>OY997264.1:107642298-112442298 GCA_963921465.1 Triticum timopheevii
TATTTTTTTTGTTTTCTATTGTTTAGATGAATTAATTAATATAACTAGTTTATTTTTAGAATGTTAGAAATGTTAATGTTAGATAAATTAGAACTAGTTCATTTTAGTAAGAAAATTTATGTATATGAGATTATTAGTTGAACTAGTTGAATTAATAGAACTAGTTTATTTTTAGTAAGAAAATTTAGGTACGTCTATGAGATTATTATTTGAACTAGTTGAATTAATAGAACTAGTTATATTATTTGAACTAGTTGAATTAATAGAACTAGTTTATTTTTAGTAAATGTTTAGTTGAACTAGTTGAATTAATATAACCAGTTTATTTTTAGTAAATGCTTAGTTGAACTAGTTGAATTAATATAACTATTTTATTTTTAGTAAATGCTTAGTTGAATTAATAGAAGTAGTTGAATTAATTGAATTAGTAAGTGTTTAATGTTTCGCCTAATATGAACATAGGAAATGTCGTCTGACGACGGAAAAAATTTCATTATGTGCGAATACTGTGAAGACCAGCGCAGCCAGTGCGACAGAAATTTCCTTGTTGATGATAGACGATTCAGCATTAAGCTGGATGAGACCTTCGAATTCGATACAGTAAGTCACAACGACAAGTCCGTTTTCATAATTAAGCATGACTTATATATGCTTCATTTGCCTGACTTATAATTTTTAATTTTCACTATTCTACTAGCGCATCCCTTGCCATGCAAGAATTTTTGTCTTGGATAAGATAGGTTTCAATGATATGGAAACTATGGAGGTAAAGAGAGTTTACCTGAAAACTGAGCATAGTTATACTTTCAACGTCAAAGTATACAATGCACACATGTACGCCTATTTTGAATGCAAAACTTGGCAAGCACTACACAAGGCTTATGCATTTGAGCCTGGTATGGTTATCACCTTTGATATTCGTCCGGAAGATGATATTGAAGGTAATAGAGACATATGGGTCGATGTGCAGACGCCTCCAGTTCTACCATTATATGAGTTCTTCTCAACTATATTTTTGTCTTTGATATTGCTTATTCAAAAATAATTGACGACTAATTTCTATTGACAGCTTATCTCCATTCAAGCAAACATGTCCGGCGCTTGGTAGACAGGACCTACAACTGTCCCGGAGCTGAACTAAACTGTGAGGAGATAAGTCATTATGTTTCATGGCTTGAGGATCTTCATACTGTCAAGACAAATTTTCTTCCTGCACTTAGAAATGTTAGTGCTCAAAATGTGCGACCAATAGTGATGGTATTGAACTACGGTCACATCTATTTAGGAATGATGGTATGATTTTTACTATTTGTCCTCAGTGCATCTTTTGCATACATAATTTTTTTGCTAAACTTTCATTGCTAAGTATATTAATTAAGTACTATACGATGTTCTTCAACAGGTATTCCCGATGACAGTTGTGCCTGAGGGGATCGAGACTAAAGGTCACATGTCAATTGTTAGCTTACGGCCAGGATATCCTGCATTGCACATGAATGCATTCAGGATTTCTAGAAGCGATGAATGCTTAATAGTGAAAGATTGGAGGAAAATTGTTAACGATCGCAGAGAAGTACTAGGGGCAGCAATGAGAAGCGCATCCCATGATTAGGAGATAGGTTCATCTGCATGCTTCAGTATGATGAATCAGGAGAGCTATACATGTTCTATGCTATTTTACCAGAGAGAGAGTAGCTAGCAGGAGTGATTTAGCTAGTTCATGCTGCTCTTAGTACTTGTCCTTTCATGTCCGTGTTCTTCGTTCTGAACTTAATCTCAAAGAGTGATTTGCTTTTGTGGTGTTATATATGAACGCTTATAATATCATGACAATCATGTTGAACTCGATGATATTTTTGCTTCTGGTACAAGTGAATGTTTCTTCTTTAAGCTACTGTTGGTGGTGATTAGATAGTGGTAATGACTATGATGATTAAATAGTGATAATGACGACTACGATGATTTTTAGCTAGCTAGTTGTATATATATATTCATGTTGATAATATGATGCAAGAGTTTTTATATTAATATGATGATGATGATGAGTTATTATATCATTATGTGAAAGTACCGCGGATTAGTTTCGACTGGAGGATCTAGCTAAGTGATCAAGTATATATATGCCATATCCATATATATTTTAGGTGATCAAGTATAATATATATGGATATGGCATATATATACTTGATCACTTAGCTAGATCCTCCAGTCGAAACTAATCCGCGGTACTTTCACATAATGATTTAACAACGCATTATAATGTAAAACAATCACTAAATTAAATTGAAAACACAAAACTAAAGGAAAAATAAAAAAACACCCAAACATTTAGTACCGGTTGGTGTTACCAACCGGTACTAAAGCCCTACGCGCACCTGGGCCTGGCTCGTGCCACGTGTTTGCACTTTAGCGCTGGTTCGTGATGAACCGGTACTAAAGGGGGGGACCTTTAGTCCCCACTCTTTAGTGCCGGTTGGCGAACCGGCACTAAAGGCCAGCACGAACCGGCACTAAAGGCTGGTTCTGCACTAGTGATGGTAATGCGTGTCATGATGATAAATGGAACGGTGGAAAGTTGCATGGCAATATATCTCGGAATGGCTATGGAAATGCCATAATAGGTAGGTATGGTGGCTGTTTTGAGGAAGATATAAGGAGGTTTATGTGTGATAGAGCGTATCATATCATGGGGTTCGGATGCACAGGCGAAGTTTGCACCAACTCTCAAGATGAGAAAGGGCAATGCACGGTACCGAAGAGGCCAACAATGATGAAAAGGTAAAAGTGTGTATAATCCATGGACTCAACATTAGTCAAAAGACCTCATATACTTATTGCAAAAAATTTATTAGCCCTCGAAGCAAAGTACTACTACGCATGCTCCTAGGGGGGAGGTTGGTAGGGGTTAACCATCGCGCGCCCCCGACCCCCACTCAAGGGAAGGCAGTCAAAAGAGCACCCTATGCAATAAATTTGTTACACAACTTTTACCATATGTGCATGCTACGGGACTTGCTAACTTCAACACAAGCATTCTTTAAATTCATAATCACCCAACTATCATTACTTTAATATCACTACCTCCATATCTCAAAACAATTATCAAGTATCAAATTGATCATAGCATCCACTTCACTTCCTATGATAGTTTTTATTATACCCAACTTGGATGCCTACCATTCTAGGACCAAATTTATAACCATAGCAAATACCATGCTGTTATAAAAGACTCCCCAAATAATATAAGTGAAGCATGAGAGACTAGCTATTTCTACAAAATTAAACCACTGCCGTGCTCTAAAAGATAAAAGTGAAGCACTAGGGCAAAAACTATCTAGCTCAAAAGATATAAGTGAAGCACATAAAGTATTATAAATTCCAATCAAGTGGGATTCTCCCAAAAGATGTGTACAGCAAGGATGATTGTGGAAAACTAAAAAGCAAATACTAATATCATACAAGACGCTCCAAGCAAAACACATATCATGTGGCGAATAAAAATATAGCTCCAAGTAAAGTTACCGATAAACGAAGACGAAAGAGGGGATGCCTTCTGGGGGCATCCCCAAGCTTAGGCTTTTGGCTACTCTTGAATATCTTGAGGTGCCATGGGCATCCCCAAGCTTAGGCTTTTGCCACTCCTTATTCCATAGTCCATCAAATCTTTACCCAAAACTTGAAAACTTCACAACACAAAACTCAACAGGAAATCTCATAAGCGCCGATAGGGAAAGAAAGCAAAACCACCACATAAGGTACTATAATGAACTCATTCTTTACTTATATTGGTGTTAAAACTACTGTATTCGAAGTTCTCTATGGTTCATACCACTTAATACTAGCCATAGATGCATCAAAATAAGCAAACAACACACGAAAAACAGAATCTGTCAAAAACAGAACAGTCTGTAGCAATATGTAACTAACGTAAACTTCTGGAACTCTAAAAATCCTACCAAAATAGGAAGTACTGAGTAATTTGTCTATTGATCTACAGAAAAAAGAAGCAACACAACATCACGTTTCTGTGATTTAACAAAACTAATTTCGTGCGCGCAAAGTTTCTGTTTTTCAGCAGAATCAAATTGACTATCACCATAGGTTATCCTATAGGTTCTACTTGGCACAAACACTAATTAAAACATAAAAACACATCTAAACAGAAGGTAGATGCAAAATTTATTACTGAACAGAAACAAAAACAAAAAACACAAGTAAAATTGGGTTGCCTCCCAACTAGCGCTATCGTTTAACGCCGCTAGCTAGGCATAAAAGCGAAGATAGATCTAAGTAGTGCCATCTTTGATTTTTAGTTTTTTAGCGGAGTCATGCTCGAATCCAAGAGGTTCTTTACGTTTCCCTTCATATTTGAAAATTTTTAGATCTAAAGAATCCAACCGGTTATTGCAAAGAGTAATCAACATATTCATGCGGTGAAGATTTCCGCTAGCACTTTTAAGAGGCTCAAGAGACTTTTGTAATATTTTTGTTACTTCGAAAATCTTTCCAAACACTTGTGTTTCTTCTTGGGTAGGATGTGACCCCCCTTTTTGAGGTAGTGTTCCCACTATTCCCTCTATAATTTCATGCGCAATACTGGGATCAATTTCAATAAAATTTCCCTTGGTAATGCAATCCAAGAGTTGTCTATGCGACATATTTAGCCCAACATAAAATTTGCGAAGCAGAATTTTAAAATTCACCTCTAGGGTGCAATTACGATAAGATTCCATCATCCTACACCAAGCATCTTTTAAGTTTTCTCCTAGCCTTTGCTTGAAGTGAAGAACTTCAAACTCAGGAGACATAGGAGCGGACAAGGAACTAGCCATAATGACAAGGTAAACGATCTAACACACGAGCAAACAGAAAAAGGCAAGCGAAAGAGAGAGAGGTTGGGAAAGAGATGGCAAATAAAACGGCAAGGGTGAAGTGGGGGAGAGGAAAACGAGAGGCAAATGGCAAATAATGTAAATGCAAGGAAGATGAGTTTGTGATGGGTACTTGGTATGTCTTGACTTGAGCGAAGACCTCCCTGGCAACGGCGCCAGAAATCCTTCTTCCTACGTCATGAGCTTGCGTTGGTTTTCCTTAAAGAGGAAAGGGTGATGCAGCAATAGTAGTGTAAGTATTTCCCTCAGTTTTTGAGAACCAAGGTATCAATCCAGTAGGAGGCTCCTCAAAAGTCCCACGCAACTACACAAACAAACAAAGAACTCGCAACCAACGCAATAAAGGGTTGTCAATCCCTTCACGACCACTTGCGAAAGTGAGATCTGATAGAGATAGTATGATAAGATAAATATATTTTTGGTATTTTATAATATAGATTGGAAAAGTAAAGATGCAAATAAAAGTAGATTGAAAGCTTATATGATAAAAGATAGACCCGGGGGCCATAGGTTTCACTAGTGGCTTCTCTCAAGATAACATAAGTATTACGGTGGGTGAACAAATTACTGTCAAGCAATTGATAGAAAAGCAAATAATTATGAGATTATCTAGGCATGATCATGTATATAGGCATCACGTCCGTGACAAGTAGACCGACTCCTGCCTGCATCTACTACTATTACTCCACACATCGACCGCTATCCAGCATGCATCTAGAGTATTAAGTTCATAAGAACAGAGTAACACATTAAGAAAGATGACATGATGTAGAGGGATAAACTCATGCAATATGATATAAACCCTATCTTTTTATCCTCGATGGCAACAATACAATACGTGCCTTGCAACCCTTATTGTCATGGGGTAAGGACACCGCAAGATTGAACCCAAAGCTAAGCACTTCTCCCATCGCAAGAAAGATCAATCTAGTAGGCCAAACCAAACTGATAATTCGAAGAGACTTGCAAAGATAACTCAATCATACATAAAAGAATTCAGAGGAGATTCAAATATTTCTCATAGATAAACTTGATCATAAACCCACAATTCATCGGATCTCGACAAACACACCGCAAAAAGAGTTACATCGAATAGATCTCCACAAGAGAGGGGGAGAACATGGTATCGAGATCCAAAAAGAGAGAAGAAGCCATCTAGCTAATAACTATGGACCCGAAGGTCTATGGTAAACTACTCACAACTCATCGGAGGGGCTATGGTGTTGATGTAGAAGCCCTCCGTGGTCGATTCCCCCTCCAGCGGAGCGCCGACGAATGCTCCAAGATGGGATCTCGCGGATACAGAAGGTTACGGCAGTGGAAATTGTTTTTCGTTGGCTCCCTGGATGTTTTCGGGGTACGTGGGAATATATAGGAGGAAGAAGTAGGTCGGTGGCCGCCCGAGGGGCCCACGAGATAGGGGGGCACGCCCTGTAGGGGTGGGCGTGCTTTCTTTGTTCACTTTGCCATCCTTCTTATCCACCAAGTATCTAGGGTAGTTCCACTTGCAATGACCATTTCCTTTGCAGTAGAAGCACTCAGTTTCGGGCTTGGGTCTAGCTTTGTGTTTCTTCATGGGAGTGGCAACTTGCTTGTTATTCTTCTTGAAGTTCCCTTTCTTTCCCTTGCCCTTTACTTGAAACTAGTGGTCTTGTCAACCATCAACACTTGATGCTTTTCTTGATTTCTACCTTCGCCGATTTTAGCATCGCGAAGAGCTCGGGGAATCGTTTTTGTCATCCCTCATATTATAGTTCATCACGAAGTTCTAGTAACTTGGTGATAGTGACTAGAGAACTCTGTCAATCACTATCTTATCTGGAAGATTAACTCCCACTTGATTCAAGCGATTGTAGTACTCAGACATTCTGAGCACATGCTCACTGGTTCAGCTATTCTCCTCCATCTTGTAGGTAAAATACTTGTCAGAGGTCTCGTACCTCTTAACACGGGCATGAGTCTGAAATATCATTTTCAGCTCTTGGAACATCTCATATGCTCCATGGCATTCAAAACATGTTTGAACTCCCAGTTCTAAGCCATAAAGCATGGTGCACTAAACTATCAAGTAGTCATCATACCGAGCTTGTCAAATGTTCATAACATTTGGATCTGCTCCTGCATTAGGTCTGTCACCTAGCGGTGCATCAAGGACATAATTCTTCTGTGCAGCAATGAGGATAATCCTCAGATCATGGACCCAGTCCGCATCATTGCTACTATCATCTTTCAACTCATTTTTCTCTAGGAATAAATCAAAAATAAACGGGGAGCTATATACGAGCTATTGATCTACAACATAGATATGCAAATACTATCAGGACTAAGTTCATGATAAATTTAAGTTCAATTAATCATATTACTTAAGAACTCCCACTTAGATAGACATCCCTCTAGTCATCTAAATGATCACGTGATCCAAATCAACTAAACCATGTCTGATCATCACGTGAGATGGAGTAGTTTTCAATGGTGAACATCACTATGTTGATCATATCTATTATATGATTCACGCTCGACCTATCGGTCTCAGTGTTCCGAGGCCATATCTGCATATGCTAGGCTCGTCAAGTTTAACCCGAGTATTCTGCGTGTGCAAAAATGGATTGCACCTGTTGTATGTGAACATAGAGCTTAGCACACCCGATCATCACGTGGTGTCTCGGCACGACGAACTGTAGCAACAGTGCATACTCAGGGAGAACACTTATACCTTGAAATTTAGTAAGGGATCATCTTATAATGCTACCATTGTACTAAGAAAAATAAGATGCATAAAAGATAAACATCACATGCAATCAAAATATGTGACATGATATGGCCATCATTATCTTGTGCTTATGATCTCCATCACCGAAGCATCGTCATGATCTCCATCGTCACCGGCTTGACACCTTGATCTCCATCGTAGCATCGTTGTCGTCTCGCCTACTATTGATTCTATGAATATCGCTACCGCTTAGTGACAAAGTAAAGCAATTACATGGCGATTGCATTTCGTACAATAAAGCGACAACCATAAGGCTCTTGCCAGTTGCCGACAACTTTTATAAAACATGATCATCTCATACAACAATTTATATCTCATCACGTCTTGACCATATCACATCATAACATGCCCTGCAAAAACAAGTTAGACGTCCTCTACTTTGTTCTTGCAAGTTTTACATGGCTGCTACGGGCTTCTAGCAAGAACCGTTCTTACCTACGCATCAAAACCACAACGATTTTTCGTCAAGTGTGCTGTTTTAACCTTCAACAAGGACCGGGCATAGTCACACTCGATTCAAATAAAGTTGGAGAAACAGACACCCACTAGCCACCTGTGTGCGAAGCACGTCGGTACAACCAGTCTCATGATCGCGGTCATGTAATGTCGGTCTGGGCCGCTTCATCCAACAATACTGCCAAACCAAAGTATGACATGCTGGTAAGCAGTATGACTATTATCGCCCACAACTCTTTGTGTTCTACTCATGCTTATAACATCTACGCATAGACCTGGCTCAGATGCCACTATTGGGGAACACAGTAATTTCAAAAAAATTGCCTACGATCATGCAAGATCTATCTAGGAGATGCATAGCAACAAGCGGGGAGAGTGTGTCCACGTACCCTCGTAGACCGAAAGCGAAAGCGTTTAGTAACACGGTTGATGTAGTCGAACGTCTTTGCGATCCAACCGATCCAAGTACCGAACATACGACACCTCCGCGATCAGCACACGTTCAGCTCGATGACGTCCCTCGAACTCTTGATCTAGTTGAGGCCAAGGGAGAGTTCCGTCAGCATGATGGCATGGCGACGGTGATGATGAAGTTACCGGCGCAGGGCTTCGCCTAAGCACTATGACGATATGACCGAGGTGTGTAACTGTGAAGGGGGGCACCGCACACGGCTAAGAGAAGACTTGGTGTGTCTATGGGGTGCCCCCTTGCCCCCGTATATAAAGGAGGGGAGGAGGAGGCCAGCCAACAAGGGGCGCTCCAGGGAGAGGGGAGTCCTACTAGGGCTCCAGTCCTAGTAGGATTCGGCCCCACCCTTTTTCCTTCTACCGGAGGGGGAAAAGGGGAAGGAGAGGGAGTAGGAGAAGGAAAGGGGGGTGGCGCCCGCTTCCCAAGTTCAATTTGGCCTCCTCCCTTGTAGAGGGCGCACCAGCCCCTTGTGGGCTGGTTAGCCTCCCTCATATGGCCCATAAGGCCCATATCTTTCCCCGGGGGGTTCCGGCAACCCCTCCGACACTCTGGTATGTACCCGATGCACTCTGAAACCCTTCTGGTGTCTGAATACTACCTTCCAATATATCAATCTTTACCTCTCAACCATTTCGAGACTCCTCGTCATGTCCGTGGTCTCATCCGGGACTCCGAACAAACTTCGGTCATTAATCACATAACTCATAATACAAATCGTCATCGAACGTTAAGCGTGCGGACCCTACGGGTTCGAGAACTATGTAGACATGACCGAGACACATCTCCGGTCAATAAGCAATAGCGGAACCTGGATGGTCATATTGGCTCCTACATATTCTACGAAGATCTTTATCGGTCAAACCGCATAACAACATATGTTATTCCCTTTGTCATCGGTATGTTACTTGCCCGAGATTCGATTGTCGGTATCATCATACCTAGTTCAATCTCATTACCAGCAAGTCTCTTTACTCGTTCCGTAATGCATCATCCCGTGACTAACTCATTATTCACATTGCTTGCAAGGCTCATAGTGATGTGCATTACCGAGAGGGCCCAGAGATACCTCTCCGATACACGGAGTGACAAATCCTAATCTCGATCTATGCCAACCCAACAAACACCTTCGGAGACATCTGTAGAGCGTCTTTATAATCACCCAGTTACGTTGTGACGTTTGATAGCACACAAGGTGTTCCTCCGGTATTCGGGAGTTGCATAATCTCATAGTCAGAGAAACATGTATAAGTCATGAAGAAAGCAATAACAACAAAACTCAATGATCATAATGCTAAGCTAACGGATGAGTGACACGTCTCCAACGTATCTATAATTTTTGATTGTTCCAT
Source organism: Triticum timopheevii (assembly GCA_963921465.1). Taxonomy (NCBI): domain Eukaryota; kingdom Viridiplantae; phylum Streptophyta; class Magnoliopsida; order Poales; family Poaceae; genus Triticum; species Triticum timopheevii. Next base: position 107,652,235 of record OY997264.1, read on the forward strand.
GATATTATATTACCCCTTTTGGATGTTTATGGGCTTTATTTTACACATTTATATCATTTTTAGGACTAACCTACTAATCAGAGGCCCAGCCCGTATTGCTGTTTTTTTTGCCTATTTTAGTATTTCGAAGAAAAGGAATATCAAACGGAGTCCAAACAAAATGAAACCTTCGGGAGCGTGATTTTTGGAACAAACATGATCTAGAGGACTTGGAGTGCAAGCCAAGAAGCAGCCGAGGCGGCCACGGGTGGCTATATTTGATATACATGTTATTGATGTATGCTTTATTAGTGTTTATAACAACCCCTCGATATTTGAAACTGGTTCAGTTGCTATGAGTAGTAACACGAAAACAGGAGTTGTAAGATAAACAGAGACTAGTTAAGGACGAGGTGACAATGTGTATTGGAAATGATTCCAAGGTTGATAAGATCACCATCGCACGCTCCTTTTACCTCCAGGATTAGTGTTGAAACTAAAATATGATTGGATCATGTTTATTGCAATACAGTTATTCATTTAATTCAAAGAATAATTGTTATTCTGTTTACATGAATAAAACCTTCTGTGGTCATACACCCAAGGTGAATGGTTTATTGAATCTCGATCGTAGTGATATACATATTCATAATATTGATGCCAAAAGATGCAAAGTTGATAATTATAGTGCAACATACTAGTGGCACTGCCGTTTAGGTCATATTGGTGTAAAGTGCATGAAGAAACTCCATGCGGATGGACTTTTGGAATTGATACGTCCATTTTGCATCATGCTTTTATATCAATATTTATTGCTTTATGGGCTGTTATTACACATTATATCTCAATACTTATGGCTATTCTCTCTTATTTTACAAGGTTTACCATGAAGAGGGGGAATGCGGACAGCTGGAATTCTGGCCGGAAAAGGAGCAAACGTTGGAAACCTATTCTGCACAACTCCAAAAGTCATGAAACTCCACGAAACAACTTTTTGGATTTAATAAGAATTTATGAGTGAAAGAAATAGGCCAGGGGCCCACACCCTGTCCAGGAGAGAGGAGGGCGCCCCCCCCGTAGGGCGCGCCCCCATCTCCTGGGCCCCCTGGTGGGCCTCCGGCATCCATCTTCTGCTATATCATCACTTTTCCCCTGGAAAACTCGTGGACAAGCTTACAGGACGAAACTCCACCGCCACGAGGAGGAACCTTGGCGGAATCAATCTAGGGCTCTGGCAGTGCTGTTCTGCCGGGGACACTTCCCTCCGGGAGGGGGAAATCATCACCAACGTCATCACCAACGATCCTCTCATCGAGAGGGGGTCAATCTCCATCAACATCTTCACCAGCACCATCTCCTCTCAAAACCCTAGTTCATCTCTTGTATCCAATCTTGTATCAAAACCACAAATTGGTACCTGTGGGTTGCTAGTAGTGTTGATTACTCCTTGTAGTTGACGCTATTTGGTTTACTTGGTGGAAGATCATATGTTCAGATCCTTTATGCATATTATTACCCCTCTGATTATGAACATGAATATGCTTTGTGAGTAGTTACGTTTGTTCCTGAGGACATGGGTCAAGTCTTGCTATTAGTAGTCATGTGAATTTGGTATTCGTTCGATATTTTGATGAGATGTATGTTGTCTTTCCTCTAGTGGTGTTATGTGAACGTCAACTACATGACACTTCACCATTATTTGGGCCTAGAGGAAGGCATAGGGAAGTAATAAGTAGATGATGGGTTGCTAGAGTGATAGAAGCTTAAACCCTAGTTTATGCGTTGCTTCGTTAGGGGTTGATATGGACCCATATGTTTAATGCTGTGGTTAGGTTTACCTTAATACTCCTTTTTGTAGTTGCGGATGCTTGCAATAGGGGTTAATCATAAGTGGGATGCTTGTCCATGTTAGGGCAGTACCCAAGTGCCGGTCCACCCACATATCAAATTATCAAAGTACCGAACGCGAATCATATGAACGTGATGAAAACTAGCTTGACGATAATTCCCAATGTGTCCTTGGGAGCTCCTTCTTCATTATTAGAATTTGTCCAGGCTTATCCTTTGCTACATAAAGGATTGGGCCACCTTGCTGCACTTTATTTACTTTATTTACTTTTTGCTCGTTACTATTTATCTTATCACAAAACTATCTATCACCTACTATTTCAGTGCTTGCAGAGAAAACGTTATCGAAAACCGCTTATCATTTCCTTCTGCTCCTTGTTGGGTTCGACACTCTTACTTATCGAAAGGACTACGATAGATCCCCTATATTTGTGGGTCATCAGGAATCACTTGATTATGAATCATTTGATGCTTGCGAACCATGCCTCATGGGTAGGATGACTAAGACGCCATTCTCCGGAACAATGGAGCGAGCCACTGACTTATTGGAAATAATATATACCGATGTATGCGGTCTGATGAGTGTTGAGGCTTGCAGCGGGTATCATTATTTTCTGACAGATGATTTGAGCAGATATGGGTATATCTACTTAATGAAACACAAGTCTGAAACATTTGAAAAGTTCAAAGAATTTCAGAGTGAAGTGGAGAATCGTCGTAACAAGAAAATAAAGTTTCTACGATCTGATCACGGAGGCGAATATTTGGGTTATGAGTTTGGCCTTTATTTAAAACAAGGGAACAATGTGGAATAGTTTCCCAACTCACGCCACCTGGAACACCACAACGTAATGGTGTGTCTGAATGTCATAACCATACTTTATTAGATATGGTGTGATCTATAATGTCTCTTACTGATTTACCACTATCGTTTTGGGGTTATGCATTAGAGACAGTTGCATTCACGTTAAATAGGGCACCATCTAAACCCGTTGAGACGACATCGTATGAACTATGGTTTAGCAAGAAACCTAAGCTGTTGTTTCTTAAAGTTTGGGGCTGCGATGCTTATGTGAAAATGCTTCAACCTGATAAGCTCAAACCCAAATCGGATAAATATGACTTCATAGGATGCCCAAATGAGACTGTTGGGTACACCTTTTATCACAGATCTGAAGGCAAGATATTCATTGCTAAGAATGGATCCTTTCTAGAGAAGGAGTTTCTTTTGAAAGAAGTGATCGGGAGGAAAGTAGAACTTGATGAGGTAATTGTACCTTCTCCCGAATTGGAAAGTAGTCCATCACAGAAATCAGTTCCAGTGATTCCTACACCAATTAGCTAGTGAGGAAGTTAATGATGATGATCATAAAACTTCAGATCAAGTTACTACCGAACCTCGTAGGTCAACCAGAGTACGTTCCGCACCAGAGTGGTATGGTAATCCTATTCTGGATGTCATGTTACTAGACCATGACGAACCCACGAACTATGAGGAAGCGATGATGAGCCCAGATTCCACGAAATGGCTTGAGGCCATGGAATCTGAGATGGGATCCATGTATGAGAACAAAGTGTGGACTTTGGTTGACTTGCCCGATGATCAGCAAGCCATAGAAAATAAATGGATCTTCAAGAGGAAGACAGACGATGATAGTAGTGTTACTATCTACAAAGCTCGAGTTGTCGCCAAAGGTTTTCGACAAGTTCAAGGTGTTGACTATGATGAGGTTTTCTCACTCGTATCGATGCTTAAGTCTGTCCGAATCATGATAGCAATTGCCGTATTTTATGAAATCTGGCAAATGGATATCAAAACTACATTCCTTAATGGATTTATTAAAGAGGAGTTGTATATGATGCAACCAGAAAGCTTTGTCAATCCTAAAGGTGCTAACAAAATGTGCAAGCTCCAGTGATCCATCTATGGACTGGTGCAAAAGCATCTCGGAGTTGGAATATACGCTTTTGATGAGTTGATCAAAGCATATAGTTTTATATAGACTTGCGGTGAAGCCTGTATTTACAAGTGAGTGGGAGCACTACAGCCTTTCTGATAAGGATATGTGAATGACATATTGTTGATCGGAAATGATGTAGAATTTTTTGGAAAGCATAAAGGAGTGTTTGAAAGGAGTTTTTCAAATGAAAGACCTTGGTGAAGCTGCTTATATATATTGGGCATCAAGATCTATAGAGATAGATTAAGACGCTTAATTGGACTTTCACAAAGCACATACCTTGATAAAATTTTGAAGAAGATCAAAATGGATCAGTCAAAGAAAGGGTTCTTGCCTGTATTGCAAGGTGTAAAGTTGAGTAAGACTCAAAACACGACCACGGCAGAAAATAGAAAGAGAATGAAAGTCATTCCATATGCCTCACCCATATGTTCTATAAAGTATGTTATGTTGTGTACCAAACCTATTGTGTACCTTGCCATGAGTTTGGCAAGGGGGTACAAGATTGGTCCAGGAGTGGATCACTTGACAGCGGTCAAAATTATCCTTAGAAGACTAAGGAGATATTTCTTGGTTATGGAGGTGATAAAGAGTTCGTCGTAAAGAGTTACGCCGATGCAAGCTTTTACACCGATCCGGATGACTCTAAGTCTCAATCTGGATACATATTGAAAGTGTGAGCAATTAGCTAGAGTAGCTCCATGCAGAGCATTGTAGACATAGAAAATTCGCAAAATACATACGGCTCTGAATGTGACAGACCCATTGACTAAGCTTCTCTCACAAGCAAAACATGATCACACCTTAGTACTCTTTGGGTGTTAATCACATAGTGATGTGAACTAGATTATTGACTCTAGTAAAACCCTTTGGGTATTAGTCACATGGTGATGTGAACTAATCACATGGTGATGTGAACTATTGGTGTTAAATCACATGGCGATGTGAACTAGATTATTGACTCTAGTGCAAGTGGGAGACTGAAGGAAATATGCCCTAGAGGCAATAATAAAGTTGTTATTTATATTTCCTTATATCATGATAAATGTTTATTATTCATGCTAGAATTGTATTAACCGAAAACATAGTACATGTGTAAATACATAGACAAAACAGAGTGGCCCTAGTATGCCTCTACTTGACTAGCTCATTAATCAAAGATGGTTATGTTTCCTGACCATAGACATGTGTTGTAATTTGATGAACAGGATCACATCATTAGAGAATGATGTGACGGACAAGACCCATCCGTTAGCTCAGCATTATGATCGTTGAGTTTTATTGCTATTGCTTTCTTCATGACTTATACATGTTCCTCTGACTATGAGATTATGTAACTCCCGAATACCGGAGGAACACCTTGTGTGCTATCAAACGTCACAACGTAACTGGGTGATTATAAATATGCTCTACAGATGTCTCCGAAGGTGTTTGTTGGATTGGCATAGATCGAGATTAGGATTTGTCACTCCGTGTATCGAGAGGTATCTCTGGGCCGTCTTGATAATGCACATCACTATGAGCCTTGCAAGCAATGTGACTAATGAGTTAGTCATGGGATGATGCATTACAGAACGAGTAAAGTGACTTTCCAGTAACGAGATTGAACTAGGTATGATGATACCGACGATCGAATCTCGGGCAAGTAACATACCGATGACAAAGGGAATAACGTATGTTGTTATGCGGTTTGACCGATAAAGATCTTCGTAGAATATGTAGGAGCCAATATGACCATCCAGGTTCCGCTATTGGTTATTGACCGGAGATGTGTCTCGGTCATGATTACATAGTTTTCGAACCCGTAGGGTCTGCGCGCTTAACGTTTGATGAAGATTTGTATTATGAGTTATGTGATTTGATGACCGAAGTTTGTTCGGAGTCCCGGATGAGATCGCGGACATGACAAGGAGTCTCGAAATGGTCGAGAGGTAAAGATTGATATATTGGAAGGTAGTATTCGGACACCGGAAGGGTTCCGGAGTGCATCAGGTACATAACGGAGTACCGGAGGGGTTGCCAGAACCCCCCGGGGAAAGATATGGGCCTTATGGGCCATAGGAGGGAGGCTAACCAGCCCACAAGGGGCTGGTGCGCCCCCTACAAGGGAGGAGGCCGAATTGGACTTGGGAAGGGGGCGCCACCCCCCTTTCCTTCTCCTACTCCCTCTCCTTCCCCTTTTCCCCCTCCGATAGAATGAAAAAAGGGTGGGGCCAAATCGTACTAGGACTGGAGTCCTAGTAGGACTCCCCTCTTCCTGGCGTGCCCCTTGTTGGCCGGCCTCCTCCTCCCCTCCTTTATATACGGGGGCAAGGGGGCACCCCATAGACACACCAAGTCTTCTCTTAGCCGAGTGCGGTGCCCCCCTCCACAGTTACACAACTCGGTCATATCGTCGTACTGCTTAGGCGAAGCCCTGCGCCGGCAACTTCATCATCACCATCGCCATGCCGTCGTGCTGACAAAACTCTCCCTCGGCCTCAACTGGATCAAGAGTTTGAGGGACGTCATCAAGCTGAACATGCGCTGAACGCGGAGGTGCCATATGTTTGGTACTTGGATCGGTTGGATCGCGAAGACGTTCGACTACATCAACGGTGTTACTAAACGCTTTCACTTTCGGTCTATGAGGGTACGTGGACACACTCTCCCCGCTTGTTGCTATGCATCTCCTAGATAGATCTTGCATGATCATAGGCAATTTTTTTGAAATTACTGCATTCCCCAACAGGGTTTGCTGAGTTATTTGTTCTTTTATGGTAAAATCATTTTAACACAGTTTTTTCCTTGCAAAGAGTTATATCTATTTTTTACATAACAAAATATGAGGTATGTTCCCCCGAAAAAGGGAAATCTAAGGTACGCAAGGAGGAGATAGCTAGCTTGGTGTCCCGCCGTGCTCTTCTGGCACGCCGACCGCTAGATTGGTTCCAAATTCTTTTTCCCGAAACGGAGACGAAAATATACTGGAGAGGGAGACGAATATATGAAGCGATTGAAGCAATTACGCAATCTTTTTTTGGAGATAAAGCAAAACTTTATTGAAACTTAACGGTGCTCAGGCAGATCGCCTTGAGCACAGACAGCCACATGGGCTGGTACATCGGACTCCCACTCTATGTAGTGGTTTGGTTCATACATGTGCCCAATGGCTGCTAGTTCATGAGCTACTTGTTTTGCACTACGCCGACATGATTACATGTTTGGAGAACCACAACTTCAGCTAGAGCTTCAAGTCCTCAATAACTGTAGCATAGGGTGAGGAATCGACCTTCTGCAAATCCAAGGCATCGTCCAGGAGCTAGGAGTCGGTCTCAAAGATCACTCGTAGCATGCCTAGATCAGCAGCAAGGTCTATAGCTTGTGCGGTCGTGTGTGCTCTGGCCCCGAAAGCATCACTTACATTGTCCTGTCATCCGTCTTGGGCTGCGACAATGTTTCCTTCCATATCTCTAGCAATGACCCCCATCTAGCATGAGATTCTCCCGTGTGGAATGCTCCATTAGTGTTTATCTTGATCATAGTCTCAGGTGGAGGCTGCGAAAGTTGAAAACATTTATCCTTGGCCACTGGCTGAAAAGCTTTAGCATACTCCATTGCTTCACATCGCACTCTCCTCGCTACCACGGACGCCGATACAGGAAGCTCACCCTCCATGAGCTTGTTGCGATTGTTCCACCAGTGCCACCAGAGGATGGTGATCATCATGCGCTTGTTTTCATGTAGCCCCCACAAAAGATCCATCATTGCATGCACAGATGTAGGATTCTCCAAGCTCATGCGCTCCGGTTCCATTGTTAAATCTCTCCATGCCTCCTTGACCGACTTACATTTGATGAACAAGTGTGCACCATCCCCATCCACGCGTCCACATAATAGGCATTTTGTGTCCTGGACTCATATGCCCCTTCTCACCAAGTTCGTATGAAGGGCCAAGGACTCATGCTTCAGGCGCCACATAAACAGTTGCACATTCTTTGGGCACAGCAATTTCCATATCCTCTTCCATGAGTCATCATCGCATTTGTCCAGATTGTGACTGCCTCCAGAGCTACCTCCTGCACCCCCATTCACTCTTCGCTTCTATGTTTCGACATGGAGCTTGTACGCCGATTTGACCGAGTGTATGCCTTTTCTATGAAACCTTCCACCCTGCCCTGTAAAGGGATCTGCAATATGTGGCGCGCATCATCTACCCAGAAGGTATCCCTGACAAGCGGTTCATCCCACCCTCCAGTAATCGGGCAGATTAGGTCATACACATGCTCAAGCAAATTTCCCCTCCTCAGAGTAATGATCCTTCTCGCTCAGGGCCTAGGGATCCAGGGGTCAGACCAGATTTTCTCCTGGGATCCGTCGCCAATGTGCCAAATGTAGCCCTGCTTCACGAGATCGAGCCCATGTAGTAAGCTGCGCCATGAGTACGAAATTCCTTCTCTTGGCTGTGCATTGAGGATATGATCATGGGGAAAGTAGCGGGCCTTCAAGAGTCATGCACATAGGCTTTCCGGGTGCTAAATGAGCCTCGAAATCTGCCGCGACAGCATGGCAAGATTGAAACTATGCATGTCCCTAAAGCCTAGCCCTCCATGCGCCTTTGGACGTGCCATTTTCTCCCAACTGAACCAATGGATCTTGTTATCTTTGTCTTGCGGCTCCACCAGTACTGCCCCATAAGGGAACTAATCTCTTCATAGAAAGTTTTTGTCAGGTAGAAGTAGGACATGGAGGTAGGAATGGCCTGCGCAACCACCTTAGCTAATGTTTCCTTTCCAACTTTCGGTATCAGCTTCTCCTCCCACCCATAAACTCGCCCAACAATAGCTCCTTTTACATAGGCAAGCGCCTTACGCTTTGATTTCCCAACATGGACTGGTAGTCCGAGATACTTGTCCTGCCATGACTCATTGTGAATTTGCAAAGCAGATTTCACCTCCTCCCTGTTCACTTCCTGAGAGTTAGGGCTAAACATTATGGTAGATTTTTCCACATTAATGCATTGTCCTGAGCATCTTTCATACATGTCCAACACCTCCTTCAATTCCTGAGCTTCTTGCTGGCATGCTTTTAACATCATAACATGATCATCCACAAAGAAGAGGTGCGAGACCACATGCGCCGCATGACATATTTTGGCTCCTGAGATCTTACCATTCCTCTCTGCATCATGTAGTAATGCCAACAGGCCCTCAGCGCAGATTACAAATAGGTACGGAGAAATCGGGTCACCTTTCTGGAGACCCTTTGTTGGGCAAAATTGTTCTGAGAGGGCCCCATTCACTTTAATTTGGTATCTCACCGCCGAGACACATTTCATCACTAGCTGTACCCAAGCTTGTGGAAAACCAAGTTTAGTTAGCATCGCCTCCCAGAACCTCCATTCGACACGACCATATGCTTTGCTCATGTCCGCCTTCACTGCCGCAATCCCCTCTTTGCCCTTTGTCGGTGTCAAAACCGGCGGATCTCGGGTAGGGGGTCCCGAACTATGCGTCTAGGTGGATGGTAACAGGAGACAAGGGACACGATGTTTTACCCAGGTTCGGGCCCTCTTGATGGAGGTAAGACCCTACGTCCTGCTTGATTAATATTGACGATATGGGTAGTACAAGAGTGGATCTACCACGAGATCAAGGAGGCTAAACCCTAAAGCTAGCCTATGGTATGATTGTTATGATGTATGTTATGTCCTACGGACTAAAGCCCTCCGGTTTATATAGACACCAAAGAAGGCTAGGGTTACACAGAGTCGGTTACAATGGTAGGAGATCTACATATCCGTATTGCCAAGCACGCCAAGGAAAGTCCCATCCGGACACGGGACGGAGTCTTCAATCTTGTATCTTCATAGTCTTGGAGTCCGGCGGACAATGATAGTCCGGCTGTCCGGACACCCCCTAGTCCAGGACTCCCTCAGTAGCCCCTGAACCAGGCTTCAATGACGATAAGTCCGGCGCGCATAATGTTCAGCATTGCAAGGCAGGTTCCTCCCTTGAATAATCCAGAGAAGATCATGAACACCAGGATAGTGTCCGGCTCTGCAAAATAAATTCCACATTCCGCCGTAGAGAGAATAATGCACATGAATCCAATCTGCTGACGTATTTGGCGGCATGATATCACACCTCTACCAGGCCTTTACTTGAATCGTTTTTTTGTTATACCACCTCAGCACGTTTAGCGAAGCGGTTTCCTTGGCACGTCTTGTCGAAGCAGAGACCGTGCTCCCCTTATCCCGGGATTCTCATCAATACGAGCGTGGGTAACCCAACCGTGCCCGTCGCCACGCCTCCTCTATCGAAGGTGAATCCCGAATGGTCATGGAGACGGCTCTTGGTATTTTCCCCCTTTATAAGGGGACCAAGGCTCGTTTCTTTTTCTCAATCTTCCATCGAACCCTCTCCTTGCTCCAAGTTCCAACACCCAGAGCCCCAGATTCGAGCACTTCGGATCTTCAACAATGTCCGGCTCCGACCTTCAGGGCCGGTGGATGCCCTCCTCCGTCACGAAGGAGGACGTGTTAAAGCTGCGCGAGGCCAAGTACCTGTCCTATGAGATTTCGCACAGGCTGCCCGCCCGAGGGTAAGCCGTACCCACTACCGAGCCTGGTGAGTACGTCATCTTCGTATCCCACCTCCGTCGGGGTTTAGGCTTCTTGACGGACCCCTTCGTGAGAGGGCTCATGTTCTACTACGGGCTGGATTTTCACGACTTGGCTCCGCAGTCCATCCTCCATATTTCCGCATTCATTATTGTCTGTGAAGCCTTCCTCCACGTCACCCCCACTTCGGCCTATGGCTGAAGACCTTCAATGTGGAGCCGAAGATGATCGGGGGGCGTCAAGCGGAGTGCGGCGGGGCGGCCATAATCAGAAGGGCCGATGCCCCGTGGCCCGAGGGCTCCTTCCAAGAGGAGTTTGGCTTGTGGCAGCAGGAGTGGTTCTATGTCACCGCTCCGAAGGGCAGCAAGCAAAAGCCGCCGCCTTCATTCCGCCCGGGACCTCCAGACCGATTGATGTTGTGGGTCAACCGAGGGCTCAATTGGGGGCTGTCCGAAGACGTGCCCTTATTGCAGGGCCGGATTCGAGACCTCCAAGCGAGGGAGATCAATCTGATGGTGGTGATGCAGGTCATGCTAATCAGGCGTCTTCTGCCCTGCAAACGCCGCCCTCTTCGGTTATGGGAGTTCAATCCGGAGGGGCCACGAATTCTCCAACACTTCATGGGTATGACGCCCATGGAGATGTACAAGTTGTTCTTCGGACCGCAGGTGGCATGTCCGGAATTGACCGAGGACGCAGGCCTAAGCTGCCATCGCCCGGATACACAGGTAAGTAGCTCAGTGTCCGGACATTCTGTTTGATTTTCTGAAATTTGCCTTCTAACCCATTATTCTTCATGAGGAGTGGGTAGCGCGATCGAAGCTGATAAGGTGTCCGCCCCCCCTCCCAGAGACCGCACCGGAGCCCGTGCTGGTCAGAATGCTGGAGGTCGCGCCCGTAGAAGGGGGCAATGGGGAAAATGGAAGAGCTATTACCTTGCCCAAGGGGGCGCCTGAAGAGGGGGGATCAACAATCCCTCCTTCCAGGGGGAGAAGAGGACCGCCTCCGAAGACCTGGAGGCCAAAGCCCCTAAGCGGGGGAAGAAATCTTTACCGGAGGGTCCTGCGTCCGGGGAAAGTCCGGACGTACAATCATCTCTAAAGGATCAGCCCTCCAGCGAGCCATGAGTAAAAAAAAGGAGGTTTATTAATGAGAAAATACCCCTATTTGTGCTTCTGTGGATGACCAAAATTTTTACCTTGCAGTTCGGATCTGCGGCCTTCTCAGATGAGTTCGTCTTCGGGGGATCTTCTTCCGAAGACGATGGAGAGCGACACGCCTCCGTCTGCTGCGCCGTCGGATAGGGCAGACGAGCCTGAAGTATCGTCACGGAGGGTATCCTAGAGTCCGGAGGGGCCGGAGAGTTCGGCGCCCACTAGTGTCCGGCCGGGGGAGCTGAAGAATCTACTTGAGAGGGCGTCCATCTCAGAAGATCACCGTGCTTTGATGCGTATGGTGATTGGAAGGATTTCGTCCGCCGAAAGCGGATTGCATAATGCCGTTAGGAGTTTACTGTCGGGATTTGAGGTACGTAAGAACGACGCACCTTTTTGACAGTTTGGCACGTAGAAGTGCGCCCTGTATAGATAGTAGCCCCTGAGACTCGGTAGGTTGTCGAAAGCGACAGCGTGCCGAGGATCAAAATCTCAAGTAATGAATGTCGCTGTTCATATGCAGGTGGCGGATAGTCCGAGGGCTAGCCGGACTAGTGGAGTTGCCGAGTTAATGCGGCAACTTGACGTGGCAGATGCGGACATCGCGCTTGTCAACCGGCGACTTGATGAGTCGCAAGGTAAATGAATTCTCCACAGCCACTTATTGAAGGGAGTCAAAGCCCGCCTCTGATAATGTATATGCTGTGATACAGACGGTGCTGCTGTTGTGGAGAGCCTTCGGGCCGAACTTGCTCAAGCCAAGGAGCAAGCCCGAAGGAGTGATGCGGCTGCCTCGAGGGCAGCCGAGGAGTTGAAAGCCGAAAAGGCTGCACACTGCCTAAGCAGGGAAAGGATGGCCGAATTGGCCGTGAAATTAAAAGATGCTGCCAACCACAACGAGGCTCTTGAAAAGGAGCGCTTATCGGAGCGGGAAAACCTGGGGAAGGCCACCGCCGAGGCCAAGGATGCCCGTTCTGCAATGCGGGCTATGAAGGAGCTGCGCCAGGCCGGAGATATTGTGGCTGGCAAGCCGTTTCTGCTGCGTCGCCGGTTTATGGATCAAAAATATGCCCAACTTGGCCAGCTGTGGGGTCCGGAGGATCCATATATGGATTTAGCGGCAAGTGCGGCTGATGCCGTTGAGCACTTTCGGAGCCAGAAGGATCACAAGACGGAAGAGCTACTTTGGTCTCAATTCCATAGTCCGGATCATTCACTTTCGTTGACTGATCGGTTGGCCGAATGGGCTGAGCTAAATAGATTGTCCGGACTTGCCATGACTGATATCGTGGCTCATGTCTGGCCAGAGAGACCCAAGGCGACGAGCTATTTCGGCTTATTGCAGCAATTTCTTGGAGCGGTGCCGCACATCAAGGAGATGAAGCGGTTAGCCTGCATAGAAGGCGCGCGGATGGCCCTTGCCCGTGTGAAGACACATTGGACAGAGATGGATGCCACCACTATTGTCGCCCAGGGTTCGGACGAAAGCCGGTTACCCGCCGAGCACTATTTTGGGGAAGTTATGCGTGGCGCTCGTGTAATAGAGTCGCAGTGCTCGAAAAATGTCACGTTCAAATGAACGTTTTATCTTGTAAGACAATGCTTATGATGTAACCGCTTTTTATACTTGTGCGTTCCAAGTATTAAAATATCTCCTATGCGGCCGTTTATGTATACATTTGTATAACCTGAAAGATTGCAGTCTTCAGCTTCAGCCCCCACGCACAAGGTGCGGGGGTGTTCGCAAAAAATAGCACGTTTTCACACTTAATCCGACGTCTCGGTCCTGTTAAGGAGGTGGTAGCGTAGCGAACGAGGCAATCCGGACTATGATGCTTTATCACTTTCACTTAGCCAGTGGAGCTCGAGGGTGGGGTTACCGTATAGCCCCTTGGGGCACCGCGCTTCTCCGAATTCGGGGCGCGTGTGTGCCTGACCGGGAAACGGTCCTTCATCAAAGCGGGGAATTCTAAACATTCCGGTAGTCGATCGAGTGGTTGACCAGTCTCTCGCTGTATCATGACAGTCAGTTTTCGGCTTTCTCTACTGAGGTGCTCGCCCAGCCAAACTGGGGCACAATCGCAGTAGTTCTCCTGGTGCCGCGTTAGCCGATGATACGGAACGTAAGGCGGCAAAACACAGGAACCGGGCAAACCCAACATTTGACCAAAGATATGATTCGGAGCTGATGCATATAAGGCCTAACTCGAGACGCCGAACACTCCCTAAGGTGTTCGGTCTTTGTAATAATGGGTAGAAAAATGCCCTAAGCCCCTAGTGTCCAGGTACGGGCATGGTCTTCTGACGCGGCCGATGCCAAAACGTCAGGCTCCGCTTTGGTTATAATGAGGAACCAAGGGATTATGACAACAAGAGACAGTAAAAAAGGTTTACGCAGGGTCTTAATCTGAAAAGAATCCTCGCGACGGGTCCCTACTGCACGTCTGCGCCTGTGTCTCCGTTGTGCTGTTATCCTGGATGGGTGTGTACGTTGTTCATCTGTAAAAAGAGAGGAACTTTAGCTTGAAAGGAACTTGTGCAGAAAATATATATGAAGGAAGAAATATAAATAAGTAAAGCGGAGTCTGTGTGAGCTCGCTGTTGTTTGTGCACGCAGCCCCTTGTAAAGGGATGTGCGGCTAGGGAGCCCCTAGCTTACTTATGCCGGACTCGTCTAACCGTGTCCAGGGTCTTTAAGTGACCCTCACACTGAAATGATGCCACGTGGACCGGGCATCTTGAGTGTAAGAGACGCGTAATGTGGTATGGCGTTGAAACGGACAAAAGCCTCTCGTCCCAAGAGTGCTTGATAGCCACTTTTAAATGGGATGATATGAAAGATTAGTTTTTCGCGTCGAAAGTTGTTCGGTGATCCGAACACAACTTCTAGTAATAGGGAGCCTGTGCACTTGGCGTAAGGGCCTGGCGTCACTCCTTTGAAGGAAGTGTGGCCATGTCGAATTTTAGTAGGGTCTATCCCCAACTTGCGGATTGTGTTTGGATACAGCAGGTTTAGGTCACTGCCTCCGTCCATCAGGACTTGTGTAAATTGCAGTCCGTCGATTACAGGATCCAATATCAGGGCAGTCCATCCTGCGTTTCGAACGCTTCTGGAATAATCCAGGTGGTCGAAAGTGATTGGTTTTGATGTCCAATCTCTATGTTCCGCTGGGTTGGATTGTGTGAGACCCTTTTGAGAGGGTGCCGCACAACTTTTCCGTATTATCACATGAAGTGAGTTTACTGCTTTGACTTCTTGTGGGAAAGTTTTTTGTTTTCCGGTGTTCTGCTGGCGGGGTTTGTCATCATCTTCGCTTGATGCGTCGAGCCCCTTGTGTTCGGCGTTTAGCCGGCCGGACTGTTTGAAAACCCAACAATCTCGGTGGGTGTGGTTTGCAGGCCTTCCGGGGGTACTGTGGATTTGACATATCCGACCCAAAATCTTGTTTAAATTGGATAGCTCATCGCTGTTATCCTTAAGGGGCGGTGTTTTGTTGTTTGGCCGCGAGCTTTTGAATCCGGCGTTGACTGCCGTGCCCTTCGGGCTTTTCTCTTTATTCCGGCGCTGCTCTTTTCTGCGCCGTGATTTTCCGTTTCCATCTCTGATCTCGGATGTACTTGGGTCGCTGGTGCTGCATCTTGCTAGTCAGCTATCCTCTCCCGCACAAAAGCGGGTCATGAGGCTTGTTAGCGCGGACATTGTCCTCGGCTTTTCTTGGCCGAGGTGTCTGGCGAGCCATTCGTCTCGGACGTTGTGTTTAAAAGCTGCTAAGGCTTCGGCGTCCGGACAGTCGACTATTTGGTTCTTTTTGGTGAGGAACCTGTTCCAGAATTTGCGCGCTGACTCTCCGGGCTGTTGAGTTATATGACTTAGATCGTCTGCATCCGGAGGGCGGACATAAGTTCCTTGAAAATTTGCTCTAAATGCGTCCTCGAGCTCTTCCCAACTTCCAACAGTGTTTTCTGGGAGGCTTTTGAGCCAATGACGGGCTGGCCCTTTGAGCTTGAGGGGTAGGTATTTTATGGCGTGGAGATCGTCTCCTCTAGCCATATGTATGTGTAGTATATAATCTTCTATCCAGATTCCAGGGTCTGTTGTTCCGTCGTAGGCCTCTATGTTTATGGGTTTAAACCCTGCTGGGAATTCGTGATCCAGCACCTCGTTGGTGAAACATAGTGGGTGTGCGGCGCCCATGTATTTGGGTGCAACAATGTCTTCGGATACTTGGCGTGTTGTATTGCCTCCCGGGGCCCTCTTCTTTGGCCCGTAAATTGACCTGGCCGGGCCATCTGTCTTTCCAGGATTATTAGTCGGTTTATATGCGGCGCCGCTTTCAGATTTTGCCCTATCATCTGGCCGTCTATCCAACCAGGCGGCTTCTTTGTTTTTTGACAGTGGGGGCTCTATGGCCTCCTCATCAAATTCTGGCAGTAGCTTGCACTTCGGGTAGCTCTTTGATTGATGGCCGTTGCCGTATTTATCTGTGGTTTTGAGCACTTTGCTCCACCTCATTCTGAGTGTATCTTCCGCTGTTTTGAGCTTCCGTTTTTCCTTCTTCAAGCTTCTTGCGGTGTTGACGAGTCTTTTCCGAAGGTTTTTATTCTCCGGCGGTGTGTCCGGCGTGAGATCGTCCAGACTATTTTTTCCGCCGGGCCCGGACTGATTGTCTGACTCGTCTTGTTCGGACGGTTGCTTGTCGCCGTCCTCTGGTTTGCCCTGCTGTATTGCTGGGTCATTAAGAGCGCTGTTGTTGTCGAGGCGGGACTTAGGGCAGCGTCTGCGTCGCCGTTTTCGTGTTTTGTCGGCGGGATTATCTTCTGCCGCGCCCCGTTGGTCCTCGTTGTCGCTTCCTTTTGGGGTATCCATCATGTATACGTCGTATGACGAGGTGGTCTTTACGCGCCTTATAGGCGCTGGTTCTTGTTCGTCTCCGGCATCGTCGTCCATGCCGTCGATGTCTTCGGAGTCGTAATCTAGCATATCGGTTAGGTCGTCGACAGTGGCTACAAAGTGGGTGGTGGGTGGGATCTGAATTTCTTCGTCGTCCGTATCCCAACCATCCTGGCCATAGTTCTGCCCGGACTCTCCCGATAGCGAGAGATGCTTTAGCGAATTTAGGATGTCGCCAAAGGGCGAGTATTGGAAGATGTCCACGGCGGTGAATTCCATAACCGGCGCCCAATCCGATCCGATTGGCAGGGGCGTGGGAGGTCCGGAGTCCGGCGAGGAGTCCGGTACCTCGGAATCACGAGTTTTGCGAGGGACAAGGTTGGTGTTCGGCTCCATCGCCGTGGAAGTTAAAGCCCCCGAGGTGGTGTCCATCCACCGGTCCTCGATCTGGGCGATCGGCTTCGGACTAAGGGCCGAAGCGGATTCGTGTGCGGCCACCAAGGCACTGTTCGGCGACAGAGCTAGATCATGCCCATCGCAACAGTGCGGCGCGCTTGGCTTTGGCTCGAGCCCGTCGAAGATCAAGTCTCCGCGGATGTCGGCTGTGAAGTTTAGGCTTCCGAATCTGACCTGATGGCCAGGGGCGTAACTCTCGATCTGCTCCAGATGGCCAAGTGAATTAGCCCGCAGTGCGAAGCCGCCGAATACGAAGACCTGTCCGGGGAGAAAAGTCTCACCCTGGACAGCGTTGTTGATTGAAGATGCCATCGAGCCTATCGGTGACGACAGAGGAACTCTCAATGAAAGCACCAATGTCAGTGTCAAAACCGGCAGATCTCGGGTAGGGGGTCCCGAACTGTGCGTCTAGGCGGATGGTAACAGGAGACAAGGGACACGATGTTTTACCCAGGTTCGGGCCCTCTTGATGGAGGTAAAACCCTACGTCCTACTTGATTAATATTGATGATATGGGTAGTACAAGAGTGGATCTACCACGAGATCAAGGAGGCTAAACCCTAAAGCTAGCCTACGGTATGATTGTTATGATGTATGTTATGTCCTACGGACTAAAGCCCTCCGGCTTATATAGACACCGGAGAAGGCTAGGGTTACACAGAGTCGGTTACAATGGTAGGAGATCTACATATCCGTATTGCCAAGCTTGCCTTCCACGCCAAGGAAAGTCCCATCCGGACACGGGACGGAGTCTTCAATCTTGTATCTTCATAGTCTTGGAGTCCGGCGGACAATGATAGTCCGGCTGTCTAGACACCCCCTAGTCCAGGACTCCCTCACCCTTCCTTTTGTTCAGAAGATAGTTGGAGAGTTCATACACAATCAACACATTGCCAATAATGAATCACCCTGGGATAAATGCACTCTGAGTTTCGGAGATGATATCTGGGAGGATTAGCTTGATTCGGTTGGCCAGGACCTTCGACACCAGTTTGTATAGAACGTTACAGAGACTAATTGGCCGGAGATCCTTTATCCTCAATGGGTTCTTAACTTTCGAGATTAACACCACCATTGTATCATTCCACCCCTCCGAGATCAGGCCACCATTAAGTATCGCAAGCACTTCCTTGACCACTTGGTCCCCCATAAACTCCCAGTGCCGCTTATAAACCACCGAGGGCATTCTATCTGGCCCTGGTGCCTTGAGATCGCCTATATGATCCAGGGCAACTTTGATTTCTTTCGCGGTGAATTCAGCGTTCAAAATTGCTCGCATTTCAGCAGTAACTCTTGGCTGAACATTGCTGATGAGTTCATCCAACCGGTTGCTCGGCTGTGAGGTAAATAGTTCCTGAAAGAAAGAACAAACATAGTTAGTCATCTCCTCTTCTTCCTTCACCTCCTCCCCATTATCCTTTTGAAGTAACTTGATCCGATTTGTTTTCCTTCTGTTGGATGCCACCGCCATATAGTACTTCGTGTTATTATTCCGATTTGCTTCCCCCAACCTGGAGATATGTGACTGCTGTTTCGCTTTTGTGTTTCTTTTCTCTTCCAAATCTACTAGTATCATTCTCAACCTCGCCTCCTCCCTAACCTTCTCTTCCGAGACTGGGCTCCTCATGCACCCTTCCAACTTGGCCCTTGCTTCCTTCACCCTCCACTCCAACTCCCCTGCCACCTCCTTACTCCAGTGTCTCATGTTTCCAGCAATCTCACTCATGACCTTAGCCACATTACAGTCATCCTTCGACCACCCCTTCTCCCAAGCATTTCTTATGACCTCAGAACAGCCCTCCTATTTGAGCCACCATGCCTCAAATCGATATCTTCTTTCTCCTCCGTTATTTCTCCCAGCCTCTCCTCGGGACTGCACCACCACTAGCCTATGATTAGAATGACGCGGTAGGCCATTTTCCACACCAAAATCAAGATGTGCACCAGCCTTCATTTGCAGTTGCTCTATCAATTCTTTCACATATATATGTGTCCAACACTTTTCTGTGATTGCGCCAAGTAAATTTGTTGCCTACGAATCCAATATCACTCAGGTCACAACCCACTAGTGCCTCCCTAAATCTGTCCATGAACTGTTGGGGCCGAGCAGCCCCACCCACCTTCTCATCTGCAGTGAGGATCTCATTAAAATCGCCAAGGCAAAGCCAAGGTCTGCCCTGCTGGTGTTGTTGCCCAAGGATTCTAAGTGCCCTCCATATTTCTACTTTTCTCGCCGTCTCCGACTCCCCATACATTCCAGTGAGTCTCCAAATCAAGCCATCTTCCTCCTTCACATCCACATCAATATGCCGTTCCCATACGTACGTAGTGTCACATCCACACCCCTCCTCCAGAACATAGCCAGCCCCCTACTTCTACCCTCCGGATTCCACACAATCATGTTGGCGAGCCCCAACAACCACCTAAACCTCTCCAACTATCCCTCCATAAGCTTCTTCTCTACAAGAAACAAAATGTTGGGATCTTCCACGCTCCCCAACTCGAGGAGGTTGCGAACTGCCAGGCCGTTCCCGAGTCCCCGACAGTTCCAACTGATTATTTTCATTGATCCCGGCGGGGCTGCTCCTGGAGCCTGGCCGATATGCTTTCAATTGTTGTAACTTCTCCCTGCTCATCACTGTTTTTCTCCCCACCGGCCACCTCCCCATCCACCTTCCCACGCTTGCCCTCTGGCTCTGACTCCTCATATATAGCGAGACTTCTCTTTGCCCCTAAAACAGCCCCCTCTTCTCGTGATCTACCTGTCTCTCCACCCTCCCAGTATTCTTTTTATAGCGTTCCCGGTAGGGATTTTCCCACCTCCCACCAAGCCGCCTTTCTTTGTGTCTCTACTCCCTTCCCCATGTTCACCACTTTTATTAGAGATGGAGCCCTTCCCACCTCAATCTGCCACTCCCTTACTCGGAAGTATGTACAACCCCTTGCTCCTATTCTCCTCTTGCACCGTCCCACTGTCACCGCCCTTGCTTGTGGTATCCTTCACACCTTCCGACACCAGCTTCTTTGGCACCCCTCCTCTATGCTCCTCTAGTCATAGCTTGGGCGGGCTGGTCACCTCTTCTCCCTTCTCTAATCTACCTTCACTGCCTCTAGTAGAGCGAGATCCGTCCTTCCTCCAAGAAAGGCTATCACTACCGCTTCCTCCTCTACCACCAGATTTCCCATAGCCATAGTTCCTGTTAGCCCCAGCTCCTCTACTCCCACTTCTCCATGAACCCTCCTTATAACTCCCCGTTCTGAAACTCACATCTGCTTCAAGCCACCAACCATATTGCACCGTATCCCCCTTCTTCAATCTTACCTCACAGTCCTTCACCCCATGACCAATTATCCCGCACTGATAGCAGAAATCAGGAAGGAACTCTTATTCAAAGCGACACCAGTCCCCCTCTTCCTCTTCCTCCTTTTTTGTGATCATGACATCTTCTTGTTTTTCCTTTCCTCCTCTTCATCCATCTCCAGAATGAATCCCCTCATTAGGGGTTTGTTAATATTCATGCGTACTTTGATCCTCAAAATTCTCCCCACAACACTTCCATCTGCTTCAGTATCCACTTCCACAAACTGCCCAATAATGTTCCCGATTTCCTCAGCCGACTCCTCATTCATCATCCAAAGTGGAAGGCCAAAAACTCTTACCCATATAGGTATATTGTTAAACTCATAATCCTCCAGCCTCTTGCTTGGATCAAAATCCTCGACAACTACGAGATCCTTCTCAAACATCCATGGTCCATCCTCAATTGCCTTCCTCTTCCCCGCTCCCTGGTGAAACATGAATATGAAGCGATTCTCACCTGCCATAGTTGTACGCTCTTCCATTATTTTTCCAATGGCCAATTGGGCCATTCGATACCCATGGCGACATGTAAATAAATATATTTTTCACAAAATAGACCCCATGTTCCCCTGAAAAAAGTCCCCATGACACATTCCATTAAAAACAGACAAACTTGGTGTGTATAATCACAACCATGAACTTGCATACAACTCGTCAAATTCCTCACGTAAACCACTCGTAAAAACCAAATCTTTTTGGGGAGTTGCCCCCACCGTCTCTATGTTGCCGTTCTTGACGACATCGCTCCTGTCCAAATGACTAAGTTGATCTCCCTGAAGGAAATATGCCCTGGAGGCAATAATAAAGTTGTTATTTTATATTTCCTTATTCATGATAAATGTTTATTATTCATGCTAGAATTATATTGATCAGAAACCTTAATACATGTGTGAATACATAAACAAACATCGTGTCCATAGACATGAGTTAAGCCTCTACTAGACTAGCTCGTTGATCAAAGATGGTTAAGGTTTCCTAACCATAGACACGAGTTGTCATTTGATAACAGGATCAAATCATTAGGAGAATGATGTGATGGACAAGACCCATCCATTAGCTTAGCATAATGATCGTTTAGTTTTATTGCTATTGCTGTCTTCATGTCAAATACATATTCCTTCGACTATGAGATTATGCAACTCCCGGATACTGGAGGAATACCTTGTGTGCTATCAAACGTCACAATGTAACTAGGTGATTATAAAGATGCTCTACAAGTATCTCCAAAGGTGTTTGTTGGGTTGGCATAGATGGAGATTAGGATTTGTCACTCCAAGTATCGGAGCGGTATCTCTGGGCCCTCTTGGTAATACACATCATAAGCTTGCAAGCAAACGACTAAGGAGTTAGTCATGAGATGACGTATTATGTAACGAGTAAAGAGACTTGCCGGTAACGAGATTGAACTATGTATGAAGATACGAACGATTGAATCCCGGGCAAGTAACATACCGATAGACAAAGGGAATAACGTATGTTGTCATAACGGTTCGACCGATAAAGATCTTCGTAGAATATGTAGGAGCCAATATGAGCATCCAGGTTCCTTTGTTGGTTATTGACCGGAGAGGTGTCTCGGTCATGACTACATAATTCCTGAACCAACAGGGTCGCACGCTTATCGTTCGTTGACGCTAGAGTAGTATTGGGATATTTGATGAGTGGTAACCATATGTTGTTCGAAGTCCCGGATGATATCCTGGACGCCACGAGGAGTCTTGGAATGGTCAAGAGTTAAAGATTTATATATGGGAAGTCATATTTTGGGTTCTGAAAAAAGATGCAATTTCTTCGGTATTGTACCGGGAAGCTTCTAGAAGGTTCCGGAGGATTCCGGAGGGGTCCGGAAGTCCACAAGTGATTCTACCATGACCCAAGGGCTAGCATGGCCTGCAGGGAGGTGCCTTGGCCTTATTGGACTAGGCGCACCAAGTCCTCAAAAGCCCATGTGGCTAGGGAAGGCAAAAAAGGCAGGAGTCCTAGTAGGAATAGGATTGGACTTGGTGTCCAAGTACTCTCCCCCTTAGTTGCGCCCTAGGGTTTGGAGGGGCTGTTTACCATGCCCGTCCACCTATATATAGAGGGGAGGGTGTGCCCCAAGAGAACACACCAAGCCCTTGGCACCCCTCTCTCTCCCGTTACTCCGTAGTTCCACCGCTTCGTCCCGGCAACGCTTAGCGAAGCGCTCTCGGTGTTCCACCACCACCATGCCGTCGTGTCGGTTGTAATCCCATCTACTTCTCCTCTCCCGCTTGCTGGATCAAGAAGGAGGAGACGTCATCGAGCCGCACGTGTGCTAACTTGGAGGTGCCGTCCGTTCAGCACTAGATCGGTTGGATCATGATCAGATCATGAAGAGTACGACTATATCAACCACGTGATAAACACTTCCGCTTAACGGTCTATGAGGGTACGTATACACACTCTCCCCTCTCGTTGCTATGCATCTACTAGATATATCTTGTGTGAGCGTAGGAATCTTTTGAAAATTGCATGCTATGTTTCCCAACAGTGGCATCCGAGCCAAGTCTATGCGTAGATGGTATGCACGAGTAGAAGGACAAAGAGTTGTGGGTGGTGATCATCATACTGCTTACCACCAATGTCTTATTTTGATTCGGTGGTATTGTTGGATGAAGCGGCCCGAACCAACCTTACATGACCACGTTCATGAGACCGGTTTCACCGACAGACATGCAACTAGTTTTGCATAAAGGTGGCTGGCGGGTGTCTGTTTCTCCTACTTTAGTTGAATCGAATTTGACTACAGCTGGTCCTTGTTGAAGGTTAAAATTTCAAACTTGATAAATCACCGTTGTGGTTTTGATGCGTACGTAAGAATGGTTCTTGCTAGAAGCCCATAGCAGCAATGTAAAACTTGCAACAACAAAGTAGAGGACGTCCAACTTGATTTTTGCAGGGCATGTTGTGATGTGATATGGTTAAGACATGATGTGATATACGTTGCTGTATGAGATGATCATGTTTTGTAGAAGTTATCGGCAACTGGCAGGAGCCTTATGGTTGTTGCTTTATTGTATGAAATGCAAACGCCATGTAATTGCTTTACTTTATCACTATGCATTAGAGATAGTTGTAGAAGCAATAGTTGGCGAGACGACTGTCCATGTCAAAACCAACGGATTTCAGGTAGGGGATCCCGATCTATGTGTCAAAGCTGATGGTAACAGGAAGCAAGGGACACAGATGTTTACCCAGGTTCGGGCCCTCTCGATGGAGGTAAAACCCTACTTCCTGCTTGATTAATATTGAAGATATGGGTAGTACAAGAGTAGATCTACCACGAGATCGTAGAGGCTAAACCCTAAGAGCTAGCCTATGATGGTATGATTGTAATTGTGATCGGCCTTCTAAGGACCAACCTCTCCGGTTTATATAGACACCGGAGAGGGCTTGGGTTTACATGGAGTTGGTTACAAGGAAGGAAACACAATATCCGGATCGCCAAGCTTGTCTTCCACGCAAAGGAGAGTCCCATCCGGACACGGGCCGATGTCTTGAGTCTTGTATCTTCACGCTTTAATAGTCCGGACGTTGTACACAATCCGGCTGTCCGGATACCCCCTAATCCAGGACTCCCTCAGTAGCCCCTGAACCAGGCTTCAATGACGATGAGTCCGGCGCGCAGTCTTGTCTTCGGCATTACAAGGCGGGTTCCTTCTCCGAATACTCCAAAGTGGTTATCGAACACATAGACGATGTCCGGATCTGCAAGATGATCTTCATATGCCGTCGTAGAGAGAATAATATTTTACGAACGCAATCCGCTGACAAAATTTTAGACAACATGACATGTCATCACGGTCGGATCATTTATTCGAACCGTTTTCCCACGACCAGCCACAGCGGATATTGCGAGGCGGTTTCCCTGTCATGTCTTGTGAAAGTAGAGATCGTGTCCGCTTATCACGGGATTCTCATCAACACGGGTATGGATAATCTAACAGTGCCGCTAATCGCAGCGAGTGGGAGGCAGACGGGTTCCACCAGGCAAGTAGGGAGGCGCAAAAAGCATTTACTGCCCCTATAAAGAGGTTAGGTCTCTTTCTCTTCACCCACTCCTCCTTCCGTTAGCTCATTCCCCTCTATTCGAGCCCTAATTCACAAGTACTCTTCTTCTCCATCAAAGAGAGGTTTTCCAAAGATGTCCAGATCCAGAGTAGGAGGCAGATGGATGGCCTCAACCGTTCAGGAGAAGGACATCAAGAAGCTCCGGGGAGCTGGGTATCTGGCCCAGAAGATCGGCCACCGTCTCCCACTGGCGGGACAGGTCGTCCCCACTCCGGAACCTCACGAGAGAGTCGTGTTCCTTCCCCATTTTGTCCGCTGGCTCGGGTTTCCCCTTCACCCATTTGTTCGTGGAGTCATGTATCACTATGGGATCGATTTTCATGATCTTTCCCCCAATTCCTTCCTCAATACCTCGACGTTCATCGTCGTGTGCGAGGCTTTTCTCCGGATCCCACCTCACTTCGGCCTGTGGCTGAAGATCCTTAATGTGAAACCCAAGGTGGTGAGTAGCGAACACGCCAAGTGCAGCGGTGCCATGGTAAGCAAGATGCCCAAGGCCGCTTGGCCGAAAGGCGCTTTCAACGACTCCATCAAGGAGTGGCAGTAGCAGTGGTTCTATATCACCGAACCACGCGGCAAAAAGTGGACGGCAGCTCCAGAGTTCAGACCCGGAGCTCCACTGCGACTCACGTCCTGGCCCAAGAAGGGCCCAAACTGGTCCTCGTCCGATGAGCTGTCACTGCTCCAGACACGTGTTCAGAGTGTGGTTGACAGGCACGTCAAACTCGTCGACGCAGTCCAGGTGAGCTAGTTCGCCTGGTTCTCCCCTGTTAGCGCCGAGCTTGCACTCTGTGGGAGTTTGACCCAACCGAGCACCAAACCCTTCAGAAGCTTTATGATTCCTCCAACAAGGATATCTGGAAGGTGCTCTTTAAGTCCGGCAAATCGTGGCCGGGCTCCAGCGAGGACCGTGGGTATCAATTATCCCATTCTGCCAGCCCGGTAAGTTACATCTATGCTCTGTCCATCCATGCTTCAATTGGCGTGTCATGAGGGAGACATCCTAATCGTGTTTCATCGTGACCTCAGGGGTGGACAAAGAAGGTGGAGCGGATACATTGTCCAACCCCACTCCGGAGGAACCGGCCGGACCTCTTCTAACGAAGATGCTGGTCCCCGCGCCTTACGAGGCGCCAAAGAAAGAGGCCTCCAAGAAGGTCAAGAAGACCCGGAGTGGCCTCCGTCGCCATGAGGCTTCGGACGCAAAATCCGAAGACTCAAGTGACACTCCTTCTTTAGAAGGCGAAGAGGAGGAAGCAGAGGAGGACGAGCCTCACTCTGAAGGCGGGAGGAAGCGCGCAGCTTCCCTGTCCCTGGAGGTCAAATCGCCCAAGAGGGGGAAAGGTTCCCTCCCAGAGACATCCACCACGGCTGCCGACAGCAGCCCAGAGTGGGATCCCAGGGCCCAGCCCCTGGAGAAGTCGTAAGTATACGTAATCCGAACATGCATATGTGTCCGGGATTGTTTTTGAATATAGTAGCTTTAACCGTTGCCATATTTTTCACAGCCCGGCGAGGTCTCGTGCCGGACAGTCCTCATCGAAGGATTTGATGGGCTCAGACGCCTTGGCGAGCGAGACACCTCCGCAGGCCCCTTCCCTAAAGTCCAGGCGCGACACTGAGGTGTCATCTCGACAGGACCAGGACCAGGGAGGACATATCCCCGTTGCCGGACACACGGGGGCGGATAAGGCCCCCGGGACCTCTAAGGTTCCAGAGTCGAACGAACAACAACCTTCGATGGTGGGAGGCCTTCCTATCCCGCCGGCATCCTCTGTTCGAGCAGAGCTTCCCGGCAGTCTATCAATAGCGTTGAAGAACACATCTATCATCGATGAGCACCGGATTCTCATGGGCGCGGTGGTTGAGAAGATTCAGTCCGCCGAGAGCGGGCTGAACGAGTCCTGCTTTGGCCTTATAAAGGCCTTTGAGGTATGTTTCCTAAGAAACCTTTGAGGAATTGTTATAATATGAGTAGTAGCCCCTGATACACTGTCCGGCGGAGAAGACGGAGCCGGGCAGGGGATCAAATCCTTTGCTTTCGTAGGAGCTTATGTGAATGACGTATACCCCTTTATGTGAAAATAGGCTTCTGCCAAGAGGACGGCCGCTTATAATGCGGAAGGGTCCGAACTGAAGCAGAGCCTTGCACGGGCCGAGGAAGAACTCGGCCGTGTGAAGAAGCAACTGGAAGACAAGCAAGGTATGTTGAAAACATTTGTCTTGAAGTTGGCACGAATGAATAATTGTGCATAGTGAGAAGTATTTGTATTGTATGCTGTAGGAGCAAGTGCCGAATACGAGGCACTAAAGAAGGCTGTGGCCGATGCCAACAGGCGCTTCGTGAAAAACACGAGGCCAGGGTCATCGCAGCTGAGCGAGAGCTCCAGGAAGCTATGAAGAAAAGCGAGGGCTTGAAGCAGAGTCTAGTGGGGAAAGAATCCGAACTCGCCCAAGCTCTCGAGGCTGCGGAAGGTGCTCGGGAAGAAGCCCGAGGTTTTGTGCGGGACATTCAGGAGGCCCAAAAAGTTGCGGCTGGTAAGGCCTTCTGTATTCTTAGCCCTTTGTACATGATAATGGGAAGAATCCTAAGAGGCAAGCTGAATTCTTATTTTTCCAGGGGCTTTTGCAGATCTTCCTCGCTGCATATCAGATGCCGCCCAATTCTACCGAACCGAGGAGAAGAAGTCTATGGAAAGGGATTTCTGGTCGCAGTATTTGGCGCCGAACTATCCGGTGCCTTTTATCGATCAGCTGAAGCAGTTGGTCGAACTGCACCAGGCGGCCGAGCTAGCCATGAAGGACTTAGTTGTCCGGCTGTGGCCTGCGGAGCTGACTCCGAGCAGTTACTTCGGGCTCGTGAAGTGGGTTGTGGGCGCCTGTCCTCGGCTAGATGCTATCAAGCGATCAGTCTGTATAGAAGGTGCACGCATGGCGTTTGCCCATGCAAAAGTGCATTGGGGGAAGCTTGACGCGGAGAAGCTGATGACTGAGGGGCCGCCGGAGGGTAAGGAGCACCGCAAGCCCGAACTGTACTATGAAGGTGTACTGAAAGGCGCCCGCCTTGCGGCGGATAAGTGTGCCAAAGACATTATATTTCCCTGAGGGGTTATCCTCCGTTGCCTGTCGCCATTGGTTTCCTTCGGAGTGTCCACCATGTATATATCGTATGAGGACGTGGCCGTCCACCGCCCCGTGAGCGGTGGCTCCTGTAATTCTCTTGCATCATCATCCATACCGTCGATGTCTCGGAGTCGAAGTCAAGCACGTTGGTTAAATCATCGACCGTGGCAATGAAGTGGGTGGTGGGTGGGCAACGAATTCCGTCGTCGTCTGCTTCCCACTCAAGCCGGACATAGTTCGGCCCAGAGCCTCCTGACAAAGAGAGAGACTTTAATGAGTTCAGCATGTCGGCAAAGGGCGAGTGCTGAAAGATGTCCGCAGCGGTGAACTCCATTACCGGAGCCCAACCAGGCTCGACGGGCTCAGGAACGCGCGGACTGGAAGCTACAACCGGATACGAATCCGGGGGTCCGGAGTCACAGGCTTTCTCAGAAGTGAGGCCTGTGTTCGGCTCCACCAGCGATGAGGGTACCGCCTGCGGGGCAGGGTCCATCCCTCCGTCCTTAGGCAATGCAGCCTGCCCCGGATTTGAGTCCAGGGCTACCGCAGGGGTGATATCCCAAGAGTTGTCTGATAGTAGGTCTAAGCCATGCCTGTCGTCACTGTCCGGTGCTCCCGGCATAGGCTCGAATCCGTTGAAGATCAAGTCTCCGCGAATGTCTACCGTGTAGTTCGGGTTTCCGAACCTGATCCGATGGCCAGGGGCGTAGCTGCCAATCTGCTCCAGAAGGCCAAGCGAATTGGCCCGCAGGGTAAAGCCGCCGAACACGAAGATTTGTCTGGGGAGAAAAGTCTCACCCTGGACCATGTTGTTGATGATGATTGAAGGAGCCATCGAGCTTTGTGGTGACGACACAGAGGAACTCTCAATGAAAGCACCAATGTCGGTGTCAAAACCGGCGGATCTCGAGTAGGGGGTCCCGATCTGTGCGTCAAGGCTGATGGTAACATGAAGCAAGGGACGCAGATGTTTACCCAGGTTCGGGCCCTCTCAATGGAGGTAAAACCCTACTTCCTACTTGATTAATTTTGAAGATATGGGTAGTACAAGAGTAGATCTACCACGAGATCGTAGAGGCTAAACCCTAAGAGCTAGCCTATGATGGTATGATTGTAATTGTGATCGGCCTTCTAAGGACCAACCTCTCCGGTTTATATAGACACTGGAGAGGGCTGGGGTTTACATGGAGTTGGTTACAAGGAAGGAAACACAATATCCGGATCGCCTAGCTTGTCTTCCACGCAAAGGAGAGTCCCATCCGGACACGGGCCGAAGTCTTGAGTCTTGTATCTTCACGCTTCAATAGTCCGGACGTTGTACACAATCCGGCTGTCTGGATACCCCCTAATCCAGAACTCCCTCAATGACCACGATGCTACGATGGAGATCAAGGTGTTAAGCCGGTGATGATGGAGATCATGACGGTGCTTTGGAGATGGAGATCAAAGGCACATGATGATGATGGCCACATCATGTCACATATTTTGATTGCATGTGATGTTTATCTTTTATGCATCTTATTTTGCTTAGTACGGCGGTAGAATTACAAGATGATCCCTTAACTAAATTTCAAGGTATAAGTGTTCTCCCTGAGTATGCACCGTTGCGAAAGTTCTTCGTGCTGAGACACCACGTGATGATTGGGTGTGATAGGCTCTACGTTCACATACAACAGGTGCAAGACAGTTTTGCACATGCAGAATACTCGGGTTAAACTTGACGATCCTAGCATGTACAGACATGGCCTCGAAACACTGGAGACCGAAAGGTCGAACGTGAATCATATAGTAGATATGATCAACATAGAGATGTTCACCATTGAAGACTACTCCATCTCACGTGATGATCGGACATGGTTTAGTTGATTTGGATCACGTGATCATTTAGATGACTCAAGGGATGTCTATATAAATGGGAGTTCTTAAGTAATATGATTAATTGAACTTAATTTATCATGAACTTAGTCCTGATAGTATTTGCATATCTATGTTGTAGATCAATAGCTTGCAATGTAGCTCCCCGTTTATTTTTGATATGTTCCTAGAGAAAAATAAGTTGAAAGATGATAGTAGCAATGATGCGGACTGGGTCATGATCTAAGGATTATCCTCATTGCTGCACAGAAGAATTTTGTCCTTGATGCACCGCTAGGTGACGGACCTATTGCAGGAGCAAATGCAGACATTATGAACGTTTGGCAAACTCGGTATGATGATGTAACGCCCTCGGTGCGGCTATATCTCCCACGTGTCGAAGCACGACTTAGAGGCATAACCGCATTGAAAGCAATGTCGCAAGTGAGGTAATCTTCACACAACCCAAGTAATACATAAGGGAAAGAGATACATAGTTGGCTTACAATCGCCACTTCACATGATTACATGAATAAAGCATTACATCACCCAGATACAATCAAGGTCCGACTACGGAACCAAAATAAAAGAAGAACCCCAAAAGAGACAAAGGTCCCCGATCGACCCCAACTGGGATCCACTACTGATCAACTAGAACGAAACGACACAAAGGGCAAGATCTTCATCGAGCTCCTCCTTGAGCTTGGTCGCGTCACCTGCTCGGTAACATAGGCACCTGCAAACTGGTTTTGGAAGTATCTGGTGAGCCACGAGGACTCAGCAATCCCATTACCATGGGTATCAAGACTAGCAAAGCTTAATGGGAAAGGAAGGGGTAAAGTGGTGAGGTTGCAGCAGCGACTAAGCATGATATGGTGGCTAACATACACAAATGAGAGCGAGAAGAGAAACAAAGGAACGGTCGTCAACTAGCAATGATCAAGAGGTGATCCTGAACACCTACTTACGTCAAACATAACCCAGAAACCGTGTTCACTTCCCGGACTCCGCCGAGAAGAGACTATCACGGCTACACACGCGGTTGATGCGTTTTAATTCGGATCTGGTGTCAAGTTATCTACAACCGGACATTAACAAATTCCCATCTGCCACATAACCGCGGGCACGGCTCTCGAAAGTTTATACCCTGCAGGGGTGTCCCAACTTAGCCCATGACAAGCTCTCGCGATCAACGAAGGAATAGACCTTCTCCCAGGAAGACCCGATCAGTCTCGGAATCCCGGTACATCAAGACATTTTGAAAATGGTAAAACAAGACCAGCAAAGCCGCCCGAATGTGCCGACAAATCCTGATAGGAGCTGCACATATCTCATTCTTAGGGCACACCAGATTGTCCAAACTTCTGGTAGGCGAGCCCAGAGTTGCCCCTGGTGGCCACCGACGGCTGACGGTTTGGACCAACACTCACGACGAGCACGGGCCCGGGGGGGGGGGGGGGGTAAAAATAAGATGACCCTCGAGAGCGCGACTCCCAAGGGAAAAAGGGCTAGGTGAGGCAAATGGTAAAACCAAGGTTGGGCCTTGCTGGACAAGTTTTATTCAAAGCGAACTGTCAGGGGGGTCCCATAAATCACCCGACCGCGTTAGGAACGCAAAATCCGGGAACATAACACCGGCATGACGGAAACTAGGGCGGCAAGAGTGGAACAAAACACCAGGCATAAGGCCGAGCCTTCCACCCTTTACCAAATATATAGATGCATTAATAATATAAGAGATATTGTGATATCCCAACCAAAATCCTGTCCACCATGGAGAAATCTTCAACTTCACCTACAACTAGCAACACTATAAGAGGGGCTGAGCAAAGCGGTAACATAGCCAAACAACGGTTTGCTAGGAATGGTGTCAAAGGTTAGAGGTTCATGGCAATATGGGATGGCTTGATAAACAGGTAATAGGTAGCGCAGCATAGCGATAGAACGAAGCAACTAGCATAGCGATGATAGTAGTGAGATCCAGGGTAGCGGTCATCTTGCCTGAAATCCCACAAGGAAGAAGAACGAGTCCATGAAGAAGATGAAGCCACGAAGACGAACCAAACGTAGACGAACGCATCCTCACGATCGCAACGAAACAGGAACTAACAAGAAGAAGCACACAACATAGGTAAACACACCACACATGAACAAGGCATGATGCACAACAAGCATGATGCATGACAAAGCTACATGAAGCTACTCATGGCAAGAGATGATGCAAAACAAGAACAACACATCAAGGCAAGTTTAAATGAGGCCGGAAACAACATATAACAATTCCGGTAAGTCCTCATATGCATATTTCGAAATTGGTCCAGAACTGAATAAACCTTATGTTGAAGTTGTTAAACAGCAAGTTAAGATGCACCAAGATGATCTACGCGAAATTCTAGTCAAGTTACATATAAAGTTCATTAGATTCGGAGCTACGGCCTAGAAGATATGAGCAAAACAAGTTAAACATGGCATTGATGCAAAATGCACCCAAATATCAAGCAAACACACCAAAACAAGGATGCAACATGATAATATGAAGCTACATGCAAAATCAAGCAAGTTTCATATAGAGCACACTCAAAACAGAGCAACGGTGCAACACACACACACACTGTACAAGTCATAGCAACAATCTGTCCATAACAGCAACTAGGCATCTTACAAGCATCAAAACAACATGCTACAGCACCCCAACATAATAACAAAAGGCATGGGCATGAAGTACAGGTAAAGCATAACAAAACATGAACACTGAGCTATCTCCAGAAACAACTAGAACATGCTCAAAATGACATGGAGATATTGCAAATAATAACAGTTTCAGACTTTAGCAGAAAAAACATCAGGTTGCAATGTTTAGAGCTATCAAACAACAAGTTACAGGAACATATCATGGCAAACAAAGGCATGGCATGAATCTACTAATTGCATAGATCAAAAGTCCCTTACTGACCATGAGCCAAAAGGGGACGGAAAATATGATGGCACCCATGTAAACATGGCAAGTTATATTACAGATTCAAACATGGCAGAAACAACAATAAGTAGGCATGTTCGTGAGCTTGAACCACTCACCACAGAGCAAAACATGGCATGGCAAGGCAACCAACAGTAAGAAGGCATGTTTATGAAGCTAAGCATGGCAAGAGCAAGTTCATAGGATACATGGATCACTAGGAAAACACATGGAAACAAGTGAACTTAATGTTAACAGGCTGACAGCAACATTTTCAAGCAACTTTAGAGCAAGATATGAACATGTTCCAGCAGGCTATAATTGCAACCAAGGGCATGAACGGATAGAGCATGACATGTAGATCATAACATGTTTATAGGACATCTCTAGATTATGCATAGAATGATTAGTAGAAGCATGTTAACATAGCAACAAAATATAACAGAATCTGCCTAGCAAAACAGCAACAGCAAGTGCCCTACTTAGCAAGCTTGATACACTCAGCACACAACTCACAAAAATACATGGTTAACACCCCTGGAAAGATGGCATGACATAGATCAACATTCATGTAGGCATCAACCTCATAGGATGCACACATCAATCATGGCAAAAATGATAAAACAGCAAGTTATAACAGTTTCAGCAGATTAACATCAACATGCACTCTTCCAACAGCATTTCGGGCATCAAGATGAGGTCAAATGAAAATGATGCAATGGAATGAAATGATCTACTCGTCGAGGCGAACAATTTTACATATTATACGCACGAAACGGAGCTACGTATGCAGAGATGTGATGCGATGAATAAGGCATGATTATATCAAATATAACAGGGACTTAGACGTTTCTGAAAAAAAAAAACACGGGCGCATGATAGTTAAAAGCCGCACGGGCGCTGGATTCTGAGGGCTCACCATGGGCTTCGGCCCATATGCAGAGGAGGTGAGGAAGGCTGGGAGGACGAGGCCGAGGAGGAGCTGGGCTGGGCCTTCAGCGTGGTGCGGCCCACGCAACGGGAGCGAGGAGGCGTGGCTCTCCCGATCCGATCGGGATCGAGACGAGCGGGAGCGGCGCGCCGGTGCTCCGGCGAGCCGGCGACGATGGGGTCGAGCGGAGGACGATGGAGGGGACCGGCAACGACGCCGGAGGCCGGAGGGGCGAGGAGGAGGCCGAGACAGGGCCGCGGGTGGCCGGATCCGGTCACCGGAGGACGGCGGTGGCGACGGTTCCCTGCGGTGAAGGGGGAGAGCGAGGTGAGGGGGACCAAAAGGAGGAATGAGAAGAAGGGGCACGGTGGCGCGCTGCTCACCAGCGGCGGGGACCCGGCGTGGCGGCGCGGAGGACTGCGGCGGCGGGGAGGCGCTGAGGACGGAGACGATCGTCGCGCGGGGTCGATGCGGAAGCCCTGGCGGCGGTGAGATCCGGGCCCAGATGGGCTCGGACGGGCTTCCCGCGGGCTCGGCGGGCGCGCGGTGGGAACGGCGGCGGCGGGACACTTGGCGCGCGCTGAGTGGCTGAGGGCGGTAGCGCGGACGTGTCCGGCCGTCGGCGGACGCGTCCGGCGTCGGAGAGAGGGGAGTTTTAGGGTTTCATCCGCGAAAATTTCGGGGGAGGTGCAAATATATAGGTAGGGGGAGCTAGGAGAGTCCAAATGAGGAGCGGTTTTCGGCCACGCGATCGTGATCGAATGACCGAGAGCATGGAGGGGAGTTAGGTGGGTTTTGGGCCACTTTGGAAGGGGTGTTGTGCTGCAACAAAAGAGGCCTTTACGGTTACCCGGTTAACCGTTGGAGTACCAAACGACCTCCAAATGGCACGAAACTTGACAAGCGGTCTACCGGTGCTATACCAAGGCCGCTTGGCAAACCTCGTTCCATTCCGAGAAAGTTTAACACCCGCACACGAAAGGAGACAAGAAGGGGACGCCGGGTGAGATAGGAGCGCCGGATTGCAAAACGGACAACGGGGAAAAGGCTCGGATGCATGAAACGAACATGTATGCAACATGAGATGCACCTGATGACATGATATGAAATGCAGATGATGACATGGCAAAATGCAACACGCAAGCAAATGACATGGCAACGACGGCGAATAACTGGCGGACACCTGGCGCATCGGATCCGGGGCGTTACAAATGACTACTTGATAGTTTAGTGCGCCATGCTTTACGGCTTAGAACTGGGACTTCAAAAACGTTTTGAACACCACAGAGCATATAAGATGTTCCAAGAGCTGAAATTGGTATTTCAGACTCATGCCTGAGTTGAGAAGTATGAGACCTCTGACAAGTACTTTGCCTACAAGATGGAGGAGAATAGCTCGACCAGTGGCATGTGCTCAGAATGTCTGAGTACTACAATAGCTTGAATCAAGTGGGAGTTAATCTTCCAGATAAGATAGTGATTGACAAAGTTCTCTAGTCACTATCACCAAGTTACTGGAACTTCGTGATGAACTATAATATGCAAGGGATGACAAAAACGATTCCCGAGCTCTTCGCGATGCTAAAATCAGTGAAGGTAGAAATCAAGAAAGAGCATCAAGTGTTGATGGTTAACAAGACCACTAGTTTCAAGAAAAAGGGCAAAGGAAAAGAAAGGGAACTTCAAGAAGAATGACAAGCAAGTTTCCACTCCCGCGAAGAAGCCCAAAGCTAGACCTAAGCCTGAAACTGAGTGCTTCTACTGCAAAGGGAATGGTCACTGGAAGCAGAACTACCCCAAATAATTGGCAAATAAGAAGGGTGGCAAAGTGAAAAAAGGTATATTTGATATACATGTTATTGATGTGTACTTTACTAGTGTTCATAGTAACCCAGGGTATTTGATGTCAGTTCAGTTGCTAAGATTAGTAACTCGAAACATGAGTTGCAAAATGAACAGTGACTAGTTAAGGGCAAGGTAACGATGTGTGTTGGAAGTGATTCCAAGGTTAATAAGATCACCGTCGCATACTCCTTCTACCTTCGGGATTAGTGTTGAACCTAAATAAATGTTATTTGGTGTTTGCATTGAGCATGAATATGATTGGATCATGTTTATTGCAATACGGTTATTCATTGAAGTTAGAGAATAATTGTTGTTCTGTTTACATGAATAAAACCTTCTATGGTCATACACCCAACGTAAATGGTTTATTGAATCTCGATCATAGTAATACACATATTCATAATATTGATGCCAAAAGATGCAAAGTTGATGATGATAGTGCAACATACTTGTGGCACCGCTGTTTAGGTCTATTGGTGCGCATGAAGAAACTCCATGCAGATGGGCTTTTGGAATCACTTGATTATGAATCATTTGATACTTGCGAACCATGCCTCATGGGCAAGATGACTAAAACTCCGTTCTCGGGAACAATGGAGCGAGCTAATGACTTATTGGAAATAATACATATCGATATATACGGTCCGATGAGTATTGAGGCTCGCGGAGGGTATCGTTGTTTTCTGACCTTCACAGATGATTTGAGCAGATATGAGTATATCTACTTGATGAAACACAAGTCTGAAACATTTGAAAAGTTCAAAGAATTTCAGAGAGAAGTGGAGAATCATCGTAACAAGAAAATAAAGTTTCTACGATCTGGTCGTGAAGGTAAATATTTGAGTTATGAGTTTGGCCTTCATTTAAAACAATGTGAAATAGTTTCACTAATCACGCCACCTGGAAGACCAGAGCGTAATGGTGTGTCCGAATGTCGTAACCATACTTTATTAGATATGGTGCGATATGTGATGTCTCTTACCAATTTACCACTATCGTTTTGGGGTTATGCATTAGAGATAGGTGCACTCACGTTAAATAGGGCACCATCTAAATCCGTTGAGAAGACACTGTATGAACTGTGGTTTGGCAAGAAACCTAAGCTATCGTTTTTTAAAGTTTGGGGTTGCAATGCTTATTTGAAAAAACTTCAACCTGATAAGCTCGAACCCAAATAGGAGAAGTGTGTATTCATAGGATACCCAAAAAGAAACTGTTGGGTACACCTTCTATCACAGATTCGAAGGCAAGATCTTTGTTGCTAAGAATGGATCCTTTCTAGAGAAGGAGTTTCTCTCGAAAGAAGTGAGTGGAAGGAAAGTGGAACTTGATGAGGTAATTAATTGTACCTTCTCTCGAATTCGGAAGTAGATCATCACGGAAAACCGTTCCCGTGATGCCTACACCAACTAGAGAGGAAGCTAATGATAATGATCATGAAACTTCAGCTCAAGTTACTACCAAACCTCATAGGTCAACCAGAGCACGTTCCGCACCAAAGTGGTACGGTAATCCTGTCCTGAAAGTCATGTTACTAGACCATGACAAACCTACAAACTATGAAGAAGCGGTGATGAGCCCAGATTCCACAAAAGGGCTTGAGGCCATGAAATCTGAGATGGGATCCATGTATGAGAACAAAGTATGGACTTTTGGTTGACTTGCCCGATGATCGGCAAGTGATACATCTCCAACGTATCTACTTTTCCAAACACTTCTGCCCTTGTTTTGGACTCTAACTTGCATGATTCGAATGAAACTAACCCGGACAGACGCTGTTTTCAGCAGAACTGCCATGATATTGTTTTATGTGTAGAAAAGAAAAGTTCTCGGAATGTCTTGAAAATCCACAGAGGGACTTTTTGCAAAATATAAAAAATATTGGCGAAAGAATCAAGACCAGGGGGCCCACACCCTGTCCACAAGACAGGGGGAGCGCCCCCTCCCCCTGGGCGCACCCCCCTATCTCGTGGGCCCCCTGGACCTCCACCGACCTCAACTCCAACTCCATATATTCACGTTCGGGGAGAAAAAAATCAGAGAGAAAGTTTGATCGTGTTTTATGACACGGAGCCGCCGCCAAGCCCTAATCTCTCTCGGGAGGGCTGATCTGGAGTCCGTTCGGGGCTGCGGAGAGGGGGATTCGTCGCCGTCGTCATCATCAACCATCCTCCACCACCAATTTCATGATGCTCACCTCCGTGCGTGAGTAATTCCATCGTAGGCTTGCTGGACAGTGATGTGTTGGATGAGATTTACCATGTAATCAAGTTAGTTTTGTTAGGGTTTGATCCCTAGTATCCACTATGTTCTGAGATTGATGTTGCTATGACTTTGCTATGCTTAATGCTTGTCACTAGAGGCCGAGTGCCATGATTTCAGATCTGAACCTATTATGTTTTCATGAATATATGTGTGTTCTTGATCCTATCTTGCAAGTCTATAGTCACCTATTATGTGTTATGATCCGACAACCCTGAAGTGACAATAATCGGGATATTCTCGGTGATGACCGTAGTTTGAGGAGTTCATGTATTCACTAAGTGCTAATGCTTTGTTCCAGTTCTCTATTAAAAGGAGGCCTTAATATCCCTTAGTTTTCGCTAGGACCCCGCTGCCACGGGAGGGTAGGACAAAAGATGTCATGCAAGTTCTTTTCCATAAGCACGTATGACTATTTACGGAATACATGCCTACATTACATTGATGAACTGGAGCTAGTTCTATGTCACCCTATGTTATAGCTATTACATGAGGAATCACATCCGGCATAATTATCCATCACTAATCCATTGCCTACGAGCTTTTCACATATTGTTCTTCGCTTATTTACTTTTCCATTGCTACTGTTACAACTACTACAAAAACCCCAAAACTATTATCTTTACTTTTGCTACCTTTACCTTTATTATCATACTACTTTGCTACTAAATACTTTGCTGCAGATACTAAGTTATCCAGGTGTGGTTGAATTGACAACTCAACCGCTAATACTCAAGAATATTCTTTAGCTCCCCTTGTGTCGAATCAATAAATTTGTGTTGAATACTTTACCCTCGAAAGCTGTTGCGATCCCCTACACTTGTGGGTTATCAAGACTAATTTCTGGCGCCGTTGCCGGGGAGCATAGCTCTATTCTCTGAGTCACTTGGGATTTATATCTGTTGATCACTATGAAGAACTTGAAAGACGACAGAACCAAGATTTTGCCCTCAACTACGAGGGGAGGTAAGGAACTGCCATCTAGCTCTGCACTAGATTCTCCTTCCGTTATTAGTAAACTTGCGACGCCTAAACCTGCTACTGCTATGAACTCTTGTATGTCGCATGTTATTGATGATGCCACTTCTGTTATGCATGATACTTATGATGAAACTACTTCTGTGCGTGATACTACTTTGCCATTAGGTGAATTTCTTGATGAACAACTTGCTAGAGTTAGGGGGAACGAAATTATTGAAGATCCTATTATTGATGATAGTGATGATGAAAATTCTCCCAATGATTATGAATTGCCTATTGTTCCTGAGGGTTATGTTATGAATGAAGAAGCTGCTAGAGCTATCTTTGCTTGCAATGATAGATATGATCTTAAGAAATTATTAGCTAAATGGAAGAAGCAGCCTCTTAATGCTAGAATGAAACTTGACCCTGCTTTTGCTACTTCACCTATTTGTGTTACTGATAAGGATTATGAATTCTCTGTTGATCCTGAGAATATTACTTTGGTTGAATCTGATCCTTTTTATGGCCTTGAATCTGAAACTGTTGTGGCACATCTTACCAAGTTGAATGATATAGCCACCCTGTTTACTCATGATGATAAATCTCGCTATTTTTATATCCTTAAGATATTTCCGTTCTCATTAAAGGGTGATGCTAAGACTTGGTATAATTCTCTTGCTCCTGGTTGTGTGCGTAGTCCCCAGCATATGATTTATTACTTCTCTGCTAAATATTTCCCTGCTCATAAGAAACAAGCTGCCTTGCGGGAAATATATAATTTTGTGCAAATCAAAGAAGAGAGTCTCCCACAAGCTTGGGGGAGGCTTCTCCGGTTACTTAATGCTTAGCTTGATCATCCTCTCAAGAAAAATGAAATACTTGATATCTTTTATAATGGACTAACCGATGCTTCCAAGGACTACTTGGATAGTTGTGCTGGTTGTGTTTTCAGGGAAAGAACAGTTGAAGAAGCTGAATTACTATTGAATAATATGTTGACTAATGAAAATAATTGGACTCTTCCTGAGCCAATTCCTGAGGCAATTCCTGATCCAATTGAGCCAACTCCTGAGCCTATTCCTAAACCCACTCCGAAGAAGAGAGGTGTTTTATTTCTCAGTCCTGAAGATATGCAAGAGGCAAAGAAATCAATAAAAGAAAAAGGTATTAAAGTTGAAGATGTTAAGAATTTACCTCCTATTGAAGAAATACATGGTCTTAATATACCGCCTGTTGAAGAACCACATTGTCTTGATGACCCGACACAGGTAGTAAAGGTAAATTCTCTCTATAGATATGATAAAGTTGTAATCCCCTCTACTAAATTTCATAGCCCATGCTTAGATGAATTTGAAGACTTTATGGCTAGACAAGAAAGTTTTAATGCTTATGTTGGTAGAGAGTTAAAGAATAATGCTTTCGAGATAGGGTGCGTGAGCGATAACATGGCTAGAGTTAAAGGTGAACTCAAACTCATTAGCAAATATACTTCTATGGTTGCTACTCAAGCTGAGCAAGTACTTAAAGCTCAAAATGATTTGCTTGATGAATTAAATAATATAAATGACTTTGCTGTTAGAGTGGCTACTAGAACTGGTAGAATGACTCAGGAACCTTTGTATCCTGAAGGCCACCCTAAGAGAATCGAGCAAGATTCTCAGAGAAATAATTTAGAGGCACCTAGTTCTTCTAAAAAGAAGAAAAAGAAAAACGATAGAACTTTGCATGCTTCTAGTGAACCTAGTATAGACACACCTGAGAATCCCAATAATATTTCTATTTCTGATGCTGAAACACAATTAGGTGATGAACATGAACCTAGTGATAATGTTAATGATAATGTTCATGTTGATGCTCAACCTAGGAAAAATAATGAAGTAGAGATGGAACCTGCTGTTGATCTTGATAACCCACAATCAAAGAATCAACGTTATGATAAGAGAGATTTTGTTGCTAGGAAGCACGGTAGAGAAAGAGAACATGGGTTAAGAAACCCATGCCCTTTCCTCCTAAACCATCCAAGACAAAGGATGATGAGGATTTTGAGCGCTTTGCTGAAATGATTAGACCTATTTTCTTACGTATGCGTTTAACTAATATGCTCAAAGTGAATCCTTATGCTAAATATATGAAGGATATCATCACAAACAAAAGAAAGATACCGGAAGCTGAAATTTCCACCATGCTTGCTAATTACACTTTTAAGGGTGGAATACCAAAGAAACTTGGAGATCTGGGCGTACCAACTATACCATGCTCCATTAAAAGAAATTATGTTAGAACTGCTTTATGTGATCTTGGAGCCGGTGTTAGTGTTATGCCTCTCTCTTTATATCGTACACTTGAATTGAATAAGTTGAGACCTACTGAAATATCTTTGCAAATGGATGATAAATCAACTGCTATACCTGTCGGTATTTGCGAGGATGTGCCTGTTGTGGTTGCAAATGTCACTATCTTAACGGACTTTGTCATTCTTGATATTCCCGAGGACGATAGTATGTCGATTATCCTTGGTAGACCTTTTTTGAATACTGTAGGAGCTGTTATTGATTGCAACAAAGGCAATGTCACTTTTCATGTTAATGGTAATGAGCATACGGTACACTTTCCGAGGAAACAATCTCAAGTTCATAGCGTTAATTCTATTGGAAAAGTTCCAACTATCATTATTGGAGGTTTTGAATTTCCTCTCCCTACTATCAAGAAAAAGTATGATATTCTTATTGTTGGGGATTTTCATATCCCCGTTGAGGTAACTTAGTGTTATTCAAAATTTCTCCGGTTCCGTGTTATTCGGAATGAGTTTGTTAACAAGACTTGATCAACCTTGTTAGTGGATTCATTTTGATGATCATGAGATGGATGAAACTAGAAGGCACAACCTTCTGTACCCTCTTTTTACTTTCTGTTATTTAGAATAAATAAATCAAAAATAGTATTATCTGTCTGTTTTCTGAATTATCCGTGCATTAAAAAATATTCCGAAAATAAAAGTGCTCCAAATTCCCTACAAATTTAGTTTGATTTGTATGGAATATTTGAGGATTTTAGGCACTGAAAACACTGGGGCAAGCACCAGGCCACGAGAGTGGAGGGCGCGCCCACCCCACCTAGGCGCGCCCCCTGTCTCGTGGGCCCCCTGGTGGCCCTGCTACCTCTTGAGCACTGTGTTGGATTTCCCCGAAGAGGAAGGATGATGCAGCAAAGTAGCGTAAGCATTTCCCTCAGTTTTTGAGAACCAAGGTATCAATCCAGTAGGAGACCACGCACAAGTCCCTTGTACCTACACAAAACAATAGCAACTCGCAACCAACGCTTAGGGGTTGTAAATCCCTTCACGGTCACTTACGAGAGTGAGATCTGATAGAGATAATACTTTTGGTATTTTTGATAGATAGATGCAAAGTAAAAAGTAAAAGGCAAAGTAAAACAAAGCAAGTAAATAAAGTGATAGAGATTGATATGATGAGAATAGACCCGGGGGCCATAGGTTTCACTAATGGCTTCTCTCAAGAGCATAAGTATTCTACGGTGGGAGAACAAATTACTGTTGAGCAATTGATAGAGTTGAGCATAGTTATACTTTTTGATGCGGAGTGATACTTTGGCATAATTTCAATGTAAATCTTCTTAATTGTGATATGGATATTCAGATCCGAAAGATTCAAGGCAAAAGTTCATATTGACATAAAAATAATAATACTTCAAGCATACTAATCAAAGCAAACATGTCTTCTCAAAATAACGTGGCAAAAAGAAAGTTCATCCCTACAAAATCATATAGTTAGGCTATGCTTCATTTTCGTCACACAAAGATGTTCCCAACTTCTATACCCCCGATGACAAGCCAAGCAATTGTTTCATACTTAAATAATCTCAAACTTTTTCAACCTTCACGCAATACATGAGCGTGAGCCATGGATATAGCACTATGGGTGGAATGGAATAGGATGATGGGGATTGTGTCGAGAAGACAAAAAAGGAGAAAGTCTCACATTGACGAGGCTAATCAACGGGCTATGGAGATGCCCATGAATTGATGTCAACATGAGGAGTAGGGATTGCCATGCAACGGATGCACTGGAGCTATGAATGCTCAACAAAAGAAAACTAGTGGGTGTGCATCTAACTTGCTTGCTCACGAAGACCTAGGGCATTTGAGGAAGCCCATCGTAGGAATATACAAGCCAAGTTCTATAATGAAAAATTCCCACCAGTATGAAAAAAGACAACTTATGAGACTCACTACATGAGGAACAAGGTGCTACTTTGAAGCACAATATATGAGGCTCACTACATGAAGAACAAGGTGCTACTTTGAAGCACAAGTGTGGAAAAAAAAGATAGTAGCATTGCCCTTTTTTTGGGCCTTTCTTTTTTTGGCCTTTCTCCTTTTTTTATTTGGGCAATGCTCTAATAATGATGATCATCACACTTCTATTGATTACAACATAAGGACTACAACTCAAAACTTAGAACAAGATATGACTCTATATGAATGCCTCCAGCGGTGTACCGGGGTGGTGCAATGAATCAAGAGTGACATGTATGGAAAATAATGCATGGTGGCTTTGCCACAAATACGATGTCAACTACATGATCATGCAATGGCAATATGACGAAAGTAATGTATGTCATGATGATGATGGTGGAAGTTGCATGGCAATATATCTCGGAATGGCTATGGAAATGCCATGATAGGTAGGTATGGTGGCTGTTTTGAGGAAGATATAAGGAGGTTTATGTGTGATAGAGCGTATCGTATCACGGGGTTTGGATGCACCGGCGAAGTTTGCACCAACTCTCAAGGTGAGAAAGGGAAATGCACGGTACCGAAGAGGCTAGCAAAGGCGGAAAGGTG
The DNA here is from genome assembly GCA_963921465.1 of Triticum timopheevii. NCBI lineage: Eukaryota > Viridiplantae > Streptophyta > Magnoliopsida > Poales > Poaceae > Triticum > Triticum timopheevii. Next base: position 107,695,376 of record OY997264.1, read on the forward strand.
AGAGTGCGTATAATCCATGGACTCAACATTAGTCAAAAGAACTCATATACTTATTGCAGAAATTCAGAAGTCATAAAAAATAAAGTACTACGCGCATGCTCCTAGGGGGATAGATTGGTAGGAAAAGACCATCGCTCGTTCCCGACTGCCACTCATAAGGATGCACAAGCCAGGTACACTTCATGTTTCAAATTTGTTACAGAACTTTAACCATACGTGCATGCTACGGGACTTGCAAACTTCAACACAAATATTTCTCAAATTCATAATCACCCAACTAGCACGACTTTGATATTATCGCCTCCATATCTCAAAACAATTATCAAGTATCAAACTTATCTTAATATTCAATTCACTCAAAAGAAAGTTTCACATATCTTGAACACCAAGTATATTAACATTAAGCAAATTACCATGCTATTAACGACTCTCAAAATAATCTAAGTGAAGCATGAGAGATCAATAGTTTCTTTAAAAAAAATCAACCACCATGCTATAAAAGATATATGTGAAGCACTAGAGCAAAAATTATCACGCTCAAAAGATATAAGTGAAGCACCATGAGCAAAACTATCAAGCTCAAAAGAAATAAGTGAAGCACATAGAGTATTCTAACAAATTCAAATTCATATATGGCTCTCTAAAAAGGTGTGTACAGCAAGGATGATTGTGGTAAACTAACAAGCAAAGACACAAATAATACAAGACGCTCCAAGCAAAACACATATCATGTTGGTGAATAAAAATATAGCTCCAAGTAAATTACCGATGGAAGTGGACGAAAGAGGGGATGCCTTCCGGGGCATCCCCAAGCTTTGACTTTTTGGTGTCCTTGGGTTATCTTGGGGGTGCCATGGGCATCCCCAAGCTTAGGCTCTTGCCACTCCTTGTTCCATAATCCATCAAAAGAATTCACCCAAAACTTGAAAACTTCACAACACAAAACTCAACAGAAATCTCATGAGCTCCGTTAGAGAAAGAAAACAAAAGACTACTTCAAGGTACTGTAATGAACTCATTATTTATTTATATTGGTGTTAAACCTACTGTATTCCAACTTCTCTATGGTTTATAAACTATTTTACTAGCCATGGATTCATCAAAATAAGCAAACAACACACGTAAAACAGAATCTGTCAAAAACAGAACAGTCTGTAGCAATATGTAACTAACGCAAACTTATGGAACTCTAAAAATTCTACAAAAATAGGAAGTCCTGGAAAATTTGTTTATTGAACATCAGCAAAAAGAATCAATGCAAAATCACGTTTCTGTGATTTATCATAACAAAATTTGTGCGCGCAAAGTTTCTGTTTTTCAGTAGAATCAAATCAACTATCATCGTAGGTTATCCTATAGGTTCTACTTGGCACAAACACCAATTAAAACATAAAACCATATCCAAAAAGAAGGTAGATGGATTATTTATTCCTAAACAGAAGCAAAAAAAACACAAAATAAAATTGGGTTAAGCGCTATCGTTTAACGCCCCTAGCTAGGCATAAAAGCAAGGATAGATCTAGGTATTGCCATCTTTGGTAGGCAATTCTTCAATGAGGCATCTACCTCCTTTAGAATTTTCTTTCTTCCTAGTAATTGAGAAATTTTCAGGCAAAAGATCAAAAAATTCATTTATAGCAATTGGTTCCTTAATGATGGTAAAAAGATTGGGATGAACACTTATAGATTTAAGATCCGCAGTTTCCTTACTAGATGATTCACCCTTATTCTTAGGAACATAAATAAGCTTAGTATTTTTAGTATAAGAACTTGGAGTGTTTTAAACGGAAGAAAAAGCGGTTCCCAAGTTGGTAATGATACCCTCAAGTTTATCGATTCTTGTGGAATCTAGATTTATTTTCTCATTAACTATGGGTTCTTTTTCCTTAATATTTTTCAAAGTCATTCCTACCTTAGATCCAAATTGGGTAATTTGATTGTGGATCTTTTTATCAAGATTTTCAATTGATTCAATGGTAGCAACTTTATTTTCAATAGCTTCAAGCGTTTGCATAACATGCTCCAAAGTTAATGTAGTTCCATTAATCAAAAGGGGTGGTGAGCCAAATATATCTATTAAAGCATTATAAGAATCAAAAGTATGGCTACCCAAAAAATTCCCTCCGGTAATGGTATCAAGGATATATCTATACCAAGGATTAGCACCTACGTAAAAATTGCGAAGAAGAACTGAGGTAGATTGCTTCCTGGTAGATTTATTGCAAATTCTATACCAAGCATCTTTTAGATTTTCTCCCTCCCTTTGTTTAAAATTTAAGACTTCATTCTCGGGAGATAACGGAGATTATATAAAACTAGTCATGATGACAAGCAAACTAACACACTAGCAAACAAAAAGGCAACGAGAAAAAGGCAAATGGGAAAGAGAGGAGGAGATTAGGAAAGAGAGGGCAAATAAAATGGCAAAGGTGAAGTGGGGGAGAGGAAAACGAGAGGCAAATGGCAAATAATGTAATGCGGGAGATAGGGATTGTGATGGGTACTTGGTATGGTTGACTTGCTTGCGTGAACCTCCCCGGCAACGGCGCCAGAAATTCTTCTAGCTACCTCTTGAGCACTGCGTTGGATTTCCCCAAAGAGGAGAGGATGATGCAGCAAAGTAGCGTAAGTATTTCCCTCAGTTTTTGAGAACCAAGGTATCAATCCAGTAGGAGACCACGCACAAGTCCCTCGTACCTACACAAAATGATAGCAACTCGCAACCAACGGTTAGGGGTTGTCAATCCCTTCACGGTCACTTACGAGAGTTAGATCTGATAGAGATAATATTTTTGGTATTTTTGATAGATAGATGCAAAGTAAAAAGTAAAAGGCAAAGTAAAAATAAAGTGATAGAGATTGATATGATGAGAATATACCCGGGGGCCATAGGTTTCACTAGTGGATTCTCTCAAGAGCATAAGTATTCTACGGTGGGTGAACAAATTACTGCTGAGCAGTTGACAGAATTGAGCATAGTTATGAGTATATCTAGGCAATGATCATGTATATAGGCATCACGTCCAAAACAAGTAGATCGAAACGATTCTGCATCTACTACTATTACTCCACTCATCGACCGCTATCCAGCATGCATCTAGAGTATTAAGTAAAAACAGAGTAACGCCTTAAGCAAGATGACATGATGTAGAGGGATAAATTCGTGCAATATGATAAAAACCCCATCTTGTTATCCTCGATGGCAACAATACAATACGTGCCTTGCAACCCTTTCTTCACTGGATAAGGACACCGCAAGATTGAACCCAAAGCTAAGCACTTCTCCCATTGCAAGAACTACCAATCTAGTTGGCCATACCAAAAAGGATAATTCGAAGAGACTTGCAAAGATAACTCAATCATACATAAAAGAATTCAGAGAAGAATCAAATATTTTCCATAGATAATATTGGATCATAAACCCACAATTCATCGGTCTCAACAAACACACCGCAAAAAGAAGATTACATTGAATAGATTTCCACGAGAGAGGGGGAGAACATTGTATTGAGATCCAAAAAGAGAGAAGAAGCCATCTAGCTACTAGCTATGGACCCGAAGGTCTGAAGTAAACTACTCACACTTCATCGGAGGGGCTATGGTGATGATGTAGAAGCCCTCCGTGGTGGATGCCCCCTTCGGCGGAGCTTCAGAACAGGCCCCATGATGGGATCTCATGGACACAGAAGGTTGCGGTGGTGGAATTAGGTTTTTGGCTCCGGTTCTGATCGTACGGGGATACGTAGGTATATATAGGAGGAAGGAGTACATCGGTGGAGCTTCAGGGGGCCCACGAGGTAGGGGGCGCACCCAGGGGGGCGCCCTCCACCCTCGTGACCGCCTCTGGCACTTCTTGGAGTAGGGTCCAAGTCTCCTGGATCACGTTCGGTTGGAAAATCACGTTCCCGAACGTTTCATTCCGTTTGGACTCTGTTTGATATTCCGTTTCTTCGAAACACTGAAATAGGCAAAAAATAGCAATTCTGGGTTAGGCCTCCGGTTAATACGTTAGTCCCAAAAGTAATATAAAAGTGGAAAATAAAGCCCAATATAGTCCAAAATAGTAGATAAAGTAGCATGGAGCAATCAAAAATTATAGATACGTTGGAGACGTATCAGGCCCCCCTCCACTTATGCCAGTACCCGCACACTTCATCTTTGATACGTCCATTTTGCATCATGCTTTTATATCAATATTTATTGCATTATGGGCTGTTATTACACATTATATCTCAATACCTATGGCTATTCTATCTTATTTTACAAGGTTTACCATGAAGAGGGGGAATGCCGGCAGCTGGAATTCTGGCTGGAAAAGGAGCAAACGTTGGAAACCTATTCTGCACAACTCCAAATGTCCTGAAACTCCATGAAACATCCTTTTGGATTTAATAAGAATTTTTGAGCGAAAGAAATACACCAGGGGGCCCACACCCTGTCCAGGAGAGAGGAAGGCGCCCGCCCCTATAGGGCGCGCCCCAATCTCCTGGGCCCCCTGGTGGGCCTCCGGTGTCCATCTTCTGCTATATCAGAGCTTTTACCCTGGATAAAATCGTGGGCAAGCTTATGGGACGAAACTCCGTCGCCACGAGGCGAAACCTTGGCGGAATCAATCTAGGGCTCTCGCGGAGCTGTTCTGTCGGGGACACTTCCCTCCGGGAGGGGGAAATCATCACCAACGTCATCACCAACGATCCTCTCATCGGGAGGGGGTCAATCTCCATCAACATCTTCACCAGCACCATGTCCTCTCAAAACCCTAGTTCATCTCTTATATCCAATCTTGTATCAAAACCACAAATTGGTACCTGTGGGTTGCTAGTAGTGTTGATTACTCCTTGTAGTTGATGCTAATTGATTTACTTGGTGGAAGACCATATGTTCAGATCCTTTATGCATATTATTACTCCTCTGATTATGAACATGAATATGCTTTGTGAGTAGTTACGTTTGTTCCTGAGGATATGGGTGAAGTCTTGCTATTAGTAGTCATGTGAATTTGGTATTCGTTCAATATTTTGATGAGATGTATGTTGTCTTTTCCTCTAGTGGTGTTATGTGAACGTCGACTACATGACACTTCACTATTATTTGGGCCTAGAGGAAGTCATGGGGAAGTAATAAGTAGATGATGGGTTGCTAGAGTGACAGAAGCTTAAACCCTAGTGTCGTGGGGACGAACACCTATGGGGCAGGGCCCCTTTTCGGTCCGGCGGGGGGCGGAGATCGCACGAAGAGCGGATCGAGGCGATGCACGCGAGCGTTTTTACCCAGCTTCGGAGCTCTCCGGAGAGATAATACTCCTACTGCTGCTTGTCGGATTATATTGTGTTCTTGATCGGGAGCGTTGAGAGCTACAAAGCCGAGCGTGAGTGTTTTCTGGTTTCGAACCCCTTCTACGTTGCGCATGGGCCTCCTTTTATATGCTCAAGGGGTCCCCAACAGGCGGCAACGCATGCAAGGGTAAAAATGGAAAGGAGGTGCGGTAGGTATACCTACTTGCACAGTGTATCATACCTAACCCTGACGGCAGGGGACAAAGGCATTAAATGCCCGTCTGTGTCGCCCAAATAGTGCAGAAAAGTGACCGTTAGGGGCGCCACCGCTTGCCACGATGGCCATCTTGTCATCTCCGCTCGCCACCTCGCATCGCTTGGCTGCACAGCCTCTCGCCACGTGCGCCTAGAATGGTCCCATGGCGACACGTCGACGGATGCGCTGGAGCGTGGGCACATAGTGGTGGCTTTGCCGCGGCAAGCGCCTTGCCGCGGTCGTTGTCTTGTCGCGCCCGGAAGCTTGTCGCTCGCCGGGTCTTGCCGGGACGCGTAGCGCGTCGCGACAAATTTCTTGAGATGCTTTGGCTAGCCTTCCCGGCAAGCTCCTCTTGCCGGGGCCTTGTCCTTCCCGGCAAGCTCCTCTTGCCGGGGCCTTGTCTCCTTAGCTTAAACACTTTGTTCTTGAATGGCTCCTAAAGAACCACGGAGGACCTTGGCGGGCACCCGGCAAGCCTTGCCGTGGGGCGCTGCGACTGCCCGTGCACAAGTTCGGGATACTAAGGTACCCCTACTTTAGTACACTGACAGGAGCCCCCGGGACTGGGCCACACACGGTGCCGAGCGCAGTTGGGCCAGGCCCAAAATAGGGCACGGGCACGAGCGGCCTGGGTCCATGCCGTATCTTACTCTGTATCCACCGCGCTCTCCCCTAACGGCACGCGTCGAATGCAGCATCGTGGGAGAGGTCGTGGGTGGTTCTTTATTCGGAAAAAGCGTAACGTTCGCCTCCTCCCTCTTTATAAGCAGGGGAAATGGGGGTAGTTTCCCCACCTTCACCATTTGCTGTTCCTATCTCCGAAATCTCCGCCGCTCCCCTCCGCTTCCAAAGCCGAAAGAGAGCAGCGCTCCGCCCCCTATCACTGCCGTCGCCGCCAACGCCTTCGATCTCCCGCACCACCTCCGCCATGGCTCCAAAAACCAGGAAGGGCACGAAGTCAGCCGAGGCGCTGCGGCTTGAGGCGCTGCGGAAGGAGCGGGCAACTTTCCCCCCCGAGCTCGCCGCGGCGGAGCTGAGGGAGTGGTACTACCTCTTCTGGTCAACGGAGACGCGAGCGCATCCGCGCACGAAGGTACTCTCTGCCGCTGCTTCGAAACGGGTTCCAAACGGATACCCCTTCTTCATATTGTTCTTCTACTGCGGGCTCTGCCCGCCTTTCTCCGAGTTCTTCTGTGACATCATGAACACCTACGGGTTCCACCTCCTTGATTTCACCCCCAATGCTGTCCTGACCATGGCGGTTTTCGCACATCTCTGCGAAAACTTTGTCGGAGTCCACCCAAACATAGCCCTTTTCCGCCACTACTTCATGCCCCGGGTTGAGAGAGGAGAGCCCTTATCCGGCGGGATCACCTGGATCTCGAGGGTCGGCAAGAAGGAGGTCTATCTAGAGGGGGAGCTCTGCAGCAAATGGGAGGAGTGGAGAGCAGAATGGTGCTGGATTGTCGAGGAGAACCCGCAGCCGTTTACTGCCCTGCGCCAAACCCCAGCAGTGTGCGGCAATGATTGGTGCGCCCTGGCCACGGATGATGGTAAGCTGAAGATCGCCACCACCCGGATCTTGCGACTCAGGCTTGCTGGGCTCACTGTAGGCGCTGTTGGCGCGGACTTTCTTCGTCGCCGCATCGCCCCTCTGCAGGAGAGGGGGAGACCCGCCTGGCTGTTCGGGGGTCCGGCGGACATCATGAGGCTGCGCCCGGGCCTCAACTTCAATTTCACTGTCTTGGAGCTGGATGCGATGCTCAAGGAGCTGTTCAAGCACGACCCCAATCATCCCGAGTGGTTTAGATTGCCGATGGGTGTCGTTCCGCTGTGCAACAACTCCTCTCTTGACCGCATCCGCGCCATGATGCCGCAGTGCGACTCGCATGGAATCGTCCCCACCTGGCAGGAGCCTGCAGACGATGTTGTGCAACAGTTTTTTGGTGGCTTGGTGGAGGTGGCGGTCCGCCCCAATGAGCAGAAGAGCCTCACCCGCGACACCACCGACGAGGAGATGCAGCGCATCGCCAGCAGAGCGGAAGAGGCGGCGGCAGCCGCCGCTGCGGGTGAATTTGGGTTCACCGTGGAGGAAGCAGAGGCAGCAGAGGCGGCAAGCCTTGCCGAGCGAGAGTGGCTTGACAGCGAGGAAGTGCTTGCCGAATCTGAAGCCAAGTCGAGCGAGCCTGCCGAGGGTGCGAGCGGCCCGCCATCTCCAGGCAGCTTGCCGCAAGCGGAACCATCAGCGCAGCCCCCAGCTCCACCAAGAAGGCGTCTCCGCAAGGCCGGGGATGTAGTAGGGTGGCAGACGAGCCAGTAGCCGATGCGCCGCGCGATGCGCTCCGCCACGACAAGTAATGTTGCCGCGGGAGCGCCTCGCACCGCGGCGGCAACTGGAGCGGGGTCGTCCCAGACTACTGCCGCTGCCCCCGCCAAGCGGCCAAGGGCACCTACTCCTCCGCCTCGTCGCGCAGAAGGTGGGCCTGACTTCGACCTCTCCGCACTCAGCTCCGACGAGGAAGAAGAGGAGTAAGTTTCTCTGTTGTATTTGTAGTTCTTCGATTTCTTGCTGTCTTTGTCCTGTACCTGATCTGCTTTGCTCTGAACTATTTCCTTTCCAGAACTCTGGCCCAGAGAGCGGTGAAGAGAGCCAATGTTCCCGTGGTTGTCATCGAGGACGAACCCGCTGTGGCAACGGAGGGTGCGTCCGAGACCACCTTGTCGGACCTGGCAACTACTCCCCGAAGCAGCCCCCAGCGTATGTATAAAGTTTTACTTCCCGCTGTTAGGCGCGCATGGGTGTTCTTTCTTTTGTTGACATCTGACTGTTGGTTTGCTTGTGTAGGAGCAGAACAGCCTCACAAAGAGCCTCCTGAAGCCACCCCTGAGATACTATCTGCTTCGACTACACCGCCAAGGGAGGATTCTCCGGCAAGGGAGCGTTCCCCGGCAAGGGATGGCACTAGCGATCCCCCGGTGGTGGAGCCCATGGCTGAGGAGCTCAACACAGGTAATCCTTCTTGCCGGAAAAACTTCCCTTGGGTTCTTCTTTTTCTGATTTTTCTTTTTTGGATATTTGCTTGACTTTTCTCCCTCTTCTGGTGTTCAGATCCTCCTTCCACGGAGCTGATGGAGACCGAGGCCACCGGCGAGGAGAACGCGCGCGGCAACACTGACGACGCCGCCGCCACCGAAGAAGAGGCCGGTGCTGATGATCCCGCCGGCGAAGAGGCCGCCAAGGCCGCTGGCGCAGGAGCTGGCGAGGGGTCCATCGATCGCACTGACGACCCCGAGGCCGCAGGAGCGCAAGGCGCTACGCCGACCGCCGATCCCTCCGCCGCTGACGCAGCGCCAGGCTCCGAAGAGCCCCAGCCCGGCGCCTACTTGAAGGCCGGCGACGGTATCTTCATCAAGCTCCCCTGGGCTTCAAGCTCCAGGGCGCTGGTCGAAGGAGAAGTTTTTGACGGAGAAGTGCTCGCCTCCGCTGGGTTGACACTGGTTGACGCGCCAAGCAGCAGCAGCGGCGAGCCTGAGGAGGAACAGCTGCTGCGGAGGCTGCTGTCGCTCTACCGCGCCCGACAAGCCAAACTGGAGTCTCGGGAAGCGCTTGTCGCGCAGGCGGGAGTAGATATTGAGAAGCATGCGGAGGAGCTCCAGAGTCGCAACCAGGAAGCCCTCTGGTCCATTGCAGAGGAGAGGGCGCAGCTCGTTGAGGCACGGAAGGCCTTCCTCCTCGAGAAGGCTGAAGCCGAAGAGAAACAGCGACTTGCCGCCGAGGAGCTGTCCGTGCGGGAAGGTGAGTTGACGCAGTGGAAAGTCAACCTTGACAGCCACGAGGAGGAGCTTGCTGCGTGGGAGCGAACACTTGGCAGGGCCCTCAAGGAGGCAAAGGATGCTGCCGCAGCTGCTGAGGCCGCCAAGAAAGAGCTGGAGACGAAGGTGACGCAGCTAGAGGCCGATCTCAAGGCGAGGGACGAAGAGCTTGCCGCGCTTCAGCGTGAGCGGGAGAAGGACGCCCTTGCCCACGGTGAGCTGCAGGGCCGCCTCGTCGAGAAGGGCAAGGAGCTGAGTGCCGCCAAGGACTCCAATGCTGATCTGGAGTTGAAGCTGGCTACGTTGACCCAGACGCTGGACAGCGCCAAGGAGCAGGAGGTGACCCTGAGAGAGGAGATCAAGGCCAACGAAGCACTGCTGACAAGGGCCGCCGAAACGCAGAACACCTTTGGGGAGACGGTGGAGCTCTGGACAGAGGGCCTCATGAACATCGCTGCAGTCATCGACGAGGAGCTGGTGCAACTGGGGGTGGAGGGTCTCGGGTACTCCTCCGACGAGAACCTCCAGCCCAGCGCCAAGCTCACTCTGTTCTTCAAGGGCGTGGCGACGGCCCTCCAGCAACTCCGGGAAAGAATCCCAAAGCAGCTGGTCGACGAGTCGTGCACGATCTGCGCCAGAGTGCTGGAGAAAGTGTTGGTGAAGGTGGCCTTCCGCAACCCAGGCCTCAACCTCACCAACGTCCTCAAGAAGCTGCCGACGGATGCTGATCTTGAAGAGCTCAAGGCCCTTGTCGCACCCATTGTGGACAAGGTGAATGAAGTCAGGAGGGTTGATGGCGGTCGCGTAGATTAGGCCGCCTGTTTTCTCCTCTTCTTGCCGCTGCTAGTCATGTTACGAGAACAATCTATTAGAGCTGCGACAAGTTATCTTTGTAATATAAATTTTATTTTGGGTATCAACTGCCATGTTATTTCCTTTAATTGATTCCTTCCTTTGTATGTTTTGACCCTACGCTTTTAGGGAACTTGCCGGCGCAGGCACCCTTACCGCGAGCGCTGAGTGCGGAACGTCAGCAGCCTGCTAGCGGTGCCGCCACCGACAAGAAACCTTGTCGCAGCTAGTCGCAGCACACTTAAGTTGTTGAGCGGACTCGAAACAAAGTAAGGGCGCAACTAGCTACGAGTTGGTTCCTCCGCGCACAGGTTTTCCATACAAAGCACGGTCGTTCGAGGAAGATAACTTAAATTTTTTTAAACTGATTGCTCAAACTTTGGCAACTTAGCTTTTCTGTCGTTTGTGTCCCGGCAAGGCGAAACTTTCTTGAACGACGCCTAGTCCAGACCCATTATCTTCTCCTTCCCCCCCTGGTGAACTTGTGGGCGAGGGAACCTTTCCTTTCCGGAAAGCCATCTTCGGTCTCAAGGTGGACAGCGCCAGGCCTAGTGACTCGTTTCACCCGATAAGGATCTTCCCACTTTGGCGTCAACTTGTTGGAATTCTTGGCGGACTGAACGCGCCGAAGAACAAGGTCGCCTTCCTCGAGACTTCTGGCATTAACTTTGCGGCTGTGGTAGCGGCGCAAAGCTTGCTGGTATCGAGTAGCTCGAACAGCAGCCTGAAGACGATCCTTCTCAAGGAGCAGCGCGTCATCTTGTCGCAGTTGCTCTTGCTCAAGCTCATCATAAGCGAGTACTCGAGGTGATCCGTATACGAGTTCCATGGGGAGAACTGCCTCTGCTCCATAGACTAGAGCGAAAGGTGTCTGGCCAGTGGCTCGATTTGGCGTCGTCCTGATCGACCAAAGAACCACTGGCAGCTCCTCAATCCAGTTCTTTCCGCACTTGTGCAGCCCGTCGAAAGTCCTGGTCTTGAGCCCGCGCAACACTTTAGCATTTGCCCTCTCCGCTTGACCGTTGCTTCTCGGGTGAGCAACAGAAGCAAAGCAGACCTTGGCGCCAAGATCTTGGACATACTGCATGAAGGTGCGGCTCGTGAATTGCGTGCCGTTGTCGGTGATGATCCTGTTAGGGACTCCGAAACAGCAAACAATCGACTTGAAGAACTTGACTGCTGACTGTGCTGTCACCTTCCTCACCGCTTCCACTTCCGGCCAGTTTGTGAACTTGTTGAATGCAACGTACAAGTACTCAAAGCCCCCGACAGCTCAGGGAAAGGGGCCGAGGATGTCGAGCCCCCAGACCGAAAATGGCCAGGATAAAGGGATCGTTTGGAGAGCTTGAGCTGGCTGGTGTATCTGCTTGGAATGGAACTGGCATGCTTCACACTTGGTTACTTGTGCAATTGCATCCTGGAGGGCTGTCGGCCAAAAGAAACCTTGCCGGAACGCTTTGCCGGCAAGTGCTCTTGCGCCAATGTGGTGGCCACATATGCCTCCGTGTATTTCTGCCAACAGCTTTTGTCCATCTTCCCGGTGAATACACTTCAATTTCACACCGTTGAATCTTCTTCTGTACAGTGTGTCGTCGACAAACTGGTACATACTTGATTGCCGGGATACTCTTTCTGCTTCTTCTTGCTCTTCGGGGAGTTCTCCTGTCTGAAGGAAACGGACAATCTGCTGCGCCCATGCCGGAGCTTGCGGCTCGACAACAAGGACTAAAGGCACATATGCTGCTGCGAGAACATCCGCTTCTACGACAAGAACCTGCGGCTCAGCCGGAGCTCGATGTTCCCCGGCAAGCTGCCGGAGCAAAACTTGTCGGGAGCGTCTGCTTCAACGGAACAAACCCTAGGACTTGTCGGAGCAGACTGCTCCTCAGCACTCTTGGTGTTGATTTTGGGGACCTTCTTGGCGGCGGCTTCGGGGAGCTCTACCGGAAAGTAGTCACCGGAAACCAACTTCCTCTTCTTGCTCTGTCCAGTTGATGGCATTACAGATGGTTGAGTCAGCTTGAGCACAAAGATCCCTGGTTCCACAGGTAACTTAAGTGCGGCGCACTTTGACAGGCCATCTGCAATGTCGTTCTAAGCTCACGGAACATGTTCCATCTGCAGGCCGTCAAAGTGCTCTTCCAACTTTCTCACTTCATCAATGTAAGCTTCCATCAACGGACTCTGATAGTCTTTGTTTACTTGGCGGACGACAAGCTGCGAGTCACCCCTGACAATGAGCTTCTTGATCCCAAGGTCCGCCGCGATCCTGAGTCCGGTAAGCAAACCTTCATACTCTACAGTATTGTTTGTTGCTTGCTCCTTGGGAAAGTGCATCTGGACTACGTACTTGAGGTGCTCTCCGGTGGGTGCGACAAGTAGCACACCCGCACTGGCGCCTTGCAGCGAGAAGGCACCATCAAAGTACATCAGCCACTCTTTGGTTGCCTCCTTGACGGGGATGCTCGTTTCTGGAATTTCTTCATCTGGTGTTGGCGTCCACTCTGCTATGAATTCTGCCAATGCTCTGCTTTGGATAGTTGAAGTGCTCTCAAACTTGAGGCCAAAGCTTGACAGTTCCAGTGCCCACTCGACGATCCTGCCTGTTGCTTCTGGATTCTGCATTATCCTCTTCAGCGGAAAGCGAGTGACAACTGTGATCTCATGTGCTTGGAAGTAATGGCGCAGCTTTCTCGAGGCCATGAGAAGGCCAAAAAGCAATTTCTGTACACCAGAGTACCTTGACCTAGCCCCCTGCAGAAGGGAATTAACAAAGTAAATTGGGCGCTGCACCATTTTCTTCTGCACCTCCTGTGTCTGCGCAGATCCATCCTTGTCGGGACCAGAGCTTGTCGGGGGAGCCTCCTGCTTGTCGCTGGAAGCACTTGCCGTGGTTGCCGGCTCATCATCTGCCTCCCTCTCTGCTACTAACTCAGCACTAACCACTTGATTGGTTGCCGCTAGATACAGCAGTAACTTCTCTTGTGGCTTAGGTGCGACAAGTATTGGAGTGGAGGACATGTATCTCTTCAAGTCCTGCAGCGCAGCCTCCGCTTCCGGAGTCCATTTCATTGGACCTGCCTTTTTCAGTATTTTGAAAAATGGCAGGGCGCGCTCAGCAGACTTAGAAATAAACCTACTGAGAGCAGCCACGCAGCCGGCAAGCCTTCGTACATCCTTGACGTGCTTCGGTGCTTCAATCTGCTCAATGGCCTTGATCTTGTCGGGATTGGCTTCAATTCCCCGCTGAGACACAAAGAACCCGAGAAGCTTGCCGGAAGGGACTCCAAACACGCACTTCTCGGGGTTAAGCTTGAGGTTGATCTTGCGCAGATTTGTAAAAGTTTCATGTAAATCTTGAATCAGAGTTGCCTTATCCTTGCTTTTGACCACTATGTCATCCATGTAGGCTTCCACATTTCTGTGTATTTGTGGCTCAAAAGCGTGATTGACCACTCTGGCAAATGTTGAACCTGCATTCTTCAAACCGAAGGGCATCCGTACGAAACAGTACGTGCCACACGGGGTGATGAACGCGGTCTTATCCTCATCCTCTTCTGCCATGAAGATCTGATGATATCCTGAATATGCATCAAGAAATGAAAGCAAATCACATCCGGCCGTGGAGTCGACAATCTGGTCAATGCGTGGCAAGGGAAATGGGTCTTTGGGACAAGCTTTATTAACATCGGTATAGTCGATACAAAGCCTCCATTTCCAGTTGGCCTTGCACACGACTACAGGATTGGCCAACCACGTAGGATGGAGCACTCCTCTGACAAGGCCTGCTGCTTCCAACTTCTTGATCTCTTCTGCGATGAATTCTTGGCGCTCCACTGCTTGTTTCCTAACTTTCTTCTTGACGGGCCGTGCGTGAGGACAAACAGCAAGATGGTGCTCAATTACTTTCCTGGGAACACCGGGGATGTCAGACGGTTGCCATGCAAACACGTCGATGTTCCCCCGCAGGAAAGCAACGAGCGCGCTTTCCTATTTAGGGTTGAGCGTGGCACTAATGGTGAAGGTACCACCAGTGCCGTCCTCCTTGGCGGACACCTTCTTGGTCTCTGGCGGAGCTGCCTTCGTCTTCTTACACTTGCCGGTGGAGCTCGATGGTGCGTCCTCGATGGTAGCGCAGCACTCCGAAGAGGTGCGCTTGCCGGAGTGGGCATCTGAGCTCTTGCCGGACTTGGTCTTCTTCTTCCCCCCCGGGAGCTTCAGCGGCAAGTGGCTTACGATCAGCTGCGGCTGCTGCTTCCCGGTAGATCTTGTCGGTACAGATAAGAGCATCTTTCTTGTCGCCAGGGATAGAGATGACACTTATCGGACCTGGCATCTTGAGCACGTTGTAGGCATAGTGAGAGGCTTCCATGAACTTGGCGAGTGCTGGACGGCCGAGTATCCCATTGTAGGGTAATGGGAAATCAGCGACGTCAAAAGTGACCCTCTCAGTCCTGAAATTCAATTCGCTGCCAAATGTCACCGGCAACGTGATCTTCCCCTTCGGCCTGCTCCTTCCTGGGTTAATTCCTTGGAATGTGCCGGTCTCCTCGAGTTCGCTGTCGGGGATCTGGAGTTTCTGGAGTACCGCGGAGGAGATCAGATTCAAGCCGGCCCCGCCGTCAACTAGCATCTTTGTGACTTTGAGGTTGCGGATAGTTGGCGAAACCAACATCGGCAAGCACCCGACCGCAATTATGCGATCAGGGCGGTCCTCAATATCAAAGATGATAGGCATGCTGGACCACTTCAGAGGCTTGCGTGACTCAACTGGGGGTTCTGCTGCATTAACTTCCCGCACCCACTGTTTGAGCTGGTAGTGCGAAGTATGCAGAGAAGCACCGCCGTCAACGCACAGAACCTCTGTGGCTTTCTGAAACTCCTTCTCGTCGGCCTCATCTTCATCCATCTCTTCATCATTGTCTTCATCTTCATCCTTGTCGCGGCCACGGGGAGGTCTGTCTCCTTGCCGCTGCTTGGCCTTGCCGCGGCATCCTCCCCGGCCAGGACGCTTCTTGCCGGATCCTCCAGTACCTTCTTGGGCCTTCTCTTTGTCGTGTCGCTCGTACTCAGCTTTCTGCTGCTCGACAAGCTGCTCAACCATCTTGCAACTCTGGAGATCACGGCCCTTGGTGCGGTGGATCTTGCAGTACTGCTTGCCGGAGCCATCCTGCTTGTCGGTGGCCGCCACAGTTTTGGCTTCGTTGGTGCCACCCCCGTTGCCGGACTGCTCAACAGCTAGCACATCTTTGCCTTTCCTTCTCTTGTTGTTCCGCCGCCGGTTTTTCTTTGCCGGGGCAGCATCATCATTGTCAGATCCTCCTGCTCCTGCATTCTCTCCAGGGAGTTTCCTCCCCTCCTCAGCACGTGCACACTTGTCGGCCAGGGCGTATAGCTCACTGACGTCTCTAATCTTGCACATCGCCATATCCTCCCGCATCCTGCGGTTACGCACGTTCTGATGGAACGCGCTGATGACCGCGGCAGGGTGGACATCTGGGATGTTGCGTTGCACTTGGCTGAATGTTTGAATGTACTTGCGCAGGGGCTCTCCTTCCTTCTGGGCGAGCAGATGAAGATCGCTCTCTTGGCCATGAGGCTTGTGGCCGCCTATAAAGGCGACGACAAACTGATGGCACAGATCCGCCCATGAGGATATGGAGTTGTCCGGCAAGTGCATGAGCCAGGATCTGACATTGGGCTTGAGCACCAGCGGGAAGTAGTTGGCAAGGATCTTGTCGTCGCGCCCCTCGGCAGCTTGCACCGTGATGGTGTAGATGCTGAGGAACTCTGACGGATGCAACCTGCCATCGTACTTCTCTGGTACATCTGGCTTGAAGTTCTTTGTACTGGGCCACTGGACTTGCCGCAGCTCACGAGTGAACGCAGGGCAACCTACCGCGTACGGCAAGTCGCCTGGTTCCCCTAGCACATGCATGTCGATAGTGGGCCCAGCGCGCTGGTCTGACTGACGACGCGCTTCTCTTTGGCGCTCGATGCGAGTGCGAGCGTCTTCTTGCTGTCGTTCTTGAAGAACTTGGGGCTGATCGCGACGAGCTCGTGGATCTGATGACGCTGTGGAGTCAGTGTCAAGGTTGACCCGGCGAGTCGGTGATCTTGGCCTTCGGGGTGGGGAGTGCACGGTGGTTGCACCCCCACGGTCTTGTCGCCATCGGCTCGCGTCCGGCAATCTTGCCGCGGCTGCGACGCATTCGGCTGCCGTGGAGTGTCGCCGTTGGCGAAGCCGATGAGACTCTGAATAGTGGACCTCCAATAGTCGATCTTGTCCGCCGTTGGAGGGTAATCCAAGAGCAGTTGGGCTCGGGCCAACGCTTCTTCTGGAGTCTTCGGTGGTGGTGGTGAACAGTGCGAGGAGCGGGATATGCTCGGACTTCTAACTATGTTAGAAGGAACAGGATCCCGTCCAGGCGACCGTGTCTTGCTCGTGCCAGCAGGTTGGCGTGCATGCTGGTCTTGAGCGCCCTGAGATCCACCAGCTCGATTTTGGTCCAACGAGCGTATGGTACCGCGAGTACCATGACGCTGTTGGCCCCGCACCTCCTGAGATGGGCGCGGTGCATGTACGGACGCCGAGGTTTGCGCAGCCTTGTCCTTGGACCTGGCGGCAGCGTGAGCTCCCTCGTCGACGCCCGTTCCTCCGCCGGCGTCTACCCCACCACCCGTTTGCTCCGGCGGCGGTGGGATCGACGTGGATGGAGCAGCCACCTCCGAAGCCTTCTTCTTCGGTGGCATGTCGATGAAGATGACGACGAAGATGCAGATCTAGCTCGCGTGAATGCTGGATCAGATTCACACAACCTCGACGCCCCCTACCTGGCGCGCCAAAGATGTCGTGGGGACGAACACCTATGGGGCAGGGCCCCTTTTTGGTCCGGCGGGGGGCGGAGATCGCACGAAGAGCGGATCGAGGAGAAGGACACGAGCATTTTTACCCAGCTTCGGAGCTCTCCGGAGAGATAATACTCCTACTGCTGCTTGTCGGATTATATTGAGTTCTTGCTCGGGAGCGTTGAGAGCTACAAAATCGAGCGTGAGTGTTTTCTGGTTTCGAACCCCTTCTACGTTGCGCATGGGCCTACTTTTATATGCTCAAGGGGTCCCCAACAGGCGGCAACGCATGCAAGGGTAAGAATGGAAAGGAGGTGCGGTAGGTATACCTACTTGCACAGTGTATCATACCTAACCCTGACGGCAGGGGACAAAGGCATTAAATGCCCGTTTGTGTCGCCCAAACAGTGCAGAAAAGTGACCGTTAGGGGCGCCACCGCTTGCCACGGTGGCCATCTTGTCATCTCCGCTCGCCACCTTGCACTGCTTGGCTGCACAACCTCTCGCCACGTGCGCCTGAAATGGTCCCGTGGCGACACGTCGACGGATGCGCTGGAGCGTGGGCACAGAGTGGTGGCTTTGCCGCGGCAAGCGCCTTGCCGCGGTCGTTGTCTTGTCGCGCCCGGAAGCTTGTCGCTCGCCGGGTCTTGTCGGGACGCGTAGCGCTTCGCGGCAAGTTTCTTGAGATCCTTTGGCTAGCCTTCCCGGCAAGCTCCTCTTGCCGGGGCCTTGTCCTTCCCGGCAAGCTCCTCTTGCCGGGGCCTTGTCTCCTTAGCTTAAACACTTTGTTCTTGAATGGCTCCTAAAGAACCACGGAGGACCTTGGCGGGCACCCGGCAAGCCTTGCCGCGGGGCGCTGCGACTGCCCGTGCACAAGTTCGGGATACTAAGGTACCCTTACTTTATTACACCGACACCTAGTTTATGCGTTGCTTCGTTAGGGGCTGACATGGATCCATATGTTTAATGCTGTGGTTAGGTTTACCTTAATACTTATTTTGTAGTTGCGGACGCTTGCAATAGGGGTTAATCATAAGTGGGATGCTTGTCCAAGTTAGGGTAGTACCCAAGTACCGGTCCACCCACATATCAAATTATCAAAGTATTTAACGCGAATCATATGAAGGTGATGAAAACTAGCTTGACGATAATTCCCAATGTGTCCTCGGGAGCTCCTTTCTCATTATTAGAAATTGTCCAGGCTTATCCTTTGCTACATAAAGGATTGGGCCACCTTGCTGCACTTTATTTACTTTATTTACTTGTTACTCATTACTATTTATCTTATCACAAAACTATCTATCACCTACAATTTCAGTGCTTGCAGAGAAAACCTTACCAAAAACCGCTTATCATTTCCTTCTGCTCCTCGTTGGGTTCGACAGTCTTACTTATTTAAAGGACTATGATTGATCCCCTACACTTGTGGGTCATCAAGACTCTTTTCTGGCACCGTTGCCGGGGAGTGTAGCACTTTTGGTGAGTGGAACTTGGTAAGGAAGCATTTATATAGTGTGCTCAAATTTTCTGTTACTTGTCACTATGGAAACTAATCCTTTGAGGGGCTTGTTTGGGGCATCTTCACCCCAACCAGAAGAGCAAAGAGTTGCTCCTCAACCTACTGAACTATATGAAAATATTTACTTTGGGATTCCTTCGGGTATGATAGAAAACTGCTAGCTAATCCATTTGCAGGAGATGGAACATTGCATCCCGATTTACACCTTATCTTTGTGGATGAAGTTTGTGGATTATTTAGGCTTGCAGGTATTCCCGATGATGTTGTAAAAAGGATGGTCTTCCCTTAATCTTTGAAGGGAGATGAATTGACGTGGTATAGGCTATGTGATGATACGAGATCTTGGTATTATAAGCGATTGAAGTTGGAATTTCACTAGAAGTTCTATCCTATGCATCTTGTTCATCGTGATCGTAATTACATATATAATTTCTGGCCTCGCGAAGGAGAAAGCATCGCTCAAGCTTGGGGGAGGCTTAAGTCAATGTTATATTCATGCCCCAATCATGAGCTCTCTCGGGAAATGATTATTCAGAATTTTTATGCTCGGCTTTCTCTTGATAATCGCAACCTGCTCGATACTTCCTGTGCTGGTTCTTATATGCTGAAGACTATTGATTTCAAATGGGACTTATTGGAAAGAATTAAACGCAACTTTGAAGATTGGGGTTCCGACGATGGTAAGGAGTCAGGTATGACACCTAAGTTCGATTGTGTTAAATCTTTTATGGATACTGATGCTTTCCGTCGATTTAGCTCTAAGTATGGACTTGACTCTGAGATAGTAGCTTCTTTCTCTGAATCTTTTGCTACTCACATTGATCTTCCTAAAGAGAAGTGGTTTAAATATAATCCTCCTGTTGAAGTGAAAGTAGTTGCACCTATTACAGTCGAAGAAAAGACTGTCACCTATAGTGATCCTATTGTTCCTACTGCTTATGTTGAAAAACCTCCTTTTCCTGTTAGGATAAAGAATCATGCTAAAGCTTCGACTGTTGTTCGCAAGAGTAATACTAGGACTTATACACCTCCTGAGCAAATTAATGTTGAACCTAGTATTGCTATGGTTAAAGATCTCTTGGATGAGGATTTAGATGGGCATGTTATTTCTTTCTGTGGTGAGACTGCCAATATTGCTAGACCTGATACTAAGACACGTAGACCTGTCGTAGGCATGCCTGTTATTTCTGTTAAAATAGAAGATCATTGTTATCATGGCTTATGTGATATGGGTGCTAGTGCTAGTGCAATACCTTATACTTTATATCAAGAAATTACGCATGACATTGCACCCATTGAATTAGAAGACATTGATGTTACTATTAAGCTTGCTAATAGGGATACTATTAAACCCTTTGGGATTGTTAGAGATGTTGAAGTTTTGTGTGGGAAGGTTAAATACCCTGCTAATTTTCTTGTTCTTGGTTCCCCACAATATGATTTTTGTCCCATTATTTTTGGTAGGCCCTTCTTGAATATGGCTAGTGCTAAGATTAATTGTGAAAAGAATACTGTCACCGTTGGCATAGATGGTATGTCTCATGAGATTAATTTTGCTAAGTTTAGTAGACAACCTCGTGATAGGGATCCACCTAGCAAGGATGAATTTATTGGTCTTGCTTCCATTGTTGTTCCTCCAACTGATCCGTTGGAACAATATTTGCTAGACCATGAAAACGATATGTTTATGAAGGAAAGAGAGGAAATAGATGAAGTGTTCCTTAAACAGGAACCTATGCTGAAACATAACCTTCCCGTTGAAATTCTTGGGGATCCCCTCCACCCAAGGGTGATCCCCTGTTTGAACTCAAACCATTACCTGATAATCTTAAGTATGATTATCTTGATGAAAAAGAAATATATCGTGTTATTATTAGTGCTAACCTTTTAGAGAAAGAAGAAGAAAGATTATTGAAAACTCTGCAGAAGCACCGATCAGGTATTGGATATACTCTGGACGATCTTAAGGGCATTAGTCCCACATTATGCCAACACAAAATTACAGTGGAGAAAGATGCCAAACCAGTTAGAGATCCTCAAAGACGATTAAATCCCAAGATGAAGGAAGTGGTAAGATAGGAGATACTAAAGCTCGTTGAGGCAGGTATTATTTATCCCGTTGATGATAGTGAATGGGTAAGCCCTGTCCATTGTGTTCCTAAAAAGGGAGGTATTACCGTTGTTCCTAATGATAAAGATGAATTGATCCCGCAAAGAATTATTACAGGTTATAGGATGGTAATTGATTTCCGTAAGTTAAATAAAGCTACTAAGAAAGATCATTACCCCTTACCTTTTATTGATCAAATGCTAGAAAGACTATCCAAACACACTTATTTCTTCTTTCTAGATGGCTATTCTGGTTTCTCTCAGATACCTGTGTCAGCGAAGGATCAATCTAAAACTACTTTTACTTGCCCTTTTGGTACTTTTGCTTATAGACGTATGCCTTTTGGTTTATTTAATGCACCTGCTACCTTTCAAAGATGCATGATGGCTATATTCTCTGATTTTTGTGAAAAGATTTGTGAGGTATTGATGGATGACTTTTCCATTTATGGATCCTCTTTTGATGATTGTCTGAGCAACCTTGATCGAGTTTTGCAAAGATGCGAAGACACCAGTCTCGTCCTAAATTGGGAAAAGTGTCACTTTATGGTTAATGAGGGCATTATCTTGGGGCACATGATCTCCGAGAGAGGTATTGAAGTTGATAAAGCTAAAGTTGATGCTATTGAAAAGATGCCATGTCCCAAGGACATAAAAGGTATAAGAAGTTTCCTCGGTCATGCCGGTTTCTATAGGAGGTTCATTAAGGACTTCTCTAAAATCTGTAGGCCTCTGACTAATTTATTGCAAAAAGATATTCCTTTTGTCTTTGATGATGATTGTGTAGAAGCATTTTAAATACTTAAGAAAGCTTTGATCACTGCACCCATCGTTCAGCCACCTGATTGGGATTTACCTTTTGAAATTATGTGCGATGCTAGTGATTATGCTATAGGTGCTGTTCTAGGGCAAAGAGTCGATAAGAAATTGAATGTTATCCAGTATGCTAGCAAGACTCTTGATACTGCCCAGAGAAATTATGCTACTACTGAAAAAGAGTTTTTAGCAGTTGTGTTTGCATGTGATAAGTTTAGACCTTATATTGTTGATTCCAAAGTTACTATTCACACCGATCATGCTGCTATTAAATATCTTATGGAAAAGAAAGATGCTAAGCCTAGACTCATTAGATGGGTTCTCTTGCTCCAAGAATTTGACTTGCATATTATTGATAGAAAGGGAGCTGAGAACCCCGTTGCAGACAACCTGTCTAGGTTATAGAATGTTATTGATGACCCACTGCCTATTAATGATAGCTTTCCCGATGAGCAATTAGCGGTCGTTAATGCTTCTCGTACTGCTCCTTGGTATGCTGATTATGCTAATTACATTGTTGCTAAATTTATACCGCCTAGTTTCACATACCAGCAAAATAAAAAGTTCTTTTATGATTTAAGACATTACTTCTGGGATGATCGACACCTTTATAAAGAAGGAGTAGATGGTGTTATTAGACGTTGTGTTCCTGAGCATGAATAGGAACAGATTCTACGCAAGTGTCACTCTGAATCTTATGGAGGACACCACGCTGGAGATAGAACTGCACACAAGGTACTACAATCTGGTTTTTATTGGCCTACTCTCTTCAAAGATGCTCGTAAGTTTGTCTTATCTTGTGATGAATGCCAAAGAATAGGTAACATTAGTAGACATCAAGAAATGTCTATGAATTATTCTCTTGTTATTGAACCGTTTGATGTTTGGGGCTTTGATTATATGGGACCTTTTCCTGCCTCTAATGGTTATACACATATTTTAGTTGTTGTTGATTACGTTACTGAGTGGGTAGAAGCTATTCCAACTAGTAGTGTTGATCATAACTCTTCTATTAAAATGCTTAAATAAGTTATTTTTCCGAGGTTTGGAGTCCCTAGATATCTTATGACTGATGGTGGTTCACATTTTATTCATGGTGCTTTCCGCAAGATGCTTGCTAAGTATGATGTCAATCATAGAACCGCATCTCCTTATCATCCACAGTCTAGTGGTCAAGTAGAGTTGAGCAATAGAGAGCTCAAATTAATTTTGCAAGAGACTGTGAATAGATCTAGAAAGAATTGTTCCAAAAAACTTGATGATGCATTATGGGCCTATAGAACTGCATACAAAAATCCTATGGGCATGTCTCCATATAAGATGGTTTATGGAAAAGCGTGTCATTTACCTCTCAAACTTGAACATAAGGCATATTGGGCTATTAAAGAGCTCAATTATGACTTCAGACTTGCTGGTGAGAAGAGGTGATAACCCACAAGTGTAGGGGATCGCAACAGCTTTCGAGGGTAAAGTATTCAACCCAAATTTATTGATTCGACACAAGGGGAGCCAAAGAATATTCTTGAGTATTAGTAGTTGAGTTGTCAATTCAACCACACCTGGATAACCTAGTATCTGCAGCAAAGTATTTAGTACCAAAAGTGGTATGATAATAAAGGTAATAGTAGCAAAAGTAATGTTTCTGGGTTTTTGTAGTAATTGTAATAGTAGCAACGGAAAAGTAAATAAGCGAAGAACAATATATGGAAAGCTCGTAGGCAATGGATCAGTGATGGATAGTTATGCCGGATGCGATTCCTCATGTAATAGCTATAACATAGGGTGACATAGAACTAGCTCCAATTCATCAATGTAATGTAGGCATGTATTCCGTAAATAGTCATACGTGCTTATGGTAAAGAACTTGCACGACATCTTTTGTCCTACCGTCCCGTGGCAGCGGGGTCCTAGTGGAAACTAAGGGACATTAAGGCCTCCTTTTAATAGAGAACCGGAACAAAGCATTAGCACATAGAGAATACATGAACTCCTCAAACTACGTGTTGGGGACCGTAGTAATTTCAAAAACTTTCCTACGCACGCGCAAGATCATGGTGCTGCATAGCAACGAGAGGGGAGAGTGTTGTCCATGTACCCTCGTAGACTGAGAGCGGAAGCGTTAGAACAACGCGGTTGATGTAGTCGTATGTCTTCACTGCCCGACCGATCAAGCACCAAAACTACGACACCTCCGAGTTCTAGCACACATTCAGCTCGATGACGATCCTTGGACTTCGATCCAGTAGAATGTTGGGGATGAGTTCCGTCAGCACGACGGCGTGGTTTCGATCTTGATGTTCTACCGTTGCAGGGCTTCACCTAAGCACCGCTACAATATTATCGAGGACTATGGTGGAGGGGGGGCACCGCACACGGCTAAGAGATCAAGAGATCAATTGTTGTGTCTTAGAGGTGCCCCCTGCCGCTGTATATAAAGGAGCAAGGGGGGAGGGGGCGGCCGGCCTAGGACGGGGCGCGCCATGGGGAGTCCTACTCTCACCGGGAGTAGGACTCCGTCCTTCCTTGTTGGACTTGGAGAGAGGAAGGAAAGGGAGAGGAGGAGAAGGAAAGAGGGGGCCGGCTCCCCTTGCCCTAAACCAATTCGGTTTGGGCCTTGGGGGGTGCGTCCCACACTCCCCTTGCTGCCCTCTATTTCCACTAAGGCCCATGTAGGCCCAGTAAGCTCCCAGGGGGTTCCGGTAACCTCCCGGTACTCTGGTAAAATCCCGATTTCAGCCGGAACACTTACGATATCCAAATATAGGCTTCCAATATATCAATCTTCATGTCTCGACCATTTCGAGACTCCTCGTCATGTCCGTAATCACATTCGGGACTCCGAACAAACTTCGGTACATCAAAACACATAAACTCATAATATAACTGTCATCGAAACCTTAAGCGTGCGGACCCTACGGGTTCGAGAACTATGTAGACATGACCTAGAACTGTTTCCGGTCAATAACCAATAGCGGAACCTGGATGTTCATATTGGCTCCTACATATTCTACGAAGATTTTTATCGGTCAAACCGCATAACAACATACGTTGTTCCCTTTGTCATCGGTATGTTACTTGCCCGAGATTCGATCGTCGGTATCCAGTACCTAGTTCAATCTCGTTACCTGCAAGTCTCTTTACTCGTTACGTAATGCATCATTCCGTAACTAACTCATTAGTTACATTGCTTGTAAGGCTTATAGTGATGTGCATTACCGAGAGGGCCCAAAGATACCTCTCCGGCAATTGGAGTGACAAATCCTAATCTCGAAATACGCCGACTCAACATGTACCTTTGGAGGCACCTGTAGAGATCCTTTATAATCACCCAGTTACATTGTGACGTTTGGTAGCACACAAAGTGTTCCCCCGTTAAACGGGAGTTGCATAATCTCATAGTTGTAGGAACTTGTATAAGTCATGAAGAAAGCAATAGCAACATACTAAACGATCAAGTGCTAAGCTAACGGAATGGGTCAAGTCAATCACATCATTCTCCTGATGATGTGATCCCGTTAATCAAATGACAACTCATGTCTATGGTTAGGAAACATAACCATCTTTGATTAATGAGATAGTCAAGTAGAGGCATACTAGTGACATTATGTTTGTCTATGTATTCACACATGTATTATGTTTCCGGTTAATACAATTCTAGCATGAATAATAAACATTTATCATGATATGAGGAAATAAATAATAACTTTATTATTGCCTCTAGGGCATATTTCCTTCAGTCTCCCACTTGCACTAGAGTCAATAATCTAGATTACACAGTAATGATTCTAACACCCATGGAGTCTTGGTGCTGATCATGTTTTGCTCGTGGAGGAAGCTTAGTCAACGGGTCTGCTACATTCAGATCCGTATGTATGTTGCAAATCTCTATGTCTCCCACCTAGACTTGGTCCCAGATGGAATTGAAGCGTCTCTTGATGTGCTTGGTCCTCTTGTGAAATCTGGATTCCTTTGCCAAGGCAATTGCACCAGTATTGTCACAGAAGATCTTCATTGGTCCCGATGCACTAGGTATGACACCTAGATCGGAAATGAACTCCTTCATCCAGACTCCTTCATTTGCTGCTTCCGAAGTAGCTATGTACTCCGCTTCGCATGTAGATCCTGCCATGACGCTTTGTTTAGAACTGCACCAACTGACAGCTCCACCGTTCAATATAAACACGTATCCAGTTTGCGATTTAGAATCGTCCGGATCAGTGTCAAAGCTTGCATCGACGTAACCATTTACGACTAGCTCTTTGTCACCTCCATAAACGAGAAACATATCCTTAGTCCTTTTTAGGTATTTCAGGATATTCTTGACCACTGTCCAGTGATCCACTCCTGGATTACTTTGGTACCTCCCTGCCAAACTTAATGCTAAGCATACGTCAGGTCTGGTACACAGCAATGCATACATGATAGAGCCTATGGCTGAAGCATAGGGAACATCTTTCATTTTCTCTCTATTTTCTGCTGTGGTCGGGCATTGAGTCTGACTCAACTTCATACCTTGTAATACAGGTAAGAATCCTTTCTTTGCCTGATCCATTTTGAACTTTTTCAAAACTTTATCAAGGTATGTGCATTGTGAAAGTCCAATCAAGCGTCTTGATCTATCTCTATAGATCTTGATGCCCAATATGTAAGCAGCTTCACCGAGGTCTTTCATCGAAAAACTTTTATTCAAGTATACCTTTATGCTATCCAGAAATTCTATATCATTTCCATTTAACAATATGTCACCTACATATAATATTAGAAATGCTACAGAGCTCCCACTCACTTTCTTGTAAATACAGGCTTCTCCAAAAGTCTGTATAAAACCATATGCCTTGATCACACTATCAAAGCGTTTATTCCAACTCCGAGAGGCTTGCACCAGTCCATAAATGGATCGCTGGAGCTTGCACACTTTGTTAGCACCTTTTGGATCAACAAAACCTTCCGGTTGCATCCTATATCTTCTTCCAGAAATCCATTCAGGAATGCAGTTTTGACATCCATTTGCCATATTTCATAATCATAAATGCGGCAATTGCTAACATGATTCGGACAGACTTAAGCATCGCTAGGGGTGAGAAAGTCTCATCGTAGTCAACCCCTTGAACTTGTCGAAAACCTTTTGCAACAAGTCGAGCTTTGTAGACAGTTACATTACCATCAGCGTCAGTCTTCTTCTTGAAAATCCATTTATTCTCGATGGCTTGCCGATCATCGGGCAAGTCAACCAAAGTCCATACTTTGTTCTCATACATGGATCCCATCTCAGATTTCATGGCCTCAAGCCATTTTGCGGAATCTGGGCTCATCATCGCTTCCTCATAGTTCGTAGGTTCGCCATGGTCAAGTAACATGACTTCCAGAATAGGATTATCGTACCACTCTGGTGCGGATCTTACTCTGGTTGACCTACGAGGTTCGGTAGTAACTTGATCTGAAGTTTCATGATCAATATCATTAGCTTCCTCACTGATTGGTGTAGTTGTCACAGGAACCGGTTCTTGTGATGAACTACTTTCCAATAAGGGAGCAGGTATAGTTACCTCATCAAGTTATACTTTCCTCCCACTCACTTCTTTCGAGATAAACTCCTTCTCTAGAAAGGATCCGAATTTAGCAACAAAAATCTTGCCCTCAGATCTGTGATAGAAGGTGTACCCATGTAACATCCCAAATTTTCAATTTGGAATGTTATACATTAGATCATCATGCATTACATATTTTCTTGCATTTGTCGATCCTAGAAATTTCACGCAACTCAAGGACCCTCGGAGAGAGTTGGAGATTTCGAAATTTTCCTATTTGAGTTCTCTCAAATTATGAAAAGAGGATCATTTGATTTTATTTATTTTATCTTCAAATATTTTTCCAATATAAAAAAATAAGACAGGGAATAATATGACTTTCCCAAAATTTAGGGAAAATGAAGATCTAATAAATAAATCAAATTTTGGATTTTTTCGGAGTTTATTTGCCTTAGGGAAAAATGCGTGTTTTCAAAAATTGCATTTTAGGCCCCGAGTAAAAGTTCATTTTGTTCGACTCATTTTTAGGAGTCGGGGAAAATTTACTTTGTAATTTTTGGAGTACGTTTAGATTTTATTTTATTCGTTTTTCTGCGCGCGTTATTTAAAAAAAAACTGCAGCGCCCCGCCGTCTGGGCCGAGGCCCAGCTGGCCAGCCGGCCCAGCCCCGCCGCCCCTCCTGCGCGCGCCCGCGCGCAGCGCGCCGCCGCCGCCCCAGCCGAGTCCGGCTCGGACTCCGCCACCGCCGCCGCCCTTGCCTTGCCCCCTCCCCCAAGCAGCACCCCCCCTCCTATAAATACCCGGGCACCCTCCCCCCTCTCCTCCCAAGCCGCCGCCCCAAGCAGCAGCAGCAGCAGCCGCGCGCCACCGCAGTCGCCGCCGCCGCGCCGCAGCAGCCGCCGCCGCCGCTGCCTAGCCGCCGCCCCGCCGGAGCCCCGCCTCGTCGGGGTAGCCGCGCCGCGCCACCCTCCCCTCGGTTCGGTTTTTTATAAAAAACCGTTCAGGTTTTATTTTTCGTCGTTCGGGTTTTTTTTCGAAACCCTAGATCGGTTTTTATTTCCGGTTTTGTTGTTTAGCGAGCGTTCGCCGGACCGTTCGTCTTAACAAACGTGATCACCGGTTATTCCCGGTTAACGAATGTCCGTTCGTTTAACCGTTCGTCATTTCTTTTTAATCGGATTTATTCCGTTATTTTCTGATCGCGATTTCAGATCCGATTTTCGTTCTAGTTTATCTTCTCGCCTGTTTATCGGAATCAGGTGATTCAAGCGCCTGGAGTTTCGTTTCGAAACCGCCGTTCCGACTAATCAACTTAAACAAGGTTTTGCTACTGTAAAATTTGACCTAGTTTCAACTTGCTAGCACCGAGTTGTTTTCTTCCGCCGTTTGACTTTCGTTGCTTTATTTGATTTGATTCTTTTTGCAACCAGGGTTCTTAAGTTGAACTTTCTGGTTAGATCTTTTATTCGAGATTTACCTGTGCATTAGATGAGTACTTATTGTATGCTTGTTGTTTGTCTGCGATAGACCACCCGGAGTGCGCCGCTTGTTACTTCGAATCTCTAGGTTTCGCGGATCATCAGCAAGGCAAGTAACACTTGATCATATTTTTTCTACTACCCAGTTTTTATGCATTAGATCAATCCTCAAACATTTGCATGATTAGGATCTAATTAAATTGTGGGATGGGAAGTAGATGAGGTAGTATCTATTACCTGTTTTACTTATGAAACCTTTGGGAGTTACTTCTACGTTTGCTTATTATGCCATGCTATGCTAGTAGACGTGGATTGGGTGAGTGAATATCCATGACAGATGTGAGATTGTTAATTAATGGTTTATCTAAGGTGGCAACTTAAATACACATCTGGGTGGATTGAGGCACCTGGGGTATCCAATGATTGCCTGTTTTTTTGGAAATCCCGGGGTTACCGTGTGATTTTCCTATGGACCGCCACCCAGGCTCAAAGGGATCATAAGATAATTCATGCTAGTAACTTCCATGTGCAGCCACAAGCCATTATGGGCTCTGGCATAGTTGACTAAGTCGTGCGAACTCTTATAGTGGTGGACTAGCAGATGTAGGGGATGTAGGTGTACGGGTCTACCCATCGTAAGGTGCTAGCGCTTCTGAAAGACTATGTCTCGGTCATCCGTTTCTCAAACACCATGCAGTGCGAGAAACCAAACAGAGGCGATCGAGTCTTGTGGGGAAAAGTGCGCAAACCTCTGCGGAGTGTACAAACTAATCATGATTAGCCGTGTCCCCGGTTATGGACGTCTTGAGTATCTAGTTCTTGAATATCATGTGAATCTCAACATGTTACTCTAATTAAATATTGATGGGTTTGTTAATGATTACTTTTTAATTGGGATTGAGAATGCTGTCAACCATTCTCAATGTTTAACAACCACCATGATAGTTAAATAAATTTATTCCTTTGCAGTAGGGAAAAGCTGGCTTTATGCAAAAAACTGTAACCATAGAGCCTTTCCACCAGCCATATATGCATGTAGTATAGGCTTATTATTTATCATTCTCTATGTGTTACATTGCCAGCATATTCCATGTGCTGACCCGTTTTTGGGCTGCAACTTTCATGTTGCAGACTTTTCAGACGACGAGTAAGGTGCTTTTAGGTCGTGGTTCTATACTCAGTGATGCCGTTGGAGTTGATGGACTCACTTATCTTCCAAGTCTTCCGCTGTTATCGTTATTAGATGGCCTTAAGCCATGATTATTGTAATAAGTCCTCTTTTGGACAAACGATGTAATAAGTGTGTGTTTGCTACTCTGTTATAAATCCTTCGAAGTACTGTGTGGTGTCAGCATTACTGATCCAGGGATGACACCTGAGCACGGAGACTTGACCATCTAAGGTCGGGTCGCTACAGAGATGGTATCAGAGCACACGCTGACTGTAGGACACGACCACTAAGTTAAAGCCATAGATCACTATTCTCTTCTTATTTTCTAACCCCTCATCTTTTCTACTCTTTTAGGATGACGGACATAAAGATCAAATACGCCCAACCAGATGAAGGCACACCTTTTGGATTCCACTTGAAGGAAGTCGCCAAGTACCTGAACATTGGACTACCAAGCTTCACCGGGACTTTCAACGCCACTCTGCCTGAGGAGGAGCGCTGGAAGATTCAAGCTCACGTTCCGGGAAGGACATTCGCGCCAATCACGAAGCCCATAGATAGTGTTTTCAGTGCACCAACCTGGATTCTGGGAAAGAGCATGGAAGCTCATATCACCATGGGACGCATTGGAGAAGTTTATCAAGAAGACCTCAAGGACACTATCTACCAGATTTGCGGACGCCGAGATGAACAATGGGAGATAGTCAGCACCAAGAAGGATAGATCCATTGCAGCTTTCATCCAGGAGTTAAACCAGCACATTCGACGCCAGGAGAACCAGATGTGCAATGATATGATAGAGTTGAAGAATGCGAAGGGAAGGATCATTGAACTTGAAGGAGAGCTGAAGTCTACACGCAAGGACTACATGGACGAGATCGTAGCTGTCGTAAGGCACAACAGCGATCTTAAGTATGAGATTGGAGAACTCAAGAAGAAATTAGCGATCAAGAATGAAGACAAGTACGTCGACTGTCCGAGCAACTACATCATCATCGACGACACCGATTCGGATCCAAGTGAACCCGACTTTGAAGACGAAGCTGGAGCAGACATCATGGAGTCTTCCACCGGTTCAAATTAATAGATGACCCCCACCTATTAGTAGTATTCCCTCCATGTAAACATTATAGTACAAGCACTTTTGCGATAGTTAGACCGTTGTATGCCCTTTGTTTGAAATGAATGAAGTGATTTTGTGTGCATTTGTCTCATGAGCATTTGGGTAGTGTTTTCTCCTTAGACCCCACTCTATTCTTAATTTCTCGTCTTTTCTAAACTCTTCAGATGCCTCCGAGACGCGACCCCGAGTTTGTTTTCCCGCCAGAGATCACTCAGTTGATTCAGCAGCAGAATACTTTGATTCAAACATTGGTACAAAACCAAGGCAACAACAACAACAACCCACCACCACCACCACCACCTGCAGATCACTTGACTCGTTTCCTTAGGCTGAATCCGCCGGTGTATTCCAGTAGCACCGAGCCGATTGTAGCAGATGATTGGCTCCGCAAGATAGGAAGGGAGTTGACCACTGCAGGATGTACAGATGGTGAGAAGGTGAAGTTTGCTGCACATTAGCTTGACGGACCCGCAGCAGCATGATGGGAGAATTTCACAGCCACTTACCCTGTAGACACTGTCACATGGGATCAGTTTCAGCAAGCTTTCCGCACTGCCCATGTTTCAGCAGGAGCTATGGCCATGAAGAAGCATGAGTTTCGCAACTTACGCCAAGGAGGAAGGACTGTTGGCCAGTATGTGGATGATTTTAGCAAGTAAGCACGTTATGCCCCAGATGACGTTGCTACAGATGCAGCTAAGCAGGAGAAGTTTCTGGAAGGACTGAATGATGAGTTAAGCATGCAGTTGATGGTAGCAAGATTCAATAACTACCAGGAGTTAGTAGACCGCGCCCTCATGATTGAAGGAAAGCAGCAGCAGATTGAGAATCGCAAGAGGAAGTATGGGCAGGGGAAGTATAACTCTGGAGCCCAGCAGAAGCCCCGTTTTACACCTAAACAAGGAGTTCAGTTTCAGCATACCCATGGAGGAGGTAGTTTGCACAACCATAATGGCCACAAGAATGGTAATTGGAATGGAGGAAGCAACGGCCAGAACCGGACCACACCATCAACCCCAGCCAAGAAAGACCTGAGCCATGTCACCTGTTACAAGTGTTCCAAGACCGGACATTATGCAAATGATTGTCCCGAAGGCCAAGGTGGAAATGGAAGCTCTGGAAAGAAGCCAAACCCTTTCAACAGGGGACAGGTGAACCACATTGATGTGGAGGAGGTTGAAGCTCATCCCGATGCAGTAATCAGTAAGTTTTTGGTTAAGTCATTTACTGCACTTGTTCTTTTCGATACTGGTGCATCGCATTCATACATATCAAGGGGATTTGTAGAAAAGTATAGCCTGCCCACTAAGATTCTTATAACCCCTATGCTAGTAAGCTCACCAGGAGCAGAGTACATGGCCAGACAAGGATGTTTTCAAGTGCCATTGAGTATAGGAAGGCATGTATTCCCAACGGATTTGATCGTTCTGGAATCCCAAGGATTGGATGTGATTCTCGGTATGGATTGGCTGTCATGTATGGAGGAAACATCGATTGCGCAAGTAAGACGATTTTGCTCACAACGCCAGAAGGAAGAAGGATCAAGTATGTATCACGACATGGACCAAATAGGAATCAAGTAAATTCTTTATCAGGAGTTGTGCAGGTAGAGGTACCAGTGGTGAAGGATTACCCTGATGTATTTCCTGAGGAATTGCCAGGAATGCCACCAGATAGAGACATTGAGTATTTGATTGAGCTTTTGCCAGGTACAGGCCCAATATCGAAGCGACCATACAGGATGCCCGCACAGGATCTGGCGGAAATCAAGAAGCAGATTAAGGAGCTATTGGATAAAGGTTATATACGCCCAAGTTCTTCGCCTTGGGGATCACCCGTACTTTTAGTGGAGAAGAAGTATGGATCGTTAAGGATGGTTGTTGATTACCGTGGATTGAATGCAGTAACAATCAAGAACAAGTACCCACTACCAATGATAAATGACCTGTTTGATCATTTGCAAGGAGCCAAAGTGTTTTCCAAGATCGATTTGCGATCAGGGTACCATCAGTTGAAGATTCGAGAGCAGGACATACCTAATATAGCGTTCACCACAAGATATGGACTGTATGAGTATACCATTATGTCATTTGGACTGACTAACGCACCTGCCTATTTCATGAACCTGATGAACAAGGTGTTTATGGAGTTTTTGGATAAGTTCGTCGTGGTGTTCATTGATGATATTTTGGTTTACTTGAAGAATGAAGAGGAACATAAGGAACATTTGCGATTGGTTTTGAAGAAACTAAGGGAACATCAGTTATATGCCAAGTTCAGCAAATGTGAGTTTTGGTTAAAGGAAGTTGGATTTCTTGGACATGTTATATCCGGAGAAGGTATAGCAGTTGACCTCACAAAGGTTGAGACCGTAACCAAATGGGAGGCACCAATGGCAGTTGGAGAGATCCGGAGTTTTCTTGGACTCGCAGGATACTACCGGAGATTCATTGAGAATTTCTCAAGGATTGCAAAGCCTATGACGGAGTTGCTGAAAAAGAATACCAAGTTCATATTGACTGAGGATTGTGAGGCAAGTTTTCAGGAGTTGAAGAAAAGATTGGTTACCTCACCAGTGTTAATTTTGCCAGATCAGACCAAGGATTATGAGGTGTACTGCGACGCTTCACGTCGAGGACTTGGAGCAGTACTTATGCAGGCAGGAAGAGTTGTTTCGTATGCTTCACGACAACTGAAACCTCATGAATTAAATTATGCCACACATGATTTGGAGTTAGCAGCTGTAGTGCATGCCTTGAAGACGTCGAGACATTTCCTCATTGGAAATCATTGTGAGGTGTACACGGATCACAAGAGTTTGAAGTACATTTTCACGCAGAAGGAGTTAAACCTTAGACAAAGGAGATGGTTGGAACTCATCAAGGATTATGATATGAGATTGCATTACCATCCCGGAAAGGCTAATGTAGTAGCTGACACATTGAGCCGCAAGAGCCATGTCAATACGTTGATGACGGGAGAGATACCATAGGAGTTAGCAGAAGATCTTCGCGAGCTATGTTTGGAAATAGTTCCGAGAGGCTATGTAGCAGCATTGGAGATTCAGTCTACCTTGATGGATAAAATCAGAGAAGCTCAGAAAAATGACAAGGAGATCGCGGATATAAAGAAGAAAATGAGCGAAGGAAAAGCAAAGGGATTTTGAGAGGATGAGCACGATACCCTATGGTTTGAGGACCGTGTATATGTGCCAAATGACCCAGAGATCAGAAAATTGATTCTGCAAGAGGCACATGATTCACCCTATTCGATTCACCCAGGAAATACCAAGATGTATTTGGATTTGAAGGAAACGTTCTGGTGGACCGGAATGAAGAAGGATATTGCGGAGTATGTAGCAGTTTGTGATGTATGTTAGAGAGTGAAGGCAGAACATCAGAAGCCAACAGGATTGTTGCAACCATTTCCGATACCCGAATGGAAGTGGGATAAACTAGGCATGCATTTCATCACAGGTTTGCCAAAGACTCGTTCAGGCTATGACTGATTTGGGTTATAGTCGACCGCTTGACGAAGGTAGCTCATTTCATTCCAGTCAAGACTACCTATAGCAGTGCTAAGTTGGCAAAGATATACATGACCAGAATTGTGTGTTTGCACGGAGTTCTGAGGAGTATCGTATCAGATAGAGGAACCCAATTTACCTCAAAGTTTTGGAATCAGTTGCATGAAACATTGGGAACCAGGCTGGAATTCAGTACAGCTTTTCACCCACAGACAGATGGACAGACTGAGAGAGTCAATCAGATTTTGGAGGATATGCTGAGAGCTTGTGCACTAGATTATGGATCTAGTTGGGACGATAACTTGCCGTATGCGGAGTTTTCTTATAACAACAGTTACCAGACCAACTTGAAGATGGAACCTTTCGAAGCTTTATACGGAAGGAGGTGCAGGACACCGTTGACATGGGACGAAGTTGGAGACCGTCAGTTGTTTGGACCAGATTTGATTAAGGAGTCTGAACAGAAAGTTAAGTTGATTCGCGATAGGCTCAAGGTAGCCCAGTCCAGACAGAAGAGCTATGCGGATTCAAAACGCAAGGCGATAGAATATGAAGTTGGAGACAGAGTTTATCTTAGAGTATCCCCACTTCGAGGAGTTAAGCGTTTTGGAGTTAAAGGAAAATTAGCACCACGTTTCGTTGGACCGTATAAGATCTTGCAATGCATGGGTGAAGTCGCTTATAAGTTGGAATTACCTGAGGGACTGTCAGGAGTTCATGACGTATTCCATGTTTCTCAGTTGAAGAAATGTCACGCCGAGATAGAAGAGGTACCGCTAAGAGATACAGTCCACTTGAAGCAATTCAGTTGAAGGATGATTTAACATATGAGGAGAAACTAGTCAAGATTCTCGATTATACCAGCAGAGTTACTCGCAGCAAGGTTATCAAGTTTTGCAAGGTTCAGTGGAGCCACCACACGGAGGATGAAGCCACCTGGGAGAGAGAAGAAGATTTGCTCAAGGGCCACCCTCACCTATTTTCTAGCCAACCCGAATCTCGAGGGCGAGATTCATCTTAAGGGGTAGGTTTGTAACATCCCAAATTTTCAATTTGGAATGTTATACATTAGATCATCATGCATTACATATTTTCTTGCATTTGTCGATCCTAGAAATTTCACGCAACTCAAGGACCCTCGGAGAGAGTTGGAGATTTCGAAATTTTCCTATTTGAGTTCTCTCAAATTATGAAAAGAGGATCATTTGATTTTATTTATTTTATCTTCAAATATTTTTCCAATATAAAAATAATAAGAGAGGGAATAATATGACTTTCCCAAAATTTAGGAAAAATGAAAATTTAATAAATAAATCAAATTTTGGATTTTTTCGGAGTTTATTTGCCTTAGGGAAAAATGCGTGTTTTCAAAAATTGCATTTTAGGCCCCGAGTAAAAGTTCATTTTGTTCGACTCATTTTTAGGAGTCGGGGAAAATTTACTTTGTAATTTTTGGAGTACGTTTAGATTTTATTTTATTTGTTTTTCTGCGTGCGTTATTTAAAAAAAACTGCAGCGCCCCGCCGCCTGGGACAAGGCCCAGCTGGCCAGCCGGCCCAGCCCCGCCGCCCCTCCTGCGCGCGCCCGCGCGCAGCGCGCCGCCACCACCCTAGCCGAGTCCGGCTCGGACTCCGCCACCGCTGCCGCCCTTGCCTTGCCCCCTCCCCCAAGCAGCACCTCCTCCTATAAATACCCCGGCACCCCCCTCTCCTCCCAAGCCGCCGCCCCAAGCAGCAGCAGCAGCAGCCGCGCGCCACCGCAGCCGCCGCCGCCGCGTCGCCGTCGCCCCGCCGCCTAGCCGCCGCCCCGCCGGAGCCCCGCCTCGTCGAGGTAGCCGCGCCGCGCCACCCTCCCGTCGGTTCGGTTTTTTTATAAAAAACCGTTCCGATTTTCTTTTTCGTCGTTTGGGTTTTTTTTTCGAAACCCTAGATCGGTTTTCATTTCCGGTTTTGTTGTTTAGCGAGCGTTCGCCGGACCGTTCGTCTTAACAAACGTGGTCCCCGGTTATTCCCGGTTAACGAACGTCCATTCGTTTAACCATTCGTCGTTTCTTTCTAATCGGATTTATTCCGTTATTTTCTGATCGCGATTTCAGATCCGATTTTCGTTCGAGTTTATCTTCTCGCTCGTTTATCGGAATCAGGTGATTCAAGCGCCTGGAGTTTCGTTTCAAAACCGCCGTTCCGACTAATCAACTTAAACAAGGTTTTGCTACTATAAAATTTGACCTAGTTTCAACTTGCTAGAACCGAGTTGTTTTCTTCCGCCGTTTGACTTTCGTTGCTTTATTTGATTTGATTCTTTTTGCAACTAGGGTTCTTAAGTTGAACTCTCTGGTTAGATCTTTTACTCGAGATTTACCTGTGCATTAGATGAGTACTTATTGTATGCTTGTTGTTTTTTTGCGATAGATCACCCGGAGTGTGCCGCTTGTTACTTCGAATCTCTAGGTTTCGCGGATCATCAGCAAGGCAAGTAACACTTGATCATATTTTTTCTACTACCCAATTTTTATGCATTAGATCAATCCTCAAACATTTGCATGATTAGGATCTAATTAAATTGTGGGATGGGAAGTAGATGAGGTAGTACCTATTACCTGTTTTACTTATGAAACCTTTGGGAGTTACTTCTACGTTTGCTTATTATGCCATGCTATGCTAGTAGACGTGGATTGGGTGAGTGAATATCCATGAA
Organism: Triticum timopheevii; assembly: GCA_963921465.1. Taxonomy (NCBI): domain Eukaryota; kingdom Viridiplantae; phylum Streptophyta; class Magnoliopsida; order Poales; family Poaceae; genus Triticum; species Triticum timopheevii. The sequence continues at coordinate 107,732,389 of OY997264.1, forward strand.
AGATGTGAGATTGTTAATTAATGGTTTATCTAAGGTGGCAACTTAAATACACATCTGGGTGGATTGAGGCACCTGGGGTATCTAGTGATTGCCTGTTTTTTTTGGAAATCCCGGGGTTACCGTGTGATTTTCCTATGGACCGCCACCCAGGCTCAATGGGATCGTAAGATAATTGGGTGAGTGAATATCCATGACCGTGGATTGGGTGAGTGAATATCCATGACAGATGTGAGATTGTTAATTAATGGTTTATCTAAGGTGGCAACTTAAATACACATCTGGGTGGATTGAGGCACCTGGGGTATCTAGTGATTGCCTGTTTTTTTTGGAAATCCCGGGGTTACCGTGTGATTTTCCTATGGACCGCCACCCAGGCTCAAAGGGATCGTAAGATAATTCATGCTAGTAACTTCCGTGTGCAGCCACAAGCCATTATGGGCTCTGGCATAGTTGACTAAGTCATGCGAACTCTTATAGTGGTGGACTAGCAGATGCAGGGGATGTAGGTGTATGGGTCTACCCATCGTAAGGTGCTAGCGCTTCTGAAAGACTATGTCTCGGTCATCCGTTTCTCAAACACCATGCAGTGCGAGAAACCAAACGGAGGCGATCAAGTCTTGTGGGGAAAAGTGCGCAAACCTCTGCAGAGTGTACAAACTAATCATGATTAGCCGTGTCCCCGGTTATGGACGTCTTGAGTATCTAGTACTTGAATATCATGTGAATCTAAACATGTTACTCTAATTAAATATTGATGGGTTTGTTAATGATTACTTTTTAATTGGGATTGAGGATGCTGTCAACCATTCTCAATGTTTAACAACCACCATGATAGTTAAATAAATTTATTCCTTTGCAGTAGGGAAAAACTGGCTTTATGCAAAAACTGTAACCATAGAGCCTTTCCACCAGCCATATATGCATGTAGTATAGGCTTATTATTAATCATTCTCTATGTGTTACATTGCCAGCATATTCCATGTGCTGACCCGTTTTCGGGCTGCAACTTTCATGTTGCAGACTTTTCAGACAACGAGTAAGGTGATGCCGTTGGAGTTGATGGACTCACTTATCTTCCAAGTCTTCCGCTGTTATCGTTATTAGATGGCCTTAAGCCATGATTATTGTAATAAGTCCTCTTTTGGACAAACGATGTAATAAGTGTGTGTTTGCTACTCTGTTATAAATCCTTCAAAGTACTGTGTGGTGTCAGCATTACTGATCCAGGGATGACACCTGAGCACAGAGACTTGACCATCTGAGGTGGGGTCGCTACAACCCAATAGTCTTTTTTGGGTATCCTATGAAGACTCATTTCTTCGATTTAGGTTCGAGCTTATCTGGTTGAAGTTTCTTCACATAAGCATCACAGCCCCAAACTTTAAGAAACAACAACTTTGGTTTCTTGCCAAACCACAGTTCATAAGGCGTCGTCTCAACGGATTTTGATGGTGTCCTATTTAACGTGAATGCGGCCGTCTCTAAAGCATAACCCAAAACTCATAGATTGCACCATATCTAGTAAAGTACGATTACGACGTTCGGACACACCATTTAGTTGTGGCGTTCCGGGTGGCGTGAGTTGCAAAACTATTCCGCATTGTTTCAAATGTAAACCAAACTCGTAACTCAAATATTCTCCTCCACAATCAGATCGTAGAAATTTTATTTTCTTTTTATGATGATTTTCCACTTCTCTCTGAAATTCTTTGAACTTTTCAAATGTTTCAGACTTGTGTTTCATCAAGTAGTTATACCCATATCTGCTCAAATCATCTGTGAAGGTGAGAAAATAACGATACCCGCCGCGAGCCTCAGTATTCATTGGACCACATACATTAGTATGTATGATTTCCAACAAATCAGTTGTTCGCTCCATAGTTCCAGAGAACAGCGTTTTTGTCATCTTGCCCATGAGGCACGGTTCGCAAGTACCAAGTGATTCATAATCAAGTGATTCCAGAAGTCCATCAGTATGGAGTTTCTTCATGCGCTTTACACCAATATGACCCAAACGGCAGTGCCACAAATAAGTTGCACTATCATTATCAACTCTACATCTTTTGGCTTCAATATTATGAATATGTGTATCACTACTATCGAGATTTAATAAAAATAGACCACTCTTCAAGGGTGCATGACCATAAAAGATATTACTCATCTAAATAGAACAACCATTATTCTCTAATTTAAATGAATAACCGTCTCGCATCAAACAAGATCTAGATATAATGTTCATGCTTAACGCTGGCACCAAATAACAATTATCCAGGTCTAAAACTAATCCCGATGGTAGATGTAGAGGTAGCGTGCCGACCGCGATCACATCGACTTTGGAACCATTTCCCACGAGCATCGTCACCTCGTCCTTAGCCAATCTCCACTTAATCCATAGTCCCTGTTTCAATTTGCAAATATTAGCAACAGAACCAATATCAAATACCCAGGTGCTACTGCGAGCATTAGTAAGCTATACATCAATAACATGTATATCACATATACCTTTGTTCACCTTGCCATCCTTCTTATCCTCCAAATACTTGGGGCAGTTCCACTTCTAGTGTCCAGTCTGCTTGCAGTAGAAGCACTCAGTCTTAGGCTTAGGTCCAGATTTGGGTTTCTTCTCTTGAGCAGCAACTTGCTTGCTATTCTTCTTGAAGTTCCCCTTCTTATTCCCTTTACCCTTTTTCTTGAAACTGGTGATCTTATTGACCATCAACACTTGATGCTCCTACTTGATTTCTACCTCTGCAGCCTTTAGCATTGCAAAGAGCTCGGGAATAGTCTTGTCCATCCCTTGCATATTATAGTTCATCACGAAGCTCTTGTAGCTTGGTGGCAGTGATTGAAGAATTCTATCAATGACACTATCATCAGGAAGATTAACTCCCAGTTGAATCAAGTGATTATTATACCCAGACATTTTGAGTATATGTTCACTGACAGAACTATTCTCCTCCATCTTACAGCTATAGAACTTATTGGAGACTTCATATTTTGTCAATCCGGGCATTTGCTTGAAATATTAACTTCAACTCCTGGAACATCTCATATGCTCCATGATGTTCAAAACATCGTTGAAGACCCTGTTCCAAGCCGTAAAGCATGGCACACTGAACTATCGAGTAGTCATCAGCTTTGCTTTGCCAGACGTTCTGAACGTCGTCAGTTGCATCTGCAGCAGGCCTGGCACCTAGCAGTGCTTCCAGGACGTAATTCTTCTGTGTAGCAATGAGGATAATCCTCAAGTTACGGACCCAGTCCGTGTAATTGCTACCATCATCTTTCACCTTAGCTTTCTCAACGAACACATTAAAATTCAACGGAACAACAGCATGAGCCATCTATCTACAACAAATATAGACAAGAAAAATACTATCAGGTACTAAGTTCATGATAAATTTAAGTTCAATTAATCATATTACTTAAGAACTCCCACTTAGACAGACATCTCTCTAGTCATCTAAGTGATCACGTGATCCAAATCAACTAAACCATGTCCGATCATCACGTGAGATGGAGTAGTTTCAATGGTGAACATCACTATGTTGATCATATCTACTATATGATTCACGTTCGACCTTTCGGTCTCCGTGTTCCGAGGCCATATCTGTATATGCTAGGCTCATCAAGTTTAACCTGAGTATTCCGCGTGTGCAACTGTTTTGCACCCGTTGTATTTGAACGTAGAGCCTATCACACCCGATCATCACGTGGTGTCTCAGCACGAAGAACTTTCGCAACGGTGCATACTCAGGGAGAACACTTCTTGATAATTAGTGAGAGATCATCTTAAAATGCTACCGTCAATCAAAGCAAGATAAGATGCATAAAAGATAAACATCACATGCAATAAATATAAGTGATATGATATGGCCATCATCATCTTGTGCTTGTGATCTCCATCTCCGAAGCATCGTCGTGATCACCATCGTCACCGGGCGCGACACCTTGATCTCCATCGTAGCATCGTTGTCGTTTACGCCATCTATTGCTTCTACGACTATCACTACCGCTTAGTGATAAAGTAAAGCAATTACAGGGCGTTTGCATTTCATAGAATAAAGCGACAACCATATGGCTCCTGCCAGTTGCCGATAACTTCGGTTACAAAACATGATCATCTCATACAATAAAATATAGCATCACGTCTTGACCGTATCACATCAAAACACACCCTGCAAAAACAAGTTAGACGTCCTCTACTTTGTTGTTGCAAATTTTACGTGGCTGCTACGGGCTAAGCAAGAACCGTTCTTACCTACGCATCAAAACCACAATGATAGTGCGTCAAGTTAGTGCTGTTTTAACCTTCGCAAGGACCGGGCGTAGCCACACTCGATTCAACTAAAGTTCGAGAAACAGACACCCGCTAGTCACCTGTGTGCAAAGCACGGCGGTAAAACCAGTCTCGCGTAAGCGTACGCGTAATGTCAGTCCGGGCCGCTTCATCCAACAATACCGCTAAACCAAAGTATGACATGCTGGTAAGCAGTATGACTTGTATCGCCCACAACTCACTTGTGTTCTACTCATGCATATAACATCTACGCATAAAACCTGGCTCGGATGCCACTGTTGGGGAACGTAGTAATTTCAAAAAAAATTCCTACGCACACGCAAGATCATGGTGATGCATAGCAACGAGAGGGGAGAGTGTTGTCCACGTACCCTCATTGACCGAAAGCGGAAGCGTTAGAACAACGCGATTGATGTAGTCGTACGTCTTCACGGCCCGACCGATCAAGCACCGAAACTACGGCACCTCCGAGTTCTAGCACACGTTCAGCTCGATGACGATCCCCAGACTCTAATGCAGCGGAATGTCGGTGATGAGTTCCGTCAGCGCGACGGCGTGGTTACGATATTTATGTTCTACCGTCGCAGAGCTTCGCCTAAGCGCCGCTACAATATTATCGAGGACTATGGTGGAGGGGGGCACCGCACACGGCTAAGAGATCAAGAGATCAATTGTTGTGTCTTAGAGGTGCCCCCTGCCCCTGTATATAAAGGAGCAAGGGGGGAGGGGGCGGCCGGCCTAGGAGGGGGCGCGCCATGGGGAGTCCTACTCCCACCGGGAGTAGGACTCCCTCCTTCCTTGTTGGACTAGGAGAGGGGAAGGAAAGGGAGAGGAGGAGAAGGAAAGAGGGGGGCCGGCCCCCCTTGCCCTAAACCAATTCGGTTTGGGCCTTGGGGGGGTGCGTCCCACACTCCCCTTGCTGCCCTCTATTTCCACTAAGGCCCATGTAGGCCCATTAAGCTCCCGGGGGGTTCCGGTAACCACCCGGTACTCCGGTAAAATCCCGATTTCACCTGGAACACTTCCGATATCCAAATATAGGCTTCCAATATATTAATCTTCATGTCTCGACCATTTCGAGACTCCTCGTCATGTCCGTAATCACATTCGAGACTCCGAACAAATTCTGTACATCAAAACTCATAAACTCATAATATAACTGTCATCGAAACCTTAAGCGTGCGGACCCTACAGGTTCGAGAACTATGTAGACATGACCTAGAACTATTTCCGGTCAATAACCAATAGCGGAACCTGGATGTTCATATTGGCTCCTACATATTCTACGAAGATCTTTATCGGTCAAACCGCATAACAACATACGTTGTTCCCTTTGTCATTGGTATGTTACTTGCCCGAGATTCGATCGTCGGTATCCAATACCTAGTTCAATCTTGTTACCGACAAGTCTCTTTACTCGTTACATAATGCATCATTCCATAACTAAATCATTAGTTACATTGCTTGCAAGGCTTATAGTGATGTGCATTACCGAGAGGGCCCAGAGATACCTCTCCGACAATCGGAGTGACAAATCCTAATCTCGAAATACGCCAACTCAACATGTACCTTCGGAGACACCTGTAGAGCTCCTTTATAATCACCCAATTACGTTGTGACGTTTGGTAGCACACAAAGTGTTCCTCCGGTAAACGGGAGTTGCATAATCTCGTAGTTGTAGGAACTTGTATAAGTCATGAAGAAAGCAATAGCAACATACTAAACGATCAAGTGCTAAGCTAACGGAATGGGTCAAGTCAATCACAACATTCTCCTAATGATGTGATCCCATTAATCAAATGACAACTCATGTCTATGGTTAGGAAACATAACCATCTTTGATTAATGAGCTAGTCAAGTAGAGGCATACTAGTGACATTATGTTTGTCTATGTATTCACACATGTATCATGTTTCCGGTCAATACAATTCTAGCATGAATAATAAACATTTATCATGATATGAGGAAATAAATAATAACTTCATTATTGCCTCTAGGGCATATTTCCTTCACTACGGTCATCACCGAGAAGTATCCCGATTATTGTCACTTCGGGGTTGTCGGATCATAACACATAATAGGTGACTATAGACTTGCAAGATTGGATCAAGAACACACATATATTCATGAAAACATAATAGGTTCAGATCTGAAATCATGGTACTCGGGCCCTAGTGACAAGCATTAAGCATAGCAATGTCATAGCAACATCAATCTCAGAACATAGTGGATACTGGGGATCAAACCCTAACAAAACTAACTTGATTACATGGTAAATCTCATCCAACCCATCACCGTCCAGCAAGCCTACGATGTAATTACTCTCGCATGGCGGTGAACATCATGAAATTGGGGATGGAGGATGGTTGATGATGACGACGGCGACGAATCCCCCTCTCTGGAGCCCCGAACGGACTCCAGATCAGCCCTCCCGAGAGAGATTAGGGCTTGGCGGCGGCTCCATGTCGTAAAACGCGATGAAACTTTCTCTCTGATTTTTTTCTCCCCGAACGTGAATATATGGAGTTGGAGTTGAGGTCAGTGGAGCTCCAGGGGCCCCACGAGATAGGGGGCGCGCCCTATAGGGGGGGGGCGCCCCCTGTCTCGTGGACAGGGTGTGGGCCCCCTGGTGTATTTCTTTCGCCCAGAAATTCTTATTAATTTCAAAAAGTGCCTCCGTGGATTTCCAGGACATCCCGAGAACTTTTCTTTTCTACACATAAAACAACATCATGGCAGTTATGCGGAAAATAGCGTCAGTCCGGGTTAGTTTCATTCAAATCATGCAAGTTAGAGTCCAAAACAAGGGCAAAAGTGTTTGGAAAAGTAGATACGTTGGAGACATATCAACTCCCCCAAGCTTAAACCTTTGCTTGTCCTCAAGCAATTCAGTTGATAAACTGAAAGTGATAAAGAAAAACTTTTATAAACTCTGTTTGCTCTTGTTGTTGTAAACATGAAAAGCCAGCATTCAAGTTTCAGCAAATATTATGAACTAACCATACTCACAATAACACTTAGGTCTCACAATTACTCATATCAATAGCATAATCAGCTAGCGAGCCATAATTCTAAAACTCGGATGACAACACTTTCTCAAAATAATCATAACATGATATAACAAAATGGTATCTCGTAGCCCTTTCTGAGAGCCCAAAACATAAATGCAGAGCACTTTTAAAGATCAAGGACTGACTAAACATTGTAATTCATGGTAAAAGAGATCTAGTCAAGTCATACCCAACATAATCCAATAATAATGAATGCAAATGACAGTGTGCTCTCTAGCGGATGATTTTAATAAGAAGGGTGATGACTCAACATAAAAGTAAATAGATAGGCCCTTCGCAGAGGGAAGCAGGGATTTGTAGAGGTGCCAGAGCTCGATTTTAAAATAGAGATTGAATAACATTTTGAGTGGCATACTTTCACTGCAACGCAACAATTATGAGATGGCTGTATCTTCCATACTACATGCATTATAGGCAGTTCCCAAATAGAATGGTAAAGGTTTATACTCCCCAACCACCAACAAGCATCAATCCATGGCTTGCTTGAAACAACGAGTGCCTCCAACTAACAACAGCCCTGGGGGAGTTTTATTTAATTGTTTTGATTTGCTTTGATCTTTTTGGATCATGGGACTGGGTATCCCGGTTACCGGCCCTTTCTCGTGAATGAGGAGCAGAGTCCACTCCTCTTGAGAATAACCCACCTAGCATGGAAGATATAGGCAGCCCTAGTTGAAACATGAGCTGCTCGAGCATACAAAACAGAATTTCATTTGAAGGTTTGGAGTTTGGCACATACAAATTTACTTGGAGCGGCGGGTAAATAACGCATATAGGAAGGTATAGTGGACTCATATGGAACAACTTTGGGGTTTAAGGAGTTTGGATGCACAAGCAGTATTCCCGCTTAGTACAGGTGAAGGCTAGCAAAAGACTGGGAAGCGACCAACTGAGAGAGCGACAATAGTCATAAACATGCATTAAAATTAATTTACACCGAGTACAAGCATGAGTAGGATATAATCTACCATGAACATAAATATCATGAAGGCTATGTTGATCTGATTCAACTACATGTGTGAACATGTGCCAAGTCGAGTCACTCAATTCATTAAAAGGAGGATACCATACCATCATACCACATCATAATCATTCTAATAGCATGTTGGCATGCAAGGTAAACCATTATAACTCATAGCTAATCAAGCATGGCACAAGCAACTATAATCTCTAAATGTCATTGCAAATATGTTTACTTCATAATAAGCTAAATCAGAAACGATGAACTCATCATATTTACAGAAACAAGAGAGGTCGAGTTCATACCAGCTTTTCTCATCCCAATAAGTCCATCATATATCGTCATTATTGCCTTTCACTTGCACGACCGAACAATGTGTATAATAATAAGAGTGCACGTGCATTGGACTAAGTTGGAATCTGCAAGCATTCAACTCAAATGAGAAGACAAGGTAATATGGGCTCTAAATTAAATAAACAATCGTGCATATGAGATCCACTAAACATTTTCAATATGGTCTTCTCAACCCCCAAAGGAAAGAAAAGAAAACAAAACTATTTACACGGGAAAGCTCCCAACAAGTAAGAAGAAGAACAAGAAATCTTTTTGGGTTTTCATTTTAATTTCTACTACAAGCATGAAAATTAAACTAACTAATTTTTTTGTTTTTTCTTAAAGTTTATCAAACACACAAGAAGAAAACTAAAAAAAGAAATTTAAACTAACATGGATAATACAATGAAAGAGTATGAGCACCGATGACTAGTGTGTGAACATGAATGTAAAGTCGGTGAGAAATACGTACTCCCCCAAGCTTAGGCTTTTGGCCTAAGTTGGTCTAGTACCAAGGACCGCCTGGCTGATATCCGTAAGTGAAACAGGGGTCGTATTGAGATGCAGCGGCAACCGCCTCCTGAGCAGCAGCGTGTTGGCGAGCTGCCTCCGCTCCCCTCTCGTGTTCAACTGCTTCCTCCCTGGTGACAACATATCTTCCTTTTGCCTGATAATCAAAAAGGTAGGGAGCAGGAAGAGTAACATGGACGACGTTGCATCTATCATAGATTAGTCGATAATGGAGGAATTGTTCATTCCTCGCAAGAAATTGATGACTGAACATAGCTTCTTTATCCAAATAAATAGGAGGTAAAATCATATCCCCCTCTCGTGGGGCTATATTAAGATAATTAGTCACACGGGTTGCATAAATTCCTCCAAATAAATTTCCCTTTCTACTATTATTCTGCAACCTATGTGCAACTATTGCCCCCAAGTTATAACCTTTATAACCTAACACAGCACTCTTGAGGACACTCAGATCTGGGACACACGTGTGACATGCTTCATCTTTACCGTTAATGCATCTACCAATGAAGAGAGAAAAATAATGTATAGCAGGAAAATGAATGCTCCCTATGGTAGCTTTTGCTATGTCCCTAGATTCTCCCACAGTTATATTAGCAAGAAAATCTCTAAATTCAGATTTGTGAGGATCATTAATATTACCCCACTGCGGGAGTTTGTAAGCAGTTGTAAAATCCTCTAAATCCATGGTATAACATGTATCATAAATATCAAATATGACACTAGGAGAATTAAGTGTAGAGTTATATTTAAACCTCCGCACAAAAGAATCAGTCAACTGATAGTACTGTGGACACTTATCTTGTAAGAAGTCCTCCAGCTCGGCATTATGCACATACGTGTCAAATTCCTCCTTGAAGCCTGCTTCGACCATAAAATCATCGGATGGCCACTCACAAGCTCGTACATCCGCGTCCCTCGGCAATTCAACATCTTGCTCACGTATAGCAATCCTGGGCCCTTTCTTCACTGGGGAACCACCTTGGTACATTCTCCTAGACATAATTCTTTTTCTGAAAAATTTCTGAAATTTTAGTAACTTCAAATAAAAGTGAATAAAACTAAACAAGATTGATAGCAACTACTCCTACAAGTGCCTAGAGCCTATATCATGCATTAGAATTGCTTGGGACCTCATAAATTTAACATGCAAGCTCAAGAACATGGTCACCTATGCAGCAAAAAATTTGCAATGAATAAAGCACTAGAACAAAAAACTAATTGGACCAATGGAGGAGTCACATACCAAGCAACAATCTCCCAAAGCAGTTTTGTAAATGGAGCTTTGAGCAAGGAGATCAAAAATCGCAACAAAATGAGCTAGAACTCGTGCTTGAGCTGGATGGGGATTTTTTTTGGGTAGAAGATGAAGTGTGTGGGTGCTGGCATAAGTGGAGGGGGGCCACCAGGGGCCCACGAGACAGGGGGCGCGCCCTATAGGGGGGCGCGCCCTCCACTCTCGTGGCCTGGTGCTTGCCCCTCCTGCAGTGTTTTCAGTGCCTAAAATCCTCAAATATTCCAGAAAAATCATACCAAATTTTCAGGGCATTTGGAGCACTTTTATTTTCGGACTATTTTTTAGTGCACGGATAATTCAGAAAACAGATAGATAATATTATTTTTGCTTTATTTATTCTAAATAATAGAAAGTAAAAAGAGGGTACAGAAGGTTGTGCCTTCTATTTTCATCCATCTCGTGATCATCAAAATGAATCCACTAACAAGGTTGATCAAGTCTTGTTAACAAACTCATTCCGAATAACACGGAACCGGAGAAATTTAGAATAACACTAAGTTACATCAACGGGGATATGAAAATCCCCAACAATGAGAATATCATACTTTTTCTTGACAGTAGGGAGAGGAAATTCAAAACCTCCAATAACAATAGTTGGAATTTTCCCAATAGAATTGATGCTATGAACTTGAGATTGTTTCCTCGGAAAGTGTACTGTATGCTCATTACCATTAACATGAAAAGTGACATTGCCTTTGTTGCAATCAATAACAGCCCCTGCGGTATTAAGAAAAGGTCTACCAAGGATAATAGACATACTATCATCCTCGGGAATATCAAGAATAACAAAGTCCGTTAAGATAGTAACATTTGCAACTACAACAGGCACATCCTCACAAATACCGACAGGTATAGCAGTTGATTTATCAGCCATTTGCATAGATATTTCAGTAGGTGTCAACTTATTCAATTCAAGTCTACGATATAAAGAGAGAGGCATAACACTAACACCGGCTCCAAGATCACATAAATAAGTTCTAACATAATTTCTTTTAATGGAGCAAGGTATAGTTGGTACCCCCGGATCTCCAAGTTTCTTTGGTATTCCACCCTTAAAAGTGTAATTAGCAAGCATGGTGGAAATTTCAGCTTCCGGTATCTTTCTTTTATTTGTAATGATATCCTTCATATACTTAGCATAAGGATTTACTTTGAGCATATCAGGCAAGCGCATACGTAAGAAGATAGGTCTAATCATTTTAGCAAAGCGCTCAAAATCCTCATCATCCTTTGTCTTGGATGGTTTAGGAGGAAAGGGCAAGGGTTTCTGAACCCATGGTTCTCTTTCTCTACCGTGCTTCCTAGCAACAAAATCTCTCTTATCATAACGTTGATTCTTTGATTGTCGGCTATCAAGATCAATAGCAGGTTCAATCTCTACATCATTGTTTTTGCTAGGTTGAGCATCAACATGAACATTATCATTAACATTATCACTAGGTTCATGTTCATCACCTGATTGTGTTTCAGCATCAGAAATAGAAATATCATTGGGATTCTCAGGTGTGTCTACAGTAGGTTCACTTGAAGCATGCAAAGTCCTATCATTTTTGTTTTTCTTCTTTTTAGAAGAACTAGGTGCCTCTAAATTATTTCTCTGAGAATCTTGCTCGATTCTCTTAGGGTGGCCTTCAGGATACAAAGGTTCCTGAGTCATTCTACCAGTTCTAGTAGCCACTCTAACAACAAAGTCATTTTTATTATTTAATTCCTCAAGCAAATCATTTTGAGCTTTAAGTACTTGCTCAGCTTGAGTAGCAACCATAGAAGCATATTTGCTAATGAATTTGAGTTCATCTTTAACTCTAGCTATATTATTGCCTGCGCGTCCTATCTCGAAAGCATTATTCTTTAACTCTCTACCAACATAAGCAAAAAAAAAATCTTGTCTAGCCATAAAGTCATCAAATTCATCTAAGCATGGCCTATGAAATTTAGTAGAGGGGATTTCAACTTTATCATATCTATAGAGAGAAATTACCTTTACTACCTGTGTCGGGTTATCAAGACAATATGGTTCTTCAATAGGCGGTATATTAAGACCATGTATTTCTTCAATAGGCGGTATATTAAGACCATGTATTTCTTAACATCTTCATCTTTAATACCTTTTTCTTTCATTGATTTCTTTGCCTCTTGCATATCTTCAGGACTGAGAAATAAAACACCTCTCTTCTTCGGAGTGGGTTTAGGAATAGGCTCAGGAGTTGGCTCAATTGGTTCAGGAATTACTTTAGGAATTGGCTCAGGAAGTGTCCAATTATTTTCATTAGTCAACATATTATTCAATAATATTTCAGCTTCGTCCACTGTTCTTTCCCTGAAAACACAACCAGCACAACTATCCAAGTAGTCCTCGGAAGCATCGGTTAGTCCATTATAAAAGATATCAAGTATTTCATTTTTCTTAAAAGGATGATCAGGCAAAGCATTAAGTAACCGGAGAAGCCTCCCCCAAGCTTGTGGGAGACTCTCTTCTTTGATTTGCACAAAATTATATATTCCCCGCAAGGCAGCTTGTTTGTTATGAGCAAGGAAATATTTAGCAGAGAAGTAATAAATCATATCCTGGGGACTACACACACAACCAGGAGCAAGAGAGTTATACCAAGTCTTAGCATCACCCTTTAATGAGAACGGAAATATCTTAAGGATATAAAAATAGCGAGACTTCTCATCATTAGTAAACAGGGTAGCTATATCATTCAACTTGGTAAGATGTGCCACAACAGTTTCAGATTCAAGGCCATAAAAAGGATCAGATTCAACTAAAGTAATAATCTCAGGATCAATAGAGAATTCATAATCCTTATCAGTAACACAGATAGGTGAAGTAGCAAAAGCAGGGCCAGGTTTCATTCTAGCATTAAGAGACTGCTGCTTCCATTTAGCTAATAATTTCTTAAGATCATATCTATCATTGCAAGCAAAGATTTCCCTAGCAGCTTCTTCATTCATAACATAACCCTCAGGAATAACAGGCAATACATAATCATTGGGAGAACATTCATCATCACTATCATCAATAATAGCATCTTCAATAATTTCATTCCCCCTAACTCTAGCAAGTTGTTCATCAAGAAATTCACCTAATGGCAAAGTAGTATCACGCACAGAAGTAGTTTCATCATGCATAGTAGAAGTGGCATCATCAATAACATGTGACATATCAAAATTCAAAGCAGTAGCAGGTTTAGGTGTCGCAAGCTTACTAATAACAGAAGGAGAATCTAGTGCAGAGCTAGATGGCAGTTCCTTACCTCCCCTCGTAGTTGAGGGCAAAATCGTAGTTCGGTCGTCTTTCAAGTTCTTCATAGTGATCAACAGATATAAATCCCAAGTGACTCAGAGAATAGAGCTATGCGCCCCGGCAACGGCGCTAGAAATTACTCTTGATAACCCACAAGTGTAGGGGATCGCAACAGCTTTCGAGGGTAAAGTATCCAACCCAAATTCATTGATTCGATACAAGGGGAACCAAAGAATATTCTTGAGTATTAGCAGTTGAGTTGTCAATTCAACCACACCTGGACAACTTAGTATCTTCAGCAAAGTATTTAGTAGCAAAAGTGGTATGATAATAAAGGTAACGGTAGCAAAAGTAATGTTTTTGGGTTTTTGTAGTAATTCTAACAGTAGCAAAGGAAAAGTAAATAAGCGAAGAACAATATATGAAAAGCTCGTAGGCAATGGATCAGTGATGGATAATTATGCTGGATGCGATTCCTCATGTAATAGCTATAACATAGGGTGACATAGAACTAGCTCCAATTCAGCAATGTAATGTAGGCATGTATTCCGTAAATAGTCATACGTGCTTATGGAAAAGAACTTGCATGAAATCTTTTGTCCTACCCTCCCGTGGCAGCGGGGTCCTAGTGGAAACTAAGGGATATTAAGGTCTCCTTTTAATAGATAACCGGAACAAAGCATTAGCACATAGTGAATACTTAAACTCCTCAAACTACGGTCATCACCGAGAGGTATCCCGATTATTGTCACTTCGGGGTTGTAGGATCATAACACATAATAGGTGACTATAGACTTGCAAGATAGGATCAAGAACACACATATATTCATGAAAACATAATAGGTTCAGATCTGAAATCATGGCACTCGGGCCCTAGTGACAAGCATTAAGCATAGCCAAGTCATAGCAACATCAATCTCAGAACATAGTGGATACTAGGGATCAAACCCCAACAAAACTAACTTGATTACGTGGTAAATCTCATCCAACCCATCACCGTCCAGCAAGCCTACGATGGAATTACTCACGCACGGCGGTGAGCATCATGAAATTGGTGATGGAGGATGGTTGATGATGACGACGGCGACGAATCCCCCTCTCCGGAGCCCCGAACGGACTCCAGATCAGCCCTCCCGAGGGAGATTAGGGCTTGGCGGCGGCTCCGTGTCGTAAAACGCGACGAAACTTTCTCTCTGATTTTTTTCTCCCCGAACGTGAATATATGGAGTTGGAGTTGAGGTCGGTGGAGGTCCAGGGAGCCCACGAGATAGGGGGGCGCGCCCTATTGGGGGGGCACCCCCCTGTCTCATGGACAGGGTGTGGGCCCCCTGGTGTATTTCTTTCACCCAGAAATTCTTATTAATTCCAAAAAGTGCCTCCGTGGATTTCCAGGACATTCCGAGAACTTTTCTTTTCTACACATAAAACAACATCATGGCAGTTCTGCTGAAAACAGCATCAGTCCGGGTTAGTTTCATTCAAATCATGCAAGTTAGAGTCCAAAACAAGTGCAAAAGTATTTGGAAAAGTAGATACGTTGGAGACGTATCAAGAGGTTGTTTGATATTAGCTCACTTGATGAACGGAGAACCCAAGCGTATGAGAATGCCAAGCTATTCAAAGAAAAAGTCAAGCGCTGGCATGACAAAGGGATACAAAAGCGTGAGTTTAACATAGGAGATTATGTGTTATTATTCAACTCTCGTTTAAGATTTTTTGCAGGAAAACTTCTCTCAAAATGGGAAGGTCCTTACGTTATCGAGGAGGTCTATTGTTCTGGTGCAATAAAAATCAACAACTTCGAAGGCACGAGTCCAAGGGTGGTAAACGGTCAAAGAATTAAACATTATATTTCAGGTAATCCTATTAATGTTGAAACTAATATTATTGAAACCGTAACCCCTGAGGAATACATAAGGGGCACTTCTGAGAACGTTCCAGACTCCGAAAAGGTCTAGGTATGTGGTACGGTAACTAAACCGACTCCAAAACAACTCTAATGGCAATTTTTATCAGTTTTGGAATATTTAAGAATTTTAGGAAGAAATAAGTAGTCCGAAAGGGACACGAGGCTCCCAGGAGAGAGGAGGGCGCCCCCCCTATAGGGCGCACCCCCTGTCTCGTGGGCACCTCGTGTGCCTCCCGGACTCCGTTTTCTTGCACATTGCGTATTTTGGTCGGTAAAAATTCATTATATATACTCCCGAAGGTTTTGACCAACGTATCACGCAAATATCCTCTGTTTTCGTTTCGAGTTGTTTCCGTTGCAGATCTAGAGCACCATGACTCCACCCTCCTCCAACAACGAAGACAAGGATGCTTGCCTATTGAAGATAGAGCTGAAAAGAGAAGAACTAGAAGAGATCAACAAGGATGAAGGGATCAAGAAGGCCATGGAGGTCCAAGCTCCGGCGGTGAAAGAAGGAGACATCCCTCAACCTTTACCTAACCTCTTTACTCCAACAAAGATTGAAGCTCTCAAGATGATTGAGTTAGCTCGCATACAGAACAAGTATCTCACACGGGAGAATATTCTGTTGAAGGATCATATTGCTGGGCTCAAGGGCATTATCCGCAAGTTGGAGGAGCTTTTACGCTCAATGTGCGATTACCCACCGTCATCATCACCGTCTCCATCACCACTTCCGAAGAAAGAGACATAATCACTTGGGTATGGGCACTCCCCTTGGCAATTGCCAAGCTTGGGGGAGGTGCCCCGGTATCGTATCACCCTCACACTCCTATCTTTACCGCTTTATTTAGTTCGATCCTTTTAGTAGTATCTTGATCTAGTAGTTTGAAGTTTTGATATCAAGTAGTTTGAGTTTTGCATTGTGATCTCTTTTAATCGAGTCCGTGAGCTATCTATAATAAAAATTAGTGTTGAGTCAAGGGCTTTTCTATGTTGCTATGATCTTGAGAAAAGTAGAAATAATAAAAGAGTTCATATTGATCTTATGGAGAGTGATGACTTCACACATAGAAAGCATGAGGCATAAAAAATTATTAAGAGTTGATAAACTTAGTCTTGGTCATCGTTGCAATTAATAGGAAGTGATAAGGAAAGAGGGGTTCACATATAAATATATTATCTTGGACACCTTTTATAATTGGGAGCACTCATTAAGTATGACATGCTAAAAGAGTTGACGTTGGACAAGGAAGACAACGTAATGGTTTATGTTTTTCGACATCTCAGTTAAAGTATATTGTCATTGACCTTCCAAACATGTTGAGCTTGCCTTTCCCCCTCATGCTAGCCAAATTCCTTGCACCAAGTGGAGATACTACTTGTGCTTCCAAATATCCTTAAACCCAGTTTTGCCATGAGAATCCACCATACCTACCTATGGATTGAATAAGATCCTTCAAGTAAGTTGTCATGTTGCAAGCAATAAAAATTGCTATCTAAATATGTATGACTTATTAGTGCAGAGAAAATAAGCTTTGTACGAACTTGTTGTGGAAGTAATAAAAGCGACGGACTGCATAATAAAGGTCCACATACAAGGGGCAATATAAAGTGACGTTCTTTTGCATTAAGATTTTGTGCAGCAACCCTAAACGCACATGACAACCTCTGCTTCCCTCTACGAGGGGCCTATCTTTTACTTTATGTTTTTACTTTATGCTTGAGTCAAGGTGATCCTCACCTTTCCCTTTTTCATTTTATCCTTTGGCAAGCTCCTTGTGTTTGAAAGATCATGGTATATATATATCCAATTGGATGTAAGTTAGCATGGGCTATTATTTTTGACATCACCTAAAGGTGAATACGTTGGGAGGCAACACAATAAGCCCCTATCTTTCTCAGTGTCTGGCTAAAACTCCATAACCACAAGTATTGCGTGAGTGTTAGCAATTATAGAAGACTACATGATAGTTGAGTATGTGAACTTGTTGAAAAGCTCTATTGTTGACTCTTTATGATGTTATGATAAATTGCAATTGCTTCAATGACTGAGATTATAGTTTGTTAGTTCCCAATGAAGTTTTTGAACCATACTTGACATTGTGAATTGTTTATTACTTGAGCATAAGAAATCATATGATAAAATCTATATATGTTGCTATTATAAGAATGATCATGATGCCCTCATGTCTGTATTTTTTTGACACCTCTATCTCTAAACATGTGGACATATTTTTTGATTTCGGCTTCCGCTTGAGGACAAGCGAGGTCTAAGCTTGGGGGAGTTGATACGTCCATTTTGCATCATGCTTTTATATCAATATTTATTGCATTGTGGTCTGTTATTGCACATTATATATCAATACGTATGGCTATTCTCTCTTATTTTACAAGGTTTACCATGAAGAGGGGAATGCCGGCAGCTGGAATTCTGGCTGGAAAAGGAGCAAATGTTGGAAACCTATTCTGCACAACTCCAAAAGTCCTGAAACTCCACGGAACATCTTTTTGGATTTAATAAGAATTTTTGAGCGAAAGAAATACACCAGGGGCCCACACCCTGTCCAGGAGAGAGGAGGGCGCGCCCCTATCTCCTGGGCCCCCTGGTGGGCCTCCGGTGTCCATCTTCTGCTATATCAGAGATTTTACCCTGGAAAAAATCGTGGGCAAGCTTACGGGATGAAACTCCACCACCACGAGGCGGAACCTTGGCGGAATCAATCTAGGGCTCTGGCAGAGCTGTTCTGCCGGGGACACTTCCCTCCGGGAGGGGGAAATCATCACCGCCGTCATCACCAACGATCCTCTCATCGGGAGGGGGTCAATCTCCATCAACATCTTCACCAACACCATCTCCTCTCAAAACCCTAGTTCATCTCTTGTATCCAATCTTGTATCAAAACCACAAATTGGTACCTGTGGGTTTCGAGTAGTGTTGATTACTCCTTGTAGTTGATGCTAATTGGTTTACTTGGTGGAAGACCATATGTTCAGATCCTTTATGCATATTATTACTCCTATGATTATGAACATGAATATGCTTTGTGAGTAGTTACGTTTGTTCCTGAGGACATGGGTGAAGTCTTGCTATTAGTAGTCATGTGAATTTGGTATTCGTTCGATATTTTGATGAGATGTATGTTGTCTTTTCCTCTAGTGGTGTTATGTGAATGTCGACTACATGACACTTCACTATTATTTGGGCCTAGAGGAAGGCATGGGGAAGTAATAAGTAGATGATGGGTTGCTAGAGTGACAGAAGCTTAAACCCTAGTTTATGCGTTGCCTCGTTAGGGGCTGACATGGATCCATATGTTTAATGATGTGGTTAGGTTTACCTTAATACTTCTTTTTTAGTTGCGGATGCTTGCAATAGGGGTTAATCATAAGTGGGATGCTTGTCCAAGTTAGGGCAGTACCCAAGTACCGGTCCACCCACATATCAAATTATCAAAGTACCGAACGCGAATCATATGAACGTGATGAAAACTAGCTTGACGATAATTCCCAATGTGTCCTCGGGAGCTCCTTTCTCATTATTAGAAATTGTCCAGACTTATCCTTTGTAACATAAAGGATTGGGCCACCTTGCTGCACTTTATTTACTTTATTTACTTGTTACTCGTTACTATTTATCTTATCACAAAACTATCTATCACCTACAATTTCAGTGCTTGCAGAGAAAACCTTACCGAAAACCGCTTATCATTTCCTTCTGCTCCTCGTTGGGTTCGACACTCTTACTTATCGAAAGGACTAAGATTGATCCCCTTGTGGGTCATCAATCTTCTACCCAAAAAAATCCCCATCCAGCTCAAGCATGAGTTCTATCTCATTTTGCTGCGATTTTCGATCTCCTTGCTCAAAGCTCCATTCACAAAACTGCTTTGGGAGATTGTTGCTTGGTATGTGACTCCTCCATTGGTCCAATTAGTTTTTGTTATAGTGCTTTATTCATTGCAAATTTTTGCTGCATAGGTGACCATGTTCTTGAGCTTGCATGTTAAATTTATGAGGTCCCAAGCAATTCTAATGCATGATATAGGCTCAAGGCACTTGTAGGAGTAGTTGCTACCAATCTTGTTTAGTTTTATTCACTTTTATTTTGAAGTTACTAAAACTTCCGAAATTTTTAGAAAATGTTAAGGAAATTTTTGAAGGGCTCTTCTAGCCAAGGCTCTCATGAAAAACAAGCCAAAGAGAAGGAAAAAACCAAGTATAATCTTTCTCGCTTAGCGGAAGTGCGGTCGTGTGAATGGCCATGTGATGATTTCTTGAAAGAAGCTGGAATTCATGAAGATTTTTATTCTTTGATCGAGAATGCAGGCCTCACCGGTTTCATCAACGACCGGATCGATCAGTATCTCTTACTCAACAATACTTTCGTGCAAATTTTTTATTATTATCCTAAGAAGTCGCCGCCGGCAGTATCATTTCATTTATATGATGAATTTAGATAAATGTCTTTACGTAATTTTTGCGCGGTGTGTAGGATACCTTATGAGGGAGAATTAAACGAACCCCATCGTAAAGATGTGGATGGCTTTGTTAATACTATCGCTGTAGAGGAGCCAAAGAAGGGCTCCGAGGCAAAAATCTCTAGCATACACTTTCCTGTTTTACGCTACTTTGCGATATTTGCTAGTAGATGCTTGATTGGTCGTGGAAATAGTGGAACTTTAGTGTTCCTGATATTATCATTCTTCAACATGCCTTGTTTGGAGATAATATTTTTAGTATGGGTGCCGTCATTGCTAAACGGCTAGCCCTGAATCGTACAAAAGGCCCCATATTTGGAGGTATCTATGCTTCACGTCTTGCTAGACATTTTCAGATACCCATTAGGCACCATGAGAAAGAGGAGACAAAATTTTCTCCTCACATTTTAGATTACAATAGCAAGGTAGCACACAAGTTTATTGTTGACAACAAAGAGAAGATGCTCTTGTATAAACTTAGATTTAATAAGAAACACATTGAGATTATTATTTTGCATGCGCCTCTGTTGTTTGATTTGCTTGCAGAAAATTTTCTTGTCACGCCAGAAGCGGTGTACAATCACCGAGCCCAAGCTTTTACTCCAGAGCATGAACCTGAGCCGTAACCTGAACTGGACCCTTATCGTGCATCATCTGTCCAGTGGGATCCAGAGATGACCAGCTAGTGGTATCCTGATTATACCTCCCAGTACACCGGGGAGAGTAGCGGCGGTCCTTGGTACTAGACCAACTTAGGCCGAAATCCTAAGCTTGGGGGAGTACGTATTTGTCACTGACTTTACATTCATGTTCACACACTAGTCGTCGGTGCTCATACTATTTCATTGTATTATCCATGCTAGTTTAAATTTCTTTTTCCAGTTTTCTTCTTGTGTGTTTGATAAACCTTAAGAAAAACCAAAAAAATTAGTTAGTTTAATTTCCATGCTTGTAGTAGCATTTAAAATGAAAACCCAAAAAGATTTCTTATTCTTCTTTTACTTGTTGGGAGCTTTCCCATGTAACTAGTTTTATTTTCTTTTCTTTTCTTTGGGGGTCGAGAAGACCATATTGGAAATGTTTAGTGGCTCTCATATGCATGATTGTTTATTTAACTTAGAGCCCATATTACTTGTCTTCTCTCTTGAGTTGAATGCTCGCAGATTCCATCTTAGTCCAATGCACGTGCACTATTATTATTATACACATCGTTTGGTCGTGCAAGTGAAAGGCAATAATGACGATATATGATGGACTTATTGAGATGAGAAAAGCTGGTATGAACTCGACCTCTGCTGTTTTTGTAAATATGATGAGTTCATCGTTTCTGATTCAGCTTATATGAAGTAAACATATTTGCAATGACATTTAGAGATTATAGTTGCTTGTGCCATGCTTGATTAGCTATGAGTTATAGTGGTCTACCTTGTGTGCCAACATGCTATTAGAACGATTATGATGTGGTATGATGGGATGGTATCCTCATTTGAATGAATTGAGTGACTCGACTTGGCACATGTTCACGCATGTAGTTGAAACAAATCAACATAGCCTTCATGATATTTATGTTCATGGTAGATTATATCCTACTCATGCTTGTACTCGGTGTAAATTAATTTTAACGCATGTTTATGACTGTTGTCGCTCTCTCAGTTGGTCGCTTCCCAGTCTTTTGCTAGCCTTCACCTATACTAAGAGGGAATACTACTTGTGCATCCAAACTCCTTAAACCCCAAAGTTGTTCCATATGAGTCCACCATACCTTCCTATATGCGGTATTTACTTGCCGTTCCAAGTAAATTTGTATGTGCCAAACTCTAAACCTTCAAATGAAATTCTGTTTTGTATGCTCGAGTAGCTAATGTTTCAACTAGGGCTGCCTATATCTTCCATGCTAGGTGGGTTATTCTCAAGAGGAGTGGATTCCGCTCCTCATTCACGAGAAAGGGCTGGTAACCGCGATGCCCAGTCCCATGATCCAAAAAGATCAAAGCAAATCAAAATAATTAAACAAAACTCCCTCAGGGCTGTTGTTAGTTGGAGGCACTCGTTGTTTCGAGCAAGTCATGGATTGATGCTTGTTGGTGGTTGGGGGAGTATAAACCTTTACCATTCTATTTGGGAACTGCCTATAATGCATGTAGTATGGAAGATACAACCATCTCATAGTTGTTGCGTTGACAGCAAATATGCCGCTCAAAATGTTATTCAATCTCTATTTTAAAATCGAGCTCTGGCACCTCTACAAATCCTTGCTTCCCTCTGCGAAGGGCCTATCTATTTACTTTTATGTTGAGTCATCACCCTTCTTATTAAAAAGCACCCACTGGAGAGCACACTATCATTTGCATGCATTACTGTTGGTTTATATTGGGTATGACTTGACTGGATCTCTTTTACCATGAATTACAATATTTAGCCAGTCCTTGATCTTTAAAGGTGCTCTGCATTTATGTTTTGCGGTCTCAGAAAGGGCTAGCGAGATACCATTTTGTTATATCATGTTATGATTATTTTGAGAAAGTGTTGTCATCCGAGTTTTATTACTATGGCTCGCTAGCTGATTATGCTATTGATATGAGTAATTGTGAGACCTAACTGTTATTATGAGTATGGTTAGTTCATAATATTTGCTGAAACCTGAATGCTGGCTTTTCATGTTTACAACAACAAGAGAAAACAGAGTCTGTAAAAGTTTTTCTTTATCACTTTCAGTTTATCAACTGAATTGCTTGATGACAAGCAAAGGTTTAAGCTTGGGGGAGTTGATATGTCTCCAACGTATCTACTTTTCCAAACACTTTTGCACTTGTTTTGGACTCTAACTTGCATGATTTGAATGAAACTAACCCGGACTGACGCTGTTTTTAGCAGAACTGCCATGATGTTGTTTTATGTGTAGAAAAGAAAAGTTCTCGGAATGTCCTCAAAATCCACGGATGGACTTTTTGGAAAATATAAAAAATATTGGCAAAAGAATCAAGACCAGGGGGCCCACACCCTGTCCACGAGACAGGGGGGCGCGCCCCTCCCCCTGGGCGCGCCCCCTATCTCGTGGGCTCCCTGGACCTCCACCGACCTCAACTCCAACTCCATATATTCACGTTTGGGGAGAAAAAAATCAGAGAGAAAGTTTCGTCGCGTTTTACGACACGGAGCCGCCGCCAAGCCCTAATCTCCCTCGGGAGGGCTGATATGGAGTCCGTTCGGGGCTCCGGAGAGGGGGATTCGTCGCCGTCGTCATCATCAACCATCCTCCATCACCAATTTCATGATGCTCACCGCCGTGCGTGAGTAATTCCATCGTAGGCTTGCTGGACGGTGATGGGTTGGATGAGATTTACCATGTAATCAAGTTAGTTTTGTTAGGGTTTGATCCCTAGTATCCACTTCATGTCTACTACACAACCTTCTTCTTATAGACGTTGTTGGGCCTGCAAGTGCACAGGTTTGTAGGACAGTAGCAAATTTCCCTCAAGTGGATGACCTAAGATTTATCAATCCGTGGGAGGCATAGGATGAAGATGGTCTCCCTCAAACAACTATGCAACCAAATAACAAAGAGTATCTTGTGTCCCCAACACACCCAATACAATGGTAAATTGTATAGGTGCACTAGTTCGGCGAAGAGATGGTGATACAAGTGCAAAATAGATAGTAGATATAGGTTTTTGTAATCTGAAATAATGAAAACAACAAGGTAACTAATGATAAAAGTGAGCGTAAATGGTATTGCAATGATAGGAAACAAGGCCTAGGGTTCATACTTTCACTAGTGCAAGTTCTCTCAACAATAATAACATAGATAGATCATATAACAATCCCTCAACATGCAACAAAGAGTCACTCCAAAGCCACCAATAGCGGAGAACAAACGTAGAGATTATGGTAGGGTATGAAACCACCTCAAAGTTATTCGTTCGGATCAATCTATAAAAGAGTTCGTACTAGAATAACACCTTAAGACACAAATCAACCAAAACCCTAATGTCACCTAGATACTCCATTGTCACCTCAAGTATCCATGGGCATGATTATACGATATGCATCACACAATCTCAAATTCATCCAACCAACATAAAAGTACTTCAAAGAGTGCCGAAAGTTTCTACCGGAGAGTCAAGAAAACATGTCCCAACCCCTATGCATAGGTTCATGGGCGGAACCCGCAAGTTGGTCACCAAAACATACATCAAGTGGCACATGAGATCCCATTGTCACCACAGATAAACACGGCAAGACATACATCAAGTGTTCTCAAATCAAAGACTCAATCCAATAAGATACTTCAAGAGGGAAACTCAATTCATCACAAGAGAGTAGAGGGGGAGAAACATCATAAGATCCAACTATAATAGCAAAGCTCGCGATACATCAAGATCGTGCCATAGAGAGAACACGAGAGTGAGAGATCAAACACATAGCTACTGGTACATACCTCAGCCCCGAGGGTGAACTACTCCCTCCTCGTCATGGAGAGCGCCGGTATGATGAAGAAGGCCACCGGTGATGGGTTCCCCCTCCGGCAGGGTGCCGGAGCGGGCTCCCGAGAGGTTTTTGGTGGCTACAGAGGCTTGCGGCGGCGGAACTCCCAATCTATCTTGACTTTCGATGTTTTTAGGGTACGTAGGCTTATATAGGCGAAAGAAGTCGGTCGGGAGGTGCTCGAGGGGCCCACAAGATAGGGGGTGCGCCCAGTAGGAGGGGGGGCGCCCTCCTATCTTGTGGCCTCCTCGAGGATCTTCTGACATGGAGTCCAAGTCTGGAGGATCATATTCTTCCAAAAAATCATGATGCCGAAGGTTTCATTCCGTTTGGACTCCATTTGATATTCCTTTTCTTCGAAATACCGAAACAGGCAATAAAACAGCAATATGGGCTGGGCCTCCGGTTAATAGGTTAGTGCCAAAAATGATATAAATGTGTAAAATAAAGCCCATAAACATCCAAAAGGGGTAATATAATAGCATGGAACAATAAAAAATTATAGATACGTTGGAGACATATCAAGCATCCCCAAGCTTAATTCCTGCTCGTCCTCGAGTAGGTAAATGATAAAAACAGAATTTTTGATGTGGAATGCTACCTAGCATAATTCTCAATGTAATTTTCTTTATTGTGGCATGAATGTTCAGATCCAAATGATTCAAAATAAAAGTTCATATTGACATGAAAATGGTGATACTTCAAGCATACTAATCAAAGTAATCATGTCTTCTCAAAATAACATGGCCAAAGAAAGTTATCCCTACAAAATCATAGAGTATGGCTGTTGCTCTATCTTCATCACACAAAGTATTTAATCATCCACAACCCCGATGACAAGCCAAGCAATTGTTTTATACTTTAGTAATCTCAAACTTTTTCAACTTTCACGCAATACATGAGCGTGAGCCATTGACATAGCACTATATGTGGAATAGAATGGTGGTTGTGAAGAAGAAAAAAAGGAGAAGATAGTCTCACATCAACTAGGCGTATCAACGGGCTATGGAGATGCCCATTAATAGATATCAATGTGAGTGAGTAGGGATTGCCATGCAACGAATGCACTAGAGCTATAAATATATGAAAGCTCAACAAAAGAAACTAAGTGGGTGTGCATCCAACTTGCTTGCTCACGAAGACCTAGGGCATTTTGAGGAAGCCCATCATTGGAATATACAAGCCAAGTTCTATAATGAAAAATTCCCACTAGTATATGCAAATGACAACATAGGAGACTCTCTATCATGAAGATCATGGTGCTACTTTGAAGCACAAGTGTGGAAAAAGAGATAGTAGCATTGTCCCTTCTCTCTTTTTCTCTCATTTTATTATTATTTTTTTCTTTTCTTTTTTCTTTCTTTCTCATTTTTTTCTTTAGCCTTTCTTTTTTTTCTTTTTGGCCTTTCTCTTTTTTTTCTCTTTTTTTTCTTTTTGTAAAGTCCGAAGTCTCATCCCGACTTGTTGGGGAATCATAGTCTTCATCACCCTTTCCTCACTGGGATAATGCTCTAATAATGAAGATCATCACACTTTTATGGATTTATAACTCAAGAATTACAACTCAAAGCTAGAACAAGATATGACTCTATATGAATGCCTCCGGAGGTGTACCAGGATATGCAATGAATCAAGAGCAACATGTATGAAAATTATGAAGGTGGCCTTGCCACAAATACAATGTCAACTACATGATCATGCAAAGAGCAATATGACAAAAGTAATGCTGCCATATGAACGGAACGGTGGAAAGTTGCATGGCAATATATCTCGGAATGGCTATGGAAAAGCCATAATAGGTAGGTATGGTGGCTGTTTTGAGGAAGGTATATGGTGGATGTATGGTACCGGTGAAAGTTTCGTGGCACAAGAGAGGCTAGCAATGGTGGAAGGATGAGGGTGCGTATAATCCATGGACTCAACATTAGTCAAAAGAACTCATATACTTATTGCAAAAATCTAGAAGTCATCAAAAACCAAAGCACTACGCGCATGCTCCTAGGGGGATAGATTGGTAGGAAAAAACCATCGCTCGTCCCCGACCGCCACTCATAAGGAAGACAATCAATAAATAAAATTGTGCTCCAACTTCATCACAAAGCGGTTCATCATACGTGCATGCTACGGGAATCACAAACCTCAACACAAGAATTTTTCATAATCACCTCATCTAGCATGACTTTAATATCACTACCTCCATATCTCAAAACAATTATCAAGTATAAAATTGATCATGGCATCCAATTCACTTTCTATGATAGTTTTTGTTATACCCAACTTGGATGCTCATCATTCTAGGACCAACTTTGTAACCATAGCAAATACCATGCAGTTCTAAAATACTCTCAAAATAATATAAGTGAATCATGAGATACTAGCAATTTCTACAAAATATAACCACCGCCGTGCTCTAAAAGATATAAGTGATGCACTAGAGCAAAAGACAAACTACTCCAAAAAGATATAAGTGAAGATCAATGTGTAGTCGAATAATTGTGCAACTATGTGAAGACTCTCTAACATTTGAGAATTTCAGATCTTGGTATTTTATTCAAACAGCAAGCAAAACAAAATAAAATGACATTGCAAGGATAGCACAACTCATGTGAAGAAGCAAAAACTTAGGCTCAACCGATACTAACCGATAGTTGTTGAAGAAGAAAGGTGGGATGCCTACTGGGGCATCCCCAAGCTTAGATGCTTGAGACTTCTTGGAATATTATCTTGGGGTGCCTTGGGCATCCCCAAGCTTGAACTTTTGTGTCTCCTTAATTCCTCTCATATCATGGTTTCTCTATTTCTCAAAAGCTTCATCCACAACAAACTCAACAAGAACTCGTGAGATAGGTTAGTATAAACCAATGCAAAACCTTATCATTTTCTACTGTATAAAACCATTAAAATAATTATTCAACATTGCATACTAAATGCCTCTGCATATTTAATACTCCTATCCTCAAATAGAATCATTAAACAAGCAAACATATGCAAACAATGCAACCATAACAGCAATCTGCCAAAATAGTACAGTCTGTAAAGAATGCAAGAGTACCAATACTTACCTAACTCCAAAAATTATGAAATAAAATTCCCACTGTAGTAAATTTATCAGAGCTCATTATGCAAAAGGTTTCATAATTATATCATTCTCTGACTTTTCTAGGGAATTTTTGCAACAGCGGTAAACTTTCCGTTTTCAAACAGCAACATGTATACTAGCAAAATAAGCATGGTAAAGGCTATCCTTGACATTTTTATTGAAAATGAAGATGCAAAACACTAATCTAAATAACAGCAAGCAAATACTAACAAAAGAAAATGACGCTCCAAGCCAAACACATATCATGTGGTGATTAAAAATATAGCTCCAAGTAAAGTTATCGATGAACGAAGACGAAAGAGGGGATGCCATCCGGGGCATCCCCAAGCTTAGGATCTTGGTTGTACTTGAATATTACCTTGGGTGCCTTGGGAATACCCTATCTTAGGCTCTTGCCACTCCTTATTCTATAGTCCATCGAATCCTTACCCAAAACTTGAAAACTTCACAACACAAAACTCAAGAGAAAACTTGTAAGCTCCGTTAGTATAAGAAAATAAAACCACCATTTAGGTACTGTAATGAACTCATTCTAAATTAATATTGGTGTAATATCTACTGTATTGTAACTCCTCTATGGTTCATACCCTTCGATACTACTCATAGATTCATCAAAATAAGCAAACAACACATAGAAAACAGAATCTGTCAAAAACAGAACAGTCTGTAGAATCTGTATCAAAAGTATACTTCTGGAACTCCAAAAATCCTACCAAATTAGGAAGTCCTAAGAAATTTGTGTACCAATCCAGAAAAAGAAGAATCAGATCATAAGCACGTTTCTGTGAATTAACAAAACTAATTTACTGGGTGCAAAAGTTTCTGATTTTCAGCAGGATCAACACAACTATCACCATAAGCTATCCTAAAGGTCTTACTTGGCACTTTATTGAAACAAAAGCTATAAAACATGATTACTACAGTATCATAATCATGTGGACACACAAAAATAGTAAGGGTAAATATTGGGTTGTCTCCGAACAAGTGCTTTTCTTTAATGCCTTTCTAGCTAGGCAAGATGATGACAATGATGCTCACATAAAAGATAAGAATTGAAACATACGGGAGTATCATGAAGCATATGACTAGTACATTTAAGCCTAACCCACTTCCTATGCATAGGGATTTTGTGAGCAAACAACTTATGGGAACATTAATCAACTAGCATAGGAAGGCTAAACAAGCATAGCTTCAAGATTTTCAACACATAGAGAGGAAACTTGACATTATTGCAATTCCTACAAGCATATGTTCCTCTCTCATAATAATTTTCAGTAGCATCAACAATATAACCAGCACCTAAAGCATTCTTTTCATGAACTACTTGCATAGAAAATTTACTACTCTTCACATATGCAAAATTCTTCTCATGAATAATAGTGGGAGCAAACTCAACAAAATAGCTATCAAGTGAAGCATAATCCAATTGAAAACTAAAATCATGATGACAAGTTTCATGGTTATCATTATTCTTAATAGCATACAAGTCATCACAATAATCATCATAGATAGCAACTTTGTTCTCATAATCAATTGGAACCTCTTTCGAAATAGTGGAATCATCACTAAATAAAGTTGACACTCTTCCAAATCCACTTTCCTATTCATCACAATAAGATTCAACATCCTCCAAAATAGTTGGATCACTACTTCCTAAAGTTTACACTCGGATCACTACTTCCTAAAGTTTACACTCCTCCAAACCCACTTTCATCAATATAATCATCATAAATAGGAGGCATGCTTTCATCATAATAAATATTCTCATCAAAACTTGGGGGACTAAAAATATCATATTCATCAAACATAGCTTCCCCAAGCTTTTGGTTTTGCATATCATTAGCATCATGGATATTCAAGGAATTCATACTAACAACATTGCAATCATGCTCATCATACAAAGATCTAGTACCAAACATTCTAATGCATTCTTCTTCTAGCACTTGAGCACAATTTTCCTTTTCATCATACTCACGAAAGATATTAAAAAGATGAATCGTATGAGACAAACTCAATTCCTTTTTTTGTAGTTTTCTTTTATAAACTAAACTAGTGATAAAACAAGAAACAAAAAGATTCGATTGCAGGATCTGAAGATATACCTTCAAGCACTCACCTCCCCGGCAACGGCGCCAGAAAAGAGCTTGATGTCTACTACACAACCTTCTTCTTGTAGACGTTGTTGGGCCTGCAAGTGCACATGTTTGTAGGACAGTAGCAAATTTCCCTCAAGTGGATGACCTAAGGTTTATCAATCCGTGGGAGGCGCAGGATGAAGATGGTCTCTCTCAAACAACCCTGCAACCAAATAACAAAGAGTCTCTTGTTTCCCCAACACACCCAATACAATGGTAAATTGTATAGGTGCACTAGTTCGGCTAAGAGATGGTGATACAAGTGCAAAACAGATAGTAGATATAGGTTTTTGTAATCTGAAATAATGAAAACAACAAGGTAACTAATGCTAAAGTGAGCGTAAATGGTATTGCAATGATAGGAAACAAGGACTAGGGTTCATACTTTCACTAGTGCAAGTTCTCTCAACAATAATAACATAGATAGATCATATAACAATCCCTCAACATGTAACAAAGAGTAACTCCAAAGCCACTAATAGCGGAGAACAAACGTAGAGATTATGGTAGGGTACGAAACCACCTCAAAGTTATTCATTCGGATCAATCTATAAAAGAGTTTGTACTAGAATAACACCTTAAGACACAAATCAACCAAAACCCTAATGTCACCTAGATACTCCATTGTCACCTCAAGTATCCGTGGGCATGATTATACGATATGCATCACACAATCTCAGATTCATCCAACCAACATAAAAGTACTTCAAAGAGTGCCCCAAAGTTTCTACCGGAGAGTCAAGAAAACGTGTGCCAACCCCTATGCATAGGTTCATGGGCGGAACCCGCAAGTTGGTCACCAAAACATACATCAAGTGGCACATGATATCCCATTGTCACCACAGATAAACATGGAAAGACATACATCAAGAGTTCTCAAATCAAAGACTCAATCCAATAAGATACTTCAAGAGGGGAACTCAATTCATCACAAGAGAGTAGAGGGGGAGAAACATCATAAGATCCAACTATAATAGCAAAGCTCGCGATACATCAAGATAGTGCCATAGAGAGAACACGAGAGAGAGAGAGAGAGAGATCAAACACATAGCTACTGGTACATACCCTCAGCCCCGAGGGTGAACTACTCCCTCCTCGTCATGGAGAGCGCCGGTATGATGAAGAAGGCCACCGGTGATGGGTTCCCCCTCCGGCAGGGTGCCGGAACGGGCTCCTGAGAGGTTTTTGGTGGCTACAGAGGCTTGCGGCGGCGGAACTCCCGATCTATCTTGATTTTCGATGTTTTTAGGCTACGTAGGCTTATATAGGCGAAAGAAGTCGGTCGGGAGGTGCTCGAGGGGCCCACGAGATAGGGGGCGCACCCAGTAGGGGGGCGCCCTCCTATCTTGTGGCCTCCTTGAGGATCTTCTGACATGGAGTCCAAGTCTCCAGGATCATATTCTTCCAAAAAATCACGCTGCCGAAGGTTTCATTCCGTTTGGACTCCATTTGATATTCCTTTTCTTCGAAATACTGAAATAGGCAATAAAACAGCAATATGGGCTGGGCCTCCGGTTAATAGGTTAGTGCCAAAAATGATATAAATGTGTAAAATAAAGCCCATAAACATCCAAAAGGGGTAATATAATAGCATGGAACAATCAAAAATTATAGATACGTTGGAGACGTATCACCACTATGTTCTGAGGATGTTGCTATGACTTTGCAATGCTTAATGCTTGTCACCAGGGCCCGAGTGCCATGATTTTAGATCTGAACCTATTACATTTTCATGAATATATGTGTGTTCTTGATCCTATCTTGCAAGTCTATAGTCACCTATTATGTGTTATGATCCGACAACTCCGAAGTGACAATAATCGGGATACTTCTCGGTGATGGCTGTAGTTTGAGGGGTTCATGTATTCACTAAGTGCTAATGCTTTGTTCCAGTTCCCTATTAAAAGGAGGCCTTAATATCCCTTAGTTTCCGCTAGGACCCCGCTGCCACGGGAGGGTAGGACAAAAGATGTCATGCAAGTTCTTTTCCATAAGCACGTATGACTATTTACGGAATACACGCCTACATTACATCGATGAACTGGAGCTAGTTCTGTGTCACCCTATGTTATAGCTATTACATGAGGAATCGCATCTGGCATAATTATCCATCACTGATCCATTGCCTACGAGCTTTTCAGATATTGTTCTTTGCTTATTTACTTTTCCGTTGCTACTGTTACAACTACTACAAAAACCCAAAAACTATTATCTTTACTTTTGCTACTGTTACCTTTATTATCATACTACTTTGCTACTAAATACTTTGCTGCAGATACTAAGTTATCCAGGTGTGGTTGAATTGACAACTCAACCGCTAATACTAAAGAATATTCTTTGGCTCCCCTTGTGTCGAATCAATAAATTTGGGTTGAATACTTTACCCTCGAAAGCTGTTGCGATCCCCTACACACTTGTGGGTTATCAGCAAGCCATAGAGAATAAATGGATCTTCAAGAGGAAGAAGGACGCTGATGGTAGTGTTACTATCTACAAAGCTCGACTTGTCGCAAAAGGTTTTTGACAAGTTCGAGTGTTGATTACGATGAGATTTTCTCACTCGTAGCAATACTTAAGTCTGTCCGAATCATGTTAGCAATTGCCGCATTTGACGAAATCTAGCAAATTGATGTCAAAATTGCATTTCTTAATGGATTTCTTAAAGAAGAGTTGTATATGATGCAACCAAAAGGTTTTGTCGATCCTAAAGGTGCTAACAAAGTGTGCAACCTCCAGCGATCCATCTATGGAATGATGCAACATCTCGGAGTTGGAATATACGCTTTGATGAGTTGATCAAAGCATATTGTTTTATATAGACTTGCGGTGAAGCCTGTATTTACAAGAAAGTGAGTGGGAGCACTACAACCTGTCTGATAAGTATATGTGAATGACATATTGTTGATCGAAAATGATGTAGAATTTTCTGGAAAGCATAAAGGAGTGTTTTAAAGGAGTTTTTCAAAGACAGACCTCGGTGAAGCTACTTACATATTGGGCATCAAGATCTATAAAGATAGATCAAGACGCTTGATAAGACTTTCGATGAGTACATACCTTGATAAGATTTTGAACGAGTTCAAAATGGATCAGTCAAAGAAGGAGTTCTTGCTTGAGTTGTAAGGTATGAAATTGAGTAAGACTCAAAACCCGACCACGTCAGAAGATAGAGAGAGAATGAATGTCATTCCCTATGCCTCGGCCATAGGTTCTATAAAGTATGCCATGCTGTATACCAGACCTATTGTGTACCTTGCCATGAGTTTGGCAGAGGGGTACAATAGTGATCTAGGAGTAGATCACTGGACATCGGTCAAAATTATCCTTAGAGGACTAAGGAAATATTTCTCAGTTATGGAGGTGATAAAGAGTTCATCGTAAAGAGTAACATTGATGCAAGCTTCAACACCAATCTGGATGACTCTGAGTCTCAATCTGGATACATATTTCTCAATCTGGATACATATTGAAAGTGGGAGTAATTAGCTAGAGTAGCTCCATGTAGAGCATTGTAGACATATATATTTGCAAAATACATACGGATCTGAATGTGGCAGACCCGTTGACTAAACTTCTCTCACAAGCAAAACATGATCACACCTTAGTACTCTTTGGGTGTTAATCACATAGCAATGTGAACTAGATTATTGACTCTAGTAAACCCTTTGGGTGTTGGTCACATGGTGATGTGAACTATTGGTGTTAATCACATGGCGATGTGAACTAGATTATTGACTCTAGTGCAAGTGGGAGACTGAAGGAAATATGCCCTAGAGGTAATAATAAAGTTGTTATTTTATATTTCCTTATTCATGATAAAGGTTTATTATTCATGCTAGACTTTTATTGATCGAAAACCTTAATACATGTGTGAATACATAAACAAACATCGTGTCCCTAGTAAGCCTCTACTAGACTAGCTCGCTGATCAAAGATGGTTAAGGTTTCCTAAATATAGACATGAGTTGTCATTTGATAACGGGATCATATCATTAGGAGAATGATGTGATGGACAAGGCCCATCCATTAGCTTAGCATAATGATCGACCAGTTTTATTGCTATTGCTTTCTTCATGTCAAATACATATTCCTTCGACTATGAGATTATGAAACTCCCAGATACCGGAGGAATATCTTGTGTGCTATCAAACATCACAACGTAACTAGCTGACTATAAAGATGCTCTACGGGTATCTCCAAAGGTGTTTGTTGGGTTGGCATAGATCGAGATTAGGATTTGTCACTCCGAGTATCGGAGAGGTATCTCTGGGCCCTCTCGGTAATACACATCATAAGCTTGCAAGCAAATGACTAAGGAGTTAGTCATGAGGTGATGTATTATGGAACGAGTAAAGAGACTTGCCGGTAACGAGATTGAACTAGGTATGAAGATACGGACGATCGAATCTTGGGCAAGTAACTTATCGATAGACAAAGGGAATAACATATTTTGTCATAATGGTTCGACCGATAAAGATCTTCGTAGAATATGTAGGAGCCAATATGAGCATCCAGGTTCCGCTGTTGGTTATTGACCGGAGAGGTGTCTCATTCATGATTACATAATTCCCGAACCCGCAGGGTCGCACGCTTATCGTTCGTTAACGCTAGAGTAGTATTGGGATATTTGATGAGTGGTAACCAAATGTTGTTCGGAGTCCCGGATGAGATCCTGGATGTCACAAGGAGTCACGGAATGGTCTAAAGGTAAAGATTTATATATGGGAAGTCATATTTTGGGTTCCAGAAAAGATGCAATTTTTTCGGTATTGTACCGGGAAGCTTCTAGAAGGTTCCGAAGGATTTTAGAAGTCCACAAGTGGTTCCATCACGATCCAAGGGCTAGCATGGGCTGCGGGGAGGCACCCTGGCCTTATTGGTCTAGGTGCACCAAGTCCTCAAAAGCCCATGTGGCTAGGGAAGGCAAAAAAGCAGGAGTCCTAGTAGGAATAGAATTGGACTTGGAGTCCAAGTCCTTTCTTAGTCTCCCCTTAGCTGCGCCCTAGGGCTTTGAGGGGCTGTTTACCACGCCCCTACACCTATATATAGAGGGGAGGGGTGCCCCGAGAGAACACACCAAGCCCTTGGCGCCCCTCTCTCTCCCGTTACTCCGTAGTTCCACCGCCTCGGTCTGGCGACGCTTAGCGAAGCACTGTCGGTGTTCCACCATCACCACTATGTCATCGTGTTGGTTGTGATCCCATCTACTTCTCCTCTCCCGCTTGCTGGATCAAGGAGGAGGAGACTTCATCGAGCCGCACGTGTGCTAAACTCGGAGGTGTCGTCCGTTCGACACTAGATCGGTTGGATCGTGATCGGATCACAAAGAGTACAACTACATCAACCGCTTGATAAACGCTTCTGCTTAACGGTCTATGAGGGTACATAGACACACTCTCCCCTCTCGTTGCTATGCATCTCCTAGATAGATCTTGCGTGAGCGTAGGATTTTTTTTGAAATTGCATGCTACGTTTCCCAACACTCCCTGGCGAGCCTCGCGGCCTTGAAGCCCAAGGACTAGTAGCTGTGAGGAGGAGTGATGATGAAGGTGGGAGAACATATGCGCTCTGTCTTAGCACGATATGGTCATTTCCGATCCGCATCACCCTCCTCCTCTTCACCTTTTCCATCTCCCTTGTTCCCTTCAGCTCCCTTCCTCACACAAAACAGACTTTCGCTCCGCTTTATAGTTAAAATATGAACCGCATATACATGGTGGAGAGATACATGATGGCGAGGAATCCCTCAAAGAAGCAGAGCCTAGAAAAATAATGGACAGCACACATTGGAACGATGAGTTCGCCAAGCAAGAATGCGGGAGGACATAAGACTACACCACAACACAACTAATGTCACTGAGTTCCACGGCCACGCCCTCAAGAGGAAAACAACATGAAGTGTGGTCATCATGTCCGCTGGAGCAGACAAAGGTTTTTACTTGGAACCCTGACATGGGAAGCAAAACCACGGCAATGTCCTAAGGAGGAAAGCGACACCCGTAGATGTCATCATCCTCGACAACAGAGCACAATCTTTAGCTTGGTTGCTTCCACTTGCCTTGAAGGAGCCACAGTCAGCTGCCGCGACGAAGCCAGGACCTCCAGAACCAGCTCTGGGACTCTCTACTGTCAAACAAGGAAGGCGCTAGGGCCACCCACCGTAACACCTCTCGCTGCCCGCACGATCAAGAGGCAGCACCAGCGCTGCTACCCGGAGGCTCGCTGAAGAGCCCATTGAGTAGACCACCACCCGAGGCGACCGCCCGACATCCCACTCTGAACCTCCCGCTGACTTGGCCATATCCTTTTTTTAGTTGAGACTTGGCCGTTTCTGAATGTCATGCACGAACTACCAAAGGACACCATGCACACAAGACCCAAGTTCTTGACCCAAACAAGAGAATCCTTTAAAACTTGTCAATGTCATATCGAAATTTATTCTGAAATAAGATGAGAAGAGTAAGCTTTGGAAGCAAAAAAAAACGTGTTGTCTTAAGGAAAGAACGTTGGACTAGGCTACTTTGCTGACTGACCCGAGCTCATCTTATCCCGGATGAACAATAAATTAGAAAACAATAGCAATGTAAATTAAAAATCTTATTATTATTTTTGCACAAAAAAGCTCAAGTTTTCTTGGTGTGTGCAAAATTGAATGGTGATATGACATCGAGGAGCTCTGGAGAAAAAAAATTAGTGCTCCAAACTTCAACATTTTGAACCTACTAGTAGAGTGCCCGTGCGTTGCTACGGGCGACAATGCAGATAACCAGCATTCTTATACTCACAATGTTACTAATATGTTGACGATGAAAATGATATCATGAGAGCTGCATTCTTCCTCATCTCTCCACATAAATAGATATTTCTAACATAGTTCCACAAATTTCTTTTATTTCTATGATTGCTCGGGATAGGAGTATGCAAATGAAATGTTGCAGGATGTTGCGCCGACCATCCCTTTAAACCTTGCCACCATCTCCGCCACCTGAGACCTCTCGTACCCTCCCTCTTCTGCTTTTTTTCTTCGTCCATCCTATTGACCCGCCCACCTCTTCGTGCCTAACCAATTGCCACTGCCACCCTATAGCCGGTGAGTGTTACCCAACGCCGCCCCATGCTTGAGTCGCCACCTCCGCCGGCGTAAATACCATCCATCCCTCTAAACCCAACCACCATCTCTGGTGCCCATGACCGCTCGCACACCGCACTGGAGTCCGTCAACCCCTGGCCTCTCCTCCACCACCGACGACCCGCTGGTGCTACTATTCTTCTTACTCCCACCGCCCACCTTTTTCTTCATCCACTCTATCAACCCGCCCACCTCTACGTGCCCAACCACTTGCCACCGACATCCATGATCAGCAAGTGTTGTCACGCACTATCCCGTCGCCGCCTCCGTCGCCAGCCAACCCTCTAAACCCTACCAGCATATCTAGGGCATGCAACCTCCCCGCACTCCACACTCCATTGCATTAACAGGTGCCTCTCCTTCATCGGCGGCAAGATGGCATGCCACATCATCTTCACCTTTGGTGAGGTCCTAATGCGGCATCGCCGGGGATGCCGCGGCCTAACATCCAGGGCTCAGGGCTGCGCGTGCATTGCTACCAAAAAAATTGTCTCATCAAGAGCAAAGCACATTCCAAAAAACATCTTAATAAGCTTCAGTTTGTTCAAGCCTACTAAGCTCCAAATAGAACTCCAAAAATCAGGCTAACCATCATTGGTTTTATTTAGAGAGCTAAAGGTGCAAAGTTTACGCACATTAATCTTTACTCAAGAAATCTAGATAATTAATCTATACTCAAGAAATCTAGAGTTCATTATCGTTCATTCATTTAGCTTCAAAATGTACTCTATATACATGTGTCCCATGCCGTGATAAACAACAGATTGTCAAAAAACTTTCTTGTTCTCATTTTTGACTACAGTATGATCAACCAGAAGTTCGACCGCTATATCTCATAAGTCACAACACTTCGGTAGACCATCACCACTAATAAATAAAGGTAAATAGAGTAGATCAAACAAGGTGAAAGGATAAATCTGCACCTTTATCATTGAAGCGGTAAAAGATTCCAATATATGGAAAATTAGAGCCTTTGCCATGCCAATAAGCTAGTCGATGTTGCTAAGAGTCGATAGATGTTTTTTTTCTGCATGGGTAGTTGTGAAATTTTGGTAGGAGTCAATAGATCATGTATATGTTTGAGGCAAACAACAGTTAGTTCCTAATTACAGTGAGTGAGATGTGTCTTCGGAGAACAACTAAAACTCTTTTGATTAAATGGAAGTGACACAATCCAGCTAGGAAGACAGAAACCTGACAAATAAAAAAAGGATACATGCAAACTGCACCCACAACACACCACTTGATCATATTCATACAATAGTGTTGGCAGCATGCTGCCGGGCCTCTCCGGCCTCGTCCTGGTAGATAGCCTCGTCGGTGTCGCACTGTGATGCCTCTTGTCGTGCTGTTCAGCCTGGTGCTCGTGCCCCCCGCGCTCGCCGTCACTGGGTTCATCGCCATCAGTGTGCATACCTTGTTCTGATAACAGTGATTGAGTTATCATGTTTATTGTCCTGAACCTAGAGTCAAACAAAACCATGTTTCAGGGACATTCACACGCAAAGTAGAGAGAAACAGCATGCATAACTTTGGCTAGACCGAACTGCAGTGTAGTTTGTCGTACCTCAACGAAATGCCAAAGACGCCATCCGACACCCATCCGTTGCATCTGGTGATCAAATAGTAGGACCTACAAACTGGTTATACACTAAAAACCTAAGCATGCAAGATCAGTCTGAACCTAAAACAGATTTAGCAAACAGAACCACATATAACTCCCAAGCAAGGAAAGGTACCTCTGCATCAGTAGAACACCTGTGAGTTGCAACGGGTTGCATTGACGACTTCTTTTTTTACCATTCAAGCACCCTTCTTCTCTTCCTTCTCCCAGCTAAAAATGTTTCTCCGAGTGATATGTCAATGGTTAAATTTACACTACATAAAGGAAGGCGAAATGGCTCATCATGAGATATGACTCACTCGTCTGTAATCATAAACACCATATTCTTGTTTCATCAAGCAACAGATAACATGGTTGTACACAATGGCCATGCAAAACTGGTAAAAAAAACAAACAATTGGACCAGGGTATGTTTCCAAATGAAATTGATGTGCATTGCAATGGAAAGTATGGGACCTATCTTGGAATAGTTGCAGAAAACAAGAGAATATGGGTGAAAGACTAAAATATTTGTTGCAACTAATCTACTTTTCTTAAAATTAGTTTACCTACAAAATCACCATTCTGTCTAGTAGTTCAGAGGATGTGTTTGATGTCAGTTCAGAAGGTTGAATATGAGACTATACCAGAAGCAAAGGATTCCCTGAAGGAGTAGCTATTGAAGATATTTCATATTCTTTATGTCAAACAGGTGTGACTGGCTGGTATTATTTTTCAAACAAGTGTCTTCTGACATGTCAAATATCCAATCAAAGTGTGACCTACCTAGACTGAAACCAAAGTTCATAGACATGCGTATAAACTGAAAA
Organism: Triticum timopheevii; assembly: GCA_963921465.1. Lineage (NCBI taxonomy): Eukaryota > Viridiplantae > Streptophyta > Magnoliopsida > Poales > Poaceae > Triticum > Triticum timopheevii. The sequence continues at coordinate 107,771,801 of OY997264.1, forward strand.
CTATCCTCACATAATTCAACATACTGAAAAACATGGTTGATGATTTATTTATTTTAGTACAATGCATTAGGACTACGAATCCATGGCCTCCAATGTCACTATAAAATTGGATCAAACTAAGCTAAGGATGCAAGGAACATTACCTGCCTCAGAAACTTCATATTGCTTTCTCTTCCGTCTACAACAAAAAGAATATTATAGAATCAGTCTCTCTGTATACTACTTGTAGGTAATTTCCTCCATGCTTTTGAATTCCTGGATGCTTGCAAGGTAATCTACTTGTTTTCAGTAATGAGCAGCAATGCAGGTCATCAATCTGTAATTGCCTATAACCCATCCTGATTAAAAGCAAGTTCCAGAAAACAAATCTCTACTCCTAATCATGCAACAACTTTTCTAGCCCGTAGTTAGGCAGAAATTAGATTACAAAGGATAAAACAAAAGAGAAGAAACTCGAATGAATGGATCCCGCGCCACAACCCCGACATGCCACCGCTCTTCCTCAAGCAGCAACGCCGCATGATACAACTAACTATAGCCCACGCTGCTCATGACAGCCGCACATAGACCACGAACGCCGCACCACCTTCCAGTGCCGCTACCCCCACCACTATCCCTCGAGCACTAACGCCGAATGATACAGCTACCCGCAGCTCACGCTGCTCAGGCCAACCGCACATAGACCACGAACGCTGCACCACATCCTGGGCCGCTGCCCCAACATGTCGTCCAACAATCCCGACTGGGGCACATTGATGAAGCTGACAACCTTGCTGCTTCCGCACTTCAAGGTCCTCACCCAAGCCATGCCGACAAGCAGCCCTACCTCTTGGAGATGTTGTCATAGTACTGCCCGAGGCCACATCCTCGACACTTAATAGAAGATCCCGGAGCCGCAGCCCCGACATACACCGCCCTTGAAGACGAAAGAGCCCCACACGACATCCAAAGGCTGGACCTCCAAGGCAACGCCTCCGAAGATGGTTACGACGTAAACGCCACCGCCACCCACTCCAGAAAACTGGAGTTTAGGTTCTCACCCGAAGAGCCCAAGCACATGAAAGGATAGGAAGATGTCTACGACTATGCCTCTAAGAAGGTCACGGAGCTTTCGCTCGAGTCCCTGATCTCCTATCAGTGAGCTTGCTTGCGAATCTGGTCATGCAATGATACCCAGGCCATCAAAGCCAAGCACATTGTGTAGGTCACCCCCCTGCCGTCAGCCGGCATAGCCCTCATGCGACGACCAGCTACAGCAACTCATGCGACATAGAAACAACGCGGTTGTCAGGGTCAGATCTGAGTGCATCGCTCCAAATCCACCATCCCGAGCCGGTGCAGCAGCCCCTTCCATAGCAGCCATCAGACCAACCTTCCTTTTCTATGTGCCACCATGGTCGTAAATGTGCAATCTCAGATAGTGGTGCTGACTGCTTACTACTGAGATAATCCTACTTGTTGCCCGGAGCTTGACACCATTCATCCTTCTATAGGCTAGTGTTACAGAAAAGGGCAAAGAGCTAACAAAGGGCATACTCATAGTGCAGTGTTCCTTCCTACAACCCCCCGTTCCTAGTTAGTAAAAGGCTTACAACAATTTATCTTGGCTCCGCATTTACTTTAGCTTGTCTGCTGAGTTAAACAAGGATTGAGCTGCAGGTGGTTGTCACCTACTTTGGCAGTTTTGTACAACTAAAGGCCTAAAGTTATCATGGCACAGTCAACAAATAGAACTTGCAAGTATTATGTACATTTAAGTAGCAGATGTTTCTCAACACAAAGTGCAAGCAACTGTGCAAGTAGGGTCTAAAATTCATGCAAGTAGTCAGAATATTTCTGACACAAATCGTACAAGTAGGAGGAAGAAACAAATAAAATGTAAATAAAGAATAGTTACCTTCAGTAAATAAGTTTCTCCTAAGAAGGCATGCAAGATGAACAGACTATGTAGCCGCAATAATGGGCCTGATGAATTAACAACTTAGCAACAATGGGCAACGTTGCGTGGAGAGAGGAAGGGAACTATGAGTCGAGCAAATTGGTGAAACAATCACTGGTGCCCTGCTCCACCAGTCTGTCGTGCATCCTCGGGATGGTGATCGGTGAGAGGTCGATGCAAGTGATGCCGCATGTGACGCCCTCATGCAGAAGCTCTATAAGAATCAACAGAAATAAATCGAGTTAACAGAGTACTTTTCTAAGGGCCTGAGAGGTTATATAAGGAATAGAAGATACATGGAAAGACGTCACTTACATGATACATGTAGCTAGAGAATCATAGTGCCCTCAATTGAAGTTTTATGTTCTCCCCATTAGTGATCGCACTGAATCAAAAAGCAAAATGTCAGACAAACTGATTACCTAGAGTGAAGGCATCAGGTAAACAAATAATCTGAATCAAAAAGCTCACTAAATACAGAATCAAAAAGCTAAATGCCAAACAAATTGAGTACTTTGCCTGGTATACATACTTGTCCCGCCTTGCATCAACCCCGTGCATGGTGGTGGCATCAACAGCGTCATGAGCTCCTGCTGCCCTTGCGTCGATAGAAAGGTTGTCATCGTCAGCGCCACGCACCTCTGAACCAAGGATCCGTTTGGCATGGAGGAGAGCGCGATCAGATTGATGCGTCCATCCCCAAACAACGAGCCAAGATAAAGAATATTATGACTGGGAGTTGTGTGTCCCCACTTTGTGTCTGCAACCACCTCCTTTCTACAGCTCCAAATCAGGGGAGCATCATTTTAAAAAAATCAGGGGAGCATCTCTTCGTTTCCAGTGAGACGGTCTATGCAGGTGCCGCCAGCGGCGGCGACGCCCCACCACAAAAGATTGTCTTCGAGCCGCGAGTTGCCGCACCCAACCCCAAGGACCTGCAGTTGGTAGATATTTATTGGGGAAAATGACCAATAAAGCATGACTGAAGTTTAAACTTTGCATAACTAAAAAGTAATCAATGTATCAAAGGATTTGATCTGTGGGCAGTTTCCTTTTTCCCAAGTAACAACGTCAAACTTTTCAGGGGAAGGGTATATACAATATTTACAAAACTGAATTCTTTCCACGTGTTTTTAAATCAATGGATCCTTCATCTAGTCCTTTTGCTATCTCCTACAAATTCTTTAAAGAGTACTACTACATTGCAGCAAAATAATGCAATACCTAGAGTTAAATCTATCAATTTTGGCACATACGTACTTGCATGGTCTTCTCCTCCTCTGTTAGCATTTCTCAGTCCAATTCGTGCCTGCATGAACATGGTGGCGATAAGAACACCCAACCCCAAGGACCTGCAGCACAAGAACACACAACATACATGGTGGCGAGATGGCGTGCTTCAACTGCAGTGAGTCCCCGGCCATGGCCGGGTGCCCCTTTGGTCGCGACGCAGCGCCTTCGGCGGTGGGCATCATGATGCCATCATGGAGGCACAATCAGATCGACAAAACAATGTATCTACCTTGCCATCCATCCCAATACAGAATTGAGAGCTCCCGTGTGTACAATACCGACTGCTATAGTTGCTTGCCATCACAATTAACGAAGTAAAGCACATAGATAGAGGATAAGATTACAGCAATAAACTAAACAAGTTCAGCTTCTATTGGTGAAAGGCAACTGATGACCCTAACCGCAATTCTACACGCAATGATAACCTAAATTTACATCAATTCAACAAGGTTTGGACCATTCAACTTTGCTTGTTTATCATGACAATTTGGATAAACATGAAACATACAGTTCCCATGACACCTATGAGCGCATCACATGTGCTTAAACATCAAGTTTATTGTAGATGGTCTAGAAATACTACACACAGAGTGGTACATATATATGCATAGAACAAAAAACAGAGCAAGTAACCGAGGTTAGTCAGTGAGACTCACCCTGCAATCCAACGAACATGACGACGCTGGGCTTGCCCTTCTTGGGGGTGAAGGCCGGCTTCCCGGGATCCAGCATGTTGCAGAGCTCCGTGAAGACGACCTGCAGCGCGAAACAGAAACAAAGGCATCAACCTCTCGCGCAGCCGGTCGCCGCCCTCGTTGCCGCAGACGGAGGCTGCCTCCTCGCCGGATCGGGTCGGAGCGGCGTCCCAAGAGACAAGACGCACACGACCAGGTGGCGGACGACGAGTCAGGGGCCCCGACCAGGTAGGCGTGCTGGATGAGGTTGATGCCGGCAGGTGGGGCGAAGAGGCAGCAACGGAGGAGGAAGAGGTGGATCCGTGACGACAGCAATGGATCCACGAAGGCGGAGGCGTCCGAGGGGTTCCGCAGCGACGGCGGTGGCGGATCCACGCAATGGATCCAAGAAGGCGGACGTGCACGTCCAGATGGGGATCTATGGATCGGCTTTCGGCTCCAAAAGGGCGGCGGGTTCGTTGTGCTAGTGGGGCGCCTTTGATGTGAGACCGAGGGCGGCGGCGAAGGGATGAAGGGCAGCAGCGGCGAAGGGATGAAGGCGGCGACGAACGAGGGCAGGGAGTCTAGCGTGCGAGTCGTTCTCGCTCGAGCGTATGTGACGTCGCTCGTACGTGCGGGGTTTTTTTCGCTGGTTATTTTTCGTAGGGTTTTTTATTGCTGGTTAATTTACGTAGATTTGTTTTTCGTCGCTTCTCTCGGGCGCGATCGGTGGTTACGACCCGAAGAGCGCAGGGGCTGGTGGAGGACTCGGTACGTGGTTTTGTTGGTTCGTGGAGGGTCAGCGGGAGGTGGGAGCAAGTACCAAAGAAGTACCAAAAAAGACCGGGTAAGGTGGGATGAAAATAAAACCCGGAACGCGACCTACCAACTGAGACATTAGGAGTAGAGATTTATGGAGCTCGGATTTTTTTGTCCATAGCTGCCGAGTGTCATATTGCCACAAAATTTTGCGTGGCCCTAAAAATCTTGAACATCTTTGGTGCAAGCTCATCTAAAAAAACTTTGTGCAAGGAAAAATCAATTCTTTATTCTATTATGTTTGATATTGTCTCAAACTTATTGTTCTCTGCAGGAGTAGATCAGAAAGGTCGTCCACCTATAGAATGTGGCATCTAGAAAGATAATAAAAAAACACATAAGATAAAAAATAGACTAGAACTGTAGTCTCAGGGTAATAATATGTAATGATCCACTGACTAACAAATATTGGAGATTTGTAGTATATGGGATTATGGTCGAAACAAATACACGTGAAAAACACCAACAACAAATTTAAGAGAAGGAAAATGAAAGTATGAAAGCCCACAGAAGCACCCCTATTTCCCCCTAAACCCATGATATAGAGGGCCCTAAATATTAAATTGTACTAATAAAGACAATATTAATATACTAGTAAACACAATAATATTATCTATTACGTCCAAGCGGAGTTTCAATGAGGTTTGGATCTTCTGTAAGTCTTTGTTGGTACTTCAGTAGATGAATTTTATGACGTCGTCTCTGATGGAAGTATGAGCAATTTACCATATGATTTTATTAATGGAAATACTAGATAAAACATGACTAACATAGCAGAGATAAAGCAAGTCATGCGATCTAACAGAGAGAAGGTAAATAACATCTACAGATATGAACTAGAACCGAACATATCTAGAGTAGATAGTAGAACAAGGAACTATAACAGGACCTCTAACAGGAAAAGCAAGAACATGTATGGGACAACAGCAGCAACAGTAGCACTGGACTTGGGGTCGGTGTCCTTGGTAGCCATGTCGTTGAGGAGGTTGTCGACGTCGGGGAAGTAGTCGTCGTCGGGGAAGTAGTCGTTGGAGTCCGGGGCGTCCATGACGAAGAAGTCAGTAGTCGCGCTCCCCAAAAACCTTATCACCCTTCTCCCGTACATGACTCAAAAGGTGCGGTTTCGGAGGCCTACTGTCCCGACCTGCGGTGCATGCCACAAGCCGGGATGGGGAAGATCGTAGCAGTAGCTCAGTGATCGGGATCTCTGAGGCGAGAGGGTTGTGTTGTTCTGGTATCTGCTTTTCATAGCATTAGTTATAGATTCTTGGTTGTAAAATCTGAAGTACCTGACATGCATGTCGGTACGATCATGGAGTCGAATGATGTGACTTTCTTTGAAGATATATTTCCCATGAAGGATATGGCTACCTCATCTAATCAGGAGATGCCAAGTTCATCAAATCAGGAACCAGTTACAATTACTGAACCTGCCATTTCGATGGAACACTTTGAAAAACCTGTGGAGGAGAACAATGAAGTTCCTACTAGGAGCAAGAGATAGAGGATTGCAAATTCCTTTGGTGATGATTTTCTTGTTTATCTCATAGATGACACTCCTAGTTCTATTTCAGAGGCCTATGCATCTGAAGATGTTGACTACTGAAAGGAGGCAGTCCGTAGTGAGATGGATTCCATCTTGGCAAATGGAACTTGGGAGATAACTGATCGTCCTTATGGGTGCAAACCTATAGGGTGCAAATGGGTATTCAAGAAGAAACTTAGGCCTGATTGTACTATTGAAAAGTACAAGGCTCGGCTCGTGGCCAAGGGTTATACCCAAAAGGAAGGTGAAGACTTCTTTGATACTTACTCACTTGTGGCTCGATTGACCACTATTCAAGTAATACTTTCTCTAGCGGCCTCACATGGTCTTCTCGTTCATCAAATGGATGTTAAGACTGCTTTCTTAAATGGAGAGTTGGATGAGGAAATTTACATGGAACAACCAGATGGGTTTGTAGTAGATGGTCAGGAAGGAAAAGTGTGCAAGTTGCTGAAGTCTTTGTATGGACTTAAGCAAGCACCCAAGCAGTGGCACGAGAAGTTTGAAAGAACTTTAACAGCTGCAGGCTTTGTTGTAAACAAAGTTGATAAATGTGTGTACTATCGCTAAGGTGGGGGCGAGGGAGTTATCCTTTGTTTTTATGTTGATGACATACTGATTTTCAAAAAAAATCTGAAGGTTATTAAGGAGGTAAAGGATTTCCTATCTCGTTGCTTTCAGATGAAGGATTTAGAAGTGGCTGATGTCATTCTGAACATCAAGTTGTTGAGAGACTATGATGGTGGGATTACGTTGCTTCAATCTCACTATGTGGGAAAGATCTTGAGTCTCTTTGGCTACAGTGACTGCAAGCCCTCTCCAACACCATATGATGCTAGTGTGTTGCTTCGGAAGAATCGAAAAATTTCTAGAGACCAATTGAAATATTCTCAGATTATTGGCTCGCTTATGTTTCACCAATGCTACAAGACCTGACATCTCTTTTGCTATTAGATAACTAAGCCGGTTTGTCTCAAAACCAAGAGATGTGCATTGGAAAGTTCTAGAGAGAGTTTTGCGTTATTTGAAAGGCATTGTGAATTATGTGATTCACTACACTAGGCACCCAAAGGTGCTTGAAGGGTATAGTGACTCAAACTGGATCTCAGATGCTGATGACATAAAGGCCACGAGTGGATATGTATTCACTCATGGAGGTGGCGCTGTTTCTTGGAAGTCTTGCAAGCAGACCATCTTAACGAGGTCAACAATGGAAGCAGAACTCACAGCACTAGATACAGCTACGGTCGAAGCAGATTGGCTTTGCCGGCTCTTGAATGACTTGCCGGTTGTTGAGAAACTTGTACCGGGTATCCTTATGAACTGTGACAATCGAATTGTGATCATGAAAGTGAGCAGCTCAAAGGATAACATGAAGTCATCAAGACACGTTTAGAGAAGGTTAAAGTCTGTCAGAAAAATGAGAAACTCCAGAGTTATTGCATTGGATTATATCCAAACGTCTAAAAATCTGGCAGATCCTTTTACTAAGGGTGTATCACGTAATGTGATAGATAATGCATCGAGGTAGATGGGTATGAGACCCACAATATGAGTTGTTCACAGTGGTAACCTATTCTTTGTGATCGGAGATCCCATGAATTATATGTGGAAGACAAGCTATTGATCAACTGAGAGGAGAGTATCCATACTATTAACAATACCACTCCATGAAGATGCAATACTCTCCTAATCTGCATGGCAGGTTGATGCATATCTTAATGTGTTCTAAGTGGCTCTTTGAAGCAGAGATGTTGTCCTATAGAACATCTTTTGAAGAACACACCTATATGAGTCTGATTGTTAAACATTGCAATCTATGAGAGTATGGTTCTCTCTAGTAAATCATGAAAGGTCTCGGAGTATGACGCATAAGCTCCACCCGCGGGGAAGACCCACGGTAGACACGTATCGGTCAAGGCTTTGTGTGAAGCTAGATTCGCAGAAAACTTGCAGTTCAAGGCTTAGTCCACTGTTCAAGTTGCTTACTAGTGTAGCATAGAGTTCTAGGTGGAAGTTCAACTTAACAGTCTCCACTATAGTACCGGTATATAAAACAGTGTTTTGGAACCAAAGGCAAATTTTGTGTGCCTATGAGATCTGGTGGGGGATTGCTGGAATTTTGCCTATTTTCGGCCTAGCCCAATAGCAGTTTCAGAAATTCCTAATAAATCCTAAAGGCCCACGCAACCCATTCGTGCAAGGCAAGAGGTGCAACTAAAGTTTAGTCCCACATTGCTAGTAGAGGGAGTTGGACCTCTTTATAAGGGAGGTTCTTTTCCCACTTGTATGAGCATGAGAACAAGAGGGACATCCACGTGCGCTCCTCCTCCGCCGCCCGCCTCGCCACGCCATGCCTCGTCACGACACGCCACGTGTTGCGGGAATGAGCCGAGCCGATGTCTAAATTTTTGCCACGCACTACGAGTATATGAAAGGTCACTCGGGAGTTCTTACTGTAGTGGATATTGAGTATGAACGCTGCAACCTTCGGCTGCTACCTGTTTGTTTCATCTCCCTCATTCCCTTCAGCTCCCGGCGCAGCCTCTCACCTCCTTCTCTTGCGCCTATAAAAGGGAGGTCGCTCCTCTAAGAGAGACGCACAAGAACAACACAACCCTCTCGCCTCAGAGATCCCAATCACTGAGCTACTGCTACGATCTTCCTCATCCCGGCTTGCGGCGTGCACCGCAGGTCGGGACAGTAGGCCTCCGAAACCGCACCTTTTGAGTCTTGTACAGGAGAAGGGTGATAAGGTTTTTGGGGAGCGCTCAGCGCGACTACTGACTTCTTCGTCACGGACGCTCCGGACTCCGACGACTACTTCCCCGACGCCGACAACCTCCTCGACGACATGGCTACCGAGGACACCGACCCCAAGTCCAGTGCTACTGTTGTTGCTGCTGTCCCGTACGTCTTCTTGCTTTTCCTGTTAGAGGTCCTGTTACAGTTCCTTGTTCTACTATCTACTCTAGATATGTTCGGTTCTAGTTCATATCTGCAGATGTTATTTACCTTCTCTCTGTCAGATTACATGACTTGCTTTATTTCCGCTATTTTAGTCATGTTTTATCTAGTATTTTCATTAATAAAATCATATGGTAAATTGCTCATATTTCCATCAGTCTATCTCTGTAAAGAGTTGTGGTGATGTAATGGTGACGGGTTCAGCTATGTGTTTGGTGATAATTTTGAGGTTTGGTGTCTTGTTAAAAATTCTCTTTCTTTATGACCATTTTAGTGTTCGTGGGCTTAATTATCCCATTATTTGGTTGTATACACTATCATAGTTATCTACTCAGATTAATTTTTTATAGAACAATATCTAAATCAAAATGATCAATTTGTGGGACCAAGTCTAGACTTTGTACCAATAGCGTGTACCTACTAGTTAACCCTTAATTAGTAGGATTCTGGAATAAAACTTTAGGTTGGGCTCTCAGAATAAGTTTGGTAGTTAGGGGACAACTTATTTTGTCAGCCACCCATAAGCCCTAAAGAACTGGCCACTAATCTGTAGTAGTGCTTTCAGTTAGGTTACTAGTACCCCTACTGTTAGAAGGGAGAGAGAGGATTGGTGGAATAGTCTGTTGTATTGCTTGAGCCTCATGGGCATATACATAGGAGTACAATCATCTACTTGGAGTACAAGACAAGCCAGAACAAATCCTAGTCTATCTCGTCTTTCCTAATAAACATTATACTCAATATCCCCCGCGGTCACAACGGTAGCGACGCAGACGGTGAGACTGGAGAAGAATCCAAAGGTAAGCCGAAGGACACCCCCCCATAGTCGTAACGGTCGACGCATCGCGGAGTCGTGGCTGGAGTGGCAACCGACGAGGTTGCTCAAGCAAGGCGGTAGCCCTTTGTGCCGTTTGTCGATGTAGCCGAGAGCGTGTGTGGTGGAGCTGTGGACGAGGTAGCCGTGCGAAGAATGCCGTGGTCGATGTCGAGTCGGGGTGGCCGGTGTCGAGGAAGTCGCCGTGGAGCCGCGAGCGCAAGGTGGCGCCGAGTTAGTCATGGGCGCAGTGGTGTCGAAGTAGCGGTGCGTCGGGAAGAAGATGTTGTTGACGACGCGTCGCGGTGGGTTTGCCAAGCCCGGGGACACATCGTGGACGAAGGCACACACCGGTGTTGCCAGCACCGGGCATGCGTAGACGGACGAAGACGAAGTTGACGAAGCGCCGACCAGGCTTGCCAGGCCCGGGGACACGTCGTGGATGAAGGCACGCATCGGTGTTGCCAGCACCAGGCATGCGTAGACGAGGGACCTGCACGAGCTGTACGCCATGTCGGAGAAACTAGAGGGGCCAGCAGAGAAGAACTCGACGACGATTACGACGTCCATCGGCGCGGGGCCGATATCACCAACGGTGGTCGGAGTAGACGAAGTGGTCGAGGTAGATGACGGCGACGCTGATGACGGGCTGGTGCTTGGACAAAGACGAAGGGGTGGACGGGCAGCGGCGGCGGCGGCTACGGCGGTAGCGGCAACGGCGGCCAAAGAAGAGCGACGGCGGCAGCTAGGTTAGGAGTGCGGCGGCGGTGCTCGAAGTAGGCGAAGAACCCTGACAACGTGACGAAGACCGGTGCGGACGGTGGCGTTCCCGCGCCAAGGGAGACGGCGCGGCACATACCACGGGAGGTCGACGCGCGGGGACGGCGGAGTGGACCACGGGCCGCAGCGCTACGACCCGAAGGGGCGACGCAGCGGGGGTAGGCGGGTCGGGGCGACGGCGGGAAGACCTCTGGGCGGCGGCAGGGACCGCGCGCCGTGACGTTGCGGCCCAAAGGGGCTACACAACGGCGGTTCACGAGTCGGTGCAACCGCGGGGACGGCCTTGGGACGGCGGCGTGGACCGCGTGCCACGCTTGCTACGGCCCGACGGGGCGACGCAGCGGCGGCGCGAGGGTCGATGCAGCCACGGGGCGGCCTAGAGCGGACGCCCTCGGGACGGCGGTGGACCGCGGGCCGCGGCACTACGGCCCGAAGGGGCGACGCAGAGGTGACGTGGGTCGGTGCAGCCAGGAGAGGAACCACAGGGCGGCGGCGCTGCGGCCCGACGGGGCGATGCAGTGGCAGCCCGATGCTCGATCGGTGGAGAGGCGCGCTGAACTCGGAGATGATCTTCACGTGACCTGTGAAGGCGCGCGTAACCGACGGGCCAGGTCGGTCGCGCGGCGTAGATGAGGCGGATCGCGGCGGCGAGCGGGTGATCAAGCCGATCGCGTGCAAGGTCGGGGACGCTGCTCGGTGAAGGCGTGGTGGCGGCGGAGTCCGAGATGAAGCCGGCGGCGGCGGGCGGCAGGGCGGCTATGATTGGCCGCCGCATGGCGCGAGGCTGCCGGGTCGGGGTGATGCAGGAGTCCCGGTCGGAGCAGGCGGTGACGGCCGGCGTAGATCGGGGCGACCGGTGGGCCGATGCGCGGACGACGCGCGAGGCCGCCGCGTCGGGGCGACCGGCGGGCAGACGCGCGGACGACGCGCGAGGCCGCCGCGTCGGGGCGACCGACGGGCAGACGCGCGGACGACGCGCGAGGCTGCCGGGTCGGTGAAGAAACTGGCCAATCGCGCCGATGTTGGAGTAGAGGCGCACGGGGTCGACGGCGGCGGTGGGCGACGCAAACCGGATCACATAGACCGGAAAACCAAAAAGTAGACGCCGATCAAAGCGACCGGCGAGAGAGAGAAAACCCGGATCAAAGGATCGGGAAAAAGACTCTCTAGGGCAGCCGGCTAATACGGCCGGCGGACGAACCCTAGGTACGGGCGGCGCGGCCCCCGGCGGCGGTCATGGAGGCCGACCGCCCCGGGGGCGGCGCGCGGGTGCGGAAGCGGAAGCGGCGGCTGCTAGGGTTTAGGATCGACTTGCGATAGATACCATGTTAGAAGGGAGAGAGAGGATTGGTGGAATAGTCTGTTGTATTGCTTGAGCCTCATGGGCATATATATAGGAGTACAATCATTTACTTGGAGTACAAGACAAACCAGAACAAATCCTAATCTATCTCGTCTTTCCTAATAAACATTATACTCAACACCTATGATGGAACTCCTACACAATGTAAGGAAATCTACGTTAATTAATTTTTTATGATTGATTTTGGTGCATGAAATTTTAACTAAGATATTGAGCACATTGTAGGTGACTATATCAAATAATTAAATCATATGTATGCAAAATTAATACAACCAAATGCAACTGTTTATTGATCTGTAATTACTATTAATGGTGCTATTTCCATATCAAGTATCCTGAATATGCAAACATTGTCAATTACTTACTGAAACTAGTAGAATGCCCGTGCGTTGCTACGGGCTGTAATGCTTATAACATAGTTGTTCGTGCGTGGTCGACCATTTTTTTGAATATAGGACAATGGGCATGTGTTGCAACAAGGTATATATTTTCTTATGGCTCAACACTAACCGTGTCTAACATAGTTGTAGGAAATTCGTGCACATTAGACAACATGTCTTACCACGAAATGAATTCTTCTTTTCTTTTCTCCACCCCTTATCTTTACGTCATCTCCTTCATACAAATCCAAGCTCACCACCTCCCGTCTCTCTCTCTCTCTCTCTCGTCAAGTCAGCATGTACTCTCTCTCTCTCTCGTCAAGTCAGCATGTAAGACTAAAGTAAATTGCCTGCGTGTTACAAAGTATTATGTATTATAGTGGTAATATCAAGCATGGTTAGCATATACCTTTATGATTTACAAATCACACTCTATTCATCCACATACTAACCTCACAACTTCGCCTCCCCAAGGAAAGCTCGCCATGGGACATCCGGCTTGTAATCCCCCCTTTTATAACCACGGACTCACTCTGTGCGTTCAGCTTATTTGGTTTACATGGTTCGATTTATACAGTTTTTTGATTTGTACGGTATTAACACTTCGGTAAATACGATTCGGTTTCAGTATATACCAAATTATTTCGGTATGGTTTCGGTATATACCATAATAATCAAAGTTGACGCGAATTTGAAAATGACATAATAATAATTTGTAAATTTACGACTCAAAACACATACTGTTTTACACAAATAGTATATATATATATATATATATATATATATATATATATATATATATATATATATATGCATGCATTGATTCATCTGTTGATGGTTATGGACGTGCTTACCATTTTGAAAAGAGAAAAATGACTATGTTAGATGAAAATATTACGTGCTTAGTAGTGAACTCGACTCATGTACGAGAAAAATGACAACTTGTATGGTTGTTAATCACAAGAAATATAAAATTACTTTTTTACTTTGGTTTATTTGGTTAACCGTTCGGTTTTTGGTATATACCATGAAAACCAAAGTTCAAATCGGTATGAAAAGTTCATACCATACCGAAACCAGAAACTATAAAAACCATAATTTGGTTCTGTTTAGTTTATTTTCGGTATGTTTTTTCGGTTCGGTTTTCAAATGCACAGAGAGACCACAGACACACTTTGAATTGCAGATTCAAATACATAACCATGTAGTTGGATTATATTTCACAATGTGCTTGCAGTTTCCGTCACAATGAACTTTAACTGTGTCGAACAATGATCATGAATAAAAAGGGCCACATTTGTGATAATGTTACAAAGACAAATATCATGACATTTTTAAGTCTTTGCATTAACTGGTCTCGATTTAACGTACAAAGGGATAACATAATACTGGGGCATAGCTACCTTCTCTGATATAACGAAATACTGTAACAAATAGGAAATATCATGACGCTCAATATGTTGGTTTCTAGAATATTTATAGCAAAGATACTCCTGGGACATCAGTGCACAAGTGCAGCAAGCAATGACATATATGGTGCCTCACAACAGCTAGCAGTTTGTATCCCTAGGGGTAGGTGTCTATGAGAATAGAATGGATTGCAGTACTACTGATTCTCTGCTCGTTGTAGGTATTTGCATTAAGTGGTTTCGATTTCAATTCAAAGTAAAATAGAACAACATATTGCACGCGTATTTGTAAACATTCAAAAACCGATCTTACCGAAAAGATATTCAAGCTATTATTCCCTGCATACTATATGCCCCCGTCGGTTTCAGAATGCAATACCTGTGACGCTGGTTGACAATGCATGCTCCTGCTCGCTGTCACCTTGCTCGACATCCGGAGCCAAGGGATGCAGTATCCGCCGCGGCAAGCCCTGGGAAGACTTTTTGGGATATCATTTACTACCGCAAGCTGAATGGGGCTCTCAACCAGCAATTTCTTAACATATATAAGGAAGCTCTTGTCGAGAGCCGCGGAAGTACAAACGTCCAGAGATATAATGCTGCGCGAAAGCGGCTAGGCAAGCTTCCATTGACTGCTCAGCGTTTCAAATGTTCAGAGATGAGACATCCAGATCTTGATTGAGCATCAGTATTATCTCGGCCTGCGTAAAATGAATTAAAATGTGTGAGGAAGAAAACATACTCCTGAGTTTTAGTAAGCTAAGAACCAATTAATATATATTTTTGGCAAGAAATAAGTGTATAAAATTAGAATAACAGGGTGTAGTACCACCTGAATGAATAATTTAAGTTAGGAAAAAGATTACATAAATGAGTCTGGTGTTTTTATTTCCATTCACGAGTCATTGACATCAAGTTATCAACTTATCTTCATTTTTCTTTTGTGTGAGACTGCACCTATATATTTGGCACCCCAGTTTCGGTCGAAGTTTAGTATCAAGCGTCTTCTTCGACATAAGAGTTAAGTGTCGGCATAGAATTGGATGTTAATGCAAGGTCGCGGGATACACATAAGAGTTGAGCCTCAAGGTGAATGCATGTGCGTTGTTACGGGATACAAAATAGAAAACATATTGAGAACGACAAACAAGATCACAATCTAATTCCATGGGGATTATACTTAATTTCCACCTATATTAGGATCAACATGCACCCTTTGAACACTATTCCAGCCTGTTTGTTTCTACATGGTAAGAATATTCACAATTTTTAAGCTTTTCTTTACCAAATTAAACTTTGCAACAAAATAGGTTGTCTAGATGTGCAACTAGGTGAGCAACCTATATGATGCAATAACAACTAGCACACAAGCAAGCAAAGGATGTAAGACAAGTAGGCTTGCAAAAGTAAAGGCACGAAATAACCAAGAGTGGAGCCGGTGGAGACGAGGATGTGTTACGGAGTTCCTTCCTTTTAAGGGGAAGTACGTCTCCGTTAGAGCGGTGTGGAGGCACAATGCTCCCCAAGAAGCCACTAGGGCCACCGTATTCTCCTCACGCCCTCACACGATGCGAGATGCCGTGATTCCACTATTGGTGCCCTTGAAGGCGGCAACCGAACCTTTACAAGCGAGGTTGGGGCAATCTCCACAACAAACGGAGGCTCCCAACAACAACAACAACACGAAGCTTCACCACAATGGAGTATGGCTTCGAGGTGACCTCAACCGTCTAGGGTGCTCAACACCCAAGAGTAACAAGATCCGCAAGGGATAAGTGGGGGAAATCAAATATCCTGTGGTGGAAGAGTAGATTGGGCCCTTGTCACCCAATCCCGAGCAAATCAACAAGTTTGATTGGCTAGGGAGAGAGATCGGGCGAAAATGGAGCTTGGAGCAACAATGGAGCTTAGAGGTGGAAGAGGTAGTCAACTAGAGGTAGAAGACACCCCTTATATAGTCGAGGGAAAAATCCAACCGTCATCCACATGTTCAGCCCGCGACGCACGGTACTACCGCTCCAGGGGCGCGGTACTACCGCGAGGCTGCGCGGTACTACCGTGGAGGACCACAGTACTACCGCGGCAGCTGTACAGGCCGGAACTAGTCTGACTAGGGGGCAGTACTACCGCTCGCGCGGTATTACCGCTCCCCCTTGCGGTACTACCGCAAGGCAGGAGAGTCACGGCCTGGGAAGGGCGCGGATGAAATAAATTACATCCGTGCCTACTTCCGCTGAAACTGGGGTGGTACAAAAACCCGACGTGGTACTACCGCTCACGAGGCGCGGTTTTACCGTGGCCGGCGCGGATATAAAAAATTACATCCGCGCCTACTACCGTGACACTGCGGTACTAGGTCGAAAGACCACGGTACTACGACTCCAAGGGAGCGGTACTACCGTGAGCCCCCGCGGTACTACCGCGCAGGACGAGCGGTACTACCGTGGTGGGCGCGGATGTAAAAAATTACATCCGCCCCTACTACCGCACCGGAGCGGCACAAGGCCTGGGTGCCGCGGTACTACCGCTCCAGAGGGGTGGTTCTACTGTGACACCCAGCGGTACTACCGCTTGTACCTGCGGTACTACCGCAAGTACAGCAGTAGTTGCCAGGTTTCCGCATACCCAAGATAACGAAGGGCAGCTCCAAAGTGCAGGGAAAGAAGGTACAAGTGTACGTGTTGATTCCACCCAAACCTTTCCGATGCGGACCCCCTCTTAATAGTACGGCTCTCCTACGACTCAACTCCACCAAAGAGAAACGTAGAACAACGCCGACTTCAATAGTCTCCGAGGGGCACCGAATCGTCTTGTGCCTAGTGATGAAGTATCTGAGAGACTCAAGGCACACGATTAGTCCGCAAAAGCATTGTCATCAATCACCAAAACACTTAAGGGATAAATATGCCCTTACAGCTTCCTTGACGACATGGAGCTTGCGGAGCTGAACTTGCATGGTCGGCGCTATACATGGAGCAATGAGCGGCGGCGGCCCACCCTTGTCCGCCTCGACCGTTGGTTTTACTCTTTGGATTGGGAGGAGCTCTTCCCCAATTGCTTATTGCGCGCTGGTTCAACTATGTCTTCTGATCACTGCCCAATCGTCCTCCATTCGAACCTCTTAGCACCCAGGTGCTACCGTTTCAAGTTTGAGGCCATTTGGACAAGGTTTGATGGCTACTTGCCTACGGTGGCTGAGGCTTGGGAAACACCGACACCGCCTAGTTTGGACCCTGTGGTTAGGCTGGGCATACTGCTTGGGCGGACGGCGCGGGCGTTGCAATCACGGGCTCAGCCCCATGTTGGTAGCGTGCGGAGGTAGCTACTCCTCGCCAAGGAGATTATTTTGTGGCTGGACGTGGCTCAAGAGTTGAGGCAGCTCACTGATGCTGAGTTCGCGTTCCGAGCGGAGCTCAAGTTGAAGGTGCTCGGACTTGCTTCCCTCGAGCGTACAATTGCACGACAGCGCTCGCGAGTGACTTGGTTTCGGGAAGGTGATGCCAACACACGCTACTTCCAATCATTCGCGCGGCACCGGCAGCGGAGCAACCACATCACCACACTCTCTCGGGAAGGCGAGGTGGTCGTCGAGCATGATGACAAGGAGAACATGCTCTTCAACTTCTACAACGGACTGCTCGGCTCCGATGTCCCTAGGGAACACGCCTTGGACCTTGGGTTTCTAGGCCTTCCTTCGGTCGATCTCGTGGAACTTGAGGCGCCGTTCTCGGAGGAAGAGGTGTGGGCTGCGGTAAGGGACATGCCCGCTGACAAGGCGCCTGGCCCAGATGGGTTCTCTGGGCGTTTCTTCCAATCTGCATGGGCCGTCATAAAGGGCGACATCATGGCCGCTTTCGGTCAGTTATTCACCCTTCGCCCGCACGGCATGAGGAAGCTCAACGAGGCTCTTATCGTTCTGTTACCTAAACACGACGGTGCGGTTGAGGTCAAGGATTTCAGGCCTGTTAGCCTTGAGCACAGCTTCAGCAAGTTGTTTTCAAAGGTTCTAGCGTTGCGCTTCGCTCCGCGGCTGCCGGATCTTGTGGCGGCAAATCAGTCCGCGTTCGTCCGTGGCCGGAGTATCCATGATAATTTTCGGATGGTGCAGCTCACCACTAGGGCACTGCATGTGCGTCGGATCCCTTCCATGCTCCTCAAGATCGACATATCGAAGGCATTTGATTCTGTCTCGTGGCCCTTCCTTCTGGATGTGCTTCGCCACGCTGGCTTCGGCCCGAGGTTTGTCGAATGGGCGTGCATCCTACTCTCGTCGGCAAGCTCCTCCATCCTTCTGAATGGAGTGCCTGGAAGGCCATTCCTCCATCACCAGGGTCTCCGCCAGGGCAACCCGTTGTCGCCCATGTTGTTCCTCCTTGTGATGGAGGCGCTAAACGCCCTTCTCGCTAGGGCTGAGGGCATGGGCATGTTGTCACCGCTGTAGTGCCAAGGTGCCCGCTTCCGCACCTCGATGTACACCGACGATGTCGTTGTCTTTGTCAAGCCATCCCCTTCGGACCTGTCGCTCGTGCGGGCCGCGCTTGACTGTTTTGGTGGAGCATCTGGGTTGCGCACCAATCTACGTAAGTGCTCATTGTCGCCGATCAGATGCTCCAAGGAGCACCTAGTAGTTGCTGTCCAACACTTTCCATGCCAGATACTGAGGTTCCCCTGTACCTATCTTGGCCTCCCTCTCTCGTACAAGATGAGGTTGCCAAGGGTGTGCCTTCAAGCTTTATTGGACAGGCTGCGCGTATGGCTGATCGATGGGTTTGAGAAGAGGATTCGTGCCTTCTTTTGGAAGGGGACCGACGTCGTCAGCGGTGGCCATCGTCTGGTGGCTTGGGAGCAAGTGTGCAAGCCGTTCGAGTATGGTGGTTTGGGCATCCTGAACCTTAAGCTACTAGGCTATGCGTTTCGGGCACGCTGGCTATGGATGCAACGCACATCTGATTGCTGTTGGTCGGGCCTGCAGCCGGCCGTGGAGCCTGAGGTGCAGGCTATTTTTGACTTGTCCATCAAGGTGACGTTGGGGGATGGTAGAAAGGCTCTTTTTTGGACGGATTTTTGGCTCCACCGGCGTTCCATTCAGTTTGAGGCCCCAGAGCTATTCCTAGCGGTGAATGACGGTGCGCGGCGCACGCGAACAGTTCATGAGGCCTTGGCGGACCGCGCTTGGATCAGGGACATCACAGGGGTGTTGACGGTTAGAGTGCTAACTCAATTCTTGATGCTCACAGACTTGCTTCTTGAGGTGCACCTACTCCCTGAGATTCCGGATCGCATAATCTGGAAGTGGACGCCGACTGAGGCATATTCTGCGAGCTCAGCTTACCAGGTGTTCTTTGCTGGCCTCGAGAGGTTCCCATGCGGTCGGGCCCTTTGGAAGACTTGGGCCCCGGCCAAGTGCAAGCTTCACTTCTGGCTAGCGATGAGGCGTCGAATTTGGACGGCAGACAGACGCCTTCGACACGGCCTCCAGTCCCACGTCATGTGCCCATTATGTGAGCAGGAGGCTGAGACTGCAGACCACCTGGCACTGGGCGGTGTGTTTGCCAGGGAGGTGTGGCACTCTGCCCTCGCACGGTGCGGCCTTGGCCAGTTGGTGCCCAGCATGGATGCAACTCTCATAGAGTGGTGGCCAGCCAGTCGTGCGATGATCCCGAAGGAGCGGAGGAAGGGGTTTGATTCGCTTGCCCTCCTCATCGTCTGGATGCTATGGAGGGAGCGTAATAGTCGTGTCTTCGAGCGGTCAGCGGTCGTTGCTAGAGAGCTTTATCGTCGCATCAGTGATGAGGTTGAGCTATGGAAACTTTCTGGTGCGAGGGGGTTGTCGGACTTCTGGAGGTAGGACCTTCTAGCATGTAGGGCGTTGTTGGGTGCCCCATGGTGTTAATGGCTGCCCACCATATGCTACCGTGGGGATGATTGTAACCGCGGCAAGCCGCTTGACTCTCTGTACTTCTATTTCTCTTCTTCTAATACATCGACGCGCAAAGCTTTTGCGTGTTCACAAAAAAAAAATTCTCACATGCATAGTTGGTCAGTCCGAGCGCAGACCAGCGATCAAGCAATCATTAGGAAAGGTGGCAATACTTAGGGCACCGAATGGGAAGTCTGTTTTCTGCTTTCATTTTTGAATGAAGTACAAATGAACGCCACAATTGACAAAGTTGACTTACCATCGCAAATATTTTTTGAGAACATGAACATATTTTGAAACCAGAACAAATTTTAATGTGCGAACAATTTTTCCAAACACGAACATTTGTGAAACATAAACATTTTTGTGAAAAAATGGGAACAAATTTTGAAACCTGAACAAAATTTTAATGTGGGAACAAATTTTCAGAACTCAATTTTTTTTAAACATAAACTTTTTCTGATAAAATGGGAACAAAATTTTGAAATGAGCAAAATCTTAAAGTGCGAACAAATTTTCAGAACTCGATGTTTTTAAAACATAGACTTTTAAAAAAATGAGAACAAATTTTGAAACCTGAACAAAATGTTAAAGTGTGAACACTTTCTGAAAATCTCAAGAATATAAACAAATTTTGAAATTTTGTTCACACTTTAAAATTTTGTTTAGGTTTCAAACTTGTTGGTCTAAAATTTCTTGTTTTTTAGAAATTTTAGCACTTTAAAAAATGTTCAGGGATTTAAAAAATGATCCATGTTTTCAATTTTTTGTTTTTCATGAAATGTTCGTAATTCCTAAAATTGTCCACATGTTGAAAGAAAAGTTTGGAATTTTAAAATGTGTTTTTTCGCTTTATGAATATTCGGATTTCAAAATTGTTGACAACTCAAGAAAATGTTTCAAAACATTATAAAAATATTTCACAATGCTTGCCAGGCATGTTCTATTTATTTTAACCTACCATTATTCACATTTTCAGCTAATACCTTCTCACCAAGCTTGTTTTTAGATATTCCATTTTCCACAACCTTTCGGCATTCGACGCCGTGATACTACAAGCAATACAATGCTTGCCTTTCCACGGGCCATAAATATTAGTACTATTTTTACATGTCATCCTTTTTTGCAGCGTGGCCGAATCATACTTTGCTGGTTGCACCATGCATGTACTATCACACTTGCGTTAGCTGACTGTAATGATCCAAGGAGTTAAATGTCAAGACGCTGAGAAATGACCAAAGAGCTAAAGTCATGGTGACTGAGCCACACGTTTTAATCAGAGTGGTGCAGAGATCGGATTAAACCGTCGGCGTCCTGTACAGTGGGAACATGTGCACGCTGTGCCGTGACGGCATCGTCATATCAAACGGCGCCTGAGCGTTTACCACTGTTCCACTGTACGTAGCCCACTGCTACCCTCTACGCTCGCATCAATGCACCGTACCACACGTCCTTGTCCGATTCACATGCCTAGCGGGAGCAGGCGAGCTCGTGAGCTACATCGCCGCTCTCCTCCCGGGAGTCCTTTTTTTAAGCACTGTAAGCTGGCAGTCCTCTTATTAATAGTTCACATTATTTCTAGTTTCAAAATTTCATATTGCAATTTGATTTTACAATCTTGATGGGCTCTTATTAGTAAAAAAAATGTATTCAATTGATAATGGAAATTTATCCTGGTATCAATTTGGACACACTGGGGCAGTGCATCTTAAAACAGGCAGTTGAAATATTACTATAATTTATCTAGAAAAGAATGTTATTATATAATACTGTTTTGATAATAAATATTTTTAGAACAATATTTTCGATCTGATGATATTTGTTAGGTAAAACGAGATTACACTAGAGATGAGACATATTTTTGCGTGGAAAATCCACGAACAGAGGAAGGTGGAATTTCACTATGATATAGAAGTATCACAACTACAAGATGGCATGACACATGCGACTAAATGTGGTACATATAGAGGGCAATAAATACGAGTCCTTGGGGACAAAAAGAAAGTTGTATTCGTATGTGTGAATCCTTATACCTCTCGTACTATGTTAATATTAGAAGGTACCTTGTCCAACACGGTCATAATTTGGATCACAATTTAACAAATTATATTATTACAGCGCCAAAAATACACATTTCACAAATCTCGTTTGACTTGTTTTAATAATTTCTCAACATTTTTTTGCGAGAAAATTTCTCAACATTTATTAGTTCTAAAATTACTTATTGGAAAATCGTTATCTAATATACTGGACACATTTGTCTTTAATTTCTACAGGCCGGAACTCCATTGATTCTAGCCACATAATCAAGAACCAAATTTCCTAATGATGGATATGATCACGGCGTGACGCAACTAGCATATAAAAGATAAACAAGTCTTTCGTTGCAGAATTAAAGTGACAAGAATACATGTTGTGAGAATTAAAGGGAGAATGGACTTTTCATCCAGTGTGTTCACAGTATAGTATAGTACCTCTACGCCTGTGGAGATGCTGTCAACAATTAGAGGAACATAAATTAAAGCTTGTTCAACCGTCCTGTTGGACATAAGGATGTTCCTGTAGTCATTTGACCCAAACTCTCCCATGATAAACAGGGAGCTCCCGAAGCAATCAGCACCTTGTTCTGCAAACGCCATCGATGTACGATGATTACGGTACTTTCTAAAATTATGTGACCGAGGACTGATCACTGATGTTTAGCCACCTACCCTTGCAGAGCGAAGGCTTCAGTTTCTGGAACCACTCGAGCTGATCGTGGAGGGAGCTGTTGATCGGAGGGTTCACGGTCAAATTCTGTCCCTGCAGGTATGCCAGGGTTAGAGCCGGCGCTCCTGCCACGGCGAAGTTGACTCCGGCGGAGAAGTTGCTCCCCTTGGCGAGGTACGGCGGCATGAAAGGCAGACCCAAAGCCTCGGCTGTAAGATGAAGCAACGTTTAGTCAGGACCAGCAGAGGTTGACTTGTACACAGTAGTTGCCTAAGTTTGGCAGTGCATATATAGATGGTTACCGATGAAGTCCAGCACAAGGCGGCCATCGGTGGCACGTCCGGTGGGGTGGCCGAAGAAGGTCTGGCCGTAGGGGAGGTTCTCGAATGGTAGAGGACCGGGAAAGAAGGGCTCAGGCCACATGACCAAGTTACCTGTGTCAGCGTAGGAGTCACCGAAGCTGATTATGGAGGTGAAGCGGCTCCGGCCGCCACCGGAGTAGGCACCGCGGAGGCACGCCAGGTTGAAGAGCAAGAGGAACACTGCATGAGGTGTTCTCATACTTGGTTGCTTGCGCTGCTATACCAAAGCTTGCTTGATGCTTGTAAGTTGGGGCTTCCATGCATGCTTGGTCTCCAACTGCTATATATAAGCAAGCATACTGTGATAAACAAGGCAAAGCGAAGGTTAATTAAAATGCACATATTTTATGATGATTTTCCAGTCAACCAAATGTATGTTTGATGGGCATTTCCTACGAATTTACAGGTATATCTTCTTACCGACTCTTCAACCTCCGTCCCATAATATAAGAGCGTTTTTGATACTAGAGTAGTGTTAAAAACGCTCTTGTATTATGAGACGGAAGGAGTATTTATTTAAAAAAATATGAGCTGTAGATTGTGAGACTTGATCAGTGCTGACTATGCAGGCAAATTCTCTCTTTGACTAGAGCAAATGTAACAGTTTAAATGATTCTATTGTAGTTTGGCCTTTTAGGAAAAAAGTTACTCGTTTTTTTGGCATTACTACGTAACCAATGACATCTTATCGAGAATTGGAATACAAAGTGAACTATCATGGAAATTACAACAAGGAAGTGGACTATTTTGGGGGTTGACTTTCTTAGCAAGAAAAAAAAGCAGACTGACTTTGATGCAAAGGGGAATTGTCGTTGGGAGTACCACGGCGCATTTGCTTTTTGGAACCAAAGAACCAAGCAGGAAAAATTGAAAATCAGGCGAAACTGAACCCCCACGACCCATGACCCACGTCCCCCGCAAGAAGACGCTCACCTACTGCTCACAGTAGGCAAGCTATAGCCTTTGCGCACCGTCTAACCGTTCGTAGCTAGCTAGAAACATTGCACAAGTTTTGCTGATTGTGTGCGATTTTCATGCACCTTGACCTTGTCCAGCCTTGAACTATCGGCAACGATTCTACTAGAACCAATCTTTACTTCTAATGGAGCAGTTGGTGAATAGTTCGCGCGGTTTATTTTCGTCATCCTCCCACCACCGTTTTTTTCGTCATCCTCCCACCTCTGCTTACTCGCTACCCTCCATCGAAATAAACCGGTGCCAAAAAAAAAACCCTGGGGTCGATCCCTCGTGCCCACAGCAGATCGATCTCCGCCGCCAACGAGATCTTCGCACGCCCGATCGCACGCCCGATCCACCCCTACGCCCCCTCCGCGGCCGATCCATCCCTGTGCCGCGGCCGATCGAAACCTTTGCCATCGCGCTTGCAGGAGGCGGCTATCGAAACCAGGCGACTGAATAGTCTACCCTCCCCTCCCTTCGCATGAACGGGCTAGGGTAGCCAAGTCCAGCGGCCACGATTCCTATCCTGTACACGCCGTCGCCGTCCGCCCGTCCCCATCCCGCCATGCCTCCGCCGTCCGCCCGTCCATCCCGATCTCGCTCCCACGCCGCCGCCGTCTGTCCGCTTGTCCCCATCCCGCCCCCACACCGCCGCACCTCTGCTTCGTCTTGGTAGCGGGTCCATGTCACGGACTGACGACCCTGTCATCTCCGACGACGGATTTGGCCCTCGGCGAGGAGGCCGAGTCTCCTACTCCGGCCGCGGCCATCACAACCTGGGATCTAGCGCTTATGGCCGCCCATGCATCGGTAGTGTGCTTCCCCCGATTGTCGGCAATGTGTGCCACTATCCCACCACGACAGCAGGGAGCATGGGGAATTGCCGAATTGGGGACCACACCATGACGGGTTGTGCGGCGAGAGCATGAGGAGCGGGTCACTCTGGCCTGCTAGAAGAGGAAGGTTTCGTCCGCCACCAGCGAGTGCGCTCGGTGGCACCAGTGGCAATGAAAACGGCGGGCTGGGGACCGGACGGTAACGGAGGGCTGGAACTGGACTACCTCGAGGAAATCCATTGGTGATCTTCGACTCTCCATCATATCCAAGCTTGCTGCCCTCCTTCTCCTCCTCCCTCTATGCAATGGGATCCACTCTTCTCGTGTTCTTCATAAGGCTTTGGGGATTGGGTCTAACTTGCAATAATGGAAGCTGAGGGATTTGGTTGGAGATAACTCACGAGATAAGGATAGCACTGAAATTGTTGCAATTCAGGAGCAAGAGGAACTCGCAGGCTGGGCAGCTGGCAGGACTTGGTCTTCACCAAGGCCTGTTACATACTTGACATGGTACGAGGCCAACAAACCTGGACTGAGTTGATTGCTATACAAAACGTATGGTGAGATAAAGTACTGAATACTGATGAGCGTTGTGCATTTTGCAGGTCTGGTTCTATTCCCTTGGTAGCTGGAAGGGCGTCATGGCATTGCCTGCGCTGGTGGTGGTCGATGAGATTATCACAAATGGAGAAGTTTATCTGAACCATTATGTAAACAATGCAGCATGGACTTATTGTAGAACTGAGATGAGAAAATGAAAATCAGCAGCAATGAACGACAGATGTCGATTTTGACTCCTTCAGGTGATGCGTGTGTATACTGAAGCTGCATTTACTGTATATTGTTGGTATTTAGTACAAACAAAATTCAATGAATGCCATGCAGATGATTCCTTCGACTGTTGTTGCTGCTTCAGGTGATTGATCACAGTGGTAATTCACTTCTTGTGTCAAACTTCAAACGCAATAGGGGGCTGGAGGGAGGCAACAAAATTCCTGTCAATTAGTAGGTGTTTTTGTGTGCGTGCCTTCAGTTGTTCAGGTAGCTGCATTCCAGTCGTGTGGTTCTTTAAGGCATTTTAATCTAACAATGTTTCTTTGTCTATGCGCTGAATGCCTATGGGCCTATGAGATCCAATTCATGCCGGTTACGTACTCAGTGCATACCTATAACCCTGTAGCTCAATGCGTCTTTGATAAAATATTATTCCTGTAATTGGTAGCAACAAACAAGGTCGTTAATATTTGATCGGAATATATATGGCAGTGAATAAATATTGATAGTTGGTCGAAATAAATAAGTAGTGTATATATAGTATAGATGGGTAAAGGTGCTTATTAATTTAGTATGAACAAGTTGCAATATTATAGAGCTTATATGTTTTCTTCCTTCTGTCTATAATGGTATTGTTCCGACTTTTCTTTTCTCATGGAACAGGTTATATGACGCTAGCTTATGACATATTGTGCTTGCATTTGTAGTATCCAGAGATGAATGTAACATGTTCTAAAATAAGTTGAACAAACAAGTTCTAAAGTAGCTTTCATGCAATTTCCTAAACAATGTAAACAACACACATGCACATAAGGGATAACGTCATTGCAAACGAGGGTAGTAGAACTTATTTTTATATATCATTTTTTATTTTTTCCGTGGCAATGCACATGCATTCAGCTAAAGTAAAAATTGTCATGATGCACTTCAGTCGCAGTTGAGTAGTGGAATCTTATTGTACGTAGTAAAATTGTCTGAACCATTTCAATAAATTGTAGTACAACTTATTGGAGCGACTGACATAATAAATTCAGGCACAATTGCATTAACAAGTGAGTACTGAGTAGCAAAGTGATTGTTGCTGGTTCAAATATCTGAATGTGTCCTAGCAGCATAAGACCATTAAAACCAGTGGTACTATATTTCTTAGAAATTTACTCTTACAACAGGGTGAGGTAGTAGATCATAGTGGCTTGCATCATGATGACTCTTTTTTATGTCAGTTTTCTTGGACCAGTTGAAGGTAACCTGAATCTTTCTTACATATTTTGGACTATTTATATTTTCCTTGTCTGATCCCACCAAAATATATTTTCATGCAGCTATTTCTAATTGAATTTAAACCTGGACGACTTTCAGCAGTCTCTTTTTTTAATTTTCATGCATGTATCAATAAAGAGGCATTCTTAATTGGAATGATAAAATAGCTATAACGAATATATATATACTGATTTTTGTGTTTGAGTTAGTGTGTTCTGTATTTCTGTCGTGATGAATGCCTCTTTTATTTGCCAAGCTCCTGAGCTCCTTTACAGGTCTCCTGTTGCGAAACTTATGGTTGACATATGCATTTCAAGGTTTTATCTTCTATGGCTGTATTATGTATCCTCTAGCACACAACCATTTGTAAACTGATTGTTTCTTGTATGAATGTTAGGATTTGGAAACTATAGATAGAAGATGCTCAAGCAGTCAGTTGCATACATTTCTTTGTCCCCTCACGTGACATGCATTTGCGACAGAGGTATGAGTACAGATTCTTCCTCAGCTCCATGGACGTGGAAGAGCTTTCAGGGATGCATGCCACCATGGGGTTTGTGCTTGGACCGGCAAGATGGGATTTGCTGTCATATGGCCATGGCTTGTGGGGACAAGTAGTGTGTGAGGTGCCCTTGGAGGGACATGGTTCAAGCAAACGAACTGGGTGTTTCATTTAAATCTGTATAGCGCAAGCCATTATAGGAATGTGTGCATAATCAAAAGAAAGAAGTTTAAATAAGGACACTTAGTTAACCAGGTCTTTGTTTTAGTTTCTTATTCTCAGGCATAAATCACACTTGTTTTTCTTTGTTTCTTGCGGTCTCAAAACTGTTATCTTTATTGGATCCTATCGGATTAGTATGATTTTGGGTGCTGAAAGAAGCTGGCACTATCATGGACATGTTTGTCTCAGGGCCCCTTCAGGAATTTGCAGTTACCCCATTAATGAGTTTTAGTTAATTAATATTCTAGGTTTCATTGTGCCCCAGTTTCCTCTTGGGACGTTGGCCCTGAGGTGCGAACTCCATCATCCATGTCAATGTAAGGAGTGTGTGACTTAGCTCTTTTCCGAGTTATCTTGTACATGACCCAGTGAAGTAAACGAGAAGGTGGCGCGTGTTTTGGGCGGAAAGCCAATCGAGAGGAAGGACAACTGTGCCAGCAGCAACAACAAACGAGTAGGGTGGGTGGGATGGGCAGGTCAAATCTAAGAGTCAGTGGTGTTAGTCCTTCAGTGGCTGCCGCACTTGGAGAAGGAAAGTGCTACGGTGAGTAGTAGGACGAGTCCCCCTGGTGATCGCCCTCAGCGCGACGGTGTGCACTCCTTGGCATCGAGAATCAACCTGGGATGGCCTTGTCATGGAGATTGATGGTTGTGCTTGACATGACTCGGCTGCGGTAGAAGATCAAGCCCAACGATGATGCATTTTCCCACCTCCTCGCCACGCCACACAACTATTCTCGAGGTCATCCAACCCACATACAAACAGGTCGGCTATGGCTGGAACTAATAGAGAGCTGTGAGCCCTTCTTTACGTCCCATCCGAATCCGGGTGCCCAGGATGCCTAACCCATGGGTGCGATGGCACTGTGTCGAGACGTGGACGCAAGAGGTTGCCGGGGAGAGGAGGCGGGCCACGCCGTGGCGAGTTGAGGAGGGACGAGCGACACCATGGAGGGACGGGAGGTAGTGGAGAGAGGAGGCGTGTGATTTGCCATGGTGTGGAGGGGAGGGGTAAGGCGCGCCGTGGAGGGGAGGTAGTGGGGAGATGAGGGGTGTGATTCGCCATGACATGGAGGGAAGGTGCCGAGGAGAGAGATGGTGGCGGCGACGCATGGTGGGGAGATGACATGTGTCGACACATAGTGGTTGGCTGGCTATGCACGGAGAGCAGGAGACAGTTGTGCAGTGAGTGAGTGAGAGGAGTGGCTGCTTTTTTATTCTCCAAGAAAAGAAGAAAGGAGCATATGCTATGCGGTGACATAAATGTGTCATAGCCTAACAAATCATCTTTAGGGAAAATACCATCTAAATGGTCTATATGTACCTACAATTTATAAAAATGGGATTCGAATCACATTGTACCATGCAAATGAACCTAAAGACAACATTTTTCACATTGTATGAAAATATCTTAAACACATCAAGCAGATCTAAGTTTGTGACTGATATTTAGTTAGATCATTGTCCTCTATGTACATAACTTTCTATTATTTTTTATCAACTTACAACAAAAATTAAGTTGATTACAATTACTTTTCAATTGTGACACGCTAATATTTCTATAGATGTAAAATTTGACATGCATTATATTTATATATGCAACCGCAAAAAAATATATTTCATGGCCCGTGGCAACGCACGGGCATTGTACTAGTAGTATAT
The DNA here is from genome assembly GCA_963921465.1 of Triticum timopheevii. Taxonomy (NCBI): domain Eukaryota; kingdom Viridiplantae; phylum Streptophyta; class Magnoliopsida; order Poales; family Poaceae; genus Triticum; species Triticum timopheevii. The sequence continues at coordinate 107,800,992 of OY997264.1, forward strand.
ACAGTAAAAGATAAGCAAAGTGGCTAAGCTATAGCCCCTCCCGTGCAATCCCAGTGATTTGAGTAGTTGATCCTTCTGTCCGCCACGTGTTGGCCTGATTTTCCTAATTTTCGTTTTTTGCTTTACTTCCCCTGAGAAATTACCGCTAAAGCCAACCGAAGAGTCCAGGCCTAGCCCACTATCCACCTCTGATCTGTCGCTCGCTCCGTATTCTTCTCGCAGGGGGTGGAGAGAGGCAAACGAGAGAGACGGAGAGAAAGGGAATCGTGCCGTCCCTCGCCGCCCGCATCGTCTGTCCGTCGTCGTCCTCTCTCCGCCTCACCTCGGAGCTCCGTTTCCCCAATCCTTCATCTCTTCTGTGTACATGAATGAATGACCAAGGCGGCGGCGGTCAACACGATCATGTCCATGACCAATTCTGAAATTATTTTCTGAAACAATTTCACAAATGTTTATTATGCAGTAAAATTTCATCGCGAAATCACATTTGTGGAAGGCCTGGGAAAAAAACCAGAGCTCTAAAATGCTCTTGTAAAAGTAACATTTTCAGAGCATTGATTTTTTTTTCCACGACTGCCACCAATGTGATTTTGCGATGAAATTTTGCATGCACAACTAACATTTGTGAAAGTATGGCACAAAATAATTTGAGAATTTTTGCTCTCCCATGGGCTGAGAAATAAAATATAGAGAGTCTTTCCCTCAAAAGAAAAAGTAATACTTGCCCATGGGCGCGGCCTGCCGCCTGCTAGTGTTATTGGTGTCGGACTGGTACCCAGGTGTTCGCAAAATTGGGATACACTACGGGATCGAGGTCCAAATCCGACACTTCCTGGAGCCATACGTGGAGTGTGGGACGCTTGCAGTTTAAAAGGAAACCGCCTCGGAAAGAAGTTACCAACTTACCTTGCTTGAAACGGATTTTAGCCATACACCCCAATTATATGAAGCTGGGCTTGTCGATGCAGTTCATTATATGAAGTCATAAACCCCCAGCCCGGCCTCTTCCTCCAGCCAAACCAGCCAAGCGTGCCAATCCAAGGAAGGGGCATCGCCAAAGATGGCCAACAAGGCAAATTGCTGCTTGTTCATCATGACGACAATCGTAGTCTGCCTCTTAGCCGTCGTCGTCGGGTTCGTCATGATCGACTGCGCGATCAACAAGCCATGGTACTCCGCTACCATCGACTCCGTCGCCGGACTCGACCCAGCCACAGATCTCGCCCGCCCCTCGCTGGATCCACTCTTCAACCTCACCCTCCGCGTCGCCTCCCCGAGCCACATGCTCATGCAGTGCATCGAACCTGGCACGAATGTATAGGTGACATACCACGATATTCTGCTAGCGAGCGGGCCTGCGCATCGGCTTTGTGCTGGGCCACGGAAGGTGCCAAGGGGGCAGGCGGTCATCACCCGGGGGCACGGGGTGCGTGTCCCAGGGTTTGTGCTTGACAGACTCGCGGAGGACATGAGGCGTGGTGTTGGGTCATTCGACGTCACGCTTACAATGCCACTGACCCACAAGAGCAACCACGGGGCGCTAGTTTCTTGCAGGGCTAGGCGGATCGAAGACACTGCGGCCCTACAAACTCCGTGCGACGCATCCAATACGGACATTATGTGGGCCTAAGTTTATGTTCGGTTAGTGTACCTAAATAAAAATTCTTAGATGTGTTGTGTCCATGACTTGTTGTAAAACTAGATGCCTTGAAGAAGATGGTAAAACCTCAGGAACTTCGATGTATTTTCCAGGTTTTTTAAACTATTTTTAGGGTTGTTTGTAATATTGGTTTAGTTAATAGATCTGAGTTTTTTTAACTTTTTGTCTATGGCTTGTAATTTCTTTTGAGGGTTTTGTCTACTACTTATATAACCGGAATAATTTGAGTGACATATCGTCATGAAATTTTGGTATCGCCCCCTAGTTGAGATGTGATTGTTTTGGAGCAAAGTTGAAATGTATGCAACGGCTATGTTTTGGTTGAAGGCCATGTTTTACAGATTGTTTTGGTTGGAGGCCATGTTTTACAGATTGCATGTGGACAACTAACGAGATTGAGGCCTGACTCTTTCCTTGCGTGCCGGCAAGTGTCGCTGCTGGGGCTGGGCACGGACGAGAGAGGGCCGGGGTGGCTTCCATCGAGTGACTCTCCATGATTCACGGCCGGATCGAGCGTAGAGGTGGCCACGCTTGCCTTTGCCGGGCATCATCGCCATTGCATGTGCTCCCTCGCCGGCGACGCTCCGGCCGGCAAAATCTGCCTGCCTAATTAGTACTGTACGCTGAACCTGCACAAGTGCACCGTATCCGTGTGGATGCCTGCTGCCTAATGAGAGCACAACTCACTGGATGATCTTGACTTCTTGATGCATGCATGCATGCTACTAGCGCACGTACAAATCGATTGACCATCCTTCCTTCACGTCGATCGTACCATGCACACAACACCGGACACGCGCGGCACTAGCACTAACCACATGCATGGTTTGGGATTCAAACTCTCAACTACAAATTAAAATGGTCATCCTACACCCCCAATCTAACCACTCGTTTCACAAATCAACCCTCCATCCGATTTTTACTCATTTGAGTGGTTCTGCCCGCGTTGACCACTGACCGGGCAGTGCCAAATTGGCAACCCATGTAGAGTAAACAAAAAAGGGTAGGCTGGATCGTTCTCTCTCTAGTCCTCTCGTTCACTCAGGGCATCTCCAGCCGTTCGGCCTCCCAGGGCGTCTAAATTCGGCATCCTGGGGGCGTGCCGGCGCTAGTTCGGCCCCTGGGGGCGAGCTAGCTCCCAGTCACGCACCCACGCGCCGGTCCCAGGACGCGGTAAATTCAAACTTGGTCGTTCCCGCTCTCAAGACGCCGCAAGTCCGGCGATCGGGCATAGTTTGTCGTTACAAAAAACAGAGCGCCGCCGCCTCGGCGGGGTCATTCATCGGCGGGGTTGGTCCCAGGTGTTGGCGGAGTCGGCGTGCGCGAGCTCGGCGGTGTCGGAGCTGCCTCGGTGTTGGGCTGCGTCGGCGCGGCTTCGACGCTGCTGGGCGGCGACGTAGAGGCTTCGCTCGGGCTTGGCGTCCATGCGGCCGTGGGTGTCGTCGGCGTCGTGGGCGTTGCCGTCGGCAGCTCGTTCAGGATGAGGCCGCGCTGCACCAGGTACCACGCCTTGAGCTTCTCGTCGTTGCTCTGGAGCATGTCCGCCCCACCCATCAGGAAAGCCATGTCGGTGTTCCTCTTCTTCGCGGCGACGTTCATCCGGAGCAGGTCAAGCTTGATGGCGTTGTTCTTCATTAGCACCGACCACCGCGCCTCGGTCTTCTCTTCGCGTAGGACGGCCCGGGCCTGGACGTCGGCGAGGCAATGCTCGATGGACTCCTGCACTCGCGCGGTTGCCGCGTCGGCGTTTTTTCCCTTCTTGGCCAATTTGTGGCCGTCCGGCCGCCCTTCCGACGCGCCCGGAGTCGGCGCGTCCGGCTTGTATGTCTCCTTGGCCTTGTCGAGGGCACGTCGGACTTCCGCCCACTTCTCGCACTTGTCAATGCGCTTGTAGACGTGGAGGTGCTTGAAGTCGGCGTCTTGGTTGTCACCCCGGAACATGGCGAACATGCGCAGCAGCTGCGCGGATGGACGAACAATTGGCGAACGGCGGGCGCAGGGGACGAAGATGTGCGGCGAACGGCGTGCGTACCTGATCCTCAAAGCTGGCGGCGGTGACTGCTTCTCGCCGCTGAACTTCCACCCTCCACTCGGCGTTCGACAGGCCCGGCGGCTTCGTTGGAGGCACCCTCGGCTTCCTCTGTTTCGGTTGGGTCACGGCGCCTGTCGCGGTCGCCGCCGCGCGCGGCATGGAGTACTTCTTCGGCGGCATGGCGGCGGGATGCGAGCGGGGTTGGCGGGAGAAAGGGGGAGAATGGCGGGAGCAAGGCGAGCGAGCGAGAGAGAAGCGAGAAAAGCGGCAACAAAACGGCGGGAAAAGGCCCTCGGGTCGCCTCCAGTGCGGGCCCACGCGCCTTTTTCGCTTGCGCTGGCTTCCCAAGCGCCCCCCAGGGCGCCGGGTTCGGCCTGGGTCCGCCGGCACCAGTTTTGGCCCGAGCCGGCGAAAAACGGGCTTCTGGGGGCGCGACTGGGGCCTTTTTTCGGCGCCGGCGCGGCGAAATCGCCTGGGGAGGGCCTGTTGGGGGCGCGGCTGGAGATGCCCTTATGACCCGAGCTTGACGAAGCAGCAACCGCTGGCCCACCGCCCGCCGCCAGCGACCCTAGGGAAGCTCCATACATGACTTCCTTGTTCTTATGTTTTTATTAAACATGACCCAAAGGACTCGATGCAAAATTTTCAAGCGGTAACAAGGTGCACGCCGCATGATGGTGTGGACGCGCTCTTCTGGGAGGATAGATGGCTTGATGGGCGGAGAATTTAGGAAGTAGCACCGACCATCTACAGCTTGGTCCCGAGCCGTGTTAGGAGGACGAGCCGGCTAGGGCAGGTGGCGTCGAATGGCTCTTGGGCTTCCTGCATCAACCCCGACCTGGACCCAATTGCATTGCAGGAGTTCTTGGAGTTATGGCAAAGAGTGCAGGTATGGGAACCTGCGGAGACTGGGCTGGACGCTTTCACTTGGTCCTGGGAAGCAAGTGGGCAATACTCTGTGCGATCAGCGTACGCTGCCAAGTTTTGGGGCCGGGAGGTGATTCCGAATGCAGAGTTAACATGGAAATCAAGAGCTCCATCGCAATGCAAGTTCTTTACGTGGTTGGCTTTGCGCAACAGATGTTGGACGTCAGACAGGCTTGCTAGAAGAGGGTTGCCGCACCAGGACAAGTGCCCACTGTGTGACCAAGAGGAAGAGACAATTAACCATGTGCTGCTAACATGTGTCTTCGCCAGATCGATGTGGGAGGTGGTCTGCACGGCGTTGGGGAAGCCGGAGTGGACACCAACGCCGCAAGGCTCACTGAAATCTTGGCTATGTACGAAGCAACGGTTGACTACGATGGGCGCAAAAGATCTGCATGCTATCCTACTATTGGCACTATGGGAGCTATGGAAGCATCGGAACGCGGTGGTGTTTGATGGAGAGCTGCCATCGCTTCGCCAGCTCATGCGTAGAGTAGAGGCGGAAGGAAGGACTTGGGCGCGTTCGGGACTGTTGAAAGCAAATGTTGACTTCGTGTTTGCGGGTTTAGCGAGGTGGATTAGTGGGGAGTAGTAGTTTGTGTACTAGGTGGAGTGGTGTGCACATATGTGTGAGCATTCGCCACGCTTGTAATTGACCGGTGGAGGCATCTTTGCCTTTCCTTCTTTAATATATGATATGCACACTCGTGCATATTCGAGAAAAAAAAACTATTTTTAGGGTTGTTTGTAATATTGGTTTAGTTAATAGATCTGCGTCTTTTTTAACTTTTTTGTCTATGGCTTGTAATTTCTTTTGAGGGTTTTGTCTACTACTTATATAACCGGAATAATTTGAGCGACATATCGTCATGAAAATCACTGAAATTTTGGTATCGCCCTAGTTGAGACGTGTTTGTTTTGGAGCAAAGTTGAGATGTATGCAACGGCCCAGTGGTTGTGACTCGTGATTTGGTTGAAGGCCATGTTTTCCAGATTCCTTGCGTGCCGGGCATGCCGATGCTCATGGATGGTGGATGCCTTCGTTGGATCATTGTTATTAAGGATAAAAAGATCAGGTTTGTTCATGCGCGAGTTTACTTTGTCTACATCATGTCATCTTGCTTAAGGTGTTACTCCGTTCTTTATGAATTTAATACTCTAGATGCATACTGGATATCGATCGATGGGTGAACTAATAGTAGTAGATGTAGGTAGGAGTCGGTCTATTTATCTTGGACGTGATGTCTATATACATGATTATTGTCTTGGATATCGTCATGATTATTCATTTTTTTATCAATTGCTCAACTGTAATTTGTTTACACACCATATGCTATTTACAAGAGAAGCCTCTAGTGAAAACTATATGGTCTCCGGGTCTACTTTTATCATATATTAAAATCTAAAAATACCTTGCTGCAATTTTTCTTTACTTTATTTATTTTGTGTTTTATCTATCTATCTATCTATCACCACAAAATTTAACCTTGCAAATAACTGCCCATGGATTGAAAACCCCTTGTTCGTGTTGGGGGCAAGTATTTGTGTGCAGGTACTGCTAATAAGGTGTTGCATGGTTCTTCTATTGGATTGATACTCTAGGTTCTTAACCGGGGGAAATACTTATCTCTACTGTACTGCATCATACTCTTCTCTTCGAGGAAATTTCAACGCAGCTCACAAGTAACACTCCTCCGGGTGCATACGACCCCGGAATTTAATCATGCGGCTATGTTAAACTCCATGCAAAATGCATGGTCTCTGTGACGTTCAGAGTCAAGGGGGCGAACTTATTTCTTTTCCAGTGACATTGTGCGCGTGATTGGAGAAGAGTGACGGAGGGAGGCCGTTGGGTGTTCAGAGATGCTCCTATAATCATCATGGAGTATAATGATCGTTCTGTAGGAGAAACTTTCGTCAACTATGAGACATCTGTGATGATTTCATCAATCTTAAGATATTGTGTCGCTTAGTATCTCGGAGGTGCTTATAAAATAGCATGCGTGTGTTTATAGGAATGAGTTATGTCCTTGTATGTGAGCATCTGCGATTCTAGTGTTCAAAAAATACAATATATGCATGATGATAATTACAATTTTTTTCTTCTGTTCAACAGATAGGAGAAGCGATGATGTTCTACTAGTTCAAATTCAAATGGACCTGAACCAGATGACGACAGACCATCTACTCCTCAACCATGTGACTTAGTCTCACTTCATTATTATAACTACGTTGTGATAGACGGGCAAGTGAAATACCATCTCCCTGTCTCTGAAAAGAAGGCCTATACTTTAATCTAAAGTCAAGCAGTCCGTCAGAGATATGACAAGCAAACGAACGGCGAAGACCAAAATCAATCACAAAAGGACACAAGGATTTTAACATGGAAAATCCCTCCAACACAAAAGGAAAAAACCCACATACGCTAGCCAGTAAATCTTCACTATATTAGAAGAGGTTACAAACGCTGGGGATTACAATGATGGACTTATCCCGTGTGTTAGCTTACATAAGGCATATATTGTAGAGAATGATTTGATGCATCGATAATTGATTGATCGTGCACTAGGCACATATATATAGTACAAGGGGTGCGACCGGTATCTTGTCCCCCAAGATATACGTACATACAGAGGGAGAGAGATACTACAGGTACTGCATACAGAACCCAGACCTACGTACATGTATATATGTTCACCCCCCCCCCCCCCCCCCCCCCCCGCAGTCGAAGCGTCGCCGGTGACGCAAAGACTGGACCGAAACCCCTCGAAAGTCGAGGTAGGTAGTCCCTTCGTCATCACATCGGCGAACTGCTGATCGGTGGGCACATGGAGAACACGGACACGACCAAGTGCGACGTGCTCTCGGACGAAGTGGATGTCGAGCTCGATGTGCTTTGTCCGTCGGTGATGGACAGGGTTGGCAGCGAGGTACACCGCGGAGACGTTGTCACAATAGACAAGCGTCGCCTTGGTGACCTCACATAGCAATTCCTGGAGTAGCTGTCGAAGCCAGGAACACTCCGCGATGCCGTTGGCCACGGCCCGATACTCGGCCTCGGCGCTCGATCGTGAGACCGTGGGTTGTCGTTTAGATGACCACGAAATCAGAGAGGGCCCGAGGTAGACGCAGTAGCCGGAGGTGGAGCGTCGAGTGTCGGGACACCCAGCCCAGTCGGCGTCGGAGTAGGCGACAAGGCTGGTGTCTGGCGAGGCCGTCAGGGTGAGACCCATGGCTGTGGTGCCACGTATGTACCGAAGGATACGTTTCACGAGAGCCCAATGGGTGTCACGAGGAGCGTGCATGTGAAGGCACACCTGCTGGACAGCGTACTGAATGTCCGGACGCGTCAGTGTAAGGTACTGAAGCGCACCGACGATGGAGCGGTAGAAGGGAGCGTCGGACGCCGGAGAGCCCTCAACGGCGGACACCTTAGCCTTCGTATCGACAGCCGTGGAAGCAGGCTTGCAATTAAGCATGCCCGCTCGCTCCAGAAGCTCGTAGGCGTACTTCTGCTGGTGCAGGAAGAAGCCAGTAGCCCGGCGCACTACCTCGATGCCGAGGAAGTAGTGGAGAGCCCCCAAATCCTTGAGAGCGAACTCGGTGCCGAGGCGAGCTGTGATCTGCTGAAGAAGCGCTGGCGAGGATGCAGTCAAGATGATGTCGTCGACGTACAGGAGGAGGTACGCGGTGGCGTGGCCCTGGTGGTAGACAAACAGGGAGGCATCGGACCGTGTGGACCGGAACCCCTGTTGCTGGAGGAAGGCCGGGATCCGCTGGTACCAGGCCCGAGGTGCCTGCTTCAACCCGTAGAGAGAACGGGAGAGCAAGCACACGTGGTCCGGATAGTCGGTGTCGACGAAACCAGTCGGCTGCTGACAAAACACCTGATCATCGAGATGACCATGCAAGAAAGCATTAGACACATCGAGCTGGTGAACAGGCCAAGCGCGAGAAACAGCGAGCTGGAGAACAGCGCGAATCGTGCCCGGTTTAACAACCGGGGCGAAGGTGTCGGTGAAGTCCATGCCGGCGCGCTGGCGAAAACCGCGCACCACCCAGCGCGCCTTGTAGCGCTCGAGAGAACCGTCGGAGCGAGTCTTATGGCGGAAGACCCACTTGCCAGTGATGACATTGGCACGGGGTGGCCGCGGGACAAGCTGCCACGTACGGTTGCGCTGCAGGGCGTCAAACTCCTCACACATCGCAGCTAGCCAGTTCGGATCCCGAAGGGCTGCGCGAGCGGAGGTGGGGAGCGGTGACGTCGTCGAGGTAGAAGCCGCGCAGGCATACTCGTCCGACGAGTAGCGCATGCTAGGACGCAAGGTCCCAGTCCGGGCCCGAGTGACCACACCGGTGAGAGGTGCGTCTGGGGCGGCGGGAGCCGCTAGGGGGACCGCGGCGACGGGGGCCGCGGTGGGGGCCGCGGCAACGGGGCCCGCGGTGGGCGTCGCAGCGGGGCCGGCCAGGGGGGCCACGGCGACGGGGGCCGCGGCGGCGGCCGAGGAGGCCACGGTGTCGCGGCCCGCGGCAGGGGCCGAGGGGGCCGCGACGGCGGCGCCCACTGCCGGGGCCGAGGAGGCCGCGGCGTCGGGGGCGGCGGCAGGGGGCGCAGCGCCAGGGACCGGCGGCGCAGGGAGCGCGAGCAGAGCCGGACCCGGGGTGCGGACGGGCGGTCCGCCAGAGGTGGAGGCTGGGACGAACCGCGCCGCAGGAGACTCCAATGGTGACGGTACCTGCTGAAACGGGAACACGAGCTCATCAAAGTACACATTCCGCGAAGTGAAAACGCGGTGGGAGACTGGATCATAGCACCGGTAACCTTTGGTGTTAGAAGGATAGCCAAGGAAGATGCAAGGAAGGGACCGTGGTGCGAGTTTGTGAGGGGCGGTGGACGCGGTGCTAGGATAACAGAGACACCCAAAAATGCGAAGACCATCATAGGATGGAACCGCACCGAAGAGGAGCTGGTGAGGGGTGTAGTTCCAGCGGGAACGACGGGGGCGAATGTTAATGAGGAGGCTGGCGGTCGCGAGCGCGTCCGGCCAGAAACGAGCAGGCATGTAGGAGTGAAAGAGCAACGTGCGGACACAGTCATTGAGCGTGCGAAGGACGCGCTCGGCGCGGCCATTCTGCTGAGACGTGTAGGGGCAGGTGAGACGAAAGATGGTGCCGTGGGACGCAAGTAAATTGCGGACGGCGACGTTGTGAAACTCCTTGCCGTTGTCGGTTTGCAAGGCGAGAATAGGACGACCGAACTGTGTGGCGACATATGAATAAAAAGTGGTGAGTGTGGCAAGAGCATCGGACTTGCGACGGAGGGGGAACGTCCACACATAATGAGTAAAATCATCCAATATCACCAGGTAGTATAAATAGCCCGTGTTGCTAGCAACCGGGGACGTCCAAACATCACTATGCAATAGCTGAAACGGAAAGGTGGAAATGTTTGTAGACTCGCTAAAGGGAAGACGTACATGCTTGCCAAGACGGCAAGCCTCACAAGTGTGATCGTCGACCTTATTACATGAAAACGAAAAACTTTGAAGAATCTGACGCATAACGGTGGAGTTGGGATGACCGAGACGGGCATGCCAAAGATCGACACTAGCGGCAAAGGCGGCGGGGCGACGGGTGGTGGTGGCGTCGGAGGGATGCACTGGATAGAGGTCGTCTGGGCTATCACATCGGTGGAGCACCATCCGTGTACGAACGTCCTTCACAGAAAAACCGATATCGTCAAATTCGACAGTTATAGGATTCTCACGAGCAAGGCGACGAACGGAAACAAGATTAGTGACTAATTCAGGAGACACAAGAATATTAGACATATGCACAGGAGTAGAAGTAGAAGGGAAAGACATATGACCGACATGAGTAATGGGAAGGGAGGAACCGTTACCAATGGTGATACGGGTGGGAGTATGAATGGGAGTGGCGGATGTAAGGATGAGCAGTCTTGTGAGCAGTGGCGCCCGAGTCCATGTACCAGTCACCACCGCCACCATAGGAGCTCGGTGACGGGGCGGAGTGCAGCGCAGCGAGCAAGGCCGGGTCCCACGGCGGCGGCACCTGAGGAGGGTAGGACCCTCCGTAGGCCGGCGCGGGTGCAGCCCCGAAGGCCGGAGCAGTGGCGGCCCCGTAGGCGGGCGCGGCCCCATAGGCCGGCGCGGCGGCGGCGCCATAGGCCGGCGCGGACCCGTAGGCGGGCGGCGGCGGAGGTGCGGCACCATAGCCGCTGTACGGAGCGGCGTTCTGCGCGGCAAAGAGGGCCTGGTGACCCGCCGGGCGGGGCCCGAGGATGCCCGGGGCCGGAGCCCGAGGGACCGGCATGGAGTACGCATGGACGACGCCGGTCCACGGGTTGGTGCCGTATGTCCATGGGGGATTCACCTGCTGCTGCTGACGAGGGCCCCCCCGGACGCCTGTTGCTGCTTGCGGCCGCCCCCGCGGCGGTTGGCGCGGCGCCCGCCACCCGGCTGCTGGGGGGCAGCGGGAGGGGCGGGAGGCGCGGGCAGGAGGGGGAAGTACCCCAGAGGCGCGGGTGGCGGCGGCTGCTGGCGCGGCGCGGGTGGGGGCGGGCGGTGGAGGGGCGCCGCGAGAGGTGCCGGCTGCGAGGGCGTGGTGCTGCACACGCTTCTTGACCTCCTTCATCCGGCGCTCCTCCAACCTCAAGTACGCCACAAACTTGGGAAAGGAGGGCTCCGGCATCAAGGTGAGGTTGGAGGCGGCGTTGCCGAAGTCCTCGTTGAGGCCGGCGGTGAGTGTGCTGAGGAGGAGGTCGTCGTCCACCTTGGCTCCAATGTCGCGGATCTCGTCCGCCAACGTCTTCAGGCGGCGGCAGTAGTCATCAATGGACTGATCATCCTGGTGACAGTCAAAAAATTCCTGCTGCAAAAAACGCGGCGCTGAAGTTTGTTGTCGGTGAAGAGGCCGTTCAGCCTGACCCACAGGGCGCGGGCGTCGTCGCCGGCGCTCACGACCGTGTGGAACAAGTCCTTGGAGATGGTGGTGAAGAACCACCTGATGATCGTGGCGTCGATCGCGGTCCACTCGGCGTCATCTGCTATGGTGCGGGAGTCCACGGTGCCATCCACGTGATCCATGAGATTGTTCTCGCAAAAGAGCAGCGTGAAGTACGTCTTCCACGCGAAGTACGTGGAGGTGGAGGCGTCGAGGGTCACGGGGACGCGGGCGTGGACGTTGATGTCGCGGATCTCGGCGGGGTCGACGGCGAAGGGGTTGGAGTAGGAGGAGCCGTTGGAAGACATGACGGCGGCGCGGCGCGGCGAGGGAGAGGCGGCGCGGCGACGGGGGTCAGGCGGCGCGGCGGGAGGGGGCGGCGCGGCGTGGAGGCGCGCGGTGGGGAGGAGGAGGCGCGCGAGGAGGAGGGTGGTGGCAGCGGCGTGGGGCGGCGGCGGGAGATCGCGGCAGCGGCGGCGGCCCGAGGCGGCGGCTAGGGTTAGCGGAAGCGGGGAGATCGACTTGCGATAGATACCATGTAGAGAATGATTTCGTGCATCGATAATTAATTGATCGTGCACTAGGCACATATATATAGGTACAAGGGGTGCGACCGGTATCTTGTCTCCCAAGATATACGTACATATAGAGGGAGAGAGATACTACAGGTACTGCATATAGAACCCAGATCTACGTACATGTATATATGTTCAACATATATAACAGCAGTGACCTAGTTCAATACTGATCCGTATCACGGGGGAGCTTCGCCCCCACCCCACCCCTAGACGTTCCTCTATAATACTCTCTCGATTCCAAAATATAGTGTGTATTAGTTCTTTATGTCAAACTTTATAAACTTTCACCATTATAGAAATATTTATCAACATCTCAAATATTAAATTAGTACCATTAGATTCATCATGAATTTTTTTTATGGGACTCCCTCTGTCTGGAATTACTTGTTGAAGAAATAGACGTATCTGACGTATTTTAGTTCTAGATGCATCCATTTTTATCCATTTTTGCGACAAAAAATTCCGGACGGAGGGACTATATGTTTGGTATTGTAGATATAGACAATTTTATCTATAAACTCCACCAAAATTTGTAAAGTTTGGCTTTCTCAAAAACAAGCACGCTATATTAATTTATAGAGTGCGTACTAAATATATAATATGAGATAATATTTTATTATGTATCTAATGATATTAATTCGGTATCATAGCTCTTGATAGTTTTTCTATAAACTTGATCGAACTTTGCACCGTTTGACTATATACAAAATTATAAGCCTTCTCTTCAGAGACGTAGGGAGTAGGTGAAGCAACATTGGGTTTTATTGAAGCTACGATGTGTGTGTGAGAGAGAGAGGGAGTCACAAAAATTCAATGTCAATGTAATGAGGTGTTCATCCTTTAGTGTCTAACTGCATATCAACCATAAATCATAAAAGCATAAATTTTGATTGTGAAGAACCTTGGTAGTCAAAAATTCAAACATTAGCTATTTTTTTCTTGACGGGTTCAAACATTAGCATTAGTATGCAAAAGTTATGTTGTTTTCTAAATCTAAACTAAGAAAATATACTTATGCTTGTCACGACTTATTTTCAACATCATTATATTCTATAGTTTAATACGACATATTCATATTGAAAATAATATTGTTGAAGTTTCGTATCAGAGAGTGCGGCAAAAATAGAAAATAACTTGTACAACAATATGTAATTCAACCACACAAATGCACAGGGTGTCCCGCTAGTTTAGTCAAACAGATAATTGCTTCAAGCCAATACACATAGAGACATAAATTTATGCATGCATGTGGATCTGAATTTTTAACTCTAGTACACAAGTGTTTTAGGCCAGTAGGAAACAAATTATGGGCGTGCAACATGCATTATCGGTGGATCCGCGTAGGGGCCATGGAGCCACACATCGGCAACGGCCTTGTAGGCGGACTCCCTGAGGTGGAAACCATCCCATTGAAGGGCCTGAGATGGATCTGCACACGCCATCACACCCGGCCACCCGCACTCTGAGTCGAATTCATAGTTATAAGGAGGTCCTCCGGCACCACAACAGGTGAGGAGGGTTGTGCTGCTGTTTAGTCCTACGAGATGCCATGGGGAGATTAAAAGGTCACATCTTTGCTCTTGTGGTGTTACTTTAATTTTGAACCGCAGAAAACCAAAATTAATCAGGAAGGACCAACTTACCAAAATGCCCCGGCATATCTGGAAACGCAAGGACGGGTCGGTAGTACTCAGCGGCAATGATCTTCGTATGGCCCCAGCCTGTTCGCACTCTTCAGGCATCCGTTCTAATACTAATCCACCTTATTTGGTCTAGCAAGCTTTGTGAGCACTGTGGGTACGCAGCCAAGTGGGAAGATGTCTGGCACAACGATGTACTTGGCGCCGTGCTGATGTTGGGAACGTAGTAATTTCAAAATTTTCCTACGCACACGTAAGATCATGGTGATGCATAGCAACGAGAGGGGAGAGTGTTGTCCACGTACCCTCGTAGACCGAAAGCGGAAGCGTTAGAACAACGCGGTTGATGTAGTCATACGTCTTCACGGCCCGAACGATCAACCACCGAAACTACGGCACCTCCGAGTTCTAGCACACGTTCAGCTCGATGACGTCCCTCGAACTCCGATCCAGCCGAGTGTCGAGGGAGAGTTCCGTCATGAAAGTGCAACTATCCCTAGGTGGTTTTGGTAATTCATAACAACATATAGCTCATTGAGCTAATACTATTCCAAGACTATTATTTCAGGAAAGCTCAATGAATGGCATGGCATGGATGATGAAAGTGAATCCCTCAAAATATCAAGGACAAAGGATTGGCTCAAGCTCAAAACCTCAAGACTCTTCATTTTACATTTTAGTTATCCAAGATCACATTGAGTCTATAGGAAAAGCAAATACTATCAAGGAGGGATGAGGTGTTGCTTAATGAGCCTCTTGGTTCATGTGCTTTGTGATATGCTCCAAATACCCTCAACTACTTTCTCACATCCACATATGACCTAAACCCAAAGTCAAAATCGGTCCCACTGATTCTTTCTATCCAGCGCCACCGAGTTCAAATGGCATAGCCACTGCCACAAACCCTAGGCAAATCGGTCTTACCTATAGGGATCTCGGTTTCACCAAGATGGGGTTGTAATCTCTCTGTTTCCCTTCGTAACGTTTCGGTCTAACCGAAGTGAGCGATCGGTCCCACCGAGATTGCAATGTAAACTCCCTGTTTCTTTTTCGTAACATTTCGGTCTCACCGAAATGAGCGAATCGGTCCCACCGAGTTTACCTGACCAACTCTCTGGAAAGCTTATTACCAAAATCGGTCTCACCGAGTTTGTGTAATCGGTCTCACCGAGATTACGTTATGCCCTAACCCTAACCATATCGGTCCTACCGAGTTGCATGTCGGTCCCACCGAAAATCCTAACGGTCACTAGGTTTACTAAATCGGTCTGACCGAGTCTGTTGAATTGGTCCCATCGAGTTTGGTAAATTCTGTGTAAGGGTTAGATTTTGTGTGGAGGCTATTGCTACGTCTTGAGCCTGCGTTGGTTTTCCTTAAAGAGGAGAGGATGATGCAGCACAGTAGCGTAAGTATTTCCCTCAGTTTTTGAGAAACAAGGTATCAATCCAGTAGGAGGTCACGCGCAAGTCCCTTGTACCTGCACAACACGATAGCAACTCGCAACCAACGCTTAGGGGTTGTCAATCCCTTCACGGTCACTTACGAGAGTGAGATCTGATAGAGATAATATTTTTGGTATTTTTGGTAGATAGATGCAAAGTAAAAAGTAAAGGCAAAGTAAAATCAAAGCAAGCAAATAAAGTGATATAGATTGATATGATGAGAATAGACCCGGGGGCCATAGGTTTCACTAGTGGCTTCTCTCAAGAGCATAAGTATTCTACGGTGGGTGAACAAATTACTGTTGAGCAATTGACAGAATTGAGCATAGTTATGAGTATATCTAGGCAATGATCATATATATAGGCATCACGTCCGTGACAAGTAGATCGAAACGATTCTGCATCTACTACTATTACTCCACTCATCGACCGCTATCCAGCATGCATCTAGAGTATTAAGTTAAAAACAGAGTAACGCTTTAAGCAAGATGACATGATGTAGAGGGATAAATTCATGCGATATGATAAAAACCCCATCTTGTTATCCTCGATGGCAACAATACAATACGTGCCTTGCAACTCTTTCTGTCACTGAGTAAGTGAAGGAAATATGCCCTAGAGGCAATAATAAAGTTATTATTTATTTCCTTATATCATGATAAATGTTTATTATTCATGCTAGAATTGTATTAATCGTAAACATAATACATGTGTGAATATATAGACAAACAGAGTGTCACTAGTATGCCTCTACTTCACTAGCTTGTTAATCAAAGATGGTTATGTTTCCTAACCATGGACAAAGAGTTGTTATTTGATTAACGGGATCACATCATTAGTTGAATGATCTGATTGACATGACCCATTCCGTTAGCTTAGCACCCGATTGTTTAGTATGTTGCTATTGCTTTCTTCATGACTTATACATGTTCCTATGACTATGAGATTATGCAACTCCCGTTTACCGGAGGAACACTTTATGTGCTACCAAACGTCACAACGTAACTGGGTGATTATAAAGGTGCTCTACAGGTGTCTCCAAAGGTACTTGTTGGGTTGGCGTATTTTGAGATTAGGATTTGTCACTCCGAATGTCGGAGAGGTATCTCTGGGCCCTCTCGGTAATACACATCACTTAAGCCTTGCAAGCATTTCAACTAATGAGTTAGTTGCGAGATGATGTATTACGGAACGAGTAAAGAGACTTGCCGGTAACGAGATTGAACTAGGTATTGGATACCGACGATCGAATCTCGGGCAAGTAACATACCGATGACAAAGGGAACAACGTATGTTGTTATGCGGTCTGACCGATAAAGATCTTCATAGAATATGTAGGAACCAATATGGGCATCCAGGTCCCGCTATTGGTTATTGACCGGAGACGTGTCTCGGTCATGTCTACATCGTTCTCGAACCGTAGGGTCCGCACGCTTAAGGTTTCGATGACAGTTATATTATGAGTTTATGAGTTTTGATGTACCGAAGGAGTTCGGAGTCCCGGATGAGATCGGGGACATGACGAGGAGTCTCTAAATGGTCGAGATGTAAAGATCGATATATTGGACGACTATATTCGGAGTTCGGAAAGGTTCCGAGTGATTCGGGTATTTTTCGGAGTACCGGAGAGTTACGGGAATTCGTATTGGGCCTCATTGGGCCATACGGGAAAGGAGAGAAAGTGCCAAAAGGGTGGCCGCACCCCTCCCCTTGGACTAGTCCGAATTGGACTAGGGAGGGGGGGCGCCCCCTTCCTTCCTTCTCCTTCTCTCTTCCCTTTCCTTCTCTCCTACTCCTACTACATGGAAGGGTTCCTAGTTGGACTAGGAAAGGGGGAATCCTACTCCCGGTGGGAGTAGGACTCCCCTAGGGCGCGCCATAGAGAGGGCCGGCCCTCCCCTCCTCCACTCCTTTATATACGGGGGCAGGGGGCACCCCATAGACACACAAGTTGATCATCATGATCGTTCCTTAGCCGTGTGCGGTGCCCCCCCCCCCCCCCCCCACGATATTACACCACGGTCATATTGTAGCGGTGCTTAGGCGAAGCCCTGCGACAGTTGAACATCAAGATCGTCACCATGCCGTCGTGCTGACAAAACTCCTCCCCGTACCTCTGCTGGATCGGAGTTCGGGGTGCGTCATCGAGTTGTACGTGTGTCAAGAACTCGGAGGTGCCGGAGTAACGGTGCTTGGATCGGTTGGACCGGGAAGACGTACGACTACTTCCTCTACGTTGCGTCAACGCTTCCGCTTCGGTCTATGAGGGTACGTAGACAACACTCTCCCCTCTCGTTGCTATGCATCACCATGATCTTGCGTGTGCGTAGGAAATTTTTGAAATTACTACGTTCCCCAATAGTGGCATCCGAGCCTAGGTTTTATGGTTTGATGTTATATGCACGAGTAGAACACAAGTGAGTTGTGGGCGATATAAGTCATACTGCTTACCAGCATGTCATACTTTGGTTCGGCGGCCCGGACCGACATTACGCGTACGCTTACGCGAGACTGGTTTTATCGCCGTGCTTTGCACACAGGTGACTAGCGGGTGTCAGTTTCTCCAACTTTAGTTGAACCGAGTGTGGCTACGCCCGGTCCTTGCGAAGGTTAAAACAGCATCAACTTGACAAACTATCATTGTGGTTTTGATGCGTAGGTGAGATTGGTTCTTGCTTAAGCCCGTAGCAGCCACGTAAAATTGCAACAACAAAGTAGAGGACGTCTAACTTGCTTTTGCAGGGCATGTTGTGATGTGATATGGCCAAGACATGATGCTATATTTTATTGTATGAGATGATCATGTTTTGTAGCCGAAGTTATCGGCAACTGGCAGGAGCCATATGGTTGTCGCTTTATTGTATGAAATGCAAACGCCCTGTAATTGCTTTACTTTATCACTAAGCGGTAGCGATAGTCGTAGAAGCAATAGATGGCGTAAACGACAACGATGCTACGATGGAGATCAAGGTGTCGCGCCGGTGACGATGGTGATCATGATGGTGCTTCGGAGATGGAGATCACAAGCACAAGATGATGATGGCCATATCATATCACTTATATTGATTGCATGTGATGTTTATCCTTTATGCATCTTATCTTGCTTTGATTGACGGTAGCATTTTAAGATGATCTCTCGCTACAAATTATCAAGAAGTGTTCTCCCTGAGTATGCATCGTTGCCAAAGTTCGTCGTGCCCAGACACCACGTGATGATCGGGTGTGATAAGCTCTACGTCCATCTACAACTGGTGCAAGCCAGTTTTGCACACGCAGAATACTCAGGTTAAACTTGACGAGCCTAGCATATGCAGATATGGCCTCGGAACACGAAGACCGAAAGGTCGAGCGTGAATCATATAGTAGATGTGATCAACATAAGATGTTCACCATTGAAAACTACACCATCTCACGTGATGATCGGTTATGGTTTAGTTGATTTGGATCACGTGATCACTTAGAGGATTAGAGGGATGTCTATCTAAGTGGGAGTTCTTAAGTAATATGATTAATTGAACTTAAATTTATCATGAACTTAGTCCTGGTAGTATTTTGCAAATTATGTTGTAAGATCAATAGCTTGCGTTGTTGCTTTCATATGTTTATTTTGATATGTTCCTAGAGAAAATTGTGTTGAAAGATGTTAGTAGCAATGATGCGGATTGGATCCGTGATCTGAGGTTTATCCTCATTGCTGCACAGAAGAATTATGTCCTTGATGCACCGCTAGGTGACAAACCTATTGCAGGAGCAGATGCAGACGTTATGAACGTTTGGCTAGCTCAATATGATGACTACTTGATAGTTTTGTGCACCATGCTTAACGGCTTAGAATCGGGACTTCAAAGACGTTTTGAACGTCATGGACCATATGAGATGTTCCTGGAGTTGAAGTTAATATTTCAAGCAAATACCCGAGTTGAGAGATATGAAGTCTCCAACAAGTTCTATAGCTAAAAGATGGAGGAGAATCGCTCAACTAGTGAGCATGTGCTCAGATTGTCTGGGTACTACAATCGCTTGAATCAAGTGGGAGTTAATCTTCCAGATAAGATAGTGATTGACAGAATTCTCTAGTCACCATCACCAAGTTAGTAGAACTTCGTGATGAACTATAGTATGCAAGGGATGATGAAAATGATTCCCGAGTTTTTCATGATGATGAAATCGATGAAGGTAGAAATCAAGAAAGAACATCAAGTGTTGATGGTTAACAGGACCACTAGTTTCAAGAAAATGGCAAAGGGATAGAAGGGAACTTCAAGAAGAACGACAAGCAAGTTGCTGCTCAAGTGAAGAAGCCCAAGTCTGGACCTAAGCCTGAGACTAAGTGCTTCTACTACAAAGGGACTGGTCACTGGAAGCAGAACTACCCCAAGTATTTGGCGGATAAGAAGGATGGCAAAGTGAACAAAGGTATATTTGATATACAGGTTATTGATGTGTACTTTACTAGTGTTTATAGCAACCCCTCGGTATTTGGTACTGGTTCAGTTGCTAAGAGTAGTAACTCGAAATGGGAGTTGCAGAATAAACAGAAACTAGTTAAGGGTGAAGTGACGATGTGTGTTGAAAGTAGTTTCAAGATTGATATGATCATCATTGCACACTCCCTATACTTTCGGGATTAGTGTTGAACCTAAATAAATGTTATTTGGTGTTTGCGTTGAGCATGAATATGATTTGATCGTGTTTATTGCAATACGGTTATTCATTTAAGTAAGAGAATAAATTGTTGTTCTGTTTAATGAATAAAACCTTATATGGTTACACACCCAATGAAAATGGTTCATTGGATCTCGATCGTAGTGATACACATATTCATAATATTGAAACCAAAAGATGCAAAGTTAATAATGATAGTGCAACTTATTTGTGGCACTGCCGTTTAGGTCATATTGGTGTAAAGCGCATGAAGAAACTCCATGCTGATGGGATTTTGGAATCACTTGATTATGAATCACTTGATGCTTGCGAACCATGCCTCATGGGCAAGATGACTAAGACTCCGTTCTCCGGAACAGTGGAGCGAGCAACTGACTTATTGGAAATAATACATACTGATGTATGCGATCCAATGAGTGATAAGGCTCGCGGCGGGTATCGTTATTTTCTGACCTTCACAGATGATTTGAGCAGATATGGGTATATCTACTTGATGAAACATAAGTCTGAAATAGTTGAAAGGTTCAAAGAATTTCAGAGTGAAGTGGAAAAATCATCGTGACAAGAAAATAAGGTTTCTACGATCTGATCGCGGAGACAAATATTTGAGTTACGAGTTTGGTCTTCAATTAAAACAATGTGGAATAGTTTCACAAATTCATGCCACCTGGAACACCACATCATAATGGTGTGTCCGAACGTCATAACCGTACTTTATTGGATATAGTACAATCTATGATGTTTCTTACCGATTTACCAATATCGTTTTAGGATCATGCATTAGAGACAGCTGCATTCACGTTAAATAGGGCACCATCTAAATCCGTTAAGACGACACTATATGAAATGTGGTTTAGCAAGAAACCAAAGTTGTCGTTTCTTAAAGTTTGGGGCTGCGATGCTTATGTGAAAAAGTTTCATCTTGATAAGCTCAAACCCAAATCGGAGAAGTGCGTCTTCATAGAATACCCAAAGGAAATTGTTGGGTACACCTTCTATCACAGATCCGAAGGCAAAACATTCATTGCTAATAAATGGATCCTTTCTAGAGAAGGAGTTTCTCTCGAAAGAAGTGAGTGGGAGGAAAGTAGAACTTGATGAGGTAATTGTACCTTCTCCCTTATTGGAAAGTAGTTCATCACAGAAATCTGTTCCTGTGACTACTACACCAATTAGTGAGGAAGCTAATAATAATGATCATGTAACTTCAGATCAAGTTACTACCGAATCTCGTAGGTAAACCAGAGTGAGATCTGCACCAGAGTGGTACGGTAATCCTGTTCTGTAAGTCATGTAACTAGACCATGATGAACCTACGAACTATGAGGAAGCGATGATGAGCCCAGATTCCGCGAAATGGCTTGAGGCCATGAAATCTGAGATGAGATCCATGTATGAGAACAAAGTGTGGACTTTGGTGGAGTTGCCCGATGATCGGCAAGCCATAGAAAATAAATGGATCTTCAAGAGGAAGACGGACGCTGATAGTAGTGTTACTATCTACAAAGCTAGACTTGTCGAAAAAGGTTTTTGACAAAGTTCAAGATGTTGAATACAATGAGATTTTCTCACTCGTATCGATGCTTAAAAGTCTGTCCGAATCATGTTAGCAATTGCCGCATTTTATGAAATCTGGCAACTGGATAAACAAAACTGCATTCCTTAATGGAGTTATTAAAGAAGAGTTGTATGTGATGCAACCAAGAGGTTTTGTCGATCCTAAAGGTGTTAACAAAATGTGCATCTATGGACTGGTGCAAGCATCTCGGAGTTGGAATATACGCTTTGATAAGTTGATCAAAGCATATAGTTTATACAGACTTGCAGTGAAGCCTGTATTTACTAGAAAGTGAGTGGGAGCACTACAACATTTCTGATAAGTATATGTGAATGACATATTGTAGATCGGAAATAATGTAGAATTATTCTGCAAAGCATAAAGGAGTGTTTAAAAGGAGTTTTTCAAAGAAAGACCTCGGTGAAGCTGCTTACATATTGAGCATTAAGATCTATAGAGATATATCAAGACGCTTGATAAGTTTTTTCAATGAGTACATACCTTGACAAGATTTTGAAGTAGTTCAAAATGGAACAGTCAAAGAAAGAGTTCTTGCCTGTGTTACAAGGTGTGAAATTGAGTAAGACTCAAAACCCGACCACGGCAGAAGATAGAAAGAGAATGAAAGTCATTCCCTATGCCTTGGCCATAGGTTCTATAAAGTATGCCATGCTGTGTACCAGATCTATTGTATACCCTGCACTGAGTTTGGCAAGGGAGTACAATAGTGATCTAGGAGTAGATCACTGGACAGCGGTCAAAATTATCCTTAGTGGAATAAGGATATGTTTCTCGATTATGGAAGTGACAAAAGGTTCGTCGTAAAGGGTTACGTCGATGCAAGTTTTGACACCGATCTGGATGACTCTAAGTCTCGATCTAGATACATATTGAAAGTGGGAGCAATTAGCTAGAGTAGCTCCGTGCAGAGCATTGTAGACATAAAAAATTGCAAAATACATAACGGATCTGAATGTGAAAGACCCGTTGACTAAGATTCTCTCACAAGCAAAACATGATCACACCTAAGTACTCTTTGTGTGTTAATCACATAGCGATGTGAACTAGATTACTGAATCTAGTAAACCCTTTGGATGTTGGTCACATGGCGATGTGAACTATGGGTGTTAATCACATGATGATGTGAACTATCGATGTGAATCACATGGTGATGTGATCTAGATTATTGACTCTAGTGCAAGTGGGAGACTGAAGGAAATATGCCCTAGAGGCAATAATAAAGTTATTATTTATTTCCTTATATCATGATAAATGTTTATTATTCATGCTAGAATTGTATTAACCGGAAACATAATACATGTGTGAATATATAGACAAACAGAGTGTCACTAGTATGCCTCTACTTGACTAGCTTGTTAATCAAAGATGGTTATGTTTCCTAACCATGGACAAAGAGTTGTTATTTGATTAACGGGATCACATCATTAGTTGAATGATCTGATTGACATGACCCATTCCGTTAGCTTAGCACCCGATCGTTTAGTATGTTGCTATTGCTTTCTTCATGACTTATACATGTTCCTATGACTATGAGATTATGCAACTCCCGTTTACCGGAGGAACACTTTGTGTGCTACCAAACGTCACAACATAACTGGGTGATTATAAAGGTGCTCTACAGGTGTCTCCAAAGGTACTTGTTGGGTTGGCGTATTTCGAGATTAGGATTTGTCACTCTGAATGTCAGAGAGGTATCTCTGGGCCCTCTCGGTAATACACATCACTTAAGCCTTGCAAGCATTTCAACTAATGAGTTAGTTGCGAGATGATGTATTATGGAACGAGTAAAGAGACTTGCTGGTAACGAGATTGAACTAGGTATTGGATACCGACGATCGAATCTCGGGCAAGTAACATACCGATGACAAAGGGAACAACGTATGTTGTTATGCGGTCTGACCGATAAAGATCTTCGTAGAATATGTAGGAACCAATATGGGCATCCAGGTCCCGCTATTGGTTATTGACCGGAGACGTGTCTCGGTCATGTCTACATTGTTCTCGAACCGTAGGGTCCGCACGCTTAAGGTTTCGATGACAGTTATATTATGAGTTTATGAGTTTTGATGTACTGAAGGACTTCGGAGTCCCGGATGAGATCGGGGAAATGACAAGGAGTCTCGAAATGGTCGAGACGTAAAGATCGATATATTGGACGACTATATTCGGAGTTCGGAAAGGTTCCGAGTGATTCGGGTATTTTTCGGAGTACCGGAGAGTTACGGGAATTCGTATTGGGCCTCATTGGGCCATACGGGAAAGGAGAGAAAGTGCCAAAAGGGTGGCCGCACCCCTCCCCTTGGACTAGTCCGAATTGGACTAGGGAGGGGGGGCGCCCCCTTCCTTCCTTCTCCTTCTCTCTTCCCTTTCCTTCTCTCCTACTCCTACTACAAGGAAGGGTTCCTAGTTGGACTAGGAAAGGGGGAATCCTACTCCCGGTGGGAGTAGGACTCCCCTAGGGTGCGCCATAGAGAGGGCCGGCCCTCTCCTCCTCCACTCCTTTATATACGGGGGCAGGGGGCACCCCATAGACACACAAGTTGATCATCGTGATCATTCCTTAGCCGTGTGCGGTGCCCCCCTCCACGATATTACACCTCGGTCATATTGTAGCGGTGCTTAGGCGAAGCCCTGCGACAGTTGAACATCAAGATCGTCACCACGCCGTCGTGCTGACAAAACTTCTCCCCGTACCTCTGCTGGATCGGAGTTCGGGGTGCGTCATCGAGCTGTACGTGTGTCAAGAACTCGGAGGTGCCGGAGTAACGGTGCTTGGATCGGTTGGACCGGGAAGACGTACGACTACTTCCTCTACGTTGCGTCAACGCTTCCGCTTCGGTCTACGAGGGTACGTAGACAACACTGTCCCCTCTCGTTGCTATGCATCACCATGATCTTGCGTGTGCGTAGGAAATTTTTGAAATTACTACGTTCCCCAACAGTAAGGACACCGCAAGATTGAACCCAAAGCCATGCACTTCTCCCATGGCAAGAACTACCAATCTAGTTGGCCAAACCAAACGGATAATTCGAAGAGACTTGCAAAGATAACTCAATCATACATAAAAGAATTCAGAGAAGAATCAAATATTTTCCATAGATAATACTGGATCATAAACCCACAATTCATCGATCTCAACAAACACACCGCAAAAAGAAGATTACATCAAATAGATCTCCACGAGAGAGGGGGAGAACATTGTATTGAGATCCAAAAAGAGAGAAGAAGCCATCTAGCTACTAGCTATGGACCTGAAGGTCTGAAGTAAACTACTCACACTTCATCGGAGGGGCTATGGTGATGATGTAGAAGCCCTCCGTGGTGGATTCCCCCTCCGGCGGAGCTCCGGAACAGGCCCCAAGATGGGATCTCGTGGATACAGAAGGTTGCGACGGTGGAATTAGGTTTTTGGCTCCCCCTTTGATCATACGGGGATACATAGGTATATATAGGAGGAAGGAGTACATCGGTGGAGCTCCGAGGGGCCCACGAGGTAGGGGGCGCGCCCAGGGGGGCGTCCTCCACCCTCGTGACCACCTCGGAAGCTTCTTAGAGTAGGGTCCAAGTCTCCTGGATCACGTTCGGTTGCAAAATCACGATCCCGAAGGTTTCATTCCGTTTGGACTCCGTTTGATATTCTGTTTCTTCGAAATACTGAAAAAGGCAAAAAACAGCAATTCTGGGTTGGGCCTCCGGTTAATAGGTTAGTCCGAAAAGTAATATAAAAGTGAAAAATAAAGCCCAATATAGTCCAAAACAGTAGATAAAGTAGCATGGAGCAATCAAAAATTATAGATACGTTGGAGACGTATCAAGCATCCCCAAGGTTAATTCCTGCTCGTCCTCGAGTAGGTAAATGATAAAAAAGAAAAGAATTTTTGATGCGGAGTGATACTTTGGCATAATTTCAATGTAAATCTTCTTAATTGTGATATGAATATTCAGATCCAAAAGATTCAAGACAAAAGTTCGTATTGACACAAAAATAATAATACTTCAAGCATACTGATCAAAGCAATCATGTCTTCTCAAAATAACATGGCAAAAGAAAGTTCATCCCTACAAAATCATATAGTTAGGCTATGCTTCATTTTCGTCACATAAAGATGTTCCCAACTTCTATACCCCCGATGACAAGCCAAGCAATTGTTTCATACTTAAATAATCTCAAACTTTTTCAACCTTCACGCAATACATGAGCGTGAGCCATGGATATAGCACTATGGGTGGAATAGAATATGATGTTGGGGATTGTGTTGAGAAGACAAAAAAAAGGAGAAAGTCTCACGTTGACGAGGCTAATCAACGGGCTATGGAGATGCCCATCAATTGATGTCAACATGAGGAGTAGGGATTGCCATGCAACGGATGCACTAGGGCTATGAATGCTCAACAAAAGAAAACTAGTGGGTGTGCATCCAACTTGCTTGCTCATGAAGACCTAGGGCATTTTGAGGAAGCCCATCGTAGGAATATACAAGCCAAGTTCTATAATGAAAAATTCCCACTAGTATAAAAAGACAACTTATGAGACTCACTACATGAAGAACAAGGTGCTACTTTGAAGCATAATATATGAGACTCACTATATGAAGAACAAGGTGCTACTTTGAATCACAAATGTGGAAAAAGATATAGTAACATTGCCCTTTTTATATTATTATTTTTTGGGCCTTTTTTTGGCATTTCCTTTTTTGGGCCTTTCTTTTTTTGGCCTTTTTTTATTTGGGCAATGCTCTAATGATGATCATCACACTTTGATTACAACATATGAATTACAACTCGATACTAGAACAGGATATGACTCTATATGAATGCCTCCGGTGGTGTACCGAGATGGTGCAATGAATCAAGAGTGACATGTATGAAAAATAATGCATGGTGGCTTTTCCACAAATACGATGTCAACTACAAGATCATGCAATGGCAATATGACAAAAGTAATGCATGTCACAATGATGATGGTGGAAGTTGCATGGAAATATATCTCGGAATGGCTATGGAAATGCCATGATAGGTAGGTATGGTGGCTGTTTTGAGGAAGATATAAGGATGTTTATGTGTGATAGAGCGTATCGTATCACGGGGTTTGGATGCACCGGTGAAGTTTGCACCAACTGTCAAGGTGAGAAAGGGCAATGCACGGTACCAAAGAGGCTAGCAAAGGTGGAAAGGTGAGAGTGCGTATAATCCATGGACTCAACATTAGTCAAAAGAACTCATATACTTATTGCAAAAATTTAGAAGTCATCAAAAATCAAGTACTACGCGCATGCTCCTAGGGGGATAGATTGGTAGGAAAAGACCATCGCTCGTCCCCGACCGCCACTCATAAGGATGCACAAGCCAGGTACACTTCATGTTTCAAATTTGTTACACAACTTTAACCATACGTGCATGCTACGGGACTTGCAAACTTCAACACAAGAATTCTTTGAATTCATAATCACCCAACTAGCACGACTTTGATATTATCACCTCCATATCTCAAAACAATTATCAAGCATCAAACTTATCTTAGTATTCAATGCACTCAAAAGAAAGTTTCACATATCTTGAATACCAAGTATATTAACATTAAGCAAATTACCATGCTATTAAAGACTCTCAAAATAATCTTAGTGAAGCATGAGAGATCAATTTTCTTTAAAACAAATCCACCACCGTGCTATAAAAGATCTAAGTGAAGCACTAGAGCAAAAATTATCAAGCTCAAAAGGATATAAGTGAAGCATTATGAGCAAAACTATCAAGCTCAAAAGATATAAGTGAAGCACATAGAGTATTCTAACAAATTTCAATTCATGTATGGCTCTCTCAAAAGGTGTGTACAGCAAGTATTATTGTGGTAAACTAACAAGCAAAGACACAAATAATACAAGACGCTCCAAGCAAAACACATATCATGTTGGTGAATAAAAATATAGCTCCAAGTAAATTACCGATGGAAGTGGACGAAAGAGGGGATGCCTTCCGGGGCATCCCCAAGCTTTGACTTTTTGGTGTCCTTGGATTATCTTGGGGGTGCCATGGGCATCCCCAAGCTTAGGCTCTTGCCACTCCTTGTTCCATAATCCATCAAAAGAATTCACCCAAAACTTGAAAACTTCACAACACAAAACTCAACAGAAATCTCGTGAGCTCCGTTAGAGAAAGAAAACAAAAGACTACTTCAAGGTACTGTAATGAACTCATTATTTATTTATATTGGTGTTAAACCTACTGTATTCCAACTTCTCTATGGATCATAAACCATTTTACTAGCCATAGATTCATCAAAATAAGCAAACAACACACGAAAAACAGAATCTGTCAAAAACAGAACAGTCTGTAGTTATCTGTAACTAACGCAAACTTCTGGAACTCTAAATTTTTTACCAAAATAGGAAGTTCTGGAAAATTTGTTTATTGATCAGCAGAAAAAAAGAATAAATGCAAAAGCATGTTCCTGTAATTTATCATAATTATATTCGTGCATGCAAAGTTTCTGTTTTTCAGCAGAATCAAATCAACTATCATCGTAGGTTATCCTATAGGTCCTACTTGGCACAAACACTAATTAAAACATAAAACCACATCCAAATAGAAGGTAGATGGATTATTTATTGCTAAACAAAAAAAAATGGGTTGCCTCCCAACAAGCGCTATCGTTTAACGCCCCTAGCTAGGCATAAAAGCAAGGATAGATCTAGGTATTGCCATCTTTGGTAGGCAATCCATAAGTGGCTCTCATGATAGATTCATAAGGTAATTTTATTTTCTTTCTAGGGAAGTGTTCCATACCCTTCTTTAAGGGAAATTGGAATCTAATATTCCCTTCCTTCATATCAATAATTGCACCAATTGTTCTAAGGAAAGGTCTACCAAGAATAATAGGACATGAAGGATTGCAATCTATATTAAGAACGATAAAATCTACGGGCACATAATTGCTATTTGCAACAATAAGAACATCATTAATTCTTCCCATAGGCTTTTTAATAGTGGAATCCGCAAGATGCAAGTTTAGAGAGCAATCATCAAAATCACAGAAATCTAGCAAATCACATAAAGTTTTGGGAATAGTAGAGACACTAGCACCCAAATCACACAAAGCATGAAACTCAAAGTCTTTAGTTTTAATTTTAATAGTAGTTTCCCACTCATCATAGAGTTTTCTAGGGATAGAGACTTTCATCTCAAGTTTTTCTTCATAAGATTGCATCAAGGCATCAACAATGTGTTCGGTAAAGGCCTTATTTTGACTATAAGCAAGAGGAGATTCTAGCACGGATTACAACAAGGAAATACAACCATCAAAGAGCAATTTTCATAATTAAATTCCTTGAGATCCAAAATAGTAGGTTTAGCAACATCACGGTTTCTATTTATTTCAACCCCACTTTCATCAATTTCATCATCAAGATCTAGAAACTCTGAATTCTTAGAACGCCTTCTAGGTAAAGGAAGATAATCTTCAGATTCATTAAGATTCATATTGCAAAACAAATAATTGATAGGGGACACATCAATAACTTTTAGATGTTCATCTTGATTTTCATAGGAATTCGGTTTAGCGGCCATCTTATTGACTAAGGTAGCTTGCATATCCGAAATTTCAGCGGTCATCTTTTCAAGACGAGCAATTTGGGCCCTTATATGATCAAATTCTTTAGAAATATCATCGAGTTCTTTATTCATAAAGCTCATAAAACTTTTTTGTTCCTTAAGTTCGTTTCTAAAGAAATTATTGTGCTCAAATTGCAAAACCATATACTTTCTAACATTGCTTTCGATCTCCTCTAGCCTTTTAAGGTGAAGGTCACCAAATCTAGGTAGAGCCATCACAACAAATAGGCAAACTAACACACGAGCAAACAAAAGGACGAGGAAAAGGCAACGGAAAAAGAGGAGGAGATTGGGAAAGAGAGGGCGAATAAAACGGCAAGGGTGAAGTGGGGGAGAGGAAAACGAGAGGCAAATGGCAAATAATGTAATGCGAGAGATAGGGATTGTGATGGGTACTTGGTATGTTGACTTTTGCGTAAGCCTCACCGGCAACGGCGCCAGAAATTCTTCTTGCTACGTCTCGAGCTTGCATTGGTTTTCTCCGAAGAGGAGAGGATGATGCAGCACAGTAGCGTAAGTATTTCCCTCAGTTTTTGAGAACCAAGGTATCAATCCAGTAGGAGGTCACGCGCAAGTCCCTTGTACTTGCACAACACGATAGCAACTCGCAACCAACGCTTAGGGGTTGTCAATCCCTTCACGGTCACTTACAGAGTGAGATCTGATAGAGATAATATTTTTGGTATTTTTGATAGATAGATGCAAAGTAAAAAGTAAAGGCAAAGTAAAAACAAAGCAAGTAAATAAAGTGATATAGATTGATATGATGAGAATAGACCCGGGGGCCATAGGTTTCACTAGTGGCTTCTCTCAAGAGCATAAGTATTCTACGGTGGGTGAAAAAATTACTGTTGAGCAATTGACAGAATTGAGCATAGTTATGAGTATATCTAGGCAATGATCATGTATATAGGCATCACGTCCGTGACAAGTAGATCGAAACTATTACTCCACTCATCGACCGCTATCCAGCATGCATCTAGAGTATTAAGTTAAAAACTGAGTAACGCTTTAAGCAAGATGACATGATGTAGAGGGATAAATTCATGCGATATGATAAAAATCCCATCTTGTTATCCTCGATGGCAACAATACAATATGTGCCTTGCAACTCTTTCTGTCACTGAGTAAGGACACCGCAAGATTGAACCCAAAGCCATGCAGTTCTCCCATTGCAAGAACTACCAATCTAGTTGGCCAAACCAAACGGATAATTCGAAGAGACTTGCAAAGATAACTCAATCATACATAAAAGAATTCAGAGAAGAATCAAATATTTTCCATAGATAATACTGGATCATAAACCCACAATTCATCGATCTCAACAAACACACCGCAAAAAGAAGATTACATCAAATAGATCTCCACGAGAGAGGGGGGAACATTGTATTGAGATCCAAAAAGAGATAAGAAGCCATCAAGCTACTAGCTATGGACCCGAAGGTCTGAAGTAAACTACTCACACTTCATCGGAGGGCTATGATGATGATCTAGAAGCCCTCCGTGGTGGATGCCCCCTCCGGCGGAGCTCCGGAACAGGCCCCAAGATGGGATCTCGTGGATACAGAAGGTTGCGGCGGTGGAATTAGGTTTTTGGCTCCCCCTTTGATCATACGGGGATATGTAGGTATATATAGGAGGAAGGAGTATGTCGGTGGAGCTCCGAGGGGCCCACGAGGTAGGGGGGCGCGCCCAGGGGGGCGCGCCCTCCACCCTCGTGACCTCCTCGGAAGCTTCTTGGAGTAGGGTCCAAGTCTCCTAGATCATGTTCGGTTGGAAAATCACGATCCCGAAGGTTTCATTCCGTTTGGACTCTGTTTGATATTCTGTTTCATCGAAATACTGAAAAAGGCAAAAAACAGCAATTCTGGGCTGGGCCTCCGGTTAATAGGTTAGTCCAAAAAGTAATATAAAAGTGAAAAATAAAGCCCAATATAGTCCAAAACAGTAGATAAAGTAGCATGGAGCAATCAAAAATTATAGATACGTTGGAGACGTATCAGCTATATATACCCCTCCACCTCCTCTTCATTCGTGGAGAGAGCCATCAGAACAAACCTACACTTCCAACTTACCATTTCTGAGAGAGAACCACCTACTCATGTGTTGAGGCCAAGATATTCCATTCCTACCATATGAATCTTGATCTCTAGCCTTCCCCAAGTTGCTTTCCACTCAAATCTTCTTTCCACCAGATCCAAATCCCATGAGAGAGAGTTGAGTGTTGGGGAGACTATCATTTGAAGCACAAGAGCAAGCAGTTCATCATCAACGCACCATTTGTTACTTCTTGGAGAGTGGTGTCTCCAAGATTGGCTAGGTGTCACTTGGGAGCCTCCGACAAGATTGTGGAGTTGAACCAAGGAGTTTGTAAGGGCAAGGAGATCGCCTACTTCATGAAGATCTACCGCTAGTGAGGCAAGTCCTTCGTGGACGACGGCCATGGTGGGATAGTCAAGGTTGCTTCTTCGTGGACCCTTCGTGGGTGGAGCCCTCCGTGGACTCGCGCAACCGTTACCCTTCGTGGGTTGAAGTCTCCATCAACGTGGATGTACGATAGCACCACCTATCGGAACCACGACAAAAACATCCATGTCTCCAATTGCGTTTGAATCCTCCAAACCCTTCCCTTTACTTTCTTGCAAGTTGCATGCTTTAATTTCCGCTGCTCATATACTCTTTGCATGCTTGCTTGAATTGTGTGATGATTGCTTGACTTGTTCAAAGATAGCTAAAATCTTCCAAACTCTAAAATTGGGAAAAGGTTAAGTTTTTAATTGGTCAAGTAGTCTAATCACCCCCCTCTAGACATACTTCAAGGTCCTACAAGTGGTATCAGATCTTTGGTCTCCATTTTCTTTGATTTCCAATGCTTTTGGTGGTCATAGCCTTGGTTTCACAACCTAGGAGAGTATGGCGTCTAGCGAGGGAAATTATCACCGTAGAGGTCCTTACTTTGATGGTACTAATTTTGCTAGTTGGAAGCATAAGATGAAAATGCATATTCTTGGACATAACCCCGCCGTTTGGGCTATTGTGTGTATTGGCTTGCAAGGTGAATTCTTTGATGGGAGAGAGCCAAACCGTGAAGCTAGCGTGGAAGAGTTGAAGATGCTGCGATACAACGCTCAAGCTTGTGATATCCTCTTCAACGGATTGTGCCCTGAGGAATTCAACAAAATCAGCCGTCTTGAGAATGCAAAGGAAATTTGGGATACTTTGATTGATATGCATGAAGGTACCGACTCCGTCAAAGAATCCAAGTTGGATGTGCTCCAAAGTCAGCTTGACAAGTTCAAAATGAAGGATGGTGAAGGTGTCGCTGAAATGTACTCTAGGCTTGCACTTATCACAAATGAGATTGCCGGCTTAGGGAGTGAAGAGATGACCGACAGATTCATCATCAAGAAGATCCTAAGAGCATTGGATGGAAAGTATGATACCGTGTGCACATTGATCCAAATGATGCCAAACTACAAAGATCTCAAGCCAACGGAAGTCATTGGAAGAATTGTTGCTCATGAGATGTCACTCAAGGATAAGGAGGAACTTCACAACAAGTCAAGTGGTGCTTACAAAGTCTCATGTGAAGCACCCACATCATCAAGTGAGAAACAAATCTTCAATGAAGAATTGAGCTTAATGGTGAAGAACTTCAACAAATTCTACAAGAGTAGAAGCAAAGAAAGAAGCTCTAAGTCAAGGTCCTACAATGACAAAAGATCTTCTAGTCGAGAGCGAAATTGGTACAATTGTTGGAGACCCGGACACTATTCCAATGAGTGTACGACACCCTACAAAAGAAGAGAAGATTCTCCAAAAAGAAGAAGCAAAAGAGAAGAATCACCACCAAGAGAGAGGAGGAGTAGAGATGATCGTTATGAACAAAGACCCTCACGGAGAAGCAAGGATTCGGAAAGGAAGGACAAGTCATCAAGGAGCTATACAAAACAAAGACATCAAGCTCATGTTGGTGAATGGGTATCCGGCTCCGACTCCGACAATCACTCCGAGAGAAGCTATCACTCCGACTCCGAATATACACAAGATGAAGGTGTTGCCGGTCTAGCACTTGTGTCAACCAACTCCTATGACATATTTGACTCACCAAATGAAGGAATTGGAAGATGCTTCATGGCCAAAGGTCCAAAGGTAACACATCCCGAGTATGTTGATTTCAATAGTGATGAAGATGACTTGCTAGGTGATGATGATTTACTTGTTGACAACTCTAGTGATGAATACTATGATGAAACGCAATTAATCATGCTAATCGAGATAAATCAAATGACAATGATAAGGAGAAGATTGAGCTTCTAACCAAATAACTAAACACTCTTAAGTTAGCTCATGAAACTATCTTCGAAGATCATCGAGAACTTTTAAGAGCTCATGAGAAGTTACGCTTTGAAAATCTCAATCTTGAGCAAGAGCATGAGTTCTTAAAAGCAATCAATGATGATCTCCGTAAGAAAAGTTCTTATTACATTGCCAAGCGTTTACTCTTATCTACTTGCATGCCTCAAGTCAAGTCTAGTAACAAGTACAAGAAAGATCCTTCCTCTAGTAGTAACAATAATAATGCCAAATCCAATATTGTTGCTTCTAGTAGTTCTCTTGATTCCACTAATGATTCTCTTAGCCAAGTTACACTTGAGCAAGAAAATAGCTTATTTAAGGGAATTATAGAGAAAGGTGTTTACAAGAGCCTTGCCAGGAGTAAGCAATTCGAGGAAATTGTACGCAAGCAAGGAAGGCACCGGAAGAATCAAGGTGTTGGTTTTGAACGAAAGTTCAATGCCAATGGAGTTGAGTGGGAAGAAGATCAATACCCCAAGACGAAGTTTGTTCCTCAACAAGAGAAGTATGATCCTACTTCCTTCAAGGGAACACAAGCACAAGATGATCTTCCACCACAAGACCACAAGAAGAAAGGCAAGGACAAGCTTCAAGAGGAGATTGATGCATTTGAAGAAGCACCTAAGGCCTCGGTCAAGTGGGTTCCCAAGACTACGTCAAGTTCTACTTCATCAAGTACAACTACAACTCGAAGGATTCCCATCAAGATGATGTGGATCCCGAAGAATAAGAACTAGAGAGTTCTTGAGGGTGACTCCGCCAACATTCTTCACTCATACCATTATGGCAAGGACAAGTGCAATCAACTTCCACATCTTGCACTAGTTCAAGGAGTCACAAACCCTCATGTTGGTAAGGCAAGGGACAAGGTAACCTAATGATTTCATGGACATCATCTTGTGTGTGCATCACTCTATGTCTATGGATATTCTTGTTTGTTCCTTGTGGGACTAACCCATGTAGGTATGTTGAAAGTGCAACTCACTCCAAAGGATTGCTCCAAATGATCTACATCAACATTGAGCACCCACATCTTCAACACCTACATGAAGTCATCATTGACAAAACCCAAGGTTAGTTCATCCCTCTAAAAGGGGATCTCACATCTAGGGGGAGCTTAACTCTAAGAATTGAGTCAAAGCAACTCTAATGGTGTGAACACATCAATGCATTATGTAAAAGTGGTAACCCCACTTGAGCTTAAACGATGAGTATGACCTATGATCAAATGTTCTCATTTGACTCCTAAGTCAATGTACTCATATATAGATGACCTAGTCATCACCAATTGTTTGAGATGCTAGAATTGGTTGTGCATGCTTTGTCACATATTTTATTTGCCATTCTATTGTGTGAGCATTTTGGTTGCATATTTTACTCATTCGAGGACATCCAGTTGTTGCTTTGATTGTTGGGGTTCTTTTTCTTTTTTGCCAAGTGGATGGACAAGAATGCCTAAGAACCTTCTCTAGCTATCTATGCTTTTCTCGTCTCAAACTCTATTCATGCTACATCACAAAATTTGATCAAGTCAGATTCGAACCACTCTGTGTGAGGAGCACTCGGAGTCCCCGATTCGTCATAGACTTAAACTTCCAAAACTTCTTTGTGATTCTCGGTCTGACCGATTCCTCCATTTCGGTCCTACCAAGATCACTAAGTCGATCTAGGTTTTCATTCTCGGTGCAACCGATTTGAACGTTTCGGTCACACCGAGTTGCAGTAACTGTATACATTTATGCATCTGGGTGCCACCGAGTTGTTCCACTCGGTCACACCGACAGGGTCGGGCTATATATACTCACGGGCGAAAATTTGGAAATTTCTCCGAACCTCTTCGCTCGCGCAATAGCTCGCTCTGCCTCCAGGGTCTCCGGATCGTCTCCTCGTCACCAGCCGCCTCCTGTCACTGGTCTCCGCCGCCGTCAATGGAATTCACCCCGCCTTTGCCGCCGTAGCGAGTTCATCGTCAAGCTAGGGTATGGACTCGATCACAGTGCTATCCTCGTCCGATTCCTAGCACATTGTGTTCATTATGATTCTTGCCACAATTGAAACACTCCTATCCAGTCAATACAATCCTTAGATTAGATGCGATTTGAAAATTTAGGGTTAGGTTTCCGCCGAAACCATCTTGGACCCACCGAGTTGAAAAACTCGGTCCCACCGATTTGGCTAACGCCATTGCACTAGTAACTCTCGGTCTAACCAAGAATTGCTAATCGGTGTGACCAATTTTAGGACTTTGTGAAACCCTGGCAGTCTCGGTGCCACCGAACTATGACTCGGTCCGACCGAGTTCACCAGTTTAGGCTCCAAAACTGCTTTGGTATCACCGAGTTCGAAAATCGGTTGATCCGAAATGCTTTCTGTGGAAAACTAAAACTGAGTTTTTGAATCATTCTTTTGCAGAAATCTCTGCATTTTGTGATGCTCATCCATTCTATCTCATCTATAACTATTCACAGGGTCAGCAGTCAGTGATTTGCAGCATGTTAGACCAAAGTGATAGTCAGAACAAGTCAGAAGAGCACAATCACATGAGTGAGGGCACTAGTCCCTCTAGCACTTCAGATGATGGCAGCAGGAGCACCCCAAGCAATCTGCTTAAAGCTGCCACCAGGACAAGGAAGAAGAGAACCTCAGAATCTGAAGATGAGGATTATATGGCAGAAGAAGATGAGGCTACCTCCAAGAAGGCAGTGCTCAAAAAGGAGTATGCCTCAGCAAAGAACACAAAGCCTGGACTCAATAGGAAGGTTCCTGCCAAGAGGACACCTATGCTAAAGGTCAGAGGATCAACTCAAGTGCCTGAAAAGACAGAACCCAAAGAGGCACCTGCAATAAGAGTCACAACTTCCAAACCCAAGAAAGTTCCCACTGGAGAAACTATGGAGTTTACCATTGAATCAGAAGATGAAGCTGCTGGTCAAGATAAGAAGAAGAAGAGAGCCAGAACCACTACTGCCCAGGTTCTTGGAAATCCCTCTATGAGGAGAGACTCTGAAGAGGAAGAAGAGGTTGCTGCACCAGCACCCAAGGCACAAAAGCTAATGGGTGATGCTATTAAGTCAAGGGCTGCAACATCAAAGCCCGAGGAAGCACCCAAAGCTGCCCCAAGCCCAAGACTGCACCAAAGAGGAATACCAGGTGTATTCCAGCTGCTGAGAAGAACAAGGCCCCAGTGCCTGAAGTTGCTGATGAGGAAGATGATGAAGGACAAGTCCTGAGAAAGCTAAAGCCCAAGATTCCAGACCACAATGATGCTCATCCTGTGGCTGAGAACATGAAGTCGAGAAAGGATGTAGGACTCAGATTGTGGAGGCTGTCAGATCCATATGCTACCAGGAGAAGGACTGCTATTGACTACAGGTTCCACACTAAGGAATACCAGGACTTCTATGAGACAGTACTGTTGGACAAGAAACCAATAGTGTGTGATATGAGGTGGGTCGACTGGACCTACATGAAGGAAAATGAGGAACACTATCCTGGAGTGCAAGACAGTTTTTTTGCTTGTGGAGTTGCAGACTTTGTTGGGCAGAAGCTCACAAAGTGGAATGATGAGCTCATTATGCAATTCTACTCCACAACACACTTCTATCCAGATGGCAGGATAGTTTGGATGTCTGAAGGTACAAGGTACCAGTCAACAATTGAGGAACGGGCCAGTCTGATTAATGCCCCAAAGGAGAGTGAAGATGACTTGGATGTCTATGCCAAGAAGAAGATGGACCACAATACCATGGCTCATATGTACAAGGAAATTCCTGATGCTGCAGTTGAGACTCATAAGTTTGGGTCAGTCCACTTCCTTCTGTCAGGGCTGCCAACAATCAACTGGATCCTAAGGCACACTCTATTGCCCAAGTCAGGTGACCACAACATGGTTAGAGGGCATGCTATCAACTTGCTGCACTTGTTTGATGTGCCACAAAAATTCAGGTCATGAGCCTCATTGTCGAGACCATTAAGAGGACAGCAGCAGATCAGAAGAGGAGTTGTGGGTATGCCCCACAGATTCAGGAGTTGATTAACTCAAAGATGGGCATAGGAACTTACTTGCTGGATAAGGAACATTTTGCTATCTATCCATACTTTGAGGACAATCAAGTTGTGATGAATGAGAATGAACCATCATCAGTGCAAGCTCAAGAGAAGAAGGAGAAGGCAAAGAGAGAGAAGGATGCCAAGATGCCAACTCAAGAGGAGGCATCTGAATACTTTTTGAAGAACAAGCAAGAGCAGCTTGGTTACTTGATAGCATCAACACTGAGGATTGAGAAGGGGTTGGCCACCCTAACTCAAAACCAGGAGAGCCTGGAAAGAATCATGGAACAAAAATTCTATGATCTAGATGTCAAAGTAACTGAGATTCAGTCAGTTGTGGAGCAGCTCCAGGATGACATGCAGGAGAGGAAGGGCAAGACAACCACTGATACATTTGCCAGAGTGCCTAGAGCTCATAGGTCAGCTGCAGTGCCTGTGACAGACTCCAGAGCCACATCATCTGCACCAGCTACAACTCCTACAGCTCCAGTGCAACCAGCTCCAGCACCAACTCCTCCAGCTCCATCCACTTCAACTGAAGCCTTCGTCCAAGGAGCCATCTCTACACCACCACCTGAAGATCAAGCCTGAGAGTCGATCTAGCACTATGCATTTTCTATGAACTTTTTGGTAACTTGTTGCCAAAGGGGGAGAAAAATGTATAGATCATAGGCTTTGAGAGAGAGTGTGTTGCTTTTGTTCTCTCTTGCTTTGGCGGTTAAATCTTTGTTTGCTTTTGATTGCTTGAGATACTATGCTATTATCTGTGAGACATTGATGATCATGTGTTTGATCATAAGCTACACTTATGCTTGTTAGATGATATTATCTAACCTATCCTTAAATGATCATTCACTTTGCTTGGTGATGAGTGCATGTATTCAATCTTTATTATTTTGAGCGCTCCACCAAGATGTATGTGAAATGGAAGAGTAACCCATGAGCCTAATTCCTTGTGCATTTGCAGTCCAAAGCAAATTTTAAACTATGCACAAATTTATGGGGAGCTCTTGCTTATCACATACTTCTCAAAGCGACGATGTTTTTCAATCTTATTATCATGGGTCGAAGCTTTGATCTATATGTTGTCATCAATTACCAAAAGGGGGGAGATTGAAAGTGCAACTATCCCTAGGTGGTTTTGGTAATTCATAACAACATATAGCTCATTGAGCTAATACTATTCCGAGACTATTATTTCAGGAAAGCTCAATGAATGGCATGGCATGGATGATGAAAGTGGATCCCTCAAAATATCAAGGACAAAGGATTGGCTCAAGCTCAAAAGCTCAAGACTCTTCATTTTACATTTTAGTGACCCAAGATCACATTGAATCTATAGGAAAATCCAATACTATCAAGGAGGGATGAGGTGTTGCTTAATGAGCCTCTTGGTTCATGTGCTTAGTGATATGCTCCAAATACCCTCAACTACTTTCTCACATCCACATCTGACCTAAACCCAAAGTCAAAATCGGTCCCACCAATTCTTTCTATCCGGCGCCACCAAGTTCAAATGTCATAGCCATTGCCACAAACCCTAGGCAAATCAGTCTTACCGATAGGGATCTCGGTCTCACCAAGATGGGGTTGTAATCTCTTTGTTTCCCTTCGTAACGTTTCAGTCTAACCGAAGTGAGCGATCGGTCCCACCGAGATTGCAATGTAAACTCCCTGTTTCTTTTTCGTAACATTTCGGTCTCACCGAAATGAGCGAATCGGTCCCACCGAGTTTACCTGACCAACTCTCTGGAAAGCTTATTACCAAAATCGGTCTCACCGAGTTTGTGTAATGGGTCTAACTGAGATTACGTTATTCCCTAACCCTAACCATATCGGTCCTACCGAGTTGCATGTCGGTCCCACCGAAAATCCTAACGGTCACTAGGTTTACTAAATCGGTCTGACCGAGTCTATTGAATCGGTCCCACCGAGTTTGGTAAATTGTGTGTAACGGTTAGATTTTGTGTGGAGGCTATATATACCCCTCCACCTCCTCTTTATTCGTGGAGAGAGCCATCAGAACAAACATACACTTCCAACTTACCATTTCTGAGAGAGAACCACCTACTGATGTGTTGAGGCCAAGATATTCCATTCCTACCATATGAATCTTGATCTCTAGCCTTCCCCAAGTGGCTTTCCACTCAAATCTTCTTTCCACCAGATCCAAATCCCATGAGAGAGAGTTGAGTGTTGGGGAGACTATCATTTGAAGCACAAGAGCAAGGAGTTCATCATCAATGCACCATTTGTTACCTCTTGGAGAGTGGTGTCTCCTAGATTGGCTAGGTGTCACTTGGGAGCCTCCG
Organism: Triticum timopheevii; assembly: GCA_963921465.1. NCBI lineage: Eukaryota > Viridiplantae > Streptophyta > Magnoliopsida > Poales > Poaceae > Triticum > Triticum timopheevii. Next base: position 107,840,809 of record OY997264.1, read on the forward strand.
ACAAGATTGTGGAGTTGAACCAAGGAGTTTGTAAGGGCAAGGAGGTCGCCTACTTCGTGAAGATCTACCGCTAGTGAGGCAAGTCCTTCGTGGACGACGGCCATGGTGGGATAGACAAGGTTGCTTCTTCGTGAACCCTTCGTGGGTGGAGCCCTCCGTGGCCTCGCGCAACCGTTACCCTTCGTGGGTTGAAGTCTCCATCAACGTGGATGTACGATAGCACCACCTATCGGAACCATGACAAAAACATTCATGTCTCCAATTGCGTTTGAATCCTCCAAACCCTTCCCTTTACTTTCTTGCAAGTTGCATGCTTTAATTTCCACTGCTCATATACTCTTTGCATGCTTGCTTGAATTGTGTGATGATTGCTTGACTTGTTCAAAGATAGCTAAAATCTGCCAAACTCTAAGATTGGGAAAAGGTTAAGTTTTTAATTGTTCAAGTAGTCTAATCACCCCCCCTCTAGACATACTTCAAGGTCCTACAAGTCAGCACGATGGCGTGGTGACGATCTTGATGTTCTACCGACGCAGGGCTTCGCCTAAGCACCGCTACAATATTATCGAGGAGGACTATGGTGGAGGGGGGCACCGCACACGGCTAAGAGATCAAGAGATCAATTGTTGTGTCTATAGGTGCCCCCTGCCCCCGTATATAAAGGAGCAAGGGGGGAGGGGGCGGGCGGCCTAGGAGGGGGCGTGCCATGGGGAGTCCTACTCCCACCGGGAGTGGGACTCCATCCTCCTTGCTGGACTTGGAGAAGGGGGGAAAGAAGAGGGAGAGAGATGAAGGAAAGGGGGGGGCGCCGCCCCCCTCTCCTTGTCCTATTCGGACTAGGGGGGAGGTGTTGGGGAACGTAGTAATTTCAAAAAATTTCCTATGCACACGCAAGATCATGGTGATGGCATAGCAACGAGAGGGGAGAGTACTGTCCACGTACCCTCGTAGACCGTAAGCGGAAGCGTTATGACAACGCGGTTGATGTAGTCGTACGTCTTCACGATCCGACCGATCCAAGTACCGAACGTACGGCACCTCCGAGTTCAGCACACGTTCAGCTCGATGACGATCCCCGGACTCCAATCCAGCAAAGTGTCGGGGATGAGTTCCGTCAGCACGACGGCATGGTGACGATCATGATGTTCTACCGGCGCAGGGCTTCGCCTAAACTCCGCGACGATATGACCGAGGTGGAATATGGTGGAGGGGGCACCGCACACGGCTAAGGAACGATCCGTAGATCAACTTGTGTGTCTATGGGGTGCCCCCTGCCCCGTATATAAAGGAGTGGAGGAGGGCAGGGCCGGCCCTCTCTATGGCGCGGGAGGGCCGGCCCTCTCTATGGCGTGCCCTAGGGGAGTCCTACTCCCACTGGGAGTAGGATTCCCCCTTTCCTAGTCCAACTAGGAGTCCTTCCAAGTAGTAGGAGTAGGAGACAAGGAAGGGGAAGAGAGAAGGGAAGGAAGGAGGGGGTGCGGCCCCTCCCCCTAGTCCAATTCGGACTAGGCCTTGGGGGGGCGCGCGGCCTGCCCTAGGCAGCCCATCTCTCTTTCCCGTATGGACCAATTAGGCCCAATACTTCTCCCGCGAATTCCCGTAACTCTCCGGTACTCCGAAAAATACCCGAATCACTCGGAACCTTTCCGAAGTCCGAATATAGTCGTCCAATATATCGATCTTTACGTCTCGCCATTTCGAGACTCCTTGTCATGTCCCCGATCTCATCCGGGACTCCGAACTCCTTCGGTACATCAAAACTCATAAACTCATAATAAAACTGTCATTGAAACCTTAAGCGTGCGGACCCTACGGGTTCGAGAACTATCTAGACATGACCTAGAACTATTCTTGGTCAATAACCAATAGCGGAACCTGGATGCCCATATTGGCTCCTACATATTCTACGGAGATCTTTATCGGTCAAACCGCATAACAACATACTTTGTTCCCTTTATCATCGGTATGTTACTTGTCCGAGATTCGATCGTCGGTATCCAACACCTAGTTCAATCTCGTTACCGGCAAGTCTCTTTAATCGTTACATAATGCATCATTCCATAACTAACTGATTAGTTACATTGCTTGCAAGGCTTATAGTGATGTGCATTACCGAGAGGGCCCAGAGATACCTCTCCGACAATCAGAGTGACAAAACCTAATCTCGAAATACGCCAACCCAACATGTACCTTCGGAGACACCTGTAGTACTCCTTTATAATCACCCAGTTACGTTGTGACGTTTGGTAGCGCCCAAAGTGTTCCTCCGGTAAATGGGAGTTGCATAATCTCATAGTTACAGGAACATGTATAAGTCATGAAGAAAGCAATAGCAACATACTAAACGATCAAGTGCTAAGCTAACGGAATGTGTCAAGTCAATCACATCATTCTCCTAATGATGTGATCCCGTTAATCAAATGACAACTCTTTTGTCCATGGTTAGGAAACATAACCATCTTTGATAAACGAGCTAGTCAAGTAGAGGCATACTAGTGACACTATGTTTTGTCTATGTATTCACACATGTATTATGTTTCCGGTTAATACAATTCTAGCATGAATAATAAACATTTATCATGAAATAAGGAAATAAATAATAACTTTATTATTGCCTCTACGGCATATTTCCTTCAGTCTCCCACTTGCACTAGAGTCAATAATCTAGTTCATATCGCCATGTGATTTAACACCAATATTCATATCTATATATGATTAATACCCATAGTTCACATCGTCATGTGACTAACACCCAAAGGGTTTACTAGAGTCAATAATCTAGTTCACATCGCTATGTGATTAACACCCAAAGATTACTAAGGTGTGATCATGTTTTGCTCGTGAGCGAAGCTTAGTCAACGGGTCTGTCATATTCAGAGCCGTATGTATTTTGCAAATATTCTATGTCTACAATGTTCTGCATGGAGCTACTCTAGCTAAATGCTCCCACTTTCAATATGTATCCAGATTGAGATTTAGAGTTATCTGGATTGGTGTAAAAGCTTGCATCATTGTAACTTTTTACGACGGGCTCTTTTATCACCTCCATAATCGAGAAACATGTCCTTAGTCCTTACTAAGGATATTCTTGACCACTGTCCAGTGATCTACTCTTAGATCAAAATTGTATTCCTTTGGCAAACTCAGAGCAAGGCATACAATAAGTCTAGTTCACAGCATAGCATACTTTATAGAACCTATGACTGAGGCATAGGGAATGACTTTTCATTCTCTTTCTATTTTCTGCCATGGTCGGGTCTTGAGTCTTACTTAACTTCACACCTTTGCATCACAGGCAAGAACTCCTTCTTTGATTGCTCCATTTTGGACTATTTCAAAAATTTATCAAGGTATGTACTCATTGAAAAAATCTTATCAAGTGTCTTGATCTGTCTATATAGATCTTGATGCTCAATGTGTAAGCAGCTTCACCGAGGTCTTGCTTTGAAAAACTCCTTTCAAAACACTCCTTTATGATTTGCAAAATAATTCTACATTATTTCCGATCAACAATATGTCATTCACATATACTTATCAGAAATGCTGTAGTGCTCCCACTCACTTTCTTGTAAATACAGGCTTCTCCAAAAGTCTGTATAAAACCATATGCTTTGATCAACTCATCAAAGCATATATTCCAACTCCGAGATGCTTGCACCAGTCCATAGATGGATCGCTGGAGCTTGCACACTTTGTTAGCATCTTTAGGATTGACAAAACCTTCTGGTTGCATCATATACAACTCTTCTTTAATAAATCCATTAAAGAATGCAGTTTTGACATCCATTTGCCAGATTTCATAAAATGTGGCAATTGCTAACATGATTTGGACAGACTTAAGCATCACTACAGTTGAGAAAATCTCATTGTAGTCAACACCTTGAACTTGTCAAAAACCTTTTTGCGACAAGTCGAGCTTTGTAGATAGTAACACTACTATCAACGTCCGTCTTCCTCTTGAAGATCCATTTATTTCTTATGGTTTGCCGATCATCGGGCAAGTCCACCAAAGTCCACACTTTGTTCTCATACATGGATCCTATCTCAGATTTCATGGCCTCCAGCCATTTTGCGGAATCTAGGCTCATCGTCGCTTCCTCATAGTTCGTAGGTTTATCATGGTCTAGTAACATGACTTTCAGAACAGGATTACCGTACCACTCTGGTGCGGACCGTACTCTGGAAGACCTACGAGGTTCTATAGTAACTTGATCTGAAGTTTCATGATCGTCATCATTAGCTTCCTCACTAGTTGGTTTAGGAATCACTGGAACTGATTTCAGTGATGAACTATTTTCCAATTCGGGAGAAGGTACAGTTACCTCATCTAGTTCTACTTTCCTCCCACTCACTTCTTTCGAGATAAACTCCTTCTCAAGAAAGGATCCATTTTTAGCAACAAATAACTTGCCTTCGGATCTGTGATAGAATGTGTACCCAACAATTTCCTTTGGGTATTCCATGAAGACGCACTTCCCCGATTTGGGTTTGAGCTTATCAGGATGAAACTTTTTCACATAAGCATTGCAGCCCCAAACTTTAAGAAACGACAACCTGGGTTTCTTGCTAAATCACAGTTCATATGGTGTCATCTCAACGGATTTAGATGGTGCCCTTTTAACGTGAATGCAGCTGTCTCTAATGCATAACCCCAAAACAATAGTGGTAAATCAGTAGGAGACATCATAGATCGCACCATATCCAATAAAGTGCGGTTACGATGTTCAGACACACCATAACGTTGTGGTGTTCCAGGGGGCGTGAGCTATGAAACTATTCCACATTGTTTTAATTGAAGACCAAACTCGTAACTCAAATATTCGTCTCTGCGATTAGATCGCAGAAACTTTATTTTCTTGTTACGATGATTTTTCCACTTCACTCTGAAATTCTTTGAACCTTTCAACTATTTCAGACTTATGTTTCATCTAGTAGATATTCCCATATCTGCTCAAATCATCTTGTGAAGGTCAGAAAATAACGATACTTGCCACGAGCATCAACACTCATTGGATCGCATACATCGGTATGTATTATTTCCAATAAGTCAGTAGCTTGTTCCATTGTTCTGGAGAACGGAGTTTTAGTCATCTTGCCCAAAAGGCACGGTTCGCAAGCATCAAATGATTCATAACCAAGTGATTCCAAAAATCCATCTTTGTGGAGTTTGTTCATGCGCTTTACACCAATATGACCCAAACGGCAGTGCCACAAATAAGTTGCACTATCATTATTAACTTTGCATCTTTTGGCATCAATATTATGAATATGTGTATCACTACGATCGAGATCCAACAAACTATTTTCATTGGGTGTATGACCATTGAAGGTTTTATTCATGTAAATAGAACAACAATTATTCTCTAACTTTAAATGAATAACCGTATTGCAATAAACATGATCAAATCATATTCATGCTCAACGCAAAAGCTAAATAACATTTATTTAGGTTTAACACTAATCCCGAAAGTATAGGGAGTGTGTGATGATGATCATATCAATCTTGGAACTACTTCCAATACTCATCGTCACTTCCCCTTCAACTAGTCTCTGTTTATTCTGTAACTCCTGTTTCGAGTTACTAAATTTTTAGCAACCGAACAAGTATCAAATACTCAGGGGCTACTATAAACACTAGTAAGGTACACATTAATAACCTGTACATCAAAATATACCCTTGTTCACTTTGCCATCCTTCTTATCCACCAAATATTTGGAGTAGTTCCACTTCCAGTGACCATTTCCTTTGCAGTAGAAGCACTCAGTTTCAGGCTTAGGTCCAGCTTTGGGCTTCTTCACGGGAGTGACAACTTGTTTGCCATTCTACTTGAAGTTTCCCTTTCTTTCCCTTTGCCCTTTTTCTTGAAACTAGTGGTCTTGTCAATCATCAACACTTGATGTTTTTTCTTGATTTCTACCTTCGTCGATTTCAACATCACGAAGAGCTCGGGAATTGTTTTCGTCATCCCTTGCATACTATAGTTCATCACGAAGTTCTAGTAACTTAGTGATGGTGACTAGAGAATTCTGTCAATCACTGTCTTATCTGGAAGATTAACTCCCACTTGATTCAAGCGATTGAAGTACCCAGACAATCTGAGCACATGCTCACTAGTTGAGCGATTCTCCTCCATGTTTTAGCTATAGAACTTGTTGGAGACTTCATATCTCTCAACTCGGGTATTTGCTTGAAATATCAACTTCAATTTCTGGAACATCTCATATGGTCCATGACGTTCAAAACGTCCTTGAAGTCCCGATTCTAAGCCGTTAAGCATGGTGCACTAAACTATCAAGTAGTCATCATATTGAGCTAGCTAAACGTTCATAACGTCTGCATCTGCTCCTGCAATAGGTCTGTCACCTAGCGGTGCATTAAGGACATAATTCTTCTGTGCAGCAATGAGGATAAACCTCAGATCACGGATCCAATCCGCATCATTGCTACTAACATCTTTGAACACAATTTTCTCTAGGAACATATCAAAATAAACATATGAAAGCAACAACGCAAGCTATTGATCTATAACATAATTTGCAAAATACTACCAGGACTAAGTTCATGATAAATTTAAGTTTAATTAATCATATTACTTAAGAACTCCCACTTAGACAGACATCTCTCGAGTTATCTAAGTGATTACGTGATCCAAATCAACTAAACCATAACCGATCATCATGTGAGATGGAGTAGTTTTCAATGGTGAACATCACTATGTTGATCATATCTACTATATGATTCACGCTTGACCTTTCGGTCTCCGGCCATATCTGCATATGCTAGGCTCGTCAAGTTTAACCTGAGTATTCTGCGTGTGCAAAACTGGCTTGCACCCGTTGTAGATGGACGTAGAGCTTATCACACCCGATCATCACGTGGTGTCTGGGCACGACAAACTTTGGCAATAGTGCATACTCAGGGAGAACACTTCTTGATAATTTTTAGTGAGAGATCATCTTAAAATGCTACCGTCAATCAAAGCAAGATAAGATGCATAAAGGATAAACATCACATGCAATCAATATAAATGATACGATATGGCCATCATCATCTTGTGCTTGTGATCTCCATCTCTGAAGCACCATCGTGATCACCATCGTCACCGGCGCGACACCTTGATCTCCATCGTAGCATCGTTGTCGTTTATGCCAGCTATTGCTTCTACGACTATCGCTACCGCTTAGTGATAAAGTAAAGCAATTACAGGGCGTTTGCATTTCATACAATAAAGCGACAACCATATGGCTCCTGCCAGTTGCCGATAACTTCGGTTACAAAACATGATCATCTCATACAATAAAATATAGCATCACGTCTTGACCATATCACATCACAACATGCCCTGCAAAAACAAGTTAGACGTCCTCTACTTTGTTGTTGCAAGTTTTACGTGGCTGCTACGGGCTTAGCAAGAACCCTTCTTACCTACGCATCAAAACCACAACGATAGTTCGTCAAGTTAGTGTTGTTTTAACCTTCGCAAGGACCGAGCGTACCCACACTCGATTCAGCTAAAGTGAGAGAGACAGACACCCGCCAACCACCTTTAAGCACGAGTGCTCGTAACGGTGAAACCAGTCTCGCGTACGCGTACGCGTAATGTCGGTCCGGGCCGCTTCATCTCACAATACCGCCGAACCAACATATGACATGCTGGTAAGCAGTATGACTTGTATCGTCCACAACTCATTTGTGTTCTACTCGTGCATATGACATCTACGCATAAAACCTGGCTCTGATACCACTGTTGGGGAACGTAGTAATTTCAAAAAATTTCCTACGCACACGCAAGATCATGGTAATGGCATAGCAACGAGAGGGGAGAGTATTGTCCACATACCCTCGTAGACCGTAAGCGGAAGCGTTATGACAACGCGGTTGATGTAGTCGTACGTCTTCACGATCTAACTGATCCAAGTACCGAACGTACGGCACCTTCGAGTTCAGCACACGTTCAGCTCGATGACGATCCCCCGACTCCAATCCAGCAAAGTGTCGGGGATGAGTTCCGTCAGCATGACGGCGTGGTGACGATGATGATGTTCTACCGGCGCAGGGCTTCGCCTAAATTCCGCAACGATATGACCGAGGTGGAATATGGTGGAGGGGGCACCGCACACGGCTAAGGAACGATCCGTAGATCAACTTGTGTGTCTATGGGGTGCCCTCTGCCCCCGTATATAAAGGAGTGTAGGAGGGGAGGGCCGGCCCTCTCTATGGCGCGCCCTAGGGAAGTCCTACTCCCACCGGGAGTAGGATTCCCCCTTTCCTAATCCAACTAGGAGTCCTTCCAAGTAGTAGGAGTAGGAGACAAGGAAGGGGAAGAGAGAAGGGAAGGAAGGAGGGGGTGCGGCCCCTCCCCCTAGTCCAATTTGGACTAGGCCTGGGGGGGCGCGGCCTGCCCTAGGCAGCCCCTCTTTCTTTCCTATATAGCCCAATAAGGCCCAATACTTCTCCCGGCGAATTTCCCTAACTCTCCGGTACTCCGAAAAATACCCGAATCACTCGGAACCTTTCCGAAGTCCGAATATAGTCGTCCAATATATCGATCTTTACGTCTCGACCATTTCGAGACTCCTCGTCATGTCCGCGATCTCATCCGGGACTCCGAACTCCTTCGGTACATCAAAACTCATAAACTCATAATAAAACTGTCATTGAAACCTTAAGCGTGCGGACCCTACGGGTTCGAGAACTATGTAGACATGACCTAGAACTATTCTGGGTCAATAACCAATAGCGGAACCTGGATGCCCATATTGGCTCCTACATATTCTATGAAGATCTTTATCGGTCAAACCGCATAACAACATACTTTGTTCCCTTTGTCATCGGTATGTTACTTGTCCGAGATTCGATCGTCGGTATCCAATACCTAGTTCAATCTCGTTACCGGCAAGTCTCTTTACTCGTTACGTAATGCATCATTCCGTAACTAACTCATTAGCTACATTGCTTGCAAGGCTTATAGTGATGTGCATTACCGAGAGGGCCCAGAGATACCTCTCCGACAATCAGAGTGACAAAACCTAATCTCGAAATATGCCAACCCAACATGTACCTTCGGAGACACCTGTAGTACTCCTTTATAATCACCCAGTTACGTTGTGACGTTTGGTAGCACCCAAAGTGTTCCTCCGGTAAACGGGAGTTGCATAATCTCATAGTTACAGGAACATGTATAAGTCATGAAGAAAGCAATAACAACATACTAAACGATCAAGTGCTAAGCTAACGGAATGGGTCAAGTCAATCACATCATTCTCCTAATGATGTGATCCCGTTAATCAAATGACAACTCTTTTTTCCATGGTTAGGAAACATAACCATCTTTGATTAACGAGCTAGTCAAGTAGAGACATACTAGTGACACTATGTTTTGTCTATGTATTCACACATGTATTATGTTTCCGGTTAATACAATTCTAGCATGAATAATAAACATTTATCATGAAATAAGGAAATAAATAATAACTTTATTATTGCCTCTAGGGCATATTTCCTTCAGGAGGGGCGTGCGGCCCTGCCCTGGCCTCCTCTCCTCTTCTCCACTAAGGCCCACTATGGCCCATTAAGCCCCCGGGGGGTTCCGGTAACCTCCCGGTACTCCGGTAAAATCCCGATTTCACCCGGAACACTTCCGATATCCAAATATAGGCTTCCAATATATCAATCTTCATGTCTAGACCATTTCGAGACTCCTTGTCATGTCCGTAATCACATTCAAGACTCCGAACAACCTTCGGTACATCAAAACTCATAAACTCATAATATAACTGTCATCGAAACCTTAAGCGTGCGGACCCTGCAGGTTCGAGAACTATGTAGACATGACCAAGGCACGTTTCCGGTCAATGACCAATAGAGGAACCTGGATGCTCATATTGGCTCCTACATATTCTACGAAGATCTTTATCGGTCAAACCGCATAACAACATACATTGTTCCCTTTGTCATCGGTATGTTACTTGCCCGAGTTTCGATCGTCGGTATCCCAATACCTAGTTCAATCCCATTACCGGCAAGTCTCTTTACTCGTTACGTAATGCATCATCCCGTAACTAACTCATTCGCTACATTACTTGCAAGGCTTATAGTGACGTGCATTAGCGAGAGGGCCCAGAGATACCTCTCCGACAATCGGAGTGACAATCCTAATCTCGAAATACGCCAACTCAACATGTACCTTCGGAGACACCTGTAGAGCACCTTTATAATCACCCAGTTACGTTGTAACGTTTGGTAGCACACAAAGTGTTCCTCCGGTAAACGGGAGTTGCATAATCTCATAGTCATAGGAACATGTATAAGTCATGAGGAAAGCAATAGCAACATACTAAACGATCAAGTGCTAAGCTAATGGAATGGGTCAAGTCAATCACATCATTCTCCTAATGATGTGATCCCGTTAATCAAATGACAACTCATGTATATGGCTAGGAAACTCAACCATCTTTGATAAACGAGCTAGTCAAGTAGAGGCATACTAGTGACATTATGTTTGTCTATGTATTCACACATGTACTAAGTTTCCGGTTAATACAATTCTAGCATGAATAATAAACATTTATCATGAAATAAGGAAATAAATAATAACTTTATTATTGCCTCTAGGGCATATTTCCTTCAGTCTCCCACTTGCACTAGAGTCAATAATCTAGTTCACATCACCATGTGATTTAACACCAATATTCACATCTGTATGTGATTAATACCCATAGTTCACATCGTCATGTGATCAACACCCAAAGGGTTTACTAGAGTCAATAATCTAGTTCACGTTTCTATCTGATTAACACCCAAAGAGTACTAAGGTATGATCATGTTTTGCTCATGAGAGAAGTTTAGTCAACGGGTATGTCACATTCAGAACCGTATGTATTTTGCAAATATTCTATGTCTACAATGCTCTGTGCGGAGCTACTCTAGCTAATTGCTCCCACTTTCAATATGCATCCAGATTGAGACTTAGAGTCACCTGGACCGGTGTAAAAGCTTGCATCGTTGTAACTCTTTATGACAAGCTCTTTTATCACTTCCATTATCGAGAAATATTACCTTAGTCCTCACTAAGGATATTCTTGACCGCTGTCCAGTGATCTACTCCTAGATCAAAATTGTACTCCCTTGCCAAAATCAGAGCAACGTATACAATAGGTCTGGTACACAGCATAGCATACTTTATAGAACCTATGACTGAGGCATAGGGAATGACTTTTCATTCTTTTTCTATTTTCTGCCATGGTCGGGTTTGAGTCTTACTCAACTTCACACCTTGCAACACAGGCAAGAACTCTTTCTTTGACTGTTACATTTTGAACTACTTCAAAATCTTGTCAAGGTATGTACTCATTGAAAATCTTATCAAGCGTATTGACCTATCTCAACAGATCTTGATGCGCAATATGTAAGCAACTTCACCGAGGTCTTTCATTGAAAAAACTCTTATTCAAGTATCCTTTTATGCTATCCATAATTTCTATATCATTTCCAATCAACAATATGTCATCTACATATAGTTTTAGAAATGGTACGGAGCTCCCACTCACTTTCTTGTAAATACAGGCTTCTCCAAAAGTCTGTATAAAACCATATGCTTTGATCAACTCATCAAAGCGTATATTCCAACTCTGAGATGCTTGCATCAGTCCATAGATGGATCGATGGAGCTTGCACATTTTGTTAGCTCCTTTAGGATTGACAAAACCTTCTGGTTGCATCATATACAACTCTTCTTTAATAAATCCATTAAGGAATGTGGTTTTGGCATCCATTTGCCAGATTTCATAAAATGTGGCAATTGCTAACATGATTCGGACAGACTTAAGCATCGCTATAGTTGGGAAAATCTCATTGTAGTCAACACCTTGAACTTGTCAAAAACCTTTTTGCGACAAGTCGAGCTTTGTAGACAGTTACACTACTATCAACGTCTGTCTTCCTCTTGAAGATCCATTTATTTTCTATGTCTTGCCGATCATCGGGCAAGTCAATAAAAGTCCACACTTTGTTCTACAACATGGATCCTATCTCAGATTTCATGGCCTCCAGCCATTTCGCGGAATCTGGGCTCATCATCGCTTCCTCATAGCTCGTAGGTTTATCATGGTCTAGTAACATGACTTCCAGAACAGGATTACCGTACCACTCTGGTGCGGACCGTACTCTAGAAGACCTACGAGGTTCTGTAGTAACTTGCTCTGAAGTTTCATGATCATCATCATTAGCTTCCTCACTAATTGGTGTAGGAATCACTTGAACTAATTTCTGTGATGAACTACTTTCCAATTCGGGAGAAGGTACAAATTACCTTATCAAGCTCTACTTTCCTCCCACTCACTTCTTTCGAGAGAAACTCCTTCTCTAGAAAGGATCCATCTTAGCAACGAATATCTTGCCTTCGGTTCTGTGATAGAAGGTGTACCCAACAGTTTCCTTTGGGCATTCTATGAAGCGCACTTCTCCGATTTGGGTTCGAGCTTATCAGGTTGAAACTTTTTCACATAAGCATCGCAGCCCCAAACTTTAAGAAACGACAACTTTGGTTTCTTGCCAAACCACAGTTTATAAGGCGCCGTCTCAACGGATTTTGATGGTGCCCTATTTTAATGTGAATGTAGCTATCTCTAATGCATAACCGCAAAATAATATTGGTAAATCGGTAAGAGACATCATTGATCGCACCATATCAAATAAAGTGTGGTTATGACATTCAGACACACCATTACGCTATGGTGTTCCAGGTGGCATGAGTTTGTGGAACTATTCCACATTATTTTTAACTGAAGGCCAAACTCATAACTCAAATATTCATCTCCATGATCAGATCGTAGAAACTTTATTTTCTTGTTACGATGATTTTCTACTTCACTCTGAAATTCTTTGAACCTTTCAACTGTTTCAGACTTATGTTTCGTCAAGTAGATATACCCATATCTGCTAAAATCATCTGTGAAGGTCAGAAAATAACGATACCCGCCACGAGCCTTAATACTCATTGGTCTGCATACATTAATATGTATTATTTCCAACAAGTCAGTAGCTCGTTCCATTGTTCTGGAGAACAGAGTTTTAGTCATCTTGCCCAAAAGGCATGGCTCGCAAGCATCAAATGATTCATAACCAAGTGATTCCAAAAATCCATCTTTATGGAGTTTCTTCATGCGCTTTGCACCGATATGACCCAAACGGCAGTGCCACAAATAAGTTGCACTGTCATTATTAACTTTGCATATTTTGGCATCAATATTATGAATATGTGTATCACTATGATCGAGATCCAACAAACTATTTTCATTGGGTGTATGACCATTGAAGGTTTTATTCATGTAAACAGAACAACAATTATTCTCTGACTTTAAATGAATAACAGTATTGCAATAAACATGATCAAATCATATTCATGCTCAACGCAAATGCCAAATAACATTTATTTAGGTTTAACACTAATCCAGAAAGTATAGGGAGTGTGTGATGATGATCATATTAATTTTGGAACTACTTCCAACACTCATCGTCACTTCCCCTTAACTAGTCTCTATTTATTATGTAACTCCTGTTTCGAGTTACTAATCTTAGCAACCGAACAAGTATCAAATACTCAGGGGCTACTATAAACACTAGCAAGGCACACATCAATAACCTGTATATCAAATATACCCTTGTTCATTTTGCCATCCTTCTTATCCACCAAATATTCAGGGCATTTCCGCTTCCAATGACCATTTTCTTTGCAGTAGAATCCATCAGTTTTAGGATTTGGTCCAGCTTTGGGCTTCTTCGCGGGAGTGACAACTTTCTTGTCATTCTATATGAAGTTCCCTTTCTTTCCCTTTGCCCTTTTCTTGAAACTAGTGGTATTGTCAGTCATCAACACTTGATGCTCTTTCTTGATTTCTACCTTCGTCGATTTCAACATCACGAAGAGCTCGGGAATCGTTTTCGTCATCCCTTGCATACTATAGTTCATCACGAAGTTCCAGTAACTTGGTGATGGTGACTAGAGAACTTTGTCAATCACTATCTTATCTGGAAGATTAACTCCCACTTGATTCAAGCGATTGTAGTACTCAGACAATCTAAGAACTTGCTCACTAGTTGAGCAATTCTCCTCCATCTTTTAGGCAAATTACTTGTCAGAGGTCTCATACCTCTTGACACGGGCATGAGTCTGAAATACCAATTTCATCTCTTGGAACATCTTATATGCTCCGTAGCGTTCAAAACATTTTTGAAGTCCCGGTTCTAAACCATAAAGCATGGTGCACTAAACTATCAAGTATTCATCATACCGAGCTTTGTCAAACGTTCATAACGTCTGCATCTGCTCCTGCAATAGGTCTGTCACCTAGCGGTGCATCAAGAACATAATTCTTCTGTGCAGCAATGAGGATAATCCTCAGATCACGGATCTAATCCGCATCATTGCTACTAACATCTTTCAACATAGTTTTTCTCTAGGAACATATCAAAATAAACATATAAGCAACAACGCGAGCTATTGATCTACAACATAATTTGCAAAATACTAGGGAGTTCTGGGAAGGCCTGGAAGACGTGGTTAGGAGTGTACCGATTGGTGAGAAGCTCTTCATAGGAGGAGACCTCAATGGCCACGTGGGTACATCTAGCACAGGTTTTGAAGGGGTGCATGGGGGCTTTGGCTATGGCATCAGGAATCAAGAAGGAGAAGATGTCTTAAGCTTTGCTCTAGCCTACAACATGATTGTAGCCAACACCCTCTTTAGAAAGAGAGAATCACATCTGGTGACTTTTAGTAGTGGCCAAACACTCTAGCCAGATTGATTTCATCCTCTCGAGAAGGGAAGATAGGCGTGCGTGCCTAGACTGTAAGGTGATACCTGGAGAGAGTGTTGTACCCCAGCATAAGCTGGTGGTTGCTGACTTCCGCTTTCGGATTCATGTCCAGCGGGATAAGCGGGCTAAAGTCGCTAGAACGAAGTGGTGGAAGCTTAAGGGGGAGGTAGCTCAGGCGTTCAAGGAGAGGGTCATTAAGGAGGGCCCTTGGGAGGAAGGAGGGGATGCGGACAATGTGTGGATGAAGATGGCGACTTGCATTCGTAAGGTGGCCTCAGAGGAGTTTGCAGTGTCCAGGGGAAGGAGAAGTGAAGATAAGGATACCTGGTGGTGGAATGATGATGTCCAGAAGGCGATTAAAGAGAAGAGAGATTGCTTCAGACGCCTATACCTGGATAGGAGTGCACACAACATAGAGGAGTACAAGATGGCGAAGAAGGCCGCAAAGCGAGCTGTTGGTGAAGCAAGGGGTCGGGCGTATGAGGACCTCTACCAACGGTTAGGCACGAAGGAAGGCGAAAGGGACATCTATAAGATGGCCAAGATCCAAGAGAGGAAGACGAGGGATATTGGCCAAGTCAAATGCATCAAGGACGGAGCAGGCCAACTCTTGGTGAAGGACGAGGAGATTAAGCATAGATGGCGGGAGTACTTCGACAAGTTGTTCAATGGGGAGAATGAAAGCTCTACCATTGAACTGGACGACTCTTTTGATGAGACCAGCATGCATTTTGTGCGTCGAATCCAGGAGTCTGAGGTCAAGGAGGCTTTAAAAAGGATGAAGGGAGGCAAGGCGATGGGCCCGGATTGTATCCCCATTGAGGTGTGGAAAGGTCTCGGGGACATAGCGATAGCATGGCTAACCAAGCTTTTCAACCTCATTTTTCGGGCAAACAAGATGCCAGAAGAATGGAGACGGAGTATATTAGTACCAATCTTCAAGAACAAGGGGGATGTTCAGAGTTGTACTAATTACCGTGGAATTAAGCTGATGAGCCATACAATGAAGCTATGGGAGAGAGTCATTGAGCACCGCTTAAGAAGAATGACAGGCGTGACCAAAAACCAGTTTGGTTTCATGCCTGGGAGGTCGACCATGGAAGCCATTTTCTTGGTACGACAGCTTATGGAGAGATATAGGGAGCAAAAGAAGGACTTGCATATGGTGTTCATTGACTTGGAGAAGGCCTATGATAAGATACCGCGGAATGTCATGTGGTGGGCCTTGGAGAAACACAAAGTCCCAGCAAAGTACATTACCCTCATCAAGGACATGTACGATAATGTTGTGACAAGTGTTCAAACAAGTGATGTCAACACTGATGACTTCCCGATTAAGATAGGACTGCATCAGGGGTCAGCTTTGAGCCCTTATCTTTTTGCATTGGTGATGGATGAGGTCACAAGGGATATACAAGGAGATATACCATGGTGTATGCTCTTTGCGGATGATGTGGTGCTAGTTGACGATAGTCGGGCGGGGGTAAATAGGAAGTTAGAGTTATGGAGACAAACCTTGGAATCGAAAGGGTTTAGGCTTAGTAGGACTAAAACCGAGTACATGATGTGCGGTTTTCAGTATTACTAGGTGTGAGGAGGAGGGGGTTAGCCTTGATGGTCAGGTGGTACCTCAGAAGGACATCTTTCGGTATTTGGGGTCAATGCTGCAGGAGGATGGGGGTATTGATGAAGATGTGAACCATCGGATCAAAGCCGGATGGATGAAGTGGCGCCAAGCTTCTGGCATTCTCTGTGACAAGAGAGTGCCACAAAAGCTAAAAGGCAAGTTCTACAGGACGGCGGTTCGACCCGCAATGTTGTATGGCGCTGAGTGTTGGCCGACTAAAAGGCGACATGTTCAACAGTTAGGTGTGGCGGAGATGCGTATGTTGAGATGGATGTGTGGCCACACGAGGAAGGATCGAGTCCGGAATGATGATATACGAGATAGAGTTGGGGTAGCACCAATTGAAGAGAAGCTTGTCCAACATCGTCTGAGATGGTTTGGGCATATCCAGCGCAGGCCTCCAGAAGCTCCAGTGCATAGCGGATGGCTAAAGCGTGCGGAGAATGTCAAGAGAGGGCGAGGTAGACCGAATTTGACATGGGAGGAGTCCGTTAAGAGAGACCTAAAGGATTGGGGTATCATCGAAGAGCTAGCTATGGACAGGGGTGCATGGAAGCTTGCTATCCATGTGCCAGAGCCATGAGTTGGTTGCGAGATCTTATGGGTTTCACCTCTAGCCTACCCCAACTTGCTTGGGACTAATGGCTTTGTTGTTGTTGTTGTTGTTGTTGTAATCATATCACTTAAGAACTCCCACTTAGATAGACATCCCTATAATCATCTAAGTGATCACGTGATCCAAATCAACTAAACCATGTCCGATCATCACGTGAGATGGAGTAGTTTTCAATGGTGAACATCACTATGTTGATCATATCTTCTATATGATTCAAGCTCGACCTTTCGGTCTTAGTGTTCCGAGGCCATATCTGTATATGCTAGGCTCGTCAAGTTTAACCTGCGTATTCCGCGTGTGCAACTGTTTTGCACCCGTTGTATTTGAATGTAGAGCCTATCACACCCGATCATCATGTGGTGTCTCAGCACGAAGAACTTTCGCAACGGTGCATACTCAGGGAGAACACTTATACCTTAAAATTTAGTGAGAGATCATCTTATAAAGCTACCGACGAACAAAGCAAAATAAGATGCATAAAGGATAAACATCACATGCAATCAGTATAAGTGATATGATATGGCCATCATCATCTTGTGCTTGTGATCTTCATCTCCGAAGCACCGTCATGATCACCATCGTCACCGGCGCGACACCATGATCTTCATCGTAGCATCATTGTCGTCTCGCCAACTATTGCTTCTATGACTATCACTACCGCTTAGTGATAAAGTAAAGCAATTACAGGGTGATTGCATTGCATACAATAAAGCGACAACCATATGGCTCCTGCCAGTTGCCAATAACTCGGTTACAAAACATGATCATCTCATACAATAAAATATAGCATCACATCTTGACCATATCGCATCACAACATGCCCTGCAAAAACAAGTTAGACGTCCTCTACTTTGTTGTTGCAAGTTTTACGTGGTTGCTACGGGCTGAGCAAGAACCGTTCTTACCTACACATCAAAACCACAACGATAGTTCATTAAGTTAGTGCTGTTTTAACCTTCTCAAGGACCGGGCGTAGCCACACTCGGTTCAACTAAAGTTGGAGAAACTGACACCCGCCAGCCACCTGTGTGCAAAGCATGTCGGTAGAACCAGTCTCGCGTAAGCGTACGCGTAATGTCGGTCCGGGCCGCTTCATCCAACAATACCGCGGAACCAAAGTATGACATGCTGGTAAGCAGTATGACTTGTATCGCCCACAACTCACTTGTGTTCTACTCATGCATATAACATCAACGCATAAAACCTAGGCTCTGATACCACTGTTGGGGAACGTAGTAATTTCAAAATTTTCCTACGCACACGTAAGATCATGGTGATGCATAGCAACGGGAGGGGAGAGTGTTGTCCATGTACCCTCATAGACTGAAAGCGGAAGTGTTAGAACAACGCGGTTGATGTAGTCGTACGTCTTCACGGCCCGACCGATCAAGCACCGAAACTACGTCACCTCCGAGTTCTAGTACACGTTCAGCTCGATGGCGTCCCTCGAACTCTGATCCAGCCGAGTGTCGAGGGAGAGTTCCGTCAGCATGACGGCGTGGTGACGATCTTGATGTTCTACCGTTGCAGGGCTTCGCCTAAGCACCGCTACAATATTATCGAGGAGGACTATGATGGAGGGGGCACCGCACACGGCTAAGAGATCAAGAGATCAATTGTTGTGTCTAGAGGTGCCCCCCTGCCCACGTATATAAAGGAGCAAGGGGGGAGGGGGCGGCTGGCCCAGGAGGGGGCCCGCCATGGGGAGTCCTACTCCCACCGGGAGTAGGACTCCCTCCTTCCTTGTTGGACTTGGAGAAGGGGGGAAAGAGGAGGAAGAGAGACGAAGGAAAGGGGGGGCGCCGCCCCCCTCTCCTTGTCCTATTCGGACTAGGGGGGAGGGGCACGCGGCCCTGCCTGGCCTCCTCTCCTCTTCTTCACTAAGGCCCACTATGGCCCATTAAGCCCCCGGGGGGTTCCGGTAACCTCCCGGTACTCCGGTAAAATCTCGATTTCACCCAGAACACTTCCGATATCCAAATATAGGCTTCCAATATATCAATCTTCATGTCTCGATCATTTCGAGACTCCTTTTCATGTCCGTAATCACATTCGGGACTCCGAACAACCTTCTGTACATCAAAACTCATAAACTCATAACATAACTGTCTTCGAAACCTTAAGCGTGTGGACCCTACGGGTTCGAGAACTATGTAGACATGACCGAGACACGTTTCCGGTCAATAACCAATAGCGGAACCTGGATGCTCATATTGGCTCCTACATATTCTACGAAGATCTTTATCGGTCAAACCGCATAACAACATACGTGTTCCCTTTGTCATCGGTATGTTACTTGCCCGAGATTCGATCGTCGGTATCTCAATACCTAGTTCAGTCTCGTTACCGGCAAGTCTCTTTACTCGTTACGTAATGCATCATCCCGTAACTAACTCATTAGCTACATTGCTTGCAAGGCTTATAGTGACGCGCATTACCGAGTGGGCCCAGAGATACCTCTCCGACAATCGGAGTGACAAATCCTCATCTCGAAATACGCCAACTCAACATGTACCTTCGGACACACCTGTAGAGCACCTTTATAATCACCCAGTTACGTTGTGACGTTTGGTAGCACACAAAGTGTTCCTCCGGTAAACGGGGATTGCATAATCTCATAGTCATAGGAACATGTATAAGTCATGAAGAAAGCAATAGCAACATACTAAAGGTTCAAGTGCTAAGCTAATGGAATGGGTCAAGTCAATCACATCATTCTCCTAATGATGTGATCCCGTTAATCAAATGACAACTCATGTCTATGGCTAGGAAACTCAGCCATCTTTGATCAACGAGCTAGTCAGGTAGAGGTATACTAGTGACATTATGTTTGTCTATGTATTCACACATGTACTAAGTTTCCGGTTAATACAATTATAGCATGAATAATAAACATTTATCATGAAATAAGAAAATAAATAATAACTTTATTATTGCCTCTAGGGCATATTTCCTTCAGCTGGATTAGTATCTGCAGAGGATTACAAACCCATCAGTTTATCTTGAGTCATACACAAGTGCTAGCAAACAGAATAGACCTATCATCCATTCTTTGTACTCTTTCCATTCCATAATTAATGTAGTGCACATAGATAAACTTTGACCAAGTTTGTGGAGAAGAACATTGACATCTAGAATGCTGAAAAAATGTCTAATTTTTGCAGGACAGAACCCCATTGATCGTAGGCACATCATCAAGAAGATTAAATTTCCAACTGATTTGGATATGGTCATGGCGACGCATCCAACATATATATACTATAAAATAGGGCGATAAGATAGACAAGTATTGTGTCCAGGAATATAAAGTCAAAAGAAAAACATGTTGAGGGAGAAGTAAATTGTGGGAATTAAAGGAACAAGAATGGAGTTTTCATCTATTTTATGCACAACATAGTACCTCTAGGCCTTGGGAGATGCTGTCAACTATTTGGGGAACATAAGCTGTGGCTTGTTCCACAGTCCTGTTGGACAGAAGGAAGCTCCTGTAGTCATTTGCTCCAAACTCTCCCATGACAAACAGGGAGCTTCCGAAGCAATCACTACCTTGTCCTGCACGTCGTCGACGTATGATCAGGTAAATTACAGTCCTTTCTGAAAATGGTGTGATTAAGGACTGATGTTTAATTAGCAGCCTACCCTTGCAGAGCGAAGGCTTGAGTTTCTGGAACCATACGAGCTGATCATGGAGGGAACTATTGATAGGAGGGTTCACGGTCAAATTCTGTCCCTGCAGGTATGTCAGGGTGAGAGCCGGTGCTCCTGCCACGGCGAAGTTTATTCCGGCGGAGAAGTTGCCCCCCTTGTCAAGGTACGGCAGCACGAAAGGCAGACCCAGAGCTTCGGCTGCAAAATGAAGCAGCGATTAATTATATGTAGTCTATCTCCCTCTCTTTCTCCTTTTAGGCAGCAAGATTAACAGTAGTTGAACAAGTTTTTTTTTTTGCAGACAATAGTTGAACAAGTTTGGTAGTGCATTTCTGGTTACCGATGAAGTCCAGCACAAGGCGGCCGTCGGTGGCACGTCCGGTGGGGTGGCCGAAGAAGGTCTCGCCGTAGGGGAGGTTCTTGAGTGGTAGACCCGGAAGGACGGGATCAGCCCACATGACCAAATTACCGGTGTCGGCAAAGGAGTCGCCGAAGCTGATTATGGATGTGAAACGGCTCCGGCTGCCACTGGAGTAGGCATCGCGGAAGTACGATAGGATGAAGAGCAAGAGGAGCGCTGTGTGAGGTGGCCTCATACTTGGTTGCCTGTGCTGCTGTAGCAACGCTTGCTAGCTGCTTCCTGCTTGTAAGTTGGGGCTTCCATGCTTGCTCTCAGAATGCTATATACTCCCTCCGTTCCTAAATATAAGTCTTTGTAGAGATTTCACTAGAGACTACATACGGAGCAAAATGAGTGAATCTACACCCTAAAATGCGTCTATATACATCCGTATGTGGCTCATAGTGAAATCTCTACAAAGACTTATATTTAGGAACGGAGGGAGTATAAGCAAGCATACCGTGCTTAACAAGGCAAAGAGGATGTTAATTATAATGCACATATAACATGATGATTTTCCAGTCAACCAAATGTATGTTTGGTGGGCATTTTCTACGAATTTACAGATATGTCTTCTTACTTTTTTTTGCGGGGTAGGTATATGTTCTTACTAGCTAACTGACTCATCAAGTTGGCACTTATTTATTTAAGAAAATATGAGTTGTAGACTGTGAGATTTGAGTGGTGACTATGCAGGCAAATTCTCTCTTCGACTAGAATAAATTTAGTTTTGGCCCCCTTTTCGAGTAGCTTTTCCGCATTACTACGTAACCAGTGACATCTTATCAACAATTAGAACTACAAAGTGAAGTATCATGGAAATTTACAACTAGGAAGTGGACTATTTCTGGGGTTGATTTTCTCAGCAAGAAAAAAAAAAGCAGGCTGACTTTGATGCAAAGAGGAATTGTGTGGCGTGCACTTGTACGATAAAACGTGATCATTTGGCCTTCGCTATACTTTTCTTTAGAATAATTTCCTATGTGTGGAACAACTTATATTCCGGCCCGCACTAAAACTATATATGCAGGCAATCTCTCTCTCTCTCTCTCTCTCTCTCTCTCTCTCTCTCAACAATTTTAACAATTTAAATAATTACACTGTAGTTTTGGTCTTTGTTGAAACAGGGTAGCATTTTTGCTTTATAACCTAGCTAATTAATGACACCTTGATGAAAATTAAAACCTAGAAAGTGGAATATCATTGAAATTACAAACTATGGAGTGGGCTAGTTCATAAGTCTGACTTTCTCAGCAAGAAATAGAAGCAGGGTTGTGTTTTGTGAAAAGGCAAAATTGTCGTTATTGTGTACATCTCGAATGTAGAATATGATAAAATGTGTTAATTTGTCATTCCTGCAGCAGTTATATACCGCCCCGTGCCAATTTGATAGTAATATCATTAAAATGATGGTATATTTAAATAGGTTCATCATTTGTTTTAGAAAATATTCACCATCTATTTAAAAGATGCTCATAGATTAACTCAAAAAATGTTTATAGTATATTAAAACAATATTCACCATCTTTTTATTTTATTTTCTCGCATAATACATGTTGTTTTCCTGCTTATTTTAGCAAATAACATTCCATGCGCCACGCTTCTTCGCCGCTAGCACTAAAACAAGAGGTCAAGAAGCTACAACATTCAGACACATTAGGCTAAATAATCTCTGCACTACTTATTTAATGGATCCTAGTTCTAACGTACGACCATACGTGGAAAAGATCCTTACATGTTTGCCATCAGGTTTGTTGCATTAGAATAAGAATGAGCAGCTCACAGAAGTCAATCGCCGTATCATACGCATGCAGTGGGCATCACTGCTGATATCATCAACATTTTATTTTTTTAGAAAAGGAGGATGACCCCCGGCCTCTGCATTTGGGCGATGCATACGGCCATTTTATTAATTATTCTCACAAGACCTTACAAAGTAATACCACAGTAAGACTAAAGCCGCCGTCTAAGCAACAAACTGTCGCTACACCTATCCAGTTGATGAAGGGGCGCAGATAGCCTGAGCCTAATATCAAACAGACATCGCAGCCAAACCTAACATCTAAGACCTGAGGACCCATCCAGGACGCCTGCCAGGCATGGGTCTCACCGGTCCGGCGTGCTCTCAGAGGCCGCTGCCGCGAACTGCCACCGCTCTATCTTCAGAACTGTACTGATGCATCAACCTTGGTCAGTCTAGCTATCGTCGACGCCACCACGGCGCCCAACGGCACCTCCTCCCTGCGCACAAACAGATGTGCACGTCGTGGTCGCCACTGATACACCTCAGCACCATGCTGCTAAGTACCACCAGCTGACACAGTTTGAAGTCTTTGGATGATCTGTCGTGCGTAGCACCTGCCGACCAGGCATGACAAAGCGTAGCACCTGTCGGTCAGGCATGACTTGACATCTCCACCGAAGCTCCGTGCAAGACGAAGCCGCTCCACCTCCTGCCTCTGACTTCCAGTGCTGCTCCACAAACGATGCTCCCAAGAGAGAAACGACACCGCAGTGCCGCCATCGTCCGATCTGGAACACCAGATCCTGGGGTTTCCCCCAGAGCAGCACGAGTGGGTCGACAGTAGTTACACGGAAATATGAGGCAGATTATCTAAAGAAATATATGTAATTTGTATCAATCGAAAAAATAAAAATTCTATTTTTTAAAACTAAGTCACTTGATCTGGAAATATAAGGTACTTGGTTAAGCATGTAGTCAGGGTCTTAAAGTTTTGACTAGAAATGTATCAAAAAATACAGGGATTTTCCTCCGCTAATGATACTATTATATTTGCGTTGCAATTATATACATAAATATAATATTGTATAGGTGCATTACAAGCAAAATTATTGGTAGTTAGAACCGACAACTGAATAATAATTTTAATTAATCAAATAGTATAAGTATGATAAATTGATAATCACCTTTTCTTTCTATTCTTTTTTTGAGGGAACATTCTCTTTCTATTCAATACAAAGGAGATTCCCTGGCGATCTAATAGTTTAAATTCAAATGGGCCTGAAGTCCTGAACAAAGATGATGACTGACTATCTACTCCTCAATCATGTGACTTAGTCTCATCTATAATACCTAGATAGTTCATCCCCACTATGTTATTTCTCTTGACATGTAGCCTATCCACATCACAATACGTGGCCCACAAATGCCACGTCACAATTTTTGCCCAACAAATCACTGGATACATATTTATTTAATTTGCTCTTTCAACTTCTAATGTTTTGTTACCAGCGCAGGGAACGCACGGAACACCATCTCTCCGTTTCTTTTATATGTTTCTCATTATATTAACTTGGTATCATATTTATTGATAGTTTTTATATAAACTTGGTCAAACTTTGCACCATTTGACTTTAAACAAACTTTATAGGTTTTCTTTTCGAAATCGGGGAGAGAGGGAGAGAGAGAGAGAGAGAGATTGTCTTAATATATAAAGTTTATGTTGTTTTAAGTGAAAATCATATACTTATATTAGTCACTACTTATTTTCAACATTATTATATTCTATATAATTTCATGTGAGCATATTCATATAGAAAATAATGTTGTTGAAATTTCGTATTAGTGAGTACGTGCGGAAAAAATAGAAAACAACATGTAGAAAAAATATGTATTCAATTTAACCATACAAACACACAGATTTCCCTGCTGGTTTAGTTAAATGGATGACTCCTTCAAGCCAGATACATACATAGACAGAAATTTACGCATGCTCGTGGATCTGAATTTTTAACTCTAGTACACATGCCGTTTTGGGCCGATAAGAAAGAAACCATGGGTGTACTAGCGTGAAACATGCATTATCGGTGGATCCGCGTAAGGGCCATGGAGCCACCCATTGGCAAAGGCCCTGTACGCGGACTCTGTGAGGTGGAAACCATCCCACTGAAGCGCCTGAGATGGATTTGCGCACGCCATCACATCCGGCTGGCCGCACCCTGTGTTGAAGCTGTACTTGTAAGGAGGGCCTCCTGCACCACAACATGTGAGGAGGGTTGTGTTGCTATTCAATCCTGCGAGATGCCATGAGGAGATTACAAGGTCACATATTTGCTCCCATGGTGCTACTTTAATTTTGAACCGTAGAAGATCTAAATTTATCATAAATGACCAACTCACCAAAATGTCCTGGCGTATCTAAAAGTGCAAGGAAGGGTTTGTAGTACTCGGCGGAAATGATCTTAGTATGTGGGTACTTGTACCGAAGCATCTTGATCTGTTGACGGAGGAGAGAGTTCTGGTAGCGGCACAACCTGTTCACACTCTTCACGCATCCATGCCGATCATACTCCACCTTGTTTGGGCTAGCGAGCTTTGTGAGCGTTGCCGGTAGGCAGCCAATTGGGAAGATGTCTGCCACAAGGATGTACTTGGCGCCATGCTGGACTAGTCTCTGTAGAGGATTGTCAAAGTCTCCGTTTATATATATTGACGAATGCATTGCTTGGATCCAAATGCTTTTGGAATACACATCGTAGCAAACATTCCCATTCGTTCCAAAATATTTGAAGTTCCAGATTTGTGCTAAGTCAAACACCATTAACTCCGACCAAGTCCATACAAAAATATACCAATATCTACAACATCATATTAGTTTCATTAGATTCAACTAGATATATTTTAATATTGTAGATTTGATGTTGTAGAGGTTGGTATACTTTCTAATATTTGGCTTAGGCCAAACCTAAAACTTGAAGTATTTTGAAATGGAAAAAGTATAATAGACACATCATCCATTCTTTCTGTACTACAGTACTATTTTTGATCAAGATGATTTAGCTCACTTTACTAAACTTAACATGATTTAGATACGGTGATCAACATGTTGAGGGAGTAGTATTGATTGAATTCATGATTTAGCCCATTAATAAAAAAAAAATCTGAATCGATGGAGAAGGACGTACAATATATTTAATACTCCCCTCACATCTAGACTACTTCAGACCTTAGACATGGGATCAACGTAGGCCTCAATTTTTTAGTACTACGTTGGCAGCGTTTTGAATCCGGGACATCTTGGCTTCAATATCATATTGAATTAATGCTCTAGCCAGTTACTTCAAAAGTCCAAAATGCATGGATTAGGACAAGGAATATATTTCAATGGTAATTTGTGGGGAAATTTCAAAATGCCGTTTGACTCGTTTTGGTAATATGTTTATCGAATATTTATCCCCACTCTTTATCTCTAATTTTTACAAGACGGAAGTCCATAGTCCATCGATCTTAGCCACATTATCAAGAACAAAATTTCAAAATGCTTTGGATATCTTGACAGCCGGCGCGACGGAACCAGTATATATGCATATAAGTCTTGCGTTGCAGAATACAAAAAGTCAAAAGAAAACACAGGTTGATGGAGTAGTAAATTGTGGGAATTAAAGGAATAAGAATGGACTTTCATCCATTCCGTGCACAGCATAGTACCTCTACGCCTCTGGAAATGCTGTCGACAATTTGAGGAACATAAGGTCTGGCTTGTTCAACAGTTCTGTTGGAGAGAAGGAAGCTTATGTAGTCATTTCCTCCAAACTCTCCCATGACAAACAGGGAGCTCTCAAAGCAGTCAGCACCTTGTCCTGCACAAGACATCAACGTACGATGAGGTAAATTACTTGGGCGTAATCACTTTACTTTTTCAAAATCACCTACCCTTGCAGAGGGAAGGCTTCAGTTTCTGGAACCACACGAGCTGATCGTGGAGGGAGCTGTTGATCGGAGGGTTCACGGTCAAATTCAGTCCCTGCAGGTATGTCAGGTTCAGAGCCGGCGCTCCTACCACGGCGAAGTTTACTCCGGCAGAGAAGTTGCTCCCCTTTGCGAGGTACGGCGGCACGAAAGGCAGACCCAAAGCCTCGGCTGAAGAATGAAGTTTCTTTTGGTCAGAATCAGCAAAGATTGACTTGTGGTTGTAGACAGTAGTTGACTAAAATTTGCAGTGCATTTGTGGTTACCGATGAAGTCCAGCACAAGGCGGCCATCGGTGGCACGTCCGGTGGGATGGCCGAAGAAGGTCTCG
The DNA here is from genome assembly GCA_963921465.1 of Triticum timopheevii. Lineage (NCBI taxonomy): Eukaryota > Viridiplantae > Streptophyta > Magnoliopsida > Poales > Poaceae > Triticum > Triticum timopheevii. The sequence continues at coordinate 107,867,959 of OY997264.1, forward strand.
CCATAGGGGAGGTTCTTGAGTGATAGACCCGGAAGGACGGGATCAGCCCACATGACCAAGTTACCCGTGTCGGCGTACGAGTCCCCGAAGCTGATTATGGAGGTGAAGCGGCTCCGGCCACCGCCGGAGTAAGCAACGTGGAGGCACGCCACAATGAAGAGCAAGAGGAGCGCTGCATGAGGTGTTCTCATACTTGGTTGCTTGCTGCTTGTCAGTTGGGCTTTCATGCTTGGTCTCCAGACGCTATATAAAAGCAACCATACCGTGCTAAACAAGCCAAAGGGAAGTTAATTGAAAGGCATATATTATGATGATTTTTCAGTCAACCAAATGTATGTTTAGTGGGCATTTATTTTATGAATTTAAATGTATATCTTCTTACTAACTAACTCATTAACTTGGCACTCTTATTTACTTAAGAAAATTAGCCTTGTAGACTGTGTTACATGACTATTGACTAAGCAGGGAAAATTTCTCTCTTTGACTAACACTAATGTCACCCCTTTTGGAAAATGGTAGCTTCTCACATCATTACATAACTAGTGACATCTTACCAAAAAATTAGAAGTATAATAAAGTGGGGTGTAATGGAAATTTACACAAGGAAGTGGACTATTTAAAAAATCGACTTGGTCAGCAAGAAAAAAAAAGGCTGCCTTTTTCTGGAATAAAGACATCCAAAGGACATGTTAGATTTGAGTAATATCAAGAGAAATAAAAGGTAGTACAATGGGCAGACAACTCAGCGCAGAATGACCAGATAAAAAGTTAAATTACATTGAGAATCATACTAGGCTTTTTGTTTGTCAGATTGTATGTGGCTTGTCCGAGATAAAAAAAAATACACTGAACTAATAGTAAAGGAAAGGGACACCTGCAAACGCCTATGACATGCCAGGCTTTGGCTGACCTTGATGAGAAGTGGAACTGCGTCTGCTTGTATATGTCTTATAATAGATGGAGGATACGATAAAATGTGTTAATTTGCTATAGGTTGGCCCACACCAACTTGATAGTGATTAACATGACTGATTCAACAACCTCTTTTGTTTTTTGTTTGGTCCTTGAAAGTGAGTTGCTTTCAACATCTGCTTACTGTTTATATCTAGTGGGGCTGGTTATGTTACTACCACTCAATACGTCCGCCAGTTCTCTCTCTCTCTCTCTCTCTCTCTCTCTCTCTCTCTCTCTTTCTCTCTCTCTCTCTCTCACTCACTAAACAAATTTAACAATCTAAATAATTTCATTGTAGTTTTGGTCTTCCTTGAAAAATGGTACTTAGCATGTTTGCATTATTACGAAACTAATGACACCTTGCTGAATTTTGAAATGTAAAGTGAGTATCATTGAAAATTACAACTAGGAGTGGACCAATTCATAAATATAACTTGCTCAGCAAGAAATAAAACCAGGTTTGACTTCTATGAGAAGGGGAAACTGTTGTTATTGTGTACATCTCAAATGTAAAATACGATAAAATGTGTTAACTTGCCACAATTTACAGTTCATGTGGCAATTCTATTCCAACCCCGCACCAACTTTTTTTTTTGAGTTGCCACACCAACTTGATAGTTATATTATTAACAGGACTGATGCATGCATCCTATTTTGTTTAGTCCTTGAAAGTGAGTTGTTTTCCCCAATTGCTTATTGTAAATGACAAGTTGCGTTGTTGGTAACGACTGTTTCTTATTTATGCCATGTTTGATTGGATATTTTGGCGGCCACTATGTGTGTTGTTTTAATTTGTAAATCATTCATTTTTGCTTAGTGTTGGTTCGAACTTCAATGTAGAATTTTTTTATGATCCACTGGCTGGTCTATTGATGTAGGCATGACCTCGGGCGTGCCGTTGATTTGGCCTGATCTTTCACGATACAACGAACTCCTCCAACTTCCACTGATAACATCTCCCAATTATGCGATTAGTACACGTAATCTGAAGATGGGGGTAACGATAATCAACGGACAATCCCTTGACACACAAGAAACCTCCCGCCAAAGTAGACGTAAGCGGCGAGCAACCCGTCGGAAACGATGGACCTCACACCAAGTGCAACTTTCACACAGAAAATTCACACAAAATAAATAACAACAACACCCGAAGAGGGCCGCTTTATAGTCGATACACAACGTTGTCTAAACTCCAAAATATAACCTGCTTTTTACATCAGACGCACCATGGCTTTATATATCAGCCCGACCTAACTTAAACGATATACCAAGCTTTACATTAAAGGGTCTATTTATGTCACATCTAGATGTGAGATAATACCTCACATCTAACGTAACATCATCTTAGTTAAAAAATTTAGCACTTGTTTGTTGCTTTTTATTTGTTTGTTATTTTTCATTTTTGTTGTTGTCCAGCCCAGCGTAACTTTTGTTTTTTGAGAATCACCCAACATGACTAAAAGGTAGGGATGAAAACAGAGCGGAAACGGACGGAACTGAGTGCTATTATATTTGTTTTCACATTTTTTTGCAGAAGCGGAAACGAATACAGAAACCCCGGAAATGAATACGAAAACAGATACTACCGAAAACGGACACGGAGTGAATACAAAGCGGATACGGAAACAGAAATAGGCATTGATCGGAACTTTAAAAACCCCTTGAATCATAGAGAAATACACACAAAAACAAACAAATTTAATGAGCTGTTAACACGGCTACAGAATAATATCGTTATGTTAGCAATTTAGCATAGTATTGTAGTAGTACCGGACAATTGCGTACAGGGTCAAGCTGAGTACATGTGTTGTACTAGAAGTTGGGCCTTAGATCCATTCTACTATTTATGTCATTGTGTTCTCTTTAGTGGTTGGGCTACAAAGCAGATATAGGTCTAATAGTAAAAACAGAAATTCCATATTCACGGAAACGGAAAGTTTAGTTTCCATGCATGTTCCACCGGAAAACACCATTCCATTTTTGTTTCCGTTTCCGCATAAAAATTTCATTTCCACTTCCGTTTTACAAATTTCCTTTTCCGTTTTAATATTTCCTCTCCGTTTTCATTTTTCCTCCGGAAAAACGGAAAGTTTCCACTCCATTTTCATCCCTACTAAAAGGAGGGCCATCCTGAGCATGTACACATGGGCCAGGCATACCGCACTTCCGTGTTCGCTAAATGTATGACTACAGGATCTGTACCTTGCGTAGCCCCACATATGCAGTAGTACTCCCTCAGAAAAAAATGTACTCTTAGTACTTTGTTCAAAGAAAAAATGTACGCTTAGTACAATAAACATGTGGGAGATGAACACATTTGGAATTTTTTATTTTTTTATAAACACAAACAGTTTTAGAAAAATGAACAAATTTATGAATTTTGGAACATTTAATGAATCTTGTGAATTTACGAAAAAGCAAAAAATCAGAAAAGATGAAAAAAAAGAGCTCATCTTTCCAAAATAGAGAAACTAAAAGAAGAGAAAAAAAAGAAAAATAATTAGAAAACATGAACAAACAAAACAAAAAACTTATCCTACCTACTTGGGCCGGCTCATCTACGGTTTGTTCGCTGTTGAAGGTGGACTTGCAACTGGGACAAAAAAATGTCGGACCCCGGTGGCAAGTCGAGGGTGGACTCGCAATTGGGACTAGAAATGTTAGGCCCTAGTAGCGAGTTGTGTTTAGACTTGCAACTGAGACAAAAGAGGTTGGACCCCAGTTGCAAGTCGACGATGGACTTGCAAGTGGGACAAGAAAAGGCTGAGCCTCAGTTACGACTCGGCGATGGACTTGCAACTGAGACACAAGAAAGTCGGGCCCGAGTTGCGAATCAAGGGTGGGCTTGCAATTGGGAGTAAAAAACTCGGGCCGCAGCTGCGAGTCAATGGTAGACTTGCAACTCGGACAAAAAAGGTTGGATCCTAGTTGTGAGTGAATGGTGGACTTGCAACTCGGGGAATAAAAGGTTGGGCCCAATTACATGTCGAGGGTGGACTTGCACTCGCACTAAACCGGTTGGGCCCGAGTTGCGAGTCAAGGGTGGCCTTGTAACTTGGACAAAAGAAAAGTCTCGCCCTATTTGTGAGTCGAGAGTGGACCTGCAACTAGGACAAAAAAGGTTGGGCCCCGAATCGAGGGTGGACTTCTAACTGGGACAAAAAAGGTCGGACCTCAGTTGCGAGTTGTGGGTGGACTTGCAACTGGGACAAAAAAAAGGTCAGGTCCTAGTTACGAGTCGAGGGGGTTGAAACTTGGATGAAAAAAGGTCGGGCCCTAGTTGCGAGTCGACAATGGACTTGCAACTAGAAAAAAAGGCTCCATTGCGAGTCGGCGGTGGACTTGCAACTGGGAAAAAAATATGCCAGGTCCCAGTTGCGAGTCAAGGACGGACTTGCAACTGGGACAAAAAATGGTCGGACCCCTGGTTGCGAGTTGAGCGTGGACTTGCAACTGGGACAAAAAGACCGATTTCTAGTTGCAAGTCGAGGGTGGACTTGCAACTTGGACAGAAAATGACCAAGCCCCAGTTGCGAGTCGAGGGAACAAAAGCGAAGACAAACATTCCTAGGCCAACAAACAAGATGCGCAAAAAACAAATAGTGAGAAGCAAGTCAGAAGATAGAGCGCTTCTATTTGAGAAAACTACGAGCCTAGTTGCGAGTAGAGGGTGAACATGCAGCTGGGACAACTACAAAATTATGAAGCCACTTATGATTTAAGGTTCTACTTGCAACTAGGATGGAACAAACTACCGGTCAGTGGCATATCAAGGGTGGACCTATAACTGAGTGAAAAGTAAAACACAGGAAACATAACAGGGGTCAAAGGTCGGCCAGCGAGAAGATGGGGACAAGATTCATCGTCGAACCCCCAAACGATGACATATATGGGCCCGTATGGAAATAAACGCGAGAACATGACGACACAAAACAAACATGACAAGAGGACACGCGACAAAACATGACGAGTTGACACGGACACACATGTTTTGGTTTGTACGAACATTAAAGCAAACAAATCGAACAATTATAGACTTAGGTAAGCTAAAAATTCATCTAGATTGGATTTAGGAAATCTGAAACAAAAAATCTAGCTACACCCTTCTCTAGCTACATGGTCAAACAAAAAAAAAACAAAAGAGGGAATAAAAAGACATGTGGTGCTCTAAAAGAAACTAAGCCCACAGAGACAAAACCAATACACAAAACATAATAACGGCCCACTAATAAAATATCATATCGGCCTCACTGATTCACGAGGGACAAACAGAAAACATGACGCGACGACAACGAGCACGACTTGAAAACAAATGTATCTTAACAGTATATGAGTTAGATGAAACATTGTTAACTCTCATTTATATGAGAATTAGCAAACCATTCCGAAAAGAGACCGCAGACCACGGCACGAAAATGGCCAACAAAAGATGCATGCGTGAACATGTCGACAAATAGAAACCAATTACGACGCGACACATGGCGCGCATGACAAAAATAACCGGCGATCAGGATTTGCACGACATTCAAAGAAAACATATGACAAGTGAAAAAAAGTTCATGAATTTTGAACAAAAAAAGAAAGAAAGTGTTCGCACACGAACACGTCATCGTGTACCCCCAACGCCGAGGGTGATGCACTGCAACTCACGTCAAAGGTGACCCGTCCGGAAGCGCGGTACACAAGCAATCCGGCTGGCGCTTTTGAACACCCGAAACCCCACACGCCCGAGAGGGACCCCGTATGGACGCACGGCGGCTATGGGCTGTCCTAGGTCAATTCGCTCGCCCCTAGAGCCTCGAGGAACGCTGTCGTTCAACACGAAGAATGAACGAAGAACGAGAGAGAAAGAACAAGGGAGAGACGTAAAACCTAGGGTAAAAAGTATATTGATTTATCAATTGTGTATTGTTCAATCGGCCGTCACCTCGCATCTATTTATGAGGCGGCTAGACTTTCCATACAAGAAAAGGACTAAAATGTTCGTCAAAAACATCAAAAACTCTAGCCAAACTCGGACAGGAATCTTTGGAAGTTTTTGGATCAACTCAGAGCTACCAAGTGGTTTGTTTCGGTCCCACCGAGTGAATGTTGCCAACTCTCCATATCCTTCTGTAATTTCCCGGATCAACTCAGTCTCACCGATTGGTTTGTTTCGGTCCCACCGAGTGAACGTTGCCAACACTACAAAAAAAAGACACGTCCGTGACATTTTGGGTCGAACGAAATTTTTTTCTGTCATACATATGACACTTCTATGACGATAATTGTGACAAAACCCGGTATCATCATAGATGTGGTGGGCTCCTACTTCTATGACAAAAAATCATGACAGAAAATGGGCTTTTCGTCCTGGGCGGGCCGGAGACGTAGCTGCATGACATTCTTTGGGCCGTCCATGACGGAAAAAACCGTGGTAGAAGCAAGGGGGAGGAAAATTTCGGGGAGTTGCCGGTTATGGTGGGGGAGCGATGCGTGTTTCTCTCGTACAGGTACGCACGTGTGTGCGAGGCATTGGCTCTAACTGAACCCGAGCGAGGCGTTGGGCTCTAACTGAACCCGAACGATTGCACTGCAAGCTACGCGTTACTGAACCCGAGCGATTGATCGATGGCTGTTAACTGAACCCGATGGAGCGATTCCTTCGCTACTGCTGCTAACTGAAGCCGATCGATTGGATGAACAGTGAGCGTTGCGGGGGGAGGGGGGGTGGATGAACAGTGAGCGGTGGCATTGCCTCTGGATGAACAGGAACCCGTGGTGTGGATGGCTGGATGAACAGTAGACGGTGGAGGGGTGGCCGTGGAGGGGTGGTTGAACAGGACCCCGTGGTGTGGAGGGCTGGATGAACAGTAGACGATGGAGGGCTGGATGAACAGTAGACAGTGGAGGGGTGGTTGAACAGTAGCCGGTGGAGTAGCGCGCGGTGGAGGCTGGATGAACAGGAGCCCGTGGAGGCTGGAGGAGGTCGACGGTAGCCCGTGGAGGCTGGAGGAGGTCGACGGTGGAGATGAACAGTATCCCGTGGAGCCCATATGGCGGTACGCCACACCCCTCCCGATGAACAGGACCCCCGTTTCGACCGTAGCGCTCCAACACAAGTCCGTTTCGTCCGTTTTGCGGTACGCCACACCCCTCCCGATCAACAGGACCCCCGTTTCGACCATAGGAGGTCCGTTTCCTCCGTTTTGTGGTACGCCACACCCCTCCCGATCAACAGGACCCCGTTTTGAATGTAGGAGGTCCATTTCGTCCGTTTTGTGGTACGCCAGGCCTCATTTCCATCGCCTGTTCCATCCAAGCCCTCCCGATAAACACGATCACGCATTCCGTTCCGACCCAGCCGGTTGGCTCCCACGCGTTCCGTTGCCTCCCGATGAACACGACGCATTCCGTTGCCTCCCCATGAACACGACGCATTCCGTTGCCTCCCCATGAACACGAGCCCTCGCCATACGTATGCGTGACTAGGCGTTCGAGACCCCGCCCGTATGTACAGATATGTGGCCGTATTTTCTTTCTTGCACCCTGGCCGATGTACGTACGTGTACATGCTACGTGCGCGCCTCTACTACGACACGTGCGTGCCTCTACATCGACCAGTATGTACGTACACGTTCGCGACCAGGATGACAACGCTACGTACGCTTCGACCAGGTGGGTCCCGACTGTCAGGCACTTCCTTGCCTGCGAAGATGTAGCTGGTAGGTCCCAGCAGTCAGGGGGGCGAATCGTTTTGTCTTTTTTTTGCCCGGACGCACTTCCTTGCGTGCGAAGATATAGCTGGTGGGTCCCAGCAGTCAGGGGGGAAACATTTTTTTGCGAAATACTGGTGGCCCGTCCGGTGGGTCCGTGCTGTCAGGTGGAGGAATAATTATTTTGCGCGTAATAAGGAGGCACTTCCTTGCGGCCGCCGTGGACCCAGCTATCAGCCTCTCCACGCACAGTACTCTTCCGATGGAAGTCAGTCGTTAACCACATTGACCACGCCGCGCCGAGAGCACCACGGTGGTGGACGAGGGTGAGGCCTAGGAAGGGGACGACGTAGAGCCGGGGAAGACGCAACAGTGGATGCCCACGCGAAGAGGAGTACGAGGGTGAGGCTGTCGTCGCCGCAGAATAACAGGGGGTGTGGGTGAGTAGAGGGATGGCCTGGCCAGCGGTAGGAGTAGTAGGGGGCGGTGAGGCCTCTGTCGCATCGCAGCCGGTCACGGGAGGCAGGAGCACGAGGCACGACCGGCGCTGGTTTGGGCGGCTGGAGCAAGAAGACCAGAGGTTGAAGAAGCACTACGGCCATTGGATGGACATCGTACGGTCACTGGAGCTAGAATCATGCATCTTATTGACTAAGTTGACAAAGCACTCCGTCCCCGTCAACTTAGTAGGCCCACAAGTCAGCCTGCCACTATACTGGGTCCCAGCTAACAGGCGGAGTATTCATTTTTTTGTGCGTAATAAGGAGGCACTTCCTTGCGTGCGAAGATATAGCTGGTGGGTCCGAGCTGTTAGCGGCGGTAACGTTTTTTTCGCGAAATACAGAGGCCCTTTCAGTGGGTCCCTGATGTTAGGTGGAGGAATCATTATTTTGCGCGTAATAAGGAGGCATTTCCTTGCGTGCGGCCGTCGACCCAGCTGTCGACCTCTCCACATACAGTCCACTTCAGATGCATGTCGATTGTTGACCACGTTGACCAGGCCGCGCCGAGAGCACCAGGGCGGTGGACGACGGCGAGGCCTAGGAAAGGAACGACACGGAGGCAGGGAAGACTCGGCAGTTGTTTCCCATGCGGAGGGAAGTACGACTGTATGAGGGTTTACTGGTTCGTCTGTCGTCGCCAGAGAATAACAGTAGGTGTTGGTGAGTAGAGGGATGGCTAGACCAGCGATGGGAGTATGATGGGGTGCTGAGGCCTGCGCGGCAGTAGAGCCGGCCACGGGGAGGAGGGAGCAGGCAGTCCCACCGGCGCTTGTTTGGGTGGCTGGAGCAGGAAGAGCAGAGATTGAAGAAGCACGACGGCCGTTGGATGGACATCCAACAGTCACTGCTTGTGCGTCAACCTTTTTTTAGGAAAGCCTCAAATCTGTGGAAAACAGCATACAACCCATCTGCCATTATTTCTAATAATTTACAGCCCATTTGCTAATTCTTAAGGTTTTTTTGGAGCCCATATTCTTTTTGTTAGCATTACAGCCCATATTGTGGCCACGATTAAAAAATTATACGAAATTTTGCATATTTCGGTGCGGTCCGAACTGTTTTTAATCCCGAAATTTCGACTCGCATTCAAACTGATTTTAAAAATAAATGTATATCAATATAAAATCTAACAAATTCTCCACGCATAAAAATTAATGTAATTTAAAATCTCGAAATGAAAAAGATATTTGAAACTAATTGCCGGTTTGATGTGTTTAAAAATGTACAGCCCATTTCTCATTATTGATAGGCCATTTTCTCGGCCAGCCGAATGAAGCTCTCCTCGTCTCGAAAGATTTGCAGCCCAACAGGCCTGACAAAGCGACTTACTTGGAAAATCACAGAAAAACTGGGCTGTGGCCTTGGACCCAGCTGTCAGCCTCTCCACATACAGTACTCTTCTGATGGAAGTCGGTCGTTGACCATATTGATCACGCCGCACCGAGAGCACCAAGGCGGTGGACGACGGCGAGGCCTAGGAAGGGGACGACGCGGAGCCGGGGAAGACGCGGCAGTGGATGCCCATGCGGAGAGGAGTACGAGGGTTCACTGGTTTGACTGCGGCGTGAGGCTGCTGTCGCCGCAGAATAACAGGGGGTGTGGGTGAGTAGAGGGATACCCTGGGCCAGTGGTGGGAGTAGTAGGGGGCGGTGAGGCCTTCGTGGCATCACAGCCAGCCACGAGAGGCAGGAGCACGCGACACGACCGGCGCTGCTTTGGGCGGCTGGAGCAAGAAGACCAGAGGTTGAAGAAGCACTATGGTCGTTGGATGGACATCGTACGGTCACTGGAGCTAGAATCGTTCATATTGACTAAGTTGACAAAGCCCTCCGTCCTTGTCAACTTAGTAGGCCCACAAGTCAGCCACCCACTATGGTGGGTCCCAGCTAGCAGGGGGTATTCATTTTTTGGTGCGTAATAAGGATGCATGTCGGTTGTTGACCACATTGACCAGGCCGCGCCGAGAGCACCAGGGCGGTAGACGACGGCAAGGCCTAGGAAGGGAACGACACGGAGGCAGGGAAGACTCGGCAGTTGTTTCCCACGCGGAGGGGAGTACGACTGTACGAGGGTTTACTGGTTCGTCTACCATCGCCGGAGAATAACAGCAGGTGTGGGTGAGTAGAGGGATGGCTAGGCCAGCGATGGGAGTATGATGCGACGGTGAGGCCTGCGCGGCAGCAGAGCCGGCCGCGGGGAGGAGGGAGCAGGCAGTCCCGCTGGCGCTTGTTTGAGCGGATGGAGCAGGAAGAGCAGAGATTGAAGAAGCACGACGGCCGTTGGATGGACATCCAACAGTCACTGGAGCTAGAATCGTTCATATTGACTAAGTTGACAAAGCCCTCTGTCCCCGTCAACTTAGTATGCCCACAAATCAGGCTCCCACCATGGTGGGTCCCAGCTAGCAGGGGGAGTATTCATTTTTCTATGCGTAATAAGGAGGCACTTCCGGTGGGTCCGAGCTGACAGCGGGGGGGAACGTTTTTTTCGCTGGTTTGGGCGGCTGGGGCAGGAAGATCAGAGACTGAAGAAGCACGATTGCCGTTAGATTGATATCTAACGGTGTGACGCTGGTAGAGTCGATTGTTGACTAAGTTTCTTTTTTGCGAAACCTTGTGTACGCATGAACTTGGTAGGCCCACAAGTCAGCCTCCAAATCTGTGGCAGACAACATAAAGCCCATTTGCTATTTTTTATAATTTGCAGTCCATTTGCTAATTCTTAAGTAATTTATTACAACCCATTTTCTTCCCAGGACCACGGTCAAAAAGTTCAACCTTATTTTGCATATTTCGGTGGAGTCCGAACTGTTGTAATCCTGAAATGATAAATATTTTTTAAGAACTTATTGATTTGCCAAAAAAATCGTTTTTTTTTTGTGAGCAAATAAGACGTGGGACAATTGAGTTGGTTTAAGGGAAAACCAGTGGTAAAAAAGTCAGCGCTGTGTGGGAAAAAATAACAAAAATAAGGATGTAAATATGAAAAGGGAATTTCATGTGTTTTCAATATAATGATACGTGTATATGAACTAGTAAAACTATAGGTAGAGATTAGAAAGCGGATGTAGGACATGCATTTCAAGAGGAAGATAGAACTGGGCTGTGTGTTTGATTCAGTAAAAAAACTGCCTGCGAATGTTGTAAGACAAAATATAACTAATGTTGGCGGGCCAGAGGCCAGTAGATACCTGCTGGATCTTTGTGCCCCGTTGTCGTCATGGGCTAGGCCTGTTAAAAACAAAACCAACCCTGGGCAGTCTGCAGCCCAGTTGAAACTTGCTCGACCTGAGAAAACAATATACGTGCTCAATAAACGAGAGAATTCTGCAAGTACAGACTGATAACTGGGATGCAGCACGGATATTGTTTTTTTATCGTGATAATAAGTGCATGCACTTGTTTCAAAAAAATTGGAGAACTGGGAATTCGAATGGCGGGTGCTTATGCTACCCATCAAATAAAAATCAGGTGCCTGAAAATTCGTTTCGAAACAAATGATTCAGCTTTATATCCACGCCGACCCTCGGCATGATGGTTGGAAGCAAATGCAAGTTCATACCAAAAGATCGTTAACAACAATACCAACTTGCGGACGACAAGGTTGTACAGCTACCAATACCTAACTAACTTATAATCTTTTTACTCCTGGCCCTAGTGTTCGTCTGGTAGAAAATATTGCAGAGGACCAGTTCCCGCTCCTTCTCTTGCTCCAGGTCCCCGAGGTGGTACTGGTGCATCACCCAGTTGGTCCTCTGCTGGCCGAAGTTCTTGTTGGTATGCAGCACCAGAACCTTTTTTGCTGCTCGTCTGCCAGCCGTTGACCATCACTGGCAAGGTATTTTCGGTCTTGTGCCACATCGCGTGCATGCCGCACTCCGACTGTATCTGGCGACGCATCCACGTGCCCTTTTTGAACGCCCTGGAATTGCGCTGGAAGAATTGCTTCCTTAGGCCACTCAGTGTGATACCTGCAGTATTGTGGAATACATGTTTTAGTGTACGTAGTTGGCATTTTTATAACATCTTTGGCATGTTGTAGTCACTTGTTTCACTTTTTATTAACTGTCAAATTGTAATTGCTTCACCAGGTCTACGTCTAAAAGAAAAATAGAGCTATAAACAAAGGAATATGTTTGTGCAAGTAGACGGCCGATTGGTGTCTTACCTGGAAGTTTTCTCAGGTTGGGTGTAGCATATGTTGTGCTCGCTGTCGATGGTTGGTATGAACAAATCAATGAGAGACTGAAATCTCGCGCTATCAGCACTCACTTTGGCCTCAAGGTGCTCGATCGGCTCCTGATCCGTGGGATCAAACTTGACGCCAGCCGAATGCACCGGCCAATCCTTCTTTGACTTACATCGGTAATTCTAGTTATATGGTACTCAATGTATGATCAATCGACTGTTTTAAGTGAATGATGAAAGATTTTGACAGATAAGTGGTACTCCAAATCTGAAGTCCAGAATACCCGAACACGCCGCTGGGATTCTTGTGTCACCTCACGCGCAGCATGTTGTCACGTCAATTCAATGTGTGGACATGATGAATAATTTGACCGACGTATACTAGTACTGCTACTGTACTACTACTTACTAGTCGTATTTAGTGTCATAATTTATACATAGGTTTAACTAACAAGTACGCACTTGAAGACCTAACATATATATATATATATATATATATATATATAATGAAGGAAATATGCCCTAGAGGCAATAATAAAGTTATTATTTATTTCCTCATATCATGATAAATGTTTATTATTCATGCTAGAATTGTATTAACCGGAAACATGATACATGTGTGAATACATAGACAAACACATAGTCACTAGTGTGCCTCTACTTGACTAGCTCATTAATCAAAGATGGTTATGTTTCCTGACCATAGACATGTGTTGTCATTTGATTAATGGGATCACATCATTAGGAGAATGATGTGATTGACATGACCCATTCTATTAGCCTAGCACTTGATCGTTTAGTGTACTGCTATTGCTTTCTTCATGACTTATACAAAGTTCCTACAACTATGAGATTGTGCAACTCCCGTTTACCGGAAGAACACTTTGTGTGCTACCAAACGTCACAACGTAACTGGGTGATTATAAAGGTGCTCTACAGGTGTTTCCAAAGGTACATGTTGGGTTGGCATAATTCGAGATTAGGATTTGTCACTCCGATTGTCGAAGAGGTATCTCTGGGCCCTCTCGATAATACTCATCACCTAAGCCTTGCAAGCATGTAACTAATGGGTTAGTTATGAGATGACGTATTACGGAACGAGTAAAGAGACTTGCCGGTAACGAGATTGAACTAGGTATTGGATACTGACGATCAAATCTCGGGCAAGTAACATACCGATGACAAAGGGAACAAAGTATGTTGTTATGCGGTTTGACCGATAAAGATCTTCGTAGAATATGTAGGAACCAATATGGGCATCCAGGTCCCGCTATTGGTTATTGACCGAGAATGGTTTTAGGTCATGTCTACATAGTTCTCGAACCCGTAGGGTTCGCACGCTTAACCTTTTGATGACAGTTTTATTATGAGTTTATAAGTTTTGATGTACCAAAGTTTGTTCGGAGTCCCGGATGTGATCACGGACATGACGAGGAGTCTCGGAATGGTCCAGACATAAAGATTGATATATTGGAAGCCTATGTTTAGACATCAGAATGGTTCCGGGTGAAATCGGTATTTTACCGGAGTACCGGGAGGTTACCGGAACCACCCGGGGGGTTAATGGGCCTACATGGGCCAAGAGGTAGAAGAGGAAGGAGCAAGGAGGGGTCCGCGCGCCCCTCCCCCTCCTAGTCCGAATAGGACAAGGGAAGGGGGGCGGCGCCCCCCTTTCCTTCCCCTCTTCCTCCTCTTTCCCCCTTCTCTCCTACTCCAACTTGAAAAAGGGGAGTCCTACTCCCGGTGGGAGTAGGACTCCCCCCTTGGCGCGCCCCCTTAGGCCGGCGGCCTCCTCCCCCCTGGCTCCTTTATATACGGGGGCGGGGGGCACCCCATAGACACACAAGTTGATCTACGGATCGTTCCTTAGCCGTGTGCGGTGCCCCCTTCCACCATATTCCACCTCGGTCATATCGTCGCGGAGTTTAGGCGAAGCCCTGCGCCGGTAGAACATCATCATCGTCACCACACCGTCGTGCTGACGGAACTCATCTCCGGAGCCTTTGCTGGATCGGAGGGCCGGAGATCGTCATCTAGCTGAACGTGTGCTGAACTCGGAGGCTCCGTACGTTCGATGCTTGGATCGGTCGATCGTGAAGACGTACGATTACATCAACCGCGTTGTGCTAACGCTTCCGCTTACGGTCTATGAGGGTACGTGGACGAACACTCTCCCCTCTCGTTGCTATGCCATCACCATGATCTTGCGTGTGCGTAGGAAATTTTTTGAAATTACTACGTTCCCCAACAGTGGAATCAGAGCCAGGTTTTATGCGTTGATGTTATATGCATGAGTAGAACACAAGTGAGTTGTGGACGATATAAGTCATACTGCCTACCAGCATGTCATACTTTGGTTCAGCGGTATTGTGAGATGAAGCGGCCCGGACCGACATTACGCATACGCTTACGCGAGACTGGTTTCACCGTTACGAGCACTCGTGCTTAAAGGTGGCTGGCGGGTGTCTGTATCTCTCACTTTAGTTGAACCGAGTGTGGCTACGCCCAGTCCTTGCGAAGGTTAAAACGGAGTCTATTTGACAAACTATCGTTGTGGTTTTGATGCGTAGGTAAGAATGGTTCTTGCTAAGCCCGTAGCAGCCACGTAAAATTTGCAACAACAAAGTAGAGGACGTCTAACTTGTTTTTGCAGGGCATGTTGTGATGTGATATGGTCAAGACGTGATGCTATATTTTATTGTATGAGATGATCATGTTTTGTAACCGAAGTTATCGGCAACTGGCAGGAGCCATATGGTTGTCGCTTTATTGTATGAAATGCAAATGCCCTATAATTGCTTTACTTTATCACTAAGCAGTAGCGATAGTCGTAGAAGCAATAGATGGCGTAACGACAACGATGCTACGATGGAGATCAAGGTGTCGCGCCGGTGACGATGGTGATCATGACGGTGCTTCGAAGATGGAGATCACAAGCACAAGATGATGATGGCCATATCATATCACTTATATTGATTGCATGTGATGTTTATCCTTTATGCATCTTATCTTGCTTTGATTGACGGTAGCATTTTAAGATGATCTCTCACTAAAATTATCAAGAAGTGTTCTCCCTGAGTATGCACCGTTGCCAAAATTCGTCGTGCCGAGACACCACGTGATGATCGGGTGTGATAAGCTCTACGTCCATCTACAACGGGTGCAAGCCAGTTTTGCACACGCAGAATACTCAGGTTAAACTTGACGAGCCTAGCATATACAGATATTGCCTCGGAACACAGAGACCGAAAGGTCGAGCGTGAATCATATAGTAGATATGATCAACATAGTGATGTTCACCATTGAAAACTACTCCATCTCACGTGATGTTCGGTTATGGTTTAGTTGATTTGGATCACGTAATCACTTAGATGACTAGAGAGATGTCTGTCTAAGTGGGAGTTCTTAAGTAATATGATTAATTGAACTTAAATTTATCATGAACTTAGTACCTGATAGTATCTTGCTTGTCTATGTTTGTTTGTAGATAGATGGCTCGTGTTGTTGTTCCGTTGAATTTTAATGCGTTCCTTGAGAAAGCAAAGTTGAAAGATGATGGTAGCAATTACACGGACTGGGTCCGTAACCTGAGGATTATCCTCATTGCTGCACAGAAGAGTTACGTCCTAGAAGCACCGCTGGGTTCCAGGCCTGCTGCTGATGCAACTGACGACGTTAAGAACGTCTGGTAGAGCAAAGCTGATGACTACTCTATAGTTCAGTGTGCCATGCTTTACGGCTTGGAACCGGGTCTTCAACGACGTTTTGAACGTCATGGAGCATATGATATGTTCCAGGAGTTGAAGTTAATATTTCAAGCAAATGCCCGGATTGAGAGATATGAAGTCTCCAATAAGTTCTACAGCTGCAAGATGGAGGAGAATAGTTCTGTCAGTGAACACATACTCAGAATGTCTGGGTACAATAATCACTTGATTCAACTGGGAGTTAATCTTCCTGATGATAGTGTCATTGACAGAATTCTCCAATCACTGCCACCAAGCTACAAGAGCTTTGTGATGAACTATAATATGCAAGGGATGAACAAGACTATTCCCGAGCTCTTCGCGATGCTTAAAGCCGCGGAGGTAGAAATCAAGAAGGAGCATCAAGTGTTCAACAAGACCACTAGTTTCAAGAAGAATGGCAAAGGGAAGAAGAAAGGGAACTTCAAGAAGAACGGCAAGCAAGTTGCTGCTCAAGAGAAGAAACCCAAGTCTGGACCTAAGCCTGAAACTGAGTGCTTCTACTACAAGCAGACTGGACACTGGAAGCGGAACTGCCCCAAGCATTTGGCGGATAAGAAGGATGGCAAAGTGAGCAAAGGTATATGTGATATACATGTTATTGATGTGTACCTAACTAGAGCTCGTAGTAGCACCTGGGTATTTGATATTGGTTCTGTTGCTAATATTTGCAACTCGAAACAGGGACTACGGAATAAGCGAGCACTGACCAAGGACGAGGTGACGATGCGCGTGGGAAACGGTTCCAAAGTCGATGTGATCGCGGTCGGCACGCTACCTCTACATCTACCTTCGGGATTAGTTTTAGACCTGAATAATTGTTATTTGGTGCCAGCGTTGAGCATGAACATTATATCTGGATCTTATTTGATGCGAGACAGTTATTCATTTAAATCAGAGAATAATGGTTGTTCTATTTATATGAGTAATATCTTTTATGGTCATGCACCCTTGAAGAGTGGTCTATTTTTATTGAATCTCGATAGTAGTGATACACATATTCATAATGTTGAAGCCAAAAGATGCAGAGTTGATAATGATAGTGCAACTTATTTGTGGCACTGCCGTTTAGGTCATATCGGTGTAAAACGCATGAAGAAACTCCATACTGATGGACTTCTGGAATCACTTGATTATGAATCACTTGGTACTTGCGAACCGTGCCTCATGGGCAAGATGACTAAAACACCGTTCTTCGGAACTATGGAGAGAGCAACAGATTTGTTGGAAATCATACATACAGATGTATGTGGTCCAATGAAAGTTGAGGCTCGTGGCGGATATCGTTATTTTCTCACCTTCACAGATGATTTGAGCAGATATGGGTATATCTACTTAATGAAGCACAAGTCTGAAACATTTGAAAAGTTCAAAGAATTTCAGAGTGAAGTGGAAAATCATCGTAACAAGAAAATAAAGTTTCTACAATCTGATCGTGGAGGAGAATATTTGAGTTACGAGTTTGGTTTACATTTGAAACAATGCGGAATAGTTTCACAACTCACACCACCCGGAACACCACAACGAAATGGTGTGTCCGAACGTCGTAATCGTACTTTACTTGATATGGTGTGATCTATGATGTCTCTTACCGATTTACCGCTATCGTTTTGGGGTTATGCTTTAGAGACGGTCGCATTCACGTTAAATAGGGCACCATCTAAATCCGTTGAGACGACGCCTTATGAACTGTGGTTTGGCAAGAAACCAAAGTTGTCGTTTCTTAAAGTTTGGGGCTGCGATGCTTATGTGAAGAAACTTCAACCAGATAAGCTCGAACCCAAATCGGAGAAATGTGTCTTCATAGGATACCCAAAAGAGACTGTTGGGTATACCTTCTATCACAGATCCGAAGGCAAGACATTCGTTGCTAAGAATGGATCCTTTCTAGAGAAGGAGTTTCTCTCGAAAGAAGTGAGTGGGAGGAAAGTAGAACTTGATGAGATAACTGTATCTACTCCCTTATTGGAAGGTAGTTCATCACGAGAACCGGTTCCTGTGACGACTACACCAATTAGTGAGGAAGCTAATGATATTGATCATGAAACTTCAGATCAAGTTTCTGCTGAACCTCGTAGGTCTATCAGAGTAAGATCCACACCAGAGTGGTACGGTAATCCTATTCTAGAGGTCATGTTACTTGACCATGATGAACCTACGAACTATGAGGAAGCGATGATGAGCCCAGATTCCGCAAAATGGCTAGAGGCCATGAAATCTGAGATGGGATCCATGTATGAAAAACAAAGTATGGACTTTGGTTGACTTGCCCGATGATCGGCAAGCCATTGAGAATAAATGGATCTTTAAGAAGAAGACTGACGCTGATGGTAATGTTACTGTCTATACAGCTCGACTTGTTGCGAAAGGTTTTCGACAAGTTCAAGGAGTTGACTACGATGAGACTTTCTCACCCGTAGCGATGCTTAAGTCTGTCCGAATCATGTTGGCTATTGCTGCATTTCATGATTATGAAATTTGGCAAATGGATGTCAAGATTGCATTCTTGAATGGATTTCTAGAAGAAGAGTTGTATATGATGCAGCCGGAAGGTTTTGTTGATCCAAAAGGTGCTGACAAAGTGTGCAAACTCCAGCGTTCCATTTATGGACTGGTGCAAGCATCTCGGAGTTGGAATAAACGCTTTGATAGTGTGATCAAAGCATATGGTTTTATACAGACTTTTGGAGAAGCCTGTATTTACAAGAAAGTGAGTGGGAGCTTTGTAGCATTTCTAGTTTTATATGTTGATGACATATTATTAATTGGAAATGATATAGAATTTCTGGATAGCATAAAGGGATACTTGAATAAAAGTTTTTCAATGAAAGACCTCGGGGAAGTTGCTTACATATTGGGCATCAAGATCTATAGAGATAGGTCAAGATGCTTAATAGGACTTTCACAAAGCACATACCTTGACAAAATTTTGAAAAAGTTCAAAATGGATCAGGCAAAGAAAGGATTCTTGCATGTGCTACAAGGTGTGAAGTTGAGTCAAACTCAATGCCCGACCACAGCAGAAGATAGAGAGAAAATGAAAAATGTTCCCTATGCTTCAGCCATAGGCTCTATCATGTATGCAATGATGTGTACCAGACCTGACGTATGCTTAGCAATAAGTTTGGCAGGAAGGTACCAGAGTAATCCAGGAGTGGATCACTGGACAGCGGTCAAGAACATCCTGAAATACCTGAAAAGGACTAAGGATATGTTTCCCGTATATGGAGGTGACAAAGAGCTAGTCGTAAATGGTTACATCGATGCAAGCTTGACACTGATCCGGACGATTCTAAATCGCAAACCGGATACGTGTTTTTATTAAACAGTGGAGCTGTAAGTTGGTGCAGTTCTAAACAAAGCGTCGTGGCGGGATCTACATGTGAAGCGGAGTACATAGCTGCTTCTGAAGCAGCAAATGAAGGAGTCTGGATGAAGGAGTTCATTTCCGATCTAGGTGTCATACCTAGTGCGTCGGGACCAATGAAGATCTTCTGTGACAATACTGGTGCAATTGCCTTGGCAAAGGAATCCAGATTTCACAAGAGGACCAAGCACATCAAGAGACGCTTCAATTCCATTCGGGACCAAGTCCAAGTGGGAGACATAGAGATTTGCAAGATACATACGGATCTGAATGTTGCAGACCCGTTGACTAAGCCTCTCTCACGAGCAAAACATGATCAACACCAAGACTCCATGGGTGTTAGAATCATTACTATGTAATCTAGATTATTGACTCTAGTGCAAGTGGGAGACTGAAGGAAATATGCCCTAGAGGCAATAATAAAGTTATTATTTATTTCCTCGTATCATGATAAATGTTTATTATTCATGCTAGAATTGTATTAACCGGATACATGATACATGTGTGAATACATAGACAAACACATAGTCACTAGTATGCCACTACTTGACTAGCTCATTAATCAAAGATGGTTATGTTTCCTGACCATAGACATGTGTTGTCATTTGATTAATGGGATCACATCATTAGGAGAATGATGTGATTGACATGACCCATTCTGTTAGCCTAGCACTTGATCGTTTAGTGTACTGCTATTGCTTTCTTCATGACTTATACAAAGTTCCTACAACTATGAGATTGTGCAACTCCCGTTTACCGGAAGAACACTTTGTGTGCTACCAAACGTCACAACGTAACTGGGTGATTATAAAGGTGCTCTACAGGTGTTTCCGAAGGTACATGTTGGGTTGGCATAATTCGAGATTAGGATTTGTCACTCCGATTGTCGGAGAGGTATCTCTGGGCCCTCTCGGTAATACTCATCACCTAAGCCTTGCAAGCATGTAACTAATGAGTTAGTTATGAGATGACGTATTACGGAATGAGTAAAGAGACTTGCCGGTAACGAGATTGAACTAGGTATTGGATACCGACGATCAAATCTCGGGCAAGTAACATACCGATGACAAAGGGAACAAAGTATGTTGTTATGCGGTTTGACCGATAAAGATCTTCGTAGAATATGTGGGAACCAATGTGGGCATCCAGGTCCCGCTATTGGTTATTGACCGAGAATGGTTTTAGGTCATGTCTACATAGTTCTCGAAATCGTAGGGTCCGCATGCTTAACGTTTTGATGACAATTTTATTATGAGTTTATAAGTTTTGATGTACCGAAGTTTGTTCGGAGTCCCGGATGTGATCACGGACATGACGAGGAGTCTCGGAATGGTCGAGACATAAAGATTGATATATTGGAAGCCTATGTTTGGACATCGGAATGGTTCCGGGTGAAATCGGTATTTTACCGGAGTACCGGGAGGTTACGGAACCCCCCGGGGGGTTAATGGGCCTACATGGGCCAAGAGGGAGAAGAGGAAGGAGCAAGGAGGGGGCCGCGCGCCCCTCCCCCTCCTAGTCCGAATAGGACAAGGGAAGGGGGGCGGCTTCGTCCTCTTTCCCCCTTCTCTCCTACTCCAACTTGAAAAAGGGGAGTCCTACTCCCGGTGGGAGTCCCACCGGGAGTAGGACTCCCCCCTTGGCGCGCCCTCTTAGGCCGGCAGCCTCCTCCCCCCTGGCTCCTTTATATACGGGGGCGGGGGGCACCCCATAGACACACAAGTTGATCTACAGATCGTTCCTTAGCTGTGTGCGGTGCCCCCTTCCACCATATTCCACCTCGGTCATATCGTCGCGGAGTTTAGGCGAAGCCCTGCGCCGGTAGAACATCATCATCGTCACCACGCCGTCGTGCTGACGGAACTCATCTCCGGAGCCTTTGCTGGATCGGAGGGCCAGAGATCGTCATCGAGTTGAACGTGTGCTGAACTCGGAGGCTCCGTACGTTCGGTGCTTGGATCAGTCGATCGTGAAGACGTACGACTACATCAACCGCGTTGTGCTAACGCTTCCGCTTACGGTCTACGAGGGTACATGGACGAACACTCTCCCCTCTCGTTGCTATGCCATCACCATGATCTTGCGTGTGCGTAGGAAATTTTTTGAAATTACTACATTCCCCAACATATATAGCTTCTGCACAGCATCTCCATCATCATTATCAGTACATCCTACGCAGGTGAGTTTGGATGCACTTGATCCCAAGAAGGTATCTATCCTTCAAACCAGAGGAGTGCTTCAAACTAACAACAGTACATAATATCCAACAAAAGAGGGTTGTGCCACAACAGCAGAATACATGGCTCAGTCTAGATATCAGCACGAATCAAGTTGTGCATATTTGCTGTTGGCATGAACCACATCGCCGCATGTCGGGTTTGCAAAAGCCATCCATCGCATGGAAGCCTGTTGCCTTTCACACACTGAAGATTACCTGGCAACAAGCTGTGTCGACGAATCTCTGGATATGGTGATTCATGAAACCCATGGTATGATGTGTAAACACAGGCCCCCCTCGCGAATGGAAGTTGCATAGCATAGTAATCATCGCCGGTGATATGATTGATGATTGGTTGGATGATCGGATAATTGAGCCCGAGGAACAAGGAGTAGTTGCCGAGGCTATAAACCCGCCTCCAGTTGAATACGCCTGGCCCAACGGAGTTGGGATCTTTCTCGAACACGAAGCAGCCATAGCCATCAATGTCACGAACGCCCCACGCATTGTACTGCATGTGGTTTGTAATGGTTTGGTCAATTTGGTACGTGCGAATGAGCATCAAATGACCGCCGTCAGCTGAACGAGTGATAAACCACCACCCATCGACTAGTATGATTCCAGGTCCTGGAATCATGAAGGCCAGCACATTTGCGTCTGCTGCAACAATTCAAATTGGAGACCAAATGGGCAAAAATAAACAATCATGTTTAGAGTATGTGTGGAATTAAGATTATTATAACAGTGACACATATCATAGACAGAGAATTGCAATGCCGTGGTCATAATCATACCCCAAGTTAAAAAAATAAGCCAATGGCTTTCATATTCTAGCAACATGTCATGGTTCAAACATCATGTAACAATAAGAGGAAAACAGCTATGACAGCGCCAACTCATATTCTACCATAGCATTTACTACTACTGTTCTCATATCAACTCTAAGCAATAACATGTGTTGTTATAAAAATCTTGTAAACGAGAGTAATATATAGCAATCATGATGTCATGCTCATAATATGTATTCTAACAATCATTTGATGCCAATTGTTCTCATATCAACTCTAACAATAACATGTGTGGTCATAAAAATCTAGGAAATGAGAGGAACATATAGCAATGATGTGGTTATAGACATGCTATGCATTCTAAATTTGTAACAAATGAATAGACAGTCGTATTCATAAGGTAAAGATGAGATGAGATAGAACAATTACACGACGATAGATTCCACCAGTATAGGCAGCCAATCTGTGCGTCGACCGCATCGATGCCATCGTGCACTATAGCATCAGACAGAAATGTTGCCTCAACAGGATTGATGATGAGCCATAACCATGTATGGCAACCGGATTCCAGATAGATTAATCCCATGTTGAACAAGGCAATGAGCTTGTAATCCATGTAGTCTTCTGATGGTGTGGGCACTTCGCAGATTACAACTTTCTGCAAACAGAGGTCGAGCTAAAAGCTTGACGCGTCTCGTGCGTAGTAGGCAGGAGTGTCCGGCGGGCCGCGAGGCTCGATGTCGGTGGTATCCAACAATGGAAGGGTGATCTCTCGCTGGGTGTAGATATCCACGAGACGCCACGGACTACCGGTGTGGTGGATGAGGACGATCCAGTTGGCCTTCCAACTGTAGATCGTTCCTCAGCAAAGGGGTGAGGCTATTATTTACTACCAGTACTAGAATTATGGAACGTTATGGGATTGCATTATACTGTAAATATAGCACTAGTAAGAAATTTTTGGCACTAGGTAGTAGTTTTTGGCGTGGATTAAGAAATTTTGGGTATGTTTTTGCCATTTTTTGTACACGCCAACTAGTGTCAAAAAAAACGTCTTACATTATATGACAGAGGAGTACGTAGTCGTACTGTAGCAGTACCAGTACTACTTTTCTCAACTAGTAGTGCGATGTACTGTACTTCTAGTCTAGTCTAGTATAGTGCACCAGTTTTGAACTCTTGAATCTCAGGGCCAAGGAGCTACAGTTGGAAGTAGAGGGTACTGCTGTTCTCTAGAACCATCGATGTACTATCAATGCAGGGGAAGTACACCTGCGTAGTGGCCTAGTGGGTACTCTTGGTGCTATATTCAGCCGCTCCTCTCACGTAGGAGTAGCTGGCCTACTCAGCCGCTCCTCTCACGCACACACTAGCAGCCTGTTTATCAGCGACGGTTACTGCGGGGGCAGAACATTTGAGTTATCTGATACAGCGAGACTAGGCTTTTCGCTTCCATTTGTGGAGGTGTAATGGATCTCGTCGAACTTTGTTAGTGGTTCCTTCTTTATGAATGAGATGAAGCAAAGATTTTGCCTCCGTTTAAAAAAAACACGTCAAGAGGAATTTCTATTATAGTAGAGCCGATAATGGAGTGAAGTCCATGTGTGCAATGCCACAAGCTACAGAGTAGTAGTAGAGCACTTTATGTACGGAGCCATATTGCACAGTTCCCAATGCCCTGCCAGGCTTTTCTGGCTCCTCGGGCTTAATTGGGAGGCGCTAGTTTAAATATGCTACTAGCTGATGAGGAAGCTGCAAGCGAGGTGCGGCTAGGGCGAGCACGTGAGCCACGGGATGCTGGGAAGGAAAACCCGTTCACGTGGCTAGGCTGTCCAGTGCACCCAGATTGTGGGGCCGCACGTCCGTTCGACTTCAAAACTCAAACTACCGTGTAAAATATGGCTCGCAGCGAAGTGTAGTAGTACTATTTTTTTAAAAAGGCCGCCGTGTGTTCGGCCGGGATCGAACCCACAAAACAAGGTATACACTCCCACGACCACTAGTAGTACTCGTTGGAGTACGACACAACCTAGAATTGCCTTTTGTCGCTAGTAGTACGTACATTGTTTCTTACAAGAAACCACTAAAATGCCAAGAAACTACTACCACTTGCATACGTGGCAGACTTAAGATAAGACTACCTTATCAACCATTGTACATGCTCTTACCAACAAAAATCCTCGAGTGACCTCCTACCTCCGGCCCGTCCACCTAGTCATCCTCGGCCATGGGACGCAGCTACCGCCGCCGGCAGAAGGTGAGGTGAAAACCGCCAGCGGTGCGGAGCCCATGTTGCAGCAGCCCGGATGCCAGCTCCGTCCGGCGCTCGTGGCCGCTAGCTAGCCAAGATAGCTCCGTCCAGCTGCTTGTCTACAAGGTTTGCTAGCTAGATTGGCACGGCAGCGCGGCGGCTTGCTCGCGTGTGCCGCGCTCAGGCCAGCCATCTGGCTCGAGAGAAGGCCAGCGCGGCGGCTTGCTCGCTCGTGAGTCACGCTCAGGCCAGCCTGCCAACCCGTGCGGAGGCCAGCGCGATGTCCGGCCCATCCGGCGGAGCGGCGGCCAACTCGCTCATCACCGACGCCACCGACGAACACGCATCAGTACTGTTTGAAGTAACGTTCAGGAAAAATAATGATTTGAGGGGGAATAAAAGGATAGAAGGTCAGATGTGGGTCCCTCGTGTCAACGGTCAAACAAAATGTGTTGGTTTAAGCTGCCTCATCAGCACGGACGTGTGGGCCAACCCTGTCATAAATGGGTTTAAATGAACGTAATCGATAGGAGTACTGGTAGTAGTTTTTGGCGTGGATTAAGAAATTTTGGGTATGTTTTTGCTATTTTTTGTACAATAGATTCTTCCTAGGGCTGGTTGAAAGTGGTAGTTTTTTGTTAGATACTCTACATATTGTAAGTAGGAGTGAAAGTTAAGCTTTGGAAGCCAATAAGCAAGGCTAGTTACATAGTGCATATGTGTACATGATTGAAAGTAAATATCGACCATGAGTGACTAATATCTTGATGGAAAACTCGAAACTATGGAATACTAGGAAAAAAATGCATGGTTGGAAATACTGGCAATGTTCATGTGTGTTGCAACGAATCATAATTAGAATAATACTTATTCACAAACATGGTACAAAACACTCTAATTTTGATATACATATATTTCAATTAGAATATATTCCTTGGGCTGCTTTGGTGAGGTCAGGGAGGGATGTGGTTGGTTTTAAGATACTAATTATGGGTTTTTCTGCAAATTGGTAGACAAGTGGGATGTTGGTGAGAAAAGGCAACAACTTGCCTCACAATCGTTAGATGTAGATCTAATAGTCAGAAACTACGGATGGCAGACACACCAGCATCACCAACTTAGTCTTGTGTAGGAGTACTAGCAAGATCCGTGCATTGCACGGAACATCAAGATGCATTTTTTTATAAAACACTTGTTGTGATTGACCCTTGCGGGAGTAATCCCATGTGTAAAAACTAATGATATCTCGAAAAATATGAGATAAGGTGAAGAGGAGTGGGGTGTGGTGGTGGTTGGTGGTCTGACTGAGCGGAGGCATGGGGATTGACGACACCGGCAGCGGCCACCAGGCCAGTTTGTTCCAGAGGCTTCCTTTCTTAATTGCTCAACAATGAGGTTTGTTGGAGATAGGGATGAACGAGGGAAGGCCTTGTCTCCAAATGTGGAGAGGGGTGCGGGTATCTTTTAGTTTAATTTCCATCTGTCGGATATAGATCGGACGGTCTATATTGCAAGATGGCACACGTACCATCATCATCACCTCGGTTTTTTATAAGAGAAGAAATATAAGTATGGAGATACAAACGTATTATCGATACTTGCTTCCGTAAACTAGCATCTACATTCTATTCAACGCCTCGGCATGTGGGGCCTTAGCACAATGACTTCTCGACTGTGTAAAACAAAGATTTTCCCATCGCCGACAAGGAGGAGGTGACGGCGGCACGCTTTTTGGCTTGCTCTAGTCCTAGTAGTCATACTAGGTGGTCTTAGCACATGTAGATTTATTCTTTTTCACGTCTCGTGTTCGCCGTACTGCCACGACTATTGATGAATAGATGGTAAGTTATTCATGGGGAAACCCTTGATGAGCGTGTTTGCGAGAGAGAGAGAGTGAGAGAGAGAGAGACAGTGTGCGTGTGTGATATGTTAGAGACTGAGGCAATGATAACAGATTCTTTGTGTCTATGTGTGTGGAGGATAGAGAGAGACATGTACATGGGGCTTTTTGTTGTGTAACGTGGAGACACATATACATAATTAGAGAGTGAGTGTGTGAGATACACATGCGGACATGGGGAGAGATGAGGATCCATATAAATGGGTGTTTGTGTGTGTTTGTGCACGCGTTTGTGTGTGAGAGGGAGAGAGTGTATGTGGAGTAGAGAGACCACTGATGATGTAAACCTAGTATAAGGGAAGGGGGAATGGTGTGACATGTGTAGTAGCGGGATAGCACGGGTGCGGGTTGGGGGAGCAGACTATTTGGAAGAGACATCGAGGGTGTGTGTGGGAGAGGGGTGTGAGAGCGAGAGAAAGAGAGAGCTAGCGACGGGGAGAGAGAGAGAGAGAGAGAGAGAGAGAGAGAGAGAGAGAGAGGTCGTTTGTGTCCATAAATGGCGTATAGATAGGTTTGATGTTGTCCGAAATTGGCCTATGAACGGAGACGCAAGGGAAGCGAGTCATCGTGTGTGTGATAGGGACTTCATGAGAGATCTAGAATAGATGGTGTAGAGAACAATGTGTGAAATCGAGAACGATTATACATTAGGGAGCTACGCAAAGAGTCACGACATATATGTATGCAAGGAAGGAGCTGGGGCGGGTCCGCATGTGGGAGAGATAGAAAGAGGAGAGTGGTGCACAAGGAGACAAAGTGTGCTTGTTTGCAGTGGGGGTGGTGTGTGAGATGAGTGCGCGAGAACCACATAACTAGGGAGATAGACGTTTGGGGGCGACGTTTTGTGTGTATGGGAAATATACACTCTACATAGTGCGTGTGCTTGGCTAAGAGAGATAGCGGGAGACCTAGAGAGTGAGGGAAGAGATGTGTGCATGTCCGAGAGACAAAGTGATAGAGACCTATGTTGGGGTCCGGACTTTACAAGAGAGAGGGGTGTTAATGTGCTTGTGTGTTGGTGTTTGGGGGAGAGAACGACTTCTCTATGTGTGTGTGTGTGGTGGTGGTGGGGGGCGGGGGTTGACTTCAGATAAAGAGTGAGGTGTCTATATTTGAGGGACTTTAGCATAATTGAGATATTGTGCACTCATGGTTGATCCATTTGTTTCACAGTTTGTACTATAAGATAATGATACTTTTGAACATGCGTGATATACCTTGATGTACCAGAATTACAAAACTAAGATTGGAATTTTGGAATTCGACTCCAACATTAGCTTTTGTAATTCACTAGGAAAATGCCCGTGCGTTGCAACGGGAACAAAATCACATGCCCCTAACCCAATATGGATGCCTCAAAGTGATGATCTTGTATACCGCATTGCATAATGCATGGGATTCTCTATGAATAAACACCAACTCGCATGAACTACTGTTTAAGTCGTTCTTCTTCCGCTTCAATTGGGCACAAAATTCCCCCTCACCCTCTCTCCCTGATATGATTAATTATCTCTTGTGGCAAGGCATCGTAAGGCACCACCATGGAGAGGCGCAAAAAGAGTGAGGGGAGAGAACGATGGAAGGTAGGGAGATGGGACGCTGTCATTTGTAGCTTCGCCCAATCTCATTATTCTCTAATTCAAAGGAAGTGACACTGACCCTCTCATGGTTCTTCATCCTCAAAAGCTCCTAAACCTTCCCATCAGTCCATTGCAAATGATATGACGATAGTTCCTCCTGTTGCAATAAATTAAACATACATCATCATCATAACAAAATTCCTCTACGAAACTATGATTCTAGCCACTTCTTTGAATGGCAAATGAAGAAACAGAAGTAGAAAAGATCAAAAAGTAGAAGCTTATATTACATTGGTCTCATACTCATAGCCCCTCATTTACTCTAGGATAGTGTCACAACTCCAGAATATAGTCACATAGTGCTTTATTTAAAGCAAAGTAAGTATCCAACCAGGATCAGAACCCCAAATATGCAGTACCCTCTATCCAGAAACAACAAATACTACATAATCACAGTTCAATACATCATCAGCGGTAAAACAGAGATTGACTTAGGAATAGTCATGTAATCAGAGTCACTTGGTACACCCACCCCAGCTTCTGACCATGTTGTTTTACATAGTGGTGCAGTAAATTCAGAAACCGCAACAACTACCAAGAAGGCAACAACGACCAGCTAGTATGAGTGGCGTACTTACATAGTACATACCATTTTCTATTTTTTTGTACAGATTTCCTCGGATGTTTCAGAATTTTGCAAGCACCTAAAACATTTGGTCATGATCACATCCACAAAGTTTCAGAATTTTTTTAAATGTTTTGCTAAGTTTTTTATTGTGGGTGCACCGGGGGTGCAATGTGCCTGGGTGCACAAAAACCACTCTTGACTACATGATTAATTGTCTTTGTAATTTGACATACTTATTGGAATAAATGGCACCTAGTGTCTAGTACTTGCTCGTGGTACATTCATAGCCCGTTATTCTCTGTTCATAGTATTTACATCTGCAATCACATATTACAAATCTACCTTACACGCGCTCATCCACACAGATTGTGGTTCATTCATAGCCCGTTATTCTCTTTTCCTGGTTCATCCATAAACCATTATTCTCTGTTCATATCAATTTACATCTACAATCACATGTTCAAAATCTACCTTACACGAGCTCATCCACACAGTGGCACTTGCTAGTGGTTCATTCATACCCCGTTATTCTTTGTTCATATTAATTTACATCTGCAGTCACATGTTCCAAATCTACCTAACACGAGCTCATCCACACAGATTGGAGAAAAAATGCACAAATTACAAGGAAACAAATTAGAGGCAGTACGGTTTAAGATCAAAAGATAGCTGTCGCTCAACCTTTGCATGAATACTGCAATATGAAATGAAAATATAATTTTTTACAACTCTCGAGAGCAAACAAAACAACACAAAATGCAAGCCTATAAATAAGGAGAACACACCAAACAAAAGGATCGATACTTCCCAAGGAAAGGAAACTATGGAAGAAGGAAGCACTTATTGAATTTTTACAATTCTTGACGTCATGTTGATGCATGCGTCATGCATCATGATTAATCCTTGTGCAAGCAAGCTGACGTTATGCATTGTCAAAGCTAATAGCCAGGTAGAAGACTTCCGCTTATCCATAGAGTTTGTCAGCCGCACCTGGGTCCTCAAGAAAGACGACAACGCCAATCTCGTCTATAGCTAGTAGGCCGCCATCAAGCCCATCGCTAGGATTTTATGAAATTTTATGAAGCTTCCGGGCCGGTCGGCGATTGCTGAGGACCGCAATGACATGGCGCTCAACAGCTGCCTCCGCCGAACATGATCTTTTGCTAGCGCGAGCGGTTAATATCCCTGAATTACCTCCACGACCCCGTCGCCATGAACTTAACCATGAAACCACCCGGGTCAGTGCACGTCTCCTCACCGCCCCCAAGTTGGCCGTGTGGTTGACGAGCTTTCCGTTCCGGCGGCCTCCCTCACGTACATGTCCTGCGGGCGCCCTTGGCGACTGTTAGAGCCGTGTGCATCCAGTTTAGAGCCCTTGCGAAATTAAAGGGGGCGAGATGATTGCGATCTGATTCTTAGATGCATAGGCCTTGGGAGGAAAGGGATCGGCTATGTCATCCCTTAGCCGCGTCATAGCCCTGTCATCCGGCCATGCATCAAACTAAGGGGGTGTTTGTTTCCAGGGACTTTTTTGTGTAGGGACTAGAAAAAGTTCCTCTTAGAGACTTTTTTACCAAACGGGAGGGACTTTTTAGGGACTAAACTAGTCATTTGGGACTAAATGAAGAAGACTCTCAAGGAGAGTCTTTTTTGGGACTTTTTAGGACTTTTCCAACAATGCCCCTCCATGCATTCATCGGCCCGCTATCCCATGGTGTTGTTTGATTGTTATTTTTCTATATACTAGGGGCAACATGGTCATTTAATAACCTCTAGGAAGGGACTAGGGACTTTTTAGTCTCTGGAAACAAACATGGACGGACTTTTTAGGGACTAGGGACTTTTTAGTTGGGACTAGAAAAAGTCCTAGGACTTATGAAACAAACAGGGCCTAAATCCCCTAATAGTGGGTTGTTAGTTATGGTCATGCTTCCCCGCAAAATAAAAAAGTTATGGTCATGCAAAAGGAAAATTAAGAGGCTGCAATTAATTTGTACTCTAGCATAGAGGAGGAGCCGTCAAAAGAGCGGTTCAGAAAGATTGGGCCATGAATCTCACCATGCGCCTCATTCAATGGAAAAACTGGAGAGAAAAATATACCTGATCAATCAACGGAATGGAGGGAGTAATAGTATATGATTGCTTCCATAATCACTGATTTGGTAAGCTAATAAATAAATCAATCAAAGCACGGAAGAAAACGGGTGATGGCAGATAAACCGCGGTCATACAAGAAAGGAAATGATTGAAAGAAGGAAGAAGATTGACCACCCTTTGATTGGAAGAAGGAGATTGATCACCGCTATGAAAGAATTGATTTCCATGCATGATTAATTACGTTTTGATTGATTGCGATTGTTTACCTTACGTGAATTATATGCTTACCAAAGATAGAGTCGGTTTGTCCGGCCAATAAACCGGCAGGGAGAAAATCGTAGGAGGGAAAAAATCGCTGGAGGGGAGAGGGGGTCGTGAGGGTTGGACGAAAAGCGGGGAACGTAAGAGGGGAAACGGAACACTACGTTTCTTTTAGATAGTAGAGATTTAAAAGGAGGTACATTTTTTAACCCGGGATTTCGTGATTTCAAATTCATATATCAAACCTAGAGATATACACATACGGGCATGTTCAAACTTTATAATCATCCACTTTATTCATACACATACACATTTTTGCTTTTGTCATCATATTTAGGATAAACACATTTGGAATTTGATTTGAATTGGACCGTATGATGGTATTTGCTTGTAGTAGCTCAATGATCCATATTTGAATTGAATGGACAATCTCAGTTTCGAGTTGGAGAAATTGATTTTCAAAACTTGCACATTTTTTTGTGTGCAAAACAAACAAATTGTCGGCCATGACATCATAGTCGGCCGTACGAGAGCAGAATACTTATAATTTTAGGCGCCAAAAGCTATCAAACTTCCCGCTCACATCGAAATATCATGCGCCCGAAAGTTTAGCCCTGCGATATTCCTGTTTTACCCCTCCCACATGAACGAAAAAGGGCTGCTTTGGTAACTCCATTGTTTTCCCCTCTTTGCCCCCAACATTCTTCCCCAGAGCCCCTCCCCTTCCCCTCCCCGACCCCCCAACCACGACAAGCCGCCGAATCTAGTCCTCCGCCGCAGCTGTGGACCTCACACCCCGCCGGATCTACCTTACGCACCTTGGAACCCCCAACTGCCAACTCACGACTTCACCGGAGCCGCTTCAGCGACTGGCTTGTCCACCGCTCCAGATCTCCTTGACCGCCATCAAGGTCCACCGCACCGGATCTGCTTAACCGGCGCCCTCCACCAAAGCGTAGGCCCTTCACTGACTCCCTCGTCCGCCCCTTCACTGGCCCTTCATACAAGCCCTCGTCCGACGCAACAGATCCTCCTCACCGAAAGCACTATACAACGCGCCCGCCGAAGCCTTTGTCCACTGCACCGGACCCGCTCCACGGACGCCATATTCAACTCCACCGGCCCTGCTTTACCGACACCGCAGCCTCATCAGATTATTTCAATTTGTACTCCTTCGGTTTTTCTCTTTATCGTGCAACTGTTCACTTACCACAGATGAGCTTTCTTGTATGTCGACAGGCGCCGCAACCGTAGCACCGGAGCAGCTTCAGCGATGGCGACAGCCGGCCCAAACTCAACCGCAACACGAGCACCATCGACGATCCTTAGCTATCAAGTATGACAATGATACCCATACGCCGCCGAGAATCAGGTACTATTATCCAACGGCCGGCGCCTACGTTCACTTTCCTAGCATAAGCACTGCACCTTTGAATTTCTTCAGGGCATCATTCAGTTTTTCATGAGACGCGTTATTCTGCTTGCACCTGTAGGGCCATACTTCTGGCAGTGAACATGTTACATGTGTTAAATTACATACTAGTGCACATATAGTTAATATGCTTTAGTTTTGTTCTGATGCCACCTGTTGGTTCCATCAGACTGCTTAATGTTCTCTATGCTTAATTACACATCAGCAAACTAGCATGTGGTTCCGCTGCTTTTTGTTCGTTTTACCCTACATTTTCTGATGCTAGTTATTACATCACTGCTCCAAGCCTCTGTTCATTACTTGTTTGTGTGTTCTTGATCTTCCCAAGTTGCATGACTAATTTGATGCTTCTATTAATTATGGAGCTGCCAACCCCATCAAGCAAAATATTTGTTCTTTTGGTGCTGGCACCTCGAACAAGCATAAAAATAGAGGAAAGCAGATATATTGTCGTGTATGCACACACCCTTCTTTCATTAGTTTAGATGAACCATTGATGATCAATTCGGACGAGTGCATGCGATTAAAATTAATTTTACCTAAATAGATGGTGCAGAATAAACTACAACAACTAGATTTGCAACCACGGGATGCTGACGATATCTTCAAAGAACATTGCAACAGCAGCTAGGCTTCACAGCAACATATGGTAAGCCAATGTGTTTTAGTACATGTTAAATGTAATGCGAGTGGGCTGCTTTCTTGGCTTGTGCCCTCAACGTGTAATCCTACCGAATTACAAATAGTTCAGTTGTCTGCTTTGCTGTATTGCTTGATTCGAATGCTTGTTTGTTGTTACGTTACACCTGAGTTGGCCAATATGTCAGCAGTGCCTGCTGTACTATCGTAAAGAAATGCATGCCTATTTCATTTGAGTCCTTAACTTTTCCTCTCAATTTCATCACAAGACTGTCTTCGTAGTTTATATGAGGCCACACTGTTAAGTGCTTTCTCAGATTATTTCAACTGCTTAGATGCCTTGGCAACTTAAATATAGCGGTTGTACACTCCCTTTCAACTTTCATCTTACCATTTTAATTTCTTTTCGGCTGATACTGCTTCGAACCATTTAAATATAGTTTGCCATGCTCGGCAATAATTTGTCCGTCGTTTACCATGTAAGCTTACTGCCTGGATCATATGATAACTATCTCTTACTTATGTCCAGCGGAAACCTTTCAGGATGCCGTTCACAGTAGGACACAATGTACAACCCCAGAATCTATTTGTGGAAGCAGTGCGCCATCCATGTTACCAGATGGTAGCAGTTCAGAGGCAACACCGCCGGAGAGCAGTCTGAGCACAGATATTATAGTGCTTGAGGATCTACTAGAGGCAGAAAGAGATGGTGTGGCTGCCATGAATGAGGTAATATTTATCTTGAGGATGGAAATTACGGAATTAGCGACACACATTATGCAAGCAACCCAAGAATTGGAGGAAGTAAGAATGTTGCATTTGAAGACGGAGGAGGTCATGCTGTTCCTGCTATCTGAAGCCCAAGGTAATCCCGGTTCTTCTTTAGATACCAGTTGAAATTGTCATTAGATTGTTGTACTTGCATGTTGTGTCATGTATCTGAATGGATTATGTTGCAAGACCCCCTATGTTTTCCGGAATTCCATGTTGTCCATGTGTTGTAATGATCCGAATTTTTTAGGCGAGGTAATCCTCAGTAATTGTATGATTGACATAAGGTGAACTGTTTTTCGTGTGAGCGTATTGTATTGGATGAAATAACTGTTTGAATCAGAGTGTATCCAACCTACTGAATTCGAAGATCACGGCATTTCTAAATCACAATCATATATAAAGGTGGAATAAATCTTTGTTGTGGTTTTGAAGAAATAAATAACAAAACGTATAATTATCTGTGGATATTCGTAATCGAATACAAACTGGATTTGAATTTAGTTTGCCAGGTCCCAGGGCAAATGTGAATGCTAATTCTCCCAAGTTTTGAACGAAGCGGCTAAACACCCACTATAATTTGTGGGCTGCCCGAAGCAAGTGTTTGCGAGATGAAAATTACTGTCTACTCCTGACACTTGACATCCTTATCGACCGGATTTACACTGCTGTCGATAGGGGTAGACTAGTAACTTCAGTCAGACGTGACACGACGGCCTCTGAGCCCATTCAGACACGGTGGGCACCAAACATGGGCGGCAAAACACATTTGATTCAAGCTCGTCCGAAAGACATGTGTCTCTTCCTCCATTTCCCCATTCATACACGGTGGGCGGCAAAACAAACTCTCCTCGTTCGAAATCGATGTAGGCTAATATTTTAAATAGGGGCAGATGCATAACTTCCATCAGACGTGACACAACCGCCCTACCTGTCAGCCCCGTTCATACACCGTGGGTGCCAACCGTGGGCGGCAAAACACCCTCTCCTCGCCCGAAATAGTTACCGGCAAATATTTGGGAGATGCGGGATTACCGTCCTATCCCCAACCGACGCGATGTCTGAAATTTTAAACGGGGGATAAGTTTGTAGCTTTCCCCCATTTCAGAGAAGCGCATCCCAAAGTTTGAGATCGCCCCCCTACCCTCCATTTTCCCATTCATACACCGTCGGCGGCACGGCAACCTCCGCAGTGCGGCCAGCCTCCTCCGTCCGCCACCCCATCCTCCACCTTGCCTGAGCCGCTATCCCTACCCCGTCGTCCACTGCAAGAGATGGACGTCTCTCATCCACGGCGCTGGACCAGGATCCTTTCATCACCTTCTCTCGCTTCATCGGCGCCGTCGTCCACCTTGCCGTTGCCGCTCCTATGACCGCCTCGTCCACGGCAACAGGATATATCCCCCGACCCGGCCGTCTGCCGTCTAAAGTCTTCTTCCCCGCTGCCGACAGCCATCGCACCCGCAGCACCCTCAACGTATCAGCATAGGCCTACACGGCGTCGCAAGAGAGGTGGTACTCTTCCATATGTGCTTAAGTTATTGATCTCACCCGGAAAATAGACCGTAAGTTGTTTACTGTACTTTCTTGTCCGTACCAAATCGTAGTGGCTAGTTGAAAGCAAACATTGGTTGCGAAGTAGCTTTGTCCGGTTTGCACCTTCAGATCCGCCATGGCACGTGCACTATACTCGTAAAGCTTACGGTTTCCCCCCTTTATATTCACTACCATCATCGTAGGTGCTTCGTGTCGTGCTAGCACTGCTCCTCAAGACCTCAACCCAAAGCTTACGTGTTGAAATACGAATCTGATATGATGCTCATATCACTAAAACAGAGAACGTTTAATTGCTCACCTAATGTTCCTATATTCATTTCGAAAAGCATGTGTGCCACCCACTGGTCCAGCTAGTTCCACTTTCCTGATTTTTCTCTTGATGCTTAGGGGTTTCCCCTTTTATCTACTCTACTATGATCTTCGTAGGTGCTTTCTGTCGTACTAGCATTACTCCACCCTTCAAGCTAAACAACACAACACTCAGAATTCGAATGCTTAATTGTTCAAATATGATTGTGATATGATACTTATATTAGTTAACCGACACATTTAATTGGTTAGCTAAAGGTCCCACTTGAGTTTCCAAATGCATGTCGCGACATATAGAGAGACAGCATAATTGCATTTCTTTGTCACTTGTTGACCATACTTTCTTGTCCATACCAAATCTTAGTTGTTATTTCAAAGCAAACATCAGTTGCTAACTATCCTTTGCGCGGTTTGCAGCTTCAGATCTGCCATCCCACTGCCACGGTCAACACTGTACTGATCATGCTTATGTTTTCCCCATTTTATGATGACCACAATCAGCCTACGTGGTTTGTGTCGTAATAGCACTGCTCCACCAATCGAGCTAAACAAGCTTTGTTGTACAAATTCATATCTTATATTATTGCTGATATTAGTAAAACTGAGAGATGTTTAATTGGTTAGCTAAATGTTCCTACTTTAGTTTCGAAATGCATGTGAGCCACATATGGAGAGACCGGAAAGAATAGTATTTCTCTGTGCTCTCTAGTTCATCATGGGTGGCCAACTGACATTGTATTGAAACACTTGTAATATCTTCAATCTGCTTGCTCTTCTGCTCTTCTTTAAGATGATACTCTTCTCTTGCGGTCGATTGGTCAGGTCGAGTTGTTCTCCCTTAGTATATTTTGAATCTGTCAGGTCAGGTCGACTTGTTCTTCTTTACTATATGTTGAAGCTATCATCTGCGAAGTGTCATCACTTCTGGAGCTCTCATATTTTGAGTAGTAGGCCACATTATATTAATGCACACAACAAATTACAGCATGCATGGCATCTTTTAAAAGAATTGCAGAGATAGCACAAAGGGGTTTACAGGGAGGCAGTATTGGATTAGAATCACTTCTGCATTACAAAGAAAATCTCACTTGTTTTTATGTTTTCATGCATGTCAGATATTCAATATTATCAAAATGAACATGAGAATAGGAGCACGAGAGGAATATTGCGGAACGATCCACTGGCTAACAAACTTGGCATGGTGGAGGATGGCCTATCTTATTCACCCATCAAGGTGCTTGCTCTAACTTTGCAAAGTTGTATTGGTCGCACATATTTTGCATCTCACCTCTTGCGTTTCTTCTACTTTGTTACACCATCTTCTTAGTTTAAGCATCATATATGAGTATATGCCATAACTATCCATTTTCTGTACCTATTCCATGTGTCGTCACACTATGTTTTTCCAGTCAAATGTTGTTCTTTCGTGATAGATGTACAAAAGGAAGAGGGTGAGTGCAGATCCTCAAGGAGTACAAACTAGGTATTTGGAAAAGGTAGTGGTACCTGTTAAATCAGATAGATCAGCAGCCACAGAAAACACATGCCCAACTGTACCACACTTTACCCCTACTCCAGTAGCCAAACCGCTATTAGAACTGCTGGGAGCCCAGCGTCAGGTACTGTCTATGATATCAATTCAAAATTTGAACTCCTAAATTTCTGCTTGTGCCTTACCTTCTCTCTTGTATGAAAACTAATTTCAGATGAATCTCCTTGCTCAAAGGATCATACGATCTCAAAACAATAATGGGCTCTGCATTGCTCTTGTCAGTACCTCTCTCCCTTTTGCCTTGTAACGCTGTACTTAATTAATTGCTATTTGATTATGTATCAACATTGTGCACCTGAGCTTCATTATCCTCTGTTTCTTCCAATATTATTTGATCTATATTTACTCTTTGCAAAATGTAGAATAATGGCAATGCTTATAAAGAATTTTATTTGGGGAATTTATTGAATTATCCTTCCATCAACATGGAGAAGGGCTTTGTCCAGCCCGTGTTAACATGTAATGTAAGTTCATTCTTCTCAAGCATTCAAACTTTGTTCTATTATAGATTTGGATAGGCATCATTGCCTCCACTGCTGTTTGCTTTGCTGTTTACATCTGATTGGATGTGTGCAACAACTACCAGTTTCAAATTGTAGTTGTAAAAACATGTTCCTTATGCAGAACAGATCCATTTATTTGCTTATATAATTGTGAAACCTGTTACGTGTCTCCTTGTTTCTCTTTCAGAGTCGTATCTCTTACGCCAGGCAGAACTTTAGGGAAGATAGCGAGCCAAACCATCTTGAGGACAGCGAGATGACCCCAAGGCCCTGTCTTGATGAAGACAGTGAGTTGAAGCTACTCACCAGTAGGTGTGAGACAACCTCTGTGCAGTCGCTGCCTCAATCAGTTCGACTTCTTCAGTCTCAACTTAAAGCGGAAAGGCTTGCTTCAGCTCAGGTCCGACTTGAAGTCAAAGATGCAATGAAGATGTCAGAGGACTACCGTGCGCACCATCATGCCTTAAATCTAGTGTTGATGCATCTATCATTGATACAACTGAGGTCTACTCAGCTTCTTCAGCTGTTTGGGGGGCCCGACCTAGCCAGGCCTAGTGCCTTCTGAAGTGCTCTCAGTTTTGTATATTCTTTTATCGGCGCGTTTATTTGCACTGGTGGCGAACTTTGATGCCCAGTGGATGTAATATGTGTGATAGCCGTGATAGCCTAGCGTAAGTTGCTTGCTTATTTATTTCCTTGTTATCTTGTTTATTTGTTTGCTTGTAGTCATTACAGTTCTTTTTCCGCGGTTTGCTAGTGGCTGCAATAACTTATTTTTTAAAACTAGGCCACAATAACCATGGGCTAATATTTACTGTAGTGACACTGGGCCTCCTACGGGCCGTAGAAACAGTGGGCCTTCTATGGGCCATAGAAACAGTGGGCCTTCTACGGGCCGTAGAAACAGTGGGCCTTCTACGGGTCGTAGAAACAATGGGCCTTCTACGGGCCGTATCATCAATGGGCCTTATACGGGCAGTATGATCGATTGGCCAAACATGAGCCAATAACAGGCCGCATTATGGCCGTAAACTGGCTAGAGTTGGAATCGTCCGTTCATGGGCCGGCCATAACGGGCCATCGTTAATAGGCCGTATTTCATGACGCTACGAAAACGGCCCAACGTGTTAACGGACCACAAACGGGCCGACTGTAACCACGGGCTGAATTTGGCTCATAAGTAGAAAATGAACAGTAACGGGCCGTAAGTAAACGAATGCTGGAAATGAGCCCAAGAAGAAATGGGCTCTGAGAAGGCCGAAAGATAACATGGGCTGGAAACGGCCCAATGGAATAACGGGCCCTTAATGGGTATAAAGCGGTACACTGTTCATTACGGGCCAGTTTCACAACGGGCCGTTAATGGGTGTAAAGTAAAACACTGTTCATTACGGGCCAGTTACACCACGGGTCGTTAATAGGCCAAGAGTTACATAGGGCCTCATATGGCCTGAAAGACGTCATGGTCCATACATGGGTTAGAAGTGAAAACGGGCTGGAATCACATTGGGTGGCCCAGATGACGCTACTGGGCCTAATTCGGGTAGGGCGTAACGGGCCTTGGGTTAGCGGGCTGTAAATGGGCTATATGCGAACAGGCCGTTGACAGCCTTTACATGGGCCGGCCCGCCACCTTTTGACCAAGTCAAACGGGCCGGCCTTTTCACAGGAATGGGCCTCTGTTGGGCCATACCACGTGTCGACGTATCATAGGCGCGTTTGTCCAATGAGCGGATGACATCTGTCCCAACGGTGAGCCGACACGTGTTTCCTCCAGCCAATGATGATTTTACACGTGGAAAATCCCCATTGGTCGGGGCTGTTAACGGGTTATCGAATCCAAAACCCGACCCGATAGCTTAACGGCGTTCCGTTACGGTGGATGCCACGTGTCGGTCACCCTTGACGAAAGCAGTTCTGTGATGCGTGATTTATCGTCATGGCAGTGGGCACTTCCGTGATGATAATTTTGGTAATGTCATGGAACACTTCTACGACAACACAGGTATGACTATCTTGATTTTGTCATAAAATCGTCATGGATGTACATGCATGACAAAAAAGTGACCTACTGTGACAAACACGTATCATCACGGAAGTGTATTTTTTTGTAGTGCAACTCTCTGTAATTTTCCGGACCAACTCGGTCTCACGGAGTCAAATCAACTCGGTCGGTCCGAAATGACTCTGCAGCTTCTGAAAGATCGAGGATGTTGCCTAGAGGGGGGGAGCAAATGCGGAATAAATCTAGCGGTTAATTTTTCATGCACAAAACCTACAACAACTAGGCTCACCTATGTGCACCAACAACTTATGCTAAGCAAGATAAACAACTAAGTGATAGCAAGATATATGACAAGAAACAATATGGCTATCACAAAGCAAAGTGCATAAGTAAAGGGCTCGGGTAAGAGATAACTGAGGCACGCAGAGACGACGATGTATCCCAAAGTTCACACCATTGAGGATGCTAATCTCCGTTTGGAGCGGCGTGGAGGCACAATGCTCCTCAAGAAGCCACTAGGACCACCGTAATCTCCTCACGCCCTCGCACAATGCAAGATGTCGTGAATCCACTAAGGACCCTTGAGGGCGGTCACCGAACCCGTACAAATGGAAACCCTTGGGGGTGATCACCGGAACCCGTCAAATTGCTCGGGGTGATCTCCATGACCTAATTGGAGACCCCGATGCTTGACCGGAGCTTTACACCACAATGATTGAGCTCCGAACACCACCAACCGTCTAGGGCGCCCAAGCACCCAAGAGGAACAAGCTCAAGGGTACCAAGCACCCAAGAGTAAGAAGCTTCTCCACTTGTAACTTCCACGTATCACTGTGGAGAACTCAAACCGATGCACCAAATGCAATGGCAAGGGCACACGGAGTGCACAAGTCCTTCTCTCCCAAATCCCACCAAAGCAACTAATTCTAGGGAGGAAAGTGAGAGGAAGAACAAGAAGGAGAACACAAAGAACTTCAAGATCTAGATCCAAGGGGCTCCCCTCACATAGAGGAGAAAGTGATTGGTGGAATGTGGATCTAGATCTCCTCTCTCTTTCCCCCCAAAACTAGCAAGAATCCATGGAGGGATTGAGAGACAGCAAGCTCGAACATGGTCAACAATGGGGGAAGAACACGAGCTCAAAGGATAAGGTTCATTGCGGAAGAAGACCCCCTTTTATAGGCAGGGAAAAATCTAACCGTTATGCTCACAGCCCGCACAGAGCAGTACTACCACTCATGGGAGCGTACTACCGCTAGAGAGGTGGAAGCCCTTTGAAAAACAACAGCAATGAGGCAAAGGCTAGTAGAACCGCCGGAGCGGTAGTACCGCTCGTCCTCACGGTACTACCGCTAGGGGTAGCGGTACTACCGCTAAGGGTAGCGGTACTACTACTTGCGAGCGGTACTAAAAAATACATCCGTGCCTACCACCGCTGGACTTAATACGAGATTTTGGTCCGGAGCAGAAGTAGCCACGATAGTACCTTTGCAGCCTTTTAAGGACACCAAAACTGCTACAACTTCTGCAAACGGACTCCGAATTCAACGGAACCAAGTTTGTTGGAAAGCCAACAACATTGGCTAACAAAATATTGATAGAAATAACAATAAGAAGTAAATTAGAAAAGGCCCATAAGAAAATGGTGAGAACCATTCCTCGAATAAGACCGGTAAAACCTCCAACACAGAAAATGCAATAGAAGAAGCATATGAAATCCGCTTTTGATGTACTAGAGATTGTCACGAAGATAACCACAAGCTCTAAAACCTCAAAAGGAGAAAATACAAATAAGAATCAAGAAAGATGATGTGATTCAATGGTTTGAGCTCTCAACGAATGACACGATCAAGCTACTCACTTGAGAGCCCCCCTTGATAGTACGACTATCGATCCTATAACCCGGTCTCCAAAATATCATCATCAGACCGGTAAAATAGAAAACCTATCAAGGGCAAACCTTTGCCTTGCACGAAGTCCACTTGAGCTATATGATGACGATCTTGACTCCCTCAAGTGGGACCACCTTTTTTGATTGCGTTCGCTCGATGAAGACTAGTTGATTGCTCCCCCGTACTCCACTATGGGTGAACCACTCTTTGGCACATCTTCACAAGTCCATTGACACCACAATGGACGGCAAGCTTCAAGGATGATCTCTTCGTGATGCTCCACTTGAACTTGTACACAACAAACTTGATGACGATCACCACTTGATGTCATCCCCCATGGGTTGTATGAGATCTTCCTCTTGATGCAGACCCATGGAAATAAACCTAACCCCACATAGAACTCACACGTAGATCATGGGTTAGTACACAAAGCGTAATGGACAACGCTTACCATACCATGGGATCACTTGATCCCTCTCGGTACATCTTCTACACTTTGTGAGTTGATCAACTTGATTCACTCTTGACTTAGTCGTGATCAACCTTGAACCTTTCCAACTCTCTTTATTTGGATGATGCCTTGAAGGTAAGCATGAATGATCCTGCAATCTTCTTCTTCAGGACATGCTTGCAATAAGCTCAACTCTCACATGATCAATCTTTGGATAATTCCTTAATAGCACCTTGGTCAACACATAAACTCCTTGAAACCAACACATGGACTTCAAGAAATGCCTATGCACAAATCCTTCAAATATAACTCAATGCAACCATTAGTCCATGGGGGTACCGCATGTCCTTTCAGCTTCTGTTCTGACCTTGTTTTGACTCCACAGGGTTGCATACGACCTCGGATTAAGACGATTTTTATTTCAAAATCAACCTTTCGACCAGACTTACAACTTTCGTGTTGAAACATTTTCCATAAAAGGCCATCTTAATTGAGTTTCGTGTCATTCTTTAATCTGGTGTCAACATGAGCATCTCTGAACTTGTCATAACTATTGCTTCTGGGCTCTGTTTTAAACCATCTTCATATCCATCTTGATCTTCTTAAAGAGAGTCATCCGGAGGTTACCCCCAATCATATGTTTGAATTAGTCTTGATATAACCTAAGCTAATTTGATGATTGTACCACTTTTGAGCGTCAACACATGCAACCCTGTTTTTTGGCATAGCTAGCATGCCAAAAAAGAACTTGTACCGTGTTCTAAGGATGATTTCAACACTCCATCGACCATTTATATGTGCTTAGGGAGATAAATCTATATCGGCCATGTCCATGCTTAGGGCGATCATTCTATGTCGGTCACTGATTTTAACTTCTGGTTTACATCATACCTTGGAACCGATTACCACCAATCGACTTTAAAGAGATGGGAATGAACCCGTTCCTTGTGGCACTAAGGAAAATGATACGTCTCCATCGTATCTACTTTTCCAAACTCTTTTGCCCTTGCTTTGCACTCTAATTTGCATGAGTTGAATGGACCTAACCTGGACTGGCGGTGTTTTCAGCAGAATTGCCTTGGTGTTATTTTTGTGCAGAAATAAAAGTCCTCGGAATGAGCTGAAAAATCCATGGAGAATATTTTTGGAAT
This sequence comes from Triticum timopheevii, assembly GCA_963921465.1. NCBI lineage: Eukaryota > Viridiplantae > Streptophyta > Magnoliopsida > Poales > Poaceae > Triticum > Triticum timopheevii. Next base: position 107,911,396 of record OY997264.1, read on the forward strand.
ATATAAAAAATATTGGCGAATGAATCTACCGAAGGGGCACCACCTGCTGTCCACAAGGGTCAAGGGCATGCCCACCCCCCTAAGGCGCGCCCCGTTGCCTTGTGGGTCCCCTGGACCTCCACCAACCTCAACTCCAACTCCATATATTCACGTTCGAGGAGAAAAAAAATCAAAGAGAAGGATTCATCGTGTTTTATGATACGCAGCCGCCGCTACCTCCTGTTCTTCCTCGGGAGGGCAGATCTGGAGTCCGTTTTGGGCTCCGAAGAGGGGAAATCATCGCAGTCATCATGATCAACCATCCTCCATCACCAATTTCATGATGCTCACCGCCGTGCGTGAGTAATCCCATCGTAGGCTTGCTGGACGGTGATGGGTTGGATGAGATTTACCATGTAATCAATTTAGTTTTGTTAGGGTTTGATCCCTAGTATCCACTATGTTCTAAGATTGATGTTGGTATGACATTGCTATGCTTAACGCTTGTCACTATGGCCCGAGTGCCATGATTTTGGATCAGAACCTATTATGTTTTCATGAATATATTTGTGTTCTTGATCCTATCTTGCAAGTTATAGTCACCTACTACGTGTTATGATCGGGCAACCCTGGAGTCACAATATTCGGGACACTTCCCAGTGATGACCGTAGTTTGAGGAGTTCACGTATTCAGTAAGTGCTACTGCTTTGGTCCGGTTCTCTATTAAAAGGAAGCCTTAATATCCCTTGGTTTCCATTAGGACCCCGCTGCCACAGGAGGATAGGACAAAAGATGTCATGCAAATTCCTTTCCATAAGCATGTATGACTATATTCGGAATACATGCCTACATTATGTTGATGAATTGGAGCAAGTTCTGTGTCACCCTAGGTTATAACTGTTGCATGATGAATGCCATCCGACATAATTATCCATCATTGATCCATTTCCTATGAGTTTTTCACATATTGATCTTCGGTAAGTTACTTTTCCGTTGCCACTGTTACAATTGCTACAAAACTGCTACTGTTACTTTTGCCACTGTTACCGTTACTTCCATACTACTTTGCTACTAAATATTTTGCTTCAGATATTAAGTCTTTCAGGTGTGGTTGAACTGACAACTCAACTGCTAATACTTGAGAATATTCTTTGGCTCCCCTTGTGTCGAATCAATAAATTTGGGTTGAATACTCTACCCTAAAAAACTATTGTGATCCCCTATACTTGTAGGTTATCAAGACCTTTTTCTGGCGCCGTTGTCGAGGAGCATAGCTCTATTCTCTTATTCACTTGGTATTTATATATGTTGATCACTATGAAGAATTTGAAAGATACTAGAACCAAGATCTATCCCTCTACTAAGAGGGGAGGAAAGGAACTGCCATCTAGCTCTGCACTTGATTCACCTTCTGTTTTAAGTAAACTTGCGACACCTACACCTGTTATTGATTCCGATATATCACACGTTATTGATGATGTCACTTCTGCTATGAATGATGTTTATGATGATACTACTCTGCTTGATAAAACTATGCCACTTGGTGAATTACTTGATGAACATCTTGCTAGAGTTAGAACTATTGATTATGCTGAACATGATGATATTTCTGAAACTGATGATATTATTGAAACTGAGAACTTTGAAACAACTGATAAGATTAGCTCTCCTAGATATGAACTTCCTATTGTACCTGAGGGTTTTATTATGGATGAAGAAACTGCTAGAGAAGGGTTATATTATGGATGAAGATGGCCACCGGAGATGATTCCCCCCTCCTATAGGGTGCTGAAAAGGGTTTAGATTGGTTTTCGGTGGCTACAGAGGCCTGCGCGGTGGAAGTTCTGATCTAGGTTAACCCCGGAGGGTTTTGGAATATTTGGGAATTTATAGTGCAAAGAAGGGGTACGGGAGGCCACCAAGGATAGCACAACCCACCAGGGCGCGCATGGGGGCCCAGGCGCGCCCTGGTGGGTTGTGCCCCCCTCGGGTCACCCCCCAGGTGCAGCTCTGGCCCATTGGGTGTCTTATGGTCCATAAAAATTCTCCAAAAAGTTTCGCAGTGTTTGAACTCCGCTTGATATTGATTTCCTGCGATGTAAAAAACAAGCAAAAAGCAACAACTGGCACTTGGCACTGGGTCAATAGGTGGGTGATTTTTTTTTGTGTTTTTTCGTAGATTCAATTTTCCAAAATGATTTATCTCACGAACCATGCATCCAAATCACGAACCATTTCCACCATTACATTCCTCACGTCGAGATCTTCAAAAGTACATCCTTATTGATAGGTTTGGGGAACTTTCGTTTTTTAGCATAGTCTGTGCTGCAAAACTATACTAACCCAATATGCTGATAGGTTTGGCGGACTAGCTTAAAAGGCCTTTTTTTTCCTTGACTATGTTGTACCCATACATATGCTGATATGGGCCTTGTGTGTGTCCGTGGAACCAGCATATGCATAGAACACACGTGCAGGAGAGAGCAACAAAACCATTCGGTGCCTTAGGCGCTGCTTAAAGGCGTTTTCGTACATGGGCGCACACTACTCTAGGTCTAGTAGCAGGCTGGCCCATATCCTATTTTTGTGTGTGTGTTCCACCTGGTTTTCAATGTTTTTTTATTTCCTTTTTATTTTTCCTGATACTTTTTTATTTTATTTTTCTAAATGCAAGAACATTTTCCAAAATCCATGATCTTTTTTCAGAAGTGGTGAACTTTTTTCATTTTTTGTGATCATTTTTTCGAAGTTCATGAACTTTTTGTTAAAATGAATGAACTTAATATTTTTTGCGAAGTTCATGAACCGGCGTTGCTTTCTTTGTTATTGGTAAAACGTCCATCAACCGATGGGATGCCATGTTGGATGGCAAAATGCGTCCAGACCTCGGTTCGGACAGATACGAGCGGTTCGAGAGTCCGCGTTGAAGATGCCCTTTGTCGAATCTCATATTAGAGGTTCTTTGGATTGGAGTACTAGCAATAAGTTTTGAGAAGAATTTTTAGGATTGAGTTTTGCTAATAATTTGAGGGATGCGCTTACACAAATCTATGTTCTGGACTTGGAAAACCAAACAGAGCTTTAGTTTGTTACGCTGCTAAACGAGTTTAGGGAAAACTGGATCCTTAAATACCCAACTATTCTTTTTGCGAGGGCTCTGAATACCCAAGCTGAAATGATCTTCGAGCGAGAGATAAAGTCATAAAGATCAGCTCTCGAGAAGAAAAGAAAAAAAAAACTGCTACTATCTGCGTGCTAGCTAGCCTAATTTCGGGATGAATTCATCGTCTGGCCTCCGCATGAACTAAGACCATCTTTTTTTTTACCGGAATGAATTAAGATCATCAACAGAACAATTTGAGTACGAAGGACATTTGTATTGCATATCTTGCAGACAGCCTAAGATAGACAGAGCAGCACGATTACAGTTACAGGTACATTTTTCTTATTTCTACTTTTCTATAGGGCGCCCTATATAGAGCACCGAGCTCTGCATGGTGTCCAAACATCGGGTGCTCGAGTACAAGTACAACACACACACACACACACACGCACCATATCTATAGGTACACACACGTAAAACTGCTAAGCGTATAGACCACATCTGCTTAGCCCAAAGGAGGCCGTGGATACGCAGTAAAACGCCGATGGCAAACCCGTGGTAACACGGCAAAAGATCATACGAGGCGGCATCCTTGATTACTTGCTATGCCGCACTTACTTACCAGTAAGGATTCTGAAGTAGGATCAGTGTACTGTACGTAGCTGCAGATAACCAGTCTGTGATTTGGCTCCTCTTCCTCCTCGCGCGTGCGGGCACGCATGCTTGCTACATGGCGCGGCCGCCGCCGCAGCGGTAGGTGATCTCGCAGGTCTTGCCGACCCGGACGGTGTACTTGTGCTGCGGCTTGACGAGGAACATGGGCAGGTGGAGCAGCGACTCGCACACGCACCCGGGCTCCACCTCCTTCAGCCACCGGCAGCAGTCCCGGTACGCGCGGTGCTCGTCCTCCTCATCGTCGTCGTCATCATCGTCATCATCGTCCTCGTCCTCGTCCTCGTCCTCGTCCTCGTCGTCCTTCTCGTCGTCCTCGTCCTCATCCTCGTCCTCGCCCTCGCCGCCCTCGCCTTCGTCCTCCCCCTCGCCCACGTGGCGTCCGCGGCGGCGGCGACGACGGCGGTGGTGGTGGCGGCGCCTGCGACGAGTCCGCCTAGTGCGACGGTGGCCGGCACGGACAGTGCCGTTGCGGGCTACAGCCACGTGGAGCACATCAGGGTCGGCCGTGATCAGCGAAGTCGCGTTGCCACCGCCGCCGCCGCCACCACTATCATCACCTCCCCCGCCCCCACCTCCTCCTCCGCCTCCACCGCCGCCACCCCCCTTGTCGTCTCCACCGCCGCCCCCCTTGTCGCCTCCACCGCCGCCGCCCCCCTTGTCGTCTTCATCGTCGTCTTCATCCTCGTCCTCGTCCTCGTCCTCGTCCTCGTCGTCATCATCCTCGTCGTCCTGGTGGCGGTGCTCCGGGCTGGTGGGCGGGAGGATGGCGCACGCCTGGCTGGCGAGGGCGAACTGGCTGCCGCAGTACTTCCTCACCTGCCCGAGCTGCGCCTCCACGGCCGGCGGGCCGAGGAAAGGGACCAGCAGGACGGCGGCGAGCACGGCGACGCGAAACGCCGAGCCGGCTGCCATGGCTGGCACGCCAGAGGCCCGACCGTGGACGGAGATCGATCGATGCAGCTCAACTCCAGTTCTTGGAACGGTGTGGGTGAGGTTGCTGGCTCGCTCGGCACGCGCGTTCTTATAGGCGTGTAGGTTGGTTGTTGTTGGGGAAGTTGGATGCGTGCGTGGGGTTTTTCTTGGCATGTCTGCTGGGTGATGAGTTGTAGGTGCTTCATGCCCGTGGCGTGGGAGTTCTACTGGTCTTGTGCTGTTCTTCTTTCATTTGGAACATTCGACGGGTCATGTCTCTGTATTGTTCAGTTTGCAAGGGGCAGCAGCTCTTTGCGTGACTTGCTTATTTTAAGTGGCCCTTTGACCATCATTTTAATGTTTAGTACTCCCTCCGTCCGGGAAAAGTTGTCCACGGCGTAGTTCATTGTGATTTTTGCAAAAAAGCCCTTATGATTTTAAATCTCCTGCTAATTACCCCTTTGCTTCTTCCTCCTCCGGACGCCCGCGGCAGGAACAAGCCCAGTGCGCCGTCGGCAGCCACCGTAGAGCCCAGCGCACTGCCGCACACCTGCGCCGCCGCTGCGCCGCTGCTGCCAATCTGCGGCGCCCCTGCCCACCTGCGCCGCCCGCACGAAGGCGAGCTGCGCCATCGCCCACACGGAGGCGACTGCTCCTCCGCGGCGACCAACTGGACGTGCGCCTCCTCCACGGCTGACGGCACCTCCCTCGTCGCCCTGCTCGCGTCCCTAGCCGGTGCGGCCCGCGCCCTCATCCTCTGCCCACTTCCTCGCGCCCGCGGCCGCCAATGCGGGATTTGGGCAAGTCGCCGGCCGCCGCTTCCTTCTGCTGCTGCGGCGATTCCCTCCAGCCTCTGATGTTGCTGCTGTTGGGCGACGCCAACGCCCCCCGATCGAGTCCTCGCCGTCTGATGCTTCTGCTCCTCCTCGCCGTCTGATGCTGCTGCTCCTCCTCGCCGTCTGACTTCTCTGCCCCGTTTCTGCTATTGAAAAGGTGAATTTTTAGTAGAAATTGAAGTAGATATGTGAAGTGGAAATTTAATTGGGCAGTGCTACACCTTCACAATAGTGTGCAACATCCACATTCGCCTGAAAGGGAGAGGGAAGGTTGAAAAGTTCAGGTTCTGTTAACTGAACATGTTTAGGTTCAGGTTCTGTTAACTAAAAAAGTTCAGATTCAGAAACATTGTTGGACTACTAGGAAGTTTGTTGAACAGAGCAATCTATACCTGTAATTTCTACTTTTATGCCTCTGTTACTCCAGTCAAAATTTTCAGTCAAAATTTTCCTGTCAAAATTTTCAGTCAAGCACAACTGATCATGTAACTTGAGAAGATTACTCCAGTTTTTGGAAATAATCAATTACTCCAGATTCTGTCAATTACTTGTGTCAATTAATCATGTCAATGAAAGTTACTCCAGTAGGTAGGACATGGGTATAGGCAAGTTATAAAATTGCAGTTGTGTCAATTACTTGAAGCAATACGTAGTTAAACTGAGATAGCTCACAGTATTTGTCTGCAACCTATGCCATGTCCTTGTCAGGTAGACTGCTCTTCTGTCCCTCCTTTGGAAATGAGCACAAGTCAGGTCTGTCAAACTAAGATTAGTCGAAAGCTACAGAAGAGCACTAACCAACCAAAGTTCCACTAGAATTAGGCCACTAGAGAGGAAATAAACAAGTGTGCATCATTTGTCCAATTGCAAAGATGCCTAAAATTTGCCATTGCAAACTAATATTATTTGAATTTATTTGATTTATTTGGATTTATACACCATTTGTCCAATTGCAAACATGCCTAAAGTTTCCAATTGTCCAATTTCAGTCATTCATTTTAGTCCAATTTTGTCTTCTTATTTCTAGCACACTGACACAGAAGATTTTTGCTCTGATTCACTTTTAGTCTAAAAAAGACATGGCACACTAGAGAAAAAAGAAGAAGAAAAAAGAAATCATGCCTTGCTGAAGAAAAAAGAAATCCCAGAGACACTTAACTGTTTTAGACACTTTCAGTTAACTGTTTTGAATTGTCCAAGTGACAGTATTGTTTCAGAAATCCCAGGTGACTCCCAGGTGACTGTATATTGTCCCAGTGACTACAGTTTCAGAAATCCCAGAAAGTTGCTGCACCCCTTTACTGAAAAGGGGCAAACCTGATCATGTACTCTGAAGAAATGTTGCAATGTTGTCACAGTAATTACTTGATCAAAATAATTCTGTCCTTAACTGAATAAACTTGATTTAGTTAACTGAATAAACTTGATTTAAGTATATTCTTACAGAAAGTTTGCCTACTTTTGTGTACTAAGGCACTGAAAACATGATCCTCCTCCTACATTACGTATATCCATCCATTTTGTTTTGGCCACAACAAGAAAGATCTCCTTTCATATTTTGTACTCTTGGTATGATTTTCTAGACATAGCCCTAAATCTCTAAACACCCTTTTGACAAGCAATACTTCTAAAACTATGCATAAAACATAAAAAAAGCATAAATTGGAAAACAAGCAATACTTCTAAAACCAGTTGCAAGCAAATGTACAATAAAATAAAATGATCCCATAGTGTACTTAATTCAGAACACATGGAAGAAACTTGACTAAATGTCCAGATTTTGGAAAAAAAAATCCAAGTTAACTATATGACTGATTCCATTTCAGGCAACTTGGAGAAGAGATCACTTGATCATTGACTGCACTTAATTCAGAACAAATGGAAGAAACTTGTTGGAAACTGAAGCGGTTAATATTGAGAATTAAGTTACTCTAAATAGAGTACCAAAATTTCAGAACAAGCCATCTGAAAAGAGCACCAGCTAAGATCTAATCCTTATGTCCAATTAACCACTAATTTACTGTAACCAATGTTCAGAGACAAATCAGACTTGACAGTAAAGATCAAAATTTCAGACTTGACAGTAAATATAGTGGAAACTGAAGATTATTTAGGAACACACTTGTTCCTAAACTTGATGTTGATTTAGCAACACAGTCTTGAGTGAGAGTATAAAACTAACCACTCCATCTACTTAAGTGATTCTACACTAAACCAGAAGAAGTTGATGTTCAGTCAAGTTGATTTCAAACTTGACACATAACTAAAATTTGACATCAATGAAATTTAGACTATGAATGCCTGCCCATGACATCTGCATGGTTCTCTACACCACACACCGTCAACACTGCTAGCTACTCCTACTCGATCGTCCCAGCTTTTGCCACAGACAGCAAGAACCTAACACGTTCTCCACCTAGCAGCTAGCTAGGATGGCTATGAATCCTCTCTCCCAGGAGCGCCCCAATGCATGGCCATGGGGGGTGGCCATGTACACGAACCTGCATTATTGATTTGAACTCTTAACACTAATGAAAACCAAATTCAGTGAACATACACTCCAGAAAATTCAGTAAACATGCACTCCAGAAAATTCAGTGACTGCAGAACATACACTCCAGAAAATTTTCAGTGATCTTGTACTCAATTTTACAGTGAGCTTGCTAAAGAAGCTCCCAAGCTTCAAGATAGACTAAATTTGACAGCTAATGTACTCAAAAGAGGCATTTTGGAGTACAAGAAGGGGAAAGCAGGAGGCAAGAAGAGGGGGGAGCCGCACCTTGGCAAGAGGGGGGCGAGGGGACTGGGTTGGGCCATGGGCAGACGGAGGCGGGGGCGGGTGCCTTGGACCAGTCGGGGAGTTGGCGGCGCTTGCCGGACTCGGCGGCGTACGCGACCTCGATGGCCTGGAGCTCCGCCTCGGCCTCGGCGTCTCGGCGACCCACACAGACGCGTGCGCTTGGAGAATACTGGATTCATGGTCGACGGCGTCCAGCCAGTGAGGAGGTGGTCGACGACGCTCAGGGGAAGCTCCGGCTCGCCGCCCTGGGGGAGGGACGCCGTCGGATAGCAGATCGAAAAAAAATCAAGCCTTCCTCGCCGTGATTCGCCATGGGGGACGATGAGAGGAAGGGGAGAGGGGAAGCAACGCGGCGGTGGCGTGGGGAGAGGGAGCTCCGGCGACGCGCGGGAGAGCCATGCGGGGGAGCAGAGGAGGTGAGCTCTGGCGCGGGGAGCTCCGGCGAGGGGGAGACGAGCAAGGGAGCTCTGGCTCTGGCGCGGGGAGTGTGTTGTTTGTCGGAGGAAAGGGGAGGTGGTTTTCGCAAAATGACGCCGGAGACAACTTTTTCCGGACGGAGGGAGTAGCATTGTTGCAAAAGAATAATTAAGAGTTATGATTTCGCTATTTGACTATTTTTGCAATCGCTTGAAGGTAGAGGGGAAGTCGATTTAACACAAAGAAATGTGTACTAGTGAAGATAAGTTGCTACACCGGTTTTTATTCGCAATTGCTATTCTTTAGTTTCCCGCATTTTTGGTGTTTCTGTCAAATTTTTGGCGGGTGAAAATTGCAGATCTAAAGATGGGAACAGCATGGGTGGTCACGACATTACTAACACAGGTGAGGTGGGAATGACATGGTTGGTTGCACGGTCGCCCAATGGGGCAAGTTCGAGAGTTGACGATGCGGGAGCAGAAGGGATGGCTAGGTTAGTAGCGGCTCAAGTAAGGCGGAACGACAAGCCGGTGTGGCAGCAACGTTGTTTGTGGGTGGCAAGGGATGGCAGATGGGCCGGTGATTGCGAGCGGGTCCATGGCAACGCCGAGCAGAGGAGATTGATTGAACCTGTTTTCTTTTCAAGCAAACAAAGAATAGTTGTTTCCATTTTGTGTATGGCCAGGTCTTAGTCAACTAAGATTTAACCACTCAATCAAATGACATAACATATAAAAAATGTAAATAAAAAAACTAAAAAAATTGCATAGATCTCCATGCAAGATCTCACAAATATAGTAACATAACGAAGTCTGTTTTTATTAGGTTTTTTTTGGGGGGGGGGGGGGGGTGATAAATTAATCCCCTCTAAAATTCTCCATTATTTCTTGTAAATGAAAGGGGGGCACACATACACTTTTTTAATAAGGACTGAAATTCTGTAAAATTCCAACGAAAAACTTAGTTCATTTGAGCTTGTTGGTCAATCCTAATCCCTTCTCTATTGCATCGGATCAAAACCTTGAGTGTAGTACATCTCGATTTATTTTGCTACTACTAGTTCCTAGCTGTCCGGCCACAAGTGCCCTCAACTAGGGTTGATTGGATAGCCAACCATCATCGATGAACCTGATGTCCACGAACCTCTGCACCTCTGCATAGCTCATGTGCTTCTCCCATGGCACTCTTCCTCCGGTGGCGGAACCCGGGCCACTGCATCCGACCTCCGCAAATGTCACCTGTGACCTGACAAAGAGAGACACCGTGCGCAAGCATACAAACGTCAGCCAAACTAGCACAGAGTATGCGCACCGTGAAACCAGGAGCCAGTTGCTTACACATCTTGGCCGGGCGTCCACTTGTCCTACCCCTGCGGGACGACGATGCCGGCCATGTTCACCTGGAAGAACACCACGGTGGCCTGCTCGTTCCACGCGCGGCCGAGGTACTGGCGACCGGAGCCGATGATCGCGCCGCCCTTGAACACGAGCGCCGCGTTCCTGCCGCCGGCCCTGCCGTGCGCCGTCACCCACCCGGGCTGCTGGGACCACGCCGGCATGTTGGACACGAGGGTGCAGTCCTCGTAGATGGACTGCCCGTAGCCGAAGATGAAGTCGACGCCGCCCTCGACGAGGCAGTGGCGGAAGTAGTGCCGGCCCATGAGGTCGCAGAGCGTGTCCTGGAACCCGTGGAAGGCGCAGTCGTAGAACGCGCCCTTGTCGCCGTCGATCAGCACCGCCACCGCCGGGTGCCCGCCGTTGAACGTGTTCTGCGTTGCGTGACAGAAGCATTCTCGCGTTAGTCAGAGAATCTTCGTCCATGCATGTGTCACTGGCAAGTGCTCCTACTTTGTGGACTGCACGTCGTAGTTACCTTGAAGGCGATGTTGCGGGCGACGAAGTTGTCGGCATGGACTGTGAAGGTGGCGCTGGTGTACGTCGGCGATACGTCCGCGAGGTTGCGGCGGTGCCGGCCCGTGATCGGGGCGATGCCGGGCGCGTCGGTGCCGTAGCCGTGCCCGTCGAAGTTGATGTCGGTATTGAAGGAGCCGTCACCTTGGAGCAAGATGAAGCCTTTCTGGCTTGGGATTGTCACCTTCTCCCTGCATGCATGCATGCACCAATTAACGTGTCAGCAGGCCGGTCATATAAAATTATCAGAGTAATGCTACACCTATGAAAATATTATTACGTGTTTAACGTAACCAGCCAGGTGTTAGTTAAGGAAAATTACGTAGAAATTTAAGTAAGCTTGCGTGGATGTAGGATTATCAGAATTATCATATCAGCAAGAGCTAGCCTTATTAATTACTTGTATAATAAAGTTGACCATATGACCCTTTTCGGTTCCACCCAACAACGACTACAAGCACTAGAACTTAGCAATCAAACTCCCTAAATGCATAAGTTCTTAGCTTTCTGTATTAGCTAAGCTCTTTTCATTTAATTAGTTGTAGGATCTTAGTAGCATGTAAAGTTTGTTGCCTGTCTTTGGCATGTATAAAGTAAATATTATTCCTTAAGTACACATGGAAATATATTTGAACTGACTCTAGATGAAATGCCAATAAAATTTGCCATCATCCAAATATATGAAATTATAGTTATAAAGGTGCATCAAGTAAGTGATGCTCATAATCTATTTTGGCCCAAACATTTCCCAAATACTTTCTACCAAATCAGTTTTGAGTGCTCTATGAATCGCTCGATCTCATATTCTTGCATCCCTTTGTAGCACCTGGGCATAACCAGTATGCCACCATGCATGGGTGAATACTGATGGTAGGACAATGGATGTGCCCACCTTCTCGTTTAAATTGAGAATATTAATCATATTTTATCTCTCATCCTCGACTACCATATTATGAAAAATGAATCAAGTTATCATGACATTCTCGATATCACCCTGTCATACAAACATGACCCTCGTCATACAAATGTGTTGGGCATTGCAAAATAGAGTCAACCATGCAAAACACCAAAAGCACATTCATATCCTTCCTTGCCCCCTCCTGATGTGCAACAAACAACTCATACTTTCTCTCATCTTTTATTAACATGCCATGTCAATTTTTTTGCCTATGTGGCGGCTTAGCACCTGAGAGGATGGAGCACTGGGAGGGGTCAAAGGTTGGCTATTAGTCTTTCTCTCTTTCTCTTTCTTCTCCTTTCATGCTTTTACCTCTTCTTCACATAAGCAATAGTGTCATGTAAGAAGGCGTATAGCCTACTACTCCTTCCGTTCAGGTGCACATGATGCCCAGTGGAAACAAGAGATTCCAAGAGTATTACTTGTGGTTGTAATTTTGTATCCTTTGTAACCCATGCATCATCTTGTTCAGCTCCCCTATGCGGCAGCCTTTAACTTCTCTGCTCTCCTTCACAGACATGATATCTCAATCTTTCCATCTCCGCACGTGCAGGATTAAATGTCTCTTTCATTTGTTTTTCAGGGCACATAATAGACTCATTTCCTCGATTCCAAACATAACGCAGGCCTATCACAGTGCATCTCTTGGTCACAGCCAACTCCTAAGATGGCCTATGCACCTGCCCGCGCCGCGGGGGGGGGGGGGGGGGGGGGGGGAGTATTGATGTACTAATTAATTAGGCCATGTAATATCTTTATTTACTAAAGAAGTAAAGAAGATGCATTCGGGGTACTTTTGATGCTTAGCACATTATTAGGGCAATCCAATGCATAGTGTCTTAGTTATATCTAATTCCATTAAATATATATATTTAGATATAGCAGTCTGAGTGTACTATATCTTAGTGTTATATCTAAAAAATATTAGTCTTTCGTACACACTTTGTCCTTACTCGTGTGCATCCGGGATCAGTTTTTCAGTCGGCCACCCATTTTTAAATTGCTCCAAGCCAAACATGCCAAATTTCGAGGTTCCTTGTGAGGCTCTCGGAAAAGGAGTAATTCCTTATTGATATGAACGGTCTATCATTCTTAGTAAGCCAAGATGTCACATACACCCCCACTCAAAGGAACTGATGTACTCGTCGACCTAGTAGGAACGTTCCCTCTTAGCACATATCCATATGCGTCAATGCCAGCATTCACATATGCACAATGTCGTGTGCCATGAAGGGCCACACATGCCATGTACATATCTGCACCTCTGACCCGTACAGGCCCATGTAACCGCGAGGATAGAATCTGATACCATTTGTAACGCCCGACACAGCCATCGCATCCCGACTTTTACGTCTGGTGGGTTCTATACTGGTAGCGCAAACAACAATAGTCTTTCATGCCACATTATCCTCACTCATGCGCACCCGAGATTCCTATTAAGTCGGGATGTCACACCCTTTTATGGGCAAAACATTGTTGGGAAACATGAAATAATCACACATCTCCCTCTAATGTGTCGTAGAATTAGTAGCTACATGCCTTGTAATATATTTCACTATAGTAATAACTTATGGCATCAGGCTCATATCAAACAAGAAAACGAAAAACATCAGGCGCTATAATTACGATGGCCTGACAAATATGTATGGACTTGGGTGGCCATCTACTCTTTTAAACCGGGATGGAGGGAGTATTGGAGATACAACCCTTAGCTTGTTTTACTAAGCACTGTAATTAATCTTCTGATCCGGTGTGACTTAATTTTCCTATTTTTCACTCCTTCCCTTTACTTCATAATTGGGCACATGGTTGAGATGCAAAGTTGATCCTTTAACAATTAAATACAATATCACTTAGATAGAACACCTAAAAGAAAATGCATTGGGGTGATTGTCTCTAAAAAAAAATCTACTATCTACGATTATGCGTTGAGAGCCAATGCATTGGGAGTGCCCTTCTATTGATTTCATATTTTCTTGGTTTTATATCGCCTACTGATTTTGTCTTAAGTGAAATATCCTTAAGGTTAACTACATTTATATCCCATTAGAATTCTTAATAAATATATAGAAACAAATGTCAATATCTACAATACCAAACGAATTTCATATTTCCTCAGATTTATATGGCCTATTGTTTTTTCATAAGTTAAATATCTTTATGTTTAACTACAATTATGTCTCATAAAAGGTCTAATTGACATTATAGAAGCATATATTAATATCTATAGTGCCAATTCAACTTCACAAGATATATCATTAAATACATAATCATAATTAGGGTCATGCTATTCGTCGCCCTAGGTGAGGAATAGTTATTCTTCATCCCCCCCCCCCCCCGCCCCCGCCCCCCCCCCCCCCCCCCCCCCCCACACACACACACACACACCCCCGCGCGCTCTATTTTAACATCAATCCACCGTATTTTTACATCCTATAAATTTTGTTTTACTTCATATGCAAAAAGAGAGTGTAAGAAATTATATACCCGCCATAAAAAAATTATGTTACATAAAATTACGAACGTAAAAACATAGTGTAAATATACATAAATGTAATTTTTCTGTTCTTATGACCTATATTTTTTTATGCCAAAAATTTTACTTAGTGAATCAATATGAATGTAACTATTAGTATACCAAATATAATATATTTACGAAACGGCTGTAAGATTACCTCGGGTGAAGAATAATTTATTCTGCACCATGCTGATGAATAGTATTATTAGTCATAATTATTTATTGAGTACTATAAATGTTCATATTTTGTTGTATAAACTTGGTGAAAATTTAACAAGTTTGATATAAAAGATGATTTATAAACCTTTTGAACCGAACTAAGAGATTATAACTCTACTTGCTACCGGAAGACAAAGTAAGTATGGTGTACTACTTTTTCCATTGTAAACACATATCATATGGGAAATCATCATATTAAGTCAAATTCTTATATCTTTGGCATATGATTGATAAAATAGCATATGTTTGGATCTGGCCCAAACTTACCCAATCAAATATTTGGCTAATCAAATATCGCTATTATATTTACCTGCCGATGAGTTGGATAAGATAGTACCAAAAATAACTAGAATGATCACATGCTTTACCGTACATATAGCAGCCAACCAAACATAAATGAAAATAGAGCCTAATACACGCTTTAGCGAACCATTCTTCTATTTTGGAATTAATTTATTTTTCTTCCAAGAAGTTATACTGCAGAGGCCCCGAGCTAACGTGGACTCTATGAGTGTTATTGGGTTAGCTATTTAGGCAGGCCCTTCCTGTTTTGGGAAGGTTTTGTTCAGGTTTTTTCTTTTCTTTTTTCTCTACTAATTTTTATTTTCAAGTTTTTTTAATAATTTTATTTATTAATATTTTACATATATATATATATATGAGCAAAATATAAATTCTTGAACATTTTTCAAATCCATAGATGTTTTCATTAAAATTGTGAACTTTTTTTAATATTCTGTGAAGATTTTTTTCAATTCCGTGATTTTTTTATTTACTATTATTTTTTAGACCAAGAGCATTATTTAAATTTGTGACCATTTTGAAAACATCATGAACAATTATAAAACCCGTGAACAATTTATTTAGAACTATGACCATTTTTCCATATCTATGAAGAATTTATAAATTTACGAGCATTGTTCAAATTCACGAATGTTTTTATAGTTTGTGATTTTCTTGAAAATTCATAAAGAAATTTAAAATATCTGCATGTTTCTGTTTTTTTAAAGGTGTTTTAATAGAATGTCAGTTTTGATATAGTCATGCAGGACCCATGACCCAACCAGACCCTTATAGGCGGAGTCCACTTCGAGGAAATAACATTGAAGATCCCCTAGATCTCTCTTTCTTGGGAACTTGTTTCCAGTTTTCTTCTTTTAAGTCATGAATATTTTTCAAATTTATGAAAAAATGAATTTGGAAAAGTAATTAAAATTTTGAATAACGTTTACTTCAAAATTGTGAATATTTTCTAAAAATCCATGAAGATTTTTTCATTTATATGAACTTTTTTCTAAGGACAAATAATCTGCAAACAGTATTTAGTTTTTTTTTTACCATTTTAAAATATCATGAACAATTATAAAAACCATGAAAGTTTTGTAGAACCATGAATAATTTTTCATATCTGTGAAGAATTTATAATTTACAAACATTGATGAAATTCATGAATGTTAAATAAAATTTGTTAACATTTATGGAAATTCAGAAAGAAATATATGCCTAGATGTTTTAAAATTTTGTTGAAAAGTGTTTAATAGAATGTTGGTTCTGATAATGTCATGCGGGGCGCATGATCCAACCAGACCCTTACAAACGCGAATGTGTCTGCCTCAGGGCTTCGCGTGAAAATCGTCTGAACCGACAAAAAAATTCAGATAGGTGAAGAAACAAACGCGCCAAAAAATTGGTACTCCCTCTATAAATTAATATGGGCCGTTTATAACTAAAGTAGTGATTTAGGAGATTTTATATTAGTTTACAGAGGTAGTACATTCGTTTGGTTAACAAGTAATATGAATGGGAGGAAGTACAATTAGTTTCCGTACAGTCCATACACACCTATCGCACAAATAAACGATATTTTCTTAAAACTGCTCACAAATAAACAATATAATTAGCATTAGCAGTAGTACTACACTGCTACATGCACGAACCTGTAGCTCCCTTGCTTGACGTAGATCCTGACCCACTGGCTGTTGCCGTACGGCACGGCGTCCACCGCCAACTGCACCGTCATGTAGTCCCCTCCTCCGCGCTGATCCACGGTGATGGTCCTGGCCACCTGCGCCCAAGCGAGGCTCAACGGCGGCCATCGGAGCAGCAGGAACACACCGACGACGACGCAGAACGGCCGCATTCCGCGTAAAGTACTCAGCTGGTCGTGAAGAAAGTGTTCCCGGCGTAGTCGGTAGCTCAAGCAGTGTGACAATGGGTCGACATGTGTATTTATAGGCGTTTCGTGCCCACAGATACAATCAATCGTTGCAGTGTCCCAGAGATATACTTTTTTTTGCGGGTAGTGTCCCAGAGATATACGGACAGAGATATGCATGCGTGTCTGCGTGATTTCATCCAGACTGAAATGTATATCTTGCACCCTCAGAAAAGCAAAGAAATGTATGCCTTGCATATTTGCACGTTGTTATTACTTCACGTATATAAAGACATTTAGTTGTAGAAAAAGGGATTGTGCCCAAAATCGTGTATTCATATCCACTGGCTAGGGATATCTCTATCTCTATCTCTTCTCTATCTCACTCTCAATATATACTTGGGGACCGGCTATGGTCACCTGACTGCATTTTGGGTCTGCCGAATTCTGATCTGCCTTTTTGTTTTTGAACTTCAGCAACGTTTATGAAACTATAATCAAGTCTGTTACAATAGAAGGAATAAGAAAATTGGAAGGTTTATCACGCCAAATCTCAGTACACTGCTTTCTGTAACTAGCTCTAGCTATTGCATGTGCAGCTGCATTGCTCTCCCTTGCATAATGTGTAATTGTTGTTCTGCCGAACGATGTCATCATCTCCTGGCAATCAACAGTAATAACCGCACCCGAAACATGGTAATCTGCAGGTTGGATGATAGCATTAACAATCTCCAGGGAATTCTGATCTGCCCTTCATTCCTGATTAAACGGTTAGACAACTCCTGCCGCAAAAAAAAAAAAAAAAAAAAAAACTGTTAGACAACACTGAAGTACAATCAAAATCGACTGAGAAAAAATCAGTCCGGAGAACAGCCCAACTCGGCCTAGCTTCACGCAAATGGCATAAGCCCGCCGAAACTCTACTTGGGCTGGGCAGAAGACACACCCATTAGCCCGATAACATCCTACCCACTTGGTCATAGTAGCCGTACATATCCATGTTTTTTCAAAAGGACTATCCGGCCTCTGCATCAAGCGATGCACACAACTATTTATTAAAGTGAATAAGTATCAAAGTGCCAATAACATCTTTGGTAGCAGAAAAAGGAAATAAAACATGTCAAAAAGTCACAACCAATAAAAATAGGGAATTTTTTTTTGCCACTCTGCATTTTGCCAATTTCCCCTACACCACTCTAGATTTTAACATTTCACTTTTGTCACTCTTAGTTTTTAACAGTTATCACAATTGCTATTCCCGTGGCAAAAGTAAAATTTTCAGAGTGGCAATTGTGATACATTTCAAAAGTTAAGAGTGGCAAAAATGAAATAAAGCTATTTTGCTTTTGCCACGGAATGGCAATTGTCATAATTGTCAAAAGCTAAAAGTGGCAAAAGTGAAATGTAAAAATCTAGAGGGGTATAAGGAACATTGGCAAAATCTAGAGTGGCAAAAACAAAAAATTTCTCGTAAAGTTAGGACACCGTGCCAACACATATATTCTATTATTGGACCATCATAAAAACAGGTTGTATGTAGCTCATGCTACCGCCTCCCATCGTTGACACTCATAGGGCATAAGCTCCCCCGCTTCCGCATCATGTAGTAATGACCATGTACGGACCCATCCAGACACTCGGCAGATAACCTCCAAAAAATTAATATTTGTTCTATTCACAATTCGGAGGCACCGAGTAACGAACATTACTACATGGTCATTACTACACCGTCCAACTGCTCCACAATTTCAAATAGCCCAAAGTAACGAACAAACTCCCACAAGGCTTCGTGTCACCGTATTGGGCTCCACCCTGCCTAACCAGTTACCAAACAATTTTCATATACTATTAGGTGAAGGTACCTTAAAGGGCACATGTATTATTCGCCATAATAGCATGGCTAAACACTTCAGAAATAAGTGTTGAGTCATTTTCTCGTGGTCACAGAAACAACATCTTAAAATCTTCACACCCATGTTTTGACAAATTGTCATTGGTGAAAATCGGGCCTGGAGAGGCTGGATACTGCGGTAGAGCAGTTGGGTTCAATTCGGAGGCACGATCCACATTTTTTTATTTGACGCATCAATCACATAGGCCTTGTGCCACACTCTCACGTCATGATGGCAGTGGAAGTGATGGCACAACACCACAATGTATTTGACGCTTCGGTTTGGTCAAGATTGTCAGAGCAGGGCCCGAACATAATTCTTATTCTAACTTGAGAAGACTTCACCACTAAGGTAGCGCAGTAGGTTGGTCGTAATGGTAGTATCATATCTAGTATCATGCATGCGAACTAGGCAATTTTGATGAGGTGACATTGAATTAAATGAATAAAGAGAGGGTTGAGTATCATATCATGATACCATATCATAATAAATGCTATACTACTATGTGTCATGCATGGCAATAAATAGAGTACTATATGATACTACTATATGATACTATGCATTAGAGACGTAGTATCATACACTAGTATCATATGCATGATACTAGTATATGATACTCCTGAAGAAATATGCCCTAGAGGCAATAATAAAGTTAGTATTTATTTTTCTTATTTCATGATATATGTTTATTATTCATGCTAGAATTGTATTAACCGGAAACATAATACATGTGTGAATACATAGACAAACAAAGTGTCACTAGTATGCCTCTACTTGACTAGCTCGTTGAATCAAAGATGGTTAAGTTTCCTAGCCATAGACATGAGTTGTCATTAGATTAACGGGATCACATCATAGAGAATGATGTGATTGACTTGATCCATTCTGTTAGCTTAGCACTTGATCGTTTAGTATGTTGCTATTGCTTTCTTCATGACTTATACACGTCCCTATGACTATGAGATTATGCAACTCCCGTTTACCGGAGGAACACTTTGTGTGCTACCAAACGTCACAACATAACTGGGTGATTATAAAGGTGCTCTATAGGTGTCTCCGAAAGTACTTGTTGAGTTGGCATGTTTCGAGATTAGGATTTGTCACTCCGATTGTCGAAGAGGTATCTCTGGGCCCTCTCGGTAATGCACATCACTATAAGCCTTGCAAGCATTGTGACTAATGAGTTAGTTGCGGGATGATGCATTATGGAACGAGTAAAGAGACTTGCTGGTAATGAGATTGAACTAGGTATTGAGATACCGACTATCAAATCTCGGCCAAGTAACATACCGAAGACAAAGGGAACAACGTATGTTGTTATGCGGTTTGACCGATAAAGATATTCGTAGAATATATGGGAGCCAATATGAGCATCCAGGTTACGCTATTGGTTATTGGCCGGAGACGTGTCTCGGTCATGTTTACATAGTTCTCGAACCCGTAGGGTCCGCACGCTTAACGTTCGGTGATGATTTATATTATGAGTTATGTGTTTTGATGTACCGAAGGTAGTTTGGAGTCCCGGATGAGATCGGGGACATGACGAGGAGTCTCGAAATGGTCGAGACATAAAGATCGATATATTGGACGACTATATTCGGACATCGGAAAGGTTCCGAGTGATTCGGGTATTTTTTGGAGTAGCGGAGAGTTACGGGAATTCGTATTGGGCCTTAATGGGCCATACGGGAAAGGAGAGAAATGCCTCAAAGGGTGGCCGCACCTCTCCCCATGGACCGGTCCGAATTGGACTAGGGAGGGGGGCGCCCCCTTCCTTCCTTCTCATTTTTTCCTTCCCTTCTCCTACTCCTACAAGGAAAGGAGGAGTCCTACTCCCGGTGGGGGTAGGACTCCCCCCTTGGCGCGAACACCTCTTGGCCAGCCGCCTCCCCCTTGATCCTTTATATACAGGGGTAGGGGGGCACCTCTAGACACAACAATTGATCATTGATCTCTTAGCCGTGTGCAGTGCCCCCCTCCATCATATTCCACCTCGGTAATATCGTAGCGGTGCTTAGGCGCATCATCAACACCGTCATCACGCCATCGTGCTGACGAAATTCTCCCGCAAAGCTCTGCTGGATCAGAGTTCGTGGGACGTCATCGAGCTGAACGTCTGCTGAACTCGGAGGTGCTGTATGTTCGGTACTTTGATCGGTCGGATCGTGAAGACGTACGACTACATCAACCGCGTTGTGCTAATGCTTTCGTTTTCGGTCTAAGAGGGTACGTGGACAACACTCTCCCCTCTTGTTGCTATGCATCACCATGATCTTGCGTGTGCGTAGAATTTTTTTGAAATTACTACGTTCCCCAACAGTGGTATCAGAGCCTGGTTTATGCGTAGATGTTATGTGCACGAGTAGAACACAAGTGAGTTGTGGGCGATACAAGTCATACTGCTTACCAGCATGTCATACTTTGGTTTGCCGGTATTGTTGGATGAAGCGGCCCGGACCGACATTACGGGTACGCTTACGCGAGACTGGTTCTACCAACGTGTTTTGCACACGGGTGGCTGGCGGGTGTCTGTTTCTCCAACTTTAGTTGAACCAAGTGTGGCTACGCCCGGTCCTTGTGAAGGTTAAAACATCACTAACTTGACGAAATATCGTTGTGGTTTTGATGCGTAGGTAAGAACGGTTTTTGCTAAGCCCGTAGCAGCCACGTAAAACTTGCAACAACAAAGTAGAGGACGTCTTACTTGTTTTTGCAGGGCATGTTGTGATGGGATATGGTCAAGATGTGATGAGATATAAATTGTTGTATGAGATGATCATGTGAAGTTATTGACAACTAGCAGAAGCCTTATGGTTGTCTCTTTATTGCATAAGATGCAAGCACCAAATAATTACTTTACTTTATCGCTATGCGATAGCAATAGTTGCAAGAGCAATAGTTGGCGAGACGACCATGTGACGACACATTGATATAGATCAAGATGATAGAGATCATGGTATCATTCCGGTGACGATGGAGATCATGACGATGCTTTGAAGATGGAGATCAAAGGCACAAGATGATGATGGCCATATCATATCACATATTTTGATTGCATATGATGTTTATCTTTTATACATCTTATTTTGCTTTGATTGACGGTAGCATTATAAGCTGAACTCTCACTAAATTTCAAGGTAAACGTGTTCTCCCTGAGTATGCACCTTTGCCAAAGTTCGTCGTGCCGAGACACCACGTGATGATCGGGTGTGATAAGCTCTACGTTCATCTATAACGGGGGCAAGCCAGTTTTGCACACGCAGAATACTCGGGTTAAACTTGACGAGCCTAGCATATGCAGATATGGCCTCGGAACATTGGAGACCGAAAGGTCGAGCGTGAATCATATGGTAGATATGATCAACATAGTGATGTTCACCATTGAAAACTACTCCATCTCACGTGATGATCGGACATGGTTTAGGTGATTTGGATCACGTGATCACTTAGATGATTAGAGGGATGTCTATCTAAGTGGGAGTTCTTAAGTAATATGATTAATTGAACTTTAATTTATCATGAACTTAGTCTTGATAGTATTTTGCAAATAATATTGTAGACCAATAGCTCGCGTTGTTGCTTCTCTATGTTTTATATGTGTTCCTAGAGAAAACTAAGTTGAAAGATGATAGTAGCAATGATGCGGACTGGGTCCGTGATCTGAGGTTTATCCTCATTGCTGCACAGAAGAATTATGTCCTTGATGCACCGCTAGGTGACAGGCCTATTGCAGGAGTAGATGCGGACGTTATGAACGTTTGGCTAGCTTAATATGATGATTACTTGATAGTTTAGTGCACCATGCTTAACGGCTTAGAATTGGGACTTCAAAGACGTTTTGAACGTTATGGACCATATGAGATGTTCCAGGAGTTGAAGTTAATATTTCAAGCAAATACCCGAGTTGAGAAATATGAAGTCTCCAACAAGTTCAATAGCTAAAAGATGGAGGAGAATAGCTCAAGTAGTGAGCATGCGCTTAGATTATCTGGGTACTACAATCACTTGAATCAAGTGGGAGTTAATCTTCCAGATAATATAGTGATTGACAGAGTTCTCTAGTCACCATCACCAAGTTACTGGAACTTCGTGATGAACTATAGTATGCAAGGGATGACGAAAACGATTCCCGAGCTCTTCGTGATGCTGAAATCAACGAAGGTAGAAATCAAGAAAGAGCATCAAATGTTTATGATTGACAAGACCACTAGTTTCACGAAAAGGGCAAATGGAAAGAAAGGGAACTTCAAGTAGAATGGCAAGCAAGTTGTCACTCCCGCGAAGAAGCCCAAAGCTGGACCAAAGCCTGAAACTGAGTGCTTCTACTGCAAAGGAAATGGTCACTGGAAGTGGAACTACTCCAAATATTTGGTGGATAAGAAGGATGGCAAAGTGAACAAGGGTATATTTGATATACAGGTTATTGATGTGTACCTTACTAGTGTTTATAGTAGCCCTTGAGTATTTGATA
The DNA here is from genome assembly GCA_963921465.1 of Triticum timopheevii. Lineage (NCBI taxonomy): Eukaryota > Viridiplantae > Streptophyta > Magnoliopsida > Poales > Poaceae > Triticum > Triticum timopheevii. Next base: position 107,934,242 of record OY997264.1, read on the forward strand.
CTTGTTCGGTTGCTCAGATTAGTAACTTAAAACAGGTGTTACAAAATAAGCAGAGACTAGTTGAGGGTGAAGTGACGATGTGTGTTGGAAGTGGTTCCAAGATTGATATGATCATCATCACACACTCCCTATACTTTCGGGATTAGTGTTAAACCTAAATAAATGTTATTTGGCGTTTGTGTTGAGCATGAATATGATTTGATCATGTTTATTGCAATACGGTTATTCATTTAAAGTCACAGAATAATTGTTGTTCTGTTTACATGAATAAAACCTTCAATGGTCATACACCCAATGAAAATAGTTTGTTGGATCTCAATCGTAGTGATACACATATTCATAATATTGATGCCAAAAGATGCAAAGTTAATAATGATAGTGCAACTTATTTGTGGCACTGCCGTTTGGGTCATATCGGTATAAAGCGCATGAAGAAACTCCATAAAGACGGATTTTTGGAATCACTTGGTTATGAATCATTTGATGCTTGCGAACCGTGCCTTTTGGGCAAGATGACTAAAACTTCGTTCTCCGGAACAATGTAACGAGCTACTGACTTGTTGGAAATAATACATACCGATGTATGCAATCCAATGAGTGTTGATGCTCATGGCGGGTATCGTTATTTTCTGACCTTCATAGATGATTTGAGCAGATATGAGTATATCTACTTAATCAAGCACAAGTCTGAAACATTTGAAAAGTTCAAAGAATTTCAGAGTGAAGTGGAGAATCATCGTAACAAGAAAATAAAGTTTCTACAATCTGATCGTAGAGGAGAATATTTGAGTTACGAGTTTGGCCTTCATTTAAAAACAATGTGGAATAGTTTCACAGCTCACGCCACATGGAACACCACAGCGTAATGGTGTGTCCGAACGTCGTAACCGCACTTTATTGGATATGGTGCGATCTATGATGTATCTTATCGATTTATCACTATCATTTTGGGGTTATGCATTAGAGATAGTGTATTCACTTTAAATAGGGCACCATCAAAATCCGTTGAGACGACGCCTTATGAACTGTGGTTTGGCAAGAAACCAAAGTTGTCATTTCTTAAAGTTTGGGGCTGCGATGCTTATGTGACAAGTTTTAACCTGATAAGCTCGAACCCAAATCAGAGAAGTGCGTCTTCATAGACTACCCAAATGAAACTATTGGGTACACCTTCTATCACAGATCCGAAGTCAAGATATTCATTGCTAAAAATGGATCCTTTCTAGAGAAGGAGTTTCTCTCGAAAGAAGTGAGTGGGAGGAAAGTAGAACTTGATAAGTTAATTGTACGTTCTCCCGAATTGGAAAGTAGTTCATCACAGAAATCAGTTCCAGTGATTCCTACACCAACTAGTGAGGAAGTTAATGATGATGATCATGAAACTTCAGATCAAGTTATTACAGAAACTCGTAGGTATTCCAGAGTACGGTCCGCACCAGAGTGGTACGGTAATCCTATTCTAGAAGTCATGTTACTATATCATGATGAACCTATGAACTACGAGGAAGTGATGGTGAGCCCAGATTCCGCGAAATGGCTTGAAGGCCATGAAATCTGAGATGGGATCCATGTATGAGAACAAAGTGTGGACTTTGGTTGACTTGCCCGATGATCGGCAAGCCATAGAAAATAAATGGATCTTCAAGAGGAAGACGGACACTGATAGTTGTGTTACTATCTACAAAGCTCGACTTGTTGCGAAAGGTTTTCGACAAGTTCAAGGGGTTGACTACAATGAGACTTTCTCACCCGTAGCGATGCTTAAGTCTGTCCGAATCATGTTAGCAATTGCCACATTTATGAAATATGGCAAATGGATGTCAAAACTGCATTCCTGAATGGAATTCTGGAAGAAGAGTTGTATATGATGCAACCAAAAGGTTTTTCGATCTAAAAGGTGCTAACAAAGTGTGCAAGCTCCAGCGATCCATCTATGGACTGGTGCAAGCATCTCGGAGTTGGGTACGCTTTGATGAGTTGATCAAAGCATATAGTTTTATACAGACTTGCGGTGAAGCCTGTATTTACAGGAAAGTGAGTGGGAGCACTACAGCCTTTCTGATAAGTATATGTGAATGACATATTGTTGATCAGAAATAATGTAGAATTTTCTGGAAAGCGGAAAGGAGTGTTTGAAAGGAGTTCTTCAAAAGAAAGACCTCAGTAAAGCTACTTACACATTGAGCATCAAGATCTGTAGAGATAGATCAAGACGCTTGATAAGATTTTTCAATGAGTACATACCTTGATAAGATTTTGAAGTATTTCAAAATGGAACAGTCAAAGAAGGAGTTCTTGCCTGTGTTGCAAGGTGTGAAGTTGAGTAAGACTCAAAACCCGACCATGGCAGAAAATAGAAAGAGAACGAAAAGTCATTCCCTATGCCCTAGCCATAGGTTCTATAAAGTATGCTATGTTGTGTACCAGACCTATTGTATACCTTGCTTTGAGTTTGGCAAGGGAATACAATTTTGATCTAAGAGTAGATCACTGGACAGCGGTCAAGAATATCCTTAGTAAGGACTAAGGAAACGTTTCTCGATTACGGAGGTGATAAAAGAACTCGTCGTAAAGAGTTACATCGGTGCAAGCTTTTACACCAATCCAGATGACTCTAAGTCTCAATCTAGATACATATTGAAAGTGGGAGCAATTAGCTAGAGTAGCTCCATGCAGAGCATTGTAGACATAGAATATTTTTGCAAAATACATACGGCTCTGAATGTGACAGACCCGTTGACTAAACTTCTCTCACGAGCAAAACATGATCACACCTTAGTACCCTTTGTGTGTTAATCACATATCGATGTGAACTAGATTATTGACTCTAGTAAACCCTTTGGGTGTTGGTCACATGACGATGTGAACTATGGGTGTTAAGCACATACAGATATGAATATTGGTGTTAAATCACATGGTGATGTGAAGTAGATTATTGACTCTAGTGCAAGTGGTAGACTGAAGGAAATATGCCCTAGAGGCAATAATAAAGTTAGTATTTATTTTCTTATTTCATGATAAATGTTTATTATTCATGCTAGAATTGTATTAACCGGAAACATAATACATGTGTGAATACATAGGCAAACAAAGTGTCACTAGTATGTCTCTACTTGACTAGCTCGTTGAATCAAAGATGGTTAAGTTTCCTAGCCATAGACATGAGTTGTCATTTGATTAACGGGATCACATCATTAGAGAATGATGTGATTGACTTGACCCATTCCGTTAGCTTAGCACTTGATCGTTTAGTATGTTGCTATTGCTTTCTTCATGACTTATACATGTTCCTATGACTATGAGATTATGCAACTCCCATTTACCGAAGGAACACTTTGTGTGCTACCAAACGTCACAACGTAACTGGGTGATTATAAAGGTGCTCTATAGGTGTCTCTGAAGGTACTTATTGAGTTGGCGTATTTCGAGATTAGGATTTGTCACTCCGATTGTCGGAGAGGTATCTCTGGGCCCTCTCGGTAATGCACATCACTATAAGCCTTGCAAGCATTGTGACTAATGAGTTAGTTGCGGGATGATGCATTACAGAACGAGTAAAGAGACTTGCCGGTAATGAGATTGAACTAGGTATTGAGATACCGATGATCAAATCTTGGCCAAGTAACATACCGATGACAAAGGGAACAACGTATGTTGTTATGCGGTTTGACCGATAAAGATCTTCTTAGAATATATGGGAGCCAATATGAGCATCCAAGTTACGCTATTGGTTATTGACCGGAGACGTGTCTCGGTCATGTCTACATAGTTCTCGAACCCGTAGGGTCCGCACGCTTAACGTTCGGTGATGATTTATATTATGAGTTATGTGTTTTGATGTACCGAAGGTAGTTCGGAGTCCCGGATGAGATCGGGGACATGACGAGGAGTCTCGAAATGGTCGAGACGTAAAGATCGATATATTGGACGACTATATTCGGACATCGGAAAGGTTCCGAGTGATTCGGGTATTTTTCGGAGTACCGGAGAGTTACGTGAATTCGTATTGGTCCTTAATGGGCCATACGGGAAAGGAGAGAAAGGCCTCAAGGGGTGGCCGCACCTCTCCCCATGGACTGGTCCGAATTGGACTAGGGCGGGGGGGAGGGGGGCGCCCCCTTCCTTCCTTCTCCTTTTTTCCTTCCCTTCTCCTACTCCTACAAGGAAAGGAGGAGTCCTACTCCCGGTGGGAGTAGGAATACCCCCTTGGCGCGCCCACCTCTTGGCCAGCCGCCTCCCCTCCCCTTGATCCTTTATATACGGGGGCAGGGGGGCACCTCTAGACACAACAATTGATCATTGATCTCTTAGCCGTGTGCGATGCCCCCCTCCACCATATTCCACCTCGGTAATATCGTAGTGGTGCTTAGGCAAAGCCCTGCGTCGATTGCATCATCAACACCGTCATCACGCCATCGTGCTGACGGAACTCTCGCTCAAAGCTCTGCTGGATCGGAGTTCGTGGGACGTCATTGAGCTGAACGTGTGCTGAACTCGGAGGTGCCGTACGTTCAGTATTTGGATCGGTCGGATCATGAAGACGTGTGACTACATCAACCGCGTTGTGCTAATGCTTCCGCTTTCGGTCTACGAGTGTACGTGGACAACACTCTCCTCTCTCGTTGCTATGCATCACCATGATCTTGCGTGTGCGTAGGAATTTTTTTGAAATTACTACGTTCCCCATCAACTCCCCATTACAACCAGCCATAGAGAAGATCCAAAATATACCTCGGGCTTAGGAATCCTTTTGAAAGGGGCCAAGATGCTAGGGATGCCCGAGGTATGCAACTCCTCGGCCACCAGTCGGATCACTTCAGAGGATGCATAAGGATTGAACTCGATTTCCAAGATCGAAGACTGAAGACTGGAAACAGCTCAGATTTGTTGAGCAATGTCCTCGGCTCGAAAACTGGTTCAAGGACTACTAACGAAGTCCTGGATTAGGTGGTGCTCGATATGTGGGTCACTGGTCCTTTGGGCTGGGCCGAGGAGCCCCCTAAAGTCATTATCTGGCGGGCCTTGTTTGTCTTGTCAGAGAATGACGCAAGGAATAATATGAAGACTTTGCGTATACCCCAAGATCCTGAAGTATTCCACGACACATCTGCTCCTAGATTCAGTCGACTTATCTGTAGACCCTAGGTACCCTAGTGTCTATATAAATTGAGGTACCAAGCCCGTAGAGGACACATTCATTCATCCCCATATAATCTCATTGTAGATAATTTGTACTTTGTACACCATCCACAATCAATACAACAAAGCAAGACGTAGGATTTTACGTCTCTGAAAGGGTCTGAACCTGGGTAAACATCAGTGTCCTCTATGTATTGTTACCATCTAGCTAAGACTACCAGATCGGGACCCCCTACCCAAGATTTGCTGGATTTGACTCCGTCCGAAAAGGAAAAGAACGGGAGACGAGGAGAAGATGAGTAGAAGGAACGGAGTGAAGAAGTGGCCTACCTCGAATAGAAGATAGATCATATCAGAACAGATAAAACCAAACAACAAAACAAGTGCTCCAAACCTCAGCCCCTCTGTATGTCAACCTCAGCTCTCATACAATAGCTCTCATGTGGCGGCCACATGAGAGCTACTATATGTCATGGATGTGGGCTCCAGCGGCCAGCTGGATAGTGGAGACAAGAATCACGTGCGGGTTGGCTGGGGCATAACCACAACCACTCAAATCTATACCTGGAACCAAACGCACCCGTAGGCCAACAGTCGGGCAACACAGTACGGGGAGACGTAAAAGACACTACACACAGGGGGCCTACGTGTCCGTGCTCGACAGGTCATTCACCATTGAAGCCGATAGGGAGGTGAGGAGCGTGTTAACGTAATCGGACAGGGTAAAGCGGCAAGACAGGCGGAGGGGCATCGCGTCGATCAAACGGGGAGGGAGGCGCGCGAAGCTGCGGATGGTCTGAAGAGACGGGTACTCCAGCATCCTTTAAAAATGTAATGATCAGCTGATGCCTCCAAGAGTTCAACAGGATCAATTTGTATATATCTTGTGCATGTGTACACATAATACGGTATGCATAGCAAATATTGAATTAATGAACAAATATTTTCATGGAAACGAAATAGTAAGCGCAGAAATTGCAACATAATATTTATTTATTACCAAATTCGAAGCAATCAATACATATTATTGTGATTTGTATTGTGGTCAGTATTTTACCTTAACTCGGAAGTCCCCTTCTGCTCGCGAGCTCAAATGAGCTCATAGTGAACAGTAACACCGAAAAACACTGAAAAAAAGTTCAAAAGATTCTGAAATATTTGTGTGTCAATTTTTGACAAATATCCTATGTGCTTGAAAAGTTTCATGATAAAATCACATCCGTGGAACTCGTGCAAAACAAAATAACAAAATTAGTGCTCCAAAATGCTTTCGAAAGTAGCATTTTCGGAGCATGACTTTTTTTGGTACGGCTTCCACTAATGTGATTTCATGACGAAACTTTTGAGCACTTAGAATATTTGTCAAACTTTGCCAACAAAAAATTCAGAAATTTTTGAACTTTTTTTCAATGTTTTTTGATGTTACTGTTCATCCAGCTGCAAATGTGCTCGCGAGCAGTAACTTCGCGTCCACCTTAATTCCTTTTCTTTGGTTTAGTTTGTCCCATTCCCGTTCCTTTCCGGTCCCACAACGAGATGTGCCACTTTTTTTCCTACGATTCTACTCTAATTCTGGGCATGGTGATAAAGAAGACATTAGAACCAACTAAAAAGGCATTAGAAAACACGGCTTTCAATTCCTAAATAAACTTTATCATGAAACTTTATCTCCTAAGGTCCACCTCTTCCTCCATCCCATGTTCCCCTCCCTATCTCCATTTTGAATATAATTTTCTCCTGTCTCTGAATTTTTCATCGGTTTTCCTTATTAACAGCCTTAACTATCCTACCTTTTATCGATTTGTCAAATAAATTAGTTTTCTTTGATAAGCTAACAAGTGCTTACCAAATAAGTGTTCATCAAATAAACTTCTAAAATGTATTTAAGCAGGTAACTCATGGCAGGATGTTATATTTGGTAATCACTTCTTCGCAACAATATCAGTATGGTCAGTTTGGAGTTCACTCAAAGAAATATGTATTCATGACACTAGAGACATCAATAGGAAAAACATCCCTTAAAATGCATGCAATGTCCATAATTTCCGATGATTATTGATACTACCTCTCTCTCAGTTTACAGGGTGTGCGCGTACCCCTAGGTCGTCAATTTGACCAACCTAATACAAGTCATATATTACAAAAAATATACCAACATAAACTTCGGAGTTTCTATTTTCAAAAGATATAATTTTTGTGTTATATAGTTTATAGCAGGGTGATAAAATTGGCAACCTAGGTATACGCTCAGGACTTGTAAACTGAAACGGAGGTCCCTGAATCAATCACGCAGTATATATAGGGAAATAATTGGTTAAGAGTAAAATTCTCCAAAATACTTCTTGTAAATCAAAGAGGCCCATACATATTTTTAGAGAAAAAGAGGCCCATACATATAAACTTCTTAATAAGGATTGAAATTCTCTAAAATCCCTACGAAATTCCTAATTTCTTTGTCTTGTTGGTCAATCCTAAGCCCTTCTTCCGCACTACATCAGATCATGAACCTTGAATATACATCTGAATGTATTTCGCTACTAGCTATTCCGCAACAACTAGGTTTTTTTTTTTTTGCGAGCCACAACTAGGGTTGATTGGATATCCAACCGTCGTCGATGAAGCCGATGTCCACGAATCTCTGCACCTCTGCGTTGTCCATGTGCTTCTCCCATGGCACTCTTCCTCCGGTGGCGGAACCCGGGCCGCTGCATCCGACCTCCGCAAACGTCACTTGTGACCTGCCAAAGAAAGACACACCATGCGTAAGCGTACAAAAAACGTCAGGAAAAACAGCACAGAGTACGCGCACCGCGAAACCAGGAGCTGTAACTTACACATCTTGGCTGGGGGTCCACTTGTCCCACCCCTGCGGGACGACGATGCTGGCCATGTTCACCTGGTAGAACACGACGGTGGCCTGCTCGTTCCACGCGCGGCCGAGGTACTGCTGCCCGGAGCCCGTGATCGAACCGCCCTTGAACACGAACGCGGCGCTCTTGTCGGCGGCCCGGCCGTGCGCCGTCACCCACCCGGGCTGCTGGGACGACGCCGCCATGTTGGACTGGAGGGTGCAGTCCTCGTAGATGGACTTCCCATAGCCGAAGATGAAGTCCACGGCGCCCTCGACGAGGCAGCGGCGGAAGTAGTGCCGGCCGGCGAGGTCGGAGAGCGTGTCCTGGTACCCGTGGAAGGCGCAGTCGTAGAACGCGCCCTTGTCGCCGTCCATGAGGAACGCAACCGCCGGCTTGCCGATGTACGTGTTCTGCGTTGCATGATGGCGCACGTTCAGAGAACCATCGTCGAGACAGGAAATTCATGTGTAGTAGTACTACTCGCATTGCGTGTAACGCTGAAGTAGCACCGTGTGCACTGCGCGTACTTATTACAGTACTACCTTGAAGGCGATGTTGCGGGCGACGAAGTTGTCGGAATGGACCGTGAAGGTGGAGCTGTTGTACGTTGGCGAGATTTCCGCGAGGTTGCCGCGCAGGCGGCCCGTGATAGGGGCGATGCCGGGCGCGTCGGCGTCGTCGACGTGCGAGTCGAAGTTGATGTCCGTTGACGAGGAGCCGTCACCTTCGATCAAAATGAAGCCTTTCTCGCTTGGGATTATCACCTTCTCTCTGCAAAATGGACGAGCAAAGGTGGGTAGGTATCACAAATCTAATGTGGCGCCCTATGTAATGAGGAAGAGAGTTCCACTATATCTTAACCGAAATATAAAGTAACTGTTAGCACTGGAATCAAGACAACTAAACGCAATATAATGTGAGCACTTTTAGATACAACGTTAAATAGAGTACAAGCTATAGGAAGAGGTATATATATGCACGTATTTGATGTAATATAGCATAAGATACGATGCATTGGCAGTGCCCTAAGCGTAAAAGATCAGTGCCGGAGCTAGGTAAGATCTACTCCCTCCGTTCGGAATTACTTGTCTCGGAAATGGATGTATCTAGACGTAGCAGTAGATGTTTGGGGACGCCAAAGGTTTTACCAAGGTTTTTTGAGGACCCTAAAAAAATCGTTCACAATTTTTACCAAGGTGTTTTTTTTGCGGGTGAATTTTTTTCAAGGTTGAGGGAGCTGTGGCCCCTGCAGCCCTAGCCGTAGCTCTGCCAGTGTAAAAGATGTTGAAGCCTCGACTGATGTACTACCTCTTCACTGGTCCAGGTTTTATTGGCCCTCTTCGTATTTTCAGTCAAACTCAATCATCTATATAACACAATATGTAATTTATTTGATACAAAAAGTATACAGGTAGAATTGTATTTGAAAGAGGACTCCCATAACAAACTTTATGATCAAAATTTAACACTATATACGAAGGGCCTAATAAATCTGGACGTAGGAAGCAATTAATTAGGCCATGCAATTGATATACTAATTAATTAGGCCATAGAATTTACTTAATAAATAAGAGATCTTCTAGGTTTCTATGGCCTATTGGTTTTCTCTTAAGCCAAATATCTTTAATTTAAAATTTTAAAAGAACAATAACTTTTAAGTAAACTTATAGAAACAAATATCAATAACTATAAAAAAATTCAATACCACAAGATATATCAGTAAATACATGTTCATAAATTATATACTGAGTATTTGTAGGTGTTATATTTTATTGTATAAACTTGGTGAAATTAAACACGTGCCATTTAAGGGAAGATTTATAAACCTTGTAAACGTGAACGGCGTTAGTAAATACATATTTTGTAGGAAATCACGTGGTATGTCAATTTGTTTTTTTTTTTAATTTTGGCATAGGATTGAGAAAACTTAGTATATGTTTGGTTTTGGCCGAAACACCACCTATCTAATATTTGGCTAGCGAATATTTTTTGTTATCAATTTACTCATCAGTGATTTGACCAAGATATTCGCAAGAAAAATAAACTAGAATGATCATGGAGCATTTGGCATTGCCTGAAATTTGGCAACCAACCCAAAAAAATTGTACGATGAGTATTGTCTATCCTCCAAACACACTCTATCGCACAAATAAGACGGCCTAATCATCAAGCAACCGAAAACAAAACAAAATGGGTTTTAATTAAGTTGACTCGCCGTGCATTGCTTATCTTCTTCATCTCTCTAGCCCACGCAATATTTCTTTTTCTTCCTCCCTCCACCCGCCCTCCGACCCAAGACCAACATAAGTTCAAAAAAAAAAAGACTAATATCCTAACGCCTATACTCGCGGAATGCTCGCTGCTTCTCAGCGTGAATCGACTGACCAAAACTGATTTTCGGTTGCCTGTGATTTAGCAAATGCGCACAAATAAATGATATTAGCATTAGCAGTGCTACACTAGTACGTGCACGAACCTGTAGCTCCCTTGTTTGACGTAGATCTTGACCCACTGGCTGTTGCCGTCCGGCACAGCGTCCACCGCCGACTGCACCGTCGTGTAGTCCCCTCCACCGCGCTGGTCCACGGTGATGGTCCTGGCCACTTGCACCGAAGCGAGGCTCGACGCCGGCCACCGGAGCAGCAGGAGCACACCGACGAGGAGGAGGAGGCAGAACGGCGCCCGCATTTCTTGCAATGCAGTGATTCTGGTCGTGAGAAGACGCCGAGCAACAGGCCAACAGCAGTGTGGTGTGGCGATGGATCGATCGACAGGCGCGCGCTTCGAGCTCACAGATATGAATGTATGATTAGCTGATTGCCTGCGGGGTTTCTCAACAGGATCGATCTGTTTATATCTTGCGAATAGGTGCATGTTCATAAATTGGAGATACATATAGCAGATATATATCGAATTAATGGAACAAATATTTCCATTGTAATGTATTTTATTTCTTGTCAAATCTTTTACTATTTATTTACTTATTTACTTGTCAAATCTTTTATTTATTTATTTGTCAAATCTTTTACTTATTTATTTGTCAAAAAATCTGAAGCGATCAATGCGTACACTTCAAAGGATAATCAGCCATAGTGTCATGGTCGGTAATTTACCTTAATTAATTTCCTTTCATTGGTTAGTCTCGTTTCCCTCCGACTCGTGCGTTCCTTTCCATGCCCACAACAAGATTTGCCACCCTTTCAGATTTTGTGGAATCTTTTGCGAATTTACTTTTTTTAGGGGATTTTGCGAATTTACTGTTCATGGAGTGTGTGGGTATTATACCTGGGCATATCTCAGGCCGGGCCAAAAAAAGCCCGCTGCTAAAAACCCTAGCCCAAGCCCGTCCCGGCCCGGCCATCGGGCCTACAAAATCGGGCCCGAGCCCGAGAAAGCCCGACACAGCCCGGTCGGCCCGGCCCAACAATGGCTAAAAACGCGTTTTGTGCAGGCCCGAGCCCGGCCCGACTTGCCCGTTGGACTCAGTTTCCAGGCCCGAGACCGGCCCGATGGGACACTCGGGCTCAGCCCGACCCGGGATTTTCGGGTCGGGCCGTCCGGGCTAGGCTTCCCATGGCCAGGTCTAGTGGGTACATCCAGAAAGGTGTGCCAACTCCCGGGTGTACTACACCCGGATAAGGATGTACTACACCCAAGTAAACAGTAAATTCAGAAAATAATACTCCCTTCGTTCCGAATTACTTGTCTCACGTATGGATGTATCTAAATGTATTTTAGTTCTAGATACATCCATTTCAGCGACGAGTAATTTGGAACGGAGGGAGTAGAAAACAACATGCAAAAATTCTGAGACTTTGTGGCATGAAAACATGATAAAATGTTTTAGGTTTTCGCAAAACTTTGTCCCAAAATAATATTCGAGGAGCTCTCAAAAAAATCATTGCACAAAACTTTGAGGACTGATTTTGGTTTCTGTTTTTTGTGAGGGCACCTTGGATGTTATTTGTCGGCGAATTTTTGCAAGAACCTAATTTTTTATCATGTTGGATGTTTTTCCTAATATTTTTGCACTTTCTGTTCATCGGATGTGTGGGTACTCTCCCTTCTCCTACAAGTCTACTTCAATACTGGCCATGCTGACCAAGAAGACATTCGAAAGCAAAGCAGTAACCGTAGCTTCGACATAATTTAATTAGGGGATGGCTAGGCGCGCGCTAGAGCAGCTGATTTCAAACAAGGCCAAACTTTCTTGTTTTAGTAATTAAGGGAAGAAAGCCACCCCCCCCCCCCCCGCCGCGAAATCAGGGGGTGAAAAGATTGTGATCGAGTGTTCCTACGCGCCCGACTAAACTCCATTTAATTAACTTCCAACCAATCCCGCTAGCATTGGAGTTGCCGGTCCAACAAGAATCAACAACTTCCAACTCATGTGCAACTAGAAGAGCATGTGATTCTAAAACAAAACAAAAATAGTTGTGTAAGCTTTCAACCACAATTGACCCCCCAAAAATTAAGCCTCCAAATTGACCGCAGACACAAACCTTCTCAAACTTATATTTATTAAAACAAATCAGAGAAGATTGGGGTTCAATTGAACATAGGATATCACTTTACCTCTTTCTTCATCGACGCATTTTCAACAAGTTTAGGCTTAGATTTCACCAGCTCCAGTCGGCAGCCTACCCTACCGCTCAGGATGAGTGATTAGCTATCTTACACACTAAAGAAGCCGGCATCCTACCCTACCGCTCGGCATGAGCGATTAGCTATCCTACAAACTAAAAAGGCGGCAACCTACCCTACTTTGCCTGCATGCATTGGGCTTGTCTCTGTGCATCACGAGTAATGGGAAGGGCCATGGAAGCATGGAAGGAGTGTCTCACCAGCAACTACACCTTAGAGAAAGGCAGAATGTGACAGGACAATTTACATCGACTAGCTCTTTATGAGTCACGCTACATATGAAAAGCAAAGGTGGGTCGGTTGCGAGCATTGGAGGATTTGGTTGCAATGTAGGTAGACAACTAAGGAAGTAGATTTGTTTGTAGGTTTCCGTAGCTAGTCCTGCCCGTAGGTTTAGCATTTCTGAGCTCTTTATGGGCTAGAGGCGAGAGGGGGGACAATAGAAATGTGATACAGAACAATCGAGAAAGGGAGAAAATTGTAAAGTGGACCCACACACGTGCAAAAAAGGGGACACGGACGATAAAGCGTGATTGAGACTCGCCTACATCGACGGACTGTTGTTTACTACGTATTCATTTTGTTCATTTAATTAAGCTTATTAGCTATATTAGTTGGCAGACCTATCCCAATCACGGTGAAGCTAAATCCTTTCTATCATCAAAAGATAAAGTCACCTATTCTAATCCATTTTATTCTCTAAAAAAGATTGATTTAGTGCCATCTTCCAGAAAGCAAATTACGCTTACCTTTTGTTTTCTAGAGCTCGGGTAAATTAACTATTATTTTAAATAAGGTTTAGTGCATCCACCAAAAGAGGTACAAAAATATTGGGAGGAATGTCCACCGAAATGCACGAGGCAGATATTGAGGTATGATTAGTCAGCTCATGTGCAACTGTGTTGGCTTTGCTCATACAATTATCAATATTTGCTTTGAAATTTTTTCCATTCATTAAATAAGGAGCAAGAAAAAAGTTATATATTCAATAAGATTAAATGATGGTCTAGGAAAATCGAGTCATGTTCTATAGCCCAAGCAGAAAGATTCACTCCATGGTGGAAACTATGTGCGCAACCACACAAAAAAACTTTCTTTGTTGTCATCAAAACCAACACCTCCGCTGGCTCTGGTGACGGTATCTCCATCTCATCCGGTCCACCGAGGCTAGTCATAGTACCACTGCAATAATGAACATCGAAGATGTCGACTAGAGAGGGGGTGAATAGGCGACTACTACTACTATAGATCGGCATATTACTGACCCCTCGTCACTGGCCGGTCACAAGCCATTCGACAGTGATATGCATTAACACTGACCGGCGTCAGTGATGATGCTTTTGAGGCCTGGCCGGGTAGATATCGTTGACATGCCATTTTTTGCCCATTTTGTGATAATCGGTACGTGCCAGTTCCAGAATCTAAAACCGATCCATTAACAACAATGACTAGTCATCATAAGTACACCGTTTGTAATACAAATTAAACATTGACAGACCATATTTAACGGCTCATGTAGTGATAATCCTAACGGCCCTTTATATTCAATCATTTTCCCGACCGCCCCCTCCATCCTCCACTTCAAAGCCTATGGTCGTTGCGCCGAGCCTGAAGATTAGTGTTAACCATCCCATGATGCATCCCATCGCTTCTCTACCACCCACCAGACCCACCTACCGCTCCATCTACTCCCTCCTCTCCATCCTAATGGGTCGGCGCCGGATAGACTTCACACCTACGTTGCATCCCTAACATGACGGCACCCTGCCACTGTTTGCGACATCGTCGGCGATGCCACGGCCGGTCGGCTGTCAGAACCCCACCTACCCATGGTGGTCATGGTGGTGGTGGTCTTGTACTGTTGGGTCGTCGACGCAGGTGTGCTGTGTCGTAGTTCCGGTATTTCCGCCAACATCTTTGGTCGCGGCAGTGACCACAGTAGTGAGCTCCTTTCCCTCTTATCGTTGAGAAATATAGTATAGTCTTGTTCCAAACATAATCTAGTATGTCCTATGTGTTAGGAGTTTGCTATAGCAGTATGGTACGAGAGTATCATAAATAGTATGTTAGTGAAGTTTGTGTAGTCTGTTAGGATATACTCTCTCGGTTCTCAAATAAGTGGATGTTTAGCATTTAAAATATTTCCTCAAAAGTGTGTATTTCTATCTTCTCAATGCACTTTAAAGTAGAAAAAATGTTTCTTTCTCATCACACAGGAATAAAGACCGATAATATTCAATAATGGCACACTTATTTGAGGATGGAGGGAGTATGTTGTAGAGACATTTACAGATCTATAAAAAGTTGTGATCTACTATTATTAGAAAGTAAGACAATGTAAGTGTGCAAAGTAAATAGTAATGCATCGATATGTTTCATTCCTACATTTCGTGTGTATGCATGTTATTTCTCATTTGCTATTAACTTAGCAAAGCCTATATATGTATGATATTATGTACAAAAAATTGATATGTTGTTTATTTTATATGGACAAGGGACAAACAAAAATCATTGCAGTTATGACCTTTTAGTGTACCTGCATAATACACATTTTCTGTAATAGTGTTTTGTGCTGTGCACCTAAAATGATACATTGGTGACATTACTCCATTTTAGGTGCACTTCACAAAAATAAGGCAATTTTATGTGTCATTTCGACCACTAATCTAAAAACTTGAGGGGCATCTCCAGTGTGTTGAAGGACTCATTCAAATGTCATATTAGCACCTGTGAAAGGATCGATATGGTTGACTAGAGGGGGTTGATACGTCTCCAACGTATCTATAATTTATGAATCATTCATGCTATTATACTATCTGTTTTGAATGATTATGGGCATTATTATACACTTTTATATTACTTTTGGGACTAACCTATTAACCGGAGGCCCAGCCCATATTGCTGTTTTATTGCCTGTTTCAGTATTTCGAAGAAAAGGAATATCAAACGGAGTCCAAACAGAATGAAACCTTCGGCACCGTGATTTTTTGGAAGAATATGATCCTGGAGACTTGGAGTTCACGTCAGAAGATCCTCGAGGCAGCCACGAGATAGGAGGGCGCCCCCCCTGTAGGGCGCGCCCCCTATCTCGTGGGCCCCTCGAGCACCTCCCGACCGACTTATTTCGCCTATATAAGCCTACGTACCCTAAAACCATTGAATATCAAGATAGATCGGGAGTTCCGCCGCCGCAAGCCTTTGTAGCCACCAAAAACCTCTCGGGAGCCCGTTCCGGCACCCTGCCGAAGGGGGAATCCATCACCGGTGGCCATCTTCATCATCCCGGCGCTCTCCATGACAAGGAGGGAGTAGTTCACCCTCTGGGCTGAGGGTATGTACCAGCAGCTATGTGTTTGATCTCTCTCTCTCTCTCTCTCTCTCTCTCTCTCTCTCTCGTGTTCTCTCTATGGCACGATCTTGATATATCACGAGCTTTGCTATTATAGTTGGATCTTATGATGTTTCTCCCTCTGTACTCTCTTGTGATGAATTGAGTTTCCCTCTTGAAGTTATCTTATCGGATTGAGTCTTTATTAGAGAACACTTGATGTATGTCTTGCCGTGTTTATCTGTGGTGACAATGGGATATCACGTGCCACTTGATGTATGTTTTGGTAACCAACTTGCTGGTTCCTCCCATGAACCTATGCATAGGGGTTGGCACATGTTTTCTTGACTCTCCGGTTGAACTTTGGGGCACTCTTTGAAGTACTTTGTGTTGGTTGGATGATTTTGAGATTGTGTGACGCATATCGTATAATCATGCCCACAGATACTTGAGGTGACAATGGAGTATCTAAGTGACATTAGGGTTTTGGTTGATTTGTGTCTTAAGGTGTTATTCTAGTATGAACTCTTGAATAGATCGATCCGAAAGAATAACTTTGAGGTGGTTTCGTACCCTACCATAATTTCTATGTTTGTTCTCTGCTATTAGTGGCTTTGGAGTGACTCTTTGTTGCATGTTGAGGGATTGTTATATGATCTATCTATGTTATTATTGTTGAGAGAACTTGCACTAGTGAAAGTATGAACCCTAGGCCTTGTTTCCTATCATTGCAATACCGTTTACGCTCACTTTTATCACTAGTTACCTTGCTGTTTTTATATTTTCAGATTACAAATACCTTTATCTACCATTCATATTGCACTTGTATCACCATCTCTTCGCCGAACTAGTGCACCTATACAATTTGCCATTGTATTGGGTGTGTTGGGACACAAGAGACTCTTTGTTATTTGGTTGTAGGGTTGTTTGAAAGAGACCATCTTCATCCTACGCCTCCCACGGATTGATAAACCTTAGGTCATCCACTTGAGGGAAATTTGCTACTGTCCTACAAACCTGTGCACTTGCAGGCCCAACAACGTCTACAAGAAGAAGGTTGTGTAGTAGACATCAAGCTCTTTTCTGGCGCCGTTGCCGGGGAGGTGAGTGCTTGAAGGTATATCTTTAGATCTTGCAATCGAATCTTTTTGTTTCTTGTTTTATCACTAGTTTAGTTTATAAAAGAAAACTACAAAAAAATGGAGTTAAGTTTGTCTCATACGCTTCATCTTTTTAATATCTTTCGTGAGTATGATGGAAAGGAAAATTGTGCTCAAGTGCTAGAAGAAGAATGCATTAAAATGCTTGGTACTAAATCTTTGAATGATGAGCATGATTTCAATGTTGTTAGTATGAACTCTTTGAATATCCATAGTACTAATGATGATTGCACTAGTTATGATGAAAATGTCTCTTATAAGCATGTTGATTTTTGTGGAGTAGAATGGGTTTGCATGGACACACCAAATAGAGAAAATAGATATTGCAAGAGGCATAAGTATTTAAAAATTAAAGGTTTACAAGAAAGGCTTGATGATTGTTGTCGGTGTCAAAACCGGCAGATCTCGGGTAGGGGGTCCCGAACTGTGCGTCTAGACGGATGGTAACAGGAGACAAGGGACACGATGTTTTTACCCAGGTTCGGGCCCTCTCGATGGAGGTAAAACCCTACTCCTGCTTGATTGATATTGATGATATGGGTAGTACAAGAGTGGATCTACCACGAGATCAAGGAGGCTAAACCCTAGAAGCTAGCCTATGGTATGATTGTTGTAATGGTTGTTGTGTCCTACGGACTAAAACCCTCCGGTTTATATAGACACCGGAGAGGGCTAGGGTTACAAAGAGTCGGTTACAATGGTAGGAGATCTACATATCCGTATCGCCAAGCTTGCCTTCCACGCCAAGGAAAGTCCCATCCGGACACGGGACGAAGTCTTCAATCTTGTGTCTTCATGGTCTTGGAGTCCGGCGGACGATGATAGTATGGCTGTCCGGACACCCCCTAGTCCAGGACTCCCTCAGTAGCCCCCGAACCAGGCTTCTATGACGATAAGTCCAGCACGCATGTAGTCTTCGGCGTTGCAAGGCGGGTTCTCCCTCAAGTTCCATGTACCTGCCGAACAGTGTCCGGCTTCCTCATCAATGTTGCGCTTCTTGGCTTCCACGCCCAATAATGGCCATCTTCCACGCGTCGCACGAATGCGAAAAGCCAGGGTATCTTTTATGTTTTACCCCCTAGCTGTGCAAATAATCTGCCTATAAGGGAGGCAAGAATCCAGATCCAAATCACACCATCCTCCTTCCGCGAGTACTCATTGGAACGCTTCTGACCAAGAATCCATTCCATCATGGACCGTCGACGCGGCTCCTCTTCTCGCGTTCCCAGCCCTCTGCCGGGAGATTGGAGGAGATGTTCTATCCCGCACAACGAGCTAGTGACGCTCCAAGCGAAGGGATATCTCCCTCCGGCCTTCATGGTTCCGGTTCGAGCCGGGTTGGCCAAATACCAAGGTGGGAAGCAAGCGGAGGCTACCCCAAATCCCAACAAAGGGAAGCGGGTATGCTTCGTCCCCTATCTGATAAGGGGACTCGGATTTCCTATACATCCGTTCCTCTGCGGGCTCCTGGAGTTCTACGGACTCCAGCTCCATCACCTTACGCCCGCCTCTATCCTGCATATCACGGGCTATGTAGCTCTTTGCGAGCTATTCCTGGGCGTTGAGCCCCATTTTGCACTGTGGAAGAGGTTGTCCTGCCTTGTGCCCCGCTCTCACGAGGGGTCCATATATCAAGTGGGCGGTGCCGAAATTTGGCGCATCGCCGGGACCGGATATCTATCCGGAACCCCTAAGAAGGCGTCCGAAGACTGGCCTTCAGAATGGTTTTACATAGAAGACGCTCCGCTGCCGGACCCTGTTCGGATCGGCCTCCCGAAGTTCAGTAACGCTCCTTTTGAAGAAGCGCCTCAGCTGGCGCCCACGGAGCCCCTAGCTGGAGGAAGACAAGAGCGTCCACTATTTGATGGGCCGGATAAGGTTACTGGCCCATTCCGGGTTGACCATGATTGGAGTCATGGCAAGGTGCATTATGCGGGGGGTGTAGCCGCTGCAGTATAGGGGCCACCCCATGTGGGATTTCAACGGGGAGGACGATGCCACCCATCATGGCCGCAAAGGGCCGGGATCGGCCGAAGACCTGGCGGAGATCCTGTCCGGCTTGTACAAGGGGGAGAAGGAGGACTTCCTCCAGACGAGCCCGTTGAATGGGTTCTCCATGAATAACCCTCGGCGTTGGGTAAGCGAACACTTTGTGTGCCCGACCCATGCTTTTAAAGTTTAAGTTTCTTATATTATGCTTTCGGCGCAGGAGCTGCGCCGGGTTCTGGAGGTGCTTAGTCCGGCTCCGCAACCCGAGGATCTAGAGAGATCCCAGGATCCGGCTTCCGAAGAGGATCCGGACATAAAGGTGGAGTTAATCGACGGGGTGTTCCACCAGCTCAGCATGGATAATGCTTTAGTCGCCATTACGGCTGACTACCCCGGACTATATCCGGCTTCCCAGGTGATTGTGACCGAAGTCCCTGACGCCATCATTTCTTCCTTGCTCAATTCTGACCCCCATGTATGATGGTGTTTTGCAGGAAGCGCCTCCAAGGCAGGAAGCCGAGCCCGCGGCGGCTGACCAACAGGGGTCAGTCCGGCCCAGTAGGCGGAAGAGGAGTGCGGCGCGGACCGAAACGTCGCCGCAAAGGTATAGCTCATAGTTTGTTATTTAGAGCAGCGTTCCTAGGAAGCGTTTGAGTGCTCATGACTTTTTTGTAGGAGAAAAAGCGCCCGCCGAACTGCGGGCGTAGAGGTTGCCAATCCAACCTCTACCAGCCAGGCTCCAACACCTGGTCTGGAGGGGGAGGCGAGCGCAAGGCGCAGGCCGGACACTCCTCCAACGGAGGATGCCGACAGACTGTCCGCCACCAAGTCTGAGGTGGAGAGCGCCATGAAGCACAGGCGCCGCCGGACAGTTTTTCGTGACGCGTGTTTCTCCCCTGAGGCGTTGAATGCCTTTAATGCGGGGGACGCGCACCTCCGTGCTGCTCAAGATGGTTTAACCAGAGCCACGGAGCAGTATGTAAAAGACATACGGGTAAAAGAATTTAATAGTTGTATATGCCAGTAGCCCCCGAGACTTAAAATAGTTATATTAATTGATTTAAGGATCACTTGAAACGTAGGATCTTACGGAGAAGAATACCCAACTGTCTCAGGAGCTGCAAGAGTGTAAGGCCCAACTCGAGGCCGCACTTGCTGCCGCAGGAGGAAACACAGAGACCCCCCGTGGTAACACATTATTTTAAAAAGATAAGTGGTGTGCGGCGTGCGCGCAAGTCTAATAATGACATTGCAGGTGCTGCCGGACAAGATCCGGATAGACAAGAACTACTGCGCCAGCTGAAGGCCGGCGAGAGGGTGCTAAATTAGGTGCAGCAGGAAAGGAACAAGCTCCAAGATGCCCACGCCCAGCTCGGAGAAGAGCTGAAAGGTGTTCGGGCCGAGCTGTCTGGCTCCGTTAAGGAGAATCAGCGGCTTCGTCGCGGCATCTATAGTAAGTGCTTGAGCAAACTCCTTTGAAAAGAAGAGTTCGGCGAGGAAGTCAATTGACAAAATATGTCTGTAGGTATACTCACAGGTCGCCCTGCGGAGGAGATGCCCGTATCAACGGGTGATCAACTTCCCGAGCTGTTGCAACTGCTCGAACGAGTTCGGCAGGCAATGAGCGGCGTCGTCCAGGCGTTATGGCCAGCCCTCTCCCTACCCGAGGGCCTTAGGGAGCTTGCGGAGAAGCTTCAGGGAGTGCGGCAGCGCTTCTGTTTATGGAAGATTTCAGCCTGCCGCCAAGGTGCCAGGGAGGCCTGGGCCATGGTGAAGACGCGGTATAAGAAGGCGGATCCCAACCACATGGCCGAGGTCGGACCTGTGGGGCCCGATGGGAAGGAGATCCCTGTGAGTTTAGTATACGGCCAAGTAGAGTTGGCCGCTAAATTTTCCCAACGGGACTGTAAATTAGACAGCCTGTTAGACGGGATTGAGGAGGAATACAATCAGTAGATTTGACAATGTATTTTAAAATGACATGTGAAATTCCTTCTAGCCGGATTGTAGATCGTTTGTCTTTGCCGACCTTTTCGCTTCAACCTCGGAACCCTAGAGTCCGGAGTGTGTCCGAATACCTTCTCGGTTAAGAAACAACCGGGGCATGCATGGAGACCAGGCGTAGGGGTCATTAGTGCTTTATCAGACAAGTGCCCAACTAGTTATGTTATATTACATGGTTAGTAAGAAACATCTTCCAGGGAGAATAGTTCCGTTAAGGGTTCCTTTCCCTGGGAGGCATGCCCTAAAGTGCATGTTCGGACTGCGAAAAGAACAGAAAAGCATCTGGGGGCAGATAAATAAGTAGGTAAAAAATCATCTTTCAAGTCACCGACCGAATATTCCCTTAAGAACGCTAGCTTTCGGCTTCACCCAGTCTGAGGTACACATCCGGCTGACTCGGCAGTAACAATCGCAGAGGTGCTCCCTTTACCTCCTAGCCGAACAATCGGGAACGTAGGGGTAAGCACAGGAGCCAGGCAACCCAGCTTGGCCAAAACTTAAGTCATATCGATGCATATAATGGTGAATAAAAGGTACATGTGGAAGTTTGACACATGTGTTGGGCATGAAGCCCTTATAATTGAGCTTCCGGTAAAGAAGCCCCCAGGTATAATGAGTGCGGATGGCACGTCAAGTGTGTGCGAACAATGCGCAAGTAGGCCTTTAAGGGCTTTTTAGGAAAAGGGGTGAGAGAAGAAAGAGAAACAAAAGACAGATGAAATGTAAAAATTTGGACGGGGGAAGGGGACGGACTCTTAGTCCGGCGCTAGGCATAGAATCTTCGGAGGCAGGCTGCGTTCCATGGGTTCGACTCGAGTCAGTTGTCCGACGCATTTCGTAGACGTTACGCTCCGCTGGTCAGGACTTGATCGATAATGAAGGGGCCCTCCCATTTGGGCTTGAGCTTGTCCTTTTTCTTGTCCGGCAGGCGTAGAACTAGTTCGCCAACGTTGTAAGTCTTGGCCCGTACATCTCTGCTTTGATATCTTCGAGCCTGCTGCTGATAGAATGCGGAACGAGCCTTGGCGACGTCGCGTTCTTCCTCCTATGCGTCCAAGCTGTCCTGCCGATCCAGCTCGGCTTCTCTTTCTTCGTACATGCACACTCGAGGTGAGTCATGAATGATGTCGCAGGGCAGAATTGCCTCTGCGCCGTATACCATAAAAAATGGTGTGAATCCGGTAGTACGGTTGGGCGTTGTCCGCAGCCCCCAGAGTGCGGAGTCAAGCTCCTCTACCCAGTGCATGTCAGATTTCGTAAGTGACTGCACTAGTCTGAGTTTGATGCCGCTCATTATTAGACCATTTGCTCGTTCCACTTGACCGTTGGTTTGAGGATGATAGACTGAAGCGTAATCGAGCTTAATGCCCATATTTTTGCACCATGACTTAACCTCGTCGGCCGTGAAGTTCGTGCCGTTATCGGTGATGATGCTGTGGGGGACACCATAACGGTGTACTACCCCGGATATGAAGTCTATCACTGGTTCGGACTCTGCCATTTTAACTGGCTTGGCCTCTATCCATTTGGTGAATTTGTCCACCATGACCAATAGGTATCTTTGCTTGTGGGTTCCCCCTTTAAGGGGTCCAACCATGTCAAGCCCCCAGACCGCGAACGGCCAGGTGATGGGTATAGTTTTGAGGGCGGTGGGTGGCATATGGCTCTGATTAGCAAAGAGCTGACAACCGACGCACCTTTGGACTAAGTCCTGAGCATCTGCCCGGGCCGTCGGCCAATAAAATCCTGTACGGAATGCCTTTCCTACAAGGGCCCGAGCTGCGGCGTGGTGTCCACCTAGTCCGGCATGAATTTCAGCCAGAAGGTTTCGCCCTTCCTCTTCGGAGATACACCTTTGAAGGACTCCGGTTGTGCTTTTCTTATAGAGTTCTCCCTCATGGACCTTGTAGGCTTTGGATCGCCGAACTATGCAGCGGGCCTCATTTTGGTCTTCGGGAAGTTCCTGCCTAAGCAAGTAGGCTAGGAATGGCTTTGTCCACGGGGCGATTACTGCCATTATGTCTTGGGCTGAAGGTGTTATTTCATCGGCTGAATCGCCGGTTATGTCAGATTGCTCTGTGTCGGTTGGTGCGGCTGCTTCCGGTTTGTTATTTCCGGACTCCTCTTCCCATAGTACGGATGGCTTAAACAGCCGTTCCAGGAAGATGTTTGGAGGGACAGCGTCACGTTTTGCGCCGATGCGTGCCAATACGTCGGCTGCTTGGTTATTATCCCTGGCTACGTGGTGGAATTCGAGTCCTTCGAACCGAGCTGACATTTTAAGGACATCATTACGATAGGCTGCCATTTTCGGATCCTTGGCATCAAAGTCTCCATTTACTTGGGATATTGCAAGGTTTGAGTCCCCGCGTACCTCTAGGCGTTGAATGCCCATGGAGATTGCCATCCGGAGGCCATGTAAGAGGGCCTCGTATTCGGCTGCGTTGTTGGAGTCCGTGTACATTATCTGAAGTACGTATTGGACTGTGTCCCCGGTTGGGGACGTCAATACGACGCCAGCCCCCAATCCGGCCAACATTTTAGAGCCGTCGAAGTGCATAATCCAATTGGAGTATGCGCCGTACTCTTTAGGGAGTTCGGCTTCGGTCCATTCAGCGACAAAGTCAGCCAAAACTTGTGACTTTATAGCTCGTCAAGGTTTGTAAGTTATATCGAATGGTAAGAGCTCAATGGCCCATTTTGCAATCCTGCCCGTCGCGTCGCGGTTGTTTATAATGTCGTTGAGTGGTACTTCGGAGGCCACTGTTATCGAACACTCTTGAAAGTAGTGTCGGAGCTTCCGGGATGCCATGAACACCGCATACGCTATCTTTTGATAGTGCGGGTAACGGGACTTGCAGGGGGTTAACACAGTGGATATGTAACACTGGTTTTTGAAGAGGGAATTTATGCCCTTCTGTCTCTCGTTCGACGACGAGTACCGCGCTTACAACTTGATGTTTTGCCGCGATGTATAACAACATTGGTTCGCCCAGGTTGGGCGCAGCCAGGACTGGATTTGTTGCCAATATGGCTTTTATTTCTTCGAGTCCAGCAGTGGCAGCATCCGTCCACTCGAAGTGTTCGGTGCGCCTAAGGAGGCGATAAAGGGGCAATGCCTTTTCTCCTAGGCGGGAGATAAAGCGGCTTAGAGCGGCCACGCATCCTGTCAATTTTTGTATTTGTTTGAGGTCTTTTGGAATATCTAGTTGTGACAGAGCTCGGATCTTAGCTGGGTTTGCTTCAATTCCTCTACCGGATACAATGAAGCCCAGGAGCTTTCCGGCCGGTACTCCGAAAACGCATTTTTTCGGATTCAGCTTGATGTCATATGCTCTGAGGTTGTTGAATGTGAGCCTCAAGTCGTCTACTAGAGTTTCGACGTGTTTGGTTTTGACGACTACGTCGTCTACGTATGCCTCTACTGTTTTGCCGATCTGGGTGGCCAGACATGTTTGAATCATGCGCTGATATGTTGCGCCGGTGTTTTTAAGTCCGAAGGGCATCGTGTTGAAGCAGAATGGTCCATATGAAGTGATGAATGCCGTTGCGGCTTGGTCCGCTTCCGCCATCTTGATTTGATGGTAGCCGGAGTAGGCGTCAAGGAAGCACAATGAGTCGTGTCCTGCGGTAGCATCGATTATCTGGTCGATGCGGGGGAGGGGGAAGGGATCCTTTGGGCAGGCCTTGTTGAGATCTTTAAAATCAACACATAGGCGCCAGGATTTGTCCTTCTTTGGTACCATTACCAGGTTTGCTAGCCAATCCGGATGTTTGATGTCTTTGATGAATCCGGCTTCCAATAGTTTGGCTAGCTCCTCTCCCATTGCCTGTCTTTTGGGTTCGGAAAATCGTCGAAGAGCCTGTTTGACTGGATCCTTTTAGGATGTTTAGGCTGTGTTCTGCCAATCTGCGTGGGATTCCGGGCATATCTGAAGGGTGCCAGGCGAAAATGTCCCAATTTTCCCGAAGGAATTTTCGCAGTGCGGCGTCTACATCAGGGTTCAACTGTGCCCCGATGGAAGCCGTCTTTGTCGGGTCCGTTGGATGGACCTGGAATTTTACTATTTCATCCGCTGGTTTAAAGGAGGTGGACTTGGATCTCTTATCGAGTATCACATCGTCCCTATTTACAGTAGAGCGCAGCGCGGTGAGTTCTTCTGCCGCTAGGGCTTCGGATAGTGCCTCCAGGGCTAATGCGGCTGTCTTGTTTTCGGCGCGGAGTGCTATGTCCGGATCACTAACGAGAGTGATTATTCTGCTGGGCCCAGGCATTTTGAGCTTCATGTACCCGTAATGGGGTACGGCTTGAAAAATTGTGAATGCCTCTCGTCCTAATATAGCGTGATATCCGCTGTTGAACGAGGCCACTTGGAACGTGACTTCTTCGGATCTGTAATTGTCCGGCGAGCCGAACACCACATCAAGTGTGATTTTTTCGGTGCAGCGCGCTTCCCGGCTAGGGATTATTCCTCTGAAGGTTGTGTTGCTTCGCTCAATGCGGCTCCAGTCTATTTCCATTTTTTGAAGAGTTTCCTCGTAGATGAGGTTTAATCCGCTGCCGCCATCCATGAGGACCTTGGTAAGTCGAAAGCCGTCCACTATTGGACTAAGCACCAATGCGGCTGGTGCCCGGGCTGTTCGGAATTTAGGTTCATCGCTGGCGTTGAAGGTGATGGCTGTGTCGCTCCATGGATTTGTTGTTGCTACTTGGTAGACTTCAGCGAGGCTGCGGATTGTTCGTTTCCGCATATTATTTGATGCGAAAGTCTCGAAGACTGTTGATACCATACCGGTATTGTTGGAGTGGTTTTCCGGGGATAGGAGCTCCTCGCCACTTTTGGCCACCTGCCGCAATATCCAACATGCTCGAAGGCTATGTGTTGGGATGGCGCCCTCTGTACTGTGAATTTTACAGGGTCCGCTAAGCCATCCCTCCAGTACGGTTCTGTGCCCTTTATGGGTTTTTGCTTTTTGGTTTTTGTATCTGGTGCCTGAGTGTAATTCACCCTTTTATTGCGGACTAGGGTTGTATTCGGGGCCGGATTGTCCCAAAACTTATTTTCGGTTTTCCGAAAACTCTCCATCGCACAGTACTTTCGTACTATGGACGCCAGGTCGGCGAAGCGTGTAATTTCACGACGGCTGACGGCGTTCAAGATTCCCTCGTCCGTGCAATTATTGCAAAAAATTGAGATTGCGTTTTCCTCTCGGCAGTCCTTTATCCTGTCCATAACCAGGAGGAATCTGGCCCAGTAGTGATGTACTGTTTCAGCGGGCTCTTGCCGGATTAGAGATAGATCGCATATGTCTGGGCAGGTGGGTGGAATTAAGTCCGGAACCCTACCTATCTCGAGGCTCAAGGGCTGAGAAGTTTCCAAATTTGGAAGTTTGGATTGCTGGACGCTGTCCAACGAGTCCGGTCCGATGCCTGACTTTAGGTTCAGTGCTTGATCGAAGTCCGTCCCTCCGCGGAAATCCGGCATGGAGGGTTCGGGAGTCCGGACATGAATAGTTTTCAATACAGGAGAAGAGTTGCCGCGTTGTTCCTCTACCACTGCAACGTGGTGGGTGACCTGGGGAGAGTTAATCTCTCTCAGATCGGTTTTAAGCCCAATCTGATTGTAGTCCGTAGCGAATCCCAGGGCGGCGATGCGATCCAAGAGCTCGTTTACGGACGAGAGCTCTATTGGATCCAGCCGATCGGCGAATTCCGAGCTGACGTGAAGATTGCCTTTGACGACCTGAGAGGTCATTGTCGAAGCGGTGGCCGGACAGGCGGTCATAAGAAAACCACCTAGCCGGATAGTTTGGCCGGCGGCCAAGGCTCCTTTGGCGAAAATACCGTCCTTGAAGACGGGAGGAGGCATCCTTCCTATCGGTGACGGCACAGAGGAGCTCTCAATGAAAGCACCAATGTCGGTGTCAAAACCGGCGGATCTCGGGTAGGGGTCTCGAACTGTGCGTCTAGGCGGATGGTAACAGGAGACAAGGGACACGATGTTTTTACCCAGGTTTGGGCCCTCTCGATGGAGGTAAAACCCTACTCCTGCTTGATTGATATTGATGATATGGGTAGTACAAGAGTGGATCTACCACGAGATCAAGGAGGCTAAACCCTAGAAGCTAGCCTATGGTATGATTGTTGTGTCCTACGGACTAAAACCCTCCGGTTTATATAGACACCGGAGAGGGCTAGGGTTACAAAGAGTCGGTTACAATGGTAGGAGATCTACATATCCGTATCGCCAAGCTTGCCTTCCACGCCAAGGAAAGTCCCATCCGGACACGGGACGAAGTCTTCAATCTTGTGTCTTCATGGTCTTGGAGTCTAGCGGACGATGATAGTCCGGCTATCCGGACACCCCCTAGTCCAGGACTCCCTCAATTGTGCTGAAAGATTCAATATTTTTCGTGCCCCTTGTGAACTTTGCAATGAACGTGGTCATTTAAATCTCCAATGCAAATTGTTTCATGATCGAATTGTGTCCAAAAGTTGTGATAACTTGATTACCCTTGGGCATCATAAAGAGCTTAGTCTTCTTTTGGGGTATGAAGAAATGAAACGTATAACTGAGGGTATTCCAAAATTTAATCTTGATATATTTCTTGATTTTGATCTAGAGGATATTTATATGTTTTGTGCAGTGAATTGCATTGAAAATCCTTATATTGCCAATTACCTAAAGAAAAGGAAGCAAATAGAAGATGAAGAGAATACTAATGAAAGGGAAGAGACCTCCCAATCTCCTCCTATTATTTCTTATGATGAACCAGGTAACGAGGAGGAGCTTTCTATTCAACCAATCTCATCAATAAGGAGCTCAAAGAGGAAGGTTGAACCCACACATAATGTGAAGAAGAAAAAGAAAATAAGGAGCAACAAAGGTAGAAAGATATCCCTCCCAAATAATGTTGCTCCTACTACTCATTGTGATGATGATAATTGCTATACTATTGGTGCTATTCATACTATTAATGATGAGAGTGATTATGCTTATGATATGAAAGAGCCCAAGATTGGGGAAGCTATGTTTGATGAGGATGAAATATCTGATAATTTATTTGCTGAAATTAATGTTTGTCCTAAGCTTGGGGATGATATGTTTAATGAAGATGATATTTTTAGCATCCCAAGTTTTGATATGCAAAGTTGTTATGATGATAGCATGCCTCCTACTTATGATGATTATATTGATGAAAGTGGGTTTGGAAGAGTGTCAACTTTAGGAAGTAGTGATCCCACTATTTTGGAGGATGTTGAATCTTATTGTGATGAACACGGAAGTGGATTTGAAAGAGTGTCAACTTTATTTAGTGATTCCACTATCTTGGGAGAGGTTTCAATCGATTATGATGAGAACGAAGTTGCTACATATGATGATTATTGTGATGAAACTTATGATATAAAAAGTAGTGATGATTATATTTACAAATCTTGTCATGATTATGATTACCCTTTTTCTGAACATTACTCTTTTAATGTGGAAACATTTTTTAGTGTTCAAGTCTCTTATGATACTCCCACTATTCCGAATGAGAAGAATTTTGCTTATGTGGAGAGTAGTAAATTTTCTATGCTTGTAGATCATGAAAATAATGCTTTAGGTACTGGTTATATTGTTGAATTCATTCATGATGCTACTGAAAATTATTATGAGGGAGGAATATATGCTTGTAGGAATTGCAATAATGTCAAGTTTCCTCTCTATGTGTTGAAAATCCTGAAGCTATGCTTGTTTTGCCTCCCTATGCTAGTTGATTATTGTTCCCATAAGTTGTTTGCTCACAAAATCCCTATGCATAGGAAGTGGGTTAGGCTTAAATGTGCTAGTCATATGCTTCATGATGCTCCCGTTATGTTTCAATTCTTATCTTTTATGTGAGCATCATTGCCACCATCATGCCTAGCTAGGAAGGCATTAAAGAAAAACGCTTGTTGGGAGACAACCCAATATTTATACTTACTGTTTTTGTGTGTTTACATGATTATGCTACTGTAGTAATCATGTTTTATAGCTTTTGTTTCAATAAAGTTCCAAGTAAGACCTTTAGGATAGCTTACGGTGATAGTTGTGTTGATCCTGCTGAAAATCAGAAACTTTTGCACCCAGTAAATTAGTTTTGTTAATTCACAGAAACGTGCTCTTAATATGATTCTTTTTGCTATGGAATTGTACACGAATTGTTTAGGACTTCCTAAGTTGGTAGAATTTTTTGAGTTCCATAAGTATACGTTTGATACAGATTACTACAGACTGTTCTGTTTTTGACAGATTCTGTTTTCTATGTGTTGTTTGCTTATTTTTATGAATCTATGAGTAGTATCGAAGGGTATGAACCATAGATAAGTTGGAATACAGTAGATATTACACCAATATGAATTTAGAATGAGTTCATTACAGTACTTAAGTGGTGGTTTTATTTTCTTATACTAACGGAACTTACGAGTTTTCTGTTGAGTTTTGTGTTGTGGAGTTTTCAAGTTTTGGGTAAAGATTCGATGGACTATGGAATAAGGAGTGGAAAGAGCCTAAGATTGGGGATGCCCAAGGCACCCCAAGGTAATATTCAAGGACAACCAAGAGCCTAAGCTTGGGGATGCCCCGGAAGGCATCCCCTCTTTCGTCTTCGTTCATCGGTAACTTTACTTGGAGCTATATTTTTATTCACCACATGATATGTGTTTTGCTTGGAGCGTCATTTTATTTTGTTAGTATTTGCGTTATTTTATTTAGAATAATGTTTTTCATCTTTATTTTCAATAAAGAAGTCAAGGATAGCCTTTACCATGCTTATTTTGCTAGTATACATGTTGCTGTTTGAAAACAGAAAGTTTACCGCTGTTGCAAAAATTCCCTAGAGAAGTCAGAGAATGGTATAATGTTGAAACTTTTTGTATAATGAGATCTGACAAATTTATTACAGATAGAATTTTATTTCATAATTTTTGGAGTTAGGGAAGTATGATGAATCTTGCATTCTTTACAGACTGTACTGTTTTGGCAGATTGCTGTTATGTTTGCATTGTTTGCATATGTTTGCTTGTTTAATGATTCTATTTGAGGATAGGAGTATTAAATATGCAGAGGCATTTAGTATTCAATGTTGAATAATAATTTTAGTGATTTGTTACAGTAGAAAATGATAATGTTTTGCATTGGTTTATACTAACCTATCCCACGAGTTCTTGTTGAGTTTGGTGTGGATGAAGCTTTTGATGAAAAGAGAAACCATGATATGAGAGGAATTAAGGAGACACAAAAGTTCAAGCTTGGGGATGCCCATGGCACCCCAAGATAATATTTCAAGAAGTCTCAAGCATCTAAGCTTGGGGATGCCCCGGTAGGCATCCCACCTTTCTTTTTCAATAACTATCGGTTAGTATCTGTTGAGCCTAAGTTTTTGCTTCTTCACATGAGTTGTGCTATCCTTGAAATGTCATTTTATTTTGCTTTGCTTGCTGTTTGAATACAATACCAAGATCTGAAATTCTTTAATGAGAGAGAGTCTTCACATAGTTGCATAATTATTTAGCTACTCATTGATCTTCACTTATATCTTTTTGGAGTAGTTTGTCATTTACTCGTGTGCTTCACTTATATCCTATGAGTAAATTGTTGAATGAGTTGATTGTCATAAATCTGAAATTATATATGCTTCATTTGATTATCCCATGGGGAGTAATGACTTCAAATCTAAGAAGTAGAGGTTGTAAATTATTGGAGGTTAGCAAGCATTGTATTGGTCATTTGAACAATTCATGAAAGAATATTGAAGGAAGAGAGATTTCACATATAAATATACTATCCTAGACATCTTTTATAATTGGGAGCACTCATTAAGTATGACATGCTAAAGAGTTGATGTTGGACAAGGAAGACAACGTAATGGGTTATGTTTTCCGACATCTCAATTAAAGTATATTGTCATGGATCATTCAAACATGTTGAGCTTGCCTTTCCCCCTCATGCTAGCCAAATTCCTTGCACCAAGTAGAGATACTACTTGTGCTTCCAAATATCCTTAAACCCAATTTTGCAATGAGAGTCCACCATACCTACCTATGGATTGAGTAAGATCCTTCAAGTAAGTTGTCCTCGGTGCAAGCAATAAAAATTGCTCTCTAAATATGCATGACTTGTTAGTGCGGAGAAAATAAGCTTTGTACGATCTTGTTATGGAAGCAATAAAAGCGACGGACTACATAATAAAGGTCCATATACAAGGGGCGATATAAAGTGACGTTCTTTCGCATTAAGATTTTGTGTATCCAACCCTAAAAGCGCATGACAACCTTTGCTTCCCTCTGCGAAGGGCCTATCTTTTACTTTGTCTTTTACTTTATGCAAGACTCAAGATGATCTTCACCTTTCCCTTATTCATTTTATCCTTTGGCAAGCACTTTGTGTTGGGGTGATCCTAATATATATATCCAATTGGATGTAAGTTAGCATGAACTATTATTGTTGACATCACCCAAAGGTGTATACGTTGGGAGGCAACACTATAAGCCCCTATCTTTCTCAGTGTACGATTGAAACTCCATAACTATTAGTATTGCGTGAGCATTAGCAATTGTAGAAGACTATATGATAGTTGAGTATGTGGAGTTTTCTATTCCTGAAAATAAGATGAATTGCAATTGTCTGATGACTGAGAATGAAGTTTGCTAGTTTTCAAGAAAGTTTATGGTTTATGCTTTGACATGTGAATTGCTTGTTACTTTATCGTGAGAAGTTTTATGAGATGAACTACTGTTATGACATATTATCATGCTAGGAAAGGTGATTGAAATTATCATTGATCAAACTTGTGCACCTTCTAGCATTCACGCTTCATAAATTCTTTCTTTTATCATTTACCTACTCGAGGACGAGTAGGAATTAAGCTTGGGGATGCTGATACGTCTCCAACGTATCTATAATTTATGAAGCATTCATGCTATTATACTATCTGTTTTGAATGATTATGGGCTTTATTATACACTTTTATATTACTTTTGGGACTAACCTATTAACCAGAGGCCTAGACCATATTGTTGTTTTATTGCCTGTTTCAGTATTTCAAAGAAAAGGAATATCAAACGGAGTCCAAACGGAATGAAACCTTCGGCAGCGTGATTTTTTGGAAGAATATGATCCTGGAGACTTGGAGTTCACGTTAGAAGATCCTCGAGGCAGCCACGAGATAGGAGGGCGCGCCCCCCTGTAGGGTGCGCCCCCCTGTCTCGTGGGCCCTTCGAGCACCTCCCGACCGGCTTCTTTCGCCTATATAAGCCTACGTACCCTAAAACCATCGAATATCAAGATAGATCGGGAGTTCCGTCGCCGCAAGCCTCTGCAGCCACCAAAAACCTCTCGGGAGCCCGTTCCGGCACCTTGCCGGAGGGGGAATCCATCACCGGTGGCCATCTTCATCATCCCGGCGCTCTCCATGACGAGGAGGGAGTAGTTCACCCTCGGGGCTGAGGGTATGTACCAGTAGCTATGTGTTTGATCTCTCTCTCTCTCTCGTGTTCTCTCTATGGCACGATCTTGATGTATCGGAGCTTTGCTATTATAGTTGGATCTTATGATGTTTATCCCCCTCTACTCTCTTGTGATGAATTGAGTTTCCCTCTTGAAGTTATCTTATCGGATTGAGTCTTTATTTGAGAACACTTGATGTATGTCTTGCCGTGTTTATCTGTGGTGACAATGGGATATCACGTGCCACTTGATGTATGTTTTGGTGACCAACTTGCGGGTTCCGCCCATGAACCTATGCATAGGGGTTGGCACACGTTTTCTTTACTCTCCGGTAGAAACTTTGGGCCACTCTTTGAAGTACTTTGTGTTGGTTGGATGAATTTGAAATTGTGTGACGCATATCGTATAATCATGCCCACGGATACTTGAGGTGACAATGGAGTATCTAGGTGACATTAGGGTTTTGGTTGATTTGTGTCTTAAGGTGTTATTCTAGTACTAACTCTTGAATAGATCGATCCAAAAGAATAACTTTGAGGTGGTTTCATACCCTACCATAATCTCTACGTTTGTTCTCTGCTATTAGTGGCTTTGGAGTGACTCTTTGTTGCATGTCGAGGGATTGTTATATGATCTATCTATGTTATTATTGTTGAGAGAACTTGCACTAGTGAAAGTATGAACCCTAGGCCTTGTTTCCTATCATTGCAATACCGTTTACGCTCACTTTTATCACTAGTTACCTTGCTGTTTTTATATTTTCAGATTACAAATACCTTTATCTACCATTCATATTGCACTTGTATCACCATCTCTTCGCCGAACTAGTGCACCTATACAATTTGCCATTGTATTGGGTGTGTTGGGGACACAAGAGACTCTTTGTTATTTGGTTGCAGGGTTGTTTGAGAGAGACCATCTTCATCCTACGCCTCCCACGGATTGATAAACCTTAGGTCATCCACTTGACGGAAATTTGCTACTGTCCTACAAACCTGTGCACTTGCGGGCCCAACAACGTCTACAAGAAGAAGGTTGTGTAGTAGACATCAGGGGTGAATAGGCAACTACCAATTTTTAGCTTTTCTTAACAAATTAGGTTAAGCAACGTAGGTTGTCTAGATGTGCAACTTGGTGAGCAACCTATATGATGCTAACAACAACAACAAGTGCAAGCAAAGGATACAACACAATAATAGCTTGCACAAAGTAAAAGGAAGAGATAACCACAAGTGGAGCCGGTGGAGACGAGGATGTGTTACCGAATTCCTTCCCTTTTGGGGAAGTATGTCTCCGTTGGAGTGCTGTGGAGGCACAATGCTCCCCAAGAAGCCACTAGGGCCATCGTATTCTCCTCACGCCCTCAAACAATGCGAGATGTCGTGATTCCACTAGTGGTGCCCTTGAAGGTGGCGACCGAACCTTTACAAACAAGGTTGGGGCAATCTCCACAGCTTGATTGGAGGCTCCCAACGATACCACGGAGCTTCACCATAATGGAATGTGGCTCCGAGGTGACCTCAACCATCTTGGGTGCTCAAACACCCAAGAGTAACAAGATTCACAAGGGATTAGTGGGGGGGAATCAAAGTTCTCTTGGTGGAAGTGTAGATCCGGGCCTCTCAACCAATCCCTAGAAAATCAACAAGTTGATTGGCTAGGGAGAGAGATCGGGCGAAAATGAGCTTTGGAGCAACAATTGAGCTTGGGGGAAAAGAGGTGGGTCTTCTTGAGGAAGAAGACCTCCTTTTATAGTTGGGAGACCAATCCAACCGTTATCCCACATCTCAGCCCGCAGAGGGCAGTACTACCGCTCAAGGGAGCGGTACTACCTCACCTGGCAGTGGTACTACCGCTAGGCCCCGCGGTAGTACCGCAGGAGCTTTGCACAGAGGCTGGAAGGAAGGGGCAAGGAGGAGGACGCCCCCGAGCGGTACTAGTAATGAAGGTAGAGCAGTACTACCGCCCGGGAGTGGTACTATCATGCCTACTGCCGCTCCTACTACCGCCCAACTCGGCACAAGAGGCGACACCCACGAATCGAGGCAGTACCAGTGCAGAACAGGAGCAATATTGCCGCTTATGGCCACGAGTGGTACTACCGCTATGAAACAGTGGTACTACCGCTTGAGGGCCATAAGTGGTACTACCGCTCTGGTTTAGCGATACTACCGCTAGCTCCTCACAAGCCCCACTTCAGAGATAACGGTAAACTCCAAGAAGTGGAAAGGAGCTGGGGTGCAAAAATGAAGTGTACGTGTTGATTCCACCCTAGCCTTTCCGATGCGGACCCCCTCTTGATGGTACGGTGTCTCCGACGACTCAAGTCCACCAAAACCGAACTGAAAGAGACTACACCATCTTCACTTTGAGCTTCGAGGGGAATGAATTGTCTCATGCCAATTAATGAATCTCTGAAATACTCAATACACACAATTAGTCCGTAAAAGCATTGTCATCAATCACCAAAATCACTTAGAGAGACATGCCCTAACAATTTCCCCCTTTTCGGTGGACTGATGACAACACGGGATTTGCATAAACAAATGACAAGAAAATAAGCTACTCCCCAAAGACTATAAAATATAGATGGGCTCCCCCTAGATGTGTGCCTTTATTTAGAAGTGCCTTTCACTACTGCAGGATGCTGCTAACGTGACACTACGATCAGAGACCCTTCGACGAAACTGTGTGCGATGCAATAATCGCAAACGGTGGTGTAAAAAAACGTCAAAAAGGGAGTAAAACATTTGCGATTGCGGATGCATCAAACATGGTTCAGATTTTGGTTGCGTGTGCGACTCAGGGCATACGATTCAGTTTAATTAACTGTTTGTGATGAGGAGGAACAAAAGAAACGGGCTGCCAGATGAAGGTGTGTGCGATATAGAGCATACGGTTCACTCGGATGAACTGTTTGTGATGAGATGGAACAATAGAAATGGGCAGCCAGATGAAGGTGTGTGTGATATACAACATACAGTTCACTCAAATGAACTGTTTGCGTGGAGCCAAGAGAACAAAAACAGTTCAACTTAACAAGATGTGTGTGATACACGACAAACAGGTCTGTAATCGGAAATGTGTGGGAAGACCGATAACAACATAGACGATTCCTGTTAACAAGCTGTGTTTGTTGTGAGCAAACGATGGCTGGTATGCAATTGTCAGTGATTGATGAAATCATCACCGACGGGTTCCATTGTTTAGTCCGTGTGTGATGTGATTTGCGTTATCTATAGAGCATCAACATATATACTTAAAAAGAGAACATTGCATAACCAAATTAAGCATACAATTACAGAAGTGACTACACACATAACATTTTCACACACCAAAGTAAGCAATTATATGCATACTAAACTAGGAGAAACGGGGATCTAATCATCTACTTCTTGTTGTCATGATGCTTGCCATTGCTCTGCTTCCGGCTGGATCCCTGGCCGTTTTGGGGAAGGAGGCACTTCCTCATGTCAACGATCCGCCTGTAGATGTCGTAGCACGTGTACGCCTCCTTGGCCGCGTACACGATGTGATCTTTGTCGAGTTTCTCCATCCAGGCCGAGTGCCAGGCATGCTTGTCCTTGTTGCAGGAATCCTTCATGTCTCTCTCCTCCACATAGGCAAAATTGCCATGTAAGCAGGCTATAATCCCACTATTGTAGTACTTGGTCTAAGCGGCGTGGCGGACCAACCGTGTGGGGTGCGAAGTGGCTTCGCTCATGTGGGGGATGGAGGCCATCCCGCGCGGGCGCTAGGTCTGAGAGGACCACCTTGTCGTTAGTGTGTGACCTCCCTCTGGCAACCGTTCGCTCCCCACTAGCCTCTTCGTGCATTGTGGCAACCGTCCACCGCCTCTTCGCCTTTCCCTCTCGATTTTGAACTACTGTCGCACGCTCTTTCTCCCTCCATTTGCCTTCACCCTTCCTTCTGCCATTGTTTGATTGTCTTCTCTATGGAGGGAACAGGACGGAAACGACCCTGTTATTCTTGCCCCAGTCTGAAAGATGACGTGGTGGAGGAACTCATTGATCAGTGCGACGTCATCACCTCGGCTAGCATGGCATGTTCATTGAAGTCCATTCTCGACTCAACAAATAACAGCATTGCAAAGAACCCAAGGGTTCAGGAGCGGTTTGATCTCCCCTATCTTCTTCGCCATGACGCTGGTCGCTGACGTGGGGACAACGGAAGCCACAATTTGTGCAAGTTGATGCCGCTTGATAATGATGCGTGTGATGTTAAGATGCCATTGCTTGAGGGTAAGGCTTGGGCAGGCGCAAATGGAGATTGGGTTGTTTATATTGGGTATATCTACGAGTGGGAACTTGTGAATGTGTACACTCATCATCGGGTTCCACTTCCAAAAATCACAGACTGCCCTGAGGTTGAGCACACAGATGATCTACGTACATTCAAATACAATCATGGTGATTGTCGTCTATGGAAGATAGCAATTTGTCGAGTTCCCAACCGCTCTTGGGATTACAAGAACTATGAAGTTGTTGCTATCTTCAACAAGCTTGTTGCCGTCATTACTTCCACGCCTCGATGGATATTGCTCAAAAATCAATTTCTGTCCACGGATAAGTACTGTGATGCAATTCAATATGAGGGTCTTGTGTTTGCTGCCACCACTAGTGGCATTGTTTTTGCATGGAATCCTTATGGTTTCGGTACGTTTGTCTTCCACCGTAAGTATAATTGTTTCATCCACATGCATGCGGGTCAGCTAGTTTCCCTTTACTAATTAACCTTCTTGTGTTTCTAAGGTCATGTGAAAATTCCACCACCTATACTTGAAATTTTTTATAACCAAGGGATAGATGACGATGGTGATGATCACGAGCATGATGACGTGCAGGACCTATATACTCAGTGGCGCCTGGCAACTAATTCCGATGGATCACCTCTTCTTGTATGTATACAGGGCAATGCTGATGTTACTAACGAAGCAGGTGTTGTCTCCCATGGTCACACTCTCCAGACCTATTCCAACATCCGTTGCA
Organism: Triticum timopheevii; assembly: GCA_963921465.1. Lineage (NCBI taxonomy): Eukaryota > Viridiplantae > Streptophyta > Magnoliopsida > Poales > Poaceae > Triticum > Triticum timopheevii. Next base: position 107,971,838 of record OY997264.1, read on the forward strand.
GGGTATTCGGGATGGATACTAGTGTGCTAGCGCCAACACCTTCTCCCTGGTCTAGTATTGATAGTCTTGGAGAAAACTCGCTCTTCATTGGACAAAACTATCCAATGATGGTGAAAGGCGATCCAGCTGTTGTTGACACAACGTTACTACCATTTATGAGAAGCAATTGTATCTATACCTCGGACATTGCTATGGTTCCCTACCCTGGCTATCACAATATGCGTCCTGATATAGGCCGCTTCAGCCTGGATGATCAGTCCTGCGTTGGTCTCGAGATTGACAATAGTTGGCCCTTCCAAGAGAATCAGTTATGGTTCAAACCAAGTATTTCCAATGCCGGGGATTGGTTAAGCTGAAGTTCATTTCATCGCTTTGTTATTTGTCGTGTGAGTAAAACTTTAGTATTTACTAGAATGTTTTGTTGAAAATAATCTATAATCCAACATGTATCCTCGTTGTCGTTGTGTGTTGATGACTTGTTGCATATAATCCAACGAATATTGTTTTTCTATTTGGATGATTAATGCTGCCGCTTTATTGCTTAACTGAAGCATGGCACGTATCCATTGTTGGTCTAACGCTCGCGGTTCGAATAAATAATCCATTTGGGACATTGGTTCCCAATTATTAATAATCTCCCATTTGTAATTAGATAAAGATTACATCAAAGTTGGTCTCAAATTTGACCCAAAAAAGTATAATGCAACTTTGTATTGGTGTCCATATGACAACACGATAAGTTTCATGAACTTCAAATAAGTTTTGGATGTAGTAGATTTAAAAATCAAGATTCTCATTGTTTGAAATTTGTTGCACAGGGAGTAAACATGCACCCAGTAAGACACATGTGTTTTTGTAATCCATTTAGGTGCACTGTCACATGTGCATGTAGCTCGAATTTGATTTTGCACATTATACCCGTAGAAAATAAATCAATTAATGTACTAAAACCTCTTAATGATCTCTAATTTTTTTCGAAATTAAGATGCCCCTCCTTTCGTAACATATATATTGTCACTGCGGGATAATTAATTTAACATGCATCATAGTTGCGGTGGATTCGCGGTGTGTGTATGGGTGTGTGCATCTGGGGTGGCGGGTGGCTTGCAGTATACTACGAGTTGTGAGCCACCGTGTGGGTTGGCCGTTTTGTTAGGCAGGCCGGTGCCACATCCGAGTCATGAATTCGTAATTTAAAGTATTACACAACTCTTTCATACATACATGTTTTGGCCACATGCAGTCGCTGGTTGTCCTACACGACACTTGATACTCGCGTGTGACGCTTTCTATGGGCCCGCGAGGTCGCCGTCCATCACTTTGATGAACAGCCGGTAGTGAGGTTAATTTAAAAAGAAGGTATCTCAATGTTTGCGGCCAAGTGACGGTGGCAGGGTGTTTGACATTTATTCCCATTTCTTGCATGGGACCTAAGCATGCAACCAAGGACACGGATTTGAATTTTCAACCAATTTATATGCATTAGAGCATGTGCATGTAGTTCAAATTTGAATTATGCACATAAATGCATTGAAAACTCAATTAATGTATAAAAATGTCGAAACGAACCTTGAAAAATTCCAAATTTTAACACAACACTCCTGTTATTCTATGTTGACACTAGAGAAAAAATTGAAAGCAATAACAGACAACGGATATCGTTTCGTCCCCAAAGGTGGTTGTGAGAAGCTCTAGTTTGTGAGAAGTTTATACCCAAACCTGCCCCAAATGGGACAAAAAATTTACCACGGCATGTTGATGCCGCTCCATGATAGCATGCCAAGTTTCATGAATTTCAGAAGAGTTTTGGTTTTACCAGAATTTAAAAAGCATGTATCTCAATGTTTGCGGCCGAGTGACGGTGGCAGGGTGTTTGGCATTCATTTACCATTTCTTGCATGGGACCTAAGCATGCAAAGGACACGGATTTGAATTTTCAACCAATTTATATGCATTAGAGCATGTGCGTGTAGTTCAAATTTTAATTATGCGCATAAATGCATTGAAAACTCAATTAATGTATAAAAATGTCCAAACGAACCCCGAAAAAATCCTAAAACTAACACAACACTCATGTTGTTCTATGTTGTCACTAGAAAAAAATTGAAATCAAGAAGAGGCAACGGATATCGTTTCATCCAGAAAGGTCAAACGTTCCCTACCGTAACCATGAGGCTTGTTGTGAGAAGCTCTGGTTTGTGAGAAGCTTATACTCCAACGTGCCCCAAATGGGACAATATTTTTACCACTGCATGTTGATGCCGTTCCATGCTAGCGTGTCAAGTTTCATAAATTTCAGACGCGTTTTCGATTTACTAGAATTTAAAAACCATGTATCTCAATGTTAGCGGCCGAGCAACGAGGGCAAGGTGTTTGACATTCATTCTCATTTCTTGCATGGGACTTAAGCGTGTAACCAAGGACACACATTCCAATTTTCAACCACTTTATATGCACTGGAGCATGTGCATGTAGTTCAAATTTGAATTATACACATGAATGCATAGAAAACTCAGTTAATGTATAAAAATGTCCAAGCGAACCCTGAAAAATCCCAAAAAATGACACATCACTCGTGTTGTTCTATGTTGACACGAGTAAATTTTAGAAAGTAAGAAGAGGCAACAGATATCGTTTGTCCCCCAAGGTGGCACGTTCCCTACCGAAACCATCAGGCTTGTTGTGAGAGAAGCTCCGGTTTGCGAGAAGCTTATACCCAAACCTGCCCCAAATGGGAAAACATTTTTACCATGACATGTCGATGCCGTTCCATGATATCATGTCAAGTTTAATGAATTTCAGCCAAGTTTTTGATTTACTAGAATTTTACAAACATGTATCTCAATGTTAGCGGCCGAGCAATAGTGTCAAAGTGTCTGACATTCATTCTCATTTCTTGCATGTGACCTAAGCTTGTAACCAAGGACAAACATTTTATTTTTCAACCCGTTTTTATGGACTGGAGCATGTGCATGTAGTTCAATTTTGAATTATGCACATAAATGCCTAGAAAACTCAGTTAACGTATAAAAATGTCCAAACGATCCCCGAAAAAAATCCAAAAATTGCACAACACTCCAGTTGTTCTATGTTGGCATGAGAAAAAAATTGAAAGTAGTAAGAGGCAACAGATATCGTTTCGTCCCCCAAGGTGGCATGTTCCCTACCGAAACCATGAGGCTTGTTGTGAGAGAAGCTCTGGTTTGCGAGAAGCTTATACCATAACCTGCCCCAAATGGGGCAATATTTTTTTACCCCAGCATGTTGATGCTGTTCCATGATAGCATGCCAAGGTTCATGAATTTCAGTCGGGTTTTGTATTTACTAAAATTACAAAAGCAAGCACCTCAACGTTTGCCGGAGAGCCACTGTGTCGTGGTGTTCGAAATCCATCCCCATTTCTTACATGGGACATAAGCATAAACCCATGGATGCATATATGATTTTACAACCCATGTTGGTGCACCCGAGCATGTGCATGTAATTTAATTTTGAATTGTGCACCTAAAATGCCTAGAAAACCAAGTTAATGTATACAAATGTCCAAACGACCCCTGAATAATTCCACTTTTTTTGGACGACACACCTATAGTTGCATGTTCACTCCAGATAAAAGTTCTAGCAATTTAAACACCATCCGTTGCAGCTGTGACACCAATATGTAATTGAAATCAAGACAAAAAATCAAGTAGATCGCACACAGTTTATTATCACCAACAGTGTGAGATGCAGTACAAAATATCCTGGAGCATCGTCGATGTATAGTACGCCTATGGCTTACGCGAGAAGGTGCATTGGCTACAGTCCACAGCCGGTGTGTCAAGCACACTAGCTCGCTCCCCAAATACTCCCGCCTCTACATCCCTCGCAATCTCAAAAATATCTGCTCGCCCTTGATCCAAATTTTCAGAAGCACCGCCTTGTTACTCTCGCCTAGTAAATTTTTCAGTTGCCGCGGTATTTCCTCAAACACCACCTTAACCCCCCCCTCCACACACACCACACACTCCCCAAAACCTATGCTCACCGACACACACCACCCCAAAACCATTGGTAGGTTACCGCCATCGCCGCCGCCTCCATCCTCAACCTCTGCCTGTGTGCCGGGGAGCTCGAGGAGCCAATGGCCCAAGAGAGGTTTATTGAGGCCTCTTCGCCCGATGCCGGCGAGGTGGCCGCCGAGGTGTCCCCGTCATCCTCCACGGGCTCTTTATCGATCCACCATCGCCGGTCCCCCGATCTGCCCGCCGCCGCGCCCCTATGACGGTTCGAGGACTTCCCCGTCCTCCCTCGGACCCTACAGCCGACGAGGTCCTACCTCGGGGTCTGGCAACAGCGGTGGGGGACGTGGGTCACCGAGATTACAGATCGGGAGACCCACACCCGCTGATGGCTCGGTAGCTTCCACACGGCCGAGCTCACGACCATGGAGTAGAACCGCTGGCAGGTCCGCTATCACGGCACGACCGCTAGGCTCAATTTCCCCTTCAGCACACGTCCAATCCACCTCATTCCACTGGAGCCAGGGGTGGTGAGCTTGGCTATGGTGCGGGAGGGCTACGAGGCATGGGAGCGTCTCAAGGCCGAGGCTGCCGACGAGGACTACATGCAAGAGCTCCGCCGGCAGCACGCGGAGCTCATGGAGTCGGAGCGGGCGATCTTTGCCGGCGTGGAGGGCGGCGAGGTTATAGCTCTCTCCTCCGATTACGAGGTCGAAGGCGGCAAGGACAGTGGCATGGAGGGCGGCGAGGTTATCGCGCTCTCTTTCGATGATGAGGTCAAAGGCGACAAGGACGGCGACGCGAAGGCCGTTGAGGTGGGCGGCGAGGACGAGGAGATCGACGTCGACGAGTGGAGGAGTGTCTTATCCAACGACCCTGATGATGGCACCGGCCCGGACCCTGCTCGCGGCACACCATACTTGATGAGGAAGGATTGGCTCGACCTCCACTTCGACAGAAAGTAGTTTAGCTTAGTTCAAATTTATGTTTTATGTTCGGTTATGCAAAACTATCTATGTTTATGTTTGAATGCATGCTAGTTTTGGTTGAACCTGCTTTGAACTTGATCAAATTGAAGTTTACAACGTTAAGTTTAGGGGATCGACTAGAAATGGCCAAAAATTGTTGGAGTATATATATATATCCACTAAGGGTTTTAGTCCTTTAACTTTTAAAGGATCGGCTAGAGATGGCCTTATGCCTTGTTTATTTCAGTTCTTCACAATGTGACGCTCTGTATGTGCAACTATTTGTCGTGCAGTTCAATTTCATCGATAACAGTTTCAACAATACCACTATGAATTACGATATTTGGTTGTTGTTAAGGATATTGCAGTTAACATGCCTTTTCATCTTTTTACAATAACTAGTGTACTTTAGACCTGCACAATACCAGTTTGAATTATTATTTGCTTGTTTTTAAATGTTAGGCCTGATGCAGTTAACACACCTTTCCACTTCTTGTTTTGCTTAACTAGCGTGCTTAAGCCTGCACACTGAAGCTATGATTTGTATATTATGTTGTCTACCATGGATATATTTGGTTGATGTTTAGCCTGTTGTGCTTAACATGCCTTTATATGTACTCATACATGACAATATTGAGAAGAGTGTGTTTTTCCATGGAGGTTAGTTTCATTGCATTGCTTATATGTACTCACTGTTCAGGATATTGGCAGCTGGTACCATATAGCCTGGGGGCTGATAAGGGATTAATCATCAAATAGGACATTTCACTGAATATATCTGTAACCCATTTATCAGTAGGTTAACTAGGGCCATATTTAATACTCCCTCCATCCTAAAATAAGTGCCTCAACTTTGTACTAGCTCTAGTACAAATTTGTATTAAGCTCAGGACACTTATTTTGGGACGGAAGGAGTATATCTGAGGCTACATAGCAACATGCATTATATTGAATGACTAAATATGTAATCCCAGGCTACATAGCAACAAGGAAGAGTGTTACCTTAATGTTCTGATGATGTCTGGATACACATGTAATAAAATCTTATATAATGGGATGGAGGGAGTGTTGTACTACATCATTTTGCAATTGTTGTTTAGCTTCTAATATTAACTTGGTGCTTTTAGGTACATATGTCATTGCCAAAGATCCACACTTCGACCCTTTCTGCATATGGGGCAATGAGATATTCATGAACCAGCATCAAGTGAGGAAACTGATAAAGATTGTTATTAAAATGGGTCAAAATATGTCAATCAAACTATTTGTTTACACTTTATGCAAGACAACAGTGAACTACAGGATGGTAAGTAAGAACCATGTAGCCTTCTTTTTACTTCCCATAATGAGTTGTGTTAGGTGACAATTTCTAAATCTTTTTTCCTTTGAAGTGGATCCTAAAGCAGTTTACTCAAGATTACCTCTCAAACTACATGATTGGTTGTCGGCCATCACAAGGGGTTGGAATAGAGTCGTGCGTACCTTCTGCATCCAATAGAGCACAATAGGGCCATTCCGCTTCACCTTGTTCAACAACCAGATTGTCTGTCGCCTCTTTCTTTGCCATTTGTAATAGTACAAGTATAGAACCCTGGTTCACCATTCTTTATTTGGTGCTTATGTAATTCTTAAACATATGTACCTGTGAATCGAATAATGCGTTGTTTGAACCTGGTGGATATGAATAAAGCTATAGTCAACTTTCAAGTTTAAATTAGGTACAATTTTAAATAGCAGCAATTAAATTAGGGTGAAATTACGGTGTGCAGGTCATTACGGCGCACATGGTTAATAAAGCACAGCGTGTGTGATATACATCATAATCCGACATGGTCCACAGAGAGGAAACATGTGTAGGCACATAGTTGTTGTTTGCAAAGCATGTGTGATGTCAGACACTATCACATACAGTGCGGGAAAACTAAATGTGTGTGAATGTCTACATATCATACACGGTTTATAATCATGAACTGTATGTGATGTGCCAGGCATCATAAACATAGAGCCAGTTTGGTACGTGCCTAGAAAACTCCCGTGCCTGGAATCTTCCTGGTTTTAGGTAAAACCACAAAACTCCGACTGCGATGGCAATGCGAGCATAAACGAGTAGCAAGGATGAAGCTTTTCGGGTATTCGAGACATCGGAAACGGTTATATAGGGGCAACTGTATGCATCAAGGCTCCCTATCCCTGACGGTTTCTGGGTCGTGTGGGAAGGACCCCCCCTATCGCCCACACTCACTTGGCGACAGTTCCAAATGTCGTCGCGGAAAGGGGTTAAAAACAGTTTGTATAGCACCTCGTTGAATCAGTGTTTGGAATGCAAAGTACACACATTAGGATCAACACCCCCCTATATTTTATAGCCCGACAACACTTGCATCTATACACAAAGAGATATAAACTAGGATTCAAGGGAGTAGTAAGTGAGCAAAGTATAAACAACAGATAAGCATGCAACTCACATACTACCAAAGTACTCGACGTACATAGATAATAATAAGATAGGGTAACATATGTCTCACACCATATGATAGGGTAACTAGGTCTCATGAGCACAAACCAAACCAAAGCAAGTGATGACAAAAGAGTTTGTGAGAGATAAAGACAAGGCAAATAAGACACACTCGCAACTTGACAAATCCCTAAACTCTCTCCCCCTTTGGCATCGAGACACCAAAAGGGCAAAGAGTGTTGCTATGGTCACAGGTGATAGCCCAGCTGAAGATCTCCATCATCACATCCCCGCGTGGTCGCCCATGCCTCCGTCATCGGCAGAGGGCTTCTCGGTGTTTGAGTCTGTCCAAGGGTAGTGTTGCTGAATCCACTCCTCCTCATCAGTGATCTTGGCCTCAGATCCACTGTTAACTGTAGCCCCAAACTGATGCATGAGTTCCTTGTGACGACTCTGGCCTTCTTCTCAGACACATGAGCCATATACTGCCCGTGAGACTCCATGGAGAAAAGTTTCATCTTGCGCTTGAGCTTCTTGGCCCATGAGGGCTCCGCTCCAGAGGGCACATAGTCCGCATCATCATTAGGATCAGCCTCTGCCTCAACCTCGTCAGCACCTGACGGAATCCCAGACTTTGGAATAGGAGTGCCCTAGAGCTCCTTCTTTCTCAGACGCTTGACCTCGTGAGAGACCAACTCACCAGTCTCCACCACTACGCCAAGATAAGTGTGCCCCCATGCCTTCTCAATAAGTAACATGAGAAAAGGAGCATAGATGGGGCACTTGCGCTCAGAGATGGTGTAGACGAGCTCAAACCACATGACATGAGAAATATCCAAGGAATCTCCAGTGTTTTCTTCCTTCTCATGCTGGCAGAAAAGTAACATGTCCACAAGGAACGAATGAACCATATCCAAGTTTCCAATGCGAAGGAAAAGAGTCTCCCTAAAGATGCGATGAAGGATGTCCAGAAAAGGAGGCACCTCGTAAGTGTCCTTCTGCGTCTCGCGTTTAATCTTCAATGTGCAGTAGGCCAGAGAGATTGCTTGTGAGTAGAAGTTCCATTCCGGTGAGGACGAAAGCCAACCGGGTTCTCAAGCCCTTAATTTTCAATCCCAAACAATTCCATGAACGCCTTCCATTTGGCGGAGAGAAGTTTGCCATTTGTCATCCAAGTCAAGGTTCTTTCCTCATCAGTGCCAAGATGGACCGTGGCATAAAACTGAGCCACCGAATCTGCATCAAAGTCCTTGTTGAATTCCATGATCTGGAGAATATTCAACTGAGTGCACATCTACAGTGCTTCGCCAAAGTAAGCAGGATCTTTCTCCAAATGGCCAATGTCGATGGAGTGGGCACAAACATAGAGATTCTTCTTTGCCTTGAGCACATCAAAGAAGACAGCCCACTGAAATCGGTTCCAGAACGGGCGGTTGACAAGAGCAGGTTCTTGATCTTGCTCATGTGGGTTAAGCCGACGCCTCTCCCTAAACTCCTTGGCAGTCATCTCAGTCACAGACTTGGCCCTCGGCTTGGCCTTGCTTGCAATTTGCTTCTTGGGCTGCGGTGGAGGAACACTTGAGGAAGTAGTCGTTGCCTCAGAAGTGCGATAGTGTTTTGAACCAGAACGCCCGGGGTTGACACAATGGACAGGGTGCTCCGAAGGTCCATCACCTGGAACCAACACAAGAACATGAGAAAAAAGAGAAAAACGAGCATAAGCCAGCAGAAAAAGCAACACAAATTGACATTTGGTATGAATAAAGTGGAGGCTAGCATCCAGCGGGAGTGCCACTACTTGACAGTGGTAGTACCGCTCCTGAGGAGTGGTGGTACCGCTCGAGGCAAAGGACGGCGGTTTGACTACATCCGCGGACAAATCCGGTACTACCGGGGGTACCAAATATCAATCCAACAAGTCTAGCATCCTTCAACAACCTACTCAAGCCTCGATTTGGCCAAAAATCGACAAATGCAAAGACTATTGCCCCTAAAGCTTAGATATGAAACCTAGAAACAAAGAGAAGAAGAACGGGGGCAATACTAGCATCCATGGCAAGAGGAAGGGGTGGGGGTCGATTCCACTGGAGGGTAAGGTGAAGGATGGCCCGGAGACGGTGGTAGGGCGGCGGCCTCCAGCGGCAAGTTTGTCGCTGGAGCACGAAGGAGACAGGAGGGTCGAGTCGAATGTGTATGGGGGAGAAAAAAACTCCCCCTACCCTACATAACCCCCCCCCCCAGTCCTGCCCTGCAGCGGTAGTACCACCCGGGCAAGCGGTAGTACCGCTTGATGTCAGTAAGCGGAAGTACCGCCCGTCCTCGGTGGTAGTACCGCCCAGCCAGCAAACTCGAAGGATCAGACAGAAAGATAGGCTTAGCTCACACAAAAAGAAACATGATACAAGATGAGGGTACAACTCAAGAAGCAAAACACAACTAAGAGCCAGAGAGGCACCCAAGGAGAGACAAGAAACATGACACACCTAAAACACAAAACAAATCAACTAGAGAAAAATGAAAAACCACACACCTCTCAAGGAGAGGGTGGTGGCTAAGGCCACCTATGTTTGAGTCAAATGGTATGGCACCCCAAAGATTTTAACCTTGGGCCCATGACCAAAACTCATCTTTGAAGCACAAGTACCATCAAAAATGGCTAATGTGAAAGACTTGATCGATTTATGCATAATGGGGGGAGGAAGAGTTCATTGAGAGAACAACACTCCCCCTATGTCCATGCCTACATCTAGAACAAGATATGATGATGAGTGCGGTGGGAAGTGCCTAGATTCAAGCCACATTGCTCAAATTAATGATATTTAGCTCATGCCTTAACTCGTGAAATCTTGCTTCATCTAGAGGCTTGGTGAAAATATCCGCTAGTTGCTCTTGAGTGTTGATGTAGATGATATCAATATCTCCCCTCTTGATGTGATCCCGAATAAAATGATGTCGTATCTCAATATGCTTTGTCTTGCTATGTTGCACCGGGTTGTGAGAGATCTTGATAGCACATTCATTGTCACATAGAAGAGGCACTTTGTCACAAGAGACACAGTAATCCTTTAAAGTTTGCCTCATCCATAGCAATTGTGCACAACAACTTGCGGCAGCTACATATTCGACCTCTATGGATGAGAGAGACACACAATTTTGCTTCTTCAAAGACCAACTCACCAAAGAGCGACCAAGGAATTGGCACCCTTCGGAAGGACTTCCTATCCACACAATCTCCCGCCCAATCTGAATCCGCGTAACCAATGAGATCAGAGCTTTCTCCTTTGGGGTACCATAAGCCAAAGTTTGGGGTATGAGCCAAATATCGAAAGATTCGCTTGACCGCCACATAGTGGCTTTCCTTAGGTGCGGCTTGAAACTGTGCGCAAATTCCCACACTCAACATGCTATTCAGTCTAGATGCACAAAGGTAAAGCAAGGATCCAATCATGGAACGATATACCTTTTGATCCACCGCTTTACCATAGGTATCACTGTCAAGCTTGCATTTGGTTGGCATGGGGAACTTGACCGGCTTAACATCATCTGGCTTTAATCTCTTGAGCATTTCTTGGGTATACTTGGCTTGGTTGATGAATGTTCCTTCTCTTCTTTGCTTGACTTGAAACCCGAGAAAAAACTTCAACTCTCCCATCATAGACATCTCAAACTTCTCAGTCATTAGTGTGGAAAACTCATCATTGAAAGATTTGTTAGGAGAACCAAAGATAATATCATAAAAATATAGTTGGCATTTGAACAAATCCCCTTTGACCCTATTAGTGAAAAGAGTGGGATCGATTTTCCCAATTTCAAACCCACGATCTTGCAACAACTCGGTAAGGTGCTCATACCATGCACGTGGGGCTTGTTTAAGGCCATAGAGCGCCTTATTGAGTTTGTATACATGAGTGTGGAACTTGGGATCCTCGAATCCTAGAGGTTGTTTGACATACACCAACTCATTCAAAGGACCATCAAGAAATGCACTTTTCACATCCATTTGTTTCAATTTAAAGTCATGATGAGATGCATAAGCAAGCAACGTGCGAATAGATTCAAGATGAGCAATGGGAGCAAAGGTGTCACCGTAGTCGATACCCTTGACTTGGGAGTAGCATTGTGCCACCAATCTTGCCTTGTTTCGAACAACCACGCCATTTGCATCTTGCTTGTTCTTGAAGATCCATTTGGTCCCAATGACATTATGTTCCTCCGTTGGTCTTGGCACTAATTCCCAAACTTGATTGCGCTCGAAGTTGTTGATTTCATCGTGCATTGCTTCAAGCCAATCCTCATCATCGAGCACCTCATGTACCTTTTGGGGTTCAACACAGGAAACAAACGTGTGATGCTCACAAAAGTTTGAAAATTGTTTACGAGTAGTTACCCCTTTTCTCAAGCTTCCAAGCATATTCTCCATGACATGTTGTTGATGCTCGAGCTTAATTACAAGCCACCTTAGCGGCACGATGCTCCAAAAGTTCCTCGATGGGCATTTGAGGATCATCTTGCACATCTTGAGGACTGTCTTGAGTTTGCTCTTGATCTTGAGCACCGTCTTGAGCTTGCTCTTGACCTTGAGCTTGCTCTTGGTCTTGAGCGATCTCAGAGGCATGAACTTGATCTTGGGCATAATTTGGTGCATCATCATCTCCGTGGAGTTGATCTTGCCCTTGATCTTTCTCATTGGGATGAGGGCCTTCATTTTGTTCTTCGGAAGCATGTGGGTCTAGCGTAGGTGATGGCTCCACTTGAGTAGAGCATTGTCCTTCTCCTTCGACCACAAGGGATTCCTCAGTGGGGAGAATTTGACCAATCCCCATTCTTCTTATGGCTTGGGGAGGAATTTCATCACCTACATCACAAAGACCACTTTGCTCCACTTGGGAGTCGTTATTTTCATCAAACTCCACGTTACACGTCTCCTCAATGAGTCCGGTGGACTTGTTGAGAACACGGTAAGCATGAGAGTTTGTGGAAAAACCAAAAAATGCCCTCTTGTGCTCTAGGTTCGAATTTAGACAAACAAACACCTTTCTTGAGGATGAAACACTTACAACCGAACACCCAAAAGTACTTGAGGTTGGGCTTGTTGCCGGTAAGTATCTCATATGGAGTCTTGTTCAAACCTTTGCAGAGGTAGAGCCTATTGGATGCATGACATGCGGTGTTGATGGCTTCGGCCCAAAAGTTGTATGGAGACTTGAATTCCACCGTCATGGTCCTTGCCGCATCCATCAATGTTAGGTTCTTCCTCTCCGCCACACCATTTTGTTGAGGGGTATAGGGTGCGGCATATTGGTGCTTGATCCCCTCTTGACTAAGAAACTCAACCAAGGTGTAGTTCTTGAACTCGGTGCCGTTGTCACTTCTAATCATCTGGATCTTTGCTTCATGTTGACGTTGAGCTTCATTTGCAAAGTTGATGACAGTTTGTTGAGTCTCACTCTTCCTCTTGAAGAAGTATACCGATGTGTATCTTGAGTAGTCATCCACAATCACCAAGCAATACTTTATTCCACCAAGACTATCAAAGGATGGAGGACCAAAGAGATACATGTGAACGAGCTCCAATGGCCTCTTTGAGTAGATGATAGTTGATGGGTGGTGAGCCGTTTTATGAAGCTTTCCTTCAATACAAGCACTGCAAGCACGGTCTTTCACAAAACTCACATTTGTTAGTCCATGCACGTGGTCACCTTTGAGGAGACTTTGCAAAGATCTCATATTGACATGGGCTAGTCAGCGATGCCAAAGCCAACCCACATCAACTTTAGCCATTAGGCAAGTCGCGGTCTTAGTGGGTCATTCCGAAAAGTTCACCACATAGAGCCCATTCTCGACATTCCCAACAAAGGCTACTTTAAGAGTCTTGCTCCATAAAAGGGCCATAGTATCAAGATCAAAGAATGTTGCAAACACCATAAGTGCAAGTTGACAAACGGAAAGTAAATTGTATGCAAGGGACTCAACAAGCATGAACTTCTCAATAGATAAATCTTGAGAGATGACAACCTTGCCAAGTCCCAATACCATAGAAGTTGAGGCATCACCAAATTAGACATGGGTGGGCAAAGATCGAATGGGATGCACATCCACCACCAAGTCCTTGCTCCGGTCATATGATTTGTTGCTCCACTATCAAGCAACCATGACACTCCACTGGAAGCAAACTCCTACAAGAGATCAATGCTTGGACTTAGGTACTCATTCTTGAATGGGTCCTTTGAGGTTAGTAACTAGGGTCTTAGGAACCCAAATAGACCATTCAATGTACTCATAGTAAGAACCAACAAATTTAGCATAAACATGCCCATCACTAGCACGACACAAAACATAGGAAGGGTTAAAGTCATCGTGTCAGGGCGTCTCTGTGGCCACGAGCACCTATGGGGCAGGGGGCCCCTTCTAGTCCGGCGAGGGAGCGGAGGGCATGCGCAGAGCAGATCGAGGTCGGGCGCGCGGGGGAGACGGGCGATTTTTACCCAGCTTCGGAGCTCTCCGGAGAGATAAAACTCCTACTGCTGCCTTGTGTTCTTATTTGTTCTTGCTCGAGGGCGCGAGCGTATAGTGGTGTTGGATCTACAAACTGCGGAACCCCAGTCTGGAAAAGTTCCCAACTGGCCGAACCCCTTCTACGTGCGCATGGGCCTCCCTTTTATAGTCGGAAGGGGGCACCCACAGGTGGCAGCGTAGGAAGAGGGGGTAAAAGAGTAAAAATGCAGGTTGGTACAACAGTGTCCAACAGTGTCCCCTACCTAACTCTGACGGTAGGGGACAAGGGCATTTAATGCCCGTCTGGTCACCCCAACAGTGCAAAGAAACGACCGTTAGGTGAGCCACCGGTTTCCACGATGGCCTCTTTGTCAGCTCCGCTTGCCACCTCGCTCCACATGGCTGTGCAGCGCCTCGCCACATGCTCCTGGGATGGCCCTGGGGTGACACGTTGCTGGATGCGCTGGAGTTTTGGGTGTAGGGTGGCAGCCTTGCCGCGGCAAGCGCCCTGCCGCGGTCCTTCTCTTGTTGCGCCGGCAAGCTTGCCGGTCGTCGGGCCTTGTCGGGACGCGCGGGGCGTCACGGCAAGTCTTCTGGAAGCGCCTTGGTTTGCCTTCCCGGCAGGCTCCTCTTGCCGGGGCCTTCGTCCTCCCCGGCAAGCTTCTCTTGCCGGGATCTGTGTCTTCTTAGTTGATACTTTGTCCTTGAATGGCAGTAATAGGAAATGACGGAGGGTCTTGGCGGGCGCCCGGCAAGCCTTGCCACGGGGCGCTGCGACCGCCCGTGCACAAGTTCGGGGTACTAAGGTACCCCTACTTTAGTACACCGACAGGAGCCCCCGGGCCTGGGCCATACACGGTGCCGAGCGTTGTTGGGCCAGGCCCAAAACAGTGCACGGGCACGCGCGGCCTGGGGCCAAGCCGAATCCGCCCCAAATCCACCGCACCCTCCCGTAACGGCACGCGTCAATCGCGGCGTCGTGGGAGGCGTGGGTGGTGCGCGCGATTTCCAAGGCGCCCACCCCTGTGCTCATGGGGTAGAGTGAGGTCACTTCGTCCGTCGCCTCGGCCTCGCCTCCCCACCACGCGGCTCCCATGCGCGTGGGGTCGTGGGCGGTGAAGGTGGGAGACCGAGCCGTCACGGGCGGAGGTGGTGGGTCGGCCCCGTTCCTCTGCTCTCCCCGTCCTGTGGTTGGCTGAGCGGGGCGGCTGAGCCCCTACCTCGCTCCTTAAAAAGGGGCGGAAGGGGAGCGTAAAAATCCCACACTTCCTCCTCTTCTCTTTTCTTCAACTTCTGCTTCTCTTCCTCTCACCCGCCATGGAGGCAGGGAACCCTGGTCCTTCGTCGGTGGCGGCAAGGGTCGCCACCAGGCAGCGCGCCTCTCCCTATCCCGCGCCAGTGGTGGCGGAGGCAGCCACGAGGGGAAGAGGGAGGGGGCGAAGTCGTGGGCGAGGTCGAGGACGGGGTCGGAACGCTCGGGGAAGAGGCGGCCGGGGCGGTGCGCCACCCCCGCCTCTGCCGGCAGCTCCTCTCCTCGAGGCGGTCCACACCGGGGACGATCCCTGGGAGTTCTTCGTCAAGCTGCGCCGGGCACCTCGTCGTCGCCTCCGTCTTCCGGCTCCGTTTGCGAGCGCGATGGAGCCGGACCCTCCCGAGATGTTGGAATTGCGCATGAGGGGCTGTGGGATTAGCGGCACGCGAGTTAGTGTCGTATCCCCAGCCCCCGGCGTGATGTATTTCGATCGAGGGTGGAAGACGTTCGCCCGCATCCACAGCTTGACGGCGGGGTTCACCCTCCATTTTAAGTTAATGGAGGGCGACCTTCTCGCCGTCAAGGTCTTCGGGGACTCCGGCACCCGGGCGAGATGCTGCGTGGACAGCTCCTCCGATAGCGAAGGCTCCTCCTCGAGCGAGAGTGACGAGGAGGGGAGCGACAGCGACGACGAGGACGGCGGGTCCGACTAGGCATCGGGCGTCGACTCGCGCGCCACCGGCGACCCGATCATCCGGGTTGCCGGCCTTCTGAACTCCCCGGGGCCGTCTCCTTGGGCGGCTGGCATAGGGAGGCTGCGGAAGAGGAAGAGGGGTGGCGGCAAGGCCGTCAAGTCGGAGTACGAGGGCGAGGTACCCTCGACAGCGTGCTGACGTCCTGCCGCCCCGTCTTCGAGCTCTGCTTCCGACGCCTCCGTCTCCGCCAAGCTCCTGGCCGGCTCCCGGGATGTTCTCTTGGTGTCTTCTGGCACCCGTAGCTCACCTAGGCGCCCCTTTTGCCCTTCCCGGCAAACTTCTCTTGCCGGGGCCTCCTTGACCTACCTCCTGAAGAGAGAAACAGGAGAGGGATTACGGGCATCTTATCTTTTTTTCAATTTGTAAGCCTTCGGGCCTTAGCTGCATTTAAAACTTGTAATCCTCTCTTTCATGTTTTTCATCCTCTATGGACTTGTACTGGAATGGGATGTTTTTTTAATGAAAAGAGGGGAATGCTTGCCGGGTTATATCCTTTACTTGATTCCGCGCCTTGTATGTTCCCACCCTACGCTATGAGGGAACTTGCCGGCGTAAGCACACTTGCTGAGTGCGGAACATCAGCAGCCCGCTGGCGGTGCTATCTCCGGCAAGAAACCTTGTCGGGCCAGCTGCAGCGCACTTGCATTGTTGAGCGGACTCGAAAACAAATCAAGGGCGCAACTTAGCCGCGATTCGGCTCCTCTGCGCTTAGGTTTTTCCATACAAGGCACGCTCGTTCAAGGACGCGGCCTCGCATTCCCCAGTCCATAAGAGGATGCATGATGAGGGATGAAAAACTTATCTGATATCACAGCCCCCGGCGACTCTAGCTTGCCGCGACGGAATCTTGGTACTCGCAGCTCCCAGTAATGCCGGTTTGCCGGGGCCCAGGTGCCAGTGCGCCCTTCTGCTCTTTCCTCGTCGCTGTTACTTCAGTCATGAAAAAAAAAGCTTGGACAGCACCGCAATAAGTTACTGTTTGTGACGTAACTTCATGTTGGGCAATACAATGCCATGTTTCACCCTTTGTATGTTTATACTCTACGCTTTTAGGGGACTTGCCGGTGCATACACGCTTGCTGAGTGCGGAACATCAGCAGCCTGCTGGCGGTGTTGCCTCCGGCAAGAAACCTCGTCGGGCTAGTTGCAGCGCGCTTTCATTGTTGAGCGGACTCGAAAACAAATCAAGGGTGCAACTTAGCCACGAGTCGGCTCCTCCATGCACAAGTTTCTCATACAAAGGACGTCCCACGGCAAGGCTTGCTACGTTACATCCTCTACCCCATCACATCCCTTGTATGTTTTTACCCTACGCTTTTAGGAAACTTGCCGGCGCTAACACACTTGCTGAGTGTGGAACATCAGCAGCCCGCTGGCGGTGCTGTCTCCGGCAAGAAACCTTGTCGGGCCAGTTGCAGCGCACTTGTATTGTTGAGCGGACTCGAAACAAAGCAAGGGTGCAACTTAACCACGAGTTGGTTCCTCCGCGTACAGGTTTTCCATACAAGGCACGAACGCTCAAGGAATATAACATAGAAAATTAAAAACTGAAAGTGTTCTGTACTCAAACTTGGGCAACTTAGCTTTTCCGTCTTCTGTGCTCCGGCAAGGCCGCACTTCTCCCTTGATCCCCTTCCTTGTATGTTTTCACCCTCACGCTTTCAGGGAACCCGCAGGTGCAAACACACTTGCTGAGTGCGGAACATCAGCAGCCCACTGGCGGTGTTGCCTCTGGCAGGAAGAACTCGTCGGGCTAGTTGCAGCGCGCTTTCATCGTTGAGCGGACTCGAAACAGATCAAGGGCGCAACTTAGCCATGATTCGACCCCTTTGCGCACAGGTTTTCCATACAAGGTATGGCCTTTCAAGGGATACGACTCAAAAGTTTGAGAACGACGGCTCTCTTTGCTCTACTGGCCGGTGGGGCTCGATGGCGCGTCCTTGACGGCGGCGCAGCACTCCGGAGAGGTGCGTTTGCCGAAGTAGACACCAGAGCTGTTCCTGCCGGGCTTAGTCTTTGGTAGGACTGCCTTTGCCTTCTTGCACTTGTCAGTGGAGCTCGACGGTGCGTCCTCGACGGCAGCGCAGCGCTCCGGAGAGGTGCGCTTGCCGGAGTGGGCACTAGAGCTACTCTTGCCGGACTTGGCCTTCTTCTTCCCCCGGGGAGCTTCAGCGGCAAGTGGCTCGCGCTCTGCTGCGGCTGCTGCTTCCCGGTAGATCTTGTCGGTGCAGATAAGTGCATCTTTCTTGTCGCCTTGGACAGAAATGACACTTATTGGACCAGGCATCTTGAGCACATTGTAGGCGTAGTGAGAGGCTGCCATGAACTTGGCAAGCGCTGGTTGGCCGAGTATCCCATTGTAGGGCAATGGGAAATCAGCGACATCGAATGTGACCCTCTCTGTCCTGAAATTCAGTTCGCTGCCAAACGTCACTGGCAGTGTGATCTTCCCCTTCGGCTTGCTTCTTCCTGGATTTATTCCTTGAAAGGTACCAGTCTCTTCGAGTTCACTGTCGGGGATCTGGAGTTTCTTGAGCACTGCTGAAGAGATCAGATTCAGGCCAGCTCCGCCGTCAACCAACATCTTCGTGACCTTGAGGTTGCGGATCGTTGGCGAGACCAACATCGGCAAGCACCCGACCGCAGTGATGCGATCAGGGTGGTCCTCAACATTGAAGATGATGGGCGTGCTGGACCACTTCAGAGGCTTGCGCGACTCGACGGACGGCTCCGCTGCGTTCACTTCTCGCACCCACTTCTTGAGTTGGCGGTGCGAGGTGTGCAGAGAGGCACCGCCGTCGATGCACAACACCTCCGTTGCCTTCTGAAACTCTTGGTCATCAGTCTCATCTTCCTCCATCTCATCATCCTCATCTTCATCTTCGTCCTTGTCGTGGCCCCGGGAGGTCTGTCACCTTGCCGCTGCTTGGGTTTGCCAGGGCGCCCTCCCCGGGCGGGAAACTTCTTGCCGGATCCCCCGCCACCTCCCTGGGCTCTCTCCTTGTCGCGGCGCTCGTACTCAGCTTTCTGTAGCTCCGCCATCTGCTCAACTTTTTTTGCAGGTTTGGAGGTCATGGCCCTTGGTGCGGTGGATCTTGCAATACCGCTTGCCGGAGCCATCCTGCTTGTCGGCGGCTACCACAGCCTTGCCGGAGTCATCAGCTTTGGCCTTGTCGGAGCCGCCTCCGTTGCCGGAATGCTCGACAGCTAGCACATCCTTAGCCTTTCTTTTTCTGTTGTTCCACCTCCGGTTCTTCCTTGCCGGGGCGGCATCTTCACTGTCAGATCCCTCTGCTCCTGCAGTCTCTTCGGGGATTTTCCTCCCCTCCTCAGCCCGCGTGCACTTGTCGGCTAGAGCATACAGCTCGCTGACATCTCT
This sequence comes from Triticum timopheevii, assembly GCA_963921465.1. Lineage (NCBI taxonomy): Eukaryota > Viridiplantae > Streptophyta > Magnoliopsida > Poales > Poaceae > Triticum > Triticum timopheevii. The sequence goes on from OY997264.1 coordinate 107,991,143, forward strand.
GATCTTGCACATCGCCATCTCCTCCCTCATCCTGCGGTTACGCACGTTCTGGTGGAACGCGCTGATAACTGCGGCAGGGTGGACGTCTGGGATGTTGCGCTGCACCTGGCTGAATCTCTGTATGTACTTGCGCAGGGGCTCTCCCTCCTTCTGGACGAGCAGATGCAGATTGCTCTCCTGGCCATGGGGTTTGTGGCCGCCTGTGAAGGCGCCGACAAATTGATGGCACAGGTCCGCCCATGAAGAGATGGAGCCATCCGGCAAGTGCATGAGCCAAGATCTGACGTTGGGCTTGAGTACGAGCGGGAAGTAGTTGGCGAGGATCTTCTCGTCGCGCCCTCCGGCAGCCTGCACCGCGATGGTGTAGATGCTGAGGAACTCCGACGGATGTATCCTGCCATCGTACTTCTCGGGTACGTCGGGCTTGAAGTTCTTGGTACTGGGCCACTGGACTTGCCGCAGCTCACGGGTGAACGCAGGGCAACCTGCCGCATATGGCAAGTCGCCTGGTTCCCCTGGCGCATGCATATCAATAGTGGGCCCGGCGCACTGGTCAGATTGACGTTGCGCTTCCCTTCTGCGCTCGACGCGAGTGCGAGCGTCTTCGTGCCGTCGTTCTTGGAGAACGTGGCATTGATCGCGGCGTGTTCGCGGGTCCGACGACGCGGTGGAGTCGGTGTCGAAGTTGGCCCGATGGGCCGGCGACCTCGGCCTTCGGGGCTGGGAATGCACGGAGGTGGCACCCCCAGCGGTCTTGTCGGCATCAGCTTGCGCCTGGGCGCCTTGCCGGGGCTTCGATGCGCTCGGTTTCCGGGGCTTGTCGCCGTTGGCGAAGCCGATGAGGCTATAAATGGTCATCCTCCAGTCGTCAATCTTGTGTGGCACCGAAGGGTAATCTAGAAGCAGCTGGGCTCGGGCCAGCGCTTCCTCTGTAGTCTTGGGTGGTGGTGGCGACGAGCGGCGCGAGGAGCGGGACGTGCTCGGACCCCCAACTGGATTGGGAGGAGCAACACCCCGTCCGGGCGACCGTACCTCACTCGCGCCAGCGTGCTGGCGTGCATGCTGATCTCGAACGTCCCGCGACCCACCAGCTTGGCCTTGCTCCAATGCGAGCACGGTGCTAGGAGCACCGGGGCGTTGTCGACCTTGCACCTCCTGGGAAGGGTGTGGTGTCTGCACGGTCGCCGACGCTTGCGGGGCCTTGTTTTTGGATCTGGTGACGACGTGAGTCCCACCGTCGGCGCCCGCTCCTCCGCCGGCGTCCACTCCACCGCCCGTTTGCTCCGGCGGTGGGGGTAGAATCGATGTAGACGGAGCGGCCACCTCCGAAGGCTTCTTCTTTGGTAGCATGTTGATGAAGGCGCTGATGTACCGCGCGCGGAGACCGGATCAGATGCTCACGACCTCGACGCACCACTACCTGGCGCGCCAAAGGTGTCAGGGCGTCTCTGTGGCCACGAGCACCTATGGGGCAGGGGGCCCCTTCTAGTCCGGCGAGGGAGCGGAGGGCGTGCGCAGAGGAGATCGAGGTCGGGCACGCGGGGGAGACGGGCGATTTTTACCCAGCTTCGGAGCTCTCCGGAGAGATAAAACTCCTACTGCTGCCTTGTGTTCTTATTTGTTCTTGCTCGAGGGCGCGAGCGTATAGTGGTGTTGGATCTACGAACTGCGGAACCCCAGTCTGGAAAAGTTCCCAACTGGCCGAACCCCTTCTACGTGCGCATGGGCCTCCCTTTTATAGTCGGAAGGGGGCACCCACAGGTGGCAGCGTAGGAAGAGGGGGTAAAAGAGTAAAAACGCAGGTTGGTGCCGAACCCCTTCTACGTGCGCATGGGCCTCCCTTTTATAGTCGGAAGGGGGCACCCACAGGTGGCAGCGTAGGAAGAGGGGGTAAAAGAGTAAAAACGCAGGTTGGTACAACAGTGTCCAACAGTGTCCCCTACCTAACTCTGACGGCAGGGGACAAGGGCATTTAATGCCCGTCTGGTCGCCCCAACAATGCAAAGAAACGACCGTTAGGTGAGCCACCGGTTGCCACGATGGCCTCTTTGTCAGCTCCGCTTGCCACCTCGCTCCGCATGGCTGTGCAGCGCCTCGCCACGTGCTCCTGGGATGGCCATGGGGTAACACGTTGCTGGATGCGCTGGAGTTTTGGGTGCAGGGTGGCAGCCTTGCCGCGGCAAGCGCCCTGCCGCGGTCCTTCTCTTGTTGCGCCGGCAAGCTTGCCGGTCGTCGGTGAAGGAAATATGCCCTAGAGGCAATAATAAAGTTATTATTTATTTCCTTATAATCATGATAAATGTTTATTATTCATGCTAGAATTGTATTAACCGGAAACATAATACATGTGTGAATACATAGAAAAACAAAGTGTCACTAGTATGCCTCTACTTGACTAGCTCGTTAATCAAAGATGGTTATGTTTCCTAACCATGAACAAAGAGTTGTTATTTGATTAACGAGGTCACATCATTTGTTGAATGATCTGATTGACATGACCCATTCCATTAGCTTAGCACCCGATCGTTTAGTATGTTGCTAATGCTTTCTTCATGACTTATACATGTTCCTATGACTATGAGATTATGCAACTCCCGTTTACCGGAGGAACACTTTGGGTGCTACCAAACGTCACAACGTAACTGGGTGATTATAAAGGAGCATTACAGGTGTCTCCAAAGGTAGATGTTGGGTTGGCGTATTTCGAGATTAGGATTTGTCACTCCGATTGTCGGAGAGGTATCTCTGGGCCCTCTCGGTAATACACATCACATAAGCCTTGCAAGCATTACAACTAATATGTTAGTTGTGAGTTGATGTATTACGGAACGAGTAAAGAGACTTGCCGGTAACGAGATTGAACTAGATATTGGATATCGACGATCGAATCTCGGGCAAGTAACATACCGATGACAAAGGGAACAACGTATGTCGTTATGCGGTCTGACCGATAAAGATCTTCGTAGAATATGTAGGAGCCAGTATGGGCATCCAGGTCCCGCTATTGGTTATTGACCGGAGACATGTCTCGGTCATGTCTACATTGTTCTCGAACCCGTAGGGTCCGCACGCTTAAGGTTACGATGACAGATATATTATGAGTTTACATGTTTTGATGTACCGAAGGAGTTCGGAGTCCCGGATGAGATCTGGGACATGACGAGGAGTCTCGAAATGGTCGAGACGTAAAGATTCATATATTGGATGATATGGTTAGGCCAAGGGGTCAAGCCATGAGGCATTAGGTCGGTGCAAAAGGAGTTTTGCGGAGGCCAGGGGGCCAAACGCCGGAGACCCTGGCGTCTGGCCCTGGGCCAGACGCCGAGGCCCATGGCGTCTGGGCCAGATGCCAAGGATTGTGGCGTTTGGTCCTGGAGTCCGAGTGGGACTCTTGCCTTTCGGGCAAAACCAACTTTGAGGAGGTTTTTGCTCCAAGTTTCGACCCCGGGGCTCAACATATAAATAGAGGGGTAGGGCTAGCACCAAAGACACAACAAGTTGATCCATGTGATCTATTCCTTAGCCGTGTGCGGTGCCCCCTGCCACCATATACCTCGATAATACTGTAGCGGAGTTTAGGCGAAGCCCTGCTGCTGTAGTTCATCAAGATCGTCACCACGCCGTCGTGCTGACGGAACTCTTCCCCGACACTTTGCTGGATCGGAGTCCGGGGATCGTCATCGAGCTGAACGTGTGCTCGAACTCGGAGGTGCCGTAGTTTCGGTGCTTGATCGGTTGGATCGTGAAGACGTACGACTACTTCCTCTACGTCGTGTCATCGCTTCCGCAGTCGGTCTGCGTTGGGTACGTAGACAACACTCTCCCCTCGTTGCTATGCATCACATGATCTTGCGTGTGCGTAGGAATTTTTTTGAAATTACTACGAAACCCAACAGTGGTATCAGAGCCAAGTTATTTATGTTGATGTTATATGCACGAGTAGAACACAAGTGAGTTGTGGACGATACAAGTCATACTGCCTACCAGCATGTCATACTTTGGTTCGGCGGTATTGTTGGACGAGACGACCCGGACCAACCTTACGCGTACGCTTACGCGAGACCGGTTCCCTCGACGTGCTTTGCACATAGATGGCTTGCGGGCGACTGTCTCTCCAACTTTAGTTGAACCGAGTATGGCTACGCCCGGTCCTTGAGAAGGTTAAAACGGAGTCTATTTGACAAACTATCGTTGTGGTTTTGATGCGTAGGTGAGATTGATTCTTACTTAAGCCCGTAGCAGCCACGTAAAACATGCAACAACAAAGTAGAGGATGTCTAACTTGTTTTTGCAGGGCATGTTGTGATGTGATATGGTCAAGGCATGATGCTGAATTTTATTGTATGAGATGATCATGTTTTGTAACCGAGTTATCGGCAACTGGCAGGAGCCATATGGTTGTCGCTTTATTGTATGCAATGCAATCGCGATGTAATGCTTTACTTTATTACTAAACGGTAGTGATAGTCGTGGAAGCATAAGATTGGCGAGACGACAACGATGCTACGATGGAGATCAAGGTGTCGCGCCGGTGACGATGGTGATCATGACGGTGCTTCGGAGATGGAGATCACAAGCACAAGATGATGATGGCCATATCATATCACTTATATTGATTGCATGTGATGTTTATCCATTTATGCATCTTATTTTGCTTTGATTGACGGTAGCATTATAAGATGATCTCTCACTAAATTATCAAGAAGTGTTCTCCCTGAGTATGCACCGTTGCCAAAGTTCGTCGTGCCCAGACACCACGTGATGATCGGGTGTGATAAGCTCTACGTCCATCTACAACGGGTGCAAGCCAGTTTTGCACACGCAGAATACTCAGGTTAAACTTGACGAGCCTAGCATATGCAGATATGGCCTCGGAACACGGAGACCGAAAGGTCGAGCGTGAATCATATAGTAGATATGATCAACATAAACGATGTTCACCATTGAAAGCTACTCCATCTCACGTGATGATCGGTTATGGTTTAGTTGATTTGGATCACGTAATCACTTAGAAGATTAGAGGGATGTCTATCTAAGTGGGAGTTCTTAAGTAATATGATTAATTGAACTTAAATTTATCATGAACTTAGTACCTGATAGTATCTTGCTTGTTTATGTTGATTGTAGATAGATGGCTCGTGCTGTTGTTCCGTTGAATTTTAATGCGTTCCTTGAGAAAGCAAAGTTGAAAGATGATGGTAGCAATTACACGGACTGGGTCCGTAACTTGAGGATTATCCTCATTGCTGCTCAGAAGAATTACGTCCTGGAAGCACCGCTGGGTGCCAGGCCTGCTGCTGGAGCAACACCAGATGTTATGAACGTCTCGCAGAGCAAAGCTGATGACTACTCGATAGTTCAGTGTGCCATGCTTTACGGCTTAGAATCGGGACTTCAACGACGTTTTGAACGTCATGGAGCATATGAGATGTTCCAGGAGTTGAAGTTAATATTTCAAGCAAATGCCCGAATTGAGAGATATGAAGTCTCCAATAAGTTCTATAGCTGCAAGATGGAGGAGAACAGTTCTGTCAGTGAGCATATACTCAAAATGTATGGGTATAATAATCACTTGATTCAATTGGGAGTTAATCTTCTGGATGATTGCGTCATTGATAGAATTCTCCAATCACTGCCACCAAGCTACAAGAGCTTCGTGATGAACTATAATATGCAAGGGATGAACAAGACTATTCCCGAGCTCTTCGCAATGCTGAAAACTGCGGAGGTATAAATCAAGAAGGAGCATCAAGTGTTGATGGTTAACAAGACCACTAGTTTCAAGAAAAAGGGAAAAGGGAAGAAGAAGGGGAACTTCAAAAAGAACGGCAAGCTAGTTGCTACTCAAGAGAAGAAACCCAAGTCTGGACCTAAGCCTGAAACTAAGTGCTTCTACTGCAAGCAGACTGGTCACTGGAAGCGGAACTGCCCCAAGTATTTGGCGGATAAAAAGGATGGCAAGGTGAACAAAGGTATATGTGATATACATGTTATTGATGTGTACCTTACTAGAGCTCGCAGTAGCACCTAGGTATTTGATACTGGTTCTGTTGCTAATATTTGCAACTCGAAACAGGGACTACGGAATAAGCGGGCACTGGCAAAGGACGAGGTGACGATGCGCGTGGGAAATGGTTCCAAAGTTGATGTGATCGCGGTCGGCACGCTACCTCTACATCTACCTTCGGGATTAATATTAGACCTAAATAATTGTTATTTGGTGCCAGCGTTGAGCATGAACATTATATATGGATCTTGTTTAATGCGAGACGGTTATTCATTTAAATCAGAGAATAATGGTTGTTCTATTTATATGAGTAATATCTTTTATGGTCATGCACCCTTGAAGAGTGGTCTATTCTTATTGAATCTCGATAGTAGTAATACACATATTCATAATGTTGAAACCAAAAGATGCAGAGTTGATAATGAAAGAGCAACAGATTTGTTGGAAATCATACATACCGATGTATGTGGCCCGATGAATATTGAGGCTCGTGGCGGATATCGTTATTTTCTCACCTTCACAGATGATTTAAGCAGATATGGGTATATCTACTTAATGAAACATAAGTCTGAAACATTTGAAAAGTTCAAAGAATTTCAGAGTGAAGTTGAAAATCATCGTAACAAGAAAATAAAGTTTCTACGATCTGATCGTGGAGGAGAATATTTGAGTTACGAGTTTGGTGTACATTTGAAAAACTGTGGAATAGTTTCGCAACTCACGCCACCCGGAACACCACAGCGTAATGGTGTGTCCGAACGTCGTAATCGTACTTTATTAGATATGGTGCGATCTATGATGTCTCTTACTGATTTACCGCTATCATTTTGGGGATATGCTTTAGAGACGGCCGCATTCACGTTAAATAGGGCACCATCAAAATCCGTTGAGACGACGCCTTATGAACTGTGGTTTGGCAAGAAACCAAAGTTGTCGTTTCTTAAAGTTTGGGGCTGCGATACTTATGTGAAAAAGCTTCAACCTGATAAGCTCGAACCCAAATCGGAGAAATGTGTCTTCATAGGATACCCAAAGAAGACTATTGGGTACACCTTCTATCACAGATCCGAAGGCAAGACATTCGTTGCTAAGAATGGATCCTTTCTAGAGAAGGAGTTTCTCTCGAAAGAAGTGAGTGGGAGGAAAGTAGAACTTGACGAGGTAACTGTACCTGCTCCCTTACTGGAAAGTAGTTCATCACAGAAAACTGTTTCAGTGACACCTACACCAGTTAGTGAGGAAGCCAATGATAATGATCATGAAACTTCAGATCAAGATACTACTGAACCTCGTAGATCAACCAGAGTAAGATCCGCACCAGAATGGTACGGTAATCCTATTCTGGAAGTCATGATACTAGATCATGATGAACCTACGAACTATGAAGAAGCGATGGTGAGCCCAGATTCCGCAAAGTGGCTTGAAGCCATGAAATCTGAGATGGGATCCATGTATGAGAACAAAGTATGGACTTTGGTTGACTTGCCCGATGATCGGCAAGCAATTGAGAATAAATGGATCTTTAAGAAGAAGACTGACGCTGATGGTAATGTTACTGTCTACAAAGCTCGACTTGTCGCAAAAGGTTTTCGGCAAGTTCAAGGGATTGACTACGATGAGACCTTCTCACCCGTAGCGATGCTTAAGTCCGTCCGAATCATGTTAGCAATCGCCGCATTTTATGATTATGAAATTTGGCAGATGGATGTCAAAACTGCATTCCTGAATGGATTTCTGGAAGAAGAGTTGTATATGATGCAACCGGAAGGTTTTGTCGATCCAAAAGGAGCTAACAAAGTGTGCAAGCTCCAGCGATCCATTTATGGACTGGTGCAAGCCTCTCGGAGTTGGAATAAACATTTTGATAGTGTGATCAAAGCATTTGGTTTTATACAGACTTTCGGAGAAGCCTGTATTTACAAGAAAGTGAGTGGGAGCTCTGTAGCATTTCTGATATTATATGTGGATGACATATTGCTGATTGGAAATGATATAGAATTTCTGGATAGCATAAAGGGATACTTGAATAAAAGTTTTTCAATGAAAGACCTCGGTGAAGCTGCTTACATATTAGGCATTAAGATCTATAGAGATAGATCAAGACGCTTAATTGGACTTTCACAAAGCACATACCTTGACAAGATTTTGAAGAAATTGAAAATGGATCAAGCAAAGAAAGGATTCTTGCCTGTATTACAAGGTGTGAAGTTGAGTAAGACTCAATGCCCGACCACTGCAGAAGATAGAGAGAATATGAAAGATGTTCCCTATGCATCAGCCATAGGCTCTATCATGTATGCAATGCTGTGTACCAGACCTGATGTGTGCCTTGCTATAAGTTTAGCAGGGAGGTACCAAAGTAATCCAGGAGTGGATCACTGGACAGCGATCAAGAACATCCTGAAATACCTGAAAAGGACTAAGGATATGTTTCTCGTATATGGAGGTGACAAAGAGCTCACCGTAAAAGGTTACGTTGATGCAAGCTTTGACACTGATCCGGACGATTCTAAATCGCAAACCGGATACGTGTTTACATTAAACGGTGGAGCTGTCAGTTGGTGCAGTTCTAAACAAAGCGTTGTAGCGGGATCTACATGTGAAGCGGAGTACATAGCTGCTTCGGAAGCAGCGAACGAAGGAGTCTGGATGAAGGAGTTCATATCCGATCTAGGTGTCATACCTAATGCATCGGGTCCAATGAAAATCTTTTGTGACAATACTGGTGCAATTGCCTTGGCAAAGGAATCCAGATTTCACAAAAGGACCAAACACATCAAGAGACGCTTCAACTCCATCTGGGATCTAGTCCAGGTGGGAGACATAGAGATTTGCAAGATACATACGGATCTGAATGTTGCAGACCCGTTGACTAAGCCTCTTCCACGAGCAAAACATGATCAGCACCAAAGCTCCATGGGTGTTAGATTCATTACAGTGTAATCTAGATTATTGACTCTAGTGCAAGTGGGAGACTGAAGGAAATATGCCCTAGAGGCAATAATAAAGTTATTATTTATTTCCTTATAATCATGATAAATGTTTATTATTCATGCTAGAATTGTATTAACCGGAAACATAATACATGTGTGAATACATAGACAAACAAAGTGTCACTAGTATGCCTCTACTTGACTAGCTCGTTAATCAAAGATGGTTATGTTTCCTAACCATGAACAAAGAGTTGTTATTTGATTAACGAGGTCACATCATTAGTTGAATGATCTGATTGACATGACCCATTCCATTAGCTTAGCACCCGATCGTTTAGTATGTTGCTAATGCTTTCTTCATGACTTATACATGTTCCTATGACTATGAGATTATGCAACTCCCGTTTACCGGAGGAACACTTTGGGTGCTACCAAACGTCACAACGTAACTGGGTGATTATAAAGGAGCATTACAGGTGTCTCCAAAGGTAGATGTTGGGTTGGCGTATTTCGAGATTAGGATTTGTCACTCCGATTGTCGGAGAGGTATCTCTGGGCCCTCTCGGTAATACACATCACATAAGCCTTGCAAGCATTACAACTAATATGTTAGTTGTGAGATGATGTATTACGGAACGAGTAAAGAGACTTGCCGGTAACGAGATTGAACTAGATATTGGATATCGACGATCGAATCTCGGGCAAGTAACATACCGATGACAAAGGGAACAACGTATGTCGTTATGCGGTCTGACCGATAAAGATCTTCGTAGAATATGTAGGAGCCAGTATGGGCATCCAGGTCCCGCTATTGGTTATTGACCGGAGACGTGTCTCGGTCATGTCTACATTGTTCTCGAACCCGTAGGGTCCGCACGCTTAAGGTAAAGATGACAGATATATTATGAGTTTACATGTTTTGATGTACCGAAGGAGTTCGGAGTCCCGGATGAGATCTGGGACATGACGAGGAGTCTCGAAATGGTCGAGACGTAAAGATTCATATATTGGATGATATGGTTAGGACAAGGGGTCAAGCCCATGAGGCATTAGGTCGGTGCAAAAGGAGTTTTGCGGAGGCCAGGGGGCCAAACGCCGGAGACCCTGGCGTCTGGCCCTGGGCCAGACGTCGAGGCCCATGGCGTCTGGGCCAGACGCCAAGGATTGTGGCGTTTGGTCCTGGAGTCCGAGTGGGACTCTTGCCTTTCGGGCAAAACCGACTTTGAGGAGGTTTTTGCTCCAAGTTTCGACCCCGGGGCTCAACATATAAATAGAGGGGTAGGGCTAGCACCAAAGACACAACAAGTTGATCCACGTGATCTATTCCTTAGCCGTGTGCGGTGCCCCCTGCCACCATATACCTCGATAATACTGTAGCGGAGTTTAGGCGAAGCCCTGCTGCTGTAGTTCATCAAGATCGTCACCACGCCGTCGTGCTGACGGAACTCTTCCCCGACACTTTGCTGGATCGGAGTCCGGGGATCGTCATCGAGCTGAACGTGTGCTCGAACTCGGAGGTGCCGTAGTTTCGGTGCTTGATCGGTTGGATCGTGAAGACGTACGACTACTTCCTCTACGTCGTGTCATCGCTTCCGCAGTCGGTCTGCGTTGGGTACGTAGACAACACTCTCCCCTCGTTGCTATGCATCACATGATCTTGCGTGTGCGTAGGAAATTTTTTGAAATTACTACGAAACCCAACAGTCGGGCCTTGTCGGGACGCGCGGGGCGTCACGGCAAGTCTTCTGGAAGCGCCTTGGTTTGCCTTCCCGGCAGGCTCCTCTTGCCGGGGCCTTCGTCCTCCCCGGCAAGCTTCTCTTGCCGGGATCTGTGTCTTCTCAGTTGATACTTTGTCCTTGAATGGCAGTAATAGGAAATGACGGAGGGTCTTGGCGGGCGCCCGGCAAGCCTTGCCGCGGGGCGCTGCGACCGCCCGTGCACAAGTTCGGGATACTAAGGTACCCCTACTTTAGTACACCGACACATCGGCTTTGTTGATAGGGGAAGTTTTGCCCTTCTTGACATTACCACCCACTTCCTTGTTCTTCTTCTTCTCATGAGTACTCTCAACCGCCTTGACAAAGGTCTCCTTTAGTGGGAGAGATTTCTTGGTCTTGTTCTTCTTCTTCTTCTTTGACTTGGGTGCAAACCCAAGTCCTTCCTTTCCTACAACTTCCTTTTGATTGCTCAAAAGGTCGTTGAGGTTCTTCTCACCTTGTATGCAAGTCACAAGGCCCTTCTCAATTTGCTCTTTCAACTTAGCATTTTCCTCCACAAGATGCACATGCTCACTACAAGGGTTAGTAGCATGGGCATTATCAATTAGAACGAAAGGAGGACAAGTGGAAATCTCCTTGGTTAGTTTCACTTGGAGTTGATCATGAGACTCTTTGAGGGAGGAATGAACACCCTTCAAGACCTTGTGAGCCTTGTCAAGTATATCAAACTCTTCCTTGAGTCTAGCATGGCCAACCCCAAGTTTGGCTTTCTCAGATTTAAGCACACGAGTAAGAACAATAGCATGATCAAGATCTTTTTGCAATTTAGCATGATCAACATTGTGTGATTCCTCAAGAGTCAAGTGAAGATCTTGCTCTTCCTTGAGCAATGTGAAGATCCGCAATCTCATCGGAATAGTCATGACTATGCCCCTCCAACTTGGAGATAGTATCCTCATGAGACTCAATGATATCATTGGCCTCACCAAGTTGTTCCAAGAGAGCAACAAAGTGCTTCTTGGACTCACCCTTGAGCTTGCTCACATACTTGGTGAACTCATTCTCATCAACTTTCTCCACCTCACTATCATCAACACAATCTAACAATGAAGGAGTAGTAATGATGGTGGTTTTGATGTTAGGAGTTACCTTGTTGATACCTTTGGGCATGAGACACTTGGCAATGGTGTTTTCATTGGGGGTGCCGAAGAGAGACACCTTGGAGGGAGAAGGTGTAGCAATGGCAATGGTTGTCGTTGCCATTCCTTCTCCACTTGTATCTTCCTCCTCATCATCGGAGGGGTACTCTTCATGCGCCACCAAGACCTTTGGAGGTGTCTTCTTGGTGAAGTTGTTCTTGCTAGGGAAGGACTTGGCTTTATCTTTACGAATGAGTTTGCCACCATTGTCTTCCCTCTTCTCATAAGGGCAATCCACTACAAAGTGCCTCACATTGCCATAATTCTTACACGTTGCTTGTTCTTTGACCCACGTGAGTTGTTCTTGTTGAAGTTGGGCCTTGAATTCCTCTTGTTGCTCCAAAATTGCCTTGACGCAAGAGCCATGTGCTCATGGTAAGCATATTTAGTGTCCTCGGGGCCACACTCCTCTTCTTCTTCCTATTCTTCTTTCGGAATGGCCTTGACCTTCAAAGCAAGGGTGGGAGTGCTCTTCCTTGTACGGACACGAGCAATAGCATTGTCCGTAGTCTTGTTCATGATGTTCATGGCAATAAACTCATCCAACACTTCACTTGAGGTTAAGGTGTGAAAGTTCGGCCTTTGATGAATCACGGAAGACATGGCCTTGTTGAACGGCATGATGGCCTTGAGGAACTTGTGCTTGATCCAAGTGTCATCCGTATCCTTGCTTCCATGGTATTGGGGAGCAACTGCAAGAGTTGTCAACCTCCAGTAAAGATCACGTGGATCCTCATCTTCAAGCATCACAAATTCATCAGCCTTATCAAGGGCCACTTCAAAGTTGGACGTTGGATGCTTGAGCTCCCCTTGTACATAGAAACAATGTGCTCCCAACAATCCTTTGCACAAGTGAAAGGTTGTATGTGCGATAGATCTTCGGGAGGGACCGCTTCTTGAAGAATGAACAATGCGGAGTGATTGTATTGATTGTCCACTTCTTCTCTTGGGATGAAATTGTTTGGATCATGCGGGTAGAAATCTTGCTCTATGATTCTCCATAGGTTAGTTGAGCAATGATTCAAATGAGACTTAATGCGAAAGACCCAATTAGCAAAATCACCCTTAAGAAGCTTGGAAGGAGGACCATGAATATTAATGCGAGCCGTGGGGACCGGTATTCCATAGACCAGGGGAGGGGGAACCGAGGCAAAGGTTCCTGTCCCATTCTTGTCACGAGGGGAAGGTACATGAGTACCTTTAGCCCCTTCCTTGGCGGAATTGGCCTCCGACTCCGATGCCGTGGGATTAACCACAAGAAAGGGATCGGGAGGGGATTTCATCCCCTCCAGTGATTCTTTAAGCATAGACTTGACTCCGGCTGTCATAGACGTCTTAAGTAGAAAAAATATTTCTTTCTCATCACACGGGAATAAAGACCGATAATATTCAATAATTGCCCACTTATTTGAGGATGGGGGGAGTATGTTGTAGCGACATTTACAGATCTATAGAAAGTTGTGATCTATTATGATTAGAAAGTAAGACAATTCATGTCTGCAAAGTAAATAGTAATGCATCGATATGTTTCAGTCCTACATTTCATGTGTATGCATGTTATTTCTCATTTGCTATTAACTTAGCAAAGCCCATATATGTATGATATTATGTACAGAAAATTGATATGTTGTTTATTTTATATGGACAAGGGACAAACACAAGTCATTGCAGTTGTGACCTTTTAGTGTATTGCATAATACACATTTTCTGTAATAGTGTTTTGTGCGGTGCACCTAAAATGATACATTGGTGACATTACTCTATTTTAGGTGCACTTCACAAAAATAAGGCAATTTTATGTGTCATTTCGACCACTAATCTGAAAAATCGAGGGGCATCTCCAGTGTGCTAAAGGACTCATTCAAATGTCATATTAGCACCTATGAAAGGATCGATATGGTTGACTAGAGGGGGTGAATAGGCAACTACCAATTTTTAGCTTTTCTTAACAAATTAGGTGAAGCAACAAATAGGATACAACACAATAATAGCTTACTCAAAGTAAAGGGAAGAGATAACCACAAGTGGAGCCGGTGGAGACGAGGATGTGTTACCAAAGTTCCTTCCCTTTTGGGGAAGTACATCTCTGTTGGAGCAGTCTGGAAGCACAATGCTCCCCAAGAAGCCACTAGGGCCACTGTATTCTCCTCACGCCCTCACACAATGCGACATGCCATGATTCCACTAGTGGTGCCCTTGAAGGCGACGACCAAATCATTACAAACAAGGTTGGGGCAATCTCCACAACTTGATCGAAGGCTCCCAACGACACCACGGAGCTTCACCACAATGGAATGTGGCTCCAAGGTGATCTCAGTCATCTAGGGTGCTCAAACACCCAAGAGTAACAAGATCCGCAAGGGATTAGTGGGGGGAATCAAATTTCTCTTGGTGGAAGTGTAGATCCGTGCCTTCTCAACCAATCCCTAGAAAATCAACAAGTTTGATTGGCTAGGGAGAGAGATCGGGCAAAAATGAGCTTTGGAGAAACAATGGAGTTTGGGGGAAAGGAGGTGGGTCTTCTTGAGGAAGAAGACCTCCTTTTATAGAGGGGAGACAATTCCAACTGTTATCCCACATCTCAGCTCACAGAGGGCGATACTACCGCTCAAGGGAGCGGTACTACCGCACCTGGCAGCGGTACTACCACTAGGCCCCGCGGTAGTACCGCAGGAGCTTTGCACAGAGGCTGGAAGGAAGTGGCAAGGAGGAGGAGGCCCCCGAGCGGTACTAGTAACGGAGGTAGAGTGGTACTACTGCTCAGGATCTGTACTACCGCGCCTACTGTCGCTCCTACTACCGCCCAACCCGACATGAGAGGCGACACTCTCGAATCAAGGCAGTACCAGCACAGAACAGGAGCGGTATTGCCTCTTATGGACACGAGCGAAACTACCACTATGAAACAGCGTACGCTTGAGGGCCATAAGCGGTACTACCGCTCTGGTTCGGCGGTACTACCGCTGGCTCCTCATAAGCCCCACTTTTGATATAACGGTAAACTCCAAGAAGAGGAAAGGAGCTGGAGTTGCAAAAATGAAGTGTATGTGTTGATTCAACCCTGCCTTTCCGATGCGGACCCCCTCTTGATAGTACGGTGTCTCCTACGACTCAAGTCCACCAAAACCATACCGAAACAGACTACACCATCTTCACTTTGAGCTCCGAGGGGAATGAATCGTCTCATGCCAATGAATGAGTCTCTGAAATACTCAATGCACACAATTAGTCCGCAAAAGCATTGTCATCAATCACCAAAACCACTTAGAGAGAGACATGCCCTAACAACCTGCGCATTGCCGATTCTACAACGACAAGACTCATCTACTCGTAGATCAATACATTAGCACTTATTTGAATCTATAGCCCTAAATATTTTGACATGTGTATATGAAATTAAATGCAATTTCATTGTATGTGCCTATGTATTGTGCATGTGTATAAATTTCTACCTTAGTGCATCTTGGGGCTTCATTGCTACTAGTTAGCTAATCGTGGAGACTCAGTTTGCTTAAACCAAATATCATTATCAAGGATCTTGGGGCTTTTAGAAGTTCAAAATAATGGAGGAGGGAGAGTGAGCTACTCTAGTTCTCAGTCACGAAGAACGGTTCTTTATAACATACCTCCAAAATTTAACCTTTCACTAGTACGCGTCGGTGCCATACAAACGGTTTTAAACCCCTTTCCACGATGGCATTTGGAACCATCACCAAGTGAGTGTGGGCGATAAGGGGGCCCTTCCCACACGACCCAGAAACCGTTAGGGATATGCCCTCCTGGCACACACGCTCGGCAAAATGAGGTCGTCTGTGACCGGCGAGCGAGCAAATACAATTAGGCGTACAGTAGTGCTAAAAAACAATTATACAGGCGAAAACATTTTCGGTCATAAGTACATCCCACACAGTCAGCCCCCGCTAAACGTTTCGGTCCGTATGTACATTCCACACAGTCCATCCAAGGAATATGTTTCCGTTAGTATGTATAACCCACACAGTCGATAATTTCGAAGCGTGTGTGGTAAGGTGGCTATCTCAAGAATTTAATAAGAAAGTAAAGGAAATATGCCCTAGAGGCAATAATAAAGTTATTATTTATTTCCTTATTTCATGATAAATGTTTATTATTCATGCTAGAATTGTATTAACCGGAAACATAATACATGTGTGAATACATAGACAAACATAGTGTCACTAGTATGCCTCTACTTGACTAGCTCGTTAATCAAAGATGGTTAAGCTTGCTAACCATAGACATGAGTTGTTATTTGATTAACGGGATCACATCATTAACAGAATGATGTGATTGACATGACCCATTCCGTTAGCCTAGCACTTGATCGTTTAGTATGTTGTTATTGCTTTCTTCATGACTTATACATGTTCCTGTAACTATGAGATTATGCAACTCCTGTTTACCGGAGGAACACTTTGGGTGCTACCAAACGTCACAACGTAACTGGGTGATTATAAAGGAGCACTACAGGTGTCTCCAAAGGTACATGTTGGGTTGGCGTATTTCGAGATTAGGTTTTGTCACTCCGATTGTCGGAGAGGTATCTCTGAGCCCTCTCGGTAATGCACATCACTATAAGCCTTGCAAGCAATGTAGCTAAATGAGTTAGTTACGGAATGATGAATTACGTAACGAGTAAAGAGACTTGTCGGTAACGAGATTGAACTAGGTATTGGATACCGACGATCGAATCTCGGGCAAGTAAGATACGATGACAAAGGGAACAACGTATGTTGTTATGCGGTTTGACCGATAAAGATCTTCGTAGAATATGTAGGAGCCAATATGAGCATCCAGGTTCCGCTATTGGTTATTGACCGAGAATAGTTCTAGGTCATGTCTACATAGTTCTCGAACCCGTAGGGTCCACACGCTTAAGGTTTCGATGACAGTTATATTATGAGTTTATGAGTTTTGATGTACCGAAGGAGTTCGGAGTATCGGATGAGATCGGGGGCATGACGAGGAGTCTCGAAATGGTCGAGACGTAAAGATCGATATATTGGACGACTATATTCGGAGTTCGGAAAGGTTCCGAGTGATTCGGGTATTTTTCGGAGTACCGGAGAGTTACGGGAATTCGCCGGGGAGTATATGGGCCTTATTGGGCCATATGGGAATAGAGGAGAGAGGCCAAAAGGAAGGAGGCCTGCGCCCCCCTCTGGTCAAGGGGTGCAGCCCCCCTTTCCTTCTTCCTCTCCCCCTCTTTCCCCTTCTCCTACTCCAACAAGGGAGGCGGAATCCTACTAGGACTAGGGAGTCCTAGTAGGACTCCACACTTGGCGCGCCCCCTCCTAGGGCCGGCCTCCTCCCCCCTTGCTCCTTTATATACGGGGGCAGGGGGCACCCCATGACACACAAGTTGATCTACGGATCGTTCCTTAGCCGTGTGCGGTGCCCCCCTCCACCTATTCCACCTCGGTCATATCGTCGCGGAGTTTAGGCGAAGCCCTGCACCGGTAGAACATCATCATCGTCACCACGCCGTTGTGCTGACGGAACTCATCTCCGAAGCTTTGCTGGATCGGAGCCCGGGGATCGTCATCAAGCTGAACGTGTGCTGAACTCGGAGGTGCCGTATGTTCGGTGCTTGGATCGGTCGGATCGTAAAGACGTACAACTACATCAACCGCGTTGTCATAACGCTTCCGCTTATGGTCTATGAGGGTACATGGACAATACTCTCCCCTCTTGTTGCTATGCCATCACCATGATCTTGCGTGTGCGTAGGAAATTTTTTGAAATTACTACGTTCCCCAACAGTGGTATCCGAGCCAGGTTTTATGCGTAGATGTCATATGCACGAGTAGAACACAAGTGAGTTGTGGGCGATACAAGCCATACTGCTTACCAGCATGTCATACTTTGGTTCGGCGGTATTGTGAGATGAAGCGGCCCGGACCAACATTACGCGTACGCTTACGCAAGACTGGTTTCACCGTTACAAGCACTCGTGCTTAAAGGTGGCTGGCGGGTGTCTGTCTCTCTCACTTTAGCTGAATCGAGTGTGGCTACGCCCGGTCCTTGCGAAGGTTAAAACAGCACTAACTTGACGAACTATCGTTGTGGTTTTGATGCGTAGGTAAGAACGGTTCTTGCTCAGCCCGTAGCAGCCACGTAAAATTTGCAACAACAAAGTAGAGGACGTCTAACTTGTTTTTGCAGGGCATGTTGTGATGTGATATGGTCAAGACGTGATGCTATATTTTATTGTATGAGATGATCATGTTTTGTAACCGAAGTTATCGGCAACTAGCAGGAGCCATATGGTTGTCGCTTTATTGTATGAAATGCAAACGCCCTGTAATTACTTTACTTTATCACTAAGTGGTAGCGATAGTCATAGAAGCAATAGATGGCGTAACAACAACGATACTATGATGGAGATCAAGGTGTCGCACCGGTGACGATGGTGATCACGATGGTGCTTTGAAGATGGAGATCACAAGCACAAGATGATGATGGCCATATCATATCACTTATATTGATTGCATGTGATGTTTATCCTTTATGCATCTTATCTTGCTTTGATTGACGGTAGCATTTTAAGATGATCTCTCACTAATTATCAAGAAGTGTTCTCCCTGAGTACGCACCGTTGCGAAAGTTCTTTGTGCTGAGACACCACGTGATGATCGGGTGTGATAGGCTCTACGTTCAAATACAACGGGTGCAAAACAGTTGCACACGCGGAATACTCAGGTTAAACTTGATGAGCCTAGCATATACAGATATGGCCTCGGAACACGGAGACCGAAAGGTCGAACGTGAATCATATAGTAGATATGATCAACATAGTGATGTTCACCATTGAAACTACTCCATCTCACGTGATGATCGGACATGGTTTAGTTGATTTGGATCACATGATCACTTAGATGACTAGAGAGATGTCTGTCTAAGTGGGAGTTCTTTAGTAATATGATTAATTGAACTTTAATTTATCATGAACTTAGTCCTGGTAGTATTTTGCAAATTATGTTATAGATCAATAGCTCACGTTGTTGCTTTCATATGTTTATTTTGATATGTTCCTAGAGAAAATTGTGTTGAAAAATGTTAGTAGCAATGATGCGGATTGGATCCGTGATCTGAGGTTTATCCTCATTGCTGCGCAGAAGAATTATGTCCTTGATGCACCGCTAGGTGACAAACCTATTGCAGGAGCAGATGCAGACGTTATGAACGTTTGGCTAGCTCAATATGATGACTACTAGATAGTTTAGTGCACCATGCTTAACGGCTTAGAATCGGGACTTCAAAGACGTTTTGAACGTCATGGACCATATGAGATGTTCCAGGAATTGAAGTTAATATTTCAAGCGAATACCCGAGTTGGGAGATATGAAGTCTCCAACAAGTTCTATAGCTAAAAGATGGAGGAGAATCTCTCAACTAGTGAGCATGTGCTCAGATTGTCTGGGTACTTCAATCGCTTGAATCAAGTGGGAGTTAATCTTCCAGATAAGATAGTGATTGACAGAATTCTCTAGTCACCATCACTAAGTTACTAGAACTTCGAGATGAACTATAGTATGCAAGGGATTACGAAAACGATTCCCGAGCTCTTCGTGATGTTGAAATCGACGAAGGTAGAAATCAAGAAAGAGCATCAAGTGTTGATGATTGACAAGACCACTAGTTTCAAGAAAAGGGCAAAGGGAAAGAAAGGGAAACTTCAAGTAGAATGGCAAGCAAGTTGTCACTCCCGTGAAGAAGACCAAAGCTGGACCAAAGCCTGAAACTGAGTGCTTACACTGCAAAGGAAATGGTCACTGGAAGCGGAAATGCCCTGAATATTTGGTGGATAAGAAGGATGGCAAAGTGAACAAGGGTATATTTGATATACAGGTTATTGATGTGTACCTTACTAGTGTTTATAGTAGCCCCTGAGTATTTGATACTTGTTCGGTTGCTAAAAAATTAGTAACTCGAAACAGGAGATACAGAAAAACAGGGACTAGTTAAGGGTGAAGTGACGATGTATGTTGGAAGTGGTTCCAAGATTGATATGATCATCATCGCACACTCCCTATACTTTCGGGATTAGTGTTAAACCTAAATAAATGTTATTTGGCGTTTGCGTTGAGCATGAATATGATTTGATCATGTTTATTGCGATACGGTTATTCATTTGAAGTTAAAGAATAATTGTTATTCTGTTTACATGAATAAGACCTTCGATGGTTATACACCCAATGAAAATAGTTTGTTGGATCTCGATCATAGTGGTACACATATTCATAATATTGATGCCAAAAGATGCAAAGTTAATAATGATAGTGCAACTTATTTGTGGCACTGCCGTTTGGGTCATATCGGTGTAAAGCGCATGAAGAAACTCCATAAAGATGGATTTTTGGAATCACTTGGTTATGAATCATTTGATGCTTGTGAACCGTGCCTTTTTGGCAAGATGACTAAAACTCCGTTCTCCGGAACAATGGAACAAGCTACTGACTTATTGGAAATAATACATACCGATGTATGCGATCCAATCAGTGTTGATGCTCGTGGCAAGTATCGTTATTTTATGACCTTCGCAAGATAATTTGAGCAGATATGGGTATATTTACTTGATGAAACATAAGTCTGAAATAGTTCAAAGGTTCAAAGAATTTCAGAGTGAAGTGGAAAAATCATCGTAACAAGAAAATAAAGTTTCTGCGATCTGATCGCAGAGACGAATATTTGAGTACGAGTTTGGTCTTCAATTAAAACAATGTGGAATAGTTTCACAGCTCACGCCACCTGGAACACCACAACATTATGGTGTGTCCGAACGTCGTAACCACACTTTATTGGATATGGTGCGATCTATGATGTCTCTTACTGATTTATCACTATTGTTTTGGGGTTATGCATTAGAGACAGCTGCATTCACGTTAAAAGAGCACCATCTAAATCCGTTGAGACGACACCATATGAACTTTGGTTTAGCAAGAAACCCAAGTTGTCGTTTCTTAAAGTTTGGGGCTGTGATGCTTATGTGAAAAGGTTTCATCCTGATAAGCTCAAACCCAAATTGGAGAAGTGCGTCTTCATAGAATACCCAAAGGAAACTGTTGGGTACACCTTCTATCACAGATCCGAAGGCAAGATATTTGTTGCTAAAAATGGATCCTTTCTAGAGAAGGAGTTTCTCTCGAAAGAAGTGAGTGGGAGGAAAGTAGAACTTGATAAGGTAAATGTACCTTCTCCCGAATTGGAAAATAGTTCATCACTGAAATCAGTTCCAGTGATTTCTACACCAATTAGTGATGAAGGTAATGACGATGATCATGAAACTTCAGATCAAGTTATTACCGAACCTCATAGGTCAACCAGAGTAAGATCCGCACTAGAGTGGTACGGTAATCCTATTCTAGAAGTCATGTTACTAGACCATGATGAACCTACGAACTATGAGGAAGCGATGATGAGCCCAGATTCCGCGAAATGGCTTGAGGCCATAAAATCTGAGATATGATCCATGTATGAGAACAAAGTATAGACTTTGATTGACTTGCTCGATGATCAGCAAGCCATGTTAAATAAATGGATCTTCAAGAGGAAGACAGACAGTGATAGTAATGTTACTATCTTCTAAGCTCGACTTGTTGCGAAAGATTTTCGACAAGTTCAAGATGTTGAACACGATGAAATTTTCTCACTCGTATCGATGCTTAAGTCTGTCCGAATCATGTTAGCAATTGCCACATTTTATGAAATCTGGCAAATGGATGTCAAAACTGCATTCCTTAATAGATTTTTTAAAGAAGAGTTGTATATGATGCAACCAGAAGCTCTTGTTAATCCTAAAGGTGCTAACAAAATGTGCAAGCTCCAGTGATCCATCTATGGACTGGTGCAAGCATCTCAAAGTTGGAATATACGCTTTGATAAGTTGATCAAAGCATATAGTATTATACAGACTTGCGGTGAAGCCTGAATTTACAAGAAAGTGAGTGGGAGCACTACAACATTTTTGATAAGTATATGTGAATGACATATTGCTGATCGGAAATAATGTAGAATTATTCTGCAAAGCATAAAGGAGTGTTTGAAAGGAGTTCTTTAAAAGAAAGACCTCGGCAAAGCTGCTTACACATTGAGCATCAAGATCTATATAGATAGATCAAGACACTTGATAAGATTTTTCAATTAATACATACCTTGATAAATTTTTGAAATAGTTCAAAATGGAACAGTCAAAGAAGGAGTTCTTGCCTGTGTTCCAAGGTGTGAAGTTGAGTAAGACTCAAATCCCGACCACGGCAGAAAATAGAAAGAGAATGAAAGTCATTCCCTATGCATCAGTCATAAGTTCTATAAAAGTATGCCATGCTATGGTCCAGACCTATTGTATACTCTGCCCTGGTTTGGCAAGGGAGTACAATAGTGATCTAGGAGTAGATCACTGGACATTGGTCAAGAATATCCTTAGTGAGGACTAAGGAAATATTTCTCGATTATGGAGGTGATAAAAGAGCTCGTCGTAAAAGTTACAACGATACAAGCTTTTACACCGATCCAGATGACTCTAAGTCTCAATCTAGATACATATTGAAAGTGGGAGCAATTAGCTAGAGTAGCTCCGTGCAAAGCATTGTAGACATAGAATATTTGCAAAATACATACGGCTCTGAATGTGACAGACCCGTTGACTAAACTTCTCTCACGAGCAAAACATGATCACACCCTAGTAAACCCTTTGGGTGTTTGTCACATGACGATGTGAACTATGGGTGTTAATCATATACAGATATGAATATTCGTGTTAAATCACATGGCGATGTGAACTATATTATTGACTCTAGTGCAAGTGGGAGACTGAAGGAAATATGCCCTAGAGGCAATAATAAAGTTATTATTTATTTCCTTATTTCATGATAAATGTTTATTATTCATGCTAGAATTGTATTAACCGGAAACATAATACATGTGTGAATACATAGACAAACATAGTGTCACTAGTATGCCTCTACTTGACTAGCTCGTTAATCAAAGATGGTTAAGTTTCCTAACCATAGACATGAGTTGTTATTTGATTAACGGTATCACATCATTAACATAATGATGTGATTGACATGACCCATTCCGTTAGCCTAGCACTTGATCGTTTAGTATGTTGCTATTGCTTTCTTCATGACTTATACATGTTCCTATAACTATGAGATTATGCAACTCCTGTTTACCGAAGGAACACTTTGGGTGCTACCAAACGTCACAACGTAACTGGGTGATTATAAAGGAGCACTACAGGTGTCTCCAAAGGTACATGTTGGGTTGGCGTATTTCGAGATTAGGTTTTGTCACTCCGATTGTCGGAGAGGTATCTCTGAGCCCTCTCGGTAATGCACATCACTATAAGCCTTGCAAGCAATGTAGCTAAATGAGTTAGTTACGGAATGATGAATTACGTAATGAGTAAAGAGACTTGCCGGTAACGAGATTGAACTAGGTATTGGATACCGACGATCGAATCTCGGGCAAGTAACATACGATGACAAAGGGAACAACGTATGTTGTTATGCGGTTTGACCGATAAAGATCTTCGTAGAATATGTAGGAGCCAATATGAGCATCCAGGTTCTGCTATTGGTTATTGACCGAGAATAGTTCTAGGTCATGTCTACATAGTTCTCGAACCCGTAGGGTCCGCACGCTTAAGGTTTCGATGACAATTATATTATGAGTTTATGAGTTTTGATGTACCGAAGGAGTTCGGAGTCCCGGATGAGATCGGGGACATGACGAGGAGTCTCGAAATGGTCGAGACGTAAAGATCGATATATTGGACGACTATATTCGGAGTTCGGAAAGGTTCCGAGTGATTCGGGTATTTTTCGGAGTACCGGAGAATTACGGGAATTCGCCGGGGAGTATATGGACCTTATTGGGCCATACGGGAATAGAGGAGAGAGGCCAAAAGGAAGGAGGCCTGCGCCCCCCCTCTGGTCCGAATTGGACAAGGGGCGCAGCCCCCCTTTCCTTCTTCCTCTCCCCCTCTTGCCCCTTCTCCTACTCCAACAAGGGAGGCGGAATCCTACTAGGACTTGGGAGTCCTAGTAGGACTCCACACTTGGCGCGCCCCCTCCTAGGGCCGGCCTCCTCCCCCCTTGCTCCTTTATATACGGGGGCAGGGGGCACCCCATGACACACAAGTCGATCTACGGATCGTTCCTTAGCCGTGTGCGGTGCTCACCTCCACCATATTCCACCTCGGTCATATTGTCGCGGAGTTTAGGCGAAGCCCTGCACCGGTAGAACATCATCATCGTCACCACGCCGTCGTGCTGACGGAACTCATCTCCGAAGCTTTGCTGGAGCGGAGCCCGGGGATCGTCATCGAGCTGAACGTGTGCTGAACTCGGAGGTGCCGTACGTTCGGTGCTTGGATCGGTCGGATCGTGAAGACGTACGACTACATCAACCTCGTTGTCATAACGTTTCTGCTTACGGTCTACGAGGGTACGTGGACAATACTCTCCCCTCTCGTTGCTATGCCATCACCATGATCTTGCGTGTGCGTAGGAAATTTTTTGAAATTACTACGTTCCCCAACAGAAAGAACTGTGTGCGATGTTGTTGTTAATGGCACACATTTTTTCTTGGCTGATCGTGTGTGTAGTGTAGATTGATCGCACACGTTTTTGTCCTGGCTGATCGTGTGTGCGGTGGAGATTGATCGCACACGTAGTGGATCCTAGAAACGTGTCTAATCTCCACGTCTATCGCAGACGTTTTGCTTTTGCAAAGTGTAGTGTAATCCCTAATTAATCCCTACTTAATCCCTAATTAAAAAATCACCTTTTTGAATTTGAAAGTAGGCAATCACTTATTTCATATCCAACCAGGTTTATTACAAATATAGGTTCAACCACGAATGCATAATTTTATGCACAAGTACATATCCTGAAGAACTACAGAAGCACCAAGTAAAGAATGATGGACCACAGTTGTACTAAAGACTGTAAAGGGAGAGGCGAAAGACATTCTGGTTGCTGGAGAAGCTGAAGAGAATGCCCATATTGTGCCCTCCTCCATGCGTAACGCGCGCACGATTCTAGGCCAACCCCTTGTGATGGTTGCCCGTCCATCCTTCACTGTCTTCATTATGACTTCTCGATGCTCATTGTAGTCTGGATGAAATACTTTAACCTTCATTGCGTGTCCACCAATCATGTATTTTGCGAGGTAATCTTGAGTGAACTGCTTCGGGAACCACTGCGAACGAAAAAGATTCAAACAATGTTGTCTAACAACTCATTATGGGCTGTAAAAAGAGAAGGTTGCAGAGTTTGTAGTTACCATCCTACAGCTCACTGTTGTGTTGGTTAGAGCATAAAAAAATAAATTGCTTGCCACCATTCGTATCTTTTTGCTAATAATCCTTGTCAGTTTCCTCACTTCATGCTTGTTCATGAATATCTCATTGCCCCATACGCAAAAAGGGTCGATGCGTGGATCCTTGCCAAGGGCATATGTACCTACAAGCAACAAGTCAATATTAGAAGCTAACAAGGGTCCAGGCCTGGATCTATATGTACTACATTATGGAATGACGGGGGAGTACAAGCTGAGGGATGAAGCTAACCTCGGCGGAAAATGGTGGACACTCCCGTTGTTGTCCTGCATAAGTAGTGGAAAGGCATGATAAGTTCGACAACCTTAACATCAAACAAATATAGCAAAGATAAACAATATCATCTCCAAATGATAGCTTGAATGTGTTGGTTTCAGCATGTTGTTAAAGCATATATAAAATGGAAGGCAATGTTACCGACAGCAGGCTTAACAGCCATCAAATATTGCAATTCAAACTGGTATTGTTGAAAATGAATAGAACGTAGGTAATGCTTAAACATCACTGGATAAATGTGTAAAACTGAAATAAAGGGCATGTGTTAACTGTTAACTACACCAAGCATAACTGGAACCAAATATAGCCGTTCAAACTAGTATTGATGCAGTCAAGCGGCACAGTTCCGACTTGCAAATAATGAACAACACATTGTGAATGACTGAAATAAACAAGGCATAAATGATCAGTATAACAACCAAATATAGCCATTGAAAACTGGACAGGGTCTCACTAGAACCAACCTAACAAGCAAATATAGAGAAACAGGGCATATGCTTGAAAACTGGACAAATGCTCACTGCAACCAACCTAACAAGAAAATACAGATAAACAAGGCATCTGCTTGAAAACTGGACAAATGCTAAAAAAAGCAACCTAACAACCAAACTACAGATAAACAAGGCATATGCTTGATAACTGGACAAATGCTCACTGCAACCAAACTAAGACAAAATACATATAAACAAGGCATCGGCTTGATAACTGGAAAAATGCTCATTGCAACCAACCTAACAACCTAACACAGATAAACAAGGCATCTACTCACTATAAACAACCAAATATAGCCATTCGTGAAACTGAAGTGGACAATTCATACTTAAACATCACATAGCCCTATTGAACAATACATTTTTGCATAACTAAAATAATTAAACAGGGCACAGTTATAGCACCGCACGGCAAATTCTACAACAACAAAGGGTACGGGTTGGCAAGCTAGAAAAGGTAAGATTTGCTGATAGGATGTTGACTCACATTTCATGGACCGGATCCTTCCAGTTGGAAGAGAACATACCCATGGTGGAAGAACCTTTGTGGGTGCCCTCCTCGTGGTCGTAGTCGATGAGATCTGACTTGGCAATTGAGGATTCCAAGCCGCCGCCGTAGAACATGTCCTTTAGAAATGACAAAATGGGCTCGATGGCGTATAAGGATCGCAAATCCTTGACCGCTTGGCGGAAGTGATCAGTGGCAGGGCCGTCGAAGAGATCGACGGCGGTTGAACCAGAGGGGTTGGAGATGGACCACGTAACCTGTGACATGGCCCGCGTGAAGCCGTCGCTATCGACGAGCTTGATGTCGTAGCCAGCTTTCCCGAGATACAGTAATACGCAAGCCCGTTGACATGATGCCTTCGACATGGCAACATATTCAACGTCTTCGCCGGCTTCCACGGTGACGTGTTGCTCTGGGATCGATAGGTCGGGGCGAACGGCGGCCACCTCACAAACGTCCGCCGGAGAGGCCATGATAAACCACTTCTTGGCCGAACGCTCGTCGGGCTCCCCGGGATACGTGGTCGAGCTTAGGCTGCGACATTCTGGAGCAGGGAATGTGGATCTGGTGGGGAGGGACACCGCAGGCCTCATCTAAAAACTCAAGGGAGTGGGGCGACTGTATGGGAATCGCTAGGTAACCTGAAGTTTATTATCTAAGCTAGGAGGAATGGGCAGACCGGCGTGGGTTGGCGGCGGCGCCGGTTGTGGCCGCGTGATAGGGTTTCAGGGGGGAGGAGGCGGGTGGGGGACTGTGGTGGTGGGGGGGTTGTGGTGTTTGAGGATACGCCGCGGCTACTGAATTTTTTAGTAATGGTGGGCGGAGATGGTGGTGGGCGAGGGAGGGCGACGGTTCAAATGCCTCGGCTACTGCAATTTTACTATTAGGTCGGTGCTGGAGGAGTGTGGGTGATTGTTGAAGTATGGCGCCTACTAAAATTTGGGTAAAGGAATTGATGCGGGGCGGGAGTGGCCAAGATCACGCAGTCGTGGTGATTTCGTAGCGCACTTGCATCGCACACGGTTAAGCCAGTATACCTGCACCATTTTGCTCACGCTTGCGCGGTCGGGGTGATTTCATAGTGCACTTGCATCGCACACGGTTAAACCAGTACCTCCACCATTTTCTCACGCTTGTTTAGTCGTGGTGATTTCATAGCGCACTTGCATCGCACACGGTTAAGCCAGTATACCTGCACCATTTTGCTCACGCTTGCGCAGTCGGGGTGATTTCATAGTGCACTTGCATCGCACACGGTTAAACCAGTACCTCCACCATTTTCTCACGCTTGTTTAGTCGTGGTGATTTCATAGCGCACTTGCATCGCACACGGTTAAGCTAGTACCTACACCATTTTGCTCGCGCTTGCACAATTGTGGTGATTTCACCACACACTTGCATCGCACACAGTTAAACCAATACCTCCACCATTTGCTCACGCTTGTGCAGTCGTTCTGATTTTACAGCGCACTTGCATCGCACATGATTAAGCCTCTTCCAAAGTATCAGGGTTTCGAATGAAAACTCATCTGTTACAAAGGGATTTCACTTTTTTGAACTTATTTGAACTCCAAACTTCTTGTGTGTTCGAAATGCACCATTAAAAGCCACATCATCAATTTTCAACTCTTCCTGACTTCATTTGGTATTTTTCATGCATTTACTGATTTTTGTGAGCTAAATGACCATGAAATTTGAAAGCACTTCAAATGAACTCTGAAATGGTTGAAAGTTGGCATGCTATATATCATCATTTCACCCGCATTACGAACCTCTTACAAATCAGAGCTTCGCTAAACAAGAAGCCTTGTGGTTCTGCTACCTGAGCATGCGTTGGTATTCCCTTGAAAAGGAAAGGGTGATGCAACAAAGTAGCGTAAGTATTTCCCTCAGTTTTTGCGAACTAAGGTATCAATCCAGTAGGAGGCTACACTCAAATCCCTCGTACCTGCATGGTTATGAGAATATCTAGGCATGATCATGTATATAGTCATCACGTCCGCGACAAGTAGATCGAAATGATTCTACATCTACTACTATTACTCCAAACATCGACCGCTATCCAGCATGAATCTAGAGTATTAAGTTCATAAGAACAGAGTAATGCATTAGGCAAGATGACATGATGTAGAGGGATAAACTCAAGCAATATGATATAAACCCCATCTTTTTTATCCTCGATGTCAACAATACAATACGTGCCTTGCTGCCCCTGCTGTCACTAGGAAAGGACACCGCAAGATTGAACACAAAGCTAAGCACTTCTCCCATTGCAAGAAAGATCAATCTAGTAGGCCAAACCAAACTGATAATTCGAAGAGACTTGCAAAGATAACAAATCATACATAAAAGAATTCGGAGGAGATTCAAACATTGTTCACAGATAATCTTGATCATAAACCCACAATTCGTCGGATCTCGACAAACACACCGCAAAAAGAATTACATCGAATAGATCTCCAAGAAGATCAAGGAGAACTTTCTATTGAGATCCAAAGAGAGAGAAGGAGCCATCTAGCTAATAACTATGGACCCGAAGGTCTGAGGTAAACTACTCACACATCATCGGAGAGGCTATGGTGTCGATGTAGAAGCCCTCCGTGATCGATTCCCCCTCCGGCGGAGCGCCAGAAAAGGCCTCAAGATGGGATCTCATGGGTACAGAAGGTTGTGGTGTTGGAAATAGGGTTCATGGTGCTCTCGGATGTTTTCAGGGTATATGAGTATATATAGGCGAAATAAGTCAATCAGGGGAGCCACGAGGGGCCCACGAGGGTGGGGGTGCGCCTCCCTGCCTCGTGGCCGCCTCGTTGCTTCCTTGACGTCAAATCCAAGTCTCCTGGATTGCGTTTGTTCCAAAAACGACTCTCCCGAAGGTTTCATTCCGTTTGGACTCCGTTTGATATTCCTTTTCTGCAAAACACTGAAACAGGCAAAAAGCAGCAATTTGGACTGGGCCTCCGGTTAATAGGTTAGTCCCAAAAATAGTATAAAAGTGTAGTGTATAGTAAAGCCCATTAAACATCTTAAACAGATAATATAATAGCATGGAACAATCAAAAATTATAGATACGTTGGAGACGTATCAAGCATCCCCAAGCTTAATTCCTTCTTGTCCTCGAGTAAGTAAATGCTAAAAACAGAATTTTTGATGTGGAATGCTACCTAGCTAATTCTCAATGCAATTTTCTTTATTGTGGCATGAATGTTCAGATCCGAAAGATTCAAGACAAAAGTTTAATATTGACATAAGAGTAATAATACTTCAAACATACTAACAAAGTAATCATGTCTTCTCAAAATAACATGGCCAAATAAGGTTATCCCTACAAAATCATATAGTCTGGCTATGCTCTATCTTCATCACACAAAATATTTAAATCATGCACAACCCCGGTTTTAGCCAAGCAATTGTTTCATACTTTAGTATTCTCAAACTTTTTCAATCTTCACGTAATACATGAGCGTGAGCCATGGACATAGCACTATAGGTGGAATAGGATGGTGGTTGTGGAGAAGACAAAAAAGGAGAAGATAGTCTCACATCAACTAGGCGTATCAACGGGCTATGGAGATGCCCATTAATAGATATCAATGTGAGTGAGTAGGGATTGCCATGCAACGGATGCACAAGAGCTATAAGTGTATGAAAGCTCATCAAAAGAAACTAAGTGAGTGTGCATCCAACTTGCTTGCTCACGGAGACCTAGGGCAATTTGAGGAAGCCCATCATTGGAATATACAAGCCAAGTTCTATAATGAAAAATTCCCACTAGTATATGGAAGTGACAAGATAGGAGACTCTCTATCATGAAGATCATGGTGCTACTTTGAAGCACAAGTGTGGTAAAAGGATAGTAACATTGTCCCTTCTCTCTTTTTCTCTCATTTTTTTGGTGGGCTTCTTCGGCCTTTTTTTATTTGGGCTTCTTTGGCCTCTTTTATTTTTCATAAAGTCCTGAGACTCGTCCCAACTTGTGAGGGAATCATTGCTTCCATCATCCTTTCCTCACATGGGACAATGCTCTAATAATGAAGATCATCACACTTTTATATACTTACAACTCAAGAATCTTAGAACAAAATATGACTCTATGTGGATGCCTCCGGCGGTGTACCGGGATAATGAATCAAGAGTGACATGTATGAAAGAATTATGAATGGTGGCTTTGTCACAAATACGATGTCAACTACATGATCATGCAAAGCAATATGGCAATGGTGGAGCATGTCATAACAAACGTAACGTGGAGAGTTGCATGGCAATATATCTCGGAATGGCTATGGAAATGCCATAATAGGTAGGTATGGTGGCTGTTTTGACGAAGGTATATAGTGGGTGTATGGTACCGGCGAAAGTTGCGTAGCACAAGAGAGGCTAGCAATGGTGGAAGGGTGAGAGTGCGTATAATCCATGGACTCAACATTAGTCATGAAGAACTCACATACTTATTGAAAAAATCTAAAAGTTATCAAAACAAAGTACTACACACATGCTCCTAGGGTAAGGGTTGGTAGGAGTTAACCATCGCGCGATCCCGACCTCCACACATAAGGAAGACAATCAATAAATAAATCATGCTCCAACTTCATCACCTAACGGTTCACCATACATGCATGCTACGGGAACCACAAACTTTTAACACAAGTATTCCTCAAATTCACAACTACTCAACTAGCATGACCCTAATATTACCATCCTCATATCTCAAAACAATCATCAAGTATCAAACTTCTTATAGTATTCAATGCGCTTTATATGATAGTTTTTATTATACCTATCTTGGATGCTCATCATATTAGGACTAAAATTTTAACCTAAGAAATTACCATGCTGTTCTAAAGGACTCTCAAAATAATATAAGTGATGCATGAGAGATCAATAATTTCTATAAAATAAAACCACCACCGTGCTCTAGAAAGATATAAGTGAAGTACCAGAGCAAAATTATCTAGTTCAAAAGATATAAGTGAAGCACATAGAGTATTCTAATAAATTCCGATTCATGTGTGTCTCTCCCAAAAGGTGTGTCCAGCAAGGATGATTGTGGTAAACTAAAAAGCAAAGATTCAAATCATACAATACGCTCCAAGCAAAACACATATCATGTGGTGAATAAAAATATAGCATCAAGTAAAGTTACCGATGAACGAAGACGAAAGACGGGATGCCTTCCGGGGCATCCCCAAGCTTAGGCTTTTGGTTGTCCTTAAATTTTACCTTGGGGTTCCTTGGTAATCCCCAAGATTAGGCTCTTGCCACTCCTTATTCCATAATCCATCAAATCTTTACCCAAAAATTTGAAAACTTCACAACACAAAACTCAACAGAAAATCTCATGACCTCCGTTAGTGAAATAAAACAAACCACCACTTTAAGGTACTGTAATGAACTCATTCTTTATTTATATTGGTGTTAAAACTACTGTATTACAACTTCTCTATGGTTTATACCCCCCGATACTAGCCATAGATTCATCAAAATAAGCAAACAACACACGAAAAACAGAATCTGTCAAAAACAGAACAGTCTGTAGCAATCTGTAAGTTTCGTATACTTCTGGAACCCCAAAACTTCTACCAAAATAGGAAGTCCTAGATAATTTGTTTATTGATCTTATTCAAAAAGAATCAACTGAAAATAACGTTTCTCTTATTTATGAAAATTATTATCGTGCGTGCCAAAGTTTCTGTTTTTCAGCAAGATCAAATTAACTATCACCCAAGAAGATCCTATAGGTTTTACTTGGCACAAACACTGATTAAAACATAAAACCACATCTGACCAGAGGCTAAATGAATTACTTATTACTAAACAGGAACAAAAAGCAAAGAACAAAAATAAAATTGCGTTGCCTCCCAACAAGCGCTATCGTTTAACGCCCTTAGCTAGGCATAAAAGCGAGAATAGATCTAAGTATTGCCATCTTTGGTATTCAATTCATAGGTGGCTCTCATAATAGATTCATAAGGTAATTTCATTTTCTTCCTAGGAAAGTGTTCGATGCCTTTCCTTAATAGAAATTGGAATCTAATATTTCCTTCTTTCATATCAATAATTGCACCAATCGTTCTAAGGAAAGGTCTACCAAGAATAATAGGACATGAAGGATTGCAATCTATATCAAGAACAATAAAATCTACGGGCACATAATTCCTATTTGCAAAAATAAGAACATCATTAATCCTTCCCATAGGTTTCTTAATGGTGGATCCGCAAGGTGCAAGTTTAAAGAGCAACCATCAAATTCACGGAAACCTAGCACATCACACAAAGTTTTCGAAATCGTGGAAACACTAGCACCCAAATCACACAAAGCATAGCATTCATGATCTTTAATTTTAATTTTAATAGTAGGTTCCCACTCATCATAAATTTTTCTAGGGATAGAAACTTCTAATTTAAGTTTTTCTTCATAAGATTGCATTAAAGCATCAACGATATGTTTAGTAAAAGCTTTATTTTGACTATAAGCATGAGGAGAATTTAACATGGATTGCAACAAGGAAATACAATCTATTAAAGAACAATTATCATAATTAAATTCCTTGGAATCCAAAATAGTGGATTCATTGCTATGTAAAGTTTTGACCTCTTCAATCCCACTTCTACCAATTTTTGCATCAAGATCTAAAAACTCTGAATCATTGGGACGCCTCTTAACTAAAGTTGACTCATCTCTAGTCCTATCATTATCAAGATTCATATTGCAAAACAAAGATTTAATAGGATACACATCAATCACTCTTAGATCTTCATCCCTATTGTCATGAAAACTAGAAGAACTCGCTTTTACAAAGCAATCTTTTTTTGTACGCATTCTAGCGGTTCTTTATTTGCACTCATCAATGGAAATTCTCATGGCTTTGAGGGACTCATTGATATCATGCTTAGGTGGAATAGATCTAAGTTTCAAAGAATCAACATCAAGAGAAATTCTATCCACGTTCCTAGCCAACTCATCAATCTTAGGCAATTTTTCTTCAAGCAAAGCATTGAAATTCTTTTGAGAAATCATAAACTCTTTAACACTAATCTCAAAATCATAGGGTAAATTATTAAAATTTCCATAAGAGTTGTTTTAGGAATTACCATAATTATTAGAGGAATTACTAGGGAACGGCCTAGGATTAAAGTTTCCTCTATAAGCATTGTTACCAAAATTGTTCCTACCAACAATATTCACATCCATAGATTCATTATGATTTTGAATCAAAGTGGATAAAGGCATATCATTAGGATCAGAGGAAACACTCTTATTAGCAAACAATTACATAAGTTCATCCATCTTTCCACTCAAAACATTAATCTCTTCTATCGCATGAACCTTTTTACTAGTAGATCTTTCGGTGTGCCATTGAGAATAATTAATCATAATAATATCTAGGAGTTTAGTAGCTTCTCCTAAAGTGATTTCCATAGAAGTGCCTCCCGCAGCCGAATCTAAAAGATTTCTAGAAGCAAAATTCAATCCGGCATAAAATTTTTGTATAATCATCCATAAATTCAAACCATGTGTAGGGCAATTACGTATCATTAATTTCATTCTCTCCCAAGATTGTGCAACATGTTCATGATCTTAGCGGGAGGAAAATACTTAGAGATAAAAGCATCTTTGCACTTATTCCATAAATCAATACAATTTTTAGGCAAAGACAAAAACCAAGTTTTAGCATGATCTCTAAGTGAAAACAGAAATAGCTTCAATTTAACAATATCATTATCCACATCTCTCTTCTTTTGCATATCGCACAAATCAACAAAGTTGTTTAGATGTGTAGCGGCATCTTCATGAGGCCAGAGAATTGATCTTTCATGACAAGATTTAACAAAGCAGCATTAATTTCGCAATATTCAGCATTGGTAATAGGAGCAATCGGAGTGCTAAGAAAATCATTGTTGTTGGTATTGGAAAAATCACACAATTTAGTATTATCTTGAGCCATCGTGACAAACAATCCAACACACAAGCACCCAAGAGGCAAGCGAAAAAGAGGCGAACGGGAAAAAGAGGGCGAATAAAACGGCAAGGGTGAAGTGGGGGAGAGGAAAATGAGAGGCAAATGGCAAATAATGTAATGCGAGGGATAAGAGTTTGTGATGGGTACTTGGTATGTCTTGACTTGTGTGTATACTCCCCAACAACGCGCCAGAAATCCTTCTTGCTACCTCTTGAGCATGTGTTGGTTTTCCCTTGAAGAGGAAAGGGTTATGCAGCAAAGTAGCGTAAGTATTTCCCTCAGTTTTTGACAACCAAAGTATCAATCGAGTAGGAGGCTATACTCAAATCCCTCGTACCTGCACAAACAAATAAGAACCTTGCAACCAACGCGATAAAGGGGTTGTCAATCCCTTCACGGCCACTTGCAAAAGTGAGTTCTGATAGAGATAATAAGATAAATATTTTTGGTAATTTTATGATATAGATTGGAAAGTAAAGATTGCAAAATAAAATAGATCAGAAACTTATATGATGGAAAATAGACCCGGGGGCCATAGGTTTCACTAGTGGCTTCTCTCAAGATAGCATAAGTATTACGGTGGGTGAACAAATTACTGTCGAGCAATTGATAGAAAAGTGCATAGTTATGATAATATCTAGGCATGATCATCTATATAGGCATCACGTCCGCGACAAGTAGATCAAAACAGTTTTGCATCTACTACTATTACTCCACACATCGACTGCTATCCAGCATGCATCTAGAGTATTAAGTTCATAAGAATAGAGTAACGCATTAGGCAAGATGACATGATGTAGAGGGATAAACTCAAGCAATATGATATAAACCCCATCTTTTTATCCTCGATGGAAACAATACAATATGTGCCTTGCTGCCCCTGCTGTCACTAGGAAAGGACACCGCAAGATTGAACCCAAAGCTAAGCACTTCTCCCATTGCAAGAAAGATCAATCTAGTAGGCCAAACCAAACTGATAATTCGAAGAGACTTGCAAAGATAACAAATCATACATAAAAGAATTCGGAGGAGATTCAAACATTGTTCACAGATAATCTTGATCATAAACCCACAATTCGTTGGATCTCGACAAACACACCGCAAAAAGAATTACATCGAATAGATCTCCAAGAAGATTGAGAACTTTGTATTGAGATCCAAAGAGAGAGAAGGAGCCATCTAGCTAATAACTATGGACCCGAAGGTCTGAGGTAAACTACTCACACATCATCGGAGAGGCTATGGTGTTGATGTAGAAGCCCTTCATGATCGATTCCCCCTCCGGCGGAGCGCCGGAAAAGGCCCCAAGATGGGATCTCACGGGTACAGAAGGTTGCGGCGGTGGAAATAGTGTTTCGTGGTGCTCTCGGATGTTTTCAGGGTATATGTGTATATATAGGCCAAAGAAGTCGATCAGGGGAGCCACGAGGGGCCCACGAGGGTGGGGGGGCATGCCTACCCCCCCTGGGCGTGCTCCCTGCCTCGTGGCCGCCTCTTTGCTTCCTTGATGTCCACTCCAAGTCTCCTGGATTGCGTTTGTTCTCAAAATGACTCTCCCGGAGGTTTCATTCCGTTTGGACTCCGTTTGATATTCCTTTTCTGCCAAACACCGAAATAGGCAAAAAAAAACAGCAATTTGGACTGGGCCTCCGGTTAATAGGCTAGTCCCAAAAATATTATAAAAGTATAGTGTATAATAAAGCCCATTAAACATCTGAAACAGATAATATAATAGCATGGAACAATCAAAAAATTTAGATACATTGGAGATGTATCAGGTTCCGATAGGAAAATCGTACCAGCGTCCTGGCTCGTCCGCAAACATTTGGAATCTCGGGTTTTGAATACCCATAAAATCCAAAACTCACCAGAAAGTCATCAAAGGTGGCATGGTGTCACGTCATGGCACATATATGCCATGGTAAAAACATTGCCAATTTGGTCCAAGCTTTATTACAAACCTCTTACAAACCAGAGCTTTCTCCGAACAAGAAGCCTTGTGGTTCCGATAGGGAAACATGTTCCCCTTGTTGTTGAAACGTAATCATGACCTCTTTTCGCTTTATATTTTATTCTACGGGCAACATGGAATTACATGATATCCATGCTGAAATATAAACTTATTCAGGGGTCGTTTGGCCTTCTTATATATACAATAATTGAGTTTCCTAGGCATTTAATGTCCATAATTCAAATCTGAACTACAAATACATGCTCAATTTCACCAAAATGGCTAGAAAAATTATACATGCATGTTCCCTTGGGTGCATGTTTAATTAGGTCCCATGCCAGGAATGGGAACAAATTACAACCGTACCGGTGTCCTGGCTCGTCCTCAGACATTTGGAATCTCGTGTTTTAAATCCCCATAAAATCCAAAACTCACCAGAAAGTCATCAAAGGTGGCATGGTGTCACGTCATGGCACATATATGTCGTGGTAAAAATATTGCCAATTTGGGCCAATCTTTATTACAAACCTCTTACAAACCGTAGCTTCTCTCAAGGAAGCCTAATGGTTCCGATAGGGAAATGTGTTCCCCTTGTGGCGAAATGTAGTCGCTCCCTCTTTTCTCCTTGTATTGTCTTCTACGGGCAACATGGAACGACATGATATCCATGCTGAAATTTAAACTTATTCAGGGTTTGTTTGGCCTTTTTATACACTACTTGAGTTTCCTAGGCATTTAATGTTCATAATTCAAATCTGAAGTAAAAATACATGCTCCAGTTCACCAAAATGGCTAGAAAAATTATACATGCATGTGTCCTTGGGTGCATGTTTAGGTCCCATGCAAGGAATGGGAATGAATTACAACTTGACCGGCGTCTTGGCTCGTCCTCAAACATTTGGAATCTCGGTTTTAAATCCCCATAAATCCAAAACTCACCAGAAAGTCATTAAAGCTGGCATGGTGTCACGTCATGGCACATATATGTCGTGGTAAAAACATTGCCAATTTGGGCAAAGCTTTATTACAAACCTCTTACAAACCGGAGCCTGTCGCAAGAACCCTCATGGTTTCGATAGGGAAATGTGTCCCCTTGTGGGCCAAACGATAATCGCTCCCTCTTCTAGCCTCGTATTTTTTCTACACGCAACACGTACGGAACAACGGGAGATTCGCGCTGAACTTTGAAATTATTCACGGTTTGTTTGACCCTTTTATTCATTAATTGAGTTTTCTAGGCATTTAATGTCCATAATTCAAATCCGAACTACAAATACATGCTCCAGTGCACCAAAATGGCTAGAAAAAACGTACATGTGTCCTTGGGGAGCATGTTTAGGGTTTGTATGGCCATTGTATATATTACCAATTAAGTTTTCTACACATTAAATGTAGTCCATAATTCAAATTTGAACTACAAGCACAAAATGGGTGGGATATCATACATGTGTCATTGGGTGCATGTTTAGGTCTCATTTAAGGACTGGGAATGAATTACAAACTTGTCGTCGTCCTGAAACATTGAGAATCTCGGTTTTTAAATCCTAGTAAATCAAAAACTCACCCAAAAAACATGAAACTTGGCCTGGTTTCATGACATGGCACATATATGCCGTGGTAAAAAAATCGTCCAGTTTGAGAAGAGGCGCACACATTAGTAGCCAACGAAGTCCTTTTTGAAACAATAAGCTGACATGTTAATATCACAAATGGTTGTATCATATGAACCGTGTCAATATTTAACCATACTCAGTGGCATGCGTGCAGCTATTTGATTAGACGGGACGAGCATGAGAAGTCCAGCATGCAGGCTCGACGGGACGCGTGCGAGCAGTTCGCCGCGCAGGCTCGACGGGACGCGTGCATCCTGTCCACCTCGCAGGCTCAACGGGGCACGTGCGAGCAACAAGGCCTCCCATGCTCACCGGGAAGCGAGCTCTTTGACCTCCATGCATTAGTCGCAGCCCGCCTCGCTCAAAACTTCGTCATTAATGGGTTAATTAAAGCGCCTGAACGTAGGGTTTTTTAGGGGTGGACGCAGGGTGTTTGGTTGTGATCCGATGGCAGCATTTGCTTTGTTCATGTTTTCAACTCATATTACGGCCTAATTTAAATTGCCACATAGGGCAACGGATAATAGGACGACAAATAAAATGGCAACGGATAGTACAACAACAAATTTACAATGGCGCAGATAATAATTGTCTTACATATTCCGGATAATTTTAAATGCCACATGCCGCAAAGTTCGGAAGACACGGGGGCAAGAAAAGAAGGAAATCGAAGACAACAATCTACTCCCTCCGTTCCGATTTACTCATCGTGATTTTAGTTCAAATTTGGACTAAAACCAAGACGAGTAAATCGCAATGGAGGGAGTAGATCGCTACTATATCTACTCTTCGATGGATCGTCGGGCGATGACATCCTCCAGCTCCATCGTCAATTCCTCACGGCTTTGCTTGAAAGCAGCCACGGATTCCTCCACCTCCTGCCCGCGCTCGATCCGGATCTTCCTCAAGTCACCCATTAGTTCCTCGACGACCGTTGTCAGCGTCATCCCCGAGGCACTGCTCTACTCATACGGCATCTTCAATCTGGCGGCCTCCTCCTCCTTCTCGATGAGGGCCTTGAGTTGCTTTGCATTGTCACCCATGAGTTGCTCGACGATGCCGATCGCCTTGTCAACCGAGGCATTGCTAATCTCGAGAAGCTTCATCAAGTCATCGACCAGCTCCTTCTGCTTAATGAGGCCAGCGAGAATGTCATCGTTGCCGGCCAAGGACTTCAGCAACGCTAGCTCGTCGCGATCGCCGACGCGGCGAGTGCGCTTGTGAGAGCACTCGCGTGCCCGTGAGAGCTCGTTCGAGGGCTCCGCGGCATGCCGGGACATCTCTTCTATGGCTGCAGCTGCCGCTTCGCGGCGGGACCTCTCTAGTGCTTCAGCGGCCTTGGTCTTTGCTGCCTGGTTATATGCCCACCCGACACTCCTCCTACCGGTCATGGCGGAAGGACTTGACAGGAAAGACCAGTTTTGTAGGTGATGAGGAGAGGAAATGTGAAGTAATTTTCGAGTGGGTAGCTTTTATTGCCCGGTGCTAAGTGTGAACACATATAAGTTTGATCTGTGTGAACAGATTTGCAATTACTTATTGCGTTGTAATCTGTAATGTGAGGAGAAACAAAGTCAAAATTTATTGATGGTTCTGGGCCCACAAAGCCCCATTTTTGTTGTTCTGTCTCATCGCAAACAATTCTTTTGGATCAATCGTATGCCACGAATTGGAAACCCGAAACGTGGGCCCTTGTTCTCGGATGTACGTGTACGCGTCTACCCACTATCACACATGAACTTACTATAGTAACCGTCTGTGTTATATTTTCTCATCCCAAACAGTTCATCCGAGTGGGTTGTTTGCAACGTGTCACACACATCTGGTTTACACGAATCGTTTGTGTTATTTGGGCTTATCGCAAATGTCGCATATCACACACATCTTGTTAAGATGAACCGTTTCCGTTTTCTAGCCTAATCGAAAACAGTTTGTCCGAGTGAACTGTATGTCGTATATATCACACACCTTGATTTGGCTGACCATTTCTGTTGCATTCCCTAATAGCACATAGTTCATCGGAGGGAACTGTATGCCGTATATCGCACACACATTGATATGGCTGCCTGTTTCTGTTCTTCTTCCTCATCACAAACAGTTCGGTTGAATCAACTGTATGCCCTGCATCGCACACGCAACTAAAATCTGAACCGTGTTTGATGCATTGGTCATCGCAAATGTTTTGGACATTTTTGACGGTTCTCGGACACCACCGTTTGCGATTATTGCATCGCACACAGTTTCTCGAAGGGTCTCTGATCATAGTGTCATGTTAGCAGCATCTTGCAGTAGTGTTTACACCGCATAATGTACAACCTGGAGGGTCCTAGCTGACCTGGAGGTTCAGGAGGCTCATCCAGCAGTCTAGAGCAATTATAGATAGGTCATGATGCCCAACCAGGAGTCTACCCGAAGGCATCGGGCCGCACTATGTCCGAATTATGAGCGACATCAAATCCATACTAACCCTGGTCAAAGGCTCCGGGCTAGGTTCAGGGGCAACTAGGGGCAGCACAAATAGAGTTTTAGAGGGGCTCTCTCATGCTTTTGCATAGGGTTTATGGGTGATATATTTTTCGTAAGTCTTGTTGATTCCCAAGATCATCCAAAGCATACCCCCAATTTATGGTACAATTTTTCCTAGGACTTAAAAATAAAGATAGCATAGGCAAAAATAAGGGAGTCTCCTTCTTTTCACCTTCTGCAATTAGTTGAGGGGGGCTCCTCCCATGTATGTTTTTCTTCCATTGCACTAAGCTATTGTGTATACACCTAAACACAAGGTTAGACCACTTACCACCTTGTCATTAACACCAAAACTCTCAAGGGCGGCATATATGCCCTTACAGATAGAAAGCCACTGGAGTGGGAGAAAGAGGCTCCATGCAGTGTGCAGGTGAAAAAATGTATTGTGTTATGAAGCGAAGCCGGGGAGAGGGCACGGTGGTCGCCATAGAGGAAGGCAAAGGAAGATGGTCACGATAACAATCATGCTGGCACGTCCTAAAGTTGAAGTAGATGTTATGTATAATGTTTGGGGGCCAAGAAAGCACATGCGGCAAAAGGGAAGGAAGCCTAGGAGACATTAGAAAGCAAAGCAATAATTGTAGCT
Organism: Triticum timopheevii; assembly: GCA_963921465.1. Classification (NCBI taxonomy): domain Eukaryota; kingdom Viridiplantae; phylum Streptophyta; class Magnoliopsida; order Poales; family Poaceae; genus Triticum; species Triticum timopheevii. Next base: position 108,032,279 of record OY997264.1, read on the forward strand.
TCGACGCAATTTAATTTGGGGGTGTCTATGTGGCACACGCTAGAGCGGTCGATTTCAGACAAGGCCAAACTTTCTTGTTTTAGTAATTAAGGGGAGAAAGTTTTGCGCATGATGACCCACAAGTATAGGGTATATATTGTAGTCCTTTCGATAAGTAAGGGTGTCGAAGCCAACGAGGAGCATAAGGAAATGACAAGCGGTTTTCAGCAAGGTATTCTCTGCAAGCACTGAAAAATCGGTAACTGGTAGTTTTGTGATAAGATAATTCGTAATGGGTAACAAGTAACAAGTGTAACAAAGGTGCAGCAAGGTGGCTCAATACTTTTTGTAGCAAAGGACAAGCCTGGACAAACTCTTATATAAAGCAAAGCGCTCCCGAGGACACATGGGAATTATTGTCAAATTAGTTTTCATCATGCTCATATGATTTGTGTTTGTTACTTTGATAATTTGATATGTGGGTGGACCGGTGCTTGGGTGTTGTCCTTACTTGGACAAGCCTCCAACTTATGATTAACCACTCTCACAAGCATTCGCAACTATGAAAGAAGAATTAAGATAAATCTAACCATAGAATGAAACATATGGATCCAAATCAGCCACTTACGAAGCAACGCATAAACTAGGGTTTAAGCTTCTGTCACTCTAGCAACACATCATCAACTTATTACTTCCCAGTGCCTTCCCCTAGGCCCAAACAATGTTAAAGTTTCATGTAGTCGACGTTCACATAACACGACTAGAGGGAAGACAACATACATCTCATCAAAATATCGAACGAATACCAAATTCACATGATTACTTATAACAAGACTTCTCCCATGTCCTCGGAACAAACATAAATACTCACAAAGCATATTCATGTTCAAAATGAGAGGGGTATTGAATATCATTAAGGATTTGAACATATGATCTTCCACTGAATAAACCAACTTGCATCAACTACAAGGAGTAATCAACACTACTAGCAACCCACAGGTACCAATCTGAGGTTTTGAGACAAAGATCGGATACAAGAGATGAACTAGGGTTTGGGAGGAGATGGTGTTGGTGAAGATGTTGATGGAGATTGACCCCCTCTCGATGAGAGGATCGTTGGTGATGACAATAGCTTCGATTTCCTCCTCCGGGAGGGAAGTTTCCCCGGCAGAACAGCTCCACCGGAGCCCTAGATTGCTTCTGCCCAGGTTCCTCCTCGAGACGGCGGCGCTTCGTCCCGAAAGCTTCCTTTTGATTTTTTTTTCCAGGTCAAAACCCTCCATATAGTAGAAGATGGCCACCGAAAGCCTGGCAGGGGGTCCACAAGCCCTAGGGACGCGCCCAGGGGGTAGGGAGCGCCCCCAGGCTTGTGGCCTCCCGGTGGGCCCCCTCTAGTATTTTCTTCGCCCAATATTTTTTATATATTCCAAAATAATTCTCCGTATATTTTCAGGACTTTTGGAGTTGTGCATATTAGGTCTCTCAGATTTACTCCTCTCTGGTCCAGAATTCCAGCTGCCGGCATTCTCCCTCTTCATGTAAACCTTAAATAATAAGAGAGAAATGGCACAAGAATTGTACCATAATGTGTAATAACAATCCATAATGCAATAAATATCAATATAAAAGCATGATGCAAAATGGACGTATCAACTCCCCCAAGCTTAGACCTCGCTTGTCCTTAAGCGAAAGCCGAAATCGATAATCATGTACACATGTTTAGAGATATAGGTGTTGATAAAATAAAATACGGACATGAAGGCATCATGATCATCTTTAGAATAGCAACACATATTGTCACATATTTTCTTATGCCAAAGTGACAATTCGTTCACAAGGTAAAGTACGGAACAAGAACTTTATTGGAAACCAACAAACTATTATCTCAGTCCTTAAAGCAATTGCAATTTATCATAACATCAGAAAGAGTCAATATAAGAGCTTGTATAGCAAATCCACATACTCAACCATCTTTTAGTCTTTCATAATTGATAACACTCATGCGTTATTTATGAGATCAAAGCTTCCATCAGACACATAGAAAGATAGGGGCTTAAAATTTCGCCACCCAACTATTTACCTCAAGGGTAATGTCAATAATAATAACTCATGATCACCTACATTCGAGTGGGTATATGTGTCTAGATCTTTCCCCAACACATGACGCTTGCCAAAAGAAGAAGGCAAAATAAAGGAAGTGGTGAAGATCACCATGACTATTGCATAAGGGTAAAATATAAAAGTGAAAGATAGGCCCTTCGCAGAGGGAAGCTGAGGTTGTCATGCGCTTTTAAGGTCAAATGCACAGAATCTTAATGCAAAGGAACGTCACTTTATATTGCTGCTTGTGATAACGAACTTTATTATGCAGTTCGTCACTTTTATTTCTTCCATATCACAAGTTCGTATAAAGCTTATTTTCCTCAGACTAAAAGATTATACATATTTAGAGAGCAATTTTTATTGCTTGCACCGATGACAACTTACTTGAAGGATCTTACTCAATCCATAGGTAGGTATAGTGGACTCTCATGTCAAAACTGGTTTAAGGGATGTTTGGATGCACAAGTAGTATCTCTACTTGGTGCGGAAGTTTTGGCTAGCATGAGGTGGAAGCAAGCGTCACATGTTAGAGGATCCATGACAATATAACTTCTATTCGAAAATAAGCAAACATAACTCATTATGTTGTCTTCCTTGTCCGACATCAACTTCTTAGCATATAACATTTTAACGAGTGCTCACAGTCGTAAAAGATGTCCAAGATAATATATTTATATGTGAACCTCTCTTTCTTTATTACTTCCTTTTAATTGCAACAATGATCAAAACTATGTTTGTCAACTCCCAACAAATTTCATGTGACTTACTTCTTATATGTGAAGTCATCACTTCCCATAAGATCATTATATAATCTTTTTATTTATTTTATTATTTATTTCTATTCCCCAAGATAATAGCAAAAAAACAAAGCCCTCAACTCAAAACTACTCTTTATTATATAACTCACGAACTCGATTACATGGAGGGAACATAAAGCAAAAACTCAAAAGTCTAGATCATACTAAAAACTTTTATTCCACTAGATCAAGATATAACCAAAAGGATCAAACTAAGTAAAACAATAAAGGTAAAGATGTGATGGTGATACGATACCGGGGCACCTCCCCCAAGCTTGGCAGTTGCCAAGGGGAGTGCCCATACCCATGTATTTAGGTCTCTTTCTTCGGAGGTGGTGATGTTGGATTTGATTATGTTGTAGGCTTGTCCTCCATCTTCCAGGGCATAGGCTCACCATCATAGAAAGATGAACGAGTCTCCGGGATCCTCAAATCTGCAGCCAGACTCATCCTTTTAAATCCGTATTCATACTCACAGTTTTGGTTTTGCAGGTCACAGATCTGGGCTTGGAGATGCTCTATTTTCTCATGAAGCTTGAAGATGGCCTCCCCGATATTCTTGGCGTCCAGTTTATGGTCATGGGTAAATTCCTTGATCATGGAGTGATTGGAGTTGAGTCCGTTCCACCATCCCTTAGCACTTGAAATCTTGCTGCTCCATTGCTTCAAGCCTTGTCTCCATGCTTCCGGTCCTCTTTGGCCCTTCAACATCGCGGATATGCAGCACCCCCTCACGCATCTCGATGGTTTGAGAGTGTTGCGGCACCTCCGCAAGGTAGGGGTTGATGACCTTCTTGAAGAACTTGTCCTTCGGAGCGCTTGGAGACGTCATAGCAATCTAGATCTGTCGGAAAAATAGATCGAAACAAGAAGAGAGTATTTTGCCATGATACGGTGATCAAAACCTATATAATGAATTTTTACCAACCAAAAGAAGTGTACTACAAGAAAACGGAGTCCGGAGGTCACACGAGGTGGTCACAAGCCATGGAGAGGGGGCGCCCCTAGGGCTTGTCGCCTCCTCGTGGACTTTTCGGACTACTTTGTATTTTCCTAATTTTTTAAATATTCTAAAACAGAGTAAAATTGACATTGGAAAAGTTTTGGAGTCGGTTTACTTACCGTACTACATACCTATTCCTTTTCGGAGTCTAAAACGTTCTGGTAGATATCCCTTATGTACTCCTGCGGTGTTATGGTATTAATAATATTGGTTTCAACATTTATGGGAATACTTGAGATATAATATTTCATTATTTGCCCGTTTACCACCTTTGGGTTGGTGCCTTCGGCGTTGTTGATCTTGATAGCACCGGATTGATAAACATCCTGGATAATGTAAGGACCCTCCCATTTAGAGAGAAGTTTTCCTGCAAAAAATCTTAAACGAGAGTTGTATAGCAAGACATGATCACCTACATTGAATTCACGCTTTTGTATCCTTTTGTCGTGTCATCTTTTAACTTTCTCTTTAAACAACTAGGCATTTTCATAGGCTTGGGTTCTCAATTCATCAAGTGAGTTGATGTCAAATAACCTCTTTTCACCGACAAGTTTGAAATCATAGTTGAGCTCTTTAATTGCCCAATAAGCTTTATGTTCTAGTTCAAGAGGTAAGTGACATGCTTTTCCATAAACCATTTTATACAGAAACATGCCCATATGGTTTTTATAAGCAGTTCTATAAGCCTATAATGCATCATCAAGTTTCTTAGACCAGTTCTTTCTAGATCTATTAACAGTCTTTTGCAAGATCAATTTTATTTCTCTGCTACTCACTTCTACTTGACCTCTAGACTGAGGATGATATGGAGATGCAATTATATGGTTAACATCATGCTTAGCAAGCAATTTACAGAAAGCACCATGAATAAAGTGTGAACCACCATCAGTCATCAAATATCTAGGGACTTCAAACCTCGGGAAAATAACTTCTTTAAGCATTTTAGTAGAAGTATTATGATCAGCGCTACTAATTGGAATAGCTTCTACCCACTTAGTAACGTAATCAACAGCAACTAAAATATGTGTATACCCATTAGAGGAAGGAAAAGGTCCCATATAATCAAAGCCCCAAACATCGAATGGTTCAATAACAAGTGAAAAATTCATAGGCATTTCCTGACGTCTACTAATATTACCAATTCTTTGACATTCATCACAAGACAAGACAAACTTACGAGTACCCTTGAAAAGAGTAGGCCAATAAAAACCATACTGTAATAGCTTGTGTGTAGTTCTATCACCAGCAAGGTGTCCTCCATAGGCCTCAGAGTGACAATTTTGTAGGATTTGTTCCTGTTCATGCTCAGGTACACAACGTCTAACAACACCATCTACTCCTTTATAAAGGTGTGGGTCATCCCAAAAGTAATGTCTTAAATCATAGGAAAACATTTTCTTTTGCTGGTATGTGAAACTAGGTGGAATGAATTTAGCAACGATATAACATAATCAGCATACCAAGGAGTACTATGAGAAGCATTTATGACAGCCAATTGTTCACTAGGAAAGCTATCATCAATAGGTAGTGGGTCGTCAAGAACATTTTCTAACCTAGACAAGTTGTCTGCTACGGGATTCTCAGCTCCCTTTCTATCAATAATATGCAAATCAAATTCTTGTAGCAAGAGAACCCTTCTAATAAGTCTAGGTTTAGCATCTTTCTTTTCCATAAGGTATTTAATAGCAGCATGATCGGTGTGAATAGTTGCTTTGGAATCAACAATATAGGATCTGAACTTATCACAAGCAAATACAACCGCTAAAAATTCTTTTTCAGTAGTAGCATAGTTTCTTTGAGCACTGTCTAGAGTTTTACTAGCATAATGGATAACATTTAATTTCTTATCAACTCTTTGTCCTAGAACAACACCTATAACATAATCACTAGCATCACACATAATTTCAAAGGGTAAGTTCCAATCAGGTGGTTGAACATAGGTGCAGAAATTAAGGATTTCTTAAGTATTTCAAATGCTTCTAGACAATCATCATCAAAAACAAATGGAACATGTTTTTGTAAAAGATTAGTGAGAGGCCTAGAAATTTTAGAGAAGTCTTTAATAAACCTCCTATAGAAACCAGCATGACCAAGGAAACTTCTTATACCTTTGATATCTTTAGGACACGGCATTTTTTCAATAGCATCAACTTGAGCTTTATCCACTTCAGTACCTCTTTCAGAGATTTTATGCCCCAAGACAATACCTTCATTAACCATAAAGTGGCACTTCTCCCAATTCAAGACAAGATTAGTTTCTTCACATCTCTACAAAACTCGATCAAGATTGCTTAAGCAATCACCAAAAGAAGTTTCGTAAACGGAAATCATCCATTAAAACCTCAACAATATTTTCACAAAAGTCATAGAATATAGCAGTCATACATCTTTGAAAGGTAGCAGATGCATTGCATAAACCAAAAAGCATACGTCTATAAGCAAAGGTACCGAAAGGGCAAGTAAAAGTAGTCTTTCTTGATCCTCTTGTGACACGGGTATTTGGGGAAAATATAATAACCATCTAAAAAGCAAAAGTGTGTATGTTTGGATAACCATTCTAGCATTTGATCAATGAAAGGTAGAGGGTAATGATCTTTCCTAGTAGCCTTGTTTAATTTTCCAAACTCAGTTACCATTCTATAACATGTGACAATTCTTTGTGGAATCAATTCATTTTTATCATTAGGAACAACAGTAATACCTCCCTTCTTAGGGACACAATGAATAGGACTTACCCATCTACTATCAGCAATAGGATAAATTATACCTGCTTCCAAAAGCTTTAATATTTCATTCATTACCTCTTCTTCATCTTAGGGTTTAACCGCCGCTGATGATCAACAACTGGTTTAGCATCAGGCTCCATATTAATTTTATGCTGACATAGAATGGGACTAATGCCCTTAAGATCATCAAGAGTATATCCAATAGCAGCACGGTTCTTCTTCAGAGTTTTCAATAATTTCTTTTCTTCATGCTCTGAAAGGTTAGCACTAATAATAATAGGATATATCTTCTTTTCATCAAGATAAGCATATTTCAAAGTAACAGGCAATTGCTTAAGATCGAAAACAGGATCACTCTTGGGTGGTAGAGGATCTCTCAGCGTCTTAACAGGCAAATTGTGTTTCAAGACGGGCATCTATTTAAAGAAAATCTGATCTAATTCCCTTCTTTCATTCATAAACATATCATTTTCATGGTCTAGCAAATATTGTTCTAAAGGATCAGTAGGAGGCACATCAATAGAAGCAAGAGCAATAATCTCACCTTTACTAGGCAATTCTTTTTCATGGGGGTGTCTACGAAATTTGGAGAAATTAAACTCATGGGACACAACCCCAAAACTTACATTAACAATTTCTTTCTCACAATCTATTTTAGCATTAACAGTATTCAAGAAAGGTCTACCAAATATAATGGGACAAAAGTCATCTTGTGGCAAGAACAAGAAAATCAGTAGGGTATTTTATTTTCCCACACAAGACTTCAACATCTCTAATAATCCCAATTGGTCAGATAGTATCTCTATTGGCAAGCTTAATAGTAATGTCCATATCTTTTATCTCAGCAGGTGCCATATCATTCATAATTTCTTGATATAAAGTAAAGGGAATTGCACTCACACTAGCACCCAAATCACATAGCGATGGTAACAATGATCTCCTATTTTAACAGAAACAACAGGTGTGCCAACAATAGATTCATGTTTATCTTTAGTATCGGGTCTAGCAATTCTAGCAGCTTCATCACAGAAATAAATGACATGCCCATCAATATTATCGACCAAGAGATCTTTAACCATAGCAATACTAGGTTCAACTTTAATTTGCTCAGGGGGTGTAGGTGTTCTAGTATGACTCCTACGAACCACAGTTGAAGCTTTAGCATGATCCTTTATCCTAATAGAGAAAGGTGGTTTCTCAATGTAAGCAATAGGAATAACAGGATCAACTTTATAAGTAATAGTGTCTTCTTCAACTTTAATGGGTTCTACTACCTTCACTTAAGGGGAGGATGATATTTAAACCACTTCTCCTGATGGAGATCAACATGAGTAGCAAATGTTTCACAAAAACAAGCTGTTTTCAGTAGGAAATGACAAGCGGTTTTCAGCAAGGTATTCTCTGCAAGCACTGAAATTATCGATAACAGATAGTTTTGTGATAAGATAATTCATAATGGGTAACAAGTAACAAGTGTAAAAAAGGTGTAGCAAGGTGGACCAATCCTTTTTGTAGCAAAGGACAAGCCTGGACAAACTCTTGTATAAAGCAAAGCGCCCCCCAGAACACATGGGAATTATTGTTAAGTTAGTTTTCATCATGCTCATATGGTTCGCGTTCTTTACTTTGATAATTTGATATGTGGGTGGACCGGTGCTCGGGTGTTGTCCTTTCTTGGACAAGCCTCCCACTTATGATTAACCACTCTCGCAAGCATCCCCAACTACGAAAGAAGAATTAAGATAAATGTAACCATAGCATGAAACATATGGATCCAAATCAGCCCCTTACGAAGCAACGGATAAACTAGGGTTTAAACTTATGTCACTCTAGCGACACATCATCTACTTATTGTTGGGGAACGTAGTAATTTCAAAAAAATTCCTACTCACATGCAAGATCATGGTGATGCATAGCAACAAGAGGGGAGAGTGTTGTCCACGTACCCTCATAGACCGTAAGCGGAAGCGTTATGACAACGCGGTTGATGTAGTCGTACGTCTTCACGACCGACCGATCCTAGTACCGAACGTACGGCACCTCCGCGATTTGCACATGTTCAGCTCAGTGACATCCCACGAACTCATGATCTAGTAGAGCTTCGAGGCAGAGTTCCGTCAGCACGACGGTGTGATGACGGTGTTGATGAAGGTACCAACGCAGGGCTTCGCCTAAGCATCGCTATGATATGACGGAGGTGGATTATGATGGAGGGGGGCACCGCACACGGCTAAAAGATCAATTATCAACTTGTGTGTCTTGGGGTGCCCCCCTCCCCCCCGCCCCTGTATATAAAGGAGCTAGGGGGGAGGCGGCCGGCCAGGAGGAGGGCGTGCCAAGGGGGGAGTCCTACTCCCACCGAGAGTAGGACTCCTCCTTTCCTAGTAGGAGTAGGAGAAGGGGGAAGGAGGATAGAGGGGGGAAGGAAAGGGGGGAGCCGCCCCCCTTCCTTGTCCAATTCGGACTAGAGGGGGAGGGGCGCGCGGCCCTGCCTTGGCCGCCCCTCCTCTTCTCCACTAAGGCCCATTATACTCCCCGGGGGGTTCCGGTAATCGCCCGGTACTCCGGTATATGCCCGAACTTGCCCGGAACACTTCCGAAGTCCAAACATAGTCATCCAATATATCGATCTTTATGTCTCGACCATTTCGAGACTCCTCATCATGTCCGTGATCATATCCGGGAATCCAAACTACCTTCAATACATCAAAACACATAAACTCATAATACCGAGCGTCACCGAACATTAAGCGTGCGGACCCTACGGGTTCAAGAACTATGTAGATATGACCGAGACACGTCTCCGGTCCATAACCAATAACGGAACCTGGATGCTCATATTGGCTCCTACATATTCTACGAAGATCTTTATCGGTCAAACCGCATAACAACATACGTTGTTCCCTTTGTCATCGGTATGTTACTTGCCCGAGATTCGATCGTCAGTATCTCAATACCTATCTCAATATCGTTACCGGCAAGTCTCTTTACTCATTCCATAATGCATCATCCCTCAACTAACTCATTAGTCACATTGCTTGCAAGGCTTATAGTGATGTGCATTACCGAGAGGGCCCAGAGATACCTCTCTGACAATCGGAGTGACAAATCCTAATCTCGATCTATGCCAACTCAACAAGTACCATCGGAAACACCTATAGAGAACCTTTATAATCACCCAGTTATGTTGTGATGTTTGGTAGCACACAAAGTGTTCCTCCGGTAATCGGGAGTTGCATAATCTCATAGTCATAGGAACATGTATAAGTTATGAAGAAAGCAATAGCAGTAAACTAAAATGATCAAGTGCTAAGCTAACGGAATGGTCAAGTCAATCACATCATTCTCCTAATGATGTGATCCCGTTTATCAAATGACAACTCATGTCTATGGTTAGGAAACTATAGATTAACGAGCTAGTCAAGTAGAGGCATACTAGTCAAGTAGAGGCATACTAGTGACACTATATTGTCTATGTATTCACGCATGTATTATGTTTCCGGTTAATGCAATTCTAGAATGAATAATAAATATTTATCATGAAATAAGGAAATAAATAATAACTTTATTATTGCCTCTAGGGCATATTTCCTTCAGTCTCCCACTTGCACTAGAGTCAATAATCTAGATTACACAGTAATGATTCTCGCACCCATGGAGTCTTGTTGTTGATCATGTTTTGCTCGTGAGAGAGGCTTAGTCAACGGGTCTGCAACATTCATATCCGTGTGTATCTTGCAAATCTCTATGTCTCCCACCTGGACTTGGTCACGGATGGAATTGAAGTGTCTCTTGATGTGCTTGGTTCTCTTGTGAAATCTCGATTCCTTTGCCAAGGCAATTGCACCAGTATTGTCACAAAATATTTTCATTGGACCCGATGCACTAGGTATGACACCTAGATCGGATATGAACTCATTCATCCAGACTCCTTCATTTGTTGCTTCCGAAGCAACTATGTACTCTGCTTCACACGTAGATCCCGCCATGACGCTTTGTTTAGAACTGCACCAACTGACAGCTCCACCGTTTAATATAAACACATATCCGGTTTGTGACTTAGAATCGTCCGGATCAGTGTTGAAGCTTGCATCGGCATAACCATTTACGGCGAGCTCTTTGTCACCTCCATAAACGAGAAACATATCCTTAGTCCTTTTCAGGTATTTCGGGATGTTCTTGACCGCTGTCCAATGATCCACTCCTAGATTACTTTGGTACCTCCCTGCTAAACTAATAGCAAGTCACACATCAGGTCTGGTACACAGCATTGCATACATGATAGAGCCTATGGCTGAAGCATAGGGAACATTTTAATGTTCTCTCTATCTTCTGCAGTGGTCGGGCATTGAGTCTGACTCAACTTCACACCTTGTAACACAGGTAAGAACCCTTTCTTTGCTTGATCCATTTTGAACTTTTTCAAAACTTTATCAAGGTATGTACTTTGTGAAAGTCCAATTAAGCGTCTTGATCTATCTCTATAGATCTTGATGCCCAATATGTAAGCAGCTTCACCGAGGTCTTTCATTGAAAAACTCTTATTCAAGTATCCTTTTATGCTATCCAGAAATTCTATATCATTTCCAATCAACAATATGTCATCCACATATAATATTAGAAATGCTACAGAGCTCCCATTCACTTTCTTGTAAATACAGGCTTCTCCAAAAGTCTGTATAAAACCATATGCTTTGATCACACTATCAAAACGTTTATTCCGACTCCCAGAGGCTTGCACCAGTCCATAAATGGATCGCTGGAGCTTGCACACTTTGTTAGTACCTTTTGGATCGACAAAACCTTATGGTTGCATCATATACAACTCTTCTTCTAAAAATCCATTCAGGAATGCAGTTTTGTCATCCATTTGCCAAATTTCATAATCATAAAATGCGGCAATTGCTAACATGATTCGGACAGACTTAAGCATCGCTACGGGTGAGAAAGTCTCATCGTAGTAAACCCATTGAACTTGTGGAAAACCATTCGCAACAAGTCGAGCTTTGTAGACAGTAACATTACCATCAACGTCAGCCTTTTTCTTGAAGATCCATTTATTATCGATGGCTTGCCGATCATCGGGCAAGTCAACCAAAGTCCACACTTTGTTCTCATACATGGATCCCATCTCAGATTTCATGGCCTCAAGCCATTTTGTGGAATCTGGGCTCATCATCGCTTCCTCATAGTTCGTAGGTTCGCCATGGTCAAGCAACATGACTTCCAGAATAGGATTACCGTACCACTCTGGTGCGGATCTTACTCTAGTTGACCTACGAGGTTGGGTAGTAACTTGATCTGAAGTTTCATGATCAGTATCATTAGCTTCCTCACTAATTGGTGTATGTGTCACAGGAACCGGTTTCTGTGATGAACTACTTTCCAATAAGGGAGCAGGTACAGTTACCTCATCAAGTTCTACTTTCCTCGCACTCACTTCTTTCGAGAGAAACTCCTTCTCTAGAAAGGATCCATTCTTAGCAACAAATGTCTTGCCTTCAGATCTTTGATAGAAGGTGTACCCAACAGTCTCTTTTGGGTATCCTATGAAGACGCATTTCTCTGATTTGGGTTCGAGCTTATCAGGTTGAAGATTTTTCACATAAGCATCGTAGCCCCAAACTTTAAGAAATGACAACTTTGGTTTCTTGCCAAACCCAGTTTATAAGGCGTCGTCTCAACGGATTTCGATGGTGCCCTATTTAACGTGAATGCAGCCGTCTCTGAAGCATAACCCCAAAACGATAGCGGTAAATCAGTAAGAGACATCATAGATTGCATCATATCTAGTAAAGTATGATTACGACGTTAGGACACACCATTACGCTGTGGTGTTCCGGGTGGCGTGAGTTGCGAAACTATTCCACATTGTTTCAAATGTATGCCAAACTCGTAACTCAAATATTCTCCTCCACGATCGGATCGTAGAAACTTTATTTTCTTGTTACGATGATTTTCCACTTCACTCTGAAATTCTTTGAACTTTTCAAATGTTTCAGACTTAAGTTTCATTAAGTAGATATACCCATATCTGCTCAAATCATCTGTGAAGGTGAGAAAATAACGATATCCGCCGCGAGCCTCAATATTCATTGGACCACACACATCGGTATGTATGATTTCCAACAAATTTGTTGCTTGCTCCATTGTTCCAGAGAACGGCGTTTTAGTTATCTTGCCCATGAGGCATGGTTCGCAAGTACCAAGTGATTCATAATCAAGTGATTCCAGAAGTCCATCAGTATGGAGTTTCTTCATGTGCTTTACACCAATATGACCCAAACGGCAGTGCCATAAATAAGTTGCACTATCATTATCAACTTTGCATCTTTTGGCTTCAATATTATGAATATGTGTATCACTACTATCGAGATTCAAGAAAAATAGACCACTCTTTAAGGGTGCATGACCATCAAAGATATTACTCATATAAACAGAACAACCATTATTCTCAGATTTAAATGAATAACCGTCTCGCATCAAATAAGATCCAGATATAATATTCATGCTTAATGCTGGCACCAAATAACAATTATTCAGGTCTAAAACTAATCCTGAAGGTAGATGTAGAGGTAGTGTGTCGACGGCGATCACATCGACTTTGGAATCATTTCCCACGTGCATCGTCACCTCGTCCTTAGCCAATCTTCGCTCAATCCGCAGTCCCTGTTTCGAGTTGCAAATATTAGCAACAGAACCAGTATCAAATACCCAGGTGCTACTGTAAGCTCTAGTAAGGTACACATCAATAACATGTATATCACATATACATATGTTCACCTTGCCATCCTTCTTATCCGCCATATACTTGGGGCAGTTCCGCTTCCAGTGGCCAGTCCCTTTGTAGTAGAAGCACTCAGTCTCAGGCTTAGGTCCAGACTTGGGTTTCTTCTCCTGAGCGGCAACTTGTTTGCCGTTCTTCTTGAAGTTCCCCTTCTTCTTCCCTTTACCCTTTTTCTTGAAACTGGTGGTCTTGTTGACCATCAACACTTGATGCTCCTTCTTGATTTCTACCTCTGCAGCCTTTAGCATCACGAAGAGCTCGGGAATAGTCTTTTCCATCCCTTGCATATTATAGTTCATCACGAAGCTCTTGTAGCTTGGTGGTAGTGATTGAAGAATTCTGTCAATGACACTATCATCAGGAAGATTAACTCTCAGTTGAATCAAGTTATTATTATACCCAGACATTTTGAGTATATGTTCACTGACAGAACTATTCTCCTCCATCTTGCAGCTATAGAACTTATTGGAGAATTCATGTCTCTCAATCCGGGCATTTGCTTGAAATATTAACTTCAACTCCTGGAACATCTCATATGCTCCATGACGTTCAAAACATCGTTGAAGTCCCGGTTCTAAGCCATAAAGCATGGCACACTAAACTATCAAGTAGTCACCAGCTTTGCTCTGCCAGACGTTCTTAACGTCGTCAGTTGCATCTGTAGCAGGTCTGGCACCCAGCGGTGCTTCCAGGACGTAATTCTTCTGTGCAGCAATGAGGATAATTCTCAAGTTATGGACCCAGTCCGTGTAATTGCTACCATCATCTTTCAACTTAGCTTTCTAAAGGAATGCATTAAAATTCAACGGAACAACAGCACGGGCCATCTATCTACAACAACATAGAAAAGCAAAATACTATCAGGTACTAAGTTCATGATAAATTTAAGTTCAATTAATCATATTACTTAAGAACTCCCACTTAGATAGACATCCCTCTAATCATCTAAGTGATCACGTGATCCAAATCAACTAAACCAAAACCGATCATCACGTGAGATGGAGTAGTTTTCAATGGTGAACATCACTATGTTGATCATATCTACTATATGATTCACGTTCGACCTTTCGGTCTCAGTGTTCCGAGGCCATATCTGCATATGCTAGGCTCGTCAAGTTTAACCCGAGTATTTTTGCGTGTGCAAAACTGGCTTGCACCCGTTGTAGGTGAATGTTGAGCTTATCACACCCGATCATCACGTGTTGTCTCGGCACGACGAACTTTGGCAACTGTGCATACTCAGGGAGAACACTTAGACCTTGAAATTTAGTGAGAGATCATCTTATAATGCTACCGTCAATCAAAGCAGAATAAGATGCATAAAGGATAAACATCACCTGCAATCAATATAAGTGATATGATATGGCCATCATCATCTTGTGCCTTTGATCTCCATCTCCAAAGCACCGTCATGATCACCATCATCACCGGCGTGACACCTTGATCTCCATCGTAGCATCATTGTCGTCTCGCCAACTATTGCTTCTATGACTATCCCTACCGCTTAGTGATAAAGTAAAGCAATTACTTGGCGATTGCATTGCATACAATAAAGCGACAACCATATGGCTCCTGCGAGTTGCTGATAACTCTGTTACAAAACATGATCATCTCATACAATTAAATTTAGCATCATGTCTTGACCATTTCACATCACAACATCCCCTGCAAAAACAAGTTAGACGTCCTCTACTTTGTTGTTGCAAGTTTTACATGGCTGCTACGGGCTGAGCAAGAACCGTTCTTACCTACGCATCAAAACCACAACGATATTTCGTCAAGTTAGTGTTGTTTTAACCTTCAACAAGGATCGGGCGTAGCCACACTCGATTCAACTAAATTTGGAGAAACTAACACCCGCCAGCCACCTATGTGCAAAGCATGTCGGTAGAACTAGTCTCGTGTAAGCGTACGCGTAATGTCGGTCCGGGCTGCTTCATCCAACATACCGCCGAATCAAAGTATGACATGCTGGTAAGCAGTATGACTTGTATCGCCCACAACTCACTTGTGTTCTACTCGTGCATATAACATCTACGCATAAACCTGGCTCGGATGCCACTGTTGGGGAACGTAGTAATTTCAAAAAAAAATCCTACGCACACGCAAGATCATGGTGATGCATAGCAACGAGAGGGGAGAGTGTTATCCACGTAACCTCGTAGACCGTAAGCAGAAGCTTTATGACAACGCGGTTGATGTAGTCATGCGTCTTCACGATCAACTGATCCTAGTACCAAACGTACGGCACCTCCGCGATCTGCACACGTTCAGCTCGGTGACGTCACACGAACTCACGATCCAGTAGAGCTTCGAGGGAGAGTTCCGTCAGCACAACGGCGTGATGACGGTGTTGATGAAGCTACCGACGCAGGGCTTTGCCTAAGAACCGCTACGATATGACCGAGGTGGATTATGGTGGAGGGGGCACCGCACATGGCTAAAAGATCAATGATCAACTTGTGTGTCTTGGGGTGCCCCCCCCCCCCCCCCCGCCCCCGTATATAAAGGAGCTAGGGGGAGGCAGCCGGCCAGGAGGAGGGCATGCCAAGGGGGGGGGGGGGGGTCCTACTCCCACCGGGATTAGGACTCCTCCTTTCCTAGTAGGAGTAGGAGAAGGGGGGAGGAGGAGACGGGGGAAGGAAAGGCCCCCCCCTTCCTTGTCCAATTCGAACTAGAGGGGGAGGGGGCACGTGGCCCTGCCTTGGCCGCCCCTCCTATTCACCACTAAGGCCCATAAGGCCCATTATACTCCCCGGGGGGTTCCGGTAACCCCCCGGTACTCCGGTATATGCCCGAACAGCCCGGAACACTTCTGAAGTCCAAAAATAGTCATCCAATATATCGATCTTTATGTCTCGGCCATTTTGAGACTCCTCATCATGTCCGTGATCATATCTGGGACTCCGAACTACCTTCGGTACATCGAAACACATAAACTCATAATACTGATCGTCACCGAACGTTAAGCGTGCGGACCCTACGGGTTCAAGAACTAAGTAGACATGACCGAGACACGTCTCCGTTCAATAACCAATAGCAAACCTGGATGCTCATATTGGCTCCTACATATTCTACGAAGATCTTTATCGGTCAAACCACATAACAACATACGTTGTTCCCTTTGTCATCGGTATGTTACTTGCCCGAGATTCGATCGTCGGTATCTCAATACCTAGCTCAATCTCATTACCGGCAAGTCTCTTTACTCATTCCGTAATGCATCATCCCGCAACTAACTCATTAGTCACATTGCTTGCAAGGCTTATAGTGATGTGCATTACCGAGAGGGCACAGAGATACCTCTCCCACAATCGGAGTGACAAATCCTAATCTCGATCTACGCCAACTCAACAAGTACCATTGGAAACACCTGTAGAGCACCTTTATAATCACCCAGTTATGTTGTGACATTTGGTAGCACACAAAGTGTTCCTCCGGTAATTGGGAGTTGCATAATCTCATAGTCATAGGAACATGTATAAGTTATGAAGAAAGCAATAGCAGTAAACTAAAACGATCAAGTGCTAAGCTAACGGAATAGGTCAAGTCAATCACATCATTCTCCTAATGATGTGATCCCGTTTATCAAATGAAAACTCAAGTCTATGGTTAGGAAACCTTAACCATCTTTGATCAACGAGCTAGTCAAGTAGAGGCATACTAGTGACACTATATTGTCTGTGTATTCACACATGTATTATGTTTCCGCTTAATACAATTCTAGCATGAACAATAAACATTTATCATGAAATAAGGAAATAAATAATAACTTTATTATTGCCTTTAGGGCATATTTCCTTCACTTATTACTTATCAATGCCTTCCCCTAGGCCCAAACAATGGTGAAGTGTCATGTAGTCAATGTTTGATGTCTACAACGCAACCTTCTTCTTGTAGACGTTGTTGGGCCTCCAAGTGCAGAGGTTTGTAGGACAGTAGCAAATTTCCCTCAAGTGGATGACCTAAGGTTTATAAATCAGTGGGAGGCATAGGATGAAGATGGTCTCTCTCAAATAACCCTGCAACCAAATAACAAAGAGTCTCGTGTGTCCCCAACACACCCAATACAATGGTAAATTGTATAGGAGCACTAGTTCAGCAAAGAGATGGTGATACAAGTGCAATATGGATGATAGATATAGCTTTTTGTAATCTGAAATTATAAAAACAGCAAGGTAACTAATGATAAAAGTGAGCAAAAACGGTATTGCAATGCTAGGAAACAAGGCCTAGGGTTCATACTTTCACTGGTGCAAGTTCTCTCAACAATAATAACATAACTGGATCATATAACTATCCCTCAACATGCAAAAAAGAGTCACTCAAAAGTCACTAATAGCGGAGAACAAACGAAGAGATTATTGTAGGGTACGAAACCACCTCAAAGTTATCCTTTTTGATCGATCTATTCAAGAGTCTGTAGTAAAATAACATGAAGCTATTCTTTCCGTTCGATCTATCATAGAGTTCTTACTAGAATAACACCTTAAGACACAAATCAACCAAAACCCTAATGTCACCTAGATACTCCAATGTCACCGCAAGTATCGTGGGTATGATTATACGATATGCATCACACAATCTCAGATTCATCTATTCAACCAACACAAAGAACTTCAAAGAGTGCTCCAAAGATTCTATCGGAGAGTCAAGAAGAAAACGTGTACCAACCCCTATGCATAAGTTCATTGAACCCGCAAGTTGATCACCAAAACATACATCAAGTAGATCATGTGAATATTCCATTGTCACCACAAATAACCACGGCAAGACATACATCAAGTGTTCTCAAATCCTTAAAGACTCAATCCGACAAGACAACTTCAAGGGGAAAACTCAATTCATCACAAGAGAGTAGAGGGGGAGAAACATCATAAGATCCAACTATAATAGCAAAGCTCGCGATACATCAAGATCGTATCACCTCAAGAACACGAGAGAGAGAGAGAGAGAGAGAGAGAGAGAGATCAAACACATAGCTACTAGTACATACCCTCAGCCCCGAGGGTGAACTACTCCCTCCTCATCATGGAGAGCGCCGGGATGATGAAGATGGCCACCGGTGAGGGATCCCCCCTCCGGCAGGGTGCCGGAACAGGGTCCCGATTGGTTTTTGGTGGCTACAGAGGCTTGCGGCGGCGGAACTCCCGATCTATTGTGTTCGTGGATGTTTTCAGGGTATATGGATATATATAGGTGAAAGAAGTCAGTCAGGGGAGCCACGAGGGGCCCACGATGGTGGGGGCGCGCCTAGGGGATAGGGCGCGCCTTCCTGTCTCATGGCTTCCTCGTTGCCTCCCTGACGTCTACTCCAACTCTCCTAGATTGCATCCGTTCCAAAAATAACTCTCCCGAAGGTTTCATTGCGTTTGGACTCCATTCCATATTCCTTTTCTGCGAAACACTGAAATAGGCAAAAAAACAACAATCTGGGCTGGGCCTCCGGTTAATAGGTTAGTCCCAAAAATAATATAAAAGTGTATAGTAAAGCCCATAAACATCCAAAACAGATAATATAATAGCATGGAACAATCAAAAATTATAGATATGTTGGAGACGTATCAAGCATCCCCAAGCTTAATTCCTGCTCGTCCTCGAGGAGGTAAATGATAAAAACAAAAATTTTGATGTGGAATGCTAAATATCATATTTCTCAATGTAATTCTCTTTATTGTGGCATGAATGTTCAGATCCAAATGATTCAAGATAAAAGTTCATATTAACATAAGAGTAATAATACCTCAAGCATACTAACAAAATAATCATGTCTTCTCAAAATAACATGGCTAAAGAAAGTTATCCCTACAAAATCATATAGTTAGGCTATGTTTCATTTTCGTCCCACAAAATACTCCCATCATGCATAACCCCGGTTTCAGCCAAGCAATTGGTTCATACTTTTTAACGCGCTTCAGCTTTTTTCAACTCTCACGCAATACATGAGCGTAAGCCATGCATATAGCACTATGGGTGGAATAGAATATGATGATGGAGGTTGTGTGGAGAAGACAAAAAAGGAGAAAGTCTCACATTGACGAGGCTAATCAACGGGCTATGGATGCACTAGAGCTATAAATGTATGAAAGCTCAACAAAAGAAACTACGTGGGTGTGCATCCAACTTTCTTGCTCACGAAGCCTAGGGCATTTTGAGGAAGCCCATCGTTGGAATATTCAAGCCAAGTTCTATAATGAAAAATTCCCACTAGTATATGAAAGTGAAAAAATAAGAAACTCTCTATCATAAAGATTATAGTGCTACTTTGAAGCACAAGTGTGGAAAAGGGTAGTAGCATTGTCCCCCCTTTTTTTGGGCCCCTTTCTTTTTTTGGCCTTTCTCTTTTCTTTTCTTTTTTATTTGGCCTTTCCCTTTTTTTATTTGGCCTTTCTTTCAAGGGACAATGCTCTAACAATGATGATCATCACACTTCTATTTACTTACAACTCATGGATTACAACTCGATACTAGAACAAAATATGACTCTATATGAGTGCCTCCGGCGGTGTGCCGGGATGGGCAATGAATCAAGAGTGACATGTATGAAAAATTATGCATGGTGGCTTTGCCACAAATACGATGTCAACTACATGATCATGCAAGGCAATATGACAATGATGAAACGTGTCATAATAAATGAAATGGTGGAAAGTTGCATGGTAATATATCTCGGAATGGCTATGGAAATGCCATAATAGGTAGGTATGGTGGCTGTGTTGAGGAAGATATAAGGAGGTTTATGTGTGATAGAGCGTATCGTATCACGGGGTTTGGATGCACCGGCGAAGTTTGCACCAACTCTCAAGGTGAGAAAGGGCAATGCACGGTACCGTAGAGGCTAGCAATGATGGAAGGGTAAGAGTGTGTATAATCCATGGACTCACATTAGTCATAAAGAACTCATATACTTATTGCAAAAGTTTATTAGCCCTCAAAGCAACTACTACGCATGCTCCTAGGGGAAGGGTTGGTAGGAGTTACCCATCACGCGATCCCGACCTCCACTCATAAGGAAGGCAATCAAAAGAGCACCCCATGCTACAAATTTGTTACACAACTTTTACCATACGTGCATGCTACGAGACTTGCCAACTTTAACACAAGTATTTCTCAATTTCATAATTACCCAACTAGCATGACTCTAACATTACCATCCTCATAGCTCAAAACAATCATCAAGCATCAAATTGATCATAGCATTCAATGCACTCTATATGATAGTTTTTATTATACCCAACTTGGATGCCCATCATATTAGGACTAATTTTATAACCAAAGCAAATTACCATTCTGTTCTAAAAGACTCTCAAAATAATATAAGTGAAGCATGAGAGATCAATAATTTCTACAAAATAAAACCACCACTGTGCTCTAAAAATATATAAGTGAAGCACTACAGCAAACGACAAACTACTCTGAAAGATATAAGTGAAGATCAAAGAGTAGTCGAATAATTATGAAACTATGTGAAGACTCTCTAACACTTAAGAATTTCAGATCCTGGTATTTTATTCAAACAGCAAGAAAAACAAAATAAAACAAAATGATGCTCCAAGCAAAACACATATCATGTGGTGAATAAAAATATAGCTCCAAGTAAAGTTACGGATGAATGAAGACGAAAGAGGGGATGCCATCTGGGGAATCCTTAAGCTTAGGCTCTTGGTTGTCCTTGAATATTACCTTGGGGTGCCTTGTACATCCCCAAGCTTAGGCTCTTGTCACTCCTTATTCCATAGCCCATCGAATCTTTACCCAAAACTTGAAAACTTCACAACACAAAACTCAACAGAAAACTCGTAAGCTCCGTTAGTATAAAAAAATCACCACTTTTCGTACTATTGTGAACTCATTTTAAATTCATATTGGTGTAATATATACTGTATTCCAACTTCTCTATGGTTCATACCCTCCGATACTACTCATAGATTCATCAAAATAAGCAAACAACACATAGAAAACAGAATCTGTCAAAAATAGAACAATTTGTAGTAATCTGTATCATTCGAATAATTATGTAACTCTAAAAATCGTAAAAAATTAGGACAACCTGAGCAATTTGTGTACCAATCCACAGAAAAAATAATCAGATCAACATCACGTTTGTGTGAATTATCAAAACTAATTTACTGGGTGCAAAAGTTTCTGATTTTTAGTAGGATCAACACAACTATCACCGTAAGCTATCCTAAAGGTCTTACTTGGCACTTTATTGAAACAAAAGCTATAAAACATTATTACTACAGTAGCATAATCATGTGATCACACAAAAACAGTAAGGGTAAATATTGGGTTGTCTCCCAACAAGCGCTTTTTTTTAATGCCTTTCTAGCTAGGCATGATGATTTCAATGATGCACACAAAAAAGATAAGAATTGAAACATAAAGGGAGCATCATGAAGAATATGACTAGCACATTTAAGTCTAACCCACTTCCTATACATAGGGATTTTGTTAGCAAACAACTTATGGGAACAATAATCAACTAGCATAGGAAGGCAAAACAAGCATAACTTCAAAACTTTAAGCACATAGAGAGGAAACTTGATATTATTGCAATTCCTACAAGCATATGTTCCTCCCTCATAATAATTTTCAGTAGCTTCATGAATGAATTCAACCATATAACCAGCACATAAAGCATTCTTTTCATGATATACTTGCATAAAATTTTTACTACTCTCCACATAAGCAAAATTCTTCTTATTCGGAATAGTGGGAGTATCATAAGAGACTCGAATACTATAAATTGTTTCCACATTAAAAGAGTAATGTTCAGAAAAAGGGTAATCATAATCATGACAAGATTTATAAATATAATCATCACTACTTTTTATAGCATAAGTGTCATCACAATAATCATCATAAATAGGAGGCATGCTATCATCATAATAAATTTGCTCATCAAAACTTGGGAGGCTAAAAATATCATCTTCATTAATCATAGCATCCCCAAGCTTGGGACAAACATTAATTGCAGCAAATATATTCTCAAATATGTCATCCTCATCAAACATAGCTTCCCCAAGCTTGGGCCTTTTGATATCATAAGCATAATCACTCTCATCATTAATAGTATGAATAGCACCAATAGTATAGCAATTATTATCATCACAATGAGTAATAGGAGCAACATCATTTGGGAGGTATACCTTTCTACCTTTGCTTCTCCGTCTTTTATTTTTCTTCTTCACATCATGTGTGGGTTTAACCCTCTTTTTTGAGCTCCTTATTAATGAGATTGGTTGAATAGAAAGCTCCTCCTTGTTACCTGATTCATCATAAGAAATAATAGGAGGATATTGGGAAGTCTCTTCCCTTTCATTAGTACTCTCTTCATTTTCTATTTGTTTTCTTGATTTTATGTAATTGGCAATATAAGTATTTTCAATGCAATTCACCGCACAATACATATAAATTTCCTCTAGATCAATATCAAGAAATTTCTCAAGGTTATATTCTGGAATATCCTTAGTTAAATGTTTTATTTCTTCATAACCCAAAAGCAAACTAAGTTCATTATGATGTGCAAGGGAAATCAAGTCATCACAATTTTTTGACACGATTCGATCATGAAACAATTTGCATTGGAGATTTAAATGACCACGTTCATTGCAAAGTTCACAAGTATGGCTAAGAAATTTTAAATTTTGAGCACAAACATCTAGCCTCTCTTGCAACCATTTAGTTTCTATATACTTATGCCTCTTGTACAATCTATCTTCCCTATTTGGTGTGTACTTGCAAACTCTATGCACTCCACAAAAGTTGGCATGCTTATAAGAGACATTTTCATCATGACTAGTGCAATCATCATTAGTACCATGTGTCGGTGTCAAAACCGGCGGATCTCGGGTAGGGGGTCCCGAACTGTGCGTCTAGGCGGATGGTAGCAGGAGACAAGGGACACAATGTTTTACCCAGGTTCAGGCCCTCTCGATGGAGGTAAAACCCTACGTCCTGCTTGATTAATATTGATGATATGGGTAGTACAAGAGTGGATCTACCACGAGATCAAGGAGGCTAAACCCTAGAAGCTAGCCTATGGTATGATTGTTGTAATGTATGTTATGTCCTACGTACTAAAGCCCTCCGGTTTATATAGACACCGGAGAGGGCTAGGGTTACACAGAGTTGGTTACAATGGTAGGAGATCTACATATCCGTATCGCCAAGCTTGCCTTCCACGCCAAGGAAAGTCCCATCTGGACACGGGACGGAGTCTTCAATCTTGTATCTCCGTAGTCTTGGAGTCCGGCGGACGATAATAGTCCAGCTGTCCGGACACCCCCTAGTCCAGGACTCCCTCAGTAGCCCCTGAACCAGGCTTCAATGACGATAAGTCCAGCGCGCATAATGTTCGGCATTGCAAGGCGGGTTCCTCCTTTGAATAATCCAGAGAAGATCATGAACACCAGGATAGTGTCCGGCTCTGCAAAACAAATTCCACATTCCACCGTAGAGAGAATAATATATACACAAGTTCAATCTGCTGACGTATTTTGCGGCATGACATCACACCACTACCAAGCCTTTACTTGAATCGTTTTTTATTATACCACCTCGGCACGTTTAGCGAAGCGGTTTCCTTGGCACGTCTGGTCGAAGCAGAGATCGTGTTCCCCTTATTCCGGGATTCTCATCAATACGGACGTGGGTAAGCCAACCGCGCCATTGATGGTGGCGCTTGGGAGATAAGCGAGTTTTACCAGGCCGGTGGGGGACGCATAGTTTTCGCCCGCCTATATATAAGGGATAAGGATTCACCTTTTCACCCACGCCTTCTTCCTCCTTTGCATATCCACCTCCGCGCACTCGAGCTCCAGCGCCCAAGCTCGCGCATCTCGTCTCAACCTTCTCCGACCATGTCCGGAGCGGGACGCAAATGGTTGGCTTCCACCATTAAGGAGGAGCACATCACAAATCTGCGCAGCGGCGGATACATTTCCGGCGACATCGCGCACCGGCTGCCCGACGAGGGGCAGCTCATCCCTACCCCCGGGCCCCATGAGAGGGTCGTTTTCCTTCCCCATTTCCTCCGCGGACTGGGCTTTCCACTTCACCCCTTTGTCCGGGGGCTCATGTTCTACTACGGCCTGGATTTCCATGATCTGGCGCCGAACTTCATCCTCAACATCTCGGCGTTTATCGTCGTGTGCGAGGCCCTCCTCTGCATCCGGCCGCACTTCGGCTTGTGGCTCAAGACCTTCAACGTCAAGCCGAAGGTAGTGAAGGGCACGCAGGCGGAGTGCGGAGGCGCCATGGTGGGCAAGATGCCTAACGTCCTCTGGTTCGAAGGGGCCTTCATGGAATCCATCAAGGGGTGGCAATCGGGGTGGTTCTATATCACCGAGTCGCGCGACCCTACATGGGTGGCGGCCCCCGAGTTCAGACCTGGTATCCCTACGCAGCTCACCTCCTGGAAAGAGAAGGGCCTGCTGTGGGGTAATTCGAAGGAGCTGACGGGACTTCAAGCCTGTATCCAGAAGCTGATGAACAAGAAGCTCAGGCTTGTTGACGTGGTCCAAGTCATGCTCGTCCGCCGAATTCTCCCATGCCAAGAACGGGCATTCAATCTGTGGGAGTTCGATCCGGAACAGCACCAGGCGTTGAGCGGGCTCTTCGGCACGACGTACGAAGGTGCCTGGAGGGTGCTGTTTAAGGGCGCCGAAGCCCCCGCATCCGCGACGGAAGATCGCAGATTCCACTCGCAGCATCCGGCTGACGAGGTAAGTGATTCTACCCCTTTACGGGACACTTATTGTTAATAGATTGATTCTAAAAAGGTTTCAATCTTCCTTTTCCTTTGACAAGAGTGGATGAAGAAGGCCGAGCAGCTCATCTGCCCGGCACCCATGCCAGAAGACCCAGTGGACGCCCGTCTAGCGGGGCTGCTGGTTCCGGCACCGCACGTGGTGCCGGAGAAGAAGGCCAAGAAGGTGGCCACGGGCACTCGAAAGAGTTCCCATTTTCAGGTCTCCAATGACTCCGAGGCGGACTCCTCCCCCGAAGATGAGGAGGAGGAAGAAGACTCTCTCCCAGAGGAGGGAGAGAGGAAGAGGAAGGCTTCCCCAACAGGGGAGGCCGAAGGGTCCAAGAGGGGAAGAACTATTCCCCCGGACAACTCCGCCAACACCAACGTTGGCGGTGAAGAGTGGCCCTCAAGGCCCAGGCCTCAGGCGAGATCTTAAGTATCCGGATCCCTGAATGATCTGCAATTTCTTTTGTGTCACATAGTGTCCTTCTAATGCCGCATACTATCTGCGGTCCGGCCGATGATGATCTCCCCGCTTCATCGAGCGGGTCGTTGGCTCCGTCGGATGTGGATTCCATCCCGACTGCCTCCACCCCTCGCGCCGACGAGGACGCCGAGGTGGGATCCCAGAAAGGGACCCATCAGGAGGAGGCTCCGGAGGCGCCGCAAGGCAGCCTCCCGGACTTTGCGCCGGACTCCACGCCGGAACCTGCAGTGGTTCCGAAGTCCAGCAAGCGGCCCCTTCGCAAGAAGGGCAAGACCGTGACGCCGGCGGCCTCCGTCCAACCGGAGGCGCCAGACAACTTGCTGGAGGCGCTCAAAGGCACTTCCATCGAGGAAGAACACCGCACTATCATGGGTGCGGTGATTCAGAAGGTTCAGCTCACCAAGAGCGGGCTGACCGAAGCCTGCAGCAGCCTTCTAACAGGCTTTGAGGTAAGAAGTGTTAAAATTATGTAATGTAATACCGCATAGACAGTAGCCCATGATGCTCGGTTCGGTGTTCGGAAAGAAAAGCCGGACTGAGGATCTAAAAAGATATACGCAGGGTTGCTAATAAATTATGTCAATATGGGTTTGCAAGCTGTGCTGCTGACCTCTGCCGCACTGACTGCGGAGGTTGGTACATTAAAGCAAGATCTCAAGCGGTCCGAGCGAGAGCTCGGCCATGCCAAGAGGCAGCTCGAGGACAAAGAAGGTGAGTAGCACCACTTTGAATTTTTACCTTACAGAAAAGGATTTCGGTTGCAATAAGAAAATAACAAGGATAACATGGGTACTGCAGGGGCCACAAACGAGGTGGCAGCCCTGAAGGAGGCTGTGTCCGCGGCCGAACGCAATGCGGCCGCGGATCGGACGGAGCGAGAAAAGCAGGAGGCACGGGTGGCGGAGGTGCGGCAAGAGCTCCAGGCTCTCATGGAGAAGCATGAGAGTTTGGAGCGCGACTCAAAGACTCGAGAGTCCGAGCTCGCCTCGGCTCTCGAAAGTACCAAGTCCGCCAAAGCCGAGGCCCGTAAGGCCCTTCAGGAAATTGAGGATATGAAGAAAATAGGGGCGGGTAAGGCATTTTTCATGCAAAGCAAGCATGTTAATGTGAACTACCTGACACTTACCCGAATTCGGAGCTCTCCAGGGGCGTTTGCAGATCTACCTCACAGTGTATCCGACGCTGCCGCATTCTATCGTGGCGAGGAGGGGAGCTCAACGGAGAAGGTCTTCTGGTCTCAGTACACTGAGGCCGGCCATCCGGTGCCCCCTAGCGACCAGCTGAAGCAGCTGGTCGAACTCCACAAGGTAGCTGAGGAGGCCATGAAGGGCCTTATAGTCCGGCTGTGGCCTGGACAGGCCATGCCTGGGAGCTAATTCGGCCTCGTGCGGCGGCTGGTGGATGCGTGCCCCTGGGTGGATGTCATCAAGCGCTCCGCCTGTATTCAAGGTGCTCGTCGGGCCCTTGCCCGCGCAAAGGTGCACTGGGGCAGGCTGGATGCGGAGAGGCTTCTTACTGACCCGCCGCCAGCGGGCAAGGAGTATCGTACGCCCAAAATGTACTATAAGTCTGTTCTGAAGGGTGCCCGCAATATTGCGGATGAGTGCCCCAGAGATGTAATTATTGAGTGAAACTCGCTATGTATTATCCTGTGCGCTGAAAACTTTGTTCATATGCGCTATGCAACGCTTGTTTAATTTAAAATATTACCTTCTGTGCGGCCGTTTACAAAATCTGAGAGATGGCAAGTCGTTGGCTTCAGCCCCCAAGCCACGAGTGCTGGGGTGTTCGGGATAAACTTGAGCACTCTTGTTCCCATTTTTGGGTCCATCTAGGGAGGCGCTCAACACAACGAACAAGGCAACCGGACTTATAGTGCTTGAACACTCTCACTTAGGCATAGAATTCTATAATTTTAAATTTCGGCGAAGCCCCTAGTATTCGGAAGACCGAATTCGGGGCGCTATCCACGCCTTCATCGGACATTATCCGGTACTTCGATCGAAGCGGCATAGGTCTTTAGGGACCCGAAAAGACCTCTCGAACAGCGACCAGTCTCTCGCCTTATCATGCCAGTCAGTTTTAGCTTTCTCCACTGAGGCGCTCGCCCAGCTCAACCGGGGCACAATCGCAGTGGTTCTCCCAGTGCCACCTTAGCCGACAGAACGGAACGTAAGGCACCAAAACATGGGAGTCGGGCAAACCCAACTATTGGCCCAAGACATGATTCAGAGCCGATTCATATAATGCTATAAGTTCGGGGTGCCGCACTTGTGAAAGTGTTCGGACTTATCACACCATAATGCGGGGAACATAAGCCCCTGGTGTATTCGGCCGTACCAAAGTATACGGGTGCGAGATGTCATTAATGAACATATGTGTAAAGTAATGCAATAACAGGCAAAAAATGCTGCATTATTTATCTAAAGAATTCTGCTATGAGTGCGGAATGATACAAATAGTGCGGTAAGCAAGGGATTGGACTAATCAAACATGTCCCCCTCCAGGGATGGGCTGCGGACTGGTGTATATAATCAAATTTAATCCTCGTAATGGAGACCACCTGAGTGTTTATCGCAGTCTTCTTTCTTCCCTGGCTGTTGCATCGTGAATTCGGCGGGTTCACCGCCGGACAGGGCCTCTGGTGAACGGAATCCTGTGTACACAAAGAAAGAAAAT
This sequence comes from Triticum timopheevii, assembly GCA_963921465.1. NCBI lineage: Eukaryota > Viridiplantae > Streptophyta > Magnoliopsida > Poales > Poaceae > Triticum > Triticum timopheevii. The sequence continues at coordinate 108,060,595 of OY997264.1, forward strand.
AACAAAAAGGAGTGACACACTTGTGAGCCCCTGGTGTGGTCGAGCCGCACTCTGGGTCTGTTGTGGTCGTGCCCCTTCCCCTAGGCCCATGGTATCTCCAGAGCGTAATGATGTACGCGGAGGGTTGGTCTTGCAATTATGCGAGGGCTGGGGTTGGGGCCGCATTGCTACGCGTGCTCGGAATGTGCCAGGTGGTCTTGGTTGATGTTGCTCCGGGCGCGTTTGGCCGTATCCGGGCGTTTAACGGCCGGACTCGAAAATTGCCTTAAAAGGCTGCTCTGTACTTCTGCCGCGAGGGCCACTGTGTGCTCCTCCGTTCGGAGGGAGCGTTCCGTATTTCCGTTGACCGTGATGACTCAACGAGGGCCTGGCATCTTGAGCTTGAGGTATGCGTAATGCGGCACCGCATTGAACTTTGCAAACGCGGTTCGTCCGAGCAGAGCGTGATAGCCGCTGCGGAACGGGACTATGTCGAAGATTAACTCCTCACTCCGGAAATTGTCCGGGGATCCGAAGACCACTTCCAGTGTGACTGAGCCTGTACAATTGGCCTCCACACCTGGTATGACGCCTTTGAAGGTTGTCTTTGTAGGTTTAATCCTTGAGGGGTCTATGCCCATCTTGCGCACTATATCCTGATAAAGCAGGTTCAGGCTACTGCCGCCGTCCATCAGGACTCTCGTGAGGTGAAATCCATCGACGATTGGGTCTAAAACCAATGCGGCGAATCCGCCATGGCGGATACTGGTCGGATGATCTCTTCGATCGAAAGTGATCGGGCAAGAGGACCATGGATTGAACTTAGGGGCGACTGGCTCCATCGCATATACGTCCCTTAGTGCACGCTTCCGCTCCCTCTTGGGTATATGGGTTGCGTATATCATGTTCACCGTCCGCACTTGTGGGGGGAAACCCTTTTGTCCTCTATTGTTTGGCGGTCGGGTCTCTTCCTCGTCATCGCTATGCAGCCCCTTATCATTGTTTTTGGCAATTAACTTGCATGCCTGCTTGAATACCCAACAATCTCTGTTGGTGTGATTAGCTGGCTTTTCGGGGGTGCCATGTATCTGGCATAAGCGGTCGAGTATTCGGTCCAAATTGGACGGACCCGGAGTGGTTCTTTTGAATGGCTTCTTCCGCTGACCGGGTTTAGAGCCTCGGAATCCGGCATTGACTGCCGTATCCTCCTTGTCATCGCTGTTAATGCGGCGTTTATTTTTGCTTCGACGCGACCTGCCATTGTGGTCCTTGGTATCCGGACTGCTAGAATTTTTACTGAGGTTGTTGCTGCGAGCTAGCCAGCTGTCCTCTCCCGCACAGAAGCAGGTCATTAGAGATGTGAGGGCTGCCATGGATTTCGGCTTTTCCTGTCCTAGGTGCCGGGCTAGCCACTCGTCGCGGATGTTATGTTTGAAGGCTGCGAGGGCCTCTGCATCCGGACAGTCGACGATTTGATTTTTCTTTGTTAAGAACCGTGTCCAGAACTGTCTGGCCGATTCGTCTGGCTGCTGAATTATGTGGCTTAGGTCATCGGCGTCTGGTGGTCGCACGTATGTGCCCTGGAAGTTGTCGAGGAATGCGGCTTCCAGGTCTTCCCAACACCCAATTGACTCTGCGGGCAAGCTGTTAAGCCAATGCCGAGCTGGTCCTTTAAGCTTGAGTGGGAGATACTTGATGGCGTGGAGATCGTCACCGCGGGCCATATGGATGTGAAGGAGATAATCTTCGATCCAAACCGCGGGGTCTGTTGTGCCATCGTAGGATTCAATGTTTACGGGTTTAAACCCTTCAGGGATTTGATGATCCATTACTTCGCTAGTGAAGCATAGCGGGTGTGCGGCGCCTCTATATTGAGAAATATCACGACGTAGCTCGAGTGAGCGTTGTCTGTTGTGTTCGGCCCGGCCGGAGTTATTGTATCTGGCGCGACGGTATTCGTCGTGGGTCGTGGGGCGCCCACATGATCCGTAGATGGATCTGGATTGCCTTGCTTTGTCCTCCAGTATATCTCGCAAGTCCGGCGCGTTCCCTCTTGGCTTCGTACTTTTGGAGCGATGCCGGGGTACGGTCTTGGTGGAGGGCCTAGATGCCTCTCTGTCGTGACCACGGGGTGGTCGGTCGGCCGTATTGTGCGCTGGTGATGAAGGTATGTATGCTTCCTCCTCTAATCGGGGGAGCAACTTGCGTTTTGGGTAGCTTTTGGAGGGGCGTTCGAGTTCGTACTCTTCGGCCGCGAGGACCTCGGTCCATCGATCGGCCAGCAGGTCCTGATCAGCTTGAAGTTGCTGCTGCTTTTTCTTTAGGCTATTTGTCGTGGCGATAAGCCTGTTTTTAAAACGCTCTTGTTCGACGGGATCCTCAGGCACGACGAATTCGTCGTCATTGAGGCTTGCCTAGTCTTCGGAGGGAGGTATGTAATTATCATCCTCGACCTCTTCATCTGCCGCTCTCTCGTGAGGGCTTGCTTCTGCATCCTCCTGCGCTGAATCTTGCTGGAGGGGATTGTCTTCGGCACTTTCTAGGGTATTATTATCTCCTGTGCCTGAATCTCCATTCTTGCTGTGGCGGGATTTAGAGCGGCGCCGCTGACGTCGGCGCTTGGACTGTTTCTTTAAGGAATCTGCCTCCGCTGCTTCTTCGCCGTCCCCCTCTTTTGGGGTGTCCACCATGTATATGTCATATGACGAGGTGGTCTTCCAGTGCCCTGTAGGCGCTGGTTCTTGTTCGTCTCCGGCATCGTCGTCCATACCGTCGATGTCTTCGGAGTCGTAGTCTAGCATGTCTGTTAGATCGTCGACAGTGGCTACAAAGTGGGTGATGGGTGGGCCTTGAATTTCTTCGTCGTCCGTATCCCAACTGTCCTGGCCATAGTTCGGCCAGGTCTCTCCAGATAGCGAGAGATGTTTTAGCGAATTTAGGATGTCGCCAAAGGGTGAGTGTTGGAAGATGTCCGCGGCGGTGAACTCCATGACCGGCGCCCAATCAGATTCGATTGGCAGGGGCGCGGTAGGTTCGGAGTCCGGCAGGGAGTCCGGCGCCTCGGAGTCACGAGCTTCGCAAGGGACAAGGTTAGTGTTCGGCTCCATCGCCGTGGAAGTTGCAGCCCCCGAGGCGGTGTCCAGCCACCGGTCCTCGATCTGGGCGATCGGCTCCGGACTAAGGGCCGGAGCGGATTCGTGTGCGGCCACCAAGGCACTGTCCGGTGACAGAGCTATATCATGCCCATCGTGACAGTGCGGCACGCTCGGCTGTGGCTCGAGTCCATCGAAGATCAAGTCCCCGCGGATGTCGGCCGTGAAGTTTAGGCTTCCGAACCTGACCTGACGGCCAGGGGCGTAGCTTTCAATCTGCTCCAGATGGCCAAGTGAATTAGCCCGCAATGCGAAGCCGCCAAATACGAAGATCTGTCCGGGGAGAAAAGTCTCACCCTGGGCAGCGTTGTCGTTGATTGAAGAAGCCATCGAGCCTATCGGTGACGACACAGAGGAACTCTCAATGAAAGCACCAATGTCGGTGTCAAAACCGGCGGATCTCGGGTAGGGGGTCCCGAATTGTGCGTCTAGGCGGATGGTAACAGGAGACAAGGGACACAATGTTTTACCCAGGTTCGGGCCCTCTCGATGGAGGTAAAACCCTACGTCCTGCTTGATTAATATTGATGATATGGGTAGTACAAGAGTGGATCTACCACGAGATCAAGGAGGCTAAACCCTAGAAGCTAGCCTATGGTATGATTGTTGTAATGTATGTTATGTCCTACGGACTAAAGCCCTCCGGTTTATATAGACACCAGAGAGGGCTAGGGTTACACAGAGTCGGTTACAATGGTAGGAGATCTACATATCTGTATCGCCAAGCTTGCCTTCCACGCCAAGGAAAGTCCCATCCGGACACGGGACGGAGTCTTCAATCTTGTATCTTCGTAGTCTTGGAGTCCGGCGGACGATAATAGTCCGGTTGTCCGGACACCCCCTAGTCCAGGACTCCCTCACCATGGATATTCAAAGAGTTCATACTAACAACATTGCAATTATGCTCCTCATTCAAAGATTTAGTGCCAAACATTTTATAGACTTCTTCTTCTAGCACTTGAGCACAATTTTCCTTTCCATCATTATCATGAAAGATATTAAAAAGATGAAGCGTATGAGGCAAACTTAATTCCATTTTTGTAGTTTTCTTTTACAGAATAAACTAGTGATAAAACAATAAACAAAAAGATTCGATTGCAAGATCTAAAGATATGGTTCGCGTTCTTTACTTTGATAATTTGATATGTGGGTGGACTGGTGCTTGGGTGTTGTCCTTTCTTGGACAAGCCTCCCACTTATGATTAACCACTCTCGCAAGCATCCGCAACTACGAAAGAAGAATTAAGATAAATCTAACCATAGCATGAAACATATGGATCCAAATCAGCCACTTACGAAGCAACGCATAAACTAGGGTTTAAACTTCTGTCACTCTAGCATCCCATCACGCCTTCCGCTAGGCCCAAACAATGGTGAAATGTCATGTAGTCTATGTTTGATGTCTACTTTGCAACCTTATTCTTGTAGACGTTGTTGGGCCTCCAAGTGCAGAGTTTTGTAGGACAGTAGCAAATTTCCCTCAAGTGGATGACCTAAGGTTTATCAATCTGTGAGAAGCGTAGGATGAAGATGGTCTCTCTCAAACAACCCTGCAGCCAAATAACAAAGAGTCTCTTGTGTTCCCAACACACCCAATACAATGGTAAATTGTATAGGAGCACTAGTTCAGCGAAGAGATGGTGATACAAGTGCAATATGGATGATAGATATAGGTTTTTGTAATCTGAAATTATAAAAACAGCAAGGTAACTAATGATAAAAGTGAGCACAAACGGTATTGCAATGCTAGGAAACAAGGCCTAGGGTTCATACTTTCACTAGTACAAGTTCTCTCAACAATAATAACATAACTGGATCATATAACTATCCCTCAACATGCAACAAAGAGTCACTCCAAAGTCACTAATAGCGGAGAACAAATGAAGAGATTATTGTAGGGTACGAAACCACCTCAAAGTTATCCTTTCTGATCGATCTATTCAAGAGTCCGTAGTAAAATAACATGAAGCTATTCTTTCCATTCGATCTATCATAGAGTTCATACTAGAATAACACCTTAAGACAGAAATCAACCAAAACCCTAATGTCACCTAGATACTCCAATGTCACCGCAAGTATCCGTGGGTATGATTATATGATATGCATCACACAATCTCAGATTCATTTATTCAACCAACACAAAGAACTTCAAAGAGTGCCCCAAAGATTCTATCGGAGAGTCAAGACGAAAACGTGTGCCAACCCCTATGCATAAGTTCATTGAACCCGCAAGTTGATCACCAAAACATACATCAAGTAGATCACGTGAATATCCCATTGTCACCACAGATAAGCACGGCAAGACATACATCAAGTGTTCTCAAATCCTTAAAGACTCAATCCGACAAGACAACTTCAAGGGGAAAACTCAATTCATCACAAGAGAGTAGAGGGGGAGAAACATCATAAGATCCAACTATAATAGAAAAGCTCGCGATACATCAAGATCGTATCACCTCAAGAAGATGAGAGAGAGAGAGAGACCAAACACATAGCTACTGCTACATACCCTCAACCCCGAGGGTGAACTACTCCCTCCTCGTCATGGAGAGCGCCGAGATGATGAAGATGGCCACCGGTGAGGGATCCCCCCTCCGGCAGAGTGCCGGAACAGGGTCCCGATTGGTTTTTGGTGGCTACAGAGGCTTGCGGCGGCGGAACTCCCGATCTATTGTGTTCCTGGATGTTTTCATGTTATATGGATATATATATAGGCGAAAGAAGTTGGTCAGGGCAGCCGCGAGGGTGGGGGAGTGCCCAGGGGGTAGGACGCGCCTGCCTGCCTCGTGGCTTCCTCGTTGCCTCCCTGACGTCTACTCCAAGTCTCCTGGATTGCTTCCGTTCCAAAAATAACTCTCCCGAAGGTTTCATTCCATTTGGACTCCGTTCGATATTCCTTTTCTACGAAACACTGAAATAGGCAAAAAAACAGCAATCTGGGCTGGGCCTCCGGTTAATAGGTTAGTCCCAAAAATAATATAAAAATGAATAGTAAAGCCCATAAACATCCAAAACACATAATATAATAGCATTGAACAATCAAAAATTATAGATACGTTGGAGGCGTATCAATGTTCACATAACACCACTAGAGGAAAGACAACATACATCTAAACAAATATCAAACGAATACTAAATTCACATGATTACTTATAACAAGACTTCTCCCATGTCCTAGGGAACAAACATAACTACTCACAAAGTATGTCCATGTTCAAAATCAGAGGAGTATTGAATATCATTAAGGATCTGAACATATGATCTTCCATCGAATAAACCAACTAGCATCAACTACAAGGAGTAATCAACACTACTAGCAACCCACAGGTACCAATCTGAGGTTTTGAGACAAAGATGAGATACAAGAGATGAACTAGGGTTTGAGAGAAAATGTTGTTGGTGAAGATGTTGATGGAGATTGACCCCCTCTCAATGAGAGGATCGTTGGTCATGACGATAGCTTCGATTTCCTCCTCCGGGAGGGAAGTTTCCCCGGCAGAACAGCTCCGCCGGAGCCCTAGATTGGTTCTGCCAAGGTTCCACTTTCGAGACGGCGGCGCTTCGTCCTGAAAGCTTCAGTCTGATTTTTTCCAGGTAAAAACCCTCCATGTAGCAGAAGATGGGCACTGGAGGCCTGCCAGGGGGCCCACAAGTCCTAGGGGCGCGCCTAGGGGGTAGGGCGTGCCCCCCAGGATTGTGGCCTCATGGTCGGTCCCCTCTGGTATTTTCTTCGCCCAATATTTTTTATATATTCCAAAATAATTCGATTTTTTGGAGTTGTGCAGATTAGGTCTCTCAGATTTACTCATCTCCGGTCCAGAATTCCATTTGTCGGCATTCTCCATCTTCTTGTAAACCTTATAAAATAAGAGAGAAAAGGCACAAGTATTGTACCATAATGTGTAATAACAGCCCATAATGCAATAAATATCAATATAAAAACATGATGCAAAATGGACGTATCAGCGCAGCCCCCCCCCCCCCCCCCCTCGCCCGTTGAAATCAGGTGGGGTGAAAAGATTGTGATTGAGCCTCGGGCACGTAGGAGTAAACTACATTCAACTAACTTCCAACCAATCCCACTAGCATTGGAGTTGCCAGCCCAACAAGAACCAACAAGTTCCAATTCATGTGCAACTACAAGAGCAAGTGATTTCAAAATAATAATAAAATAGTTGTGTAAGCTTTCAACCACGATTGACCCCCCCCCCCCCCCCAATAAAATAAGCGTCTAAATAAACTGCAGACATAAAGCTTCTCAACTTATATTTATTAAAACAAATCAGAGAAGATTGGGGTTCAATTGAACATAGGATATCACTTTACCTATTTCTTCATCGACGCATTTTCAACAAGTTTAGGCTTAGATTTCACCAGCTCCAGTCAGCAGCCTACCCTACAGCTCAGGATGAGCGATTAGCTATCTTACACATTAAAGAAGCCGGCATCCTACCCTACCACTCGGCATGAGCGATTAGCTATCCTGCAAACTAAAAAGGAGACAACCTACCCTACTATGCCTGCATGCATCGGGCTTGTCTCCGTGCATCACGAGTAGTGGAAAGGGCCATGGAAGCATGGAAGGAGTGTCTCACCAGCAACTACACTTTAGAGAAAGGAAGAATGTGACAGGATAGTTTATGTCGACTACCTTTTTATGAGTCAATCTACATATGGAAAGCAAAGGTGAGTCGGTTGCGATCACCGGAGAATTTGGTTGCAATGTGGTAAGAAAACTAAGGAAGTAGATTCGTCTGTAGGTTTCCGTAGCTAGGCATGCTCGTAGGTGTAGCATTTGTGAGCTCTTTATGGGCTAGAGACGAGAGGGGGAACAATAGAAATGTGATATAGAACAATCGAGAAAGGGAGAAAATTGTAAAGTGGACCCATACACGTGCAAAAAAGGGGGCACTAACAACAAAGCGTGATTGAGACTCGCCTACATCGATTGACGGTTGTTTACTACTTATTCATTTTGTTCATTTAATTAAGCTTATTAGCTATATTAGTTGGCAGACCTATCGCCAATCACGGTGAAGCTAAATCCTTTCTATCATCAAAAGATAAAATCACCTATTCAAATCCATTTTATTCTCCCAAAAAAGATTGATTTAGTGCCATCTTTCGGAAATCAAATTTTGTTTACCTTTTGTTTTCTAGAGCTCAGGTAAATTAACTTATTATTTTAAATAAGGGTTAGTGCATCCACCAAAAGAGGTACAAAAATGTTCGGAGGAATGTCCACCCAAATGCACGAGGCGGATATTGTAGTATGAGTAGTGAGATCATGTGCAACTGTGTTGGCTTTGCTCATACAATTATCAATATTTGCTTTGAAAATTTTCCATTCATTAAACAAGGAGCAAGAAAAAAGTTCTATATTCAATAAGATTAAATGATTGTCTAGGAAAATGGAGTCATGTTCTATAGCCCAAGCGACAAAGATTCAGTCCTTGGTGGAAACAATGTGTGCCACCACACAAAAAAAATTCTTTCTTTGTTGTCATCAAAACCAACACCTCCACTGGCTGTAGTGGCGGTATTGCCATCTCATCCGATCCACCGAGGCTAGTCATAGTACCACTACAATAGTGAATGATTGAAGATGTCGACAAGAGAGGGGGTGAATAGACGACTACCACTACTACAGATCGACATATCACTGACCCCTCATCACTGGCCAGTCACAGCCATGCGACAGTGATATGGATTAACACTTACCGGCGTAAGTGATGATGCTTTTGAGGCCTGGCTACGTAGATATCATTGGCATGCCAATTTTTGGTCAGTCTGTGATAATCGGTTCGCTCCAGTTCTAGAATCTAAAATCGATCCATTAACAACAATCGCGGATTATCATAAGTACACCATTTCTAATACAAATTAAACACTGACATACCATGTTTAACGGCTCATGGAGTGATAATCTTAACAGGCCTTTATTTTCAATCATTTTCCCTACTGCCCCCTCCATCCTCCACTTCAAAGCCTATGGTTGTTGCGCCGAGCCTGACGATTAGTGTCAACCATCCCATGATGCCTCCCATTGCTCTCTACCTCCCACCAGACCCACCTACCGCTCCATCTACTCCCTCCTCTCCATCTTAATGGGTCGGTGCTGGATTGTCTTCACACCTACGTTGCATCCCTAACACGACGGTACCCTCCCACCTTTTGTGACAACGTCGGCGATGCCACGGCTGGCCAGTCCTTGCAACCCCACCTACCCACGGTGGTTGTGATGCTGGTGGTCTTGTATTGTTGGGTCGTCGAAGCTAGTGTGCAGTGGCATAGTTCTGGCATTGCCGCCAACATCTTCAGTCGTGGCAGTGGCCACAGTGGTGAGCTCCTTTCCCTCTCATCATTGAGAAATATAGTATAGTCTTGTTCCAGACATAATCTAGTATGTCCTATGTGTTAGGAGTTTGCTATAGTAGTATGGTATGAGAGTGTCATAAATAGCAAGGATATTCTCCCTCGGTTTTCAAATAAGTGGATGTTTAGCATTTAAAATTTGTCAACAAAAGAGTGTATTTCTATCTTCTCAATGCACTTTGAAGTAGAAAAAATATTTCTTTCTCATCACACCGAAATGAAGATCAATAACATTCCATACATGGCCCACTTGTTTGAGGATGGAGGGGGTATGTTGTAGCAACATTTACAGATCTATAGAAAGGTGTGATCTATTATGATTAGGAAGTAAGACAATGCTAGTGTGCAAAGTAAATAGTAATTCATGGATATGTTTCATTCCTACATTTCATGTGTATGCATGTTATTTCTCATTTGCTATTTACTTAGCAAAGCCTATATATGTATGATATTATGTACAGAAAATTGATATGTTGTTTATTTTATATGGACAATGGACAGACACAAATCATTGCAGTTGTGACCTTCTAGTGTACTGCATAATACACATTTCCTGTAATAGTGTTTTGTGAAGTGCACCCACGTAAAATGATACATTGGTGACATTACTCTATTTGAGGTACACTTCATAAAAATAAGGCAATTTTGTGTGCCATTTCGACCACTAATCTGAAAAATTGAGGGGCATCTCCAATGTGTTGAAGGACTCATTCAAATGTCAGATTAGCACATGTGCATTGCTAATTCTTCAACGACAAGACTCATCTACTCGTAGATCAATACATTAGCACTTATTTGAATTTATAGCCCTAAACATTTGGACATGTATGCATGAAATGAAATGCAATTTTGTTGTATGTGCCTATGTATTGTGCATGTGTATAAGTTCCTACCTTAGTGCATCTTGGGGCTTCACTGCTACCAGATTACTAACCCTGGAGACTCAATTTTCTTAAATCAAATTTCTTTACCAAGGATCTTGGGGCTTTTAGAAGGTCAAAATAATGGAGGAGTGAGAGTGGACTACTCTAGTTCTCGGTCAGGAAGAATGATCCTTTATAAGGTACTTCCAAAATTTGACCTTTACACCGCATAATGTATAGCCTAGAGGGTCCTAGCTGACCTGGAGGTTCAGGAGGTCATCCTGCAGTCTAGAGCGATTATAGACAGGTCCTGAGGCCCAACCAGCAGTCTACCTGGAGGGGTCGGGCCACACTACGTCCGAATTATGGGCGACATCAAATCCATACTGACCCCGGCCGAAGGCGTCGGGCTAGGTTTGGGGGCAACTAGAGGCGGCACAAATAGAGTTTTATAGGGGCGCTCTCATGCTTTTGCGTAGGGTTTGTGGGTGATATATTTTGCATAAGTCTTGTTGATTCCCAAGATCGTCCAAAGCATACAACCAATTTATGGTACCGTTTTTCCTAGGACTTAAAAATAAAGATATCATAGGCAACAATAAGTGAGTCTCCTTTTCACCTTCTGTAGTTAGTTTTTTTTTGGGGGGGGGGGAGTCCTCCCATGTATGGTTTTCTTCCAAACACATGGTTAGACCACTAACCATCTTTTCATTAACACCAAAACTCTCAAGGGGGGAATATATGCCCTTACAGATAGAAAGCCATTGAAGTGGGAGAAAGAGGCTCCATGCAGTGTGCAGGTGAAAAATGTATTGTGTTATGAAACGAAGCTGGGTAGAGGGCACGGTGGTCGCCATAGAGGAATGCAAAGGAAGATGGTCATGAATGCACTATCGACAGTTTGTAACATGAGATAACAAAAATGCCATCACGTCCTAAAGTTGAAGTAGATGTTATGTGTATTGTTTGGGGGCCAAGAAAGCACATGCGGCAAAAGGGAAGGAAGCCTAGGAAAGTTGTCAAGGAAACAAAGGTAAAGAAAGATGTCGAATATTGTTGATTGAAACCATCATGAGGTAACGAGAAAGTATAAGATGTTGAACACTATACCAATGTGATGACAATCATGCTAGGAAGTCGTTAGAGTTGGGCAAAGATAGCAGACCATGTTAGTCATCAAGAGAGGAAGGTGCATGAAGATGAAAGTATTTTGTATATGACAGTATCTGAAGCCACATCCATGCCTCACTAGACGAGTACATTCGTGTGATACAAGCTTCTTTATCCCGTGTATGACCATTTTGTTGTTCCATAGCAACGTGCGGGTATCTTGCTAATCACAATAACCAATATGTATGACCGCAATGAATAGTATAAAACCATGCAAGAAAACTTAATGAGCTTATGCAACAAAAAATCGTAGATGATACCAACAAGATCGGACTATGAACACAGCAAAAAGAAAGCTCATTGTGGCAAATCAAAGATGTACTCCCACAACATCAAAAAATGCAAGAAAAATTGCAAGAAAAATCATGCATGACGGTAACAATTAAATTACATGTGCAACAATTATGAATCGCCATGTGTTCCAACATCACTAGCACAAAATAAACCCTAAAATTGATTGGGGTGAAGAAAATGCTCATACATTATATCATTGTCCACTCGGCTCAACATAGAATTCCGAGGGAGTCATGTACTCCTAAGGTCACTAGAGTAAATGTGTCAACCACTTTCCTAACGGCCTGAAGATCTTGGCTGAGCCATCTAAACAAGAGCTTGAACCAGATCGGCTGTCGAAGGGAGACTTGGGGGCAGGAAAGGGAGACTTGGGAGCTTGAACCATATCGGTTGAGCCATCGTGCGTTTTGGTGTGAGCGCACTGTGATCATGTCGATGAGTCTGATCTCCTACATCATTTTACCCTAATAAGCTTGCGTGTCAAGGCCTAAACAATGGTGAATTATTCTAAAGATGTTGGCCCAACTCAGACCTTAGAGCAACTCCAATGGGGCGACCTATTTTGTCCTCCTGCGTCCGTTTGGATCGGCGCGGACAAAAGTGGAGGCCCAACGCGCCGACCCAAACCCAAATCTCGTCCGCTTGGCGTCCGCGCCGACTCATTTCCTGCCAAAAATTGCGCCTGAAATGCGTCGGTGCGGACGCTCCATGCGTCTCCTCGGCGCCCGCCGCGGCCCCACTTGTAGGCCACCCAACTATCGCCCGTCGTCTAATTTATGATGACCACCGACAGCGGGCCCACTAGTCAGCCAGTGAAAGCGTCCTTTTTTAACCACGTGTGTGGCGAGGGCGGCCTCATCCATTTCCGTCCACATCTGGCCCCCCACCACCCCCTTAATTTGCTTCCTCGCTGGCGACAGCAAACCCTAGCAAACAATGGGCCTTTTCGGCAGCAGCAGCGGCAAGGGAACCCCCGGCGCCTCGTCCTCCAGTGCTCCTCCTCCCCCTCCTCCTCCGGCGCCGGCGCGTTTCCGCCTAGGTCGCTGGCATCTGCACATCCCGGTGCACCAAGCATAGTGGCACTGGGAGTACAGGCAGCCGCTGCCCTACCCCGATGTCACGCTGTCGCACAACTGGCACCTGGATCCACACCGGATCCCAGTGTCGGCGGTTCCGTGGCCCCAGCGGACGCACGACGAGGAGGTGCACAGGCGCCGCGCGCAGCTCACCCCGGAGCAGCGGCGGATGCCCGAGTACGCCGCCGACTCTCCCAACTGGGAGGCTTGGTTTGCCCTCGAACACGAGGAGCAACGGCGTGTAAGCGTCGATGCCGTCCCGACGCCGTTTCCACCGCCGCCCCCGCGGGTAGAGCCGGAGGAAATGGAGGCCGAGGCGGAGTACCAAGCCGCCCTCGAGGAGGCCCTGCAGCACGGCTGGAGGCTAGCCGGCTCAAGGAGGACACGCACTGGGATGGGCTGGAGCAAGCCGTTGCCTTGTCGGCGGTGGGGGACTCCGTCCACACTCCGCTCTTTGTCCTGCCTCCGCCACCGCCGCCACCCGTCGAGCCCAAGCCGGAGCCGGAGCCGACGCGGAAGCGCTCCCCGCCTCCACTCACCTGGCCGAAGGAGGCCTACACGGGGACGGGCCAGTACCGCGAGTGGGTGAGCGCGCCTCCTGCCCACTATGCCGCGACGCCGGCGCAGGAAGCGGCCCACCTTGAGCGCTGGAAGACGCACTGGCTCCGCCAGGAAAAGACCGATGGCGAGCGGCAGATGCACTATGAGCAGATGTTGCAACGCGACGCGGAGGCACTCCGGCTTGAGGAGGAGGAGCGCGCGCAGCTAGCTGCAATGCCGCTGCCCCAGCAGACGCCGGAAGAGGCTGCCCTGGCAACGTACCAGGCGGCGTTCTGGTGGGTTGGCCCTGCTCCCGTCTTCATCGACCTCACCGGCGGCGATGGCGATGGCGATGTCGATGTTAAGGGCAAGGGCAAAGTCGACGACGTCTAGGGTAGCGTGCGGGCGCAGACTTTTTTATGTTTTAATTAATGTTTAATTAGGTTTAAGTGGAATTTGGCCAGCGGTTGACCGGCCACTTATGTTTAATTATGTTTATTTCTGCGAGCTTTTTTTTCACGCCGACACATTTGGGTCCGCCTCCCGTTAGACGGTCAAGCCGACCCATTTAAGAATGTGAACACGCACATCCGCTTGGCCGATCCAAACGGACGAGAAGTGGACAAAGCGCGGGTCGCCCCGTTGAAGTTGTTGCAACTTCCTGACCACGACTCGTGCGGAAATTTTACTTCTTTGACTCTATAAGAACTTTTTTTTGAGGGAAATGCCATCATGGCGGTTTATATTTCATGAGCAAAAAGGGCTACATCTTCTGACAAAATGTCTAACAAAAATCCCGGAGGCTCGGACTGCCATACAATGGTTCGCGAGTCCTCCGACATGGTAGCCAACATATCAGCCGCCATATTGGCTTCCCTAGGGCAGTGTTGAAAACTAACTGAAACAAAATTACGACAAATAAAAGTGCACTCCTCATAAATAGCTGTTGCCGGTCCAAGCGAGTTGCCTCCAGATTGCATCACTTGGATCACTTCCATACAGTCGGCCTCAATCACCAGTTTGTTGCAGCCCATGTCGTTTGCCAGAATGAGGCCGTCTCGGAGCCCTCGGGCTTCCGCCGTCGCCGCATCCTCAACGAACCGAATGTCGCTACATGATGCTGCAATGAAGGATCCAGAAGCATCGCGTAAGATTGCACCTGAACCCCCTGAACCACTGTCCTCAGAAAAAGAGGCATCTACGTTGAGTTTTACAAATCCCTCTCTTGGCTTGGTCCATCCATGTCTCTCAATCTGGCCTGGACCCTTTTTCTTTGCTCTTGAGAAGTTCTTTGACAGCGTTGAAATCGCTTGTGCTAATCGTGTAGGATCCTGTAGCTGTTCACCGTGCGTAAACTTCCTCCATTCCCACCACAGGTACCAAACTGTCTTTGCGATTAACTCTTTACAGTTAACACTCGGAAGCAGTGGTGCCGGTATATTAGGAGTTAGAAGTAGGTCAGCCAACACTGCCGCACCTTCCCTTTCGAGGGAGCAAAGCTCGTTGATCCTGTTTGCCATGCCCAGTGCACACCAAACAGCTTGAACACGTTGACACTTGAAGAAAGCATGGCTGATACTCTCACAATCCAAACCGCAAATAGGGCACTGTGAGTTAGTGATCATATGCCGATTAGCCATAATGCCCCGACAGGGTATTGCACCATATAGTGCCCTCCAGTAGTGAATTTTCACTTTGGCTGGGAGTCGCAATTTCCAAAGAATACTCCATATAGGACTAGTACTTGCGGAGATCATAGAATTGGTTCTCCTCAACTTTCGTCCATGCTGGTGATCCCACTCCATATGATAGGTGGTCTTAACTGTGAATATCCCTGTCCGGTTATAATTCCATGAAACGAAATACTCCATCATACCCAAGGCAAGGGGTATGTTCATAATTCTTTGAGCATCAACAGGCCAGAATATATCTCTGATTAGCTGTTTGTCCCATTCTCTACTCTCCAAGTTAATAAGCTCAGAGACTTTGGTGATGATTATATTACCTCTCCTTGTCATAACTCTTCTGTTTGGGTTGCTAGGAACCCACGGGTCATCCCATATGCTGATTTGGGTGCCGTCTCCCACCCTCCAAATGTACCCTTTTTTGAAAGTTTGGATACCACTCCATAAACCCTGCCAAGTGTATGAACTCCCTTTTTTGAGGCTGCAACTTCGGATGTCCCCATCTGGAAAGTACTTAGCTCTGAGTACTCTAGCACATAGTGATTTCGGATCAGCTATTAGTCTCCAGCATTGTTTGGCCAAGAGTGCCAAGTTAAAACAGTGTAGATCCCTGAACCCCATGCCACCATTTCTCTTCGAGACACACATCTTCCACCACGCAAACCAATGCATATGCTTCTTCTCATCCTCATCTCCCCACCAGTATTGGGACATAGCAGTAGTTATCCCATTGCACACTTGTTTGGGAAGCTTGAAGACTGACATTGCATATGACGGTATAGCCTGCACGGCGGCTTTCAATAGGATTTCCTTTCCCCCAAAAGAAAGTAGTTTTTCCTTCCATCCTCTAATCCGGCTAAGAACTCTATCCACAAGGTGTTGAAAATAATCTGTTCTATCCACCCCCACAATTGGGGGTAAACCCAAATATTTATCTGTTATTGCCTCCACCATAATATTCAGGATCGTGCAAACTTCGGCCCTAGTGTCCACTGGTGTGCAAGGGCTGAAGAAGATACTAGATTTTGCTTCACTTACCAGCTGGCTGGAAGCTGCACAATAATCATCAAGTGCGCGGCGGAGACTCGCTGCATTGGTGGCGTCCGCCCTCATGAGAACGAGTGAGTCATCAGCGAACAAAAGGTGGGACACTGCCGGCGCATCCCTGCACACCTTAACCCCCAACAAATTTCCATTCTCCTCCTCATGCATCAGCAGGCTTGAAAGACCCTCTGCACATAGTAAAAACAAATAGGGTGATAGCGGGTCTCCTTGTCGGAGCCCCCTAGAAGGCACAAAATAATCTGAAAGGGAATTATTCACTCGCACCTGGTATTTAACAGACCGCACACACTCCATAATAAGTGTCACCCAAGCCACAGAAAAACCCAAGCGGAGGAGTACCTTCTCTAGGAACACCCACTCGACCCTATCGTATGCTTTGTGCATGTCAAGTTTGACCGCACAAACTCCATATTTTCCTTTTATCTTCTTTTTGATTGCATGATAAGATTCAAAAGCCACCAAGAAGTTGCCCGTGATCAACCGTCCCGGGACAAATGCACTTTGGTTTGGAGAAATTATTTTTGACAGAAGAAACTTGAGCCTGTTGGCCAAAAGCTTAGAGATCACCTTGTAAACAACATTACATAAGCTGATAGGCCGGAATTCTGCGATCACCTCAGGGCTCACCACCTTCGGGATCAGTACGATGGTAGTATTATTCCAGCCCTCTGGGATTTTCCTCGTGTTCACTACCAACAAAACTTCGTCAGTTAAATCTTCTCCAATAATGTGCCAAAACCTCTTATAAAATACCGCGTGCAACCCGTCCGGGCCAGGCGCCTTCAGATCACCGATGCTATACATTGCTTTTTTCACTTCCTCACGCGTATAGGGTTTATTAAGCTCTTCATTCATTGCCTCTGAAACCCTCGGTTGCACTTTATTTATCACCTCTTGGTCGGGCTCCAGGACACCCGAGGTGAACAAAGAGGAAAAATAAGAC
This sequence comes from Triticum timopheevii, assembly GCA_963921465.1. Classification (NCBI taxonomy): domain Eukaryota; kingdom Viridiplantae; phylum Streptophyta; class Magnoliopsida; order Poales; family Poaceae; genus Triticum; species Triticum timopheevii. Next base: position 108,077,737 of record OY997264.1, read on the forward strand.
GTCGCATGCATCTCAATTTGGTTCTGGTCCTCTATCCAATTTCCCGCATCATCCTTCAAACGTTTAATGAAATTCTTCTTTCGTCTCCCTGTTGCCGCGCGGTGGAAGAAATCAGTATTCTGATCCCCACGACAAAGCCAATCTGCGCGGCCTCGTTGCATCCAGTAAATCTCCTCCTGTTCAATGAGGTTTTCAATCTGCAGATGTAGGTCATGTTGTTGAGCAACTGCCTCATCCGATAGCGGCCCCGACATTACCTCATTTAGTTTTTTCTGGAGATCTCGTAGTCTCGTCCGTGGACCTTTCAAAATTTCTTTGTCCCATCTGTGTAAGGCGAGATGAACATCACTAGTCACTTGTGAGAACGGCTCGATGCCTAGTGATTTTGCCCTCTCCCAAGCCTCCTGCACAATAGTGTCCACATCCTCTTCAGCAAGCCATTTTGCTTCAAATTTTGTTGGTCCCACTGGACCCCTCGGCTGCAGCCCCAACTGATAGTCAGTGTCGATCAGTATAGGGCGATGATCAGATTTATTGAATGGTTCATTTGAGACTCCAAAGCAAGGGAAAAGGTCAGCCCAAGAGCTATTTCCCACTGCCCTATCCAGCCTCTCACGAATACGTCCTCTGCGCCAACTGAATATGTCTCCTGAGTAACCCAAATCATCAAGGTTACAGTCACGTAGGGTGTCACTAAAAGCTTGCGTGCACCGTTGTGATCGGGCTGCACCCCCTTCTTTTTCGTGTGCATGCAAAATTTCATTGAAGTCCCCGGCCATAAGCCACGGCAGATTCACCATTGCTTGCAGACTACAAATGTAGTTCCATGACAAATGTTTCCTATCACCATTTGGTTCACCATAAAACCCCGTAAAGCGCCATCCCGCTTCACTAGATTCTCTGATGCGAATGTCAATATAATTTGTGTGTGCCTCCTGTGAGGAGACTCCCAAGCTGGTTTGCCAAAACATTGCCAATCCCCCACTTCTGCCATCACTTTCTGATACCTCCATCTCCTCAAAACCCAATCGCCTCATTAGTTTCCCTGCCTTAGCTCTATCCAAATGTGTCTCAGACAGGAACAACACATCCGGTTTTACACGCTCAAGGACCCCCAAGAGCGCTTGAACTGCCGCGGGCTTCCTCATCCCGCGGCAGTTCCAACTTAAGAGTTTCATTGCGACCGGTCGAGCCCGTTTTCGGGGCTTGCCGATAAATTGTGGCTGGCATCCACCACAACCAGATCATCCTTCTTTGAGCGCTTGGAGTCGTGCGAGGAGGTGTCCCCCTCGTCTCCTTCCCTCTGACTATTTTCTCCCACTTTCTGCTGTTTCCCACCGTTCGTCGTTTCACCAGTAGTAGCTTCCAGAGCAGGAATAATGGCTGTAGCCGTAGTGTGCAGGCCGGGGGAAGACCCCTTCTCATCAAAAGTTAGTCTTTTCCTCCCAGAATTTTTACCACCATCAATATTATTTTGGGCCTTAATCGGGCTGGTCCCAGTATCCCTAAGGTCCTCATCCACTTGTGGTTCATAGTTTGCCCGACCACCTCCTCCAGATTGTCCATTATAGCGGCCCCTGTTGTTCTGTTCCTGTCCCCTTGATCCAGGCTTTGGTGCTAGTATAAATTCACCCCAGTCCATATTCTCCGGGCTGTGCTTCCCATTACCATGCTCAAGATATGTGTGCCCCATCAGACCGCACACATGGCAGAAGACCGACATCTTTTCATACAAGACAGAGTAGAACACTTTCTTCTTATCCTTGGTAATAGATATCGAGCGCACTAGAGGCTCATTCACATCCAATTTTACTCTAACTCGGACGATCCTTCCATTACCCCACCTAGGATTAAGCATTATTGACTCCACTTTGCCGATCTTCTTGGCCGAAGATCGTATAACAGGATCCTTCCTATACAAAGGGGGAAGATCAACGATCTGCACCCACACAGTCAATCTGTCGAGGATCACCTCTTCATATCTTGAGTATCCATCATATTTTTCGATCAAGACTCCATGGTCCCGGAATAACCATGGCCCCTCCTCTCTTACTCTCTTCCAGTCACCCAAGCAGTTCACCGTGAGCGCGAACAAATTCTCCCCGAGGGCACTAAAGGTTACCCCCTGTGCCAGGCTCCATGCCATCTTCATCGTATCATAGAAGGAGCCTCTACTAAAAGGTTTATTCATATGAACAGTAGCAAGCGCCATGAATTCAGCTTCCTCCACTTCATCTGGAAATTCCTCATCAAAGTTCAGATCATCCTCTTCTCTTTCCTGGAGATTCAGTCGTCCGATCATCTCGTCCACGCCCGCTGATTGTCCCATCGGCGTTGCACTGTTTGCTGATGATTGGGAACCCGAACCCGCCATGCCGAAACCCTAAGACTCGGCCTACTGCACGAACCCTAGAAAAGACCCCACGTCACTAGCTGTAATCGAGGCCAGGTATATAGCGAGGCTATCCCCTTAATCAGCTAAGACCCTGCCGGCGATAGATAGGAGGCGGATGGAATTCAACACAGACTCTCGGTGTCGCCACCGAAGGAGTTGTAACCCTAGACGAGAGCCGCCAGGGGAAGATTGCTACCCTTGCCTAGCTTTGACTCTGTAAGAAATTAGTTGTGGTTTTCTTGTTTTTTAAGATGTATTGTACTCCCTCCGTTCGGAATTACTTGTCGTGAAAATGGATGTATCTAGATGTATTTTAGTTCTAGATACATCCATTTCCGAGACAAGTAATTCCGAACGGAGGGAGTGCCGTTAGAAGTTTTAGATACAAATCCAGGGCCTCGTTCGCAAAAAAAAAAAAAAGTACTCTTGTATGAGCATCGTCAGGCAAAGACTACCATTATCCTGTGACGAAAAGTTTTGGAGTGAATTTTGTATGTCATCTCAAAAAACGCCTAAAGCACCGTTCTACAAACCTATACGTTGATAATGTGTTACTGCCTCCATTTCTAAATATAAGCCTTTTTTGAGATTTTCCTAAAGACCACATGTATAGACATATTTTAGATTATAGATTCACCCATTTTGCTCCGTATGTAGTCCATATTTGAAATCTCCAAAAGGACTTATATTTAGAAACTGAGGGAGTGCTATGGAAATCCAAAGAGATGCAGCTTTGCTTGAAAATGTTGTTCTCTAATGGTTTATCCTCAGGTGCAAGTTTTAAACTATAGCCACTGGGATGTTTTTACAAGAGTGTTATCCCAGTTGAAAACCGCATGTTCACAGTTGATTCTGAAAACTAAGTGCCACCATACAGTCAGACACCCGCAAAAGAACATTCTAGATTGTGGCAATATACAATGTCAGGCAGTTTCAGTAAGGTAGTTGAAATGACAGTTGGATTACAAAAGGGATATTTGAATGGAAATCAATAGTGAAGAATTTCTCAACAACACGGTAGACTGTAAGGCTAACTAGATTGTTACAGAACAGCTCTACGCACCATTGAAGTCCCTTCCGTTTCTGCATTTGCAGAAGAATGGTGACATACATTTGTACAACCAGGGCCTGTTCCATCTCTTCTTTTGCAAAGAGATTTCATGCTAAGCCCGTCCGCGAATGGAGACAATGAAGATCCCCTTCACGGCCCACCAAAGGCAAAAGGAAAGAAAACTAAAATCTATAACCTGGAATAAAATTGTAACATGATGTGTCAGACAAGCAGTGTCCCCAAGCAACTAAACAGTGGTTTCTTCAGACGAAGTGGATTGAAAGATGTACCATTAAAATTGTCAGGAATTATCCCTCTTCTGGAAACCATTGTACTGTTAATCTGCCATGATAACACAGCTTGAGCATGAAACCAGGAAATTGCAGAAAACAGATGCAGTGCAGGCGGATATCATTTCATTCTTATCATAAAAAGTGTGAGTAGTACCGCAGATGAGGCTCAGCATGGTTGAGACACAAAGCTTCTGCCCCTTCATCTATGGAATCTATCATTATTGTGTCTTCCGTGCCTCCTCCAACCTGATTTTGCAATGAAGATTAACACATTCGTCTTGCAATGTTGCTACTACCAAAATAATACTCCCTCCATCCCACAATATAAGACGTTTTTGCAAGCTATGTGGAAAAACGTCTTATACTACGGGACAGAGGGAGTAGAACACATGGCAAAAACAGTTTTCTCTCATGTTTTGATGCAGCGCAAAAATATTCATTTTTGACAAGACGCAATCTGAAGAACATGGGAAGTGCCCAAAGCACTGCTGGAGCAAACAAGGTATCAAGTGGAAAACCATACTATGATGAAATTTAGAGAAGTACTCCCTCCGTAAAGAAATATAAAAGCGTTTATGGGTCACTAAAGTTGTGATCTAAACACTTATATTTCTTTACCGAGGGAGTATGATGTTAGAAACATGCAAAATTTCAAGTACCAATCATATTTGTTGTTGGGGGTGTGCAAAAAACAAATTCAGCAACGAATAGTAGTGCCTACCGTTTTCTACTACTATGTTTTTTTATGCCACCTAAATGATTGAGTTTGAACATGAAATTGTACGTGTTTATAGACTGACCTCCACCTCTATAGCATAGTGTATTTTTCTTTTAAACTTTTGGGCATGATATTTACTCCCTTCGTTTCTAAAATATAATTCTTCTTAGAGATTCCAATATGGACTTCATACGGAGCAAAATGAGTGAATCTACACTCTAAACTATGTCTATATACATCCGTATGTAGTCCATATTAGCAAACAGATACAACTCCTAAGAGCAAAGCACAACATGAAAGCATACCTCCTTCATGGGACATTGGAGGCTCCATTGAATGTCTGGAGCCAGGAGGATACTTGGATCTCCTAGGCGGCATCGACCAGTCGGTGCATGGACCAGGTGGACCGTCCGATGGTCGCCCACGGTGGGAGGATGAAGCTTCAAAATGGTCAGGGTACGGGGGATCTGAACAATTGTAAAGATACTTCAGTCAATAAATGGATAGTTTATTGGAACCAACTTGCTCAATACCGAAGCCTAATACTGATTGTAACTGTCAGTGGATCTGATATTCAAAAGAGAAGATAAATATGCATGCATGCAGTTAGATGCAAAACTTCAAAATGCTGATAGCTAAACAAGAAATATACCTGGTCCAAAATGTGGAGGAAACCTCCCTCTATCCATAGATTCATGGTGCATTTGTCCTCTGTCATTGAAGTGATGCCCTCTATCATCATAGTGATATGCTCCATCGTCAAAATGATGCCCTCCGGCATTGAAATGATGCCCTCCATCATCAAAGCGTCGCCCTCTATCGTCGAAGTGATGCCCTCTATCGTCGAAGTGATGCCATCTATCATCAAAGTGATGTCTCCTATCGTATGGAGGGTGCCCTCTGTCATGTCCATTGTACTGATATCCCTCAGGATAGGGAGGATTACAATTCCAAGGTTGTGCTCTTTGTTGGTGTTCAGGTGGCATATATGGGAACTGATTCGGACCTGGTGGATGCGGTGGTGGTGGATGCGGTGGTGGTGGCTGCAAATGGTATGCATTATTCGGAGGTGGTGGTGCTGGTGGACGGTGATAGTTATTTCCGTGGGGCGGTACTGGGGGCCCAGAAAAATTTCCATGGGGTCCAGGAGGATGGAAAGGTGTGACAGGTGGTGGAGGCGGCGGTGGAGGCAGCGGTGGCGGCGGATGCATCTGGTTTGGATGCCCTGCACACCCAGAAGTATAGGGCGGTGGAGGCTGGAATGGAACCACACAAGGATCCATGTTGCCTCGATTATTTGCAATAGAATGAGGGTGCTGATCTTGAACATTCTGCAAAGAATCATCAAGGACTCATAAGATTCACAATAATAAAAAATTCATAGTGGTCATATCATAAAAACAACAGAACTACATACTCTTAAAGTATCTGGCTCGACTCGATCAGGTGCCACATGCAATGCTCCTTGAACCTGTGAACCTTGAATGACAGGACACTGAGGGCGTGGTAGAGGTGGTGGAGATGATGGCAACGGGGGAGGAGTTGGAGGTTTGTCTTCAGGTAGCGGAGGAACAGAATCAACATTTTGACTAGTCGGTGTACACCTCGCAACTGTTATATCTGGTTGGCATGCAGAGCTAGCTTCCGCTTCAGATGATGGGGCTACATCTTCCATCTCAAGATCACCATTCACTTCTTCAAAGACAAGTCGATGCTTCGCCCCATCCAATTGAGAACCCTCCCCTTGCTCAGCACCAGTAGATTCATGTTCAGGAGTGACAGCTTCAAAGCTCCTATCCTCGGAGGAGCTTCCTTCCTCATCAAGCAGTTTCACACAGATCAAATTTGGAAGATGGAAACCAGTATTGCTGCGAAGAATAATCTAATCAATTAACCACAAGGATAACACTAAACATATTCTTTAGTATAAGAAGATAATATAGCAGAGCTCAGCTTGCACATCAGCAGTTGTCACCCATACAGTGTACCAAATTATGACCAAGTAAATATTTTTGCATGTTTTGAGTCTTCTAAACACCTTATAATTCCATACTGCAGCCATATACTACTAGCATTTGGCATTCAGAAATTAGAACATCAATCAATGCCCCTGTTTTTTACTAAATATGCTTGAGGATTTTTATATTTTGCATCAGATTTTGCAGAACCAATTTTCTCATCCATAATAGTGTCATTTGCCCACCATGTCTGCATGCTAATCTGAAAAATAACAACATCAACTATTTGTCTCCTGATGCTAATATCCATCCGTGTTTTTCGCAAGAATGTTAAGAGTTGGGCCCTTTGCTGATACCAGGGTTGTAGGTACTCCCTCCGTTCCAAAATAGATGACCCAACTTTGTACTAACTCCGTTTCAAAGTTGAGTCATCTATTTTGGAACGGAGGGAGTAGGACGCAGCGATGAGCTGCTTTCAACCATCCACCACTATCTGGTCCAAACGAAACAAATTACAAGGATTCACAGTTCATAGAAAATGCTGGTTTGCCATAAGTCTATGAACACCATGAAATCCTGCACTGGAGAAAGATGATTTTTTTTCCTTTCTGGAGATTACAGGAAAATAAATGAAAAGCATCTCCAATATCACTCAAGCTAGTGATATAGAACTATGCAATAACAGCATCAATTAACCGAGAACATAAACAAGCCTCATCTATACACCCATGGAACCTTAGAAATGCAAAAGGAGAGCTATACCTTCCATATTCATCAACAAGCATTCCTTCATTATCCCGTAAAGGGTCATTCAGAGCTCTCTCTGTCCCTGAATGACGACGAGAGGTCCCAAATGATGCTTCATTAAGAGCCTCAAGCTCCTTAATATGATGACGAATGATGTATTCTGAAAGGGTTTTCCTCTCAAGCCAGAGTTTCAAAACCTAATCATCAAGACACACAGACATGTGAAGAAAAGTAAAACAACACTACATTATAATCTCCCTTAATTAGGGCACTGGAAATAAAAACTTGCCTTAAGACATTGTCTTCGATTCTCCCATGCAGAATTTCCAGGAGGTGCAGAAGCATATAGTATTCGCGGCAGGACTGCTTGGATAAGAGAAGGATAGGCATCTCCAACTCCACCTAGAAGATGTATGACAGTAGCTTCAAAACTAGGCTAGTACACAAGAAAACGAGAAAACCGAAAAGGTGTGTCGGAAAAATGCTGAGAACACGAGAAAACTAGGCGAGTACCTTTCTGATTGCGGCAGCACTGGATTATTGAATCAACAAGGAAGAACAGGTCCACCCTTTTGTATAAATTTGATTCTTTTTCCAGGCGTTCGATGATGACATCCATTACCTAGATTCTCAAACCAAAACAAAGATGCATCAATAGGAGGGGGGGGGGGGGGGGGGGGGGGGGGGGGGGGTCAACCGAATTGATTGGCCCAATGGCCATAAAACAATATAATCTTTCACATCTAAAACTGAAACTAGCCATGGACAGGGGTGTGCGGAAGTTAGCTATCCACGTGCCAAAACCATGAGTTGGTACCGAGATCTTTTGGGTTTCAACTCAAGCCTACCCCAGCTTGTTTGGGACTAAAAGGCTTTGTTGTTGTTGTTCTCATTGTATAAAACTTTAGGCTACAAATGTCGTTCTGTAATCCTAAACTTTAGGAAAAGTGTATTCTTTACTAATTTCTAACTTATGTCGTGTGCGTATCATTTTGTGCCACGTTAGAGGTATGTAGTAAGGAAATGGCTCCCCATACCAATGGTTTGTTTCTGAAATAGAAGCTTAAATCTACTTCATCTTTGTTCCTCAAAAGAGAAGCAAAATCTGCATTCATCGGTGTAGAAAGCTAACAACCAAAAGATACATCTATATTCCTCACTGTAGAAAGCTAACAACAAAAAGATACATCCATGTTTCTCATTGCAGAAAGCTAACAACAAGATACCGCAATCAGGCTAAGTAATCAATCAAAAGATGGACAAAACATAGACCAAAGAAAAGCTACCAACTCTACAACTACAAGCATTCAAGCAAGTACATGATTTTTATCGACGAACAAAAGTGTGGAAGTAAGCAACACAAAGGTCCAACATAAATATGCTTGTAAATGAGAAGTGCAGACTGAAAGAGTATGAATGATCTAACCTCCCCAGCAATGCCATGCTTAGCACAATCCAGAGCGAGACGTGTTGCACGGGCTATACATTCTTTTGTTCTTGTTAATGTACCTAGGAAATTTTCAAAGGCCCTCCGTGCTGACCTGGCTTCATCATGACCTGCTGGTTTGTTCAAGCTCTTTTGTTGTATGTTATCTGAAAGAATCTTACCACTAGTCTGTGGAGTATGAATCATATCTGATGCAGACCTTATTATAGTATTTGAAGGTGAACACCGGCCACCTGATCCTTCTTTAACTGAAGGTATATTCACCGAAGGTTCAGAAATAACATTGGAATCTAAAAAACTGTCTATGAAAGAAGTTGGTTGAGAGAATTTCTGAGCATGTGCAGCAGCAATAAGTCCTTTCATAGGCATCGGGTCAGGAGATAAACCAATATCCTTCAAGTTAATTTTGTGGTCGAATTCTCTCAGTGCCGTTGCTGAAGAACCATGCCTACAAGATGAACCAATGAAACTGATGTGAAGCCTATCCAAGTGATCGACACAAGACTTCAATAGATATAAATAAGAAATAACAGAAAAATGATCTATTTGATCCTTCATACAATAGTCCCATATATCACTGTTTCAGAGGCCACCTGGACTAAATAAAGACTTTTCACATCAGCAAGAATAGCTTCTTTAGCATGTACCCCAGAAATTTAAACTGCTTGTAGAAGAATGAATTACACACACATATTATAAAAAGTCACCTAGACTTAAGAAAGATGTTTTATATCAGCAAAGAGTAGCTTGCTTAGCATACCCCATGCAAATTTTAAACTGCTTGCAGAAGAATACATAAATTATATTACTTATACAGATGAATATGTTCATTTGAGATAAGATAGGAAGACTGAACCAACAATCCATAATATCACCCATAGATGCCAATATAGAAGAGGCCAGCATTCCCACATTTGGGTAGTAAACTTTGGCATCCATGTGCTTCAAACTAAACGCCCCCCACAGAGACTTTTGCCTATTATTCTAACCCAATGAAGCAGCTCCAACTTATACTTCTATACTACTGGATACTATCAAACATATACTCCCTCCAGTCACAAACAAGTGATATTTGGAAATTGACAGTCTTCAAACATATATTTAACCCTTAATTTCTATTGCTATATGCTTATAGGATCAAGTAAAATTATGATGTTTGATTGCACATATCGAACACCATTGTTTCATTTGACTGGATCAGTGTGGTGACTGAATCAGTGTGGCGACCGAATCAGTGTGGTGACTGAACCGGCACAATAAATCAAGTTTAAGGTATATAATCAGCATCCATCTTTATCTACACAAGACCTTCATGTTTGCATAATTTGCTTGCAAAAAGGTGCAGAAAAAAGAATACATGCAATACGTACTATTGCATTATGACATATTTACAAAAAAAAAAAGGGCAGCCCGGTGCATGTAGCTCCCGCTTGCGCAGGGTCGGGGAAGGGTCCGACCACTTTGGGTCTATAGTACGCAGCCTTTCCCTACATTTCTGTAAGAGGCTGTTTCCAGGACTTGAACCCGTGACCTCATGGTCACAAGGCAGCAGCTTTACCACTGCGCCAAGGCTCCCCTTCATTATGACATATTTACAAGTGCACAATAAATTGAGTGATTCTTTGAAGTGAATAATAGCAGACTACATGAAAGGGGCTATGCTGGAACACATAACTTTAGGGACAGGAACAATGTTAAAATGGAAAACACAAGATATCCAAGATTGCTGGAATTAGTTAATTAAGGTAAAGTCGTACTCCCTCCGTCCGGGAATACTTGTCATCAAAATGAACAAAAGGGGATGTATCTAGACGTATTTTAGTTCTACATACATCTCCTTTTATCCATTTTGATGACAAGTATTTTGAGACGGAGGGAGTATAATATATCTACCTAGGCAGAAAATAGTGTGTATGTATCTAAGAAAAAGAAAATAGAAGGCTTACGCTTCAAATGTTCGAGCGCCTGCAACATTCTGGCTGCATGTAACTTTAGTAACCAACAAAGAGGCACTTGTCCTGTCACCCACACTGACTGCTGGTTCAGCCAAAACTGTCTTATTTTGTGGCTCAGAATTGGAATCGTGATTAGCACCTGACACAACAGTCTTTGCATGGCTAAGTGGATAAGCAGATCCATCAATATTTTTACTAAAATCTCGACCAGAGTTACCAATTGGATCCAGGAGATCATTTGTACTTACTTTCCCCACAGGCAACTGATCAAACTTAGATACAAAGGCAGGCTCTTTCGACTCCAAGGAACAGGCTGGAGAATTTCCACAGATATCATCATCATCCCTGGTGTGAACTTTGTCCTTTGGAAGATCATGATTGCCACCATTTGTCAATTCCAATGAAACAGAAGACGGGGAGTCCTTGTTTAATATGAATGGTTGTGACATACACTTTAGGCCAGTTGGGGTATCTAAAGAAAGTACAGTTGAACATATTTCCGGGCCTTTAGTTGTTGCAGATCTTGGACTTCTGACAAGTGCATCTGCAGAGTTATTAAAAGGAGAGCTTCCTATCGACGTTGTGCAAGGCTTCAGGATACACTCCTTTGCCTTATTCACTTCAGGCGGATTACTTGTAGTTTCAGCAGCATTAGCAGACATAGCCTCTAAGGCACGATGGAGACGTTTAGATGGAGGTAAAGCAGCTTCTCCATCTAACGTCAAAACCTTTGATTGATACTCTTTGTCCTTGCAAGCAGTCTGAACTTCTCCTGATGCAGACAGGTCTACTTTGGGTGAAGGATCTATGCCAGGAAGCACCTCCTCGGCTAAATGATCATTTCCCGATGCCGGCAATGGGTCTACTTTGGGTGAAGGATCTATACCAGGAAGCACCTCCTCAGCTAAATGATCATTTCCCGATGCCAGCAATGGGTCTACTTTGGGTGAAGGATCTATGCCAGGAAGCACCTCCTCAGCTGATTGATCATTTCCCGATGCCAGCGATGTGTCTACTTTGGGTGAAGGATCTATGCGATAGGGGACATCGTCAGCTGGATGATCTTTTCCCACTAATGAAGACAAGTCATGTTTATAACATTCATCTACAGGTATAGCCAACTCTACTTTGTTATCAGAAATATCAAGCTCATCAACCATGGAGTCCTCCAGCTGGGGTCTTCCCATTCGAACCCGTGCCCTTTTTACTAATGGCAAGTGGTCATCTCCATCTGACTTATTGACTTCATTCCCTGAATTTGGAGAATCTGGCAGGTTTCCACTTGAATTAGGCTGCAATTCTTCATCCATATTTGCTACCACGCTGCTAATAGAATTATTAACATCATTGGTGTCCGGGCTTCGCTTTCTTTTACAAGTAACTGTTGTGCTCGTGGAAAGATCTTGTGTCCCATCAAGATTATCTTCTTTGCCCATGACAGTTTGACATACTTCAACATTAAGATTACTTTCTATATTTGCAGCAGAACTCGAATTGTTCTCATAATTACCATTCAGAGAAGCTCCAGATTGACTTGAGGTGCCTTGACCACAATTGAACACCATAACATCCTTCGTAGCTGAAAGGAGATCCGATTTAGGTTTGTCATCACCTATACATTTACGCCGAGAAGAACCTTCCTGCCTATCATCAGTGGTCATATCAACAGGAGGCAGATTGAGACCATTCGGCCCACAAGAATCCCGAGTCCTATGATCAGCACCTAATGAACTTCTTGGCCTCCGTGGGGAAGTAAGATCACGGTGAGTGCAAGAACCTAGTTGCAGAGTATTACTTCTCCTCTTCTTTGAAAATGAACTAGCAGGCTCATCAGGTGCAGAGTTCACAACACAGTGTTCACTCTCCAATGCAGCAATATTAGACCCAGGGGTACTGGCCATGCTGTGATCCATGGAAGAGGCAGGATTACCCTCGAGCTTGTTGTCATTGGCCAAATCAGAACCTTCTTCAGGACCTCCAGTGTCCAAACTGCTGCTATTGTTGGCAGGGGCCAAACCACTCTTATTATTGTCCTCGTTCTTCATAGAATCAAAAATTTCCACTATTTCCTTAACTGCTTTGACAAAATCTGCTCCTTTCCCATGTCGTTTAACAAGTAGAGATTTCTTTTTCTCTTCAGTGAACGCCTCAAGATCAGCATAATTGCAGAAAGCACTGCAATATTAAAAACTAATGTCAGAGCGAACATTTAAACATCTGGAATCAAGAATATTGGATTGAGAGTAAAATGTGCAAACATGATAGCCATCATGGCGTGATTGCTATGAGTTACAAACATCTCAGGCTGAGATTGCTCATTACCAACAATTCCTACCATTACATAATTAGATTTTAAGATGGCTGTGGAGGGGTCTTTGGCCTAGTGGTGGGAGCAAAGGTGTTTGTTGCAATCAACTTAACTTCAATCCCCAGCAGTCCAGCACCAACAAGGTGTGCCGCATTTAACAGGAGTACACATGTGTGTGCTTCAAGTAAGAGTTTGTTCCCACTTTGAGTGGGGGTGTGAAATCTAATATATTCATAGCATGTATAGAAGATGTGCATGCATGTGTGTGCATAGGAGTGGTGTGATAGAATGATGATTCCTCCCCTTACAGTGCTTCCGTGCTATGCTACCTACGTACATAAATGCGATCAAAAGGCTATAAAAGAATGACAAAACTTACAAATGACAATTTTGTGGCATGGTACATGCATCTTATAACAATTTTTTGAATTGTTTTCATGACTTCTTGATGGTGGTTCCATGTGTGTGCGGGTTGTCTGTGTGCGCCTTGTACTCTACAGAAAGATTTTTAGGGCTCCTTTGATTCAAAGAAATTCTCCATAGAGCTTTTTGAGGATTTGAATCCTTAGAAATTTTTTCTGCGTGGCCTGTTTGATTCGTAGGATTATAATCCTTAGGGGAAAGTCCTAAGGGATGCTTTCCACATTATTTAGGAGGAAAATTTCCATCCACTCCAACCTCTTTGTACAATTAAACACTCTTTGATTCGCAGGAATTTCAAAACGTAGGAATAGGGAAAATATGGGATTGGAGTGGTATGACCTTGTCCCTCGTCAATCCTATAGGGTTATGGTGGAGCAAGAATGCACATGACTTGTTTCTATGCCAAAAACAAAAATTAAAGAGTGCCAACAAACCTGTTTCTAATGCCGGATTTATTTCCAAGAAAAGATTTTACACCATTACATTTCCATGACAATGATTAAAACACAGCATAAATGGAAACTATTATGCTGGCCCTGATTATATCTACATAGGAAGTTCCCATTCCAATCCTTTCGCGTTGCCCCCAAAGCAACATAATTTTGATTATGAGCATGTATGACCTTTCAACCTATGAGACAGGCCATGCCAGCACCAAGACGTCCCAAAATAGGAAAGGAAAATTCGACAGAACTTAACCAGTGTTACATCCACTAGCCTCAAGTTCTTTACTGCATTGTACTTATATCATCGTATAAATATTTATAATTTGGGACACCCTTTATGTTAACAAATTATCATTAGTCTCTCTTGGAACTTGGAAGTTCCTGTGTTCTTAGCATTTCGACTAAAACTGTGCATCTATTAAAAATCATAGGGATTAAGTACTTCAGAGATATCGTCCCTTAATTTTACTGAATTTGCAATTTACTGATTCCAACTTGCCCGTTAACTCATTAAGTTTTTCAGGCTCCTCGTGTAAGCTACTATAAGATTGTGTGATAACCAAAGAGATGCTTTATCAAGATAACACAAACAGGTACTCCCTCTGTCTGAAAAAAGCTTGTCCCAAGCTTGTTCCTCAAATGGATGTATCTAGCATTAACTTGGTGCTAGATACATCCAATCAAGAGACAAGCTTTTTCGGACGGAGGGAGTACATGATTAGAACTTACAACAACTAAACTTAAGTGCTGCAAGGAAAATACTTGTACCCATCCCAGGAACTCCTAAAAGTCTATGCTAAAAAAAACATAAAGTGTATGATAGTACACCATCCTTATCATAAATAGGATCCCCAGATTTACACTAGTATGGCCACAGCATATTGCTGAATCAAAAAATAATGTTTATAGTGCTCCATGACCATAACAGCTAGAACAAGCTTTTGATTACGTAAAAATCAGTCCAAAAGCAGACACCTTGAATGACCAAAAAGCCCAAACCCCATCATGTGGTCATCGTGACGGGAACCATTTACTGGGCACTTACACAAATAACAGAATCATGTAGAAACAACGCATGGCTTACATGTAAATAGACAAAAGCTAACACAGACATACTCATTGTGCTCATCGTCACAAAAGAAAATAGATGAATTATCAAAATAAAATTATACACCATGTCTCCTCATATCTCATGCAGTAAGTAGTAACTAGTAAAAAGAGGACAAAGAGCTAAACTATTGTAAAAATAATCGACAACTAACATGAGAAGCTATTTGATAGTTTGGCACAAGCAAATAGTGCATATATGGTAAAATATGCATCAACAATAATTGTCGATTCATAAGGACAATCTTAATAACAAAGTAGAACTTACATCTCTTTAGTTCCATAAAAGTAGACCAGCAACTTCTTTTTAGTTGAAGGAAGCCCCCATTTCTGCGGCTCGCTAATCTGTAACAGTATGGATATCCGTAAATCAAGTGCTCATTATGATTCCTGTGATCTTTCAGTTTCAATTCAAACAAATATCAGTGCCCCAAAACACAGCTTTTCAGACTAAACAAGCCAGACCTAGGAATGGAACAGATACAAAAGGAAACTGGAAGTCTTAACCAACAAGCAACTAAGCAGTTTCATCCTAGAAAAACTATAGCTTAAAGAATATTCCTCAAAATCTTAGCAATAATAGCAAAGGGATATTTCCCAGAAAAAAGTGTACAGAGGAGAGGAACTACTTTCCTGGCAATAGTGAAAAGCAACTGCAGGATTTGTGAACTTTCTCATAACACGACACCATAACAAAAGCTTAAAATGGCAAGTGCCTTCAAGCCATGTTAACAGGAAGGTAAGCTAAAATAAAATCAAGCCCGTACAGAACTGTTTGGAGAACTAAGTCATCATAAAATAGAACGCTTGAGAAAAGGCGGAGTATGGGAAATGCTTAATAGCTAAAGCGCAGGAGAAAACAAGGAGTTATCTGTCAAGTACAGCAAATGAGCATCTCAAAGCAAAACTTTAGGGCAGTGAGTAAACATTAGGGCTAGCAAAGGGCGAGAAGGACTCTTCTACGTGTTAACCCCCCAAAATTTCAAGTGACAAGTAAAAGCAAGAAACCCAAAGAATAAAAATAGAAACAGAAAAAAAGGAGGAGACGCCACCAAAAGAAATTCATATTACAACATCAGTGCCAACGTGCACAAACTGCAAAAAAATACATACATGATGTGTTTAATTTGATAGAGATCATACCATACTATCACAGATCATACAACACTTTTCACAGATTGATGTTTTTTTTAAAACCATAACAAGGTGTATGTCATGGCAAGTCCACTATATAACCTCATTTGCTAATCCAAGGAAACCTAATTTGATGGCCCATACTTCGCGCAATACAGAACCCACGTTGGACAGGCACACATATGCATATGCACCCCTCTAACCCTCTTACAGTTCCTTCAGGCAAGAGGGTTAACCTGGAGGTGACTTATTTGGACATAACAAGTAGTACATTATAGATTATACGCTCCACAACTCATTGTAGACTTCTAGTGTGAGACTATCTGGATTTCACAGCTCCACATAGGCTGCCTACGGCATTAAAGCCCATCACCAAGGAGCTAAATTAGTATATGCGGAACTTCAACATGGATAACGAGAGCCGTGCTAGGTTGTGGCGCATTCATACGTGAAGAGGGTCTAAGGATCTCCCAGTTGTCTTTATACTATAAATTCTCATGGTCAGGGCAGAGAACATGAACAATCGCCGCCGAACCTTCATGGACTTACATAACAATCACATCCAGCTGCTGAGGAGGCCAATTGAAGGAGATAAACCATTCAAGAAGTATATCGGAGCTAATGACATATAAATTACCAAATAGCGAAGAACCATTTGAAACATCATATAGTTAATCTGGCAAATCTAAAAACTAACAGCATCTGTTCGCTGCACCTATTCTAGGTGCGGAGACATCATAACAACTGATCTAGACAACAGGTTGTCGTTTACTACATACTAATTAATCCGAAAAAAAAGATGGCATTCTCCTTTACCAACTAGGTTACCACCATCTTCCACCCAGCTACCAAAACAGTTGGATAATCACATTAATAGACTATAGTGGTTCCATCATAAAGGAAATACACTTACACGGGATCTCGCAAAGTAAAACGCTAACATTTATCCCAAGAGAACTATTTATCAATCTCGCCATCATGTACCGAAACAAAAACTAAAACTGACCAAGCTCAGCTGGCCGACTCCGAACAGATCGGGACTCCATGAAGCCCCAACTGCCAGATGGGTGAAATCTGAACTACAACAACTTCACAACCTCACTAGAATCATCAAGACTTGAGAAATGCATGAACTCGAGTACCAGATCCTAGTTTGGTGCATCGATTTAGCAGGAACCTCTAGCAAAGATCAAAAGAATTTGCATACGGCTAACCACCAACCACCTCCATGGTCTAAGAACCCTAAACATGCCAGGCCTCGCTAGGATCGCCACTATTATAGCCACGAAAACAGAAAGGGTCACGAAACCAGCGTTAGCAGCTACCTACAGACCTCATTTGTTACTGCGAGTCATGGCGGTACAGTAAAAAACACTATCTAACCGAACCCTAAGCAAGCTCCCCAGCCCACAGCATGATTCGTCGAACCCTAGGTCATCCAGACCACTTGGGGAGCCCCAGATCAGAGAGAAGGAGCGAGGGGGCGCGCGACTCACCATGGCCGGCCAGGCCGGGTAGCCCTTGAGCTTGGCGAGCACGAGGTCGCCGACCTTCCACTGGGCCGCGGCGGCGGCCGCCGCGGCCGCGGAGGAGGTGCGCTTCTTCCGAGTCGGCGCCATCGTCGACGCCGCTCCCGCCCGCCCAGAACCGGCGGCCAGAGGGCGCGTCCGCTGCGGCTAGCGGGCCAGGGGGCGGCGCTGCCGCCGGGCGCTGGGGCGGGCGGCGGGCGCTCGTATGGGCTCGGTGGCGGCGGCGGCGGCGGGGGGGAAGAGGGGGAGGGGGCCAGGAGGCATGGAGCGCCGGAGTGGGGGGGATGGGGGAGGCGGCTTGGGCTCGGAGATTTTTCTCTTTTTTAATTTGTTTTTTCCCTTTTCTGTGTTTCTTTCCCCGTTCTGCTGCTGCCTGCTCTGGTTTCGTGTCCCTGCGGGGTTGTTTGTTTGGTGGTAGGAAGGAGGGCTCGAACACGTGAGAGGGCTTGGTCGGCAATGGGCCTGGGCTTTCGTGGGCTTATCAGTTTTTGCACGAATGGTGGTGTGTCGGCAAAGTCATGTCAACGTCAGATCACTCTTCCTAAAAAAAAGAGTCAACGTCAGATCACTCGCTTGTTCTAAAGGAAAAAACTTATCACTCGCCGTAATGATAAAACGTATCGCCGTAAATAAGAAAAATTTGGAAATCACCCATTTTATTTCCGCAGACGCGCACGCGATGTTACAACATGCTACACATACCACGTACACATAATAAATTACACTCATGAAGTGTGAAAGTGTGAAATTGACCGGAGAAGAATTCTTCCATGAAAAATAAAAAAAACTCAAAGAATTCTTACTTACGTATGTGTTGGACATGAGGGTCTGAATCCGAGTAGGTGGGCTGGGGCTGGTAGTTCCCATACACAATAAGCATTTCTCTTTCTTATCTTATGGAAAATGTCAAAATGAACTTTATTATTGTACCACACTCGGTAGCATCATGTCATTTAGCAATCACTGCCAATTTAATTCACCACAACACCGTCTCAGACCGTCAGGCGATCATAATTCAAGCAGATAGAATCAAACGGATCGACAAACAAGCAAACCAATGCGCTAACTTTGTTCATTGCTCATGGAACGCCTCTGGGCCTCAAAAATGCAAAGCGAAAGACTCTCAGCAGTCAGCATGCGGCTAAATTGTGCTAACAGACATGATGCTATCATTGCACAGTTCGGCATGGTTCCCTACATCAGTAAAATCACACATTCTCGCATCACCACCTCCCCTAGAAGCACTTACAGATGATATAATAAACTAGGGAATAGAAAAAGCTCGCGGTCGAACCGGCGATGCTCCCTGTCCTCCAGACAACGTCACTTGGGTAACGCAGCACCGGGAATTCACAGCATTCATTTTTGTAGAAGGCTCAAACTTTGTCAGATGCGTCGAGAGATGTGCTCTCTGTACTCTTGACCGCGGCCAGCTTCTCAGCCAATCTTTGCTCCAGTGCCCTTTGACCCCTTTCCCTGCAGTGAGAACAACACAACCAAGTGAGATCGAGTACACTACTAGCCCATATGCACATATGCATTTCCTGTGGCTTGTTCTCAGGTACACTACTAGCATATATGCATTTCCTGCAGCAACAAGAAGCACCAAATAGGGCTATTAGTTACTGAACCGAAAGACCCAAAACTAAGAATATGGCAATCAGTTCAAACGGAACGGCGTAACAACATAAATTCCGCAGGCTCACAAACTGCATGCACAAAGTATAAATAATCCTGAAGGAGTGACTGTCTCAGAACATAAATCCCAGAATTCACTTTAGCATTGTGTGATAATTAACAAACATACAGAGGGGAAGTACTGAAGAGTTGCAAAGACTAGTTTGTGCGAGCAAGGGTTACTTGAGAACAAGTCACAAAAACTAACCTCCTCCTGTTTGCCTCGGTAGAATCTGAACCCGGCAATGATGAGGTTTCCAGTGTCTGACCCCGGTCTGCCCTATCAGATCTTCCACAAAGAAGCCTATGGAATATTGAGGCTATTGGATCCAGAACTGGTCTGCAAATGTTTAACAAATTAATCCAAATATAAAGGCTATCGAATCCAGAATTTGGCTATGTTTTCATAAATTAGTCAGGAAGTTCGTCCGTAAACTAAGATCTTACTATTATATAAAGGGGAATCCGTGATACCTCAGAATTGCAGGGAAGAAACTTGAGAAAGAGAACTCCTCGCTTGGATCCCCTTTGAGGCCTGTCTCTAGCCTCTTTTGGAAGTAACGCAGGTAAATCCAACTCATATAAATGCCAAACAGTATAACTGGGAGGTAAGATACCAAGTCCTTCATGAAGAAGCTTACAACAACGGAAATCAGTGCAATAAGTGATGGGATCCACTGAGTAGGGACAAAAATAAACATGTCAGATCAGACGATAACATCAAACAGAGTCATTCTATTAACAGTATAGTTATTAACCTTTCCCTTAATCTTCAGCACGAAAAGATTAAGCTCCATCTCTGGCATAAGTTGCTTGATGCCCACCAGCAATCCTGACAGAACCCCATAAAAACCAGAAAGAGGAGTGTAGCTGAGAAATCAAAAGTTAAGAAAAACTCATCAGTTTACCCAATACAGAACATCAAACCAGATGTGCTCGGACACTTCTATAGAAACAGAATACTTACAGGTAGCTCTCTTGTTGTGTTACATAGTACACAGCAATAGCAGTTACGAAGACACACATTGAAGTTGAGAAGTTGACAATAAAAACGAACTTTGATAACTCCTTTGTGCCCCATAGAGGCTCTAATAATTTCCCAAATAAAAGAAGACCAATTATGCTGATAATCACCTGGAAGCACATTATCCATGTGAATTGAGGGGGCTCGATGAAATATGAATGGTTTAATTCTTATTAAAGTAGTGCACTTGGCAGCTGGGGACCAAGGAAAGGCGAATCTAAAGATATGATAGTATATTTTATTTAAT
The DNA here is from genome assembly GCA_963921465.1 of Triticum timopheevii. Lineage (NCBI taxonomy): Eukaryota > Viridiplantae > Streptophyta > Magnoliopsida > Poales > Poaceae > Triticum > Triticum timopheevii. The sequence continues at coordinate 108,098,196 of OY997264.1, forward strand.
ATATAAACAGCAAATATGAAACAGTTGATCACATGGTCCAGAGCAAACAACGATAAAGGAGAGCACTACTCGCTGTCACTCCCTAACAAGCTCAACATGATCCTAAAGTTAAGGCTCATCTGCAGAAAGTATCTCAGGCAAGTACTGTAGATAGCTCACTGTACATACATGCCATACACTGCATATGTGTCATCACTTCTCACAGATATTTCCACTCAATTGATTTTGTGACTATTGCTCAGCATAAATGAAGATTTGAATTATAGATATTCTGTTTCTACCTTACTAAAACATGATCTAATTCATGAGAAAAAACTTACCAATATATAACCAGACAGACATGGCAACCATACTCTAATTCACTCCCTATCCAAACCTCATCAAGTTAATTACTAGTTTGATTAAGTGTGTTCTTTTTCATAGCTAACCATCTAAAAAGCTTTGCCGCCTCGTCCACATACTTTAGAAAAGGCAATCTCTCACACAGCGATAAATAAATCTTTACTTCACATATAGTTACTTTAGTTGCCATAGTTCTTACTTATTTTCATTTCATGGAGATTTAGTTTCAGTAATGTTCCATAAAATTAATTAGAGGACACATACCAAGTGCTAAGATGATTACAAAGCATACAAAAGAACAAATCAAAACTCCGTGCCCTTGACAAAGATGAGAGGAAGAACTTACCCCTGGAATGGTTTGCTCGACATAGCCAGCAGTTATCAAGTTCCAGGCGAAAGGGATTGTCCTGAAGAAAAAATAAATTAATCAAACAATTCCAAAGAAAATAGAAGCATGATTTTTTATGAGAAGTATGCCAAACATCTAACATGTTCAAGTTATACAGGGTAACACCTCAAAGGCATGCTTAACATTCATTGGCTTCTTAAGGAAAAACTACCTGTAACCATGGATTATGAGTCCAAGGACTAGTCAAGACTAGTCTATGAGTCTCAACTCCAGGGCCGACTACACTTCAGTGTCGACTAGTCTATGAGTCGCAACTTTAGTATCGACTACTCACGCTTAGTCTATGGGTCTCAACCTCAGGACGACTCATCGACTCGTAAACCTTGCCTGTAACTTCATTTCAAAACAAGCAAGATAGGTAGCTTTAATTTTGTGTGCACCAGATGTAACAATGAATACAATGATGCAATCTAGAGGTTAGAAAATATACGACTTAATTACTGACTAGAATGCATGGCACCACACTCACAAACTATCACCACTGCGCCAAAATTGCATTTAAAACTGGCACTCTAGATGAGCATGCTGACTAGCTGTAATAGTTCTGTGTACTGTATACCAGTCAGTGCTATAGGGTACTGGCACATCTACACATGATATTTCTCCTTGGAAGGACACATCTACACGTGATATTTCTCCTTGGAAGGTTACTAGATGCTATACAAATCCTTGCAATCTAAAACTCAAAACTAATGGTGCTGACAGTAAAGTAACTGAGAACTGAAGGTCTGACAGTAAAGCGGTTAATTAAGAAATTAGGTCAGGTTCCCCTTCTTGGCATGCAACCACTAACTTCACCACTACTCGGGTATGTGGCTGAAATTTCGCTGCAAACATCGGTTTAAATTGCAACAAAGATCTGTTTGTGTTGGCTACCTTGCGGGGATAAGCGCGAGATAGTTGACAGCTGAAGGGAACAGCTGGACCAAGAGGTGCACGAGAAGCAATATGACGGCGAGGCCCTTGCAGAGCTTCGTGTACCCTCTGAAGAAGCTTCCACCCTGCATTGTGATAAACGCGGCATCTGTCAGTGTACAGCGACAAGTGTTCCCACGTGTAATTCAGCTACCAGGCCTTTCCTCAAAACAAAAACCAGCTACCAGGCCACATCTGAGGCATACAAATCTGTTAAACTCCGGGCAAGAGCAAACAAATCCACATGAGACCACCAAAGGTGGCTTGGAAACGGCATGATGCAGGTCTTTCTTTCTCTGGCATTGGTGCAGACAGAGAGCTAGCGAACGGATTTAGCTATCCAACTCTAAACCATTGCCGAGATCCGCGCACCCCAACTCAACCACGCGTTCACAGGCGAAGCGCGTCACAGGCTCGACAAACGCATCGCCCCCCGGAATTCCACGGCCAGCATCCCGGCGACGGCCTCCGGGGGAACGCGACAGGGGCGTCGACGGGTGCTAAGGACGCGCGTCGTGCCACACGGCAGGCACGAGAGGCGCCCGGGCCAAAGGATCTAGAGGCGGCCGACAGCGAGGGGCGTTCGCCGCGCCAGATCTGGAGAGAAGGGGAGGAGGTACGTACCCCGGAGGGGAGCGACGGCGCCGGAGGGGAGACGCTGCTCATCATCGTGGCGGCCGCCGCCCGACGAGATCCGCCGATCCGGAGCGCGCTGTGGCTGCAGTGACGAGAGGGGAGGGGGGAAGTGGAGCGGGGAGCACGCAAAGGTTTGATGGGGTTTGGGATCGATCGTTAGGTCCGTGGGGTCGACTGGCTTCCGCCTCCGGGACGACGGTTCGGGCTTCCGGGTGCTCGCCTACTGGCTTGGCTCGAACACAGTAGTTCCATAGACGAGACAAATGAGGTTTTTCCTTGTCGAGACAATATCACGTGAAAACCAAGTTTCAGAAACGCTTGCCGTAAAAAAAAGTATTAAAAACACTTTGTGAAAACCATGTTTGAAATGTTTCGTAAAAATGTGGGGAAAAAACGAGATGTTAAGAGGGTGATGTTTGGTGGGTTCGCGCCTCAACAAAGTACTTGCAAATACATAATCACACTATGCCTTGTGATTTTCTTCTGTGATCAGCCTCTATAGGTGCTTGCCTTCCAGTAGTTGATAGCCTTCCTACATTGCTTGATACAAAGATGGTTCATTTGAGAGCTCACACATGTTTTTTCATTGTGTCTTCTTGAACATTTGCTTTGAGTAGCATGGATCAACCATCTGCAGAGCCTTTAGCCACCAAAATGTATTTGTTGATGTCATAGGAGTCTCGTGAAACCTCTATTTGGAACACAATCATTTTGTTGAGCAGAAATTAACATGACAAGAATATCTTACTTGTTGAACACCTCACAAATGTTGTTTAGAAGTCCATGTCGACGGCCTCCTTCTCCACGGCTTACCTCTCTGCAGCTTCATAGGGCGCTGCTAGGCGCGCCGCTCCCACCGGGCATGGTCCCCGGGTTGCTTGCGACATAGGGGCCCCCACGGACTCCGTCGAGCCATTGATATGTCTCCAATGTATCTATAATTTTCATTGTTCCATGCTATTACATTATCTGTTTTGGATGTTTTATATGCATTTATATGCTATTTTATATTATTTTTGGGACTAACCTATTAACCTAGAGCCCAGTGACAGTTTTTGTTTTTGCATGTTTTCGAGTTTCGCAGAAAAGGAATACCAAACGGAATGAAACTTTCGCGATGATCTTTCTTGGACCAGAAGCAAACCAGGAGACTTGGAGATGAAGTCGGAGACTCAACGAGGCGGCCACGAGGGTGGAGGGCGCGCCCAGGGGGGTAGGGCGCGCCCCTCTACCTCATGGCCCCCTCGGAGCTCTTCTGACCTAGTTCCTTCGCCTATATATACTCTTATACCCTAAAAACATCAGGGGGAGCCACAAAAACACTTTTCCACTGCCGCAACCTTCTGTACCCGTGAGATCCCATCTAGGGGCCTTTTCCGGCGTCATGTCGGAAGGGGATTCGATCACGAGGGCTTCTACATCAACACCATTACCCTTCCGATGAAGCGTGAGTAGTTTAGCACAGACCTACGGGTCCATAGCTAGTAGCTAGATGCCTTCTTCTCTCTCTTTGATTCTCAATACCATGTTCTCCTCGATGTTCTTGGAGATCTATTCGATGTAATACTCTTTTGCGGTGTGTTTGCCGAGATCTGATGAATTGTGGATTTATGATCAAATTATCTATGAATATTATTTGAGTCTTCTCTGAATTCTTATATGCATGATTTGATATCTTTGCAAGTCTCTTCGAATTATTGATTTAGTTTGGCCTACTAGATTGGTTTTTCTTGCAATGGGGGAAGTGCTTAGCCTTAGGTTCAATCTTGCGGTGTCCTTTCCCAGTGACAGTAGAGGCAGCAAGGCACGTATTGTATTGTTGCCATCGAGGATAAAAAGATGGGGGTTTCATCATATTGCTTGAGTTAATTCCTCTACATCATGTCATCTTACTTAATGCGTTACTCTGTTCTTCATGAACTTAATACTCTAGATGCAGGCAGGAGTCGGTCGATGTGTGGAGTAATAGTAGTAGATGCAGAATCGTTTCGATGTACTTGACACAGACGTGATGCCTATATTCATGATCATTGCCTTAGATGTCGTCATAATTATGCACTCTTCTATCAATTGCTCAGCAGTAGTTTGTTCACCCACCGTAATGAAGGAAATATGCCCTAGAGGCAATAATAAAGTTGTTATTTATATTTCCTTATATCATGATAAGTGTTTATTATTCATGCTAGAATTGTATTAACCGGAAACTTAGTACATGTGTGAATACATAGACAAAACATAGTGTCCCTAGTATGCCTCTACTTGACTACCTCGTTAATCAAAGATGGTTATGTTTCCTAACCATAGACATGTGTTGTCATTTGATGAACGAGATCACATCATTAGGAGGAGGATGTGATGGACAAGACCCATCTGTTAGCTTAGCATTATGATCGTTACAGTTTCATTGCTACTGCTTTCTTCATGACTTATACACGTTCCTCAGACTATGAGATTATGCAACTCCCGAATACCGGAGGAACACCTTGTGTGCTATCAAACGTCACAACGTAACTGGGTGATTATAAAGATGCTCTGCAGGTGTCTCCGAAGATGTTTGTTGGGTTGGCATAGACCGAGATTAGGATTTGTCACTCAGTGTATCGGAGAGGTATCTCTGGGCCCTCTCGGTAATGCTCATCACTATAAGCCTTGCAAGCAATGTGATTAATGAGTTAGTTGCAGGATGAAGCATTATAGAACGAGTAAAGAGACTTGCCGGTAATGAGACTGAACTAGGTATGAAGATACCAACGATCGAATCTCGGGCAATTAACATACCGATGACAAAGGGAACAACATATGGTGTTGTGCGGTTTGACCGATAAAGATCTTCCTAGAATATGTAGGAGCCAATATGAGCATCCAGGTTCTGCTATTGGTTATTGATCGGAAATGTGTCTCGATCATGTCTACATAGTTCTCGAACCCGTAGGGTCCGCACGCTTAACGTTCGATGACGATTTGTATTATGAGTTATGTGTTTTGATGAACGAAGTTTGTTCGGAGTCTCGGATAAGATCGCGAACATGACGAGGAGTCTCGAAATGGTTGATACATAAAGATTGATATATTGGAAGGCTATATTCGGACATCGGAAAGGTTTCAAGTGATTCGGGTATTTTTCGGAGTACCGGGGAGTTGCGGGAATTCATCAGGAGAAGTAATGGGCCTTGTTGGGCCATACGGGGAAGGACGAGGCAGGCCAAGGGGAGGTGCCCCCCCATGGGTCTGAATTGGACTAGGGGAAGGGGGCGGCGCCCCCCTTGCCCTTTCCTACTCCCTCTCTCTTTCCCTCTTTCATTCTCTCCTACTCCGAAAAGGAAAGGGATTCCTATTAGGACTTGGAAGTCCTAGTAGGACTCCATACTCTTGGCGCACCCCTAGGGGGTCGGCCTCTCTCCCTCCCTCCTTTATATACGGGGGCAGGGGGCACCCTAGAACACACCAAGTTTTGCCTTAGCCGTGTGCGGTGCCCCCTCCACAGTTACACACCTCGATCATATCGCCATAGTGCTTAGGCGAAGCCCTGCGTCGGTCAAATCATCATTACCGTCACCACGCCATCGTGCTGACGGAACTCACCCTCGTCCTCAACTGGATCAAGAGCACGAGGGACTTCATCGAGCTGAACGTGTGCTGAACGCGGAGGTGCCGTACGTTCGGTACTTGGATCGGTTGGATCATGAAGATGTCCGACTACATCAACCGCGTTAACTAACGCTTCCACTTTTGGTCTACGAGGGTACGTGGACACACTCTCCCCCTCTCGTTGTTATGCATCTCCATGATAGATCTTGCGTGCTCGTAGGAAATTTTTTGAAATTGCATGCTACGTTCCTCAACAATGGCATCCGAGCCAGGTATATGCGTAGATGATATGCACGAGTAGAACACAAAGAGTTGTGGGTGATAATAGTCATACTGCTTACTGCTACATCTTGAGCTTGCGTTGGTTTTCCTTGAAGAGGAAAGGGTGATGCAGCTAAGTAGCGTAAGTATTTGCCTCAGTTTTTGAGAATCAAGGTATCAATCCAGTAGGAGGCTCCTCAAAAGTCCCACGCACCTACACAAACAAACAAGAACCTCGCAACCAACGCAATAAAGGGGTTGTCAATCCCTTCACAGCCACTTGTGAAAGTGAGATCTGATAGAGATAATATGATAAGATAAATATTTTTGGTATTTTTATGATATAGATTGGAAAAGTAAAGATGCAAATAAAAGTAGATTGAAAACTTATATGATAAAAGATAGACCCGGGGGCCATAGGTTTCACTAGTGGCTTCTCTCAAGATAGCATAAGTATTACGATGGATGAACAAATTACTGTCGAGCAACTGATAGAAAAGCGAATAATTATGAGATTATCTAGGCATGATCATGTATATAGGCATCACGTCTGTGACAAGTAGACCGACTCTTGCCTACATCTACTACTATTACTCCACACATCGACCGACTCCTGCCTGCATCTAGAGTATTAAGTTCATAAAGAACAGAGTAATGCATTAAGAAAAATGACATGATGTAGAGGGATAAACTCATGCAATATGATATAAACCCCATCTTTTTATCCTCGATGGCAACAATACAATACGTGCCTTGCTGCCCCTGCTGTCACTGGGAAAGGACACCGCAAGATTGAACCCAAAGCTAAGCACTTCTCCCATTGCAAGAAAGATCAATCTAGTAGGCCAAACCAACCTGATAATTCGAAGAGACTTGCAAAGATAACTTAATAACACATAAAAGAATTCAGAGGAGATTCAAATATTTCTCATAGATAAACTTGATCATAAACCCACAATTCATCAGATCTCGACAAACACACCGCAAAAAGAGTTACATCGAATAGATCTCCAAGAAGATCGAGGAGAACTTTGTATTGAGAATCAAAGAGAGAGAAGAAGCCATCTGGCTAATAACTATGGACCCAAAAGTTTGTGGTAAACTACTCACAACTCATTGGAACAGCCTTGGATATGATGTAGAGGCCCTCCATGGTCGATTCCCCCTCCGGTGGAGCGCCGACAAAGGCTCCAAGATGGGATCTCGCGGATACAGAAGGTTGCGGCGGTGGAATTAGGTTTTCGTGGTCTGTTCTGATGTTCTCGGGGTACGTGGGTATATATCAGACGAAGAAGTAGGTCGGTGGATGCCCGAAGGGCCCACGTGGGTGGGGGGCGTGCCCACCCCCAAGGGGCGCGTCGGGCACCCTCGTGGCCGCCTCGGATGTTGCTTGACGTCCACTCCAAGTCTCCAGGTTTGCATTTGTTCCAAAAATATCGCTCCCGAAGGTTTCATCGCGTTTGGACTCCGTTTGATATTCCTTTTCTTCAAAACACTGAAATAGGCAAAAAAAATAGCAATTCAGGATGGGCCTCCGGTTGGTAGGTTAGTCCCAAAAATGATATAAAAGTGTAAAGTAAAACCCATAAACATCCAAAACGGGTAATATAATAGCATGGAACAATAAAAATTATAGATACGTTGGAGACGTATCAAGCATCCCCAAGCTTAATTCCTGCTCGTCCTCGAGGAGGTAAATGATAAAAACAGAATTTTTGATGTGGAATGCTACCTAGCATAATTCTTGATGTAATTTTCTTTATTGTGGCATGAATGTTCAGATCCAAATGATTCAAAATAAAAGTTCATATTGACATAAAAAATAGTAATACTTCAAGCATACTAACTAAGCAATCATGTCTTCTCAAAATAACATGGCTAAAGAAAGTTATCCGTACAAAATCATATAGTCTGGCTGTTGCTCTATCTTCATCGCACAAAGTATTTAATCATGCACAACCCCGATTATAAGTCAAGCAATTGTTTCATACTTTAGTAATCTCAAACTTTTTCAACTTTCACGCAATACATGAGCGTGAGCCATGGACATAGCATTATATGTAGAATAAAATGGTGGTTGTGGAGAAGACAAAAAAGGAGAAGATAGTCTCACATCAACTAGGCGTATCAACGGGCTATGGAGATGCCCATTAATAGATATCAATGTGAGTGAGTAGGAATTGCCATGCAACGGATGCACTAGAGCTATAAATGTATGAAAGCTCAACAAAAGAAACTAAGTGGGTGTGCATCCAACTCGCTTGCTCACGAAGACCTAGGGCATTTTGAGGAAGCCCGTCATTGGAATATACAAGCCAAGTTCTATAATGAAAAATTCCCACTAGGATATGAAAGTGACAACATAGGAGACTCTCTATCATGAAGACAATGGTGCTACTTTGAAGCACAAGTGTGGTAAAAAGGATAGTAGCATTGTCCCTTCTCTCTATTTCTCTCATTTTTTTATTTTTTTATTTGGCCTTTCTCTTATATATATATATATATATACATATATATATATATATATACATATATATATATATACATATATATATATATATATATATAAGTTCGAAGTCTCATCCCGACTTGTGGGGGAATCATAGTCTCCATCATCCTTTCCTCACTGGGACAGTGCTCTAATAATGAAGATCATCACACTTTTATTTACTTACAACTCAAGATTACAACTCGATACTTAGAACAAGATATGACTCTATATGAATGCCTCCGGCGGTGTACCGGGATATGCAATGAATAAAGAGTGACATGTATGAAAAAATATGAAGGTGGCCTTGCCACAAATACGATGTCAACTACATGATCATGCAAAGAGAAATATGACAATGACGATGTGTGTCATAATAAACGGAACGGTGGAAAGTTGCATGGCAATATATGTCGGAATGGCTATGGAAATGCCATAATAGGTAGGTATGGTGGCTGTTTTGAGGAAGGTATATGGTGGATGTATGGTACCGGCGAAAGTTGCGCGGCACAAGAGAGGCTAGCAATGGTGGAAGGGTGAGAGTGCATATAATCCATGGACTCAACATTAGTCATAAAGAACTCATATACTTATTGCAAAATCTACAAGCCTTTGAAAAAAAATACTACGCGCATGCTCCTAGGGGATAGATTGGTAGGAAAAGACCATCGCTCGTCCCCGACCGCCACTCATAAGGAAGACAATCAATAAATAAAATTGTGCTCCAACTTCATCACAAAGCGGTTCACCATACGTGCATGCTATGGGAATCACAAACTTCACCACAAGTATTCTTTAAATTCATAATCATCCAACTAGCATGACTCTAAAATTACCACCTCTATATCTCAAAACAATTATCAAGTATCAAATTGATCATAGCATCCAATTTACTTTCTATGATAGTTTTTATTATACCCAACTTAGATGCCCATCATTCTAGGACCAATTTTATAACCATAGAAAATACCATGCTATTCTAAGAGACTCATAAAATAATATAAGTGAAGCATGAGAGATCAATAATTTCTACAAAATTAAGCCACCGCCGTGCTCTAAAAGATATAAGTGAAGCACTAGAGAAAAAATTATCTAGCTCAAAAGATATAAGCACATAGCGTATTCTAATAAATTCTAAATCAAGTGGGCTTCTCCCACAAGGTGTGTACAGAAAGGATGATTGTGGTAATCTAAAAATCAAAGACTAATATCATACAAGACGCTCTGTCGGTGTACTAAAGTAGGGGTACCTTAGTACCCCGAACTTGTGCACGGGCAGTCGCAGCGTCCCGCGGCAAGGCTTGCCGGGCGTCCGCCAAGATCCTCCACTATTCCTATTTTACTGCCATTCAAGAACAAAGTGTTAACTGAGAAGACAAAGCCCCGGCAAGAGGAGCTTGCCGGGAAGGGCAAGACCCCGGCAAGAGGAGCTTGCCGGGAAGGACGAAGACCCCGACAAGAGGAGCTTGCTGGGAAGGCCAACCAAGGCACTTCAGAAAACTTGCCGCGATGCCCCGCGCGTCCCGGCAAGGCACCGCGAGCGGCAAGCTTGCGGGTGCGACAAGACAACGGCCGCGACAAGGCGCTTGCCGCGGCAAGGCTGCCACTCTGCACCCGAGCTCCAGTGCATCCGACGACGTGTCGCCACAGGATCGCTCCTGGTGCACGTGGCGAGGCGCTGTGCAGCATAGCGGTGCGAGGTGGCAAGAGAAGCTGACAAGGAGGCCATCGTGGCGATCGGTGGCGCCCCTAACGGTCGCTTCCTTCACTGTTGGGGCGACCGGACGGGCATTAAATGCCCTTGTCCCCTGCCGTCAGAGTTAGGTAGGGGGCACTGTTGGTAGTAGTTGTACCAACCTATGTTTTTACTCTTTTACCCCTCTCTCTACGCTGTCACCTGTCGGTGACCCCTTTAGACTATAAAAAGGAGGCCCATGCGCACGTAGAAGGGGTTCCGGGGTTCGGTTGGGTCCAGCTCGACTCATTCGACACCACAACCCACATACGTTCTTGAGCAAGAACAGAATAGAAACACAAAGCAGCAGTAGGAGTTTTATCTCTCCGGAGAGCTCCGAAGCTGGGTAAAATCCCCCGCGTGCTCTCGCCTCGATCTGCTCTGCGTGCGCCCTCCGCTCCCTTGCCGGACCAAGAAGGGCCCCCCTGCCCCATAGGTGCTCATTCCCCCCACGACATCTCTGGCGCGCCAGGTAGGGGGGCGTCGAGGTCGTGCGTATCTGATCCGGCGTCCGCGCGCGCTACATCAACATCTTCATCAACATGCCGCCGAAGAAGAAGACTTCGGAGGTGGCCGCTCCGTCCGCGACTATCCTACCGCCACCGGAGCAAACGGGCGGTGGGGCGGACACCGGCGGAGGAGCGGGCGCCAGCGGGGGGACTCACATCGTCACCCGGTCCAAGGACAAGGCCCCGCAAGGTTTAGCGTCTGCACATCCACCGCACCCCTCCTAGGAGGTGCAGGATCGACAACGCCACGGTGCTCCTAGCACCGTACTCGCGTTGGAACAAGGCCAAGCTGGTGGGTCGCGGGACGCTCAAGGCCAACGCGCGCGTCAACACGCCGGCACGAGCGTAGTGCGGTTGCCTGGACGAGATGTTGCTCCTTCTAACACTGTTAGAAGTTTGAGCATGTCTCGCACCTCACGTCGCTCGCCACCGCCACCCAACACTCCAGAGGAAGCGCTGGCCCGAGCCCAGCTGCTTCTAGATTACCCTCCAGCGCCAGACAAGATCGACGACTGGAGGGCCGCCATTTATAGCCTCATTGGCTTCGCCAACGGCGACAAGCCCCGGCAACCGAGCACATCGAAGCCCCGGCAAGACGCCCAGACGCAGGCCGACGTCGAGAAGACCGCTGGGGGTGCCACCACCGTGCACTCCCCGCCCCGAAGGCCAAGATCGCCGACTCGCCGGGCCAACCTCGACACCGACTCCACCGCGTCGTCAGACCCGCGAGCTTGCCGCGATCAACGCCAAGTTCTCCAAGAATGACGACACGAAGACGCTCGCACTCGCATCGAGCGTCGAAGAGAAGCGCGACGTCAATCTGACCAGCGCGCTGGGCCCACTATCGATATGCATGCGCCAGGGGAACCAGGCGACTTGCCGTACGCGGTAGGTTGCCCTGCGTTCACCCGTGAGCTGCGGCAGGTCCAGTGGCCCAGTACCAAGAACTTCAAGCCAGACGTGCCCGAGAAGTACGATGGCAGGATACATCCGTCAGAGTTCCTCAGCGTCTACACCATTGCGGTGCAGGCTGCCGGGGGGCGCGACGAGAAGATCCTCGCCAACTACTTCCCACTGGTGCTCAAGCCCAACGTCAGATCTTGGCTCATGCACTTGCCGGACAACTCCATCTCTTCGTGGGCAGACCTGTGCCATCAGTTTGTCGGCGCCTTCAAAGGCGGCCACAAACCCCATGGCCAGGAGAGTGATCTTCATCTGCTCGCCCAGAAGGAAGGAGAACCCCTACGCAAGTATATACAGAGATTCAGCCAGGTGCAGCGCAACATCCCAGACGTCCACCTTGCCGCGGTTATTAGCGCGTTCCATCAGAACGTGCGTAACCGCAAAATGAGGGAGGAGATGGCGATGTGCAAAATTAGAGATGTCAGCGAGCTATATGCTCTGGCCGACAAGTGTGCACGGGCTGAAGAGGGGAGGAGACTCCCCGGAGAGAACACAGGAGCAGAAGGATCTGACAGTGAGGACGCCCCTCCGGCAAGGAGGAACCGGAGGCGGAGTAACAGAAAGAGGAAAGCTAAGGATGTGCTAGTTGTTGAGCAGTCCGGCAACGGAGGCGGTTCCGAGAAGGCCAAAGCTGGTGACTCCGGCGAGGCCGTGGTAGCCGCCGACAAGCAGGATGGCTCCGGCAAGCAGTACTGCAAGATCCACCGCACCAAGGGCCATGACCTCCAAGCCTGCAAGAAAGTTGAGCAGATGGCGGAGCTACAGAAGGCTGAATACGAGCGCCGCGACAAGGAGAAGGCCCGGGAAGGTGGCGGAGGATCCGGCAACAAGCGTCCCGCCCGGGAAGGGCGCCGCGGCAAGGCCAAGCAGCGGCAAGGAGACAGGCCTCCCCGCGGCCGCCACAAGGACGAAGACGAAGATGAGGATGATGAGATGGAGGAAGATGAGACTGACAAGCAGGAGTTCCAGAAGGCAACAGAGGTGTTGTGCGTCGACGGCGGTGCTTCTCTGCACACCTCGCACCGCCAACTCAAACAGTGGGTGCGGGAAGTGAACGCAGCAGAACCGTCCGTTGAGTCGCGCAAGCCCCTGAAGTGGTCCAGCACGCCCATCATCTTCAACGTTGAGGATCACCCTGATCGCATCACTGCGGTCGGGTGCTTGCCGATGTTGGTTTCGCCAACAATCCGCAACCTCAAGGTCACGAAGATGCTGGTTGACGGCGGGGCCGGCCTGAATCTGATCTCCTCCGTAGTGCTCAAGAAGCTCCAGATCCCCGACAGCGAGCTCGAAGAGACTGGTACCTTTCAAGGAATAAACCTGGGAAGGAGCAAGCCGAAGGGGAAGATCACACTGCCAGTGACGTTTGGCAGCGAGCTGAATTTCAGGACAGAGAGAGTCACATTTGACGTTGCTGATTTCCCATTGCCCTACAATGGGATACTTGGCCGTCCAGCGCTTGCCAAGTTCATGGCAGCCTCTCACTACGCCTACAATGTGCTCAAGATGCCTGGTCCGATAAGTGTCATTTCTGTCCAAGGCGACAAGAAGGATGCACTCATCTGTACCGACAAGATCTACCGGGAAGCAGCAGCCGCAGCAGAGCGCAAACCACTTGCCGCCGAAGCTCCCGGAGGGAAGAAGAAGAAGACCAAGTCCGGCAAGAGTAGCTCTGATGCCTACTCCGGCAAGCGCACCTCTTCGGAGTGCTGCGCTACCGTCGAGGACGCACCATCGAGCTCCACCGGCAAGTGCAAGAAAGCAAAGACAGCGACACCAGAGACCAAGAAAGTGGCCACCAAGGAGGACGGCACTGGTGGTACCTTCACCATCAGTGCCACGCTTGACCCTAAATAGGAAAGCACGCTCGTTGCTTTCATGCGGGCGAATGTCGATGTGTTTGCATGGCAACCATCTGACATCCCCGGTGTTCCCAGGAAAGTAATTGAGCACCACCTTGCCGTCTGTCCTCACGCGCGGCCCGTCAAGCAGAGAGTTAGGAAGCAAGCAGTGGAGCGTCAAGAGTTCATTGCAGAGGAGATCAAGAAATTGGAAGCAGCAGGCCTGGTCCGAGGAGTACTCCATCCAACGTGGTTAGCCAATCCAGTAGTCGTGCGCAAAGCAAACGGGAAGTGGAGGCTTTGTATTGACTTCACTGATGTTAATAAAGCTTGTCCCAAGGATCCATTTCCCTTGCCGCGCATTGACCAGATTGTCGACTCCACGGCAGGATGTGACCTGCTTTCGTTCCTTGATGCATATTCAGGATATCATCAGATCTTCATGGCTGAAGAGGATGAAGAGAAAACCTCGTTCATTACTCCATGTGGCACGTACTGCTTTGTACGGATGCCTTTCGGACTAAAGAATGCTGGTTCAACATTTGCAAGAGTAGTCAGTCATGCTTTTGAGCCACAGCTGCACAGAAATGTAGAAGCTTACATGGATGACATAGTGGTCAAGAGCAAGGACAAAGAAACTCTGGTCCAAGATTTGGACGAGACTTTTGCAAATCTGCGCAAGATCAATCTCAAGTTGAACCCCGAGAAGTGCGTGTTTGGAGTTCCTTCCGGCAAGCTTCTCGGGTTCTTTGTATCCCAGAGGGGGATTGAAGCCAATCCCGACAAGATCAAGGCCATTGAGCAAATCGAAGCACCGAAGGGAGTCAAGGACGTACGAAGGCTTGCCGGCTACGTTGCTGCTCTCAGCAGGTTCATTTCCAAGTCTGCTGAACGCGCCCTGCCATTTTTCAAAATTTTGAAAAAGGCGGGTCCAATGAAATGGACTCCGGAAGCGGAGGCTGCGCTGCAATACTTGAAGAAATATTTGTCCTCCACTCCAACACTTGTCGCACCTAAGCCACAAGAGAAGTTGCTGCTATATCTGGCGGCAACCAATCAAGTGGTTAGTGCTGCGTTAGTAGCGGAGAGGGAGGCAGATGACGAGCCAGCGGCCGCGGCAAGCGAGTCCAGCGACAAGCAGGGGGCTTCCCCGACAAGCCCTGATCCGACAAGTTCTGGCTCCGGCAAGGATGGATCTGTACAGTTGCCGGAAGAGAAACAGAAGAAGATGGTGCAGCGCCCAGTTTACTTTGTTAGTTCCCTTCTGTAGGGGGCTAGATCAAGGTACTCTGGTGTGCAGAAGTTGCTTTTCGGCCTTCTCATGGCCTCGAGGAAGCTGCGCCATTATTTTCAAGCACATGAGATCACAGTGGTCACTCGCTTTCCGTTGAAGAGGATATTGCAAAATCCAGAAGCAACAGGCAGGATTGTTGAGTGGGCACTGGAATTGTCAAGCTTTGGCCTCAAGTTTGAAAGTACTTCAACTATTCAGAGCCGAGCATTGGCAGAGTTCATAGCAGAATGGACGCCAACACCCGATGAAGAAACTCCGGAAAAGAGCATCCCCGTCAAGGAAGCGAGCAAAGAATGGATCATGTACTTTGATGGTGCCTTCTCGCTGCAAGGCGCTGGTGCGGGTGTGCTACTTGTCGCACCCACCGGAGAGAACCTCAAGTACATGGTCCAGATGCACTTTCCCAAGGAGCAGGCTACAAATAATACTGCAGAGTATGAAGGCTTGCTTGCCGGACTCAGGATCGCGGCAGAACTTGGGATCAAGAAGCTTATTGTCAGGGGTGACTCACAGCTTGTCCTCCGCCAAGTTAACAAAGATTATCAGAGTCCGTTGATGGAAGCTTACATCAATGAAGTGAGGAAGCTGGAAGAGCATTTTGAAGGCCTGCAGATGGAACATGTTCCAAGAGCCCAGAACGACATTGCAGACGGCCTTTCAAAGTGCGCCGCACTCAAGTTACCTGTGGAACCAGGGATTTTTGTGCTCAAGTTGACTCAACCATCTGTAACACCATCAACTGGACAGAGCAAGAAGAGGAAGTTGATTACTGGCGACTACTTTCCGGCAGAGCTTCCCGAAGCCGCCGCCAAGAAGGTCCCCAGGATCAACACAGAAAGTGCTGAGGAGCAGTCTGCTCCGACAAGCCCTAGGGTTTGTTTCGTTGAAGCAGACACTCCCGACAAGCTGTGTCCCGACACGCTTGCTGGGGAGCATCACGCTCCGGCAGGATCCCAGATTCTTGCCGTAGAAGCGGATGTTCCCGCAGCAGCATTTGCGCCTTTAGTCCTTGTCGTCGAGCCGCAAGCTCCGGCATGGGCACAGCAGATCGTCCATTTCCTTCAGACAGGAGAACTTCCCGAGGAACAAGAAGAAGCGGAGAGAGTAGCCCGGCAATCAAGTATGTACCAGTTTGTCGATGACATACTGTACAGAAGAAGATTCAACAGAGTGAAATTGAAGTGCATTTCCCGGGAAGATGGACAGGAGCTGTTGGCGGAGATACATGGAGGCGTATGTGGTCACCACATTGGCGCAAGAGCGCTTGCCGGCAAATCTTTCCGGCAAGGTTTCTTCTGGCCGACAGCCCTCCAGGATGCAACTGCACAAGTAACCAAGTGTGAAGCGTGCCAGTTCCACTCCAAACAGACACATCAACCAGCTCAAGCTCTCCAAACAGTCCCTTTATCCTGGCCATTTTTGGTCTGGGGGCTCGACATCCTCGGCCCCTTCCCCCTCGTATGCGGATCGCCTCGAGTACTCGCTCACGATGAGCTAGAGCAAGAGCAGCTGCGGCGAGATGACGCGCTGCTCCTCGAGGAAGATCGTCTTCAGGCTGCGGTACGAGCTGCTCGCTACCAGCAAGCTTTGCGCCGCTACCATAGCCGCAAAGTTAACGCCGGAAGCTTCGAGAAGGGGAAGACGATGAAGTGGATATGGCGTCGTTCAAAGAAGTATGGCCTTGCCGGGACAAAGACGACAGAAAAGCTAAGTTATCTAAGTTTAAGCACATTCAGTTTTAATTTCTTATGTTATACTCCTTGAACGACCGTGCCTTGTATGGAAAACCTGTGCGCGAAGGAATCGACTCGTGGCTAAGTTGCGCCCTTAATTTGTTTTCGAGTCCGCTCAACAATGAAAGTGTGCCGCAACTAGCCCCGACAAGGTTTCTTGCCGGAAGCAGCAACCGCCAGCAGGCTGCTGATGTTCCGCACTCAGCGCTCGCGGCAAGCGTGCTTGCGCCGGCAAGTTCCCTAAAAGCGTAGGGTAAAAACATACAAGGGATGGAATTGAGTAAAGAATATAACATGACAAGCACCCTTTTTCATTAAAAAACATCCCACTCGGGTACAGTCCAGAGAGGATGAAAAACATGAAAAAGAGGATTACAAGTTTTCGATGCGGCTAAGGCCCGGAGGCTTACAAATTAAAAAGATAAGATGCCCGTAATCCCTTTCCTGTCCCTCTCTGCAGGAGGTAGGTCAAGGAGGCGAAAAGGGCAAAAGAAGCGCCTAGGCGAGCTACAGGTGCCAGAAGACACCAAGAGAACATCCCGGGGGCCGTCCGGAGGCTGGATGGTGATGGCGGCGCCGGAAGCGGGGCTTGAAGACGGGGCGGCAGGACGTCAGCACGCTGTCGAGGGCACTACGCCCTCGTACTCTGACTTGACGGCCTTGTCGCCAGCCCTCTTCCCCTTCCGCAGCCTCCCTACGCCAGCCGCCCGAGGAGACGACCCCGGGGAGTTCAAGGTGCCGGCGACGCGGATGATGGGGTCGCCGGTGACGCGCGAAGCGGCGCCCGACACCTAGTCGGACCCGCCACTCCGCCGCCCGCTACCCTCGTCGTCGCTGTTGCTCTCCTCCTCGTCACTCTCGCTCGAGGGGGAGTCTTCGCTATCGAAGGAGCTGTCCACGCAGCACCTCGCCCGGGTGCCGGAGTCCCCGAAGACCTTGACGGAGAGGAGGTCGCCCTCCATTAACTTAAAATGGAGGGTAAACCCCGCCGTCAGGCTGTGGATACGGGCGAACGTCTTCCACCCTCGATCAAGATACATCACATTAGGGGCTGGGAATACAACATGGACTCGCGTGCCATTGATCCCACAGCCCCTCATGTGCAGTCTCAATGTCTCGGGCGGGTCCAACTCCATCGCGTTCGCAAACGGAGCTGGAAGCCGGAGACGACGACGAGGCGCCCGGCGCAGCCTGACGAAGAACTCACAAGGGTCGTCCCCGTATGGACCTCCGCGAGGGGAGGAACCGCCGGCGGAGGCGGAGATGCTGCGCCGCCCCGTACGCCTCTTCCCCAAGCGCCTCGACCTCGTCCTCGACCTCGTCCACGACCTCGCCCCCTCCCTCTTCCCCTTATGGCTGGCTCTGCCGCCACGGGCGCAGAATAGGGAGGGATGCGCTGTCTGGTGGCGACCCTTGCCGCCACCGATGAGGGGCCAGGGTTCCCTTCCTCCATGGCGAAAGAGAAAAAGGGGAGCAGAAGCTGAAGACAGGAGAAGATGAGAGAGTGCGGGCTTCTGCGCTCCCCTCCCGCTCTTCTTAAAGGAGCGAGGTGGGGGCTCGGCCGCCCCGCTCAGCAAATCAGAGCACGGGAAGAGCAGGGAGTCGGGGCCTACCCGTTGCCTCTGCCCGTGACGGCCCAGTTTCCCACTTCCACCGTCCGCTACCCCGAGTGCATGGGAGCCGCGTGGCGGGGATGCAGAACTGAGGCAGACGTTACGCATTTCCTGGATTTAAGTATTGCCCATGATCTCTCCCACGACGCCACGATTGACGCATGCCGTTACGGGGGAGCGCGGCGGGCACAGAGTCAGATTTAATGTGGACCCAGGCCGCGTGTGCCCGTGCCTTGTTTTGGGCCTGGCCCAACAGCGCTCGGCACCGTGTATGGCCCAGGCCCGGGGGCTCCTGTCGGTGTACTAAAGTAGGCGTACCTTAGTACCCCGAACTTGTGCACGGGCAGTCGCAGCGTCCCACGGCAAGGCTTGCCGGGCGTCCGCCAAGATCCTCCACTATTCCTATTTTACTGCCATTCAAGAACAAAGTGTTAACTGAGAAGACAAAGCCCCGGCAAGAGGAGCTTGCTGGGAAGGGCAAGACCCCGGCAAGAGGAGCTTGCCGGGAAGGACGAAGACCCCGGCAAGAGGAGCTTGCCGGGAAGGCCAACCAAGGCACTTCAGAAAACTTGCCGCGATGCCCCGCGCGTCCCGGCAAGGCACCGCGAGCGGCAAGCTTGCGGGTGCGACAAGACAACGGCCGCGGCAAGGCGCTTGCCGCGGCAAGGCTGCCACTCTGCACCCGAGCTCCAGCGCATCCGACGACGTGTCGCCACAGGATCGCTCCTGGTGCACGTGGCGAGGCGCTGTGCAGCATAGCGGTGTGAGGTGGCAAGAGAAGCTGACAAGGAGGCCACCGTGGCGATCGGTGGCGCCCCTAACGGTCGCTTCCTTCACTGTTGGGGCGACCGGACGGGCATTAAATGCCCTTGTCCCCTGCCGTCAGAGTTAGGTAGGGGGCACTGTTGGTAGTAGTTGTACCAACCTATGTTTTTACTCTTTTACCCCTCTCTCTACGCTGCCACCTGTCGGTGACCCCTTTAGACTATAAAAAGGAGGCCCATGCGCACGTAGAAGGGGTTCCGGGGTTCGGTTGGGTCCAGCTCGACTCATTCGACACCACAACCCACATACGTTCTTGAGCAAGAACAGAATAGAAACACAAAGCAGCAGTAGGAGTTTTATCTCTCCGGAGAGCTCCGAAGCTGGGTAAAATCCCCCGCGTGCTCTCGCCTCGATCTGCTCTGCGTGCGCCCTCCGCTCCCTTGCCGGACCAAGAAGGGGCCCCCTGCCCCATAGGTGCTCGTTCCCCCCACGACACGCTCCAAGCAAAACACATATCATGTGGCGAATAAAAATATAGCTCCAAGTAAAGTTACCGATAGACGAAGACGAAAGAGGGGATGCCTTCCGGGGCATCCCCAAGCTTAGGCTTTTGGTTATCCTTGAATATCTTGGGGTGCCATGGGCATCCCCAAGCTTAGGCTCTTGCCACTCCTTATTCCATAATCCATCAAATCTTTACCCAAAACTTGAAAACTTCACAATACAAAACTCAACAGGAAATCTCATAAGCTCCGTTAGTGCAAGAAAGAAAAACCACCACATAAGGTATTGTAACGAACTCATTATTTATTTATATTGGTGTTAAACCTACTGTATTCCAACTTATCTATGGTTCATACCCCCAATACTAGCCATAGATGCATCAAAATAAGCAAACAACACACGAAAAATAGAATCTATCAAAAACAGAACAGTCTGTAGCAATCTGTAACTCTCAAATACTTCTGGAACTCTAAAATTCCTACCAAAATAGGAAGTCCTGGGAAATTTGTCTATTGATATACAGCAAAAAGAATCAAAGCAAAAGCACGTTTCTGTGAATTACTAAAATTATTTTCGTGCGCGCAAAGTTTCTGTTTTTTCAGCAGAATCAAATTAACTATCGCCATAGGTTATCCTATAGGTTCTACTTGGCACAAACACTAATTAAAACATAAAAACACATCTAAACAGAAGCTAGATGAAATATTTATTACTAAACAGAAGCAAAAAGCAAAAAAAACTAAAATAAAATTGGGTTGCCTCCCAACTAGCGCTATTGTTTAACGCCCCAAGCTAGGCATAAAAGCGAGGATAGATCCAAGTAGTGCCATCTTTGGCACTCAATTCATAAGAAGCTCGCATAATAGATTCATAAGATAATTTAACTTTCTTTCTTGGAAAGTGCTACATGCCTTTCCTTCATGGAAATTGGAATCTACTACTCCCTTCCTTCATATCAATAATTGCACCAATCATTCTAAGGAAAGGTCTACCAAGAATAATAGGACAAGAAAGATTACAATCTATATCAAGAACGATAAAATCTACGGGTACATAATTCCTATTTGCAACAATAAGAACATCATTGATTATTCCCATAGGTTTCTTAATGGTGGAATCCGCAAGGTGCAAATTTAAAGAGCAATCATCAAAATCATGGAAACCTAGAATATCACATAAAGTTTTTGGAATCGTGGAAACACTAGCACCCAAATCACACAAAGCATAACACTCATGATCTTTAATTTTAATTTTTATAGTAGGTTCCCACTCATCATAAAGTTTTCTAGGTATATAAACTTCCAAATTAAGTTTTTCATCATAAGATTGCATCAAGGCATGCTACGTCTTGAGCTTGCGTTGGTTTTCCTTGAAGAGGAAAGGGTGATGCAGCAAAGTAGCATAAGTATTTCCCTCAGTTTTTGAGAACCAACGTATAAATCTAGTAGGATGCTCCTCAGAAGTCCCATGCACCTACACAAACAAAGAAGAACTCGCAACCAACGCAATAAAAGGGTTGTCAATCCCTTCACGGCCACTTGCGAAAGTGAGATATGATAGAGATGATATGATAAGATAAATATATTTTTGGTATTTTTGTGATATAGATTGGAAAAGTAAAGATGCAAATAAAGGTAGATTGAAAGCTTATATGATAAAAGATAGACCCGGGGGCCATAGGTTTCACTAGTGGCTTCTCTCAAGATAACATAAATATTACGGTGGGTGAACAAATTACTGTCGAGAAATTGATAGAAATGCGAATAATTATGATATTATCTAGGCATGATCATGTATATAGGCATCACGTCCATGACAAGTAGGCTGACTTCTGGCTGCATCTACTACTATTACTCCACACATCAACCACTATCCAGCATGCATCTAGAGTATTAAGTTCATAAGAACAGAGTAACGCATTAAGAAAAATGACATGATGTAGAGGGATAAACTCATGCAATATGATATAAACCCCATCCTTTTATCCTCGATGGCAACAATACAATACGTGCCTTGCTGCTCCTGCTGTTACTGGGAAAGGACACCGCAAATTTGAACCCAAAGCTAAGCACTTCTCTCATTGCAAGTGAGGGAGTCCTGGACTAGGGGGTGTCCGGATAGCCGGACTATCATCTTCGACCGGACTCCAAGACTATGAAGATACAAGATTGAAGACTTCGTCCCGTGTCCGGATGGGACTTTCCTTGGCGTGGAAGGCAAGCTTGGCGATACAGATATGTAGATCTCCTACCATTGTAACCGACTCTGTGTAACCCTAGCCCTCTCTGGTGTCTATATAAACTGGAGGGTTTTAGTCCGTAGGACACACAATTATTACAACAATCATACCATAGGCTAGCCTCTAGGGTTTAGCCTCCTTGATCTCGTGGTAGATCCACTCTTGTACTACCCATATCATCAATATCAATCAAGCAGGAGTAGGGTTTTACCTCCATCGAGAGGGCTCGAACCTGGGTAAAAACATCGTGTCCCTTGTCTCCTGTTACCATCCGCCTAGACACACAGTTCGGGACCCCCTACCCGAGATCCGCCGGTTTTGACACCGACATTGGTGCTTTCATTGAGAATTCCTCTGTGCCGTCACCGATAGGAGGGATGCCTCTTCCCGTCTTCAAAGACGGTATCTTCGCCAAAGGAGCCTTGGCCGCCGACCAAACTATCCAGCTGGGTGGTTTCCTCATGACCGCCTGTTCGGCCACCGCTTCGACGATGACCTCTCGGGTCATCAAAAGCAATCTTCACGTCAACCCGGAATTCGCCGGGCAGCTGGATCCAACAGAACTCTCGTCCGTAACCGAGCTCTTGGATGGCATCGCCGCCCTGGGAGTCGCTACAGACTACAATCAGGTTGGGCTTAAAACCGATCTGAGAGAGATTAACTCTCCCCAGGTTACACACCACGTTGCGGTAGTAGAGGAACAACGCGGCGACTCCTCTCCTGTATTGAAAACTGTCGTGTCCGGGCTCCCGAACCCTCCATGCCGGATTCCCGCGGAGGGATGGACTTCGATCAAGCACTGAACCTAAAGTCATGCATCGGACCGGACTCGTTGGACAACGTCCAACAATCCAAGCTTCCAAATTCGGAAACTTCTTGGCCCTTGAGCCTCGAGATGGGTAGGGTTCCGGACTCAATTCCACCCACCCACCCAGACATATGCGATCTATCTCAAATCCAGCAAGAGCCCGCTGAAATAGTACATCACTACTGGGCCAGATTCCTCCTGGTTATGGACAGGATAAAGGACTGTCGTGAGGAAAACGCAATTTTAATTTTCTGCAATAATTGCACGGACGAGGGAATCTTGAACACCGTCAGTCGCCGTGAAATTACACGCTTCGCCGACCTGGCGTCCATAGTATGAAAGTACTGTGCGATGGAGAGTTTCCGGAAAACCGAAACTAAGTTTTGGGATAATCCGGCCCCGAATACAACCCTAGTCCGTAACAAAAGGGTGCATCACACTCAGGCACCAGGTACAAAAACCAAAAAGCAAAAACCCCATAAAGGGCACGGAACCGTACTCGAGGGATGGCTCAGCGGACCCTGTAAAATTCACAGTACAGAAGGCGCCACCCCAACACATAGCCTTCGAGCATGTTGGATATTGCGGCAGGTGGCCAAAAGTGGCGAGGAGCTTCTAGCCCCAGAAAACCACTCCAACAGTACCAGTACGGTGTCAACAGTCTTCGAGACTTTCGCATAAAATAATATGCGAAAACGAACAATCCGCAGCCTCGCCGAAGTCTACCAAGTAGCAACAACAAATCTGTCGTGGGAACGAACACCTATGGGACCGGAGCCCCTTTTCGGTTCGGCGGGGGGCGGAGATCGCACGAAGAGCGGATCGAGGCGAAGCACACGAGCGATTTTACCCAGCTTCAGAGCTCTCCGGAGAGATAATACTCCTATTGCTGCTTGTCGGATTGTATTGTGTTCTTGCTCGGGAGCGTTGAGAGCTACAAAACCGAGCATGAGTGTTTTCTAGTCTCGAACCCCCCCTCTACGTTGCGCATGGGCCTCCTTTTATATGCTCAAGGGGTCACCGATAGGTGGCAACGCATGCGAGGGGTAAAAATGTAAAAGAACTGCGGTTGGTACACCTACTTGCACAGTGTATCATACCTAACCCTGACGGCAGGGGACAAGGGCATTAAATGCCCGTCTGTGTCGCCCAAACAGTGCAAAAAAAGTGACCGTTAGGGGCGCCATCGCTTGCCACGATGGCAATCTTGTCAGCGTCGCTTGCCACCTCGCACCGCTGGCTGCACAGCTTCTCGCCACGCGCGCCTGGAAAGATCCCATGGCGACACGTTGATGGATGCGCTGGAGCGTGGGTACAGAGTGGTGGCTTGCCGCGGCAAGTGCCTTGCCGCGGTCGTTGTCTTGTCGCGTCCAGGAGCTTGTCGCTCACCGGGTCTTGCCGGGACGCACGGCGCGTCGCGGCAAGTTCCTTGAGATGCCTTGGTTGGCCTTCCCGGCAAGCTCCTCTTGCCGGGGCCTTGTCTCCGTCCCGGCAAGCTCCTCTTGCCGGGGCCTTGAACACTTTGTTCTTGAATGGCTCCAAAGGAACCACGGAGGACCTTGGCGGTCACCCGGCAAGCCTTGCCGCGGGGTGCTGCGACTACTCATGCACAAGTTCGGGATACTAAGGTACCCCTACTTTAGTACACCGACAGGAGCCCCCGGGCCTGGGCCACACACGGTGCCGAGCGCTGTTGGGCCAGGCCCAAAACAGTGCACGGGCACGCGCGGGCTGGGTCACGCCGTATCTTACTCCGTATCCACCACGCTCTCCCCTAACGACACGCGTCGAATGCGGCATCGTGGGAGAGATCGTGGGTGGTTCTTTATTCGAGAAAAGCGTAATGTTCGCCTTGTCCCTCTTTATAAGCAGGGGAAACAGGGGCAGTTCCCCCATCTCGCTAGTTGCTGTTTCCAATCTCGGAAATCTCCGCCGCCCCCCCTTCTTCCAAAGCCGAAAGAGAGCAGCGTTCCGCCCCCCATCGCCGCCGGTGCCACCAACACCGCCGATCTCCCCTGCCACCTCCGCCATGGCTCCGAAAGCCGGGAAGGGCGTGAATTCGGCCGAGGCGCTGCGACTCGAGGCGCTGCGAAAGGAGCGGGCACTATTCCCTCCTGAGCTCACCGCGAAGGAGCTGAGGGAGTGGTACTACCTCTTCTAGTCGACGGAGATGCGAGCGCATCCGCGCACAAAGGTACTCTCCGCCGCCACTTCGGAACAGGCTCCAAACAGATACCCATTCTTTGCGCTGTTCTTCTACTGCGGGCTCTGCCCGCCCTTCTCTGATTTCTTCTGTGATATCATGAACACCTACGGGTTCCACCTCCTTGATTTCACCCCCAATGCTGTTCTGACCATGGCAGTTTTTGCACATCTCTGCGAAAACTTTGTCGGAGTCCACCCAAACGTAGCTCTCTTCTGCCACTTCTTTATGCCCCGGGTTGAGAGAGGGGAACCCCTATCCGGCGGGATCGCCTGGATCTCGAGGTCCGGCAAGAAAGAGGCCTATCTGGAAGGAGAGCTCCGCAGCAAGTGGGAGGAGTGGAGGGCAGAATGGTGCTGGATTGTCGAGGAGAACCCGCAGCCGTTTACTGCCCTGCGCCAAACCCTAGCAATGTGCGGCAATGATTGGAGCGCCCTGGCCGCGGACGACGGTAAGCTGAAGATCGCCACCACCCAGATCTTGCGACTCAGGATTGCCGGGCTCACTGTAGGCGCTGTTGGCGCGGACTTTCTTCGCCGCCGCATCACCCCTCTGCAGGAGAGGGGGAGACCCGCCTGGCTGTTCGGGGGTCCGGTGGACATCATGAGGCTGCGCCCGGGCCTCAACTTCAATTTCACTATCTTGGAGCTGGATGCGATGCTCAAGGAGCTGTTCAAGCACGACCCCAATCATCCCGAATGGTTCAGGTTGCCGCAAGGTGTCGTTCCGCTGTGCAACAACTCTTCGCTCGATCGCATCTGCGCAATGATGCCGCTGTGCGACTCGCATGGACTTGTCCCAACCTGGCAAGAGCCTGCGGACGATGTTGTGCAGCAGTTCTTCGACGGCTTGGCGGAAGTGGCGGTCCGTGCCGACGAACAGAAGAGCCTCACCCGCGACACCACCGATGCAGAGATGCGGCGCATCGCCACTAGGGCGGAAGAGGCGGTGGCAGCCGCTGCCGCGGGTGAGTTCGAATTTACTGTGGAGGAGGCAGAGGCAGCCGAGGCGACAAGCCTTGCCGATCAAGACGAACTTGCCGGAGAGCTTGCCGGCGAGGAAGAGCTTGCCGAGCCAGAGGCCGAGTCGAGCGAGCCTGCCGAGGGCGCGAGCGGCCCGCTGCCTTCAAGCAGCTTGCCGCAAGCGGAGCCCCCAGCTCCACCAAGAAGGCGTCTCCGCAGGGCCGGGGACGTAGCAGGGCGGCAGACGGGTCAACAACCGTCGCGCCACACGACACGCTCCGCCGCGACAACTGGAGCGGGGTCCTCCCGGACCGCCGCTTCTGGTCCTGCCGCTGCCCCCGCCAAGCGATCAAGGGAACCCACTCCTCCGCCTCGTCGTGCCGGAGGAGGGCCGGACTTCGACCTCTCCGCACTCAGCTTCGACGAGGAAGAAGAAGAAGAGTAAGATTCCTGGCTGTACTTGTAGTTCTTCAATTCTTGCTGTTTTGTCTTGTATCTGATTTGCTTTATTCTGAACTTCTCAGGACCCTGGCCCAGAGAGCGGCGAAGAGGGCCAAGGCGCCAGTGATCGTCATCGAGGACGAGCCCACCACGACAGCAGGGGGCGCGCCCGAGACCACCTTGCCGGACCCGGCAACTACTCCTCGAAGCAGCCCCCAGCGTAAGTATCTGTTTACTTCCCGTTGTCGGGTGCGCATGGGTGCTCTTTATTTGCTGATATCTGTCTCTTGATTTGTGTAGGAGCAGAGCAGCCTCACCAGGAGCAACCGGAAGCCGCCCCCGAGATGCTATCTGCTTCAACTACGCCGCCAAGGGAGGATTCCCCGGCAAGGGAGCGTTCTCCGGCAAGTGAGGAGTCTCCGGCAAGGGACAGTTCTCCGGCAAGGGACGGCACCAGCGATCCCCCGGTGGTGGAGCCCATGGCCGAAGAGCCCAGCACAGGTACCCCTTCTTGCTTGAAAACTTCCCTTGTGTTCTTCTTCTGGTTTTTCTTTTTGGATATTTGCTTGACTTTTCTCCCTCTTCCGGCCTTCAGATCCACCTTCCACGGAGCCGATGGAGACCGAGGCCACCGGCGAGGAGGACGCGCGCGGCAACACCAACGACGCCACTGCCACCGAGGAGGAAGCCAGCGCCGATGATCCTGCCGGTGAGGAGGCTGCCAAAGCCGCCGCAGAAGCTGGCGAAGGGTCTGGCGATCGCACTGACGGCCCCGAGGCCGTAGGAGCGCAAGGCGCTACGTCGACCGCCGATCCCTCCGCCGCTGCCACAGCATCTGGCTCCGAAGAGCCCTAGCCCGACGCCTATCTCAAAGCTGGTGATGGCGTCTTCATCAAGCTCCCCTGGGCGTCAAGCTCCAGGGCGCCGGTCGAAGGAGAAGCTTTCGATGGAGAGGTGCTCGCCTCCGCTGGGCTGACGCTGGTCGACACGCCAAGCAGCAGCAGCGGCGAGTCTGAGGAGGAACAACTGTTGCGGAAGCTGGTGTCACTCTACCGCGCCCGACAAGCCAAGCTGGAATCTCGAGAAGCGCTTGTCACGCAGGCGGGAGTGGATATTGAGAAGCATGCGGAGGAGCTCCGGAGCCGCAATCAGGAAGCCCTCCGGTCCATTGCAGAGGAGCGGGCGCAGCTCGTTGAGGCGCGGAAAGCCTTCCTTCTCGAGAAGGCTGAAGCTGAAGAGCAACAGCGGCTTGCCGCCGAGGATCTGTCTGCGCGGGAAGGCGAGTTGACGCAGTGGAAAGTCAACCTTGACAGCCACGAGGAGGAGCTTGCCACGCGGGAGCGAACACTTGGCGGGGCCCTCAAGGAGGCAAAGGATGCTGCCGCAGCTGCTGAGGCCGCCAAGAAGGAGCTGGAGACGATGGTGACGCGGCTAGAGGCCGATCTCAAGGCGAGGGATGAAGAGCTTGCCGTGTTCCAGCGTGAGCGTGAGAAGGACGCCCTCGCCCATGGTGAGCTGCAGGGCCGCCTCGTCAAGAAGGGCAAGGAGCTGAGCGCCGCCAAGGACTCCAATGCTGATCTTGAGTTAAAGCTGGCCACTTTGACCAAGACGCTGGACGGCGCCAGGGAGCAGGAGGCGGCCTTGAAGAAGGAGATCAAGGCCAACGAGGAGATGCTCGCGAGTGCTGCCGCCACCCAGAACACCCTCAGGGAGACTGTGGAACTCTGGACAGAGGGTCTCGTGAATATCGCCGCCGTCATTGACAAAGAGCTGGAGCAGCTGGGGTTGGAGGACTTTGGGTACTCCTCCGATGAGAACCTCCAGCCCAGCGCCAAGCTCACTTTGTTCTTCAAGGGCGTGGTGACAGCTCTCCAGTGACTCCGGGAAAGGATCCCAAAGCAGCTGGCCGACGAGTCGCGCACGATCTGCGCGAGAGTTCTGCAAAAAGTGTTGGTGAAGGTGGCTTTCCGCAACCCAGGCCTCAACCTCACCAACATCCTCAAGAAGCTGCCGGCGGATGCCGATCTGGAAGAGCTCAAGGCCCTTGTCGCACCCATTGTGGACAAGGTG
This sequence comes from Triticum timopheevii, assembly GCA_963921465.1. Taxonomy (NCBI): domain Eukaryota; kingdom Viridiplantae; phylum Streptophyta; class Magnoliopsida; order Poales; family Poaceae; genus Triticum; species Triticum timopheevii. The sequence continues at coordinate 108,126,515 of OY997264.1, forward strand.
AATGAAGTCAGGAGAGTTGACGGTGATCGCGTAGATTAGGCCGCCTGGTTTCTCCTTTTCTTGCCGCTGCTAGTCATGTTATGAGAACAATTTATTAGAGCTGCGACAAGTTATCTTTGTAATATAACTTTTATTTTGGGTAGTATTTGCTATGTTATTTCCTTTACTTGATTCCTTCCTTTGTATGTTTTTACCCTACGCTTTTAGGAAACTTGCCGGCGCAGGCACCCTTGCCGCGAGCGCTGAGTGCGGAACGTCAGCAGCCTGCTGGCGGTGCCGCTACCGACAAGAAACCTTGTCGCAGCTAGTCGCATCATACTTAAGTTGTCGAGCGGACTCGAAACAAAGCAAGGGTGCAACTAGCTACGAGTTAGTTCCTCCGCGCACAGGTTTTCCATACAAAGCACGGTCGTTCGAGGAAGATAACTTCAAAATTTTAAAACTGATTGCTCAAACTTTGGCAACTTAGCTTTTCTATCGTTTGCGTCCCGGCAAGGCGAAACTTTCTTGAACGACGCCCGGTCCACAGCATTATCTTCGTCCCGGCAAGGCGAAACTTTCTTGAACGACACCCGGTCCACACCATTATCTTCTCCTTCCCCCCGGCAAACTTGTGTGCGAGGGAACCTTCCCTTTTCTTGAGAAAAAGAAAGAAGAGAAAATAAAGATATGGAGCCTTAAGGCTCGTTACTGCTTACCGGGGGTTGGTGCTGCACAAAGTGTCAGATAACACATGCAAAAAATAGAAAACATGAAATTGACAAGATGTGCGGAGCACGTGAGCTTTATTTATGCACGGGATCTGCGCCCGGCTTTGTACAAAGGGTTACATGCAACAGCGGCAAGGCTTGTACAAAAGGTAGTTGCCGGAACAGGTTCCGGCAACCGCGCCTTACGGATAAAACTAGCGAAGATGCTCAATGTTCCTGGAGTTGCTCACCGGAAAGCCATCTTCGGTCTCAAGGCGGACAGCGCCAGGCCTAGTGACTCGTTTCACCCGATAAGGGCCTTCCCACTTCGGCGTCAACTTGTTGGAATTCTTGGCGGACTGAACGCGCCGAAGAACAAGGTCGCCTTCCTCGAGACTCCTGGCATTAACTTTGCGGCTATGGTAGCGGCGCAAAGCTTGCTGGTATCGAGCAGCTCGTACAGCAGCCTGGAGACGGTCTTCCTCAAGGAGCAGCGCGTCATCTTGTCGCAGCTGCTCTTGCTCAAGCTCATCGTAAGCGAGCACTCGAGGCGACCCGTATACGAGTTCCGTGGGGAGAACTGCCTCTGCTCCATAGACTAGAGCGAAAGGTGTCTGGCCAGTGGCTCGATTTGGCGTCGTCCTGATCGACCAAAGAACCACCGGCAGGTCCTCAATCCAGTTCTTTCCGCACTTGTGCAGCCTGTCGAAAGTCCTGGTCTTGAGCCCGCGCAGCACTTCAGCATTTGCCCTCTCCGCTTGACCGTTGCTTCTCGGGTGAGCAACAGAAGCGAAGCAGACCTTGGCGCCAAGATCTTGGACGTACTGCATGAAGGTGCGGCTCGTGAATTGCGTGTCGTTGTCGGTGATGATCCTGTTAGGGACTCCGAAATGGCAAACAATCGATCTGAAGAACTTGACTGCTGACTGTGTTGTCACCTTCCTCACTGCTTCCACTTCCGGCCACTTTGTGAACTTGTCGATTGCAAAGTACAAGTACTCAAAGCCCCCGACAGCTCGGGGAAAGGGGCCAAGGATGTCGAGCCCCCAGACCGAAAATGGCCAGGATAAAGGGATCGTCTGGAGAGCCTGAGCTGGCTGGTGTATCTGTTTGGAATGGAACTGGCATGCTTCACACTTGGTTACTTGTGCAGTTGCATCCTGGAGGGCTGTCGGCCAAAAGAAACCTTGCCGGAATGCTTTGTCGGCAAGTGCTCTCGCACCAATGTGGTGGCCACATATGCCTCCATGTATCTCTGCCAACAGCTTCTGTCCATCTTCCCGGTGAATACACTTCAATTTCACACCATTGAATCTTCTTCTGTACAGTGTGTTGTCGACAAAATGGTACATACTTGATTGCCGGGCTACTCTTTCCGCTTCTTCTTGCTCTTCGGGAAGTTCTCCTGTTTGAAGGAAACGGACAATCTGCTGTGCCCATGCTGGAGCTTGCGGCTCGACAACAAGGACTAAAGGCACATATGTTGCTGTGGGAACATCCGCTTCTACGACAAGAACCTGGGGCTCTGCCGGAGCTTGACGTTCCCCGGCAAGCTTGCCGGAGCAAAACTTGTCGGGAGCGTCTGCTTCCACGGAATAAACCCTAGGGCTTGTCGGAGCAGACTGCTCCTCAGCACTCTTGGTGTCAATCTTGGGGACCTTCTTGGCGGCGGCTTCGGGAAGCTCTGCCGGAAAATAGTCACCAGAAACCAACTTCCTCTTCTTGCTCTATCCAGTTGATGGTGTTACGGACGGTTGAGTTAATTTGAGCACAAAGATCCCTGGTTCCACAGGTAACTTCATTGCAGCGCACTTTGACAGGCCGTCGGCAATGTCGTTCTGAGCTCTCGGAACATGCTCCATCTGTAGGCCGTCAAAGTGCTCTTCTAACTTTCTCACTTCGTCAATGTAAGCTTCCATCAACGGGCTCTGATAATCCTTGTTCACTTGGCGGACGACAAGCTGTGAGTCACCCCTGACAATGAGCTTCTTAATCCCAAGGTCTGCCGCGATCCTGAGACCACCAAGCAAGCCCTCATACTCCGCAGTATTGTTTGTTGCTTGCTCCTTGGGAAAGTGCATCTGGACTACGTATTTGAGGTGCTCCCCGATGGGTGCGACAAGCAGCACGCCCGCTCCGGCGCCTTGCAGCGAGAAGGCACCATCAAAGTACATCAGCCACTCTTTGCTTGCCTCCTTGATGGGGATGCTCGTCTCTAGAATTTCTTCATCTGGTGTTGGCGTCCACTCTGCTATGAACTCTGCCAATGCTCTGCTTTGGATAGTTGAAGTGCTCTCAAACTTAAGGCCAAAGCTTGATAGTTCCAGTGCCCACTCGACAATCCTGCCTGTTGCTTCTGGATTCTGCAGTATCCTCTTCAACGGAAAGCGAGTGACAACTGTGATCTCATGTGCTTGGAAGTAATGGCGCAGCTTTCTCGAGGCCATGAGAAGGCCGAAAAGCAATTTCTGCACACCAGAGTACCTTGACCTAGCCCCCTACAGAAGGGAACTGACAAAGTAAACTGGGCGCTGCACCATTTTCTTCTGCACCTCCTCATGTGCCTGCGCAGATCCATCCTTGTCGGGACCAGAGCTTGTCGGCAAAGCCCCCTACTTGTTGCTGGATGCGCTTGCCGTGGTTGCTGGCTCATCATCCGCCTCCCTCTCCGCTACTAACGCAGCACTAACCACTTGATTGGTTGCCGCTAGATATAGCAGCAACTTCTCTTGTGGTTTAGGTGCGACAAGTATTGGAGTGGAGGACATGTATCTCTTCAAGTCCTGCAGCGCAGCCTCCGCTTCCGGAGTCCATTTCATTGGACCTGCCTTTTTTAATATTTTGAAAAACGGCAGGGCGTGCTTAGCAGACTTAGAGATAAACCTGCTGAGAGCCGCCACGCAACCGGCAAGCCTTCGCACATCCTTGACGCGCTTCGGTGCTTCAATCTGCTCAATGGCCTTGATCTTGTTGGGATTGGCTTCAATCCCCCGCTGAGACACGAAGAACCCGAGAAGCTTGCCGGAGGGGACTCCAAACACACACTTCTCGGGGTTGAGCTTGAGGTTGATCTTGCGCAGATTTGCAAAGGTCTCGTCCAAATCCTGAATCAGAGTTGCTCTGTCCTTGCTCTTGACCACTATGTCATCCATGTATGCTTCCACATTTCTGTGTAACTGTGGCTCAAAAGCGTGATTGACTACCCTTGCAAATGTTGAACCAGCATTCTTTAATCCGAAAGGCATCCATACGAAACAGTACGTGCCACATGGAGTAATGAATGCTATCTTCTCCTCATCCTCTTCTGCCATGAAGATCTGATGATATCCTGAGTATGCGTCAAGAAATGAAAGCAAGTCACATCCGGTCGTGGAGTCAACAATCTGGTCAATGCGCGGCAAGGGAAATGGGTCTTTGGGACAAGCTTTATTAACATCGGTAAAGTCGATACAAAGCCTCCATTTCCCGTTTGCCTTGCGCACGACTACAGGATTGGCCAACCACGTAGGATGGAGCACTCCTCTGACAAGGCCTACTGCTTCCAACTTCTTGATCTCTTCTGCAATGAATTCTTGGCGCTCCATTGCTTGTTTCCTAACTTTCTGCTTGACGGGCCGCGCGTTAGGACAGACGACAAGGTGGTGCTCGATTACTTTCCTGGGAACACCGGGGATGTCGGACGGTTGCCATGCAAACACGTCGACGTTGGCCCGCAGGAAAGCAACAAGCGCGCTTTCCTATTTAGGGTCGAGAGTGGCACTAATGGTGAAGGTACCACCAGTGCCGTCCTCCTTGGCGGACACCTTCTTGGTCTCTGGCGGAGCTGCCTTCGTCTTCTTACACTTGCCGGTGGAGCTCGATGGTGCGTCCTCGATGGTAGCGCAACACTCCGAAGAGGTGCGCTTGCCGGAGTGGGCATCAGAGCTCTTGCCGGACTTGGTCTTCTTCTTCCCCCCGGGAGCTTCAGCGGCAAGTGTCTTGCGTTCTGCTGCGGCTGCTGCTTCCCGGTAGATCTTGTCGGCGCAGATAAGAGCATCCTTCTTGTCGCCAGGGACAGAGATGACGCTTATCGGGCCTGGCATCTTTAGTACGTTGTAGGCATAGTGAGAGGCTGCCATGAATTTGGCGAGTGCTGGACGACCGAGTATCCCATTGTAAGGCAATGGAAAATCAGCAACGTCGAAAGTGACCCTCTCAGTCCTGAAGTTCAGCTCGATGCCAAATGTTACCGGCAACGTGATCTTTCCCTTCGGCTTGCTCCTTCCCGGGTTGATTCCTTGGAATGTGCCGTCTCTTCGAGCTCGCTGTCAGGGATCTGGAGTTTCTGAAGTACCGCGGAGGAGATCAAGTTCAAGCCGGCCCCGCCGTCAACTAGCATCTTGGTGACCTTGAGGTTGCGGATAGTTGGTGAAACCAACATCGGCAAGCACCCGACCGCAGTTATGCGATCAGGGTGGTCCTCAATATCAAAGATGATAGGCGTGCTGGACCATTTCAGAGGCTTGTGTGACTCAACGGGTGGTTCTGCAGCATTGACTTCCCGCACCCATTGCTTGAGTTGGCGGTGTGAAGTATGCAGAGAAGCACCGCCGTCAACGCACAGGACCTCTGTGGCTTTCTGAAACTCCTGCTCATCGGCCTCATCATCATCCATATCCTCGTCGTCATCTTCATCTTCATCCTTGTCACGGCCGCGGGGAGGCCTGTCTCCTTGCCGCTGCTTAGCCTTGCCACGGCGTCCCCCCCGGCCGGGGCGCTTCTTGCCGGACCCTCCAGTACCTTCCTGGGCCTTCTCCTTGTCGCGCCACTTGTGCTCAGCTTTCTGCTGCTCGACAAGCTACTCAACCTTCTTGCAGCTCTGGAGATCATGGCCCTTGGTGCGGTGGATCTTGCGATACTGCTTGTCGGAGCCACTCTGCTTGTCGGCGGCTGCCACAGCTTCGGCTTCCTTGGCGCCACCTCTGTTGCCGGACCGCTCAACGACTAGCACATCTTTGCCCTTCTTCTTCCTGTTGTTCCGCCGCCGATTTTTCCTTGCCGGGGCAGCATCCTCACTGTCAGACCCCCCCTGCTCCTGTGTTCTCTCCGGGGAGTTTCCTCCCTTCCTCAGCACGAGCGCACTTGTCGGCCAGGGCATATAGCTCACTGACGTATCTGATCTTGCACATCGCCATCTCCTCCCGCATCCTGCGGTTTCGCACGTTCTGATGGAACGCGCTGATGACCGCGGCAGGGTGGACATCTGGGATGTTGCGCTGCACTTGGCTGAATCTTTGAATGTACTTGCGCAGGGGCTCTCCTTCCTTCTGGGCGAGCAGATGAAGATCGCTCTCTTGGCCATGAGGCTTGTGGCCGCCTGTAAAGGCGCCGACAAACTGATGGCACAAATCCGCCCATGAGGATATGGAGTTGTCCGGCAAGTGCATGAGCCAGGATCTGACATTGGGCTTGAGCACCAGCGGGAAGTAGTTGGCAAGGATCTTGTCGTCGCGTCCCCCGGCAGCCTGCACCGCAATGGTGTAGATGCCGAGGAACTCCGATGGATGCAACCTGCCGTCGTACTTCTCTGGTACGTCTGGCTTGAAGTTCTTCGTGCTGGGCCACTGGACTTGCCGCAACTCACGAGTGAACGCAGGGCAACCTACCACGTACGGCAAGTCGCCTGGTTCCCCTGGCGCATGCATGTCGACAATGGGCCCAGCGCGCTGGTCTGACTGACGCCGCGCTTCTCTTCGACGCTCGATGCGAGTACGAGCGTCTTCTTGCTGCCGTTTGTCAAGAACTTGGCGCTGATCGCGACGAGCTCGTGGATCTGACGACGCGGTGGAGTCGGTGTCGAGGTTGACCCGGCGAGTCGGCAATCTTGGCCTTCGGGGCAGAGAGTGCACGGTGGTTGCACCCCCACCAGTCTTGTTGCCATCGGCTCGTGCCCGGCAATCTTGCCGCGTCTGCGAAGTAGCCTGCTGCCGTGGAGTGTCGCCGTTGGCGAAGCCGATGAGGCTCTGAATGGTGGCCCTCCAATCGTCGATCTTGTCCGACGTTGGAGGGTAGTCCAGGAGCAGTTGAGCTCATGCCAAAGCTTCTACTAGGGTTTTGGGTGGTGGTGGCGAACGGTGCGAGGAGCGGGATATGCTCGGACTCCTAACTATGTTAGAAGGAGCAGGATCCCGTCCAAGCGACCGTGCCACGCTCGTGCCAGCATGTTGGCGTGCATGCTGGTCTTGACCACCCCGAGATCCACCAGCTTGGCCTTGGTCCAACGCACGTATGGTACCGCGAGTACCATGACGCTGTCGGTCTCGCGCCTCCTGAGATGGGCGCGTTGCATGTACGGACGCCGAGGTCTGTGCCGCCTTGTCCTTGGACCTGGCAGCATCGTGAGCTCCGTCGTCGGCGCCCGCTCCTCCGCCGACGTCTACCCCACCACCCGTTTGCTCCGATGGCGGTGGGATCGACATGGACGGAGAAGCCACCTCCGAAGCCTTCTTCTTCGGTGGCATGTCGATGAAGATGATGACGAAGATGCAGATCTAGCTCGCGTGAATGCCGGATCAGATTCACACAACCTCGACGCCCCCTACCTGGTGCGCCATTAGATGTCGTGGGAACGAACACCTATGGGACCGGAGCCCCTTTTCGGTTCGGCGGGGGGCCGAGATTGCACGAAGAGCGGATCGAGGCGAAGCACACGAGCGATTTTACCCAGTTTCGGAGCTCTCCGGAGAGATAATACTCCTACTGCTGCTTGTCAGATTGTATTGTGTTCTTGCTCGGGAGAGTTGAGAGCTACAAAACCGAGCGTGAGTGTTTTCTGGTCTCGAACCCCCCTCTACGTTGCGCATGGGCCTCCTTTTATATGCTCAAGGGGTCACCGACAGGTGGCAACGCATGCGAGGGTAAAAATGCAAAAGAATTGCGGTTGGTACACCTACTTGCATAGTGTATCATACCTAACCCTGACGGCAGAGGACAAGGGCATTAAATGCCCGTCTGTGTCGCCCAAACAGTGCAAAAAAGTGACCGTTAGGGGCGCCACCGCTTGCCACGATGGCAATCTTGTCAGCGCCGCTTGCCACCTCGCACCGCTGGCTGCACAGCTTCTCGCCACGCGCGCCTGGAAAGATCCCATGGCGACACGTTGATGGATGCGCTGGAGCGTGGGTACAGAGTGGTGGCTTGCCGCGGCAAGCGCCTTGCCGCGGTCGTTGTCTTGTCGCGTCCGGGAGCTTGTCGCTCACCGGGTCTTGCCGGGACGCACGGCGCGTCGCGGCAAGTTCCTTGAGATGCCTTGGTTGGCCTTCCCGGCAAGCTCCTCTTGCCGGGGCCTTGTCTCCTTCCCGGCAAGCTCCTCTTGCCGGGGCCTTGAACACTTTGTTCTTGAATGGCTCCAAAGGAACCACGGAGGACCTTGGCGGTCACCCGGCAAGCCTTGCCGCGGGGTGCTGCGACTGCCCGTGCACAAGTTCGGGATACTAAGGTACCCCTACTTTAGTACACCGACAAAATCCATGGAGCGACACGGCCATCACCTTCAACGCTAGCGACGAACCTAAATTCCGAACAGCCCGAGCACCAGCCGCATTGGTCCTCAGTACAATAGTGGACGGCTTTCGTCTTACCAAGGTACTCATGGATGGCGGCAGCGGACTAAACCTCATCTGCGAGGAAACTCTTCAAAAAATGGAAATAGACTAGAGCCGCATTGAGCGAAGCAGCACAACCTTTAGAGGAATAATCCCTAGCCGGGAAGCGCACTGCACAGGAAAAATCACACTTGATGTGGTGTTCGGCTCGCCGGACAATTATAGGTCCGAAGAGGTCACGTTCCAAGTGGCCCCGTTCAACAGTGGATATCATGCTATATTAGGATGAGAGGCATTCACAATTTTTCAAGCCATACCCCACTACGGGTACATGAAGCTTAAGATGCCTGGGCCCGGTGGAATAATCACTCTCGTTAGTGATCCGGACACAGCACTCCGCGCCGAAAACAAGACAGCCGCATTAGCCCTGGAGGCACTATTCGAAGCCCTAGCGGCGGAGGAACTCACTGCGCTGCGCTCTACGGTGAATAGGGACGATGTGATACTCGATAAGAGGTCCAAGTCCACCTCTTTTAAACCAGCGGATGAAATAGTCAAATTCCAGGTCCATCCAACGGACCCAACAAAGACGGCCTCCATCGGGGCACAGTAAAACCCTGATGTAGATGCCGCACTGCGAGAATTCCTTCGGGAAAATTGGGACATCTTTGCCTGGCACCCTTCAGATATGCGAGGAATCCCACGCAGATTGGCAGAACATAGCCTAAACATCCTAAAAGGATTCAAGCCAGTCAAACAGGCTCTTCGGCGATTTTCCGAACCCAAAAGACAGGCAATGGGAGAAGAGCTAGCCAAACTACTGGAAGCCGGATTCATCAGAGACATCAAACATCCGGACTGGCTAGCAAACCTGGTAATGGTACCAAAGAAGGACAAATCCTGGCGCCTATGCGTCGATTTTAAAGACCTCAACAAGGCCTGCCCAAAGGATCCCTTCCCCCTTCCCCGCATCGACCAAATAATCGATGCTACTGCAGGGCATGATTCATTGTGCTTCCTTGACGCATACTCCGGCTACCATCAAATCAAGATGGCGGCAGCGGACCAAGCCGCAACGGCATTCATTACTCCATATGGACCATTCTGCTTCAACACGATGCCCTTCGGACTCAAAAACGCCGGCGCAACATATCAGCGCATGATTTAGACATGTCTGGCTACCCAGATCGGCAAAACAGTAGAGGCATACGTAGACGACGTAGTCGTCAAAACCAGACATGTCGAAACTCTAGTAGACGATTTGAGGCTCACATTCGACAACCTCCGAGCATATGACATTAAGCTGAATCCGGAAAAATGCATTTTCGGCGTACCAGCCGAAAAGCTCCTGGGCTTCATTGTATCCGGTAGAGGAATTGAAGCAAACCCAGCCAAGATCCGAGCTCTGTCATAGCTGGATATTCCAAAAGACCTCAAACAAATACAAAAATTGATTGGATGCGTGGCGGCTCTAAGCCGCTTTATCTCCCGTTTGGGAGAAAAGGCATTGCCCCTCTATCGCCTCCTCAGGCGCACCGAACACTTCGAGTGGACGGATGCTGCCACTGCCGGACTCGAAGAAATAAAAGCCATATTGGCAACAAATCTGGTCCTGGCTGCGCCTAACCTGGGCGAACCAATGTTGTTATACATCGCGGCAACACATCAAGTTGTAAGCGCGGTACTCGTCGTCGAACGAGAAATAGAAGGGCATAAATTCCCTCTTCAAAAACCAGTGTACTACGTACCCACTGTCTTAACTCCCTGCAAGTCCCGTTACGCGCACTATCAAAAGATAGCGTACGCAGTGTTCATGGCATCCCGGAAGCTCTGACACTACTTTCAAGAGTGTTCGATAACAGTGGCCTCCAAAGTGCCCCTCAATGACATTATAAACAACCGCGACGCGACGAGCAGGATTGCAAAATGCGCCATTGAGCTCTTACCATTCGATATAACTTACAAACCTCGGCGAGCTATAAAGTCACAAGTCTTGGCTGACTTTGTCGCTGAATGGACTGAAGCCGAACTCCCTAAAGAGTCGGCGCATACTCCAATTGGATTATGCATTTTGACGGCTCCAAAATGTTGGCCGGCTTGGGGGCTGGCGTCGTATTGACGTCCCCAACCGGGGATACAGTCCAATACGTACTTCAGATAATGTACACGGACTCCAACAATACAGCCGAATATGAGGCCCTCCTACATGGCCTCCGGATGGCAATCTCCATGGGCATTCAACGCCTAGAGGTGCGCGGGGATTCAAACCTTGCAATATCCCAAGTAAATGGAGACTTTGACGCCAAGGATCCGAAAATGGCAGCCTATCATAATGCTGTCCTAAAAATGTCAGCCCGGTTCGAAGGACTTGAATTCCACCACGTAGCCCGGGATAATAACCAAGCAGCCGATGTATTGGCACGCATCAGTGTGAAATGCGACGCCGTCCCTCCAAACATCTTCCTGGAACGGCTCTTTAAGCCATCCGTACTATGGGAAGAGGAGTCCAGAAATAACAACCCGGAAACAGCTGCACCTCCCAACACAGAACAATCTGACATAATCGGCGACTCAGCCAATGAAATAACACCTTCAGCCCACGAAATAATGGCAGTAATTGCCCCGTGGACAGAGCCATTCCTAGCCTACTTACTTAGGCAGGAACTTCCCGAAGACCAAAATGAGGCCCGCTGCATAGTCCGGCGATCTAAAGCCTACAAGGTCCACGAGGGAGAACTCTATAAGAAAAGCACAACCGGAGTCCTTCAAAGGTGTATCTCCAAAGAGGAAGGGCAAAACCTTCTGGCTGAAATTCATGCCGGACTAGGCGGACACCACGTCGCAGCTCGGGCCCTTGTAGGCAAGGCATTCCGTACAGGATTTTATTGGCCGACGGCCCGGGCAGATGCTCAGGACTTAGTCCAAAGATGCGTCGGTTGTCAGCTCTTTGCTAATCAGAGCCATATGCCACCCACCGCCCTCAATACTATACCCATCACCTAGCCATTTGCAGTCTGGGGGCTTGACATGGTTGGACCCCTTAAAGGGGGAACCCACAAGCAAAAGTACCTATTGGTCATGGTGGACAAATTCACCAAATGGATAGAGGCCAAGCCAGTTAAAACGGCAGAGTCTGGACCAGTGATAGACTTCATATCCGGGGTAGTACACCGTTATGGCGTCCCCCATAGCATCATTACCGATAACGGCACGAACTTCACGGCCGACGAGGTTAAATTATGGTGCAAAAATATGGGCATTAAGCTTGATTACGCTTCAGTCTATCATCCTCAAACCAACGGTCAAGTGGAACGAGCAAACGGTCTAATAATGAGCGGCATCAAACCCAGACTAGTGCGGTCCCTTACAGAATCCAACACGCACTGGGTAGAGGAGCTTGACTCCGTACTCTGGGGGCTATGGACAACGCCCAACCGTACTACCGGATTCACACCATTTTTTATGGTATACGGCGCAGAGGCAGTTTTGCCCTGCGACATCATTCATGACTCACCTCGAGTGCGTATGTACGTAGAAAGAGAAGCCGAGCTAGATCGGCAGGACAGCCTGGACGCATTGGAGGAAGAACGCGACGTCGCCAAGGCTCGTTTCGCATTCTATCAGCAGCAGGCTCGAAGATATCAAAGCAGAGAAGTACGGGCTAAAACTTACAATGTTGGCGAACTAGTTCTACGCCTGCCGGACAAGAAAAAGGACAAGCTCAAGCCCAAATGGGAAGGCCCTTTCATCATTGATCAAGTCCTGACCGGCGGGGCGTACCGCCTGTGAAATGCATCAGACAACCGACTCGAGCCGAACCCATGGAACGCAGCCCACCTCCGAAGATTCTATGCCTAGCGCCGGACTAAGAGTTCGTCTCCTTCCTCCGTCCAAATTTTTACACTTCAGCTGTCTTTCGTTTCTCTCTTTTCTCTCACCCTTTTCATAAAAGCCCTTAAAGGCCTACTTGCGCATTGTTCGCACACACTTGATGTGCTATCCGCACCCATTATACCTGGGGGCTTCTTTACCAGAAGCTTACACGGGCCTCATGCCCAGCACATGTGTCAAACTTCCACATGTACCTTTTATTCACCATTATATGCATCGATATGACTTAAGTTTTGGCCAAGCTGGGTTGCCTGGCTCCTGTGCTTACCCCTACGTTCCCGATTGTTCGGCTAGGAGGTAAAGGGAGCACCTCTGTGATTGTTACTGCCGGGTCAGCCGGATGTGTACCTCAGACTGGGTGAAGCCGAAAGCTAGCGTTCTTAAAGGAATATTCGGTCGGTGACTTGAAAGATGATTTTTTACCTATTTATTTATCTGCACCCAGATGTTTTCCTGCTCTTTTTGCAGTCCGGACATGCACTTTAGGGCATGCCTCCCAGGGAAAGGAACCCTTAACGGAACTATTCTCCCTGGAAGATGTTTCTTACTAACCATGTAATATAACATAACTAGTTGGGCACTTGTCTGATAAAGCACCAATGACCCCTACGCCTGGTCTCCATGCATGCCCCGGTTGTTTCTTAACCAAGAAGGTATTCGGATACACTCCGGACTCTAGGGTCCCGAGGTTGAAGCGAAAAGGTCGGCAAAGACAAACGATCTACAATCTGGCTAGAAGGCATTTTACATGTCATTTTAAATACATTGTCAAATCGACTGACTGTACTCCTCCTCAATCCCGTCTAACAGACTGTCTAATTTACAGTCCCGTTGGGAATATTTAGCGGCCAACTCTACTTGGCTGTACACTAAGCTCACAGGGATCTCCTTCCCATCGGGCTCCACAGGTCCGACCTCGGCCATGTGGTTGGGATCCGCCTTCTTGTACCGCGTCTTCACCATGGCCCAGGCCTCCCTGGCACCTTGGCGGCAGGCCAATATCTTCCATAAATGGAAGCGCTGCCGCGCTCCCTGAAGCTTCTCCGCAAGCTCTCCAAGGCCCTCGGGTAGGGAGAGGGACGGCCATAAGGCCTGGACGACGCCGCTCATCGCCTGCCGAACTCGTTCGAGTAGTTGCACCAGCTCGGGAAGTTGATCACCCGTTGATACGGGCATCTCCTCCGCAGGGCGACCTGTGAGCACACCTACAGACATATTTCTGTCAATTGACTTCCTCGCCGAACTCTTCTTTTCAAATGAGTTCGCTCAAGCACTTACTATAGATGCCGCGACGAAGCCGCTGATTCTCCTTCACGGAGCCAGACAGCTCGGCCCGAACACCTTTCAGCTCTTCTCCAAGCTGGGTGTGGGCATCCTGCAGTTTGTTCCTTTCCTGCTGCACCTTCGTCAGCACCCTCTCGCCGGCCTTCAGCTGGCGCAGTAGTTGTTGCTTGTCCGGATCCAGTCCGGCAACATCTGCAATATCATTGTCAGACTTACACGCACGCCGCACACCACTTATCTTTTTGAAATAATGTGTTACCAGGAGGGGTCTCCGTGTTTCCTCCTGCGGCAGCGAGTGCGGCCTCAAGTTGGGCGTTGCACTCTTGTAGCTCCTGGGACAATTGGGTATTCTTCTTTGTAAGATCCTGCATATCAAATGATCCTTACATCAGTTACTCTAACTACTTTAAGTCTCGGGGGCTACTGGCATATACAACTATTAAAATCTCTTACACGTATGTCTTTTACATACTGCTCCGTGGCTCTGGTCAAACCATCTTGAGCAGCACGGAGGTGCGCGTCCCCCGTGTTAAAGGCATTCAACGCCTCAGGGGAGAAGCACGCGTCACGAAAAACTGTCCGGTGGCGCCTATGGTTCATGGCGCTCTCCACCTCAGACCTGGTGGCGGATAGTCTGTCGGCATCCTCCGTTGGAGGAGTATCCGGCTCGCGCCTTGCGCTCGCCTCCCCCTCCAGACCAGGTGTTGGAGCCTGTCTGGCAGAGGCTTGGTTGGCAACCTCTCCGCCCGCAGTCCGGCGAGCACTCTTTCTCCTGCAAAGGTCATGAGCATTCAAACACCTCCTAGGAACTTTGTCCTAAATGATGGTCGCGAGCTATAACGTTGCGGTGACGTTTTGATTCGCACCGCAGCCCTCTTCCGCCTGCGGGGCCGGACTGACCCCTGTTGGTCAGCCGCCGCGGGTTCGGCTTCCCGCCTTGAAGGTACCTCCTGCGAGACACCATTGTATACCGTGGTCAGAAATGCGCAAGGACGAAATAACGGTGTCAGGACTTTGGTCACAATCACCTGGGGAGCCGGAGATAGGCCGGGGTAGTCAGCCGTAATGGCGACTAGAGCATTATCCATGCTGAGTTGGTGAAACACCCTGTCGATTAACTCCAACTTTATGTCCGGATCCTCTTCGGAGGATGGATCAAGGGATCTTTCTGGATCCTCGGGTTGTGGGGCCGGACTATGTATGCTCTCCACAGTCCGGCGCAGTTCCTGCATCAAAACCATAAAGTAAGGTGCTTAACTTTGAAAGCGCGGGTCGGATAAATGAACATCCGCTTACCCAGCTCCAAGGGTTGTTCATGAGAACCCATTCAATGGGCTCGTCTGGAGGAAGTCCTCCTTCTCCCCCTTGTACAGACCGGACAGAATCTTCACCAGATCTTCGGCCGATCCCGGCCCTTGGCGACCATGACGAGTGGCATCATTCTCCCCGTTGAAATCCCACATGGGGTGGCCCCTGTATTGCAGCAGCTGCACTCCCCGCATAATGCACGTGGCCATGACTCCAATCATGGTCAATCCAGAATGGGCCAGTAACCGTATCTGGCCCATCAAATAATGGACGCTCTTGTCTTCCTCCAGCTGAGGGCTCCACGGGCGCCAACTCAGGTGTTTCTTCAGAGGAGCATTGCTGAACTCCGGGAGGCCGATCCGAACAGGGTCCGGCAGTGGAGCGTCTTCTACATAAAACCATTCTGAAGGCCAGTCTTTGGACGCCTTCTTAAGGGTTCCGGATGGATATCCGGTCCCGGCGATGCGCCATATTTCGGCACCGCCCACTTGATATATTGACCCCTCGTGTGAGCGGGGTACGAGGCAGAATAACCTCTTCCATAGCGCAAAGTGGGGCTCGATGCCCAGGAATAGCTCGCAAAGAGCTACAAAACCCGCGATATGCAAAATAGAGGCGGGCGTGAGGTGATGGAGCTGGAGTCCCTAGAACTCCAGAAGCCCGCGGAGGAACGGATGTACAGGAAATCCAAGCCTCCTTATCAGATAGGGGATGAAGCATACCCGCTCCCCTTTGTTGGGACTTGGGGTGGCCTCCGCTTGCTTCCCACCTTTGTAGGTGGCCAGCCCGGCTCGAACCGGGACCATAAAGGCCGGAGGAAGATATCCCTCCGCTTGGAGCGTCACCAGCTTGTTGTGCGGGACAGAACATCTCCTCCAATCTCTTGGCAGAGGGCTGGGAGCGCGAGAGGAGAAGCCGCGTCGATGGTCCATGATGGAATGGATTTTTGGTCAGAAGCGCTCCGACGAGTACTCGAGGAAGGAAGATGGTGTAGTTTGGATCTGGATTCTTGCCTCTCTTATAGGCAGATTATTTGCGCAGCTAGGGGGTAAAACATAAAAGATACCCTGGCTTTTCGCATTCGTGCGATGCATTGAAGAAGGCCATTATTGGGCGTGGAAGCCAAGGAGCGCGACATTGGCAAGAGAGCCGGACACTGTTCGGCAGGTACATGGAATTTGAAGGAGAACCCGCCTTGCAACGCCGAAGACAATATATGCGCTGGACTCGTCGTCATTGAAGCCTGGTTTCGGGGCTACTGAGGGAGTCCTGGACTAGGGGGTGTCCGGATAGCCGGACTATCATCATCGGCCGGACTCCAAGACTATGAAGATACAAGATTGAAGACTTCGTCCTGTGTCCGGATGGGACTTTCCTTGGCATGGAAGGCAAGCTTGGCGATACGGATATGTAGATCTCCTACCATTGTAACCGACTCTGTGTAACCCTAGCCCTCTCCGATGTCTATATAAACCGGAGGGTTTTAGTCCGTAGGACACACAACCATTACAACAATCATACCATAGGCTAGCTTCTAGGGTTTAGCCTCCTTGATCTCGTGGTAGATCCACTCTTGTACTACCCATATCATCAATATCAATCAAGCAGGAGTAGGGTTTTACCTCCATTGAGAGGGCCCAAACCTGGGTAAAAACATCGTGTCCCTTGTCTCCTGTTACCATCCGCCTAGACGCGCAGTTCGGGACCCCCTACCCGAGATCCGCCGGTTTTGACACCGAGAGCAAGAAAGATCAATCTAGTAGGCCAAACCAAACTGATAATTCCAAGAGACTTGCAAAGAGAACTTAATCACACACAAAAGAATTCAGAGGAGATTCAAATATTTCTCATAGATAAACTTGATCATAAACCCACAATTCATCGGATCTCGACAAACACACCGCAAAAAGAGTTACATCAAATAGATCTCAAAGAAGGTCGAGGAGAACATTGTATTGAGATTCAAAGAGAGAGAACAAGCCATCTAGCTAATAACTATGGACCCGAAGGTCTGTGGTAAACTACTCACAACTCATCGGAAGGGCCTTGGAGATGATGTAGAGGCCCTCCATGGTCGATTCCCCCTCCGGCGGAGCGCCGACGAAGGCTCCAAGATGGGATCTCGCGGATATAGAAGGTTATGACGGTGGAAATAGTTTTACGTGGTGCTCCTTGATGGTTTCAGGGTACGTGGGTATATATAGGAGGAAGAAGTAGGTCGATGGATGATAACCCACAAGTATACGGGATCAATTGTAGCCTCTTTCGATAAGTAAGAGTATCGAATCCAACGAGGAGCTAAAGGTAGAACAAATATTCCCTCAAGTTCTATCGACCACCGATACAACTCTACGCATGCTTAGCGTTCGCTTTACCTAGAACAAGTATGAAACTAGAAGTACTTTGTAGGTGTTGTTGGGTAGACTTGCAAGATAATAAAGAGCACGTAAATAAAAACTAGGGGCTGTTTAGATAAAGAAGCAATAGAGTAAATATAACGAGTGTGGAAAAGTGGTGGTAGGAGTTGTGAAATTGTCCCTAAGCAATTGACTACGTTACTAGACAGGTAATCACTATTGCAATTGTATTTGAGGGAGAGGCATAAGCTAACATACTTTCTCTTCTTGGATCATATGCACTTACGATTGGAACTCTAGCAAGCATCCGCACTACTAAAGATCATTAAGGTAAAACCCAACCATAGCATTAAAGTATCAAGTCCCCTTTATCCCATACGGAAACAACCTACTTACTCGGGTCTGTGCTTCTGTCACTCACGCCACCCACCATAAGCAAATCATGAACATATTGCAAACCCTATAGCGGGGATCCCTCACGCTTGCGCGACACGGAGAGCACCATAGGACAGCACCAATAATAAAACATGCAACTCAAACCAATCATAGCAATTCATCAATCACCGGTAGGACAACGAAAATCTACTCAGACATCATAGGATGGCAACATATCATTGGATAATAATATGAAGCATAAAGCACCATGTTCAAGTAGAGGGTACAGTGGGTTGCGGGAGAGTGGACCGCTATAGATAGAAGGGGTAAGGTGATGGAGATGTTGGTGAAGATGGCGGAGGTGTTGGTAAAGATCGCAGTGATGATGATGGCCCCCGGCGGCGTTCCGGCGCCACCGAAAGCAAGGGCGAGAGAGCCCCCTTCTTCTTCTTCTTCTTCCTTGACCTTCTCCCTAGATGGGAGAAGGGTTTACGCTATGGTCCTTGGCTCCCATGGCGTGGGAGGGGCAAGAGCCCCTCCGAGATTGGATCTATTTCTCTGTTTCTGCGTTCTGGTATTCTGCCCTGGCACCGTTTCTTTTATATCCGGAGATCCGTAACTCCGGTTGGATTGAAACCTTCACCCAGATCTTTTTCGAAAAATTAGCTTTCTTGCGGCCAAAGAAGGGCATCAACCGCCTTACGAGGGGCCCATGAGGGTGGGGGGCGCGCCCACCTGGAGTGGGCGTGGGCCCCTGTCTCGTGGCCACCTCGGGTACCGTCTCGCGTTGATTTTACTTCCCAAAAATCACAAATATTCCAAAATAATTCTCCGTCCGTTTTTATGCCGTTTGGACTCCGTTTGATATGGGGTTTGTGCGAAACATGAAACATGAACAGACAGGAACTGGCACTGGGCACTGGATCAATATGTTAGTCCCAAAAATAATATAAAAAGTTTCCAAAAGTATATGAAAGTTGAATAATATTGGCATGGAATAATAAAAAAGTATAGATACGATGAAGACGTATCAGCATCCCCAAGCTTAATTCCTGCTCATCCTCGAGTAGATAAATGATAAAAAGATAATTTTTGATGTGGAATGCTACCTAGCATAATCTTGATCATATATCTAATCATGGCATGAATATTAAGACACGAGTGACTCAAAGAAATAGTCTGTCATTTGACATAAAAACAATAATACTTAGGGCATCCCAACAAACAATCATGTCTTTCAAAATATCAACGCTTCCAGAACGTTATCCCTACAAAATCATATAGTCTTGTATGCTCCCTTTTCTTAACACAAGGTACCCCTCATGCCTATCCCGGTGTCAGCCAAGCAATTGTTTCATACTTTAGTATTCTCAAACTTTTTCAACTCTCACGCAATACATGAGCGTGAGCCATGGATATAGCACTATGGGTGGAATAGAATATGATGGTGGAGGTTATGTGGAGAAGACAAAAAGGAAGAAAGTCTCACATCGACGCGGCTAATCAACGGGCTATGGAGATGCCCATCAATTGATGTCAATGTGAGGAGTAGGGATTGCCATGCAATGGATGCACTAAGAGCTATAAGTGTATGAAAGCTCAAACTGAAAACTAAGTGGGTGTGCATCCAACTTGCTTGCTCATGAAGACCTAGGGCATTTTGAGGAAGCCCATATACAAGCCATGTTCTATAATGAAAATTCCCACTAGTATATGAAAGTGACAATATAGGAGACTCTCTATATGAAGAACATGGTGCTACTTTGAAGCACAAGTGTGGAAAAAGGATAGTAGCATTGCCCCTTTTCTTTTCTTCTTCTTTTTTTTGGGTGGGCTTCTTTGGCCCCCTTTTTTATTTAGGCTTCTTTGGCCTTTCCTTTTTTTTTCTTTTTTACATGGGGCAATGCTCTATAATGATGATCATCACACTTTTATTTACTTACAACTCAATATTACAACTCGATACTAGAACAAAGATATGACTCTATATAAATGCCTCCGTGGTATACCGGGATGTGCAATGATCTAGCATAGCAATGACATCAAAAAATGGAGAAGCCATGAAAACGTCATGCTAACTATCTTACGATCATGCAAAGCAATATGACAATAGATGCTCAAGTCATGTATATGATGATGATGGAAGTTGCATGGCAATATATCTCGGAATGGCTATGGAAATGCCATGATAGGTCCGTATGGCGGCTGTTTTGAGGAAGATATAAGGAGGTTTATGTGTGATAGAGTGTACCGTATCACGGGGTTTGGATGCACCGGTGAAGTTTGCACGAACTCTCGAGGTGAGAAAGGGCAATGCACGGTACCTAAGGGGCTAGCAATGATGAAAAGGTAAAAGTGCGTATAATCCATGGACTCAACATTAGTCATAAAGAACTCACATACTTATTGCAAAAATTTATTATCCCTTGAAACAAAGTACTACACGCATACTCCTAGGGGGGAGGTTGGTAGGAGTTAACCATCGCGCGCGCCCGACCTTCACGCAAAGATAAAAAAATCAAAATACAATGCGCGCCAATTTGGTTACATAGTTAATAGACCATACGTGCATGCTTCGGGAATCACAAACCTTAACACCAACATCCTTACTAAACACAACCATCTACTAGTACCTCCCACATATTATCATCACTATATCGCAAAACTATTGCAAGGAATCAAACATATCATATTCAGTTATCCACAAATTTATGTAGGATTTTATGACTAACCATGGCGAGCACTCGACGAGCATGCGCGACAACGGGTTCCAGAATCCAGTCGACATCAACTCTTTCCACCACCGACTCAGGTATATCGAACTCCGATTCAGAATTTAGCAGCTGCAGCCCATATAGCAGAGTCGATTCAGCCTTCCCAGTCAGAGGCTGGCAGAGGCTTGTTACAGATCAGAGCGTTACTCCAGGCGGCAGGAGATCAAAATTCAGCTGTATCACAGTCGCGGAATAGGATCCACATCAGATCCGTCGCTGCAAATACAATCCAGTCAGCCCATAGCCCAAGATCGCCCCCGAGGTGTGAGGGACGTGAAGACTGGCGCAATCATTACAAGAATCGTGAGCAGTATGATCACCAACTCGATCATGATGATCGACGTCGAGTGCCCACCCCTCCCCCAAGGAGTGGATCGTACGCGCCTCGACTGCAGGATGACAGACACCCTCACAGTGTTGGGCGAAGGATTCCAGTCGACCCCAGGGAACCAGGCTTTGATGCGAGATCCATTCTCGTTCAAGGTTTGGTCGATAGGAACAGAGCTCACCGAGAAGGTCATGACAGAGATGTGCCCACCAGCAGCAGAGTACACGTCTCAGGGCCAGAGTGCTTCAGCAGAGCCATCAGGGCTGCGGCGATTCCTCCCAACTTTAGGTTGGCTACTGGAGTCAGTAAGTTCACCGGTGAGTCCAAGCCTGATACTTGGCTTGAAGACTACCGAGTGGCTGTTCAGATTGGCGGTGGCAACGATGAGGTGGCCATGAAACACCTGCCTCTTATGTTGGAGGGCTCGGCCAGAGCATGGTTGAATCAGTTAGCACCCAGCAGCATTTACACTTGGGAAGATCTTGCACGAGTGTTTGTCAGAACATTTGAAGGAACTTGCAAGCGACCTGCAGGGTTGACAGAGCTGCAATCTTGTGTGCAGAAGTCGAATGAAACTTTGAGGGATTACATCAAGAGATGGATCACATTGCATCACACGATAGAGAATGTATCCGATCACCAGGCAGTCTGTGCCTTCAAGGGAGGCGTTAAGTACAGAGAGCTAAACCTGAAATTCGGTTGAACCGGAGACATGTCTCTGAGTCGAATGATGGAGATTGCCACCAAGTATGCCAATGGTGAAGAAGAGGATCGGCTCCGGAGTGGCAACCACAAGTCAGTCGCCCACAAAACTGGAGGAGGGAACTCCAGTTGGAAGCAGAAGAGGAAAGCCGAGCCAGTCGCTCCTGGAGAAGCCTTGGTCGTGACTCATGGAAAGTTTAAAGGGAAGCCCAAAGGGCCTTGGAACCCTAAGAAAGAGAAAGAACAAGACGGAAATGATGTGTTGGATATGCCATGCCACATTCACACAAAGAAAGACGAAGAGGGTAAACTCATTTACCCGAAACATACCACTCGACAGTGTCGGCTCTTGATCCAGCAATTCCAGGGGAAATAGTCCAAAGATAAGGAAAAGGAGTCGGACAAAGTTGAGGACAAAGAATATAGTGATGATGGATATCCCCAGGTCAATTCTACCTTGATGATTTTTTCTTATGTTGAAAGCAAAAGTCGATTGAAAGTTATCAACCGAGAAGTGAATATGGTTGCTCCGGCGACACCCAGTTATCTGAAATGGTCTCAGACTGCCATCACATTCGACCAGTCCGATCATCCAACACACATAGCCACCCCTGGGAGGCAAGCTTTGGTGGTCGACCCAGTTGTCGAAGGTACTCGACTGACTAAAGTTTTGATGGATGGTGGCAGTGGCCTGAATATACTATATGCAGCGACGTTGAAAGGGATGGGCATTCCGATGTCCAGACTCAGTACCAGCAACATGAGTTTCCATGGAGTCATTCCAGGAAAGAAGGCTGAGTCACTCGGCCAAACTGCTCTTGATGTGGTTTTCGGTGATTCCAAGAATTACCGCAAAGAAAAGTTGATGTTTGAAGTTGTGGATTTCCAGAGTGCTTATCACGCTATTTTGGGCAGGCCAGCTTATGCACGTTTCATGGCTCGACCATGTGATGTGTACCTCAAATTGAAGATGCCTGGTCCCAAAGGTGTGATCACTATTACTGGCAATCGGAAGAAGGCAGAAGAGTGATTTCAGAAAGGCTCAAAGATCGCCGATGCACAGATGGCAGTGGTAGAGCTGCAAGAATACCAGAAAACTGTAGACCCGAGTGATTTGTTGCGAGCCAAGAAGCCCGCTACGGAATAAGCGTTTTAGTCGTCCGGTGAGACAAAACCGATTCACATTCACCCGACCGACCCCAGTGCTACTCCGACTCATATCTCTACAACACTCGACTTCAAATAGGAAGAAGCACTCATCCAGTTCCTCTGTGAGAACTGGGACATCTTCGCATGGAAGCCTTCTAACATGCCGGGTGTTCCCAGGGGGCTGGCTGAGCACCGTCTACGAGTCGACTCAAAAGTGAAACCTGTCAAAAAACATCTTTGACGGTCCGCCGTCCAGAAGAGAAAGGCCATTGGCGAGGAGGTGGCTCGGCTCTTGGCACCAGAGTTTATCCGAGAGATTTACCACTCCGAGTGGCTCGCCAATGTTGTCATGGTCCCCAAGAAGGACAAGTCACTTCGCATGTGCATTGACTTCAAACATATCAATCGGGCCTGCCCGAGAGATCATTTTCCTCTCCCCCGCATCGACCAAATAGTTGACTCGACTGCGGGGTGTGAGCGCCTGTCTTTTTTAGATGCCTATTCCGGTTACCATCAGATCCGTCTGTATGGACCCGGCGAGATCAAAACAGCTTTTATCACTCCATTCGGGTGCTTCTGTTATGCCACCATGCCATTCGGCCTCAAGAATGCCGGAGCCACGTTCATGAGGATGATTCATAAGTGTTTGCTCACTCAAATCAGTCGGAATGTGGAAGCATACATGGATGATATTGTGGTCAAGTCACGGAAGGGTTCCGACCTGCTGACTGATCTTGCTGAAACATTTGCCAACCTCAGGAGGTATGATATCAAGCTTAATCCATCAAAGTGCACATTCGGAGTTCCTGGCGGAAAGTTACTCGGTTTTCTCATTTCTGAACGAGGAATCGACGCCAACCCAGAAAAAGTTGGTACTATACTCCGAATGAAACATCCTGTGCGTGTGCGCGATGTCCATAAGCTTACTGGTTGCTTGGCCGCTTTAAGTCGATTCATCTCTCGTCTCGGTGAAAAGGCATTGCCTCTTTACCGACTGATGAAGAAGTCAGACAAGTTCGAGTGGACTCCCAAAGCTGATGCAGCGTTTGCAGAGCTAAAAGCCCTGCTCTCCACCCAGCCGGTGCTTGCTGCCCCAATCAACAAAGAGCCTTTGCTGCTTTACATTGCAGCCACAGGACAAGTCGTCAGTATAGTACTTACGGTCGAGCGGGAAGAAGAGGGAAAAGCCTTTAAAGTTCAGCGCCCAGTATATTATGTTTCTGAAGTTTTGACCCCATCAAAGCAAAGATATCCTCATTATCAGAAGCTCGTATATGGGATTTATATGACCACGAAGAAGGTTGCTCATTACTTCTCCGGCCATTCCACTACAGTCGTTAGCAACGCCCCATTGTCAGAGATTCTGCACAATAGAGATGCAACTGGTCGAGTGGCAAAATGGGCGATTGAACTCCTTCCCCTAGATATCAAGTTTGAGGCAAAGAAAGCCATCAAGTCCCAAGCAATAGAAGATTTCATCGCCGAGTGAATTGAACAGCAACTGCTGACTCAAGTTCACTCGAAACACTGGACCATGTTCTTTGATGGGTCTAAGATGCTGAATGGTTCCGGTGCTGGGGTAGCGTTGGTTTTCCCCCCCCCCCCGAGGAGATAAGCTGAGATTTGTTCTCCAGATTCACTTTGATTCCTCCAGTAACGAAGCAGAAATACGAAGCACTTTTGTATGGGTTGCTTATGGCCATTTCACTCAGCGTCCGTCGTCTCATGGTCTATGGCAACTCAGATTTGGTGGTTAACCAAGTGATGAAGGAGTGGGACGTCAGAAGTCCGGCCATGACTGGTTACTGCAATGCAGTGAGAAAGCTAGAGAAGAAATTCGTGGGGTTAGAGCTTCATCATATACCCCGACTGAAAAATCAAGCGGCTGATGATTTGGCAAAAATAGGTTCCAAGAGAGAAGCCATTCCCAGTAATGTGTTTTTGGAACACATCCACACACCATCAGTTCAAGAGGATCCTTTCACCGAAGAAGCCCCGCAGCCAAAAAGTGTCACAGATCCGACTAAAGTTGAGGTCCCAGCTGTGGTCGACCTGATCATGGGAGTTTTGGTCATCACTCCCGACTGGACAGTGTCGTACATCGCGTATATCCTAAGGAAAGAGCTCCCAGAGAATGAAGAAGAGGCTCGACAGATCTCCCATCGATCCAAGGCCTTTACTGTGGTAAAGGGACAGTTGTACAGGGAAAGCGCGACTGGAGTCGGTCAGAAATGTACAACACCAGAAGAAGGTTAGATAATTATTGAAGATATCCACTCGGGGACCTGTGTTCATCATGCGTCCTCTCGGACCATTGTGGCTAAAGCATACCGAGCGGGGTTTTACTGGCCAAGAGCAAATGAAATGGTGAAGGAGATAGTCGACAAGTGCGAAGGATGCCAGTTCTATTCCAATCTGTCACACAAACCCGCCTCAGCCTTGAAGACCATTCCACTGGTCTGGCCCTTCGCTGTTTGGGGATTGGATATGGTTGGACCGCTGAGAACTGGCAGGAGCGGCTTCACCCATGTACTGGTGGCAGTCGACAAGTTCACTAAGTGGATTGAAGCTAAGCCTATCAAGAATCTTGATACCTGCACTGCTAACAGCTTCATCAGAGAGTTGACATTCAGCTATGGAGTTCCGCACAACATCATCACTGATAATGGGTCAAACTTCAATTCCGACAATTCCAGAGCCTTTTGCGCTTCTCAAGGCACGCGAGTCGACTACGCTTCCGTTGCTTAACGCCAGTCGAATGGACAAGCAGAAAGAGCAAACAGCCTAATTCTCAAAGGACTAAAACCCCGGTTGATGCGTGATCTCAAGCACGCAGCAGGCGCGTGGGTCGACGAACTTCCATCAGTTCTTTGGGGATTGAGGACCACTCCTAATCGGTCAACCGGGCGAACTCCATTCTTTCTGGTCTATGGAGCTGAAGCAGTTCTGCCGAGCAACTTGCTGCACAATGTACCCTGAGTCGAGCTCTACTCTGAAGATGAAGGAGAACAAGCCCGGCAGGACGCAGTCGACCTTCTAGAAGAAGAAAGAGAGATGGCCATGATCCGATCGACTATCTATCAGCAGGACTTGCGTCGATTCCAAGCCAGAAACGTGAAGAGTCGAGCCTTCCAAGAAGGAGACTTGGTCCTCCGAGTGGATCAACAGAAGCCACACAAGCTCGCTCCTACTTGGGAAGGTCCCTTCATCGTCACCGAATTTCTCCACAATGGAGCGTACCATCTTTACAGTGTCGATCGCTAGATTGATGAGCCACGAGCTTGGAATGCGGAGCTGCTCCGCCCCTTTTATACTTAAGTACTCACTCGGACGAGATGTAATAAAAAGTACCTCTGTAGTTTGTTTATCAAAGACAAGAGTGTTATAATTTTCCCAGTGATTGTTGTTGCTTTTGTTTACGTAAGAAATCCCCCAGTGGGTGTCTTAGCTGCGAATCCGTTCGCCTAAGCTTGTAAAAAAAAATCCTACCGAGTGACGAGCAAGCCTCTCACTCGGGGGCTTAGTTGCGAATCCGTTTCGCCTAAGTATTTAAAAATCCTACCGAGTGGAGAGCAAACCTCCCACTCGGGGGCTTAGCTGCAGTCTAGTACTCGCCTAAGTATCTAAAAATCCTACCGAGTGGAGAGCAAACCTCCCACTCGGGGGCTTAGCTGCAGTCCAGTACTCACCTAAGTATTTAAAAATCCTACCAAGTGGAGAGCAAACCTCCCACTCGGGGGCTTACCTGCAGTCCAATACTCGCCTAAGTATCTAAAAATCCTATCGAGTGGAGAGCAAACCTCCCACTCGGGGGCTTAGCTGCAGTCCAGTACTCGCCTAAGTACTTAAAAATCCTACCGAGTGGAGAGCAACCCTCCCACTCGGGGGCTTAGCTGCAGTCCAGTACTCGCCTAAGTATTTAAAAATCCTACCGAGTGGAGAGCAAACCTCCCACTCGGGGGCTTAGCTGCAGTCCAATACTCGCCTAAGTATCTAAAAAGCCTACCGAGTGGAGAGCAAACCTCCCACTCGGGGGCTTAGCTGCAGTCCAGTACTCGCCTAAGTATGAAATCCATTCCGATCCGCAAGGACGACGAGGTGCAGGTCGACTGCTACCTTCTCCTTCGGAGCTACACGACAAATACAACGTGCACTCTGCAAGGACGACGAGGTGCAGGTCGACTGCTACCTTCTCCTTCGGAACTACGCCACAAATACAACGTGCGCTCTGCAAGGACGGCGAGGTGCACGTCGACTGCTGCCTTCTCCTTCAGAGCTACGCCACAAATACAATGTGCGCTCTGCAAGGCTGACGAGGTGCATGTCAACTGCTGCC
The DNA here is from genome assembly GCA_963921465.1 of Triticum timopheevii. NCBI lineage: Eukaryota > Viridiplantae > Streptophyta > Magnoliopsida > Poales > Poaceae > Triticum > Triticum timopheevii. The sequence continues at coordinate 108,153,291 of OY997264.1, forward strand.
TTCTCCTTCGGAGTTACGCCACAAATACAACGTGCGCTTCATCTCGATCCGCAAGGACGCAGGTCGACTGCAATCTGTGCTCCATCCCTACCCGCAGGAGCGATGAAGTGCAGGTCGACTAGATTTTCCACCTCAGAGCTGCGTCTCAAGCACTAAAGTATATTCCGAGTGAAGAACAAAGTTCGCTCGAAGGCAAATGCAAGCATATTCAACGATAAGCCAAGTTCAGATAACATCCTACGGATTCAGAAGTGCTCAGGCGTCAAGCCTGTAAAAGTTTATCGGTTACAAAACCACTCGGCATTCCGAGGCAAATTTAAGGCGAAGCATAGAAGTTTTTTTCTTACTCCTCAGGTGGAGGACTGGAGGGCGCGACAAACTGGTCCAAGTCAATTCCGTCAGCAATCCGAGTGGCAACAGCAATGATGGTTGTCGGTGTCAAAACCGGCGGATCTCGGGTAGGGGGTCCCGAACTGTGCGTCTAGGCGGATGGTAACAGGAGACAAGGGACACGATGTTTTTACCCAGGTTCGGGCCCTCTCGATGGAGGTAAAACCCTACTCCTGCTCGATTGATATTGATGATATGGGTAGTACAAGAGTGGATCTACCACGAGATCAAGGAGGCTAAACCCTAGAAGCTAGCCTATGGTATGATTGTTGTAATGGTTGTGTGTCCTACGGACTAAAACCCTCCGGTTTATATAGACACCGAAGAGGGCTAGGGTTACACAGAGTCGGTTACAATGGTAGGAGATCTACATATCCGTATCGCCAAGCTTGCCTTCCACGCCAAGGAAAGTCCCATCCGGACACGGGACGAAGTCTTCAATCTTGTATCTTCATAGTCTTGGAGTCCGGCCGATGACGATAGTCCGGCTATCCGGACACCCCCTAGTCTAGGACTCCCTCAGTAGCCCCTGAACCAGGCTTCAATGACGATGAGTCCAGCGTGCATATTGTTCGGCATTGCAAGGCGGGTTCCTCCTCCGAATAATTCATAGAAGATTGTGAACACCAGGATAGTGTCCGGCTCTGCAAAATAAATTCCACATTCCACCGTAGAGAGAATAATATGTACACAAGTTCAATCTGCTGACGTATTTTGTGGCATGACATCATACCACCACCAAGCCTTTACTTGAATCGTTTTTTATTATACCACCTCAGCGCGTTTAGCGAAGCGGTTTCCTTGGCACGTCTTGTCGAAGCAGAGATCGTGTTCCCCTTATTCTGGGATTCCCATCAATACGGACGTGGGTAACCCAACCGCGCCCGTTGCCACGCCCCCTCTATCGGAGGCGAGTCCCGAACAGTCACGGGGACGGCTCTTGGTATTCTCCTTCTTTATAATGGGACCAAGGCTCGTTTCCTTTCTTCAATCCTCAATCGAATCTACTCCTTGCCCCGAGTTCCAACACCCAGAGCCCCAGATTCGAGCGCTTCGGACCTTCAACAATGTCCGGCTCCGACCTACAGGGCCGGTGGATGCCCTCCTCCGTCACGGAAGAGGATGTGCTAAAGCTGCGAGAGGCCAAGTACCTGACTTACGAGATTTCGCATAGGTTGCCCGCCAAAGGGCAAGTTATTCCCACCCCCGAGCCCGGCGAGTATGTCGTGTTTGTATCCCACCTCCGTCGGGGTTTAGGCTTCCCGATGGATCCTTTTGTGAGAGGGCTCATGTTTTACTATGGGTTGGAATTCCACGACTTGGCTCCGGAGTCCATCCTCCATATCTCCTCATTCATTGTCGTCTGCGAAGCCTTCCTCCACATTACCCCTCACTTCGGCTTGTGGCTTAAGATCTTCGACGTGGAGCCGAAGATGATCGAGGGGCGTCAAGCAGAGTGCGGCGGGGCGGTTGTAAGCAGAAGGGCCGACGCTCCATGGCCCGAGGGCTCTTTTTAGGAGGAGCTCGGCTTGTGGCAGCAGGAGTGGTTCTACATAACGGCTCCTAGGGGCAGCAGGCAGAAGCCGCCGCCTGTCTTCCGCTCGGGCCCTCCACAGCGGCTGATGTCATGGGTCAGCCAAGGGCTCAACTGGGGGCCGTCAAAGGACGTGCCCCTATTGCAGGGACGGATTCAAGACCTCCAAGCGAGGGAGATCGATCTGGTCGTGGTGATGCAGGTCATGCTAATTAGGTGTCTCCTGCCCTGCAAACGCCGTCCTCTCCGGCTGTGGGAGTTTAATCCGGAGGGACCACGAATTCTCCAACACTTCATGGGTATGACACCCGTGGAGATGTACAAACTGTTCTTCGGATCACGAGAGGCGTGTCCGGAATTGACCGAGGATGCCGGCCTAAGCTGCAATCGCCCGGATACACAAGTAAGTAGCTCCGTGTCCGGACATACCGCTTGTTTGCCTTTCTATGATTCGCCTTTTGACCAATTGCCCTCTAAACAGGAGTGGATAGCGCAAGCAAAACTGATACGGTGTCCGGCCCCCCTCCCAGAGATCGCGCCGGATCCTGTGCTGGTCAGGATGCTGGAGGTTGCGCCTTCAGAGGAAGGCGAAGGGGAGAACAGAGGAACTACCGCCTCAACCAAGGAGGCTTTTGAGGAAGGGGGATCGAGAATCCCCCCTTCCAAGGGGAGAAGAGGACCGCCTCCGAAAACCCGGAGGCCAAAGCCCCGAAGCGGGAGAAGAGATCTTCACCAGAGGGTCCTGCGTCCGGAGAGGCTCCGGCCGCACAGTCTCCCCTAAAGAATCAGCCCTCAGCGAGCCGTAAGTAGAAAAAAGGGAGTTTTGTAATAAGGGACATCCCTATTTGTGCTTCTGAGGATAACTTAAGTTTTTACCTTGTAGTTCGGATCTCCGTCCTTCTCAGATGAGCTCGTCTTCGGGGGAACTTCGTCCGGAGATGATGGAGAGCGAGACGCCTCCATCTGCCGCACCATCGGATAGGGCGGACGAGCCTGAAGTGTCATCGCGGAGGGTATCCCCGAGTCCGGCAGGGCCGAATAGTTCGGCACCAACTGGTGTGCAGCCGGGGGAGCTGAAGGATCTGCTTGAGAGGGCGTCTATCTCAGAAGGTCACCGTACACTGATGAGTACGATGATTGAAAGAATTTCATCCGCCGAGGGCGGGTTGCATGATGCCGTCAGGAGTTTGCTGGCGGGGTTTGAGGTACGTAAAAATGACATGCCCTTTGACAGTTTTACACATAAAGTGCGCCATGTATACATAGTAGCCCCTGAGACTCGGTAGGGTGTCGAGAACGACAGCGTGCCGATGATCAAAATCCCAGGTATTGATTTTCGCCTTTCCTATGCAGGTGGCGGATAGTTCGGTGGCTAGCCGGACTGATGGAGTTGCCGAACTAAAGCGGCAACTCGACTTTGCGGATGCGAACATCGCGCTGGTCAATAAACGACTTGACGAGTCACAAGGTGGGTTTTCTCTCCGTGGTCACCTAGTAAGGGGACCGAAGCCCACTCCTTACAACATGTGTGCTAAATGCAGATGGTGCCGCTGCTGTGGAGAGCCTTCGGGCCGTACTTGCTCGAGCCAAGGAGCAGGCCAGAAGGAGTGATGCGGCTGCTTTAAGGGCGGCCGAAGAGCTAGAAGCCGAAAAGGCTGCTCATTGTCGAAGCAGGGGGGAGATGGCCGAAATGGCCGTGAAGTTGAAAGATGCTGCCGACCGCTATGAGGTTCTTGAAAAAGAACGCCGAGCGAAGCAAGAAGACCTGAGGAAGGCCACCGCCGAAGCCAAGGATGCCCGTTCTGCAATGCGGGCTATAAAGGAGGAGCTGCGCCAGGCCGGAGATATTGTGGCTGGCAAGCCCTTTCTGCTGCGTAGGTGGTTTACAGATCCGAAGTACGCTCAGCTTGGCCAGCTGTGGGGTCCGGAGGATCCGTATATGGACTTAGCGGCAAGTGCGGCAGATGCTGTTGTGCACTTCCGAAGTCAGAAGGATCACGAGACGGAAGAGCTTTTTTGGTCTCAATTCCATAGTCCGGATCGTTCACTTCCGCTGACCGATCGGTTAGCCGAGTGGGCTGAGCTGAGTAGACTGTCCGGACTTGCCATGACGGATATCGTGGCTCATGTCTGGCCGGATAGGCCCAAGCCGAAGAGTTATTTTGGCTTATTGCAGCAATTCCTTGGGGCGGTGCCGCATATCAAGGCGATGAAGCGGTCAGCCTGCATAGAGGGTGCAAGGATGGCCCTCGCCCGTGTGAAGACACACTGGACGGAGATGGATGCCACCGCTGTTGCGACCCAGGGTTCGGACGAGAGCCGGTTACCCGCTGAGCACTATTTTGGGGAAGTTCTGCGTGGTGCTCGTGTAATAGAGTCACAGTGCTCAAAAAATGTCATGTTCAAATGAACGTTATGGTTTGTAAAACGATGTTTATAATATAAGTGCTTTTTGTACTTGTGCGTTCAAGTATTGAAATATCTCCTGTGCAGCCGTTTATGTATACGTGTGTATAACCTGAAAGATGGCAGTCGTCGGCTTCATCCCCCACGCACAAAGTGCGGGGGTGTTTGCAAAAATAGCGCATTTTCACACTTAATCCGACGTCTCGGTCCTGTGAAGGAGGTGGTAGCGTAGCAAACGAGGCAACCAGACTATAATGCTTTATCACTTTCAATTAGTCATAGGAGTTCGAGGGTGGGGCTACGATATAGCCCCTAGGGGCACCACGCTCTCCGAATTCGGGGCGCGTATGTGCCTGACCGGGAAACGGTCCTTCGTCAAAGCGGAGGAATTCTAAACATTCTGGTAGTTGATCGAGTGGTTGACCAGTCTCTCGCTGTATCATGACAGTCAGTTTTCGGCTTTCTCTACTGAGGTGCTCGCCTGGCCGAACCGGGGCACAATCGCAGTAGTTCTCCTGGTGCCGCGTTAGCCGATGATACGGAACGTAAGGCAACAAAACACAGGAGCCGGGCAAACCCAACATTTGACCAAAGACATGATTCGGAGCTGATGCATATAAGGCCTAACTCGAGACACCAAACACTCCCTAAGGTATTCGGTCTTTATGATAGCGGGCAGAACAATGCCCTAAGCCCCTAGTGTCCAGGTACAGGCGAGAATTTCTGGCGCGGCCGATGCCAAAACGCCAGCCTCCTCGTTGGTTATGGTGAAAAACCGTGGGATGTGAATCAACAAAAGACAGTAAGAAAGGTTTACGCAGGGACTTAATCTGAAAAGAATCCTTGCGACGGGTCCCTGCTGCACGTCTGCGCCTGTGTCTCCATTGTGCCGTATCCTGGACGGGTGTGCACATTGTTCATCTGTAAAAAGAGAGGAACTTAGCTTGAAAGGAAATCGTGCAAAAAATGTATTAAAAATCGAAATATGAATGAAAGAATAAAGCTGAGCTTATATTAGCTCATTATTGCTCATACGCACAGCCCCTTGTAGAGGGGTGTGTGGCTAGGGAGCCCCTAGCTTATTTATGCCGGACTCGTCTAGCCGTGTCCGGGGTCTTAAATGTCCTTTTAATAATATGATGCCGCATGGACCCGGAATTTTTAGTGTAAGAGACGCGTAGTGCAGTACTGCGTTAAAGTGAACAAAAGCTTCACGTCCCAATAGTGCTTGATGGCTACTTTTGAATGGGGCGATATGAAAGATTAGCTTTTCGCGTCGGAAGTTGTCGGGTAACCCGAACACAACTTCTAGTAGTAAGGAGCCCGTGCACTTGGCGTAAGGGCCTGGCGTCACTCCTTTCAAGGAAGTGCGGCTATGTCGAATTTTAGTAAGGTCTATCCCCAGCTTGCGGATTGTGTCCGGATATAGGAGGTTTAAATTGCTGCCGCCATCCATTAGGACTTGTGTAAATTGTAGTTCGTCGATTATAGGATCCAATATTAGAGCAGTCCATCCTGTGTTTCGAATACTTCTGGAATAGTCCAGGTTGTCGAAAGTAATTGGTTTTGACATCCAATCTCGAGGTTCCGCTGGGGCGGACCGTGCGACACCTACTTTGGCGGGTGCCGCATTGTTGTTCTGTATTATCACATGAAGTGAGTTTACTGTTTTGACTTCTTGTGGGAAAGTCTTTTGTTTTCCGGCACTCTGCTGGTGGGGTTCGTCGTCATCCTCGCTTGGAGCGTCGAGCCCCTTGTGTTCGGCGTTGAGTCGGCCGGACTGTTTGAAGACCCAACAATCTCGGTGGGTGTGGTTTGCAGGCCTTCCGGAGGTGCTGTGGATTTGACATATCCGATCCAAAATTTTGTTTAAGCTGGATAGCTCGTCACTGTTGTCTTTAAGAGGCAGTGTTTTGTTATTCGGCCGCGAGCTTTTGAATCTGGCGTTGACCGCCGTGTTCTTTGGGCTTTTTTCTTTATTCCGGCGCTGGTCCTTTCTGCGCCGTGATTTTCCGTTTCCATCTCTGATCTCGGATGTACTCGGGTTTCTGGTGCTGCATCTTGCTAGCCAGCTGTCTTCCCCCGCGCAAAAGCGGGTCATGAGGCTTGTTAGCGCGGCCATTGTTCTCGGCTTCTCTTGGCTGAGGTGTCTGGCGAGCCATTCGTCTCGGACATTATGTTTAAAAGCTGCTAAGGCTTCGGCGTTCGGACAGTCGACTATTTGGTTCTTTTTGGTAAGAAACCTGTTCCAGAATTTGCGCGCTGACTCTCCGGGCTGTTGAGTTATGTGACTTAAATTGTTTGCATTCGGAGGGCGGACATAAGTCCCTTGAAAATTTGCTCTAAACGCATCCTCGAGCTCCTCCCAACTTCCAATAGTATTTTCTGGGAGGCTTTTGAGCCAATGCCGAGCTGGCCCTTTGAGCTTGAGGGGTAGATATTTTATGGCGTGGAGATCGTCTCCTCTAGCCATGTGTATGTGCAGGATGTAATCCTCAATCCAGACTCCGGGGTCTGTTGTTCCGTCGTATGCCTCTATGTTTACGGGCTTGAATCCCGCTGGAAATTCATGATCCAGCACCTCATCGGTGAAACATAGTGGGTGTGCGGCGCCCCTGTATTTAGGCGTGCCGTTATCTTCGAACATGCGGCGTGTTGTGTGGCTTCCTGGGGCCCTCTTGTTTGGCCCATAAATGGACCTGACCGGGCCATTTGTTTTACGAGGATCATGTGTCGTCTTGTCTGCGGTGCCACTTGTCGCTTTTGGCCTGTCATCTGGTCATCTATTCGGCCAGGCGGCATCTTTGCTTTTTGACTGTGGGGGCTCTATGGCCTCCTCGTCGAATTCTGGCAGCAACTTGCACTTCGGGTAGCTCTTTGTTTGGTGGCCATTGCCATATTTGTCCGCGGTCTTGAGTACTTTGCTCCACCTCCTTCTGAGTATATCTTCCGCTGTTTTGAGCTTCCGTTTTTCCTTTTTCAGACTTCTTGCAGTGGCGACCAGTCTTTTGTGAAGGTTCTTATGCTCCGGTGGTGTGTCTGGCGTGAGATCGTCTGGACTGTTGTTTTCGCCGGGCATGGATTGATTATCCGATTCGTCTTGTTCGGATGGTTGCTTGGTTGCATGTTCGTCGTCCACTGGTTTGCCCTGCTCTATTGCTGGGTCATTAGGAGTGCTGTTTTTGTCGAGGCGGGACTTAGGGCGGCACCTGCATCGCCGCTTTGGTTGTTTGTCGGCGGGATTGTCTTTTGCCGCGTCCCGTTGTTCCTCGTTATCGCTTCCTTTTGGGGTGTCCACCATATATACATCATGAGTTGAGGTGGCCTTCCAGTGCTTGGTAGGCGCTGGTTCTTGGTAGTCTCCGGCATCGTCGTCCATACCGTCGATGTCTTCGGAGTCGTAATCTAGCATGTCGGTTAGATTGTCGACAGTGGCTACAAAGTGGGTGGTGGGTGGGGTTTGAATTTCTTCGTCGTCCGCATCCCAACCGTCCTGACCGCAGTCCGGCCAGGGCTCTCCTGATAACGAGAGATGCTTTAGCGAATTCCGGATGTCACCAAAGGGTGAGTGCTGAAAGATGTCCGCGGCGGTGAACTCCATGATCGGCGCCCAATCGGATTCGATTGGTAGGGGCGCAGGAGGTTTGGAGTCCGGCGAGGAGTCCGGCACCTCGGAGTCACGGGCTTTGCAAAGGACAAGGTAGGTATTCGGGTCCATCGCCGTAGCAGTTGCGGCTCCCGAGGCGGTGTCCAGCCATCGGTCCTCGGTCTGCGCGGTTAGCTCCGAACTAAGGGCCGGAGCGGATTCGTGTGCGGCCTCCAAGGTACTGTCCGGTGGCAGAGCTAGATCATGCCCATCATGACAGTGCGGCACGCTCGGCTGTGGCTCGAATCCTCGAAGATCAAGTCTCCGCGGATGTCAGCCGTGAAGTTTAGGCTTCCAAACCTGACATGACGGCCAGGGGCGTAGCTTTCGATCTGCTCCAGATGGCCAAGTGAATTGGCCCGCAGTGCGAAGCCGCCGAACACGAAGATCTGTCCGGGGATAAAAGTCTCACCCTGGACGGCGTTGTTGTTGATTGAAGAAGCCATCAAGCCTATCGGTGACGACACTGAGGAACTCTCAATGAAAGCACCAATGTCGGTGTCAAAACCGGCGGATCTCGGGTAGGGGGTCCCGAACTATGCGTCTAGGCGGATGGTAACAGGAGACAAGGGACACGATGTTTTTACCCAGGTTCGGGCCCTCTCGATGGAGGTAAAACCGTACTCCTGCTTGATTGATATTGATGATATGGGTAGTACAAGAGTGAATCTACCACGAGATCAAGGAGGCTAAACCCTAGAAGCTAGTCTATGGTTGATTGTTGTAATGGTTGTGTGTCCTACGGACTAAAACCCTCCGGTTTATATAGACACCGGAGAGGGCTAGGGTTACACAGAGTCGGTTACAATGGTAGGAGATCTACATATCCGTATCACCAAGCTTGCCTTCCACGCCTAGGAAAGTCCCATCCGGACACGGGACGAAGTCTTCAATCTTGTATCTTCATAGTCTTGGAGTCTGGCCGATGATGATAGTCCGGCTATCCGGACACCCCCTAGTCCAGGACTCCCTCAATGGTCTCCATGAAAGATTGGAAGTCGTGTTTCTTGGTATTGGCAACTTTGATGGACGCCAGCTTGTCCTCTCGCGCATCCTTGCAGTGAACATGGACCAGGGACAGAGGAATGTCAGCGCCGCACCTGGCAAAAGACTTCTTCCATTCTTGCACTTGACCTGGAACTTCATTCAGTCGAGTCATTAGAGACTCAAGGTCATTTTGAAGCATCGCTCTTGGCCAGAGTGTCGAGTCGATTCGCGACGCTGCAGCCTTCAGTCGAGCAAGGTAGTCAACCACACCAGCAACACGAGACTCCAGTTGGAGCACGTTCATAGCAGTTTCATCCTTCACAGGAGAGTTAATGGGGTCCAAGCTTGTCTCCACTCGACTGGTCTCCTCCTCGAAGTTTTGGTAGAATTCTGTAAACACAATTCAAAGATAAACTAGCAGTTCTACGATGAGTCGATGATGACAAGTCAGTCGGGTAAGAGAGATTACCCTCAAGCATGATGAGTAACTTCTTGGCGAGCCCTCCCAGATAAGCCTCCAGATCGTTCTTCTTCCCCACCAGTTCACTAGCCTTGTCATTCAGAGCTATCTTGTCATTCTTCAGACGACTGACCTCCTTGTTGGCCACGTCGAGAGCAGCTTTCAGATTGGCATTCTCCTCTTCAAGTTTACCGACTGAAGCCAGTTTTTCTTCCGCAAGCTTCGTTTTGTCCAAAGCCGTCTTCTGCGCCTCGGCAAGGTCATGGTCCTTCTTCTTCAGAGCCTCCTTCACTTTATCTGCAAAATGACAATGAGATCAGAATCAGGGATGGGCAGAAAGATAAAGACAGTCGTCAAGTTCTCACCAGCCATACCTTTTGCTTCATCTTTCGCCTTCTAAAAGTTCTCCTGAGCAAGCTTCAAGTCAAGGTTGAGCTGGATCTGTTTGTTTTCCAATTCAGTATAGCGAGCCACAAGCTCACAAGATTTTTGTGAAGGGTCAGTCGACAGACATCAAAGATAGGTTGCTTCCGAGTGACTAAGAGAAAAATTGTAATGTTTCTAAGACTACAGCCGAATCAAAATACACTACAAGAAATATGTCAACTTGTGACCACCACTATTGGTCACTGAAAGGTCATGGTTTTTCATTTGTGACCTTTTTGTGACTAAAAACATAAGGTCAAAAGCTGGGGGTCGTTAACTGACTATAGCGACCTTTCTTCTGGAATGGTCGAAGAAGTTTATGATCAAAATATGTCCACTGTGGCGTTTTGGTCACTAGCAACCTCCCCAGTCCACGTAGGCATCCAGCGTGGCAAGCTGATGTGGCACAAGATTCAGCCCGGTCCAATTGAGTGTTTTACATGGGCCTAGCCCATTAATTCAGCCTTTTATATATGTTTTTTCCTGTCAATTTACACTAGCTACATGGGGCAAGCCCAGCAATTCGGCCTTTTTGGTTTCTAAGACAGAACTTTACGGTCCATTTCTTTTTGGGCCTCGGCCTTTTAAAAGTTGACTTCTTTTGTGGGCCTCAGCCTTTTGCATGCTATTCACGTTTTGGGCCTTGGCCTCTACCAATAAGTAAGTCCAACTCATCAACTTTCTATTTCTCACATTTTCACAGTACAAAGAAACATAACTATTTCATGACAAATATTTCAAATGAAACAGAACTATATACTTGAAATGACCAGACCAGTACAACCAGACCAGTACAAAATACAACCTGACCAATAAGTGTAGCCTATTACAATCTTTACATACTGTTCATACAACCAGACCAGTACAAAATACAATGAAACTAGCTATGAAGTACAACCAGAACGCTTCATCGTCTTCCTCTTCCAAATTCCAATAAACAAATCACCTAGCATTAGAAGGATCACGCATCAGAAGCATATAAAATCTTTCAACCATCAATATAGTTTGCTTATAAGAAAACATATGGTCTGATTTCAAAATCCATCAGAAACACTTGACCCAAGAGATGCAACTACCCGAATGCTTCATTCAAGATTTAACACAGTAACTCTACAGGCAGAAAGTAAACTGAAGGCAACCTCTTTGCACATCACTTATTTATGAATAGAGGGAGTGATATTCAGCTTCTGCAGTCAAAGGAGACCCGTAAACTCATTGCGCACAGTTGCAAAAACACATTATGCAACAGCAATACAGCATCAGCATGTGTGTGTGTGTGTGTGTGTCGCGGTTACCTACATATCCTACTAAGCGAAGCCGGCAGTCAGGTTGTTGGTCTTGTACTTGTCAAACTAACAATCTATGGATTTTGCAAGCAATCTAATTGAGATCAGTATAAACTAATTGCACACAATGGAAGCAGCACCATCAAACCAACGGACGAACAAACCGACCCAGTGAGACCAAGAAGGAAAACAAGCAGATCAAGGGTGGTTACCATCCTGGCGCGCTCGCCCTTCTCCTGGATGGCATCATCCTTGAGCACCCTCTCCATCTGCCCAACCACAAAGACGGAGAGAAAAAATGTCAGGAAACATCGCGTTGATCCAGCCACGGAGAACAAGTGTAGATATGATGTGCCAGATTGCCAGCACGTTCCCCAGATATATTATGAACAGAATGTTCAAAAAAAAGGACAAGTTGTTTAGAATGATAACACAAATTCAGCTAATACAATGTTTTTTGTTCCCCAGATAGTTAAGACGATATACTCATTCATACAAGGTGACGCAAGAAAATACAACACTTTACTCATAGCATGCAGAGTATCTTTATTATGTTCATATCAGCTTATTCTTATGCCTACAGCAAGGAAATAAATCTTACCAAAGAACTAACAACTCCATAAATTAAAACATCAGGGCTAAATAAGAAGACTAATCGGGGCTAAGCATCAGGGCTTAATAAAAACAGAACATTCTGCATTTGGTGCGAAAATGGTTAGAGCAAAGAGGAGCTTCAGCAACAGAGCAAACCAAATCAAATCAAACACAAACCGACATTTGCAGACGAATATTTTTGTTTAACTCATTTACTGTTGCTCCCTTTAATTTTTAGGACTGCATATTTTGAATCTACTAGTACTAGATACCTACTGATTAGTAAATAAAGCTGAGTTATACTAGTAGTGGTGTTGCTCAATTGCCACTATTCTTATCATATTTACTCCATAACAACTAACATGAACATGCCAATTGATTAAAACCTAAGCCGTGTACATTTCAGAACAAAAACCAAACTTAAGGCATGATGATAGACTGTGAGAAAATAAACTAAACTTCAAAGGAGTGCTAACCAAGAACCCTTTAATTAACCCTAGCATTTCATCAACACCCCCAACCAAACAGGAGCATGAGCAGGACAATAGCTACTACCCAGTATAACAGCAAAATGGCGTAATCATACAACTTGTAAGAGATGGACTCAGGGACGGTAAGGAAACATCAGATGAGGGGAGGGAGGGTGCAGACGCTAGTACTCATTGCCAAGTTGAACGATCAGCTTCGCTATAACAGGTTTGAGGACCCTCGTCGCCACACTGACGAGAGCCGCCTCCATGGTCATGCTAGCTCAGAGCTCAACCAGTCAACCGTGCGTGGAGCCGTGGAGGTCAGGTTGTTGAATGCACTGACAGTAAATAGCTAGCTCCAAATTGACAACCTGAAAAGAGGATTGGTTAGTACACTGAAAATAGTAAATAGCCAGCTCCAAAGTTAAGGTACTGGCAGAAAACATTATTAGAAGCACAACTAATGATTCATCAAGCAAAAGGAAACATTTCAAAGATACTAGCTGGGTGTCAAATCTAGCAGAAGGAAACATTTCAAAAATACAAACTGGGCGTCAAATTTGAGTGAAGCGATGTAAGTATATCTAGAACCAGAATGGCAGATGCCAGTGAATGGTGGATGCCAAACATAAAGACACATTGGAATTATGGAATATATTTCTAATTTGACCATAAGACACATATATATTGAACAAAAGAAACAGCTTGGAATAGATGACTTAACAATTCATGTTTGTTAACAAAACAAGCAGCAGCCTCCTGCCCTGGAAAATATCAGTTAGAGCATATTAAATAGTGGGGAAATGGAATGCTTGCCTCAAATTCAGTGGCATTGTATCTCATGCACTTCAGTTGATTGCAATGGATGTTTTAATTTTTTCTTGATGCGTCGCATCGCCCCACCCCTCTAATTAGACCGGTTTCTATTCATAACAAATAACCCATTTGAGAACTTGAGGAAACATAAATGCCCATCTCTGTTCTCTTCAGTCCTCCAAACAAATGCACTTATATCACTAGAGCAATAGTATAAGAATTCAACCTAACTATGGAAAACATAATGTGTTACTGGACTGCAATACCTAATGGAATCCACCAACCAACCCATGTAAATATTTCTAATTTGGACACTGATTCAATATACTATGAAAATCGACCTAGGTAAAGCAGAATTCGCAACCAACTATCTATCAGACATCTAGGTGCACAAATTTAAAACACTGGATGGGTGATGCGGCCTCGGTGAGCGCAGGCAACATATGGCGACAGATCGAGGGTGCCAAACAGGGGGATCGGCTGAGGGGCTCACCGCGGTGCGGATGACGAGCTCGGGGAGGCCGGAGACGTTGGAGCAGCGAGGACGACGCGGATCGACGGGGGAAGGCGCGCGGCGGCCGACGGGGAAGAAGCATCCGGCGATGTGGGGGCGCCCAACTTGAACTGGTGGCCGTAGTCGATGCAGAGGGGAGCTGCGGAGCTCGTGGACACCTTACCATGTCGCGGATACGGCGATGTGGTGGGTGAGGAGGTGCGGATCGACGAGATCCACCCATCATCATCACCCTTCTCGAGGTTCTTGACGCTCTTGGAGGAGAGGGTGATGCGGATGCGGTGCTGCGCCTCCTGCGGCACTCGAAGCCGGCCTTGCCGGACTTCATCGGTGGCGGGCCCTTGGAGGGGAGGGGACCTCTAGCCAGGGAGGGGAGGTGGCGCCGGCGGCGGAGTGGATGTGGTCGCCAGTGGGAGGAGGTGGCCGTGGGCACGGTGGTCGTGGAGGAGGCGGTCGCCGCGGTCGAATGGATCTGGGATGTAGGGAGAGGGGAGAAGGAGAGGGTAGGGGCGCCAGCTGTGGAGTAGAGGGCGGCGGGGGCGGTGGGGGCAGCGGGTCGTCGATGGTGGCGGTGGGGGCGGCGGCAGATCGAGATCGGGGAGGGGGTGGCAGTGAGGAGATGGGGACGAGGGAGGAAGGGGGCGACGGGGGGAGGGGTCGATCTGAGCTAGGGTTTGGGCTGTGGGGGGGGGGGTATCTCCTTTTCTTTTCTTTTTTTTCTTTTTTCTGTAGATAGATGGATGGATGGATGTGGGATGGAGAGATGGATGGATGGATGGATGGGCGCCATGTCATTGATCCGTGGGAAGAGTCCTGATTGGTTCGAAAAACTAGTGATTTAAAAAAGTGTCCAAGTACTAAAAATATAGGGATCTTGTGAAATAGCTATCAAAAATATTTTTCAAAATGGCACAACACAAATTTTCACTAGAGTAAGACCACATTTTATGGATAAGGACCAATTTGTATGCATTTCTGATCTTTCTAGCTATTTTAATCATTTTTCGAGTGCCCGAAATGAGGTTTTTTGTGAAGAACCTACGAAATAATTGTTGCAAAATTGGGCCAAATCAATTTTCTAAGATACTAGGCCATATTTAATGCAAAATTGACCAAATGGTTGAGTGTGAATTTTTTTGATCCACCTCTCATGAAAAAGACAAATTTCCACCGATTCAGCTGGAAGCGGGTTAAATTTGAACTGCAGCTACCTCATACTTTGCTCTTTATTTTTTCCAAAAATCATTTCTAGGTACATAAGTATCTATTTAATCATAGAAACACCAAAAAAATTCCAAGATTTAACCACTAGCTAGGAACGGTCAAGCTCGCCGCTTTGACCGCATTTTGAAACGGGCATAAAAAATTCAAAAAAAAATCAAAAAATTGGAAACTCTTTGCATTGTGTCATTATATGTGTCCAAGTTTCCAGGAAAAACAATAAACTTGTAGTACGATAATTATTTTAAAAAAGTGTTCTCAGAAATGAGCTATCATCTCTGAAGATTCATGGCTTTCAAGCCAAATGATCAATCTTATGGCCACATTCATGGCATAGTTTGTTCAAATGATCTCATATTGTGCACAAGGGTACATCTTGGAATTCCAAACAATGTTGCCTAAGGAAGTTTTCATTTTTCTTTGCACGGAAAATTCATTTTTCATTTTCCGAGTGCCCAAAAGGAGGTTTTTTTGTGAAGGAACTACTAAATAATTGTTGCAAAAATGGACCAAATCAATTTTATAAAATACTAGGCCATATATAATGCACAATTGATAAAATGGTTGGGTGAAAAAAGTTTTGATCCACCTCTGGTGAAAAAGACAAATTGTCGTCGATTCAGCTGGAAACGGGTCAAATTTGAACTGTAGCTGCCTCATAGTTTGCTCTTTAGTTTTTCAAAAAATCATTTCTAGGTACATAAGTATCTATTTAATCATAGAAACACCAAAAAAATTCCAAGATTCAACCACTAGCTAGGAACGGTCAAGCCCGCCGTTTTGACCGCATTTTGAAACGGGCATAAAAAATTCAAAAAAAATCAAAAAATTGGAAAACCTTCGCATTGTGTCATTATATGTGACCAAGTTTCTAGGAAAAATAATAAACTTGTAATACGGTAATTATTTTAAAAAAGTGTTCTAAAAAATGAGCTATCATCTCTGAAGATTCGTGGCTTTCAAGCCAAATGATCAATCTTATGGCCACATTCGTGGCATAGTTTGTTCAAATGATCTCATATTGTGCACAAGGGTGCATATTGGAATGGCAGACAATGTTGCCTAAGGAAGTTTTCATTTTCTTTGCACGGAAAATTCATTTTTCATTTTCCGAGTGCCCAAAAGGAGGTTTTTTTGTGAAGGAACTACCAAATAATTGTTGCAAAAATGGACCAAATCAATTTTATAAAATACTAGGCCATATATAATGCACAATTGACAAAATGGTTGGGTGAAAAAAGTTTTGATCTACCTCTGGTGAAAAGACAAATTGCCGTCGATTCAGTTGGAAACGGGTCAAATTTGAACTGTAGCTGCCTCATAGTTTGCTATTTATTTTTTCCAAAAATCATTTCTAGGTAAATAAGTATCTAGTTAATCAGAAGTACATGGTTTGATGGCGAGATATCGAGGTTTGGACGGTGGCCGAGGGCCCCAACTCTAGAGCGCGTAAGCTTGCATGCCCGCCGCGTGGTCACCGCGTGACCGTGGTGTTGCCATGTGTTCTGGGCGGCCTAGGCATGTCTAGTGGGTTGGGCACTCCCCAGGAAGGTGCTAGGAAGAAAATCACAACATAAGATTCTCACGAGGAGACCGAGCGATGCTCAAACATGAATAAGCAGCCAAGTGTTTGATTTGCGGTACGGGAAATGCACATGGCTAATGGGCGTGAGTTTTGGCTGAGGATGATAAGTTACTAAGAAGACTGTCTTCACAAATTTTCACCTCAAAAGGAGGAGCCTAGGTGGTACTTGCTTTACAAAGTACCACACTGGACATAAATACGAATGTTGAAGCTCGGCTCAAAATAATGAATGGATTGAGCTGGCATTTGGTGGAGGATGGTTATTTGGGCATAGGAAAGCACTGTAGAAAATGGATACTATTTGGACATGCCAAAGTGGTACTTCCTTCACAAAGTGCTGCTCTGAACAGAATAGGAAAATGAATATTTTCGAATTATTTTTGAACTAGGCAAGGAATGTTTTTGACATATTTGACGAAGTTATGATCCAAAACATTTATGAGATTTTTTTGGGAATTTTGGGAATAACAGAAATATAGGTTGCTTCACAACCTAGGGCAAAAACTGCCACATAGACATGACACATAGGCAAAACTGATGAGATGGCGCCTAGTCATCACCAACCCACCACAATCTACAAGGCTATGACCATCTATATTGGTCATTAACAACTAGAGATAAGGCAGCGGACTAGCACTGTTTGCTTTGTGACCATTTCATGCAAGGAAATTACGACCTTTCTGACCAAAATGGTTGCAATGGTTTAGGGTTTGGAGCCCCCCGAACAGCTTTTGACCAACTGGTCTGAAATGGTCATAGATCTATGACTAATTCTTCCAGGGTCACTGATAGTTGACATATTTCTTGTAGTGATATTCAGCAGTAGTCTCGGGGACTACACCCAGTGGGTGCACTCAGCGTGCCCCCACTGGTTCTACCGACTCGGTCCGATAGTCGACTGAAAAGGACAAAGAGGTTATGATCCTAAACCATAGCTAACTGCCGGCAGTCAGCCACGGTCTCATCATGATCTACCAAAAAAAACACGTTCTTCAAACCTTAGTCGACTGCCAGCAGTCGACCATGGTCTCGGGGACCACACCCAGTGGGTGCACTCAGCGTGCCCCCACTGGTTCCAAGATTCCATTCGACATGGTCCGACCAGACCGAGTGAAGAAGTTAGAGTGAAGAAACTCAAAGTACAAAAGACTACAGTCAACTGCCAGCAGTCCACCATAGTCTCGTGGACTACACCCAGTGGGTGCACTTAGCGTGCCCCCACCAATCCAAAAATTCAATCGACACACCCAGTGGGTGTACAAATACAAAGATCTTCGAAAAGAGAATGTTCAGATACCATATCCTAACAGAACAAGCGGTGACCAACTAACCTGGACGTTGCTCTAAAGAGCTGAGCTGGCATCATAGGCCGCTTGGCTGGCGTCCCGGACCGCCTTCACCTGCTCCATCATGACCCCCGCCTGGCGTATAGCCTCCTTAGCAGCACCCACTTGGTCCTCTGGGACGTGGTGTGTAGCAAAAAGGGAGGACGGGTCAATAGTCGACGATGAAGGCTGAACACTCGTCAGCGGCACAGCGAAGGACACGGAAGTCTGAGTGATGTTGCTACCCTCCTAAACCAGTGTCTCAGGCACTAATGCAACCTAAGCGGTCTTACCAGCCGGCGCCTTCCTATTCCTCCTCGGCCTCAGTGGCGCCTCGTCGTCATCATCAGGGAGATCAATGACATGAGGAGGAGCTACAGGAAAAATCCAAAGTTAAAATCGAGAATCCAATCGACCAAAAGTGAAATTACAGAGATCGTACCAAGGTTGGAGGTGGCAGCATCTTCCATTTCCTGGTCTTCGTTCTTGGCGGCGGTCTCCAAGGTAGCAGCACTACAGATTTCATAAACCAGTCGGTTAGTCAATGAGTCGACCAAGAGTCTTTCCATGCTAAACAAGAAAACACAAGTTCTGCTGTTACCCGAAAATGGTGGGAATGGTCATTCTCATCTTGGGCAAGGCCTTCGACAGCTTTGATGACGTCGCTCGTGGATGCTTCGGCGCTTTTTCAGTCGGCGCCGGAGAAGCCGTCTGAGGGCGTTTTGACGACTGCCCAACAGGCGCAGTTACTTTGCCACGCTCGCTCGCGGGGTCGTGGGTGAGCTTGGATCGCCTCTCCATGCGAGGAAGATCGACTTCCTCCTCCTCCTCTTCACTGGAGCCGTCGTCATCCTCTTCCCCCTCACCATCAGATTGCCACTCCTCCTCACTTTCACCTCCACTCACCTCTCCCTCCTCGGCCTGTTCTTGCGCCCCGTTGGGCATCGAGTACATCTCAGTAGTGGCCTAGAAGAAAACAAACAAGACGAAAGTCAGTCGACTTATTTTAAGCAAACTGAATGAAGAAAACACGGTCACAGTCAGAGATACAGAATCGGACCTAGTCTACCTCGTATGATTGGTCGAGTGGAGGAATCCTCCTGGCTCCTCGGGGGTTGTCTTTGTTCCCTGTGATACTCGACAACCACCCCTCCAACATAGCCTCTCTGACCTCCTCCGGGTGAATCCGAGTGGTGTCATCGAGACCCGAATACATCCACATCGGATGGTCACGAGCTTGGAGCGGTTGGATACGTCTCCTGAGGAAGACCTCTAACAAGTCCATACCAGTCACCCCGTGCAGACAAGCTGAACCACTTGACCAACCAACACTTTAACTTGTGCCTTCTCTTCTGGTGTCACTTTCATAGAAGAAGGTTTTTCTGCTCGGTTCAGGGAGAAAGGGGGAAGACCCATCGCCTGTCCTGGAGTCGGCTGGTCTTTGCAGTAGAACCAGGTCGACTGCCACCCGCGGATTGAGTCAGGAAGAGTCATAGCTGGAAAACAACTTTTGCTTCTCATTTGGATCCCAAGACCCCCGCACATCTGAATCACTTGCGTCTTATCATCACACGACTTGGCTTTCTTAACCGAGCGAGAATGACAAGTGAAAATGTGCTTGAAGAGGCCCCAATGAGGACGGCAACCCAAGAAATTCTCGCACAAATACACGAAGGTAGCAAGGTACACGATGGAATTCGGAGTAAAGTGGTGGAGTTGCGCTCCGAAAAAGTTCAAGAAACTCCGGAAAAAGGGATGAGGGGGTAGGGAGAATCCGCGGTCGACGTGAGTGGCGACAAGGACACACTCACCCTCGAGAGGCTGCGGCTCGATCTCGTTCCCTGGGAGGCGCGCAGATTCGTGAGGAATGAATACCCCCTCGGCCAGGTCATCAATGTCCTCCTGACGAATCGCCGAGGGCATCCAGTCGCCCTGGATCCAGCCCCGCGGCAAGGCAGACCTCGAGGAAGATCAGCCCCGACCGGACTTCTTCGCCTTCGCCTGCGCTGTCGCCTTCTTCGCGCGCTCCAAGGCCGCCGTCTTCTCCTTCACCATCATGGCAGACGAATCTCGAACAGACTGACGGCACCAGGACGAGAGCAGAGGTGGCGGAGGAATTCGAGAAGAAAGGAGGAAAATGAAGGCGCAGTATTCAAAAGCCCCGGGCCAGCGGCTTATATGGAGTTGCTTCTGAGTGACTGACCTGTAGGCCCAGACGATCCTGTCAAATCCCGCAACAGTCGCTCGCGCGATACGTGGCGAAAAAGGTGGCGCGGAGATCGAGGTGTCTCCGCCCTATCCCATCTGATACTGCGGCTTCCTCCACCCCGCGCGCTTCCCAAAATTCGAATCCCACGAAATCCGCGAGCAGCAGAACAACCCGTCAGACGGAGGATCTCCTCCACACCGTCACTCGGAGCATTTCAAGTAAAGAAATTCACTCGACCGAAACCAAGAATGGATCAAGGCGACCGAAAAAGAAGTTGGTGTTGTTACTTAAGTTCATGGATCCAGAACAAGATACGCTCATAGCACAAAAGATGGGTCAGAAGAGTTCTCAACTCCTTCCCCACTCAAACCTCGATCCATTCGGGGGCTAATGATGAAGCTATGTACCTAGGGTAGGGTCATGGACCTGTCCAAACTACCCTCCCCAAGGACATCTTTAGAAGAAACCACCCGTCAATCGACTCAGAAGTATTCCACTCGACGGACTCGAAGACACTCGACCATGAAGCCAACCACTCGACAGCCAAGAGATCTAAAGTCACTCTGCATACAAACGGTCGGTCATTAAGTAGCTTTTATGGTCATCATAGCACTTTATTTGTGGTGTTATCAGTAACGCCTGATCTTAATGTACCTTAAACCCTACATAACTGAGGGCCGAAGGGGTCTGGCGAACTCTATATAAGCCACCCCCCTCCTCAGTGTAAAGGGTTCGCACCCCTGTAACTCATATACACATAATCCAGTCGACCGCCTCCGGGCTCCGAGACGTAGGGCTGTTACTTCCTCCGAGAAGGGCCTGAACTCGTAAACCTCTTGCGTATACAACTACTCCATAGCTAGGATCTTGCCTCTCCATTCCTACCCCCCTACACTACTATCAGACTTAGAACCACGACAATCCAAACTTCAAATGATATAAGTGAAGCATATGAAGCATTCTATAAAGCCATACTCAAAAGATTTAAGTGAAGTGCAATGAGCATTCTATAAATAAACCAAGGACTATCTCATACCAGCACGGTGCATAAAAGAAAAATGAAAACTAAATGCAAAAGACGCTCCAAGACTTGCACATATTGCATGAACGAAACGAATACAAAAACATACCGATACTTGTTGAAGAAAGAGGGGATGCCTTCCGGGGCATCCCCAAGCTTAGACGCTTGAGTCTCCTTGAATACTTACTTGGGGTGCCTTGGGCATCCCCAAGCTTGAGCTCTTGCCTCTCTTCCTTTTCGTCATATCGAGACCTCCTCGATTAGACACTTCATCCACACAAAACTTCAACAGAAAACTCGGTAAGATCCGTTAGTATAATAAAGCAAATCACTACTCTAAGTACTATAGCAAACCAATTAATATTTTGTTTTTGCATTGTGTATACTATAATATAACTTTTTCATGGCTTAATCCACTGATATAAATTGATAGATTCATCAAAACAAGCAAACTATGCATCAAAAACAGAATCTGTCAAAAACAGAACAGTCTGTAGCAATCTGAACATCCACCATACTTATGTTACCCCAAAAATTCTACCAAAATTAGTAAACATAAACAAGTTGTACAGAAAGACAGTGCGACAATAATCAGAACCATTTGACGTTCCAGTTAAAAATGTAAAATCGCGCACTACAGCCAAAGTTTCTGTCCTGCACCGTACAAACCAACAAGCATTGTAAACATCCTAAAGGCAAACCTTAGCACATTATTTTTATAATACAATGGAATTGTATAAGGGGATAATTATTTTTGATGAAAAGTTTCTGTAATTAAGATTCACAAAGTTTCCGTGAGCATGAACAAAGTTCAAGGAGCTCTCCCACTTCAACAATGCTTGTCTCTCTCACTTTCACTTTCCTTTTTGAAAAGCTTTAGGTTCCCCTCTTTATTTTTATTGTTTTTAAACTATATGAAAGAAATCAACAGAAATAAATGACTCTCTAAAACTTCCGGGTTGTCTCCTTGGCAGCGCTTTCTTTAAAGCCATTAAGCTAGGCATATAGTGCTCCAGTAATGGATCCACCCGGATCCCAAGGTATATCAAAGCCAATTTTAATTAACAATGATTTGTAATTTAGTAGTGAGCACAAAGTAACATATATCTTGCAGCAACGAAGTCTAACTCTCTTCCTATGCATCGGCATGTCATAAAAGAACAATTCATGCACACATAGTAAAAGCCAATGCACAGTATAAGCAGTTTCTTGCAATTCTATCGTGTTGGAAACATAAAGAGGCGAAGATGTAGTTCCTCTCTCATAATAATTGCAAGTAGGAGCAGCAAGCACATGCATATTATATCTATCAAAATCATCATGTGCAACGGTAAAAGGCAACCCATCAATATAATCCTTAATAAGCAGAAACTTCTCCGATATAGTGTGGTTGGGAGAATTCAAAAAGATAATAGGGCTATCATGCGTGGGTGCAATAGCAACAATTTCATGTTTAACATAAGGAACTATAGCAAGTTCATCTCCATAAGCATAATTCATATTGGCATCTTGGCCACAAGCATAGCAAGCATCATCAGAAAGGGATATTTCAAGAGAATCAACGGGATCATAGCAATCATCATAGCAATCATCCTTCGGTAAGCACGAAGGGGAATTAAACAATGTATGAGTTGAAGAGTTACTCATTAGAAGGTGGGCACGGGTGATCAATCCGCTCTTCCTCCTTTTGTTCTTCGCTCTCCTCATCATATTTTTCATCCAATGAGCTCACAGTTTCATAAATTTCTTCTTCCATAGCTTCCTGCAAAATATTAGTCTCTTCTTGGATAGCAGAGACTTTCTCAATAAATGCATTAATATTGTAATTGTATTCATAATTTTCATAGCAATATTTCAATATAGCAAAATTTTCAGGCCTATAAACATCATCATCAAAAGCTTCATAATTTTCAAACAAATATTCAATCTCATAAGCAGCCTTAAAAGAAACAAATTCTTCTATTCGTTCCACATCATAGTAATCATATATACCTTTAGCATAAGAAGCCAAGGTTTCATTATCATTAAATTTGCATGAAAAGGGAAGGTGTGGAGCCTTCATCCTAGAGCAACAAGTACAACCATATCTCAAGCATAGTTCCCGAGCATACCACTTCAATATATGAATTTGATCCCATAATAGTTTCCCTTTTTGTGTCAAGCAATAATCCCTAAAGTATTCACGTTGATCCAACGTTACTCCCATAACATAGTTGAATGGCGTTTTCTCATGATTATTAAAGTAGTACATAATATCTTTCACATAACGATCATCGAGGGTTTTAGGAGGTTCCCCATCTCCATGAGTAGCAAGTACACCTAATTTTTTTGGTATTTCGTGTTCCATATCCATAACTAAAGATAGAGAACAACTTAGAGCAGCAAATAAAAATTACTTAGTGATAAAGCAAACAAGCACACACGAGAATATTCACCCCACGCTATGACTCCCCGACAACGGCGCTAGAAAAAGGTCTTGATAACCCGCAAGTATATGGGATCAATTGTAGCCTCTTTCGATAAGTAAGAGTGTCGCACCCAACGAGGAGCTAAAGGTAGACAAATATTCCCTCAAGTTCTATCGACCACCGATACAACTCTACGCACGCTTAGCATTCGCTTCACCTAGAACAAGTATGAAACTAGAAGTACTTTGTAGGTGTTGTTGGGTAGACTTGCAAGATAATAAAGAGCACGTAAATAAAAACTAGGGGCTGTTTAGATAAATAAGCAATAAAGTAAATATAACGAGTGTGGAAAAGTGGTGGTAGGAGTTGTGAAATTGTCCCTAAGCAATTGACTACGTTACTAGACCGGTAATCACTATTGCAATTCTATTTGAGGGAGAGGCATAAGCTAACATACTTTCTCTTCTTGGATCATATGCACTTATGATTGGAACTCTAGCAAGCATCCGCAACTACTAAAGATCATTAAGGTAAAACCCAACCATAGCATTAAAGTATCAAGTCCCCTTTATCCCGTACGCAAACAACCTACTTACTCGGGTCTGTGCTTCTGTCACTCACGCCACCCACCATAAGCAAATCATGAACATATTGCAAACCCTACAGCGGGGATCCCTCACGCTTGCGCGATGCGGAGAGCACCATAGGACAGCACCAATAATAAAACATGCAACTCAAACCAATCATAACAATTCATCAATCACCGGTAGGACAACGAAAATCTACTCAGACATCATAGGATGGCAACACATCATTGGATATGAAGCATAAAGCACCATGTTCAAGTAGAGGGTACAGCGGGTTGCGGGAGAGTGGACCGCTATAGATAGAAGGGGGAAGGTGATGGAGATGTTGGTGAAGATGGCGGAGGTGCTGGTGAAGATCGCAATGATGATGATGGCCCCCGACGATGTTTCGGCGCCACCGGAAGCAAGGGGGAGAGAGCCCCCTTCTTCTTCTTCTTCCTTGACCTTCTCCCTAGATGGGAGAAGGGTTTCCCCTCTGGTCCTTGGCTCCCATGGCGTGGGAGGGGCGAGAGCCCCTCCGAGATTGGATCTATCTCTCTATTTCTGCGTTCTTGTATTCTACCCTGGCACCATTTCTTTTATATCCGGAGATCCGTAACTCCAATTGGATTGAAACCTTCGCCCAGATTGTTTTCCAAAAATTAGCTTTCTTGCGGCCAAAGAAGGGCATCAACCGCCTTATGAGGGGCCCAGGAGGGTGGGGGCGCGCCCACCTGGAGTGGGCATGGGCCCCTGTCTCGTGGCCACCTTGGGCACCGTCTCATGTTGATTTTACTTCCCAAATATCACAAATATTCCAAAATAATTCTCCGTCTGTTTTTATCCCGTTTGGACTCCATTTGATATGGGGTTTCTGCAAAACATGAAAGATGCAATAGACAGGAACTGGCACTGGGCACTGGATTAATATGTTAGTCCCAAAAATAATATAAAAAGTTGCCAAAAGTATATGAAAGTTGAATAATATTGGCATGGAGTAATAAAAAATTATAGATACGACGCAGACGTATCAGTGGACGCTCGAGTGGCCCACGAGGGTGGGGGCGCGCCCACCAGTAGGGGGCGCGCCGGGCACCCTCGTGGCCGCCTCCTCTGTTGCTTGACGTCCACTCCAAGCCCCCTAGATCACGTTTGTTGCAAAAAGATCGCCCCCGAAGGTTTCATTTCGTTTGGACTCCGTTTGATATTCCATTTCTTCGAAACACTGAAATAGGCAAAAAAAACAGCAATTCGGGCTGGGCCTTCGGTTAGTAGGTTAGTCCCAAAAATGATATAAAAGTTTAAAGTAAAGCCCATAAACATCCAAAACGGGTAATATAATAGCATGGAACAATCAAAAATTATAGATACGTTGGAGGCATATCAAGCATGCCCAAGCTTAATTCCTGCTCGTCCTCAAGTAGGTAAATGATAAAAACAGAATTTTTGATGTGGAATGCTACCTAGCATAATTCTCAATGTAATTTTCTTTATTGTGGCATGAATGTTCAGATCCAAATGATTCAAGATAAAAGCTTATAAAACATAAAAATAGTAATTCTTGAAGCATACTAGCAAATAATCATGTCTTATCAAAATAGCATAGCCAAAGAAAGCTTATCCCTACAAAATCATATAGTTAGGCCATGCTTCATTTTCATTACACAAAATACTCCCATCATGCACAATCCCGGTTTCAGCCAAGCAATTGGTTCATACTTTTTAACGCGCTTCAGCTTTTTCAACTCTTACGCAATACATGAGCGCAAGCCATGGACATAGCACTATATGTGGTATATGGTGGTGGTTGTGAAGTCAAAAAAAGGGAGAAGATAATCTCGCATCAACTAGGCGTATCAACGGGCTATGGAGATGCCCATCAATAGATATCAATGTGAGTGAGTAGGGATTGCCATTCAACGGATGCACTAGAGCTATAAATGTATGAAAGCTGAACAAAAGAAACTAAGTGGTGTGCACCCAACTTGCTTGCTCACGAATACCTAGGGCATTTTGAGGAAGCCCATCATTGAAATATACAAGCCAAGTTCTATAATGAAAAATTCCCACTAGTATATGAAAGTGACAACATAGGAGACTCTCATGAAGATCATGGTGCTACTTTGAAGCACAAGTGTGGAAAAGAGATAGTAGCATTGTCCCTTCTCTCTATTTCTCTCATTATTTTTTTATTTTTTTATTTGGTGGGCTCTTTGGCCTATTTTTTTTAAAGTCCGAAGTCTCATCCCGACTTGTGGGGGAATCATAGTCTTCATCATCCTTTCCTCTCTTGGGACAATGCTCTAATAATGAAGATCATCACACTTTTATTGACTTACAACTCAAGAATTACAACTCAATACTTAGAACAAAATATGACTCTATATGAATGCCTCCGGCGGTGTACCGGGATATGCAATGAATCATGAGTGACATGTATGAAAAATTATGAAGGTGGCCTTGCCACAAATACGATGTCAACTACATGATCATGCAAAGAGCAATATGACAATGATGGAGCATGTCATAATAAACGGAACGGTGGAAAGTTGCATGGCAATATATCTCGGAATGGCTATGGAAATGCCATAATAGGTAGGTATGGTGGCTATTTTGAGGAATGTCGGGGATATACCCCGCGGTGTGACCCGGCCGGAGATATGACCCGGCTGGGACTTGATGTTTCATTGACGACCCGGCAGACTATAAGCCGACGGGAAGAGTTAAACAGGTTAAGCCCGTGGGAACAGTTAAACATTGTAACCCGGTGGACACAGTCATATGACCCGGTGGACACAGTCATATGACCCGACGGACACAGTCATATGACCCGGCGGACACAGTCATTTGACCCGACAGACACGGTCATGTAAGCCAGATGATAAGCCAGATGGTAAGTCAGATTGTAAGCCAGACCGTAAGTCAGATTATAAGCCAGATTGTAAGAAGCCCAAGACGTTAAAGAAGCCCATGGAGAGAAGCTCGTGATGAGAAGTCAGAATAGTTTAAGTCTTAGTCCGAGATGGACTCTACATGTAACCCGCCCCTTCAACTTATATAAGGAGGGGCAGGGCTCTCCAAAGAGGGACAAGCAAGATACAATCTCTAGGGCTAGACTCAAAGAGCCGGTTTACCGGCGACTCCCTCATGATCATAATGAGACCTAGCCACAAACAACATGTAGGGTTATTACCGGATGATGTTTCCCGGGGCCCAAAGCTGTCTAAATCCTTGTCTTGTGTTGCGTCTCTTGATTCCGCCCAACCCCTCTCAAGCTACCGCATAGATGCGTTGGCCTCGCGACTAAGTCCTCACACTAGGACATCTGCCGTGACAATTCCACGACAAGGAAGGTAAATAATGGGTGCATGATACCGGCGAAAGTTGCGCGACACAAGAGAGGCTAGCAAAGTGGAAGGGTGAGTGTGCGTATATCCATGGACTCACATAAGTCATAAAGAACTCATATACTTATTGCAAAAGTCTACTTGCCCTCAAAGCAAAGTACTACTACGCATGCTCCTAGGGGAAGGGTTGGTAGGAGTTAACCATCGCGCGATCCCAACCTCCACTCATAAGGAAGACAATTAAAAGAGCACCCCATGCAACAAATTTGTCACACAACTTTTACCATACGTGCATGCTACGGGACTTGCCAACTTAAACACAAGTATTTATCAATTTCATAATTACCCAACTAGAATGACTCTAACATTACCACCTTTATATCTCAAAACAATTATCAAGCATCAAATTGATCCTAGTGTTTAATGCACTTTCTATGATAGTTTTTATTATACCCAACTTGGATGCTCATCATTCTAGGACCAAATTCATAACGATAGCAAATACCATGCTGTTCTAAAAGACTCTCAAAATAATATAAGTGAAGCATGAGAGATCAACAATTTCTTCAAAATTAACCACCGCCGTGCTCTAGAAAATATAAGTGAAGCACATAGAGCAAAACTATCTAGCTCAAAAGATATAAGTGAAGCACATAGAGTATTCTAACAAATTCTAATCAAGTGGGATTCTCCCAAAAGGTGTGTACATCAAGGATGATTGTGGTTGTGACGCCCGGATAATTAAGCTACAGTGAACCTTTGCTAATGATGCCACGTCGCCTCGGTTACTTTCAATAAACTCACGTTAGTTTAAGACAGATCAAAATTAAATTTGAATTAAAGTCAAATGGTGAAAGTTTTCAAATATTAAAACTAAAATGTTCGTGTAATGCCAAATAATGCATAGGTAATTATGGTAGAAAAACTACACCTTTATAAAATGTTTGAATACTTTAAAATAAATAAAACAATAGCTGAAAACATTTATTAAATGCTTTTAATTAAATAAACAAATGCCAACTATTTAATTAATGTACCAAATTAATTATGGCAGCGGCCTATTTACTAAATACTAATTTAGGGGCTAGTGTTATATTTTATAAAACTAAAAATAAAATGAAACTAAAAATAAAAAAAGAACACCGATAAGTTTCAAAAAGAAAAAAAACAAATAGAAGAGAAAAGGCCCCCCTGTTCCTCTCAGCCACTAGGCCAAATTGGCAAGGCCAGCCCAACACCCGTTCATCCCCTTCCTCCCTGTTCATGCAGCCGCCGTGGACGCAGAGCGTCCGTCCACGGCGCCGATGGCCACGGGGCAGCCATCCGGCAGCTCCCCGACGCCTACAAGACCTGCCCCGCGGCGCCCCGAACCCTAGATCGCCTCCCCTCCCCACTCTCGCCCCTCTCCCTCTTTGTTTTAATCGCGCCTGAGCTAATGTCACCGCGCTCATCGTTTTCTTCGTCGTCACGGTGTCCACCAGCCAGCGTTCGTCGTTCCAAGGTCTCCAGGAGACGCGCCTCCATCGTCCACTTCACCTGCGAGGGCAAGTTCGAGCTGAAGGCCCTCGCTCGTCGCCAACAGACGTCGTCCTCAAGCCCGGCCGGCCCTGTTCGGCGGCGTATTCGTCGCGTCCCGACCTTCCCCGGCCTCATCGACCTCGCCACCGACCCCCGCTGTGAGCCCCGGGCCGATTCCCCTCTTTTTTCCCGTCGATCTATCGCCGTAGCAGGCGTTGCCCGAGCTCGCGCTCACCCCCGTCCGTCGCGCCCCTGAACATCCGCGCCCAGCCCGCGCGCCGGCCGGGCCTTGGCCGCGCCCGCGTGCCTGCTGCTGTGCCACTACTGTTGCTCGGCTGCCGTTGCTTGCTACCTGCTGCTGCTCCTTGCGCTACTCTACTGCTTGGCTGCTTTGTACTGCCGCTGCGTTGCTGCAGTCTGCTCTGGTCGCCGCCGGAGCCGTGGCCGCGCTCAAACCGTGCCTCGCGTCCGTCCCTCCCTGCGCCCAGCATGCTCGGCCGTGTGCTTGCCGCTTGCTTCGCTGCAGCTTTGCTGCTCCCACAGCCGCTGTCTGCTGCTATCCTACACGGCTACAGTAACATTCAGTTACTGTAGCAATAGCTAGCTTTTGTATTTCTACAATGACTAGCCTTCTTAACTGCCACTAAACAGTGCTAAGACAAGTTCTAACATGCGTAAAAATTATATGAACAGAAAGTAGACGTAACAAGCCTCATTTTGTTCCATTGGACCTGCTTCAGATAATGCATGGTTTAAATCCTACAAAAATCACAAAATGCTATCTTGTGTTAAAAGGAATAGAGTTACTCCCTAGCGTTGTGTGTGCGCGCTGTGTGCGCGTGGGCTGTGCCACAGCAGTGTGTGGCCGGCCTAGTTTAATTAGGTCTAAACTAATTTAGTTTAGATTAGTTGGTTAATTAATTAGTCTAAGCCTAATACATGTGGGACCCAACTTACACTATTCATATGTTGACCAGTCAACATTTGACCGGGTCAACCCAACCCCACTGTCCCCACCTGTCATACACTATGGCTATAATAGCACTAGGTGACAAAATTATAATCTGTTCTATTTTTGAATTAAATTAATTCTAGAAAATGCAATAAACATTGAAAATGAATATAAAATAATCCGTAACTCGGATGGAAATACTTTGTACATGAAAGTTGCTCAGAACGATGAGATGAATCCAGATACGCAGTCCGTTCGTCCGCCACACACCCCTAACCTATCGAACTCGCAACTTTCCCCCTCCGGCTCCTCTGCCCGAAAACACGAAACACCGGGGATATTTTCCCGGATGTTTCCCCCCTTAACCGGTACCACCTCATACCACGTTAGGGCCCGCCTAGCATCGTTACTTGTCTTGTCATGCATCGATATGCATCTGTTTACATGGTATTCATTGTTTCTTCCCCCCTTTTTCTCTCCGGTAGACTACGAGACCGACGCTGCTGCTGCCCAGTTCGACTACGGAGTTGACGATCCCTCTCTCTTGCCAGAGCAACCAGGCAAGCCCCCCCCCCTTGATCACCAGATATCGCCTATTCTACTCTATACTGCTTGCATTAGAGTAGTGTAGCATGTTACTGCTTTCTGTTATACCTATCCTGATGCATAGCCTGTCCTTGATACTACAGTCATTGATACCTTACCCGCAATCCTACATGCTTAGCATAGGATGCTAGTATTTTTCATCTGTGGCCCTACATTCTTGTTCGTCTGCTATGCTATACTATTGGGCCGTGATCACTCGGGAGGTGATCACGGGTATATACTATATACGTTATACATGATACATGTGGTGACCAAAGACGGGTCGGCTGGTGGAGCACCCGCGAGTGGATCTTTGTGGCGGAGCGACAGGGCAGGTTGAGACCGCCTAGGAGAGAGGTGGGCCTGGCCCTGTTTGGCGTTCGCGGATATTTAACACGCTTAACGAGATCTTGGTATTTGATCTGAGTTGGCTATGAGCCTATACGCACTAACCATCTACGTGGGAGTAGTTATGGGTATCCCGGCGTCGTGGTATCAGCCGAAGCACTTCAGACGTCAGCGACGGAGCGGCGCGCGCCGGATTGGACTGGAACGCCACTAGGCTAGGTCTGCTTCCGGCCGCCCACGCAATGTGCAGGTGTGCTCAGGGCGATGGGCCCAGACCCCTGTGCGCTTAGGTTTAGACCGGCGTGCTGACCTCTCTGTTGTGCCTAGGTGGGGCTGCGACGTGTTGATCTTCCGAGGCCGGGCATGACCCAGGAAAGTGTGTCCGGCCAAATGGGATCAAGCGTGTTGGGTAAGTTGGTGCACCCCTGCAGGGAAGTTAATCTATTCGAATAGCCGTGATCTTCGGTAACAGGACGACTTGGAGTTGTACCTTGACCTTATGACAACTAGAACTGGATACTTAATAAAACACACCCTTCCAAGTGCCAGATACAACCGGTGGTCGCTCTCTCTCAGGGATGCGAGGAGAGGATCGCCGGGTAGGATTATTCTATGCGATACTATTGGAGATGCTACTTGGAGATGCTACTTGGCGATGCTACTTGGAGGACTTCAGTCTACTCTCTTCTACATGCTGCAAGACGGAGGCTGCCAGAAGCGTAGTCTTCGACAGGATTAGCTATGCCCCTCTTATTCTGGCATTCTGCAGTTCAGTCCACTGATATGGCCTCCTTACACATATACCCATGCATATGTAGTGTAGTTCCTTGCTTGCGAGTACTTTGGATGAGTACTCACGGTTGCTTTCTCCCCCCTTTTTCCTTCTTTCCTTTCTTTCTGGTTGTCGCAACCAGATGCTGGAGTACAGGAGCCAGACGCCACCCTCGACGACGACTCCTACTACACTGGAGGTGCCTACTACGTGCAGGCTGCTGTCGACGACCATGAGTAGTTTAGGAGGATCCCAGGCAGGAGGCCTGCGCCTCTTTCGATCTGTATCCCAGTTTGTGCTAGCCTTCTTAAGGCAAACTTGTTTAACTTATGTCTGTACTCAGATATTGTTGCTTCCGCTGACTCGTCTATGATCGAGCTCTTGTATTCGAGCCCTCGAGGCCCCTGGCTTGTAATATGATGCTTGTATGACTTATTTTATTTGTAGAGTTGTGTTGTGATATCTTCCCGTGAGTCCCTGATCTTGATCGTACACGTTTGCGTGTATGATTAGTGTACGATTAAATCGGGGGCGTCACAAGTTGGTATCAGAGCCGACTGCCTGTAGGAATCCCCCTTCCACACTCCTTGGCCAAAGTCGAGTCTAGACTTTACAAAACTTTTACTAACATGGCTGTGTGGCCCATGGGCCCACGTCGCCATTAGGTGGTATTAGGATCTTTTACTCCTTATCTATACTCTGGGACTCTAATCTCTCTTCTATTCGGATTAAATGTATTTTGCTAAATCTAATATTAGGTTCTCGTTATCACTTTCACCCGGAGAGCCCTTATTACTTATGATCGTCTGCTGCACGTGAAGACCCTGAAGATCCTCTCCGCTGTTAACCCGAGAACTTGTGTTCATCGCGTTTGCAATTCCCCTTCCACCGTCAACCCTTATGGATAACTACTTACAGTTGTTATTCTTATATTCATCCCCAGTTGGTCTTGTTATTACAAGATACCCCGAAACACTCGTCGTTGTTTCAATAATCCTTTAAGCTTACTGCCTTGCTGTTCTTTGTCACCTGAATACCCTTACGGATAATTCCTCGCACTTATCGAGTATCTGCTCTTTCCCAGTTATTCATGTGTTTCACAAAAGTTTTCGAAGTACCATTTGATCTTCCAAAAATCCTGAGCATCCTCTTGCTCTTGATATTCTTGATTGCTTGCATTATGGTTAATCCCATAAGTCTCGTAATCTTATTGGCATCTCTTGTCATCATGATTTTGATCCTATGGATTCAACATGAGTGCGAATGCACGCAATCATCAGTTGATCCTTTTAAATTATATTTTCGGCTCAAACGTCTTTCGAACATGAGCTGGTTCTCGGCCAATCAGATTATCATCGATTGTGCCCCTAAGTCTATTCAACTTATCCATCCTTGATCAGAGCTTCTGCTTCTGATCCTTCGATTTGGAATCATAATTCCTTTGCATTTAAGCTTCGAATTATTCAGATGATTCCATAACCTGTTGCATTTGCATTCTTTCCTCTTCTGCTTGAGTACCGATACTCACATCAACTCCTTTGTGCACCGCTAGGCCCATTGCTGGGTTATTATCCGTTAGGATCCTTCACATTGAAAAATTCTTGTGAGCCTTTCCAGGGGTATATAATGCCTTTGGTAATTTGTATCCTCTACTTTGATAACCATACTCTAGTTTCGAGCTTGTATTATCTACTCCGAAGCTTGTGGTACATTTTTCTAAGAAGCCCTTATGGGTTGAACATATGCCTTCTCTAAACCGTGTGAACCCAAAAGTTTTCACGAGTCATACCATTCTGGTGTTTTTACCAGATAATTTTCTGCTCTACAACTTCTTCGAAAACGAGAAGTAAATGATAGGTTAGGCATTGAAGAAGTGGGAGTCGACCTTGAACTTTGTGTTCATGCCCATGGACACGATGTAGATCTTATCATGGAAGCTTCTCTTAAATCAATTATCCCCTTGGTATAAGTTCATCTTATATCTGGGATTTGATCTTTTGCAATCGTGGTTCCGGCCATATTGTTCTTCTTCGATCCCGTTTCTCGGACAAGTTAAATTACTTGTCTTCTGCACATCATTTCACCTGTCAAGCTTCTATTCTACTCTACTTCGAGTATTACCCCCTGGTATCTCAAGGATATCAACCCATTGCACTTCATCTTATGAATTTGTGACGAAGTAATACCTTTCCCCGTCATAGTCACTCCACGGGTTCTAGGTTGTCGTCAACCGAAAACACCGGGTTGTGAATCGAATCAACACTGAGATTTAGTACTCCCAGTACTTTGTTGTTGAGAATTTTAATACTCCATCAAGTCATTCCTAGCCTGATCAGCTATATCGTTATCATGCTAAATTTTAACCGTGCTACCTGGTCCTTATTCCCGGAGCACAACTTTCGACGATAGCTAAGCTTACGGCGATCGTCCTCGGCATATCATTTCGCCTTGAACAACAATCTTTGATTTCAAGTTTGTATTGTACTAGTGGTTTCAATAACCTTTCGCTTCATCATTCCTTTGACTTGTTGTCATCGCCGATCAATTACACCTTCATGAAATTTCTCTCCCCTCAGCTAGAGGATTTTCTACATAATATCCTGTCATGGATATCATGCTCCGCTTGTCCTTGGGAAGGATATACCCCTGAAATATGTGTTTAAACACATTTTCCCTTCCATTGTTTTGTTTAATCTGATAAACATAATTTCCTTTCCATTGTTTTGTTTAACCTTCTGTGATCAATATGGCATCAGCAGTAATATCTCCCTGCTTATGTAAACACCATGGTGTACAACTTGGTCAGTAAGACCCTGTTACTATTGTTGATGATATTCCGGTAACCACTGATGGACGAGAACTTTGCCTATTGGTCCGCCTCGTTCAACGAGCGGGAAAATGGTTCTCTTCGTCCCTCGCCCTTGGTACTGATGTTGTTGCCGACTTAATTGACAGACTATCCTCTGACATGCCTTGCTTACATTATCGTGCAAGATGTCATCGCCCTTCCTACTTTTAACCCACATGGTGGGCCCATAACCCACAGTTTCACAGGATCAAAACCTGACTCTGCCGTACACCCCCTGTTTCCAAAATTATTCCTCACGCTTGGCTTCGTATGTAATTCATGAGCCACCTACTAGAGATCATTACTTCTGGTATGAAACACAATACTTATTCGCGTTGCTCTAGACCCCTTTCACACTTTGTTTCATGCATCGAATGATTGTCTATCCGCTTGAAACTTCTTATGGTACCTTCTTACTTTGCTCTCGATATCTTCTTAAGTTCAATTCGAGAGTTATTTTCCACCACCTTCCCTGATGTTATCTACCGGTTAGTCAACCGTGCAGAGGTCCGTTCCCCTGGAATAACCCCCCTTATTCTTTCGTAAGTACAATGGAGTTCTCGAAGAAAGGAAGGCGCCTTCATCATGATGACCTGGAGCAGAGAAATGAAGACATCAACGTAGTGGATCGACTTCTTCCAGAAGAGCAACCAAGACCGAGAAGATACGTTAGAATTTCGTAACCAGGCCTTTCCCCTTGCTCCACCTCTTAAAATCTCGGGACGAGATTTCTTGTAGTGGAGGAGAATTGTGACGCCCGGATAATTAAGCTACAGTGAACCTTTGCTAATGATGCCACGTCGCCTCGGTTACTGTCGATAAACTCACGTTAGTTTAAGACAGATCAAAATTAAATTTGAATTAAAGTCAAATGGTGAAAGTTTTCAAATATTAAAACTAAAATGTTCGTGTAATGCCAAATAATGCATAGGTAATTATGGTAGAAAAACTACACCTTTATAAAATGTTTGAATACTTTAAAATAAATAAAACAATAGCTGAAAACATTTATTAAATGCTTTTAATTAAATAAACAAATGCCAACTGTTTAATTAATATACCAAATTAATTATGGCAGCGGCCTATTTACTAAATACTAATTTAGGGGCTAGTGTTATATTTTATAAAACTAAAAGTAAAATGAAACTAAAAATAAAAAAGAACACCGATAAGTTTGAAAAAGAAAAAAAAACAAATAGAAAAGAAAAGGCCCCCTGTTCCTCTCAGCCACTAGGCCAAATTGGCAAGGCCAGCCCAACACCCGTTCATC
Organism: Triticum timopheevii; assembly: GCA_963921465.1. NCBI lineage: Eukaryota > Viridiplantae > Streptophyta > Magnoliopsida > Poales > Poaceae > Triticum > Triticum timopheevii. The sequence goes on from OY997264.1 coordinate 108,188,795, forward strand.
CCCTTCCTCCCTGTTCATGCAGCCGCCGTGGACGCAGAGCGTCCGTCCACGGCGCCGATGGCCACGGGGCAGCCATCCGGCAGCTCCCCGACGCCTACAAGACCTGCCCCGCGGCGCCCCGAACCCTAGATCGCCTCCCCTCCCCACTCTCGCCCCTCTCCCTCTTGGTTTTCCTCGCGCCTGAGCTACTGTCACCGCGCTCATCGTTTTCTTCATCGTCACGGTGTCCACCATCCAGCGTTCGTCGTTCCAAGGTCTCCAGGAGACGCGCCTCCGTCGTCCACTTCACCTGCGAGGGCAAGTTCGAGCTGAAGGCCCTCGCTCGTCGCCAACAGACGTCGTCCTCAAGCTCGGCCGGCCCTGTTCGGCGGCGGATTCGTCGCGTCCCGACCTTCCCCGGCCTCATCGACCTCGCCACCGACCCCCGCTGTGAGCCCCGGGCCGATTCCCCTCTTTTTTTCCCGTCGATCTATCGCCATAGCAGGCGTTTCCCGAGCTCGCGCTCACCCCCGTCCGTCGCGCCCCTGAACATCCGCGCCCAGCCCGCGCGCCGGCCGGGCCTTGGCCGCGCCCGCGTGCCTGCTGCTGTGCCACTACTGTTGCTCGGCTGCCGTTGCTTTCTACCTGCTGCTGCTCCTTGCGCTACTCTGCTGCTTGGCTGCTTTGTACTGCCGCTGCGTTGCTGCAGTCTGCTCTGGTCGCCGCCGGAGCCGTGGCCGCGCTCAACCCGTGCCTCGAGTCCGTCCCTCCCTGCGCCCAGCAAGCTCGGCCGTGTGCTTGCCGCTTGCTTCGCTGCAGCTTTGCTGCTCCCGCAGCCGCTGTCTGCTGCTATGCTACACGGCTACAGTAACATTCAGTTACTGTAGCAATAGCTAGCTTTTGTATTTCTACAATGACTAGCCTTCTTAACTGCCACTAAACAATGCTAAGACAAGTTCTAACATGCGTAAAAATTATATGAACGGAAAGTAGACGTAACAAGCCTCATTTTGTTCCATTGGACCTGCTTCAGATAATGCATGGTTTAAATCCTACAAAAATCACAAAATGCTATCTTGTGTTAAAAGGAATAGAGTTACTCCCTAGCGTTGTGTGTGCGCGCTGTGTGCGTGTGGGCTGTGCCACAGCAGTGTGTGGCCGGCCTAGTTTAATTAGGTCTAAACTAATTTAGTTTAGATTAGTTGGTTAATTAATTAGTCTAAGCCTAATACATGTGGGACCCAACTTACACTATTCATATGTTGACCAGTCAACATTTGACCGGGTCAACCCAACCCCACTGTCCCCACCTGTCATACACTATGGCTATAATAGCACTAGGTGACAAAATTATAATCTGTTCTATTTTTGAATTAAATTAATTCTAGAAAATGCAATAAACATTGAAAATGAATATAAAATAATCCGTAACTCGGATGGAAATACTTTGTACATGAAAGTTGCTCAGAACGATGAGACGAATCCGGATACGCAGTCTGTTCGTCCGCCACACACCCCTAACCTATTGAACTCGCAACTTTCCCCCTCCGGCTCCTCTGCCCGAAAACACGAAACACCGGGGATATTTTCCCAGATGTTTCCCCCCTTAACCGGTACCACCTCATACCACGTTAGGGCCCGCCTAGCATCGTTACTTGTCTTGTCATGCATCGATATGCATCTGTTTACATGGTATTCATTGTTTCTTCCCCCCCTTTTTCTCTCCGGTAGACTACGAGACCGACGCTGCTGCTGCCCAGTTCGACTACGGAGTTGACGACCCCTCTCTCTTGCCAGAGCAACCAGGCAAGCCCCCCCCCTTGATCACCAGATATCGCCTATTCTACTCTATACTGCTTGCATTAGAGTAGTGTAGCATGTTACTGCTTTCTGTTATACCTATCCTGATGCATAGCCTGTCCTTGATACTACAGTCATTGATACCTTACCCGCAATCCTACATGCTTAGCATAGGATGCTAGTATTTTTCATCTGTGGCCCTACATTCTTGTCCGTCTGCTATGCTATACTATCGGGCCGTGATCACTCGGGAGGTGATCACGGGTATATACTATATACGTTATACATGATACATGTGGTGACCAAAGACGGGTCGGCTGGTGGAGCACCCGCGAGTGGATCTTTGTGGCGGAGCGACAAGGCAGGTTGAGACCGCCTAGGAGAGAGGTGGGCCTGGCCCTGTTCGGCGTTCGCGGATATTTAACACGCTTAACGAGATCTTGGTATTTGATCTGAGTTGGCTACGAGCCTATACGCACTAACCATCTACGTGGGAGTAGTTATGGGTATCCCGGCGTCGTGGTATCAGCCGAAGCACTTCAGACGTCAGCGATGGAGCGGCGCGCGCCGGATTGGACTGGAACGCCACTAGGCTAGGTCTGCTTCCGGCCGCCCACGCAACGTGCAGGTGTGCTCAGGGCGATGGGCCCAGACCCCTGCGCGCTTAGGTTTAGACCAGCGTGCTGACCTCTCTGTTGTGCCTAGGTGGGGCTGCGACGTGTTGATCTTCCGAGGCCGGGCATGACCCAGGAAAGTGTGTCCGGCCAAATGGGATCAAGCGTGTTGGGTAAGTTGGTGCACCCCTACAGGGAAGTTAATCTGTTCGAATAGCCGTGATCTTCGGTAACAGGACGACTTGGAGTTGTACCTTGACCTTATGACAACTATAACCGGATACTTAATAAAACACACCCTTCCAAGTGCCAGATACAACCGGTGGTCGCTCTCTCTCAGGGATGCGAGGAGAGGATCGCCAGGTAGGATTATTCTATGCGATACTATTGGAGATGCTACTTGGAGATGCTACTTGGCGATGCTACTTGGAGGACTTCAGTCTACTCTCTTCTACATGCTGCAAGACGGAGGCTGCCAGAAGCGTAGTCTTCGACAGGATTAGCTATCCCCCTCTTATTCTGGCATTCTGCAGTTCAGTCCACTGATATGGCCTCCTTACACATATACCCATGCATATGTAGTGTAGTTCCTTGCTTGTGAGTACTTTGGATGAGTACTCACGGTTGCTTTCTCCCTCCTTTTTCCTTCTTTCCTTTCTTTCTGGTTGTCGCAACCAGATGCTGGAGTCCAGGAGCCAGACGCCACCCTCGACGACGACTCCTACTACACTGGAGGTGCCTACTACGTGCAGGCTGCTGTCGACGACCATGAGTAGTTTAGGAGGATCCCAGGCAGGAGGCCTGCGCCTCTTTCGATCTGTATCCCAGTTTGTGCTAGCCTTCTTAAGGCAAACTTGTTTAACTTATGTCTGTACTCAGATATTGTTGCTTCCGCTGACTCGTCTATGATCGAGCTCTTGTATTCGAGCCCTCGAGGCCCCTGGCTTGTAATATGATGCTTGTATGACTTATTTTATTTGTAGAGTTGTGTTGTGATATCTTCCCGTGAGTCCCTGATCTTGATCGTACATGTTTGCGTGTATGATTAGTGTACGATTAAATCGGGGGCGTCACAGTGGTAATCTAAAAATCAAAGACTCATATCATACATGACGCTCCCCAAGCTTAGGCTTTTGGTTATCCTTGAATATCTTGGGGTTCCATGGGCATCCCCAAGCTTAGGCTCTTGCCACTCCTTATTCCATAATCCATCAAATCCTTACCCAAAACTTGAAAACTTCACAACACAAAACTCAACAGGAAATCTCATAAGCTCCATTAGTGCAAGAAAGAAAAACCACCACATAAGGTACTGTAATGAACTCATTATTTATTTATATTGGTGTTAAACCTACTGTATTCCAACTTCTCTATGGTTCATACCACTTAATACTAGCCATAGATGCATCAAAATAAGCAAGCAACACACGAAAAGCAGAATCTGTCAAAAACAGAACAGTCTATAGCAATATGTAACTCTCGAATACTTATGAAACTCTAAAAATCCTACCAAAATAGGAAGTCCTGGGACATTTGTCTATTGATCTACATAAAAAAGAATCAACGTGAAAGCACGTGTCTGTGAATTACTAAAATTATTTTTGTTCGTGCAAAGTTTCTGTTTTTTTAGCAGAATCAAATTAACTATCACCATAGGTTATCCTATAGGTTCTACTTGGCACAAACACTAATTAAAACATGAAAACACATCTAAACAGAAGGTATATGAAATATTTATTACTAAACAGAAGCAAAAACAAAAAAACAAAGATAAAATTGGGTTGCCTCCCAACAAAAGCTATCGTTTAACGCCCCTAGCTAGGCATTGAGATTTCAATGATGCTCACAAGAAAGAAAAGAATTGAAGCACAAAGAGAGCATCATAAAACATGTGACAAACACACTTAAGTCTAACATACTTCCTATGCATAGGTATTTAATAAACAAAAAATTATCAAGGCAAACAAAAACTAACATATGCAAGGAAGAAGAAAGGAATAATAGCAATCTCAACATAACGAGAGGAAATTTTGTAACATGAAAATTTCTGCAATCATATTTTCCTCTCTCATAATAATTACATGTGGGATCATAAGAAAATTCAACAAAATAGCTATCACATAAAATATTCTCAACACAATCCATATGCATGCAAAGTTGACACTCTTCCAAGATAGTGGGATTAACATTAACTAAAGTCATGACCTCTCCAAACCCACTTTTATCAAAAATATCATAAGAGTGAAAATTCTCCAAATATGTGGGATCTAAAGTTGACACTCTTCCAAACCCACTTTCAATAATATTGCAAACACTATTATCAATCTCATATTCATCATGGGGCTTAAATAAATTTTCAAGATCATAAGAAGAATCACCCCAATCATGATCATTGCAACAAGTAGTAGACATAGCAAAACTAGCATCCCCAGCTTAGGGTTTTGCATATTATTAGCAAAATTGACATCAAGAGAATTTATAGCAACATCATTGCAATCATGCTTTTTATTGAAGGAACTACCAAGTATGGGTGCAATAGCAACGATCTCATGCTTAACATAAGGAACTATAGAAAATTCATCTTCATAAATATTGGCATCATAGCCACAAGAATAGCAAGCATCATGTTCATCAAGGGATATTTCAATCAAATCATCATAATCATTATCTATAGATTCATGCATATCATTATTTTCTTCCAAAGCAACGGTCATTCTCTCAATAAATTCTTTGACATAGACATTATGAGCGTAGTTTTCATAGCAATATTTAAGTATGTCAAAAATTTCAGATTCGTAGAGAGTAATATCATACTTTTCAATCAAAGAAGCAACTGCATAAGCACCCTTAAAAGCAACAAATTCTTCAATTTGTTTGATATCATAGTAACTATAAACACCCTTTGCATAAGAAGATAAGATTTCATTATCATTAAACTCACATAGGTAGGGAAGGTATTTTTTTAGGGTTCTTAGATCAACAAGTAAAATCACAAATTTCACAAAGATTCCAAGCATAACACAACAAACGGTTTAATTGATCCCATAAGAGTACCCCTTTTTGAGACACACAATGACGCACAAAATGAGCATGCTCATCTAAAGATTTCCCCTCAACTAGGCTAGTTGGGGTTTCAGCACGAGCGCATAAGGATCGAAGATGATCCAAGTAGAACACTTTAAGTTGATCCATATCAATAGATTTAGCAAGCAAAGATGCAAGCACATAGAAGGCACATGGAGACACAAGCAAACATAAGATCGAACGGAAGAAGGGCGAAGAAAATGGCAAGGGTGAAGTGGGGGAGAGGAAAATGAGAGGCAAATGGCAAATAATGTAATGCGAGGGAGATGAGTTTGTGATGGGTACTTGGTATGTCTTGACTTGAGCGAAGACCTCCCCGGCAACGGTGCCAGAAATCCTTCTTGTGACGTCTTGACCTTGCGTTGGTTTTCCTTGAAGAGGAAAGGGTGATACAACAAAGTAGCGTAAGTATTTTCCTCAGTTTTTGAGAACCAAGGTATCAATCCAGAAGGAGGCTCCTCAGAAGTCCCACGCACCTACACAAACAAACAAGAACTCGCAACCAATGCAATAAAGGGGTTGTCAATCCCTTCACGGCCACTTGTGAAAGTGAGATCTGATAGATATGATATGATAAGATAAATATATTTTTGGTATTTTTTTGATATAGATTGGAAAAGTAAAGATGCAAATAAAAGTAGATTGAAAGCTTATATGATAACCTGGTCAAAAAAAGCTTATATGATAAAAGATAGACCTGGGGGCCATAGGTTTCACTAGTGGCTTCTCTCAAGGTAGCATAAGTATTACGGTGGGTGAACAAATTACTGTCGAGCAATTGATAGAAAAGCGAATAATTATGAGATTATCTAGGCATGATCATGTATATAGGCATCACGTCCGTGACAAGTAGACCAACTCCTGCCTGCATCTACTACTATTACTCCACACATTGACCGCTATCCAGCATGCATCTAGAGTATTAAGTTCATAAGAACAAAGTAACACATTAAGAAAGATGACATGATGTAGAGGGATAAACTCATGCAATATGATATAAACCCCATCTTTTTATCCTCGATGGAAATAATACAATACGTGCCTTGTTGCCCCTACTGTCATTGGGAAAGGACACCGCAAGATTGAACCCAAAGCTAAGCACTTCTTCCATTGCAAGAAATATCAATCTAGTAGGCCAAACCAAACTGATAATTCGAAGAGACTTGCAAAGATAACTAATCACACATAAAACAATTCAGAGAAGATTCAAATATTTCTCATAGATAAACTTGATCATAAACCCACTATTCATCGGATCTCGACAAACACATCGCAAAAAGAGTTACATCGAATAGATCTCCAAGAAGGTCGAGGAGAACTTTGTATTGAGATTCAAAGAGAGAGAAGAAGCCATCTAGCTAATAACTATGGACCCGAAGGTCTGTGGTAAACTACTCACAACTCATCGAAAGGGCCTTGGGGATGATGTAGAGGCCCTCCATGGTCGATTCCCCCTCCGGCGGAGCGCCAACGAAGGCTACAAGATGGGATTTCGCGGATACAGAAGGTTGCGGCGGTGGAATTAGGTTTTCATGGTCTGTTCTGATGTTCTCGGGGTACGTTGGTATACATAGGAGGAAGAAGTAGGCCGGTGGATGCCCGAGGGGCCCATGAGGGTGGTGGGCGTGCCAGGCACCCTCGTGGCCGCGTCAGATGTTGCTTGACGTCCACTCCAAGTCTCCAGGTTTGCATTTGTTCCAAAAAGATCGCTCCCGAAGGTTTCATCGCGTTTGGACTCCGTTTGATATTCCTTTTCTTCGAAACACTCAAATAGGCAAAAAGCAACAATTCGGGCTGGGCCTCCGGTTAGTAGGTTAGTCTCGAAAATGATATAAAAGTGTAAAGTAAAGCCCATAAACGTCCAAAATGGGTAATATAATAGCATGGAACAACCAAAAATTATAGATACGTTGGAGACGTATCACTTACCACCAACGTCTTACTTTGATTCGGCGGTACTGTTGGATGAAGCGGCCCGGACCGACATTACATGACTGCGTTCATGAGACTGGTTCTACCGACGTGCTTTGCACACAGACGGCTGGCGGGTGTTTGTTTCTCCAACTTGAATTGAATCGAGTTTTACTACGGCCGGTCCTTGTTGAAGGTTAAAACAACATACTGTTGAAGGTTAAAACAACATACTTGATGAAAAATCGTTGTGGTTTTGATGCGTAGGTAAGAACGGTTCTTGCTAGAAGCCTGTAGCAGCCATAAACTTGCAACAACAAGGTAGAGGACGTCTAACTTGTTTTAGCAGGGCTTGTTGTGATGTGATATTGTCAAGACATGATGTGATATAAACTGTTGTATGAGATGATCATGTTTTGTAACAGAGTTATCGGCAACTGGCAGGAGCCATATGGTTGTCGCTTTATTGTATGAAATGTAATCGCCATGTAATTGCTTTACTTTATCACTAAGCAGTAGCGATAGTCATAGACGCAATAGTTGGCGAGACAACAACAATGCTACGATGGAGATCAAGGTGTCAAGCCGGTGACAATGGAGATCATGACGGTGCTTTGGAAATGGAGATCAAAGGCACAAGATGATGATGGCCATATCATGTCACATATTTTGATTGCATGTGATGTTTATCCTTTGTGCATCTTATTTTGCGAAGATGATCCCTCACTAAATTTCAAGGTATAAGTGTTCTCCCAGAGTATGCACCGTTGCTACAGTTCATCGTGCCGAGACACCACGTGATGATCAGCTATGATAAGATCTACGTTCACATACAACGGGTGGAAGCCAGTTTTGCATGTGCAGAATACTCAGGTTAAACTTGACGATCCTAGCATATGCAGATATGGCCTCGGAACACTGAGACCGAAAGGTCGAACGTGAATCATATAGTAGATATGATTAACATAGAGATGTTCACCATTGAAAACTACTCCATCTCACGTGATGATCGGACATGGTTTAGTTGATATGGATCATGTGATCATTTAGATGACTAGAGGGATATCTATCTAAGTGGGAATTCTTTAGTTATATGATTAATTGAACTTTAATTTATCATGAACTTAGTCCGATAGTATTTGCAAATTATGTTGTAGATCAATAACTCGCGTTGTAGCTTCCCTATGTTTTTTGATATGTTCCTAGAGAAAACTAAGTTAAAAGATGATAGTAGCAATGATGCGGACTGGGTCCATGATCTGATGTTTATCCTCATTGCTGCACAGAAGAATTATGTCCTTGATGCACCGTTAGGTGACAAACCTATTACAGGAGCAGAAGCAGACGTTATGAACGTTTGGCTAGCTCAATATGATGACTAATTGATAGTTTAGTGCACCATGCTTTACAGCTTAGAACCGGGACTTCAAAAACGTTTTGAAACGCCAGGGAGCATATGAGATGTTCCAAGAGATGAAATTGGTATTTCAGACTCATGCCCGTGTCGAAGGTATGAGACCTCTAACAAGTACTTCGCCTAAAAGGATGGAGGAGAATAGGTCAGCTAGTGAGCATGTGCTCGGAATGTCTGGGTACTACAATCGCTTGAATCAAGTGGGAGTTAATCTTCCATAGAAGATAGTGATTGACAGAGTTCTCTAGTCACCATTGATGTCGCTTGAAGCTACATCGGTTTTTCCCCAAAGAGGAAGGGATGATGCAGCATAGTGGTGGTAGGTATTTCCCTCACATATGAAACCAAGGTTATCGAACCAGTAGGAGAACCAAGCAACACAACATAAACAGACCCTGCACACAAATAACAACACCTCGCAACCCGATGTGTTAAAGGGGTTGTCAATCCCTTTCGGGGTATGGCGCCTCAAGATAGGCAAAGGACGTGAGGTAAATTTGTAGATATGATAAATAGATCGTGGAATAAATAAATTGCAGCAAGGTATTTTTTTTTGTATTTTTTGGTTTAATAGATCTGAAAATAAACACAAGGAAAAAGTAGATTGCAAGGCAAATATATGAGAAAGAAGACCCGGGGGCCGTAGGTTTCACTAGTGGCTTCTCTCGAGAAAAATAGCAAATGGTGGGTGAACTAATTACTGTTGGGCAATTGATAGAACTTCAAATAATCATGACGATATCCAGGCAATGACCATTACATAGGCATCACATCCAAGATTAGTAGAGCGACTCCTGCCTGCATCTACTACTATTCCTCCACACATCGACCGCTATCCAGCATGCATCTAGTGTATTAAGTTCATGGGAAAACGGAGTAATGCAATAAGAATGATGACATGATGTAGACAAGATTCGTTTATCTATTGTTGCAGATATGGATCCTGTCTTTTTATCCTTACTAGCAATGATACATACGTGTCGATTCCCTTTCTGTCACTGGGATCAAGCATCGTAAGATCAAACCCACTACCGGGCACCTCTTCCCATTGCAAGATAAATAGATTAAGTTGGCCAAACAAAACCCAAATATCGGAGAAGAAATATGAGGATATAAGACGTCATGCATATGAGATCAAAGAACTCAAATAACTTTCATGGATATAAAAAGATATAACTGATCATAAACTCGAAGTTCATCAGATCCCAACAAACACACCGCAAAATGGACTTACATCATATGGATCTCCAAGAGATCATTGTATTGATAATCAAGAGAGAGAGAGAGAGGAAGCCATCTAGCTACTAACTACGGACCCGAAGGTCTACAAAGAACTACTCACACATCATCGGAGAGGCACCAATGGAAGTGGTGAACCCCTCCGTGATGGTGTCTAGATTGGATCTCAGTGTCCTGGACTCTGCGGCGGCTGGATGAAAATTTTGTCGACTCCACTGGGGTTTTTGGAATATTAGGGTATTTATAGAGCAAAGAGTCGGTCCAGGGGGCACCCGAGGTGGGCACAACCCACCTGGGCGCGCCTGGGTCTCCTGGCGCGCCCAGGTGGGTTGTCCCCTCCTCGGGACTCCCCCCAGGTGCAACCGGGCCCATTGTGTTCCTTCTGGTCCATAAAAAATCATCATAAATTGGCGTGATATTTGGGCCCCTTCTCATATTGATTTCCCGCGATATAAAAAACATGTAGAAAATAGCAACTGACACTTGGCACTATGTCAATAGGTTAGTACCAAAAAATGATATAAAATGACTATATAATGATTATAAAACATCCAAGCTTGATAATAAAACAACATGGAATGATCAAAAATTACAGATACATTGGATACGTATCAACATTCCCAAGCTTAACTCCTGCTCGTCCTCGAGTAGGTAAGTGATAAAACAGAATTTTTGATGTGGAGTGTTGTTTATCATGTCATAACATATTATTTTATTCATAGCATGGACATTTGGACTTTTATGTGATTCAAAGCAATAGTCTCGTTTTGACATAATAATTTAGATACTCAAGCATATCAACAAGGAACCATGTTTCTCAAAATATCAATTCTAAAACAAGTTATCCCTAGCCCATCATGCTCAAACATTGATCCATTCATGAAACACACTCGAGTATTAGCTACACCCAATACTTAAGTACGATCATATTGTCCCCTAGTTGGTGCTTTCATAAGAGAGGATGGAGACTCAATTTCAAAAATAAAAATTACATAAAGTGAAAGGCCCTTCGCAGAGGGAAGTAGTGATTTGTAGAGGTGCCAGAGCTCAAAGCAAAAAATTAGAGATAAAAACATTTTGGGAGGTGTTTCCATGCCACCAACGAAAACGACTTGGAGCATCCCAACACTTTCCATGCTAGATATATCATAGGCGTTCCCAAACAGAAAATAAAGTGTATTCCTTTTTCCACCATAACTTTCACTTTCCATGGCTAACTGTATCCACGGGTGCCCTCCATACCAACACTTTCCAAGGAAATTATTATTTGACAACATTAAGTAAATTTATTTTTGCATTTCTGGACTGGGCATCCCTAATACCTTTGCCTTACTCTCGTGCAATGACAAGTGAATAAACACTCATCATGAGAATAACACATCTAGCATGGAAAATATTAGCTACTCGTTACTGTTCCACGAGCGAAACAAATGCACAAAAGAGAAGTTCATTTTGAAAATTAGAGATGGCACATGCAAATTTGCTTAGAACGGCAAAAGAATACCGCATATAGGTAGATATGGTGGACTCATGTGGAAAAACTGGTTAAAGGATTTTGGATGCACAAATAGAGGTCATACTTGGTGCAAAATGAAGGCTAGCAAAAAGATTGAGAAGCGACCAACCAAGAAACGAATAATCTCATAAGCAAACATTAAACATAATTAACACCGAATAATGCACCATAAGTAGGATATAGTTTTCATTGCATGATTATTGACTTACGTGCATGCATAGGGAATCACAAACCTTAACACCAATATTCCTACTAGCGCACAATTACTCACCAACATGACTCACATATCACATCATCATATCTCAAAACTATTACTAAGAATCAAGTTTATTTTGTCCAATGATCTTCATGACATATTTTTTTTATTTCTTTATCCTTCTTGGATATCTATCACTTTGGGACTAATTTTCATGTGTTGCTTTTCATAAGCTCAAACAAATATAAGTGAAGATCATGAGCATAACAAATTTTCTTTCTCTCAAAATAATTTAAGTGAAGCAAGAGAGAATTTATTTAAAATTTTACTAACTCTCAAATAAATCTAAGTGAAGCAAGAGAGCATTTATTCAAAAATACTAAGCACACCGTGCTCAAAAAGATATAAGTGAAGCACTAGAGCAAGTCCATTGCTCATAGAAATTTAAGTGAAGCATAGAGAGCAATTCTAACAAGTCATGACATAATTTTGGCTCTCTCAAATATGTGTGTCCAGCAAGGATTGATGAATTAAAACACAAAATAAAGCAAGCAAAGACACATATCATACAAGACGCTCCAAGCAAAACACATATCATGTGACGAATAAAAATATAGTCTCGAGTAAAATACCGATGGTCGTTAGAAGAAAGAGGGGATGCCACTCGGGGGCATCCCCAAGCTTAGTTGGTTGCTCATTCTTGGATAATAGCTTGGGATGCTGGGGCATCCCCAAGCTTAGGCTCTTCTATCCTTCTTTCATCCATCGTAAGATAACCCAAAACTTGAAAACTTCAATCACACAAAACTCAACAAAACCCTTGTGAGATCCGTTAGTAAAAGGAAGCAAACCACTACTATAAGTGCTATGTCAAACCAATTCTTAATTTGTTTTTGTATTATATCTACTCTATTCCAAATTTTATATGGCAAAAACTCATCAAAGAAAACCATAGAGACAACACAGAGAAAATAGAATCTGTCAAAACAGAACAGTCTGTAGTAATCTTGAACTTTCGAATACTTATGTAACTCCAAAAATTCTACAAAATTAGGAAGACCAGAATAATTTGTATATTAATCTTCTGAAAACATAATCAAGGCAAAAGCTATTTTATGTGATTTATGGTAATTATTTTTGTGAGTGCAAAGTTTTTGTCTTTTTCAGGAAGATCAAACAACTATCACCCCAGAAGATCCTAAAGGCTTTACTTGGCACAAACACTAATTAAAACACAAAAAACACAATCATACCAGTAGTATAATTGTATTAACACTCAAGAACAGAAAGCAAAAAAGCAAAAATAAATTTTATTCATTGGGTTGCCTCCCAACAAGCGCTATCGTTTTACGCTCCTAGCTAGGTATAATATTTCAATGATGCTCACATAAAAGATAGTAATTCAAATACGAAGAGAGCATCATGTAGCATATGGCAAAAAAAATTAAGTCTAACATACTTCCTATGCATAGGCATTTTATAGGAAAACAAATTAGCAAGACAAGCAAGATCTAGCATATGCAAGGAAGAAGAAAGAAACAATAGCAATCTCAACATGAAGAGAAGTAACTTAGTGAGATGAAGATTTCCACAACCATATTTCCCTCTCTCATAATAATTATATATGGGATTATACCTGGCCATGGGCCGGGCCGGGACGGGCTTGGGCCGGGCCTAAGAGCAACTCAGACACCGCAAAACGCCCGGCCCGCAAAAATTTCGGCGAGTATGCGGGCTCGGCCCAATTTTCCGGCTAGAACAGAGCCCGCATACTCGCCCGGCCCGCAAATTTTTTTGCCGCAGCCCGCAAACCGCACGCCCCGAGCAGTATAACTGCGATTCCACGACCATTTTGCGGGTCCAAACCCTATCCCCCTGCCGCCGCGAGCCACCCGATTCCACTTTCCCCTCTCACAATTTCTCGCCGCCGGCAACCACCCGCCCCGCCTCCAGCCGCCATGTGGGGGCGAATGTGGAGCTCCGGATGTGGCTCTGGCAGCAGATCCACCCGTGAGTGCGACCCGGAGCGCGAGGAAGCGCGGCGCCCGGCGGTGGACCAACCGCGGGATGTCGCCACTGCCGAGCTTCAACTGCCGCGAGACGGAGGAGTACGACTGCCGTAGCACGTCTTTCTCCCCCACGAGATCTTCCTACGCCGGATCCTCCTCGTCCTCCTGCGTGGGCTTCCTCCCCGTGAAGAGGGAGTGGTCGGACGACGAGGAGGAGCCGGAGCCGCCGGCGCCGTTCGCCTTCGTCCCGGTGAAGGAAGAGCCCGAGGAGCCCGCTCCACTCGGCCGCCGCGGAGTTGTCGGGCCAGAGGACTACATCATGGACTTCGACACCGTCGCCACCGCCATCACCGAGCGAAGCGTGCGCGAGGAGGCAGAGCGCCTGCGCCACGCCGAGGAGCTCTAAGCCCTCTAGTGGCAGCAGGCGGTCGCCGCCAACGACAAGGCTGAGGAGTGGCACCGCATCCATGCGGAGCAGGCGGCAGAGTACATCAACCTGTGCAGCTCCAGCGAGGAGGATTGAGCATCGCTCGGCCTCCACGGTGTCGTCCATTTTGTCGCGACCTTGCCTTCGTCAGATCCGACCCCCTCTACTACTAGTTAACGTAGCATTTAGTATGATTGATGCTTAGTTTGTTGATCCTGTAGTATGTATGAATTGTGTAGTATGTGATGTGATGAACTATGTGTGTGCAATTTCTCCCGCAAAAGCATTTTTTTCAAATTATGCAAGTTTAGATGCGGTATCTGATCGGTGGCTCGTGTTTTCGACCCGCAAACAAGATCTTCGTGAAACCGCAAATGAGTTTTGCGGGTCGACTTTTTGTGGGGTCTGCTAGAGTTGCTCTAAAGAAGCCTATGGCAGAAAACTGAGGCCCAGGCCCTACCATCGGGCCTACTTTTCAAGCCCAAGCCGGGCCCATCTGGTAAAATCCCTGAAAAGCCCTTAGGGCTTAGGGCCATGGGCCGGGCCTCTTCCTTAAAATGCCAATATGCCAAGCCCAAGCCCGTCCAGGCCTTGTTGGTGGGCTCAAAACTCAGGCCCAAGCCCGGCCCATGGGCAAGCCCATCGGGCCTAGGCCCTGGGTTTTAGGATCGGGCCTGGGTGGGCCGACAGGGCCGGGCCGGAGATGGCCAGGACTATGTGGGATAATATTAAAATTCAACAATATAGCTGTCACATAACATATTTTCTACATGATCCACATGCATGCAAAGTTGACACTCTTCCAAAATAGTGGGATTAACATTAACTAAAGTCATGACCTCCCCAAACCCACTTTTATCAAAAATTTCATAAGACTGAACATTCTCCAAAGTAGTGGGATCTAAAGATGACACTCTTCCAAACCCACTTTCAATATTATTGCAAACACTATTATCAATCTCATATTCATCATGAGGCTTAAATAAATTTTCAAGATCATAAGAAGAATCACCCCAATCATGATCATTGCAATAAGTAGTGGCATAGCAAAATTAGCATCCCCAAGCTTGGGGTTTTGCATATTATTAGCACAATTGACATTAATAGAATTTATAGTAAAATCATTGCAATCATGCTTTTCATTCAAATAGATATCATGAATCACTTCATAAATTTCTTCATCACAATTTTCAGTTCCACGAATCTCAAGCAAAACTTCATGAAGATAATCTAGTGTACTCAAATCACTAGCAATTTGTTCATGATAATTGGATCTCTTAAAGAGATTAGCAAGTGGATGAGGATCCATATCAAGAGATATTTAGCAAGCAAAGATGCAAGCAAATAGAAGACACATTGCGCACAAGCAAAGAAGAGATCTGATGAAAAACTGCGAACGAAAAAGAGGGCGAATAAAATGGCAAATTTTTGTGAAGTGGGGGAGAGGAAAATGAGAGGCAAATGGAAAATAATGTAAATTGCAAGGAGATGAGATTTGTGATTATGAACCTGGTTATGTTGAAGATCCTCCCCGGCAATGGCACCAGAAATTCCTTTTGATGTTGCTTGAAGCTACGTCGGTTTTTTCCCCAAAGAGGAAGGGATGATGTAGCACAACGGTGGTAGGTATTTCCCTCAGATATGAAACCAACGTTACAAACCAGTAGGAGAACCAAGCAACACAATGTAAACAACCCCTGCACACAAATAACAACACCTCGCAACCCGACGTGTTAAATGGGTTGTCAATCCCTTTTGGGGTACGACGCCTCAAGATAGGCAAAGGACGTGAGGTAAATTTGTAGATAGGATAAATAGATCGCAGAGCAAATAAATTGCAGCAAGGTATTTTTGTATTTTTTTAGTTTAATAGATCTGAAAATAAATGCAAGGAAAAAGTAGATCACAAGGCAAATATATGAGAAAGAAGACCCGGGGGCCGTAGGTTTCACTAGTGGCTTCTCTCGAGAAAAATAGCAAAACGATGGGTGAACAAATTACTGTTGGGCAATTGATAGAACTTCAAATAATCATAATGATATCTAGACAATGATCATTACATAGGCATCACGTCCAAGATTAGTAGACCGACTCCTGCCTGCATCTACTACTATTACTCCACACATCGACCGCTATCTAGCATGCATCTAGTGTATTAAGTTCATGAAAAAATGGAGTAATGCAATAAGAACGATGACATTATGTAGACAAGATCTGTTTATCTATTGTGGCAGATATGGATCCCATCTTTTTATTGTTAGTAGCAACGATACATACGTGTCGGTTCCCTTTCTGTCATTGGGATCAAGCACCGTAAGATTGAACCCACTACCGGGCACCTCTTCCCATTGCAAGATAAATAGATCAAGTTGGCCAAACAAAACCCAAATATCGGAGAAGAAATACGAGGCTACAAGAGATCATGCATATAAGAGATCAAAGAACTCAAATAAATTTCATGGATATAAAAAATATAACTAATCATAAACTAGAAGTTCATCAGATCCCGACAAACACACTGCAAAAAGGACTTACATCATATGGATCTCCAAGAGATCATTGTATTGATAATCAAGAGAGAGAGAGAGAGAGAGAGAGAGAGAGAGAGGAAGCCATCTAGCTACTAACTACGGACCCGAAGGTCTACAAATAACTACTCATGCATCATCGGAGAGGCACCAATGGAAGTGGTGAACCCCTCCGTGATGGTGTCTAGATTGGATCTCACTGTTCTAGACTCTGCGACGGCTGGATGAAAATTTTGTTGACTCCACTGGGTTTTTTGGAATATTGGGGTATTTATAGAGCAAAGAGTTGGTCCAGGGGGCACCCGAGGTGGGCACAACCCAGCTGGGTGCGCCTGGATCTCCTGGCGCACCCAGGTGGTTTGTCCCCTCCTCGAGACTCCCCCCAGGTGCAACCGGGCCCATTGTGTTCCTTCTGGTCCATAAAAAATCATCATAAATTGGCATGGTATTTGGACCCCTTCTGATATTGATTTCCTGCGATGTAAAAAAACATGCACAAAATAGCAACTGGCACTTGGCACTATGTCAATAGATTAGTACCAAAAAATGATATAAAATGACTATATAATGATTATAAAACATCCAAGATTGATAATAAAACAACATGGAATGATGAAAAATTATAGATAGGTGTAGGAGACGTATCAACCATCGCCAACTTACTAGAACTTCATGATGAACTATAATATGCAAGGGATGACAAAAGCAATTCCCAAGGTCTTTGTGATGTTGAAATCAACGAAGGTAGAAATCAAGAAAAAGCATCAAGTGTTGATGATTAAACAAGATCACTAGTTTCAAGAAAAGGGCAAAGGGAAAGAAAGGGAACTTCAAGAAGAATGGTAAGAAAGTTGTCACTCCCATGAAGAAGCGCAAAGCTGGACCTAAGCCTGAAACTAAGTGCTTCTACTGCAAAGGAAATGGTCACTGGAAGTGGAGTTACCCCAATTATTTGGTGGATAAGAAGGATGGCAAAGTGAACAAAGGTATATTTGATATGCATGTTATTGATGTGTACCTTACTGGTGCGCGTAGTAACCCCTGGGTATTTGATACTTGTTCAGTTGCTAAGATTAGTAACTCGAAACAGGAGTTGCAGAATAAATAGAGACTAGTTGAGGGTGAAGTGATGATGTATGTTGGAAGTGGTTCCAAGATTGATATGATCATCATCGCACACCCCCTATACTTTTGGAATTAGAGTTGAACCTAAATAAATGATATTTGGTGTTTGCGTTAAAGCATGAATATGATTAGATCATGTTTATTGCAATACGGTTATTCATTTAAGACAGAGAATAGTTGTTATTCTATTTACATGAATAAAACCTTCTATGGTCATACACCCAATGTTGACGGTTTATTGAATCTCGATTATAGTGATACACATATTGATAATATTGATGCCAAAAGATGCAAAATTGATAATGATAGTGCAACATACTTGTGGCATTGCCGTTTAGGTCATATTGGTGTAAAGCGCATGAAGAAACTCCATGCTGATGGGCTTTTGGAATCACTTGATTATGAATCATTTGATACTTGTGAACTGTGCCTTATGGGCAAGATGACTAAAACTCCATTCTCCAGAACAATGGAACGAGCTAATGACTTATTGGAAATAAATACATACCAATGTATGCGGTCCGATGAGTGTTGATGCTCGTGGCAGGTATCATTATTTTCTGACCTTCACAGATGATTTGAGCAAATATGGGTATATTTACTTAATGAAACACAAGTCTAAAACATTTGAAAAAGTTCAAAGAATTTCAATGTGAAGTGGAGAATCATTGTAACAAGAAAAAAAGTTTCTACGATCTTGATCATGGAGGTGAATATTTGAGTTACGAGTTTGGCCTTCATTTTAAGAAATGTGGAATAGTTTCACAGCTCACGCCACCTAGGACACCACAGCGTAATGGTGTGTCCGAATGTCGTAACCGAACTTTATTAGATATGGTGCGATATATGATGTCTCTTATTGATTTGTCACTATCATTTTGGGATTATGCATTAGAGACAGCTGCATTCACGTTAAACAGGGCACCGTCCAAATCTGTTGAGACGACACCGTATGAACTGTGGTTTGGCAACAAACCTAAGCTGTCGTTTCTTAAAGTTTGGGGTTGTGATGCTTATGTGAAAAAGCTTCAACCTGATAAGCTCGAGCCCAAATCGGAGAAATGTGTCTTCATAGGATACCCAAAAGAAACTGTTGGGTACACCTTCTATCACAGATCTGAAGGCAAGATATTTGTTGCTAAGAATGGATCCTTTCTAGAGAAGGAGTTTCTCTTGAAATAAGTGAGTGGGAGGAAAGTAGAACTTGATGAGGTAATTGTACCTTCTCCCGAATTGGAAAGTAGTTCATCACAAAAATCAGTTTCAATGATTCCTACACCAATTAGTGAAGAAGCTAATGATGATGATCATGAAACTTCAGATCAAGTTACTACCAAACCTCATAGGTCAACCAGAGTACGGTCCGCACCAGAGTAGTATGGTAATCCTATTCTGGAAGTCATGTTACTAGACCATGATGAACCTACGAACTATGAGGAAGCGATGATGAGACCAGATTTTGCGAAATGGCTTGAGGTCATGAAATCTGATATGGGATCCATGTATGAGAACAAATTGTGGACTTTGGTGGACTTGCCCGATGATCGGCAAGCCATAGAAAATAAATGGATCTTCAAGAGGAAGATGGACGCTGATAGTAGTGTTACTATCTACAAAGCTCGACTTGTTGCAAAAGGTTTTCGACAAGTTCAAGGTGCTTACTACAATGAGGTCTTCTCAACTGTAGCGATGCTTAAATCCGTCTGAATCATGTTAGCAGTTGCCATATTTTATGAAATCTAGCAAATGGATGTCAAAACTGCATTCCTTAAATGGATATTTCTTAAAGAAGAGTTGTATATGATGCAACCAGAAGGTTTTGTCGATTCTAAAGGTACTAACAAGGTGTGCAAGCTCCAGCGATCCATCTATGGACTGGTGCAAGAATCTTGGAGTTGGAATATACGCTTTGATGAGTTGATCAAAACTGCATATAGTTTTATACAGACTTGCGATGAAGCCTGTATTTACAAGAAAATGAGTGGGAGCACTACAACCTTTCTGATAAGTATATGTGAATGACATATTTGTTGATCGGAAATGATGTAGAATTTTCTGGAAAGCATAAAGGAGAGTTTGAATGGAGATTTTCAAAGAAAGACCTCGGTGAAGTTGCTTACATATTGGCCATGAAGATCTATAGAGGTAGATCAAGATGCTTGATTAGATTTTTCAATGAGTACATACCTTGACAAGGTTTTGAAAGAGTTCAAAATGGATCAGTCAAAGAAGGAATTCTTGCATGTATTACAAGGTGTAAAGTTGAGTAAGACTCAAAGCCCGACCATGACAGAATATAGAAAGAGAATGAAATTCATTCCCTATGCCTCAGTCATAGGTTCTATAAAGTATGACTTGCTATGTACCAGACCAGTTGTGTGCCTTGCTATGAGTTTGGCAAGGGGGTACGATAGTGATCAAGGAGTGGATCACTATATAGCGGTCAAAATTATCCTTAGTTACCTAAAAGGACTAAGGAAATACTTCTCTATTATGGAAGAGATAAGGAGTTCGTCGTAAAGAGTTACGTCGATGTAAGCTTTACACCAATCCAGATGACTCTGAGTCTCAATCTGGATACATATTGAAAGTGGGAGCAATTAGATAGAGTAGCTCCATGCAGAGCATTGTAGACATAGAAAATTTGCAAAATACACACGGCTCTGAATTTAGCAGACCTGTTGACTAAACTTCTCTCACAAGCAAAACATGATCACACCTTAGTACTCTTTGGGTGTTAATAACATAGCAATGTGAACTAGATTATTGACTCTAGTAAACCCTTTGGTTGTTGGTCACATAGGCGATGTGAACTATGGGTGTAAATCACATACAGATGTGAACTATTGATGTTAAATCACATGGCTATGTGAACTAGATAATTGAATCTAGTGCAAGTGGGAGACTGAAGGAAATATGCCCTAGAGGCATGATACGTCTCCAACGTATCTATAATTTTTGATTGTTCCATGCTGTTATATTATCATTCTTGGATGTTTTACAATTATTTTAGTCATTTTACATCATTTTTGGTACTAAGCTATTGACATAGTGCCCAGTGCCAGTTGTTGTTTTCTGCAAGTTTTTTTTTTGCATCGCATGAAATCAATATCAAACGGAGTCCAAACGGAACGTAACTCCTGGAGGATTTTTTTGGGCCAGAAGAAATCCAATGGGCCAAGGAAGCACCTGAGGGGCTGCACGAGGTGAGAAGCACCCACCAGGGCGCGTCAGGAGGCCCAGGCGCGCCTCGGGTGCCCCCCGAACCGCCTCTTTGCTCTACAAATACCCAAATATTCCAGAAACCCTAGGGGAGGCGGCGAAATATTGATCTAGCCGCTGCAGAGTCCAGAACCACCAGATCCAATCTAGACACCGTCATGGAGGGGTTCACCACTTCCATTGGTGCCTCTCCTATGATGCGTGAGTAGTTCTTTGTAGACCTACGGGTCCGTAGTTAGTATCTAGATGGCTTCCTCTCTCTCTCTCTCTCTCTTGTTTATCTATACAATGGTCTCTTGGAGATCCATATGATGTAAGTCTTTTGGCGGTGTGTTTCTTGGGATCCGATGAACTGTGAGTTTATGATCAGATCTATGTTTTTATCCATGAAAGTTATTTGAGTCTTCTTTGATCTCTGATATGCATGATTGCTTATAGCCTCATATTTCTTCTCTGATATTTGGGTTTTGTTTGGCCAACTTGATCTATTTATCTTGCAATGGGAAGAGGTGCTTTGTAGTGGGTTCGATCTTACGGTGCTTGATCCTAGTGACAGAAAGGGAACCATACTAAGGATAACAAGATGAGATCTATATCTACTGCAATAGATACACAAATCTCGTCTACATCATGTCATCATTCTTATTGCATTACTCCATTTTCTCATGAACTTAGTACATGATGTCTAATACACAACCTTCTTCTTGTAGACGTTGTTGGGCCTGCAAGTGCACAGGTTTGTAGGACAGTAGCAAATTTCCCTCAAGTGGATGACCTAAGGTTTATCAATCCGTGGGAGGCGTAGGATGAAGACGGTCTCTCCCAAGCAACCCTGCAACCAGATAACAAAGAGTCTCTTGTGTCCCCAACACACCCAATACAATGGTAAATTGTATAGGTGCACTAGTTCGGCATAGAGATAGTGATACAAGTGCAATATGGATGGTATATAAAGGTTCTTGTAATCTGAAAATATAAAAACAGCAAGGTAACTAATGATAAAAGTGAGCGTAAACGGTA
This sequence comes from Triticum timopheevii, assembly GCA_963921465.1. Lineage (NCBI taxonomy): Eukaryota > Viridiplantae > Streptophyta > Magnoliopsida > Poales > Poaceae > Triticum > Triticum timopheevii. Next base: position 108,210,879 of record OY997264.1, read on the forward strand.
TTGCAATGATAGGAAACAAGGCATAGGGTTCATACTTTCACCAGTGCAAGTTCTCTCAACAATAATAACATAGATAGATCATATAACAATCCCTCAACATGCAACAAAGAGTCACTCCAAAGCCACTAATAGCGGAAAACAAACGAAGAGATTATGGTAGGGTATGAAACCACCTCAAAGTTATTCTTTCGGATCAATCTATTCAAGAGTTCGTACTAGAATAACACCTTAAGACACAAATCAACCAAAAACCCTAATGTCACCTAGATACTCTATTGTCACCTCAAGTATCCGTGGGCATGATTATACAATATGCATCACACAATCTCAGATTCATCCAACCAACACATAGTACTTCAAAGAGTGCCCCGAAGTTTCTACCAGAGAGTCAAGAAAACGTGTGCCAACCCCTATGCATAGGTTCGTGGGCGGAACCCGCAAGTTGGTCACCAAAACATACAACAAGTGGTACGTGATATCCCATTGTCACCATAGATAATCACGGCAAGACATACATCAAGTGTTCTCAAATGAAGACTCAATCCGATAAGATAACTTCAAAAGGGAAACTCAATTCATCACAAGAGAGTAGAGGGGGGAGAAACATCATAAGATCCAACTATAATAGCAAAGCTCGCGATACATCAAGATCGTGCCATAGAGAGAACACGAGAGAGAGAGAGATCAAACACATAGCTAATGGTACATACCCTCAGCCCCGAGGGTGAACTACTCCCTCCTCGTCATGGAGAGCGCCGGGATGATGAAGATGGCCACCGGTGATGGGTTCCCCCTCCGGCAGGGTGCCGGAATGGACTCCCGAGAGGTTTTCAGTGGCTACAGAGGCTTGCGACGGCGGAACTCCCAATCTATCTTCTCCGTGGATGTTATTAGGGTACGTGGGACTATATAGGCGAAAGAAGTCGGTCGGGAGGTGCTCGAGGGGCCCACGAGACAGGGGGCGCGCCCTGTAGGGGGGGTGCCCCCTATCTCCTGGCCTCCTCGAGGATCTTCTGACTTGAACTCCAAGTCTCCAGGATGATATTCTTCCAAAAAATCACGATGCCGAAGGTTTCATTGTGTTTGGACTCCGTTTGATATTCCTTTTCCTCGAAATACTGAAACATGCAATAAAATAGCAATATGGGCTGGGCCTCCGGTTAGTAGGTTAGTCCAAAAAGTAATATAAAAGTGTATAATAAAGTCCATAATCATTCAAAACAGATAATAAAATAGCATGAATGCTTCATAAATTATAGATACGTTGGAGACGTATCAGCATCCCCAAGCTTAATTCCTACTCGTTCTCGAGTAGGTAAATGATAAAAGAAAGAATTTGTGAAGTGTGAATGCTAGAAGGTGCACAAGTTTGATCAATGATAATTTCAATCACCTTTTCTAGCATGATAATATGTCATAACAGTAGTTCATCTCATAAAACTTCTCATGATAAAGTAACAAGCAATTCACATGTCAAAGCATAGACCATAAAATTTCTTGAAAACTAGCAAACTTCATTCTCAGTCATCAAACAATTGCAATTCATCTTATTTTCAGGAATAACAAACTCCACATACTCAACTATCATATAGTCTTCTACAATTGCTAACACTCACGCAATACTAATGGTTATGGAGTTTTAATCGGACACTGAGAAAGATAGGGGCTTATAGTGTTGCCTCCCAATGTATTCACCTTTGGGTGATGTCAACAATAATAATTCATGCTAACTTACATCCAATTGGATATATATATATATATATATCAGGATCTTCCCGACACGAGGTGCTTGCCAAAGGATAAAATGAAAAAGGGAAAGGTGAAGATCACCTTGACTCTTGCATAAAGTAAAAGACATAAAGTAAAAGATAGGCCCTTCGCAGAGGGAAGCAGAGGTTGTCATGCGCTTTTAGGGTTGGATGCACAAAATCTTAATGCGAATGAACGTCACTTTATATTGCCACTTGTATATGGACCTTTATTATGCAGTCCGTCACTTTTATTGCTTCCATAACAAGAGATCGTATAGAGCTATTTTCTTCACACCAAAAGATCATACATATTTAGAGAGCAATTTTTTTTGCTTGCATGGATGACAACTTACTTGAAGGATCTTACTCAATCCATAGGTAGGTATGGTGGACTCTCATGGCAAAACTGGGTTTAAGGATATTTGGAAGCACAAGTAGTATCTTTACTTGGTGCAAGGAATTTTGGCTAGTATGAGGGGGAAAGGCAAGCTCAACATGTTTGAATGATCCATGACAATATACTTTAACTGAGATGTCGAAAAACATACACCATTATGTTATCTTCCGTGTCCAACATCAACTCTTTAGCATGTCATACTTAATGAGTGCTCCCAATTATAAAATATTTCTAGGATAGTATATTTGTATATGAAATCTCTCTTCCTTCAATATTGTTTCATGAATTGTTCAAATGACCAATACAATGCTTGCTAACCTTCAATAAATTTACAACCTCTACTTCTTAGATGTGAAGTCATTACTCCCCATGGGATAAGCAAATGAAGAATATATAATTTCAGATTTATGACAATCAACTCATTCAACAATTTACTCATAGGATATAAGTGAAGCACACGAGTAAATGACAAACTACTCCAAAAAGATATAAGTGAAGATCAATGAGTAGCTAAATAATTATGTACCTATGCGAAGACTCTCTCATTAAAGAATTGAAGATCTTGGTATTGTATTCAAACAGCAATCAAAGCAAGATAAAATGACAATGCAAGGATAGCACAACTCATGTGAAGAAGCAAAAACTTAGGCTCAACCGATACTAACCGATAGTTGTTGAAGAAGAAAGGTGGGATGCCCACGGGGCATCCCCAAGCTTAGATGCTTGAGACTTCTTGAAATATTATCTTGGGGTGCCTTGGGCATCCCCAAGCATGAACTTTTGTGTCTCCTTAATTCCTCTCATATCATGGTTTCTCTTTTTATTAAAAGCTTCATCCACAACAAACTCAACAAGAACTCGTGAGATGGGTTAGTATAAACCAATGCAAAACCTTATCATTTTCTACTGTAACAAATCACTAAAATTATTATTCAGCATTGCATACTAAATGCCTCTGCATATTTAACACTCCTATCCTCAAATAGAATCATTAAACAAGCAAACATATGCAAACAATGCAAACATAACAGCAATCTGCCAGAACAGTACAGTCTGTAAAGAATGCAAGATTCATCATACTTACCTAACTCCAAAAATTATGAAATAAAATTCCCACTGTATCAAATTTATCAGATCTAATTATGCAAAAGGTTTCATCATTATATCATTCTCTGACTTTTCTAGGGAATTTTTGCAACAGCGGTAAACTTTCTGTTTTCAAAAAGCAACATGTATACTAGCAAAATAAGCATGGTAAAGGCTATCCTTGACATTTTTATTGAAAATAAAGATACAAAAAATTAATCTAAATAACAGCAAGCAAATACTAACAAGATAAAAATGACTCTCCAAGCAAAACACATATCATGTGGTGAATGAAAATATAGCTCCAAGTAAGGTTACCGATGAATGAAGACGAAAGAGGGGATGCCATCCGGGGCATCCCCAAGCTTAGGCTCTTGGTTGTCCTTGAATATTACCTTGGGGTGCCTTGGGAATCCCCAAGATTATGCTCTTGCCAATCCTTATTCCATAGTCCATCGAATCTTTACCCAAAACTTGAAAACTCCACAACACAAAACTCAACAGAAAACTCGTAAGCTCCGTTACTATAAGAAAATAAAACCACCACTTAGGTACTGTAATGAACTCATTATAAATTCATATTGGTGTAATATCCACTGTACTCCAACTTATCTATGGTTCATACCCTCCGATACTACTCATAGATACATCAAAATAAGCAAACAACACATAGAAAACAGAATCTGTCAAAAACAGAACAGTCTGTAGTAATCTGTATCAAACGTATACTTCTGGAATTTCTACCAAATTAGGAAGTCCTAAGCAATTTGTGACCAATCGATAGCAAAAAGAATCAGATCCAAATCACGTTTCTGTGAATTAACAAAACTAATTTACTGGGTGCAAAAGTTTCTGATTTTCAGCAGGATCAACACAACTATCACCGTAAGCTCTCCTAAAGGTCTTACTTGGCACTTTATTGAAACAAAAGCTATAAAATATGATTACTATAGTAGCATAATAATGTGGACACACAAAAACAGTAAGGGTAAATATTGGGTTGTCTCCCAACAAGCGCTTTTCTTTAATGCCTTTCTAGCTAGGCATGATGATGGCAATGATGCTCACATAAAAGATAAGAATTGAAACATAACGGGAGCATAATGAAGCATATGAATAGCACATTTAAGTCTAAACCACTTCCTATGCATAGGGATTTTATGAGCAAACAACTTATGGGAACAATAATCAACTAGCATAGGAAGGTAAAACAAGCATAGCTTCAAGATTTTCAACACATAGAGAGGAAACTTGATATTATTGCACTTCCTACAAGCATATGTTCCTCCCTCATAATAATTTTCAGTAGCATCATGAATTAATTCAACAATGTAACCAGCACCTAAAGCATTCTTTTCATGATCTACAAGCATAGAAAATTTACTACTCTCCACATAAGCAAATTTCTTCTCACGAATAGTAGTGGGAGCAAACTCAACAAAATAATTATCATGTGAGGCATAATCCAATTGAAAACTAAAATCATGATGACAAGTTTCATGGTTATCATTATTCCTAATAGCATACAAGTCATCACAATAATCATCATAGATAGCAACTTTGTTCTCATAATCAATTGGAACCTCTTCCGAAATAGTGGAATCATCACTAAATAAAGTTGACACTCTTCCAAACCCACTTTCATGTTCATCACAATAAGATTCAACATCCTCCAAAATAGTGGGATCACTACTTCCTAAAGTTGACACTCTTCCAAACCCACTTTCAACAATATAATCATCATAAATAGGAGGCATGCTATCATCATAATAAATTTTCTCATCAAAACTTGGGGAACAAAAAATATCATATTCATCAAACATAGCTTCCCCAAGCTTGTGGCTTTTCATATCATTAGCATCATGGATATTCAAGGAATTCATACTAACAACGTTGCAATCATGCTCATCATACAAAGATTTAGTACCAAGCATTTTAATGCATTCTTCCTCTAGCACTTGAGCACAATTTTCCTTTCCATCATACTCACGAAAGATATTAAAAAGATGAAGTGTATGAGACACACTCAATTCCATTTTTTAGTAATTTTCTTTTATAAACTAAACAAGTGATAAAACAAGAAACAAAAAGATTCGATTGCAAGATCTAAAGATATACCTTCAACCACTCACCTCCCCGGCAACGGCGCCAGAAAAGAGCTTAGTTGATGGGGTGTGAGTGAGTGCCGCTTACCTAGCCTCCCCGTAAAACGGCGCCAGAAAAGAGCTTGACGTCTACTACACAACCTTCTTCTTGTAAACGTTGTTGGGCCTGCAAGTGCACAAGGTTTGTAGGACAGTAGCAAATTTCCCTCAAGTTGATGACCTAAGGTTTATCAATCCGTGGGAGGCGTAGGATGAAGATGGTCTCTCACAAGCAACCCTGCAACCAAATAACAAAGAGTCTCTTGTGTCCCCAACACACCCAATACAATGGTAATTGTATAGGTGCACTAGTTCGGCGAAGAGATAGTGATACAAGTGCAATATGGATGGTAGATAAAGGTTTTTGTAATCTGAAAATATAAAAACAGCAAGGTAACTAATGATAAAAGTGAGCGGAAACGGTATTGCAATGATAGGAAACAAGGCATAGGGTTCTTACTTTCACCAGTGCAAGTTCTCTCAACAATAATAACATAGATAGATCATATAACAATCCCTCAACATGCAACAAAGAGTCACTCCAAAGCCACTAATAGCGGAGAACAAACGAAGAGATTATGGTAGGGTATGAAACCACCTCAAAGTTATTCTTTCGGATCAATCTGTTCAAGAGTTCGTACTAGAATAACACCTTAAGACACAAATAAACCAAAAACCCTAATGTCACCTAGATACTCCATTGTCACCTCAAGTATCCATGGGCATGATTATACGATATGCATCACACAATCTCAGATTCATCCAACCAACACATAGTACTTCAAAGAGTGCCCCAAAGTTTCTACCGGAGAGTCAAGAAAACGTGTGCCAACCCCTATGCATAGGTTCATGGACGGAACCCGCAAGTTGGTCACCAAAACATACATCAAGTGGCACGTGATATCCCATTGTCACCATAGATAAACACGGCAAGACATACATCAAGTGTTCTCAAATAAAGACTCAATCTGAAAAAATAACTTCAAGAGGGAACTCAATTCATCACAAGAGAGTAGAGGGGGGAGAAACATCATAAGATCCAACTATAATAGCAAAGCTCGCGATACATCAAGATCGTGCCATAGAGATAACACGAGAGAGAGAGAGAGAGATCAAACACATAGCTAATGGTACATACCCTAAGCCCCGAGGGTGAACTACTCCCTCCTCGACATGGAGAGCGTTGGGATGATGAAGGTGGCCACCGGTGATGGGTTCCCCCTCCGGCAGGGTGCCGGGACGGACTCCCGGGAGGTTTCCGGTGGCTACAGAGGCTTGCAGCGGCGGAACTCCCGATCTATCTTCTCCGTGGATGTTTTTAGGGTACGTGGGACTATATAGGCGAAAGAAGTCGGTCGGGAGGTGCTCGAGGGGCCCACGAGACAGGGGGCACGCCCTGTAGGGGGGCGCCCCCCTATCTCCTGGCCTCCTCGAGGATCTTCTGACTTGAACTCCAAGTCTCCAAGATGATATTCTTCCAAAAAATAACGATGCTGAAGGTTTCATTCCGTTTGGACTCCGTTTAATATTCCTTTTCCTCGAAATACTGAAACAGGCAATAAAATAGCAATATGGGCTGGGCCTCCGGTTAGCAGGTTAGTCCCAAAAGTAATATAAAAGTGTATAATAAAGCCCAAAATCATTCAAAACAGATAATAAAATAGCATGAATGCTTCATAAATTATAGATACGTTGGAGACGTATCAGTACACTAGATGCATGCTGGATAGCGGTCGATGTGTGGAGTAATAGTAGTTGCAGGCAGGAGTCGGTCTACTAATCTTAGACGTGGTGCCTATATAATGATCATTGCCTAGATGTCGTCATGATTATTTGAAGTTCTATCAATTGCCCAACAGTAATTGTTTTCCCGCCGTTTGCTATTTTTCTCGAGAGAAGCCACTAGAGAAACCTACGGCCCCGGGGTCTCTTTTCATTATATTTGCCTTTGCAATCTATGTTCTCTTGCATTTATTTTCAGATCTATTAAACCAAAAATACAAAAATACCTTGCCGCAATTTATTTGTTCCGCGATCCATTTATCCTATCTACCGCTTTTTACCTCACGTTATTTGCCTACTTGAGGCGCCGTACCTGAAAGGGATTGACAACCCCTTTAACACGTCGGGTTGCGAGTATTTGTTATTTGTGTGCAGGTGTTGTTTACGTGGTGTGAGGAGGTTCTCCTACTGGTTCGATAACCTTGGTCTCATCACTGAGGGAAATACCTACCGTCACTATACTGCATCATCCCTTCCTCTTTGGGGAAATACCGACGTAGTTCTAGCAGACATGAAGGCAATAATAAAGTTGTTATTTATTTTTCTTATATCATGATAAATGTTTATTATTCATGCTAGAATTGTATTAACTGGAAACTTAGTACATGTGTCAATACATAGACAAAACATAGTGTCCCTAGTATGCCTCTACTTGACTAGCTCGTTAATTAAAGATGGTTATGTTTCCTAACCATAGACATGTGTTGTCATTTGATGAACCGGATCACATCATTAGGAGGATGATGTGATGGACAAGACCCATCCGTTAGCTTAGCATTATGATCATTACAGTTTCATTGCTACTGTTTTCTTCATGACTTATACACGTTCCTCAGACTATGAGATTATGCAACTCCCGAATACCGGAGGAACACCTTGTGTGCTATCAAATGTCACAACATAACTGGGTGATTATAAAGATGCTCTACAGGTGTCTCCGAAGGTGTTTGTTGGGTTGGCATAGATCGAGATTAGGATTTGTCACTCCGTGTATCGGAGAGGTATCTCTGGGCCCTCTCGGTAATGCTCATCACTATAAGCCGTGCAAGCAATGTGACTAATGAGTTGGTTGCAGGATGAAGCATTACAGAACGAGTAAAGAGACTTGCCGGTAACGAGATTGAACTAGGTATGAAGATACCAACAATCGAATCTCGGGCAATTAACATACCAATGACAAAGGGAACAATGTATGGTGTTGTGCGGTTTGACCGATAAAGATCTTCGTAGAATATGTAGGAGCCAATATGAGCATCCAGGTTCTGCTATTGGTTATTGATCGGAAATGTGTCTCGATCATGTCTACATAGTTCTCGAACCCGTAGGGTCCACATGCTTAACGTTCGATGACGATTTGTATGAGTTATGTGTTTTGATGACCGAAGTTTGCTTGGAGTCCTGGATGAGATCGCGGACATGAGGAGGAGTCTCGAGATTGTTGAGACATAAAGATTGATATATTGGAAGGCTATATTCGGACATCGGAAAGGTTTCAAGTGATTCGGGTATTTTTCGGAGTACCGGGGAGTTACGGGAATTCATCGGGAGAAGTAATGGGCCTTGTTGGGCCATACGGGGAAGGACGAGGCAGGCCAAGGGGAAGTGCCCCCCATGGGTCTGAATTGGACTACGGGAAGGGGCAGTGCCCCCATTGCTCTTTCCCACTCCCTCTCTCTTTCCCTCTTTACTTCTCTCCTACTCCAAAAAGGAAAGGGATTCCTACTAGGACTTGGAAGTCCTAGTAGGACTCCATACTCTTGGTGCACCCCTAGGGGGGCGGCCTCTCTCCCTCCCTCCTTTATATACAGAGGCAGGGGGCACACTAGAACACACCAAGTTTTGCCTTAGCCGTGTGCGGTGCCCTCCTCCGCAGTTACACACCTCGATCATATCGCCGTAGTGCTTAGGCGAAGCCCTGCGCCGGTAACATCATCATCACCGTCGCCACGCCGTCGTGCTGACGGAACTCACCCTTATCCTCAACTGGATCAAGAGCACGAGGGACTTCATCGAGCTGAACGTGTGCTGAACGCGGAGGTCCCGTATGTTTGATACTTGGATCGGTTGGATCATGAAGATGTTCGACTACATCAACCGCGTTAACTAACACTTCCGTTTTCGGTCTACGAGGGTACGTGGACACACTCTTCCTCTCTCTTTGCTATGCATCTCCTAGATAGATCTTGCGTGATCGTAGGAATTTTTTTGAAATTGCATGCTACGTTCCCCAACACGTAATATTTGTTATCTTGAGAGAAGCCACTAGTGAAACCTATGGCCCCCCGGGTCTATTTACATCATATTAGTTTCCCGTCAACTTGCCAATTTTTGACATCGTTCCTTTAATTTGCAATCTTTTACTTTCCGATCTATAAACCAAAAATACCAAAAATATTTACTTTACCATTTATCTATCTCTATCAGATATCACTTTTGCAAGTAACCGTGAAGGGATTGACAACCCCTTTATCGCGTTGGGTGCAAGTTTGTTGATTGTTTGTGCAGGTATTCGGTGACTTGTGCGTTATCTCCTACTGGATTGATACCTTGGTTCTCAAACTAAGGGAAATACTTACTCTACTTTGATGCATCACCCTTTCCTCTTCAAGGGGAAAACCAACGCAAGCTCAAGATGCAATAGCCATCGTCCATGGCGGTAGGGTACATGGTAGTGGGCATCAACATCTAGGACAGCGACGTAGATGCGAAGCGAGCATGAAGGAGGGCAAAGGCTCGAAGGCGGTTAATTAAGGGAGGCCGGGCAGAGGGCCAGGGCAGTCAATTTGGTGGACTTAGTCGGTTTGAAGGGCTTCAAAGTCGGAGCGACGTGGTGGACACGTCTGAACATCCCCATATCCGCTATGCTGGCATTTGGGCTTTGATTGAGGGTGTCTGGTTGGGTGACGTTTTTTTTAGTGTGGGTTGTCCGCCAAGACAAACATTTAGGGGTAAGAGCATTGAACGTCTCCAACGTATCTATAATTTTTGATTGTTCCATGCTATTATATTATCTATCTTGGATGTTTTATATGCATTTATATGCTATTTTATATTAATTTTGTCAGGACCCCGATCCAATGCCACACCGATCTAGCATGTAACACCTCATATCACTTTGCGGCATCACGCATGGTATTCCCACGGGTGTCGCCTTACTAGGCCCGGGACCGTTTGCGCCTTTTGGCTCACGTATATGATAGTGTCGCTAGCATCCATATGACAAAGAACCCGGGCTAACATGACTAGTCGTGAACCCAAAGTGGCGTTAACTTACAGGAACAAGCATACATGACCTAACAACGGACGTGTCGGTCAACAATGAGTGAATCCGGGCTGTAGCAGCTGGGCTAGCAGGACTCCAGAGAATCTGGGCTGTAGCAGGCTAGCAGGACTCCGGTAGACACCGCGTGACATTTCCCCGAAGGGACAGACATAGGAACGAAGAAGGACACATGCCGGCCAGCCTAAGTGTTCCGGAGCAGTTGCAAGCTACCATGGCTCAGTGGAAGCACTAGGAGACATTTCCCGGTAAGAGAGGCTACCAAGGATAAACAACTAGGTTGTCAGATCCCACACATACCAAGCATTTCAATAACATACATACAATATGCTCAATATGTGCAAATACAACATGGCATCACAACATGACTCTATGACTCAAGTATTTTATTCAATAGGCTCTGAGGAGCGAGATATTACAAACATGGGTCTCATGACCCAACATTTAGAGCATACAAGTCAAAGCACACGCGGAAGCTTAACATGTCTAAGTACAGACAACCATAAATGAAAAAGGTTGAGAAGCCTGACTATGTACCAGATCCTGCCGAGGGCACAAGATCGTAGCTGAGGTAACAAGCTAAACGTCTAAGTCCACGCGGAACTACTAATGAGACTGAAGTCTCTCTGCAAAAGCATAAAATAGGAGAATGTGAGTACAAATGTACCCAGCAAGACTTACATCAGAACTATCTACATATGCATCATTACCAACAAAGAGATGGTGGGGTTTAACTGCAGCAAGCCAGCTTTGACTCGGTGGCTAACCTGAACTACAACTGCAAGTAACTCTTTTGACGTGGCGCACACGAGTCCACATATTCACCATATCAATACACCACTATGGATCCGCTCCCGTCTCCCTACGAGAACGCCATCCATAGCACTCACGCTTATCTTGCGTATTTTAGAGTATCCACTTTCACTTGTCTATGAATTGTATAGGCAACCCAGAGGTCCTTTACCGCGGACGCGGCAATTTGAATAGATCATATTAACCCTGCAGGGGTGTACTTCTTCACACACGCTCTCGCCACTTACCGCCATGTACACGTCATGTATCTCGGCAGCCTTCAAGAGGAAGCATGGCGAGGGTGTCGGCCACTACCTGACTAACCACACAAGTCTCTAGTCCAGGTTTATCGCCTATTCGGGTTCCATCCACAAGGAGATCCGGCCGGGGTGTCGCTGACGGCCCCAAACGATGTGAGCAGGGTTCCCAAGCCCACCATCCGGGTGCCACTTGGTACACTATGCCACTGCACCTAGTCTGTCCCAAGCCCACCTGTACCGGGTGCCACTTGGTAGACTACTAGCACTACCTACAAACACCAGAAACTAGTTGCAACTCCTGGACAGAGATCGAGTTGATTAATAAGTCGAGAGGGGCACTTAAGCATTCCAATGTGTGGTAGTAGCTGTTCATGGATCACAAACACAGAACTCAGTTCCTGAGGACGGCTTCAATGAGACAACCCACCATGTACTCCTACATGGCCTCTCACCGCTACCTTTACCAAATCATGTTCATACACTTAGCTCTCAACAGTAGGCATGTTCACCACATTCCAATTCATCCCCGATGAATCAGACCTGACTCAACTCTAAGCAGTAGTAGGCATGACAAACAAGCATGTATGAGTAGGCACATCACGGCTCAAACAACTCCTACTCATGCTAGTGGGTTTCATCTATTTACTGTGGTAATGACAGGTCATGCAGAGGAAAAGGGGTTCAACTACCACAGCATGTAACATATGAGTCGTTGTTGTCCTAATGCAGTAAAAGAGAGCAGGAGCGAGAGAGTGGGATTGTATCGGAATGAACAAGGGGGTTTTGCTTGCCTGGCACTTCTAAAGATAGTATAGTTCTTCATCGGTGTCATCGATCACATCGTCGGAACCACGTCTATCGAGAGGGGACAAACACTTGCAAACAAGGAAGAACACAATCAATGCAATGCACAATATGATACATGATCATGACATGTCAATATGCTGTGTTTTGAGCTAATGCAACTAGTAACAAGTTAAATGAAGTTGGTTTGAATCAAAGATTCAAATTCAAACTCCATATGTGAATATTTAAATGCCCAACATATTATTTGCCCTATTCAGCAACTATAACTTGTTATAACATGCATGCAAATGGTATATATGGATAGATTGGATTTTTCTGATCATTTTTCATATATAAATTATTTCATTTGGAGTTACGGCTGAATTTATATGATTTTTAGAAGTTTTGGGCATTTTCTGAATTATTTTAGATCCAGAAAATTATTAACTGCGTCAGCATTGTGTCACTGTGACGCCAACAAGTCAACTGCGGCTGACCAGGTCAAACCTGACCAGTGGGGTCCACTGGTCAGTCACACAGTGCTGTCTGGGTCACCGACAGGTGGGGTCAGGTCAACAGACACGTCAGCAAGTCAACCCTAACGCGTGGGTCCCGCTGGATTATAAACTAATCTAAACAGAAAATAAACAGGAGTTAATTAGACGCGGGGCCCAGCTGTCGGTGTCACTGGAGGGGTTAATTAGTGGGTTATTAGCCACTAATGATGCCCACGTCGGCGGCTATCGCCGACGCTAAGCACGGCACGGCGGCGCTCGCCAGTCGGGCGATCCCGGCTACGAGAGCTCGCGCTCTGATAACCCACAAGTGTAGGGGATCGCAACAACTTTCGAGGGTAAAGTATTCAACCCAAATTTATTGATTCGACACAAGGGGAGCCAAAGAATATTCTTGAGTATTAGCAATTGAGTTGTCAATTCAACCACACCTGGATAACTTAGTATCTGCAGCAAAGTGTTTAGTAGCAAAAGTGGTATGATAATAAAGGTAACAGTAGCAGAAGTAAAGATAATTGTTTTGGGGTTTTTGTAGTAGTTGTAACAGTAGCAACGGAAAAGTAAATAAGCGAAGAACAATATGTGAAAAGCTCGTAGGCAATGGATCAGTGATGGATAATTATGCTGGATGCGATTCCTCATGTAATAGCTATAACGTAGGGTGACACAGGACTAGCTCCAATTCATCAATGTAATGTAGGCATGTATTTCGTAAATAGTCATACGTGCTTATGGAAAAGAACTTGCATGACATCTTTTGTCCTACCCTCCCATGGCAGTGGGGTCCTAGTGGAAACTAAGGGATATTAAGGCCTCCTTTTAATAGAGAACCAGAACAAAGCATTAGCACATAGTGAATACATGAACTCCTCAAACTACGGTCATCACCGAGAAGTATCCCGATTATTGTCACTTCAGGGTTGTCGGATCATAACACATAATAGGTGACTATAGACTTGCAAGATAGGATCAAGAACACACATATATTCATGAAAACATAATAGGTTCAGATCTGAAATCATGGCACTCGGGCCCTAGTGACAAGCATTAAGCATAGCAAAGTCATAGCAACATCAATCTCAGAACATAGTGGATACTAGGGATCAAACCCTAACAAAACTAACTTGATTACATGGTAAATCTCATCCAACCCATCACCGTCCAGCAAGCCTAGATGGAATTACTCACGCACGGCGGTGAGCATCAAGAAATTGGTGATGGAGGATGGTTGATGATGACGACGGCGACAAATCCCCCTCTCCGGAGCCCCGAACGGACTCCATATCAGCCCTCCGAGAGAGATTAGGGCTTGGCGGCGGTTCCGTGTCGTAAAACGCGATGAAACTTTCTCTCTAATTTTTTTCTCCCCGAACGTGAATATATGGAGTTGGAGTTGAGGTCGGTGGAGGTCCAGGGGGGCCCACGAGATAGGGGGCGTGCCCTATAGGGGGGGGGGGCGCCCCCCTGTCTCATGGACAAGGTGTGGGCCCCCTGGTGTATTTCTTTTGCCCAGAAATTCTTATTAATTCCAAGAAGTGCCTCCGTGGATTTTCAGGACATTCCGAGAACTTTTCTTTTCTACACATAAAACAACATCATGGCACTTCTGCTAAAAACAGTGTCAGTCCGGGTTAGTTTCATTCAAACCATGCAAATTAGAGTCCAAAACAAGGGCAAAAGTGTTTGGAAAAGTAGATATGTTGGAGACGTATCAACTCCCCCAAGCTTAAACCTTTGCTTGTCCTCAAGCAATTCAGTTGATAAACTAGAAGTGATAAATAAAAACTTTTACAAATTCTGTTTGCTCTTGTTGTTGTAACATGAAAAGCCAACATTCAAGTTTCAGCAAATATTATGAACTAACCATACTCACAATAACACTTAGGTCTCACAATTACTCATATCAATAGCATAATCAGCTAGCGAGCCATAATAATAAAACTCGGATGACAACACTTTCTCAAAACAATCGTAACATGATATAACAAAATGGTATCTCACTATCCCTTTCTGAGACCGCAAAACATAAATGTAGAGCACCTTTAAAGATCAAGGGCTGACTAAACATTGTAATTCATGGTAAAAGAGATCCAGTCAAGTCATACCCAATATAAACCAATAATAATGAATGCAAATGACAGTGTGCTCTCCAGCGGGTGCTTTTAATAAGAAGGGTGATGACTCAACATAAAAGTAAATAGATAGGCCCTTCGCAGAGGGAAGCAGGGATTTGTAGAGGTGCCAGAGCTCGATTTTAAAATAGAGATTGAATAACATTTTGAGCGGCATACTTTTGCTGTCAACGCAACAACTATGAGATGGTTGTATCTTCCATACTACATGCATTATAGGCAGTTCCCAAACAGACTAGTAAAGGTTTATACTCCCCCAACCACCAACAAGCATCAATCCATGGCTTGCTCGAAACAACGAGTGCCTCTAACTAACAACAGCCCTGGGGGAGTTTTGTTTAATTATTTTGATTTGCTTTGATATTTTTGGATCATGGGACTGGGCATCCCGGTTACCGGCCCTTTCTTGTAAATGAGGAGCAGAGTCCACTCCTCTTGAGAATAACCCACCTAGCATGGAAGATATAGGCAGCCCTAGTTGTAACATGAGCTGCTCGACCATACAAAATAGAATTTCATTTGAAGGTTTGGAGTTTGGCACATACAAATTTACTTGGAACGGTAGGTAAATACCGCATATAGGAAGGTATAGTGGACTCATATGGAACAACTTTGGGGTTTAAGGAGTTCGGATGCACAAGCAGTATTCCCGCTTAGTACAGGTGAAGGCTAGCAAAAGACTGGGAAGCGACCAACTGAGAGAGTGACAACAGTCATAAACATGCATTAAAATTAATTCACACCGAATACAAGCATGAGTAGGATATAATCTACCATGAACATAAATATCATGACGGCTATGTTGATTTGATTCAACTACATGCGTGAACATGTGCCAAGTCGAGTCACTCAATACATTCAAAGGAGGATACCATCCCATCATACCACATCATAATCATTCTAATAGCATGTTGGCACGCAAGGTAAACCATTATAACTCATAGATAATCAAGCATGGCACAAGCAACTATAATCTCTAAATGTCACTGCAAATATGTTTACCTCATAATAGGCTGACTCAGAAACGATGAACTCATCATATTTACAAAAACAAGAGAGTTCGAGTTCATACCAGCTTTTCTCATCTCAATAAGTCCATCATATATCGTCATTATTGCCTTTCACTTGCATGACCGAACGATGTGTATAATAATAATAGTGCACGTGCATTGGACTAAGCTGGAATCTGCAAGCATTCAAATCAAAAGAGAAGACAAGATAATATGGGCTCTAAGTTAAATAAACAATCATGCATATGAGAGCCACTAAACATTTTCACAGTATGGTCTATTTGACCCCCAAAGGAAAGAAAAGAAAATAAAACTATTTACACGGGAAAGCTCCCAACAAGTAAGAAGAAGAACTAGAAATCTTTTTGGGTTTTCATTTTAATTCTACTACAAGCATGGAAATTAAACTAACTAATTTTTTGGTTTTTCTTAAGGTTTATCAAACACACAAGAAGAAAACTAGAAAAAGAAAATTTAAACTAGCATGGATAATACAAAGAAAGAGTATGAGCACCGACGACTAGTGTGTGAACATGAATGTAAAGTCGGTGAGAAATACGTACTCCCCCAAGCTTAGGCTTTTGGCCTAAGTTGGTCTAGTACCAAGGACTGCCGCTACTCTCCCCGGTTTAATGGGAGGTGTAATCAGGATACCACTGGCTGGTCATCTCTGGATCCCACTGGACAAATGATGCACGATAAGGGTCCAGTTCAGGTTCCGGCTCAGGTTCAGGTTCTGGAGTAAAATCTTGGACTCAATGATTGTTCACCGCTTCCGGTGTGACAAGAAAATTTTCTACAAGCAAATCAAACAACAGAGGTGCAGGCAAAATAATAATCTCAATGTGTTTCTTATTGAATCTAAGTTTATACAAGAGCATCTTTTCTTCATTGTCAACAATAAACTTGTGTGCTACCATGCTCTTGTAATCTAAAATGTGAGGAGGCAACTTTATATCCTCTTTCTCATGGTGCCTAATGGGTATCTGAAAATGTCTAGCAAGTCGTGCAACATAGATACCTCCAAATATGGGGCCTTTTGTATGATTCAGGGCTAGCCGTTTAGCAACGACAGCACCCATACTAAAAGTATTGTCTCCAAGCAAGGCATGTTGAAGAATCATAATATCAGGAACACTTAAGTTTCCACTATTTCCACGACCAATCAAGGATCTACTAGCAAATATGGCAAAGTAGTGTAAAACAGGAAAGATTATGCTAGAGACTTTTGCCTCAGAGCCCTTCTGGCTCCTCTACAGCTATAGTATTAACAAAGCCACCCACATCTTCACGATGGGGTTCCTCTAATTCTCCCTCATAAGGTACCCTACACACCGCGCAAAAATTATGTAAAGACATTTCTTTGAATTCATCATATTAATGAAATGATACTGCAGGCGGTGACTTCTTAGGATAATAATAAAAGTTTTGCACGAAAGTATTGGTGAGTAAGAGATACTGATCGATCCGGTCGTTAATGAAACCGGTGTGGCCTGCAGTCTCGATCAAAGAATAAAAATCTTCATGAATTCTAGATTCTTTCAAGAAATCCTCACATGGCCATTCACACGACCGTACTTCCGCTAAGCGAGGAAGATTATACTTGGCTTTTTCCTTCTCTTTGGCTTGTTTTTCCTAGGAGCTTTGGCTAGAAGAGCCCCTCAAAAGTTTCCTTAAGATTTTCTGAAAATTTCTGAAATTTTAGTAACTTCAAAATATAAGTGAATAAAACTGAACAAGATTGATAGCAACTACTCCTACAAGTGTCTAGAGCCTATATCATGCATTAGAATTGCTTGGGACCTCATAAATTTAACATGCAAGCTCAAGAACATGGTCACCTATGCAGCAAAAATTTGCAATGAATAAAGCACTAGAACAAAAACTAATTGGACCAATGGAGGAGTCACATACCAAGCAACAATCTCCCGAAGCGGTTTTGTGAATGGAGCTTTGAGCAAGGAGATCGAAAATCGCAGCAAAATGAGCTAGAACTTGTGCTTGAGCTGGATGGAGATTTTTTTGGGTAGAAGATGAAGTGTGTGGGTGCTGGCATAAGTGGAGGGGGACCACTAGGGGCCCACGAGATAGGGGGGCGCACCCAGGTGGGTTGGGCGCGCCCTCCACTCTCGTGGCCTGGTGCTTGCCCCTCCTGCAGTGTTTCCAGTGCCTAAAATCCTCAAATATTCCATAGAAAATCATACTAAATTTGCAGGGTCTTTGGAGCACTTTTATTTTCGGAATATTTTTTAATGCACGGATAATTCAGAAAACAGACATACAATACTATTTTTGCTTTATTTATTCTAAATAACAGAAAGTAAAAAGTGGGTACAGAAGGTTGTGCCTTCTAGTTTCATCCATCTCATGATCATCAAAATGAATCCACTAACATGGTTGATCAAGTCTTGTTAACAAACTCATTCCGAATAACACGGAACGGAGAAATTTCGAATAACACTAAGTTACCTCAACGGGGATATGAAAATCGCCAACAATAAGAATATCATACTTTTTCTTGACAGTAGGAAGAGGAAATTCAAAACCTCCAATAATAATAGTTGGAACTTTTCCAATAGAATTGATGCTATGAACTTGAGATTGTTTCCTCGGAAAGTGTACCGTATGCTCATTACCATTAACATGAAAAGTGACATTGCCTTTGTTGCAATCAATAACAGCCCCTGCAGTATTAAGAAAAGGTCTACCAAAGATAATAGACATACTATCGTCCTCGGGAATATCAAGAATAACAAAGTCCGTTAAGATAGTGACATTTGCAACCACAATAGGCACATCCTCACAAATACCGACAGGTATAGCAGTCAATTTATCGGCCATTTGCAAAGATATTTCAGTAGGTGTCAACTTATTCAATTCAAGTCTACGATATAAAGAGAGAGGCATAACATTAACACCGGCTCCAAGATCACATAAAGCAGTTCTAACATAATTTCTTTTAATAGAGCATGTATCACACACAGAAGTAGTTTCATCATGCATAGCAGAAGTGGCATCATCAATAACATGCGACATATCAGAATTCATAGCAGTAGCAGGTTTAGGTGTCGCAAGCTTACTAATAACGGAAGGAGAATCTAGTGCAGAGCTAGATGGCAGTTCCTTACCACCTCTCGTAGTTGAGGGCAAAATAGTAGTTCTGTCGTCTTTCAAGTTCTTCATAGTGATCAACAGATATAAATCCCAAGTGACTCAGAGAATAGAGCTATGCTCCCCGGCAACGGTGCCAGAAATTAGTCTTGATAACCCACAAGTGTAGGGGATCGCAACAGCTTTTGAGGGTAAAGTATTCAACCCAAATTTATTGATTCGACACAAGGGGAGCCAAAGAATATTCTTGAGTATTAGCAGTTGAGTTGTCAATTCAACCACACCTGGATAACTTAGTATCTGCAGCAAAGAGTTCAGTAGCAAAAGTGGTATGATAATAAAGGTAACGGTAGGAGAAGTAAAGATAATTGTTTTTGGGTTTTTGTAGTAGTTGTAACAGTAGCAACGGAAAAGTAAATAAGAGAAGAACAATATGTGAAAACCTCGTAGGCAATGGATCAGTGATGGATAATTATGCCGGATGCGATTCTTCATGTAATAGCTATAACATAGGGTGACACAGGACTAGCTCCAATTCATCAATGTAATGTAGGCATGTATTCCGTAAATAGTCATACGTGCTTATGGAAAAGAACTTGCACGACATATTTTGTCCTACCCTCCCGTGGCAGTGGGGTCCTAGTGGAAACTAAGGGATATTAAGGCCTCCTTTTAATAGAGAACCGGAACAAAGCATTAGCACATAGTGAATACATGAACTCCTCAAACTACGGTCATCACCGAGAAGTATCCCGATTATTGTCACTTCGGGGTTGTCGGATCATAACACATAATAGGTGACTATATACTTGCAAGATAGGATCAAGAACACACATATATTCATGAAAACATAATAGGTTCATATCTGAAATCATGGCACTCGGGCCCTAGTGACAAGCATTAAGCATAGCAAAGTCATAGCAACATCAATCTCAGAACATAGTGGATACTAGGGATCAAACCCTAACAAAACTAACTTGATTACATGGTAAATCTCATCCAACCCATCACCGTCCAGCAAGCCTACGATGGAATTACTCACGCACAGCGGTGAGCATCATGAAATTGGTGATGGAGGATGGTTGATGATGACGACGGTGACGAATCCCCCTCTCCGGAGCCCCGAACAGACTCCAGATTAGCCCCCCCCCCCCCCCCCCGAGAGAGATTAGGGCTTGGCGGCGGCTCCATGTCGTAAAACGCGATGAAACTTTCTCTCTGATTTTTTTCTCCCCGAACGTGAATATATGGAGTTGGAGTAGAGGTCGGTGGAGGTCCAGGGGGCCCATGAGATAGGGGATGCGCCCTATAGGGGGGCACGCCCTCCTGTCTCGTGGACAGGGTGTGGGCCCCCTGGTGTATTTCTTTTGCCCAGAAATTCTTATTAATTCCAAAAAGTGCCTCCATGGATTTTCAGGACATTCTAAGAACTTTTCTTTTCTACACATAAAACAACATCATGGCAGTTCTGCTGAAAACATCGTCAGTCCGGGTTAGTTTCATTCAAATCATGCAAATTAGAGTCCAGAACAAGGGAAAAAGTGTTTGGAAAAGTAGATACGTTGGAGACGTATCACGCTCTTGGGCTCTACAGAACCAGTGCGATGGAGACGTATCACGCTCTTGGGCTCTACGGAACCAGTGCGATGAGGCGCTTCGGCTGGTGGTCTTATCTGGTCGTGGGGATGCAGGAGCAGTCGAAGGCATTGAGGTTTAGCGCCGGCCGGAGCACGGGATAGCGCGAGCGCGGGGCTGTAGCTCGCGTTCGAGCGAACGGAGAGCACAGGCAGTAGCTACGGGGCAGCAAGAGCTCGACCATGTGCTTAGACGTGACATTGCTCCACCCTAACGACGGCGACGACAAACGCGGCGGCCGGAGCTTGCGGGCAGGACGGCGAGGTCAGTTAGCCGACGAGCGCGACCAGGGGAGAAGGGGGAAATGATGACGGAGCTCACTGGGGGTCGAAGCGCAGATCAGTGGGCTCGGGGAGGCATCGGAGTTGGCGGATAGACGAGCGGCGTCCGGCGGCCGTGCGTGAAGGAGACGGCTCGATGGCGGCGATGCAGGGCGTCCGAGGTCGCTTGACTCGGCGGAGAGGATGAGGGCGTCGAGGCGTGGGGAAGGCAGTGGTTGTGGCAGCAGCGAGCGGCGGCTATGGCTGTGCTCGGTAGGGAGAACAGAGGAAGGGAGAGCGAGAGAGGTCCGGGGGTGTCGTGGCGTCTCCAGGCGCATCAGAGCAGCGGCGGGAAGCAGGAGGTGGCGCGCGCATGTGCGCGCACGGCGGCCACACAACCTCCTGCCTACTGGCAGGAGGTTGAAGACGGTGGCTGATATGTCTCCAACGTATCTATAACTTTTTATTGTTGCATGCTATTATATTACCCCTTTTGGATGTTTATGGGCTTTATTTTACATCTTTATATCATTTTTGGGACTAACCTACTAATCGGAGGCCCAGCCCATATTGCTGTTTTTTTTTGCCTATTTCAGTATTTCAATGAAAAGGAATATCAAACGGAGTCCAAACGGAATGAAACCTTCGGGAGCGTGATTTTTGGAACGAACATGATCCGGAGAGCTTGGAGTGCAAGTCAAGAAGCTTCTGAGGGCCCCACGAGATAGGGGCCGCCCCCCCTATAGGGCGCGCCCCCTGTCTCATGGGCCCCTCGGGCGGCCACCGACATACTTCTTCCTCCTATATATACCTACGTACCCCGAAAACATCCAGGAGCGCCACGAAACACAATTTCCACTGTCGTAACCTTCTGTATCCGCGAGATCCCATCTTGGAGCCTTCGCCGGCACTCTGCCGGAGGGGGAATCAACCATGGAGGGCCTCTACATCAACATCCTTGCCCCTCCGATGAGTTGTGAGTAGTTTACCACAGACCTACGGGTCCATAGTTATTAGCTAGATGGCTTCTTCTCTCTTTTTGGATCTCAATACAATGTTCTCCCCCTCTCTTGTGGAGATCTATTCGATGTAAACTCTTTTTGTGGTGTGTTTGTCGAGATCTGATGAATTGTGGGTTTATGATCAGGTTTATCTATGAATAATATTTGGATCTTCTCTGAATTCTTTTATGTATGATTGAGTTATCTTTGGAAGTCTCTTCGAATTATTAGTTTGGTTTGGCCTACTAGATTGGTCTTTCTTGCCATGGGAGAAGTGCTTAGCTTTGGGTTCAATCTTGCGGTGTTCTTACCCAGTGACAGAAAAGGTTGCAAGACACGTATTGTATTGTTGCCATCGAGGATTATAAGATGGGTTTTATATCATATTGCATGTATTTATCCCTCTACATCATGTCATCTTGCTTAATGCGTTACTCTGTTCTTATGAACTTAATACTCTAGATGCAGGCAGGAGTCGGTCGATGTGTGGAGTAATAGTAGTAGATGCAGGCAGGAGTCGGTCTACTTGTTATGGACGTGATGCCTATATACATGATCATGCCTAGATAATCTCATAACTATGCACTTTTCTATCAATTGCTCGATAGTAATTTGTTCACCCACTATAATACTTATGCTATCTTGAGAGAACCTCTAGTGAAATCTATGGTCCCCCGGGTGAAGACGGATTTCTCTCTCGAGCTGCTCAAAGATCTTTAAGTGGCTCTCTTATCATATTTGCTTCCAATCTACCTTTATTTTCATCTTTTTGCATCTATGTTATAAAATACCAAAATATATTTATCTTATCATACTATCTTTATTAGATCTCACTTTCGCAAGTGGCAGTGAAGGGATTGACAACCCCTTTATTGCGTTGGTTGTGAGTTCTCGGTTTGTTTGTGTAGGTGCATGGGACTTTTGAGGAGCCTCCTACTAGATTGATACCTTGGTTCTCAAAACTGAGGGAAATACTTACGCTACACTTTGCTGCATCACCCTCTCCTCTTCGAGGAAAACCAACGCAAGCTCAAGACGTAGCAAGAAGGATTTCTGGCGCCGTTGCCGAGGAGGTCTTCGCTCAAGTCAGGACATACCAAGTACCCATCACAAACCCATCTCCCTCCCATTTACATTATTTGCC
Source organism: Triticum timopheevii (assembly GCA_963921465.1). NCBI lineage: Eukaryota > Viridiplantae > Streptophyta > Magnoliopsida > Poales > Poaceae > Triticum > Triticum timopheevii. Next base: position 108,233,965 of record OY997264.1, read on the forward strand.
ATTTGCCTCTCGTTTTCCTCTCCTCCACTTCACCCTTGCCGTTTTATTCGCCCTCTCTTTCCCAATCTCCTCCTCTCTTTTCTCTTGCCTTTTCTGCTTGCTTGTGTGCCTGTTTGTCCTTATGGCTTTGCCTAAGGGTCCTGACCACCTTCTCAGAAGGATGGATGAGATTGAATCAAATATTAGAAGCTTTATGAATTTGCAATTTGAGCACAATAATTTCTTTAGAAAAGAACTTAAGGAACAAAAAAGTTATTTGGGGTTTATGAACAAAGAGCTTGATGATATGAATAAATAGTTTTATGGTGTTAACGCTCAAATTACCCGGCTTGAAAATGCTTTAGCCAAAAAAATTGACAAGCAAGCCACCTTAGTCAATAAGATGGCCGCTAAACCAGAAAAATTACATGAAAATAATGATGAGGATCTTAAAGTTATTGATGCGTCTCCGATTAGATCTATGTTGTGCAATATGAATTTTGATGATTATGGGTGATGAATCAACTTTGCCTAGAAGGCATTCCAAAAATTCGGAGTCTTTAGATCTTGATGCTAAATTTGGTAAAAGTGAGGTTGGAGAATCCTCAACTTCTAATAATATTGAACCTACTATCTCGGATTTCAAGGAATTTGATTATGATAATTGCTCTTTAAAAGGCTGTATTTCCTTGTTGCAATCTGTTGTTAATTCTCCTCATGCTTATAGTCAAAATAAAGCTTTTACCAAACATATTGTTGATGCCTTGATGCAATCTTATGATGAAAAACTTAATTTGGAAGTTTCTATACCTAGAAAACTTAATGATGAGTGGGAACCTACTATAAAGATTAGAATTAAAGATTATGAGTGTTTTGCTTTGTGCGATTTGGGTGCTAGTATTTCCACTATTCCGAAAACTTTATGTGATATTCTAGGTTTCCATGATCTTGATGATTGCTCTTTAAATTTGCACCTTGCGGATTCCACCATTAAAAAGCCTATGGGAAGCATCAATGATGTTCTTGTTGTTGCAAATAGAAATTTGGTGCCCGTAGATTTTATCGTTCTTGATATAGATTGCAATCTTTCTTGCCCTATTATTCTTGGTAGACCTTTCCTTAGAATGATTGGTGCGATTATTGATATGAAGGAAGGGAACATTAGATTCCAATTTCCATTAAAGAAAGGCATGGAGCACTTTCAAGAAAGAAAGTCAAATTACCTTATGAATCTATCATGCGTGCTACTTATGAATTTAGTGCCAAAGATGGCACTCGTTAGATCTATCTTTGTTTTTATGCCTAGCTAGGGGCGTTAAACAATAGCGCTAGTTGGGAGGTGTAAGGGCATATTTATCCCTTAGGTGTTTTGGTGATTGATGACAATGCTTTTGCGGACTAATCGTGTGCCTTGAGTTTCTCAGATACTTCATCACTAGGCACGAGACGATTCGGTGCCCCTCGGAGACTATTGAAGTCGGTGTTGTTCTACGTTTCTCTTTGGTGGATTTGAGTCGTAGGAGAGCCGTACTATTAAGAGGGGGTCCGCGTCGGAAAGGTTTGGGTGGAATCAACACGTACACTTATCCTACCTTTCCTTGCACTTTGGAGCATCTCTTCGTTATCCTAGTTGTGCCTAAATCTGACGGCTACTGTTGTACTTGTGGTAGTACCGCAAGCACCAGCGGTAGTACCGCTGTGGGTCACGGTAGTACCGCTCCTCTGGAGCCTTAGTACCGTGGCTCCCAGGCCTAGTGCCGCTCCGGTATGGTAGTAGGGGCGGATGTAATTTTTTACATCCGCGCCACCACGGTAGTACCGCTCGTCCAGCGCGGTAGTACCGCGGGAGCCCACGGTAGTACCGCTCCCCGGAGTCGTAGTACCGTGGCCCTCCTACCTAGTACCGCGGCGTCACAGTAGTAGGAGCAGATGTAATTTTTTACATCCGCGCCTCAACGGTAGTACCGCGCCTCGTGCGCGGTAGTACCGCATCAGATTTTCGCACTGTCTCATCTTCAGCGGAAGTAGGCACGGATGTAATTTATTTCATCCGCGCTCTTCGTGGGCAATGACTTTCCTGCCTTGCGGTAGTACCGCAAGGGGGAGCGGTAGTACCGCGCAAGCGGTAGTACTGCACCCAAGTCAGGCAAGTCCCGGCCTCTGCTGCTACTGTGGAAGTACCGTGGTCCGCCACGGTAGTACCGCGCGGCCTTGCGGTAGTACCGCGCCCCTGGAGCGGTAGTACCGCGTGTCGCAGGCTGAACTTGAGGATAACGGTTGGATCTCTTCCACGAGTATAAAAGGGGCGTCTCCTACCTCTAGTTGACCACCTCTTCCACCTCTAAGCTCCATTGTTGCTCTAAGCTCCATTTTCGCCCGATCTCTCTCCCTAGCCAATCAAACTTGTTGATTTGCTCGGGATTGGGTGACAAGGGCCCGATCTACACTTCCACCACGAGATATTCGATTCCCCCCACTTATCCCTAGCGGATCTTGTTACTCTTGGGTGTTTGAGCACCCTAGACGGTTGAGGTCACCTCGAAGCCATACTCCATTGTGGTGAAGCTTCGTGGTGTTGTTGGGAGCCTCCAATTGTTGTGGAGATTGCCCCAACCTTGTTTGTAAAGGTTCGGTCGCCGCCTTCAAGGGCACCAATAGTGGAATCACGGCATCTCGCATTGTGTGAGGGCGTGAGGAGAATACGGTGGCCCTAGTGGCTTCTTGGGGAGGATTGTGCCTCCACACTGCTCTAACCGAGACGTACTTCCCTTTAAAAGGAAGGAACTTCGGTAACACATCCTCGTCTCCACCGGCTCCACTCTTGGTTATTTCGTGCCTTTACTTTTGCAAGCCTACTTGTGTTGTATCCCTTGCTTGCTTATGTGCTAGTTGTTATTGCATCATATAGGTTGCTCACTTAGTTGCACATCTAGACAACCTATTTTGTTACAAAGTTTAATTTGGTAAAGAAAAGCTTAAAAATTGTTAGTTGCCTATTCACACACCCCCCCTCTAGTCAACCATATCGATCCTTTCAATTGGTATCAGAGCCTCGTCTCTTTATTAAGGACTTTGTCGTCCGAAGAGTATGGTTGACACCAACGACGGTGCAGAGGAGCACTCCGGTGTGAATCCCATCTCGTCGTCGGCCGAAGGGGGAACCTCGATCTCACGTGAGGAATTCAATCTGGCTTTAGACACATTGAAAACCTCCATGACGGCCGAGGTTAAAAGCATGTTTACTGAATTCCCAGAAGGACTTAAATAATCTACCTCGCCGATGAAAGTGGGTGATCCCACTAACAAGGTGATGGATGCTACCTCCGACAAGGGGGAAGCTAACAGTGAAAAGAGTCCTTCTACTAGTGGTAGAAATGGCACCGGCATCTTTGCCCATGTGGAACCCCCAATTTATAGAGGGCCGATCCCCTCCACTCATTTGAATCATGCCGGTCCTCCTCCTAAATATGAGAAACAAGAAGATTTTGATTCTTGGGTTTATCGCTTCAAGCGTCATTTAAAACATGTGAACACTAACCTTTGGAGAATCATTGAAGAAGGTTTCTATCCTCATGACCCAAGCAACTTCACCCCTCGAGAAGCCGTGGACAATCAATTCAACGAGAGTGCTCTCTTCATCATCCAAGATGCAATCCTTCCCGAAGATCTCCCTCATCTTCGACCTCAATGCCATGGCTAAAGAAGCATGGAAATGTGTTGAGTCTCTCTATCGAGGGAGTGCTAGCATTCAACGCTCCAACTATGAAGTGGTGCAAGATGAAGCCGATGAGTTTGCCATGAAATAAGATGAAGAACCTCGTGAGCTCTTTCGAAGAGTGACCAAACTCGCGGTCTCACTCCGAGATCATGGAAGCAAGGACACGGATGACAATTGGATCAAGCGCAAGTTCCTCAAGGCCATGATGCCCTACAACAAGGCCATGTCCTCCCTCATTCGTCAAAGACCGGACTTCCACTCCATGACCTCAAGTGAAGTGTTGGATGAGTTCGTTGCAATGAGCATCTTGGACAAGACCGCCGACAATGTGGTGCTTCGTTCTCAAAGGGCAAAGAAGCCCAACCTTGCTTTGAAGGCCAAGGTTATTATGGAAGAAGAGGAAGAAATGGAAGATGAGGAGAGCAAACCCGAAGACACCAAATATGATTATCATGAGCACATGTCCCTTGCTTCAAGACAATTTTGGAGCAAGAAGAATACAAGACCCAACTTCAACAAGAACAACTCAAGTGGCGTCAAGGGCAAGCAATGAGTTAGAACTTGCTTCAACTGTGGCAATGTGAGCCATTTCGTTGCGGATTGTCCTTACGAGAAGCGGGAAGACAATGGTGGCAAGTTCATCCGAAAGGACAAAGCCAAGTCCTTCCCCAACAAGAACAACTTCGCCAAGAAGACTCCCACTCGTGGGTTGGTGGTTCAAGAAGATACCAAGAGGATGATGATGATGAAAATGAAGAAGCAATGGCCATGGCATCCGTTGCCATTGCTACTACTCCCCGGGTGTCTCTCTTTGATTCACCCAACGAGAACATCACCGCCAAGTGCCTCATCGCTAAAGCTTCAAACAAGGTAACCCCCAACATTATAACCACCATCATTACTAATCCCTCCGTGGAGGATTGCATTGATGAGCATGATGGGTCTAATGAAGAAGTGAATGAATTTGAGTCTTTTATGAGTAAGCTCAAGGGCAAGTCCAAGAAGCATTTTGTTGCCCTCTTGGAACAACTTGGTGAGGCCAATGACATGATCGAGGCTCACGAGAAACCATCTCTAAGATGGAAGGTCATTGTCGGTGTCAAAACCGGCGGATCTCGGGTAGGGGGTCCCGAACTGTGCGTCTAGGCGGATGGTAACAGGAGACAAGCGACACGATGTTTTTACCCAGGTTCGTGCCCTCTCGATGGAGGTAAAACCCTACTCCTGCTTGATTGATATTGATGATATGGGTAGTACAAGAGTGGATCTACCACGAGATCAAGGAGGCTAAACCCTAGAAGCTAGCCTATGGTATGATTGTTGTTGTGTCCTACGGACTAAAACCCTCTGGTTTATATAGACACCGGAGAGGGCTAGGGTTACACAGAGTCGGTTACAATGGTAGGAGATCTACATATCTGTACTGCCAAGCTTGCCTTCCACGCCAAGAAAAGTCCCATCCGGACACGGAACGAAGTCTTCAATCTTGTATCTTCATAGTCTGGGAGTCCGGCCGATGATGATAGTTCGGCTATCCGGACACCCCCTAATCCAGGACTCCCTCAGTAGCCCCTGAACCTGGCTTCAATGACGATGAGTCCGGCGCGCATATTGTCTTCGGCATTGCAAGGCGGGTTCCTCCTCCGAATAATTTATAGAAGATTGTGAACAACAGGATAGTGTCCGGCTCTGCAAAATAAATTCCACATACCACCGTAGAGAGAATAATATTTACACAAGTTCAATCTGCTGACGTATTTCGTGGCGTGACGTCACCCACGGCCAAGCCTTTACTCAAATCGTTTTTATTATCCCACCTTAGCGTGTTTAGCGAAGCGGTTTCCTTGGCACGTCTTGTCGAAGCAAAGATCGTGTCCCCCTTATTCTGGGATTCTCATCAATACGGACATGGGTAACCCAACCGCGCCCGTCGCCACGCCTCCTCCATCGAAGGCGAGTTCCAAACGGTCACGGGGACGGCCCTTGGTATTCTCCCTCTTTATAATGAGACCAAGGCCCGTTCCTTTTCTTCAATCCTCAATCGAATCCGCTCCTCGCCCCGAGTTCCAAAACCCAGGGCTCTAGATTCGGGCACTTCGGGCCTTCGACAATGTCCGGTTCCGACCTACAGGGCCGGTGGATGCCCTCCTCCGCCACGGAAGAGGACGTGCTAAAGCTGAGAGAAGCCAAGTACTTAACCTACGAGATTTCGCATAGGTTGCTTGCCCAAGGGCAAGTCGTTCCTACTCCCGAGCCTGGCGAGAGTGTCGTGTTTGTGTCTCACCTCCGTCGGGGTTTAGGCTTCCCGATGGATCCCTTCGTGAGGGGGCTCATGTTTTACTATGGGTTGGAATTCCACGACTTGGCTCCGGAGTCCATCCTCCACATCTCATCATTTATTGTCGTTTGTGAAGCCTTTCTCCGCACTACCCCTCACTTCGGTTTGTGGCTCAAAACCTTCAACGTGGAGCCGAAGATGATTGAGGGGCGTCAGGCAGAGTGCGGCGGGGCGGTTATAAGCAAGAGGGCCGATGTTCCATGGCCCGAGGGCTCTTTTCAGGAGGAGCTCGGCTTGTGGCAACAGGAGTGGTTCTACATCACCGCTCCCAGGGGCAGCAGGCAGAGGCCGCCGCCCGCCTTTCGCTCGGGCCCTCCACAACGGCTGACGTCATGGGTCAACGAAGGGCTTGACTGGGGGCCGTCCAAGGACGTACCCCTATTGCAGGGCCGGATTCAAGACCTCCAAGAGAGGGAGATCAATCTGGTCGTAGTGGCGCAGGTTATGCTGATTCAGCGTATTTTGCCCTGCAAACGTCTCCCCCTCCGCCTGTGGGAATTCAATCCGGAGGGACCACGAGATCTCCAACACTTCATGGGTACGACACCCGTGGAGATGTACAAACTGTTCTTCGGATCACAAGAGATGTGTCCGGAATTGACTGAGGACGCCGACCTAAGCTGCAACCGCCCGGATACTCAAGTAAGTAGCCCTGTGTCCGGACATATCATCCATTTATTTATCATGGATTTGCCTTTTAACTAGCTATCCCTTGGACAGGAGTGGATAGCGCAAGCAAAACTGATACGGTGTCCGGCCCCCCTCCCGGAGACCACGCCGGATCCAGTGTTAGTCAAGATGCTGGAGGTTGCACCTTCAGAAGATGGTGAAGGGGAAAACAGAGAAACTACCGCCTCCACTAAGGAGGCTTTCAAGAAAGGGGGGATCGAGAATCCCTCCTTCCAGGGGGAGAAGAGGACCGCTTTCGAAGATCCGGAGGCTAAGGCCTCAAAGCGGGGGAAGAAATCTTCACCAGAGGGTCCTACGCCAGGAGAAGCCCCGGCCGCTCTATCTCCCCAAAGGGATCAGCCCTCCAGCGAGCCGTAAGTAGAAAAGGGAAGTTTTGTAATAAGGGGCATCCCTATTTTATTTCTAAGGATAACTGAAGTTTTTACCTTGTAGTTCGGATCTCGGCCCTTCTCAGCAGAGCTCATCCTCGGGGGACCTTCGACCGGAGATGATGGAGAGCGAAATGCCTCCATCTGCCGCTCCGCCAGGCAGGGCGGACGACCTTGAGGTGTCGTTGCGGAGGGTCTCCCCAAGTCCGGTGGGGCCGGAGAGTTCGGCACCAACTGGTGTACGGCCGGGGGAGCTGAAGGATCTGCTCGAGAGGGAATCCGTCTCAGAAGATCACCATACTTTAATGAGTACGCTGATTGAAAGGATTTCATCCGCTGAGAGCGGGTTGCATGAGGCCATCAGAAGTTTTTTGACGGGGTTTGAGGTACGTAAAAATGACATACCTTTTGACAGTTTTGCACATAGAGTGCGCCCTATATAGATAGTAGCCCCTAAGACTCGGTATGTTGTCGGAAGCGACGGCGTGCCGAGGATCATATTCTCAGTGTTTAAGATGTCGCCATTCCTATTCAGGGGGCGGAGCGTTCGGTGGCCAACCGGACTGATAGAGTTGCCGAACTGAAGCGGCAACTGGACGTTGCGGATGCGGACATCGCGCTTGTCCATAAGCGACTTGACGAGTCACAAGGTGGGTGGTTTCTCCGCGGTCACCTGGTAAGGGAGCTGATGCTTACACCTTACAACATGTATGCTTGATGCAGATGGCGCCGCTGCTATGGAGGGCCTTCGGGCAGAGCTTGCTCGAGCCAAGGAGCAAGCCAGAAGGAGTGATGCGGCTGCCTCGAAGGCAGCCGAAGAGCTAAAAGCCGAAAAGGCTGCTCACTGCCGAAGCAGGGAGGAGATGGCCGGAATGGCCGTGAAACTAAAGGATGCTACCGACCGCTATGAGGTTCTTGAAAGAGAATGCCGAGCGGGGCAAGAGTACCTGAAGAAGGCCACCGCCGAAACCAAGGATGCCCGTTCTGCGATGAGGGCTATAAAGGAGGAGCTGCGTCAGGCCGGAGACATTGCGGCTAGAAAGCCCTTTCTGCTGCGCAGGAAGTTCACGGATCAGAAGTATGCTCAGTTGGGCCAGCTGTGGGGTGCAGAGGATCCTTATCTGGATTTGGCGGCGAGTGCGGCGGACGCAGTCGTGCACTTCCGAAGCCAAAAGGATCACGAGATGGAAGAGCTTTTTTGGTCTCAATTCCATAGTCCGGAGCGTCCCCTTCCGTTAACCGATCGGTTGGCTGAGTGGGCTGAGCTGAATAGGCTGTCCGGACTTGCCATGAAGGACGTCGTGGCTCATCTGTGGCCGGAAAGGCCCAAGCCAAAGAGTTATTTTGGTTTAGTGCAGCAATTCCTTGATGCGGTGCCGCATATCAAGGCGATGAAGCGGTCGGCATGCATAGAGGGTGCACAGATGGCTCTCGCCCGTGTCAAATCATACTGGGCAGAGATGGATGCCACCGACGTTGCATCCCGGGATTCGGATAGAAGCCGATTACCCGCCGAGCACTATTTTGAGGAAGTCCTGCGGGGCGCTCGTTTAGTAGAGTCGCAGTGCTCGAAAAATGTTATGTTCAAATGACATGTATGATTTGTAAAACCATATTTATAATATAAGGGTTTTTTATACTTGTGCGTGCAAGTATTGAAATTCCTCCTGTGCGGCCATTAATGTATATGTATATATAACCCGAAAGATGGCAGTCTTCGGCTTCAGCCTCCACGCACATGGTGCGGGGGTGTTTGCAAAAAAGCGCCTTTTCACACTTAATCCAACGTCTTGGTCCTGTGAAGGAGGTGGTAGCGTAGCAAACGAGGCAACCGGACTATAATGCTTTATCACTTTAACTTAGCCATAGGAGTTCGAAGGTGGAGCTACAACATAGCCCCTAGGGGCACCGCGCTCTCCGAATTCGGGGCGCGTATGTGCCTGACCGGGAAACGGTCCTTCATCAAAGCGGAGGAATTCTAGACATTCCGGTAGTCGATCGAGTGATTGACCAGTCTCTCGCTATATCATGACAGTCAGTTTTCGGCTTTCTCTACTGAGGTGCTCGCCAGGCCGAACCGGGGCACAATCGCAGTAGTTCTCCTGGTGCCGCGTTAGCCGATGATACATAACGTAAGGCAGCAAAACACAGGAGCCCGGCCAACCCAACATTTGACCAAAGACATGATTCGGAGCTGATGCATATAAGGCCTAACTCGAGACGCCGAACACTCCCTGAGGTATTCGATCTTTATGATAACGGGCAGAACAATGCCCTTAAGCCCCTAGTGTCCAGGTACGGGCGAGAACTTCTGACGCGGCCGATGCCAAAACGCCAACCTCCTCCTCGGTTATGGTAGGAAACTGGGGGATGTGTGTCAACAAGAGACAGTAAGAAAGGTTTACGCAGGGTCTTAATCTGAAAAGAATCCTTGCAACGGGTCCCTGCTGCATGTCTGCGCCTGTGTCTCCGTTGTGCTGTATCCTGGACGGGTGTAGCACGTGGTTGATCTGTAAAAGAGAAGAACTTAGTTTGGAAAAAAATATCGTGCAAAAAATGTATTTAAGACAAAGTATGATTTGGAGGATGAATAAAGTTGAGCTTTATTGGCTCTCATTGTTCATACGTGCAGCCCCTTGTAAAGAGGTATGTGGCTGGGAAGCCCCTTGTTTATTTATGCCGGACTCGCCTAACCGTGTCCGAGGTCTAAATGACCTGTTTTTAGGGGCTTTGAACCGCAAGGCCGGATTAGTGTGCGGCTGTCAAGGCAGTCTCACGTTCTTCCGCGGTCAGGGAACACTTGAAGTTTCCCTTCAATGAGATGATACCGTGTGGTCTAGGCATTTTAAGTGTGAGAGACGCGTAATGCGGTATTGCGTTAAAGCGGGCGAAAGCTTCGCGTCCCAATAGTGCTTGATGGCTACTTTTAAATGGGGCGATATGGAAGATTAGCTTTTCGCGACGGAAGTTGTTGGATGAACCGAACACAACCTCTAGTAGTACAGAGCCTGTACAATTGGCATAAAGGCCTGGCATCACTCCTTTGAAGGACGTGTTGCTATGGCGAATTTTTGTAGGGTCTATCCCCATTCTGCGGATGGTGTCCCGGTATAGCAGGTTTATATCACTGCCGCCATCCATTAGGACTTGTGTGAATTGTAGTCCGTCGATTATGGGATCCAATATCAAAGCAGTCCCTCCTACGTTTCGAATACTTCTAGAGTAATCCTGATGGTCGAAAGTAATTGGTCTTGACATCCAATTTCGGGACTCCGCTGGGGTGGACCGTGCGGCGCGTGCTTTAGTAGGTGCCGCACTATTTTTCCTTGTTATCACATGAAGTGAGTTCACTGTTTTGACTTCTAGTGGGAAAGTCTTCTGTTTTCCGGCGCTCTGCTTGTGGGGTTCGTCATCGTCCTCGCTTGGTGTGTCGAGCCCCTTGTGTTCGGCGTTAAGTCGGTCGGACTGCTTGAAGACCCAACAATCTCTGTGGGTATGGTTTGCAGGCTTCCCGGGGGTACTGTGGATTTGACATATCCTATCCAAGATTTTGTTTAGGTTGCATAGCTCATCACTGTTGTCCTTAAGAGGCAGTGTTTTGTTATTCGGCCGCGAGCTTTTGAACCCGGCGTTGACCGCCGTGCTATTTGGGCTATTTTCCTTATTCCGGCGCTGATCTTTTCTGCGTCGTGATTTCCCATTTCCATCCCTAACCTCGGATGTACTTGGGTCGCTGGTGCTGCATCTTGCCAGCCAGCTATCTTCCCCCGCGCAAAAGCGGGTCATGAGGCTTGTTAGTGCGGCCATTGTTCTTGGTTTTTCCTGGCCGAGGTGTCTGGCGAGCCATTCGTCTCGGATGTTATGTTTAAAGGCTGCTAAGGCTTCGGCGTCCAGACAGTCGACTATTTGGTTCTTTTTGGTGAGGAACCTGTTCCAGAATCTGCGTGCTGACTCTTCGGGCTGTTAACTTATGTGACTTAAATCGTTTGCGTCCGGAGGGCGGACATAAGTCCCCTGAAAATTTGCTCGAAACGCATCCTCGAGCTCTTCCCAACTTCCAATGGTATTTTCTAGGAGGCTTTTGAGCCAATGCCGAGCTGGCCCTTTGAGCTTGAGGGGTAGGTATTTTATGGCATGGAGATCGTCTCCTCTAGCCATATGTATGTGTAGGATGTAATTCTCAATCCAGACTCCGGGGTATGTTGTTCCGTCGTATGCCTCTATGTTTACGGGCTTGAATCCCACTGGAAATTCATGATCCAGTACCTCATCGGTGAAACATAGTGGGTGTGCGGCACCCCTGTATTTAGGTGTGTCGTTATCTTTGAACACTCGGCGTGTTACGTTGCTTCCTGGAGCCTTCTTTTTTGGCCCATAGATGGACCTGACCGGGCCATCCTTTTTGCGAGGATCCTTATGTGGATCGTGCGCCGCTTGCCGATCTTAGCCTGTCATCTGGTCGTCTATCCGGCCAGGCGGCCTCTTTGTTTTTTGACTGTGGGGGCTCTACGGCCTCCTCGTCAAATTCGGGCAACAGCTTGCGCTTCGGGTAGCTCTTTGCTTGATGACTATCGCCATATTTATCTGCGGTCTTGAGTACTTTGCTCCATCTCATTCTGAGTACGTCTTCCGCTGTTTTGAGCTTCCGCTTCTGCTTCTTCAAACTTCTTGCAGTGGCGACGAGCCTTTTGTGAAGGTTCTTATGCTCTGGTGATGTGTCCGGCGTGAGATCGTCTGGACTGTTGTTTTCGCCGGGGGTGGGTTGCTCGTCCAATTCATCCTGTTCGGATGGTTGCTTGGTGGCATGTTCGTCGTCCACTGGTTCGCCCTGCTCTACGGCTGGGTTAGTATGGGTGCTGTTGTTATCGAGGAGGGACTTCGGGCGGCGCTTGCATCGCCGTTTTGGTTGTTTTTCAGGAGAATTATCCTTCGCCGCGTCCCGTTGTTCCTCGTTATCGCTTCCTTTTGGTGTATCCACCATGTATACGTCATGAGTTGAGGTGGCCTCCCAGTGCCCAGTAGGCGCTGGTTCTTGGTCGTCTCCGACATCGTCGTCCATACCGTCGATGTCTTCGGAGTCGAAATCTAGCACGTTGGTTAGGTCGTCGACAGTGGCTACAAAGTGGGTGGTGGGTGGGCTTTGAATATCTTCGTCGTCCGCATCCCAACTGTCCTGTCTGTGATCCGGCCAGGGCTCTCCTGATAACGAGAGATACTTTAGCGAATTCAGGATGTCGCCAAAAGGTGAGTATTGAAAGATGTCCGCAGCGGTGAACTCCATGATCGGTGCCCAATCGGATTCGATTGGAGGGGGCGCGGGAGGTTCGGAGTCCGGCGAGGAGTCCGGCGCCTCGGAGTCACGAGCTTCACAAGGGACAAGGTCAGTATTCGGCTCCATCGCCATAGAGGTTGCATCCCCCGAGGCGGTGTCTAGCCACCCGTCCTCGATCTGCGCAGCCGGCTCCGAATTAAGGGTCAGAGCGGACTCGTGTGCGGCCTCCAGGGCACTGTCCGGCAGCAGAGCTAAATCATGCCCATCGAGACAGTGCGGCGCGCTCGGCTGTGGCTTGAGTCCATCGAAGATCAAGTCTCCGCGGATGTCAGCCGTGAAGTTCAAACTTCCGAATCTGACCTGATGGCCAGGGGCGTAGCTTTCAATCTACTCCAGATGGCCAAGCAAATTGGCCCGCAGTGCAAATCCGCCGAATACGAAGATCTGTCCGGCGAGAAAAGTCTCACCCTGGACTGCGTCATTGTTGATGATCGAAGGAGCCATCGGGCCTATATGCGACGGCACAGAGGAACTCTCAATGAAAGCACCAATGTCGGTGTCAAAACCGGCGGATCTCGGGTAGTGGGTCCCGAACTGTGCGTCTAGGCGGATGGTAACAGGAGACAAGGGACACGATGTTTTTACCCAGGTCCGGGCCCTCTCGATGGAGGTAAAACCCTACTCCTGCTTGATTGATATTGATGATATGGGTAGTACAAGAGTGGATCTACCACGAGATCAAGGAGGCTAAACCCTAGAAGCTAGCCTATGGTATGATTGTTGTTGTGTCCTACGGACTAAAACCCTCCGGTTTATATAGACACCGGAGAGGGCTAGGGTTAGACAGAGTCGGTTACAATGGTAGGAGATCAACATATCCGTATTGCCAAGCTTGCCTTCCACGCCAAGGAAAGTCCCATCCGGACACGGGACGAAGTCTTCAATCTTGTATCTTCATAGTCTGGGAGTCCGGTCGATGATGATAGTTCGGCTATCCGGACACCCCCTAATCCAGGACTCCCTCAGTCATAGTTGTGACTATGCCGATGAGATATCGGATCTCTCTAATTCTCTTGAGGAAAAGCGTGTGCATCGTTTGACTTTTGAGGGGTCACACAATGATGACCATCCTAAGTTAAAGAAAGATCTTGATCATGCTCTTGTCGTGTCTCGTGTGCTAACTTCCGAGAAGGCTAAACTTGGGGTTGATCATGCTAGACTCAAAGAGGAGTTTGAGATACTTGACAAGGCCCACAAGGTCTTGAAGGGTGCTCACGCTAACCTCAAGGAGTCTCATGCTCAACTCCAAGTTAAGCTAATCAAGGAAAAGGCCACCTTTCCTCATATGGTATTAATTGATAATGCATGTGCTACTAACCCGTGTTGTGAGCATGTGCATCTTGTGGAGGAGAATGCCAAGTTGAAGGATCAACTTGAGAAAGGCCTTGTGACATGCATTCAAGGTGAGAAGAACCTCAACGACCTTTTGAGCAATCAAAAGGAAGTTGTGGCCATGGAAGGAATTGGGTTTGCACCCAAGTCCAAGAGCAAGAAGAAGAAGAACAACAAGACCAAACGTCCTCCTCCTCTCAAGCAAACGTTTGTGAAAGAGGGAGAGGGTGCTCCTAAGGAGAAGAAGGAAAAAGTGAAGGGAGTTGATGTCCAAAAGGGCAAAAGCATTTCCTCAAACAAAGCCGGCGACTTTAACCCATCATATGTGTTGTGCCGTGCTAGTGATGGACATGTTTTTGCTAAATGTGTTGGTTCTCCTTATGAGTACATTGAATGGTCTATTTGGGTTCAAAAGACCCTTGTTACTAACATCAAAGGACCCATTACTAAATGGGTACCTAAAACCAAGCATTGATCTCTTGTAGGTGTTTTCTTCCGGTGGGGGATCATGGTTGCTCGATAGTGGAGCAACAAATCATATGACCGGGAGCAAGGACTTGGTGGTGGACGTGCAAAAGATTCCATCTATGCCCACCAATGCCGAGTGGGGTGATGCATCACATTCTAAGGTATTGGGTCTCGGCAAGGTTGTCATTTCTCATGATCTAACGATTGAGAAAGTCATGCTTGTTGAGTCCCTTGCATACAATTTTCTTTCCGTTCATCAACTTGCACTCATGGGTTTTGCTACTTTCTTTGACATTGATACCGTGGCCCTCTTGTGGAGCAAGACTCTTAAAGTAGCCTTTGTTGGGCATGTCGAGAACGGTCTCTATGTGATTAACTTTTCGGAGCGACCCACTAAGACCGTGACATGCCTAATGGCTAAAGTTGACATGGGATGGATTTGGCATCGCTGTTTAGCCCACGTTAATATGAGATCTTTGCAAAGTCTTCTCAAGGGGGACCATGTTCGTGGACTAACAAATGTTAGTTTTGCCAAAGATCGTGCTTGCAGTGCTTGTATTGAAGGAAAGCTTCATGAGAAGGCTCACCCTCCCTCAACCATCATCTACTCGAAGAGACCCTTGGAGCTCCTTCACATGGATCTCTTTGGGCCTCCATCTTTTGATAGTCTTGGAGGTAGAAAGTATTGCTTGGTAATTGTGGATGATTATTCAAGATACACTTGGGTATACTTCTTCAAGAGGAAGAGTGAGACTCAACAAACCGTCATCGACTTTGCAAATGAAGCTCAACGTCAACATAATGCAAAGATCTTGACAATCAGAAGTGACAACGGCACCGAGTTCAGAAACTACACCTTGGATGAGTTTCTTAGTGATGAGGGGATCAAGCACCAATATGCTGCTCCATATACCCCTCAACAAAATGGTGTTGCGGAGAGGAAGAACCAGACGTTGATGGATGCGGCTAGGACCATGATGGCGGAGTTCAAGTCTCCATACAACTTTTGGGCCGAAGCCATCAACACCGCATGTCATGCATCCAATCGGCTCTATCTTCGCAAAGGCTTGAACAAGACTCCTTATGAGATATTCACCGGCAACAAGCCCAACCTCAAGTACTTCTGGGTGTTCGGTTGTAAGTGTTTCATTCTCAATAAAGGTGTTCGTTTGTCCAAATTTGAGGCTAGAGCTCATGAGGGCATATTTGTTGGTTATGCTACAAACTCTCATGCTTACCGTGTTCTCAACAAGTCCACCGGACTCATTGAGGAGACGTGTAACGTGGAGTTTGACGAAAATAACGGCTCCCAAGTGGAGAAAAGTGGCACTTGTGATGTAGGTGATGAAATTCCTCCCCGAGCCATAAGAAGAATGGGTATTGGTCAAATTCTACCCATTGAGGAACCCCTTGTGGCCGAAGGAGAAGGACAATGCTCCACTAAAGTGGAGCCATCACCTCCCCAAGACCCACACGCTTCCGAAGAACAAAGTGAAGGCCCTCATCCTCTGGAACAAGACCAAGGGCAAGATCAACCTCAAGATGGTGGTGAACCTCTAAATGATGCCCAAGGTCAAGTTCTCCCCCTCGAGCAAGTTCAAGATCATGAGCAAGCTCAAGATGAAGAACAAGCTCAAGACGGCGCTCAAGATGATCAAGTTAACCCTCCTCCTTCCACACCTGAGGAGGAATTAGAGCGTCGTGCCACGAAGATTGCTTCCAAGCTCACCACCCAAGGCCATCTCATGGAAAACGTGGTTGGAAGCCTAAGAAAGGGGGTAAGCACTCGTAGACAATTAGCAAACTATTGTGAACATCACGCGTTTGTCTCTTGTGTTGAACCCCAAAAGGTCTATGAGGCGCTCGAAGACTCGGATTGGCTCAATGCCATGCATGAAGAACTCAACAACTTCGAGTACAACAAGGTGTGGAGATTGGTGCCAAGACCATCGGGGAACCACAATGTCATTGGAACCAAGTGGATCTTCAAGAACAAGCAAGATGTTCATGGGAACATCATTCGCAACAAGGCAAGATTGGTAGCACAGGGCTACTCCCAAGTCAAGGGTATCGACTACGGTGAAACCTTTGCTCCCGTTGCTCGTCTTGAATCCATTCGTTTGTTGATTGCTTATGCTTCCCATCACAACTTTAAGTTGCAACAAATGGATGTGAAAAGTGCTTTTCTTAATGGTCCTATTAATGAGTTGGTCTATGTCAAGCAACCCCCCGGGTTTGAGAACCCCTACTTCCCGGATCATGTGTACCAACTCGATAAGGCACACTATGGCCTTAAACAAGCCCCATGTGTGTGGTATGACCACCTTACCGAGTTGCTACAAGATCGTGGATTTGAAGTGGGACAAATCGATCCCACTCTTTTTACTAAGAAGGTCAAAGGGGAGTTGTTTGCATGCCAATTATATGTTGATGATATTATCTTTGGTTCCCCTAACAAAGCTTTCAATGAGGAATTTGCCGCTCTCATGACCTCCAAGTTCAAGATGTCTTCGGTGGGAGAGTTGAAGTTCTTCCTTGGTTTTGATATCAAACAAAGAAGAGAAGGAACCTTCATCAACCAAACCAAATACACTCAAGACATGCTCAAAAGATTCAAGCTAAGTGATGTCAAGCCGGCTACTACACCAATGCCTACCAAGTGCCAACTTGACATTGATCCCAATGGTAAAGCGGTGGATCAAAAGGTATATCGCTCCATGATTGGCTCCTTGCTTTACCTTTGTGCATCTAGACCGGATATCATGTTGAGTGTGGGAATGTGTGCACGGTTTCAAGCCGCACCGAAGGAAAGTCACTATGTGGCGGTCAAGTGAATCTTTCGATATTTGGCTCATACCCCAAACTTTGGCTTATGGTACCCAAGAGGGGCAAACTTCAAGCTTGAAGGTTTTACGGATTCCGATTGGGCGGGAGACAAAGTGGATACGAAGTCCACTTCCGGAGGGTGCCAGTTTCTTGGGTGCTCTTTGGTGAGTTGGTCTTCCAAGAAGCAAAGTTGTGTATCTCTCTCGTCCACCGAAGCGGAATATGTGGCGGCCGGTAGTTGTTGTGCACAACTTTTATGGATGAGGCAAACTTTAAAGGAATACGGTGTCATTTGTGACAAAGTGCCTCTTTGGTGTGACAACGAAAGTGCCATCAAGATTTCTCTCAACCCAGTGCAACACTTCAAGACGAAGCATATTGAGATTCGGTATCATTTCATCCGGGATCACATTAGGCGAGGGGAGATCAAGCTCAAGTATGTCAACACTCATGCTAACCTTGCAGATATTTTCACGAAGCCCTTGGATGAAGCAAGATTTCGCGAGTTAAGGCATGAGCTAAATATCATTGATTCGAGCAATGTGACTTGAACCCGTGCACCCCCCACCACAGTCAACGTGTTGTCTAGTTTAGGTGTAGGCATGGACATAGGGGGAGTGTTTTTCTCTCAATGAACTCTCCCTCCCCCCATTATGCATAAATCGATCACCTCTTTCACATTACCCATTTTTGATGGTACTTGTGCTTCAAAGATGAGTTTTGGTCATGGGCCCAAGGATAATTCTTCGCGGTGCCATACCAACTAACTCAAACATAGGTGGCTCCGGCCACCGCCCTCTCCTTTTTGAGAGGGTGGGTTGCGCGGCTGCTTCTTGTTGTCTTTCTGCCCTTAGGTTGGTTGTGTTCTTGTGGTGTCTTTTGTGCTAAATGTTTCTTTGCAAAGGCCTCTTTTCATGTGTCGAAACATGCATTTTCTTGAGCTCACGGTACTACCGCAGCCTGCTACAGTACTACCGCGTGAGGGGAGCACGGTACTACCGCCCCCACGCGGCAGTAATTTTTTTACTGCCGCCTAGGAAGAGCGGTAATACCGCTTCGGTGCGGTACTTCCGCCCAAGCGGTACTACCGCAATGACCTGCGGTACTACCGTGACGACTCGGGCGCGTGGGGATAAGGACGGGCAGGGGGAGTTCTAACTCCCCCATACCCATTCGCCCGTTCCCCATCTCGTCTCTCTCTCTCTCTCCCTCGCTCAAGAACGGAGCCGGCGTCCGTCGCTGGATCTTCGCCTCCGGCTGCCCTCCCGTGATTCCGTCCGGTGGGATCGTTCCCCACCACGTGCTCTTGCTATGGACCAAGGTCTTTCCCCAACTCCCTCTCCTTGTTGTTTGCGTTTGTTGTTTCTAGGTTTTGGGGGAGACTTGTGTGTTCTTGAGATTCCTAGGCTTAATCTGTGCAAGAGTAGGATGAAGGAGCGTAGTTTTGCGTAGGAATTATACTTGTACTTTGTCCTGTGCTAGATTTGATCACCATAGCACTGTTGGGATTTCGCGGTTCTTTTCAGATTCAAACCGTCGTTTGGATCTGACGCGGTGCAGTACTACCGCCCAACTGGCGCGGTACTATCGCTCGTTCGGTACTACCGCCCTCTGGCACGGTACTACCGCACTCACTGCGGCACTAAAATTGTACTGCCCCTCCAACCACGGTACTACCGCGTCCTGGAGCGGTACTAAAATTTTAGTACCGCAGGTTCTCGCAGTACTACCGCACTTCACATCTATCTCATGGCAACTTTTCACGTATACTTTCTATGTGTTTCTTGTGCTTTGCTGTGGTCTTTGCATTGATCTTCTTCGCGTTCGTTGGTGTTTTGCGTGTGTGTCTCAGGTGGTGGCTCTCACCGGTCCAATCCCAGTCGTGACACTGGCTCCAAGCGTCTGCGCAACCCAGGTGAAGCACCAGAGGGCTCTTCTGCCCCCAAGCGCAATGTCAAGACTTCAGCTAGCAAGCACAAGGAGCCCACTAAGGGCATGGATGAGATATCCCAGTCAGAGTACGTCTGTCTCAGGCAACTCCACCCGTATGTGCACCCTCGTTCTTCTGTCAGAGGTTGTGAGCTGTTTTGGAACAAGCAACAGACTCTCATCTATCTGGATGTCATCAAAAACAAGCAGAATACCTATGTGGATGTGAAATGGATTGAAATGCATCACATGAGGAAGGACAAGTTCCGTGACTACTTTGGAGAGGCTCTGGACTTGGTGGAGTAGTTTGGCATTGAGCATGTGATATCCTTTCACCTTGACTATGACCCTGAGCTTATCTGTCAGTTCTTTGTCTCAGTTTACTTTCACTCTAATGAGGAGCGGAGGATGACCTGGATGACCAATGGCCGTCAACTGACTGCTACCTGGAAGGAGTTCATGGATTTGCTCCAGGTTCCTGATGATGGGCTCGACACTCCAGTGGGTGTTCGCCCCCATGCCAATGCTGAGTCTGCCAACAAGGACAAGCTTGCACCATACCTTGTTGAGAAGGTGCTCCCCAATGGCAAGACAGCGTTGGTGCTCAACTCTTTTCTGGATATCATGTATCGCATCTTCCGCAACTCCTTGTTCCCTCGCATTAGTGACAAAGACAAGGTTCATGCCTATATGGTGGATATGATGCTCATTTGCGAGGAGGCTCGTTTGTCTCAGTCTCAGCCACTTGATATTTCACACATCGTGTGGTGTGAGCTTCGGTTTCCAGTGTTCAACCGCAAGGTGCCTACCTATGGGGCCTATCTGTTTCTGCTGATCTTGAAGACTTGGGAGAAGATGTTCCCTGGTGAGGAGTTCCTTGCTCCAGACTGGATTCGCCATGATCCCATCTGTCTGCGTGTCAAACCCAACTGGACCAACACCACTACTCGTGCCGAGGCATCTGCTGCTAGGGCTACTGTTGATGAGGAGGATGCTGGCGCCAAGGATGTTGCTGAGGGCCGTGCTGCTAGGCCTTCCCAGAGTTCCTCTATGCCATCGTGGGCCAAGAAGCTGAAGGACAAGATGAAGACTCTTTTCTGCATGCAAGCCAAGGGGCAGTACAGGACTCACGTGGCGTCCAAGGAGAGTCGTCGCAGGGACAAGAAGATCTTGTAGCTCTATGGTGAGGATGTGTCTGGCGGGTCTGAGGAGCGCATCACTCTAGAGGCCGAGTGGATGGAGAAGCAAGGCTTCAGGTGGACTGATTCTGAGGAGGACATCGAGGAGACCATCCCTGCTGCCGAGGAGACCGACGGAGAGGGTTGGGACGAGTTCCCTGCTTGAGCCACCTCTTATGTGTAGGTGTCCTCTCTGCCTTTTTGGCGTCTCGATGCCAAAGGGGGAGAGAGAGTGTAGGGATTTGCGAGTCGTGTGTGTCGTCTTTCGTGTGTCGGTGTGTTTGCTGCTTTCTCAGTTGAACTATTTGCTGCTTTCTCGGTTGAACTATTTGCTGCTTTCTCGTTTGAACCTCGGTTGCTTTACTTCTTATGGTGTAAGACATATGCACTCTATCTATCCTAGCAAGCTTGTGATATATTGTGCTACCTTTATGCTATGCTCTACTTCGATGTTAATTATCGTGCCTTGGTCTCTAAAATATAGGGGGAGTGTTGATCCTAGTTTGTGTGCTATGCAGTCCAAAGAATTCATCTAGATTGCACACATCTAGGGGGAGCCCGTCTATATTTTAGAGAGGTGGGGTTTGCCCTTGCTCAAAATTATCTTATCTATGTGCAAATCCCGTATTGTCATCAATCCACCAAAAAGGGGGAGATTGTAAGGGCATATTTATCCCTTAGGTGTTTTGGTGATTGATGACAATGCTTTTGCGGACTAATCGTGTGCCTTGAGTTTCTCAGATACTTCATCACTAGGCACGAGACGATTCGGTGCCCCTCGGAGACTATTGAAGTCGGTGTTGTTCTACGTTTCTCTTTGGTGGATTTGAGTCGTAGGAGAGCCGTACTATTAAGAGGGGGTCCGCGTCGGAAAGGTTTGGGTGGAATCAACACGTACACTTGTCCTACCTTTCCTTGCACTTTGGAGCATCTCTTCGTTATCCTAGTTGTGCCTAAACCTGACGGCTACTGTTGTACTTGCGATAATACCGCAAGCACCAGCGGTAGTACCGCTGTGGGTCATGGTAGTACCGCTCCTCTGGAGCCTTAGTACCGTGGCTCCCAGGCCTAGTGCCGCTCCGGTACAGTAGTAGGGGCGGATGTAATGTTTTACATCCGCGCCACCACGGTAGTACCGCTCCCCAGGAGTCGTAGTACCATGGCCCTCCTACCTAGTACCGCGGCGTCACGGTAGTAGGAGCGGATGTAATTTTTTACATCCGCGCCTCAACGGTAGTACCACGCCTCGTGCGCGGTAGTACCGTGTCGGGTTTTTGCACTGTCTCATCTTCAGCGGAAGTAGGCACGGATGTAATTTATTTCATCCGCGCTCTTCGTAGGCAATGACTTTCCTGCCTTGCGATAGTACCGCAAGGGGGAGCGGTAGTATTGTACCCAAGTCAGGCAAGTCCCGGCCTCTGCTGCTGCCGCGGAAGTACCGTGGTCCGCCATGGTAGTACCGCGCGGCCTTGCGGTAGTACCGCGCGGCCTTGCGGTAGTACCGCGCCCCTGGAGCGGTAGTACCGCGTGTTGCAGGCTGAACTTGAGGATAACGGTTGGATCTCTTCCACGAGTATAAAAGGGGCGTCTCCTACCTCTAGTTGACCACCTCTTCCACCTCTAAGCTCCATTGTTGCTCTAAGCTCCATTTTCGCCCGATCTCTCTCCCTAGCCAATCAAACTTGTTGATTTGCTCGGGATTGGGTGACAAGGGCCCGATCTACACTTCCACCATGAGATATTCGATTCCCCCCACTTATCCCTAGAGGATCTTGTTACTCTTGGGTGTTTGATCACCCTAGACGGTTGAGGTCACCTCGAAGCCATACTCCATTGTGTTGAAGCTTCGTGGTGTTGTTGGGAGCCTCCAATTGTTGTGGAGATTGCCCCAACCTTGTTTGTAAAGGTTCGGTCGCCGCCTTCAAGGGCACCAATAGTGGAATCACGGCATCTCGCATTGTGTGAGGGCGTGAGGAGAATACGGTGGCCCTATTGGCTTCTTGGGGAGCATTGTGCCTCCACACCACTCTAAAGAAGACGTACTTCCCTTTAAAAGGAAGGAACTTCGGTAACACATCCTCGTCTCCACCGGCTCCACTCTTGGTTATTTCGTGCCTTTACTTTTGCAAGCCTACTTGTGTTGTATCCCTTGCTTGCTTATGTGCTAGTTGTTATTGCATCATATAGGTTTCTCACTTAGTTGCACATCTAGACAACCTATTTTGTTGCAAAGTTTAATTTGGTAAAGAAAAGCTTAAAAATTGTTAGTTGCCTATTCACCCCCCCCCCCCCTCTAGTCAACCATATCGATCCTTTCAGGAGGCAACCCAATTTTTCTTTATGTTTTTTGTTTTTACTCCTGCTTAGTAATAAATCTTGCATCTACCTTCTGGTTAGATGCGCTTTTATCTTTTAATTAGTGTTTGTGCCAAGTGGAACCTATAGGATAACCTACGATGATAGTTGGTTTGATTCTGCTGAAAAACAGAAACTTTGCACGCACGAATATAAATTTGTTAAATCACAGGAACGTGATTTTTCATTAATTCTTTTTTCTGATGTTCAATAAACAAATTTTCCAGGACTTCCTATTTTGGTAGGATTTTTAGAGTTCCAGAAGTTTGCTTTAGTTGCAGATTGCTACAGACTGTTCTGTTTTTGACAGATTCTGTTTTTCGTGTGTTGTTTGCTTATTTCAATGCATCTATGGCTAGTAATTAAGTCTATGAACCATAAAGAAGTTGGAATACAGTAGGTTTAACACCAAAATAAATAAATAATGAGTTCATTGTAGTACCTTATGTGGTGGTTTTGTTTTCTTTCACTAACGGAGCTTATAAGATTTCCTGTTGAGTTTTGTGTTGTGAAGTTTTCAAGTTTTGGGTAAAGCTTTTATGCACTATGGAATAAGGAGTGGCAAGAGCCTAAGCTTGGGGATGCTTATGGCACCCCAAGATATTCAAGAATAGCCAAAAGCCTAATCTTGGGGATGCCCCGGGAAGGCATCCCCTCTTTCGTCTTCGTTCATTAGTAACTTTACTTGGAGCTATATTTTTATTCGCCACATGATATGTGTTTTGCTTGGAGCGTCGTGTATTATATTAGTCTTTGCTTTTTAATTTACCACAATAATCCTTGCTGTACACACCTTTTGGGAGAAGCCTATTTGATTAGAATTTGCTAGAATACTCTATGTGCTTCACTTATATCTTTTGAGCTTGATAGTTTTTGCTCTAGTGCTTCACTTATACCTTTTAGAGCACAGTGGTGTCTTAATTTTGAAGAAATTGCTAGTCTCTCATGCTTCACTTATATTATTTTGAGAGTCTTTTAGAACAGAATGGTATTTGCTATGATCATAAAGTTGGTCCTAGAATGATGAGCATCCCAAGTTGGGTATAATAAAAACTATCATGGAAAGTGAATTGGATGCTATGATCAATTTGATGCTTGATAATTGTTTTGAGATATAGAGGTAGTGATGTTAAAGTCATGCTAGTTGGGTGATTATGAATTTAAAGAATGCTTGAGTTGAAGCTTGTGATTCCCGTAGCATGCACGTATGGTGAACCGCTTTGTGATGAAGTTGGAGCACAATTTTATTTATTGATTGTCTTCCTTATGAGTGGCGGTCGGGGACGAGCGATGGACTTTTCCTACCAATCTATCCCCCTAGGAGCATGCGCGTAGTGCTTTGGTTTTTGATGACTTCTAAATTTTTGCAACAAGTATATGAGTTCTTTTGATTAATGTTGAGTCCATGGATTATACGCACTCTTTCACCCTTCCACCATTGCTAGCCTCTCTTGTATCGTGCAATTTTCGCCGGTACCATACACCCAACATTTACCTTCCTCAAAACAGCCACCATACCTACCTATTATGGCATTTCCATAGCCATTCCGAGATATATTGCCATGCAACTTTCCACCGTTCCGTTCATATGACACGCATTACTTTTGTCATATTGCTTTTTGCATGATCATGTAGTTGACATTGTATTTGTGGCAAGGCCACTTTCATAATTTTCATACATGTCGCTCATGATTCATTGCATATCCCGGTACACCGCCGGAGGCATTCATATAGAGTCATATCTTGTTCTAGCTTCGAGTTGTAAATCCATAAAAGTGTGATGATCTTCATTATTAGAGCATTGTCCTAGTGAGGAAAGGATGATGAAGACTATGATTCCCCCACAAGTCGGGAGAGACTTTGGACTTTACAAAAAAAAGGGGGAAAAGAAAAAAAGAAGGAAAAAAAAGAGAAAGGCCAAAAAGAAAAAAAGATAGGCCAAAGAAAAAAAGAAAAAAATGAGAGAAAAAGAGAGAAGGGACAATGCTACTATCTCTTTTTCCACACTTGTGCTTTAAAATAGCACCATGATCTTCATGTTAGAGAGTCTCATATGTTGTCACTTTCATATACTAGTGGCAATTTTTCATTATAGAACTTGGCTTGTATATTCCAATGATGGGCTTCCTCAAAATGCCCTAGGTCTTCGTGAGCAAGCAAGTTGGATGCACACCCACTTAGTTTATTTTGTTGAGCTTTCATATATTTATAGCTCTAGTGCATCCGTTACATGGCAATCCCTACTCACTCACATTGATATCTACTAATGGGCATCTCCATAGCCCGTTGATACGCCTAGTTGATGTGAGACTATCTTCTCATTTTTGTCTTCTCCACAACCACCCTTCTATTCCACATATAGTGCTATGTCCATGGCTCACGCTCATGTATTGCGTGAAAGTTGAAAAAGTTTGAGATTATTAAAGTATGAAACAATTGCTTGGCTTGTCATCGGGATTGTGCATGATTAAATACTTTGTGTGATGAAGATAGAGCATAGCCAGACTATATGATTTTGTAGGGATAACTTTCTTTAGCCATGTTATTTTGAGAAGACATGATTACTTTGATTAGTATGCTTGAAGTATTACTATTTCTTATGTCAATATGAACATTCATGCCACAATAAAGAAAATTACATTGAGAATTATTCTAGGTAGCATTCCACATCAAAAATTCTGTTTTTATCATTTACCTACTCGAGGACGAGCAGGAATTAAGCTTGGGGATGCCTGATACGTCTCCAACGTATCTATAATTTTTGATTGTCCCATGCTATTATATTACCCCTTTTGGATGTTTATGGGCTTTATTTTACACATTTATATCATTTTTGGGACTAACCTACTAACCGGAGGCCCAACCCATATTGTTGTTTTTTTGCCTATTTTAGTATTTTGAAGAGAAGGAACATCAAACATAGTCCAAACGGAATGAAACCTTCGGGAGCGTGATTTTTGGAACGAACATGATCCAGAGAGCTTGGAGTGCAAGTCAAGAAGCTTCTGAGGGCCCCACGAGATAGGGAGCCCCCCCCCCCCCTGTAGGGCGCGCCCCCTGTCTCGTGGGCCCCTCGGGCGGCCACCGACGTACTTCTTCCTCCTATATATACCTACATACCCCGAAAACATCCAGGAGCACCACGAAACACAATTTCCACCGCCGTAAACTTCTGTATCCGTGAGATCCCATCTTGGAGCCTTCGCCGGCACTCTGCCGGAGGGGGAATCAACCACGGAGGGCCTCCACATCAACATCCTTGCCCCTCCGATGAGTTGTGAGTAGTTTACCACAGACCTATGGGTCCATAGTTATTAGATAGATGGCTTCTTCTCTCTTTTTGGGATCTCAATACAATGTTCTCCCCCTCTCTTGTGGAGATCTATTCGATGTAAACTCTTTTTGCGGTGTGTTTGTCGAGATCCGATGAATTGTGGGTTTATGATCAAGTTTATCTATGAATAATATTTGAATCTTCTCTAAATTCTTTTATGTATGATTGAGTTATCTTTGCAAGTCTCTTCGA
Organism: Triticum timopheevii; assembly: GCA_963921465.1. Classification (NCBI taxonomy): domain Eukaryota; kingdom Viridiplantae; phylum Streptophyta; class Magnoliopsida; order Poales; family Poaceae; genus Triticum; species Triticum timopheevii. The sequence goes on from OY997264.1 coordinate 108,260,004, forward strand.
ATTATCAGTTTGGTTTGGCCTACTAGATTGGTCTTTCTTGCCATGGGAGAAGTGCTTAGCTTTGGGTTCAATCTTGCGGTGTTCTTACCCAGTGACAGAAAGGGTTGCAAGACACGTATTGTATTGTTGCCATCGAGGATAACAAGATGGGGTTTATATCATATTGCATGTGTTTATCCCTCTACATCATGTCATCTTGCTTAATGTGTTACTCTGTTCTTATGAACTTAATACTCGAGATGCAGGCAGGAGTCGGTCGATGTGTGGAGTAATAGTAGTAGATGCAGGCAGGAGTCGGTCTACTTGTTATGGACGTGATGCCTATATACATGATCATGCCTAGATAATCTCATAACTATGCGCTTTTCTATCAATTGCTCGACAGTAATTTGTTCACCCACCGTAATACTTATGCTATCTTGAGAGAAGCCTCTAGTGAAACCTATGGCCCCCGGGTCTATCTCTTATCATATTTGCTTTCAATCTACCATTATTCGCATCTTTACTTTTTGCATCTATATTATAAAATACCAAAAATATATTTATCTTATAATACTATCTTTATTAGATCTCACTTTCGCAAGTGGCCGTGAAGGGATTGACAACCTCTTTATTGCGTTGGTTGCGAGTTCTCGGTTTGTTTGTGTAGGTGCGTGGGACTTTTGAGGAGCCTCCTACTGGATTGATACCTTGGTTCTCAAAACTGAGGGAAATACTTATGCTACACTTTGCTGCATCACCCTCTCCTCTTCGAGGAAAACCAACGCAAGCTCAAGACGTAGCAGTGGCGCTGCGGTGGGCGGGGCTGGGCCTAGCAGGCCGGCTGTCTACTGGGCCGCTAGTGGGCTGCCAGGTAAGGCCTGGTGAGTTCTCACTATCTCTCTCTCTGGTTTTTCTATTTTGTTTTCTTTTTTCTATTTATGCAAATTTGTTTTAATTTTGTTTTCAAACCAAATCACTTTTAAAAATTCTGAAAATAGTTATGGGCACTAAATGAATTACTCCAGAGGCCCTCAACTAATTCCAAAATTATTGGCGCATTTAAAAATATTTATAGTATTTAAATGCCCCAATTCAAATACAATATGAGTTAATTCAAAAATAGAATGGCCTAAAAATATGTGCATCATTTTTGGCAGAGGTTTTCACCTTTACCAGAAATCATGAACATTTTCATAGGGCATTTTGGGTTCATTGAAAAAGATTTTATTTTGACCCTAGTTGAATTCATTAGTTGCTAGGGTTTATCAGTCCCCATTTCAAGTTTCTTTCAAATTTAAACATGATGCAAGAACCAAGCTAGACCAAGTGCAAGGTAAAGCTAGGGATGTGACAAATTTTGGGACTAACCTATTAACCTAGAGCCCGGTGCCAGTTTCTGTTTTTTCATTGTTTTTGAGTTTCGCAGAAAAGGAATATCAAACACAGTCCAATTGACCTGAAAATTTAGAGAGATTATTTTTGGACCAAGAGAAGCCCACGAAGCATCGAAGACAGACCAGAAGAGTCCTGATTCAACCACGAGGGTGGAGGGCGCGTCCTACCCCCCTAGCGCGCCCCCTACCTTGGGGCTGACTCGGGGACCCCCTGACCTGTTCCCGACGCCAACACCTCTTATATATCCAAAAACTTCCAGAACAGAACCTAGATCGGGAGTTCCGCCGCCGCAAGCCTCTATAGCCTCCAAAAAGCAATCGGGACCCTGTTCCGGCACCCTGCCGGAGGGGGGAATCATCACCGTTGGCCATCTTCATCATCCCGGCGCTCTCCATGACGAGGAGGGAGTAGTTCACCCTCGGGGCGAGCGTATGTACCAGTAGCTATGTGTTTGATCTCTCTCTCTCTCTCTCTCTCTCTCTCTCTCTTCTTCTTCTTCTTCTTCTTCTTCTTCTTCTTCTTCTTCTTCTTCTTGCTTCGGCACGATCTTGATGTACCGAGAGCTTTGCTATTATAGTTGGATCTTATGATGTTTCTCCCCCTCTACCTTCTTGTAATGGATTGAGTTTTCCCTTTGAAGTTACCTTATCGGATTGAGTCTTTAAGGATTTGAGAACACTTGATGTATGTCTTGCATGTGCTTATCTCTGGTGACAATGGGATATTCACGTGATCCACTTGATGTATGTTTTGGTGATCAACTTGCGGGTTCAGTGACCTTGTGAACTTATGCATAGGGGTTGGCACATGTTTTCGTCTTGACTCTCCGGTAGAAACTTTGGGGCACTCTTTGAAGTCCTTTGTGTTGGTTTGAATAGATGAATCTGAGATTGTGTGCTGCATATCGTATAATCAAACCCGCGGATACTTGAGGTAACATTAGGGTTTTGGTTGATGTGTGTCTTAAGGTGTTATTTTACTATGAACTCTAGGGTTGTTTGTGACACTTATAGGAATAGCCCAATGGATTGATCGGAAAGAATAACTTTGAGGTGGTTTCGTACCCTACAATAATCTCTTCGTTTGTTCTCCGCTATTAGTGACTTTGCAGTGACTCTTTGTTGCACGTCGAGGGAGTGTTATATGATCCAATTATGTTATCATTGTTGAGAAAACTTGCACTAGTGAAAGTATGAACCCTAGGCCTTGTTTACAAGCATTGCAATACCGTTGTAGCCCAAGTAAAGTTGTCGTGTCAGTTCCTTAGTGACCCGGGGTCATTTCGGACATATCAGGTCAGGTTGCCCAGTGGCTATAAATAGCCCACCCCCTACACCATAAATTGGTGGCTGCTCAGAGTTAGTGCACGGCTTTTGTCGTTTGAGAGCAACCCACCTCGAAGCCTTTGAGAGAGAGAAATCCTTGCGAGGACCAAGCCCAAACACCCAGAGCCAAAGAGTGTTAGGCATCACTGAAGTCTTTCTGTCCGTGTGATCTGAATACTTGTTACACTTGAGGACTATGAATCCTCCAGCCGGTTAGGCGTCGCATTCTGAGCATCCAAGAGTAATTTTGGATTGCCGGTGAACAAAGTCTGTGAAGGTTCGGAAGTCTACCTTGAAGACTTACCAGAGTGATTGGGCGAGGACTGTGTGTCCTTAGCTCAAGGGGAATAAGGTGAAGACACGGTCTTCTGAGTTAAATCTCAGCCTCCCTAACCAGACGTACAGTTGTCACAGCAACTGGAACTGGTCCAACAAATCCCGTGTCTTCAACAAGTGACTGGTTCTATCCTCTCCCTTCCTTTACTTAGAGTTTGTCTTCGTGAAGTTACTGCCTATCTGTCGTACATGTTTGACTTCACTGCTTGACTACTATCGTTGATTGGCTTCATACTATCTTCCATCCTGATCCTTACTACTTAGCTGCTATTAGTCCTGTACTTTCACATCATTGCATACTTGACTATGGTTTGCTTATTATAGTTTATCTTCCGCTGCATATCAATTAGGTCATTTCTACTGTTTGTCTTCAAAACTTCCATGTTTTGAAGACTTTCATAAAAATCGCCTATTCACCCCCCCCCCCTCTAGTCGATACTAGCACTTTCAATTGGTATCAGAGCAAGGTACTCCCTTGTTCTGTGTGATTCGGTTTAACCACCTGGAGTTTTAGCTATGTCGACTGCAGGGATAATCAAAGTCTCCGTTGCTTGCCCCGTGTTCGATGGAACTGAATATCCCTACTGGAAGAACAAGATGTGTATGCATCTTGAAGCCATTGATGTCGACCTCTGGTATGTCGTCAAGAACGGCGTTCCCAAAACTGGTGAAGGTGTCACCCCTACTGATGTCAAGAAGTTCATTCAACTGAACTCTACTGCCAAGAACATTATCTGTGGTCATCTAACCAAAGGACAGTATGGCCGTGTGAGTGCTCTGGAAACGTCGAAGCTAGTCTGGGACTGGCTATCCAAGGTCAACGAAGGCATCTCAACCCAGAGAGATCAAAGGATCAGTGTTCTTCGCAACCTCTTAAACCGCTTCAAGAGAAACGACAATGAAAATGTCTAGCTCACATTCGATCGCCTCACTAACATCACAAATGAGCTTCAAGCTCTCGACGCAACTGAGATTACCAAGCATGAAATTGTCAAGACACTACTGAGATCACTGGACATCTCCTTTGACACCCTTGCCCTCATGATACAAGAACGTCCTGACTTCAAGACACTCGATCCGTATGATATACTTGAGAGGCTCAACACACATGAGTTCCAGCTTTCTGAGAAAAGAGATATCTATGGTCCCAACTATGGCCGAACTCGCGCATTAAAGGCAAAAGTTGTTTCCTCATCTGAAGAAGAATCTGACTGCAGTTCTGATGATCCTGAAGACATTGGAAAGGAACTCGCTATGCTTGTGAAGAAGTTCCAGAAGTTCACTAAGAAGAAAGGCTTCAGAAAGTCTTCACGATTCAGCTCAAGAAATGATGAAGCTTCCACTCATGACCACAAGAAGAGAACATGTCACAAGTGCAAGAAACCCGGACACTATATCTCCGAGTGTCCACAGTGGGACAATGAGAAGAAGAAGAAGAAGAGCAAGGAATATGATTCTGATGACAAGAAGAAGAAGAAATCTTCAAAGTCTTCTTCCAAGTCCTCATCAAGGTCTTCATCTCATAAGAAGAGCTCATCTGGCAAGGCTTGTGCTTTTGTTGGCAAGGAAATGGATTCAGAAGAGGAGTCTGCTTCTGAGGAGGTGGAGGTGGAGTCTGGAGAGGAGTCCGACCCTGGCGTTGCAAGTCTGGCTCTAGCCACAGCCTATGTTGCCAAGTCCATCTTCAACACTGAAGACAATGACTTCCACACCAACGCTGAAGCTGATGACGAAGACGATCCTACTCCCACCTACTGCTTCATGGCACGTGGTGCCAAGGTAAAATCATGTGATGCTTACTTTCAAACATCAAGTGAAGATGACTCTGACTGTGAATCCAAACCTAGCTACAAAACACTTGCTAAAATTGCAACTGAACAACAAAAGGCTATGGAACATACTCAAAAACTGTTAGACAAAAGCGATGACATGTTGGACGCGGAAATGACACGTTCACAGTCCTTAGTTGAAGATATAAAAAATCTTCATGCTAAGTACCAAGAACTTGAAAGTCGTCATGAAACGCTCTCAACCACTTATGAAAAGCTCTCCTATGATTATCTTCAAAGGAAGCAAGAGCTTGAGAAATTGAGAGCGGCTCATGAAGATCTTCAAAAAGAGAATGAGTCACTTCGCGCTCAACAGATCAGTCCCGCTCAGGATGGATTTGAACCACCATGTCTAAAATGCATTGAGAGTGATAACGCTACATCTGTTGTTGAATGTTCCACTGCTGCTACTGTTTCATTGTCTTCACCTACTGATGTGGTTGCTAACCCCTCTGTGGAGGATACCACTACTATTGCTGATGAAAATGCTAGGTTGAAGACATTGCTTGAAACAGGGATGTATAAAAGTCTGAAAGGGCATCAAACACTTTGTGATGTCCTCAAAAAGCAGATTCTGAACCGAAACCCTAGGAAAGAGGGTGTTGGGTTCGAGAGGAAAATGAATGTTGATGGCTCGTACTGGAAGCCTGAGCAGTACCCCAAAACCACATGGGTTGCTGCAAAGGAACCTTCAGTAGATCCATCCACCTTATCTGGCTTTACCTGTGCTAATCCTATTATCATTGATGAATCCTTTAATGCAAACTATAAGCTGTTCAAGAATCAGAATGGTGAAGTGTTTGCCAGGTATATTGGTACTAACTGCAGGAATGGACCACCTATGAAGAAGATCTGGGTACCTAAACAGTGCATTGAGGATCTTCCTGTGAATGTCATCATGACACCACCAAGGAAGAAGACAAACCCCAGACCTATGGCTTCATATGGCCCAAAGGCTTCATACAGATACAGGACTCACCTGAGTCACCCTAACGCCAATGTTTTGTCGGGAAATCATACTCAGACTTATGAATATGAGCGTGTGTCTTCAAACCGCTATGTTCATAGAACTAAGAACTTTTCTGCATATTCATATGAGTATCATTCATCTCCTGCAAGGCTATTTGCTAGGGCTCCAAAGCCAAAATTCTCAGATGCTGCACTTAGACTCATTGCTTCTAAGCCACCCCTGAAAATGTGGGTGGCGAAGAAGAATTAACTTTCTTTTGCAAAGAAAGGTCTCCAGCCTGCAATCAATGGCGTCTGATGCTATTGTTGGGGACCTAAAACACATGAAGGACGTATGATAAAATGTCTTACTATATATTTCACATCTGAATCACTTACCAGTCATACTATGTGTCCTAACCTTGATCTAAGCTGTGACAATCCTTGTGTGTGTCAAATGCTTATGCTTCACAACACTCTTTGTGAAGCCTATCCTCCTAACTGCACTGTAGGGTATGTCACCAAAAGCTTCAGAATGGATTATGGACAGCGGATGCAAAAATCATATGACTGGTGATCGAAGTCTTCTCATGGACACAACCTTACGTCCATCCAACAAGAGTCACATCACATTTGCTGACACTGGTAAAAGCAAGGTATTGGGTCTAGGTAGAGTTGCAATCTCAAAGGATCAACACATGGATAAAGTGATGCTTGTTGAATCCCTTGGTTTCAACTTAATGTCTGTCTCAATGCTTTGTGACTTGAACATGATTGCGCTATTCGGAAAATATCGTTGCCTTGTACTAATGGAATCTGACAAGTCTCTAGTCTTTGAAGGGTATCAGAAAGATGATCTATACATGGTAGGTTTCTAAGCAGGTCCACAGCTTGACGTATGTCTTCTCACAAAAGCTTCAGAATGCTGGCTCTGGCATCGGAGGCTGGGGCATGCTGGCATGAGGAACTTACACTCACTCGTCAAAAAGAAGCATGTCATAGGCATCGAGGGTGTCAAGTTCAAGAAGGATCATCTGTGTGGTGCCTGCGAAGCTGGAAAGATGACTAGGGCAAAGCACCCCTCGAAGACAATCATGACAACATCTCAACCTTTCGAGCTGCTACACATGGACTTATTTGGACCTACTCACTACTCAACTCTCACAACAACTGCTTGTCTCTATGGCTTCGTCATTGTTGATGACTATTCAAGATACACTTGGGTGCATATAATTCTCTACAAGACTGAAGTGTAAGATGTCTTCAGACGCTTCGCCAATCAAGCAATGAACAATTATGGGGTGAAGATCAAGCATATCAGAAGTGACAATGGCACTGAATTCAAGAACACCGGTCTTAATCTTTATCTAGATACAATGGGAATCACTCATGAGTTCTCTGCTCCATACAAACCTCAGCAAAATGGCATCGTTGAGCGCAAGAACAGAACCCTCATTGAGATGGCTCGAACAATGCTCGATGAGTACAAGACACCAAGAAAGTTCTGGCCTGAAGCTATTGATACAGCATGTCACATCATCAACCGTGTTTACATCCATAAGCTTCTGAACAAAACATCCTATGAGCTCCTCACTGGCAAGAAGCCAAATGTCAGTTACTTCGGAGTATTTGGAGCTAGGTGCTGGATCAAGGATCCCCATCACAAGTCAAAATTTGCACCTAAAGCTCACGAAGGCTTCATGCTTGGCTATGGAAAGGACTCGCACTCCTACAGAGTCTTCGACCTCTATCTCTACAAAATCGTCGAAACTGTGGACGTGCGATTTGATGAAACAAATGGTTCACAAAGAGAACTCCAGCCAAGTACACTAGATGAAGCTCCGCCCAGCGAATCTATCAAGCTCATGGGAACTGGTGAAATCATGCCTTCTGAAGCACAGCCTGAAGAGGAACTTATCATTTCTACACCTAACCAACCTGAAGACAATGCTCAGACCGAAGACAATCCTCCCAATGATGAAAATGATCAGCAAGAGCAAAGTCTTCGTCCAGTTCATCCTCGTGTTGCAAATGAAGTACAAATTGAGAAGATAATTGACAGCATCAATGCACCTGGTCCACTCACTCGCTCAAGAGCAACACAGTTAGCAAATTTCTGTGGGCATTTTTCATTCGTGTGAATATCAGAACCCAAGAAAGTTGCTGAAGCTTTTATGGAACCTGAATGGATTCAAGCTATGCAAGAAGAACTTCAACAGTTCAAGCTGAACAATGTTTGGGAACTTGTCAAGCGACCTGACCCTCGCAAGCATAACATTATTGGAACAAAATGGATATATCGAAACAAGCAAGATGAGCATGGTCAAGTCGTTAGAAACAAAGCACGTCTTGTGGCTCAAGGATATACTCAAGTTGAAGGAATTGACTTCGATGATACATTTGCTCCTGTTGCTAGGCTTGAAGCTATTCGCATACTACTAGCCTATGCTAACCACCACAACATCTTGCTATATCAAATGGATGTGAAGAGTGCATTTCTCGACGGCAAGATTGAAGAAGAAGTATATGTCGCTCAACCACCTGGCTTTGAAGATCCAAAACATCCTGATATGGTGTACAAACTAAACAAAGCACTGTATGGCCTCAAACAAGCACCTTGGGCTTGGTATGATACGATCAAAGACTTCTTAAAGAGCAAAGGCTTCAAACCTGGATCTCTCGATCCCACACTCTTCACGAAGACATATGATGGTGAACTATTTGTGTGCCAAATATATGTGGATGACATTATCTTCGGCTGCACCAACCAGAAGTATAGTGATGAGTTTGGGTACATGATGCAAGAGCAATATCAGATGTCCATGATGGGTGAGCTGAAGTTCTTCCTTGGTCTTCTAATTCGTCAGCAAAGGAATGGCATCTTCATATCTCAAGAAAAATACCTCAAAGATTGTCTTGGAATGGAAGATTGCAAAGGTTACACGACGCCAATGCCAGCCAAACACCATCTTGGTCCCGACGACAATGGTAAAGAGTTTGATCAAAAGGTATACCGCTCCATGATTGGTTCTTTACTTTATCTATGTGCATCTAGGCCAGATATTATGCTTAGTGTTTGCATGTGTGCTCGATTCCAAGCGGCACCAAAGGAATCGCATCACTTAGCTGTGAAGCGAATTCTTCGATATTTGGCTTACACCCCAACACTCAGATTATGGTATCCAAAGGGCTCAAAATTTGGTTTGGTTGGATTCTCGGATGCTGATTATGCTGGTGACAAGGTGGATCGAAAGTCTACATCAGGCACATGTCACTTTCTGGGTCGATCACTTGTCTGTTGGTCTTCAAATAAGCAGAACTGTGTATCACTCTCAACTGATGAATCTGAATACATTGCTGCTGGATCTTGTTGCGCTCAGCTTCTATGGATGAAGCAAACTCTCAAGGACTATGGCATCAATCTGAAACAAGTACCTCTCTTCTGTGACAACAAAAGTGCCATCAAGATAGCCAACAATCCAGTCCAGCACTCGAAGACAAAGCACATTGAAATTCGTCATCACTTTCTCAGAGATCATGTCATGAAGAAGGATATTGACATCATTCATGTCAACACTGAAGAGCAACTGGCAAATATCTTCACAAAGCCCTTGGATGAGAAAAGGTTTTGCAAGTTATGGTGTGAGCTAAATATCTTGGAATCCTCAAATGTCCTGTGATCAGGCACACATCCTAACACTTATGCATGTTGATGACTTAGATGTGCAACACACTAAGTAAAGTATATCTTCAATCAATGAAGACTTACATTCTGAGTGTGAATACATTAACATGGAATTTGACTTTGGAGCGCCATGATAATTGTGCGCCATGTCTGGGTCTAATACTTCCTATACGGTGGGTAACGCCACCACCAAATTTCTCTGTTTAAAGTGTTTCACTCATGGCATTATTTTTGAAATGACTTCGCATTTGGTTTGTCTTCAGTTTGTTTTTTTATCTTCATGATTTTCTTCACTATGATGATTTGATTGATTTTTGATATATATATATATATATATATATATATATATATATATATATATATATATACTAGTGTTCTATCCTCTACAGCATTCACTTATATCTATGTCTTCCTAGTTGAATATTTTGAACTAAGTGAATGTGATCGGACCCTAACCTCTCTATGCTTTCTATCTCAAACTCTATCTGTCCAAATCATATGCATTCTATTGAAACTATCGAATGTCTTCTCTGCGTCCTAGTCAGCAGAAGGCACAAAGACAAACATTAAGTCTGTTTTAAATGACTCATCTTTATTGTTGAAATCCGGATAAGCCGGAACAACCATCCGACATGCCTAGCGGGCGTGGGTACGTGGGACAACTCTGAGTATGTTGCATGCTTGCCACGTGCCCCTCAGATGTGAACCGCCAGGGGCACCTGCGTAATTGTGCTGTGTCGCACACTTCCTTATAAATACATGTCCCCTGCGGTAAAGAAAACCTTCTTCCACCTCTCCACCTCGTCAAAACCCTAGCGCCACCGCTAGCTCTCAACGACGCCGGCGACGAAGCGCTTAGCTGCCGCGACTTCTCCGACGCCGTCCTCACGCTGACCGCGGACATCGTCCTCTCCGCCGTCGTCGTAGGTGTCCTCCGTCGCCAAGTTAGGGCACGGTGGATAGAACTGCTCGGTCTCCTGTTCATCCCATCTAGCAGTTCTTCATGCGGTAAATATAACTCTATTTTTACCATCTTTTTGATCTTCAAGATTCATCCTTTTTACCAAAAGTGGTTTCTGCCTACACAGTGTTAGATCTATTCTGTCTGCATCTCATACTGCCTAGTCAATTCACTTAAACTTCATATCTAGTTTGATTCCTCACTTGTACTAATTCACGGATTCGTACAAATTTGGAACCAACTCTCAACATATAAGTGAATGTCTTCGCATCATGAGGTCAGTGTCTTCAAACTGATTTATCTTCAAAATCTTCTGAGAATGCATATGACCTCTTCCCCTTCACTCGCATCTCTAATGTTGTCACAGGTACATGTCCATGGGAGAATCCCTTGGTTCTCATAGTCTGCATTTGTTTGCAGAATACTTACAACATCACATTAACTCTCCCGAAGCCAGTTCCTGTTTGACCAGCAAGAGAAAGTCTTTGAAGCCTTTGAACATGTTGAAACCATTCAGTTTGAAGTTCATGGCTACAGAGAAATCAGTAAGGAAGGGTGGCAGACAGCGTCGAGGGGAAACATCAAAAGATCTGCCTGATGACCTCGCAGAACTTTACAAGACTGATCCTGAAGAGAATTATCATCAGCGCAAGACACGAATCCAATGGATTCGACGCTATTGGGCTGAAGAATGGTTCAAGTACAAGTTTGTGACCCAGGAATATGCAGAGAAGAATGCTATCAAAAGTCCTTGGGGTGATATTCTCTATCGAGGGATTCAACCCAAGAACAGAGCTGAAGCTATTGCACAGGGTTTCTATCCCTGTATGGTCCATGGACCTCAGCCTGAGAATGCCGATCCATCATCATTGCTCTGGTGTCATGACGATACTCTCTTCAAGCGCAACTTACAGCACGCAAAGGCATCGGCCAAGGAAAACAATAAGTCACTGGGATTAGACTTCAACCCTGGTCCCTCTGCTCCCCGTGCTGACGGCTCATGAGATGCAGAACCCAATGTCATCGTCCCTTTCTCCAACCTTGATGGCCTCATCACTTACATCTTGGTCCAGGGGGCCAAATTAGATCATTCTGATAATGATGCTGACACTGATGAAGCCCCAGCTCCTCTTCCGAAGCCGCAGAAGCTAAAGAAGCCTAAAGGTTTCAAGATCAGCTGCTCCTCCAAAAGCTTCACGTGCGAAGCCACTGGCCACTGCACCTCCTGAAGACAGTGTGCAGTCTGAAGATCTATCACGTATCTCCAAGAGGACGGAGAAGAAAAAGCAAATCGTCAAGCATACTGATCAGACCTTGACTCCTGCTGCCATTCTGCGAGAAGAACCCATTGATCTATCCAGCGATGAAGATCTTGCAGATGATGCCCTTGAGCAACTGATCAAGAGCAAGGAAGAAGCAGAGATCTTCAATAACTTGCCTCTCTTCGATGTGGCAATCATCCATAACTTCATTGATGAGTGGTTTGACACCCCAAATCTCAGCTCTGAAGATCTGCAGCTTCCCATTGGCCTCAGCGTCTCCTTCAATGGCGCCATTGCTTCTGAGCTAGCTCTCGCTCAGCGCATCATTGAGCTGAAGAACAAGATTGATTATGAGAAAGCTCAGTTCAAGAAGCATGTGGCGAAGCTCAGCGTGCAAGATGTCAGAAACTTCAAGGTCATGTTGCACGAGCATAAAGAAGCCTTTCTCAAGAAGCGCGAAGAAGCTCAGGGCTCTCGTGAGCGCATGAAGAGTTTGGCTGACAAATGTGTCCTTGCCTACAATGAGGCTGAGAAGCGCAAGTCTCTTGGTCGTCCTGGCATTGACCCCAGAATGGCTGCTAAGAAGAAGAAGCTCTCTACTGCCCAACCTGCACCTTCAAGTCAGGAAGCACCTCGCATAATCTTCCCAAGCAGCATGACTAGCTCAAAGCCAAAAGTCTTGTCGACCGCTTCAGAACATAAGAAGACGAGGGCTGCCGAGGCTGAAGCCAGAAAAAGGAAAACTGCTGAAGCCTCTGATGCTGCTCCCTCCAAGAAGAAGCGAAAAACCAAGAAGAATCGGGCTGCTCCCACAGAGCCCTTAGTTGTTGAACCTATCTCAGTGGTTCGCCCTACATCTGAACACCAAAAACGACGGATGATAGTTCATGAGCCTGCTTCCACAGAGGCTCATGAAGCTGAAGACATTCCAGCAGCTGAACCCACCACTGCTGAAGACATTGGTCACGATGACAATGTTGAAGATGATGAAGTTCTTCCTCAGATCGAACACAACGTGGTATCATCGTCTGTTCTCACGAACAGCAAAACTCATCAGCATTGGTCGTCCTCTGACGCCAATTGCTCAGGATGCATCGTGGGCTGATCACCCACAGCAACAAGACTCCCCGAGTACTCCCCAACAACAACAAGTTACACCACCCGTACAAGAAGAAGAAGAAGACTTTGAGGCCCAGCCTACTCCATCTCCAAAGGCGTTGCCAGCACTACGCAGGCTTTGCAAAGGACCAAGGCCTCAGGTCCCTCTTTCGAGCATTCCAGAAGGAGAAGTGCACCATTCATCTGTTGCACGTCAAGTGTTTCCTGAAGCCACTCCCACTGTGAATGTCTCCGTGTCTGAAGCCCAAGCTGCTGAAGACCATCCGGCTGCATCAGTCGATGAAAATCAAGAAGACGTATGTGTCCCTTCTCCCCCCGTTATTGAAGAAGCTGTTCCTGATGTGAACGTGGCAGTGCCCGACCCTCCAGCTCGTCAAGTGGAGGTTGAAAATCTTGAAGCTGCCACCACCAACGCAAATGAAGCCAATGACGTAGTCATGGCTGAAGCTAATGTGGAGCTTGCACCAACTAGTGTGCCAGAAGCCAATGATGCAACTGCTCCTGAAGCACCTGTTGTGCAGCCTGAAGCCTCAGTTGTTGCCACTGCTCCTGTTCCGCCTCCAAGGCCCTATACAATTGAGCAAGCATACAATCATGGTCAGCTAACCACTGTCCGATGGCCCGTTCTGGTTCCTCCGCCTACTGCCTCTAGTCCTCAGTTTGATTATCATGTTGAGCATAGGCCTCAGGTCCAGAAACCAAAGCCAAGACTGCCAAGGTTCCCAGATACTGCAAACTCTACAGGGTCCTTCAATGCAAATGGCTTCAAAAGCCACAATACCTTCTTTGACAGCGCCAAGAACCCCTACTCAAAGCCAAGGATATCATCTGATTGTTTCTGGAGCTATCAGCAGCGAAGCTATTACTCCTGCGTTCTGTATGATCAAGGGCGCATCTTCCCTCATATGCGCCTCGACACTGAAGCCATTGCTGGACTGCCATGCCTAGAAGAAGCTCTTGACTGCTTTCGTGATGCAGGTCTGCTCAGCTTTGTGACCGACAAAGAACATTGGAATGAGGAACTTTTGCTTCAATTCTATGCTACCCTCCACATTCATGGCTACAACAGGGATATCAAGACATGGGTTCTCGAGTGGATGACCGGAAATGTTCATCATGAAGCCAAAGCTCTTGACGTCATTGAGCTTACAGGCCTACCCACTCCCGGAGAGCTATATGAACCTGATTGTCAACTACACCGCAATGCACTAGAGAGCATCTTCCATAAGCCAGAACCCAACATGAGCCAGATGTTGAGCATGATGAAGCCTTTGCCATCTGACGCTGAATACCCAACGGAGTTCTTTGCTGATGACCTTGAGTATCTACCTCGCACAATATATCACATCATCAGGCGAACTCTATGGCCTATCAAAGGACATTCATCAGCTGCTAAACTTGAAGGAGCCATGAAGACATTGGTCTTTTACATTCTCAATGGCATCAGCTTCAATTTCCAAGAATTCTTCATCAGGCAACTTGCTGCGTCTGGATCTGACCTTTTTGGCCTGAAATTCTATGCTCCATGGGTCATGCGCCTCATCAAGCGACACTCCTCTGTCAACTATCAGCCCTCTGCTCGCAATCATCTGATCTTTCTACTAGAGGTTGATATGTCAATTGATGCCATATACCCTGAGCCTGCCAAGAAGCCTCTTTGTCTTCAGAATGTCAAGCACCAAAGCTTCACTCAACCCATAGAAGGCGTCCAAGCAGTAACACGTATCTATCCAATGGCTGGGAACACTCGTCTGCCTCATCATGCGCAAACTGAAGCTACTGAAAGCACCATTGCCCAAAGGCCTCAGAAGCGCTCTCGCGTACTCAATAACCGAGAACTTCTTGTGGCACTTCATCAAAAACAAGATAAGCATCACTATTGGCTCAAGCGACAGATGCAAAGCCTCTTGGTGGATGTCAATCGCATTCGAAATCTTGCCACCAAGAATGCATTTGTCGCTCACGAGACTTGTCGGCGATCATGGAAGAGTTTGACGCTGCTTAGTGCTGAAGCAGATCTTCAAGACGATGGCTTCACTGAAAGATTCAAGTTTGACTCCACTCCTCCACGGAATGCTGTCCTACGTCGAACTCCATCCCTTGAAGACTCTGACTATTCTTCCTCCACGGCAACTGTGAGTGCCAGAGTAATCAATGATGAAGATGATGCTACTTCACCGCCCCCTACTTCTGCACGCATCAACACTGCACCAAGTACGTCTGCACCGCCAATCAACAACGACAACCCTGCTGCTTCACCTACTCATGAGGACGAGTAGATGCTCTATGTCTTCAAACCTTTTTGGTCCTTACTGACAAAAGGGGGAGAAGCATATGAGTTTGATAGTCTTAAAGCGGGTTCATATGGGCGGTTGCTTTATATTTTGCCTTGTGTTTACAACTCTCGCTTTTCAAACATTTGGTTCTTTGAGTTGTAACACTTAAACTCGATGGTCGTCTGCTACTTATTTGCTTTACTGTGATGCGATGATAAATTCCGCATGTGCGATGATAACTTCCGCACTTAGATCATTCTGCAGACGTCCATTTTTCATTATGCATGTCATTCTATTTTCTATATCATTTCATGCATGATGAATTATCTTCATAAGGTAAGGAGGATCTCCACAAGTACAACCTGCCATGTGCATTTGCATTCCAAAAGCAAATTACTTACATGCACATCTTCAGGGGGAGCCCTTGCTACTTATGAAGACAATACCCTATCCTTTACAATTTCACATACTTTAACCCTGTTGAAAACTTCAACCAGTTTGTCATCAATCACCAAAAAGGGGGAGATTGTAAGTGCATCTAGTGCCACCCCTAGTTGGTTTTGGAGTATTGACGACAAAGTTGGTTGAGGGACTAATGCGTTTGTGAGAATTGCAGGATAACGCAGGTAGTGTCCCTCATTGATTCGGTTTACCTACCGGAGATGACCCCTAAAAATGTATGAAGACATTGACGGCAATGGTGGTATGTGAAGATATTCATATTGAAGACTATGACATGAGAAGACAATGAGTGAAGACTATGGAGCACGGAGACTGTGTCGTCTCGTTGTTTCCTTTTTCTTCTTTGTTGAGTCATAGGAACCACCGTACTGTTAAGTGGGGTCCAAGTGAACTAAGTCAGAATGACTGAAGTGATGCTCAACCCAAATCCTATGTCTTCGAGCGAAGACAATGAGAGCAAATCTTATCCAGAGCTGGATGAGTCAGTTTTGCTTGTAGCCCAAGTAAAGTTGCCGTGTGTGTTTGAAATCTGACCGTTGGAACACGTGTCAGTTCCTTAGTGACCCAGGGTCATTTCGGACATATCAGGTCAGGTTGCCCAGTGGCTATAAATAGCCCACCCCCTACACCATAAATTGGTGGCTGCTCAGAGTTAGTGCACGGCTTCTGTCGTTGAGAGCAACCCACCTCCGAAGAGTTTGAGAGAGAAATCCTTGTGAGGACAAAGCCCAAAACACCCAGAGCCCAAAGAGTGTTTGGCATCACTGAAGTCTTTCTGTCCGTGTGATCTGAATACTTGTTACACTTGAGGACTATGAATCCTCCAGCCGGTTAGGCGTCGCATTCTGAGCATCCAAGAGTAATTTTGGATTGCCGGTGAACAAAGTCTGTGAAGGTTTGGAAGTCTACCTTGAAGACTTACCAGAGTGATTGGGCGAGGACTGTGTGTCCTTAGCTCAAGGGGAATAAGGTGAAGACACGGTCTTCTGAGTTAAATCTCAGCCTCCCTAACCAGACGTACAGTTGTCACAGCAACTGGAACTGGTCCAACAAATCCCGTGTCTTCAACAAGTGACTGGTTCTATCCTCTCCCTTCCTTTACTTAGAGTTTGTCTTCGTGAAGTCACTGCCTATCTGTAGTACCTGTTTGACTTCACTGCTTGACTACTATCGTTGATTGGCTTCATACTATCTTCCATCCTGATCCTTACTACTTAGCTGCTATTAGTCCTGTACTTTCACATCATTGCATACTTGACTATAGTTTGCTTATTGTAGTTTATCTTCCGCTGCATATCAATTAGGTCATTTCTACTGTTTGTCTTCGAAACTTCCATGTTTTGAAGACTTACATAAAAATTGCCTATTCACCCCCCCCCCCCTCTAGTCGATACTAGCACTTTCAAATATTATGAACATGGCATGAATACATAAAAAATTATAGATACGTTGGAGACGTATCATGTCTTAAGGTGTTATTTTACTACAAACTATAGGGTTGTTTGTGACACTTATAGAAATAGCCCAATGGATTGATCGGAAAGAATAACTTTGAGGTGGTTTCGTATCCTACAATAATCCCTTCGTTTGTTCTCCGTTGTTAGTGACTTTGGAGTGACTCTTTGTTGCACGTTGAGGGATTATTATATGATCCAATTATGTTATCATTGTTGAGAGAACTTGCACTAGTGAAAGTATGAACCCTTGGCCTTGTTTCCAAGCATTGCAATACCGTTTTCGCTCACTTTTACCACTAGTTACCTTGCTGTTTTTATAATTTCAGATTACAAATACCTATATCTACCATTCATATTACACTTGTATCACCATCTCTTCGCCGAACTAGTGCACCTATACAATTTATCATTGTATTGGGTGTGTTGGGGACACAAGAGACTCTTTGTTATTTAATTGCAGGGTTGTTTGAGAGAGACCATCTTCATCCTACGCCTCCCACGGATTGATAAACCTTAGGTCATCCACTTGAGGGAAATTTGCTACTCTCCTACAAAACTCTGCGCTTGGAGGCCCAACACAAGTCTACAAGAAGATGGTTGTGTGGTAGACATCAAGAATCTCCAGCCGCGCCCCCAACAGCCCCCCTAGGGTGACTTTTTTCACGCCGACGTCGAAAAAATCCCCTAGTCGTGCCCCCAAGACACCGAAATCCGCCGGCTCGGTCCGTTTTTGGGCTCGGCGATCCCAGGCCGAACCCAGCGCACTGGGGGGGGGGGCGCTCGGGGGCTCCGGCGGAAGGGAAAACCACGTTTGGGCCACACTGTCAGGCGAAAAGTCAAGACAAACGGCCAGATTCACCCCCCACCCACCCCCGCGACCTCCCGCCACCTTGCCTATCCCGGCGCCGCCCACCGCACACCACCGCTAGATAGGCCATTCCCCATCGGAAAAGAGAGGGGTTTCGCCGTGGAAACCTCTCCACCACCTTCCTGGGCGAGTTTTCCGGCGCTCCGGACGCGCAGGGCGGGATACCGGCGGTCGTGCGCCCACCACGCCCGCCAGGTGTTCAACGATTTTTCTGCTTGGCGATGGACTCGGACGACAAGGAGTCGCTCGCGGCACTGCTGGAGGAGGAAGCCGATGCTGACATACAGGACGAAGAGCATCTCATGGTCCTCGTCGCCTTGGCCGGCCTGCTCGCGAGCAATGCAAAGCCGCAGTGAGGTGGCTCGGCGTCGTGGCGGCTGAAAACAAAGAACCGGCATCGTCTGGAAGGCTATTGCATGCTCTACTCCGACTACTTCGCCGACGCTCCACTGCACGGCGACAAAGTATTTCGGCGCCGTTATCGGATGAACCGAAAGCTTTTCCTCAGGATTGTGAATTCCACCCGGGAGTTTGACAACTACTTCAAGTGCAAGAAGGATTGCACTGTCAAATTTGGATTCACCTCAGTCCAAAAGTGCACGACAGTTATGAGGATGCTTGCATACGGAGCTCCCGGTGATTCACTCGACGACTATGGCGCATGGCCGAGTCCACGACCATTGAGTGTTTCTACAAGTTCTGCAGGGCAGTGGTGGCAGTGTTTGGACCGCAATACTTGCGATCACCCAATGCTGAAGACACTGCTCGGATCCTAACACAGAATGCAACAAGAGGATTTCCTGGGATGCTTGAAAGCATCGACTGCATGCATTGGAAATGGAAAAAACTGTCGATTTGCTTGGCATGGGATGTACAAAGGCGCCAAAGGCGGTTGCAGTGTGGTACTTGAGGTAGTGGCCACACAGGACCTCTGAATTTGGCACTCCTTCTTTGGTATGCCAGGAACTCACAATGACATCAACGTGTTGCAGTGCTCCCCTGTCTTTGCCAAGCTTGTTAAGGTCATTCTCCTCCGGTGAACTTTGAGGTCAATGGGTGGCACTGCAACAAAGGATACTACCTAGCATATGGCATCATCCGAGATGGTCTACATTTGTGAAGACTATCTCAAACCCTGTGCCAGGAGGCAAGAACTCCCACTTTGCGAAGGTTCAGGAGGCTTGCAGGAAGGATGTCGAGCGGGCATTTGGTGTGCTTCAATCTCGATTTGCTGTTGTTCGGTACCCCGCTCAGACCTGGTTGAAAGATCAAATGTGGGAGATCATGACTTGCTGTGTCATCTTGCACAACATGATCATTGAGGGCGAGCAGGAAGAGCCAGTGTTTGACACTGAACCATATTAAAGGCAGGGTCCTCTTGCCCAAGTTGAATCCGAGACCCACATGTGCATCAACAACTGCAGCAGAATCTGGTGGAGCACCTATGGATGCTCAAGGCAACGCCTAGCTCGACGTTTGATGAAATATGAGTTTTTATTTGTTAAACTATATAATTTGTATTGAACTATTTGTTGTTGAACTATTTGCTGAACTATTTGATTTCTATTGATTTTCTGTGATGAATTATGTGTTAAGAACAACTTCCGTTGAATTTGCGCTGATAGCGGGCCGATTTTGCGCCGAAAATGGAGAGGTGATCAGTCATCCGACCTCCCGCCATTGTTCACAATAAGCCCCAAGTAAGGGACCGTGCCTAAGAGCCATTGCTTCAGCTGTAGATGCCCTTACTGGCAAATACTGCAATTTAAGTGAGGATCTACAAAAACTGAACTTTGTGAGTAAACCGTTCAATTCCTAAGTTGAATGTTTAAAACCATCAGCATTCTCATGTAGCAGGAACACATGCCACTGTCTGACAAAACCACACCAAACCACTCGCAAATTTTAGGACTCGGTAGGACAAAAGCAAACACAAGAACTTCAAACATAGGCATTCAAATCAAATAGATCTCATTGGGTTACATCATTTCAATTCAATACAAGTAGTCATGCAGACGACTAGGAATCGACAAGGCTGACCTAGCACAAACCAACTGTGAACATATCCTGCGCTTTTATTTCTGCTTGATCAAACCTTGTACCGGTCAGGTCAGTCAACCTTCGCTGCGCCACCTGTGTATGTGTGCACTTATGACCACAGGCTGCAAAGTAACAGAGCTTCGCAGCAAATGCAATTGTAGGCCAGTCAGTTGAATATATATCAGCAACAACGAGCTCCAGACTAGCATCACGGCTGAGGATGAAGATGAAGATCAGAATCACAAGACAAACACCGATACACACTACAACATGCCACATGCATGCTGTTATAGGAACACTTTACAGCACAGCAGCCATGAAACTCCTTCTAGGCTGACCTGGGGAGCAGTTAAAGTCTTGGTTTCACACGTCTTCCATTGGCATCGCCACCATCCAGCACTTCGTTGGAATATAAGCAGGGGGGCACAGCATGGTCTCCTACCTTCGCAACATACTCCAGAAGCTCAGTCAGGAGAGAAGGGCAGCTTTGCTGCAAATAATCGAATCCTTCGGTTTGCATGACAGCTGCAACAAGAAAGAGAACAGTTAAAAGGTGTGACAGATTAGGATTTCAGATCACATGCTATGGTTCCAAAACCAAGGGTATCAGTTTGCATAGAAAAAGAAAAATACTCATCACTTTTTCATATATTCAAGATGCTTGTGGCTTGGTTGGTAGTGAATACATACTGCAAGGTCAAGGGTACAACTAATAGATCAGACACTAGCAAAAGGTTCACACAGCATACCATTGACCAATAAGCAGCGGCAAAGAGTTCATAGCCTGACAGACTATTGAAAAAATTAAGCACTAGTACTCTGTAAACTAATATAAGATCGTTTAGATCACTAAAGTAGTGATCTAATATAAGAGTGATCTAATATATAAGACCGTTTATTAAACGATCTTATATTGGTTTACGGACGGAGTATATTGGAACAACCTGTTTTGCACAACTTCACATGCAAGACCATAAAAGCCATGGCCTTGTGGTATATACCACTAAATTAATCAAAGAGCAAATCTAGGCTACTCGTGTCAAAAGCCTCAACAAATTCGTGTTGCAGCTTATGTGGTCCTGAGTACACTGATGGATGTTTACTGACACTCCCATTTCAGTGTTCATGCAGTATGTATGCCGGAGTGGTCATGGGATCTCATAAGAATAGGACACCAATGCCATCATAAGCAACTCAGTTGTACTCCCTCCGTCCCATAATGTAAGACGTTTTTTGACACTAGTGTAATGTCAAAAAACATCTTGCATTATGGGATGGAGGTAGTAGTACTTAGAATTGTAGTTTAACATATATGCCAACAAATTCTATAGCCACACAAGTCCACAAGTCGGATATCACCAAATTCTATAGCAAAACATATTCTCAGGCTTAATTTCAAAGAACGCTGGCTACCTTTCAAGTTTTCCGGCGAGGCCACGAATTTCAAGCAAACAGTTTTTAGCTGGTGGCAATGGTGCTGCTCAGCCAGCGCCAAAGTATTTGCAACTGTGTTTATCGCAACATCTTCACATAGCTTGAGTTCAGAAAGCAGCTTTAGTCTCTCCAATGCATACCGGTCAGCAGCTGCAAGCAAATGCTGAGCCATCAAAGTGGAAACCCAAGTCGTATTTAGACCAGTAAGCTCTTCTATATTGGGCAACTCATCCCAGTACATAAAATGGAGCAAGGCCTGCAAAGTAGAATATGATGCTTACCAAGTCAGCTCAAGTAATAGAAGGTTTCAAAAGGCAATGAAAATGGATAAACCATATTTCTGCAGAGCTAAGAGAATGCAAGTGTTTATAGTAAAAAGATAGAAGACCAAGTTAAACTTGATGAACTAGAACTACGCTGATTATAGCTTACAGTGCAGCTGGTAGCTCAAAACTGATATAGTTCCTAGCAGCATATTCCATCAAACTGATTGCCCTAAAAATGATGGATGCAAAAACAGCATATCTGCACTGCGTTATCCTAAAAAGCACGGACACAGGGATGGAAAGACGGGGATACGCATACAGGGACACGGGATACGACATTTTTCAGAAACAGCCATTCGGGGATACGGCAGGGTATGTAAATATATAGAAAGAAATAGCATGTAATAAAGATTTAACGATAATTTTTGAATCAGAGATTTTGTACTGGACATATGTTGCCTCATTTCTATTGATGAAAGACTTTGGGGCAGCCCATAGTCCATACGAATCCTCCACCAGTTCCTGAAACCCTAGACTAGTCAGCTCCTCTAGCCGTTCTCTTCTCGTTTCCTCCAGACGCCTGAGAGCTGCAGAGAGCAGAAGAAAAGACTGCGCCGCCGCTTATATCTTCTTCCTTCTTCCTTGTCGTCGAACGCCTTGCCATCTTCCTCTCTGCTGGATGGATGTTCTTCGTCAGGGGTAGAGCTGGGCTTGGGGGAAACGGCAGCGGCAGCAACCTCAAGCCTAGGCTGCGGCGGTGAGGCTGGCTCCCGAGTTCCCACCGTGTCCACTATCTGCCGTATCCTGATTTCTTTCCCTTAATTCAGAAAAAATTGGGATACTGTGGGGTACGTGTATCCCGGCGTATCCGTGTGTGTCGCCGTATCCCCCCGTACTAGGACGGCAATTTGGCAGTTTCTGCCGTATCCATGCTTTGTAGGCGTTATCCTTTACCGGATTTATCAGGTACTATAAATAGTTCACAGAACAAAGGAAAAAACCTTTAACCTGGCTGAAATCCGAAATGAAATCGTGACAGTCATACTGAAACTCCCATTTCCAGATGTTGCGGTACTAATATTATGCACCAAGGCACTAAAGTTATGTTTCAACCAGGTTGTTTTTACAAAAAGTAACTAACTTGCTTCCAATTCAATAATAATGAGATAAAAAAAGGTTGAAAGGAGAAAGCGTCAAGACTTTATGGCAGTAAAAGACGACATGGTAGTAATTAATTAGGCAGGAACGGACAGCATGAAAGATAAATAAAATGAAAAGAAGAAGCCATGTAAAACCTTGAACACTGGAGCCTCCATGTCTTCAATCTTTATGCACTTCATGTTTTTATCCTTCATGGGACCAAAGAGTTGTGCCCTAAAAACTGGTGATCGGGCTGCAAGAACTACCTTGTGAGCAGGAAACATCTCTTCATCAACTTCAAATGTTATGTCGGTTCTCTTCCCACTGGTCAACAAATGCCCAATATGCTGAGACATGTCAGATTGTGGCACTGGTATCCTGTATATCTTTGGCCCTTCAGTATGTGACTGAACAACACCAACGGTGCAGTTTACCAGAAGGCAATCATCTTTGAGATAATCTGATGTTTCCAGGCCAGAGCGTTTGAAGAACCGTTTGTAACCCCTGCAAGATGCGCAGAAATAAGTTAGGAAGTTACTGGTAAAGTTGCTTTAGTTACTGCATGGCAAGCAAAATCAGGGTTCAATGCATACACTAATATCAAACAGCTAAACCAAGAAGCTATTCAAACAGGATGAACAGATACACATGGTCAAACAAGCGAAGTGAGAACAAGGATAAATCAACAGACATGTTTACATGAACCGCTTGCTCTACACTGTATTCTATCAATTTACATAACATCCAGAAACACAACTACACGCAAGAATGCCAAATAAAATATAGGAAGTGGAACCAAACACAATAAAATACTCATCATTAGAAAGAGACTATACTGTCATCCAACAAGGAACTACAACCACACCTAGATGGTCGCACTACTAACTTATACGAGATACACAACTGTCTAAGATTTGCGAAGGAACTACAATCTCATCCAACAAGAAAGTGCAATCTGATCCTAGGTGGTTATTTAATCAGCAACTAGTTGGCAGGGCTGGGAGCAACTCAAATATATGTTTTCGCAAACACGAATGAGCTGGTAAATAATTTCCATTACATCCACTGTAACTCTATAAGCATACATTATCATATCAAAGTATCTTTGCTTCTGGAGAATACCATCGCGCCATAAATGTGCCACACATATTAGGGCAACATAGCCTACAATATCTTACCATATATATGTCCCAGCACCATATAAATAGTAGTACTATCCAATCCCAGATGACAAAAAGGCAATTCTCAGCCTCACGGCCCTCACCAGATACTTATGTGAATCAACATATGGATCTCAAAGGAAAATTGAACAGGATTGCTTCAATCAACTATTGTGCTGCAGCACTACCAGAGGAAGAGTGGTAGGCATATCAAGCTTAATGTGCCCATGTCTTATTCTGTGGTTATCAAATCAACAGACATAACCCAATCGGTAACAACAACCAACCATGCCTACAACAGAACTCCATAACACCATGGACTAACATACTGGCCTAAGAACTAGCAAGGTAATTTTTCTAGTGCAGAACTGCAGATTTTTGAAAATAAACATCAAAACTACTTAACTTTACATTCCCAAACCAAAAACAATAGCATTCAACCCCAATGAATTGACACCTAGTTAAGACATAATATGAAACAGAAGAAGGCATAACAATCTTATTATAAAGCATGAACAGACATGCAGAGCAGCTAAGTAGCCAACTCCAGCAAACTAAGCTATATAAACTGAATCCCTAGGACATATACAGAACGAACCAAGCTACACATGTATATATATTGGGGATGACTAGCTCTCATCTAGATGAGATCTAACAAAGTCACATCTAATTTTTATACCATTTGATTTTTCGCGGATATTTGCAGGAATTTTTTCTTTTTTTTGTTTGATTAATTATATGGTGTAGGAGTTAGATGCGACTTAGTTAATTCTCATCTAGATGAGAATTAGCAAATCCGGCTCTGAAGGATGCGGTGTAGCCTGTGCGGTGCCCCTCTGCCATCTTGTCTCTTCCTCTTGGCCCCCTCGTTAAGAAATTCCCCGGGTCGAGACATAACACCGCCGAGGGGGGAGGGGGTGCGCACGCGGTGCCCCAGTGAGCAGGGGGTTCTCCGGCCGGGAGCGCCGCGCCGCCCACTTGTGATTTGATCCGACGACCACAAGGGCGACGCTGGGGCACCAGTGTGTGCATGCATGCCGCGACAGCGCCTCCTAATACCACGCAATACTAGGTTCATTTCTAACGCATTTGCATTAGAAACACCCTAAACGCAAACTGACTACTAAACCTAAAACAGCTCCCATCTGCATATATATCTCCCAAATTGCCGCAGACCTAATTGCCACCAGCAAACCTAAGAACTTCGTAATTCCTACTCGAGAATACTGTCCAATATTATCCATTCCAACCGAAATAAACGACTCTAGTTCTGCAAACAGCAATGAAAAGCACAGTATCCATCTGGGTGACCTATGCAGTCCGATGATAAAAGTTGTATAGCGCAGGGCAAAGGGGACTGACCACATGCTGCCCCGGTACTTGAGCGTGTAGGGCCCGCCCTCGAGCGACCTCCCGAAGTGGGTGTGCACCTTGTCCTGGCCCTTGCCGCTCTGGTCGACGAGCGTGAGCTCGAAGAGCGCGCGCACGTCGGTGCCCTCGCTGGCGAGCGCGATGAAGAGCGAGACGTAGGCGGCGCCGTCCTCGGCGCTCTTGCCGTCGGGGTAGAAGTAGATGGCCCACTCGAAGCCGCCGACGGTGAAGGACTCGGAGGCGATGTACTTGCCGACCCCGATCCCCTTGGCGAGCGAGTAGCCGGCGATCTTGAAGTGGTGCGACCCGTTGACGGTCTTGGTGACGGAGGTGGAGGCCGTCTCGACGGGGGGCGCCGGCGGGGACGGGGGGGAGGGGGAGGAGGAGGCCGGCGGCGCGGAGATCGGCGGGAAGTAGGGCCGGCCCGCGGTGGAGGGCCCGCCGCGGCTGGTGCGGCCGACGCCCATCTGCGGCGGGTGGGGTTCGGCGGGGGGAGGAGGGGGGAGGGATCCGGCGCGGATCGGGCGGATCAGGGCGTGGGGGCGCCGGATTTCCGGTGCGGCGGCCGCGGGGGGCGGGGCCGGCGGTGGTGGATTTGGGGGGCGGAGGGGAGGGATGACGCAGGATATGGGGGGGAGGAGGAGGAGGTGGTGGTGGTGTTTGGTTTTGGGTTGTGGTCTGGTCTTCCTGGTTGGGGTTGGGTGGGCGATGATAAATCGGGTGGGGGGCAGCCGGACTGACGGGTCAGACGGCAGGGGTGCCTTGTGGGGCTTGCCGACTGGGCTGGCTGGCTCGGGTGGCTGGTGGTCCCGGCCCGAGCCGGCTGGCGAGGGGTGTGGACCCGTGGTGCGCGGAGGACTTTTCAGGCTGCGTCGGAGCGTCCATTCAGACTAGCCACAGTGGTAATTTCGTAGTAACATCGAGTTCAACTCAGCAAATTTGCTTATGTGGCAGTAAATTAATGAGGAGCGATGTAGTACTAGTAACTTAGCTAGTTACTGTAACATCATATGTTTCAATGCAATATGAGTCTATAACCTAATAAATGAAGCTTTGCATGTTACCACACTTATGTTACTACCCACTATTGAGGTAGTAACGTAGTCTAGGGATATGTGTATGTTACTAGTGTATGTTACTCCTCATTGTGGCTAGTCTCATTCACTCGAAAAAACCAAAAGGCTTGGGTCGAGGCGTCAGTTATTGCAGCCGCATGGTGGTGGATGGAGCTAACCGTTGGTAAAGTTCGGCTCTCTGAACTGGGGTTGCATGCGCCTGGCATTGAAAAGCAAATCTAGTTCGAATTGGATGCGTGTATCGTGTGGAAAAAAGCCATGGACTCGTCACAGTACCTTCGGTGATCTGTGCAGGGCCGCCGTGTCGTGGATTCGCCCGTGGCAAAATTTCTTGTTTTGACCTTTTTGCGATATAAATTCAGGATCTGACTTCAGTTGAAAAAAAAATCAGGATTTGACCCTTTTTCTTACCGTCAGGGTTGGGTTAGACAGGCTACCGCCAGGGAGGCTGGCGGTAGGGCAGTAATCCACGTCAGCACGCGGAGACGCCCGCCGTCCCCCTCCGTCGCACCCTACCGCCAGAGCACCTGGCGGCCTGTCTAACCCTACCGCCAGAGTCCGTGGCGGTAGGGTCCAGGCAGTTATTTCGCTCGAAACCCCGCACCCCTCCCCCTCCCCCCGTCGGCAATTTCATCTTTTCTTCCCCAACTCGCCCCTCTCTCCATCTCTCATCTCCTCCACTCTCTCCCTCAGATCTTCACCGTTTTTTCACCGTTTTTGCGGATCGAGATGGCCCCGAAGAGAGAAACGTAAGCTCCTCCGATCCCTTCAATTAGTTTTTGCAAACTTGCTTTCGATTCGACGCACTATTTGCTTCAAATCCCTCATATTTTTGAACTTAGATGGGATTTTTTTTGTACCTAAGATTGTTTTAGCTTGATTGTAGTTGTAGTTCTTAGTTCTTTAGTAAGTAGTGGTATTGAATATGAACTCCAATCAATAGTTCATATGTTAGTGTGAAGATGAACCCTAATTTTTTTGTTAAAAAGATTATGATGTAATGCATGTGGGAGGACTTGATAGTAGTTTTATGATGCATGTTGATATGATGATATGAAGATGTTGTTTGGAGATAATACATTCAAGATGAATGTTAGAGGATTTTTTTTATGATATGATGCATGTTGTTATGATGCATATTGGAGTAAACAAAATATATATGATGCAAGTAGTGGATTTGGTTGGAGTGAATATGATATGGTATGATTTTGCATTTGACACATCTTGATATATGTATTTTATTTATTTGATCCATATGTTTAGGTCTGCAACAGTGGCGCAACCATCGCCCATTCATCTCCAACACGACCCTTCTGCCTTGCCACTTCCGTACGTGTACGAGTCCTTCCCCGAGCTTCTACAGCCGATGGGAGCTTTTTCAGACGAGTTCCTACAAGAGACGAGGGCAGTGCGGTGGCACGAGAGGGCAGAACGGATCTCTGATGATCAGAAGTGTTGGGCGCAGAGTGCGAAGGAGTGGAAGAGAGTGATTGCAGAGATGGAGGGAGATCCAACTATCTCCCAAGAACGCCGGGAAGGGACCATTGAAGTTGCCAAGCAGCACTCCAACCGGGAGCTGCGCAATTTGGGCCGGAGGATCTACTTTGAGAGCAATGCGGAGGAGAGAGCCAGGATGCCGCCCCCAAGTGCATCGGCGTTCGATATCATCAACTGGGGAAGGGCGGAGGCGAAAACTCCAGCGGGCAAGGCAAGGTGGGACTGCTTGAACGGTCGGATGCCGACCAGCGTTCCGCCTCCGCCTAAACCGGTGGATCCGCTGCCATATCTGTCTCCACGGCCAGGCCTAACATACGAGGGGGGGAGGTTTATCCGCCCCATAAATATGTCTATTGCATATGCATCTATGTTTAGGTAGGGGTTTGATGACCCACAAGTATAGGGGATCTATCGTAGTCCTTTCGATAAGTAAGAGTGTCGAACCCAACGAGGAGCAGAAGGAAATGACAAGCGGTTTTCAGTAAGGTTTTCTCTGCAAGCACTGAAATTGTAGGTAACAGATAGTTTTGTGATAAGATAAATTGTAACGAGTAACAAGCAATGAAAGTAAATAAAGTGCAGCAAGGTGGCCCAATCCTTTTTGTAGCAAAGGACAAGCCTGGACAATTTTTTATAATGAGAAAAGAGCTCCCGAGGATACATGGGAATTATCATCAAGCTAGTTTTCATCACGCTCATATGATGCACGTTCGGTACTTTGATAATTTGATATGTGGGTGGACCGGTGTTTGGGTACTGCCCTTACTTGGACAAGAATCCCACTTATGATTAACCCCTATTGCAAGCATCCGCAACTACAAAATAAGTATTAAGGTAAACCTAACCACATCATTAGACATATGGATCCAAATCAGCCCCTTACGAAGCAACACATAAACTAGGGTTTAAGCTTCTATCACTCTACCAACCCATCATCTACTTATTACTTCCCAATGCCTTCCTCTAGGCCCAAATAATGGTGAAGTGTCATGTAGTCAACGTTCACATAACACCACTAGAGGAAAGACAACATGCATCTCATCAAAATATCGAACAAATACCAAATTCACATGACTACTAATAGCAAGACTTCACCCATGTCCTCATGAACAAACGTAACTACTCACAAAGCATATTAATGTTCATAATCAGAGGAGTAATAATATGCATTAAGGATCTGAAAATATGATCTTCCACCAAGTAAACCAATTAGCATCAACTACAAGGAGTAATCAACACTACTAGCAACCCACAAGTACCAATTTGTGGTTTTGATACAAGATTGGATACAAGAGATGAACTAGGGTTTTGAGAGGAGATGGTGCTGGTGAAGGTGTTGATGGAGATTGACCCCCTCTCGATGAGAGGATCATTGGTGATGACGATGGTGATGATTACCCCTCCCGGAGGGAAGTTTCCCCGGCAGAACAGCTCTGCCGGAGCTCTAGATTGGTTCCGCCAAGGTTCCGCCTCGTGGTGGCGGAGTTTCGTCCCGTAAGCTTGCCTCTGATTTTTTTCCAAGGTAAAAGCCTTCATATAGCAGAAGATCGACACCGGAGAGCCACCAGGGGGCCCAGGAGACAGGGGGCGCGCCCAGTAGGGGTGGGCGCGCCCCCCACCCTCCTGGCCAGGGTGTGGGCCCCCTTTGGTGTTTCTTTCGCTCAATAATTCTTATCAATTCCAAAAATGACTTCCGTGGAGTTTCAGGATTTTTTGGAGCTGTGCAGAATAGGTTCCAATATGTGCTCCCTTTCCAGCCAGAATTCCGGCTGCCGGCATTCCCCCTCTTCATGGTAAACCTTGTAAAATAAGAGAGAATAGCCATAAGTGTTGAGATATAATGTGTAATAACAACCCATAATGCAATAAATATTGATATAAAAGCATGATGCAAAATGGACGTATCAGACCCCTACAACAAACGAGACGATGCCTGAATGGTGCATTCGACAAGAGGAAAGTGGACAGCACAAAAAGCTTGCAAGGCCAATTTGCATCCTTGTCCTATGGGAGCTGTGGACACACCGCAACACCGTAGTCTTCGATGGAGCGACACCATCTATGGGCAAGGTACTACGAAGCATTGAGAAGGAGGCCCGAGCATGGAAGCAGGCAGGACTGCTAATGTTGGGGAACGTAGTAATTTCAAAAAAAATCCTACGCACACGCAAGATCATGGTGATGCATAGCAACGAGAGGGGAGAGTGTTGTCTACGTACCCTCGTAGACCGAAGCGGAAGCGTTGACGCAACGTAGAGGAAGTAGTCGTACGTCCTCCCGGTCCAACCGATCCAAGCACCGTTACTCCGGCACCTCCGAGTTCTTGACACACGTACAGCTCAATGACGCACCCCGATCTCTGATCCAGCAGAGGCGCGGGGGGAGTTCCGTCAGCACGACGGCGTGGTGACAATCTTGATGTTCTCCTGTCGCAGGGCTTCACCTAAGCACCGCTACAATATGACCGAGGTGTAATATCGTGGAGGGGGGCACCGCACACAGCTAAGGAACGATCTCAATGATCAACTTGTGTCTAGGGTGCCCCCCTACCCCCGTATATAAAGGATGGAGGGAGGAGGTGGCCGGCCCAAGGGGGAGGCGCGCCATAGGGGGGAGAAACCTACTCCAAGTAGGTTTCCCCTCCTTTTCCTAATCCAAGATGGAGGGGGAAGGAAGGAGTAGTAGTAGTAGGAAGGAAGAGGGGGAAGGAGAGAAGGAAAGGGGGGGCCGGCCCCCCTCCCAATTCGGATTGGGCTTGGGGGGGCGCGCCCCCTCCCTTGCTCCTTGTCCCTCCCTTCCAATAGGGCCCAATAAGGCCCATATACTTACCGGGGGGTTCCGGTAACCTCCCGGAGCTCCGGTATATTCCCAAACTCTTCCGGAACCTTTCCGGTGTCCAAATATATCCGTCCAATATATCAATCTTTATGTCTCGACCATTTCGAGACTCCTCGTCATGTCCGTGATCACATCCGGGACTCCGAACAAACTTCGGTACATCAAAATACATAAACTCATAATATAACTGTCATCGAAACCTTAAGCGTGCGGACCCTACGGTTCGAGAACAATGTAGACATGACCGAGACACGTCTCTGGTCAATAACCAATAGCGGGACCTGGATTCCCATATTGGTTCCTACATATTCTACGAAGATCTTTATCGGTCAAACCGCACAACAACATACGTTGTTCCCTTTGTCATCGGTATGTTACTTGCCCGAGATTTGATCGTCGGTATCCAATACCTAGTTCAATCTCATTACCGGCAAGTCTCTTTACTCGTTCCGTAATATGTCATCTCATAACTAACTCATTAGTTACATGCTTGCAAGGCTTAGGTGATGAGTATTACCGAGAGGGCCCAGAGATACCTCTCCGACAATCGGAGTGACAAATCCTAATCTTGAAATATGCCAACTCAACATGTACCTTCGGAGACACCTGTAGTACTCCTTTATAATCACCCAGTTACGTTGTGACGTTTGGTAGTACCCAAAGTGTTCCTCCGGTAAACGGGAGTTGCATAATTCTTATAGTTACAGGAACATGTATAAGTCATGAAGAAAGCAATAGCAGAATACTAAACGATCAAGTGCTAAGCTAACGGGATGGGTCATGTCAATCACATCATTCTCCTAATGATGTGATCCCATTTAATCAAATGACAACACATGTCTATGGTTAGGAAACATAACCATCTTTGATTAATGAGCTAGTCAAGTAGAGGCATACTAGTGACTATATGTTTGTCTATGTATTCACACATGTATTATGTTTCCGGTTAATACAATTCTAGCATGAATAATAAACATTTATCATGATATGAGGAAATAAATAATAACTTTATTATTGCCTCTAGGGCATATTTCCTTCAGTCTCCCACTTGCACTAGAGTCAATAATCTAGATTACATAGTAATGATTCTAACACCCATGGAGTCTTGGTGCTGATCATGTTTTGCTTGTGAGAGAGGCTTAGTCAATGGGTCTGCAACATTCAGATCCGTATGTATCTTGCAAATTTCTATGTCTCCCACTTGGACTTGGTCCCGAATGGAATTGAAGCGTCTCTTGATGTGCTTGGTCCTCTTGTGAAATCTGGATTCCTTTGCCAAGGCAATTGCACCAGTATTGTCACAGAAGATCTTCATTGGTCCCGATGCACTAGGTATGACACCTAGATCAGAAATGAACTCCTTCATCCAGACTCCTTCATTTGCTGCTTCAGAAGCAGCTATATACTCCGCTTCACATGTAGATCCCGCTACGACGCTTTGTTTAGAACTGTACCAACTCACAGCTCCACCGTTTAATATAAACACGTATCCGGTTTGCGATTTAGAATCGTCCGGATCAGTGTCAAAGCTTGCATCGACGTAACCATTTACGACTAGCTCTTTGTCACCTCCATATATGAGAAACATATCCTTAGTCCTTTTCAGGTATTTCAGGATGTTCTTGACCGCTGTCCAGTGATCCACTCCTGGATTACTTTGGTACCTTCCTGCCAAGCTTATTGCTAAGCATACGTCAGGTCTGGTACACAGCATTGCATACATGATAGAGCCTATGGCTGAAGCATAGGGAACACCTTTCATTTGCTCTCTATCTTCTGCTGTGGTCGGGCATTGAGTTTGAGTCAACTTCACACCTTGTAGCACAGGCAAGAACCCTTTCTTTGCCCGATCCATTTTGAACTTTTTCAAAATTTTGTCAAGGTATGTGCTTTGTGAAAGTCCTATTAAGCGTCTTGATCTATCTCTATAGATCTTGATGCCCAATATATAAGCAGCTTCACCGAGGTCTTTCATTGAATTTTTTTATTCAAGTATCCCTTTATGCTATCCAGAAATTCTATATCATTTCCAATTAATAATATGTCATCAACATATAAAACTAGAAATGCTACAGAGCTCCCACTCACTTTCTTGTAAATACAGGCTTCTCCAAAAGTCTGTATAAAACCATATGCTTTGATCACACTGCCAAAGCGTTTATTCCAACTCCGAGATGCTTGCACCAGTCCATAAATGGAACGCTGGAGCTTGCAAACTTTGTCAGCACCTTTTGGATCAACAAAACCTTCCGGCTGCATCATATACAACTCTTCTTCTAGAAATCCATTCAAGAATGCAGTCTTGACATCCATCTGCCAAATTTCATAATCATGAAATGCAGCAATAGCCAACATGATTCGGACAGACTTAAGCATCGCTACGGGTGAGAAAGTCTCATCGTAGTCAACCCCTTGAACTTGTCGAAAACCTTTCGCAACAAGTCGAGCTTTGTAGACAGTAACATTACCATCAGCGTCAGTCTTCTTCTTAAAGATCCATTTATTCTCAATGGCTTGCCGATCATCGGGCAAGTCAACCAAAGTCCATACTTTGTTTTCATACATGGATCCCATCTCAGATTTCATGGCCTCTAGCCATTTTGCGGAATCTGGGCTCATCATTGCTTCCTCATAGTTCGTAGGTTCATCATGGTCAAGTAACATGACTTCTAGAATAGGATTACCGTACCACTCTGGTGCAGATCTTACTCTGGTAGACCTACGAGGTTCAGTAGAAATTTTATCTGAAGTTTCATGATCAATATCATTAGCTTCCTCACTAATTGGTGTAGTTGTCACAGGAACCGGTTCTTGTGATGAACTACCTTCCAATAAGGGAGTAGATACAGTTATCTCATCAAGTTCTACTTTCCTCCCACTCACTTCTTTCGAGAGAAACTCCTTCTCTAGAAAGGATCCGAATTTAGCAACGAAAATCTTGCCCTCAGATCTGTGATAGAAGGTGTACCCAATAGTCTCCTTTGGGTATCCTATGAAGACACATTTCTCCGATTTGGGTTCGAGCTTATCTGGTTGAAGTTTCTTCACATAAGCATCGCAGCCCCAAACTTTAAGAAACGACAACTTTGGTTTCTTGCCAAACCACAGTTCATAAGGCGTCGTCTCAACGGATTTTGATGGTGCCCTATTTAACGTGAATGCGGCCGTCTCTAAATCATAACCCCAAAACGATAGCGGTAAATCGGTAAGAGACATCATAGATCGTACCATATCAAGTAAAGTACGATTACGACATTCGGACACACCATTTCGTTGTGGTGTTCCAGGTGGCGTGAGTTGCGAAACTATTCCGCATTGTTTCAAATGTAAACCAAACTCGTAACTCAAATATTCTCCTCCACGATCAGATCGTAGAAACTTTATTTTCTTGTTACGATGATTTTCTACTTCACTCTGAAATTCTTTGAACTTTTCAAATGTTTCAGACTTGTGCTTCATTAAGTAGATATACCCATATCTGCTCAAATCATCTGTGAAGGTGAGAAAATAACGATATCCTCCACGAGCCTCAACATTCATCGGGCCACATACATCTGTATGTATGATTTCCAACAAATCTGTTGCTCTCTCCATAGATCCGGAGAACGGTGTTTTAGTCATCTTGCCCATGAGGCACGGTTCACAAGTACCAAGTGATTCATAATCAAGTGATTCCAGAAGTCCATAAGTATGGAGTTTCTTCATGCGTTTTACACCGATATGACCTAAACGGTAGTGCCACAAATATGTTGCACTATCATTATCAACTCTGCATCTTTTGGTTTCAACATTATGAATATGTGTATCACTACTATCGAGATTCAATAAAAATAGACCACTCTTCAAGGGTGCATGACCATAAAAGATATTACTCATATAAATAGAACAACCATTATTCTCTGATTTAAATGAATAACCGTCTCGCATCAAACAAGATCCAGATATAATGTTCATGCTCAACGCAGGCACCAAATAACAATTATTCAGGTCTAAAACTAATCTCGATGGTAGATGTAGAGGTAGCGTGTCGACCGCGATCACATCGACTTTGGAACCATTTCCCACGCGCATCGTCACCTCGTCCTTAGCTAATCTTCGATAATCCGTAGTCCCTGTTTCGAGTTGCAAATATTAGCAACAGAACCAGTATCAAATACCCAGGTGCTACTGCGAGCATTAGTAAGGTACACATCAATAACATGTATATCACATATACCTTTGTTCACTTTGCCATCCTTCTTATCCGCCAAATACTTGGGGCAGTTCCGCTTCCAGTGTCCAGTCTGCTTGCAGTAGAAGCACTCAGTTTCAGGCTTAGGTCCAGACTTGGGTTTCTTCTCTTGAGCAGCAACTTGCTTGCTGTTCTTTTTGAAGTTCCCCTTCTTCTTCCATTTGCCCTTCTTCTTGAAACTAGTGGTCTTGTTGACCATCAACACTTGATGCTCCTTCTTGATTTCTACCTCCGCGGCTTTCAGCAACGCGAAGAGCTCGGGAATAGTCTTGTTCATCCCTTGCATATTATAGTTCATCACAAAGCTCTTGTAGCTTGGTGGCAGTGATTGGAGAATTCTGTCAATGACGCTATCATCCGGAAGATTAACTCCCAGTTGAATCAAGTGATTATTATACCCAGACATTTTGAGTATATGCTCACTGACAAAACTGTTCTCCTCCATCTTGCAGCTGTAGAACTTATTGGAGACTTCATATCTCTCAATCCGGGCATTTGCTTGAAATATTAACTTCAACTCCTGGAACATCTCATATGCTCCATGACGTTCAAAACGTCGTTGAAGACCCGGTTCTAAGCTGTAAAGCATGGCACACTGAACTATAGAGTAGTCATCAGCTTTGCTCTGCCAGACGTTCTTAACGTCGTCAGTTGCATCAGCAGCAGGCCTGGCACCCAGCGGTGCTTCCAGGACGTAACTCTTCTGTGCAGCAATGAGGATAATCCTCAGGTTACGGACCCAGTCCGTGTAACTGCTACCATCATCTTTCAACTTTGCTTTCTCAAGGAACGCATTAAAATTCAACGGAACAACAGCACGAGCCATCTATCTACAAACAAACATAGACAAGCAAAATACTATCAGGTACTAAGTTCATGATAAATTTAAGTTCAATTAATCATATTACTAAAGAACTCCCACTTAGACAGACATCTCTCTAGTCATCTAAGTGATCACGTGATCCAAATCAACTAAACCATGTCCGATCATCACGTGAGATGGAGTAGTTTCAATGGTGAACATCTCTATGTTGATCATATCTACTATATGATTCACGCTCGACCTTTCTGTCTCCGTGTTCCGAGGCCATATCTGTATATGCTAGGCTCGTCAAGTATAACCTGAGTATTCCGCGTGTGCAACTGTTTTGCACCCGTTGTATTTGAACGTAGAGCCTATCACACCCGATCATCACGTGGTGTCTCAGCACGAAGAACTTTCGCAACGGTGCATACTCAGGGAGAACACTTCTTGATAATTAGTGAGAGATCATCTTAAAATGCTACCATCAATCAAAGCAAGATAAGATGCATAAAGGATAAACATCACATGCAATCAATATAAGTGATATGATATGGCCATCATCATCTTGTGCTTGTGATCTCCATCTCCGAAGCACCGTCGTGATCACCATCGTCACCGGCGCGACACCTTGATCTCCATCGTAGCATCGTTGTCGTTACGCCATCTATTGCTTCTACGACTATCGCTACCGCTTAGTGATAAAGTAAAGCAATTACAGGGCGTTTGCATTTCATACAATAAAGCGACAACCATATGGCTCCTGCTAGTTGCCGATAACTTCGGTTACAAAACATGATCATCTCATACAATAAAATATAGCATCACGTCTTGACCATATCACATCACAACATGCCCTGCAAAAACAAGTTAGACGTCCTCTACTTTGTTGTTGCAAATTTTACGTGGCTGCTACAGGCTTAGCAAGAACCGTTCTTACCTACGCATCAAAACCACAACGATAGTTTGTCAATAGACTCCGTTTTAACCTTCACAAGGACCGGGCGTAGCCACACTCGGTTCAACTAAAGTTGGAGAAACTGACACCCGCCAGCCACCTGTGTGCAAAGCACGTCGGTAGAACCAGTCTCGCGTAAGCGTATGCGTAATGTCGGTCCGGGCCGCTTCATCCAACAATACCGCTGAACCAAAGTATGACATGCTGGTAGGCAGTATGACTTATATCGTCCACAACTCACTTGTGTTCTACTCGTGCATATAACATCAACGCATACAACCTAGGCTCGGATGCCACTGTTGGGGAACGTAGTAATTTCAAAAAAATTCCTACGCACACGCAAGATCATGGTGATGCATAGCAACGAGAGGGGAGAGTGTTGTCTACGTACCCTCGTAGACCGAAGAGGAAGCGTTGACGCAACGTAGAGGAAGTAGTCGTACGTCCTCCCGGTCCAACCGATCCAAGCACCGTTACTCCGGCACCTCCGAGTTCTTGACACACGTACAGCTCAATGACGCACCCCGATCTCTGATCCAGCAGAGGCGCGGGGGGAGTTCCATCAGCACGACGGCGTGGTGACAATCTTGATGTTCTCCTGTCGCAGGGCTTCGCCTAAGCACCGCTACAATATGACCGAGGTGTAATATCGTGGAGGGGGGCACCGCACACAGCTAAGGAACGATCTCAATGATCAACTTGTGTCTAGGGTGCCCCCCTACCCCCGTATATAAAGGATGGAGGGAGGAGGTGGCCGGCCCAAGGGGGAGGCGCGCCATAGGGGGGAGAAACCTACTCCAAGTAGGTTTCCCCTCCTTTTCCTAATCCAAGATGGAGGGGGAAGGAAGGAGTAGTAGTAGTAGGAAGGAAGAGGGGGAAGGAGAGAAGGAAAGGGGGGGCCGGCCCCCCTCCCAATTCGGATTGGGCTTGGGGGGGCGCGCCCCCTCCCTTGCTCCTTGTCCCTCCCTTCCAATAGGGCCCAATAAGGCCCATATACTTACCGGGGGGTTCCGGTAACCTCCCGGAGCTCCGGTATATTCCCAAACTCTTCCGGAACCTTTCCGGTGTCCAAATATATCCGTCCAATATATCAATCTTTATGTCTCGACCATTTCGAGACTCCTCGTCATGTCCGTGATCACATCCGGGACTCCGAACAAACTTCGGTACATCAAAATACATAAACTCATAATATAACTGTCATCGAAACCTTAAGCGTGCGGACCCTACGGTTCGAGAACAATGTAGACATGACCGAGACACGTCTCTGGTCAATAACCAATAGCGGGACCTGGATGCCCATATTGGTTCCTACATATTCTACGAAGATCTTTATCGGTCAAACCGCACAACAACATACGTTGTTCCCTTTGTCATCGGTATGTTACTTGCCCGAGATTTGATCGTCGGTATCCAATACCTAGTTCAATCTCATTACCGGCAAGTCTCTTTACTCGTTCCGTAATATGTCATCTCATAACTAACTCATTAGTTACATGCTTGCAAGGCTTAGGTGATGAGTATTACCGAGAGGGCCCAGAGATACCTCTCCGACAATCGGAGTGACAAATCCTAATCTTGAAATATGCCAACTCAACATGTACCTTCGGAGACACCTGTAGTACTCCTTTATAATCACCCAGTTACGTTGTGATGTTTGGTAGTACCCAAAGTGTTCCTCCGGTAAACGGGAGTTGCATAATTCTTATAGTTACAGGAACATGTATAAGTCATGAAGAAAGCAATAGCAGAATACTAAACGATCAAGTGCTAAGCTAACGGGATGGGTCATGTCAATCACATCATTCTCCTAATGATGTGATCCCATTTAATCAAATGACAACACATGTCTATGGTTAGGAAACATAACCATCTTTGATTAATGAGCTAGTCAAGTAGAGGCATACTAGTGACTATATGTTTGTCTATGTATTCACACATGTATTATGTTTCCGGTTAATACAATTCTAGCATGAATAATAAACATTTATCATGATATGAGGAAATAAATAATAACTTTATTATTGCCTCTAGGGCATATTTCCTTCAGTCTCCCACTTGCACTAGAGTCAATAATCTAGATTACATAGTAATGATTCTAACACCCATGGAGTCTTGGTGCTGATCATGTTTTGCTCGTGAGAGAGGCTTAGTCAACGGGTCTGCAACATTCAGATCCGTATGTATCTTGCAAATTTCTATGTCTCCCACTTGGACTTGGTCCCGAATGGAATTGAAGCGTCTCTTGATGTGCTTGGTCCTCTTGTGAAATCTGGATTCCTTTGCCAAGGCAATTGCACCAGTATTGTCACAGAAGATCTTCATTGGTCCCGATGCACTAGTGTGTGTATCATATATTAAAGAAGGAAAGGGAAAGACTCCCTCCACGTTCAAAGTGTTACATGAGTATTTACAAGTGGATCATAGCTACTCCACAGGATTGCTACATTATACTACTCGGCTCTATCCCACGCTGCGAGGCCGTCAAAAAACGCCTCAACTTCCCCTTTTAGCAGTCCTGCCTGCTTCCATGCTTGGGCCTCCTTCTCAATGCTTCGTAGTACCTTGCCCATAGATGGCGTCGCTCCATCGAAGACTATGGTGTTGCGGTGTGTCCACAGCTCCCATAGGACAAGGATGCAAATTGGCCTTGCAAGCTTTTTGTGCTGTCCACTTTCCTCTTGTCGAATGCACCATTTAGGCAACGTCTCGTTTGTTGTAGGGGTCTGATACGTCCATTTTGCATCATGCTTTTATATCAATATTTATTGCATTATGGGCTGTTATTACACATTATATCTCAACACTTATGGCTATTCTCTCTTATTTTACAAGGTTTACCATGAAGAGGGGGAATGCCGGCAACTAAAATTCTAGCTGGAAAAGGAGCAAATATCGGAAACCTATTCTGCACAGCTTCAAAAATCCTGAAACTCCACGGAAGTCAGTTTTGGAATTAATAAGAATTATTGAGCGAAGAAAACACCAGAGGGGGCCCACACCCTGGCCATGAGGGTGGGGGCGCGCCCACCCCTAGTGGGCGCGCCCTGTCTCCTGGGCCCCCTGGTGGCCCTCCGGTACCCATCTTCTGCTATATGAAGGGTTTTACCCTGGAAAAAATCAGAGGCAAGCTTACGGGACGAAACTCCGCCGCCACGAGGCGGAACCTTGGCGGAACCAATCTAGGGCTCCGGCAGAGCTTTTCTGCCGGGGAAACTTCCCTCCGGGAGGGGGAAATCATCACCATCGTCATCACC
The DNA here is from genome assembly GCA_963921465.1 of Triticum timopheevii. Lineage (NCBI taxonomy): Eukaryota > Viridiplantae > Streptophyta > Magnoliopsida > Poales > Poaceae > Triticum > Triticum timopheevii. The sequence goes on from OY997264.1 coordinate 108,299,979, forward strand.
AACGATCCTCTCATTGGGAGGGGGTCAATCTCCATCAACATCTTCACCAGCACCATCTCCTCTCAAAACCCTAGTTCATCTCTTGTATCCAATCTTGTATCAAAACCACAAATTGGTACTTGTGGGTTGCTAGTAGTGTTGATTACTCCTTGTAGTTGATGCTAATTGGTTTACTTGGTGGAAGATCATATTTTCAGATCCTTAATGCATATTAATACTACTCTGGTTATGAACATGAATATGCTTTTTGAGTAGTTATGTTTGTTCCTGAGGACATGGGTGAAGTCTTGCTATTAGTAGTCATGTGAATTTGGTATTCGTTCGATATTTTGATGAGATGTATGTTGTCTTTCCTCTAGTGGTGTTATGTGAACGTCGACTATATGACACTTCACCATTATTTGGGCCTAGAGGAAGGCATTGGGAAGTAATAAGTAGATGATGGGTTGCTAGAGTGACAGAAGCTTAGACCCTAGTTTATGCGTTGCTTCGTAAGGGGCTGATTTGGATCCATATGTTTAATGATGTGGTTAGGTTTACCTTAATACTTCTTTTGTAGTTGCGGATGCTTGCAGTAGGGGTTAATCATAAGTGGCATGCTTGTCCAAGTAAGGGCAGTACCCAAGCAGCGGTCCACCCACATATCAAATTATCAAAGTACCGAACGCGAATCATATGAGCATGATGAAAAACTAGCTTGACGATAATTCCCATGTGTCCTCGGGAGCTCTTTTCTCATTATAAGAAATTGTCCAGGCTTGTCCTTTGCTACAAAAAGGATTGGGCCACCTTGCTGCATTTTATTTACTTTCATTGCTTGTTACTCGTTACAATTTATCTTATCACAAAACTATCTGTTACCTGCAATTTCGGTGCTTGCAGAGAAAACCTTACTGAAAACCGCTTGTCATTTCCTTCTGCTCCTCGTTGGGTTCGACACTCTTACTTATCGAAAGGACTACGATAGATCCCCTATACTTGTGGGTCATCAAGACTCTTTTCTGGCGCCGTTGCCGGGGAGCGAAGCGCCTTTGGTGAGTGGAACTTGGTAAGGAAACATTTATATAGTGTGCTGAAATTTTCTGTCACTTGTTACTATGGAAACTAATCCTTTGAGAGGCTTGTTCGGGGTATCTTCACCCCGACCAGAAGAGCAAAGAGTTGCTCCTCAACCTACTGAACCTACTGAAAATATTTACTTTGAGATTCCTTCGGGTATGATAGAGAAACTGCTAGCTAATCCCTTTGCAGGAGATGGAACATTGCATCCCGATTTACACCTTATCTTTGTGGATGAAGTTTGTGGATTATTTAAGCTTGCAGGCATTCCCGATGATGTTGTCAAAGGGAAGGTCTTCCCTTTATCTTTGAAGGGAGATGCATTGACATGGTATAGGCTATGTGATGTTACGGGATCTTGGAATTATAAACGATTGAAGTTGGAATTTCACCAGAAGTTCTATCCTATGCATCTTGTTCATCGTGATCGTAATTACATATATAATTTCTGGCCTCGTGAAGGAGAAAGCATCACTCAAGCTTGGGGAAGGCTTAAGTCAATGTTATATTCATGCCCCAATCATGAGCTCTCCAGAGAAATGATTATTCAAAAATTTTATGCTCGGCTTTCTCCCGATGATCGCAACATGCTCGATACTTCCTGTGCGGGTTCTTATATGCTGAAGACTATTGAATTCAAATGGGACTTATTGGAAAGAATTAAACGCAACTCTGAATATTGGGGTCCGACGATGGTAAGGAGTCAGGTCTAACACCTAAGTTTGATTGTGTTAAATCTTTTATGGATACCGATGCTTTTCGTGGATTTAGTGCTAAGTATGGACTTGACTCTGAGATAGTAGTTGCCTTTTGTGAATCTTTTGCTACTCACATTGATCTCCCTAAGGAGAAGTGGTTTAAATATAATCCTCCCATTGATGTTAAAGTAGTTGCACCTATTATAGTTGAAGAAAAGACTGTCACTTATAGTGATCCTATTGTTCCTACTACTTATGTTGAGAAACCTCCTTTTCCTGTTAGGATAAAGGATCATGCTAAAACTTCGACTGTTGTTCGTAAGAGTAATACTAGGACTTATACACCTCCTGAGCAAATCAAAGTTGAACCTAGTATTGCTATGGTTAAAGATCTCTTGGATGATGATTTAGATGGGCATGTTATTTATTTCTATGGTGAGACTGCTAATATTGTTAGACTAGATGCTAAGATACATAGACATGTTGTAGGCATGCCTGTTATTTCTGTGAAAATAGGAGATCATTGTTATCATGGCTTATGTGATATGGGTGCTAGTGCTAGTGCAATACCCTATGACTTATATAAAGAAATTGTGCATGATATTGCACCCGCTGAATTGGAAGGTATTGATGTTACTATCAAGCTTGCCAATAGAGATACTATTTCACCAGTTGGGATTGTTAGAGATGTTGAAGTCTTGTGCGGGAAGGTTAAATATCCTGCTGATTTTCTTGTTCTTAGTTCCCCACAAGATGATTTTTGTCCCATTATTTTTGGTAGACCCTTCTTGAATACTGTTAAAGCTAGGATTGATTGCGAAAAGGATACTGTTACAATTGGCTTAGGGGATATGTCTCATGAGTTTAATTTTGCTAAGTTTCGTAGACAAACCCGTGATAAAGAATCACCTAGTAAGGATGAGATTATTGGTCTTGCTTCTATTGCCGTGCCTCCTACTGATCCGTTAGAACAATATTTGCTTGACCATGAAAATGATATGTTTATGAATGAAAGAAGGGAAATAGATGAAGTGTTCCTTCAACAGGAACCTATTCTGAAACACAACTTACCTGTTGAAATCCTAGGGGATCCCCCTATTGGGGAACGTTGCAGAAAACAAAAAATTTCCTACTCGTTTCACCAAGATCCATCTAGGAGTTCATCTAGCAACGAGTCATCGGATGCATCTACGTACCTTGTAGATTGCGAGCGGAAGCGTTCAAAGAACGGTGATGATGTAGTCGTACTCGACGTGATCCAAATCACCGATGACCAAGCGCCGAACGGACGGCACCTCCGCGTTCAACACACGTACGGGATGGGAGACGTCTCCTCCTTCTTGATCCAGCAAGGGGGGGGGGAGGAGAGGTTGATGAAGATCCAGCAGCACGACGGCGTGGTGGTGGATGCAGGGCGTCACAGAAGCAGGGCTTCGCCAATACTACGAGGGAGAAACGTAACGGGGAGAGAGGGAGGCGCCAGGGGCTGGTCTGTTTCCCTCCTCTCCCCCCCACTATATATAGGGGTGCCATGGGGGGTGGGGGGGGGGGGGCGCCGGCCCTAGTAGATGAGATCTACTAGGGGGGGCGGCGGCCAAGGGGAGGTTTCCCTCCCCCCCAAGGCACCTAGGGGTGCCTTCCACCACATGGACTCTTCCATGGTGGGAACCCTAGGCGCATGGGCCTATAGGGGCTGGTGCCCTTGGCCCATGAAGGCCAAGGCGCACCCCCTACAGCCCATGTGGCCCCCCGGACAGGTGGCCCCACCCGGTGGGCCCCTGGGACCCCTCCGGTGGTCCCGGTACAATACCGATAACCCCGAAACTTGTCCCGATGGCCGAAACAGCACTTCCTATATACAATTCTTTACCTCCGGACCATTCCGGAACTCCTCGTGACGTCCGGGATCTCATCCGGGACTCCGAACAACATTCGGGTTTCTGCATATACATATCTTCATAACCCTAGCGTCACCGAACCTTAAGTGTGTAGACCCTACGGGTTCGGGAGACAAGCAGACATGACCGAGACGACTCTCCGGTCAATAACCAACAGCGGGATATGGATACCCATGTTGGCTCCCACATGCTCCACGATGATCTCATCGGATGAACCACGATGTCGAGGATTCAATCAACCCCGTACTCAATTCCCTTTGTCAATCGATATGTTACTTGCCCGAGATTCGATCGTCGGTATCCCAATACCTCGTTCAATCTCGTTACCGACAAGTCACTTTACTCGTACCGTAATGCATGATCCCGTGACCAGACACTTGGTCACTCTGAGCTCATTATGATGATGCATTACCGAGTGGGCCCAGTGATACCTCTCCGTCATACGGAGTGACAAATCCCAATCTTGATCCATGTCAACCCAACAGACACTTTCGGAGATACCCGTAGTCTACCTTTATAGTCACCCAGTTACGTTGTGACGTTTGGTATACCCAAAGCACTCCTACGGTATCCGGGAGTTACACGATCTCATGGTCTAAGGAAAAGATACTTTGACATTGGAAAACTCTAGCAAACGAACTATACGATCTTGTGCTATGTTTAGGATTGGGTCTTGTCCATCACATCATTCTCTTAATGATGTGATCTCGTTATCAATGACATCCAATGTCCATAGTCAGGAAACCATGACTATCTATTGATCAACAAGCTAGTCAACTAGAGGCTTACTAGGGACACGTTGGTGTCTATTATTCACACATGTATTATGATTTCCGGATAACACAATTATAGCATGAATAAAGACAATTATCATGAACAAGGAAATATAATAATAATGCTTTTATTATTGCCTCTAGGGCATATTTCCAACAGTCTCCCACTTGCACTAGAGTCAATAATCTAGTTACATTGTGATGAATCGAACACCCATGGAATTCTGGTGTTGATCATGTTTTGCCCTAGGGAGAGGTTTAGTCAACGGATCTGCTACATTCAGGTCCGTATGTATTTTACAAATCTCTATGTCTCCATCTTGAACATTTTCACGAATGGAGTTGAAGCGACGCTTGATGTGCCTTGTCTTCTTGTGAAACCTGGGCTCCTTGGCAAGTGCAATAGCTCCAGTGTTGTCACAGAAGAGCTTGATCGGCCCCGACGCATTGGGTATGACTCCTAGGTCGGTGATGAACTCCTTCACCCATATTGCTTCATGTGCTGCCTCCGAGGCCGCCATGTACTCCGCTTCACATGTAGATCCCGCCACGACGCTCTGCTTGCAACTGCACCAGCTTACTGCCCCACCATTCAAAATATACACGTATCCGGTCTGTGACTTAGAGTCATCCAGATCTGTGTCGAAGCTAGCGTCGACGTAACCCTTTACGACGAGCTCTTCGTCACCTCCATAAACGAGAAACATTTCCTTAGTCCTTTTCAGGTACTTCAGGATATTCTTGACCGCTGTCCAGTGCTCCTTGCCGGGATTACTTTGGTACCTTCCTACCAAACTTACGGCAAGGTTTACATCAGGTCTGGTACACAGCATGGCATACATAATAGAACCTATGGCTGATGCATAGGGGATGACGCTCATCTCTTCTATATCTTCTGCCGTGGTCGGACATTGAGCTGAGCTCAATTTCATACCTTGTAACACAGGCAAGAACCCCTTCTTGGATTGATCCATATTGAACTTCTTCAATATCTTATCAAGGTATGTGCTTTGTGAAAGACCTATGAGGCGTCTCGATCTATCTCTATAGATTTTGATGCCTAATATATAAGCAGCTTCTCCAAGGTCCTTTATTGAAAAACTCTTATTCAAATAGGCCTTGATGCTGTCCAAGAGTTCTATATCATTTCCCATCAAAAGTATGTCATCTACATATAGTATGAGAAATGCTACAGAGCTCCCACTCACTTTCTTGTAAACGCAGGCTTCTCCATAAGTCTGTGTAAACCCAAACACTTTGATCATCTCATCAAAGTGAATGTTCCAACTCCGAGATGCTTGCACCAGCCCATAAATCGAGCGTTGGAGCTTGCACACCTTGTCAGCATTCTTAGGATCGACAAAACCTTCCGGCTGCATCATATACAATTCTTCCTTAAGGAAACCATTAAGGAATGCCGTTTTGACGTCCATTTGCCATATTTCATAATCGTAGAATGCGGCAATTGCTAACATGATTCGGACGGACTTCAGCTTCGCTACCGGTGAGAAAGTCTCATCGTAGTCAACCCCTTGAACTTGTCGATAACCCTTAGCGACAAGCCGAGCTTTATAGATGGTCACATTACCATCCGGGTCTGTCTTCCTCTTAAAGATCCATTTATTTTCTATGGCTCGCCGTTCAACGGGCAAGTCAGTCAAAGTCCATACGTCGTTTTCATAGATGGATCCTATCTCGGATTTGATGGCTTCTAGCCATTTGTCGGAATCCGGGCCCGCCATCGCTTCTTCATAGTTCGAAGGTTCACCGTTGTCTAACAACATGATTTCCAAGACAGGGTTGCCGTACCACTCTGGTGCGGAACGTGTCCTTGTGGACCTTCGAATTTCAGTAGGAGCTTGATCAGAAGTATCTTGATCATCATCATTAACTTCCTCTCTAGTCGGTGCAGGCACCTCAGGAACATTTTTTTGAGTTGCGCCATTTTCCGGTTCAAGAGGTAATACTTCATCAAGCTCTACTTTCCTCCCACTTACTTCTTTCGAGAGAAACTCTTTCTCTAGAAAGGACCCATTCTTGGCAACAAAGATCTTGCCTTCGGATCTGAGGTAGAAGGTGTACCCAATAGTTTCTTTTGGGTATCCTATGAAGACGCATTTTTCCGACTTGGGTTCGAGCTTTTTAGGTTGAAGTTTCTTGACATAAGCATCGCATCCCCAAACTTTTAGAAACGACAGCTTAGGTTTCTTCCCAAAGCATAATTCATACGGTGTCGTCTCAACGGATTTCGACGGAGCCCTATTTAAAGTGAATGCGGCAGTCTCTAAAGCATAGCCCCAAAAAGATAGCGGTAAATCGGTAAGAGACATCATAGATCGCACCATATCTAATAGAGTGCGATTACGACGTTCGGACATACCATTACGCTGAGGTGTTCCAGGCGGCGTGAGTTGTGAAACTATTCCACATTTTCTTAAGTGTGTGCCAAACTCATGACTCAAGTATTCTCCTCCACGATCTGATCGTAGAAACTTGATTTTCCTGTCACGTTGATTTTCAACCTCACTCTGAAATTCCTTGAACTTTTCAAAGGTTTCAGACTTGTGTTTCATTAAGTAGATATACCCATACCTACTTAAATCATCAGTGAGGGTGAGAACATAACGATAGCCACCGCGAGCCTCAACACTCATTGGACCGCACACATCAGTATGTATGATTTCCAATAAGTTGGTTGCTCGCTCCATTGTTCCTGAGAACGGAGTCTTGGTCATTTTTCCCATAAGGCATGGTTCGCACGTGTCAAATGATTCGTAATCAAGAGACTCTAAAAGTCCATCAGCATGGAGCTTCTTCATGCGTTTGACACCTATGTGACCAAGGCGGCAGTGCCACAAGTATGTGGGACTATCATTATCAACCTTACTTCTTTTGGTACTCACATTGTGAACATGTGTAGCATCACGTTCGAGATTCATAAAGAATAAACCATTCACCATAGGAGCATGACCATAAAACATATCTCTCATATAAATAGAACAACCATTATTCTCGGATTTAAATGAGTAGCCATCTTGAATTAAAGGAGATCCTGATACAATGTTCATGCTCAAAGCTGGCACTAAATAACAATTATTAAGGTTTAAAACTAATCCCGAAGGGAGATGCAGAGGTAGCGTGCCGACGGCGATCACATTGACCTTGGAACCATTCCCGACGCGCATCGTCACCTCGTCCTTTGCCAGTTTCCGCTTATTCCGCAGCCCCTGCTTTGAGTTACAAATGTGAGCAACTGCACCAGTATCAAATACCCAGGAGCTATTACGGGCACTAGTAAGGTACACATCAATTACATGTATATCACATATACCTTTTGTTTTGCCGGCCTTCTTGTCCGCTAAGTACTTAGGGCAGTTCCGCTTCCAGTGACCGCTTCCCTTGCAATAAAAGCACTCAGTCTCGGGCTTGGGTCCATTCTTTGGCTTCTTCCCGACGGCTTGCTTGCCGGGCGCGGCAACCTCCTTGCCGCCCTTCTTGAAGTTCTTTTTACCCTTGCCTTTCTTGAACTTAGTGGTTTTATTGACCATCAACACTTGATGTTCCTTCTTGACTTCTACCTCTGCTGATTTCAGCATAGCAAATACTTCAGGAATGGTCTTTTCCATCCCCTGCATATTGAAGTTCATCACAAAGCTTTTGTAGCTTGGTGGAAGCGACTGGAGGATTCTGTCAATTACCGCATCATCCGGGAGATTAACTCCCAGCTGAGTCAAGCGGTTATGTAACCCAGACATAGTGAGTATGTGCTCACTGACAGAACTATTTTCCTCCATCTTACAGCTGAAGAATTTGTCGGAGACTTCATATCTCTCGACCCGGGCATGAGCTTGGAAAACCATTTTCAGCTCTTCAAACATCTCATATGCTCCATGTCTCTCAAAACGCTTTTGGAGCCCCGGCTCTAGGCTGTAAAGCATGCCGCACTGAACGAGGGAGTAGTCATCGGAACGTGCCTGCCAAGCGTTCATAACATCTTGTTCTGCAGGGAGAACAGGTGCGTCACCCAGCGGTGCTTGTAGGACATAATCTTTCTTGGCAGCTATGAGGATGATCCTCAGGTTCCGGACCCAGTCCGTATAGTTGCTGCCATCGTCTTTCAGCTTAGTTTTCTCTAGGAACGCGTTGAAGTTGAGGACTACGTTGGCCATTTGATCTACAAGACATATTGTAAAATATTTAGACTAAGTTCATGATAATTAAGTTCAACTAATCAAATTATTAAAGAACTCCCACTTAGATTAGACATCCCTCTAGTCATCTAAGTATTACATGATCCGAGTTAACTAGGCCGTGTCCGATCATCACGTGAGACGGACTAGTCAACATCGGTGAACATCTTCATGTTGATCGTATCTTCTATACGACTCATGCTCGACCTTTCGGTCTTTTGTGTTCCGAGGCCATGTCTGTACATGCTAGGCTCGTCAAGGCAACCTAAGTGTTTGCATGTGTAAATCTGTCTTACACCCGTTGTATGTGAACGTCTGAATAAAACACCCGATCATCACGTGGTGTTTTGAAACAGCGAACTGTCGCAACGGTGCACAGTTAGGGTGAACACTTCTTGAAATTAGTATGAGGGATCATATTATTTACTACCGTCGTTCTAAGTAAACAAGATGCAAAACATGATAAACATCTCATGCAATCAAATAATAAACGTGACATGATATGGCCAATATCACATAGCTCCTTTGATCTCCATCTTGGGGCTCCATGATCATCTTGTCACCGGCTTGACACCATGATCTCCATCATCATGATCTCCATCATCGTGTCTCCATGAAGTTGCTCGCCAACTATTACTTCTACTACTATGGCTAACGCGTTTAGCAATAAAGTAAAGTAATTTACATGGCGTTTCTCAATGACACGCAGGTCATATAAAAGAATAAAGACAACTCCTATGGCTCCTGCCGGTTGTCATACTCATCGACATGCAAGTCGTGACTCCTATTACAATAGCATGAACATCTCATACATCACATATAGATCATTCATCATTCATCACAACTTTGGCCATATCATATCACAAACCACTTGCTGCAAAAAACAAGTTAGACGTCCTCTAATTGTTGTTGCAAGTTTTACGTGGCTGAATTAGGGTTCTAGCAAGAACGTCTTCTTACCTACGTTAAAGCCACAACGTGATTTGTCAACTTCTATTTACCCTTCATAAGGACCCTGTTCATCGAATCCGCTCCAACTAAAGTAGGAGAGACAGACACCCGCCAGCCACCTTATGCAACTAGTGCATGTTAGTCGGTGGAACCGGTCTCACGTAAGCGTACGTGTAAGGTTGGTCCGGGCCGCTTCGTCCCACAATACCGCTGAAGCAAGAAAAGACTAGTAACGGCAAGAAAGTTGACAAATCTACGCCCACAACAAATTGTGTTCTACTCGCGCAAGAAGAACTACGCATAGACCTAGCTCATGATGCCACTGTTGGGGAACGTTGCAGAAAACAAAAATTTTCCTACTCGTTTCACCAAGATCCATCTAGGAGTTCATCTAGCAACGAGTCATCAGATGCATCTACGTACCTTGTAGATTGCGAGCGGAAGCGTTCAAAGAACGGTGATGATGTAGTCGTACTCGACGTGATCCAAATCACCGATGACCAAGCGCCGAACGGACGGCACCTCCGCGTTCAACACACGTACGGGACGGGAGACGTCTCCTCCTTCTTGATCCAGCAAGGGGGGGAGGAGAGGTTGATGAAGATCCAGCAGCACGACGGCGTGGTGGTGGATGCAGGGCGTCACAGAAGCAGGGCTTCGCCAATACTACGAGGGAGAAACGTAACGGGGAGAGAGGGAGGCGCTAGGGGCTGGTCTGTTTCCCTCCTCTCCCCCCCACTATATATAGGGGTGCCATGGGGGGGGGGCGCCGGCCCTAGTAGATGAGATCTACTAGGGGGGGCGGCGGCCAAGGGGAGGTTTCCCTCCCCCCCAAGGCACCTAGGGGTGCCTTCCACCACATGGACTCTTCCATGGTGGGAACCCTAGGCGCATGGGCCTATAGGGGCTGGTGCCCTTGGCCCATGAAGACCAAGGCGCACCCCCTACAGCCCATGTGGCCCCCCGGGACAGGTGGCCCCACCCGGTGGGCCCCCGGGACCCCTCCGGTGGTCCCGGTACAATACCGATAACCCCGAAACTTGTCCCGATGGCCGAAACAGCACTTCCTATATATAATTCTTTACCTCCGGACCATTCTGGAACTCCTCGTGACGTCCGGGATCTCATCCGGGACTCCGAACAACATTCGGGTTTCTGCATATACATATCTTCATAACCCTAGCGTCACCGAACCTTAAGTGTGTAGACCCTACGGGTTCGGGAGACAAGCAGACATGACCGAGACGACTCTCCGGTCAATAACCAACAGCGGGATCTGGATACCCATGTTGGCTCCCACATGCTCCACGATGATCTCATTGGATGAACCACGATGTCGAGGATTCAATCAACCCCGTACTCAATTCCCTTTGTCAATCGATATGTTACTTGCCCGAGATTCGATCGTCGGTATCCCAATACCTCGTTCAATCTCGTTACCGACAAGTCACTTTACTCGTACCGTAATGCATGATCCCGTGACCAGACACTTGGTCACTCTGAGCTCATTATGATGATGCATTACCGAGTGGGCCCAGTGATACCTCTCCGTCATACGGAGTGACAAATCCCAATCTTGATCCATGTCAACCCAACAGACACTTTCGGAGATACCCGTAGTCTACCTTTATAGTCACCCAGTTACGTTGTGACGTTTGGTATACCCAAAGCACTCCTATGGTATCCGGGAGTTACACGATCTCATGGTCTAAGGAAAAGATACTTTGACATTGGAAAACTCTAGCAAACGAACTATACGATCTTGTGCTATGTTTAGGATTGGGTCTTGTCCATCACATCATTCTCTTAATGATGTGATCTCGTTATCAATGACATCCAGTGTCCATAGTCAGGAAACCATGACTATCTATTGATCAACAAGCTAGTCAACTAGAGGCTTACTAGGGACACGTTGGTGTCTGTTATTCACACATGTATTACGATTTCCGAATAACACAATTATAGCATGAATAAAGAAAATTATCATGAACAAGGAAATATAATAATAATGCTTTTATTATTGCCTCTAGGGCATATTTCCAACACCCCCTCCACCCAAGGGTGATCCCGTGTTTGAACTCAAACCATTACATGATAATCTTAAGTATGCTTATCTTGATGAAAAGAAAATATATCCTGTTGTTATTAGTGCTAGCCTTTCAGAGAAAGAAGAAGAAAGATTATTGAAAACTCTGAAGAAGCACCGTGCTGCTATCGGATATACTCTGGATGATCTTAAGGGCATTAGTCCCACCTTATGCCAACACAAAATTAAATTGGAGTAAGGTGCCAAACCAGTTAGAGATCCTCAACGACGATTAAATCCTAAGATGGAAGAAGTGGTAAGAAAGGAGATACTAAAGCTCCTTGAGGCAGGTATAATTTATCCAGTTGCTGATAGTGATTGGGTAAGCCCTGTCCATTGTGTTCCTAAAAAGGGAGGTATTACTGTCGTTCCTAATGATAAAGATGAATTGATCCTGCAAAGAATTATTACAGGTTATAGGATGGTAATTGATTTCCATAAATTAAATAAAGCTACTAAGAAAGATCATTACCCTTTACCTTTTATTGATCAAATGCTAGAAAGACTATCCAAACACACACATTTCTGCTTTCTAGATGGTTATTATGGTTTCTCTCAAATACCTGTGTTAGCGGGGGATCAATCAAAAACTACTTTTACTTGCCCTTTCGATACTTTTGCTTATAGACGTATGCCTTTTGGTTTATGCAATGCACCTGCTACCTTTCAAAGATGCATGATGGCTATATTCTCTGACTTTTGTGAAAAGATTTGTGAGGTATTCATGGATGATTTCTCCATTTATGGATCCTCTTTTGATGATTGGTTGAGCAACCTTGATCGAGTTTTGCAGAGATGCGAAGACACTAATCTCGTCTTGAATTGGGAAATGTGCCACTTTATGGTTAATGAAGGCATTGTCTTGGGGCATAAGATTTCTGAGAGAGGTATTGAAGTTGATAAAGCTAAAGTTGATGCTATTGAAAAGATGCCATGTCCCAAGAACATAAAAGGTATAAGAAGTTTCCTTGGTCACGCTACTTTTTATAGGAGGTTCATTAAGGACTTCTATAAAATCTCTAGGCCTCTGACTAATTTATTACAAAAAGGTATTCCTTTTGTTTTTGATGATGATTGTGTAGAAGCATTTGAAATACTTAAGAAAGCTTTGATCACTGCACCTATTGTTCAGCCACCTGATTGGAATTTACCCTTTGAAATTATGTGTGATGCTAGTGATTATGCTGTAGGTGCTGTTCTAGGGCAAAGAGTTGATAAGAAATTGAATGTTATCCAGTATGCTAGTGCTACTTCTTGAGCTTGCACTGGTTTTCCTTGAAGAGGAAAGGGTGATGCAGCAATAGTTGCGTAAGTATTTCCCTCAGTTTTTTAGAACCAAGGTATCAATCCAGTAGGAAGCTCCTCAGAAGTCCCACGCACCTACACAAACAAATAAAGAACTCGCAACCAACGCAATAAAGGGGTTGTCAATCCCTTCACGGCCACTTGCGAATGTGAGATTTGATAGAGATAGTATGATAGGATAAATATATTTTTGGTATTTTATAATATAGATGAGAAAAGTAAAGATGCAAATAAAAGTAGATTGAAAGCTTATATGATAAAAGATAGACCCGAGGGCCATATGTTTCACTAGTGGCTTCTCTCAAGATAGAATAAGTATTATGGTGGGTGAATAAATTACTGTCGAGCAATTGATAAAAAAGCGAATAATTATGAGATATCTAGGCGTGATCATGTATATAGGCATCACGTCCATGACAAGTAGACCGACTCCTGCCTGCATCTACTACTATTACTCCACACATCGACCGCTATCCAGCATGCATCTAGAGTATTAAGTTCATAAGAACAGAGTAACACATCAAGAAAGATGACATGATGTAGAGGGATAAACTCATGCAATATGATATAACCCCATATTTTTATCCTCGATGGCAACAATACAATACGTGCCTTGCAACCCATGCTGTCACTGGGTAAGGACACCGCAAGATTGAACACAAAGCTAAGCACTTCTCCCATGGCAAGAAAGATCAATCTAGTAGGCCAAACCAAACTGATAATTCGAAGAGACTTGCAAAGATAACTCAATCATACATAAAAGAATTCAGAAGAGATTCAAATATTTTGCATAGATAAACTTGATCATAAACCCACAATTCATCGGATCTCGACAAACACACCGCAAAAAGAGTTTACATCAAATAGATCTCCACAAGAGAGGGGGAGAACATGGTATTGAGATCCAAAAAGAGAGAAGAAGCCATCTAACTAATAACTATGGACCCGAAGGTCTGTGGTAAACTACTCACAACTCATCGGAGGGGCTATGGTGTTGATGTAGAAGCCCTCCATGGTCGATTCCCCCTCCGGCGAAGCGCCGACAAAGGCTCCAAGATGGGATCTCGCGGATACAGAAGGTTACGGCGGTGGAAATTGTTTTTCATTGGCTCCCTGGATGTTTTCGGGGTACGTGGGTATATATAGGAGGAAGAAGTGGGTTGGTGGCGGCCCGAGGGGCCCACGAGACAGGGGGCGCGCCAGAGGGGGTGGGCGCGCCCTCCTATCTCCTGGCCGCCTCGATCACTTCTTGACTTGCACTCCAAGTCCTCTGGATCACGTTCATTCCAAAAATCACGCTCCATTCCGTTTGGACTCCGTTTGATATTCCTTTTCTTTGAAATACTGAAATAGGCAAAAAAACACCAATACAGGCTGGGCCTCCGGTTAGTAGGTTAGTCCCAAAAATGATATAAATATGTAAAATAAAGCCCATAAACATCCAAAAGGGGTAATATAATAGCATGGAATAATAAAAAATTATAGATACGTTGGAGACGTATCAAGCATCCCCAAGCTTAATTCCTGCTTGTCCTCGAGTAGGTAAATGATAAAAACAGAATTTTTGATGTGGAATGCTACCTAGCATAATTTCAATGTAATTTTCTTTATTGTGGCATGAATGTTCAGATCCAAATGATTCAAAATAAAAGTTCATATTGATAAAAGAAATAGTAAACATACTAATCAAAGTAATCATGTCTTCTCAAAATAACATGGCTAAAGAAAGTTCATCCCTACAAAATCATATAGTTAGGCTATGCTTCATTTTCGTCACACAAAAATGTTCCCAAATTCTAGACCCCCGATGACAAGCCAAGCAATTGTTTCGTACTTAAATAATCTCAAACTTTTTCAACTTTCACGCAATACATGAGCGTGGGCCATGGATATAGCACTATGGTGGAATAGAATATGATGATGGGGATTGTGTGGAGAAGACAAAAAAAGAACAAGTCTCACATTGACGGGGATAATCAACGGGCTATGGAGATGCCCATCAATTGATGTCAACATGAGGAGTAGGGATTGCCATGCAACGGATGCACTAGAGCTATAAATGAATGAAAGCTCAACAAAAGAAAACTAGTGGGTGCGCATCCAACTCGCTTGCTCACGAAGACCTAGGGCATTTGAGGAAGCCCATCGTAGGAATATACAAGCCAAGTTCTATAATGAAAAATTCTCACTAGTATATGAAAGTGACAACATATGAGACTCTCTATATGAAAAACATGGTGCTACTTTGAAGCACAATATATGAGACTCACTATATGAAGGACATGGTGCTACTTTGAAGCACAAGTGTGGAAAAAGAGATAGTAACATTGCCCCTTTTATTTTTTTAATTTTTTTCCTTTTTCTTTTTTTTCTCTTTGGCCTTTCTTTTTTTTCTTTTGGCCTTTCTTTATTTTTTATTTTTGGGGACAATGCTCTAATAATGATGATCATCATACTTTTATTGATTACAACATATGAATTACAACTCGAAACTAGAACACGATATGACTCTATATGAATGCCTCCGGCGGTGTACCGGGATGGTGCAATGAATCAAGAGTGACATGTATGAAAAATTATGCATGGTGGCTTTGCCACAAATACGATGTCAACTACATGATCATGCAATGGCAATATGACAAAAGTATGTATGTCATGATGATAAACGGAACCGTGGAAAGTTGCATGGCAATATATCTCGGAATGGCTATGGAAATGCCATAATAGGTAGGTATGGTGGCTGTTTTGAGGAAGATATAAGGAGGTTTATGTGTGATAGAGCGTATCGCATCACGGGGTTTGGATGCACCGACGAAGTTTGCACCAACTCTCAAGGTGAGAAAGGGCAATGCACGGTACCGAAGAGGCTAGCAATTGTGGAAAGGTAAAAGTGCGTATAATCCATGGAATCAACATTAGTCAAAAGAACTCATATACTTATTGCAAAAATTTAGAAGTCATCAAAACCAAGCACTACGCGCATGCTCCTAGAGGGATAGATTGGTAGGAAAAGACCATCGCTCGTCCCCGACCGCCACTCATAAGGATGCACAATCCAAGTACACTTCATGTTTCAAATTTGTTACACAACTTTAACCATACGTGCATGCTACGGGACTTGCTAACTTCAACACAAGCATTCTTTAAATTCATAATCACCCAACTAGCATGACTTTAATATCACTACCTCCATATCTCAAAACAATTATCAAGTATCAAATTGATCATAGCATCCAATTCACTTCCTATGATAGTTTTTATTATACCCAAATTGGATGCCTACCATTCTAGGACCAATTTTATAACCATAGAAAATAACATGCTGTTCTAAAAGACTCTCAAAATAATATAAGTGAAACATGAGAGACTAGCAATTTCTACAAAATTAAGCCACCACCGTGCTCTAAAAGATATAAGTGAAGCACTAGAGCAAAAACTATCTAGCTCAAAAGATATAAGTGAAGCACATAGAGTATTCTAATAAATTACTAATGAAGTAGGCTTCTCCCAAAAGGTGTGTACAACAAGGATGATTGTGGAAAACTAAAAATCAAATACTAATATCATACACAACGCTCCAAGCAAAACACATATCATGTGGCGAATAAAAATATAGCTCCAAGTAAAGTTACCAATGAACGAAGACGAAAGAGGGGATGCCTTCCCGGGGCATCCCCAAGCTTAGGATTTTGGCTATTCTTGAATATCTTGGGGTGCCATGGGCATCTCCAATCTTAGGCTTTTGCCACTCCTTATTCCATAGTTCATCAAATCTTTACCCAAAACTTGAAAACTTCACAACACAAAACTCAACAGGAAATCTTATAAGCTCCGTTAGTGAAAGAAAACAAAACCACCACATAAGGTACTGTAATGAACTCATTGTTTATTTATTTTGGTGTTAAACCTACTGTATTACAAGTTCTATATGGTTCATACCACTTAATACTAGCCATAGATGCATCAAAATAAGCAAACAACACACAAAAGGCAGAATCTGTCAAAAACAGAATAGTCTGTAGCTATCTGTAACTAACGCAAACTTCTGGAACTCTAAATATCCTACCAAAATAGGAAGTACTGTACAATTTGTCTATTGATCAGCAGCAAAAAGAATCAAAGCAAAAATACGTTTCTGTGATTTAACAAAACTAATTTCATGCACGCAAAGTTTCTATTTTTCAGCAGAATCAAATTAACTACCACCATAGGTTATCCTATAGGTTCTACTTGGCACAAACACTAATTAAAACATAAAAACACATCTAAACAGAAGGTAGATGCAAAATTTATTATCAAATATAAACAAAAACAAAAAACACAAATAAAATTGGGTTGCCTCCCAACTAGCACTATCGTTTAACGCCCCTAGCTAGGCATAAAAGCGAAGATAGATCTAAGTAGTGCCATCTTTGGCACTTAATTCATAAGTAGATCGCATGATAGATTCATAAGGTAATTTGACTTTCTTTCTTGGAAAGTGCTCCATGCCTTTCTTTAATGGAAATTGGAATCTGATATTCCCTTCCTTCATACCAATAATCGCACCAATCGTTCTAAGGAAAGGTCTACCAAGAATAATAGGGCAAGAAAGATTGCAATCTATATCAAGAACGATAAAATCTACGGGCACCAAATTTCTATTTGCAACAATAAGAACATCATTGATCCTTCCCATTGGCTTTTTAATGGTGGAATCCGCAAGGTGCAAATTTAAAGAGCAATCGTCAAGATCATGGAAACCTAGAATATCACATAAAGTTTTCGGAATCATGGAAACACTAGCACCCAAATCACACAAAGCAAAACACTCATGATCTTTAATTTTAATCTTTATAGTAGGTTCCCACTCATCATTAAGTTTTCTAGGTATAGAAACTTCCAAATTAAGTTTTTCATCATAAGATTGCATCAAAGCATCGACGATATGTTTGGTAAAAGCTTTATTTTGACTATAAGCATGAGGAGAATTAACAACGGATTGTAACAAGGAAATACAACCTTCTAAAGAACAATTATCATAATCAAATTCCTTGAAATCCGAGATAGTGGGTTCAATGCTATTTAAAGTCGTGACCTCTCCAATCTCACTTTTACCAAATTTAGCATCAAGATCTAAAAATTCCGAATTATTGGGACGCCTTCTAACTAAAGTTGCCTCATCTCCAGTCCCATTATTATCAAGACTCATATTGCAAAACAAGGATCTAATAGGAGACACATCAATAACTTTAAGATCTTCATCATTATTTTCGCGGAAAATAGAAGAAGACGCCTTTACAAAGCAATCTTTCTTAGCATGCAATCTAGCAGTTCTTTCCTTGCACTCATCAATGGTAATTCTCATTGCTTTGAGAGACTCATTGATATCATGCTTAGGAGGAGTAGATCTAAGTTTAAGAGAATCAACATCAAGCGAAAGTCTATCAACGTTCCTAGCCAAATCATCAACTTTGAGCAATTTTTCTTCAAGCAAAGAATTAAAATTATTTTGAGAGATCATAAATTCTTTCACACTATTCTCAAAATCAGAGTGCATCTTATTAAAATTACCATAAGAATTATTGTAGGAATTTCCATAATTATTATAGGAATTACTAGGGAACGGTCTAGAATTAAAGTTTCCTCTATAAGCGTTGTTTCCAAAACTATTCCTACCAACAAAATTCACATCCAAAGATTCATTATTACTCTCAATCAAAGTAGACAAAGGCATATCATTGGGATCAAGAGGAGTATTTTTGGTACCAAACAACTTCATAAGTTCATCCATCTTTCCACTCAAAACATTGATTTCTTCTATATCATGCACTTTTTTACTAGAAGATCTTCCGGTGTGCCATTGAGAATAATTAGCCATAATATTATCAAGAAGTTTTGTAGCATCTCCTAACGTGATTTCCATAAACGTGCCTCCCGCGGCTGAATCTAAAAGATTTCTAGAAGCAAAGTTCAAACCGGCATAAAAATTTTGTATGATCATCCATAAATTCAAACCATGAGTAGGGCAATTGCGAATCATCAATTTCATTCTTTCCCAAGATTGGGCAACATGCTCATGATCAAGTTGTTTGAAGTTCATAATATCGTTCCTAAGAGTGATAATCTTAGCGGGAGGAAAATACTTAGAGATAAAAGAATCTTTGCACTTGTTCCAAGAATCGATACTATTTTTAGGCAAAGACGAAAACCAAACTTTAGCACGATCTCTAAGTGAAAATGGGAATAACTTCAATTTAACAATATCATTATCCGTATCTTTCTTCTTTTGCATATCACACAAATCAACAAAGTTGTTTAGATGAGTAGCGTCATCTTCACTAGGAAGGCCGGCGAATTGATCTTCACTAGGAGCAATTGGAGTACTAAGGAAATCATTATTATTGGTATTGGAGAAATCACACAATTTGGTATTATCTTGCGCCATGGCAACAAGTAATCCAACACACAAGCAAACAGAAAAAGGCAAGCGAAAAAGAGAGAGGAGATTGGGAAAGAGAGGGCGAATAAAACAACAAGGGTGAAGTGGGGGAGAGGAAAACGAGAGGCAAATGGCAAATAATGTAAATGCGAGGGAGATGAGTTTGTGATGGGTACTTGGTATGTCTTGACTTGAGCGAAGACCTCCCCGGCAACGGCGCCAGAAATCCTTCTTGCTACGTTTTGAGCTTGTGTTGGTTTTCCTTGAAGAGGAAAGGGTGATGCAGCAATAGTAGCATAAGTATTTCCCTTAGTTTTTGAGAACCAAGGTATCAATCAAGTAGGAAGATCCTCAGAAGTCCCACACACCTACACAAACAAACAAAGAACTCGCAACCAACGCAATAAAGGGGTTGTCAATCCCTTCACGGCCACTTGCGAAAGTGAGATTTGATAGAGATAGTATGATAAGATAAATATATTTTTGGTATTTTATAATATAGATGCAAAAAGTAAAGATGCAAATAAAAGTAGATTGAAAGCTTATATGATAAAAGATAGACCCGGGGCCATAGGTTTCACTAGTGGCTTCTCTCAAGATAGCATAAGTATTACGGTGGGTGAACAAATTACTGTCGAGCAATTGATAGAAAAGCGAATAATTATGAGATTATATAGGCATGATCATGTATATAGGTGAAAGTGCGTTATGTCGACTAGAGGGGGGGTGAATAGGCGATTTTTATGAATTCTTCACTGAGGAATTTGCCGGTGAGGAAATTCCTTAGTGAAGAACTACTTGCAGCGGAATAAGTACTCAGAAGTAAACATAACAGGATACAAGCATAGTCATCATGATGATATGAGGACTATCACAGAGTACAGAAAGCGTAAACACAGGATAACAAGATGAAGACAAACAGACTGAAGAAATTGAACTGAGGAATTTGAGAAAGTCTTCAGTCAAAGTCTTCAAGCACAGATATGAACAACGTTCAACACAGTAATGAGGAAATGGAAAGGTTGAGGAAATAGAACCAGTTAGTTGGCGAAGACAATGATTTGGTAAACCAGTTCCAACTGCTGTCTCAGTTGTACGTCTGGTTGGAGCGGCTGAGTATTTAAACTCGAGGACACGCAGTCCCGGACACCCAGTCTCTGAGCTGCAACTCAGGACACCCAGTCCTCATCGTATTCTCCTTGAACTAAGACCACGCAGGTCTCGTCCAATCACTCGTGGTAAGTCTTCAGGTGACTTCCAAACCTTCACAGACTTGGTCACTCGGCGATCCACAATTCCTCTTGGATGCTCTAGACCTTGACGCCTAACCGTCTGGAAGAAGCACAGTCTTCAAAGGTAAAAACGTCGGATCCACGCAGGATCAATTTCTTCAGTGATGCTCAATCACTTTGGGTTTGTGGGGGTTTGGTTTTGGATTTTCCTCACTTGATGATTTTCGCTCAAAGTCCTCGGAGGATGGGTTGCTCTCAAATGACAAGTGTCAAGTTCTCTCGGAGCAGCCAACCAACTAGTGGTTGTAGGGGGCGGCTATTTATAGCCTAGGGAGCAGCCCGACATGATAAGACATAAATGCCCTTCAATGATATGACCGTTAGGTGGATAAGATATTTTGGGACAGCCGGCGCGCAACACAGCAACGGTCGGAAATTTGACTCTCAAATTCCTCAGGGCTATCATGTTCCTCACTATGTAGGCAATTCGCACTGGCGAATTCCTAACTCCTCAGTCAGAGCAAAGTCATCAGTGACCAGAAGAACTGCGTCTCTGTCACTGAAGAACTTGACTGAACTGTATGAGATTTCCAATGGCTTCACTCGAAGGGATTGGTAGGTGTAGGATTTTGAGTTGAGCATCACATGGAAATTTTTCCTTAGTATTTCCTCGACCCCCTTTAACAGTACGGTGTTTCCTATGACTCAAGAAAGAGAAAATGAAACTACGAAAACAAAAGTCTTCACGGTTCATGTTCCTTAAGTGAATACCAAGTCTTCAAGGTTACACCAATTTCTTCACTTTCAAAGTCTTCAGAATATCAAAGTCTTCAGTCGAAGAACTTCAGTTTTAGGGGTCGACTTTCTCTGTAAATATCAAACTCCTCATAGACTTATAGACCTGTGTACACTCACAAACGCATCAGTCCCTTAACCTATAAGTCTTTAATACACCAAAATCACTAAGGGGCACTAGATGCACTTACAATCTCCTCCTTTTTGGTGATTGATGACAATATAGGTTAAGTTTTCAACGGGGATAAATATATGAAGTGTAAATACTGATATTGAGGAATTTGATTTGCAAGATATAGAAGAACTCCCCCTGAATATGTGCATAGTGAGGAATTTGCTTTTGAGGGCAATGCACATTTGAAGAATTGAATCATGGAGATCTCCCCCTATATCTTGTAATTCATACACGCATTTGATATATTATATGAAGAATTTGAAATGCATGATGAAATATGGTGCCTGATGAGATTCAGCATGCGTGCAATAATATTAACGAGGAATAAGCATGCAGAATAACACATCAAAAGTATCTGAGCACAGTGCATCAGTCAGAGCACCATGCACCGTCCAAAAGTATCAGGGCACCATCGGGTTTAAGATTACAACTCGATCCAATAAAAAGTTTCGGAAGAACGAGAGTTGTAACTTAACAAAATGCCCATAATATAAACCCGCTTGAAGACTAACTCAGATTTCTCCCCCTTTGTCATCAAATGACCAAAAGGATCAAAACTGAGGACTAACGCCCCTGAAGAATTTTAAGTTGATGGAGGAGCGCCAGCGTTGCCGGGGTTGTTTGTTGAAGTAGGGCCTGCCGCAGTGTCGTCCAAATCTTCATGCTCATCAGTTTCACGCGATGAAGAATAAGAGCTGGCCACCAGATCAGGAACTTTGACTCTCTTGAATTTCTTCGGAGGTGGTGCAGACCAGTCAAATGCTTCCTGGAGACCCATAGTCTTCAGTTCTTCCGCGGAATATACATGAGTGAGAACAGCCCAGGTGCGGTTGAGGGTTTCATGAAGGTGATACTGGTTCTTCTTCACTGCATTATGTGTTGAGGTCATGTTGTGAAGAATTGCAGCAAACTGACGCTTCACCCATTTGTGATTGCGATCAACCTTCTGATGAAGACTGAGGAGTAACTCACGGTCAGTCATCACCCTGGGTGCTGTAGCTTGAGGCTTTTGCTTTGCTGAGGTATTTGCGGCAGTGTCATGTGTGGCAGAATCGTCATTGGTGGAGTAAGATGTAGCCAAACGAAATTGACCATCCAATGGACGAGTGCCTTCATCGATCACAGCAGCTGTCTTGCCTTTATCATCAGATGATGAAACTGGTCGCTTGAGGACTTCAATGGGAGGCAAGTAGCTACCATGGTTCAGAGTGTCAGCCTTGTAATTTAGTGAAGATCTTGCCCTTATGAATCTCATAATCCAAGGTGCATAGGGCTTCAGCTCGAAAGGTGACATAGCAACATTGGCCAGAGTCCTCATGAAGAAATCATGGAAGTTGACGGGAACGCCATGAATGATGTTGAAAAGCATGTTCTTCATGATGCCAACGACATCTTCATCGTTTGAGTCGTGGCCTTTGATAGGACTCATTGTCTTTGTCAGGATTCGATAGACAGTCCGGGGCACATAGAGCAATCCCTTGACGAGGAATTTGGTTCGTGGGGCCTGCCCTGGCTTCAAAGGCTTCATGAGCACTTGCATATAATGATTTGTCAGTTCACGGTCATTGTAGATGCAATGTGCACTGTCATGGGGAGGATCAAGTGGAAGGACACGAAGCAATTCAGTTGCTGGTGCCTTGTAGTGAGTGTTTTCGGTCATCCAATCCAGCACCCATGAATTGATATCTTCAGCGTCTCCAGTGATATGCAGTGTGGCATAGAACTGAAGAATGAGTTCTTCATTCCAATCACAGATATCAGTGCAGAAGTTCAGTAGTCCTGCATCGTGAATAACTCTGAGGACTGGCTCAAAGCACGGCAGAGATTCCATATCCACATGAGGAATATGTTCATGATCGAAGATTTTGTCCTTTTCAAGGAGCACTGAGGAATAGAAGTTGGCTTGAGTAGCAGTCCAGAAACACCTCTTCCTTATGCGAGCAGAGTCATATGGATTATAATCAGTGAAGAACACATGCTCAGAAAAGAAGTCTTCAGCCTTGAATTTTTGCTTGCTTGAGAACGGATTCTTCGGCTTGGGCAGAGGAGTGTCAGTGATTTGCAGCACAACCTCAGGAATCGCGATCTCAGGTGCTTCAGGCTGAGGAATTTCTAGTTCCTCTTCTTGTGCAATTTGGGGATCAGCAGCAGCAGGTTCTTCAACACTAGCGGCTGGAATTTCTTCATGAACAGATGATGTGGGATGAGTTTCTTTAGAGCCCATTTGAGCAGTTGTAGCCGGGGACTGAGGAATCTGTTGAATAGGAGTGAAGAGAGGAGTATTGGGATGCTGACTTTCCCAAAAGTCATCGTTCATCACTGGTGTAGTGCATCCAATATCCACATCTTCATCTTCTTTTTCAATTTCCTCAACACCAGCCTCTTCAGCTATGAACTGAGGCATAGGTGAGGAAACGACTGGCGATGAAGGGAATGTTTCCACTTCAATTTCTTCATCAAACTGCTCTGACGTAGCAGCAGAGTGATTTTCTTCATCAGATCCGCTTGGGATCTTGTAGTCTTCTCCATAAGGAACAATTTCCTTAGATGACATGGAGGAAATCGGAATGACATCAATAGGATTTTCAAGCGAGCTGGTCATCGGCTTCATTTTCTTCGCAGCCGAAGAATTTGACGCAGCTGATGCCTTCCTTTTCTTCACTGCAGCTCGCTCTGCAGCCTTGGTCTTCTTCACTTCACAGGCAGAAGGAAGAATAGGAGTTGGTGTTGGCGCGGGAGGAGCTGAGGACTGTGGTTCATTTTCTTCAGGCGCAACTGGTGCAGTTGCCCTGATCTCTTCAGTTTCTTCAGGCGCACCACTAGTGGATGCCCTGGGAATTTCTTCAGCGGCTGGGATGGAGTCATCAGCCCTGGAACTTGTATTCTCATCAGCAGGCTGAAAGTCATCAGCGGTGCTGGCATGTTCTTCAGCAGGCTGAGCAGAGTCTGCAACCTGAGGATTTTCTTGTTGCGATGGGGCTGCAACAGTTGACATTTTCTTTGTCAGGTTGACGAATCTCACTTTGGCTCCTTGCCAATCAGCATTATGCATCGAAGTCCTTGCTGAGGGCTTGGATTTCAGATTGAGCTTGGAGAAGTTCTTCAGGTGTCAGTCTGATAACGTTCTTCTTCAGAAGCTTCTCCTTTCTAGCTTGAGCTCTCTTTATCTCACGAGCCTTTTCAAACTTCCATTTCTCTTGAGAGATGAAATGGGTCAGCATATGACTTTGACCAGGAGTCAGAGGCAGAGAAGGCATTGGAGTGTTGGGATCCTTATGCCATAAGTCAATGTAGTCGAGGATCTTCTTCGGATCCAAAAGCAGTGGCACAGATGTGCCTTTGGCTCTAGCGGCCTTTGCTTGTCTATCTCTGATGATTTCTGCAAGTTCTTCATCAGAAGCCTCGTCATCAGAGGGCACTTGGAAGGCAACCTGTTTCTTTCTTGGACTTGGCCGAGGACCGCGTTCAGCTGTTGCTTTTGTCTTCAGCAGAGTGGGGCCTGATGAGGACATTGGTGCAGCTGAGGAATTAGCTGAGACACCAGAAGCAATTGAGAAACCCTGAGTCCTTTGACATGTAGCCAGATGCACAGGAGTTGAGGACTTTGAGGGAGCTGCTGAGGACTTTGGTGGAGCAGTAGCAGTCTGAGGAATTTGCCGTGAGGGCGCAGCTGAGGAACTTGGCCGTGAGGGTGCTGAAGGTGAAACACTTGGCTTACGAGCAGGCTTCTTCAGCATTGATTTCCTCGGTTTGACCGAGGTCTCAGCGGCAGCAGCAGCGGCAGAATCCTCATTGAATTTCCTCACTGCCTCCTTGGCTTGTCTTGCCAGTTTTGCTTGGCGCCTAGCCCATTCTTCAGGAAAGTCCTCACCACGCTTGATGCTGGTGGGATCAGCTACTTGGCCAGGTGCCAATGGAGCTCTTGGGCATGGAGGATTTAAGGCGAATTTCTTCATGTACTTAGGAGTAACATATCGATATTCCCTCCATTCTCGTGCCCATCTTCGTTCAATCCTCTGGATGCGCACTTTGCGCTGATTTTTGTTCTCTTTGCCAAACTTGGCTTCATCAGGTGTGCAATAATCCTTGTATATTTCATCAGGGATCTCGAAAGCAGTCATGACCTCCGGTTTCTTTCCTCCTTTCTGCGGTCTCTTTCCTTCAGCCATTTTCTTCAGATGAGGAATTTGAACAATTGAACACTCTGAAGAAGTATGCAATTTTTCTTCGAGGAACGCTGCAAATGAGTTAAGTTGATGAGAACCTAGTGATTCAGCAGCGGACATGAGTACCTGTGAACAGAGTGTAGGTGCGAGGAATTTGGAGAGGTCATATGCGTTCTCAGAAGATTTTTCGAAAAGACAAGTTTTGAGGAATTTGACCAGTTGAGCCTTGAGGAATTTCACTAAGCGTTCTTGTCTTAGGTTCCAGAGTTGTACAGATCGAAAATCTGCACAATTGAGGAATCTTGAAGAAAATGAGTGCTTAGAGAGATGGATCAAGATCATACAGTGTGTGAGGTGTTCATATGTGTGAAGATTTGAAGAATAAAACACCTTTGAAGATTTTTAGGAAAACTCAAAGTGAGTAATAAAAGTAACTTTTAATTACCCGAACCGAAGAACACGACGAACAGAGATGAACAGCGGTGAAGTTCGTCAAGTTAGATCTCCCATGCCCTAACTTGGCAGAGGGAGACAGCTATGGCGGCGGCGGAGTGAAGATTTCCGCAGTCGGCGCGAGTACGACGGCGATGAGGTCGAGGCAGTGAAGCTCTTCCTCACCGGCGGCGATGGAATAGCGGTGGCGCTAGGGTTTGAGGAGCTCGAGCGAGAGACAGCGACCGAGCGGAGTAAATGAAGTAAGGAAGGGGAGAGGGGTATTTATAGCCACGGTAAAAACTGTTCGTCCGAAGATTTTGGGACGAACATGCCCCTGCCCTTTCTTCTTCACGCGACATGTGTCACCCACGTACTGTGCAGATGAGATCGTGTAAGATCGTGGGTGATTGTAATAATGCATCGTGGGATGCGGAATAGTTTAAGCGGTAAAACCAAAAATCTGGATAAGATTTGTTTTAAAGTTTCGTTCGCAATTTCTTCAGCTGACAAGGACACAGTGAAGACTTTGAACGAGTTTCAAATAGAACGCACATGAAGAATTTGTGAATAGATTGGGTTGAGTATAGCATAGAGGGGGAAGGGTCCGATCACATTCACTTAGCAGAAATCACAACTTGAAGAAATAGCAATAAGTGAATGCTGTAGAGGACATAAACTCATATATATATATAGCCAATGAAGAAAAACGACGGAAACAGTGAAGATTTTGCAAAGTTGAAGAATTTGAAAAACTGAAGAATTTCAAAAATAAAAAAAAACTCAAATTGAAGATTTTCAACTTTTTGTGGTGGCGCAACCCACTGTATAAGAATGATGATTTCAGACACCGCGTACAATTGTCGTAGGGTTCTGAGAATCAAATTCTTCATTAATTTCTTCACACTTAGAGTGTTATTCTTCATTGATTGAAGAAAAACGTTTCTTCATGTGTTGCACATCTAAGTCATCAATTCTGCATAAGGGTTAGGATGTGTGTCCTTTTCAAAGGACATTCGAAGATTCTAAGATATTTAGCTCACACCGCAACTTGCTAAATCTCTTCTCATCCAAGGGCTTAGTGAAGATATCAGCTAGCTGTTCTTCAGTCTTCACATGCTCGATGGAGATGTCGCCCTTCAACACATGATCACGAAGAAAATGATGACAAATCTGAATGTGCTTTGTCTTCGAGTGCCGAACTGGGTTGTGATCAATTTTGATGGCACTCTCATTGTCGCAGAGGAGAGGCACATTCTTCACGTTGACGCCATAGTCCTTGAGGGTTTGCTTCATCCAAAGTAGTTCAGCACAGCATGAGCCAGCAGCAATGTATTCAACTTTAGCAGTAGACAGTGATACGCAGTTCTGTTTCTTCGAGGACCAATAGACCAAAGATCGTCCGAGGAAATGACAAGTGCCAGATGTTGACTTGCGGTCCACACGATCACCAGCATAGTCAGAGTCAGAATATCCAATGAGATCAAAAGCAGAGCCCTTGGGGTACCATAATCCTAGTGTTGGTGTGTGAGCTAGATATCGAAGAATATGCTTCACAGCCTTATGGTGTGATTCCTTCGGTGCAGCTTGAAATCGGGCACACATGCAAACACTAATCATTATATCTGGCCTAGATGCACATAAGTACAATAAAGAACCAATCATGGAGCGGTATACCTTGTGATCGAAGTCAATACCATTTTCATCAATGCATAGATGGCCATTTGTGGGCATAAGAATTTTGACGCCTTTGCAATCTTGCATGCCGAATTTCCTCAGTACATCTTTGAGGTATTTCTCCTGAGATATGAATATGCCATTGCGCTGCTAACGAATTTGAAGACCTAAGAAGAATTTCAACTCTCCCATCATAGACATTTGATATTCTTCACTCATCATATAGGCAAATTCATCACTATAACGTTGGTCAGTACATCCAAAGATAATATCATCAACATATATTTGGCACACAAACAGTTCACCATCATATGATTTAGTAAAGAGAGTAGGGTCGAGTGAACCGGGTGTGAAACCATTCTTCACGAAGAATTCCTTCAATGTATCATACCACGCCCGAGGGGCTTGCTTGAGGCCATAGAGGGCCTTATTGAGTCTGAAGACTTTGTCAGGATTCTTTGGATCTTCAAAACTTGGGGGTTGAGCAACATATACTTCTTCCTGAAGCTTACCATTGAGGAATGCACTTTTCACATCCATTTGATATAAGATGATATCATGATGGTTAGCGTAAGCAAGTAATATGCGAATAGCCTCAAGTCTAGCAACAGGTGCAAAAGTTTCATCGAAATCAATTCCTTCAACCTGTGTGTAGCCTTGAGCTACTAGTCGTGCCTTATTGCTCACCACTAGGCCATTTTCATCTTGCTTGTTGCGGTAGATCCACTTTGTGCCAATGATATTGTGCTTGCGAGGATCTGGGCGATTGACCAATTCCCAGACATTGTTAAGCTCGAACTGATGTAATTCTTCTTGCATACCCTGAATCCACTCCGGCTCCAGAAATGCTTCATCTACCTTAGTGGGCTCTGTGATAGAGACAAAAGCATAGTGCCCACAAAAGTTAGATAAATGTGAAGCTTTTGAGCGTGTGAGAGGACCTGGTGCGCTAATGTCATCGATAATCTTCTCCACTTGCACTTCTTTTGCAACGTGAGGATGAGCTGGTTGTCACTGAGGATTTTGATCAGCATTTTCTTCAGCACCATTTTCCTCATCATGTTCTTCAGGTGCATCAGCTCGACGTTCTTCATGAACAGGAATGAATTCTTCAGCAGATTCTTCAGTAGGAATGACATCCTCAGTTGCCTTGAGCTTGATAGCATCCTCAGGTGCTGGTTCATCTAACACAGAAGGTAGGTGCTCTCTTTGCGAGCCATTAGTTTCATCGAACCGCACATCTACAGTGTCAACAATCTCGTGAAGAACAATGTTGAAGACTCTGTAGGTGTGCGAGTCCTTTCCGTAACCAAGCATAAAACCTTCATGTGCTTTCGGTGCAAATTTAGAGTTGTGGTGAGGATCTCTAATCCAACATTTAGCACCGAAGACTTTGAAATAACTCACATTGGGTTTCTTGTCAGTGAGGAGTTCATAGGCAGTTTTCTTGAAGAATTTGTGAAGATATACTCTGTTGATGATGTGGCACGTAGTATCAATTGCATCAATCCAAAAACGCTGAGGCGTTTTGTATTCATCAAGCATAGTGCGAGCCATCTCAACAAGAGTTCTGTTCTTGCGCTCCACGATGCCATTTTGCTGAGGAGTATAGGGAGTAGATAACTCATGAGTAATACCAAGTTCATCAAGATAGGCATCAAGTCCGGAATTCTTGAACTCAGTTCCATTGTCACTTCTGATATGCTTGATCTTCACACCAAAGTTGGTTGAAGCCCTCGAGGAAAATCGTTTGAAGACTTCCTGCACTTCATGTTTGTAAGTAACAATGTGTACCCATGTATATCGAGAATAATCATCAACAATGACAAAACCATATAGAGATGCATCATTAGTGACTGCTGAGTAATGATTAGGTCCGAAGTGGTCCATGTGAAGCAATTCGAATGGACGGGTAGTGGTCATGATAGTCTTCGCTGGATGCTTGGCCTTGGTCATTTTTCCAGCTTCACAGGCTCCGCATAAGTGATCCTTGAGGAATTTGACATTTTCAATGCCAATGACATGCTTCTTCTTTGCAAGCGTGTTCAAATTCCTCATGCCTGCATGACCAAGTCGTCGATGCCATAGCCAGCCTTCTGAAGCTTTTGCAAGTAGACACACGGCTGGTTGTGGTCCTGTAGACAAATCAACAATATACAGATCTCCTCTCCTAAAGCCTTCGAAGACTTTGGAATTGTCAGCTTCCATAATCACAACACAGCGATACTTGCCAAAGACGACAACCATATCAAGATCACAAAGCATTGAGACTGACATGAGATTGTATCCTAAGGACTCAACAAGCATGACTTTGTCCATGTGTTTATCCTTAGAGATAGCAACCTTACCAAGACCCAATACCTAACTTTTGCCTTTGTCAGCAAAGATGATATGCTTCAGAGGTGATGGAGATAAAGGAGCACCCATCAATAGATTCTTGTCACCAGTCATGTGATTTGTACATCCACTATCGAGGACCCATTCAGTAGTTTTGGGTTGATCATCCTGCAGATGAATTAGTGTAGCTTACAATCTCATATGCTTCATCAATGAAGAATATGATATCAAGTTCATCAGATGAATTTCATCAAGCAGTAAGCAGATATAGCAGTATGAGGACGTGTGAAATGAAAGTTCATTTCATTATGATTCTCCTGCGTCCTTTCAGGCAATTTCGTCAGGTCCCCAGCAAATTCTTCAGACGTTAAAGCACGTCTGGAGACCTGACCCTGCATAAGAGATTAGTTCTTTTTCTTCACCACCCACATCTGGAGGGGTGGCAAAGAATTCATCATTCTGCGAGCACCATATGAGAAAGGTGGCAAAGATGCCAAACCGTTTTGTTTCACATAAGAGGGGTTAGGGTAAGCATATGAATAAGCAGAGTAATTCTTCGAGGACTTATGAACATAATGATTTGAAGAGTAATGCACATATTCATAGCCCTTAGCTCTACCCTGCAAGACAGAGTTGTTAGCACGATGATAATCATATGAGGAATTTGATCCTTTTGAGGAATTTGATCCATGTGAGGAATTTGGTCCGTATGAGGACTTGGATCCATATGAAGAGTTTGGTCCATATGAAGAGTTTGATCTGGGGTTCCTGTTCTTCACAGGTGGTGTCATGAGGACATTCACCTGAAGACTTTCAACATAACTTTTGGGAACCCAGATTTTCTTCATAGGGGAACCATTCCTGCAGTTAGTGCCAACATATCTAGCAAATACTTCACCATTCTGATTTTTGAACAGTTTATAGTTGGAGTCAAATGACTCATCAGAAGAATGAGGAGATTCACATGTAAAGCCAGATAAGTTAGACAGATCAACTGGAGGTCCCTTTGCAGCAACCCATGAGGTTTTGGGGTACTGCTCAGGCTTCCAATATGTTCCATCAACATTGAGTTTCCTCTCAAAGGCAATACCCTCTTTCCTAGGGTTTCTGTTGAGGATCTGCTTTTTAAGCACATCACAAAGTGTCCGATGCCCTTTGAGGCTTTTGTACATGCCTGTCATGTACAATTCCTTCAGCCCTGCATTGTCAGTGATACTAGCAATGTCCTCAGATGAGGAATTAGTGATAGCAAAGGCAGATGAAGAATTTGTCACAGTTGAAGCATTTGAACATTCAGGTGAAGAACTAGCAGATTCACGTTCAATGCACTTTAAGCATGGAGGAACAAATTCTTCCTGAGAAGCGCTGATTTGTTGAGCTAGTAATGAATCACGCTCCTTCTGAAGATCTTCATAACACACTCTTAGCTTTTCAAGATCTTCCTTTCTTTGAAGAGATTCAAGAGAAAGCTTCTCATGATCAGTCAAGAGGGTATTATGTTGATCTTGAAGGGCGTCAAACTTGGAGTGAATTCTCTGAAGACATTCACCCAATGCTTTTGACTGATCCATTTCTTTGCGCAACATATTATCACTTTTGTCTAGCATATCTTGAGTTTGTTCTAAAGCCGTTTGTTATTTAGTGGCAATGCAAACAAGTTTGGTATAGCAAGATTCAATATGATCATCAGATTCATCATTATCAGATTCATCATTATCAGATTCATCATCACAAGACTCGGATGAGGAGCATTCGGTTACCTCAGCACCGTTTGCCATGAGACAAGATGCAGAAGATGATGATTCTGGCTCGAAAGTCATCGTTTTGAGAGATTCCTTGAAGTCCTCAAACCAAGGATCATGACGAGTTTGATGACCTTCATAGACATCAGAGATTCGGTCCCAGATAAGCTTCGAATTGCCAAGATGCATAATTCGCCCGAATTGATCTCTGGATAGGCATGAGCAGATGATATCCTTCGCTATGATGTCAAGTCGAGTGTACTTGCGAATATCATCAGCATTCACCATCTTGCATAGATCAGTAAGACCAATCTCAGTGACGGTCCACAGTTTGCTGTTCCTTGCCATGAGGCGCTTCCTCATCATGGCCTTCCACTTGGGATAGTCATGACCGTCAAAGATAGGGCATGTCACTTTCTTCATACCTGCGGTCGACATAACTAAAACTCCAGGCGGTTAAACCAAAATCACACAGAACAAGGGAGTACCTTGCTCTGATACCAATTGAAAGTGCGTTATGTCGACTAGAGGGGGGTGAATAGGCGATTTTTATGAATTCTTCACTGAGGAATTTGCCGGTGAGGAAATTCCTTAGTGAAGAACTACTTGCAGCGGAATAAGTACTCAGAAGTAAACATAACAGGATACAAGCATAGTCATCATGATGATATGAGGACTATCACAGAGTACAGAAAGCGTAAACACAGGATAACAAGATGAAGACAAACAGACTGAAGAAATTGAACTGAGGAATTTGAGAAAGTCTTCAGTCAAAGTCTTCAAGCACAGATATGAACAACATTCAACACAGTAATGAGGAAATGGAAAGGTTGAGGAAATAGAACCAGTTAGTTGGTGAAGACAATGATTTAGTAAACCAGTTCCAACTGCTGTCTCAGTTGTACGTCTGGTTGGAGCGGCTGAGTATTTAAAATCGAGGACACGCAGTCCCGGACACCCAGTCTCTGAGCCCCAACTCAGGACACCCAGTCCTCACCGTATTCTCCTTGAACTAAGACCACGCAGGTCTCGTCCAATCACTCGTGGTAAGTCTTCAGGTGACTTCCAAACCTTCACAGACTTGGTCACTCGGCGATCCACAATTCCTCTTGGATGCTCTAGACCTTGACGCCTAACCGTCTGGGAGAAGCACAGTCTTCAAAGGTAACAAGCGTCGGATCCACGCGGGATCAATTTCTTCAGTGATGCTCAATCACTTTGGGTTTGTGGGGGTTTGGTTTTGGATTTTCCTCACTTGATGATTTTCGCTCAAAGTCCTCGGAGGATGGGTTACTCTCAAATGACAAGTGTCAAGTTCTCTCGGAGCAGCCAACCAACTAGTGGTTGTAGGGGGCGGCTATTTATAGCCTAGGGAGCAGCCCGACATGATAAGACATAAATGCCCTTCAATGATATGACCGTTAGGTGGATAAGATATTTTGGGACAGCCGACGCGCAGCACAGCAACGGTCGGAAATTTGACTCTCAAATTCCTCAGGGCTATCATGTTCCTCACTATGTAGGCAATTCGCACTGGCGAATTCCTAACTCCTCAGTCAGAGCAAAGTCATCAGTGACCAGAAGAACTGCGTCTCTGTCACTGAAGAACTTGACTGAACTGTATGAGATTTCCAATGGCTTCACTCGAAGGGATTGGTAGGTGTAGGATTTTGAGTTGAGCATCACATGGAAATTTTTCCTTAGTATTTCCTCGACCCCCTTTAACAGTACGGTGTTTCCTATGACTCAAGAAAGAGAAAATGAAACTACGAAAACAAAAGTCTTCACGGTTCATGTTCCTTAAGTGAATACCAAGTCTTCAAGGTTACACCAATTTCTTCACTTTCAAAGTCTTCAGAATATCAAAGTCTTCAGTCGAAGAACTTCAGTTTTAGGGGTCGACTTTCTCTGTAAATATCAAACTCCTCATAGACTTATAGACCTGTGTACACTCACAAACGCATCAGTCCCTTAACCTATAAGTCTTCAATACACCAAAATCACTAAGGGGCACTAGATGCACTTACAATAGGCATCACGTCCGTGACAAGTAGACCGACTCCTGCCTGCATCTACTACTATTACTCCACACATCGACCGCTATCCAGCATGCATCTAGAGTATTAAGTTCATAAGAACAGAGTAACACATTAAGAAAGATGACATGATGTAGAGGGATAAACTCATGAAATATGATATAAACCCCATCCTTTTATCCTCGATGGCAACAATACAATACGTGCCTTGCAACCCCTGCTGTCACTGGGTAAGGACACCACAAGATTGAACCCAAAGCTAAGCACTTCTCCCATGGCAAGAAAGATCAATCTAGTAGGCCAAACCAAACTGATAATTCGAAGAGACTTGCAAAGATAACTCAATCATACATAAAAGAATTCAGAAGAGATTCAAATATTTCTCATAGATAAACTTGATCATAAACCCACAATTCATCGGATCTCGACAAACACACCGCAAAAAGAGTTTACATCAAATAGATCTCTACAAGAGAGGGGGAGAACATGGTATTGAGATCGAAAAAGAGAGAAGAAGCCATCTAGCTAATAACTATGGACCCGAAGGTCTGTGGTAAACTACTCACAACTCATCGGAGGGGCTATGGTGTTGATGTAGAAGCCCTCCGTGGTCGATTCCCCCTCCGGTGGAGCGCCGGCGAAGGCTCCAAGATGGGATCTCGCGGATACAGAAGGTAACGGCGGTGGAAATTGTTTTTCGTTGGCTCCCTGGATATTTTCGGGGTACGTGGGTATATATAGGAGGAAGAAGTAGGTCGGTGGCCGCCCGAGGGGCCCACGAGACAGGGGGCACGCCCAGAGGGGGTGGGTGCGCCCTCCTATCTCCTGGCTGCCTCGATCACTTCTTGACTTGCACTCCAAGTCCTCTGGATCACGTTCGTTCCAAAAATCACGCTCCCGAAGGTTTCATTCCGTTTGGACTCCGTTTGATATTCCTTTTCTTCGAAATACTGAAATAGGCAAAAAAAAACAACAATATGGGCTGGGCCTCCGGTTAGTAGGTTAGTCCCAAAAATGATATAAATATGTAAAATAAAGCCCATAAACATCCAAAAGGGGTAATATAATAGCATGGAACAATAAAAAATTATAGATACATTGGAGACATATCAGCTAGTAAGACTCTTGATACTGCCCAGAGAAATTATGCTACTACTGAAAAAGAATTCTTAGCAGCTGTGTTTGATTGTGATAAGTTCAGACGCTATATTGTTGATTCCAAAGTTACTATTCACATTGATCATGCTGCTATTAAATATCTTATGGAAAAGAAAGATGCTAAGCCTAGACTTATTAGATGGGTTCTCTTGCTCCAAGAATTTGATTTGCATATTATTGATAGAAAGGGAGCTGAGAACCCCATTGCAGACAACTTGTCTAGGTTAGAGAATGTTCTTAATGACCCACTGCCTATTGATGATAGCTTTCCTGACGAACAATTAGCGGTCATTAATGCTTCTCATACTGCTCCTTGGTATGTTGATTATGCTAATTACATTGTTGCTAAATTTATACCACATAGTTTCACATACCAGCAAAAGAAAAAAAGTTCTTTTATGATTTAAGACATTACTTCTGGGATGACCCACACCTTTATAAAAAAGGAGTAGATGGTTTTATTAGACATTGTGTACCTGAGCATGAACAGGAACAGATCCTACGCAAGTGTCACTCTGAATCATATGGAGGACACCACACTAGAGATAGAACTGCACATAAGGTATTGCAATCTGGTTTTTATTGGCCTACTCTCTTCAAGGATGCTCGTAAGTCTGTCTTATCTTGTGATGAATGTCAAAGAATTGGTAATATTAGTAGACGTCAAGAAATGCCTATGAATTATTCTCTTGTTATTGAACCGTTTGATGTTTGGGGCTTTGATTATATGGGACCTTTTCCTGCCTCTAATGGTTACACACATATTTTAGTTGTTGTTGATTACGTTGTTAAGTGGGTAGAAGCTATTCCAACTAGTAATGCTGATCATAGCACCTCTATTAAGATGCTTAAAGAAGTTATTTTTCCAAGGTTTGGAGTCCCTAGATATCTTATGACTGATGGTGGTTCACATTTTATTCATGGTGCTTTCCGTAAGATGCTTGCTAAGTATGATGTTAATCATAGAATCGCATCTCCTTATCACCCGCAGTCTAGTGACCAAGTAGAGTTGAGCAATAGAGAGCTCAAATTAATTTTGCAAAAAACTGTGAATAGATCTAGAAAGAATTGGTCCAAAAAACTTGATGATGCATTATGGGCCTATAGAACTACATACAAAAATCCTATGGGTATGTCTCCGTATAAGATGCTTTATGGAAAAGCATGTCACTTACCTCTTGAACTTGAACATAAAGCATATTGGGCTATTAAAGAGCTCAACTATGACTTCAAACTTGCCAGTGAGAAGAGGTTATTTGATATTAGCTCACTTGATGAACGGAGAACCCAAGCCTATGAGAATGCCAAGCTATTCAAAGAAAAAAAATCAAACAATGGCATGACAAAAGGATACAAAAGCGTGAGTTTAACGTAGGTGATTATGTGTTATTATTCAACTCACGTTTCAAATTTTTTGCAGGAAAACTTCTCTCTGAATGGGAAGGTCCTTACATTATCGAGGAGGTTTATCGTTCCGGTGCCATAAAAATCAACAACTTCGAAGGCACAAGTCTGAGGGTGGTGAACGGTCAAAGAATTAAACATTATATCTCAGGTAATCCTATCAATGTTAAAACTAATATTGTTGAGACCGTAACCCCAGAGGAATTCATAAGGGACACTTTCCAGAACTTTTCAGACTCCGAAAAGGAATAGATATGTGGTACGGTAAGTAAACCGACCCCAAAACAATTCTAATGGCAATTTTTATCCGTTTTAGAATATTTAAGAATTTTGGAAAGAAAGAAGTAGTCCGGGAAGGACAAGAGGCCTCCACGAGGGAGGAGGGCGTGCCCACCCTTCCTGGGCGCGCCCCCTGTCTCGTGGCCACCTCGTGTGCCTCCCGGACTCCGTTTTCTTGCACGTTACGTACTTTGGTCGGTAAAAATTCATTATATAATCTCCTGAAGGCTTTGACCACCGTATCACGCAAATATCCTCTGTTTTCGTTTCGAGCTATTTTTCTGACAGATCTAGAGCACCATGACGTCACCCTCCTTCAACAATGAAGACAAGGACGCTTGGCTATTGAAGATAGAGTTGAAAAGAGAAGAACCAGAGGAGATCAACAAGGATGAAGGGATCAAGAAGGCTATGGAGGATCAAGCTCCGGCGGTGGAAGAAGGAGACATCCCTCAACCTCTACCTAACCTCTTTACTCCAACTGAGATTGAAGCTTTCAAGATGATTGAGTTAGCTCGCATACAAAACAAGTATCTCACACAGGAAAATATTTTGTTGAAGGATTATATTGTAGGGCTCAAGGGCATCATCCGCAAGTTGGAGGAGCTTTTACGCTCGATGTGCGATTATCCACCATCATCATCACCACCTCCATCACCTCCGAAGGAGACATAATCACATGGGTATGGGCACTCCCCTTGGCAACTGCCAAGCTTGGGGGAGGTGCCCCGGTATCGTATCACCATCACACTCCTATCTTTACCGTTTTACTTAGTTCGATCCTTTTAGTAGTATCTTGATCTAGTAGATTGAAGTTTTACTATCAAGTAGTTTTTGAGTTTTGCTTTGTGATTGCTTTATGTAACCGAGTCCGTGAACTATCTATAACAAAGATTAGTGTTGAGTCAAGGGCTTTGCTTTCTTGCCATGGTCTTGAGAAAGTAGAAAGAATAAAAAGAATAAAAGAGTTCATATTGATCTTTTGGATAGTAATGACTTCACACATAAAAAGTCCGAGGCATAAAAATTGTTGAGAGTTGACAAACATAGTTTTGGTCATTGTTGCAATTAATAGGAAGTAATAAGGAAAGAGAAGTTTTCACATATAGTATACTATCTTGGACATCTTTTATGA
This sequence comes from Triticum timopheevii, assembly GCA_963921465.1. Lineage (NCBI taxonomy): Eukaryota > Viridiplantae > Streptophyta > Magnoliopsida > Poales > Poaceae > Triticum > Triticum timopheevii. The sequence goes on from OY997264.1 coordinate 108,337,928, forward strand.
TTGTGAGCACTCATTAAGTATGACATGCTAAAAGAGTTGATGTTGGACAAGGAAGACAACGTAATGGTTTATGTTTTCTCACATCTTAGTTAAAGTATATTGTCATTGATCTTCCCAACATGTTGAGCTTGCCTTTCCCCCTCATGCTAGCCAAATTCCTTGTACCAAGTAGAGATACTACTTGTGCTTCCAAATATCCTTAAACCCAGTTTTTGCCATGAGAGTCCACCATACCTACCTATGGATTGAGTAAGATCCTTCAAGTAAGTTCTCATGTTGCAGGCAATAAAAATTGCTCTCTAAATATGTATGACTTATTAATGCAGAGAAAATAAGTTTTATACGATCTTGTTATGGAAGCAATAAAAGCGACGGACTGCATAATAAAGGTCCATATACAAGTGGCAATATAAAGTGACGTTCTTTTGCATTAAGATTTTGTGCATCCAACCCTAAAATCACACGACAACCTCTTCTTCCCTCTGCGAAGGGCCTATCTTTTACTTTATGTTTTTACTTTATGCTTGAGTCAAGGTGATCTTCACCTTTCCCTTTTTCATTTTATCCTTTGGCAAGCTCCTCGTGTTTGAAAGATCTTGATACATATATCCAATTGGATGTAAGTTATCATGAATTATTATTGCTGACATCACCCAAAGGTGAATACGTTGGGAGGCAACACAATAAGCCCCTATCTTTCTCAGTGTCCGGTTGAAACTTCATAACCACAAGTACTGCTTGAGTGTTAGCAATTGTAGAAGACTATATGATAGTTGAGTATGTGGACTTGCTGAAAAGCTCTATTCTTGACTCTTTCTGATGTTATGATAAATTGTAATTGCTTCAATGACTGAGATTATAGTTTGTTAGTTCCCAGTGAAGTTTCTGAACCATACTTGACATTGTGAATTGATCGTTACTTGAACATAGGAAATCATATGATAAAATCTATTTATGTTGCTGTTATAAGAATGATCATGTTGCCCTCATGTCCGTATTTTATTTTTATCGACACCTCTATCTCTAAACATGTGGACATATTTTTCGATTTCGGCTTCCGCTTGAGGACAAGCGAGGTCTAAGCTTGGGGGAGTTGATACGTCCATTTTGCATCATGCTTTTATATCAATATTTATTGCATTATGGGCTGTTATGACACCTTATATCTCAATACTTATGGCTATTCTCTCTTATTTTACAAGGTTTACCATGAAGAGGGGGAATGCTGACAGCTGGAATTCTGGCTGGAAAAGGAGCAAATATCGGAAACCTATTCTGCACAGCTTCAAAAATCCTAAAACTCCACGGAAGTCAGTTTTGGAATTAATAAGAATTATTGAGCGAAGAAAACACCAGAGGGGGCCCATACCCTGGCCAGAAGGGTGGGGGGCGTGCCCCTGTCTCCTGGGCCCCCTAGTGGCCCTCTGGTGCCCATCTTCTGCTATATGAAGGCTTTTACCCTGAAAAAAAATCAGAGGAAGCTTACGGGACTAAACTCCGCCGCCACGAGGCGGAACCTTGGCGGAACCAATCTAGGGCTCCGGCAGAGCTGTTCTGCCGGGGAAACTTACCTCCGAGAGGGGGAAATCATCACCAACGATCCTCTCATCGGGAGGGGGTCAATCTCCATCAACATCTTCACCAGCACCATCTCCTCTCAAAACCCTAGTTCATCTCTTGTATCCAATCTTGTATCAAAACCACAAATTGGTACCTATGGGCTGCTAGTAGTGTTGATTACTCCTTGTAGTTGATGCTAATTGGTTTACTTGGTGGAACATCATATGTTTAGATCCTTAATGCATATTAATACTCCTCTGATTATGAACATGAATATGCTTTGTGAGTAGTTACGTTTGTTCCTGAGGACATGGGTGAAGTCTTGCTATTAGTAGTCATGTGAATTTGGTATTTGTTCGATATTTTGATGAGATGTATGTTGTCTTTCCTCTAGTGGTGTTATGTGAACGTCGACTACATGACACTTCACCATTATTTGGGCCTAGAGGAAGGCATTGGGAAGTAATAAGTAGATGATGGGTTGCTAGAGTGACAGAAGCTTAGACCCTAGTTTATGCGTTGCTTCGTAAGGGGCTGATTTGGATCCATATGTTTAATGTTGTGGTTAGGTTTACCTTAATACTTCTTTTGTAGTTGCGGATGCTTGCAGTAGGGGTTAATCATAAGTGGTATGCTTGTCCAAGTAAGGGCAGTACCCAAGCAGCGGTCCACCCACATATCAAATTATCAAAGTACCGAACGCGAACCATATGAGCGTGATGAAAACTAGCTTGACGATAATTCCCATGTGTCCTCGGGAGCTCTTTTCTCATTATAAGAAATTGTCCAGGCTTGTCCTTTGCTACAAAAAGGATTGGGCCACCTTGCTGCACTTTATTTACTTTCATTGCTTGTTACTCGTTACAATTTATCTTATCACAAAACTATCTGTTACATGCAATTTCTGTGCTTGCAGAGAAAACCTTACTGAAAACCGCTTGTCATTTCCTTCTGCTCCTCGTTGGGTTCGACACTCTTACTTATCGAAGGACTACGATAGATCCCCTATACTTGTGGGTCATCATGGTCCTGTCCGGTTGGCCCATAGCAAGGCATACCTTTGCCCAATCTTCCCGTGCGAACATGCACCCGATCATGATGTGGGTCATTGTTTCATCGTGCTGGCTGCAGAGAGGGCATGAGCTTTGGTGAGGAAGCCCTCGCCGTGCTAATCGATCCGAGGTCCAACACCTATTCTTGATGGCCAACCAAGTAAAAAAAAGCGTTTGTGCAGCGGCGCCCTGGACTTCCAAGTGAAGTCTGCCATAGGTGCAACCTGGAGGCCGGCGAACTTGGCCGCATACACAGACCACACCGAGAACTTGCCATCTTTCTCCCATGCCCACTTGAAACTGTCATTTTCTGTCAGCAGAATCACTAGTAGAAAAAGGGCCTAATGTTTAGCCCTTTAGTCCCGGTTTGTAAATTAACCGGCACTAATGTGAGGCTATGCATTAGTCCCGGTTCGTGTTGAACCTTTAGTACCGGTTCGTGGCACGAACTGGTACTAAAGGGGTGGTGGCAGGCTGGCGTCAGGCCAGGGCTAAAGGTCTAACCTATAGTGCCGGTTTGTGTCATAAACTGGGACAAAAGGGGTCTAACCTTTAGTCCCGATTGGAGACAAAAACGGGACTAAAGGGCAATTTTCAAACTCTACCCTCCCCTGTGTATCGCCATTTCAGTTTTGTAAAAAACAAAAGAAAATGATAAAAACTTCAAAATTTAAATCCTTCGAGATATAGTTATGTTACTACATCTACTAGTTAGGAAAATAAAAATCCTTAAATTTGGACATGTTTTGCAAAAAAAGTGTTATGCAAAAGTAAAACGGCCATATCTTTTGCATACAATGTCAAAAAAATGTATAATATATCAAAAAATCAGCACGAAAATCCGCATCCAATTTTTACCGCCGTAGGCCTGTTTGGAATTTTTTAGAATCCTCAAATTCTAAAAGGAAAAAAAGATATGCTCAAATTTCAGTTTTTTTAATTTTCGTTAAATCTGGTCAAATTGTGGTCAAACTACTTATTCAAGATATATTAGTGTTAATAAATAATTATTTTAGTTTTTTGACTTTTAGTCAAACTATGGTCAAATCTGGTCAAACTATGGTCAAACTACTTATTCAAGAAATATTACTGTTACTAAATAATAATTATTTTTTATAATAATAGTTTCAAAATGAAACGGTGAAACATGTGACTGCATGCTCAAGCTAAACTCCTGAAGGTTAATAGGATTGATAGCTTACTATTGTTAGGTAAACAACAAGTGCAGACTTGGAAACTAGGGAGAATAGAACTCGGAAGTTAAGCGTGCTTAGGCTGGAGTAGTGAGAGGATGGGTGACCGGTCGGGAAGTTAGACAATTTGGAATGATGAGGGGCGATTAGGGCAATGATGAGGAGTGATTAGAGACTAAATCATCAGATAATTCAGAAATTTGAAAATAATAAAAAAATCAATTTATTTTTCAAAAAAAAATCAAAAAAAATCCTTTAGCACCGGTTCTAAAGGTCCCCCAGACCACCGCGCGGGCTCGTGCCACGTGGTGGGCCTTTGGCCCCGGTTTGTGTAACCGGGACTAAAGTTGGGGTACCTTTAGTCCCCACCCTTTAGTGTCGGGTTACAAAACCGGGACTAAAGGTCCTTACGAACCGGTATAATAGGTCGTTTTTCTACTAGTGAATGTTAAACCTGTCCACCCGCTGCCATAGGTCTAGGAATTGTCGAAGCATGGTTGCAGTGAGATCCGGCCCAATTTCCAGCGCCCAAGTGTGATCCGCCAAAGCTTCAGAAATCGTGTGAGGGAGTCCTGGACTAGGGGGTGTCCGGATAGCCGGACTATCAATATCCGCCGGACTCCAAGACTACGAAGATACAAGATTGAAGACTACGGCTCGTGTCCGGATGGTACTTTCCTTGGCGTGGAAGGCAAGCTTGGCGATACGGATATGTAGATCTCCTACCATTGTAACCGACTCTGTGTAACCCTAGCCTTCTCCGGTGTCTATATAAACCGGAGGGCTTTAGTCCGTAGGACAACATACATCTCAACAATCATACCATAGGCTAGCTTCTAGGGTTTAGCCTCCTTGATCTCGTGGTAGATCTACTCTTGTACTACCCATATCATCAATATTAATCAAGCAGGACGTAGGGTTTTACCTCCATCGAGAGGGCCCGAACCTGGGTAAAAACATTGTGTCCCTCGTCTCTTGTTACCATCCGCCTAGACGCACAATTCGGGACCCCCTACCCGAGATCCGCCGGTTTTGACACCGACATTGGTGCTTTCATTGAGAGTTCCTCTGTGTCGTCACCGATAGGCTTGATGGCATCTTCAATCAACAACGCTGTCCACGGTGAGATTTTTCTCCCCGGATAGATCTTCGTATTCGGCGGCTTTGCACTGCGGGCCAATTCTCTTGGCCATCTGGAGCAGATCGAAAGCTACGCCCCTGGCCGTCAGGTCAGATTTGGAAGCTTAAACTTCACGGCTGATGTCCGCGGAGACTTGATCTTCGACGGACTCGAGCCACAGCCGAGCGCGCCGCACTGTTACGATGGGCATGATCTAGCTCTGCCGCCGAATAGTGCCTTGGTGGCCGCACATGGATCAGCTTCGGCCATTAGTCCGGAGCCGATCGCCCAGATCGAGGGCCGGTGGATAGACGCCGCCCTGGGGGCTTCAACATCCACGGCGATGGAGCCGAACACCTATCTTGTCCCCAGCGAAACTCGTGATTCCGAGGCGCCGGACTCCTTGCCGGACTCCGAACCTCCCGCGCCCCTACCAATCGATCAGGATTGGGCGCCGGTTATGGAATTCACCGCCGCGGACATATTCCAACACTCGCCTTTTGGCGATATCCTGAATTCATTAAAGCATCTCTCGTTATCGGGAGAGTCCTGGCCGGACTATGGCCAGGATGGTTGGAGTACGTACGACGAACAAATTCAGAGCCCACCCACCACCCACTTTGTAGCCACTGTCGAAGATTTAACCGACATGCTAGACTTCGACTCCGAGGACATCGACGCTATGGATGATGAGGCCGGAGACGGATAGGAGCCAGCGCCTCCAGGCATTGGAAGACCACCTCGTCATATGACATATACACGGTAGACACCCCAAAAGAAGGGGATGGCGAAGAAGCAGCGGAGGCAGACTCCTTAAAGAAACAGCCCAAGCGCCGGCGTCAGCGGCGCTGCTCTAAATCCCGCCACAGCAAGAATAGAGATTCCGGCACAGGAGATAACAATACCCCAGAAAGTGCCGAAGACAATCCCCTCCAGCAAGACTCAGCGCAGGAGGATGCAGAAGCAAGCCCTCACGAGAGGGCGGCAGACGAAGAGGTTGAGGATCATAACTATATACCTCCCTCCGAAGACGAAGCAAGCCTCAACAACGACGAACTCGTCGCGCCCGAGGACCCCGTCGAACAAGAACTTTTTAAACGCAGGCTCATCACCACGGCAAGAAGCCTGAAGAAGGAAAAGCGGAAGCTCAAAACAGTGGAAGACACGCTCAGAATAAGATGGAGCAAAGTGCTCAAAACCGCAGATAAAAACGGCAATGGCCACCAATCGAAGAGCTACCCGAAGCGTAAGCTACTACCAGAATTCGACGAGGAGGCCATAGAGCCTCCACCGTCAAATGGCCCAGCCAGGTCCATCTACGGACCCAAAAAGAAGGCCCCAGGAAGCAAAGTAACACGTCAAGTGTCCGATGATAGCGGCACATACAAATACAGGGGCGCCGCACACCCACTATGTTTCGCCGATGAGGTGCTGGACCATGAATTCCCAGCAGGGTTTAAACCCATAAACATAGAGGCCTACGATGGAACAACAGACCCTGGAGTCTGGATAGAAGATTATATACTACATATACACATGGCCAGAGGAGACGATCTCCACGCCATAAAATATCTACCCCTCAAGCTCAAAGGGCCAGCCCGTCATTGGCTCAAAAGCCTCCCAGAAAACACTGTTGGAAGTTGGGAAGAGCTCGAGGACGCGTTTAGAGCGAATTTTCAAGGGACTTATGTCCGTCCTCCGGATGTAGACGATTTAAGTCATATAACTCAACAACCCGGAGAGTCAGCGCGGAAATTCTAGAACAGGTTTCTTATCAAAAAGAACCAATAGTCGACTGTCCGGATGCCGAAGCCTTAGCAGCTTTCAAGCACAATGTCTGAGACAAATGGCTCGCCAGACACCTCGGTCAAGAGAAACCGAGGACAATGTCCGCACTAACAAGCCTCATGACCCGCTTCTGTGCGGGAGAGGATAGCTGGCTGGCACGAAGCAGCACCAGCGACCCGAGTACATCCGACATAAGAGATGGAAATGGAAAATCACGGCGCAGAAAAGAGCAGTGCCGGAATAAAGAGAAAAGCCCAAAGAGCACGACAGTCAACGCCGGATTCAAAAGCTCGCGGCCCAATAACAAAACACAGCCCCTCAAGGATGACAGTGATGAACTGTCCAACTTACACAAAATTCTGGGTCGGATATGTCAAATCCACAGTACCCCCGGAAGGCCTGCAAATCACACCCACAGGGATTGTTGGGTTTTTAAATAGTCCGACCGACTAAATGCCGAACACAAGGGGCTCGACGCGTCAAGCGAAGAAGATAAACCCCACCAGTAGGGCACCGGAAAACAAAAGACTTTCCCACAAGGGGTCAAAGCAGTAAACTCGCTTCATGTGATAACACGCAAAAACGGTGCGGCACTTTCTAAAAGGAGCTTCGCACGGTCCAACCCAGCAGATCGTAGAGATTGGATATCAAAACCAATCACTCTCAACCACCTGGACTATTCCAGAAGCGTTCGAAATGCGGGACGGACTCCCCTGATATTGAATCCCATAATAGACGGATTACATTTTACTAACGTCCTAATGGACGGAGGCAGTGACTTAAACCTGCTATATTCAAACACAATCCGTAGGATGGGGATAGACCCTACCAAAATTCGACACAGCCGCACTTCCTTCAAAGGAGTGACGCCAGGCCCCTACGCCAAGTGCACAGGCTCTATATTACTAGAAGTCGTGTTTGGATCGCCGAACAATTTTCGACGCGAAAAATTAATTTTCCATATCGTCCCATTTAAAAGTGAATATCAAGCACTCTTGGGACGAAAGGCTTTTGTCCGCTTCAACGCCATACCGCATTACGCGTCTCTTATAGTCAAGATGCCCGGTCCGCATGGCGCCATTTCAGTGCGAGGGTCACTTAAGGACCCCGGACTCGGATAGACGAATCCGGCCTCAGCAGGCTAGGGGCTCCCTAGCCTCATACCCCTTCACAGGAGGGCTGCGCGCACAAACAATCGCGGTTTCATATAAACCTCGCTTTAATATTTTATATTTCTTATTTTACATATTTTTCGCACGAATTGTTTCTAAAACTAAACGTTCCTCTCTTTCTACAGATGAACAACGTGCGTACCCGTCCAGGATAACGGCGCAACGGAGACACAGGCGCAGACGTGCAGTAGGGACCCGTTGCAAGGATTCTTTTCAGATTAAGACCCTGCGTAGACCTTTTTTTACTGTCTCTTGTTGTTACTCTCCCTTGGCTTCTTCCTATAGCCAAAGCAGAGCCTGACGCTTTGGCATCGGCCGCGTCAGAAGACCATGCCCGTACCTGGACACTAGGGGCTTAGGGCATTGTTCTGCCCATTATTATAAAGACCGAACACCTTAGGGAGTGTTCGGCGTCTCGAGTTTGGCATTATATGCATCAGCTCCGAATCATGTCTTTGGTCAAATGTTGGGTTTGCCCGGCTCCTGTGTTTTGCTGCCTTACGTTCCGTATCATCGGCTAACGCGGCACCAGGAGAACTACTGCGATTGTGCCCCAGTTCGGCTGGGCGAGCACCTCAGTAGAGAAAGCCGAAAACTGACTGTCATGATACAGCGGGAGTCTGGTCAACCACTCGATCGACTATCGGAATGTTTAGAATTCCCCGCTTTGATGAAGGACCGTTTCCCGGTCAGGCACACACGCACCCCGAATCCGGAGATGTGCGGTGCCACCAGGGGCTATCATAGCCCCACCCTCGAGCTCCACTGGCTAAGTGAAAGTGATAAAGCATTATAGTCCGGATTGCCTAGTTCTCTACGCTACCACCTCCTTAAACAGGACCGAGACGTCAGATTAAGTGTGAAAACGCGCTATTTTTGCGAACACCCCCGCACCCTGTGCGTGGGGGCTGAAGCCGAAGACTGCAATCTTTCAAGTTATACAAAAGTATACGTAAACGGCCGCACAGGAGAAGTTTTACTACTTGGGACGCACAAGTATAAAAAGCAGTTATAACATAATCATCGATTTACAAGCTAATGCGTTCATTTGAACGTTACATTCTTCGAGCACTGCGACTCTATTATACGAGCGCCGCGCATGACTTCTCCGAAGTAGTGCTCGGCAGGGAGCCGGCTTTCATCCGGACCCTGGGCTGCAACAGCGGTGGCATCCATCCTTGGACAATGCGCCTTCACACGGGCAAGAGCCATCCGCGCGCCCTCGATGCAGGCCGACTGCTTCATGTCCTTTATATGCGGCACCGCTCCAACCGGTCTGTCAACGGAAGGGAGCGATCCGGACTGTGGAATTGAGACCAATACAGCTCTTCCGTCTCGTGATCCCCCAGGCTCCGGAAGTGCTTAATGGCATCAGCCGCACTTGCAGCTAAGTCCATATATGGATCCTCCGGACTCCACAACCGCTCAATTGAGCATACTTTGCATCCATAAACCAGCGACGCAGCAGAATAGGCTTGCCAGCCACGATCTCTCCGGCCTGGCGCAGTTCCTCCTTCATAGCCCGCATTGCAGAGCGGGCATCCTTGGCTTTGGCGGTGGCCTTCTTTAGGTCTTCCCGCTCCGATAAGTGCTCCTTTTCAAGAGCCTCATAGCGGTCGGCAGCATCCTTTACCTTCACGGCCAATTCGGCCACCTCCGCCCTGCTTAGGCAGTGTGCGGCCTTTTTGGCTTTCAACTCTTCGGCCGCCTTCGAGGCAGCCGCGTCACTCCTTCGGGCTTGCTCCTTAGCTCGAGCAAGTTCGGCCCGAAGGCTCTCCACAGCAGCAGCACCGTCTGTACAACAGCATACAATTTATCAGAGGAGGGCTTCGACCCCCTTAAATAAAGCGACTGCGGAGAATTTATTTACCTTGCGACTCGTCAAGTCGCCGGTTGACAAGTGCGATGTTAGCATCCGCCACGTCAAGTTGCCTACTTAATTCGGCAAACTCACTAGTCCGGCTAGCCCCCGGACTATCCGCCACCTGCATAGGAACGACGGAATTCATTACTTTCGATTTCGATCCTCGGTACACTGTCGTTTCCGACAACCTATCGAGTCTCAGGGGCTACTATCTATACAGGGCGCATTTTTATGTGCAATACTGTTAAAATACAAAAGGATGCGTCATTTTTGCATACCTCAAAACCCGCCAGCAAACTCATGGCGGCATTACGCAATCCGCTCTCGGCGGACGAAATCCTTCCAATCACCATACGCATTAACGCACGGTGATCTTCTGAAATGGACGCCCTCTCAAGCAGATTCTTCAGTTCTCCCGGCCGGACACTAGTAGGTGCTGAACTCTCCGGCCCCTCCGGACTCGGGGATACCCTCCGTGATGACACTTCGGGTTCGCCTGCCTCATTTGGCGGCGCTGCGGATGGAGGCGTATCGCTCTCCATCATCTCCGGAAGAAGGTCCCCCGAAGATGAACTCACCTGAGAAGGCTGCAGATCTGAACTGCAATATAAATATTTCGGTTACCTATAGAAGCACAAATGAAGGTACTTCCTTATTAATTAACTCCCTCTTTTCTACTCACGGCTCGCTGGAGGGCTGATCCTTTGGTGATGATTGTGCGTCCGGACTCTTTCCGGGCGCTGGACCCCCCGGGGAGGATCTCTTCCCACGCTTAGGGGCTTTGGCCTCCGGATCTTCGGAGGCGGTCCTCTTCTCCCCCTGAAAGGAGGGGCTCTTGGTTCCTCCCTCTTCAGTTGCCCCTTTGGGCGAAATATTAGGTCCTTTATCTTCCCCGTCGCCCCCTTCTATGGGCGCAACCTCCAACATTCTGACCAGCACGGGCTCCAGTGCGGTCTCTGGGAGGGGGGCCGGACACCTTATCAGCCTTGATCGCGCCACCCATTCCTGTAAAGAACAAAGGGTCAGGAGGCGAACTCTAGAAAGGCACATACACAGAATGTCCGGACTCTGAGCTACTTACCTGAGTATCCGGGCGATCGCGGCTTAGGCCTGCATCCTCGGCCAAATCCGGACACGCCACCTGCGGTCCGAAGAACAACTTGTACATCTCCACGGGTGTCGCACCCATGAAGTGCTGGTGAATCCGAGGTCCCTCCGGATTGAACTCCCATAGACGGAGAGGACGGCGTTTGCAGGGCAGAAGGTGCCTGATTAGCATAACCTGCATCACCTTGATCAGGTCGATTTCCCTCGCTTGGAGATCTCGAATCCGGCCCTGCAGTGAGGGCACGTCTTTGGACGGCCCCAAGTTGAGCCCTTGGTTGACCCACGACATCAGTTGGCGTGGAGGTCCCGAGCGGAATTAGGGCGGCGGCTTTTGTTTGCTCCCCCTTGGAGCGGTGATGTAGAACCACTCCTGCTGCCACAGTCCAAGTTCCTCTTGGAAGGAACCCTCAAGCCACGGGGCATCGACCTTCTTGCTTATGATCGCCCCGCCGCACTCCGCTTGATGCCCCCCGATCATCTTCGGCTCCACCTTGAAGGTCTTCAGCCATAGGCCGAAGTGGGGGATGACGCGGAGGAAGGCTTCGCAGACGATAATGAATGCGGAGATTTGGAGGATAGACTCTGGAGCCAAGTCGTGAAAGTCCAGCCCATAGTAGAACAGGAGCCCTCGCACGAAGGGATCCGTCGGGAAGCCTAAACCCCGGCGGAGGTGCGATACGAAAACGACGTATTCACCGGGCTCGGGGGCTGGCACAGCCTGCCCTTGGGCAGGCAACCTGTGCGAAACTTCATAGGCCAGGTACTTGGCCTCACGCAACTTCAATATGTCCTCCTCCGTGACGGAGGAAGGCATCCACCGGCCCTTGAGGTCGGAGCCGGACATGATTGAGGATCCGAAGCGCTCGAATCTGAGGCTCTGGGTGTTGCAACTGGGAGCAGGGAAAGGATTCGATGCGAGATTGAAGAACAAGGGCGAGCCTTGGTCCTCTTATAAAGGGGAAGAAATACCAAGGGCCGTCTCCGTGACCGTTTGAGATTCCCCTTCGATAGAGGAGGCGTGGCGACGGGAACGGTTGGGTTACCCACGCACGTATTGATGAGGATCCCGGAATAAGGGGAACACGATCTCTGCTTCGACAAGACGTGCCAAGGAAAACCGCTTCGCTAAACGTGCTGAGGTGGTATAGTAAAAAACGATTCAAACAAAGGCTTGGTTGCGGTGTGATGTCACGCCGCATAATACGTCAGCAGATTGAGCTAAAGTGTGCATTTTATTCTCTCTACGGTGGAATGTGGAATTTATTTTGCAGAGCTGGACACTATCCTGGTGTTCATGATCTTCTCTGGATTATTCAAGGGAGGAACCCGCCTTGCAATGCCGAACATTGCGCACGCCGGACTTATCGTCATTGAAGACTGGTTCAGGGGCTACTGAGGGAGTCCTGGACTAGGGGGTGTCCGGACAGCCGGACTATCAATATCCGCCGGACTCCAAGACTACGAAGATACAAGATTGAAGACTCCGGCTCGTGTCCGGATGGTACTTTCCTTGGCGTGGAAGGCAAGCTTGGCGATACGGATATGTAGATCTCCTACCATTGTAACCGACTCTGTGTAACCCTAGCCTTCTCCGGTGTCTATATAAACCGGAGGGCTTTAGTCCGTAGGACAACATACATCTCAACAATCATACCATAGGCTAGCTTCTAGGGTTTAGCCTCCTTGATCTCGTGGTAGATCTACTCTTGTACTACCCATATCATCAATATTAATCAAGCAGGACGTAGGTTTTTACCTCCATCGAGAGGGCCCGAACCTGGGTAAAAACATTGTGTCCCTCGTCTCTTGTTACCATCTGCCTAGACGCACAGTTCGGGACCCCCTACCCGAGATCCGCCGGTTTTGACACCGACACCGTGCGAGTTTCCCTAGTTCTCCTTGGCACCGTTTTGTATAGAATAGGTGCCAACTCCTCCACATGATAGCCATCTAGCCATCGATCCTCCCAGAAGAGCACTGTCTCGCCATTTCCCACAGTTGTTGTAGTTTCCGCGTGGAATAGCGTCATGGATTCTGTCGGAACTGTAATCTTGAACTAGGATTAGGGCCTGGACTGGGCAGTACGTTGCAACCACGGCCATCTCGCCAACATGGTAGTGTTCAACCATCCCAGGTTCGGTATGCCAAGACCATCCACCCACTTAGGGCGGCAAACTGAGTCCCATGCCATCGCACAGTTCCCGCCCCGAGCCTCCGTCTTGCCACACCATAGGAAGCTGCGACATATCTCCGTCAATGCCGTGAGAGTTTTAGGAGGTATCTGAAGTGCCATCATTGCATGAATCAGAATTGCGCAAAGCACTGAGAAGATGAAGACCAGCCGACCACTCTTGGGCAGGGTAGCCGCCTTCCAGTTGGGTAGGCGAGCTACAAATTGTTCCACCAAGTACTGAAATTATGCTGCAGTGGCCTTCCTGATTGTGAGCGAGAGGCCGAGGTATTTGCATGGAAAGGACGCACTTGTGCAGGCAAGTGTACGACAAACCAAGTACAGCTCCACCGTTGAGCATCTAATGGGGAGTGCCGCGCTCTTTGATAGGTTTATCATGAGGCCCGAGGCTGCCCCGAAGAGTGCAAGGATCTCCCGACTGGCCGTTGTCGGTGTCAAAACCGGCAGATCTCGGGTAGGGGGTCCCGAACTGTGCGTCTAAGGCTAATGGTAACATGAGGCGGGGGACACAATGTTTACCCAGGTTCGGGCCCTCTCGATGGAGGTAATACCCTACTTCCTGCTTGATTGATCTTGATGATATGAGTATTACAAGAGTTGATCTACCACGAGATCGTAGAGGCTAAACCCTGGAAGCTAGCCTATGATTATGATTGTTGTTGTCCTACGGACTAAACCCTCCGGTTTATATAGACACCGGAGGGGGCTAGGGTTACACAGAGTCGTTTATAGAAAAGGAAATCTACATATCCGAATTGCCAAGCTTGCCTTCCACGCAAAGGAGAGTCCCACCCGGACATGGGATGAAGTCTTCAATCTTGTATCTTCATAGTCCAACAGTCTGGCATAAGTATATATTTGGCTGTCCGAGGACCCCCTAATCCAGGACTCCCTCAGTAGCCCCTGAACCAGGCTTCAATGATGATGAGTCCGGCTCGCAGATTGTCTTCGGCATTGCAAGCTGGGTTCCTTCTTGGAATACTCCATAGAAGATCTTGAACACAAGGATCGTGTCTGGCTCTGCAAAACAATTTCACACACCATCGTAGAGAGCATAATATTCCACAAATCTAATCCGCTGACAACTTTTCATAGCGTGACATCACGCTGCAGCCCGATCATTATTCGAACCGTTTTTCAACCTGCTACCACAGATATCGCGAGGAGGTTTTATTGGCACGTCTTGTCGAAGCAGATATCGTGTCCCCTTATCACGGGATTCTCATCAATACAGGTGTGGTTAACCCAACCGCGCCATCAATGCAGCGCTTGGGGAATAATCGAGTTTACTGGGCAAGTGGGGAGACGCATGGTTTCTACCACCGTTATAAAGAGATAAGGATCCCCCTTTTTCACCCACACCTTCTTCTTCCTCTGCTCATACATTCTTCCTCGCTCGAGCTCCAGCGCCCAAGTTCTCACCTTTTCCGTAAGGCCATTCCAAGCATGTCTGGAGCGGGAGGCAAGTGGATGGCCTCCTCCGTCATGGAGGAGGACATCACGAAGCTTCGGGAGGCTGGATACCTGTCCGCAGACATCGCGCACCGGCTTTCTGCTGTGGGGCAAATCGTCCCTACCCCGAAACCTCATGAGAGGGTAGTGTTCCTCCCTCACTTTGTCTGCGGACTGGGATTTCCCCTCCACCCATTTGTCCGCGGGTTCATGTTCTACTACGGGCTGGACTTCCATGATCTGGCCCCCAATTTCATCCTCAACATCTCGGTGTTTATCGTCGTGTGTGCGGCCTTCCTCCGCATTACGCCCCACTTCGGCCTATGGCTGAAGACCTTCAACGTGAAGGCGAAGGTGGTGGTTGGCTAGCAAGCGGAGTGCGGAGGTGCCATGGTGGGCAAGATGCCCAACGTCACTTGGCCCGAAGGCTCCTTTGTGGAGACCCTGAAGGGGTGGCAATCGGGGTGGTTCTACATCACCGACACGCGCGACATCAACTGGGGGGCGGCCCCCGAATTTTGATCCGGCATCCCCTTGCGACTCACCTCCTGGAAAGAGAAGGGCTTAGCCTGGGGTTCATCGGTGGAGCTGACCGGACTGCAGACCTGCGTCAAAAATATGATAAGCAAGAAAATCAAGCTTGTCAACGTGGTCCAGGTCATGCTCTTCCGCCGGATCCTTCCATGTCAGAGACGGGTGTCGGTGTCAAAACCGGCGGATCTCGGGTAGGGGGTCCCGAACTGTGCGTCTAGGCGGATGGTAACAGGAGACAAGGGACACGATGTTTTTACCCAGGTTCGGGCCCTCTCGATGGAGGTAAAACCCTACTCCTTCTTGATTGATATTGATGATATGGGTAGTACAAGAGTAGATCTACCACGAGATCAAGGAGGCTAAACCCTAAAAGCTAGCCTATGGTATGATTGTTGTTCGTCCTATGGACTAAAACCCTCCGGTTTATATAGACACCAGAGAGGGCTAGGGTTACACAGAGTCGGTTACAATGGTAGGAGATCTACATATCCGTATTGCCAAGCTTGCCTTCCACGCCAAGGAAAGTCCCATCCGGACACGGGACAAAGTCTTCAATCTTGTATCTTCATAGTCTTGGAGTCTGGCCAATGATGATAGTTCGGCGATCTGGACACCCCCTAGTCCAGGACTCCCTCAGTAGCCCCTGAACCAGGCTTCAATGACGACGAGTCCGGCGCGCATATTGTCTTCGGCATTGCAAGGCGGGTTCCTCCTCCGAATAATTCATAGAAGATTTTGAACACCAGGATAGTGTCCGGCTCTTGAAAATAAATTCCACATACCACCGTAGAGAGAATAATATTTACACAAGTTCAATCTGCTGATGTATTTCGTGGCATGACGTCACACCACGGCCAAGCCTTTACTCGAATCGTTTTTATTGTTCCACCTCAGCGCGTTCAGCGAAGCGGTTTCCTTGGCACGTCTTGTCAAAGCAGAGATCGTGTCCCCTTATTCCAGGATTCTCATCAATACGGACGTGGGTAACCCAACCGTGCCCGTTGGCACGCCCCCTCCATCGAAGGCGAGTCCCAAATGGTTACGGGGACGACTCTTGGTATTCAACCCCTTTTTAACGAGACCAAGGCCTGTTTCTTTTCTTCAATCTTCAATCGAATCCGCCCCTCGCCCCAAGTTCCAACACCCAAGGCTCCAGATTCAGGCGCTTCGGACTTTCGACAATGTCCGGCTCCGACCTACAGGGCCGGTGGATGCCTTCTTCCGTCACGGAAGAAGACATGGTAAAGCTGAGAGATGCCAGGTATCTAATCGGCGAGATTTCGCATAGGCTGCCCGCCCAAGGGCAAGTCATTCCCACTCCCAAGCCTGGTGAGAGCGTGGTGTTCGTGTCTCACTTCCGTCGGGGTTTAGGCTTCCCGATGGACCCCTTCGTGAGGGGGATCATGTTTTATTATGGGTTGGAATTCCATGACTTGGATCCGGAGTCCATCCTCCACATCTCATCGTTCATTGTCGTGTGCGAAGCCTTCCTCCACACCACTCCTCACTTCGGATTGTGGCTCAAGACCTTTAACGTGGAGCCGAAGATGATCGAGGAGCGGCAGGCAGAGTGTGGAGGGGCAGTCATAAGCAAGAGAGCTGACGCTCCGTGGCCCGAGGGCGTTTTTCAAAAGGAGCTCGGTTTGTGGCAACGGGAGTGGTTCTACATCACCGCTCCCAGGGGCACCAGATGGGCGGCGCCGCCTGCCTTTCGCTCGGGCCCTCCACAACGGCTGGCGTCATGGGTCAAAAAAGGGCTTGACTGGGGGTCGTCCAAGGACGTGCCATTATTGTAGGGCCGTATTCGAGACCTCCAAGAGAGGGAGATCAATCTGGTTGTAGTGGCGCAGGTCATGCTGATTCGGCGCCTTCTGCCCTGCAAACGTCACCCCCTCCGCCTGTGGGAATTCAATCCGGAGGGATCGCCAGCTCTCCAACACTTCATGGGTGCGATGCCCGTGGAGATGTATAAACTGTTTTTCGGATCACAAGAGATGTGTCCGGACTTGACCGAGGACGCAGGCCTGAGCTGCAATCGCCCGGATACTCAAGTAAGTAGTCCTGTGTCCGGACATGCTGTCGGTACATTTATCATAAACTTGTCCTTTAACCAGCTATCCCTTGAACAGGAGTGTATAGCAAAAGCCAAACTGATACGGTGTCCGGCTCCCCTCCCTGAGACCACGCCGGATCCCGTGTTAGTCAAGATGCTGGAGGCTGCGCCTTCGGAAGAGGGCGAAGGGGAAAACAGGAAAACTACCGCCTCCGCTAAGGAGGCTCTCAAGAAAGGGGGGACCGAGAATCCCTCCCTCCAGGGGGAGAAGAGGACCGCTTCTGAAGATCCGGAGGCCAAGGCCTCAAAGCGGGGGAAGACATCTTCACCAGAGGGTCCTGCGCCAGGAGAAGCCCCGGCCGTACTATTTCCCCAAGGGAATCAGCCCTCCAGCGAGCCGTGAGTAGAAAGGGGAGTTTTGTAATAAGGGACATCCCTGTTTTTATTTCTGAAGATAACCGAAGTTTTACCTTGTAGTTCGGATCTCAGCCCTTCTCAGCAGAGCTCATCTTCGGGGGATCTTTGTCCGGAGATGATGGAGAGCGAAATGCCTCCATCTGCCGCACCATCAGGCGGGGCGGACGACCCTGAGGTGTCGTCGCGAAGGGTCTCCCCGAGTCCGGCGGGGCCGGAGAGTTCGACACCAAGTGGTGTACGGCCGGAGGAGCTGAAGGATCTGCTCGGGCGGGCGTCTATCTCAGAAGATCACCGTACGTTAATGAGTACAGTGATTGAAAGGATTTCATCCGCTAAGAGCGGGTTGCATGAGGCCGTCAGAAGTTTACTGACGGGGTTTGAGGTACGCGAAAATGATATACCTTTTGACAGTTTTGCACATAGAATGCGCCCTGTATGGATAGTAGCCCCTGAGACTCGGTACGTTGTCAAAAGTGACAGCGTGCCGAGGATCATAATCTCAGTTATAAGATGCCGCCCCTCCTATTCAGGTGGCGGAGCATTCGGTGGCCAGCCGGACTGATTGAGTTGCCGAACTGAAGCGGCAACTTGACGTTGCGGATGCGGACATCGCGCTGGTCAATAAACGACTTGACGAGTCACAAGGTATGTGGCTTCTCCGTGGACACCTGGTAAGGGAGCTTGACGCCTGTGCCTTACAACATGTATGCTTAATGCAGATGGCGCCGCTGCTATGGAGGACCTTCGGGCGGAGCTTGCCCGAGCCAAGGAGCAAGCCAGAACAAGTAATGCGGCTGCCTTGAAGGCGACCGAGGAGCTAAAAGCCAAACAGGCTGCTCACTGCCGAAGCAGGGAGGAAATGGCCGTGAAGCTGAAGGGTGCTACCGACTGCTATGAGTTTTTTGAAAGAGAATGCCGAGCGGAGCAAGAGGACCTAAAGAACGCTACCGCCGAAGCCAAGGATGCCCGCTCCGTGATGAGGGCTATAAAGGAGGAGCTACGTTAGGCCGGGGATATTGCGGCTGGAAAGCCTTTTCTGCTGTGTAGAAAATTCATGGATCCGAAGTATGCTTAGTTGGGCCAGTTGTGGGGTGCGGAGGATGCTTATCTGAATTTGGCGGCGAGTGCCGCAGACGCAGTCGCACATTTTCGGGGCCAAAAGGATCACGGAATGGAAGAGCTTTTTTGGTCGCAATTCCATAGTCCGGAGCGTCCACTTCCATTAACCGATCGTTTAGCCGAGTGGGCTGAGCTGAATAGGTTGTCTGGACTTGCCATGAAGGATGTCGTGGCTCATTTGTGGCCTAAAAGTCCCGAGCCGAAGAGTTATTTTGGCTTGGTGCAGCAGTTCCTTGATGCGGTGCCGCATATCAAGGCGATGAAGCGGTCGGCATGCATAGAGGGTGCACGGATGGCTCTCGCCCGTGTCAAAACATACTAGGCAGAGATGGAGGCCACCGACATTGCATCCCAGGATTCGTACAGAAGCCGATTACCAGCCGAGCACTATTTTGAGGAAGTCCTGCAGGGCGCTCATTTAATAGAGTCGCAGTGCTCGAAAAACATTATGTTCAAATGACATGTATGATTTGTGAAACCATGTTTCAAATATATAATATAAGGGCTTTTTATACTTGTGGCGTTCAAGTATTGAAATACCTCCTGTGCGGCCGTTAATGTATATGTGTATATAACCTGAAAGATGGCAGTCTTCGGCTTCAGCCCCCATGCACATAGTGCGGGGGTGTTTGCAAAAAGGCGCATTTTCACACTTAATCCAACGTCTTGGTCCTGTGAAGGAGGTGATAGCGTAGCAAACTAGGCAACCGGACTATAATGCTTTATCACTTCCACTTAGCCATAGGAGTTCGATGGTGGGGCTACTATATAGCCCCTAGGGGCACCGCGCTCTCCGAATTCGGGGTGCGTATGTGCCTGACCGGGAAACTGTCCTTCGTCAAAGCGGAGGAATTCTAAACATTCCGGTGGTCGATTGAGTGATTGACCAGTCTCGCGCTATATAATGACAGTCAGTTTTCGGCTTTCTCTACTGAGGTGCTCACCAGGCCGAACCGGGGCATAATCGCAGTAGTTCTCCTGGTGCTGCGTTAGCCGATAGAACGGAACGTAAGGCAGCAAAACACAAGAGCCGGGCAAACCCAACATTTGACCAAAGGCATGATTCGAAGCTGATGCATATAAGGCCTAACTCGAGATGCCGAACACTCCCTGAGGTATTCGGTCTTTATGAAAACGGGCATAACAATACCCTAAGCCCCTAGTGTCCAGGTACGCGCGAAAACTTCTGACGCGGCTGATGCCAAAACGCTAGCCTCCTCCTCGGTTATGGTAAGAAACCGGGGGATGTGTGTCAACAAGAGGCAGTAAAAAAGGTTTACGCAGGGTCTTAATCTGAAAAGAATCCTTGCAACGGGTCCCTACTGCACGTCTGCGCCTGTGTCTCCGTTGTGTTGTATCCTGGACGGGTGTAGCACGTTGTTCATCTGTAAAAGAGAAGAACTTAATTTGAAAAAAAAAATCATGCGAAAAATGTATTTTTAAAATAAATAGAGTATGATTCAAAAAATGAATAAAATTGAGCTTTATTGGCTCTTATTGTACATGCGTGCAGCCCCTTGTAGGGCGGGGGGGGGGGGTACGCGGCTAGTAAGCCCCTTGTTTATTTATGCCGGACTCGCCTAACCGTGTCCGGGGTCTCAATGACCTGTTTAGGTGCTTCGATCAGCAAGGCCGGATGAATGCGTGGCTGTCAAGGCAGTCTCACGTTCTTCCATATTCGAGGAACACTTGAAGTTTCCTTTTAATGAGATGATGCCACGTGGACCGGGCATTTTAAGTGTAAGGGATGCATAATGCGGTATTGCGTTAAAGCGGGCAAAAGCTTCGCGTCCCAATAGTGCTTGGTAGCTACTTTTAAATGGGGCGATGTGGAAGACTAACTTTTCGCGACGGAAGTTGTCGGATGAGCCGAACACAACTTCTAGTAGTAGACAGCCCGTACAATGGGCATATGGGCCTGGCATCACTCCTTTAAAGGAAGTGTTGCTATGGCGAATTTTGGTTGGGTCTATCCCCATTCTGCGGATTGTGTCCTAGTATAACAGGTTTAGATCACTGCCGCCGTCCATTAGGACTTGTGTAAATTGCAGTCCGTTGATTATAGGATCTAATATCAAAGCAGTCCATCCTGCGTTTTGGATACTTCCGTAGTAGTCCTGATGGTCGAAGGTGATTGGTTTTGACAACCAGTGTTGGGACTCCGTTGGGGTAGACCGTGTGGCGCGTACTTTAGTGGGTGCCACTCTATTTTTCCCTGTTATCACTTGAAGTGAATTTACTGTTTTGACCTCTTGTGGGAAATTCTTTTGTTTTCCGGTGCTCTGCTTGTGGGGCTCGTCATCGTCCTCACTTGGTGTGTCGAGCCCCTTGTGTTCGGCGTTAAGTCGGCCGGACTGCTTGAAAACCCAACAATCTCTGTGGGTATGGTTTGCAGGCTTCCCGGGGGTACTGTGGATTTGTCATATCCTGTCCAAGATTTTGTTTAGGTTGGATAGCTCGTCGCTGTTGTCCTTGAGAGGCAGTGTTTTTATGTTCTGCCGAGAGCTTTTGAACCCGGCGTTGACTGCCGTGCTCTTTGGGCCATTTTCCTTAGTCCGACGCTGGTCCTTTCTGCGTCGTGGTTTCCCATTTCCATCCCTGACCTCGGATGTACTTGGGTCGCTGGTGCTGCATCTTGCCAGCCAGCTATCCTCTCCCGCGCAAAAGCGGGTCATGAGGCTTGTTAGTGCGGCCATTGTTCTTGGCTTCGGAGTCAAAATCTAGCATGTCGGTTAAGTCATCGACAGTGGCTACGAAGTGGGTGGTGGGTGGGCCTTGAATTTCTTTGTCGTTCTCATCCCAACCGTCCTGGTCATAATCCGGCCAAGGCTCTCCTGATAAAGAGAGACGCTTTAGCGAATTCAGGATGTCGCTGAAAGGCGAGTGTTGAAAGATATCTGCAGCAGTGAACTCCGTGATCGGCGCCCAATCGGACTCGATTGGCAGGGGCGCGGGAGGCTCGGAGTCCGACGAGGAGTCCGGCACCTCGGAGTCATGTGCTTTGTGAAAGGCAGGGTCGGTATTCGGCTCTATCGCCGTAGAGGTAGCAGCCCCCGAGGCGGTGTCCAACCACCCATCCTCGATCGGCGCAGTCGGCTCCGAGCTAAGGGTCGGAGCGGACTCTTGTGCGGCCTCCAGGGCACTGTCCGGCTGCAGAGCTAAATCATGCCCATCGTGACAGTGCGGCGCGCTCGGCTATGGCTCGAATCCGTCGAAGATCAAGTCTCCGCGGATGTCGGCCGTGTAGTTCAAACTTCCAAATCTGACCTGATGGCCAGGGGCATAGCTTTCGATCTGCTCTAGATGGCCAAGTGAATTGGGCCGCAGTGCGAAGCCGCCGAATACGAAGATCTGTCCGGGGAGAAAAGTCTCGCCCGGACCGCGTCATTGATGATGATGGAAGGAGCCATCGGGCCTATGGGCGACGACAGAGAGGAACTCTCAATGAAAGCACCAATGTCGGTGTCAAAACCGGCGGATCTCGGGTAGGGGGTCCCGAACTGTGCGTCTAGGCGGATGGTAACAGGAGACAAGGGACACAATGTTTTTACCCAGGTTCGGGCCCTCTCGATGGAGGTAAAACCCTACTCCTGCTTGATTGATATTTATGATATGGGTAGTACAAGAGTAGATCTACCATGAGATCAAGGATGCTAAACCCTAGAAGCTAGCCTATGGTATGATTGTTGTTCGTCCTATGGACTAAAACCCTCCGGTTTATATAGACACCGGAGAGGGCTAGGGTTACACAGAGTCGGTTACAATGGTAGGAGATCTACATATCCGTATTGCCAAGCTTGCCTTCCATGCCAAGGAAAGTCCCATCCGGACACGTGACGAAGTCTTCAATCTTGTATCTTCAAAGTCTTGGAGTCCGGCCAATAATGATAGTTCGGCTATCCGGACACCCCCTAGTCTAGGACTCCCTCAACGGGCTTTCAATATGTGGGAGTTCGACCCGTCCGAACACCAGACGTTGTGAGAGCTCTTCGAGACGACGCACGAAGATGTCTGGAAGGTGTTGTTCAAGGCCGGCAAGGTATCTCCACCCATAGCCGAAGATCGCGGGCTCAGCGCAAAGAGCCCCGCCAATCCGGTGAGTTTTTATATTTTGCAAGATGTGACTTTTACTAGCGCATCCGCGGGAGGAATCTAAACCTCCGTGCCAATCTGATAGGACTGGGTAGCGATAGTGGAGCGGATTGACTCTCCGGCTCCACTACCCGAAGATCCAGCATCGCCTATCTTAACAAAGATGCTGTTTCCGGCGCCCTGTGAGGTGCCGGAGAAGAAGCCCAAGAAGAAGGCCGCGTGGACCAGGAAAGGTCTCCGGCGCAAGGTTGTATCGGACTCATCGTCCGAAGACACCGAGGCACGCTCCTCCAACAAAAACGAGGAGGAGGAAGAGGAAATCCCTCCCCACCAACCGGGGTGGGGAGAAGAAAAGGAAGGTTGCCCCGTCTGGGGAGGCCGAAGGGTCCAAGAAAGGAAAGACCCTCCCTCCGGACCACTCCACCACAGCCGCCTATAGCGGCGAGGAGTGGTTGCCCAGGGACAAGCCCCTGGCGAAGTCGTAAGTATCCAGACACTATAATACATCCGGTATGTTTTGCTTCATTGCTTTTTATCATGCCAAACATGCTCGTGCAGTCCAGCCAAGGCCCACATCGATGTATCTGATACGTATCCAACGTATCTATAATTTTTGATTGTTCCATGCTATTATATTACCCCTTTTGGATGTTTATGGGCTTTATTTTACATATTTATATCATTTTTGGGACTAACCTACTAACCGGAGGCCCAACCCGTATTGCTGTTTTTTTTGCCTATTTCAGTATTTCGAAGAAAAGGAATATCAAACGGAGTCCAAACGGAATGAAACCTTCGGGAGCGTGATTTTTGGAACGAACGTGATCCACAGGACTTGGAGTGCAAGTCAAGAAGCAGCCGAGGCCTCCACGAGATAGGAGGGCACCCCCCCTATAGGGCGCGCCCCCTGTCTCGTAGGCCCCTCGGGCGACCACCGACGTACTTCCTCCTCCTATATAAGCCAACGTACCCCGAAAACATCCAAGGAGCCAACGAAACACAATTTCCACTGCCGCAACCTTCTGTATCCGCGAGATCTCATCTTGGAGCCTTCGCCGGCACTCTGCCAGAGGGGGAATCGACCACGGAGGGCTTCTACATCAACACCATTGCCCCTCCGATGAGTTGTGAGTAGTTTACCACAGACCTACGGGTCCATAGTTATTAGCTAGATGGCTTCTTCTCTTTTTGGATCTCAATACAATGTTCTCCCCCTCTCTTGTGGAGATCTATTCGATGTAAACTCTTTTTGCGGTGTGTTTGTCGAGATCCGATGAATTGTGGGTTTATGATCAAGTTTATCTACGAATAATATTTGAATCTTCTCCAAATTCTTTTATGTATGATTGAGTTATCTTTGCAAGTCTCTTCGAATTATTAGTTTGGTTTGGCCTACTAGATTGATCTTTCTTGCCATGGGAGAAGTGCTTAGCTTTGGGTTCAATCTTGCGGTGTCCTTTCCCAGTGACAGCAGGGGCAGCAAGGCATGTATTGTGTTGTTGCCATCGAGGATAAAAAGATGGGGTTTATATCATATTGCTTGAGTTTATCCCTCTACATCATGTCATGTTTCTTAAAGCGTTACTCTGTTCTTATGAACTTAATACTCTAGATGCAGGCAGGAGTCGGTCGATGTGTGGAGTAATAGTAGTAGATGCAGGCAGGAGTCGGTCTACTTGTTGCGGACGTGATGCCTATATACATGATCTGTTCGGGAACGTAGTAATTTCAAAATTTTCCTATGCACACGCAAGATCATGGTGATGCATAGCAACGAGAGGGGAGAGTATTGTCCATGTACCCTCGTAGACCGTAAGCGGAAGCATTATGACAACGCGGTTGATGTAGTCGGACGTCTTCACGATCCGACCGATCCAAGCACCGAACGTACGACACCTCCGAGTTCAGCACACGTTCAGCTCGATGACGATCCCCGGACTCCGATCCAGCAAAGTGTCGGGGATGAGTTCTGTCAGCACGACGGCGTGGTGACGACGATGATGTTCTACCGACGCAGGGCTTCGCCTAAGCACCGCAACGATATGACCGAGGTGGAATATGGTGGAGGGGGGCACCGCACACGGCTAATGAACGATCACGTAGATCAACTTGTGTGTCATGGGGTGCCCCCCTGCCCCCATATATAAAGGAGCATGGGGGGGTGCGGCCGGCCCTAGGAGGAGGCGCGCCGGAGGAGTCCTACTCCCACCGGGAGTAGGACTCCCCCCCTTTCCCTAGTTGGATTAGGACTTGGGGGGAAGGAAGAGAGGGGGAAAGGAAAGGGGGGGCGCCGCCCCCCCCTCCTTGTCCAATTCAGACTTGGGGGGAGGGGGAGGGGCGCGCGGCAGCCCCTAGGCCTCCTCTCCTCTTCCTCCACTAGGCCCAATAAGGCCCATTAGGTTACCAGGGGGTTCCGGTAACCTCCATGTACTCTGGTAAAATGCCGATTTCACCCGGAACACTTCCGATGTCCAAACATAGGCTTCCAATATATCAATCTTTATGTCTCGACCATTTTGAGACTCCTCGTCATGTCCGTGATCACATCCGAGACTCCGAACAACCTTCGGTACATCAAAACTTATAAACTCACAATAAAACTGTCATCGTAACGTTTAAGCGTGCGGACCCTACGGGTTCGAGAACTATGTTGACATGACCTAGAACTATTCTCGATCAATAACCAACAGCGGAACGTAGATGCTCATATTGGCTCCTACATATTCTACATAGTCAAACCGCATAACAACATACGTTGTTCCCTTTGTCATCGGTATGTTACTTGCCCAAGATTCGATCATCGGTATCCAATACCTAGTTCAATCTCGTTACCGGCAAGTCTCTTTACTCGTTACGTAATACATCATTCCGTAACTAACTCATTAGCTACATTGCTTGCAAGGCTTATAGTGATGTGCATTACTGAGAGGGCCCAGAGATACCTCTCCGACAATCGGAGTGACAAAACCTAATCTCGAAATACGCCAACCCAACATGTACCTTTGGAGACACCTGTAGAGCTCCTTTATAATCACCCAGTTACGTTGTGACGTTTGGTAGCACACAAAGTGTTCCTCTGGTAAACGGGTGTTGCATAATCTCATAGTTATAGGAACATGTATAAGTCATGAAGAAAGCAATAGCAACATACTAAACGATCAAGTGCTAGGCTAACGAATTGGGTCATGTCAATCACATCATTCTCCTAATGATGTGATCCCGTTAATCAAATGACAACACATGTCTATGGTTAGGAAACATAACCATCTTTGATTAATGAGCTAGTCAAGTAGAGGCATACTAGTGACGTTATGTTGGTCTATGTATTCACACATGTATTATGTTTCCGGTTAATACAATTCTAGCATGAATAATAAACATTTATCATGATATGAGGAAATAAATAGTAACTTTATTATTGCCTCTAGGGCATATTTCCTTTAGTCTCCCACTTGCACTAGAGTCAATAATCTAGATTACACAGTGATGATTCTAACACCCATGGAGTCTTGGTGTCGATCATGTTTTGCTCGTGGAAGAGGCTGAGTCAATGGGTCTGCAACATTCAGATCCGTATGTATATTGCAAATCTCTATGTCTCCCACCTGGACTTGGTCCCGAATGGAATTGAAGCGTCTCTTGATGTGCTTGGTCCTCTTGTGAAATCTGGATTCCTTTGCCAAGGCAATTGCACCAGTATTGTCACAGAAGATCTTCATTGGTCCTGATGCACTAGGTATGACACCTAGATCGGAAATGAACTCCTTCATCCAGACTCCTTCATTTGCTGCTTCCGAAGCAGCTATGTACTCTGCTTCACATGTAGATCCCGCCACGACGCTTTGTTTAGAACTGCACCAACTTACAGCTCCACTGTTTAATAAAAACACGTATCCGGTTTGCGATTTAGAATCGTCCGGATCAGTGTCAAAGCTTGCATTGACGTAACCATTTACGACTAGCTCTTTGTCACCTCCATATACGAGAAACATATCCTTAGTCCTTTTTAGGTATTTCAGAATGTTCTTGACCGCTGTCCAGTGATCCACTCTTGGATTACTTTGGTACCTTCCTGCCAAGCTTATTGCTAAGCACACGTCAGGTCTGGTACACAGCATTGCATACATGATAGAGCCTATGGCTGAAGCATAGGGAACATCTTTCATTTTCTCTCTATCTTCTGCTGTGGTCGGGCATTGAGTCTGACTCAACTTCACACCTTTTAGTACGGGCAAGAACCCTTTCTTTGCCTGATCCATTTTGAACTTTTTCAAAACTTTATCAAGGTATGTGCTTTGTGAAAGTCCTATTAAGCGTCTTGATCTATCTCTATAAATCTTGATGCCCAATATGTAAGCAGCTTCACCGAGGTCTTTCATAGAAAAACTTTTATTCAAGTATCCCTTTATGCTATCCAGAAATTCTATATCATTTCCGATTAATAATATGTCATCTACATATAATATCAGAAATGCTACAGAGCTCCCACTCACTTTCTTGTAAATACAGGCTTCTCCAAAAGTCTGTATAAAACCATATGCTTTGATCACACTATCAAAGCGTTTATTCCAACTCCGAGATGCTTGCACCAGTCCATAAATGGATCACTAGAGCTTGCACACTTTGTTAGCACCTTTTGGATGAACAAAACCTTCTGGTTGCATCATATACAACTCTTCTTCCAGAAATCCATTCAAGAATGCAGTTTTGACATCCATTTGCCAAATTTCATAATGATAAAATGCGGCAATTGCTAACATGATTCGGACAGACTTAAGCATCGCTACGGGTGAGAAAGTCTCATCGTAGTCAACCCCTTGAACTTGTCGAAAACCTTTCGCAACAAGTCGAGCTTTATAGACAGTTACATTACCATCAGCGTCAGTCTTCTTCTTAAAGATCCATTTATTCTCAATGGCTTGCCGATCATCGGGCAAGTCAACCAAAGTCCATACTTTGTTCTCATACATGGATCCCATCTCAGATTTCATGGCCTCTAGCCATTTTGCGGAATCTGGGCTCATCATCGCTTCCTCATAGTTCGTAGGTTCATCATGGTCAAGTAACATGACCTCCAGAATAGGATTACCATACCACTCTGGTGCGGATCTTACTCTGGTAGACCTATGAGGTTCAGTAGTAACTTGATCCGAAGTTTCATGATCAATATCATTAGTTTCCTCACTAATTGGTGTAGTTGTCACAGGAACCGGTTCTTGTGATGAACTACTTTCCAATAAGGGAGCAGGTACAGTTACCTCATCAAGTTCTACTTTCCTCCCACTCACTTCTTTCTAGAGAAACTCCTTCTCTAGAAAGGATCCGAATTTAGCAACGAAAATCTTGCCCTCAGATCTGTGATAGAAGGTGTACCCAACAGTCTCTTTTGGGTATCCTATGAAGACACATTTCTCCGATTTGGGTTCGAGCTTATCTGGTTGAAGTTTCTTCACATAAGCATCGCAGCCCCAAACTTTAAGAAACGACAACTTTGGTTTCTTGCCAAACCACAATTCATGAGGCGTCGTCTCAACGGATTTTGATGGTGCCCTATTTAACGTGAATGCGGCCGTCTCTAAAGCATATCCCCAAAATGATAGCGGTAAATCAGTAAGAGACATCATAGATTGCACCATATCTAGTAAAGTACGATTACGACGTTCGGACACACCATTTCGTTGTGGTGTTCCGGGTGGCGTGAGTTGTGAAACTATTCCGCATTGTTTCATATGTAAACCAAACTCATAACTCAAATATTCTCCTCCACGATCAGATCGCAGAAATTTTATTTTCTTGTTACGATGATTTTCCACTTCACTTCGAAATTCTTTGAACTTTTCAAATGTTTCAGACTTGTGTTTCATTAAGTAGATATACCCATATCTGCTCAAATCATCTGTGAAGGTGAGAAAATAATGATACCCGCCGCGAGCCTCAACATTCATTGGACCACAAACATCAGTATGTATGATTTCCAATAAATCAGTTGCTCGCTCCATAGTACCGGAGAACGGCGTTTTAGTCATCTTGCCCATGAGGCACGGTTCGCAAGTACCAAGTGATTCATAATCAAGTGATTCCAAAAGTCCATCAGTATGGAGTTTCTTCATGCGCTTTATACCGATATGACCTAAACGGCAGTGCCACAAATAAGTTGCACTATCATTATCAACTCTACATCTTTTGGTTTCAACACTATGAATATGTGTACCACTACTATCGAGATTCAATAAAAATAGACCACTCTTCAAGGGTGCATGACCATAAAAGATATTACTCATATAAATAGAACAACCATTATTCTCTGACTTAAATGAATAACCGTCTCGCATTAAACAAGATCCAGATATAATGTTCATGCTCAACGCTGGCACCAAATAACAATTATTTAGGTCTAAAACTAATCCCGATGGTAGATGTAGAGGTAGCGTGCCGACCGCGATCACATCGACTTTGGAACCATTTCCGTAGTCCCTGTTTCGAGTTGCAAATATTAGCAACAGAACCAGTATCAAATACCCAGGTACTACTGCAAGCATTAGTAAGGTACACATCAATAACATGTATATCACATATACCTTTGTTCACTTTGCCATCCTTCTTATCCGCCAAATACTTGGGGCAGTTCCGCTTCCAGTGTCCAGTCTGCTTGCAGTAGAAGCACTCAGTCTCAGGCTTAGGACCAGACTTGGGTTTCTTCTCTTGAGTAGCAACTTGTTTGCTGTTCTTCTTGAAGTTCCCCTTCTTCTTCCCTTTGCCCTTTTTCTTGAAACTGGTGGTCTTGTTGACCATCAACACTTGATGCTCCTTCTTGATTTCTACCTCCACAGCTTTTAGCATTGCGAAGAGCTCGGGAATAGTCTTGTCCATCCCTTGCATATTATAGTTCATCATGAAGCTCTTGTAGCTTGGTGGCAGTGATTGAAGAATTCTGTCAATGACACTATCATCAGGAAGATTAACTCCCAGTTGAATCAAGTGATTATTATACCCAGACATTTTGAGTATGTGTTCACTGACAGAACTATTCTCCTCCATCTTGCAGCTATAGAACTTATTGGAGACTTCATATCTCTCAATCCGGGCATTTGCTTGAAATATTAACTTCAACTCCTGGAACATCTCATATGCTCCATGACGTTCAAAACGTCGTTGAAGACCTGGTTCTAAGCCGTAAAGCATGGCACACTGAACTATCGAGTAGTCATCAGCTTTGCTCTGCCAGACGTTCTTAACATCGTCAGTTGCATCAGCAGCAGGTCTGGCACCCAGCGGTGATTCCAGGACGTAATTCTTCTGTGCAGCAATGAGGATAATCCTCAGGTTACGGACCCAGTCCGTGTAATTGCTACCATCATCTTTCAACTTTGCTTTCTCAAGGAACGCATTAAAATTCAACGGAACAACAACACGAGCCATCTATCTACAACAAACATAGACAAGCAAAATACTATCAGGTACTAAGTTCATGATAAATTTAAGTTCAATTAATCATATTACTGAAGAACTCCCACTTAGATAGACATCCCTCTATTCCTCTAAGTGATTACGTGATCCATATCAACCACACCATGTCCGATCGTCACGTGAGATGGAGTAGTTTCAACGGTGAACATCAATATGTTGATCATGTCTACTATATGATTCACGCTCGACCTTTCGGTCTCCGTGTTCCGAGGCCATATCTGTTATATGCTAGGCTCGTCAAGTTTAACCTGAGTATTCTGCGTGTGCAACTGTTTTGCACCCATTGTATTTGAACGTAGAGCCTATCACACCCAATCATCACGTGGTGTCTCAGCACGAAGAACTTTCGCAACGGTGCATACTCAAGGAGAACACTTCTTGATAATTTTAGTGAGAGATCATCTTAAAATGCTACCGTCAATCAAAGCAAGATAAGATGCATAAAGGATAAACATCACATGCAATCAATATAAGTGATATGATATGGCCATCATCATCTCGTGCTTGTGATCTCCATCTCCGAAGCACCATCGTGATCACCATCGTCACCGGCGCGACACCTTGATCTCCATTGTAGCATCGTTGTTTTTACGCCATCTATTGCTTCTATGACTATCGCTACCGCTTAGTGATAAAGTAAAGCAATTACAGGGCGTTTGCATTTCATACAATAAAGCGACAACCATATGGCACCTGCCAGTTGCCGATAACTTTGGTTACAAAACATGATCATCTCATACAATAAAATATAGCATCACGTCTTTAACATATCACATCACAACATGCCCTGCAAAAACAAGTTAGACATCCTCTACTTTGTTGTTGCAAATTTTACGTGGCTGCTACGGGCTGAGCAAGAACCGTTCTTACCTACGCATCAAAACCACAACGATAGTTTGTCAAGTTAGTGCTATTTTAACCTTCGCAAGGACCGGGCGTAGCCACACTCGATTTAGCTAAAGTGAGAGAGACAGACACCCGCCAGCCACCTTTAAGCACGAGTGCTCGTAACGGTGAAACCAGTCTCGCGTAAGCGTACGCGTAATGTCGGTCCGGGCCGCTTCATCTCACAATACCGCTAAGCCAAAGTATGACATGCTGGTAAGCAGTATGACTTGTATCGCCCACAACTCACTTGTGTTCTACTCGTGCATATGACATCTACACATAAAACCTGGCTCGGATGCCACTATTGGGGAACGTAGTAATTTCAAAATTTTCCTACGCACACGAAAGATCATGGTGATGCATAGCAACGAGAGGGGAGAGTATTGTCCACGTACCCTCATAGACCGTAAGCGGAAGTGTTATGACAACGCGGTTGATGTAGTCGTACGTTTTCACGATCCGACCGATCCAAGCACTGATAGAGGCAAAGGTGTCCCGATGTTTCGATGAGATGGTGGCTATCTTTTTGTGTGGGAGTCGACCTTGATGATCCGACTACGAACGTGCGAGACGTCGCGCCTTAGCAATCGCTAATCCAACTTCCGAGGGTTATTGACCACGCCGGAGCTCGATCAACCTGACCACGAGGGTCTGTTTCCTGCGAGCAAACGAAGAACAAGCAAGAAACTGAGATTGCAATCGGGATATTGCGAATATAAGATGAAAGCTTTATTGATCAAGGTGGGGTTCTGTGACGTCTTGGTCTGGTCGTTGGACACAAACGAAGTACGCGAAGTTGCAGCTATGGCGAACTTTTAATCTAAACAAAACCCAAAGTCTAAACGGTGCCCTAAGGGCTGTATATATGGAGGAAGAGAGGGGGAATTTCGTGGCCCTTGGTGGAAGGGTCCGAAATCAACCCTATCTCTTGTTTCCCCACACATACGGACTCTAAAAATAGCCTATACTTATGTATTTCGAAATTACATGGGCCTGGCCCAATAAAAAGGTGATGCAACACCTATAATAGCCTCGGGACGAAATTTATGAAGTGGCATCTTGTATATTTCGTCCAAGGCTTCATGCACCCATTATGGTGGCTTCAAAGTCCTGAAATCATCACTTGTAACTCCGTTCTGGTTCCCCTTGCGCATGGCATCATCTCCATGCTTGTTCTTGCTCCAATGTCCATCCTTCTCCAAGCTAGGCCCTTCGTTTGTAAGCAAAACAAATGTATCCAATTTAGGCAGCATCATATTCTCATGAACATTAGAATCATTACCAAGAAACGAAAGTACCTGATAATTTAATTGGCGTGCGCGAGCTCTAGTAATTGGTCCAGTATATGTAGCAGTAGGGGCTGTGGGTGTAACAATGGTATTGATGTCCTCATCATCCTCCCCTTCTTGAAATGAAGTCGTCCTCGACGGAAGCTCATCTTCCTCACCCAAATAAGGCTTCAAATCTGCAATGTTAAAAGTGGGACTAACCCCAAAATCTGCAGGCAGCTCAAGTTTATATGCATTATCATTTACTTTTTCCAACACCTTAAAGGGACCAGCAGCACGTGGCATTAGCTTTGATTTGCGCAAATCAGGAAATCTATCCTTACGCAAATGTAACCAAACAAGATCTCCAGGTGCAAATACAACATGTTTTCTACCCTTATCTCCAGCAAGTTTATATTTAGCATTCATACGCTCAATGTTTTCCTTAGTTAACTCATGCATTTTTAAAATCAATTCAGCACGTTGTTTAGCATCAAAATTAACCTTCTCCGAAGATGGAAGAGGCAACAAATCAATAGGTGCACGAGGTAGGAAACCATACACAACATCAAAAGGGCACATCTTAGTAGTAGAATGCAATGAACGATTATAAGCAAATTCAATATGAGGCAAGCATTCCTCCCACATTTTCTTATTATTCTTCAAAACAGCCCTAAGCATAGTAGACAATGTTCTATTGACTACTTCAGTTTGTCCATCAGTTTGGGGGTGACAAGTAGTACTAAAAAGCAGTTTAGTCCCCAACTTAGCCCATAAACATCTCCAAAAATGGCTAAGAAATTTAGTATCACGATCTGAAACAATAGTATTTGGCACACCATGCAAGCGAATAATTTCACGAAAGAACAAATCAGCAACATTAACATCATCATCGCTTTTATGACATGGTATAAAGTGTGCCATTTTCGAGAATCTATCCACGACAACAAATATGCTATCCCTCCCCTTCTTTGTTCGAGGTAAACCTAAAACAAAGTCCATAGATATATCCTCCCAAGGAACACTAGGTACAGGCAAAGTCATATATAAACCATGAGGATTGAGTCGTGACTTAGCTTTTTGACATGTAGTGCAGCGAGCAATAAAACGCTCAACATCCCGTCTCATCTTTGGCCAAAAGAAATGTGTAGCAAGTACGTCCTCCGTCTTCTTCACGCCAAAGTGTCCCATTAATCCTCCTCCATGCGCCTCCTGCAACAACAAAAGACGAACGGAGCTAGCTGGAATGCATAGCTTGTTAGCACGAAACACAAATCCATCGTTAACGACAAACTTGTTCTGCATTCTTCCTTCTTTACAATTCTGCATTACATCTTTAAAATCAGCATCATGCACATATTGATCTTTGATGGTCTCCAAACCAAATATTTTGAAGTCAAGTTGTGAAAGCATAGTATAGCGACGAGACAATGCATCAGCAATAACATTTTCTTTTCCCTTCTTGTGTTTAATGACATAAGGGAAAGTCTCAATAAATTCAACCCATTTAGCATGTCTACGATTCAGTTTAGCTTGACTTTTAATATGTTTCAAAGATTCATGATCAGAATGTATAACAAATTCTTTGGGCCATAAATAATGTTGCCATGTTTCTAAAGTCCGAACAAGAGCATATAATTCTTTATCGTAAGTAGAATAATTCAGACTAGGCCCACTCAATTTTTCAGAAAAGTATGCAACAGGTTTGCCATCTTGTAATAACACACCTCCTAATCCAATTCCACTAGCATCACATTCAAGCTCAAAAGTCTTATTAAAATCAGGAAGTTGGAGTAAAGGAGCATGTGTCAACTTATCTTTCAATACCGTGAAGCCTTCTTCCTGTGCGGTACCCCACAGAAAAGGCACATCTTTCTTTGTAAGCTCATTGAGAGGTGCAGCAATGGTGCTGAAATCTCTCACAAAACGCCTATAGAATCCAGCGAGGCCAAGAAAACTCCTCACTTGTGTGACCGTTTTGGGCTGCGGCCAACTCTCAATAGCTTCAATCTTGGCTTTATCAACTTCAATTCCCCGTGGAGTAACAACATAGCCAAGAAAAGATACTCGGTCGGTGCAAAAGGTGCACTTCCCAAGGTTACCAAACAAACGTGCATCACGTAGAGCAATAAAAACAACACGTAAATGTTCCAAATGTTCTTCCAAAGATTTGCTATAAATCAGTATATCATCAAAATAGACTACCACAAATCGTCCAATGAAAGCACGTAAAACTTCGTTCATTAATCTCATGAAAGTACTAGGTGCATTAGTTAACCCAAAAGGCATGACTAACCACTCATATAAACCAAACTTAGTTTTAAATGCTGTTTTCCATTCATCACCCAATTTCATACGAATTTGATGGTATCCACTACGCAAATCAACTTTGGAGAATATTGTAGAGCCACTCAATTCATCAAGCATATCATCTAGCCTAGGAATAGGATGACAATAACGAATAGTAATATTATTAATGCCTCTACAATCAACACACATACGTGACGTACCATCCTTTTTAGGCACTAGTATAATAGGAACAGCACAAGGGCTAAGAGATTCGCGTATATAACCTTTGTCGAGTAGCTCCTGTACTTGACGCATAATCTCCTTCGTCTCCTCTGGATTGGTACGGTATGGTGCACGGTTGGGTAGCGATGCACCGGGAATTAAGTCAATTTGATGCTCAATCCCTCGAATGGGTGGTAATCCCGGTGGCACGTCTTGTGGAAAGACGTCAGCGAACTCCTGCATAATGTTAGTGACAGCAGGGGGCAAAGAGGAAGGCACGTCCTTGAATGAAAATAATGCCTCTTTGCACACAAAAGCATAGCAAACAGATTTGCTGAAATCTAGCTCATCAATATCAGATTTGGTGGCAAATAAACATGCACTTTTCAATTTAATTTCAGAAGCAACACTAGATGGTTTATTATTAGGCTTCATTTGTTGCTCAAATTCTTTTGCCACAATCTGATTTTCACTCTTATTCTTCTCCTGTTTTGCTTTATTAGCTCTATTAATATCATCTTTCAAAATAGAATCAGGAGTCATAGGAAGCAAAGTAATATTTTTATCCTTATGAACAAGAGTATAATGATTGTTTCTACCATGGTGTACAGCATTTTTATCAAATTGCCATGGTCTACCAAGTAATAAGGAACATGCTTGCATAGGTACCACATCACAATCAACATAATCAGCATATGTAGAGATACTAAAATGCACACGAACAGTACGTGTTACCTTAACCTTGCCGCTGTTGTTGAACCATTGGATGTAGTAAGGATGTGGATGTGGTCTTGTGGTGAGAGATAGCTTCTCCACCATCTCCATGCTAGCCAAGTTGTTGCAACTCCCTCCATCTATGATCACGCGAACAGAACGTTCCTTCACAACTCCCTTTGTATGGAACAAATTATGCCTCTGATTTTGCTCAGCTTGTGTAACCTGCACACTCAAAACACGTTGAGCAACTAAACATTCATACCTGTCAGCATCTTCAGGAGCCATGTATTGCGTCTCATGATCAGAATCGTCTCCACCGTGTTCGTCACGTGTAATAAGAGCCAAAGTCTCCTCATCATAGTCACTAGTGGACTCATACCCACCATCCTCAGTAACAATCATCACACGCTTAGATGGGCATTCTCTCGCATAATGACCTCCACCCTTGCAACGTCGACAAATAATATCATGTGTTTGCCCTGTTGATGCCATGGATGAAGAAGAGCTCTTTGCAGGCCCAGAAGGTGTGCTCTTGGCATCTGGTGATTGTGCCTGCTTTATTGTATCACGGTTGGAGGTGGCAGCCGACGGAGGCGCCGGTGTAGCAGAACGTGTGGAAGTAGATGATGCACGTGGTGTCCATGATGAAGGTCGACCTGCAGAAAAGTTAGTCCGCGCCAATGCCTGTCGATCCTGCACTTCACGTTCAGCTTTACAAGCAAGATGGAATAAACGAGTGATATTAGTATACTCCTTATAGTCTAGAATGGTCTGAATCTCTCTATTTAATCCACCCAGAAAACGTGCAAGCATAGCTTCATTCTCCTCAACAATACCACATCTAATCATGCCAGTTTGTAATTCCTGATAATATTCTTCTACAGAATTTTTTCCTTGTCTTAAGCGCTGTAATTTTTGAAGCAATTCACGTTGATAATATGGTGGAACCCAACGAGTACGCATAGCAGTTTTCAAAGCAGCCCAAGTAGCGGGAATAGGATATAATCTACAATGTTCAGACCACCATACACATGCAAAACTAGTGAAAGCACAAACAGCAGCAGCAACCCGTCTCTCCTCGGGATATTGTAAACATGTAAAACGTTGTTCAGTTTCTAACTCCCAAGTAAGATATATATCAGGAACATATCTACCCTCAAATGGTGGAATATTCAATTTCAGTTTAGGAATATGGACATCATCTCGTACCTGAGGTGGTGGTGCAGGCCTACCATTACGAATATATACCTGAGGTCGACCTGGTGGTGGTGGTGCTGGTGGCTGCACGTAGTGCTGATTTTGATCAACCTCATCCTCATAATCGCCCGCATACTCATCATCCTCCTGGGTACCAGCAGCAGCAGTAGCAGGGGCCAAAGAAGCATCAACAACATGAACAGCAGCACCAGAAGTTTGGCCATCCTCAATAGGAACACGCTTCGCTCGTCCATACTGATTCGAAAGGATGCGTTGTTGTTGTTGTTGTTGTTGTTGGAGAGGTGCGTTAGGTGCAGCGGGTGGTGGTGGTGGAAGACGCGCGAGCAATTCATTAAACTTGTTATCGAGCTTTGTTTCGAACGTCTTCTCCATGCCATCTATCTTCTCCATGGCCTCTTCAAATCTGTTTAGCACATCTTGCACCTGTCCACTCATCATTTGCTGAATTTATCATGCAAATCCTTATTCGTCATGTTCTCCCAGTCAGTCTCGTCGGCTTGTGATCCTGGCATGGTTAGCAGCAATAGAAACACACAAGAATATGATCCTACAGACTACTAACAAGAGGTGGTGGTGGGTGTCACAAATCCGTCAAGCAAATCTCAAATTCTTACCGGTTCTTACCTAGCAGCAGGCGGTGATCGGCAACCGTTGTAGTCAAAAACTCTCAAAGCTTGGATAGAGCGATTACCAGGGAGAGTCAAACGCACGACGTAGATGTATGTGGAGCTGGGAAGGCTTATAATATGGTAGCAAAAAGGGTCAGCAATAATCAATTCAGAGATGCAAAGTTGAATAAACGCTCAACGACGGTACTGTGCTGGTCCTAGGCTAGACTGTGCTAGAGACGCGAGCCTAGAACACCAACAAAATCACGGCGCGGCACGTAAACAAGGGAAAAGCACACTCTGGAACTCTTTTTTTTTCGCTCTTTTTTTTGCGCTCCCTTTTTTTTGCGCTCCTCTTTTTTTTTGCGAAAAATCACTATAATGGCGAGTGTCTCAAAACTCTTCCCTCGTCAAACTGATAGGATGGGCATGAAAAAAAAATTCACTTTTTTTCGGAAATTAGGGCAGCGACGACGAAAAAGTGCGACCAAAAAATCACTATGATGGCACGTGGCTCAAAAGACTCAGAAAAGCCTAAAAATAGGATAGGGAAAAAAAATTTTGCCCGTGAAAATTTTGGCCTAAAAACTGCCCGGGGGTCTCCAGACTTTTTTTTTTCGAGACCTACGCAGGCAAGGAAACACGAATCGGAATTTAGATTGATCTCAAGAAAAAACCTAATATGAGAAGAACTCGGATTGGTGGTGGATATATGGTTGTGGTATATGGCAGCGGTGGTGGTATATGGTAGCGGTGGTGGTATATGGATACAGATTGGTGGTGGTATATGGATACAGGTTGGTAGTGGTATATGGATATGGATTCAGAGCGGTGGCGGATAAGCAAAAGTGGTAGATGGGCGAAGATGATGGTGCGGCGGCGGCGTGACAACTTATGACCAGAACTCGAAACTCTAAAAGACTAGACTCTAAGACCAGCAACTTGACACGACGATGCAACCGCAAATTCAACAAAGCAAAAACCCTAAAAAGATTATGCAAAGGCTCAGATTGGTTCGGATATGATGAACTAACCCTAATTTTTTTTGTGGCTTTTTCGTGGACTGTAGGTATGAAGAACAGACTCGATCTAATCTACGAAAAACTGTAAAATCTCACCGAGCAACCTGGAAATCTGATACCACTTGATAGAGGCAAAGGTGTCCCGATGTTTCGATGAGATGGTGGCTATCGTTTTGTGTGGGAGTCGACCTTGACGATCCGACTACGAACGTGCGAGACGTCGCGCCTTAGCAATCGCTAATCCAACTTCCGAGGGTTATTGACCACGCCGGAGCACGATCAACCTGACCACGAGGGTCTGTTTCCTGCGAGCAAACGAAGAACAAGCGAGAAACTGAGATTGCAATCGGGATATTGCGAATATAAGATGAAAGCTTTATTGATCAAGGTGGGGTTCTATGACGTCTTGGTCTGGTCATTGGACACAAACGAAGTACGCGAAGTTGCAGCTATGGCGAACTTTTAATCTAAACAAAACCCAAAGTCTAAACGGTGCCCTAAGGGCTGTATATATGGAGGAAGAGAGGGGGAATTTCGTGGCCCTTGGTGGAGGGGTCCGAAATCAACCCTATCTCTTGTTTCCCCACACATACGGACTCTAAAAATAGCCTATACTTATGTATTTCGAAATTACATGGGCCTGGCCCAATAAAAAGGTGACGCAGCACCTATAATAGCCTCGGGACGAAATTTATGAAGTGGCATCTTGTATATTTCGTCCAAGGCTTCATGCACCCATTATGGTGGCTTCAAAGTCCTGAAATCATCACTTGTAACTCCGTTCTGGTTCCCCTTGCGCATGGCATCATCTCCATGCTTGTTCTTGCTCCAATGTCCATCCTTCTCCAAGCTAGGCCCTTCGTTTGTAAGCAAAACAAATGTATCCAATTTAGGCAGCATCATATTCTCATGAACATTAGAATCATTACCAAGAAACGAAAGTACCTGATAATTTAATTGGCGTGCGCGAGCTCTAGTAATTGGTCCAGTATATGTAGCAGTAGGGGCTGTGGGTGTAACAATGGTATTGATGTCCTCATCAAGCACCGAACGTACGGCACCTCCGAGTTCAGCACACGTTCAGCTCGATGACGATCCCCGGACTCTGATCCAGCAAAGTGTCAGGGATGAGTTCTGTCAGCACGACGGTGTGGTGACGATGATGATGTTCTACCGACGCAGGGCTTCGCCTAAGCACCACAACAATATGACCGAGGTGGAATATGGTGGAGGGGGGCACCACACACGGCTAAGGAACGATCACGTAGATCAACTTGTGTGTCATGGGGTGCCCCCTGCCCCCGTATATAAAGGAGCAAGGGGAGGGGGTGTGGCCGGCCCTACGAGGAGGCGCGCCGGAGGAGTCCTACTCCCATCGGGAGTAGGACTCCCCCCTTTCCCTAGTTGGATTAGGACTTGGGGGGAAGGAAGAGAGGGGGAAAGGAAAGGGGGGCGCCGCCCCCCCTCCTTGTCCAATTCGGACTTGGGGGAGGGGGGAGGGGCGCGCGGCAGCCCCTAGGCCTCCTCTCCTCTTCCTCCACTAGGCCCAATAAGGCCCATTAGGTTACCGGGGGTTCCGGTAACCTCCCGGTACTCCTGTAAAATGCCGATTTCACCCGGAACACTTCCGATGTCCAAACATAGGCTTCCAATATGTCAATCTTTATGTCTCGACCATTTGGAGACTCCTCGTCATGTCCGTGATCACATCCGGGACTCCAAACAACCTTCGGTACATCAAAACTTATAAACTCACAATAAAACTGTCATCGTAACGTTTAGCGTGCAGACCCTACGGGTTCGAGAACTATGTAGACATGACCTAGAACTATTCTCGGTCAATAACCAATAGTGGAACCTGGATGCTCATATTGGCTCCTACATATTCTACGAAGATCTTTATCGGTCAAACCGCATAACAACATATGTTGTTCCCTTTGTCATCGGTATGTTACTTGCCCGCGATTCGATCGTCGATATCCAATACCTAGTTCAATCTCGTTACCGGCAAGTCTCTTTACTCGTTACGTAATACATCATTCCGTAACTAACTCATTAGCTACATTTCTTGCAAGGCTTATAGTGATGTGCATTACCGAGAGGGCCCAGAGATACCTCTTCGACAATCGGAGTGACAAAACCTAATCTCGAAATACGCCAACCCAATATGTACCTTTGGAGACACCTATAGAGCTCCTTTATAATCACCCAGTTACGTTGTGACGTTTGGTAGCACACAAAGTGTTCCTCTGGTAAACGGGAGTTGCATAATCTCATAGTTATAGGAACATGTATAAGTCATGAAGAAAGCAATAGCAACATACTAAACGATCAAGTGCTAGGCTAACGAAATGGGTCATGTCAATCAAATCATTCTCCTAATGATGTG
Organism: Triticum timopheevii; assembly: GCA_963921465.1. Lineage (NCBI taxonomy): Eukaryota > Viridiplantae > Streptophyta > Magnoliopsida > Poales > Poaceae > Triticum > Triticum timopheevii. The sequence continues at coordinate 108,378,730 of OY997264.1, forward strand.
ATCCCGTTAATCAAATGACAACACATGTCTATGGTTAGGAAACATAACCATCTTTGATTAATGAGCTAGTCAAGTAGAGGCATACTAGTGACGTTATGTTGGTCTATGTATTCACACATGTATTATGTTTCCGGTTAATACAATTCTAGCATGAATAATAAACATTTATCATGATATGAGGAAATAAATAATAACTTTATTATTGCCTCTAGGGCATATTTCCTTCATGATCATGCCTAGATAATCTCATAATTATTCGCTTTTCTATCAATTGCTCGATAGTAATTTGTTCACCCACCGTAATACTTATGCTATCTTGAGAGAAGCCACTAGTGAAACCTATGGCCCCCGGGTCTATCTCTTATAATATTTGCTTCCAATCTACTTTTATTTGCATCTTTTATTTTTGCATCTATATATAAAATACCAAAAATATATTTATCTTATCATACTATCTCTATCAGATCTCACTTTCGCAAGTGGCCGTGAAGGGATTGACAACCCCTTTATTGCATTGGTTGCGAGTTCTTTTTTTGTTTGTGTAGGTGCGTGGGACTTTTGAGGAGCCTCCTACTGGATTGATACCTTGGTTCTCAAACACTGAGGGAAATACTTACGCTACTATTGCTGCATCACCCTTTCCTCTTCAAGGAAAACCAACGCAAGCTCAAGACGTAGCAGTATCCTCTTCGGATGGGTCTCTGGGCCTGTCGACAATGAATAGTGATTCGCTCCCGACAGCCTCCTCCCCCAAACCCGCGGACGACACCTAGGCGTTGTCTCAGAGGATGCCGGACCAGGGGGAGACAGTTCTGGAGATGCCCCAAGGCGAAATCCCAGACGCCGGACACATGGGAGGGAAGACCCCCATGGATTCTGATCTCGGGGGCTGCAACAAGTTTGGCCCCCAGCCGGATACTGCTTCAGAACTCCTAGTGGTTCCGGATACAGGAAGACAGCCCCTTCCTGAGGGGGGTCAGCCGCCCGTGCTAATGACCCCTGCCCATCCAGAGGCATTGGACAACTTGCTGGAAGCGCTTCGCGGCGCTTCCATTGACGAAGAGCACCGCTCCATCATGAGCGCGGTGATCGAGAAGGTTCAGTCCGCCAAAAGTGGATTGACCGAAGCCTGCGCCAGCCTCCTAACAGGCTTTGAGGTAAGTAATCAAATTATGCGGAAATATCACAGTATAGACAATAGCCCCTGATGCTCTGTTTGGCGTTCGGAAAGAAAGGCCGAATAGAGGATCAAATAACATCCACATGAGTCTAACAGAAAATGTCCATGTGAATAAGCAGGCATCACTACTGGCCGCTGCCGCTTGTACTGCAGAGGTCTCCGGACTGAAGCAGGACCTAGAGCGAACCGAGGGTGAGCTCGGCCTCATGAAGAGGCAGCTCGAGGAGAACAAAGGTAAGTGATACCCCATCTGTATATTGATAAAGAAAAAATGGTTTTAGCTTATAGAAGCATCATGAACTTTAATAGGGGCCACGACCGAAGTGGCGGCCCTTAAGAAGGCGCTATCCGAGGCTGAAGACAAAGCGGCCAAGGAGCGCACCAAGCGCGAGAAGCAAGAGGCCCGTGTCAACGAGGTCCAACAAGAGCTCTAGGATTACGTCAAAAATACGAGTCCTTGGAGCGTGATTCTAAGACGTGAGAGTCCGAGCTTGCTGAGGCCCTCCAGAGCGCGCGAGACGCCAAAGTCGAAGCCCAAAGGGCCCTCCAAGAGATTCAGGCCGTCAAGAAGATAGCGGCGGGTAAGGCATTCATTATGCAAAGCAAAGCATGTGAAGGAGACTTTCCTTTTACTTACCCGAATTCAGAGCTCTCCAGGAGCATTCGCAGATCTACCGCACAACATATCAGATGCCGCAGAGTTCTACCAGGCCGATGAAGGGAGCTCGACAGAGAAGTTGTTCTGGTCTCAATATATTTGGACCGAACATCCGACGCCCTTGAGCGACCAGCTGAAGCAACTGGTTGAATTGCACAAGGTGGCCGAACTGGCCATGAAGGACCTTATAGTCCAGATGTGGCCTGCCGAGCCCTTGCCCAGCAGCTACTTCGGCCTCGTGAAGCGGCTTGTAAATGCCTGCCCGCGGCTTGAAGCCATAAAGCGGTCAGTCTGCATTGAAGGTGCGTGCAGGGCCTTCGCCCGCGCGAAAGTGCACTGGGCGACGATGGATGCCGAGAAGCTGGTGACGGAGGGGCCGCCGAAGGGCAAGGAGCACCGCCACCCCGAAAAGTATTATGACAGTGTCCTGAAGGGAGCCCGCCTTGTGGTGGAGGAATGTGCTAAGGATGTAATATATGAATGAATGTACTCATTTGATCCTGTAATATGAAGACGAGTTCATTTGCGCTATATAACGCTTGTTGATTTAAAATTTTACGTTTTGTGCGGCCTTTTATAAAATCTGAGAGTTGGCCAGTCGTCGGCTTCTGCCCCCATGTAACTAGTACCTTGGTGTTTGGGATAAATCTAAACACTCTTTATCCAAATTTTTGGTCCTTTAAGGAGGTGTTTAGCGCAACGAACAAGGAAATCAGACTATACAGCTTTATCACTCTCACTTAGCCATAGAAGTCTATAATTTTAAATTTTGGCGTAGCCCCTGGTATTCGGAAGGCCGAACTTGGGGCGCTATACACGCCTAAATCGGACAAGGCCGATTCCTCGGCCAAAGCGAAAAAAATCTTTAAGGATTTGAGACCTTTCGAACAGCGACCAGCTCTCGCCGCATCATGACAGTCAGTTTTTGGCTTTCTCTACTAAGGTGCTCGTCCGGAAGAACCAGGACACAATCGCAGTAGTTCTCCCTGTGCCACCTTAGCCGATGTAGCGGAACGTAAGGCAGCAAAACATGGGAGCCGGGCAAACCCAACTATTGACCCAAGACATGATTCGGAGTTGATGCATATAATGCTATAAGTTCGGGGTGCCGCACTGTCGAAAGTGTTCGGACTTTTCTTGCCGTGTTATGGGGTACACTGAAGCCCCTGGCGGACTGAATGTACAAGAATGTACAGGTGCAATTTGTAATAAATAAGCAATAAAGGAAAATGATAAAGAAATGTAATAACAAGATGACGCTGTACATTATCTTCCATTGTTATTTGAGTAATACGTCAAGGCGTATGTATACAAGTAGTGCGATAAGCAAAATAGGGCTATTTGACATGTCCTAACCAAAGGCGAGCTGCGTGTGGGTATGTAAAACAGGTATAGCGATCGTTCTCAGAGACCACTTGAGGATTCCCTTGTATATTAAAGCTCCTTGACTCTTTGGTGTTTCCGGCCTGTGATGGGTCCGATAATCAGGCTATCGGAAAGAACCTCTAGGAAATAGAGACCTGAAAGAAAGAAAAGGGGGTGAAGGTATACGATCCTGGGGCGGTTGGGCCGTATTGTGGACCGCATTGTGCCTCTGCCTATGCCCATGGTATTTTAAGTGCGTAATTATGTACGCGCAGCACGAATTTCACCGCTTGACCGGGACTAGGACGGAGGCAGAATTGCTAGGCAAGCTCTGGACTGTTGGAAATATGCCCTAGAGGCAATAATAAAAGCATTATTATTATGTTTCCTTGTTCATGATAATTGTCTTTATTCATGCTATAATTGTGTTATCCGGAAATCGTAATACATGTGTGAATAACAGACACCAACATGTCCCTAGTAAGCCTCTAGTTGACTAGCTCGTTGATCAATAGATAGTCATGGTTTCCTGACTATGGACATTGGATGTCATTGATAATGAGATCACATCGTTAGGAGAATGATGTGATGGACAAGACCCAATCCTAAACATAGCACAAGATCGTATAGTTCGTTTGCTAGAGTTTTCCAATGTCAAAGTATCTTTTCCTTAGACCATGAGATCGTGTAACTCCCGGATACCGTAGGAGTGCTTTGGGTATACCAAACTTCACAACGTAACTGGGTGACTATAAAGGTAGACTACGGGTATCTCCGAAAGTGTCTGTTGGGTTGACATGGATCAAGACTGGGATTTGTCACTCCGTATGACGGAGAGGTATCACTGGGCCCACTCAGTAATGCATCATCATAATGAGCTCAGAGTGACCAAGTGTCTGGTCACGGGATCATGCATTACGGTACGAGTAAAGTGACTTGTCGGTAACAAGATTGAACGAGGTATTGGGATACCGACGATCGAATCTCGGGCAAGTAACATATCGATTGACAAAGGGAATTGAGTACGGGGTTGATTGAATCCTCGACATCGTGGTTCATCCGATGAGATCATCGTGGAGCATGTGGGAGCCAACATGGGTATCCAGATCCTGCTATTGGTTATTGACCTGAGAGTCGTCTCGGTCATGTCTGCTTGTCTCCCGAACCCGTAGGGTCTACACACTTAAGGTTCCGTGACGCTAGGGTTGTGAAGATATGTATATGCAGAAACCCGAATGTCGTTCAGAGTCCTGGATGAGATCCCGGACGTCACGAGGAGTTCCGGAATGGTCCGGAGGTAAAGAATTATATATAGGAAGTGCTGTTTCGGCCATCGGGACAAGTTTCGGGGTTATCGGTATTGTACCGGGACCACCGGAGGGGTCCCGGGGGCCCACCGGGTGGGGCCACCTGTCCCGGGGGGCCACATGGGCTGTAGGGGGTGCGCCTTGGCCTTCATGGGCCAAGGGCACCAGCCCCTATAGGCCCATGCGCCTAGGGTTTCCACCTAGGAGGAGTCCTAGTGGTGGAAGGCACCCCTAGGTGCCTTGGGGGGGGGGGGGGGGAGGGAAACCTCCCCTTGGCCGCCGCCCCCCTAGTAGATCTCATCTACTAGGGCCGGCGCCCCCCCCCCATGGCACCCCTATATATAGTGGGGGGGAGAGGAGGGAAACAGACCAGCCCCTGGCGCCTCCCTCTCCCCCCGTTACGTCTCTCTCTCGTAGTCTCGGCGAAGCCCTGCTTCTGTGACGCCCTGCATCCACCACCACGCCGTCGTGCTGCTGGATCTTCATCAACCTCTCCTTCCCCCTTGCTGGATCAAGAAGGAGGAGACGTCTCCCGTCCCGTACGTGTGTTGAACGCGGAGGTGCCGTCCGTTCGGCGCTTGGTCATCGGTGATTTGGATCACGTCGAGTACGACTACATCATCACCGTTCTTTGAACGCTTCCGCTCGCGATCTACAAAGGTATGTAGATGCATCCTATGACTCATTGCTAGATGAACTCCTAGATGATCTTGGTGAAACGAGTAGGAAATTTTTTGTTTTCTGCAACGTTCCCCAACAGTGGCATCATGAGCTAGGTCTATGCGTAGTTCTTCTTGCGCGAGTAGAACACAATTTGTTGTGGGCGTAGATTTGTCAACTTTCTTGCCGTTACTAGTCTTTTCTTGCTTCAGCGGTATTGTGGGATGAAGCGGCCCGGACCAACCTTACACGTACGCTTACGTGAGACCGGTTCCACCGACTAACATGCACTAGTTGCATAAGGTGGCTGGCGGGTGTCTGTCTCTCCTACTTTAGTTGGAGCGGATTCGATGAACAGGGTCCTTATGAAGGGTAAATAGAAGTTGACAAATCACGTTGTGGCTTTAACGTAGGTAAGAAGACGTTCTTGCTAGAACCCTAATTCAGCCACGTAAAACTTGCAACAACAATTAGAGGACGTCTAACTTGTTTTTTGCAGCAAGTGGTTTGTGATATGATATGGCCAAAGTTGTGATGAATGATGAATGATCTGTATGTGATGTATGAGATGTTCATGCTATTGTAATAGGAATCACGACTTGCATGTCGATGAGTATGACAACCGGCAGGAGCCATAGGAGTTGTCTTTATTCTTTTATATGACCTGCGTGTCATTGAGAAACGCCATGTAAATTACTTTACTTTATTGCTAAACGCGTTAGCCATAGTAGTAGAAGTAATAGTTGGCGAGCAACTTCATGGAGACACGATGATGGAGATCATGATGATGGAGATCGTGGTGTCAAGCCGGTGACAAGATGATCATGGAGCCCCAAGATGGAGATCAAAGGAGCTATGTGATATTGGCCATATCATGTCACGTTTATTATTTGATTGCATGTGATGTTTATCATGTTTTGCATCTTGTTTACTTAGAATGACGGTAGTAAATAAGATGATCCCTCATACTAATTTCAAGAAGTGTTCCCCCTAACTGTGCACCGTTGCGACAGTTCGCTGTTTCAAAACACCACGTGATGATCGGGTGTTTTATTCAGACGTTCACATACAACGGGTGTAAGACAGATTTACACATGCAAACACTTAGGTTGACTTGACGAGCCTAGCATGTACAGACATGGCCTCGGAACACAGAAGACCGAAAGGTCGAGCATGAGTCGTATAGAAGATACGATCAACATGAAAATGTTCACCGATGTTGACTAGTCCGTCTCACGTGATGATCGGACACGGTCTAATTAGCTCGGATCATGTAATACTTAGATGACTAGAGGGATGTCTAATCTAAGTGGGATTTCATTAATAATTTGATTAGTTGAACTTAATTATCATGAACTTAGTCTAAATATTTTACAATATGTCTTGTAGATCAAATGGCCAACGTAGTCCTCAACTTCAACGCGTTCCTAGAGAAAACTAAGCTGAAAGACGATGGCAGCAACTATACGGACTGGGTCCGGAACCTGAGGATCATCCTCATAGCTGCCAAGAAAGATTATGTCCTACAAGCACCGCTGGGTGACGCACCTGTTCTCCCTGCAGAACAAGACGTTATGAACGCTTGGCAGGCACGTTCCGATGACTACTCCCTCGTTCAGTGCGGCATGCTTTACAGCCTAGAGCCGGGGCTCCAAAAGCGTTTTGAGAGACATGGAGCATATGAGATGTTCGAAGAGCTGAAAATGGTTTTCCAAGCTCATGCCCGGGTCGAGAGATATGAAGTCTCCGACAAATTCTTCAGCTGTAAGATGGAGGAAAATAGTTCTGTCAGTGAGCACATACTCACTATGCCTGGGTTACATAACCGCTTGACTCAGCTGGGAGTTAATCTCCCGGATGATGCGGTCATTGACAGAATCCTCCAGTCGCTTCCACCAAGCTACAAGAGCTTTGTGATGAACTTCAATATGCAGGGGATGGAAAAGACCATTCCTGAAGTATTTGCTATGCTGAAATCAGCAGAGTTAGAAGTCAAGAAGGAACATCAAGTGTTGATGGTCAATAAAACCACTAAGTTCAAGAAAGGCAAGGGTAAAAAGAACTTCAAGAAGGACGGCAAGGAGGTTGCCGCGCCCGGCAAGCAAGCTGCCGGGAAGAAGCCAAAGAATGGACCCAAGCCCGAGACTGAGTGCTTTTATTGCAAGGGAAGCAGTCACTGGAAGCGGAACTGCCCTAAGTACTTAGCGGATAAGAAGGCCGGCAAAACAAAAGGTATATGTGATATACATGTAATTGATGTGTACCTTACTAGTGCCCGTAGTAGCTCCTGGGTATTTGATACCGGTGCAGTTGCTCACATTTGTAACTCAAAGCAGGGGCTGCGGAATAAGCGAAAACTGGCAAAGGACGAGGTGACGATGCGCGTCGGGAATGGTTCCAAGGTCAATGTGATCGCCGTCGGCACGCTGCCTCTGCATCTCCCTTCGGGATTAGTTTTAAACCTTAATAATTGTTATTTAGTGCCAGCTTTGAGCATGAACATTGTATCGGGATCTCGTTTAATTCGAGATGGCTACTCATTTAAATCCGAGAATAATGGTTGTTCTATTTATATGAGAGATATGTTTTATGGTCATGCTCCTATGGTGAATGGTTTATTCTTTATGAATCTCGAACGTGATGCTACACATGTTCACAATGTGAGTATCAAAAGAAGTAAGGTTGATAATGATAGTCCCACATACTTGTGGCACTGCCGCCTTGGTCACATAGGTGTCAAACGCATGAAGAAGCTCCATGCTGATGGACTTTTAGAGTCTCTTGATTACGAATCATTTGACACGTGCGAACCATGCCTTATGGGAAAAATGACCAAGACTCCGTTCTCAGGAACAATGGAGCGAGCAACCAACTTATTGGAAATCATACATACTGATGTGTGCGGTCCAATGAGTGTTGAGGCTCGCGGTGGCTATCGTTATGTTCTCACCCTCACTGATGATTTAAGTAGGTATGGGTATATCTACTTAATGAAACACAAGTCTGAAACCTTTGAAAAGTTCAAGGAATTTCAGAGTGAGGTTGAAAATCAACGTGACAGGAAAATCAAGTTTCTACGATCAGATCGTGGAGGAGAATACTTGAGTCATGAGTTTGGCACACACTTAAGAAAATGTGGAATAGTTTCACAACTCACACCGCCTGGAACACCTCAGCGTAATGGTGTGTCCGAACGTCGTAATCGCACTCTGTTAGATATGGTGCGATCTATGATGTCTCTTACCGATTTACCGCTATCTTTTTGGGGCTATGCTTTAGAGACTACCGCATTCACTTTAAATAGGGCTCCGTCGAAATCCGTTGAGATGACACCGTATGAATTATGGTTTGGGAAGAAACCTAAGCTGTCGTTTCTAAAAGTTTGGGGATGCGATGCTTATGTCAGGAAACTTCAACCTGAAAAGCTCGAACCCAAGTCGGAAAAATGCGTCTTCATAGGGTACCCAAAGGAAACTATTGGGTACACCTTCTACCTCAGATCCGAAGGCAAGATCTTTGTTGCCAAGAATGGATCCTTTCTAGAGAAGGAGTTTCTCTCGAAAGAAGTAAGTGGGAGGAAAGTAGAGCTTGATGAAGTATTACCTCTTGAACCAGAAAATGGCGCAACTCAAGAAAATGTTCCTGAGGTGCCTGCACCGACTAGAGAGGAAGTTAATGATAATGATCAAGATATTTCTGATCAAGCTACTACTGAAATTCGAAGGTCCACAAGGACACGTTCCGCACCAGAGTGGTACGGCAACCCTGTCTTGGAAATCATGTTGTTAGACAACGGTGAACCTTCGAACTATGAAGAAGCGATGGCGGGCCCGGATTCCGACAAATGGCTAGAAGCCATGAAATCCGAGATAGGATCCATGTATGAAAACGAAGTATGGACTTTGACTGACTTGCCCGTTGAACGGCGAGCCATAGAAAATAAATGGATCTTTAAGAGGAAGACATACGCGGATGGTAATGTGACCATCTATAAAGCTCGGCTTGTCGCTATGGGTTATCGACAAGTTCAAGGGGTTGACTACGATGAGACTTTCTCACCGGTAGCGAAGCTGAAGTCCGTCCGAATCATGTTAGCAATTGCCGCATTCTACGATTATGAAATATGGCAAATGGACATCAAAACGGCATTCCTTAATGGTTTCCTTAAGGAAGAATTGTATATGATGCAGCCGGAAGGTTTTGTCGATCCTAAGAATGCTGACAAGGTGTGCAAGCTCCAACGCTCGATTTATGGGCTGGTGCAAGCATCTCGGAGTTGGAACATTCGCTTTGATGAGATGATCAAAGCGTTTGGGTTTACACAGACTTATGGAGAAGCCTGCGTTTACAAGAAAGTGAGTGGGAGCTCTGTAGCATTTCTCATACTGTATGTAGATGACATACTCTTGATGGGAAATGATACAGAACTCTTGGACAGCATCAAGGCCTATTTGAATAAGAGTTTTTCAATGATGGACCTTGGAGAAGCTGCTTATGTATTAGGCATCAAGATCTATAGAGATAGATCGAGACGCCTCATAGGTCTTTCACAAAGCACATACCTTGATAAGATATTGAAGAAGTTCAATATGGATCAATCCAAGAAGGGGTTCTTGCCTGTGTTACAAGGTATGAAATTGAGCTCAGCTCAATGTCCGACCACGGCAGAAGATATAGAAGAGATGAGCGTCACCCCCTATGCATCAGCCATAGGTTCTATTATGTATGCCATGCTGTGTACCAGACCTGATGTAAACCTTGCCGTAAGTTTGGTAGGAAGGTACCAAAGTAATCCCGGCAAGGAGCACTGTACAGCGGTCAAGAATATCCTGAAGTACCTGAAAAGGACCAAGGAAATGTTTCTCGTTTATGGAGGTGACGAAGAGCTCGTCGTAAAGGGTTACGTCGACGCTAGCTTCGACACAGATCTGGATGACTCTAAGTCACAAACCGGATACGTGTATATTTTGAATGGTGGGGCAGTAAGCTGGTGCAGTTGCAAGCAAAGCGTCGTGGCGGGATCTACATGTGAAGCAGAGTACATGGCGGCCTCGGAGGCAGCACATGAAGCAATATGGGTGAAGGAGTTCATCACCGACCTAGGAGTCATACCCAATGCGTCGGGGCCGGTCAAGCTCTTCTGTGACAACACTGGAGCTATTGCACTTGCCAAGGAGCCCAGGTTTCACAAGAAGACAAGGCACATCAAGCGTCGCTTCAACTCCATTCGTGAAAATGTTCAAGATGGAGACATAGAGATTTGTAAAATACATACGGACCTGAATGTAGCAGATCCGTTGACTAAACCTCTCCCTAGAGCAAAACATGATCAACACCAGAATTCCATGGGTGTTCGATTCATCACAATGTAACTAGATTATTGACTCTAGTGCAAGTGGGAGACTGTTGGAAATATGCCCTAGAGGCAATAATAAAAGCATTATTATTATATTTCCCTGTTCATGATAATTGTCTTTATTCATGCTATAATTGTGTTATCCGGAAATCGTAATACATGTGTGAATAACAGACACCAACATGTCCCTAGTAAGCCTCTAGTTGACTAGCTCGTTGATCAATAGATAGTCATGGTTTCCTGACTATGGACATTAGATGTCATTGATAACGAGATCACATCGTTAGGAGAATGATGTGATGGACAAGACCCAATCCTAAACATAGCACAAGATCGTATAGTTCGTTTGCTAGAGTTTTCCAATGTCAAAGTATCTTTTCCTTAGACCATGAGATCGTGTAACTCCCGGATACCGTAGGAGTGCTTTGGGTATACCAAATGTCACAACGTAACTGGGTGACTATAAAGGTAGACTACGGGTATCTCCGAAAGTGTCTGTTGGGTTGACATGGATCAAGACTGGGATTTGTCACTCCGTATGACGGAGAGGTATCACTGGGCCCACTCGGTAATGCATCATCATAATGAGCTCAGAGTGACCAAGTGTCTGGTCATGGGATCATGCATTACGGTACGAGTAAAGTGACTTGTCGGTAACGAGATTGAACGAGGTATTGGGATACCGACGATCGAATCTCGGGCAAGTAACATATCGATTGACAAAGGGAATTGAGTACGGGGTTGATTGAATCCTCGACATCGTGGTTCATCCGATGAGATCATCGTGGAGCATGTGGGAGCCAACATGGGTATCCAGATCCCGTTGTTGGTTATTGACCTGAGAGTCGTCTCGGTCATGTCTGCTTGTCTCCCGAACACGTAGGGTCTACACACTTAAGGTTCGGTGACGCTAGGGTTGTGAAGATATGTATATGCAGAAACCCGAATGTTGTTCGGAGTCCCGGATGAGATCCCGGACGTCACGAGGAGTTCCGGAATGGTCCGGAGGTAAAGAATTATATATAGGAAGTGCTGTTTCGGTCATCGGGACAAGTTTCGGGGTTATCGGTATTGTACCGGGACCACCGGAGGGGTCCCGGGGGCCCACCGGGTGGGGCCACCTGTCCCGGGGGGCCACATGGGCTGTAGGGGGTGCGCCTTGGCCTTCATGGGCCAAGGGCACCAGCCCCTATAGGCCCATGCGCCTAGGGTTTCCACCTAGGAGGAGTCCTAGTGGTGGAAGGCACCCCTAGGTGCCTTGGGGGGGGGGGGGGGAGGGAAACCTCCCCTTGGCCGCCGCCCCCCCTAGTAGATCTCATCTACTAGGGCCGGCGCCCCCCCCCCCCCATGGCACCCCTATATATAGTGGGGGGGAGAGGAGGGAAACAGACCAGCCCCTGGCGTCTCCCTCTCCCCCCGTTATGTCTCTCTCTCGTAGTCTCGGCGAAGCCCTGCTTCTGTGACGCCCTGCATCCACCACCACGCCGTCGTGCTGCTGGATCTTTATCAACCTCTCCTTCCCCCTTGCTGGATCAAGAAGGAGGAGACGTCTCCCGTCCCGTACGTGTGTTGAACACGGAGGTGCCGTCCGTTCGGCGCTTGGTCATCGGTGATTTGGATCACGTCGAGTACGACTACATCATCACCGTTCTTTGAACGCTTCCGCTCGCGATCTACAAAGGTATGTAGATGCATCCGATGACTCGTTGCTAGATGAACTCCTAGATGATCTTGGAGAAACGAGTAGGAAATTTTTTGTTTTCTGCAACGTTCCCCAACATGGACGTGCTGGACGATCCTGTTGCAGAGTGTTTCAGACCCGCTTGCCGGTGTTTAGAGGCTTTATACTTGAATTGGAGGTCTGCCTAAGGAGGCTGCTTTGTACTTCTGCTGCGAGGGCCGCAGTGTGCTCCTCTGTACGGAGGGAGCGCTCTTTGTTTCCATTGACTGTTATAACCCCGCGAGGTCCTGGCATCTTGAGCTTGGGGTATGCATAATGCGGTACCGCATTGAATCTAGCAAATGCAGTTCGTCCGAGCAGTGCGTGATAGCCACTGCAGAAGGGGACGATATCTAAGATTAATTCCTCACTTCGGAAGTTGTCCGGAGATCCGAAGACTACTTGCAGTGTGATTGAGCCTGTGCAACAGACCTCTACACCTGGTACGACACCTTTAAAGGTGGTTTTGGTGGGTTTGATCCTTGAGGGATCGATGCCCATTTTGTGCACTATATCCTGATAGAGCAGGTTCATGCTGCTGCCACCGTCCATAAGGACTCGTGTGAGGTGGAATCCGTCAATGATGGGGTCGAGGACTAACGCGGCCGAACCGCCATGATGGATACTGGCAGGATGGTCCCTGCGATCAAAAGTGATCGGGCAAGAAGACCATGGGTTGAACTTTGGGGCGACTGGCTCCATCGCGTAGACGTCCCTTAGCGCGCGCTTCTGCTCCCGCTTGGGAATATGGGTGGCGTATATCATGTTTACCGTTTTCACTTGGGGAGGAAATTTCTTCTGTCCTCCTATGTTCGGCGGCCGGGGCTCCTCGTCGTCATCGCTGTGCAGCCCCTTTTCCTTGTTTTCGGCATCCAACTTGCCGGCCTATTTGAACACCCATCATTCTCTGTTGGTGTGGTTGGCTGGTTTATCGGGGGTGCCGTGAATTTGACACGAGTGATCGAGTATGTGGTCCAGACTGGACAAGCCCGGATTGTTTCTTTTGAATGCCTTTTTCCGCTGACCGGACTTAGAGCCACCGAATCCGGCATTGACTGTCGTGTCTTTGGCGTTATCACCATTGTTGTGACACTTGTGTCTGTTGCGTCGGGGCTTGCCGTTGTTATCTCTGGCATCTGAAGTGCCAGGATTTCTTGATGTGCTGTTTCTACAAGCCAGCTAGCTGTCCTCGCCCGCACAAAAGCGGGTCATGAGTGTCGTGAGGGCTGCCATGGACTTCGGCTTCTCTTGGCCGAGGTGTCGGGTGAGCCACTCGTCGCGAATGTTATGCTTAAAGGACGCTAGGGCTTCGGCATCCGGACAGTCGACAATTTGGTTCTTTTTAGTTAGGAACTGAGTCCAGAATTTCCTGGCTGACTCTCCGGGCTGTTGGGTTATGTGACTTAAGTCATCAGCATCCGGTGGTCGCACATAGGTGCCCTGAAAGTTGTCAAAGAATGCGTCTTCCAGGTTCTCCCAACTGCCAATGGAGTTTGCCGGCAGGCTATTCAGCCAATGCCAAGCCGGTCCTTTGAGTTTTAGTGGGAGGTACTTGATGGCATGTAGATCATCACCGCGGGCCATGTGAATGTGGAGAAGGAAATCTTCAATCCATACCGCGGAGTCTGTTGTACCATCATATGATTCAATGTTCACGGGTTTAAACCCTTCTGGGAATTCATGATCCATTACTTCATCAGTGAAGCATATGGGGTGTGCGGCGCCTCTATGCCGGGCTACATCACGACGCAGTTCAAATGAATCTGGCCTGTTGTATTCGGCCCGGCCGGATTTGTTTTTAGTATATCCGGCGTGACGGTCATCGTCGCGTGTTGGGGCGCGCCCCCGTGATCCGTAGATCGATCTTGACTGTCCTGCTTTGTTTTCCAATTTGTCTCACAGGTCATGCGTGTAGCCTCGGGCCTTCGTGTTTTTGCTTGCTTGGCGACGGGGTGCGGGCTGGACTTCGGGCTGATACGCCGCTTTGTCTCGGCCACGAGGTCGTCGGTCAGCCGCATCCTGCGCTGGTAGTGTAGGCTTTAATGCCTCCTCCTCGAGTTGAGGTAGCAACCTGCGCTTTGGGTAACTTTTGGTTGGGCGCTCAAGTCCGTATTCCTCGGCTGCCAGGACCTCAGTCCATCTATCAGTTAGTAGATCTTGATCAGCTTCAAGCTGCTGCTGCTTTTTCTTCAGGCTTTTTGCAGTGGCTATAAGTCGGCGCTTGAAGTGCTCCTGCTTGACGGGATCCTCAGGCACGATGAATTCTTCGTCGTCGAGGCTCACCTCGTCTTCGGAGAGGGGCATGTAATTGTCATCCTCTGATTCTCCATCCATTGCATGTTCCTTAGGGCTAGCTTGCCCATCCTCCCGTTCGGCCTGCTCGAAGCTTGGCTAGGCGGGATTGTTTTCGTCCTCGGCATTATCCGGAGTGTTATTATCTCTTCTGCCGGTATCACTATTTTTGCTATGATGAGGTTTAGAGCGGCGCCGATGACGCCGGTGCTTAGATTGCTTCTCAAGGGGATTATCCTCCGTTGCCTCATCGCTATCGCTTTCTTTGGGCGTGTCCACTATATATATATATATATATATGATGAGGTGGCTGTCCAGCGTCCTGTGAGTGGTGGTTCCTGTTCTTCTCCGGCGTCGTCGTCCATACCGTCAACGTCTTCGGAGTCGAAATCCAGCATGTCGGTTAAGTCATTGACAGTGGCTATTAAGTGGGTGGTGGGTGGGGAACGAATTTCTTCGCCGTCTGCTTCCCACTCAAGCCGGACATAGTTCGGCCAGGAGTCTCCTGACAGGGAGAGACTTCAATGAATTTAGCACGTCGCCCAAGGGCGAGTGCTGAAAGATATCCGTGGAGGTAAACTCCATGATGGGTGCCCAATCAGATCCGATAGGCACGGATGCACGCGGTTCGGAACCTATGGCCGGAGATGAGTCTGAGGGTCCGATGACACATGCCTCATTAGAGGCGAAGTTTGTGTTCGGCTCTATCACCGCTGAGTGTGCGGCCTCCGTGGCGGGGTCCATCCACCCGTCCTCGGATGGCACGATCTGCTCCGGATTAAGGGCCGGGGCAGCCGCAGATGTGATCTCAACACCGTCCGATGGCAGATCTAAGTCATGCTCGTCGTGACTGTTCGGCGCACCTGACATGGGCTCGAATCCGTTGAAGATCAAGTCTCTGCGGTTGTCGGCGGTGTAGTTCAGGCTTCCAAACCTGACCTGATGACCAGGGGCGTAGCTATCGATCTGCTCCAGATGGCCAAGCGAGATGGCCCGCAGTGCGAAGCCGCTGAATACGAAGATCTGTTCGGGGAGGAAAACCTCACCTTGGATCGCATCGTTGTAGATGATTGAAGGATCCATCAAGCCTTATCGTGACGACACAGTGGAACTCTCAATGAAAGCACCAATGACGGTGTCAAAACCGGCGGATCTCGGATAGGGGGTCCCGAACTGTGCGTCTAAGGCTAAACAGGAGGCGGGGGACACAATGTTTACCCAGGTTCGGGCCCTCTCAATGGAGGTAATACCCTACTTCCTGCTTGATTAATCTTGATGATATGAGTATTACAAGAGTTGATCTACCACGAGATCGTAGAGGCTAAACCCTAGAAGTTAGCCGATGATTATGATTGTTGTTGTCCTACGGACTAAACCCTCCGGTTATATAGACACCGGAGGGGGCTAGGGTTACACAGAGTCGGTTATAGAGAAGGAAATCTACATATCCGAATTGCCAAGCTTGCCTTCCACGCAAAGGAGAGTCCCACCCGGACACGGGACGAAGTCTTCAATCTTGTATCTTCATAGTCCAACAGTCCGGCATAAGTATATAGTCCGGCTGTCCGAGGACCCTCTAATCCAGGACTCCCTCAGCCGTAGTCTCCGGGCTATTAGGCTTGAAGAAGACCATTACGTCGTCCGCGAACATGGAGACGCGCTAGTGCACACCAGCCATAGCAAGGAGGCCGAAGATGCCTAGATCAGTGGCCTTCTTGAACATCGCCTGAAGCGGCTCCATGCACAGGATAAAGAGCATGAGGGAAATCGAATCGCCCTGCCTAAGACCACATGTGTTCTAGATTGTGGCCCCTGGTACACCATTCACCGCGATCTGTGTAGTGGAAGTGGCAAGCAGTCCGCAGATCCACGTGATCCACTTCCTCCCAAATCCCATCCTAGTCATGACCTTCAAAAGGAACGACCATTTAACCGTGTCAAATGCCTTGGATATGTCGAGTTTCAGCAGTACTGTTGGATCCTTGAGTGCATCCAACCTGCGCGCTGTGCACTGAACAAGCGTGAAGTTATCATGCAGAGAGCGGCCCTTGACGAAAGCGCTTTGGTGATTTCCCACGAGGAATGGCAGCTCGTCCACCAATCTTGTAGCGAGCACTTTGTCGAAAATCTTGGCCGCACCATGGATTAAGGTCACAGGTTGATGGGAACGTCTCCTCCCACTGAATGCGCATCGCCGGAAATTCTGAGATAAATCCAAAAATAAATGCAAGCACTAGGATTTGAATCCTAATGAGCTGGGTTACCACAGTCTCTTTAATCATTCAATCACAAGTTGGTTCGCGTGTGTAGGCAGTTCTTGAGGGGTTGGGTTATCGGGTTTTCTTTGAAAAAAAAAGGAGACCCGGTTTCGGTGGCGGGGCAGTGGGGGTGCGTCTCGTTCAGCCGCGTGTCAGTGCGTTTTCGTGTGAGGCGAGTTGTTCGGTGAAGGAAGGGCGGAGAGGGAGGTAGGAAATGATGGGGGCAATCATGGCGAGAAAGCCTGGTCATGGGGGCGGAAGCAGCATTCGCCGCCGGCGAGACAGTAGACGTGCGCCACACCTCCCCCCGTCTCCACACCTCCCCCATCATGTGGTTTTTGGTCCAATTAGTGGATCGGCCGGCAGGCTGTTTGTTGGTTTTGATTTCAGCACCATGGTCTGTACTTTTTCTTCAGCTAGGCTTTCAGATCTAGTTTTGCTGTAGAGGTTTTCTCTTCTGCGGTGAGATCTTATGCAGAACAATTTTGGGGACGGTTGTGTGGGTGTTCTACTCGCAGAGCATTTGCCTGGTGAAATTTGTTAATTTTGAGCAATGTCTGGTGTGTCTTTTCTGGCGAAATTAAGTGAAGACGAACTCACTAAACCGTACTGTGCCATAGACCATAGTTATTGTGGCTGCATCGTTTATTGTTCTCATTGGCTGCTGGATATGTCTTGTACTGCCTGAATTTTTAGCATAGAAGGGTAAGAAATGGGTTCAGCACTGCATTATGGCGTGCAAGGTTCCTAGTGTGTGTTATGCCTGATCTTCTGTCATTCTTTGTTTTCAGTATCTTTTGATTCTGTCTTATATCTCTGACTCAAGTCTTTCATTTCCACCTGTGTGTTTGGTTGTCATGTTTTTTTAGCAAGTCCCTGGGATTCTCCACACATTTTTGTATTCAGTTTGTACTTTTGCTGAGCTATTTTGTGTGAGTTATCAACTTGGCCTTTCTTCTGTCTACCTTTCTACTAAATTTTATCTTCTTTGCATGAGCTTTTTGTTGATTTATTTTTGTGTGCTGTTCAGTTCTAAGTCTGATGTCTCAAATTGCAGTTTTATTCAGAAAGTTCGCCACTTTTGCTTGACACAATTGGTGTTGCTGTTGATATGGGTCCGGGAATACTTGCTTGCACATAGATTTCTAACGCTTGATGTTTTTTCGTATCCGTGAGAAGTTGCTTTCACTTTCTCTTCATTACAAACCATGCATGGTATGTGCTGTAGATAGTAATCATACTGCAGTTTCTGAGATCAGCTGCCATTGTTCAGCTGGTGAGAAGCAAGCTCTTTTCTATGCCAGCGTGCTTATTTCACTCTTTTTTCTCAGTTGGCTTCAGAGATATGAATGACATTTTGTTCTTGTATGCAGAAGATATGTTTGTTGACAAATAACTCAATCTATTTGCGCCAATCACAAGACCGAAAGGGGACCATGCTACCCAAGTTTCAATGTGGATGTAGTGGCAGAAGAAACGCGTTTGTGGAGGGATATTTCAGCTGAACCATATTTGAATCAAGCATTGCAAGCTGTAACTCTCAAGGCCAATCCCAGTTCATCCAAATTCCTCACACTATGGAGGTATGGTAGTGTGTTTTCTTGCATGAACATTGCCTGTCTCAAGACAACCATATAGTTCAGTAGGCTCAAAAAATTGATAATCTACGTGTACATCGATCAGACTACCAGTAACAAGTTGGTTGCCCTCACTCCCCTGCAAAGATAATTTTCTTTATTACCCTCTAATAGCTCGACTTAGATCAAAACCACTTCATGTTTATTAGTTGCAAGTCAAAGTTCAATCATATATTCCTATGAAGGGGCAGGATCATAATCGGATTGATAGGTGCAGCTCATATTTAATGGCTTACATTATTTTGGAGGGCAGTTTGAGTTCTAACTTTTGGTGCTTTAGTGATCATGCTGCTTATGCATGCATGGTTCATTTCGGTTATTTATTCAGTTTGTCTTTCAGTTAGTTTTCCTCATTTTTTCCTTCAGTCCCTTGGTTTCCTAGTACCTCATTTTTTTCTTAACCCTGTCAGTTCCTAGTACCTCAGTTCTTTTTTCGTAAGTCTCTCTGTTCCTAGTACCTCAATTTCTTATTCATGTTTTCAGTGTTCACACTCTCTTTCATCAGTATCAGTTTCTCTTTTTTCAATCTTCACTTTTTCTTTCTTCATTGTATGGTCATTTTCTCTTAAGTACCTCAGCTCTCAGTCTCTCTTTTTTCGTTGTTCAGTCTTCATCCTCTCTTCAATTTCCTTTCTTCAAACATTAGAAATTTAGAACTTCCCTACTCTCTTTAGTTATTTAGCCCCTCACTTTTTAGCCTCTCTTTCTGCTTTAGTTATTAGTCTTCTCATTTTCTTCTTTTTCAATCAGTTCCTTAGCTCCTCAATACTCCAGTTCATCAGTTTATTATTCATTTGTGTATTATTATTTCATCAGTTTATTCACTCACCAGTTGTTCTTGAGACCTTTAGTTATCATTACTCAGTATTCCATTTCTCACACTGCCTATATCTCCATTGCTTATCTCCCACCACAAACCAGTCAGTTAGTCCAAGGTTTTTGTGGCGAAGAGGCGTCGCACGACGGGGGGCTGCTTCCTTTGAGGCATTCAGCAGGTTTTGACCCTTTCTCTTTTCTCTTTTTCAGTGCTCACTGTTAAATAAAATCAGTGTTTATGCATGATGGGTTTTTTCAGAAATGTTTATGTTCATTACTTAGGAATATTCAGACAAAACAGACCTATACAATTTCTGTTAGCTAGGCCTTAGTCTGAAACTGCAATTTTCTTTTTCACCTTTTCAGTCTGTCTCTTTTTCTCCAATACTAAAACTGCTCATCTTTTTCTTGGCTCTGAAACTGCCACACGGTTGAGTCTTCTTATTTTTTTCTGTAGGACTATGTGAACCATGTGTAGAGCCAGATAGGCAATGCTCAGTCAATCATTGTTTCCCTCGATTTTTATCGTCGATTATTTTCCAAGCAGCAGTCAGTGTTGTTTTTTGAAGGGTCGCAGTCAGTGTTGTCCTATCTAGTTCTGTATACAGCAGCTGAAAGTAATGTTTGTTTTGTGTTCAGACAAACTTGAAGCCTTATTTTGCTGATTTCTAGTATAGTCCCAGTAGTTGATTTTAGTGTCAATGTGCACCTTATTAGCAATTCTGAACCAATACTTTTTTTCTCCAGAAATGTCCAGCCACCATAGCAGTTTTCATCTGCTGACCGTTTTTACATACTGGGTGGGGTGGGGGGGGGGGGGGTCCCGCATGGGTGGGGTGAGCGGTCCAGCAACCCAAATTCGACTGAGACCAGCATTGAAATCAGTTGATTTTTGCAACGGACCACACTCAAAAACAAATGAAAAGATGTGTCATTGCCTGGGGTGAGCGGTCCAGCAACCCAAATTCGACTGAGACCAGCATTGAAATCAGTTGATTTTTGCAACGGACCACACTCAAAAACAAATGAAAAGATGTGTCATTGCCTCATTGGACAGAAAAATCGACTTAGACTGAAATGAAAATCAGTCGACTGATGATTACAATCCAAAAACACACCAAATAATGCACAGTAAGCCTGATAAGAAAACTAAAACTACTTTTTGTTGCATTTAAAGTAATAGCAAATAATGCAAGCCTTATTGCATTCATAGTAAAATTTCACAAAGATAATGATCAAGCCAAGGTGCAGCAGATTGGAAGTGTCCTGATACATCTTTCATTAGCACGGGGGTGCTGGCGCTTCTGTCAGTGGATGATTTCATGGACACTCATATACCACATCCTCATGTCTAGAAGTCAATAGGATTGACAAACAGTCGCTTAATCGTCCCCTCAAGACGGCTGCTGAACGTAAAAGCATCCGTCTTGTCATCATACATGAAGGGCATGCTGATCGTTATGTTTGCGACTCGCTGCACAGCAGGAAGCAGCAGCTCAGGGAGCTCAAAGCGTGCTTGGTTTGTAGTCTTCCATGCATCTTCAATCAGAGAACCTATCTTGGCAATGGCGACCTCACTCGCCACGCCGTGCTCACTGATGTAGCATTCCACGGAGCTGGCCACATCATTTTTGTTCTTTCCACGCTGTGAACAAGCAAATGCTTAATCAGGGGTGTCGTCGTGATCAAAGGATAAGCAATATAGGTGGTAATCTTGGAGATGTAATTTGTACCTTAAAGGAAGCAAGATCATTCATGAAACGTGTCACCTCTGCACAAGCTTTGACAGCATCAGTGCAGCCGAGGGCCCATTCCAGTGCCTCCTTGGTTGCAGTATCGCCCATACCAACTAGCAACCCAACACATACCCATGGCCCGCCTGAGCACACACTAGATACCTTCACTTGATCATTAAATCTTGGCTTGTGATTTTGATGAAACCATTCGGCTTCTTGGAGATAGTTGTTTGATAATATTTGAAACTACAAGAGTGGGAAAAGGAAAACACATTAGTACTTCTGATGAAAGATTTGGGTAGTGCAGTTTAAAAAAAAGATTTGGATAGTGGTGTCGTGGATAACGGAAAATAAATATAGAAAGTAAGCAAAATAGTCGAAATAAATATAGAAAGTAAGCAAAATAGTCGTCTTTTGGTTTGAGATGAGAATGATGTACCGCTTTTGTGCTAAAAGCGACCCGGTACTTCTCATGCGGTTTCAATTCGTCCTCAAACTCCTTGAAGGTGCTCATGAGCTTGAGGTAGAACTTCTGCAAGTACTCTGGTAGAAGAGAAGTAGCACTCTCCTCCCATCTGCATACAGACTAATGGTTAGCTACACCATTGAATGCAATTTTGAGAATCATGTTTTATTCTCAAATTAAGAAGATGCAAGCAGCATCATGCCAACTCCAACCTTTGTATAGCTTCATTGAGCTGTTTACACTCAACCAAAGTAGCACGGACATCGTAAGTGTCATCTGTCATTATTATTATTGCGATTATCTTAGCGAGAATCATCCTTGCATGTGTATACTCTTTCTCGTAGTATGCCGTATACGCCCAGAAGTAGCACTCAACCACGCGATCCCGCGAGTAGTTTAGCCCCACTTCTCTGTAAAGATTTTTCCACCATCTGAAAGTGAGCTTTTGTTAGTGTTCTATAAAAACATTATTGCAGCTAGGTTCATTTTATGGAAAATGCAAAAGCTATGTTACCTAGAGAGAGCCTTGAGCTCCTTCAAGTGGAGACGTTGCAGAAGGTTAAAGTCCAGTTTGGCGAACTCCAGAATGGAGGAGTTGTGCATCGGCTCTTGTTTGTACTCTGACATATAATGCAGCGCCTCGACTCTCTTCAAGGTCCTTGGCAGTGGTAAGTGAAGGGCGCGCCTGACTTGCTCTGCCAATGGGTACTCAAGCTTACCTTCCATCGATTCGAGGTGTCGCCTCGCAAACGAGATGCTTTCTTCAAGTTCTGTCTCCCCATGGATAAAAAGGTATGCTGCATTGTATAGACTTAATAGCCCCCTTGGGTCGTTAGTTACGTTAACATAGAAGGCCCCATCTTCGTCTTTGAACTTGCTGAATACATCTGCAAGAAGAGATACATGATACATCTTATGAGCATATATATGGCTAGCATTGGTGATTCTCTCTTCTTCATTGCCTGCATATATGTTGCTTTTAATTACGTCACTCGATGTGAATTGTAAACTTGTAATGTTTCTGCATTAGTAATTGCATCAAGCAAAAAACTCCCAAGTTTAACAACAGCTACTTACATAAAACAAGATTTTTTTACAGACAATACAATATTTCAGGAGCTTTTGTTATTAGTATATACCTGGAGACACCCAAAAGCCCTGCTGCCTCAGTATGCGGAACCGAAGGGCGACATCATGAAGGCTAGAGCTATTGAATTCACCAGCATGAGTGCTTCTTAATGTGGAGTCAATTTGTTCATGAAAATGTTGATCTACGCTCAGGTGTTGGAGTGTGTCTACAAGGTACAGTTGCTCAACTATGTTACTGCACGAAAATAACCCAATTATTTTCTCCTTCAGTTGATTGGACCTCTCTGTCATCCTTTCCTCTGACATCTACATGGCATTACCAAAATATATGTTATGCAGTATTAACTGAAACCATGTCCATGGTGAAATTTATTTAACCATGTGACAAGGGAAGAAAATATAGCGTTAGAAGGAAAGATTGTTCTTGGTTAAAGTTGCAGCCACCAGTTGTTACTATTGTTTTTACATAATCGTTTTTCTATTCTGCAAACAGGAAAACAGACTGTCCCATTTTTAAATATAAATAGAAACTGCAAAGGGAAACAATAAGAAACATGAGATGATAGTTTCAAGTTACTTGTAACATCAAAATCTGCAGAAGAGGTGTCATTAAAGACTATTCGTGCTGAATATGTATTTTTTTTCATACATTCCAAATGTAATTGAATGCAATCTTGAAGTTTTATCGGTTTATTGAATGTCATGGGTCATCTTGTTTCCTATTCATTGGAAGCTACATAAATCATCCCTATATTAAGATGAAGTAAGAAAGCATCAGTCCTATTATTTTCTTTCTATGAAAGACTGTAGCTCGCTCTTTCAACCCTTGGTCCCCCTCTGGGAACTGTTTGAGTTTTAGCATCGACCGCATTTCCTTTACATCATATTACGGTTGACTCCCCTACAGAGTGTACACGTAGAGGGTAGTTCCCAAATGATTTTACTATTTATAAGATCACTTAATAATAGTCCTGTGTTTTTTCAAGTGTTTGGAAACAGCATTAAGAGGAAGATGCCAATCAAGTGTGGCTAGTTGTATGAAGAAGGTATTATACTAATATCAATTTTTGTGTGCAGCTAGGCGAGCCAATAAACAGAATCCAGGCATATCTCAACAAGGGCTCCAGACCAGCAGGTAACTTTCGGTTAGGCCATGAAACAACTGGGATTTCGCACATCTATATCTATATCTATACCTACTATTAAAGGGAATAGGTATTCTTGGTTTGGTTTAGTCCTTTTCGTTTAGTTTATACACGCTAAGCAATCTGGGCCAGGTATTTGTATGTCGATGGGCCTTTTATGGGCTTTTGTTTGGTTAAACATGTGACCTCCTGTCTAGCTCTTTGATGTAACAACCAACGACCTATGCGCCTTTCACATTTACTAATCCCAACTCCCTCTAAATATAAGAGTGGCAGTCATCATGTTTAGGGCGAGCTAATTAGGCGAATGAGCTAATAAAAGAAGGATTGTGGGCTTAAATAGAAAATTCAAACGGATGTGGCTAATTAAAGAAAGGATATGGGTAAACCGGTGGAATAACTAAAAGAAAGATTGTGGTCTTAATAAATTCTACATGAAGGATTTGAGGTAAAAAGGTAGGATAATTAAAAAGAAGGATCTGGAGGCTTTAATGTGTTGGGCCTACTAAATTAGAAAAGGAAGGATTTGATTCTCGACTAAAACGGTGAGGACATCATGGTAATTAATGAAATGATTATAATTAAATGCCATTAAAAAAGGATTTTACTTAAATGGGATCAATGTGAGATTATGCCCGGCAAAGAAAATATGAACACGGCTAAACTGCAATGATTTTTTTTATGTTCATTTTGTAGAAGGATGCTACGTTGCGGCATGTTCTTCATAATGAATCCGGTATTATGGGACATTATGCTTACACAAAACATTGATTTTTCCCGTTGCAACGCACGGGTATATGTGCTAGTAAAACCGAAAGAAAAACACAGAGAGACTGAAAATGCACTGCTCCCAGATGCTGTTATTACTGCTGTAACAAGATGAAGCATGCCTGTAACGGTTCTGGATTGTAGTTGATGAAGAAGTCGCCCCACACTGTGGGATGAAACACAGGCGCCACCTCTGGAACGGCGGCGGCGGTGGCGGTGGTGATAGCATCATGGGACGCCATGTGAAAATGTGTTGCCTGGTAACTGGTGTAGTGTGTGGCTTTGAGAAAACCTGGAACGGCCGACGGCCTTATATACACAGCATGGCTGCGCGGGAGCACTCATCCAGGAAAGTGCGTCTTTGAACAGGGAAGGGCACCATTTAATGTTTTCTGTGCAAAGAATAGTCAGCTAAAACGACACCTCTGACCCAACTTAATTCGCGCCTCCATTGGGAGAACAAGCTGAACTGTTAATCACGCGAAGACCCACGCGCAGCCGTCTATTTTCCGACTAGTTTTGCCAATTTTTATGCAAAAAGAGTGAAAGTGGGTGTTCAAAACTGTAGCATAAGAGCATCTCCAACACGGACCCTCAAATAGCCCGCAAGCGTCACGATCGAGCTGTTCGGACACACTTTGCCAATCAACACGGACCTGTATTTGTCTTCTGATGCGTCCGCTTGTCCGTTTTCCTTCAAGCCAAAAGCAAACCTGTTGGAGCTCTGTGGGAGTCCAGACATCTAGATGACGAACTAAAAGCCATCATGTACCCTTCTCTCTTCTCCGTCTGAATGGCGGAAGGCAGCAGCTGATAGAAGAAAGGTGATTAGCATGCAAGCGTTTGACGGAAAACAGCTACCATGTTTAGTATGTTTGGTAGAAGCCACTAATCACATGATTTATGGGGGCGGAAGCTACTGCCGCTAATCAGTGTGATTCATCTTTGACGGAAGTCACTAACGTTTAGTTGACGTGCTGGCAACCAGTAAAACTTGGCGAAAGCTACTACTCCCTTCGTCTCAAAATAAGTGTCTCAACTTTGTACTAGCTCTAGTATAAATTTATATTAAGTTCAAGATACTTATTTTAGGACGGAGGGAGTACTACACATTATAGTTTGCTTGCATGACCTGTGTTAGTGCTAGAAATCCGAGCAGTAGTAGTCTGGCTAGTAGCATGTCCTAGTTAATTAGCTTTACATGCGTTTGAGTTTAGTGGAAAGCTATTTTTTTATGTTAATAGCGACAGACATTTGACATATAACATTGGATGATGGACTTCTATATCCGTGTCTGTGGACACGTCCGGACCAGTCCATAGACAAATACTATGTTCGTTTTGAGGATCAGCGTTGGAGATACCCTAACCAAACTTAATTCGGCAAACTTTAGCCTAACATGTACATGCATTAGACATAGTTTCAACAAACACAACCTAGCCGAATATGTCCTTTGGCATCTTGAATCCGTCACGCGCGTACCTCGTGTAACTTGCACTTCAAATGTTACCATGAGCTCCGATATTACTTTAGAGTTGCAGGTGTAATCACTTCTTTCCTCACCACGATCAGTACTCCCATAAAAGGGAGTGCGGCGTTTCTGCTCCCGAGCTCATCTGCCCCCCCCCCCCCCCCCCCACCCACCCACACACACACACACGAAAAAAATCAAATCAAAACCATTTTTTTTGGTGGTAGATAAGTTTATGTGTGAGGTGCATTCCAAATTTCAACTCATTTGGACCTCTGAGAAACTCTCACCAAACAAGACAAATTCAGAGTCTGTAAAAAAGTTTACCGTTCACACACTGTTCTGACCTGATTTGTTTTTTTCTTTTTCTGAGAACTGCTCAGACGTCCAAATAAGTTGAAATTTGGAGGGAACCTCACGCATACAATTTTCTATCACACAAAAAGAATTTGGATTTTTTTGAATTTTTTTAGTATTTGTTTTGATTTTTTTTCTGGCCAAGTGCAGATGAGCAGAAAAAAGCAAGTTTTCTCCACTCATCATGAGCGTGGGCACCCAATTGGATTTTCGCGTAAAAAGCAAGTTTTCTCCACTCTTGTTTTATGTCTCCATTTTTTGGAGAACAACGCCATCACATATTTGTAGGGTTCATGTATGTTTGTGTGCGAGCATGTGTGCTATCCAAAGGTAAATACATAAATTGCCATGTCGATAACTATAACTTGGATGACGTATAATTATGCCAACACTATGATTTCATTTGCAGTGCACTTTGATGGTAACTATAACTTGAACAACCGGAAAACTACAAGACTGACATGATGGCATTTTAGCATTGACATATGGGTAACTATTTCAACGCCCACGGTGATGGTGCCATGAGCGAAGGCTATTCCGCCGCCGGCTGTCAAAGTCCCGATAAACTTCTGCCGGCTGCAGCTGACAGCTATATATAGCTGACCGACCTGATGGATAATAATGAAGTAAGAACAGAAACCTTCTCCGGCTGCGTACGAACCGGCTCCTCTAACAATGTCAACTGCTTGTACATAGAGCTATGGCTTAGCTTGTCATGAATGCGATATAGCAGCCGCGCGCGCTGTGTTCCGGTCAGCGTATCGGCGAAACACCTTACGCCGCCGCAAATTATGAAGGCGCGCTCGGCTGCGAAGACGACGCCGACATTGAGGACCTCCCTCCCCTGAAGATAGCGTGCATGCTGGACTTGGGCTCCACCGTGCTCGATCATTCTGGTTGACGCCATGTCGGGCCCATTGATTTTTCTTTCTTTGTTTTTTTAATCATAGCACAGGTTTTAGAATGTTCATTACGTAGGAATATTCGGACAGGAGGTTCTCTAAAAACTCCTCCCCCGCAGCGGGAGAGAGCTCTCACTGCGGCCGCCGCCTGATCTCCCGCCTCCGGCCACCTCCTTCACAACAGAGACTAGATCTGAAACCCTCTCCTCACCCTCTCTCCATCCATCCCGGAGCCCAGCGCTCTCGGGCGACTTGGGGGCGACCTTCCTCCCGCTGCCGGCGTAGCCACCTCCTCTCCCTCCCTCCCTCGCCGCCGCATGAGGCTGGCGCCGTGCAAGCCCATGCGCAGTCGGGGACTGCGGCGGCGGGGCCCTTGCTGCTTCGCCTTGCGCTAGAGAGCGATTGGATCTGGGGCGGCGGCCCTTCTGGCGAGGCCCCTCCGTGCTGCAGCGAGTGGCGGGGCTGGCGTGGTGCCGGTGGTCTGCTCGGACGGCCGACGGATCTTCGGTGGACCAGGTCCTGGCGTGGCTGCTCTGGCGGCCGGCGGCGCCTGATCTGGTCACTGTCCTCCGGCCCTGTTCGATGTGCTTCTCTCTCGCGGTTCCAGGCGGTGCCGGCGTGGCTTGCCGGGACCCTGGCCGGTGGCCGCGGGTGAAGCTGGTGGAGGAGATCCAGATTGGGGGAAACCCCTTGGTCGGCCCCGGCCGGCCGCACCGCCGACGACGCTCAAGGGCGCCGCTTTTCTTCTTGGAGACGTCGGTCTATGTCTGCTCCTCTACTTCCCCCTACCTACCTCTCGGGTGAAAATACTAACTCCGGTGGGCGGCGGCGGTGTCCTTGACGTCATGATCTTCCTGAAGGCGTCGCCTTGAGGGCTGAGTGGTGGTGGGCGTTGTGTGGGTCCTTGACGGTTGCTGGTGGTGGACACTGTTTTGGGGGAAACCCTAGGATCTGATCTTCCAGATCGGACGATGACGGTACTGTGGTGTCGTTTCTCTCTTGGGAGCATCGTTTGTGGAGCAGCGCTGGATGGCAAAGGCAGGAGATGGAGCGGTTTCGTCTTGCACAGAGCTTTGGTAGGGCTGTCAAGTCATGCCTGGTCGACAGGTGCTACGATGAGTCATGCCTAGTTCGCAGGTGCTACGCACAACAATTTTCCAGTCTTCGCATCTAGACGGATGAGCGCAAGGCGATGGTGCCGTTGGGCGCCGTGGTGGCGTCAACAGATGTCTGGACTGGCGAAGATGATGCAGATCTCTCTCCTATATATGGGTCAGTGGTCTGATGATGACGACGGCTTCTAAAGCGTGTGCCTGTGGTGTGTGCTTTAGGTCTGTTGCACCGGTGGTTGGTCCTGATACGTTATGTGGATGGATTGGTGACGACACCGGTTTTAAATATGGAAAGTGAGAGCACTCCACATTATCGAGTTTGTAGGTGAGTGATGGTTTCGGGTGGATTGATGTATGTTTTTGTTAGACTTTTATGGAATAATTAATAAAGATGGCTGCATGCATTGATTGATGCAGAGGCTGGGGGTTCAACCTCCTTTTCCAAAAAAGGAATATTCGGACAAAATAGACCATTGTTAGCTAGGCCTAGTCTGAAACTGCATTTTCCTTTTCACATTTGCAGCCTTTTCTTTCTCTTTGATACTAAAAACTACTCACCTTGACCTTTTTATTGTAAAGGTGGCAATTCTGTTCCTCTCGCGTCGCCCCGCGTGCGACAGAGAGGGAACCCTAGCCGCCACCGCCGGGTCTCCTCCCTCTACTCTCCTCCTCCCTCACCGCCTCCCGAGGGCGTAGTCGGGCGAAGCCCGGTTGTCGCCGGCGGCGGCGGGGTTCCTCGTCTCATTGCGCGACGGCTTCGGCGCGGGATGCGGCAACCTGTTGGGGACGCAGCGCTTGGCGGCGGGCGTGGCGGCTCATCGATGTTGACGTGCGGCGGCGGTGCAGGCTGGCGGCGTGACAGGCGACGCGGTGGTGGCACGCTCGTGCATGCCGGGGATGGCGTGGGCGTCTCTATCGGCGGCGCTCAGATTTGGTCGCCACGAAGCGCGGGTCATGGGCGCACTTGGCTGAGGGTGGCCGCTCTCTGCCTTGGCTCTGCTGGTGGGGGTGGCGGCGCTGCAGTGCTCGTGCTGCAGGCCAGCGGGTGGTGACGGCGCGGCGGCGCGTCCGGATCCTCCCCTATCGCTGCGAGCAGCCTGGGCCGCGGGCAGCTTCTCGCTGGAGCGCGATGGTGAGAGGGCGGCGCGGCAGCGGTGGAGGTGGGCGGCCCTCGTCTAGTCGGACCCTTGCGGCTGGACGGCGGTGTTTGGTGCGGGAAGGCCTCCTTGGTGAGCTTCCTTGGCTATGGCGGCGAGTCGATTTGGTTTCCCTCATTGGCGGGCGCGCGATTGCGGATGGCCTCGCGGAGATATTTGCCAGCTACCATGGTGGGGCAACACGGGGGTGCCCGCGGGGAAGCTGGGTAGGAGGGACGGGTGGCCTCGATGCGGTCGCGCCACCTGTCGCCGGCTCTATTTGCTGGTCCGGATGCGTCCGCTCCTCCTTCTCCTCCTTTCCTCGTGCTCAGCGGGGAAGCTGGGTAGGAGGGACGGGTGGCCTCGATGCGGTCGCGCCACCTGTCGCCGGCTCTATTTGCTGGTCCGGATGCGTCCGCTCCTCCTCCTCCTCCTTTCCTCATGCTCAGCGGGGAGCTTGGTTGGAGGGATGGGTGGCCTCGATGCGGTCGCGTCACCTGTCGTCGACACGGGATGTGCCGGTCCAGATTCGTCCGCTCCCCTTTCTCCCCCGTTCCTCGGCCGCGGGCGGGTTGGCGTAGGTCTTCCAGCGGAGCGTCTGCGGGTGGATCTGTCGGTCGAGGGCCATCAGTTTGTCCAAAGCCGGGGCTTTTGTGTAGGTCTCGGGGTTGTCTGCTTGCAGGGCGGCGGCTCTGGCGGCGGGAGGCGCGGCGTTTGCAGGCAGAGCGTGCGTCTCAGCTGCGGGCGGGCAACCATGGCATCACGGGTGGCATGGTTGTGGGTGGTTGACGGAGTTAGGGTGCGACTGTGTGGTGTATGTGTTGGGGTACACCACTTGCCCAGTCCTTTGACTGGCCGACGGTGACGGCGGCAATGGACGCCGTACCCTTCCTGAAGGCTCTGTCACGGCATTCCCACTCTTGCCACCTTGCTCTGAGTGAAAGGTTTCGCGGATCAGGGGTGGCGACTATCCATGGCCTTACCCTTCTTGGAGGCATCGCTTTGGAGGCCTGGCTTCGTTGCGGTCCGGTTCACCTCTCTATTGTGTTGTCGGTGGGGTGGTGTGTCGGTGCCCGGCACCTTTGTATCTTGCCTTGAGTGTATGTGTTGTTCGGTCTATCGGTTGTAATCGGTGATGGTGCTTTATATATAAAGCGGGGAAACCCTTTTTGAGTAAACTACTCATCTTTTTTGTGGATCTGAAACAGTAGCTCAGACCGTTGAGTCTTTCTTTCTTTCTGTAGGACTATGTGGACCATGTGTAGAGCCAGATAGGCAATGCTCAGCTAATCATTGTTTCCATAAGGTCATGTCGATTTTTATTATTGATTATTTTCCACGCAGCAGTCATTGTTGTCATATCTAGTTCTGTGTACGGCAGCTGAAAGTAATGTTTGTCAGGTTTACCTAGGGATGCAGGGCCGCATCCCGCTTAAGCCCGCAAAAGTGAAAATCTGCTATAACTAACCTAGCCCTGTTTTGACTACGGAGCGGGGCAGATCAGGCGCCGCCCTGCATCCCTAGGTTTACCTATTCTCTATTTTTCTTTGAGAAATGTTCAGTCATCATAGCAGAATATTTCATTTTTGCTTTTTGTTCTGTGTTCACGATGGATTATAAATGGGCTTAGGCCCACATAAGACAATAATTCCTGATTAATATCTAAGACCCATTTAGGTGCGTGGCAAGTGGTTGGAAGTTTAGTAACCATATACTGTTACATGCTACAGTAAAAGAATGAAACCCCTTTATTAGGGCTGCTTTACCACATGCCATTGGGAGCTTGGGAATAAAAACTGTACACACGCGCTCCTCCTGCTCCGCTGCCCGCCTCGCCACGACGCGCGCCGCGGGAATTAGTCGAAAAAGTGCTAATATTTCCAACAGTTCAGACAAACTTGAAGCCTTGCTTTGTTGATTTCTAGTATAGTCACGGTAGTTGATTTTAGTGTCAATGTGCTGATTATACAGTTCCTTTATATTTTATTCATAGTATTGTTCACAAAATACACAACAGATAATGCGCAGTAAGCCTGATAAGAAAACTAAAGCTATGTTTTGTTGCATTTCAAGTAATACTCCATCCCAAAATAAGTGTATTAAGTTTGTACAAATTTTAGCACAAAGTTATACTACTAGACTTGAGGCGACACTTATTTTGGGACGGAGGGAATAGCAAATAATGCAAGCCTTATTGTATTCATAGTAAATTGTTCACAAAGATACTGATCAAGTCAAGGTGCACCAGATTGGAAGTGTCCTGATACATCTTTCATTAGCATGGGGTAGCTGGTGCTTGCTTCTGTCCGTGGATGATTTCATGAACAGGCATGTACCACACCCCCATGTCTAGAGCTCAACAGGATTGACAAACAGTCGCTTTATCGTCCCCTCAAGACGCCTGCTGAAGGTAAAAGCATCCGTCCTGTCATCATACATGAAAGGCATGCTGATCGTTATATTTGCGACTCGCTGCACCGCCGGAAGCAGCAGCCCTGGGAGCTCAAAGCGTGCTTGGTTCGTAGTCTTCCATGCGTCTTCGATCAGAGAACCTATCTTGGCAATAGCGACCTCACTCGCCACGCCGTGCTCACTGATGTAACATTCCACGGAGCTGGCCACATCATTTTTGTTCTTCCCACGCTGTGAACAAACAAACAAATGCTTAATCAGGGGATTCATCGTGATCAAAGGATAAATAATGTAGGTGGTAATCTTGGAGATTGTAATTTGTACCTTAAACGAAGCAAGATCATTCATGAAGCGCGTCACCTCTGCACAAGCCCTGACAGCATCAGTGCAGCCGAGGGCCCATTCCAGTGCCTCCTTGGTTGCAGTATCGCCCATGCCAACTAGCAACCCAACACATACCCATGGCCCGCCTGAGCACACACTAGATACCTTCACTTGATCATTGAATGTTGGCTTGTGATTCTGATGAAACCATTCGGCTTCTTGGAGATAGTTGCTTGATAATATTTGAAACTACAAGAGTGAGAAAATGAAACCGTATTAGTACTTCTGATGAAAGATTTGGATATATCGGCATAGTGGATATGAATGTAGACAACTAATATTTGAATTATACAATTGTGTTTTCGCTATTATGATATAGAATCGGATTTGCTATCCACTTGGACTGGGAGTACCTATATCAGTACTGAATTTCTAGTAAAACTTTTATCTCATATCGAAGTATATGATTTCTAGATCTATACAGTATTTCATATTTGTGCAGAGCAT
The DNA here is from genome assembly GCA_963921465.1 of Triticum timopheevii. Classification (NCBI taxonomy): domain Eukaryota; kingdom Viridiplantae; phylum Streptophyta; class Magnoliopsida; order Poales; family Poaceae; genus Triticum; species Triticum timopheevii. The sequence goes on from OY997264.1 coordinate 108,411,404, forward strand.
GCTGCATATGCAGCATAAAGTTCTGTGAACTGGAGATCTTCGGATGTGAAAAGTCATCAACTGGTAGAGATAGTTTTTTTAATACATTTACCACTATTTTTTTTAATGTCCCAAGTGTGGTAGGTGTTATGAGAAAAAAGGGTAAAATTTGTGATCGAGGGTTACAGAAAGATAATGGAAAAAAAATATTGAATTCATGCTCGAGCTAGTTGCTTCAAAAGTCCGAATTGATAGAGAGAGGTGGACAATATATTTCATCACCCCTCACTTCTAGCTATTTTAGTCCTTCGACGTAACTAGGATCGATGTAAACTGTAGAATCTTTTTTAATACTGCGTTGGCAGGGTCTTGAACTCAAGACCTTTTGGTTCGGATACCATATTGAATTCATACTCCAGCCAACTCATCTAAAAGTTCAAACTGTTGGAGAGAGGCGAGCAATATATTTCAACAAAAATAAATATCAAAAGTAAGGAAAATAGTCGTCTTTTGGTTGTGAGATGAGAGTGATGTACCGCTTTTGTGCTAAAAGCGAGCCGGTACTTCTCATCTGGTTTCAATTCATCCTCAAACTCCTTGAAGGTGCTCATCAGCTTGAGGTAGAACTTCTTTAAGTACTCTGGTAGAAAAGAAGTAGCACTCTCCTCCCATCTGCATACAGATTAATTAGCTATGCCATTGAATGCAATTTTGTGAATCATGTTTTATTCTCAAATTAAGAAGATCAAGCAGCCCCAACCTTTGTATAGCTTCATTGAGCTGTCTACACTCCACCAAAGTAGCACGGACATTGTAAGTGTCGTCTGTCATTATTATTATTGCTATTATCTTGGCAAGAATCATCCTTGCACGTGTATACTATTTCTCATAGTATGCCGTATATGCCCAGAAGTAGCACTCAACCACACGATCCCGTGAGTAGTTAAGCCCCACTTCTCTGTAAAGATTTTCCCACCATCTGAAATTGAGTTTGTTGTTAGTGTTATGTAAAATCAAATATTGCAGCTAGGTTCATTTTGCGAGAGGTATGCACGGAAAGTTTTCTTTTGTTCCGGAAAAATGCATTTTATGAATATATGTTACCTAGAGAGAGCCTTGAGCTCCTTCAAGTGGAGGCGTTGCAGAAGGTTAAAATCTAGTTTGGCGAACTCCAGAATGGAGGTGTTATGCATTGGCTCTTCTTTGTACTCTGACATATATTGCAGCGCCTCTACTCTCTTCAAGGTCCTTGGCAGTGGCAAGTGAAGGGCGCGCCTGACTTGCTCCGCCAATGGGGACTCAAGCTTACCTTCCATCGACTCGAGGTGTCGCCTAGCAAACGAGATGCTTTCTTCAAGCTCAGTCTCCCCATGGATAAAAAGGTACGCTGCATTGTATAAACTTAATAGCCCCCTTGGGTCGTTAGTTATGTTAGCATGGAAGGCCCCATCTTCATCTTTGAACTTGCTGAATACATCTGCAAGGGATACATGATACATCTTAATGTTTCTGTATTAGTAATTGCATCAAGCCAAAAAAAATCAAAGTTTAACCACGGCTACTTACATAAAACAAGAAACTTTTACACACGATACAATATTTCAGCAGGAGGTTTGGTTATTACTAGTATATACCTGGAGACACCCAAAAGCCTTGCTGCCTCAGTATCCGGAACCGAAGGGCGACATCATGAAGGCTGGAGCTATTGAAGTGGGAAAATATTCTGTAGAGCATAGGCTTTGGGACACCCCCTTATCTAGCCACTCATTTTTGCATCGCGATTCGTGCGAGTACATTTGTCTTTTTTATTTCTCCCATATAAAACAACATATGAACTTCAAACTTGGCAGCTCAACAAAACATTCTTACTAGAATGTGGAAAAAAACTTTCAGAATTTTTCGTGCAATATAAATACTAAAAAGTACATTTTTTAATACAAAAAAAATCTAATTTCGTATATTTATGTTTGACAAAAAAATCTGAAAGTTTTTTCTCACATTCTAGTTAGAACGTCTTGGTGTTTTGCAAAGTTTGAAGTTCATATGTTGTTTTATTTTGAAGAAACAAAAAAGAGAAAATCTGATGTACAAAGTTAGTTGTCTAGCACGGATCTCAAAGCAGTGTTGAAGGGTAAGGATAAGGGGTGTCCAGAAACCCAGGCTCTAAAAATCCGCGTCCGACTATGAGTGCTTCTTAATGTGGAGTCAATTTGTTCATGAAAATGATGATCTACACTCAGGTGTTGGAGTATGTCTACAAGGTTCACTTGCTCAACTATGGTACCGCACGAAAACAACCCGATTATTTTTGATTTCAGTTGATTGGACCTCTCTGTCATCCTTTCCTCTGACATCTACATGGCATTACGAAAATACATGTTACGCAGTGTTAACTGAAACCATGTCCATGGTGAATTTTATTTAACCATGTGACAAGGGAAGAAAATAGTAGTGTTAAGAAGGCAAGATTGTTCTTGGTTAAAGTTGCAGCCATTAGTTGTTACTATTGTTTTTACATAATCGTTTAGCTATTCTGCACAGGAAAACAGACTGTGCCATGTCTAAATATAAATAGAAACTGCAAAGGGAAACAAGAAACATGAGATGATAGTTCCAAGTTACTTATAAGTTATAACATCAAAATCTCCCGAAGAAGGGTTTGAATGCAATCTTGAAGTTTTATCAGTTTATCGAAACAAAACTGAAATCCAACAAACAAACAAACAGAATCCAGGCATATATCTCAACAAGGGCTCCAGACTAGGTAATAACCTTAGGTCGGGCCATAAAACAACTGGGATTCGGCACATAAAACCAAAGGAAAAACATGCAGACTGAAAAAATGTACTGCTCCCGGATGCTGTTATTACTGCTGTAACAAGAGAAAACATGCCTGTAACGGTTCTGGATTGTAGTTGATGAAGAAGTCACCCCACACCGTGGGATGAAACACAGGCGCCATCTCTGAACGGTGACGGTGGCGGTAGCATCATGAGACGCCATGATAAAATGTGTAGTGATCTGGTGACTGTTGTAGTGGTGTGGCTTTGAGAAAGCCTGGAACGGCCTTATATACACCTGCCAAGGAAAGCGTGGCTTTGAGAAGACCTGGAAAGCTGGTCTTTCGTGTTCACATGCTGCTCACCTGCCAAGGTGAGCAACATATCGCGTCCCTTCTCCCTTGCGTCACCTTCTCCATGGCGACCGGGGGCGCTAACCCTAGCCCCCGCCGCCGCCACCTCCTCCTCCTTCCCGTTGCCCCCTCGTCGTCCCTAGAGGTGGCCATAGTGAAAACTCGTGAACTGCTGGTGAAGGGTATGACGGGGATCTAGCGTCCTGTGCCGCGACTTCCTGGAGGGGTGGTGCACGGCGGCGCGAGATCTTCCTACAACGGTTGCTCCTCCCAGCAGCATGGCGTCGGTCCAGCGACAACGTGGGGACGTCAGACTCGGCGGAGATCTACGGCGCAAGGCCCCCGGGGCAGCGGCTCCGATCACCACGGCGGCGTCCCTTTCGTCGGGGATGAGGGGCCAAGAGGTGGCTTCATGTGGCGGTGCCTAGAGGAGGGCGTCGACGGCGAGTTGCGTCCGCCAGTGAAAACCTCGCCGAGTTCGGTCATGGCGGACGATGGTAGTGTATTTACATCGTTTCCTTATCGGAGGCGTCGTTGTTGCAACTATCATCTTCCCGTCATGCTGCTCTGGGGAAGCCCTAGATCCGGGTCTCCCAGATCGGACGATGGCGGCAATGCGGCATCATACATCTTTTGGAGCATGTGATGGTCGGAGGGGTCCCGAGGTGGAGCGGCGTGGTCTTCCGAGTCGAAGATGGCGAGTCTCAGCGGCATGGTGTAACCGGGTCTCGGCGGTGGACTCTTGATGATGGACAAGCGCAGGGTAGTGGCGCTGTGTGGCGCCGACGGCAGGCCTGGCAAGATCATCTCATTTTCATTGATCCTTGTACCAAAGATGGGTTCACGAAAGACGTTGGCGACGACTTCTGAAGCGTGCGCATGCGCTATGTGCCAAGGGTCTACTGGACCGGTGCCCCAATTTTAGATGCTATGTGCAGGGGTGAGGTCAGGGCAAGCGGCCATGATCATGACCACCATTATCATCAAGTTTGTAGGTGGAGTGATTTTTGTTGTCTAGAAGGTGGATTCAAAAGGATCAATGTTTTATTTTGTAACACATTATTGAATAATAAAATAATTTGACTGTATGCATCATATGATGCAGAGGGCGGAGCTCAACCTCCTTTTCCAGAAAAACACAACATGGCCACGCAGGTCTTTGAACGGGCAGGCGCCATCCAATGTTTTCTTTTTCAAGAGTGGTCAGCTAGGACTACACCTCCACGTCAAATCCAATTTAATGGAAATTGCACAAACCACCAACTATTGATACTGATTTTGCACAAATCACCCATTATATAGATTTGTTGCATATAACACCACATATTGATGTAATTTGTTGCAATCGTGTCTAATCCAACATTCAGGTATGTTGACATGATTTTCAACCAGTGTATCCTGCTTGTAAGTGCACACATGGTAACTAGAAAGAAAAACCTGCTTGTAAGTGCACACATGGTAAAAGGAAAAAAAATTACTGGACACATCAGCGGACCAACTAAAACTTTCAATATCTTTAAACACTTATTCCAATTTAGTTTTTCTTGATTAGTTGAGTAAACGTACAATCTACCGAGTTTTTTTCACATTTTTATAAACATGTTAAAGTTTGAACATGCGGTCGATTTTCTTTGCCAACATGCACTTACATGCCGGACCCACCCATTAGAAATCACATCAACCTATGTAAACATTGGATTAGACCTAGCCGCAACAGATTACATCAATATTTGTTATTCTATGTAACAAACCCGTATAGTAGGTGTTTTGTGTAAAATCAACATCGATAGTTGGTGGTTTGTGCAATTTCCTCTCTAATATAATATGCGTCACCATTGGGACTTTGGGAGAAGACGAGCCTAATTGTCAATGCGTCTGATACAATTCCAACGAACACGACGTTGCCGAGCATGCCCTCCGTCATCTTGAACTTGAATCCGTCGTGTCGTGCGCGTACCTCCGTGTAACTTGCACTTGAAGTGTCACCACGAGCTGAGCTCAGGTGTTAGTTCAGAAGCTGCAAGTCCAGTCACTTCTTTCCCCATCACGGTCACTACCCATGAAAATTAGGGCCCCAATATTGCATTTTACGCCTATGCTTCCGTGTGGACTGCCCGCGTTCGTAATGACTAATGGCAAATTAATTTTGCTAGGCCGACCGCACGAGCTGGTCCTTAAAGTGTGAAATCAGGCGAAAATTGACAGCTGAGCACGGGCACATAGTGCCTGTTTCTTTGAAGTTAAAAAAAAACAGATTTTTACGGCTTGATTTTTTTTAAAATTTTTGTGCGCACACACATATAGCAGTGCAGTGTAACGGGTCAAATTTTGAGCAATATACGTGCTCACATGAAAAAGATACAAAAGGACAAAACACATGTAACTGAGGGGCTTGTTTTTTGTTGTTTTTGGCTGAAAATTTGTCTCTTTTGTGCAGCACATAATACAAGGTACTATTGAACGAAATTCCACCGGTACTTAGACCACATGCATGCGTATTTATGTTAAAAATCCATATTTTTTTCAATCTTTTAAACACCTTTTTTGAGCAGTTCAAAATGACGTGCCCCGTTGCCACGGTGCACCAAAAATCTGTTTTAGAAATCCGGCCCATTCATTCATGCATGGCAGCCGCTCTCTCGTCGTCTGCGTGACGACCGATGGACGACGTCCGGCTGCCGCTAAGCTGACAGCCATAGCTGACCGGCCCGACCGATAGTGAAGTAAGAACAGAGACCTTTTCTGGCTGCGTAGGAACCTGCTCTCCTCTAGCGATGTCAAAGTTGTGCATAGAGGTACGTATGGCCTAGCTGGTCACTAATTACGATATAGCAGCCGCGTGATGTTCCGCTCAGAGTTTCGGCGAAAATACCTTGAGCTCGGCTGCGAGGAGGACGGCGACATGGAGGACCTTCCTTGAAGATAGCGAGCATGCTGCCCTGCTCGATCGATCTGGCTAAGGGCTTAAGGTCATGTCGGGCCTATTGATTTTTTTTCTTTCTTTCTTCGACTTCACCAGAGGTCTTTTCATGCGTCTCTCTCTCTCTCTCTCTCTCTCATGCATGCAAAGATACATAGGAAAGACATCATCAAAGATTTTATTATTTTTATATCTTCCAAATTGTTAACAGCTTTCACCGTTAGCTCCCTCGCGACGAGATCTTCAAAACTAAATCACATATTGACATGTTTTGACAACTTTTGTTTACATCAGTAGCTGGCCGATTAATATCACTTGGTTTCCAGATTATGAGCCACTTAGTTGTCAAATTAGATTAACTTGGTTGCCGGATTGTTGAAGGCCAATATATACTACTAGGAAACTTCCTTCGTGGTACTTGTATGGCATGGTGCCACTCTTTTTCTATTGTTAAGACTTGGATATATATACGCTCTCTACCCTTACATCACATTACAATGTCTGAACACATACACACATATTATCTAGTAATTGTACATAATTATTGTGGCAATTGTTCATGATTGGCATGGACAATTAGGTTGACATATTCCGTGAAATATTGTTCAAACATGATAATATGATATCTTGTTTTAAAGACCTCACCAGTGACAAACTCGCCGGTGAAAATGGATCACTAATCGGTTTAACGGTTCATGAGATAAATTATTTTGAATATTTGAATGTAGTAATTCATGTGATGACATCAACATATATGGTGCTCTCTCTATATAAAGGAAAATTTCCATTGGAATGGAGCAGCATGGGAAGACCACGGTGCACGCTACGCGCATTAGATTTTTTCCCTTTTTTCTTTTATTTTTCTTTCAGGTACTCCTGCCGTTCCAAATTAATTGAAGTTCTAATATTTTCTCAAGTCAAACTTTTAAAGGTTTAACCAATTTATAGAAAATTACATCAAGTCCTATATATCAAATATATATAATATGAAAATTAATTTCATTAGGAATCTAATGAAGGAAAATTGGTTTTTATAACATTGATATATATATTTATATATTTCTGGTCAAACTTAATGAAGTTTGACTTAAGATAATCCTACAACTACAATTACTTTGAAACGGAGGGAGTAGTAAATGATGTCGTCCAGTTCTTCATCTAGGAACTGATTGATAAAGTCGTTGTAGTTTGTTTTTTCCAATAACAATATAAATATCAGGGCGCGCTAGATGCAGTATTTCCTATATGAATTTCCTACATGACGCCTGTTGTGTCAAAGTGTGGATCCTTAGCACGAGCAACCAAGCGAGCGGGCCGGCCCATTTGTAAAAGAGAAGGCAGAACATGATGATCTGGTTTCAGGAACCTCCTAGCAGGTTCTTCAATGGTTCTTTTTAAATGTTTTGTTCACTTGTTTTTCTAGTTTTTCATTTTAGTTTTTTTATTTCCTTTTTCATTGTTTTTATAATTTTTACTTTTTTAAATGTTCAAAAATTAAATATATTCCAATTTATGAAAAACGTTACCATTTAAAAAAGTCCAATTTACAAAAAATATGCGCGCTTTCAAACAATCTTCACATTTTTTTAATTTTATTCATGTGCTCATAATTTCAAATTTTATTTATGTTTCTAAAAATGTTACCGTTTCCAAAAAATATTTGGAATTTAGAAAAGGGTTCAATTTCTTTTTGTAATTCTAATTATGTTCAGTTTTTCAAAAAATGTTTGAAACTCAATTTTTGTTCACAATTTCAAAATAGTTTTCGTGTTTTCTGAATTTTTTTTAGAATTTCTAATTTTGTTTGTGTTTAAAAAAATTACATTTCAAAGTTGGCTCACATTTAAAAAAACTGGTGCTTTTTAAAAATGCTCCGAATTTTGAAATTTGTAACTATGCTACAGTGAACCATGTTGCTTGAAAATTCAGAAAAAGCTCTCAAGCTCTTGGACGGCATTGAGGAAGAACGTCAGCTAGTGCTTCATGAATGGAATTTCAGGCAAATTCTCAAAGCCCACATTATCCGTCTCCTTGATTACAAGCAGCAATACCGGCACAAAAGGTGTATTGTTCGTTATATCAAGTATGGGGCTGAAAACACCAAGTTCTTCCAAAGAATGGCCACGGAAAGACAAAGATACAATTATATTGCTGCTCTCACTCTTGATAATAGGGTGGTGTTGGAGGATCATGACAGTAAAGTTGCTGCTCTTTTTCATGCTTTCAAGAGAGAGGTTGGAGGTTTCGGTTCCACTTGACATGAAGTTCAATCTGAATGACCTTGTTTCGGCCAATGTTGATCTTACTGATCTTTCACGACCATTCTCTCACGATGAAACCAATAAGGCAGTTAAGCATCTTCCTGTTGACAAAGCCCCGGGACCTGACGGTTTTAATGGGTGTTTTTTAAAATCTTGCTGGGAGATAATCAAGTTTGATTTTTATGATCTTTGCCAAAGCTTCTAGGAGGGCAAGATTTCCTTGGACTGCCTCAATTCGTCCTTAATCACCCCCATACCTAAAAAGCTAAACCCTACCACGGTGAATGATTTTCGTCCCATTTCATTGCTCAATTGTTGCCTGAAATTGTTGATAAAGCTGCTAGCCGATCGCCTTCAGAAAGTTATCCTCAAAATCATCCATGAAAATCAGTATGGATTTATTAAAGGTAAATCCATTCAGGACTGTTTAGCTTGGGCTTTCGAATATATTCATCAATGTGAGCATTCTGGCCGAGAAATTGTCCTCCTCAAACTAGATTTCGAAAAAGCCTTTGATTTGGTGGAGCATGAGTTGATTTTTTTCTATGATGGAAAAGTTGGGGTTTGATAATAGATGGATCCATTGGATCAAATTATTATTGGGCTCTGGCCATTCCTCAGTGCTGCTGAATTCTATTCCAGGTAATTCCTTTCAATGCAAAAGAGGTGTCCGTCAAGGGGAGCCGGTGTCGCCTTTATTGTTTGTATTAGCAGTGGAGTTATTGCAATATGTGATTAATGATGAATTAGCTAAAGGCAATCTGAGTCTGCCAATACCGAGACAGGGAAAATTCCCCATCACCCAATACGCCGATGACACAATCATTATTCTTTCGGCTTGTAAGGATCAACTTCTTCATCTAAAGCAAATCCTCCAAGATTTTGCTCTCTCTTCGGGGCTGAAAATTAATTTTCAAAAGTCTATTTTGGTGCCAATTAATGTAGACCCACCTGCTGCTGCTGATCTAGCTTCTGAGTTTGGTTGCAAGATAGGTAAACTGCCTTTTACCTACCTAGTCCTCCCTCTCGGCACCACTAAGCCGTCTATGACCGATTTATTGCCTCTCGTGGATAGAGTTGAGAGAAGATTGTCCAGCATGTGCTCCCTCATTTGTCATGCTTCCAGGACAACTTTGGTCACTCCGTTGCTACTTCCATGATCAACTTTGCTATGTGCACGCTACAACTTTTTTTTCCGAAAAGGGGGGATTCCCCGGCCTCTGCATCAGATAGATGCATACGGCCATCTTATTAATCAAATAAAGTAGTGCCAACAAGGTTCCAAAGGTCTCAAAAAGTAATAGAAAAGCACATAAAGCTCACACAGAGCCAAAGAGGGCTAGAAACATCAACTAGCCTGGACAAGACGCCACAACCGGCTGGCTAAAACTAGATAGGGATACTAAATGCCTATCCTATTACATGACCGCCATCCAAACCGGTTGAAGATATCCCGAGCTACCACCTCCCAGCGGAAAGACCCAATAACCAAATGCTCCCTGGCCTCAGTATGGGTGAGTAGCGACCACGAACGGATCAGTGCCGTAGTTCGGAATAAGACCTGCAAAAAATGTATACATGATATTCTGTTAAAGACCAAATCATTTCTGCAATTCCAGATAGTCCACAACAAAGCACATACTCCAACCCGAATATGTCTCGCTAAGTCAGGCTCAATCCCATTAAGCCATGTCCCAAATAACGCATTAACAGAATTCGGTGGGTTGATATTAAAAGCAACATGGACCATCTGCCAAAGAACCTTGGTCAGCGGGCAATCAAAAAAGATTGGGATTCCTACTACTTGAACTCTGTCCCTCACGCGTCTCCGATTTGTGGTTCTTTTTGGTGGAAGCAAATTTGCAAGTTAATGCCGATTTTCAGAGGCATATCTTCTCCATTGGTTGGTGATGGTAAAAACATTGCCACGTGGCATGAAAAATGGCATGAAGTTCCTTTGGCTGATCGTTTTGCATGCCTCTTTTCATTTGTCAATCATGAGGATTGCTCGGTGGCAGAGTTCTATGCAGCTAACAATTGGTCCAACATGTTCCACATTCCCCTCTCTCCAGAAGCATTCGAAGAACTTCAATCAGTGCTTACTTTTAAGCCAGAAGGCCTAAACCTGTCGGATGCAATGGATTCTTGGACTTATGTCTGGGGGCAAGCGTATTTCCCCCAAAAAAATATGAGCACTATCATAAAGACATTGTGGCGCCACCGCTGTTTGCATGGATTTGGTAGTCAAAACTTCACATGAAACTTAAGGTCTTTATGTGGTTCTTTCTGGCCGACAGATTGAATACTAGGAATATGCTCAGGAGGCGATACTTTAACATCAATGATGGGTTCAACTGCATCCTTTGTAGTGCTGGGGTGGAAGAAACGACTATTGAGCATCTAATCTTTTCTTGCCCCTTCAGCTCTTCTTGCCGGAGGAAAGTGGGGATCGCCTAGAACATGAACCATTCCAGAATAGAAGCCATCCAAGCTGCCAAAAGGTCTTTTAACAGGGAACTTTTCTTTGAGTTTGTGGGGATTGTGGCCTGGAATATCTGGAAGGAAAGGAACAACTTTATATTCCGGCATATACCTCCATCTTTGGCAGCTTGGAGAGAGAGAACCAAGGCAAATCTCCTTTGGCTCAGGTTTAGAGTGGACAAAGCTCTCTGGGACTACATAACTTTATTTGCCCTCTCTTTGTAATTGAGCCCTCTCCACTGATCTTTTTAGTCACCCACTCTTTGTATTAGCTTCTCTTTGTTGACACCTTGTCCCTTCCTCCTTGAGGGCTGTCCTTCAAGTGCATGTACATACTATGTAACTCCTTTTTGATTTAATGCAACACAGTAGGAGCCTCTCCTGCTGTTTTCAAGGTAAAAAAAAATGGGCCGGCCCAGCCAGGTCACCATGTTAGGGATTGCTTCTGGAATGCTTGTACTTGCATGTTATCTAAGAAAAAGACATGTTACTTTTATCTTACATGACCAGTTTGAGTAGCACTATTGTATCCTAAAAAACAAATAGAGTAGCATTGTCGTTCATTCAATAATTCATGTTTGCTCACCCCGCAAATAATAATAATAAGTCATGTTTGCTATGTTAATCATGATTTATTTATCGTGTTTTTTGATTAAAAATATTGGAAAATTTCTCACATATTCAAAAATAAAAAAACCTTATCATTGGCAATTTTCTCTTTGATGCAACCCTCAAACTTCATGTTTTTGAGGGTGTGAATTACGAGAAATGGCATGCGAGGAAGTTCTTTGGCTGACCACCAACCTTCAAGGGAAAGCCACATGGACCATTTACTCATGAAGATGAGAAAGCTTTCCAGGCTACTGATGCCCTCTTCAAAGGTGTTGTTCTCAATGCTCTTGGCAACAAGATTGTGGATCCTGTCATGACCATTATGGTTGTTAGTATTTCAAGACCGCCAGTGTCATCGAGCGGCGACATATTTATTCAGAGGAGGTGTGAGCGATGGATCGAGATGGTAAGACATGAGATATGAGATTTGCCCAGGTTTTAGCCCTCTGGAAGAAGGTAAGACCCCACTCCTACCTTTGGTAGTTCTATTTCCTCGAGCACTCACCGGCGATCGGGAGGATCGCCGGGAAGATCAACTTCTTGGTTTACAAGTTCTTGGCCTGGCAGCAGAAGAAACAATATAGTGGTATATGAGAACCCTAGCTACAGTATGATCTATAGAATGTGTCGGATCCCTAAGAAGGCCCCTATCACGCCTTATACACCTAGATAAGCTACAATTACGGACGCATTTGGTAGGCTGCATATACCTCAGGGGCTCAGACAGGCCCGCGCGGGAAGAAAATGACCCGTTTGGTTACTCGCATTCACTGTTGGGCCTGCATAGCACAAAAATTAAAGCACCTCTAGGCCTACATCCAGAGGAACGCTCAAATCGGTCGTTTTTGTGGAGTCAGACCCACGCGGTGCAACCTTGGGCACGTGGACATGGGTGGTTGCACGCGTGGGTGCGGTCCTGAGACATCGTGTTGTTTCCAGACACGTCGTCATGAATTACCCTCACCACCCTTCGTCACCGCTCTCTCCCCTCTTCTCCACTCACACTGGCTACGGCGACAACGACGACCACCTGAGCTCTAGTGCGAACCAGTCCAAGATGGCGGCGGCAACCACCAGAGCGACTGCAGACCTCCACCGAAGTGCATCGGCCATGGCGGTAAGACCTTGTCCTCTCTGTACATTCACTGCTTTCGACTCAGGCTAGATTAGATTAGAGCACGCGATTGAAGAGTCGGGGGGATTGAACACATCTAGGGTGGAGGATTGCCATCAAACGATTCTGCATCGACAGCTACTAGGGTTCATAGGTTATTTTTCGATTACATCAGGGGTGGGGATTGGGGGTACAAACTTTCTTATCTAGCCGCGGCGACCCTGGAGTCGTGTCGAGCGGGGGAGGGGGCGTAGCCATCTTCTTTTCTTCCTCACGTCTTCGTCCTCATCATCTTCATCAAGAATGATGGGTCTTGCATCGTCGCCTACTGCCGGTGCCCTGGACAACATCTGCACCTTGTCGTTGTGGGCCTCTGGCGACCCAAACATGCTACTCTAATACGCCGCGGCACGCTGGTCTCGAGGTGCCTTATACTGACTGTACTTGGCCCATCTTGCCAGCTGTCCAGCGTCGCCAGAGTCTGCCTGATTCATGGCCCAGCGCAGGATGTCAACTGACATCGCGCCCTTGGCTGGGTCCGGAATCAGTGTCTTCAGCTCGTCCGACATAGCCTTCTTCATCACACTTCCATGGTGTGCTCGAACTTCTTGTGGTCACCGAGCAAGCACCCAAGGAAGAAGGCCCTGCATCCAATTGTTGGGGAACGCAGTATATGAAAATTTTACCTACGATCACACACGATCTATCTAGGAGATGCATAGCAACGACACGGGAGAGTGTGTCCATGTATCCTCATAGACCGAAAGCGGAAGCGTTTAGTAACGCGGTTTATGTAGTCGAACGTCTTCGCGATCCAACCGATCCAAGTACCGAACGTACGGCACCTTCATGTTCAGCACACGTTCAGCACGATGACATCCCTCAAGCTCTTGATCCAGTTGAGGCTGAGGGAGAGTTCCGTCAGCATGACGGCATGGAGACAGTGATGTTGAAGTTACTGACGCAGGGCTTCGCCTAAGCATTACGACAATATGACCGAGGTGTGTAACTGTGGTGGGGGGCACCGCACACGACTAAGAGGAAACTTGGTGTGCCTTGGTGCCCCCCTCCCATGTATATAAAGGAGGGAGGAAGAGGAGGTCGGCCCTAGAGGGGGCGCTACAAGGGGGAGTCCGACTTGGACTCCCAGTCCAAGTAGGATTCGCCCTCCCCCTTCCTATTCCAACTAGGAGAAGGAGGGAAGGAGGAAGAGGAGAGAAGGAAGGAGGGGGGCGCCGCCCCCACCCCTTGTCCAATTCGGATTGGCAAGGGAGGGCGCCACCTCCTGGCCGGCCCTCCCTCTTCTCCAATAAGGCCCATGGTGGCCCATTAACCTCCCCCGGGGGGGGGGGGGGGTCCGGTAACCCCCGGTACTCTGAAACTTATCCGAAACGACCCGAACCATTCCGGTGTCTGAATGTAACCTTCCAATATATGAATCTTTACCCCTCTACCATTTCAAGACACCTCGTCATGTCCGTGATCTCATGTGGGACTCCCAAAAAACTTCGGTTCATCAAATCACATAACTCATAATACAAATCGTTATTGAACGTTAAGCGTGCGGACTCTATGGGTTCAAGAACTATGTAGACATGACCGAGGCACATCTCCGGTCAATAACCAATAGCGGAACCTGGATGCTCATATTGGTTCCTACATATTCTATGAAGAACTTTATTGGTCAAACCGCATAACAACATACATTGTTCCCTTTGTCATCGGTATGTTACTTACCTGAGATTCGATCCCCACAACTAACTCATTAGTCACATTGCTTGCAAGGCTTATAGTGTTGGAGAACGTAGTAATTTCAAAAAATTTCCTACGCACACGCAAGATCATGGTGATGGCATAGCAACGAGAAGGGGAGAGTGTTCGTCCACGTACCCTCGTAGAACGTAAGCAGAAGCGTTAGCACAACGCGGTTGATGTAGTCGTACGTCTTCACGATCCGACCGATCCAAGCACCGAACGTACGACACTTTCGAGTTCAGCACACGTTCAGCTTGATGACGATCTCCGACCTCCGATCCAGCAAAGCTCCGGAGATGAGTTCCGTCAGCACGACGGCGTGGTGACGATGATGATGTTCTACCGGCGCAGGGCTTCGCCTAAACTCCGCGACGATATGACCGAGGTGGAATATGGTGGAGGGGGGCACCGCACACGGCTAAGGAACGATCTTGAAGATCAACTTGTGTGTCTCATGGGGTGCCCCCTGCCCCCGTATATAAAGGGGCAAGGGGGAGGAGGCGGCCGGCCAAGGGAGGGCGCGCCAGGGAGGAGTCCTACTCCCACCGGGAGTAGGACTCCCTCCTTTCCTAGTCCAACTAGGAGAGGGGAAGGAAGGGAAGGAGAAGGAGAAGGAAGGAGAGGGAGGAAGAGTAGGAAAGGGGGGCCGGCCCCCTAGTCCAATTCGGTTTGGGCTAGGGGGGCCGCGCGCCCTGCCTCCTCTCTTCCACCACTTGGCCCATGAGGCCCATTGCTTCTTCCTCGTATTCCCGTAACTCCACGGTACCCCCGAAAATACCCGAATCACTCGGAGCCCTTCCGATGTCCGAATATAGTCGTCCAATATATCGATCTTTACATCTCGACCATTTCGAGACTCCTCGTCATGTCCCCGATCTCATTCGGGACTCCGAACTCCTTCGGTACATCAAAACTCATAAACTCATAATATAACTGTCATCGAAACCTTAAGCGTGTGGACCCTACGGGTTCGAGAACTACGTAGACATGACCTAGAACCATTCTCGGTCAATAACCAATAGCGGAACCTGGATGCCCATATTGGTTCCTACATATTCTACGAAGATCTTTATCGGTCAAACCGCATAACAACATACGTTGTTCCCTTTGTCATCGGTATGTTACTTGCCTGAGATTCGATTGTCGGTATCCAATACCTAGTTCAATCTCGTTACCGGCAAGTCTCTTTACTCGTTACGTAATGCATCATCTCGTAACCAACTCATTGGTCACATTGCTTGCAAGGCTTATAGTGATGTGCATTACCGAGAGGGCCCAGAGATACCTCTCCGACAATCGAAGTGACAAAACCTAATCTCGAAATACGCCAACTCAACATGTACCTTCGGAGACACCTGTAGTACTCCTTTATAATCACCCAGTTACGTTGTGACATTTGGTAGTACCCAAAGTGTTCCTCCGGTAAATGGGAGTTGCATAATTCTCATAGTTACAGGAACATGTATAAGTCATGAAGAAAGCAATAGCAATATACTAAACGATCAAGTGCTAGGCTAACGGAATGGGTCATGTCAATCACATCATTCTCCTAATGATGTGATCCCATTAATCAAATGACAACACATGTCTATGGTTAGGAAACATAACCATCTTTGATTAATGAGCTAGTCAAGTAGAGGCATACTAGTGACACTATCTTTGTCTATGTATTCACACATGTATTATGTTTCCGGTTAATACAATTCTAGCATGAATAATAAACATTTATCATGAAATAAGGAAATAAATAATAACTTTATTATTGCCTCTAGGGCATATTTCCTTCAGTCTCCCACTTGCACTAGAGTCAATAATCTAGTTCACATCGCCATGTGATTTAATATCAATATTCATATCTGTATATGATTAACACCCATTGTTCACATCGTTATGTGACCAACACCCAAAGGGTTTACTAGAGTCAATAATCTAGTTCACATTGCTATGTGATTAACACCCAAAGAGTACTAAGGTGTGATCATGTTTTGCTCGTGAGAGAATCTTAGTCAACGGGTCTGTCACAATCAGAGCCGTATGTATTTTGCAAATATTCTATGTCTACAATGCTCTGCACGGAGCTACTCTAGCTAATTGCTCCCACTTTCAATATGTATCCAGATTGAGACTTAGAGTCATCTAGATTGGTGTAAAAGCTTGCATAGTTGTAACTTTTTTACGACGAGCTCTTTTATCACTTCCATTATCGAGAAATATTTCCTTAGTCCTCACTAAGGATATTCTTGACCACTGTCCAATGATCTACTATTAGATCAAAATTGTATTCCTTTGCCAAACTCAGAGCAAGGTATACAATAGGTCTGGTACACAGCATAGCATACTTTATAGAACCTATGACTGAGGCATAGGGAATGACTTTCATTTTCTTTTCTATTTTCTGTCGTGGTCGGGATTTGAGTCTTACTCAATTTCACACCTTTGCAACACAGGCAAGAACTCTTTCTTTGACTTTTCATTTTGAACTATTTCAAAATCTTTTCAAGGTATGTACTTATTGAAAATCTTATCAAGTGTCTTGATCTATCTCAATAGATCTTGATGCTCAATATGTAAGTAGCTTTACTGAGGTCTTTCTTTTAAAGAACTCCTTTCAAACACTCCTTTATGCTTTCCAGAATAATTCTACATTATTTCTTATCAACAATATGTCATTCACATATACTTATCAGAAATGTTGTAGTGCTCCCACTCACTTTCTTGTAAATACAGGCTTCTCAAATAGTCTGTATAAAACCATATGCTTTGATCAACTCATCAACGCGTATATTCCATCTCCGAGAGGCTTGCACCAGTCCATAAATGGATCGCTGGAGCTTGCACACTTTGTTAGCACCTTTAGGATTGACAAAACCTTCTGGTTGCATCATATACAACTCTTTTTTAATAAATCCATTAAGAAATGCAGTTTTGACATCCTTTTGCCAGATTTTAGGAAATGTGGCAATTGCTAACATGATTCGGACAGACTTAAGCATCGCTATAGTTGAGAAAATATCATTGTAGTCAACACCTTGAACTTGTCAAAAACCTTTTTGCGACAAGTCAAGCTTTGTAGATAGTAACACTACTATCATCATCTGTCTTCCTCTTGAAGATCCATTTATTTAACATGGCTTGCTGATCATCGAGCAAGTCAATCAAATTCCATACTTTGTTCTCATATATGGATCATATCTCAGATTTTATGGCCTCAAGCCATTTCGCGGAATCTGGGCTCATCATCGCTTCCTCATAGTTCGTAGGTTCATCATGGTCTAGTAACATGACTTCCAGAATAGGATTACCGTACCACTCTGGTGCGGATCTTAATCTGGAAGATCTACAAAGTTCGGTAGTAACTTGATCTGAAGCTTTATGATCATCATCATTAGCTTCCTTACTAATTGGTATAGGAATCACTGGAACTGATTTCTGTGATGAACTACTTTCCAATTCGGGAGAAGGTACAGATTACCTTATCAAGCTCTACTTTCCTCCCACTCACTTCTTTCGAGAGAAACTCCTTCTCTAGAAAGGATCCATTTTTAGCAATGAATATCTTGCCTTCGGATCTGTGATAGAAGGTGTACCCAACAATTTCCTTTGGGTATTCTATGAAGACGCACTTCTCCGATTTGGGTTCGAGCTTATCAGGTTGAAAAACTTTTTCATATAAGCATCGCAACTCCAAACTTTAAGAAATGACAGCTTAGGCTTACTGCTAAACCATAGTTCATACGGTGTCGTCTCAACGGATTTAGATGGTGCCCTTTTAACGTGAATGCAACTGTCTATAATGCATAACCCCAAAACAATAGTGGTAAATCAGTAAGAGACATCATAGATCGCACCATATCCAATAAAGTGCGGTTACGACATTCGGACACACCATAACGTTGTTGTGTTCCAGGTGGCGTGAGCTGTGAAACTATTCCACATTGTTTTAATTGAAGACCAAACTTGTAACTCAAATATTCGTCTCCGCGATCAGATCATAGAAACTTTATTTTCTTGTTACAATGATTTTTCCACTTTACTCTGAAATTCTTTGAACCTTTCAACTATTTCAGATTTATGTTTCATCAAGTAGATATACCCATATCTGCTCAAATCATCTTGTGAAGGTCAGAAAATAACGATACTAGCCACGAGCATCAACACTCATTGGATCGCATACATCGGTATGTATTATTTCCAATAAGTCAGTAGCTCGTTCCATTGTTCCAGAGAACGGAGTTTTAGTCATCTTGCCCAAAAGGCACGGTTCGCAAGCATCAAATGATTCATAACCAAGTGATTCCAAAAATCCATCTTTATGGAGTCTCTTTCATGCGCTTTACACCGATATGACCCAAACGGCAGTGCCACAAATAAGTTGCACTATCATTATTAACTTTGCATCTTTTGGCATCAATATTATGAATATGTGTATCCTCACGATCGAGATCCAATAAACTATTTTCATTGGGTGTATGACCATTGAAGGTTTTATTCATGTAAACAGAACAACAATTATTCTCTGATTTTAAATGAATAACCGTATTGCAATAAACATGATCAAATCATATTCATGCTCAACGCAAACGCCAAATAGCATTTATTTAGGTTTAACACTAATCCCGAAAGTATAGGGAGTGTGTGATGATGATCATATCAGTCTTGGAACTACTTCCAACACTCATCGTCACTTCCCCTTCAATTAGTCTCTGTTTATTCTGTAACTCCTGTTTTGAGTTACTAATCTTAGCAACTGAACAAGTATCAAATACTCAGGGGTTACTATAACTCTAGTAAGGCACACATCAAACACCTGTATATCAAATATACTCTTGTTCACTTTGCCATCCTTCTTATCCACCAAATATTCAGGGTATTTCCGTTTCCAGTGGCCATTTCCTTTGCAGTGTAAGCACTCAGTTTCAGGCTTTGTTTCAGCTTTGGGCTTCTTTGTGGGAGTGACAACTTGCTTGTCTTTCCACTTGAAGTTTCCCTTTCTTTAACTTTGCCCTTTTCTTGAAACTAGTGATCTTGTCAACCATCATCACTTGATGCTCTTTCTTGATTTCTACCTTCCTCGATTTCAACATCACGAAGAGCTCGGGAATCATTTTCGTCATCCCTTGCATACTATAGTTCATCACGAAGTTCTAGTAACTTAGTGATGGTGACTAGAGAATTCTGTCAATCACTATCTTATCTGGAAGATTAACTCCCACTTGATTCAAGCGATTGAAGTACCCAGACAATCTGAGCACATGCTCACTAGTTGAGCGATTCTCCTCCATCTTTTAGCTATAGAACTTGTTGGAGACTTCATATCTCTCAACTCGGGTATTTGCTTGAAATATTAACTTCAATACCTGGAACATCTCATATGGTCCATAACGTTCAAAACGTCTTTGAAGTCCCGATTCTAAGCCGTTTAAGCATGGTGCACTAAACTATCAAGCAGTTATCCTTTTGAGCTAGCCAAACGTTCATAACGTCTGCATCTGCTCCTGCAATAGGTTTGTCACCTAGCGGTGCATTAAGGACATAATTCTTCTGTGCAGCAATGAGGATAAACCTCAGATCACGGATCCAATCTGCATCATTGCTACTAACATCTTTCAACACAATTTTCTCTAGGAACATATCAAAATAAACATATGAAAGCAATAACGCGAGCTATTGATCTATAACATAATTTGCAAAATACTACCAGGACTAAGTTCATCATAAATTTAAGTTCAATTAATCATATTACTTAAGAACTCCCACTTAGATAGACATCCCTCTAATCCTCTAAGTGATTACGTGATCCATATCAACTACACCATGTCCGATCGTCACGTGAGATGGAGTAGTTTTAACGGTGAACATCAATATGTTGATCATATCTACTATATGATTCACGCTCGACCTTTCGGTCTCCGTGTTCCGAGGCCATATCTGTATATGCTAGGCTCGTCAAGTTTAACCTGAGTATTCCGCGTGTGCAACTGTTTTGCACCCGTTGTATTTGAACGTAGAGCCTATCACACCCGATCATCACGTGGTGTCTCAGCACGAAGAACTTTCGCAACGGTGCATACTCAGGGAGAACACTTCTTGATAATTAGTGAGAGATCATCTTAAAATGCTACCGTCAATCAAAGCAAGATAAGATGCATAAAGGATAAACATCACATGCAATCAATATAAGTGATATGATATGGCCATCATCATCTTGTGCTTGTGATCTCCATCTTCGAAGCACCGTCGTGATCACCATCGTCACCGGCGCGACACCTTGATCTCCATCGTAGCATCGTTGTCGTTACGCCATCTATTGCTTCTACGACTATCGCTACCGCTTAGTGATAAAGTAAAGCAATTACAGGGCGTTTGCATTTCATACAATAAAGCGACAACCATATGGCTCCTGCCAGTTGCCGATAACTTCGGTTACAAAACATGATCATCTCATACAATAAAATATAGCATCACGTCTTGACCATATCACATCACAACATGCCCTGCAAAAACAAGTTAGACGTCCTCTACTTTGTTGTTGCAAATTTTACGTGGCTGCTACGGGCTGAGCAAGAACCGTTCTTACCTACGCATCAAAAACCACAACGATAGTTCGTCAAGTTGGTGCTGTTTTAACCTTCGCAAGGACCGGGCGTAGCCACACTCGATTCAGCTAAAGTGAGAGAGACAGACACCCGCCAGCCACCTTTAAGCATGAGTGCTCGTAACGGTGAAACCAGTCTCGCGTAAGCGTACGCGTAATGTCGGTCCGGGCCGCTTCATCTCACAATACCGCCGAACCAAAGTATGACATGCTGGTAAGCAGTATGACTTGTATCGCCCACAACTCACTTGTGTTCTACTCGTGCATATAACATCAACGCATAAAACCTGGCTCTGATACCACCGTTGGAGAACGTAGTAATTTCAAAAAAATTCCTATGCACACGCAAGATCATGGTGATGGCATAGCAACGAGAAGGGGAGAGTGTTCATCCACGTACCCTCGTAGACCGTAAGCGGAAGCGTTAGCACAATGCGGTTGATGTAGTCGTACGTCTTCACGATCCGACCGATCCAAGCTCCGGAGATGAGTTCCGTTAGCACGATGGCGTGGTGACGATGATGATGTTCTACCGGCACAGGGCTTCGCCTAAACTCCGCGACGATATGACCGAGGTGGAATATGGTGGAGGGGGGCACCGCACACGGCTAAGGAACGATCTTGAAGATCAACTTGTGTGTCTCATGGGGTGCCCCCTGCCCCCGTATATAAAGGAGCAAGGGGGAGGAGGCGGCCGGCCAAGGGAGGGCGCGCCAGGGAGGAGTCCTACTCCCACCGGGAGTAGGACTCCCTCCTTTCCTAGTCCAACTAGGAGAGGGGAAGGAAGGGAAGGAGAAGGAGAAGGAAGGAGAGGGAGGAAGAGTAGGAAAGGGGGGCCGGCCCCCTAGTCCAATTCGGTTTGGGCTAGGGGGCCGCGCGCCCTGCCTCCTCTCTTCCACCACTTGGCCCATGAGGCCCATTGCTTCTTCCTCGTATTACCGTAACTCCCGAGTACCCCCGAAAATACCCGAATCACTCGGAACCCTTCCGATGTCCGAATATAGTCATCCAATATATCGATCTTTACGTCTCGACCATTTCGAGACTCCTCGTCATGTCCCCGATCTCATTCGGGACTCCGAACTCCTTCGGTACATCAAAACTCATAAACTCATAATATAAATGTCATCGAAACCTTAAGCGTGCGGACCCTACGGGTTCGAGAATTATGTAGACATGACCTAGAACCATTCTCGGTCAATAACCAATAGCGGAACCTGGATGCCCATATTGGTTCCTGCATATGCTACGAAGATCTTTATCGGTCAAACCGCATAACAACATACGTTGTTCCCTTTGTCATCGGTATGTTACTTGCCTGAGATTCGATCGTCGGTATCCAATACCTAGTTCAATCTCGTTATCGGCAAGTCTCTTTACTCGTTACATAATGCATCATCCCGTAACCAACTCATTGGTCACATTGCTTGCAAAGCTTATAGTGATGTGCATTACTGAGAGGGCCCAGAGATACCTCTCCGACAATCGGAGTGACAAAACCTAATCTCGAAATACGCCAACTCAACATGTACCTTCGGAGACACGTGTAGTACTCCTTTATAATCACCCAGTTACGTTGTGACATTTGGTAGTACCCAAAGTGTTCCTCCGGTAAACGGGAGTTGCATAATTCTCATAGTTACAGGAACATGTATAAGTCATGAAGAAAGCAATAGCAATATACTAAACGATCAAGTGCTAGGCTAACGGAATGGGTCATGTCAATCACATCATTCTGCTAATGATGTGATCCCATTAATCAAATGACAACACATGTCTATGGTTAGGAAACATAACCATCTTTGATTAATGAGCTAGTCAAGTAGAGGCATACTAGTGACACTATCTTTGTCTATGTATTCACACATGTATTATGTTTCCGGTTAATACAATTCTAGCATGAATAATAAACATTTATCATGAAATAAGGAAATAAATAATAACTTTATTATTGCCTCTAGGGCATATTTCCTTCATATAGTGATGTGTATTACTGAGAGGGCCCAGAGATACCTCTCTGGTACATGGAGTGACAAATCCTAATCTCGATCTATGCCAACTCAACAAACACCATCGGAGACACCTGTAGAGCATCTTTATAATCATCCGGTTATGTTGTGACGTTTGATAGCACACAAGGTGTTCCTCTGGTATTCGGGAGTTGCATAATCTCATAGTCCGAGGAACATGTATAAGTCATGAAGAAAGCAACAACAATAAAACAAAACGATCATTATGCTAAGCTAACGGATGGTTCTTGTCCATCACATCATTCTCTAATGATGTGATCCCGTTCATCAAATGACAACACATGTCTATGGTTAGGAAACTTAACCATCTTTGCTTAACGAGCTTGTCAAGTAGAGGCATAGTAGGGACACTCTGTTTGTCTATTTATTCACACATGTACTAAGTTTCCGGTTAATACAATTCTAGCATGAATAATAAACATTTATCATGATATAAGGAAATATAAATAATAATTTTATTATTCCCTCTAGGGCATATTTCTAGTTCACATCGTTATGTCTCCCACTTGCACTAGAGTCATTAATCTAGTTCACATCATTATGTGATTAGTTCACATCCCCATGTGACTAATACCCAAAGGGTTTACTAGAGTCAATAATCTAGTTCACATCGCTATGTGATTAACACCCAAAGAGTGATCATGTTTTGCTTTGTGAGAGAAGTTTAGTCAATGGGTCTGCTGCATTCAGAGCCGTATGTATTTTGCAAATTTTCTATGTCTACAATGTTCTGCAGGGAGCTACTCTAGCTAATCTCTTCCACTTTCAATATGTATCCAGATTGAGACTTAGAGTGATCTGGATCAGTGTCAAAGCTTGCATCGACGTAACCCTTTGCGACGAACTTTTTGTCACCTCCATAACCGAGAAACATGTCCTTATTCCACTAAGGATAATTTTGACCGATGTCCAGTGATCCACTCCTGGTTCACTATTGTACCCTCTTGCCAAACTCATGGTGAGTGATACGTCTCCAACGTATCTATAATATTTGATTGTTCCATGCTATTATATTACCCTTTTTGGATGTTTATGGGCTTTATTTTACACATTTATATCATTTTTGGGACTAACCTACTAACCGGAGGCCCAGCCCATATTGCTGTTTTTTTTTGCCTATTTCAGTATTTCGAAGAAAAGGAATATCAAATGGAATCCAAATGGAATGAAACCTTCGGGAGCGTGATTTTTGGAACGAACGTGATCCAGAGGACTTGGAGTGCAAGTCAAGAAGCAGCCGAGGCTCCCACGAGATAGGAGGGCGCCCCTCCCTATAGGACGCGCCCCTTGTCTCTTGGGCCCCTCGGGTGGCCACCGACGTACTTCTTCCTCCTATATATACCTACGTACCCCGAAAACATCCAGGAGCAGGATGAAACACAATTTCCACCACCGTAACCTTCTGTATCCGTGAGATCCCATCTTGGAGCCTTCGCCGGCGTTCTGTCGGAGGGGGAATCGACCACGGAGGGCCTCTACATCAACATCCTTGCCCCTCCGATGAGTTGTGAGTAGTTTACCACAGACCTACGGGTCCATAGTTATTAGCTAGATGGCTTCTTCTCTATTTTTGGATCTCAATACAATGTTCTCCCCCTCTCTTGTGGAGATCTATTCGATGTAAACTCTTTTTGCGGTGTGTTTGTCGAGATCCGATGAATTGTGGGTTTATGATCAAGTTTATATATGAATAATATTTGAATCTTCTCTGAATTATTTTATGTATGATTGATTTATCTTTGCAAGTCTCTTTGAATTATCAGTTTGGTTTGGCCTACTAGATTGATCTTTCTTGCCATGGGAGAAGTGCTTAGCTTTGGGTTCAATCTTGCGGTGTCCTTACCCAGTGACAGTAAGGGTTGCAAGGCACGTATTGTATTGTTGCCATCGAGGATAACAAGATGGGGTTTATATCATATTGCTTGAGTTTATCCCTCTACATCATGTCATCTTGCTTAATGGTTACTCTGTTCTTATGAACTTAATACTCTAGATGCAGGCAGGAGTCGGTCGATGTGTGGAGTAATAGTAGTAGATGTAGGCAGGAGTCGGTCTACTTGTTATGGACGTGATGCCTATATACATGATCATGCCTAGATAATCTCACAACTATGCACTTTTCTATCAATTGCTTGACAGTAATTTGTTCACCCACCGTAATACTTATGCTATCTTGAGAGAAGCCACTAGTGAAACCTATGGCCCCCGGGTCTATCTCTTATCATATTTGCTTTCAGTCTACTTTTATTTGCATCTTTACTTTTTGCATCTATATTATAAAATACCAAAAATATATTTATCTTATCTTACTATCTTTATTAGATTTCACTTTCGCAAGTGGCCGTGAAGGGATTGACAACCCCTTTATTGCGTTGGTTGCGAGTTCTCAGTTTGTTTGTGTAGGTGCGTTGGACTTTTGAGGAGCCTCCTACTGGATTGATACCTTGGTTCTCAAAAACTAAGGGAAATACTTACGCTACTATTGCTGCATCACCCTCTCCTCTTTGAGGAAAACCAACGCAAACTCAAGACATAGCAGTGAGGTACACGATAGGTCTGGTATATAGCATAGCATACTTTATAGAACCTATGACTAAGGCATAGGTAATGACTTTTCGTTCTCTTTCTATTTTCTGTCGTGGTCGGGTTTTGAGTCTTTACTCAACTTCACACCTTACCACTCAGGCAAGACCTCCTTCTTTGACTGATCCATTTTGAACTCCTTTCAAAAGCTTATCAAGGTATGTACTCATCGAAAGTCTTATCAAGCGTCTTGATCTATCTTTTATAGATCTTGATGCCCAATGTGTAAGTAGCTTCATCGAGGTCTTTCTTTGAATTTTTTTATTCAAGTATCCTTTTATGCTATCTAGAAATTTTGTATTATTTCCAATCAACAATATGTCATCTACATATAATATTATAAATGCAACAGAGCTCCCACTCACTTTCTTGTAAATACAGGCTTCTCCAAAAGTCTGTATAAAACCATATGCTTTGATCACACTATCAAAGCGTATATTCCAACTCCGAGATGCTTGCACCAATCCATAAATGGATCACTGGAGCTTACACACTTTGTTAGCACCTTTTGGATTGACAAAATCTTCTGGTTGCATCATATACAACTCTTCTTTAAGAAATCCATTAAGGAATACAGTTTTTAACATCCATTTGCCATATTTCATAAAATGTGGCAATTGCTAACATGATTCGAACAGACTTAAGCATCGCTACAATGAGAAAATCTCATCATAGTCAACACCTTGAACTTGTTGAAAACCTTTTGCGGCAAGTCGAGCTTTGTAGATAGTAACACTACCATCAGTGTCCGTCTCCTCTTGAAGATCCATTTATTCTCAATGGGTTGCCGATCATTGGGCAAGTCAACCAAAGTCCATACTTTGTTCTCATACATGGATCCCATCTCAGATTTCATAGTCTCAAGCCATTCTGCGGAATCTGGGCTCATCATCGCTTCCTCATAGTTCGTAGGTTCGTCATGGTCTAGTAACATGACTTCCAGAAAAGGATTACTGTACCACTCTAGTGCGGACCGTACTCTGGTTGACCTATGAGGTTTGGTAGTAACTTGATCTGAAGTTTCATGATCATCATCATTAGCTTCCTCACTAATTGGTGTAGGAATCACTGGAACTGATTTTTGTGATGAACTACTTTCCAATTCAGGAGAAGGTGCAATTACCTCATCAAGTTCTACATTCCTCCCACTCACTTCTTTCGAGATAAACTTCTTCTCTAGAAAGGATCCATTCTTAGCAACGTTTTGCCTTCGGATCTGTGATAGAAGATGTGCTCAACAGTTTCCTTTGGGTATCCTATGAAGACACATTTCTTCAATTTGGGTTTGAGCTTACCAGGTTGAAGCTTTTTCACATAAGCATCACAGCCCCAAACTTTAAGAAATGATAGCTTAGGTTTCTTGCTAAACCACAGTTCATATGGTGTCGTCTCAACGGATTTAGATGGTGCCCTATTTAACGTGAATGCAGCTGTCTCTAATGCATAACCCCAAAATGATAGTGGTAAATCGGTAAGAGACATCATAGATCGCTCCATATCCATTTAAGTACGGTTATGACGTTCGGACACACCATTATGCTGTGGTGTTCCAGGTGGCATGAGTTGTGAAATTTCTTCCACATTTTTTTAGATGAAGGCCAAACTCATAACTCAAATATTTACCTCCACGATCAGATCGTAGAAATTTTATTTTCTTGTTACGATGATTTTCCACTTCACTCTGGAATTCTTTGAACTTTTCAAATGTTTCAGACTTGTGTTTCATTAAGTAGATATACCCATATCTGCTCAAATCATCTGTGAAGGTCAGAAAATAATGATACTCGCCACGAGCCTCAACACTCATCGGACCGCATACATCGGTATGTATTATTTCGAATAAGTCAGTGGCTCGCTCCATTGTTCCGAAGAACAGAGTCTTATTCATCTTGCCCATGAGGCATGGTTCGCAAGCATCAAATGATTCATAATCAAGTGATTCAAAAAGTCCATCCGCATGGAGTTTCTTCATGCGCTTTACACGAATATGACCTAAACGGCAGTGCCACTAGTATGTTGCACTATCATTATCAACTTTGCATCTTTTTGCATCAATATTATGAATATGTGTATCACTACGATCGAGATTCAATAAACCATTCACCTTGGGTGTATGACCACAGAAGGTTTTATTCATGTAAATAGAATAACAATTATTCTTTGACTTAAATGAATAACCGTATTGCAATAAACATGATCCAATGATATTATGATCAACGCAAACACCATAACATTTATTTTAGGTTCAACACTAATCCCGAAGGTAAAGGGAGTGTGCGATGGTGATCTTATCAACCTTGGAATCACTTACAACACACTTCATCACCTTGCCCTCAACTAGTCTTTGTTCATTTTGTAACTCCTGTTGCAAGTTACTAATCATAGCAATTGAACCAGTATCAAATACCCATGGGCTACTATGAACACTAGTAACGTACACGTCAATAACATGTATATCATATATACTTTTGTTCACTTTGCCATCCTTCTTATCCGCCAAGTATTTGGGGTAGTTCCGCTTCCAGTGATCATTTCCTTTGTAGTAGAAGCACTCAGTTTCAGGCTTGGGTCTAGTTTTGGGCTTCTTCATGGGAGTGGCAACTTGCTTCCATTCTTCTTGAAGTTCCCTTTCTTTCCCTTGCCCTTTTACTTGAAACTAGTGGTCTTGTCAACCATCAACACTAGATGCTTTTCTTGATTTCTACCTTCGCTGATCTCAGCATCGCGAAGAGCTTGGGAATCATTTTTGTCATCCCTTGCATATTATAGTTCATCACGAAGTTCCAATAACTTGGTTATAGTGACTAGAGAACTCTGTCAATCACTATCTTATCTGGAAGATTAACTCCCACTTGATTCAAGCGATTGTAGTGCTCTGACATTCTGAGCACATGCTCGCTGGTTGAGCTATTCTCCTCCATCTTGTAGGCAAAATACTTGTGAGAGGTCTCATACCTCTCGACTCGGGCATGAGTCTGAAATACCAATTCAACTCTTGGAACATCTCATATGCTCTGTGGCATTCAAAACGGTTTTTGAAGTCCCACTTGTAAGCCGTAAAGCATGATGCACTAAATGATGGGCAATAAGCCACGATGACTACGTCCAGAGTGTGTGCGTGCATGAGCTGGGCATGTCGGGTGCAGTCCGTGGCCGCATCAAGTCATTGTCTGACCATAGTCTGGTTAGGGTCTGACTAGTGTATAGGCTAGGTCTGTGTTGTGTGCGTGCGTGTGTGGTGCGGTGTGTGGCGCGGTGGGTGCGTGCGTGCATGCACACCAGTGTGTAGCTGTAGGCCTTCGTGGTTAGGATCCGCAGGCAATGCGTGAGATCGTTGCGGGCTCGGGCGACGTGAGCGCGTATGTGCGCGGAGAGGGCGCAGTCCGAGCGGGCCGACCGGGGCATGCGGCTAGGTGGAGGACATGGGGATTGTGCCCCAGCGCCAGCCCAGGTTTAAAAGCCTCGTGATGATCATTGTAATCACCGGTGGTGTGACAGAGTTCGAGCTCTGGGAAAAATATACGTTGTTCATGCAGCGGGCGTTCGAGTGCCGGGAAAAACTACCGCCGTCTCTACTGCTGCTTCTTCTTCCTTCTTCCTCCTTGGTTTGGGACAGAGAGAGGTGATAGATAGAGCGAGGGAGAGCTCGGGCTAGGGCTAGACAACAACAATTGGTATACAGAGCTTCGGTTCGGGCAATCATCAGTGACCATGGCGCTCGTCCCACACGGCGCGGCGCTGGCGGATCGGCGACGATGGCGATGTCGATGCTGACCGCGGACAACTACACTGTCTGGGCCATCAAGGTGCAGGCGATCCTCTATGTCCACACCGTATGGGAGGCGGTGGTGCAGGGCGACACGACAGTGAACGTGCGAAAGGACAAGACGGCGCACACGTTGCTTCTCGGGGCGTTGCCGGAGGATGTGCTACTGCTGGTGTCGACGAAGCTCACCGCCAGGGAGGTATGGGACTCCCTGAAGGTGAGGTTCGTCGGCGCCGATCGGGTCCATGCAGCGAGGCTGGTGACGCTGCGCGGTGAATTTGACCACCTGAAGATGGCGGACGGTGAGGCACTCGACGTGTATGGCGGGAGGCTCGCGGCGATGGCGGCGAGGTACGCCAACCTCGGGGAGACGCAGGGTAATGCGGTGCTCGTCAAGAAGCTGCTGGATACGGTGCCGGATCATCTCTTCCCCGTCGTCGCCAGCATCGAGCAGTTCGACGACGTGACGACGATGGCGTTTGACGAAGCGCTCGGGCGGTTGCGCGTATTCGATGAGCGGGTTCGGCGCCGTGGACAAGACGGCGGCGAGCGTGGCGACGATCAGCTGATGCTCACCATGAAGCAGTGGCGAGCACGGGAGGGACAGCAGGGAGGAGTGCGCAGCGACGACGACAGGCGGAGCATTGCATCAGGAAACGGCGGCAACCGACGCGGGCGCTGCTACAAGTGCGGCAAGCGCGGGCACTTCAAGCGGGACTGCCCCCAGTTGCGGAGGGCGCCGGCGGCGGAGCAGACGTTACTGGTGGACGTCGGTGTCGAGGACGCCAGCCTCCTCTAGGTCGTGGCTTAGGGGGGTGAATGATGGGCAATAAGCCATGGTGACTACGTCCAGAGCGTGTGTGTGCACGATCTGGGC
The DNA here is from genome assembly GCA_963921465.1 of Triticum timopheevii. Classification (NCBI taxonomy): domain Eukaryota; kingdom Viridiplantae; phylum Streptophyta; class Magnoliopsida; order Poales; family Poaceae; genus Triticum; species Triticum timopheevii. The sequence goes on from OY997264.1 coordinate 108,441,510, forward strand.
ATGTCGGGTGTAGTCCATGGCCGCATCAAGTCATTGTCTGACCATAGTCTGGTTAGGGTCTGACTAGTGTATAGGCTAGGTCTGTGCTGTGTGCGTGCGTGTGTGGTGCGGTGTGTGGTGCGGTGGGTGCGTGCGTGCGTGCACACCAGTGTGTAGTTGTAGGCCTAGGTGGTTAGGATCCGCAGGCAACGCGTGAGATCGTTGCGGGCTCGGGCGACGTGAGCGTGTATGTGTGCGGCGAGGGCGCAGTCCGAGCGGGCCGATCGGGGCATGCGGCTGGGTGGAGGGTGTGGGGATCGTGCCCCAGCGCCGGCCTAGGTTTAAAAGCCTCATGATGATCATTGTAATCACCGTTGGTGTGATAGAGAGTTCGAGCTCTGGGAAAAAAATACGATGTTCGTGCAGCGGGCATTCGAGCGCCGGGAAAAACTACCACCGTGTCTAGTGCTGCTTCTTCTTCCTTCTTCCTCCTTGGTTTGGGACAGAGAGAGGTGATAGATAGGGCGAGGGAAAGTTCAGGCTAGGGCTAGAGAACAACACTAAACTATCAAGTAGTCATCTTACTGAGCTTTTCAAACGTTCATAATGTCTGCATCTGCTCCTGCAATAGGTCTGTCACCTAGCGGTGCATCAAGGACATAATTCTTTTGTGCAACAATGAGGATAATCCTCAGATCATGGACCTAGTCTGCATTATTGCTACTATCATCTTTCAACTTATTTTTCTCTAGGAACATATCAAAAATAAACGGGGAGCTAATCGTGAGCTATTGATCTACAACATAGATATGCAAAAACTATCAGGACTAAGTTCATGACAAATTAAAGTTCAGTTAATCATGTTACTTAAGAACTCCCACTTAGATAGACATCCCTCTAGTCATCTAAATGATCACGTGATCCAAATCAACTAAACAATGTCTGATCATTACGTGAGATGGAGTAGTTTTCAATGGTGAACATCACTATGTTGATCATATCTACTATATGATTCACGTTCGACATTTCGATATCAGTGTTCCAAGGCCATATCTGCATATGCGAGGCTCGCCAAGTTTAACCCGAGTATTCTGCACGTGCAAAACTGGCTTGCACCCGTTGTATGTGAACGAAGAGCTTATCACACTGATCAACACGTGGTGTCTCGGCACGACGAACTGTAGCAGCGGTGCATACTTAGGGAGAACACTTATACCTTGAAATTTAGTGAGGGATCATCTTATAATGCTACTATCGTACTAAGAAAAATAAGATGCATAAAGGATAAACATCACATGCAATCAAAATATGTGACATGATATGGCCATCATCATCTTGTGCCTTTGATCTCCATCTCCAAAGCACCGTCATGATCTCCATCGTCACCAGCTTGACACCTTGATCCCCATCGTAGCATTGTGATCGTCTCGCCAACTATTGCTTCTACGACAATCGCTACCGCTTAGTGACAAAGTAAAGCAATTACATGGCGATTGCATTTCATACAATAAAGCGACAACCACAAGGCTCCTGCCAGTTGCCGATAACTTCTACAAAACATGATCATCTCATACAACAATTTATGTCTCATCATGTCTTGACCATATCACATCACAACATGCCCTGCAAAAACAAGTTAGACGTCCTCTACGTTGTTGTTGCAAGTTTTATGTGGTTTCTACAGGCTTCTAGCAAGAACCGTTCTTACCTACGCATCAAAACCACAACGATTTTTCGTCACGTGTGTTGTTTTAACCTTCAACAAGGACCGGCCGTAGTCAAACTCGATTCAACTAAAGTTGGAGAAACAAACACCTGCCAGCCACCTGTGTGCGAAGCACATCGGTAGAACCAGTCTAATGAACGCGGTCATGTAATGTCGGTCCGGTATGCTTCATCCAACAATACCGCCAAATCAAAGTAAGACGTTGGTGGTAAGCAGTATGACCATTATCGCCCACAACTCTTTGATCTACTCATGCATATAACATCTACGCATAGACCTAGCTCGGATGCCAGTATTGGGGAACGCAGTATTTCAAAATTTTACCTACGATCACGCAAGATCTATCTAGGAGATGCACAGCAACGAGATGGGAGAGTGTGTCCACATACCCTCGTAGACCGAAAGCAGAAGTGTTTAGTAACGCGGTTGATGTAGTCAAACGTCTTCGCGATCCAACTGATCCAAGTATCAGCGTACGACACCTTCGTTTTCAGCACACGTTCAGCATGATGACGTCCCTCGAGCTCTTGATCCAGTTGAGGCCGAGGGAGAGTTCCATCAGCATGACGGTGTGGCAGCGGTGATGATGAAGTTACCGGCGCAGGGCTTCGCCTTAGCACTATGATGATATGACCGAGGTGTGTAACTATGGAGGGGGGCACCGCATATGGCTAAGAGAAAACTTGGTGTGCCCCCTCCCACATATATAAAGGAGGGGGAAGAGGAGGCCGACTCTAGAGGGGGCGCGTCAAGGGGGGAGTACTACTTGGACTCCCGGTCCAAGTAGGATTCGCCCCCTCCTTCCTAGTCCAACTAGGAGAAGGAGGAAAGGAGGAAGAGGAGAGAAGGAAGGAGGAGGCGCTGCCCCGACTAAGGTAGTCCTGGATCAAGGGGTCCTCGGGCGTCCGACCTGTTGGACATGGACCGGACTAATGGGCCGTGAAGATACAAGACAAAAGACTCTCTCCCGTGTCCGGGTGGGACTCTCCTTGGCGTGGATGGCAAGCCTAGCGTTCGGATATGAAGATTCCTTTCTCTGTAACCGACTTTGTACAACCCTAGTCCCCTCCGGTGTCTATATAAACCGGAGGGTTTAGTCTGTAGAGGAAATCACAATCATACAAGCTAGACTTCTAGGGTTTAGCCATTACGATCTCGTGGTAGATCAACTCTTGTAATACTCATATTCATCAAGATCAATCAAGCAGGAAGTAGGGTATTACCTCCATAGAGAGGGCCCGAACCTGGGTAAACATCGTCTCCCCTGTCTCCTGTTACCATCCACCTTAGACGCACATTTCGGGACCCCCTACCCGAGATCCATTGGTTTTGACACCGATTGGTGCTTTCATTGAGATTTCCTCTGTGTAGTTGCTAGAAGGTCCGATGGCTCCGTCAATCATCTACAACAATGCTGCCCTGAGGGAGGCTTTCCTCCCTGGCTAGATCTTTGTGTTCGGCGGCTTCGCACTGCGGGCCAACTCCCTTGGCCATCTAGAGCAGATCGACAACTACGCCCCAGGTCACCAGATTAGTTTTGGAAATCTGGACTATGTCGCTGATATCCAAGGAGACTTGATCTTCCAAGGATTCGCACCCCCAATGCTCTGGCCTTATATCCGGAGCGTATCGCTAGGTCCGAAGACGGGCTCCTTGATCTCGCCGGACTATTTACGGCCACTAGGCCCATCGTGGGAGAGCCGGGGGAAGTGGTGTCGCTGGCAACCATCATAAAGCCGAACCCTCCTCCGGGCACCGGCTCCGAATCCTCGGAGTCAGCCTTGTGTGAGTTCGGCCAAGGAGTCTCCTTCTCACCGTACTCCACGGGCTCTCCTCTCTCGGGTCAAACCTCACCTTTATGTGAAGCCCTGGACTTAATGCGATCCCTGGTAAAGAGGAGCATCGTCCAAACTATGCTTAGCCTGGACTAGGGGCTGAGAGCAGGGAATTTTACGTCCCACGCACCACCCACTTTATAGTCACTGTCGAGGACTTAACAGACATGCTTGATTATGACTCCGAAAACATTGATGGTATGGACGATGATGCCGGAGAAGAGGAGACCCAAAACCCACCATTTACCGGAGGCTGGATGGGCACCTCCTCGTATGACGTGCATGGTGGATTGATACATCTCCAACGTATCTATAATTTTTGATTGCTCCATGCTACTTTATCTACTGTTTTAGGCAATATTGGGCTTTATTATCCACTTTTATATTATTTTTGGGACTAACCTATTAACCGGAGGCCCAGCCAGATTTGTTGTTTTATGCCTATTTCAGTGTTTCGAGGAAAAGGAATATCAGACGGAGTCAAAACGGAACGAAATCAACTGGAGAAGTTAATTTTGGAAGGAAACCAATCAGATGGGCTTGGAGTGCATGTCAGGGGATTCCTGGGCTGCCCACGAGGGTGGGGGTGCACCCCCCTGGGCGCGCCCCCCTACCTCGTGAGCACCCCGGATGTCCACCGACATACCCCCTGCACCCATATATACCTACGTACCCTAAAACTTCCAGAACAGAAAATAGATTGGGAGTTCCGCCGCCGCAAGCCTCTGTAGCCACCAAAAACCTCTCGGGAGCCTGTTTCGGCACCCTGCCGGAGGGGGATCCCATCACCGGTGGCCATCTTCATCATCCCGGCGCTATCCATGACGAGGAGGGAGTAGTTCACCCTCGGGGCTGAGGGTATGTACCAGTAGCTATGTGTTTGATCTCTCTCTCTCTCTCTCTCTCGTGTTCTCTCTCGTGTTCCCTCTGTGTCACGATCTTGATGTATCCCGAGCTTTGCTATTGTATTTGGATCTTATGATGTTTCTCCCCCTCTACTCTCTTGTGATGAATTGAGTTTCCCCTTTGAAGTTATCTTATCGGATTGAGTCTTTTATGAGAACACTTGATGTATGTCTTGCCGTGATTATCTGTGGTGACAATGGGATATCATGTGCCACTTGATGTATGTTTTGGTGATCAACTTGCGGGTTTCGTGACATTGGGAACCTATGCATAGGGGTTGGCACACGTTCTTGACTCTCCGATAGAAACTTTGGGGCACTCTTTGAAATACTTTGTGTTGGTTGGATGAATCTGAGATTGTGTGATGCATATCGTATAATCATGCCCACGGATACTTGAGGTGACAATGGAGTATCTAGGTGACATTAGGGTTTTGGTTGATTTGTGTCTTAAGGTGTTATTCTAGTACGAACTCTTTTATAGATCGATCCAAAAGAATAACTTTGAGGTGGTTTCGTACCCTACCATAATCTCTACATTTGTTCTCCGCTATTAGTTGCTTCGGAGTGACTCTTTGTTGCATGTTGAGGGCTTGTTTTATGATCTATCTATGTTATTATTGTTGAGAGAACTTGCACTAGTGAAAGTATGAACCCTAGGCCTTGTTTCCTATCATTGCAATACCGTTTACTCTCACTTTTACCTCGTGTTACCTTGATGTTTTTATATTTTCAGATTACAAATACCTATATCTACTATCTATTTTGCACTTGTATCACCATCTCTTCGCCAAACTAGTGCACCTATACAATTTACCATTGTATTGGGTGTGTTGGGGACACAAGAGACTTTTTGTTATTTGGTTGCAGGGTTGTTTGAGAGAGACCATCTTCATCCTACGCCTCCTACGGATTGATAAACCTTAGGTCATCCACTTGAGGGAAATTTGCTACTGTCCTACAAACCTGTGCACTTGCAGGCCCAACAACGTCTACAAGAAGAAGGTTGTGTAGTAGACATCAAGCTCTTTTCTGGCGCCGTTGCCGGGGAGGCAAAGGTAAAGGGCACTCACTCACACCCCGTCAACTAAGCTCTTTTCTGGCGCCGTTGCCGGGGAGGTGAGTGCTTGAAGGTATATCTTTAGATCTTGCAATTGAATCTTTTTGTTTCTTGTTTTATCACTAGTTTAGTTTATAAAAGAAAACTACAAAAAATGGAATTGAGTTTGTCTCATATGCTTCACCTTTTTAATATCTTTCGTGAGTATGATGGAAAGGATAATTGTGCTCAAGTGCTAGAAAAAGAATTACATAGAATTCTTGGCATAAAATATGTGAATGATGAGCATGACTACAATGTTGTTAGTATGAATTCCTTGAACATCCATGATGCTAATGATATGCAAAGCCACAAGCTTGGGGAAGCTATGTTTGATGAAGATGATGTTTTTTGTCCCCCAAGCTTTGATGAGCAAATTTACTATGATGAAAGCATGCCTCCTATCTATGATGATTATTGTGATGATACGTATGCCATAAAGAAGAAGTTTGCTTATGTGGAGAGTAGTAAATTCTCTATGCTAGTAGATCATGAAAAGAGGTGCTGGTTATATTGTTGAATTCATTCATGATGCTACTGAAAATTATTATGAGGGAGGAATATATGCTTGTAGGAATTGCAATAATATCAAGTTTCCTCTCGATGTGCTTAAAATCTTGAAGTTATGCTTCTTTTACCTTCCTATGCAAGTTGATTATTGTTCACATAAGTTGTTTTCTCACAAAATCCCTATGCATAGGAAGTGGGTTAGACTTAAAAGTGCTAGTCATATGCTTCATGATGCTCCCGTTATGTTTCAATTCTTATCTTTTTTGTGAGCATCATTATCATCATCATGCCTAGCTAAAAGGCATTAAAGAAAAGCGCTTGTTGGAAGACAACCCAATATTTATCCTTACTGTTTTTGTGTGTCCACATGATTATGCTACTGTAGTAATCATGTTTTATAGGTTTTGTTTCAATAAAGTGCCAAGTAAGACCTTTAGGATGGCTTTTGGTGATAGTTGTGTTGATCCTGCTGAAAATCAGAAACTTTTGCACCTAGTAAATTAGTTTTGTTTATTCAAAGAAACGTGCTTAGGATCTGATTCTTTTTCTTAGGACTTCCTAATTTGGTAGGATTTTTGGAGTTCCAGAAGTATACGTTTGATACAGATTACTACAGACTGTTCTGTTTTTGACAGATTCTGTTTTCTATGTGTTGTTTGCTTATTTTGACGAATATATGAGTAGTATCGGAGGGTATGAACCATAGAGAAGTTGGAATACAGTAGATATTACACCAATATGAATTTATAATGAGTTCATTACAGTACCTAAGTGGTGGTTTTATTTTCTTATACTAACGGAGCTTACGAGTTTTCTGTTGAGTTTTGTGTTGTGGAGTTTTCAAGTTTTGGGTAAAGATTCGATGGACTATGGAATAAGGAGTGGCAAGAGCCTAAGCTTGGGGATGCCCATTGCACCCCAAGATATTCAAGGATAACCAAGAGCCTAAGCTTGGGGATGCCCCGGAAGGCATCCCCTCTTTCGTCTTCGTTCATCGGTAAACTTTACTTGGAGCTATATTTTTATTCACCACATGTTATGTGTTTTTCTTGGAGCATCATTTCCTTTTGTTAGTTTTACTTACTGTTAGTTACAATAATTTTTTGCATCTTTATTTTCAATAAAAAGTCAAGGATAGCCTTTGCCATGCTTATTTTGCTAGTATACATGTTGCTGTTTGAAAACAGAAAGTTTACCGCTGTTGCAAAAATTCCCTAGAAAAGTCAGAGAGTTGTATAATGTTGAATCTTTTTGCATATTGAGCTATGATAAATTTATTACAGTTGGAATTTTAGTTCATAATTTTTGGAGTTAGGGAAGTATGGATACTCTTGCATTCTTTACAGACTGTACTGTTTTGGCAGATTGCTGTTATGCTTGCATTGTTTGCATATGTTTGCTTGTTTAATGATTCTATTTGAGGATAGGGGTATTAAATAAGCAGAGGCATTTAGTATGAAATGTTGAATAATTATTTAAGTGATTTGTAACAGTAGAAAATGATAAGGTTTTGCATTGGTTTATACTAACCTATCTCACGAGTTCTTGTTGAGTTTGTTGTGAATGAAGCTTTTGATAAAAAGAGAAACCATGATATGAGAGGAATTAAGGAGACACAAAAGCTCAAGCTTGGGGATGCCCAAGGAACCCCAAGATAATATTTCAAGAAGTCTCAAGCATCTAAGCTTGGGGATGCCCCGGTAGGCATCCCACCTTTCTTCTTCAACAACTATCGGTTAGTATCGGTTGAGCCTAAGTTTTTGCTTCTTCACATGAGTTGTGCTATCCTTGCAATGTAGTTTTCTTTAGCTTTGCTTGCTGTTTGAATAAAGTATCAAGATCTGAAATTCTTAAATGGGAGAGTCTTCATATAGTTGCATAATTATTTAGCTACTCATTGATCTTCACTTATATCTTTCGGAGTAGTTTGTCATTTGCTCTAGTGCATCACTTATACCTTTTAGAGCATGGTGGTAGTTTTATTTTGAAGAAATAGATGAACTCTCGTACTTCACTTAGATTATTTTGAGAGTCTTAAAGGGCATGGTAATTTGCTTAATATTAACATACTTGGTATTCAAGATATGTGAAACTTTCTTTTGGGTGCGTTGAATACTAAGATAAGTTTGATGCTTGATAATTGTTTTGAGATATGGAGGTGATAATATCAAAGTTGTGCTAGTTGAGTAATTGTGAATTTGAGAAATGCTTGTGTTGAAGTTTGCAAGTCCCGTAGCATGCACGTATGGGTAAAGTTGTGTAACAAATTTGAAACATGAAGTGTACCTGGCTTGTGCATCCTTATGAGTGGCGGTCGGGGACGAGCGATGGTCTTTTCCTACCAATCTATCCCCCTAGGAGCATGCGCGTAATACTTGATTTTTGATGCCTTCTAAATTTTTGCAGTAAGTATATGAGTTCTTTTGACTAATGTTGAGTCCATGGATTATACGCACTCTCACCTTGCCGTCTTTGCTAGCCTCTTCGGTACCGTGCATTGCCCTTTCTCACTTTGAGAGTTGGTGCAAACTTCACCGATGCATCCAAACCCCGTGATACGATACCCTCTATCACACATAAACCTCCTTATATCTTCCTCAAAACAGCCACCATACCTACCTATTATGGCATTTCCATAGCCATTCCGAGATATATTGCCATGCAACTTCCACCATCATCATCATGACATACATTACTTTTGTCATATTGCCATTGCATGATCATGTAGTTGACATCATATTTGTGGCAAAGCCACCATGCATTATTTTCCATACATGTCACTCTTGATTCATTGCACCATCCCGGTACACCGCCGGAGGCATTCATATAGAGTCACATCTTGTTCTAAGTTTCGAGTTGTAATCCTTGTGTTGTAATCAATAGAAGTGTGATGATCATCATTATTAGAGCATTGCCCAAATAAAAAAAGAGAAAGGCCAAAAAAAGAGAAAGGCCCCAAAAAAAAGAAAATAAAAAAAAAGAAAAAAAGGGCAATGCTACTATCTCTTTTTTTCCACACTTGTGCTTCAAAGTAGCACCTTGTTCCTCATGTAGTGAGTCTCATAAGTTATCTTTTCATACTAGTGGGAATATTTTTCATTATAGAACTTGGCTTGTATATTCCTACGACGGGCTTCCTCAAATTCCCTAGGTCTTCGTGAGCAAGCGAGTTGGATGCACACCCACTAGTTTTCTTTTGTTGAGCATTCATAGCTCTAGTGCATCCGTTGCATGGCAATCCCTACTCACTCACATCGATATCTATTGATGGGCATCTCCATAGCCCGTTGATACGCCTAGTTGATGTGAGACTTTCTCCTTTTTTGTCTTCTCCACACAATCCCCATCATGATGTTCTATTCCACCCATAGTGCTATATCCATGGCTCACGCTCATGTACTGCGTGAAGGTTTAAAAAGTTTGAGATTATTTAAGTATGAAACAATTGCTTGGCTTGTCATCGGGGGTATAGAAGTTGGGAACATCTTTGTGTGACGAAAATGAAGCATGGCCTAACTATATGATTTTGTAGGGATGAACTTTCTTTTGCCATGTTATTTTGAGAAGACATGATTGCTTTGATTAGTATGCTTGAAGTACTATTATTTTTGTGTCAATATGAACTTTTGTCTTGAATCTTTCGGATCTGAATATTCATATCACAATCAAGAAGATTTACATTGAAATTATGCCAAAGTATCACTCCGCATCAAAAATTCTTTTTTACCATTTACCTACTCGAGGATGAGCAGGAATTAAGCTTGGGGATGCTTGATACGTCTCCAACGTATCTATAATTTTTGATTGCTCCATGCTACTTTATCTACTGTTTTAGGCAATATTGGGCTTTATTATCCACTTTTATATTATTTTTGTGACTAATCTATTAACCGAAGGCCCAGCCCAGATTTGCTGTTTTATGCCTATTTTAGTGTTTCGAGGAAAAGGAATATCAGACGGAGTCAAAACAGAACGAAATCAACTGGAGAAGTTAATTTTGGAACGAAACCAATCAGATGGGCTTGGAGTGCACGTCAGGGGATTCCCGGGCTGCCCATGAGGGTGGGGGCGCCCCCCTGGGCGCACCCCCCTACGTCGTGAGCACCCCAGAGGTCCACCGACATACCCCCTGCACCCATATATACCTACGTACCCTAAAACTTCCAGAACAAAAAATAGATCGGGAGTTCCGCCGCCGTAAGCCTCTGTAGCCACCAAAAACCTCTCGGGAGCCCGTTCCGGTGCCCTGCCGGAGGGGGATCCCATCACCGGTGGCCATCTTCATCATCCTGACGCTATCCATGACGAGGAGGGAGTAGTTCACCCTCGGGGCTGAGGGTATGTACTAGTAGCTATGTGTTTGATCTCTCTCTCTCTCTCTCGTGTTCCCTCTATGGCACGATCTTGATGTATCCCGAGCTTTGCTATTGTAGTTGGATCTTATGATGTTTCTCCCCCTCTACTCTCTTGTGATGAATTGAGTTTCCCCTTTGAAGTTATCTTATCGGATTGAGTCTTTTATGAGAACGCTTGATGTATGTCTTGCCGTGATTATCTGTGGTGACAATGGGATATCATGTGCCACTTGATGTATATTTTGGTGATCAACTTGCGGGTTTCGTGACATTGGGAACCTATGCATAGGGGTTGGCACACGTTCTTGACTCTCCGATAGAAACTTTGGGGCACTCTTTGAAGTACTTTGTGTTGGTTGGATGAATATGAGATTGTGTGATGCATATCATATAATCATGCCCACGGATACTTGAGGTGGCAATCACTAGTAGAAAAGGGGGCAATGGTCCAGGCCGGGCCAGCCCATTAGTCCCGGTTCAATCCAGAACTAGGACCAATGGGGGCATTGGACCCGGTTCGTGAGCCACGGGTGCCGGCCGGGCCACGTGGGCCATTGGTCCCGGTTCGTCTGCACCTATTGGTCCCGGTTGGTGGGACGAACCGGGACCAATGTGCCTCGCTCCTGGCCCAACACCATTGGTCCCGGTTGGTGGCTTGAATCGGGACCAAAGGCTGCCCTTTAGTCCCGGTTCGTGCCACAAACCGGGACCAATTAGTTGCCTATATATACCCCTCGCCCGCGAGCAGAGCACTCCCACTGCTCTGTTTTTCGTGGCCGGCGAGGGGAGAGCTTTGTGGTGCTCTAGCTCACCTCCTATGCACACGAGGTGTTCGATGGAATGCCCGAGCCACACTACTTAAGCTTTCTCCTCTCCAAGCTCGACCTCCAAGCTCCATTTTCCTCAATATTTGTCTAGGTTTAGCGGTCCGTCACGTCCCGTCCTCGTCTTCACTGTCGTCGATCGCCCGCGCCGATCTCGTCGCCGGCACCACCGTGGTGAGCCTCTTATTCTTATCTTATTTCTGAAAGGAAAAAAATTCTTACTTGTATGTTTATATAGATACTTGTATAATTTTCTTACTTTTATTATTGCATCTTATATAGTGCGATGGTTTTGGTATCCGCCCCCGTCGGCCCTCGTCCTGTTTATGATTCGGATGTGGTATATATTATCTTTTCATAACTATTGGTTCATTTATTGTTTATGACAATTATGCCGACCAACGTGACATAGATTTTATTTATCTAGGAGGTTGTTGAACCGGAAATTCCAACCGACCCTACTGTCGAGAGGTTAAATTTAGTTGAAGAAGAAAACAATTTCTTGAAGGAAAAAATTAGAAAAATTGAGGAGGAGAAGATGATATTGGAGTTGCATGTTGCGGATGTCGTCAATGATCACAAGATCAAGATGGATGCAATGCGCTTGAAGATTAGAAAGATTAGAAAATATGCCATTCATACCGAGGCTTGGTATCATTATGCCGTTGGATCAGTTGTTACATTGGTTGCGATTATGATCGCATTTGTTTTCGCATTGAAATGTTTTACATAGTTTCAGTGTATGGTTTAATTAATTTAGATGCTCTGCAGAGCTTTATGTTGTTAGATGAGAACTATGTATGTACTTTGGTTTTAATGTGATGATGAACTTCTATTAATTTGGTCACTTAATTATCTATTCATGATGTTCTGTAATGATTTTTGACACACTTAATTATATATAATGCATGCAGATGAACTAGCAATGGATGTACGGTTCAAGACACACCTCCGAGTACATTAAGGGCGTGCATGATTTTCTCGAAGTGGCTGAGGCAAACAAGCAGAATGGTTTTATGTGTTGTCCATGCCCTCTATGTGGGAATACGAAGTCTTACTCTGACCGGAAAATCCTCCACACCCACCCGCTTTACAAGGGTTTCATGCCACACTATAATGTTTGGACGAGGCACGGAGAAATAGGGGTTATGATGGAAGACGGCGAAGAAGAAGAGTACGATGACAACTATGTGCCCCCTGAATACGGTGATGCTACTGAACATCAAGAGGAACCAGACGATGTGCACGATGATGATGCAACGGGCGAAGCTGCTGAAGATCAAGAGGAACTAGACGATGTGCCCGATGATGATGATCTCCGCCGGGTCATTGTCGATGCAAGGACGCAATGCGAAATGCAAAAGGAGAAGCTGAAGTTCGATCGCATGTTAGAGGACCACAAAAAAGGGTTGTACCCCAATTGCGAAGATGGCAACACAAAGCTCGATACCGTACTGGAATTGCTGCAGTGGAAGGCAGAGAATGCTGTGCCTGACCAAGGATTTGAGAAGTGATACGTCTCCAATGTATCTATAATTTTTGATTGCTCCATGCTACTTTATCTACTGTTTTAGGCAATATTGGGCTTTATTACCCACTTATATATATTTTTGGGACTAACCTATTAACCGGAGGCCTAGCCCAGATTTGTTGTTTTATGCCTATTTCAGTGTTTCGAGGAAAAGGAATATCAGACGGAGTCAAAACGGAACGAAATCAACTGGAGAAGTTATTTTTGGAAGGAAACCCACCTGATGGACTTGGACCCCACGTCAGAAGATACGGGAGGTGCTCACGAGGGTGGGGGGCGCGCCCTCCCCCCCTGGGCGCGCCCCTGCCTCGTGGGACCCCCATAGCTCCACCGGCGTTCTCCCTTCACCCATATATACCTACGTACCCTAAAACTTCCAGAACAGAAGATAGATCGGGAGTTCCGCCGCCGCAAGCCTCTGTAGCCACCAAAAACCAATCGGGACCCCGTTCCGGCACCCTGCCGGAGGGGGATCCCATCACCGGAGGCCATCTTCATCATCCCGGCGCTATCCATGACGAGGAGGGAGTAGTTCACCCTCGGGGCTGAGGGTATGTACCAGTAGCTATGTGTTTGATCTCTCTCTCGTGTTCTCTCTCGTGTTCCATCTATGGCACGATCTTGATGTATCCCGAGCTTTGCTATTGTAGTTGGATCTTATGATGTTTCTCCCCCTCTACTCTCTTGTGATGAATTGAGTTTCCCCTTTTGAAGTTAACTTATTGGATTGAGTCTTTTATGAACACTTGATGTATGTATTGCGTGGGATAACCATGGTGACAATGGGTTATTCTATTGATCCACTTGATGTATGTTTTGGTGATCAACTTGCGGGTTTCGTGACACTTGGGAACCTATGCATAGGGGTTGGCACATGTTCTTGACTCTCCGGTAGTAGCTTTGGGGCACTCTTTGAAGTACTTTTATGTTGGTTGGATGAATCTGAGATTGTGTGATGCATATCGTATAATCATGCCCACAGATACTTGAGGTGACAATGGAGTATCTAGGTGACATTAGGGTTTTGGTTGATTTGTATCTTAAGGTGTTATTCTAGTACGAACTCTTTTATAGATCGACCCGAAAGAATAGCTTTGTGGTGGTTTCGTACCCGACCATAATCTCTACGTTTGTTCTCTGCTATTAGTGTCTTTGGAGTGACTCTTTGTCACATGTTGAGGGATTGTCATATGTTCTATCTATGTTATTATTGTTGAGATAACTTACACTAGTGAAAGTATGAACCCTAGGCCTTGTTTCCTATCATTGCAATACCGTTTACGCTCACTTTTACCACTTGTTACCTTGCTATTTTATTATTTCAGATTACAAAAACCTATATCTACTATCCATATTGCACTTGTATCACCATCTCTTCGCCGAACTAGTGCACCTATACAATTTGCCATTGTATTGGGTGTGTTGGGGACACAAGAGACTTTTTGTTATTTGGTTGCAGGGTTGTTTGAGAGAGACTGAGGGAGTCCTGGACTAGGGGGTGTCCGGACAGCCGGACTATCATCGTCAGCCGGACTCCAAGACTATGAAGATACAAGATTGAAGACTCCGTCTCGTGTCCGGATGGGACTTTCCTTGGCGTGGAGGGCAAGCTTGGCGATACGGATATGTAGATCTCCTACCATTGTAACCGACTCTGTGTAACCCTAGCCCTCTCCGGTGTCTATATAAACCGGAGGGTTTTAGTCCGTAGGACAACACAACCATTACAACAATCATACCATAGGCTAGCTTCTAGGGTTTAGCCTCCTTGATCTCGTGGTAGATCCACTCTTGTACTACCCATATCATCAATATCAATCAAGTAGGAGTAGGGTTTTACCTCCATCGAGAGGGCCCGAACCTGGGTAAAAACATCGTGTCCCTCGACTCCTGTTACCATCCGCCTAGACACACAGTTCGGGACCCCCTACCCGAGATCCGCCGGTTTTGACACCGACATTGGTGCTTTCATTGAGAGTTCCTATGTGTCGTCACCGATAGGCTTGATGGCTTCTTCAATCAATAACGACGCCGTCCAGGGTGAGACTTTCCTCCCTGGACAGATCTTTGTGTTCGGCGGCTTTGCACTGCGGGCCAATTCACTTGGCCATCTGGAGCAGATCGAAAGCTACGCCCCTGGCCATCAGGTCAGGTTTGGAAGCCTAAACTTCACGGCCGACATCCGCAGGGACTTGATCTTCGACGGATTCGAGCCACAGCCGAGCGTCCCGCGCTGTCACGACGGGCATGATTTAGCTTTGCCATCGGACAGTGCCCTGGAGGCCGCACACGAGTCCGCTCTGACCCATAGTTCGGAGCAGATCGCGCAGATCGAGGACAGGTGGCTGGACACCACCTCGGTAGCTGTAACTTCTACGGTGATGGAGCCGAATACCGACCTTGTCCCTTATAAAGCTCGTGACTCCGAGGCGCCGGACTCCTTGCCGGACTCCGAACCTCCTGCGCCCCTGCTAATCGAATCCGATTGGGCGCCGATCATGGAGTTCACCGCCGCGGACATCTTTCAGCACTCACCCTTTGGTGACATCCTAAATTCGCTAAAGCATCTCTTGCTATCAGGAGAGCCCTGGCCGGACTGCGGTTAGGATGGTTGGGATGCGGACGACGAAGAAATTCAAAGCCCACCCACCACCCACTTCGTCGCCACTATCGACGACCCAACCGACATGCTAGACTACGACTCCGAAGACATCGACGGTATGGACGACGATGCCGGAGACGATCAAGAACCAGCGCCTACAGGGCACTGGAAGACCTCGTCATACGACATATACATGGTGGATACCCCAAAGGATGGGGACGGCGAAGAAGCAGCGGAGGCAGATTCTTCTAAGAAACAGCCCAAGCGCCGACATCAGCGGTGCCGCTCTAAATCCCGCCACAGCAAGAATGGAGATTCCGGCACCGGAGATAATAACACCCCAGAGAGTGCCGAAGACAACCCCCTCCAGCAAGATTCAGCACAGGAGGACGGGGAAGCCAGCCCTCGAGAGAGAGCGGCAGACGAGGAGGATGAAAACTACATGCCTCCCTCCGGAGACGAGGCAAGCCTTAACGACGACGAATTCGTCGTGCCAGAGGATCCCGTCGAACAAGAGCGTTTTAAACGCAGGCTTATCGCCACGGCAAATAGCCTAAAGAAAAAGCAGCAACAGCTTCAAGCTGATCAAGACCTGCTGGCTGACAGATGGACCGAGGTCCTCGCGGCCGAAGAGTATGAACTTGAACGCCCCTCCAAGAGCTACCCAAAACGCAAGTTGCTCCCCCGACTAGAGGAGGAAGCATACAAACCTTCATCACCAGCGCACAATACGGCAGACCGACCACCCCGTGGTCGTGACAGAGAGGCATCTAGGCCCTTCATCAGGACCGTACCCCGGCACCACTCGAAAAGTACGAAGCCACGAGGGAATGCGCCGGACTTGCGGGATATATTGGAGGACAAGGCAAGACAATCTAGATCTATCTACGGATCACGTGGGCACCCCACGACCCACGACGACTACCGTCGCGCCGGATACAGCAACTCCGGCCGGGCCGAACACAGCAGGCAACACTCCCTTGAGCTACGTCGTGATATTGCTCAATACAGAGGCGCCGCACACCCACTATGCTTCACTGACGAAGTAATGGATCATCAAATCCCTGAAGGGTTTAAACCCGTGAACATTGAATCCTACGATGGCACAACAGACCCCGCGGTTTGGATCGAAGATTATCTCCTTCACATCCATATGGCACGCGGCGACGATCTCCACGCCATCAAGTATCTCCCACTCAAGCTTAAAGGACCAGCTCGGCATTGGCTTAACAGCTTGCCCGCAGAGTCAATTGGGTGTTGGGAGGACCTGGAAGCTGCATTCCTCGACAACTTCCAGGGCACATATGTGCGACCACCAGACGCCGATGACCTAAGCCACATAATTCAGCAGCCAGACGAATCGGCCAGACAGTTCTGGACACGGTTCCTAACAAAGAAAAATCAAATCGTCGACTGTCCGGATGCAGAGGCCCTCGCAGCCTTCAAACACAACATCCGCGACGAGTGGCTGGCCTGGCACCTAGGACAGGAAAAGCCGAAATCCATGGCAGCCCTCACATCACTCATGACCCGCTTCTGTGTGGGAGAGGACAGCTGGCTAGCTCGCAGCAACAACCTCAGCAAAAACACTGGCAGTACGGATAGTAAGGACAACAATGGCAGGTCGCGTCGAAACAAAAACAAACGCCGCGTTAATGGCGATAGCAATGAGGATACGGCAGTCAATGCCGGATTCAGAGGCTCTAAACCCGGTCAGCGGAAGAAGCCATTCAAAAGAACTACCCCGGGTCCGTCCAATTTGGACCGAATACTCGACCGCTCTTGCCAGATACATGGCACCCCCGAAAAGCCAGCTAATCACACCAACAGAGATTGTTGGGTATTCAAGCAGGCAGGCAAGTTAATTGCCGAAAACAATGACAAGGGGCTGCACAGCGACGACGAGGAAGAGACCCGGCCACCGAACAATAGAGGACAGAAGGGTTTCCCCCCACAAGTGCGGACGGTAAACATGATATACGCAACCCATATACCCAAAAGAGAGCGGAAGCGTGCACTTAGGGACGTATATGCGATGGAGCCAGTCGCCCCAAAGTTCAACCCATGGTCCTCTTGTCCGATCACTTTCGATCAAAGAGACCACCATACCAGTATCCGTCATGGTGGGTTCACCGCATTGGTCTTAGACCCAATCGTCGATGGATTTCACCTCACTAGAGTCCTGATGGACGGCGGCAGCAGCCTGAACCTGCTTTATTAGGATACAGTGCGCAAGATGGGCATAGACCCCTCAAGGATTAAACCTACAAAGACAACCTTTAACGGCGTCATACCAGGTGTTGAGGCCAATTGTACAGGCTCAGTCACACTGGAAGTGGTCTTCGGATCCCCGGATAATTTCCGAAGCGAGGAGTTAATCTTCGACATAGTCCCGTTCCGCAGTGGCTATCACGCTCTGCTCGGACGAACCGCATTTGCAAAATTCAATGCGGTACCGCATTATGCATACCTCAAGCTCAAGATGCCAGGCCCTCGTGGAGTCATCACGGTCAACGGAAATACTGAACGCTCCCTCCGAACGGAGGAACACACAGCGGCTCTCGCGGCAGAAGTACAGAGCAGCCTTTTAAGGCAATTTTCGATTCCGGCCGCTAAACGACCGGACATAGCCAAACGCGCCCGGAGTAACATCAACCAAGACCACCTGGCACGTTCCGAGCACGTGTAGCAATGCGGCCCCAACCCCAGCCCTTACATGATTGCAAGACCAGCTCTTCGCGTACATCACTACGCTCTGAAGATACCATGGGCATAAGGGGAGGGGCACGACCACGACAGGCCCAGAGTGCGGCTTAACCACACCAGGGGCTCCCAAGTGTGTCACTCTATTTTCTTCTTTTATTTTTCCACAGGACTCTGCTCACCAGAGGCCCTGTCCGGCAGTAGATCTGCCAAACTCACGATGCAACAGCCAGGAAGGGACAAAGGCTACGACGAACACTCAGGTGGTCTCCATTATGAGCATTAAATTTGTTAAATACACCAGTTCGTAGCCTACCCCTGGAGGGGGATATGTTTAATTAGTCCAATCCCTTGCTTACCGCACTATTTCTATCATTCTGCACTCATAGCAGAATTTCTTGAATAAACAATACAGCACCTTTTGCCTATAATTGCATTACCTTATATATATATATATATATATATATATATGTTCATTAATGACATCTTGCACCCGTACATTTTGGTACGGCCAAATACACCAGGGGCTTATGTTCCCCGCATTATGGTGTGATAAGTCCGAACACTTTCACAAGTGCGGCACCCCGAACTTATAGCATTATATGCATCGGCTCCGAATCATGTCTTGGGTCAATAGTTGGGTTTGCCCGGCTCCCATGTTTTGGTACCTTACGTTTCGTTCCGTCGGCTAAGGTAGCACTGGGAGAAACACTGCGATTGCGCCCCGATTGAGCTGGGCGAGCGCCTCAGTGGAGAAAGCTAAAACTGACTGTCATGATAAAGCGAGAGACTGGTCGCTGTTCGAGAGGTCTTTTCGAGTCCCTAAAGACTTATGTCGCTTCGAGCGAGGAACCGGCTGTGTCCGGCCCAGGCGTGGATAGCACCCCGAACTCGGTCTTCCGAATACTAGGGGCTTCGCCGAAATTTAAAATTATAGAATTCTATGGCTAAGTGAGAGTGTTCAAGCATTATAAGTCCGGTTGCCTTGTTCGTTGTGTTGAGTGCTTTCCTAGATGGACACAAAAATGGGAACAAGAGTGCTCAAGTTTATCCCGAACACCCCAGCATTCGTGGCATGGGGGCTAAGCCGACGACTTGCCATCTCTCAGATTTAATAAACGGCCGCACAGAAGGTAATATTTTAAATCAATAAGCGTTGCTTAGCGCATATGAACAAAGTTTTTAGCGCACAGGATAACACATTGCGAGTTCACTCAATAATTACATCTCTGGGGCACTCATCCCCAATCTTGCGGGCACCCTTTAGGACAGTCTTATAGTACATCTCGGGCGTACGATACTCCTTGCCCGCTGGCGGCGCGTCAGTGATAAGCCTCTCCGCATCCAGCCTGCCCCAGTGCACCTTTGCGCGGGCAAGGGCCCGACGGGCACCTTCAATACAGGTGGAGCGCTTGATGACCTCCACCCAGGGGCACGCATCCACCAGCCGCCGCACGAGGCCGAAGTAGCTCCCAGGCATGGCCTCTCCAGGCCACAGCCGGACTATGAGGCCCTTCATGGCCTGCTCGGCTACCTTGTGGAGCTCGACAAGCTGCTTCAGCTGGTCGCTAGGGGGCACCGGATGTCCGGCCTAAGAGTATTGAGACCAGAAGACCTTCTCCATTGAGCTCCCCTCCTCGCCATGGTAGAATGCGGCGGCATCAGACACACTGCGAGGTAGATCTGCAAACGCCCCTGGATAGCTCCAAATTCGGGTAAGTAACAGGTAATTTACATTAACATGCTTACTTTGCATGAAAAATGCCTTACCTTCCACTATTTTCTTCACATCCTTAACCTCCTGGAGGGCCTTACGGGCCTCGGCCTTAGCGGCTTTGGCACTTTCAAGAGCCGAGGCAAGCTCGGACTCTCGAGTCTTCGAGTCGCGCTCCAAACTCTCATGCTTTTCCATGAGAGCCTGGAGCTCTTGCCGCACCGCTGCCACCCACGCCTCCTGTTTCTCTCGCTCCACTCGCTCCGCGGCCGCATTGCGTTCGGCCGCGGACACGGCCTCCTTCAGGGTCACCACCTCGTTCGTGGCCCCTGCAGTACCCATGTTATCCTTGTTATTTCTATTGCAACCAAAATCCTTTTCTGTAAGGTACAAATTTTAAAGTGGTGTTTCTCACCTTCTTTGTCCTCGAGCTGCTTCTTGGCAAGGCCGAGCTCTTGCTCAGACCGCTCGAGGTCCTGCTTAAAAGCACCGAACTCCGCAGTTAGTGCGGCAGAGGTTAGCAGCGCAGCCTGCAAACCCATATTGACATAATTTTTAGCACTCCTGCATATATCTTTTTTAGATCCTCAGTCCGGTTTTTCTTTACGAACACCAAACCGAGCATCAGGGGCTACTGTCTATGCGGTATTACATTACATATTTTAAACTTCTTACCTCAAAGCCTGTTAGAAGGCTACTGCAAGCTTCGGTCAGCCCGCTCTTGGCGAGCTGAACCTTCTGAATCACCGCACTCATGATAGTGCGGTGTTCTTCCTTGATGGAAGCGCCGTTAAGCGCCTCCAACAAGTTGTCCGGCGCCTCTGGTTGGACGGAGGCTGTCGGTGTCACGGTCTTGCCCTTCTTACGAAGGGGCCGCCTGCCGGACTTCGGAACCACTGCGGGTTCCGGCATAGAGTCCGGCGCAAAGTCCGGGAGGCTGCCTTGCGGCACCTCCGGAGCCTCCTCCTGATGGGTCCCCTCATGGGATCCCACCTCGACGTCGTCAGCGTCACGAGGGGTGGAGGCGGTCGGAATGGAATCCACGTCCGACGGAGCCAAGGACCCGCTCGATGAAGCGGGAAGATCATCATCGGCCGGACTACAGCAGTATGCGGCATTAGAAGGACACTATGTGACACCAAAGATAAATTATAAATCATTCAGGAATCCGGATACTTACGATCTTGCCGGAGGCCTGGCCCTTGAGGGCCACTCTTCGTCGCCAACGTTGGCGTTGGCGGAGCTGTCCGGGGGATGGGTCCTTCCCCTCTTGGACCCTTCGGCCTCCCCTGTTGGGGAAGCCTTCCTCTTCCTCTCTCCCTCCTCTGGGAGAGAGTCCTCTTTCTCCTCCTCGTCTTTGGGGAAGGAGTCCGCCTCGGAGCCATCGGACGATGAGTCCGATATCACCTGGCGCAGGGAACTTCTTCGGGTTCCCGTGGCCTTCTTCTTGGCCTTCTTCTCCGACACCACGTAGAGTGCCGGGACCAGCAGCCCCGTTAAACGGGCATCCGTTGGGTCTTCGGGAAGGGGAGCCGGACAGTCTACCTGTCCGGACGTCCTCTGCCAGTCCTGTCAAAGGCATTGGGAGTTTTAAATCCCACACAGAGTCAAACTATGAAAAAAAATAAATGTCCCATAGAGGATAACAAAGCTTACCTCGCCGGCCGGGCGCTTGGTGCTGAATCCGCGGTCTTCCGTCGCGGATGCGGGGGCTTCTCCGCCCTTGAACAGCACCCTCCAGGAAGCTTTGTACGTCGTGTCGAAGAGCCCGCTCAAGGCCTGGTGTTGTGCCGGATTGAACTCCCACAAAGTAAAGGCCCGCTGTTGGCAGGGGAGAATCCGGCGGATGAGCATGACCTGGATCACATTGACAAGCCTAAGCTTCTTGTTCACCAAGGTCTGGAGACAGGACTGGAGTCCTGTCAGCTCCTCCGAACTGCCCCATAGCAGGCCCTTCTTTTTCCAGGAGGTGAGCTGCATAGGGGCACCAGATCTGAACTCGAGGGCCGCTGCCCATTTAGGGTCCCGCGGCTCGGTGATATAGAACCACCCCGATTGCCACCCTTTGATGGTTTCCACAAAGGCGCCCTCGAGCCGGAGGACGTTGGGCATCTTGCCCACCATGGCGCCTCCGCACTCCGCTTGGACGCCCTTCACTACCTTCGGCTTGACGTTGAAGGTCTTGAGCCACAAGCCGAAGTGGGCCCAGATGCAGAGAAAGGCCTCGCACACGACGATAAACGCCGAGATGTTGAGGATGAAGTTTGGCGCCAGATCGTGGAAGTCCAGGCCATAGTAGAACATGAGCCCCCGGACGAAGGGATGAAGTGGAAAGCCCAGTCCGCGGAGGAAGTGGGGAAGGAATACGACCCTCCCATGGGGCTTGGGGGTGGGGATGAGCTGCCCCTCGTCGGGCAGCCGGTGCGCGATGTCGCTGGAAAGGTATCCGGCGCCGTGCAGCTTTGCGATGTGCTCCTCCGTGACAGAGGATGCCAACCACTTGCCTCCCGCTCCGGACATGACTAGAGGAGGTTGAGACGAGATGTGCGGACTTGGGCGCTGGAGCTCGAGTGCGCGGAGATGGATAAGCAAAGGAGGAAGAAGGCATAGGTGGAAAGGTGGATCTGTATCCCCTTATATATAGGCGGACGAAGACTATGCGTCCCCACCGGCCTGGTAAAACTCGCTTATCTCCCAAGCGCCACCATCAATGGTGTGGTTGGGTTACCCACGTCCGTATTGATGGGAATCCCGGAATAAGGGGAACACGATCTCTGCTTCGACAAGACGTGCCAAGGAAACCGCTTCGCTAAACGCGCTGAGGTGGTATAATAAAAAATGATTCAAGTAAAGGCTTGGTAGTGGCGTGAGGCCATGCCACAAAATACGTTAGCAGATTGAACTTGTGCACATATTATTCTCTCTATGGTGGAATGTGGAAATTATTTTGCAGAGCCGGACACTATCCTGGTGTTCACAATCTTCTATGAATTATTCGGAGGAGGAACCCGCCTTGCAATGCCGAACAATATGCGCGCCGGACTCATTGTCATTGAAGCCTGGTTCAGGGGCTACTAAGGGAGTCCTGGACTAGGGGGTGTCCGGACAGCCGGACTATCATCGTCAGCCGGACTCCAAGACTATGAAGATACAAGATTGAAGACTCCGTCCGGTGTCTGGATGGGACTTTCCTTGGCGTGGAGGGCAAGCTTGGCGATACGGATATGTAGATCTCCTACCACTGTAACCGACTCTGTGTAACCCTAGCCCTCTCCGGTGTCTATATAAACCGGAGGGTTTTAGTCCGTAGGACAACACAACCATTACAACAATCATACCATAGGCTAGCTTCTAGGGTTTAGCCTCCTTGATCTCGTGGTAGATCCACTCTTGTACTACCCATATCATCAATATCAATCAAGTAGGAGTAGCGTTTTACCTCCATCGAGAGGGCCCGAACCTGGGTAAAAACATCGTGTCCCTCGACTCCTGTTACCATCCGCCTAGACGCACAGTTCAGGACCCCCTACCCGAGATCCGCCGGTTTTGACACCGACAGAGACCATCTTCATCCTACGCCTCCTACGGATTGATAAACCTTAGGTCATCCACTTGAGGGAAATTTGCTACTGTCCTACAAACCTGTGTACTTGCAGGCCCAACAACGTCTACAAGAAGAAGGTTGTGTAGTAGACATCAAGCTCTTTTCTGGCGCCATTGCCGGGGAGGCTAGGTAAGTGAAGGTATATCTTTAGATCTTGCAATCGAATCTTTTTGTTTCTTGTTTTAGCACTAGTTTATTTTATAAAAGAAAACTACAAAAAAATGTCTCAAACGCTTCACCTTTTTAATATCTTTCGTGAGTATGATGGAAAGGATAATTGTGCTCAAGTACTAGAAGAACAAATCTATAGAATGTTTGGTACTAAATCTTTCAATGATGAGCATGGTTGCAATGTTGTTAGTATGAATTCCTTGAATATCCATGATGCTAATGATATGCAAAGCCACAAGCTTGGGGAAGCTATGTTTGATGAAGATGATATTTTTTGTCCCCCAAGCTTTGATGAGCAAATTTACTATGATGAAAGCATGCCTCCTATCTATGATGATTATTGTGATGATACGTATGCCATAAAGAAGAAGTTTGCTTATGAAGAGAGTAGTAAATTTTCCTTGCAAGTAGATCATGAAAAGAATGCTTTAGGCGCTGGTTATATTTTTGAATTCATTCATGATGCTACTGAAAATTATTATGAGGGACGAACATATGCTTGTAGGAGTTGCAATAATGTCAAGTTTCCTCTCTATGTGCTTAAAATCTTGAAGTTATGTTTGTTTTACCTTCCTATGCAAGTTGATTATTGCTCCCCTAAGTTGTTTGCTCACAAAATCCCTATGCATAGGAAGTGGGTTAGACTTAAAAGTGCTAGTCATATGCTTCATGATGCTCCCGTTATGTTTCAATTCTTATCTTTTATGTGAGCATCATTATCATCATCATGCCTAGCTAAAAGGCATTAAAGAAAAGCACTTGTTGGGAGACAACCCAATATTTATCCTTACTGTTTTTGTGTGTCCACATGATTATGCTACTGTAGTAATCATGTTTTATAGCTTTTGTTTCAATAAAGTGCCAAGTAGAACCTTTGGGAAGACTTGGGTGAAGTTTATGTGATCTTGCTGTGAAAAACAGAAACTTTAGCGCTCACGAGATTAGCTGCCATTTTTTTACTGGAGAGTGCTTTTTGGTTTATTCTTTTTGTAGATGATTAATAGGCAAATTGCTCAGGTCCAGAAATTTATTTCATAATTTTTGGGGTTCCAGAAGTATACGTTTTATACAGATCACTACAGACTGTTCTGTTTTTGACAGATTCTGTTTTCTATGTGTTGTTTGCTTATTTTCACGAATCTATGAGTAGTATCGGAGGGTATGAACCATAGATAAGTTGGAGTGCAGTAGATATTACACCAATATGAATTTAGAATGAGTTCATTATAGTACCTAAGTGGTGGTTTTATTTTCATATACTAACGGAGCTTACGAGTTTTGTGTTGAGTTTTGTGTGGTTGAAGTTTTCAAGTTTTGGGTAAAGATTCGATGGACTATGGAACAAGGAGTGGAAAGAGCCTAAGCTTGGGGATGCACAAGGCACACCAAGGTAATATTCAAGGACAACCAAGCAACTAAGCTTGGGGATGCCCCGGATGGCATCCCCTCTTTCGTCTTCGTTCATCGGTAACTTTACTTGGAGCTATATTTTTATTCACCACATGATATGTGTTTTGCTTGGAGCATCATTTTATTTTGTTAGTTTTGCTTGATGTTAGTTAGAATAGTGTTTTGCATCTTTAGTTTCAATGAAAAAGTCAAGGATAGCCTTTGCCATGCTTATTTTGCTAGTTTGCGTGTTGCTGTTTGAAAACAGAAAGTTTACCGCTGTTGCAAAAATTGCCTAGAAAATTCAGAGAATGGTCTAACGTTGAATCTTTTTGCATATTAATATCTGATAAATTTAACAGTGGGAATTTTAGTTCATAATTTTTGGAGTCAGGGAAGTATGGATACTCTTGCATTCTTTACAGACTGTACTGTTTTGACAGATTGCTGTTATGTTTGCGTTGTTTGCATATGTTTGCTTGTTTAATGATTCTATTTGATGATAGGAGTATTAAATATGCAGAGGCATTTAGAATTCAATGTTGAATAATAATTTTAGTGATTTGTTACAGTAGAAAATGATAAGGTTTTGCATTGGTTTATACTAACCTATCTCACGAGTTCTTGTTGAGTTTGTTGTGAATGAAGCTTTTGATAAAAAGAGAAACCATGATATGAGAGGAATTAAGGAGACACAAAAGTTCAAGCTTGGGGATACCCAAGGCACCCCAAGATAATATTTCAAAAAGTCTCAAGCATCTAAGCTTGGGGATGCCCCGGTAGGCATCCCACCTTTCTTCTTCAACAATCATCAGTTAGTATCGGTTGAGCCTAAGTTTTTGCTTCTTCACATGAGTTGTGCTATCCTTGCATTGTCATTTATTTTGTTTTTCTTGCTGTTTGAATAAGATACCAAGATCTGAAATTCTTTAATTAGAGAGCCATACACAAATTGGAATTTTCTAGAATACTCTATGTGCTTCACTTATATCTTTTGAGCTTGACAGTTTTGCTCATTGTGCTTCACTTATATCTTTTGAGCTTGATAGTTTTTGCTCTAGTGCTTCACTTATATCTTTCAGAGGATGGTGGTAGTTTTATTTTGAAGAAATTGATGAACTCTCATGCTTCACTTAGATTATTTGGAGAGTCTTTAATAGCATGGTAATTTGCTTAATGTTAATATACTTAGTGTTCAAGATATGTGAAACTTTCTTTTGAGTGAATTGAATATTAAGATAAATTTTATGCTTAATAATTGTTTTGAGATATGGAGGAAATAATATCAAAGTCATGCTAGTTGAGTAGTCGTGAATTTGAGAAATACTTGTGTTGAAGTTTGCAAGTCCCGTAGCATGCACGTATGGGTAAAGTTGTGTAACAAATTTGAAGCATGAAGTGTACCTGGCTTGTGCATCCTTATGAGTGGCGGTCGGGGATGAGCGATGGTCTTTTCCTACCAATCTATCCCCCTAGGAGCATTGTGCATAGTACTTGATTTTTGATGGCTTCTAAATTTTTGCAATAAGTATATGAGTTCTTTTGACTAATGTTGAGTCCATGGATTATACGCACTCTCACCTTTCCGCCTTTGCTAGCCTCTTCGGTACCGTGCATTGCCCTTTCTCACATAGAGAGTTGGTGCAAACTTCGCCGGTGCATCCAAACTCCGTGATATGATACGCTCTTTCATAAATAAATCTCCTTATATCTTCCTCAAAACAGCCACCATACCTACCTATTATGGCATTTCCATAGCCATTCCGAGATATATTGCCATGCAACTTTCCACCGTTCCGTTCATCATGACATACTTTAATTTTGTCATATTGCCATTGCATGATCTTGTAGTTGACATTGTATTTGTGGCAAAGCCACCATGCATTATTTTTCATACATGTCACTCTTGATTCATTGCACCATCCCGGTACACCGCCGGAGGCATTCATATAGAGTCATATCTTGTTCTAGTTTCGAGTTGTAATGTCAAGTTGTTGTAATAAAAGTGTGACGATCATCATTATTAGAGCATTGCCCCAGTGAGGAAAAGGTTGATGGAGACAATGATTCCCCCACAAGTCGGGATGAGACTCCGGATGAATAAAAAAAAGAGGCCATTAAAAAAAGAAAAGAGAAAGGCCCAAACAAATAAAAAAATTAGAGAAAAAGAGAGAAGGGGCAATGTTACTATCCTTTTACCACACTTGTGCTTCAAAGTAGCACCTTGTTCTTCATGTAGTGAGTCTCATATATTTGTGCTTCAAAGTGGCACCATGTTTTTCATATAGTGAGTCTCATATATTGTCTTGATCATACTAGTGGGAATTTTTCATTATAGAACTTGGCTTGTATATTCCTACGATGGGCTTCCTCAAATGCCCTAGGTCTTCATGAGAAAGCAAGTTGGATGCACACCCACTAGTTTTCTTTTGTTGAGCATTCATAGCTCTAGTGCATCTGTTGCATGGCAATCCCTACTCCTCATGTTAACATCAATTGATGGGCATCTCCATAGCCCGTTGATTATCCTCATCAATATGAGACTTTCTCCTTTTTTGTCTTCTCCACACAATCCCCATCATCATATTCTATTCCACCCATAGTGCTATATCCATGGCTCGCGCTCATGTATTGCGTGAAGGTTGAAAGAGTTTGAGATTATTTGAGTATGAAACAATTGCTTGGCTTGTCATCGAGGGTATAGAAGTTGGGAACATCTTTGTGTGACGAAAATGAAGCATAGCCTAACTATATGATTTTGTAGGGATGAACTTTCTTTTGCCATGTTATTTTGAGAAGACATGATTGCTTTGATTAGTATGCTTGAAGTATTATTATTTTTGTGTCAATATGAACTTTTGTCTCGAATCTTTCGGATCTGAATATTCATATCATGATTAAGAAGATTTACATTGAAATTATGCCAAAGTATCACTCCGCATCAAAAATTCTTCTTTTTATCATTTACCTACTCGAGGACTAGCAGGAATTAAGCTTGGCGATGCTTGATACGTCTCCAACGTATCTATAATTTTTGATTGCTCCATGCTACTTTATCTACTGTTTTAGGCAATATTGGGCTTTATTATCCACTTTTATATTATTTTTGGGACTAACCTATTAACTGGAGGCCCAGCCCAGATTTACAGTTTTATGCCTATTTCAGTGTTTCGAGGAAAAGGAATATCAGACGGAGTCAAAATGGAACGAAATCAACTGGAGAAGTTATTTTTGGAAGGAAACCCACCTGATGGACTTGGACCCCACGTCAGAAGATACTGGAGGTGCTCATGAGGGTGGGGGCGCGCCCTCCCCCCCTGGGCGTGCCCCTGCCTCGTGGGACCCCCGTAGCTCCACCGACGTTCTCCCTTCACCCATATATACCTACGTACCCTAAAACTTCCAGAACAGAAGATAGATCGGGAGTTCCACCGCCGCAAGCCTCTGTAGCCACCAAAAACCA
The DNA here is from genome assembly GCA_963921465.1 of Triticum timopheevii. Classification (NCBI taxonomy): domain Eukaryota; kingdom Viridiplantae; phylum Streptophyta; class Magnoliopsida; order Poales; family Poaceae; genus Triticum; species Triticum timopheevii. The sequence goes on from OY997264.1 coordinate 108,469,920, forward strand.
ATCGGGGCCCCGTTCCGGCACCTTGCCGGAGGGGGATCCCATCATCGGAGGCCATCTTCATCATCCCGGCTATCGGCGTTCTGGGAACGAGGGTCCCCAGACTTGCCTGCCTGCGGCCCGCGGCGTGGCTCAAAGGGGGGACCAACACGGCCCATCTTCATCGACACAAGCTCAAGACCCTCTCGAGGGGCCAAGCCTCGCGGGGCGGACGACAAGGAGCTTCCTCAAGCGCGGCCTCATCAGGCTGGCTCACGAGGAGGCAGAGAGTTCAAGGCGGGGTACCTCGCGAGGTGCCGCATGACGCAAGCCGTGACGACCAAGGGCGCCAGTTAGGCGCCAGCCGCGTAGTGTCCTCCTTTCCTCTTTGGTGCAAAGGGAGCAAGCGTAGGCGAGAGCATCATGAAGGAAATATGCCCTAGAGGCAATAATAAAGTTATTATTTATTTCCTTATATCATGATAAATGTTTATTATTCATGCTAGAATTTTATTAACCGGAAACATGATACATGTGTGAATACATAGACAAACATAGTGTCACTAGTATGCCTCTAATTGACTAGCTCGTTTATCAAAGATGGTTATGTTTCCTAGCCATGGACAAAAGAGTTGTCATTTGATTAACGGGATCACATCATTAGGAGAATTATGTGATTGACTTGACCCATTCCGTTAGCTTAGCACTTGATCGTTTAGTATATTGCTATTGCTTTCTTCATGACTTATACATGTTCCTATGACTATGAGATTATGCAACTCCCGTTTACCGGAGGAACACTTTGTGTGCTACCATACGTCACAACGTAACTGGGTGATTATAAAGGAGCTCTACAGGTGTCTCCGAAGGTACATGTTGGGTTGGCGTATTTCGAGATTAGGATTGGTCACTCCGATTGTCGGAGAGGTATCTCTGGGCCCTCTCGGTAATGCACATCACTATAAGCCTTGCAAGCAATGTGACTAATGAGTTAGTTACGGAATGATGCATTACGTAACGAGTAAAGAGACTTGCCGGTAACGAGATTGAACTAGGTATTGGATACCGACGATCGAATCTCGGGCAAGTAACATACCGATGACAAAGGGAACAACGTATGTTGTTATGCGGGTTGACCGATAAAGATCTTCGTAGAATATGTAGGAGCCAATATGAGCATCCAGGTTCCGCTATTGGTCATTGACCGAGAATAGTTCTAGGTCATGTCTACATAGTTATCGAACCCGTAGGGTCCGCACGCTTAACGTTACGATGACAGTTTTATTATGAGTTTATAAAGTTTTGATGTACCGAAGGAGTCTCGAAATGGTCGAGACGTAAAGATCGATATATTGGATGACTATATTTGGACTTCGGAAAGGTTCCGAGTGATTCGGGTATTTCTCGGAGTACCGGAGAGTTACGGGAATTCGTCGGGGAGTATATGGGCCTTATTGGGACATACGGGAATAGAGGAGAGAGGCCAAAAGTAAGGAGGCCTGCGCCCCCCCTCTGGTTCGAATTGGACAAGGGGCGCAGCCCCCCTTTCCTTCTTCCTCTCCCCCTCTTTCCCCTTCTCCTACTCCAACAAGGAAGAAGGGAGTCCTACTCCCGGTGGGAGTAGGACTCCCCTTGGCGCGCCCCCTCCTAGGCCGGTCGCCCCCTCCCCCCTTGCTCCTTTATATATGGGGCAGGGGGGCACCTCTAGGCACAACAACACAAGTTGATCTTCAAGATCGTTCCTTAGCTGTGTGCGGTGCCCCCCTCCACCATATTCCACCTCAGTCATATCGTCGCGGAGTTTAGGCGAGGCCCTGCGCCGGTAGAACATCATCATCGTCACCACGCCGTCGTGCTGACGGAACTCATCCCCGACACCTTGCTGGATCGGAGTCCGGGGATCGTCATCGAGCTGAACGTGTGCTGAACTCGGAGGTGCCGTACGTTCGGTACTTGGATCGGTCGGATCGTGAAGACATACGACTACATCAACCGCGTTGTCATAACGCTTCCGCTTACGGTCTACGAGGGTACGTGGACAACACTGTCCCCTCTCGTTGCTATGCATCACCATGATCTTGCGTGTGCGTAGGAATTTTTTTGAAATTACTACGTTCCCCAACAGTGGTATCAGAGCCTAGGTTTTATGTGTTGATGTTATTTGCACGAGTAGAACACAAGTGAGTTGTGGGCGATACAAGTCATACTGCTTACCAACATGTCATACTTTGGTTCAGCGGTATTGTTGGATGAAGCAGCCTGGACCGACATTACGCGTACGCTTACGCGAGACTGGTTTTACCGCCGTGCTTTGCACACAGGTGACTAGCGGGTGTCTATTTCTCCAACTTTAGTTGAACCGAGTGTGGCTACGCCCGGTCCTTGCGAAGGTTAAAACAACACTAACTTGACGAACTATCGTTGTGGTTTTGATACGTAGATAAGAACGGTTCTTGCTCAGCCCGTAGCAGCCACGTAAAATTTGCAACAACAAAGTAGAGGACGTCTAACTTGTTTCTCCAGGGCATGTTGTGATTTGATATGGTCAAGACGTGATGAGATATAAGTTGTTGTATGAGATGATCATGTTTTGTTGAAGTTATCGGCAACTGGCAATAGCCTTATGGTTATCTCTTTATTGCATAAGATGCAAGCGTCAAATAATTGTTTTACTTTATCGCTATGCGATAGCAATAGTTGCAAGAGCAATAGTTGGCGAGACGACCATGTGACAACACATTGATATAGATCAAGATGATGGAGATCATGGTGTCGTGCCGGTGACGATAGAGATCATGACAGTACTTTAGAGATGGAGATCAAAGGCGCAAGATGATCATGGCCATATCATATCACATATTTTGATTGCATATGATGTTTATCTTTTTTACATCTTTTTTTGCTTAGTTTGACGGTAGCATTTTAAGATGATCTCTCACTAATTATCAAGAAGTGTTCTCCCTGAGTATGCACCATTGCGAAAGTTCTTCGTGCTGAGACACCAGGTGATGATCGGGTGTGATAGGCTCTACGTTCAAATACAACGGGTGCAAAACAGTTGCACACGCAGAATACTCAGGTTAAACTTGACGAGCCTAGCATATAATAGATATGGCCTCGGAACACGGAGGCCAAAAGGTCGAACGTGAATCATATAGTAGATATGATCAACATAGCGATGTTCACCATTGAAAACTACTCCATCTCACGTGATGATCGGACATGGTTTAGTTGATTTGAATCACGTGATCACTTAGATGACTAGAGAGATGTCTGTCTTAGTGTGAGTTCTTAAGTAATATGATTAAATGAACTTAAATTTATCATGAACTTAGTCCTGGTAGTATTTTGCAAATTATGTTGTAGATCAATAGCTTGCGTTGTTGCTTTCATATGTTTATTTTGATATGTTCCTAGAGAAAATTGTGTTGAAAAATGTTAGTAGCAATGATGTAGATTGGATCTGTGATCTGAGGTTTATCCTCATTGCTGCACAGAAGAATTATGTCCTTAATGCACCACTAGGTGACAGACCTATTGCAGGGCAGATGCAGACGTTATGAACGTTTGGCTAGCTCAATATGATGACTACTTGATAGTTTAGTGCACCATGCTTAACGGCTTAGAATCGGGACTTCAAAGACGTTTTGAACGTCATGGACCATATGAGATGTTCCAGAAATTGAAGTTGATATTTCAAGCAAATACCCGAGTTGAGAGATATGAAGTCTCCAACAAGTTCTATAGCTAAAAGATGGAGGAGAATCGCTCAACTAGTGAGCATGTGCTCAGATTGTCTGTGTACTTCAATCGCTTGAATCAAGTGGGAGTTAATCTTCCAGATAAGATCATGATTGACAGAATTCTCTAGTCACCACCACTAAGTTACTAGAACTTCGTGATGAACTATAGTATGCAAGGGATGACGTAAATGGTTCCCAAGCTCTTCGTGATGTTGAAATCGACGAAGGTAGAAATCAAGAAAGAGCATTAAGTGTTGATGATTGACAAAGATCTCTTGTTTCAAGAAAAGGGCAAAGGGAAAGAAAGGGAAACTTCAAGTAGAATGGCAAACAAGTTGTCACTCCCATGAAGAAGACCAAAGCTGGACCAAAGCCTGAAACTGAGTGCTTACACTGCAAAAGAAATGGTCACTGGAAGCGGAAATGCCCTGAATATTTGGTGGATAAGAAGGATGGCAAAGTGAACAAGGGTATATTTGATATACAGGTGTTTGATGTGTGCCTTACTAGTGTTTATAGTAGCCCCTGAGTATTTAATACTTGTTCGGTTGCTAAGATTAGTAACTCAAAACAGGAGTTACATAATAAACAGAGACTAGTTGAGGGAAGTGACGATGAGTGTTGGAAATAGTTCCAAGATTGATATGATCATCATCACACACTCCCTATATTTTCGAGATTGGTGTTAAACCTAAATAAATGTTATTTAGCGTTTGTGTTGAGCATGAATATGATTTGATCATGTTTATTGCGATACGGTTATTCATTTGAAGTTAAAGAATAATTGTTATTCTGTTTACATGAATAAGACCTTCGATGGTTATACACCCAATGAAAATAGTTTGTTGGATCTCGATCGTAGTGATACACATATTCATAATATTGATGCCAAAAGATGCAAAGTTAATAATGATAGTGCAACTTATTTGTGGCACTGCCGTTTGGGTCATATCGGTGTAAAGCGCATGAAGAAACTCCATAAAGATGGATTTTCGGAATCACTTGGTTATGAATCATTTGATGCTTGCGAACCGTGCCTTTTGGGCAAGATGACTAAAACTCCATTCTCCGGAACAATGGAACAAGCTACTGACTTATTGGAAATAATACATACCGATGTATGCGATCCAATGAGTGTTGATGCTCGTGGCAAGTATCGTTATTTTCTAACCTTCACAAGATGATTTGAGCAGATATGGGTATATCTACTTGATGAAACATAAGTCTGAAATAGTTGAAAGGTTCAAAGAATTTCAGAGTGAAGTGGAAAAATCATCGTAACAAGAAAAGAAAGTTTCTGCGATCTGATCGCGGAGACGAATATTTGAGTTACGAGTTTGGTCTTCAATTAAAATAATGTGGAATAGTTTCACAGCTCACGCCACCTGGAACACCACAACGTTATGGTATGTCCGAACGTCGTAACCGCACTTTATTGGATATGGTGCGATCTATGATGTCTCTTACTGATTTACCACTATTGTTTTGGGGTTATGCATTAAAGATAGCTGCATTCACGTTAAAAGGGCACCATCTAAATCCATTGAGACGACACCGTATGAACTATGGTTTAGCAGTAAACTTAAGCTATCATTTCTTAAAGTTTGGAGTTGCGATGCTTATATGAAAAAGTTTTTCAACCTGATAAGCTCGAACCCAAACCAGAGAAGTGCGTCTTCATAGAATACCCAAAGGAAACTGTTGGGTACACCTTCTATCACAGATCCGAAGGCAAAACATTCGTTGCTAAGAACGGATCCTTTCTAGAGAAGGAGTTTCTCTCGAAAGAAGTGAGTGGGAGGAAAGTAGAACTTGATGAGGTAACTGTACCTTATCCTGAATTGGAAAATAGTTCATCACTGAAATCAGTTCCAGTGATTCCTACACCAATTAGTGAGGAAGCTAATGATGATGATCATGAAACTTCTGATCAAGTTACTACAGAACCTCGTAGGTATTCCAGAGTACGGTCCGCACCAGAGTGGTATGGTAATCCTATTCTAGAAATCATGTTACTAGACCATGATGGACTTACGAACTATGAGGAAGCGATGATGAGCCCAAATTCCGCAAAATAGTTTGAGGCCATGAAATCTGAGATGGGATCCATGTATATGAGAACAAAGTGTGGACTTTGGTGGACTTGCCCGATGATCGGCAAGCCATAGAAAATAAATGGATCTTCAAGAGGAAGACGGACGCTGATAGTAGTGTTACTATCTACAAAGCTAGACTTGTCGAAAAAGGTTTTTGACAAAGTTCAAGATGTTGAATACAATGAGATTTTCTCACTCGTATCGATGCTTAAAAGTCTGTCCGAATCATGTTAGCAATTACCACATTTTATGAAATTTGGCAAATGGATGTCAAAACTACATTCCTTAATGGATTTATTAAAGAAGAGTTGTATATGATACAACCAGAAGGTTTTGTCAATCCTAAAGATGCTAACAAAATGTGCAAGCTCCAGCGATCCATCTATGGACTGATGCAAGCATCTCAGAGTTGGAATATACGCTTTGATAAGTTGATCGAAGCATATAGTTTTATACAGACTTGCGGTGAAGCCTGTATTTACAAGAAAGTGAGTGGGAGCACTACAACATTTCTGATAAGTATATGTGAATGACATATTGTTGATCGGAAATAATGTAGAATTATTCTGCAAAGCATAAAGGAGTGTTTGAAAGGAGTTTTTTCAAAGAAAGACCTCGGTAAAGCTACTTACATATTGAGCATCAAGATCTATTGAGATAGATCAAGACGCTTGATAAGATTTTCAATGAGTACATACCTTGACAAGATTTTGAAGTAGTTCAAAATGGAGCAGTCAAAGAAAGAGTTCTTGCCTGTGTTGCAAAGGTATGAAATTGAGTAAGACTCAAATCCTGACCACAGCAGAAAATAGAAAAGAGAATGAAAGTCATTCCCTATGCCTAAGTCATAGGTTCTATAAAGTATGCTATGCTATGTACCAGACCTATTGTATACCTTGCTCTAAATTTGGCAAGGGAGTACAATAGTGATCTAGGAGTAGATCACTGGACATTGGTCAAGAATATCCTTAGTGAGGACTAAGGAAATATTTCTCGATTATGGAGGTGATAAAAGAACCCGTCGTAAAGAGTTACATCGGTGCAAGCTTTCACACCGATCCAGATGACTCTAAGTCTCAATCTAGATACATATTAAAAGTGGGAGCAATTAGCTAGAGTAGCTCCGTTCAGAGCATTAAATATTTGCAAAATACATACGGCTCTGAATATGACAGACCCGTTGACTAAACTTCTCACAAGCAAAACATGATCATACCTTAGTACTCTTTGGGTGTTAATCACATAGCGATGTGAACTAGATTATTGACTCTAGTAAACCCTTTGCGTGTTGATCACATGATGATGTGAACTATGGGTATTAATCACATACAGATGTGAATATTGATGTTAAATCACATGGAGATGTGAACTAGATTATTGACTCTAGTGCAAGTGGGAGACTGAAGGAAATATGCCCTAGAGGCAATAATAAATTTATTATTTATTTCCTTATATCATGATAAATGTTTATTATTCATGCTAGAATTGTATTAACCGGAAACATGATACATGTGTGAATACATAGACAAACATAGTATCATTAGTATGCCTCTACTTGACTAGCTCGTTTATCAAAGATGGTTATGTTTCCTAGCCATGGACAAAAGAGTTGTCATTTGATTAACGGGATCACATCATTAGGAGAATTATGTGATTGACTTGACCCATTCCGTTAGCTTAGCACTTGATCATTTAGTATATTGCTATTGCTTTCTTCATGACTTATACATGTTCCTATGACTATGAGATTATGCAACTTCCGTTTACCGGAGGAACACTTTGCGTGCTACCAAACATCACAACGTAACTGGGTGATTATAAAGGAGCTCTACAGGTGTCTCCGAAGGTACATGTTGGGTTGGCGTATTTCGAGATTAGGATTTGTCACTCCGATTGTCGGAGAGGTATCTCTGGGCCCTCTCAGTAATGCACATCACTATAAGCTTTGCAAGTAATGTAACTAATGAGTTAGTTATGAATGATGCATTACGTAATGAGTAAAGAGACTTTCCGGTAATGAGATTGAACTAGGTATTGGATACCGACGATCGAATCTCGGGCAAGTAACATACCGATGACAAAGGGAACAACGTATGTTGTTATGTGGTTTGACTGATAAAGATCTTTGTAGAATATGTAGGAGCCAATATGAGCATCCAGGTTCCGCTACTGGTTATTGACCGAGAATAGTTCTAGGTCATGTCTACATAGTTCTCGAACCCGTAGGGTCCGCACGCTTAACGTTACGATGACAATTTTATTATGAGTTTATAAAGTTTTGATGTACCTAAGGAGTTCGGAGTCCCGGATGAGATCGAGGACATGACGAGGAGTCTCGAAATGGTCGAGACGTAAAGATCGATATATTGGACGACTATATTCGGACTTCGGAAAGGTTCCGAGTGATTCGGGTATTTTTCGGAGTACCGGAGAGTTACGGGAATTCGCCGGGGAGTATATGGGCCTTATTGGGCCATACGGGAATAGAGGAGAGAGGCCAAAAGGAAGGAGTCCTGCGCCCCCCCTCTGGTCCGAATTGGACAAGGGGCGCAGCCCCCCTTTCCTTCTTCCTCTCCCCCTCTTTCCCCTTCTCCTACTCCAGCAAGGAAGAAGGGAGTCCTACTCCCGGTGGGAGTAGGACTCCCCTTGGCGCGCCCCCTCCTAGGCCGGCCGCCCCGTCCCCCCTTGCTCCTTTATATACGGGGGCAGGGGGCACCTCTAGGCACAACAACACAAGTTGATCTTCAAGATTGTTCCTTAGCCGTGTGCGGTGCCCCCCTCCACCATATTCCACCTCGGTCATTTCGTCGCGGATTTTAGGCGAAGCCCTGCGCCTGTAGAACATCATCATCGTCACCACGCCGTCGTGTTGACGGAACTCATCCCCGACACTTTGCTGGATCGGAGTCCGGGGATCGTCATCGAGCTGAACGTGTGCTGAACTCGGAGGTGCCGTACGTTTGGTACTTGGATCGGTCGGATCGTGAAGACATACAACTACATCAACCGCGTTGTCATAACGCTTCCGCTTACGGTCTACGAGGGTACGTGGACAACACTCTCCCCTCTCATTTCTATGCATCACCATGATCTTGCGTGTGTGTAGGAATTTTTTTGAAATTACTACATTCCCCAACACATCAAGCAAAGGCATCCATTTCGGTGCAACAAGACCAAGACCAGCCCAACGGCAGGAAGGAGGTCACTGTGGAGCCCAAGCAGGCGTCACCACAAGAGCCTTTGACAGGCGAGGACCAACTTTAGTCAGGATAAGTGTACCCGATGTTCCCCTTCAAGATGGCCAATTGTTGGCGCCCTTCCCGCTCAATATTTGGGAAGAGGCCCAGGGCTTATAAATAGGACTAGCCACCCACAAGGTAGGGACACGCAGAGATAGAGGCATCTGAATCCTAGCCAAGAAGCCAGTAGAGAGAGCGACTGAACTCCTCCTAGCAGTTCATCGCACCAGCCAAGAACAGACCCTCGCGAGGCTGTTCTCCCTTGTATTGTTCATCATCAGGCCAAGACGCAATCCACCACACCACACACTGGAGTAGGGTATTACACCACAATGGTGGCCTGAACCAGTATAAACTCAGTGTCTCTTGTGTTGTTCCTTTCGTAGTTTAGATCCTAGCGAGTCGGCGAGGAGCAGGTAGGTAGAGGGCGAAATCTCCGTGCACACCCCAGTGTTCGAACCACAAGGGTCTGCCGGAACCCTAAATCCAACATTTGGCGCGCCAAGTAGGGGTGCGCCGGAATTTGTCTTCCGTCGCCCTGTTCTTCTCCGGCCGTCGCATCCATGTCTAACGCTCGCCGGGCCCGCGCCGAGCGCCGAGCCGCTCTCGCTTCCCGTGTCGCCCAGACGGCCCCGTCGGCGGCCACCCCCGCCGTTCCCCGTTGCCTGCCGTCAATGCCGCCACCGGCCCGGCGGGGAACGAGCAGCAAGTATCATCCTAGCATCCGTCCATGAGGCGAGACGGCCGCACTGCTACACCCTCGCTCACCCCAGCTGGTTCTTCATCCCGCGCGCCCCGCGCGGCCATGGAGTCTCGAGCTGCGCTCATCGCGGCAAACGAGCTCCTGCGCTACCGTCCCGTTGACGACATCTACGAAGAATGGCTCGACCGAGTCACCGAGCACGTCCGCGCCGCAGGGGGCTCCCCCGTGCCGTCCTTCTCGCTGCACCGCGCCCCGCCCTGCGCGGGCGACGAAGCTCCGGGGGCGCCTCAGCCGCCTCCCCCTCAAGAAGGCGCCCTGTCCCCAAGGCGCGTGGCCCCTAGGCGGAACTCGCTCTGTCAGGCGCCAGCGCGGCAAGAGCAGAGCTGCCAAGAAGTCCCTCACCCACGAGAAGCTGCCCGAGCGCTCCCCGCTCCGGCTCGTCGCGACCACGCTCCTGCCCCAGCATGCCAAGACCCCACGCGGCTCCTAGCTGCAGCGCATGGGGACCCGCAGGACCAACTCTTCGTCACCCAAGGCCTCCCGTGGCCACGGCGGGCTGCCGAGCCTTCACCACCGAGCTACGCAGCGTCGCGTGGCCCGGCAAGTTCAAGCCAGACCTGCCTCCTCGCTATGATGGTACGGCTGACCCTGCAGAGTTCCTCCAGCTCTACGAGATGGGCATCAAAGCTGCCAACGGAGACGAGAAGGTCATGGCGAACTGGTTTCCCATGGCGCTCAAGGACGGGGCCCTCACCTGGCTCCTGAACCTGGCTCCAGGCACGATTTCCTCTTGAGACGAGATGCGCACCCGCTTCATCGCCAACTTCCAGGGTACTCGCGACCGGCCACCCGTCATGAGTGACATGCGCCGCATCAAGCAGCAACCAGGGAAAACCCTGCAGAAGTGCATCCAGCGCTTCAACAACGCGCGCCTCAAGATTCCCAAGGTGACCGAGGAGGCCATCATCTCAGCCTTCTCCGACGGCGTGCGCAACGTCAAGATGAAGGAGGAGCTGGCGATGCATGAAGACCTATGCACTTCCTTGGAGCTGTTCAACTTGGCGACCAAGTGCGCCAGGGCTGAGGAAGGCCGTCTCTCCCTCCTCGAGCTGCCTACCGCAGACCCAGAACAGAAGAAAAAAAGGCCAAGGATGTGAAGCGCAAGGGGGCTGCTGTGCTCGCGGCAGAATCAGACACCAAGCGAGGCAGAGATCAGCCCGAATCTTCCAAGGGCAGCCGGTACTGCGTGTACCACGACCTCCACACCCACAACACCAACGAATGCCAAGAGCTCCGAGCCGTGCGAGAAGGAAGGACCGGCCGACGCCCCGACCGCAGCGACCGGGGCTACGGCCGAGGAGGAGGAAGGAACGCAGGACGCTGGTAAGACCGTGGCCCTCGCCAAGGGTGGCGCGACCAACCTCGCGAGGATCGCTGGCAGGACCCGCCTCGCGAGGGAGGCTGGAGGGATCAGCCTCGCGAGGATCGCCCGCAAGGCAACGCAGGCCTCCCTCCACTGCCGCCATAGCCAAGGAGAAATGAGGACCGTCATTAGGACGAGGGGGCTGGGGGCTTCCAGGAGCCACGTGCGATCGCCTGCATCCTGGGCGAAGCTCAAGCCCCAGCCTCTCAGCGCATCTTCAAGCAATTCGCCCACGAAGTAAATGCAGTCCTCCCCAAGCCCGAGGCCACGCGCCCTCTCAGGTGGTCGGCGTGCACCATCACGTTCAGCTCAGTGGATCAGCTCAAGTGTGCAGCCACAGCTGGAGTTCTCTCAATGCTTTGTTCCCCAATCATCAGCAACGTGCTTGTCACCAGGACCCTCATCAATGGCGGGGCAGTGCTCAATGTCCTGTCCGTGGAAACGTTCAACAATCTCCAGGTGCGTTACAATCAGCTTCAGCCAACCAAGCCTTTCTCCGGAGTCACCGATGGCTCCACAGTCCCGATTGGGCAGGTCCGCCTCCCTATCACCTTTGGGGCACGCAACAACTACCGCACCGAGCTCATCGACTTCGACGTCGCCCACATTCGCCTGCCGTACAACGCCATCCTCGGGTACCCAGCGCTGGCCAAGTTCATGGCCGTAACCCACCACGGCTACAATGTCCTCAAGATGCCAGGAAGTGGCGGAGTCATCACGGTGCCCTGCGAAGAGAAAGACACGGTATGCTCCCTGGAACGAGCCTTTCAGGCCGCATCACTGGAAGACCCGGATCGCGGAAGCAGGAGGCTTCCCGAGACCGCCCCCAAGAAGAAGAAGACATCGTCCGGCCCGGCCCCTCAGGAGGCAGGCCCCTCAGCGCCCGCGCCTGCTCGGGGGGAACCTCCTTCCATCGCATAGGGAAGCGCGCCCGGCGCCCTCCTTAGGCAGGGCTCGGGGGCTCTCCCCTGGAGGGCCGCCGACCTCGCCAGGGTCACAAGGGAGGCGCTTGGGCACCACTTGGAGGCGTGTTTCGAAGCACGTTTCCCTCGAGAAGGAGCAAGGCAAGGAGGGCCAAACCCTCAAGAGTTCGTCAGCAAGGCCGTTCAGGAGCTACAGGAGTCAAGAGTCATGAGAGGAAGGCGCCGCTTACCCGCTGTGGCCCCCCATCCAGGCGAGGATGGTGGGTTGCGCGTCTGCATCGACATACCAGGGCTCAACCGAGCCGCATCTCAGGAGCACCTCTGGCCCTCGCAAGTGGGGCGCTGCGAAGGTCCACCCCACAGCTACGTTCGCATGCCTTATGGCTTGCCGAACGTGGCTGCCACATACCAGCGCCTCATGAGGGGCATCCTGGAGGCTCAAGAGGTCAGGCGTTCCGCAGCCCTGGCGGAGATGGAGATGGCCCGCGAGGAGCCACCAGTGCCTCCGGAGCCTCCTGAGGCCCCGGGGCATGGGGGCTCGTGAGGATCGGCTCCCGCAGCCCACCGAGTCCGCTACACCAACACCCCTTCGTCGTCAACACTATCAGGTGACATGTTTCAAGTTTCGTTTCCAGCTGGAAGCGCCCTCAGGGCTGCATCATTCCCAGGCCGTGTGGGTCCGTCCCTGCGGCGTGTATCCCTTTTGCTCATGTTTTGAGTTTACTTTGTTGGGGGCGCCCCTCGGGCTGCATCATCCCCAAGTTGCTCGAGCCAGACTCAGCGGCGTGTACCCCTTTTGCATTTATCTTCGGGCCATGCATTCGACCCATCATGCTTGTTATTTGGTGCCTGTCCGTGGCACCTTTTCTTCCTTGATGTTGGCGGCTTGCGCGTTAAAGGGGGGGTGCCTGAGCATCGCGACTCAAGGCTCCTACCGGCTCTCTAGCTCTCACCCTCTGGTCTTGTCCACGGCATCGCGACCTGGCATACCAGCGACGGCTGAGACTAGCTCGAGGGCCGGGACCGGAGGACATAGAGTTTTGACATCTAACCAAGCTTGCGCGTTAAAGGGGGGGTACCTGAGCATCGCGACTCAGGGCTCCTACCGGCTCTCCAGCCCTCACCCTCTGGTCTTGTCCACGGCATCGCGACCTGGCATACCAGCGACGGCTGAGACCGGCTCGAGGGCTGGGACCCGAGGACGTAGAGTTTCAACATCTAACCAAGCTTGCGCATTAAAGGGGGGGTACCTGAGCATCATGACTCAGGGCTCCTACCGGCTCTCCAGCCCTCACCCTCTGGCCTTGTCCACGGCATCGCGACCTGGCATACCAGCGACGGCTGAGACCAGCTCGAGGGCCGGGACCCGAGGACATAGAGCTTCAGCATATAGCCAAATTTGCAGGAACACACCCCAAGATAAGGCCCAGTGCCAGGCGCAACCCGCCTTGAGGTAGGGCCCCGTGAGTCCCGCGCTGGCTCACGGGTGCCCAGATACACCTCGTCAGGCCCTACCGTGCCAGCCACGTGTCAGGGCGGGGCTGTACACGCCTCGGGGGCTCCTCCTGGAGGGAGCCCCCTCCCACGCACCAGTGGAAGCACCATGCTCCGCGCTGGCTGACGACACTGCCGAGGAGCGGCTATGCCCGTACACATACGAAAGCGCTATGCTCCGCGCTGGTGATAAACAACTGAGGGTGTCCCCCGGGCCGCATCAACCTCAGGGAGCCCAGAGCTCAGTGTCTAGCCTCATCGCAACGCCTCCCCTCGGGAGTGCCGCACGAGGGGGCTGGGCACGGGGCTGCGCCTGGGTCATGTCCAGACGCATGCCACCCAGCCAGGCACCCCGGGCCTGGCTCGTCGCACGTAACTCCCCGAGTGGAGCCAAGGTACGAAGGCCGTTTGAGCGTCAAGGGGGACTCCTGAGCATCGCGACTCAGGAGCCTAACTGGTCACGTAGCCCCTCACTCCTTAGTTCCGAAAGGCTAATGGCGGTTGAGGTATGCGTGGGGCCGGGCTCTGCAGACGTAGAACGGTAGATCCACCCGCATCTCACCTCCCTAAGGAGTCACCCCCACATCTCACCTCTCTACTTGTTGTTCAAGCGCCAAGAGGGACTCCTGAGCATCGCGACTCAGGAGCCTAACTTGTCACGTAGCCCCTCACTCCTTGGTCCCATCCTGGTTTCCGGTCGGGGCTAACGGCGGCTGAGGTATGCGCGGGGTCAGGCTCTGCCGGCGTAGAACACAAGCAATTAGGAAGGAAATAGCGCAAATTTCAAGGAATTCAAAAGCAAATATTACAGTCCATACTGTTATCACAACACGAAATGCAAGTTTTAACGCCTCCCCGAGGCATGGTACATGTACAGGAATTAAAAGCAGGACGGGAGCCACGACGGAGTCACTTGCCGGCGGTGGCGCTGCACGGAGCGGGTTCGCCTCGTGGAGCTGCAGGGCCGGCAGTGCCCCGCTTCGGCTTGGTGCTGAAGGCCCGGAACTTCCCCAGCAGAGCCTCCGTGCGATCCTTCACGGCCTCAGCAGCGGCAGCGGCAAGCTCGCCGCTCGCTGGCTCCAGCAGGCTGTCGAGGTCGACGTTGGGGTCGCGAAGATAGACGTGGGTAAGCACCCGCGTCAGCGCTGCAGAAGACAAGACGCGCGCCTCGGCCTCAGCCGTAGGGCCAAGGCCAAGGGTGACATCTTCAAGAGCACGAACCAGGAAGGGAAGCAGCTTGGCGGGGCCGTCCTCGTCGCCGGCCAGCGGGCTCTCCAGGCCGCTGTCGTAAAGCATCTTCAGAGAGGTGCGAGCCTTCTCCTCCATCTCCGTGAAGGCCACGCGATCCTCGGCAAGAACCCGTGCTTTGTCGTCCAGCTCGACCTTCCTCGCCTCCAACTCTTGCTCCAGCGCGCCCAGGCGGTCACGACGCTTCTTGAGCTTGGCGTCCCGATCTTTGACGGCCGCCTCGCGAGCCTTCATGCTTTCCTCCTGCTCTTGGCGAAGGCGGGTCTCCTCGGCGAGCTGGTCCTGCAGGCCCTGCAGCTTGCTCTCCAACGCCTTGCAGTGACCTCGGACATTAGGCACCTCCCCCAAGGTGGCGTCGCGAGCAGCCTTCGCCCCAAGGATGGCCTGCTTCTCATCGTCGCAAGCCATCGAGGCCTGGACCAGCACCGCCCGAATCGAAGCGTCGGTGCGAATCCAGCCAGAAGCCAGCTCCAGACGCCCGGCCACTAAGCGAGGGTCGGCGCCCAGAAGATCCTGCCGCAGACGGTCCAGTTCGGCAACAGCACAATCCAGAACAATAGGAGGAGTTGGGGAAACAGCAGTCGGTGGAGTAGGAGGAGAATACGGCAGCGTGACCACAATATCCTGAGGTGGAGCCAGTTGCGCCCCAACGGCCGTGGTGGCGGCATTAGGCAAGGGCACCTCGGGAGTCGCTTGGGCCATGGGGGCTGAGCTCGCCCCAGCCGGCTCAGCCAGGCCTCACGAGGACGCCCGGGCAGGAGAGGCTCGTGCGTCACGGTCATCTTCTTTCACGGGCAGAGGCGCTGCCCCGAAGGAAACCTCAGGAGCTCCCTTCGACTTCTTCACCGCAGGCGCCAGCCTAGCCGTGAGATACAAATGTCAAGCCTCGGCAACACAACAAGAAATGAGACAGGAATCAAGCACTTACAGGTCGTCGCTCACGAGCTCGAGCAGCCTCCGGCCATACTTGAAGCCCAAGAGCCGGCTGCAAGGATCAGCCTCAAGGAGCTCGGGAGCAGGAGGCGCGTCTGCGGATCGCCTCGGGGCCGGGGTAGACCCGCGGGGGATCATCCCGGTCCTGTCCTTCTTCGGGATCGGGGGCAGGCTCCTGCCGCCCTCCTCGTCATCATCCTCGTCGTCATCACTTAGAGAGAGGCGGAGAGCGCGGGACCTGCGCCGAAGGGGGGGAGCCCTCGACTCTCCGTCAATCACCTCGGAGTCAGGCCCTTTTTCCTGCTCCCCTTCTTCCTTCTCTTCGCTGGAGTTGCCGGAGGACACGTCTACCGGGTCCTCGAGGGCCTCCACGGGCACAGGCCCGTCCCCGTTGAAGACAGGCATGGACTCCACCACCCGCTCCCAGTCCTCGCGGAGGAACAGGGGCGTAGGAGCGCCCTCCAACCTCGGCACATCGCCCCTGACCAAAGACTGGACGACCGCAGCCAGATCCTCGTCGGCCAAGACCGCGGGGCTCGGATGGGGCCTCCACATCGGAAGTGGGAACTGACGAAGTGGAGCCAGCTGGTGCTCCAGGAACTCCCTCAGCAGCGATGAGCCAGTCAGCTTCGCCGCCGCCATGCTAGTCGGCCTCAGATCCGCGTCCATCTTCTCCAACACCAGCCTCGCGCGGGGGTCCACAAGCTCCACTCGAGACCAGTCGCCGGAGCTCAAGGGGTGCCCCGTGGGCAAGATCAGCCGAGGGTCGATGCGCCCAGCATCTACCAAGACCCACTTGCTCCTGAAGCCCTCAATCCTCTTCCCGGGGTTCGAAATGGCGATGGAGCTACCGTACGCGACGAAGCTCGCGCACGCAGAGACGGGACCACGAGAGGTTCGGAGGGAGAAGTAGTGGCGCAGCAAGGCCACTGAGCGCTTCACCCCTACGTGAGCCTCACAATAATAGGCGAAGATTGCCAGAAGAAGGACAGAGTTGGGGTGGAGATGCAGAGCTTGTAGCTTGTAATGGCGGAGGACAGAGAAGAAGAACTCAGAAAAGGGAGGCACAAGACTGGCAACAATGGCGCTCACGAAGAGCGGATAGTAGGTGCTCCCTTGGCCCTTAGGGAGGGTAGAGCCGGCCTTGAACACCTTCACCCCGTCGATGCCCTGCGCCGCCGCCATCTGGCGCACCCGGGCAAGGCTCGCCTCCGACACGTTCGGCGAGTCCAGGGCGGACGAATACCAAGCTCCGGCCGGGGCCTGGCGAGGCGCCATGTCTAGCTAGGGCGTGCGGACGGAGTAGTTCTGAAGATTTCGGAGGCAGGAAGGAGAGGCGCAAGAAAGGGGATCTGAGCAGCAACCGGAGAAAGCAAAGGAGGCAAAGCCTAGACAGATGCCGCTCCTTTATCAACTCGCACGGTTGCTGAGGCGCCCACGTCCAATCAACCGCCACGCGGCGCCCAAGGCCGCAGGCTGTTGGGGCCCATGGCGCTTCGCACTTGCCCTTTCGCCTCTCCGCTCGGCCAAGTCCGGGCGCGCCTTGGGCCCGGGGGCTACTGTCGGCGTTCTGGGAACGGGGGTCCCCAGACTTGCCTGCCTGCGGCCCGCGGCGTGGCTCAAAGGGGGGCCCAGCACGGCCCATCTTCATCGACACAAGCTCAAGACCCTCACGAGGGGCCAAGCCTCGCAGGGCGGACGACAAGGAGCTTCCTCAGGCGCGGCCTCATTAGGCTGGCTCACGAGGAGGCGGAGAGTTCAAGGCGGGGTACCTCGCGAGGTACCGCATGACGCAAGCCATGACGACCAAGGGTGCCAGTCAGGTGCCAGCCATGCAGTGTCCTCCTTTCTTCTTTGGTGCAAAGGGAGCAAGCGTAGGCGAGACCATCAAGCAAAGGCATCCATTTCGGTGCAACAAGACCAAGACCAGCCCAACGGCAGGAAGGAGGTCACTGTGGAGCCCAAGCAAGCGTCACCACCAGAGCCTTTGACAGGCGAGGACCAACTTTAGTCAGGATAAGTGTACCCGATGTTCCCCTTCAAAATGACCAATTGTTGGCGCCCTTCCCGCTCAATATTTGGGAAGAGGCCCAGGGCCTTTGCCTATAAATAGGACTAGCCACCCACAAGGTAGGGACACGTAGAGATAGAGGCATCTGAATCCTAGCCAAGAAGCCAGTAGAGAGAGCGACTGAACTCCTCCTAGCAGTTCATCGCACCAGCCAAGAACAGACCCTCGCGAGGTTGTTCTCCCTTGTATTGTTCATCATAAGGCCAAGAGGCAATCCACCACACCACACACTAGAGTAGGGTATTACACCACAATGGTGGCCTGAACCAGTATAAACTCTGTGTCTCTTGTGTTGTTCCTTTCGTAGTTTAGATCCTAGCGAGTCGGCAAGGAGCAGGTAGGTAGAGGGCGAAATCTCCGCACGCACCCCAGTGTTCGAACCACAAGGGTCTGCCGGAACCCTAAATCCGACACTGGCGCTATCCATGACGAGGAGGGAGTAGTTCACCCTTGGGGTTGAGGGTATGTACCAGTAGCTATGTGTTTGATCTCTCTCTCTCTCTCTCTCGTGTTCTCTCTCGTGTTCCATCTATGGCACGATCTTGATGTATCCCGAGCTTTGCTATTTTAGTTGGATCTTATGATGTTTCTCCCCCTCTACTCTCTTGTGATGAATTGAGTTTCCCCTTTTGAAGTTATCTTATTGGATTGAGTCTTTTATGAACACTTGATGTATGTCTTGCGTGGGATAACCGTGGTGACAATGGGTTATTCTATTGATCCACTTGATGTATGTTTTGGTGATCAACTTGCGGGTTTCGTGACACTTGGGAACCTATGCATAGGGGTTGGCACACGTTCTTGACTCTCCAGTAGTAGCTTTGGGGCACTCTTTGAAGTACTTTTATGTTGGTTGGATGAATCTGAGATTGTGTGATGCATATCGTATAATCATGCCCACGGATACTTGAGGTGACAATGGAGTATCTAGGTGACATTAGGGTTTTGGTCGATTTGTATCTTAAGGTGTTATTCTAGTATGAACTCTTTTATAGATCGATCCGAAAGAATAGCTTTGTGGTGGTTTCGTACCCGACCATAATCTCTATGTTTGTTCTCTGCTATTAGTGTCTTTGGAGTGACTCTTTGTCGCATGTTGAGGGATTGCCATATGTTCTACCTATGTTATTATTGTTGAGAGAACTTACACTAGTGAAAGTATGAACCCTAGGCCTTGTTTCCTATCATTACAATACCGTTTACGCTCACTTTTACCACTTGTTACCTTGCTGTTTTTATTATTTCAGATTACAAAAACCTATATCTACTATCCATATTGCACTTGTATCACCATCTCTTCGCCGAACTAGTGCACCTATACAATTTGCCATTGTATTGGGTGTTTTGGGGACACAAGAGACTTTTTATTATTTGGTTACAGGGTTGTTTGAGAGAGACCATCTTCATCCTACGCCTCCTACGGATTGATAAACCTTAGGTCATCCACTTGAGGGAAATTTGCTACTGTCCTACAAACCTGTGCACTTGCAGGCCCAACAACGTCTACAAGAAGAAGGTTGTGTAGTAGACATCAAGAAGCTACTGAAAATATTGAAGAAGAAGCTTCCAAAGGATAACGAATTGCCCGACAGTACATACGCAGCAAAGAAGGTCGTATGCCCTCTAGGATTGGAGGTGCAGAAGATACATGCATGCCCTAATGACTGCATCCTCTACCGCGGTGCGTACAAGGATCTGAACGCATGTCCCGTATGCGGTGCATTACGGTATAAGATCAGACGAGATGACCCTGGTGATGTTGACGGCGAGCCCCCCAGGAAGAGGGTTCCTGCGAAGGTGATGTGGTATGCTCCTATAATACCACGGTTGAAATGTCTGTTCAGAAACGGAGAGCATGCCAAGTTGATGCGACGGCACAGTGAGGACCGTAAGAAAGACGGGAAGTTGAGAGCACCCGCTGACGGGTCACAGTGGAGAAAAATCGAGAGAAAGTACTAGGATGAGTTTGCAAGTGAGCCAAGGAACGTATGGTTTGCTTTAAGCGCGGATGGCATTAATCCTTTCGGGGAGTAGATCAGCAATCACAACACCTGGCCCGTGACTCTATGTATGTATAACCTTCCTCCTTGGATGTGCATGAAGCGGAAGTTCATTATGATGCCAGTTCTCATCCAAGGCCCTAAGCAACCCGGCAATGACATTGATGTGTACCTAAGGCCATTAGTTGAAGAACTTTTACAGCTGTGGAATGGAAACGGTGTACGTACGTGGGATGAGCACAAACAGGAGAAATTTAACCTAAAGGCGTTGCTGTTCGTGACCATCAACGATTGGCCCGCTCTCAGTAACCTTTGAGGACAGACAAACAAGGGATACCACGCATGCACGCACTGTTTACTTGACACCGATAGTATATACCTGGCAAGCTGCAGGAAGAATGTGTACCTGGGCCATCATCAATTTCTTTTGACCAACCATCAATGTCGAAAGAAAGGCAAGCATTTCAAAGGCGAGGCAGATCACCAGAAGAAGATAGGTCTCCCTAAATCGCGGTATCAGGGGAGACTGTCTAGAAAAGGCACGCTTGGAAGGGACTCAATAATATGCAGGGACGGATATTCTTGGTCTCAAGCACACTACACAGTTCTACAGAACTCTACCTTGGTGACCCCGTATGTCGATGAACACAAGAACAGTCTACGCTCCAAACACCCGGAGTAGTGCGACAACTGGATTACATGTGAACACATCAGGACTTTCAGCAGCTGGTTGGAAGCATGTATCAGAGGTGACAACACTGTTTGTGATGAGTTGTACTTGTTGTCTAGGGGACCATCTTTGACTGTATTGATTTGGAAAGGATACGAGATAAATGGGAATACATTCTACACGATTGACCAAGATCAAAAGAGCACCAACCAAAACAGCGTAGTCCACTTTGATGCAACAACCGAGAGGGGAAAGGACACATATTATGGTTACATAGTGGACATATGGGAACTTGACTACGGACATGATTTTAAGGTCCCTTTGTTTAAGTGCAAATGGGTCAATCTGTCAGGAGGCGGGGTACAGGTAGACCCACAGTACGGAATGACAACAGTGGATCTGAAAAATCTTGGGTACACTGACGAACCGTTCGTCCTAGCCAATGATGTGGCACAGGTTATCTATGTGAAGGACATGTCTACCAGACCGAGAAAGAGAAAAGATATAAGGAAGCGAATACATCATAAGATGAGCCAAAGCGCCACATAGTTCTTTCAGGAAAAAGGGACACGTGGGAGTGGAGGGCAAGACAGACATGTCTGAAGATTATGAAAAGTTTCATGAAATTCCTCCCTTCAAAGTCAAGGCTGACCCCAGCATCCTGATAAACGATGAAGATTATCCATGGTTACGACGCAATAAACAAATGACACAAGCGAAGAAAAAGTGAAGACTTTCTCCCGCAACTATTATGATGATACCATGACAACTTTGTAACTGACGAGTATGATACCATTGTCCGTTTTGTACATGCATATGCTATGTGGGTCAATTTATGATACCATGCCAACTTTCAACTTTTTCAGAGTTCATTTGAAATGCTTTAATGTCTTATGGTTCAGCCCTCGTAATAATTAAAAATAGCAACAATAAGTATTTTGTTGTAAGTAGAAACAAAATAAAATAAATAAAGCAAGAAAGAAAACAAAAAACAAAAAAGTGTTTTCAAATTTGAAAACTAATGGCACTAACAGAAAGTTTATAATTTTCCTAAAACTAAAAGCAAAAAGAATTGAAAATAAAGCAAAAAACAAAAGAAAATAAATAATGCAGAAAAGAAAAAAAAACAACAATAAGTATTTTGTTGTAAGTAGAAATAAAATAAAATAAATAAAGCAAGAAAGAAAACAAAAAAAACAAAAAAAGTGTTCTCAAATTTGAAAACTAATGGCACTAACAGAAAGTTTATAATTTTCCTAAAACTAAAAGCAAAAAAGAACTAAAAAATAAAGCAAAAAACAAAAGAAAATAAATAATGCAGAAAACAAAACAAAAAAATGGAAAAAAAATAAAAATAGCAACAATAAGTAAAGAAAACAAAAAAACAAAAAAATGCCTCCTACTGGGCCCCCACGGCCTGAATACGACATGAAACCCTACTATGGGCCAGGATTCAGGCCTGCAGTAGGCCCAGAAGGCCCATCAGGCAAAGCAATAGCAAGTAGGCCCGAAAGCCTGCGGTGGAGAGGAGCTCGAGAGGGGTGCGGCAGTGGGGCTTATAAACCACTGCGCGCCCCTCTCAACTAGCGAGGTGGGACTAAACTTTGGCCCCGACGCGGGCAGCACAGGGGCCTTTGGTCCCGGTTGGTGGCACCAACCGGGACTAAAGGGGGGGCATTGGTCCTGGTTGGTGGCACCAACCGGTACCAAAGGTCGCCGCTTCCCGCCCTTTGGGCTGCCGAAAAGGAGGCCTTTGGTCCCGGTTGGTGGCACCAACCGGGACTAAAGGGGGCATTGGTCCCGGTTGGTGCCACGAACCGGGACCAATGCTCATGGTATATAAGTAGCACTTCGCAATTTTGCAGAGTTCATCACCACAGTTGCCCCCCGACGACGCCGAGCACATCGTCGCCGCCAGGCTGCCCCGACGCTGCCCGCCGCCCCCGCCGTCGCCGTTGCCGTCGCCCGTGCCCATCGTTGTAGCCGCCCGCGCCCTCGCCCGTCGCCATCGCCGTGCGCCGTCCCTGCCCCAACGCGCGCCGCCCCTGCCCGGCCGTGCACCGCTCCTACCCCGACACCGTCGCCGCGCCACTGCTCGCCCCGACGCTGCCCGCCGCGCGCTCCTCCCTCTGTGAGCACCGCGCCTCTGCGGCCCCGCCGCCGCTGTGCTATTTTTTTAGTTATACATGCTATTTTTTATATGTTTTTAGATTCATATATGTATGTATGTATTTTTTAGATATATGTATTTCTTTATGTTTGTTCATATATGTATGTATGTATTTTTTTACATGTTTTTTTATGTATGTATGTATTTTTTTTCAATTGTAATGATGTTTTAAAGTATACATATATGCAAAAGTTAGATTTTTAGAAAAGTTTTATCTATATATGTTCTCTGATTTAGTACATTTTAGGTTAGTTTAATTTTTAGAAAAAAATTATATATCTAGCTAGGAAAGTAAGAAGAAGAAAAAGAATGAGAGGAAAAAGAAAAATAACAAGAGGAAGAAAAGGAGAAGAAGAGGGGAGGAAGAAGAGGAGAAATAAATAAGAAGAAGAAAAAAGAAGAAAATGAAGAGGAGAAGAAGAAAGGAATAGAGGAGAAGAAGAAAAAATAGAAAATTTTCTATTTTTCTTGTTCTCCTCTATTCCTTTCTTCTTCTCCTCTTTTTTTTTCTTTTTTTTTCTTTGATCATCTCCTGATCTATTCCTTTCTTCTTCTCCTCTTTTTTTGGTGATATTAATTATTGTAGAATATGCAAATGTTTGTATATCCATATGAACAATGCATTAGGCAAAACCTTTGTTTTTTCGAAATTTTCTATTTGAACATTTTTTTTAAAACAAGCAATACTAAAAGAATGAGAGGAAAAAGGAAAATAAGAAGAGGAAGAAAGGAGAAGAAGAGGAGAGGAAGAAGAGGAGAAATAAATAAGAAGAGGAAATTTCTATTTTTTCTTCTTCTCCTCTATTCCTTTCTTCTTCTCCTCTTTTTTTTCTTCTTCTTCTTCCTTCTTCCTTCTTCCTCTTTTCTTCCTTTTCCTTATTTTCCTTTCTCGAGGGAGAAGAAGAAAAAGAAGAGTAGTAGAAGAAGAAAGGAATAGAGGAGAAAGAAGAAACTTCAACACGAGGGGGGGTACCGATACCCCCTCCCCGATAACATTATTTTCCCATGTATATGTATGTCGCGTCGTTGTCGATATAACCCCCTCGGGATAACTTCGACATGAGGGGCGGTCGATATATATACCCCTCTCGACCGTGATAACTTATACAACGGCAGCACCACCCTCGGCCCTCTCGCTTGACCAAAACTCTCGAGGACACCCAAACCCTAGAGAGAAAACGATGTTGGTCTCCTACCCCCTCCCGAAGCGTCCCTACCCGACAAATTAACTCTCTCGAGGCCACCCAAATTTACCAAGTTAAAATAGCATTGTCGTCGAGGCCACCCCAAACCCTTGAAGCGTTGTGTCGAGGCGACCCCAAACCCAAGAGAAGCAGCGTCGAGGCCACTAACATGATTCCTTATTGTGATTAGCTAGCTAGTTCTACGTTTGCCACTAATATATATATATATATATATATATATATATATATATATATATCCATCTGTACCATGTTTGAATAATAATTGACATGTTGTGAATATTTGCAGAAACTATGGAGCACTCCCGAGACGAAGAAACAGAAGCGATGTTGGGGGACATAATCACACAAGGAACTGATGAAGTTGCGTCATTTCTCAACGACACCGATGGTCAGGAAGGACTGGGTGAAGAAGAGGGCTATGTTCATGATGGCTTCGGCCCATTAATGCCGGTACAAGAAGAGGACTATGTTCATGATGGCTCCGGTGACACAATGGAGGTACAAGAAGGAGACCGTGCTGACTGCTCCGGTGACCGAACCGAGTCCGGCCAGGTATATATATATTAGTTAAGCCCGTGCTGACTAGTTAATTGATGCATCCATTGTTTTGGTATATGTACACATATTAATTACTCTCGTCTTATGCCTTATAATTTCTAACCCTCCGGATCGAGCACAACTTCGGTAAGGAGATGAGGCCCGAAGAAAAAGTTGAGCTCGGATGAAAAGTTTGAGATCATAGAAATCGCGCCCGACGGCGAACCGATTGAACCCATCCGGACAAGGAAGGCATTTTCTGCTCAGTGCGGGGTTCTTGTTAGGGTAAAGATCCCGATCAGCATCCATCAATGGTATAAGCCTAAGGAGGAAGACCCTGAGGTGTCTTATGTCAATGATATGCAGAAAGAAGATCTTTGGACTCAGCTGAAGGCAAATTTCACCCTACCGCCAGAGGAGGATCCGGAGAAGCCAGTTAAAGAGCAATTAATCAAGTCTTGTGCTCTTAAGAAGATGGAAAACCTAATGAGGAGGTGGAGGAAAGAGCTAAACCAGTTTGTCGACAAAGAAAAGACACCAGAATTCATCGGCAAATATGAGAAGATCAAAGATCATTGGCCCGCATTTGTGGCCCACAAGACATCGGAAAAGAGTAAGAAGATGTCGGCGACAAACAAGCAAAATGCTGCGAAGAAGAAGCTTCACCATCGCACGGGGTCAGGTGGCTACCTCAAAGCCCGGCCTAAGTGGTCCAAGGCTGAGCATGATCTGCTTGAAAAAGGGATCGAACCAGAGACAATGTACTGGCCAGACCGTTGCCGGACTTAGTTCTTCGGGGCTGGCGGAACCTTGGACCCTGTAACAGGGAAGTGCCAATGGATGGACAAGCAACTGCAAATACCAGTCAAGAACCTTCGACACTATATCGATGCAGCGCAGCGAGGGATGTTCCTTCCAAACAGGGAGAAGGACGAGCTCACAATGGCCCATGGGAATCCTGAGCACCCTGGACAGACACGAGGCACGCCAGGCTCCATTCAGTGGAAGGTTGGTTTTTCGGATGCAGCGGGTTACAAAACCCACGAGAGGAGGAAGAAACTGGAGCAGGACCAACTACAGGCGCTGCACGAAAGGGTAATGGGGCTAGAGGAATGAGAAGCAGCAGATCGCAGCAAACGACCTGCCGAAGCTTCCCCCGAAGCTACCCCGCCATCTCAGCGGAGAAGCAGCGTGGCTTCCACCGAGCTGCTTCAGCCGGAGCATGTCTTGACGGCTCCTGCCAGCTATCCCGTGGATGATATCACGGAGTCTCAAAATTGCCACATTATGGCGCGATGGATGAATTTGAAGGTCAAGGCGGCTGTTGGCCAAGTTTATCCTAGTGGACCCGGCACAACTTATCACTGTCAGCCGATTCCAGAAGGATATGCTAAGGTGATGGTGGATGAAATAACAGAGGGATTTGAGGACCTCCTGCTTGACCACCCTACCGGTGAAGGGGAGACTAGGCTTGGTTCTGCTCTGAAGACTCCATGCCTATGGCGGAAGGAGCTCATCAACCTTCCGAACTGGACGCCTCCGCCTCCTCCTCCTCCTCCGGTGAGTCAGGGCACTCCGCCTCCTCCACCGCCTCCTCCTCCGGCGAGTGACGATCAGGGCAAGCATGGCGGCACTCCGCCTCCTTCTCCAATGCGTGGAGGCACTCCGCCTCCTTCTCCGCCTGCGCCGGCGCTCCCGAGCAGCCAGCAGCCTCCTCCTTCTCCGCCTCGCCAGCAAGGGCGGAAGAGACCCGCCGCTGCCCCGGCTGCTCCGGCGCGTCGTAGTCCTTCTCCTCTGCCTCATAAGCAAGCACGAAAGAAGACAGATGCCGCAGCCGCTCCGTCTGCTCCGGCGTCTAGTAGCACAAGAAGAGGAGAGAGGCAATACAGATACGGTCCACCTCTAAAGCCTCTAGAGAAGTTACCGTACGAGAGGACCGAGGAGGAAAACAATACGATCGTGCAGACCCACGTGAAGGAGTTCTTTGAAGGGGTGAAAGCAAAGAGACATCCACCTCCGGAGGAGAAGGTAGATCCGGTGAAAGCAAAGCACACTCTTGATGCCCTGAGGAAACCGGCAAAGTCTCCGCCGAGAACCAACTATGAGCGCATTACTGAACAGACATATCTCCAAGCGGAGCGGTCGGGAAGTACTGTCAGACATCAAAGAGCAAAATAACAAGCAGCTGCGAAAAAATTGACCAGCTCGGCGAACAAGCAAACCAATCGTCCGCCCCGCTCAATGTGTCTAGCGGCAACATCGTCGCTAATGTTCCGGGGATGGTGGCCAGTTATGGCAATCTACAAGATTACCTGCCTGACGATGCACTTCCTAATTTCATGGAGGTGGAAGAACACAAATACGAGTACGGGAAGCCTCTCGTTAAAGATGAAAAATCTCTAACAACGATGATGCGAAGATTCCATACTTGGTACATGAAAACCTGCAAAGAGTCTGGGGGGACGAATACTTTGTATCTGAGAATTAAAGAGGAGCACGACCTCGTTGGAAATGATCGGTTGCCTGTTCCATTTGAGGAGTTCTTCGAGTTCTTCAATCAAAAGGCCCTCAATAAATTAACGGTCTTTTGCTACTGCCTGTAAGTACTATTTCTGTCATTAAGTCTCTATATATAGCTCGGCTCTTTCATTGCATGTATTTATAATTAATTATCCTCAATATATTATGCACATTGAAGATCCTCGAGTGCAAAAAAATGAAATTTATGATATTGGGTTCATTAACACAAATATCATAGATGTATTTCTGGTTGAAAAGCACGTCAAAGAGGCCGAGGACAACTTGCTACAATCGTTGATCAAAAATCAAAACAAAGATACCATACTCTTTCCTTACAACAGCAAGTGAGTGTTACTGTCGTTTGCATATTCGGTTTCCCTTATTACTTGAGCGAGGTTATAGTAATGTAATTGATGAGTTATGCATGCATGCGCAGGTACCACTATATTCTTCTGGAGATTAAGCTTGAGCATGGACTAGTAACCGTCTTAGACTCGAGACGAAAAGATCCCAAAACCAATGCGGACAAGACTGAAATGCTCAGCAAGTAAGTTCAATCGATCATTATCGCACCATATCGGCAACTTTTTGTTCATTTCCTGATATCTTAAGTAATAATAAATATTTTCTTTGTGTTGCAGGGTTTGGAAACAGTTCACCGCAAAAGCTCTGGGACTGCCGAAGGAGCTGCGATATACATACCCGAAAGTAAGTACTACTGGCTAGCTAGTTGCGCGCATCTCCCGTTGATTCTATAGCTATACTTTCATCAATTCCATTTATAATGCTTCATTATCATTTTTTATTGACCTCTATTTCTCGTAAAGTGCTTGTGGAAGGAACAAGGGAATGATTTCTGTGGATACTACGTGTGCGAGTTCATCCACACCGCGACTTTGAAAAACAAGCGGGGCTACTCTCAAAGACAATATGAAGTGCGTAAACAATAATATTCACAATTTCATTTTATTACACCATCATTTCTGTTGAGTTTCATTCATATATATATATTTATTAATTAACCCCCTTCTTCAAATTAGATGTGGCAGATGCGGAATGAACTCCTAGAACCAGATCGCATGAAAGCAATTCAAGAGGAATTGGCAGGATTCTTTCTTGACCATGTCATCAATAAAGCCGGAGAATACCATGTGGAAGTTGATTTCAAATGCTAGGGGACTGTAATTGAGAGATCTTATATATTGTACATTTATGTAGCCAGTAGCGTCGGACGTACATGATACGAAAACTTGTTGTTCGACCAATCTCTCGGAGAAGGAGAGGTCGATCGATCATTTCTCTCGGTATGCATGATGAACTTCTGTAATCAATGGTTCCCTTCATTTTCTTACTAGCTAGCGTGTCGAGGGCTATATGTATATAGTACGCAGCGTCGACCAAGCACGGACATAAGAGAGGACACTTCTCTCTATTAATTAGCTAGCTAACACAATATATGAAACACCTAAATTAACCCCCAAAACCCCCACCCCCCCCCCCCCTTTCAAAAAAAACAAAAACCCCAGCCACCGGAATGCTGACACGTGGATGCCTTTTGGTCCCAGTTGGTCCACCAACCGGGACCAAAGTCCCCCCTGCCTGGGTTCGGCGCACCGGCCACGTGGAGGACCATCTGTCCCGGTTCGTGTTAGAACCAGGACTAAAGGGGGAGGTATTACTAACGACCCATTAGTCCTGGTTCATGAACTGGGACTAAAGGCCCTTACGAACCAGGACTAATAGGTGTTTTTCTACTAGTGAATGGAGTATCTAGGTGACATTAGGGTTTTGGTTGATTTGTGTCTTAAGGTGTTATTCTAGTACAAACTCTTTTATAGATCGATTCGAAAGAATAACTTTGACGTGGTTTCGTACCCTACCATAATCTCTACATTTGTTCTCTGCTATTAGTGGCTTTGGAGTGACTCTTTGTTGCATGTTGAGGGCTTGTTTTATGATCTATCTATGTTATTATTGTTGAGAGAACTTGCACTAGTGAAAGTATGAACCCTAGGCATTGTTTCCTATCATTGCAATACCGTTTACGCTCACTTTTACCTCTTGTTACCTTGCTGTTTTAATATTTTCAGATTACAAATACCTATATCTACTATCTATTTTGCACTTGTATCTCCATCTCTTCGCCGAACTAGTGCACCTTACCATTGTATTGGGTGTGTTGGGGACACAAGAGACTTTTTGTTATTTGGTTGCAGGGTTGTTTGAGAGAGACCATCTTCATCCTACGCCTCCTACGGATTGATAAACCTTCGGTCATCCACTTGAGGGAAATTTGCTACTGTCCTACAAACCTTTGCACTTGCAGGCCCAACAACGTCTACAAGAAGAAGGTTGTGTAGTAGACATCATGGATGCACCCAAAGAAAATAGGGACGATGACAAGGAAGATCCAGTCAAGGATAAACCTCCTGAGATACAGCCAAAGCGCCAATGTCAGCGGCGCTGCTCTAAGTCACGCCATGGAATAGACAGCAATACCGGCACAGGAGAAAAGAATACTCTAGACGATGCCGAGGATAATGAAAACCCTGTCGAGCCAACCTCCGAATAGGACGAACGGGAAGATGGGCAAGTTAGCCCTGATGAACAGGCCGTAAACGAAGACTCGGAAGACAGTAATTATCTTCCGCTCTCTGAGGATGAGGTGAGCCTCGGCAATGAGGATTTTATCGTGCCTGGGGAACCTCTCGAGCAGGAGCGCTTTAAGCGCCAGCTAATAGCCACTGCAAGGAGCCTGAAAAAGAAGCAGCAGCAGCTTCAAGCTGATCAAGATCTACTCAATGATAGATGGATTAACATCCCGACAGCCGAGGAATACGGCCTAGAGCGCCCAACCAAAGGTTAGCCCAAGTGCAAATTGCTACGTCAATTCGATGCCGAGGCGCTGGAGCCCGTACCATCAGCGCATAATGCGGCTGATCGACCACCACGTGGCCGGGACAAAGCGGCAACTCAAGCCGAACACCAGCCCGTACTACCTCTCCGTAAAGGCAGAGACAAAACAGCTCGGGGATATACATATGACCTGCGGCAAGACTTGGACATCAGAGCATAACAGGCCAGATCGATCTACAGATCACGGGGGCATGCCCCGACACGCGATGACGGCTATCTAGCCGGACGTGACAAGCATAATCATGCCCGAGCCGAAAACCGCAGACGGACTCCATCCAAGCTACGTCGCAACGTGGCCCGATATAGAGGCGCCGCACACCCCCTTTGCTTCACGGATGAAGTAATGGAGCATGAATTCCTAGAAGGGTTTAAACCCGTGAACATCGAATCATATGATGGGACAACAGACCCCGCGGTATGGATCGAAGATTTTCTTCTCCATATACATATGGCCCGCGGTGATGATCTCATGCCATCAAATACATCCTGCTAAAACTCAAGGAACCAGCTCGATATTGGTTGAACAGCCTGCCTGAAAATTCCATTGGCAACTGAGAGGACCTGGAAGACGCCTTCCGCGATAACTTCCAAGGTACATACGTAAGACCTCCGGATGCCGATGACCTAAGTCACATAGTCCAACAGCCTGAAGAGTCAGCCAGGAAATTCTGGACTAGGTTCTTAACTAGAAAGAACCAGATCATCGACTGTCCGATGCCGAAGCCCTAGCGGCTTTTAAACACAACATCCGCGATGAATGGCTCGCCCGACACCTTGGCCAGGAAAAGACGAAGTCCATGGCAGCCCTCACGGTACACATGACCCGCTTTTGCACGGGCGAAGATAGCTGGCTAGCCCGTAGCAATAACAATGCAAGCAAACTTGGCACCTCTGAAGCCAGAAATAGCAACGGCAAGCCCCGACGCAACAGACACAAGCATCGAAGCAACGGTGACAATACCGATGACACGACAGTCAATGCCGGATTCAGTGGCTCCAAGTTCGGCCAGTGGAAGAAGCCATGTAAAAGGAACAATCCAGGCTCATCCAGCTTGGACCACATACTCGATCGTCCATGTCAGATACACGGCACCCCCGATAAGCCAGCCAATCATACCAACAGAAGCTGTTGGTCTTTAAGCAGGCCGGCAAGTTAAATGTCGAGAACAAGGAAAAGGGGTTGTAAAGTGAGGATGATGACGAGGAGCCCCGTCCATCGAACACAGGGGGACAGAAGAAGTTTCCCCCTCAGTTTAAAACCGTGAACATGATATATGTCACCCATATCGCCAAGAGGGAGCGCAAAAGCGCGCTCAGGGACGTCTATGCGATAGAGATAGTCACCCCAAAATTCAATCCATGGTCGTCATGCCTGATCACTTTCGATCGCAGGGACCATCCGACCAGCATCCGTCATGGCGGTTCAGCCCCACTGGTCCTCGACCCAATAATTGACAGATTCCACCTCATGCGAGTCCTCATGGACGGTGGCAGCAGCCTCAACCTGCCATATCAGGATACAGTGCGCAAAATGGGCATCGATCCATCAAGGATCAAGCCCACAAAAATTACCTTTAAAGGAGTTATACCAGGAGTAGAGGCCCGCTGCACAGGCTCAATCACATTGGAGGTCGTCTTCGGATCTCGGGACAACTTTCGAAGTGAAGAGTTGGTCTTCGACATCGTCCCCTTCCGCAGTGGTTATCACGCCCAGCTCGGACGAACCGCTTTTGCTCGATTCAGTGCGGTGCCATACTATGCTTATCTCAAACTTAAGATGCCCGGACCACGCGGTGTCATAACAGTCAACGGAAACACAGAGCGCTCCCTCAGTACCGAGGAGCACACCACCGCTCTGGCAGCAGAAGTACAGAGCGGCCTTATCAAGCAGAACTTTAATTTGGCGGCCAAGCTCCCGGACGCTGTCAAACAAGTCCGGACTACTCTGCTGCAGGACAGTCCAGCTCGTCAAGAGCTCGACTAGCAATTTGGCCTCCATCTCAGTCCCGACCAAATGGCGGCGTACGTACCGCACATACATAACTACGCACTCAAAATACCTCGGGCATAGACGGAGGCGTAACATTATTGTGGCCCATCATATGTCTCACACACATACCTTTTTATTTTCCTTCTTACCATTTTTTGTCTCTTTTTCACAGGCCCCTCCCGATGGCCGGATCATTGTTGGGGAACGTTTCATAAAATAAATTTTTTCCTATGTTCACCAGGATCAATCTATGGAGTCATCTAGCAATGAGAGAAGGGGAGTGCATCTACATACCCTTGTAGATCGTGTGCGGAAGCGTTCAAGAGAACGAGGTTGAGGGAGTCGTACTCGTCGTGATCCAAATCACTAGAGATCCTAGCGCCGAATGGACGGCACCTCCGCATTTAACACACGTACGGTTGGGAAGACGTCTCCTCCTTCTTGATCCAGCAAGGGGGAAGGAGAGGTTGATGAAGATCCAGCAGCACGACGGCGTGGTGGTGGATGCAGCACGATCACGGCAGGGCTTCGCCAAGCTTCTGCGAGAGGGAGAGGTGTAGCAGGGGAGAGGGAGGCGCCAAGACTTGGGGTGCGGCTGCCCTCCCTCCCCCCCCCTTTATATAGGCCCTCTGGGGGGCGCCAGCCCTAGGAGATTAGATCTCCAAGGGGGGGCGCGGCCAAGGGGTGGCTTGCCCCCCAAGGCAAGTGGAGGCGCCCCCACCCTAGGGTTTCCAAGCCTAGGCGCAGGGGGGCCCAAGGGGGGTGCACCAGTGCACCAGGGGCTGGTTCCCCTCCCCACTTCAGCCCACGGGGCCCTCCGGGATAGGTGGCCCCACCTGGTGGACCCCCGGGACCCTTCCGGTGGTCCCGGTACAATACTGGTGACCCCCAAAACTTCCCCGATGGCCGAAACCGCACTTCCTATATATAATTCTTCACCTCCGGACCATTCCGGAACTCCTCGTGACGTCCGGGATCTCATCCGGGACTCCGAACAACTTTCGGGTTACTGCATACTCATATCTCTACAACCCTAGCGTCACCGAACCTTAAGTGTGTAGACCCTACGGGTACGGGAGACATGCAGACATGACCGAGACGCCTCTCCGGTCAATAACCAATAGCGGGATCTGGATACCCATGTTGGCTCCCACATGCTCCTCGATGATCTCATCGATTGAACCACGATGTCGAGGATTCAATCAATCCTGTATACAATTCCCTTTGTCAATCGGTACGTTACTTGCCCGAGACTCGATCGTCGGTATCCCAATACCTCGTTCAATCCCGTTACCGGCAGGTCACTTTACTCGTACCGTAATGCATGATCCCGTGACCAGACACTTGGTCACATTGAGCACATTATGATGATGCATTACCGAGTGGGCCCAGGGATACCTCTCCATCTTACGGAGTGACAAATCCTAGTCTCGATTCGTTCCAACCCAACAGACACTTTCGGAGATACCCGTAGTGCACCTTTATAGTCACCCAATTACGTTGTGACGTTTGGCACACCCAAAGAACTCCTACGGTATCCAGGAGTTTCACAATCTCATGGTCTAAGGAAATGATACTTGACATTTGGAAAAGCTCTAGCGAAACGAACTACACGATCTTTGTGCTATGCTTATGATTGGGTCTTGTCCATCACATCATTCTCCTAATGATGTGATCCCGTTATCAATGACATCCAATGTCCATAGTCAGGAAACCATGACTATCTACTGACCAACGAGCTAGTCAACTAGAGGCTCACTAGGGATTTGTTGTGGTCTATGCATTCACACATGTATTACGATTTCCGGATAATACAATTATAGCATGAACAATAGACAATTATCATGAACAAAGAAATATAATAATAACCATTTTAGTATTGCCTCTAGGGCATATTTCCAATAGTCTCCCACTTGCACTAGAGTCAATAATCTAGTTACATTGTGATGTATCGAACACCCATTGCGTTCTGGTGTTGATCATGTTTTGCTCTAGGGAGAGGTTTAGTCAACGGATCTGCTACATTTAGATCCATATGTACTTTACAAATATCTATGTCTCCATCTTGAACATTTTCACGAATGGAGTTGAAGCGACGCTTGATGTGCCTGGTCTTCTTGTGAAACCTGGGCTCCTTGGCAAGTGCAATAGCTCCAGTTTTGTCACAGAAGAGTGTGATCGGCCCCGACGCATTGGGTATGACTCCTAGATCGATGATGAACTCCTTCACCCAGATAGCTTCATGCGCTGCCTCCGAGGCTGCCATGTACTCCACTTCACATGTAGATCCCGCCACGACGCTATGCTTGCAACTGCACCAGCTTACTGCCCCACCATTCAAAATATACACGTATCTGGTTTGTAACTTAGAGTCATCCAGATCTGTGTCGAAGCTAGCGTCGACGTAACCCTTTACGACGAGCTCTTCGTCACCTCCATATACGAGAAACATATCCTTAGTCCTTTTCAGGTACTTAAGGATGTTCTTGACCGCTGTCCAGTGTTCCATGCCGGGATTACTTTGGTACCTTCCTACCAAACTTACGGCAAGGTTTATATTAGGTCTGGTACAGGTCATGGCATACATGATAGACCCTATGGCTGAGGCATAGGGGACGACACTCATCTTTTCTCTATCTTCTGCCGTGGTCGGGCACTGAGCCGAGCTCAATTTCACACCGTGCAACACATGCAAGAACCCCTTCTTGGACTGATCCATATTGAACTTCTTCAATATCTTATCAAGGTATGTGCTTTTTGAAAGACCTATGAGGCGTCTTGATCTATCTCTATAGATTTTGATGCCTAATATGTAAGCAGCTTCTCCAAGGTCCTTCATTGAAAAACACTTATTCAAGTAGGCCTTAATGTTGTCCAAAAGTTCTATATCATTTCCCATCAAAAGTATGTCATCCACATATAATATGAGAAATGCTACAGAGCTCCCACTCACTTTCTTGTAAACGCAGTTTTCTCCATAAGTCTGCATAAACCCAAACGCTTTGATCATCTCATTAAAGCGAATGTTCCAACTCCGAGATGCTTGCACCAGCCCATAGATGGAGCGCTGGAGCTTGCATACCTTGTTAGCATTCTTAGGGTCGACAAAACCTTCCGGCTGCATCATATACAGTTCTTCCTTAAGGTGACCGTCAAGGAATGCCGTTTTGATGTCCATTTGCCATATCTCATAATCATAGTATGCGGCAATTGCTAACATGATTCAGACGGACTTCAGCTTCGCTATGGGAGAGAATGTCTCATCGTAGTCAATCCCTTGAACTTGTCGATAACCCTTAGCGACAAGTCGAGCTTTATATATGGTAACATTACCATCCGCGTCCGTCTTCTTCTTAAAGATCCATTTGTTTTCTATCGCTCGCCGATCATCAGGCAAGTCTGTCAAAGTCCATACTTTGTTTTCATACATGGATCCTATCTCAGATTGCATGGCTTCAAGCCATTTGTTGGAATCTGGGCCCGCCATCACTTCTTCATAGTTCGAAGGTTCACCGTTGTCTAACAACATGATTTCCAAGACAGGGTTGCCGTACCACTCTGGCGCGGAACGAGTCCTTGTGGATCTTCGAAGTTCAGTAGGAGCTTGATCCGAAGTATCTTGATCATCATCATTAACCTCCTCTCTTGTCGGTGCAGGCACCATAGGAACATCTTCCTGAGTTGCGCTACTTACCGTTTCAAGAGGTAGTACTTCATCAAGTTCTACTTTCCTCCCACTTAATTCTTTCGAGAGGAACTCTTTCTCCAGAAAGGACCTGTTCTTGGCAACAAAGATCTTGCCCTCGGATCTTAAGTAGAAGGTATACCCAATGGTTTCCTTAGGGTATCCTATGAAGACGCATTTTTCCGACTTGGGTTCGAGCTTCTCAGGTTGAAGTTTCTTGACATAAGCATCGCATCCCCAAACTTTTAGAAATGACAGCTTAGGTTTCTTCCCAAACCATAATTCATACGGTGTCGTCTCAACGGATTTAGATGGTGCCCTATTTAAAGTGAATGTAGCTGTCTCTAGAGCGTATCCCCAAAATGATAGCGGTAAATCGGTAAGTGACATCATAGATCGCACCATATCCTATAGAGTGCGATTATGACGTTTGGACACACCATTTCGCTGATGTGTTCCAGGCGGCGTGAGCTGTGAAACGATTCCACATTTCCTTAAGTGCGTACCAAATTCGTGACTTAAATATTCTCCCCCACGATCTTACTGTAAGAACTTTATCTTTCGGTCATGTTGATTCTCTACCTCATTCTGAAATTCCTTGAACTTTTCAAAGGTCTCAGACTTGTGTTTCATCAAGTAGACATACCCATATCTACTTAAGTCATCAGTGAGAGTGAGAACATAATGATATCCTCCGTGAGCCTCAACGCTCATTCGACCGCACACATCAGTATGTATGATTTCCAATAAGTTGGTTGCCCGCTCCATTGTTCCGGAGAACGGAGTCTTGGTCATTTTGCCCATGAGGCATGGCTCGCATGTGTCAAACGATTCATAATCTAGAGACTCTAAAAGTCCATCAGCATGGAGCTTCTTCATGCGCTTGACACCAATGTGACCAAGGCGGAAGTGCCACAAGTATGTGGGACTATCGTTATCAACTTTACATCTTTTGGTATTCACACTATGAATATGTGTAACATTACGCTCGAGATTCATTAAGAATAAACCATTCACCAGCGGGGCATGACCATAAAACATGTCACTCATATAAATAGAACAACCATTATTCTCGGATTTAAATGAGTAGCCATCTCAAATTAAACGAGATCCTGATACAATGTTCATGCTCAAAGCTGGTACTAAATAACAATTATTGAGGTTTAAAACTAATCCCGTAGGTAAATGTAGAGGTAGCGTGCCGACGGCGATCACATCGACCTTGGAACCATTCCCGACGCGCATCGTCACCTCGTCCTTCGCCAGTCTCCGCTTATTCCGCAGCTCCTGCTTTGAGTTATAAATATGAGCAACCGCACCGGTCTAAAATACCCAGGAGCTACTACGAGCACTGGTAAGGTACACATCAATTACATGTATATCACATATACCTTTGGTTTTGCCGGCCTTCTTGTCCGCTAAGTACTTGGGGCAGTTCCACTTCCAGTGACCACTTCCCTTGCAATAAAAGCACTCAGTCTCAGGCTTGGGTCCATTGTTTGACTTCTTCCCAGCAACTGGCTTACCGGGCGCGGCAACTCCCTTGCCGTCCTTCTTGAAGTTCTTCTTACCCTTGCCTTTCTTGAACTTAGTGGATTTATTCACCATCAACACTTGATGTTCCTTTTTGATCTCTACCTCTGCTGATTTCAGCATTGAATATACCTCAGGAATGGTCTTTTCCATCCCCTGCATATTGAAGTTCATCACAAAGCTCTTGTATCTTGGTGGGAGCGACTGGAGGATTCTGTCAATGACCGCGTCATCCAGGAGATTAACTCCCAGCTGAGTCAAGCGGTTGTGCAACCCAGACATCTTGAGTATGTGCTCACTAACAGAACTGTTTTCCTCCATCTTATAGCTGAAGAACTTGTCGGAGACTTCATATCTCTAGACCCGGGCATGAGCTTGGAAAACCATTTTCAGCTCTTCGAACTTCTCATATGCTACGTGTTGCTCAAAACGCTTTTGGAGCCCGGGTTCTAAGCTGTAAAGCATGCCGCACTGAACGAGGGAGTAATCATCAATACGAGACTACCAAGCGTTCATAACGTCTTGGTTCTCTGGGATTGGTGCTTCACCTAGCGGTGCTTCTAGGACATAATCTTTCTTGGCAGCTATGAGGATGATCCTCAGGTTCCGGACCTAGTCCGTATAGTTGCTGCCATCATCTTTCAGTTTGGTTTTCTCTAGGAACGCGTTGAAGTTGAGGTGGACATGAGCGTTGGCCATTTGATCTACAAGACATTTTGCAAAGGTTTTAGACTAAGTTCATGATAATTAAGTTCATCTAATCAAATTATTCAATGAACTCCCACTTAGACAGACATCCCTCTAGTCATCTAAGTGAAACATGATCCGAGTCAACTAGGCCGTGTCCAATCATCACGTGAGACGGACTAGTTAACATCGGTGAACATCTTCATGTTGATCGCATCTTCTATACGACTCATGCTCGACCTTTCGGTCTTCCGTGTTCCGAGGCCATGTCTGTACATGCTAGGCTCATCAAGTCAACCTAAGTGTATTGCGTGTGTAAATCTGGCTTACACCCGTTGTATTCGAACGTTAGGATCTATCACACCCGATCATCACGTGGTGCTTCGAAACAACGAACCTTCGCAACGGTGCACAGTTAGGGGGAACACTTTTCTTGAAATTATTTCGAGGGATTATCTTATTTAAGCTACCGTCGTTCTAAGCAAATAAGATGTAAAACATGATAAACATCACATGCAATCAAATAGTGACATGATATGACCAATATCATATTGCTTCTTTGATCTCCATCTTCGGGGCGCCATGATCATCTTCGTCACCGGCATGACACCATGATCTCCATCATCGTGTCTTCATGAAGTTGTCACACCAACGACTACTTCTACTTCTATGGCTAACGCATTTAGCAATAAAGTAAAGTAATTTGCATGGCATTCTTCAATGACACGCAGGTCATACAAAAAATAAAGACAACTCCTATGGCTCCTGCCGGTTGTCATACTCATCGACATCCAAGTCGTGATTCCTATTACAAGAACATGATCATCTCATACATCACATATATCATTCATCACATCCTTTGGCCATATCACATCACAAAACACTTGCTGCAAAAACAAGTTAGACGTCCTCTAATTGTTGTTGCAAGTTTTTACGTGGCTTCTATAGGTGTTCTAGCAAGAACGTTTCTTACCTACGTAAAACCACAACGTGATATGCCAATTTCTATTTACCCTTCATAAGGACCCTTTTCATCGAATCTGCTCCAACTAAAGTGGGAGAGACAGACACCCGCTAGCCACCTTATGCAACTAGTGCATGTCAGTCGGTGGAACCTGTCTCACGTAAGCGTACGTGTATGGTCGGTCCAGGACGCTTCATCCCATGATGCCGCCGAAGCAAGATAAGACTAGTAGTGGCAAGAAAATTAACAACATCTACGCCCACAACTGCTTTGTGTTCTACTCGTGCATAGTAACTACGCATAGACCTAGCTCATGATGCCACTGTTGGGGAACGTTGCATAAAATAAAAATTTTCCTACGTTCACCAAGATCAATCTATGGAGTCATCTAGCAACGAGAGAAGGGGAGTGCATCTACATACCCTTGTAGATCATGTGCAGAAGCGTTCAAGAGAACGAGGTTGAGGGAGTCGTACTCGTCGTGATCCAAATCACCGGAGATCCTAGCACCGAACGGACGGCACCTCCGCGTTCAACACACGTACGGTTGGGAAGACGTCTCCTCCTTATTGATCCAGCAAGGGGGAAGGAGAGGTTGATGAAGATACAACAGCACGACGGCGTGGTGGTGGATGCAGCACGATCACGGCAGGGCTTCGCCAAGCTTCTGCGAGAGGGAGAGGTGTAGCAGGGGAGAGGGAGGCGCCAAGACTTGGGGTGCGGCTGCCCTCCCTCCACCCATATTTATATAGGCCCCCTAGGGGGCGCCGGCCCTAGGAGATGAGATCTCCAAGGGGGGCGGCGGCCAAGGGGTGGCTTGCCCCCCAAGGCAAGTGGAGGCGCCCCCCCCCCCCACCTTAGGGTTTCCAATCCTAGGCGCAGGGGGGGCCAAGGGGGGCGCACCAGCCCACCAGGGGCTGGTTCCCCTCCCCATTTCAGCCCACGGGGCTCTTCGGGATAGGTGGCCCCACCCGGTGGACCCTCGGGACCCTTCCGGTGGTCCCAGTACAATACCGGTGACCCCCGAAACTTTCCCGATGGCCGAAACTGCACTTCCTACATATAATTCTTCACCTCCGGACCATTTCGGAACTCCTCGTGACGTCCGGGATCTCATCCGGGACTCCGAATAACTTTTGGGTTACTGCATACTCATATCTCTACAACCCTAGCGTCACCGAACCTTAAGTGTGTAGACCCTACGGGTTCGGGAGACATGCAGACATGACCGAGACGCCTCTCCGATCAATAACCAATAGCGGGATCTGGATATCCATGTTGGCTCCCACATGCTCCTCGATGATCTCATCGGTTGAACCACGATGTCGAGGATTCAATCAATCCCGTATACAATTCCCTTTGTCAATCGGTATGTTACTTGCCCGAGACTCGATCGTCGGTATCCCAATACCTCGTTCAATCTCGTTACCGGCAGGTCACTTTACTCGTACCGTAATGCATGATCCCGTGACCAGACACTTGGTCAGATTGAGCTCATTATGATGATGCATTACCGAGTGGGCCCAGAGATACCTCTCCATCTTACGGAGTGACAAATCCCAGTCTCGATTCGTGCCAACCCAGCAGACACTTTCGGAGATACCTGTAGTGCACCTTTATAGTCACCCAGTTACGTTGTGACATTTGGCACACCCAAAGCACTCCTACGGTATCCAGGAGTTGCACAATCTCATGGTCTAAGGAAATGATACTTGACATTTGGAAAAGCTCTAGCGAAACGAACTACACGATCTTTGTGCTATGCTTATGATTGGGTCTTGTCCATCACATCATTCTCCTAATGATGTGATCCCATTATCAATGTCATCCAATGTCCATAGTCAGGAAATCATGACTATCTGTTGATCAACGAGCTAGTCAACTAGAGGCTCACTAGGGACTTGTTGTGGTCTATGCATTCACACATGTATTACGATTTGCGGATAATACAATTATAGCATGAACAATAGACAATTATCATGAACAAAGAAATATAATAATAACCATTTTATTATTGCCTCTAGGGCATATTTCCAACAATCATCTGTCCTTTCGAAGGATATATATATATATATATATATATATATATATATACCAAGGCGGCAAGCAGTACAGACGTGTGGGGGAATCTCTAGATGTTCTTCTTAATGATCATTCTACCTGTCCTCGGGGCCCGCACGTAGCTCCCCCTTGGTCTTGGCAGGTTAAACAACCATATTGTTTATTGCACTGTTTGTACAAATACGCTTTGACGTATTAATCAAACTACAATAAAAACAGTTTACGGCCCAACTTATGTGGCGTTAGCTTACTACTTCATTTTATTTTGTTATTCTTATCGATTGCACCCGTACACTTTGGTATGCTTTAAATTTGCCAGGGGCTTCATTATGCTCCATACTGTGGCAACAAAGTCTGAACACTTTTTACAGTATAGTTCGGCACCCTGAATTTTAGCATTATATGCATTGGCTCCGAATCATGTCTTTGGTCAATAGTTGGGTTGCCCGACTCCTGTGCTTACTACCTTACGTTACGCTCTATCGGCTAGGGTAGTAAAGGGAGAACTACTGCGATTGTGTTTCTGGTTTATCCGAGCAAACACCTCAGTAGAGAAAGCCGAAAATTGACTGTCATGATGTGGCGAGAGTTGGTCAGCTATTCGGAGGTTCAAAATCTTTTGTGATTTTTGCAGCCTTGTGCGACGAATCAGCCTTCACCCGATCAGGTGTCTACAACACCCTAGTCCGGATCAAATACTAACTAGGGGATGCGCCTACATTTCTATTTGTCAAACTCCTATGGCTAAGTGAGGGTGATAAAGCCACATAGTCCGATTGCCTGGTTCATTGCGCTAAACACCTCCTTTAAGGACCAATTTTTTTGGATAAAGAGTGTTTAGATTCATCCCGAACACCCCCGTACTACCTATGTGGGGGCTGAAGCCGACAACTAGCCAACTCTCAGATTTAACAAAACGGCTGCACAGGAGGTAAAATTTTAAATAAGAAGTATTATATTACATAACGACTCTGTTTCATAATACAGGAAGGGACAATTTGAATAACTTCATTCAAAGATAATGTCTTCTGAACACTGCCCCTCTACAATGCGGGATCCCTTTAGGACATCTTCAAAATACCGCTCGGGTGTGCAGTGCTCCTTGCCCCCGGGCGGTCCCTCGGTCGCAAGCTTCACGACGTCCATCTTCGCCCACTGAATCTTGACACGGGCGAAGGCCATCCGTGCCTTCAATACAGACCGACCGCTTAATGGCATCAAGCCGAGGGCAGGCATTGACCAGCCGCTTCACGACCCCGAAGTAGCTGTTGGGTATGGCTTCGGTAGGCCATAGCCGAATTATTAAATCCTTCATGGCTAGTTCGGCCACCCTATGCAGTTCGACCAGCTGTTTTAGCTGATCGCTAAAGGGCACAGGATGTTCTGGCGCAAGGTATTGCAACCAAAATAGCTTCTTCATGGAGCTCCCCTCTTCGTCACAGAAGAACTATGTAGCGTTAGAAACACTGCGCGGCAGATCCGCAAACGCCCCTGGAGAACTCGAAATCCAGGTTAGTAAGAGATACCTTTTCTTCACATACTTGCTCTGCATAATAAAGGACTTACCCGTCGTGATTTTTCTGGCCTCCTGGATTTCCCGGAGGGCGCCCTGGGCTTCAATCCGGGCATCGTGTGCGCTTTGGCGGGCCTTGGCGAGTTCGGACTCTTGATCCGCAATGTTGCGCTCCAAGGACTCGCATTTCTTCACGGCGGCCTGGAGCTCCTGCTGGACCTCACCGACCCTGGCCTCATGCTTTTCACGGGCGGCTTGTTCCTTGCCCGCTCTCTCCTCGGCCTTGGCCAGCGCCTTCTTGTGGGTCTCCACCTCGGTCGCCACTCCTAACAAATATCATGGCACTTTGGTCAGCACAAATCATTCATTCTTTCTGAATATACACAAGGTTATTGCATACCTTGATTGTCCTCCAGCTGTTTTTTCACACGGCTGAGCTCTTCCTCGGTCCGCTCCAGACTCTGCTTCAGTCCGGAGACCTCAGCAGCATGAGAGGTCGCAGCCAGCAATGACGCCTGCTTATTCATATAGACATGTTCGGTTAGTCTCCTGCGAAAGTTATTTGATCCTTTGTCCGGCTTTTCTTTTCGAACACCAGACAGAGTCTCAGGGGCTACTGTCTATACTATGACATTCTTTTTATATAATTGTGTCTCTTACCTCAAAACCTGTTAGAAGGCTGGTACAGGCGTCGGTCAGTCCACTCTTAACGGACTGAACCCTCTCAACCACCGTACCCATAAGGATACGGTGTTCCTCAACAATGGAAGAGCCTTGCAGTGCTTCCAGCAAATTATCCGGTGCCTCTG
The DNA here is from genome assembly GCA_963921465.1 of Triticum timopheevii. Classification (NCBI taxonomy): domain Eukaryota; kingdom Viridiplantae; phylum Streptophyta; class Magnoliopsida; order Poales; family Poaceae; genus Triticum; species Triticum timopheevii. The sequence goes on from OY997264.1 coordinate 108,513,029, forward strand.
GATGGACAGAGGTCACCGACGGAATAGGCGCACCTCCTTCTTTTGAAAGAGGCTGCTTGCCTGATTCCAGAGCCATATAGGTCTCCGGAATTGTATTCGGCTAGGGGCCGAATTGGATAAAGCCCCCATCGCCAGTCTCCATGGAGATTTGCTCCCCCATGTGTCCAGCGACCGAGGTTTCACCCTCTGCCGCCGCCTTGACGGCCTCCTGCGTCTCTCCCTGGCCTGGGGTCCTTCAGGACAACACCTCGGTGTCATCCATGGCCTTGGGAGAGGAGGCCACCGGAAGGGACCCGCTGTCCATCACCTTCGGGTCCAGCAATTCCCCGTAGATGAGGATCGCTGGAGGACGGAACGGGCCAGGCTGCAGCATATGATTTGACATGTTAAAACCATGAAGTAAAAGAGCCAGATATATCTATGAGTACTTACGATTCGGCTAGGGGCTTATCCCTGGGGCGCCATTCGGAGCTGCTATCGATGTCCCACACGGAGTTGTCTGCGAGGGAGACCCTCCCCTTCTTGGGCGCCTCAGCCTCCAGATGCGTGGAGGCCGCCCTCTTCTTCCTTCCCCCCTCAGGGGGAGAGTTTCTTTCTTCCTCCTCCTCTTCCTCGTCGTCGGTGGCGGGAGGGGAATGGGTTTCAGCGTCTTCAAACATCATGTCTGAAGTGCCCTTATGGCGGAGGCCACCTCTGGCCCCCTTGGCCTTCTTCTCCGGCGCTTGATTGGGCGCCGAAACCAGCATCTTCGTCAGAAGTGGAATTGCTGGGTCTTCGGGCAACGGAGCCGGGCACTGAATCCGCTCCGCCTTCTTTGTTCAGCCCTGAGAGAATCAATAAGGAGGCTTAGGCGTCTTCCTTGAGTATGCAAGTAAAGGATACACCTTGAAATACAAAAAACTTACCGGACTAGCGGGATGGGCCAGGTCGTGCCCATGGTCCTCGGTCATATCCGGCCACGTCTCATTGGACTTGAAAAGCACCTTCCAGATGTCTTCGTGCTAGTGCCGAAGAACTTCAGCAAGGTCTGGCGCTTGGCCGGATTGAACTCCCACAAATGTCAAGTCCGGCTTTGGCACGGAAGGATCCGGCGAACAAGCATCACCTGGATCATATTGACAAGCTTAATGTTCTTGTCTACCATGCTCCTGATGCGTGTCTGGAGTGCTGTCAGCTCGTCCGACGAAGACCAGTCCAGGCCCTTCACTAGACAGGAGGTGAGCCGCATCGGGGCTCCGGACTGGAATTCGGGAGCCGCGGCCCAGGTGGCGTCGCGCGGCTCTGTGTCGTAGAACCACTGTTGTTGCCACCCTTTGACGGTCTCCACTAAAGTGCCTTTTGACCATATAACGTTGGGCATCTTGCTCACCATGGCACCTCCGCACTCCGCGTGTTGACTACCCACGACATTCGGCTTCACATTGAAGATCTTTAACCATAATCTGAAGTGGGGTGGGATGCGGAGGAAGGCCTCGCACACGATGATGAATGCCGAGATGTTGAGGAAGGAGTTGGGGGCAGATCGTGGAAATCCAGCCCGTAATAAAACATGAGTCCATGGACAAATGGGTGGAGAGGGAATCCCAATCCACGGACTAAATGAGGGATGAACACTACCCTCTCATGGGGCTCCGGGGTGGGGACGATCTGTCCCTTGGCCGGAAGCCAGTGATCGACTTCCTTGGCCAAATACCCAGCCTCCCGGAGCTTGATAATTTCCTTCTCCTTCACGGAGGAGGACATCCACTTGCCCTGTGCTCCGGATCCGGACATGATCGGAGTGCTTTCTTGAGGCGGAGAGGATGAAGACTTGGTCGTTGGAGCTCGAGAATGGGTGGGCAGAGAGAGAGAAGGCGTGGGTGAAGGGGGGTGAATCCTTATCTCCTTATAAAGGTAGCGAATATCAAGCGCCTACCCACTCGCCTTAAAACTTGCCTATTCCCCAAGGACCATGCAGACGGCACGGTTGGGTTACCACGCCCGTATTGATGAGAATCCTGCGATAAGGGGACACGATCTCTGCTTCAACAAGACGTGCCAATAAAACCGCATCTCGAAACATGGGGCGGGAGGCTAAAAACGGTTCGAAATAATGACCGGGCTGGGACGTGATGTCACGCTACAAAAATTGTCAACAGATTGGACTCGTGAAATACTATATTCTCCGCGGTTGTGTGTGGTACTTGTTTTGCAGAGCCGGACACGTTTTCTGTGTTCAAAGGATGCTTTGGAGTATTCAGAGGGGGAACCCGCCTTGCAATGCCGAAGACAATCTGCGCGCCGGACACCTCGTCATTGAAGCCTGGTTCAGGGGCTACTGAGGGAGTCCTGGATTAAGGGGTCCTCGGGCGTCCGACCTGTTGGACATGGACCGAATTAATGGGCCGTGAAGATACAAGACAGAAGACTCTCTCTCCCGTGTCCGGATGGGACTCTCCTTGGCGTGGATGGCAAGCCTAGCTTTCGGATATGAAGATTCATTTCTCTGTAACCGACTTTGTACAACCCTAGTCCCCTCCAGTGTCTATATAAACTGGAGGGTTTAGTCCGTAGAGGCAATCACAATCATACAAGCTAGACTTCTAGGGTTTAGCCATTACGATCTTGTGGTAGATCAACTCTTGCAATACTCATATTCATCAAGATCAATCAATCACAAAGTAGGGTATTACCTCCATAGAGAGGGCCCGAACCTGGGTAAACATCGTGTCCCCTGTCTCCTGTTACCATCGACCTTAGACGCACAGTTCGGGACCCCCTATCCGAGATCCGCCGGTTTTGACACCGACACCCACCCCTTGTGCAATTTGGATTGGCAGGGGGCGCCACCTCCTGGCCGGCCCTCTCTCTTCTCCACTAATGCCCATGGTGCCCATTAACCTCCCGGGAGGGTTCCGGTAACCCCCGGTACTCCAAAACTTATCCAAAACGACCCGAACCATTCCGGTGTCCGAATATAACCTTCCAATATATGAATCTTTACATCTCAACCATTTTGAGACTCCTCGTCATGTCTGTGATCTCATCCGGGACTTCGATCAAACTTCGGTTCATCAAATCACATAACTCATAATACAAATCGTCATCGAACGTTAAGCGTGCAGACCCTACAGGTTCAAGAACTATGTATACATGACCGAGACACATCTTCGGTCAATAACCAATAGCGGAACATGACCGAGACACATCTACGAAGATCTTTATCGGTCAAACCGCATAACAACATACGTTGTTCCCTTTGTCATCGGTATGTTACTTGCCCGAGATTCGATCGTCGGTATCATCATACCTAGTTCAATATCGTTACCGCCAAGTCTCTTTACTCGTTCCGTAATACATCATCCCGCAACTAACTCATTAGTCACATTGCTTGCAAGGCTTATAGTGATGTGTATTACCTAGAGGGCCCAGAGATACCTCTCCGATACACGGAGTGACAAATCCTAATCTTGATCTATGCCAACTCAACAAACACCACCGGAGACACATGTAGAGCATCTTTATAGTCACCTAGTTATGTTGTGACATTTGATAGTACACAAGGTGTTCCTCCGGTATTCGGGAGTTGCATAATCTCATAGTCAGAGGAACATGTATAAGTCATGAAGAAAGCAATAGCAATAAAACTAAACGATCATTATGCTAAGCTAACGGATGGGTCTTACCCATCACATCATTCTCTAATGATGTGATCCCGTTCATCAAATGACAACACATGTCTATGGTTAGGAAACTTAACCATCTTTGATTAACGATCTAGTCAAGTAGATGCATACTAGGGACACTCTGTTTGTCTATGTATTCACACATGTACTAAGTTTCCGGTTAATACAATTCTAGCATGAATAATAAACATTTATCATGATATAAGGAAATATAAATAACAATTTTATTATTGCCTCTAGGGCATATTTCCTTCACCAATGCCCCAGGGGAAAGGGTTGGGGTTGGAGTTGGAGTTCATGTCGAGGGGGAGGTGGTGAAACAGAGAGGTGGAAGAGGAGAGGTGGTGAAACATAGGGGGGTTTGAGTGCGGTGCTGGGTTAGTGGGGTGGGTTAATATAGGAGCGTTAGGCCGATATGAATGAATGTTGACCACTGACCTGCGTGTTGTTCATAATGCAGATGGACAAGGGCAAGGAGGTGGTGCCACCATTGGAGAAGGGCAAGGAGGTTGTGCCTCCATTGGTTGAAGTGTCGGTGCATGATCACCCAAGCCCCAAGCGGAGGAACTATGGCCACTACCATCAGGAGTCAGGACCAAACCACTTCTGCAAGGTTATCCTTGCTCCAAAGCTGGAGAGTCTGCCATTGCCTCTGGACTTCACGAAGTACTTCCCCGCCATCCCTATAGAGTTCAAACTCAAGAAGAACACCGGCTGCACATGAAGGGTGACGGTGAGGGTGATCAACGTCAGGGTCACCCTTGATCAGGGTTGGGCCACCTTCGCCGCAGTTCACCAGATTATGATCGGGTACATGCTAACGTTCAAGTTGCTGACCCCCGACACCATGAAGGTGATCGTCTTCAACCACGAGGGCGTGGAGGTGGTTACCAAGTGCAAGGAGCACGACAACACCTTCGCCATGACCGCCTGAGCTCCTGTTGCCCATTCCTTGTTGGTTCTTTCTTTAAGACTTGGGTTTCGTTTAAAACTTATCGTACTACTTTGGTTTAATACTTGTGATGCGTGTTTAAGACTTGTGTTTGTGCCTAATATTGTTCTGTAGCTACTAGTTTAGTTGTTGGTAGTTTATTGTAGTTTATTGTGCCTTTGGTAACCTCACCATATTGAGAAGGAGGTTACCACAACTTGGATGTAACCAAATAACCGGACTTGTGTTTTCCCTCAAACAAGTCGGCAACCAAATAGCAGGCCTTCCGTTTTAGCACATATAGGCAAAGGGGGTGCATGCAACCAATCAACATGCAGATATTGGTTTTTACCTACATATGCTCAGCCAAGCCCAAGAGGTAACCAAACGCGCCCTACATGGCTCAAGCCAGATTGCCGGTGAGCTCGCGCCCACGGTTACCTGACCTGACGTACTACATACTCCCTCCGTCCCAAAATAAGTGTCTTGAGCTTAGTATAAATTTGTATTAGAGTTAGTACAAAGTTGAGACACTTATGGGATGAAGGGAGTACTTCTTGTTAAAAATATGTGAAATAAATCATCATAAAAATTACGAAAGAGACAAATTTGGCATAGCTGCAGACGATCCTCCCCATTTGCTAAATCAACATAGAACAGATTGACGCCAAGCCCGCCAAATTGACAAGCCCGCCAAGGCAAGCCGAACACCCCTGCCAGGCTGCCACCAGTCTGTGCTAGCAACTTCATCATAGTCTATTTCGGCTACCCGTGGTGCCTTTATATAATATAAGCTCATATTACAAGTGTTCGACTAACACCTAAATCGCCTGTGTTAACTGCATCCCTATACACATATTCGACACAATTTTAACACTTCCAAAAAAAAATAACTAGTCATGTACTACCACTGAACCCCAAGATTCTGAGAAACTTCTCACCACGCTTCGATGTTCTGCTTCTACATATCCCTCTACATTTACAAGCTACAGATGAAAGAATCACATATCTGTCGTGGCAAAAACCATCCCATTGGCTGGATGCCTGAAGCCATTCAAATGCTGACAACACTATACATACATCAGCTTGTATGAATAATGTCTAGCTGGAACTGCTCGGATCAGTCTGCACGCTATGATCCGCAATGATGATATCGACAGGGTTCTTCGACGTGATAACATTACTCGCAAGATGCAATTGGAGCCGCTCGACGCTCTGGGCCATGACGATTCTGCAGGTGCTCCAGTCGTCTGCTGCTATCTCAACACCCATGTAGGTCAGATGGTCTGAGGCGCTCAGGGACAATGCAAACACACTCCTGCAAATGCAGAGACAGGGAGCAGCCGAACAGATGTCAGGACTTCAGAACAGGAGTTAGGGTGAGTTGACCAAATTGATGCTACCGGATAGATGAATGGGCTCCCACCTGCAACAATCTGGATCTTCTCCGCTGCCTTTGCAAACTCGGAAGGTTGTGTTACCATCAACATCATGTTCCCATACCTGAAATTCGAATGCACATTGGATGGTGATTCAATGATGTATTACAGATTCATAGTAAGAAATCTTTCCAAAATCAATTCAGAGCGAGATGTTCATATATATAGTCTGGTTAAAACAGAGACAATGCAATGGTCAACTACTGCATTTCAAAATAGTAATGCATGGTGACTAATGTTATGCATGGTAACTGGTGTTCAAGTGTATTGTATCGCACATCATGCGGATGTTTATATCACTTTGGGAGTACCAGGTGTCCCGCTGATTCTGTGCTCTGTCATCAGTGTCCAATTACAAAATATCTAGAGTGCATTTGGTTGAAAAGAACAACAAGCATATAATGTTGAGAGAGTTTTGACAATGATCTAGTCATACGCTTTCAAGGTTTATGGAGGGGCATACCTCTCTAGGAAAGTGGTGGTATGTCAGGTGCGGGAGGAAGAAGAAATAAGGGGGCAAATGAGGCACAATATCATGTTCATGTGTCACTCGGATCGCACTGGGCACGTATTGTTCAAAGTAGGAGGCAAAAGCAGCATTGCCGATACGTGGTTGCCCGAAGGTCATGAGATGAACACTGTCACTTCCAAGGCTAATCTGTAAATGGGAAGAACATTTCAAAGATCATGAGTCAGCAAATACAGAAGTGCTTAATGTCGAAAGGTAGTATTCCCTTGTTCATTAAAATAAAATGTGAGCCTTATGCCAAGAACATAATCGCGGAGGCACTCACAGCGAGATCAAGTGCACAGAAAGAAGCCATAGCCCCTCCCATCGAATGCCCTGTAACTATTACGCTAATATCGCCATACAATCTCCTTGCCTAGCGAACAGCATTTGTGATGGCTGGACGTAAAAGTGTATTATTGTAAGCAGAGTAAAATCCAGTGTGGACCTTTAACCAGAACATAAACCTCATCAGAAAATAAATAAAAGCTACTCCTATAAAAGCAGAGTATATATATCAAGTTCGTGCCAAAGACCTTCGCATCGGGCATGTTTGGATAGTTTAGGTCAACCTGCTTCCATACCAGGTCCTTAATCCAGTTCTGTACACTGAATGAGATAATTTAGAAGTGAACAGAGGCGGATATAACCTGAACAAAAGACAGTAAAGCTATGCCAAATTATTCCAAAACCTGTTCTCTTGAGTTCCCCTGATTGTGACGATTACAGCATTGAGATTATGATCAACACCAGTGAATGCCTGTCAGGTTATTTAATTTTAATCGCAAGAACATTTTAGTCCCATGGGGAACAAACTTTGCCACGCAAATTAAGGTAGCAGCAATGTAGCATACAGACCTGCAAGCAGTTCTGGATATCAACAATTATACACCTAATCTCAAAGCCCTGTTTTGAAAAGAGATACCAGCGACATCGGCGGTGAGTTATTTGTAGTAGTTGTATTTAAAGTAAACCAAACGACACAATTAAACAAGATAAATAACAAGACGAGAAACATGATGAGTGAGCGTTGTACTATTAGCTGTCTTACTTTAGTCAAGTCATTACATCTTGAGCATGTCCATGTATATAGAGCTGTTAGGTCCGTCATATACACCTAAGAATGAGAAAAATAATATGAGGATAAATTAATTTTGGTTATACATATATAAGAAATTTAAGATAAAACGGAATTCCAATATTTAATTACAAATTAGTAATGTGCGAATGATAATACAAGAGCCTAGAACGCATGGCAGGTTGAGAGAAAAGAGGATGAAGTAACTTACAGCTGAAGCGTATTCCACGATAGTCTTCGCTAGGGTATAGTTAAAAACAAAAGTCCGGTTGTTGCTGTTGAAACTGGGTCCTGTGAATGAAATTAAGGCATTTTTGCTGATACGGTTGATATGATAATAACCGTTCAAAAAAATTTGATACTCCCTCCGTCCGGAAATACTCGTCGGAGGAATGGATGTATCTAAATGTATTTTAATTCTAGATACATTCATTTTTATGCATTTCTTCGACAAGTATTTCCGGACGGAGGGAGTACATGAAAACAGAATCAGAAGTATTAATCACCGACAAAAAAAATGCGCTATTGAGAGTTCAATAGAAGTACACAAATTTTCCTTTCATCAACAGGCATATATGACACATGATACCACCTGAAATCAAATTCATGTATGTGTTCCATTCCATCTGGTAAAACCGAGAAAAAGGTTCCCGGACGGAATCGGGGAACAAGTTTCTGGTAGACTAGAGCTTGCACCCAAGAGGAAATGCCAATACAGTCACAAAAATGGTGCGGCGAACTGAGAAATACCTCTCCGTCCTCCGTGGGAGGCTGCGGACAGCAGCAAGAGCGCCACCATGGCCGCCGCCGCCGTCGCGACCCACCGCCGGGTCCCCATTTAGAAGCACGCAGCCACCGGATGCGGAGAAATCGGGCGCGGAGAACCGATTCAAGGACCAAGGATGCGTGGTTGAAAACTTGGGCGGAGGATGAAGAGGCGAGGTGGATCAAGCAAGAAAGGGATGAGGAAGGAGGGTGGGATGAGGCGGGGCGCCACGGCTCTGCTCGGGTCGCTGTCGTGTTTGATGCGTGTTTGGTTGGACTGTGTCACCGGAATCGGCCATGGAAAGTCAAGCTGGAGTTCTAGCAGACTCTGCCTGGGCCTGGGTGCAGTGATGCCGGGTCGTTGCAGAGGAGAGAGGTGGTGGGGTCTTGGGTGTGACGTGCCAACGTTACACTGGGTGTCAGGGTTGACGTGTCAACGTTACCCAGAGTTGTCACAGGTTGGTTTTTTCTATAGCCAGCGCCGTGCACGCGTGTTTCTTTTCGAGGAAACATCATCGGGTGTCATAAAACTTGTGTTTGATGTTTAGTTTGGTATTAAAACTTTAAAAATATGAATTTATGGTCACATAACTTGACATGACATGCAAATACGGTGCTTTCTCTCGTATCGGGCTGTACGGCATAGGCATACCCATTTGGCGCCCTATCGCGGGGTAGGCCCATCAGTCAATGTCTTCAAGCGGATTTTTTTGCAGATTACTGCATTGCATTTTATTTATTTACATATAAAATCCCTCAAAAAATGAAAAAAAAAAGCTACAGAGCATGGGCTTCAAACACTGGATGTACTTCTTTTTTTTAGCATCACAAACTTTATTCATCATATGATAGCTAGATCGTTTACATAATGATGAAGAATAAAGCCAGGGATGACAGTTTCCCATGCTTCAGACTTGCCAGAACTAATACAATGTTTTGCTAAATCATCCATGACCGAATTGGCCTCTCTACTACAGTGATCAAAAGTGGTACTAGCAAACTCTCGTGCCAGGAGGGAGCACTCGGCTATGATTGGTACGCCTGTTCCCATATATGTGTTTGGATCAGATATGGCCTCAAGTGCATTGAGACAGTCAGACTCAACTAACAAATTCGTGCACCCCAGATTTGCTCCAAGATTTAACCCACATCGAATAACGATTAGTTCTGCTACTTCTATACTCGCCACATGCGGTAATAGATGTGTCGCTGCACCTAGGAACTTACCGTGGTCATCACGGGCAATGACACCACAAGATCCCGTGAACCTATCCGCATGAAAAGAAGCATCGACATTTATTTTAACAGCTCCCACCACAGGCTTCTTCCATAGGTGGTTCCGCTTGCGAGATGGCTGATTTGGAGTGTTTGCTCGTAAAAAATTTGTTGCTAGCACCCGGATCGTCACAGCTGCGTGTTGAGGCATCTGAATTATCTCACCTTTTGTATGGATTCTCCTTTGCCACCAAATAAACCACATTGCTACAAGGGCGAGGTCAACTATAGGAATGTTATGTACTGACGACTGCATCTGGATCAGTCTGTTAAGGTTAATAGAGCCCGATCGATCCTGGCAAACCACCCGTTCAATCTCCTGTGATAGTCCTAGCTCCGTCCAAATTGTGTGCGCCCCAGTACAAGTGAACAAGCAATGTTGTATATCTTCTAATCCGGTGGAACAGATCGGACATTGCGGGATCAGAGGAATATGTCTATTAGCAAGGACACCATAGCATGGAAGAACCCCCTTCAACACTTTCCAGCCAAAGTGTTTGATCTTCCTTGGTAGTCACAGTTTCCAAAGATCTTTCCAAACTCCATTTAATGAGGCACTACTTGGGCTAGTCCGATTCAAGTGATGTCCGAATTGATGCTCAAATTCAACAGGGTATGCCGAACGCGCGGAAAAGGTCCCAGTCCTTGTATGTTGCAAAGCTACAAAATCTTCAACGACCTCCACATGAAGAGGAATTTGTAGAATTCTATGCACATCGACTGAAAAAAAGACGCTGCGAATAAGTGCCTCATCCCATTGTCCTTTGTGGGGGTCAATTATCTCTTCCACTTTTGTTAGCATAATACCCCCCCCCCTAGGGGTAATAGGCTTTCTGTTCATACTAGTGAGTATCCACGGGTCATGCCAAATGTTAATGTGTGAACCAGAACCCACACGCCATATGTGTCCCCTTCTGGAAGTTTGAATACCAGCTACAATACTCTGCCAAGTGAACAAAGAACCTTTCTTAAGGCTAGATTTCAGAATATCTCCATTGGGATAATATTTTGCCCTCAGAACTCGTCCACACAAAGAATCAGGATTTTGGAGTAGTCGCCAACACTGCTTTGCTAACATAGCAAGATTAAAACTGTGAAGGTCTCTAAACCCCATGCCACCTTTTTTCTTCGGTACACACATTTTTCACTAGGCGAACCAATGCATTTTTTTTCTTCTCCTATCCATCACCCCACCAAAACCCAGAAATTTCATCGGTGATCGATTTACATATACCTTTAGGTAACTTGAACACAAACATAGCATATGATGGAATCGCCTGTGCTACTGATTTCAGAAGAATTTCTTTACCTTGTATTGAGAGGATTTTTTCTTTCCATCCCTTGAGCCTCTGGCATACCCTGTCCACTAAGTGCTGAACAGGATCTACTTCTTACTTCTTAGCGGCTGGCATAGACAGCCACCAGAACTATCCCGCAAAACGTCTAAAAAGACGGACCGTAGAATATATTTTTTATAGCTAAAAGAAATAGGTAAGTTCGGGTCGAACCAGTGAGCTCCTGGTCAAAATTCACGTGTACGTGGGCTAACCACCAGACCAGAACTACACCTTATATTTAAAAAGGGATAAAATAATATTTATGTTGTCAGTTCTTATGTCATGTCTATCGAAAACTATATTAAAAAATGAAACATGTTTCCTTGAAAATAGTGAATTGATACTTACCTATGTTGAATTGATACTGTATTTATGTTGAATTGATACTGTATTTATGTTGAATTGATACTTATTCCAAGATAATAAGAGGGTAACTAAGACTACAAATTTACACACAGTACTTAACTTTAAATATAGCTTCCTCTCAAAAGAAACTTTCTATATAGCTAGCTGGCCTTGGGACTCATAACTTTGAAACTATACAACAAAATGCACTCTTATCTATATTTATCTCTAAGAAACTAAAATCAAGTCTATCTTTGGCTAATTGATGATACATATACTTAGATTGCAATGCCTAAAGGATATCTGAACAGTGTATACAGTGCAAAGGCAACATAAAAGGAAACCCAAAATACACTAAAATATCCACCAAAAAAAATACACAAGAATATAAGTTGTTAAAATTCAAAAAACAAGAATATAAGTTGGTTTCTTAGATAAAACAAAAATAAAGTAATGGACAACAAAACTTCGGGTCCATTTATAGTACTTCTAGCATCCACTTAAAAAAAGGTAATACTCCTAGGTACCGTGAATTTCAAGGCACTATTTGACAGAGGCTTGTGTGGCACCAGTTTAACAGCCTGTAACTTTTGTGGTGGTTAGCTCTATGCCAATGTGACTTAGGTGAGGCAAGAAGCTAAAAAAGTTGACAAGCTACAGTTGAGGATCATGCTGCGCTTAATGAACTTCGGCTGTACTCAGCTTCTTTCTAAATTTGTTGCTGAAAAAAATATAGTACGAAAGTCAGAAAAACTAGTTAGCCAGAAAATTGGCAAAAACTGATCGAGCAATAAGAGTCTACTATATACTTGTAAACTTTCCTAGAAAGTAAAAAAAATGTTTTATTATTTAAGCACTCATTTTCTTAAAAGGCATTTTTCACCGAGCCATCTTTGTCAAAATTGCACAAGCATATGGAGAGTCAAATACAGTTCAAACAATACCTTTCAGTGTTACATTTGTGGAAAAAATCAAAGGGGTAGCAAAATTGACCTTTTTCTATGAAAATATACAAGCACGCACACATCTGGATATTTGTGGATGTTTTTTTAATTCTTACTAGCACAAATGCCCGTGCGTTGCACCGGGCGAAAAAGGGGCACAACCGGCTTCACGTTCCATTCTGCACCATTTTATATATCCAAATTTAATAAATATCGATAATAAGGTTAAGCAGATTAGTGTTTTTATAGCATAGCAAACATGTCCGTGCGTTGCAACGGGAGTTTTAAAAAATAGCACATGCTCCTAACCTTATCCAATAAGCATGGCTAAAGACACCCCCACCCATGAAGTTCAAAATCTAAAAAAAAACAACATCTAAATAGTTGATACATCTGTATGCCCTTACATATCAATCAGAATCTAAGGAGAAGAACCCTCGACACAAAAACTATTGCCAACCATTTCCTAAGCTTTAGAGTAGAATGCAAAATAAAAATTTACATGAATAAAATATAAACATTTTGAATCATGAATAAGTAAATACAGCCATTCGCTAGATTAGGTAAGAAATATATCTAATGTTACAATGGGACAAAAAAATTCATAATCTCCAATGACCATGACAGCGTTTCTTTGCATCACCGATAACATTTTGCCGAACATTTTTGTTCAATTTCATTAATATTTTTTAATACATGATTTTTTAAATAATGAATATTTTTTATTTCCCAAACATTTTTTTTCAAAATTGCAAATATTTTTGAATATTCTAACATTTAAAAAATTACAAATATTTTATGTTTATTGAACATTTATATAATTTTTTAAAATATTGAAATGTATTTTTTTGGCATTATTTTGCTTGGTCCAAACACAAGCATTTTGCATCTAACGAATTCTCTAAAAAAGGTCACACACATCTCGTACCCCCACCCCAAGCTCGGTGCAACACCTTCACATATTTATGCTTGTTGTAACACCCCAAGACCAATTATTTAGTTTTTTACATTATTTATCTTATTATTATATTTTTATTTTATTTTGCATTGCATCATGTCATGATGCTTTAATTTGTAATCTGGTTATTCAAACCCTCAACTTGAACAAAAAATTGCTAACCCAAATTAAATGTGAATTAATAAATTACATGGATCTTTGATCTATTTAAATCGAGAGGAATTCACATGGTGGTTCCCTTTTTATAACCTATGAACCTCCCAATATTATCTGGAACCCATTAACTCCAACCTGAAGAATCTGGGTGTATTTCAAGAGTACGGTTGCTATAGATAAATGGATCAATAATGAAATACTCATTACTGCTACCAAGGTATATTCCATCACAATGCCTGGGCACCTCTAGTCAAGAGTAGGAAGTTGTAGATAAAAGTGATAGGAGGTAGCAAGTATGAGCATGATCTAACAATGGGCCAATTGTAATTTCTGTGAGAGAGAAATGACCCTTGGAGAATAATGCATAGTATATTTTCTCCCATTGCAACGCACAGGCATATTTACGACATCCCAACCCTGAAAAATCTGGGTGTAAGCTAATTGTGACATGTTTCGGTCTCGATTTGTCCGTAAATAACTCGTAACAACTATAACTTACCCAATTCGGTACCAAACATCTTCCATAGATAGAACATTTTCAGCATGCAGAGAGCATAGATCGATACACATTATCCCAGTAATACTACCAGCGATCATCCTTTGTGCTTGCTGAACTTTTACTATGCAGCTAGCTTGCGTGAGTCAGAAACAATGTAACTATGCAAGTGATCTATATTTTTTAATAAGAACAGAAACATATCAAATGATGGTATTATGGTTAAAGAAACCAAAGCAAGTCGCACAAAAGAACAAAGCAAGAAAAGGACTACTCCAGGAACGAGATATCAGACCAATACCAAAGCACACTATCAGCTAAACCAAAAGAAAATATACCTGCAGGAAACTACTTATATAGCTTTGATGCAAAAATTGCCCTATTTTTTTAAGTGCACATCTATGTCTTGCATTTGAGGATAATGACTGAGAACAATTATGTTGAAACTAAACCAGATTAATTAGGAGTACCGAAGCAAATCTCTCGTGCTTTTCTAATAGAAAGTAGGAGTGGCGTAGTTACATGTGAGACGCCGTCCTGAGCCTCACCTAAGCCGCCTCACCACTCTCTCCTGGCTGTAGATTGATATAGTCAAGAATCAAATCGAATTGAATAAAACAACTTTTACATATTGTACAAGGATGTACCTCAAGTGGGCACGGCTAGCAGGACGGCATTCCAGTTAAGTCCATGTTCCGGCGAGATTAGAAGGGCTTGACAGCATGAGATTGGAGGTTGAGGAGGCTTCAGGTGGCGCCCGAGAAGATTGGGACGGATGGGGAGGGGAAGGAGAACAGGCGGATGGCAGAGAGGCGGCGCGCGGCAGCGGCGACGGCTGGCCGGAGAGGCTGCGCGCGGAGGCGGCGGCGGCTGGCCGGAGAGGCCGCGTGCAGAGGCGGCGGCGACGTACCCGTACGCATCGAAGGCGAGCCCTCGTGCTCGTGTGCGTTTTTCTTTTACAATTCTGCTCGCTCGTAAGTATTTTTTTCTCGCTCGTAAGGCCCAGGCCCACCCACGAAACGTTTTCTCTACAGACTTAAAAAAGCACTGCGGGTTGAATGCGTAATTTATCAGAGATTTTTTTATAAAAACGCCGCGACGGTGAACGCGGAGACCCAATCCGTGCTTTATTATTAGAGAGAGACTAGTACACATGTGGCGAGCTACCAGCAGGATAAAGGTTCGAACCAGGTGGCTCCCATTTTTTTGTGAGATTTCGATTTTAATAAGTACGGTCTTCAAAGGATATATAAATTTTATTTGTGCTTGTTAGACATGAAAATCAGTGCACTGGTGGTTATCCATGCTAAGTTTGCAGTAGATCGTGGGTTCGAATGACAACACCCAGCCTTTTCCATTATTTGAGGTATTTTGTATGTGAATAGATAAAACAGAAGAGAGTTATTTGCAAAAAAAAAAAGCTTCCAGCCATTGGCAGGTGGGTCTATGCCGCGCTAGGGCGCCACGTGGGCATGCTATATGGCTAGATACGAGAGAAAGTACCGTATTTTCACGCCATGTCAAGTTATGTGACCACAAATCTGTATTTTTAAAATTTTAGCACCAAACTGAATATCGAGTGCAAGTTTTATGACTTCTGATGATATTACCTCTTTCTTTTTTTACACACTACTCCTATGTGCGTATATGCTTGTACACAACTACTCCCTCGTTCCTAAATTCTAAATATAGTTTTTTTAGAGATTTTAATATGCATGAATAAATGTCTGCTTCAAAATAAGTCTATATATATTTGTATATAGTTTATATTGAAATTCCGCGCCCATAGGCACACCTACCCTTATAACTACCACTGAGTTACTGAGCCGACAAAGCCATCATAAGCATGTCGTAGTCGAGCCTAATTTCTCCTCCCAAATATTATTGGAAAGACTGAAATAAATCTAACCATGTTATTATAAAAAAAATCTAAAAAGGTAAATTCAATTAATCTTGACCATCAAACTATATCAATTCAACGATCTATATTGCTTCAATAGTAAGCGCTCGATGTGTTTAACATGTAATTAATATCATACTAAATGGGTCGCGCTATTCGTCACCCAGGGTGAGAAATAATTATTCTTCATCCCCTGTCTATTTTGACATAAATGCATCGTATTTTCACATAAAAGGAGAACGCAAGAAAATATGTACTCGCCGTAAAAAATATTTTATGTTACGTAAAAGAATGTAAGAACATAGTGTAAAACATGCATAAAATGTGATTTTTCTGGTCTTATAACCTATATTTTTGTTTTTTAACCAAATTTTACATATTGAATCAATATGCATGTAACTATTTATATTCTAAACGTAATTTATTTAGGAAGTGATCATGAGATTACCTTGGATGAAGAATAACTTATTCTGCACCTTGGATAATAAATAGTAACATAACAATTTTTCTGATAATCACATAATTAAAGGTGTAATTGATATCCCATCTAATATCAATGTGCATTTACATATACATTTACTAGTTCAGAAAAGTGCGATCACAAGTGTCAAGTCTATAACTTGAACCCTAATAAACTGGTTCATTACAAAGTTTTTCTTTTCTCTCTCGCAAGTCGATTAGGGGAATCCTTCCTCCACTCGATCTCCACCGGCAAGTCTATGGATTCGCCTCCCCTCCGCCTGCCGCTCCGGTAGCCGGTGATGGGGATGGGATTTCTGGTGCCTTGAATCCGGCTAGTACATAGGTAAGTTTTAGTCCTCACAGGGACAACGTTTGGGCGGATGGCGGTGCATCTTCTCCGAGTCAGTTTTTCGGGCTCCAATCATCATCAAGTTCGTCCCTTGGGATGGATTAGACGGAGATCCCGCATAGATTCCTTCCAACTCCTCGGAGCGGCGAGGTTAGGGTTTCTCGTCGTGCGTACCAAATGGGGATATTTGTGTTGGGGAACGTAGTAATAATTCAAAATTTTCCTACGTGTCACCAAGATCAATCTAGGAGATGCTAGCAACGAGAGAGAGGGAGTGCATCTTCATACCCTTGAAGATCGCTAAGCAGAAGCGTTACAAGAACGCGGTTGATGGAGTCGTACTCGCGGCGATTCAAATCGCGGAAGATCCGATCTAGCGCCGAACGGACGGCGCCTCCGTGTTCAACACACGTACAGCCCGGGGACGTCTCCTCCTTCTTGATCCAGAAAGGGGAGAGGAGAAGTTGAGGGAAAACTGAAGGAAATATGCCCTAGAGGCAATAATAAAGTTATTATTTATTTCCTCATATCATGATAAATGTTTATTATTCATGCTAGAATTGTATTAACCGGAAACATGATACATGTGTGAATACATAGACAAACATAGTGTCACTAGTATGCCTCTACTTGACTAGCTCATTGATCAAAGATGGTTATGTTTCCTAACCATAGGCATGTGTTGTCATTTGATTAATGGGATCACATCATTAGGAGAATGATGTGATTGACTTGACCCATTCTGTTAGCTTAGCACTTGATCTTTTAGTATGTTGCTATTGCTTTCTTCATGACTTATACAAAGTTCCTACAACTATGAGATTATGCAACTCCCGTTTACCGCAGGAACACTTTGTGTGCTACCAAACGTCAGAACGTAACTGAGTGATTATAAAGGTGCTCTACAGGTGTCTCCAAAGGTACATGTTGAGTTGGCATAATTCGAGATTAGGTTTTGTCACTCCGATTGTCGGAGAGGTATCTCTGGGCCCTCTCGGTAATACTCATCACCTAAGCCTTGCAAGCATTGTAACTAATGAGTTAGTTATGAGATGATGTATTACGGAACGAGTAAAGAGACTTGCCGGTAATGAGATTGAACTAGGTATTGGATACCGACGATCGAATCTCGGGCAAGTAACATACCGATGACAAAGGGAACAACGTATGTTGTTATGCGGTTTGACCGATAAAGATCTTCGTAGAATATGTGGGAACCAATATGAACATCCAGGTTCCGCTATTGATTATTGACCGAGAACAGTTCTAGGTCATGTCTACATAGTTCGCGAACCCGTAGGGTCCGCACGCTTAACGTTACGATGACAATTTTATTATGAGTTTATAAGTTTTGATGTACCGAAGGTTGTTCGGAGTCCCGGATGTGATCATGGACATGACGAGGAGTCTCGAAATGGTCGAGACATAAAGATTGATATATTGGATGACTATATTCGGACACCAGAAGTGTTCCGGGTGTTTTCGGAGAAAAACCGGAGTACCGGAGGGTTACCGGACCCCCCCCCCCCCCCCGGGAAGTAATGGGCCTTGATGGGCCCTAGTGGAGAGAGAGAGGGGCCGGCCAGGGCAAGAGGCGCGCCCCCTCCCCTTGAGTCAAAATAGGACAAGGAAGGGGGGGGCGCCCCCCTTGCCTTTCCCCTCTCCCACTCCTTCCTTCCCCCTCCTTCTTGGAATAGGAAAGGGAGGGGGCAAACCTACTTGGAATAGGTTTCCCCCTCCTAGGGCATGCCTCCCCTTAGGCCGGCCCCCTCCTCCTCTCCCCCTTTATATACGGGGGAGGGGGGCACCCCATAGACACACAAGTTGATCTACGGATCGTTCCTTAGCCGTGTGCGGTGCCCCTCTCCACCATATTCCACCTCGGTCATATCGTCGCGGAGTTTAGGCGAAGCCCTGCGCCGGTAGAACATCATCATGGTCACCACGCCGTCGTGCTGACGGAACTCATCCCTGACGCTTCGCTGGATTGGAGCCCGGGGGACGTCATCGAGCTGGATGTGTGCTGAACACGGAGGTGCCGTACGTTCGGTGCTTAGATCGGTCGATTCGTGAAGACGTACGACTATATCAACCGCGTTGTCATAATGCTTCCGCTTAACGGTCTACGAGGGTACGTAGACAACACTCTCCCCTCTCGTTGCTATGCCATCACCATGATCTTGCGTGTGCGTAGAATTTTTTTTGAAATTACTACGTTCCCCAACAGTGGCATCCGAGCCTAGGTTTTATGCGTTGATGTTATATGCACGAGTAGAACACAAGTGAGTTGTGAGCGATACAAGTCATACTGCTTACCAGCATGTCATACTTTGGTTCGGCGGTATTGTTGGATGAAGTGGCCCGGACCGACATTACGCATACGCTTACGCGAGACTGGTTTTACCGCCGTGCTTTGCACACAGGTGACTAGCGGGTGTCAGTTTCTCCAACTTTAGTTGAACCGAGTGTGGTGACGAGGACATGTATTAGGGGTAGGGTAACAGGCCTGACCTAAAGACCCTACCCATGGACACCGTACACTTTGTACTGGGCCCCTGGGGCAGATCGCCGTCCAGATGTACCGCAACTTGAAAGTCACTCGGACGGCAACAACCACTCGGAGTACGGCACTCCACTCGACAAGCTCATTCCACTCGGCCGGGTAACTCACTCGGATATGCGAAGACCAATAGTCAGCATAACGGTTTTGTAGTGGCCAGGTATTATGGCATTGATACTCCACTTTGTAACATAGGAGGTGAGGGGGTGGCGCACTCTATATAAGCCACCCCCCACCACTAGACTAAGGGGGGCTTTTTCTTCCACCTTTCTCTCTTTTCACCATTAGTCTCAGGACTTAGCTCAGGCATGGGGATCCGTTTCGCTCTCTCACACACACATTGTAATCTCTGGATATATACTCAGATAAAACAAAGCCTCTCCGGAACACGAGACGTAGGGTTGTTATCTCCACCGTGAGAGGCTCGAACTCGCTAAAACCACCGTGTCACCCATATGCATCTCGATAGATCATGCTCCGTTATCCTACCCCTCTCTTACTGTCGGAGTCGTTCCCACGACAGTTGGCGCCCACCGTGGGGCATGGCGTTTATCGAGCCATGATGCAAATGGTTTTATTTCTTCGATCTTCGTCCGTCGATCAACAATCATCAATGGAGGGTTTGATCCAGGATGTTCCGGACATCACTCCATTTACAGGAGGATAAAATAATCCTAATCATACAAAAGGATCAGGGAGTTGCTCATCTTAACTTATCCTCTTTACAATCAAACATTACAATGATCTAACAATGGTTTATTCTTCTTATGTATGCACACGAGCTTATACAAAAGGACGCCTCCTTTTGTTTCGATTGGTGGCTCGGCTCCTAGACGATAAGGCGTCGTCGTCCGCCCATCATCATCTGCGAACTCATCTGCGACGCCGTCGCCGAGTGCCCGCACACGCACAGCCGCTAAAGCTCGGCCTGGTTCCCCGACCGGCTGAGCACGATGGCCGGCGGTCGACCCAGTTCCTCGGGCGACAAGGCGTTGCTGCCGGCAATCTGCCAAATTCCGCAGATGTTGAAGCGCGACTCCGACCGGCGCACGGCTCCGGCTCCCCGAGCAGTGAAGCACGATCACCAGCGCTTGCGTCAGCCTTGCCCTTGGCTGCGCCGACCCGCGACTCCCGCGCCTGGACTGCGGCCAGCTGCTCATCCTCCCTCGTCAGCTTCTACAGCGTGGTCGCTGTGGCACGCGCGCGGATCCGCTCGTCGCTCCTCCGGGTGCGCGATTCTTCGCTCCATCGCCGTTTGCTGGCCATGGTTTTCCTTTCTCCTTTAACCGTGCAAGGTGAGTGGGCCATCTCCTCCTTGATTACCTGCATGCAGGTTAATGCGGAGTACAGGCAACGGAAGGGCGTGGTGATCTCCAACGTCAAATTAATTGGCTGCCTCATTAAGCGGCCAATTGATGGATTACTAACGCCACTTATCTGATTGCTAGGCCACGGACCCTAGTTAATTCGTGCATACATGCATGCATGACTGACAATCAGGCCTTGAACTTCCTGGCCGTGCTTGCAACTTGCAGGGTCACCCGATGAATCTTCCACTCAGACTTCACACAGATGAATCCAATCGGATGCAGACTCAAGTTCACTAGGCCATGGACCCTAGTTCACTCGGCCGCCTACGCATCGTCGCTGGACGCGTCTTCATCGCTCAGCTGCCCGTGCACCGTTGCTCGGCTGGACGCGTCTTCATCACTCAGCGGCCCCCGCATCGCCATTCTGCGGTGTCCCTCGTCAACCACGCGGCGACGACCGCGGCGGTGGGTGCACGGACCCAACGCAGCACCAACGTCGAGGCTGCCCACGTCTCTGATCACAACATGACGGGAGCCACCGGGTCTCCGCCCGCACGCAGCCTCGCACGAGAACGCCGTCCCGCACTCGGATTCATCTCAACCGCCTCACCTTGCGATGGATCCGCGCCAAAAACTGCCGCCGCCATGGCTGATCGGGGAGCTCTGCGCCCTACCTTTCACTTTCCTTCTAATCTTAATTCCATCCCATTTATCTCATGCATGCAGGAGATAAATGGCCGTGGGAAACGTCCATTGCATGCACGAATGGCTTTGACTCTCACATAATTAGCGTTAAACTACTTTGCATGCAGATTAATTCGGCACTAGACGTGGACAACTTCCCCCACGCGCTTTGGATCCGGTCTGCCTGCAAGCGATCAAGCCGCCCGCCTCCATCAAATGGAATAGTGCTTGTGGGCACATCCATGCCGAACCTCACCGAGGCCTCCAAGCCCAGCACTCCGCGTCGGCCTGCCCAGCCAGCTCCACACCGACCAGATCGCAGGACAGTTGTGATTCCCTCGGACCAGCGGGTGCACTCGGATGAGGAGTCCACTCGGACTGCACTCACTCGACTGTGAAGCCCATGGGTTCACTCGGCCGGTTCGCCTGGTACTACTTGGTCGGCTAACATCCAGAACATCATCGACAACAACAACGGCAGTTACGGCGGCCGGTCCGCATCACCTTTGTTCCAATGAACGGCTCGGCTCTCGAACGGTGAAGCACCGTAATCAACTGCTCGACAAGCCATCATCACTCGGTCGTCCGCACGTCGACATCGGTTGGTCACCTCATCACCACTCGGCCGCCCCGCGCGTCGCCACTCGGTTGGTCACCTCATCACCACTCGGCCGCCACGCGCGTCGCCGTCGGTTGGTCACCTCATAACCACTCGGCCGCCCCGCGCGTCGCCACTCGGTTGGTCACCTCATCACCACTCGGCCGCCCCGCGCGTCGCCGTCGGTTGGTCACCTCATAACCACTCGGCCGCCCCGCGCGTCGCCGTCGGTTGGTCACCTCATAACCACTCGGCCGCCCCGCGCGTCGCCACTCGGTTGGTCACCTCATAACCACTCGGCCGCCCCGCGCGTCGCCGTCGGTTGGTCACCTCATAACCACTCGGCCGCCCCGCGCGTCGCCGTCGGTTGGTCACCTCATAACCACTCGGCCGCCCCGCGCGTCGCCACTCGGTTGGTCACCTCATCACCACTCGGCCGCCCCGCGCGTCGCCACTCGGTTGGTCACCTCATCACCATTCGGCCGCCCCGTGCGTCGCCACTCGGTTGGTCACCTCATAACCACTCGGCCGTCCCGCGCGTCGCCACTCGGTTGATCGCCTCATCACCACTCGGCCGCCCCGCGCGTCGAAGCTCGGTTGGTCGCCTCATCACCACTCGGCCACTCGCGCGCCTTCAGACAGCTAAGTCATTTTACATTCTGTTATTTCTGAGTATCCCGTAATTCACACATCACCTTCACTCGAAGGTCACACCATCGAGTGTACCTCTACGCTTGGCTGCTTATTTTTACATACTTGCTTAGTACTGGTTATGTGACTCCCTAGTCCAGCTTTCATTTTTTCGCATAAATCATTCATGAACACCACGTGTCGTTCTTAATTTCGAGTTTGCATCGGTCCTCCGGGGCTGCAACTTAGTCGAAACACTACACTTCCATTTTATTTGAGCCAATATTCCAATGAGTTCAGTCGGATCCATCGCTTTGACAAGTTCGAACTGATCCTTCGCTCTTTCAGACTCTTGCTGGTTAACCAGCAAGCCCCTTGCACTCCCAGCGGGTGTCTATGGGTGTTATTCACACAAATCATTTGAGCACACACCGAATTTCCTCGAGAAATTATTTCGTTGGCTTGTGTCATTTTTTACACAAGTTACATGATCACTCGATGGCCCTATGCGCCAACTTCATCGCTGCTCGGACTCGGTCACCGTACCGGTCCTAGTGCACCACAACACCTACCTTGTCGCTCTGTTGACTTCAAACACATCCGGCCAACCCCTCTGAGGAATCCTCTTCATCGTATCAATGATATAGACCTCGTCAGGCATGAGGCAGATAAGTCCCTTTTATAATCAAATTTCACACTTCACTCTTTTGCGAGTTTGCCTCTTTCGAGCATCACTCGGAAGGTTCTCCTCATCATTACCCGAGTCTAACTCGATGAATTGCAAATCATCCATTCAAAACCATATTTCTCGTGTTCCGACATGTCCGTTGCAAAGCCTGTAGCATGCTCGGAGCTACGCCGCACTCGGGGGCTGCATCTCATTTGGAGTGACACTCTCCTGAGTGGTTGACTACTTCATCACCTGGCAGATCCTTCACTTCAACAAATGCATCCGATCCGCCACTTCGACAAGTTTAGTAATCACCCAGACGCTCTGCACGCCATCTTCATTCCTACTCAGAATCAGTTGGCACACCTGTCTTCTCGCGCCGCAACCACGTTACACTGACCTCGTCACTACATAAGCTTCGAAAGCATTCGACTAAGTCCTCCGAGGACCATTTTTGCCGTCCGGTGCCACACGACTTCGCCTTAGCCGCCTCGCGCGCGGCCACTCGGTTGTGCACGTCTTCACTACTCGGCTGCCCTGCGCATCTTCACTTGGCTAGATATGTAGTCCTACATTCGACCACTTCACACGTCATCACCATTCGGCCGCTCCACGCGTCGCCACTCAGTTGGGCACGTCTTCACCACTCGACCGCTCTGCGCGTCGCCACTCGGTTGCGCGCGTCTTCACCACTCGACCGCCCCGCGCATCGTCACTCGGTTGTACACATCATCGCCCCTCTGCCGCCTCGCGCGTCACCATCAGTTGGACATGTCTTTACCTCTACACCCCCAGCACGGGAACGACTAAGTTACTCATATGGTCAAACCTCATATCACACTCTGTAGCAAGCTTACCTCCTTCGAGCATCACTCGGGGGCTACGCACGACAGTTGGCCATGTCACCCTCAGGGGTTACGCCCATTTGGTCAACCTATTGATCACATCAGGAATATTCTTCTGACCATAATTACTCGACCTCCGAGTCAGAGAAGAACAAGTTCAATCAGTACCAGCTAAGAAGATTTGTAGTTCTCTCAGACCCCCGCCGACTGCCCACAGTCGATGGTGGTCTCGGGGACTACACCCAGTGGGTGCACTCAGCGTGCCCCCACTGGAGTAATCTCCACTCGGTATGGCCTGACCAGTCCAAGTGATAAACAACAACAAAAAGACAAGCTCTAAGACTCCCGCCGACTGCCCGCAGTCGACGACAGTCTCGGGGACTACACCCAGTGGGTGCACTCAGCGTGCCCCCACTGGAATGGTACCCACTCGGAACGGTCCGCCCGGTCCGAGTGACGGCCAAACAACAAAAAAAGACACGTTCCAAGCATGAAGAAATTCCGAGTAACCAGTTACTCGATGCAGGACCAGCTCCAAATCACTCAAAAAAAATTGCTATAAGGTGAGTTCAACGCTCCTCCGCGGACCCGTTTGAGCTCATTTCACTCGGGCACCATGCAGACTAGAATCCGTCAAGGCAACAAGCGAAGATAAGACCGTCGGGTGACCAAAGGAAGTTCATAAGTGCCTCCGTAGCACTCGACTCATCTGGGAATTCACCTTGACTCGACCCGCTCAACCTCGACCGATTTGGGGGCTACTGACGAGGACATGTATTAGGGGTAGGGTAACAGGCCTGACCTAAAGACCCTACCCATGGACACCGTACACTTTGTACTGGGCCCCTGGGCCAGATCGCCGTCCAGATGTACCGCAACTTGAAATTCACTCGGACGGCAACAACCACTCGGAGTACGGCACTCCACTCGACAAGCTCATTCCACTCGGCCGGGTAACTCACTCGGATATGCGAAGACCAATAGTCAGCATAACGGTTTTGTAGTGGCCAGGTATTATGGCATTGATACTCCACTTTGTAACATAGGAGGTGAGGGGGTGGCGCACTCTATATAAGCCACCCCCCACCACTAGACTAAGGGGGGCTTTTTCTTCCACCTTTCTCTCTTTTCACCATTAGTCTCAGGACTTAGCTCAGGCATGGGGATCCGTTCCTCTCTCTCACACACACATTGTAATCTCTGGAAATATACTCAGATAAAACAAAGCCTCTCTGGAGCACGAGACGTAGGGTTGTTATCTCCACCGTGAGAGGCCCGAACTCGCTAAAACCACCGTGTCACCCATATGCATCTCGATAGATCATGCTCCGTTATCCTACCCCTCTCTTACTGTCAGAGTCGTTCCCACGACATGTGGCTATGCCCGGTCCTTGCGAAGGTTAAAACAACACCAACTTGACAAACTATCGTTGTGGTTTTGATGCGTAGGTAAGAACGGTTCTTTCTCAGCCCGTAGCGGCCACGTAAAACTTGCAACAACAAAGTAGAGGACGTCTAACTTATTTTTGCAGGGCATGTTGTGATGTGATATGGCCAAGACGTGATGCTATATTTTATTGTATGAGATGATCATGTTTTGTAACCGAAATTATCGGCAACTGGCAGGAGCCATATGGTTGTCGCTTTATTGTATGAAATACAAACGCCCTGTAATTGCTTTACTTTATCACTAAGCGGTAGCGATAGTCGTAGAAGCAATAGATGGCGTAAACGACAACGATGCTACGATGGAGATCAAGGTGTCGCGCCGGTGACGATGGTGATCACGATGGTGCTTTGGAGATGGAGATCACAAGCACAAGATGATGATGGCCATATCATATCACTTATATTGATTGCATGTGATGTTTATCCTTTATGCATCTTATCTTGCTTTGATTGACGGTAGCATTTTAAGATGATCTCTCACTAAAAATTATCAAGAAGTGTTCTCCCTGAGTATGCACCGTTGCCAAAGTTCGTCGTGCCCAGACACCACGTGATGATCGGGTGTGATATGCTCTACGTCCATCTACAACGGGTGCAAGCCAGTTTTGCACACGCAGAATACTCAGGTTAAACTTGACGAGCCTAGCATATGCAGATATGGCCTCGGAACACGGAGACCGAAAGGTCGAGCGTGAATCATATAGTAGATATGATCAACATAGAGATGTTCACCATTGAAAAACTACTCCATCTCACGTGATGATTGGTTATGGTTTAGTTGATTTGGATCACGTGATCACTTAGATGACTAGAGAGATGTCTGTCTAAGTGGGAGTTCTTAAGTAATATGATTAACTGAACTTAAATTTATCATGAACTTAGTACCTGATAGCAATGTTGAGGATATCGCTTATCGTTATCGTCTCGGTCAGCCGGGGATTAGAGATTAATTGAAAATCAGCCGATTAATGGATTTTATCGGTCACCTATTAATCGGCCATTTTTTCAAATCCCAGGTTCCCAACACTAAAATATGCTACATTCAACTCCAAAACAATATTGGACAGAAGTGTTACTTTGATTCCTAGCCTTTGAATCCTGGTATAATAACAAACAAAGTAGGAAAATAGTACATATTGCGTAAAAAGGTCCACAAAACGCAAATAAATATTGTTTTTTGCAAACATGGTGCTATGATTAGGCCCGATTTATCGGTAGATTCCTGATAAATCGTTTGTCATAGCGAGAAATCGGCCCAAACGATAAATGGTGAAGATAAGGCATAATCTTATCGGTCACCCCAAGAGTAGCGATAAATCGGACGATAAATCACTGAATCGGAAGATTTTTTGAACAGTGCCTGATAGTATTTTGCTTGTCTATGTTTGTTGTAGATAGATGGCTCGTGCTGTTGTTCCGTTTACGTTTAATGCGTTCCTTGAGAAAGCAAAGTTGAAAGATGATGGTAGCAATACACGGACTGGGTCCGTAACTTGAGGATTATCCTCATTGCTGCACAGAAGAATTACGTCCTGGAAGCACCGCTGGGTGCCAGGCCTGCTACAGGAGCAACTCCAGATGTTGTGAACGTCTGGCAGAGCAAAGCTGATGACTACTCTATAGTTCAGTGTGCCATGCTTTACGGCTTAGAACCGGGTCTTCAACGACGTTTTGAACGTCATGGAGCATATGAGATGTTCCAGGAGTTGAAGTTAATATTTCAAGCAAATGCCCAGATTGAGAGATATGAAGTCTCTAATAA
This sequence comes from Triticum timopheevii, assembly GCA_963921465.1. Taxonomy (NCBI): domain Eukaryota; kingdom Viridiplantae; phylum Streptophyta; class Magnoliopsida; order Poales; family Poaceae; genus Triticum; species Triticum timopheevii. The sequence goes on from OY997264.1 coordinate 108,540,145, forward strand.
GTTCTACAGCTGCAAGATGGAGGAGAATAGTTCTGTCAGTGAGCATATACTCAAAATGTCTGGGTATAATAATCACTTGATTCAACTGGGAGTTAATCTTCCGGATGATAGCATCATTGACAGAATTCTCCAATCACTGCCACCAAGCTACAAGAGCTTTGTGATGAACTATAATATGCAAGGGATGAACAAGACAATTCCCGAGCTCTTCGCAATGCTAAAGGCTGCGGAGGTAGAAATCAAGAAAGAGCATCAAGTGTTGATGGTCAACAAGACCACCAGTTTCAAGAAGAAGGGCAAAGGGAAGAAGAAGGGGAACTTCAAAAAGAACGGCAAGCAAGTTGCTGCTCAAGAGAAGAAACCCAAGTCTAGACCTAAGCTTGAAACTGAGTGCTTCTATTGCAAGCAGACTGGACACTGGAAGCGGAACTGCCCCAAGTATTTGGCGGATAAGAAGGATGGCAAAGTGAACAAAGGTATATGTGATATACATGTTATTGATGTGTACCTAACTAGAGCTCGTAGTAGCACCTGGGTATTTGATACTGGTTCTGTTGCTAATATTTGCAACTCGAAACAGGGACTACGGAACAAGCGAGCACTGGCCAAGGACGAGGTGACGATGCGCGTGGGAAACGGTTCCAAAGTCGATGTGATCGCAGTCGGCACGCTACCTCTACATCTACCTTCGGGATTAGTTTTAGACCTGAATAATTGTTATTTGGTGCCAGCGTTAAGCATGAACATTATATCTGGATCTTGTTTGATGCGAGACGGTTATTCATTTAAATCAGAGAATAATGGTTGTTATATTTATATGAGTAATATATTTTATGGTCATGCACCCTGGAAGAGTGGTCTATTTTTATTGAATCTCGATAGTAGTGATACACATATTCATAATGTTGAAGCCAAAAAATGCAGAGTTGATAATGATAGTGCAACTTATTTGTGGCACTGCCGTTTAGGTCATATCGGTGTAAAGCGCATGAAGAAACTCCATACTGATGGACTTTTGGAATCACTTGATTATGAATCAATTGGTACTTGCGAACCGTGCCTCATGGGCAAGATGACTAAAACACCGTTCTCTGGTACTATGGAGAGAGCAACAGATTTGTTGGAAATCATACATACAGATGTATGTAGTCCGATGAATGTTGAAGCTCGTGGCGGATATCGTTATTTTCTCACCTTCACAGATGATTTGAGCAAATATGGGTATATCTACTTAATGAAGCACAAGTCTGAAACATTTGAAAAGTTCAAAGAATTTCAGAGTAAAGTGGAAAATCATCATAACAAGAAAATAAAATTTCTACGATCTGATCGTGGAGGAGAATATTTTAGTTACGAGTTTGGTTTACATTTGAAACAATGCGGAATAGTTTCGCAACTCACGCCACCTGGAACACCACAAAGAAATGGTGTGTGCGAACGTCGTAATCGTACTTTACTAGATATGGTGCGATCTATGATGTCTCTTACTGATTTATCGCTATCATTTTGGGGTTATGCTTTAGAGACGGCTGCTTTCACATTAAATAGGGCACCATCTAAATCCGTTGAGACGACGCCTTATGAACTATGGTTTGGCAAGAAACCAAAGTTGTCGTTTCTTAAAGTTTGGGGCTGCGATGCTTATGTGAAGAAACTTCAACCAGAAAAGCTCGAACCCAAATCGGAGAAATGTGTCTTCATAGGATACCCAAAAGAGACTATTGGGTACACCTTCTATCACAGATCCGAAGGCAAGACATTCGTTGCTAAGAATGGATCCTTTCTAGAGAAGGAGTTTCTCTCGAAAGAAGTGAGTGGGAGGAAAGTAGAACTTGATGAGGTAACGGTACCTACTCCCTTATTGGAAAGTAGTTCATCATAGAAATCAGTTCCTGTGACAAATACACCAATTAGTAAGGAAGCTAATGATATTGATCATGAAACTTCAGATCAAGTATCTACTGAACCTCGTAGGTCTACCAGAGTAAGATCCACACCAGAGTGGTACGGTAATCCTATTCTGGAAGTCATGTTACTTGACCATGATGAACCTACGAACTATGAGGAAGCGATGATGAGCCCAGATTCCGCAAAATGGCTAGAGGCCATGAAATCTGAGATGGGATCCATGTATGAGAACAAAGTATGGACTTTGGTTGACTTGCCCGATGATCGGCAAGCCATTGAGAATAAATGGATCTTTAAGAAGAAGACTGACGCTGACGGTAATGTAACTGTTTATAAGGCTCGACTTGTTGCGAAAGGTTTTCGACAAGTTCAAGGGGTTGACTACGATCAGACTTTCTCACCCGTAGTGATGCTTAAGTCTGTCCGAATCATGTTAGCGATTGCCGCATTTTATGATTATGAAATTTGGCAGATGGATGTCAAAACTGCATTCCTGAATGGATTTCTGGAAGAAGAGTTGTATATGATGCAACCGGAAGGTTTTGTCGATCCTAAGGGAGCTAACAAAGTGTGCAAGCTCCAGCGATCAATCTATGGTCTGGTGCAAGCCTCTCGGAGTTGGAATAAATGCTTTGATAGTGTGATCAAAGCATATGGTTTTATACAGACTTTTGGAGAAGCCTGTATTTACAAGAAAGTGAGTGGGAGCTGTGTAGCATTTCTAATATTATATGTGGATGACATATTATTGATTGGAAATGATATGGAATTTCTGGATAGCATAAAAGGATACTGGAATAAAAGTTTTTCAATGAAAGACCTCGGTGAAGCTGCTTACATATTGGGCATTAAGATCTATAGAGATAGATCAAGACGCTTGATTGGACTTTCACAAAGCACGTACCTTGATAAAGTATTGAAAAGGTTCAATATGGATCAGGCGAAGAAAGGGTTCTTGCCTGTATTACAAGGTATAAAGTTGAGTCAGACTCAATGCCCGACCACTGCAGAAGATAGAAAGAAAATGAAAGGAGTTCCCTATGCTTCAGCCATAGGCTCTATCATGTATGCAATGCTGTGTACCAGACCTGATGTGTGCCTTGCTATTAGTTTGGCAGGGAGGTACCAAAGTAATCCAGGAGTGGGTCACTGGACAGCGGTCAAGAACATCCTGAAATACCTGAAAAGGACAAAGGATATGTTTCTCGTATATGGAGGTGACAAAGAGCTAGTCGTAAATGGTTACGTCGATGCAAGCTTTGACACTGATCCGGACGATTCTAAATCGCAAACCGGATACGTATTTTTATTAAATGGTGGAGCTGTAAGTTGGTGCAGTTCTAAACAAAGCGTCGTGGCGGGATCTACATGTGAAGCGGAGTACATAGCTGCTTCGGAAGCAGCAAATGAAGGAGTCTGGATGAAGGAGTTCATTTCCGATCTAGGTGTTGTACCTAGTACATCGGGACCAATGAAGATCTTCTGTGACTATACTGGTGCAATTGCCTTGGCAAAGGAATCCAGATTTCACAAGAGGACCAAGCACATCAAGAGACGCTTCAATTCCATTCAGGACCAAGTCCAAGTGGGAGACATAGAGATTTGCAAGATACATACGGATCTGAATGTAGCAGACCCGTTGACTAAGCCTCTCTCACGAGCAAAACATGATCAGCACCAAGACTCCATGGGTGTTAGAATCATTACTATGTAATCTAGATTATTAACTCTAGTGCAAGTGGGAGACTGAAGGAAATATGCCCTAGAGGCAATAATAAAGTTATTATTTATTTCCTCATATCATGATAAATGTTTATTATTCATGCTAGAATTGTATTAACCGGAAACATGATACATGTGTGAATACATAGACAAACATAGTGTCACTAGTATGCCTCTCCTTGACTAGCTCATTGATCAAAGATGGTTATGTTTCCTAACCTTAGGCATGTGTTGTCATTTGATTAATGGGATCACATCATTAGGAGAATGATGTGATTGACTTGACCCATTCTGTTAGCTTAGCACTTGATCTTTTAGTATGTTGCTATTGCTTTCTTCATGACTTATACAAAGTTCCTACAACTATGAGATTATGCAACTCCCGTTTACCGCAGGAACACTTTGTGTGCTACCAAATGTCACAACGTAACTGAGTGATTATAAAGGTGCTCTACAGGTGTCTCCAAAGGTACATGTTGAGTTGGCATAATTCGAGATTAGGTTTTGTCACTCCGATTGTCGGAGAGGTATCTCTGGGCCCTCTCGGTAATACTCATCACCTAAGCCTTGCAAGCATTGTAACTAATGAGTTAGTTATGAGATGATGTATTACGGAACGAGTAAAGAGACTTGCCGGTAACGAGATTGAACTAGGTATTGGATACCGACGATCGAATCTCGGGCAAGTAACATACCGATGACAAAGGGAACAACGTATGTTGTTATGCGGTTTGACCGATAAAGATCTTCGTAGAATATGTGGGAACCAATATGAACATCCAGGTTCCGCTATTGATTATTGACCGAGAATAGTTCTAGGTCATGTCTACATAGTTCTCGAACCCGTAGGGTCCGCACGCTTAACGTTACGATGACAATTTTATTATGAGTTTATAAGTTTTGATGTGCCGAAGGTTGTTCGGAGTCCCGGATGTGATCACGGACATGACGAGGAGTCTCGAAATGGTCGAGACATAAAGATTGATATATTGGATGACTATATTCGGACACCGGAAGTGTTCCGGGTGTTTTCGGAGAAAAACCGGAGTACCGGAGGGTTACCAGAACCCCCCCCCCCGGGAAGTAATGGGCCTTGATGGGCCCTAGTGGAGAGAGAGAGGGGCCGGCCAGGGCAAGAGGCGCCCCCCTCCCCTTGAGTCCGAATAGGACAAGGAAGGGGGGGGGGGGGCGGCGCCCCCCTTGCCTTCCCCCTCTCCCACTCCTTCCTTCCCCCTCCTTCTTGGAATAGGAAAGGGAGGGGGCAAACCTACTTGGAATAGGTTTCCCCCTCCTAGGGCGCGCCTCCCCTTAGGCCGGCCCCCTCCTCCTCTCCCCCTTTATATACGGGGGAGGCGGGCACCCCATAGACACACAAGTTGATCTACGGATCGTTCCTTAGCCGTGTGCGGTGCCCCCCTCCACCATATTCCACCTCGGTCATATCGTCGCGGAGTTTAGGCGAAGCCCTGCGCCGGTAGAACATCATCATCGTCACCACGCCGTCGTGCTGACGGAACTCATCCCCGACGCTTCGCTGGATTGGAGCCCGGGGGACGTCATCGAGCTGGATGTGTGCTGAACACGGAGGTGCCGTATGTTCGGTGCTTGGATCGGTCGATTCGTGAAGATGTACGACTATATCAACCCCTTTGTCATAACGCTTCCGCTTAACGGTCTACGAGGGTACGTAGACAACACTCTCCCCTCTCGTTGCTATGCCATCACCATGATCTTGCGTGTGCGTAGGAATTTTTTTGAAATTACTACGTTCCCCAACAAAAGCTCCGGCAGCACGACGGCGTGGTGGTGGTGGAGCTCGTGGTTCTCCGATAGGGCTTCGCCAAGCACTATGGAGGAGGAGGAGGTGTTGGAGGAGGAGAGGGCTGCGCCAGGGGAAGGGGGTGCGGCTGCCCTCTCTCTTCCTGACTATATATAGGGGGAAGGGGGGAGGAGGAGGTGCCCTAGGGGAGGGGCGGCGGCCATAGGGGAAACCCTAGAAGGGTTTGGACGCCCCCACCCCTAGGAAACTTGCCCCCCAAGCCGGGAGGGGTGGCTGCCCTAGGGGAGGCGCCCCCATCTCTCCACGTTACGTGAGATGGGGTGGGAGGGGCGCACAGTCCCTTTGTGGGCTGATGTGCCCCCTCCCCTTGGCCCATAAGGCCCCCAACGCTTGTCGGGACCTCCGAAACCCCTTTCGGACACGCTGGTCGTCACCCGGTACCCCCGGAACAATTCCGGACTCCAATACCCTTCGTCCAATATATTGATCTTCACTTCCAGACCATTTCGGAGTTCCTCGTCATGTCCCGGATCTCATCCTGGACTCCGAACAACCTTCGGTAACCACATACTATTTCCCGTAACAACTCTAGCGTCACCTAACCTTAAGTGTGTAGACCCTACGGGTTCCGAAACCATGCAGACATGACCGAGATGTTCTCCGGCCAATAACCAACAATGGGATCTGGATACCAATGTTGTCTCTCACATGTTCCACGATGATCTCATCGGATGAACCACGATGTCGGGATTCAATCAATCCTGTATTCAATTCCATTTGTCTATCGGTATGTTACTTGCCTGAGATTCGATCGTCGGTATCCCCATACCTCGTTCAATCTCGTTACCGGCAAGTCTCTTTACTCGTTCCGCAACGCATGATCCCGTGGCTAACTCTTTAGTCACATTGAGCTCATTATGATGATGCATTGCCGAGTGGGCCCAGAGATACCTCTCCGTCATACGGAGTGACAAATCCCAGTCTCGATTCGTGCCAACCCAACAGACACTTTTGAAGATACCTGTAGTGCACCTTTATAGCCACCTAGTTACGTTGTGACGTTTGATACACCCAAAGCACTCTTACGGTATCTGGGAGTTGCACAATCTCATGGTCTAAGGAAATGATACTTGACATTAGAAAAGCTCTAGCAAACGAACTACACGATCTTGTGCTATGCTTAGGATTGGTTCTTGTCCATCACATCATTCTCCCAATGATGTGATCTCATTATCAACGACATCCAATGTCCATGGCCAGGAAACCATGACCATCTATTGATCAACGAGCTAGTCAACTAGAGGCTTACTAAGGACATGTTGTGGTCTATGTATTCAGACATGTATTATGGTTTCTGGTCAATACAATATAGCATGAACAATAGACAATTATTATGAACAAGGAAATATAATAATAACCATTTTATTATTGCATCTAGGGCATATTTCCAACAGTCCCCCACTTGCACTAGAGTCAATAATCTAGTCCACATTGCCATGTGATCAACACTCATAGTTCACATCGCCATGTGACTAACACCCAAGAGTTTACTAGAGTCAATAATCTAGTTCACATTGCCATGTGATTAACACTCAATGAGTTCTAGGGTGTGATCATGTTATGCTTATGAGAGAGGTTTTAGTCAAAGGGGCTGCAACATTCAGATCCGTGTGTTCTTTGCAAATCTCTATTTCATATTGTAGATGTTGCTACTATGCTCCACTTGGAGCTATTCCAAATGGTTGCTCCACTATACGTATCCGGTTTGCTACTCAGAGTCATCCGTATAGGTGTTAAAGCTTGCATCGACGTAACCCTTTACGCCGAACTCTTCATCACCTCCATAATTGAGAAAACATTTCCTTATTCCCAAGGACAATTTTGACCGTTGTCCAATGATCCACTCCTGGATCATTCTTATACCCCCTTGCCAGACACGTGGCAAGGCACGTTGCGGTACACAGCATGGCATATCGTATAGAGCCTATGGCTAAGGCATAGGGGACGACTTTCGTCCTTTCTCTTTCTTCTACCGTGGTCGAGTTTCAAGTCTTAACTTCACACCTTACAACTCAAGCAAGAACTCCTTCTTTGACTGATCCATCTTGAACTCCTTCAAGATCATGTCAAGGTATGTGCTCTGTGAAAGTCTTATCTGGCGTATTGATCTATCTCTATAGATCTTAATACCCAACATGTAAGCAGTTTTACACAAGTCTTCCTTTGAAAAACTCCATTCAAACAACCCTTTATGCTTTCCAGAAATTCTACATCATTTCTGATCAACAATATGTCATCCACATATATTTACCAAAATGTTGTAGTGCTCCCACTCACTTTCTTGCAAATACAAGTTTCTTGCAAACTTTGTATAAACCCAAATGCTTTGATCACCTCATGAAAGCGTATGTTCCAACTTTGAGACGCTTGCTCCAGTCCATAGAAGGACCGCTGGAGTTTGCATACCTTTTAGCATCCTTAGGATCGAGAAAACTTTTTGGTTGTATCACATACAACCTTTACTCATGGAAACCATCAAGGAAACTCTGTTTTGACATCCATCTGCCAAATTTCGTAAATGAAAATGCAGCAACTGCTAGCATAATTCTAACAGACTTTAGCATCGCTATGATTGAGAAAGTCTCATCACAGTCAACTCCTTGAACTTGTCGGAAACTTCTTTGAGACAAGTCGAGCTTCGTAAATGGTGACATTACCATCAGCGTCTGTCTTCTTCTTAAAGATCCATTTATTCTCAGTGGCTTGCCGATCATCGGGCAAGTCCACCAAAGTCCATACTTTGTTCTCATACATGGATCCTATCTCAGATTTCATGGCTTCCAGCCATTTGTTGGAATCCGGGCCCACCATCGCTTCTCCATAGCTCATAGGTTCATCGTTGTCCAACAACATGACCTTTAAGACAGGGTTACCACTCAGAAGTTGTACACACCCTTGTCGACCTATGAGGTTCGATAGTAACTTGATCTGAAGCTCCATGATCATCATCATTAGCTTTCTCTTCAACTGAGGTAGGTGCCACAGAAACATTTTTCTGTGTTGCGCTACTCTCTGGTTGAAGTAAAGGTTCAACAACATCATCAAGTTCTATCTTCCTCCCACTCAATTCTTTCGAGAGGAACTCTTTCTCGAGAAAGGACATGTTCCTAGCGACAAACACGTTGCCCTCAGATCTGAGATAGAAGGTATACCCAATCGTCTTGTTTGGGTGTTCTATGAAGACACAATTATCCGCTTTGTGTTCGAGCTTTTCTGGCCGAAGCCTATCGACATAAGCATCCTAGCCCCAAACCTTAAGAAACAACAACTTAGGTTTCTTGCCAAACCATAGTTCATATGGTGTCGTCTCCACGGACTTAGATGGTGCCCTATTTAAAGTGAATATAATTGTCTCTAATGCATAACCCCAAAATGATAGCGGTAGATCGGTAAGAGACATCATAGATCGCACCATATCCAATAGGGTGCGACTACGACGCTCGGACACACCATTACGCTATGGGGTTCCAGGTGGCGTCAACTGTGAAACGATTCCACCTTGTATTTAGATATTGCCAAACTCATAACTCAGATACTCTCCCCTTGATCAGATCATAGGAACTTGATCTTCTTGTTATGATGATTCTCAACTTCACTCTGAAATTGCTTGAACTTTTCAAATGTTTCAAACTTATGCTACATTAAGTAAATATACCCATATCTACTCAATTCATCGGTGAAGGTGAGATAATAACGATATCCACGTCGTGCGTCAACACCCATCGGACCGCACACATCAGCATGTGTGATTTCCAACAAGTCACTTGCCCGTTCCATTGTTCCAGAAAACGGGGTTTTAGTCATCGTGCCTATGAGGCATGGTTCGCATGTGTCAGGTGATTCAAAATCAAGTGACTCCAAAAGTCCATTAGCATGGAGGTTCTTCATGCGCTTTACACAAATATGACCTAAGCGGCAGTGCCACGAGAAAGTGGTACTATCATTATCAACTCTACATCTTTTGGCATCAATGTTATGAACATGTGTAACACTACGACCGAGATTCAATAAACCATTCACAGTGGGTGCATGACCATAGAAGGTATTATTCATGTAAACAGAATAACCATTATTCTCTATCTTAAATGAATAACTGTATTGCAATAAACATGACCTAATCATGTTCATGCTCAACGCAGACACCAATGCAAACAACATTTATCTGGGTTCAACATTAATCCCGAAGGTAGAGGGAACGTGCGATGGTGATCATATCATCCTTGGAAACACTTCCAACACATATCGTCACCTCGCCCTTAGCTAGTCTCCGTTTATTCTGTAGCTTTTGTTTCGAGTTACCAATATTAGCAACTGAACCGGTATCTAATACCCATGTGCTACTAGGAGTACTAGTGAGGTACACAACAATAACACATATATCAAATATACTTTTGTTGAAGTTGCCAGCCATCTTATCTACCAAGTATTTGAGGTAGTTCCGCTACCAGTGACCGTTCCCCTAATAGAAGCACTTCGTCTCGGGTTTGGATTCTTGGGTTTCTTCACTAGAGCGGCAACTAGCTTGCCATTCATAAAGTTTCCCTTCTTGCCCTTGCCCTTCTTTGAAACTAGTGGTCTTGTTAACCATCAACACTTGATTCTCCTTCTTGACTTCTACCTTTACGACCTTAAGCACGACGAACAGCTCCGGGATCAACTTCCCTTGCATGTTATAGTTCATCACGAAGCTCTTGTTATCTTGGTGATAGTGACTGGAGAACTTCGTCAATCACTTCTCTTATCTGGAAGATTCACTCCCACTTGATTCAAGCGATTGAAGTACCCAGACATTCTGAGCACATGCTCACTGGCTGAGCTATTCTCCTCCATCTTGTAGGCAAAGATCTTGTTAGAGGTCTCAAACCTCTCAACACGGGCATGAGCCTAAAATACCAATTTCAAATCTTGGAACATCTCATATCAGAACGTAAAGGTAGTGACTTTCTCATCCTCATCGACATGAAAGTCGTGATTCCTATTACAAGAACATGATCAATCTCATACATCACATATATCATTCATCACATCCTTTTGGGCATATCACATCACATAGAATACTCTGCAAAAACAAGTTAGATGTCCTCTAGTTGTTGTTGCATGTTTTATGTGGCTGATATGGATTTCTAGCAAGAATGTTTCTTACCTACGCAAAATCCACAACGGTGATATGCCAATTGCTATTTATCCTTCATAAGGACCCTCTTCATCGAATCCGATCCGACTAAAGTGGGAGAGACAGACACCCGCTAGCCACCTTATGCATCAAGTGCATGCCAGTCGGTGGAACCTATCTCACGTAAGAGTATGTGTAAGGTCGGTCCGGGCCGCTTCATCTCACAATGCCGCCGAATCAAGATAAGACTAGTAACGGTAAGCAAATTGAACAAATCATCGCCCACAACTACTTTGTGTTCTACTCGTGCATAGAATCTACGCATAGACCTAGCTCATGATGCCACTGTTGGGGAACGTAGTAATAATTCAAAATTTTCCTACGTGTCACCAAGATCAATCTAGGAGATGCTAGCAACGAGAGAGAGGGAGTGCATCTTCATATCCTTGAAGATTGCTAAGCGGAAGCGTTACAAGAACGCGGTTGATGGAGTCATACTCGCGGCGATTCAAATCGCGGAAGATCCGATCTAGCGCCGAACGGACGGTGCCTCCGAGTTCAACACACGTACTGCCCGGGGATGTCTCCTCCTTCTTGATCCAGCAAGGGGAGAGGAGAAGTTGAGGGAAAGCTCCAACAGCATGACGGCGTGGTGGTGGTGGAGCTCGTGGTTCTCCGGCAGGGCTTCGCCAAGCACTATGGAGGAGGATGAGGTGTTGGAGGAGGAGAGGGCTGCGCCAGGGGAAGGGGGTGCGGGTGCCCTCTCCCTCCCTCACTATATATAGGGGAAAGGGGGGAGGAGGAGGTGCCTTAGGGGAGGGGCGGCGGCCACAGGGGAAACCCTAGATGGGTTTGGGCGCCCCCACCCCTAGGAAACTTGCCCCCCAAGCCGGGAGGGGTGGCTGCCCTAGGGGAGGCGCCCCCACCTCTCCACGTTAAGTGAGATGGGGTGGGAGGGGCGCACAACCCCTTAGTGGACTGATGTGCCCCCTCCCCTTGGCCCATAAGGCCCCCGAACGCTTGTCGGGGCCTCCGAAACCCCTTTCGGGCACGCTGGCCGTCACCCGGTACCCTCGGAACAATTCCGAACTCCAATACCTTTCATCCAATATATCAATCTTCACCTCCGGACCATTCCGGAGTTTCTCGTCACGTCCGGATCTCATCCGGGACCCCGAACAACCTTCGATAACCACATACTATTTCCCATAACAACTCTAGCATCACCGAACCTTAAGTGTGTAGACCCTACGGGTTCGGGAACCATGCAGAAATGACCGAGACGTTCTCCGGCTAATAACCAACAATGGGATCTGGATACCCATGTTGGCTCCCACATGTTTCACGATGATCTCATCGGATGAACCACGATGTCGGGGATTCAATCAATCCCGTATTCAATTCCCTTTGTCTATCGGTATGTTACTTGCCCGAGATTCGATCGTCAGTATCCCCATACCTCGTTCAATCTCGTTACCGGCAAGTTTCTTTACTCGTTCCGTAATGCATGATCCCGTGGCTAACTCTTTAGTCACATTGAGCTCATTATGATGATGCATTACTAAGTGGGCCCAGAGATACCTCTCCGACACTTTCGGAGATACCTGTAGTGCACCTTTATAGCCACCCAGTTACATTGTGACGTTTGATACACCCAAACCACTCTTACGGTATCCGGGAGTTGCACAATCTCATGGTCTAAGGAAATGATACTTGACATTAGAAAAGCTCTAGCAAACGAACTACACGATCTTGTGCTATGCTTAGGATTGGGTCTTGTCCATCACATCATTCTCTCAATGATGTGATCCCGTTATCAACGACATCCAATGTCCATGGCCAGGAAACCATGACCATCTATTGATCAACGAGCTAGTCAACTAGAGGCTTACTAGGGAATGTTGTAGTCTATGTATTCACACATGTATTACGGTTTCCGGTCAATACAATTATAGCATGAACAATAGACAATTATCATGAACAAGGAAATATAATAATAACCATTTTATTATTGCCTCTAGGGCATATTTCCAACAATTTGGTGTCAGTTTCTTCATATCTATTCAATGATTCAACGGTGATGACTGCGGCTCCAGTGCGCTGGTCCTTACGGGCATGTGCACGAACACTTCCCGGCTATCATCAGCAAGGTCAGGCTGGCCCTGGTATGGGAGCGACGACAGCGGCACGTCGGCGGCTTGTTTTGGCGGTGGCAATGGTTGTTCAGTGGTCCATAAACCTTAATGTAATTTTATTTTATGTTTGAGGTGTTTTGTATTTTCGATGAATCCTTATAATAGATTTAACCATTATCGCAAAAAAAGAAAGAACCTAACAGTCTGAGCTATGCTTTGTTTGCGTGTGCTAACATTATGTACATTATTATGGAAAGAAAAATAACGGACCCAGCTACAAACTCCTCTTCCTTGAGCTCAAATGAGCTCGTGATGAACAGTAAAAAAGTATTTTAAAACAAAATTCTACTAGAAAATTTATGTGGCAAACTTTCATGATTTTTCACTAATGTCATTCCACAGTCAAATGTTTGAAGCACTCAAAAAATTTGTCACTGTTTGGCACAAAAATAATTAATATTTTTTTTATTTTATTGTTTACCCGAACTCATTTGATCTCGAGCTAAGAAGCATGGCCTCCGCCTATATCTTATTCTGAGGTTATTTATAAGTAAATTAGTTAGCTATAAACATATGTTAAGATGTCTTTTTGTGCCAACCAATCTATGGTTAGATGGTTAGGAGGACAATAGTATCTCAGTCCACCATGGTTCAACTTCTAGACTTAACATTGATGCTCGCATTTTATAAAATTTATTTCAGTCTTTCCGGCGATGTTCACACAGTGGAAGCAGACGTTCCGCCAACTACGAGACATCTGGCAAACTAACCTGTCGTTGGATGGTTGAAAGGACAGTGGTATCATCAACCCATTAGAATTCATGTCCTGGAGCCCGCATTTTTCTGAATTTATTTCAGCATTTCTGACGATACATTTTTTCGGAGGTGCTCATAAGGGTAAGGTGTGCATGTGGGTGTTCATAAGACGAGTGTATGTGCATATATTGAGCGCTTGCATATGTACTGTGTTAAAAAAACTACGAGACATCTATAATGACTTTGTAAAACTCAAGATGCAACATGATCCAGTCTCTCGAAAGTATTCATAAGGTAGAGTATGCGTGTGTTTATGGGTGAGTGTATGGTGTTCAAAAAGATGACTTGATGAAGTCCGCAACAAGCCAGAGTAACAATAAGTTCACGCACCAACACGCCAAAGCAATAACGTAAGCGGCGACCGGGAAGGAGCAGGCGAAAGCTCCCCGATTCCGCCTCCGCGCCATGAGGGCGATCAACTCAGCGTGGATCTCCAACATCCCAGCTCCGCAGGTGCAGTTTACCTTCCGCTCTTTTCCTCTGCCCCCTGGGCGCCGTCGGCATTCGCCTGGGATCCGCCTGAGCTCCGGTCTCGGGCATCCCTCGTCGCGCTCGAGATGCCAGGGCCATTTTATCGCCAAACTTTTAGGGTTCACATAGGCAGTCCGGCTACTCAAATCGGCAGCGGGGGAATGATCCGAGAAGCAAAAACCAGTGGTTTCTGGGTGGCAGAAAATTCAGCTTTCGTGCCACTGGAATAAATCTTTTAGGATTTCACAATGTTGCTGTGCGGATTATGTTGTTAGTTAAAATCGTTTGTTTAGGCTTACCACCCGTGACTAACTTAGATAATACCATCATTAGCCGGCCAATTAGCAGGACAAATTTACAGTCTTTATCTGTACTGAATTTGGTACTTTTTGAGCGAGTCTGATTGCTCAATGTCCTACAGAACAATGCAGACCATCACCCCATCAGACTTGGGACATTTTTTGGCTCGAATTGCAGCGTTGGGACCATGCACCACAAAACCGATTGAAAAGTATTCATAACCATTCTTTCGTGCTACTCTTGCCAGGGACTACCGGACATCGCCTCCTGGGCGCGGTCACAGATTTTGCCCTGTTCAGATGAAGCAGACTTATTAATAGCAAGAATTGTTTCATTATCAGTGCAGTAACATCAAACTATCACCCCCTCTTCAACTGTGTTGTCCTAACCTAGATGCATAATCCTATATTTTCTTGTAAACATTGGACAACACAACCATTCACTGCATCGGCACCAACTTTATGAGAATTTCCCTGTAGCAATATCTGCCAAAACAGTGACATAGATTAACTATTGACAGATAGAACCATTTGATTATGCATAATAATAAACAAATCATCTGTTCCATGACTAGTATGTATGCACGTGCAATGTACGTCTCAAAAGAACGGAGTGATTTTGGAGTGTGACTCGAAAAAAGTATAACAGAGTGATTTTGATAAATGGAATTCCACTCACAATTGTGTTTAATATTCATACAGAAAACTGTACGTTCACATATAAAATACTGGAGGTTCATTGAAAAACTGTATGTTATTCTATTATTTTTTCTTCCCATTCTCCTCCCAAACCTTCTTATCTGGGCTCAAGTCGTCATGCGCTCAAGCAGTAATATAGCCCATGAGGCATCACATATGGGCCTTTTATTCCTGGAAGGGCCACGTGAATATTCTAGAACACAGCAGAGGCAACACCAGTCTACTGTTCATGGCGAATCCGTCTGATCTTAGCCCTTGGATTTTGGAGACCAACGGTTATGATTGATGCTCTGGATCCATCTCAAAACTGATACACTATATAGTATAGATATAGATATAGAAAAGTATTTTTCATTATAAAAGACAGTACATACATCCACTATTTTTTATCTCAGGTTCAAATTACAAATATGAAATCTCTACAACTATGCCAGCACCTTGTGACTCTAAAGGCAAGATTGTTATTTTGTCCCCAGACCTGCATTCTTGCTATCAAATCTTAATCCATGTTGTCCCTTATTGTACTGCAATGTGAAATTCACTACAATTGTAGGTGGAAAACCTCCTACAACCCTCTTATGAAATAATAGTCCAAATTTGTTCAGAAGTGCTACCATCTATGGTTAAATCGTAGTCAGTCACGACACATAAGCTCTTTTGCTCTTGCCACAAGAGCGGAGATAGGGGTGCTGTACTCCATGAAACCTGCATCATCCAAGAAGAGTTTGTAGTCTTCAGCCTTCGACAGTGTTTGTTCTACCACTGATAGGGCTTCAGTCATCCTGAATTCGTTGAAACAGTCTGCATAGTGATAATTGCACTCCACCATGTTAATGACTTGCTCAAGTATCACCCTTCTGATCCCAGGACAATGAGCACTAGGTTCCATGTTTGCATTCAACGCATCAATCAGCCTCTTCACAAATCTCTGCTTAATCTGACCGCCCTCTAGTTCTTGGGTAAAGTCTTCAGGAATGGTTTTACAAATTAATGAACTAAGGCCAATGAGGATCTCTAGTTCTGCCCCTTCGACGTCAATTATTTTCTCCAACACCTGTGATGATATGTATCATAATTATTGACAATTTAATTTACAGCTATACTACATAATCAGTGAAAATAAACGTGCAGAAGTACAAAATTGCAGGGATCTACGAACAACTCACGCACAAGAACAAATACAAATGATAAATTTCGTTAGCCACCTCTAATACTGCACTTGTTGCTTGAATTAACAGGGCTCACCTCTCGCAAGATATGAGATAGCTCCTTCAGGTCCGGCTCTCTGAGCTCGTGTCGAGAGTGCAGGCACAGGTTACGTAACAGACTTGCTGCCACATATATGTACTTGCCATCATGGATCAAGATCATATGTTTCAATTTCTTAATGAAGTCTGGTTCCTGCAACACAATCAAGCAATTTTGGGCACTTTCTGTCGTCAACATTGCCAGTGCTTGCCCCGCGACCTTCCGTGACAAGTGATCAGCATTGGCGATCATGGGATTTTCTTCATTGAGAAATGTCTGCTTCAGCCTGGTGATGATCGGTTGAATGCGACCAATGTCCTGCCTTGTGTTCCCATCAATGGCAATGTTCCTGAGGATTCCGGCCACCAACTTTCTCGATTCCTGGCTGCTTCTGTTGTCTTTCAAGATTTCTGCAAGGTTTCTCAATAGGAAGGGATGTTTTGATATCTTGTACCGCAGTGTTATGCCGATTTCCCCGCCAATGCCTGCGAGTCTTTGCAGAACCTTCAGCGATGACTTTAACATGATCTTTTGTTCTGCCTCGGTATCCACAGTGTTCATGGCACGTTTGAATCTCGTGAATCCTATGATTTTCGGAATGAGGTTAGCTGCGTTGCTGATTTCCACACAGTTTTCCTCATCACACCCAGCAAGACTTTCTATTATTGACATGGCCAGTGCAGGGAGAAGATCATGGTCTGTCGACGTCTGCTCCTTGGGAGTTGAACGTAATTCTTTAATCCACTGCCAGCATCTGATTATGTAAGAGTTCTGTTTGTCGACAAAAGGTTGTTGGGTCGAGGGTGTTTGTGTTTCTTCGAGCAGGTTATCGGTGTCTTGAAGTGGGTCTTGGCTTTGCGATTGGTTAACAGCTACTCCCTCCGTTCGGAATTACTTGTCGCAGAAATGGATGTATCTAGACGTATTCTAGTTCTAGATACATCCATTTTCGAGACAAGTAATTCCGAACGGAGGGAGTACATCCCTTACTGTATGATGTTCTTGCTCCTCGCTATCTTCTGTATTCAGCAATTGATCTTGCCTTTCTTCTTGCTCGTCATCTGTGTCCAGAAGTGGATTTCCCCTTTTAGGTCTTCTATCAGCATCAAGAAGTGCTGATACAAGCTGCATTGTACCAGGGAAAGTAACTATACGGAGGTCCTTTGCAAGTTCAGTGGTGACCCTCGCGGCATATAATCTGATGGTTGTATCCTTTGGACTTGTCCAATCCAACATCCTGATTATTCTGGCCACGGTATTGGTGGAAGTGGTGAGTTTTGACAGGAGCTGTGCCCTGGTTGGCTGCCATTGCAGAAAGCTGTGCATCAGACGAATACCGTGGAGCTGATTCTTGGATGAATCCGAGTTTAGAGAATCCATGGCAAAGTTGCTCAGGCTGATCTTCTTTGGAGCAAGCACACCCTCCTGCATACATTTCTCCAAGGCGTATGCATAGTACACATTGACAGATTCTACTCCACACTGACCTCTAAACCCACCACGGTGGAGAAGGTATCTCCGAGGGATGAACGAAAAGAACTCGAGAATGCAAGCCACAGAATAGAAGATTCCTTGTCCAAGCACCATCCCATAGAACATTCTGAGAGATGCTTTGAGGTTCTTTTCGTCACTTCTATACTTAGGCACATGCCGAAGGCCCAAGATTGCTAGCACGATACGCAACATGGCTGCTGGAATCTGGAAGTTGCCAAATGAAAACACCGCTAAGGCACACACTTGGATTATCATGAACGCAGTGAAGTTCACGAATACATCATGGCGTAGCATGTACATCTGCGTCGCTAGCGCAGCAATCATGCACAAGTTTATAATAACCCGACGCCAAAATACCTTTTTGCTGCCCATAATTCTATCCACTAGTTTGATGATTCTTGTAAACCGTAGCCTGCTTATTGTTACCAATAGCACTGGCACAAGTAGTGCTGCGAATACTATCCAACTGGTCGATGTGTCTATCCATCCAGTAGGTGGATCACCATCATAATATATGTATTGATCAGCAAGATCTGATAGAGGGGGAGCCGTCAGTAGGATTGCAACCAAGGGGCTCCATAGTGATGTGGCACGGCGTAGCGGATTGCATATGTGCAGTTTCAGCCCGGACAGCAACCGGCCAATTGCAAGCATTATTGTCATCAATAGAAGCCCAGACAGAGCGTGTTTCTTCCAGAGGATCACTGAAACATCAAAAAAGCATACTATCGCAACCAGTCCATTCCAGCCCACTGGTCTAAAAGCTCCCCTGGTGTTAAAGAACAGTTGGTAATCCAGTCTGTTGTTGCGTGTGAACATCCTGTAGTATGTATATAAGGTGTCATTAAATGATAGAATATGCACATTATGTAGATAACAAACCCAAGATGGTGAGCATCCAGATCATACTCCAGTATTTAAGAAAGATAAGACATACGATTTCAGAAGATCGTAACAATGCTGGGTTCTTGACTTCTTGTTAAACCGGAGCCTAACTGTGCTAAGCCTTGGTGGCATTGATGCAGTAAGGACGTAAGTGTATTTTTTTTTCTACTAACGACCGATAAACTAATTACAAGTTCTAATACATGTCATGCTAGTTTCAGGGTTGAACATGTGCTCATGTCCTAGTAGTCCACTGGCTTTCTCTCGGAGTCGATCTGAACATGGCCACTGCCCCTCTCCCCTCTGAGCCGCTCCCATCTCCCCTCTATGCCGGTTGCCACTCCGGCACCGGTAGCCATGTCCATCCAGCTCCACTTTTCGGATTTCCGCCGACTTCGGCCCTTCCCTGCGCCCTGCCTTCCCTCGCTTCCCGCCGCGTCCCACCTTCCCGCACCCGACCACCTTGGGCGCGTCGCGCACCTTCCCGTAGCTGCCTGGGCATGGCCACCGGTGCCGGAGTGGCAACAGGCACGGATGATTGTTCGTCGTCACACGGTCCACCACACGTTGGGTGTGGTCGTGGGCTTCAGACAGGTAGATGCCGTCCACCCGGCCGTCGGAGAGATCACCGCCACCAGACAATAGCGGTGGAGCGCATGGTGGCCAGGCATCAAGGGGGGCCAAATTTGGTGTTTTGACCCTTTTGCGAAACTTTAGCTAGATTTGACCCTGGTTCAAAAAATTTCAGGATCTGACCCTTTTTCCTACCACCGTAGGCATTGGTGTTAGGGACTTAACTGCGCCGTCACGGTCATTTAACGTGCAAAATATCATATCGCTAGAGTATTTGGTGGTAAACTGTGTAACCCTACGCCATGGTACTTGGTGGTAGGCTATTCACTATTACGAGATGCATGTGAGTGCATGCGAGCACCGGTCTCTGACAGACTGCATAGTATGCAGGAACATCCATCTCTCCCTTTCTCTTTCAACCCACATGCATCATTACTATTAGTACGTAGCTCCTAGCTTGGACATGCCACAAACTTAAATAACTAGAAGAACTCCCGTGCGTTGTAACTGGGTCACATTAACTTTAAGAGTTCAATATTAATATTCTCATACATATTAAGTGACATTGGCGACCTTTTTTCCCCATCAAATCCTCACACACACACACTCTCCCTCCCTCTTCCTCACACTCTCTCCCCCTCTCCCCCCCCCCCCTCTCTCTCTAACACACACGCACATATCCATCTTATTGGGCACGGGACCATAATCCATCTATTTCACACACACGCGCTAGTGCATAACAATATGGATATGTGTATTATATTTGCCACCACAACTGAGGGAATTAATTTCATGTAGATCGGCCAGCCACAGCTCCAAGAATACGCGGAGGAGGTGGCCCGGGTCGGCGTCGGCGCCGTCCGGCGCGGACCACGGGCCCGCTTCCAAGTGCGTCTGCGCGCCGGCCACCCACGCCGGGTCCTTCAAGTGCTGCTTCCACAGCACCAACTCCCAGGGCCACGGCCATGGCCAGGGCTAGGGAAGCCGCCCTTCTTCGCCCCCTTCACCGGCCGCGGCCAACGCGGTGCCGCTGCACCCGGCCTCGCCGTCCTCGAGAATCAAGAACACTCGACAACGGAGAGGGAAGGGAAGATCATATACATGTCATAAGAAAGGGAGTTTATTTACTGCTCCCTCGATGTATTGTTTCCTCTGTTTGGAGATTGATTACCATCCGTGAGTTAAGGTAAGGTTAATGTGATTGAGTGATTTTTCTGAAAATCAAATATTTGTTTTCTAATTAATGTGATTGAGTGATTTAAGGTAAGGTTAATTAATTTAGATTTGATCTTTAGAGATTGTTCGTGATTGGTTCTACATTACTAAAGAACTTGCGCCAGTATGGAAAGTTCTGATCTGTTCAGATTTCTTTCGTTGTGTGAGAGGGTGACGCGAAAATAAACCGATGAAGTGGGGCGAGGGGACGAAAAAAATATACGAAAAAACCAGCGAAGGTGGGAGGAGGTACCAAAAAACCATGGGAGGTGAGACAAAAAAAACCTGAAAGCGAGACTACCAACTACTCCATTAGGAGTAGAGATTGATGGGATGCATGGGTAGCTAGCTAGGTTAGGCAGTAAGCAGGGCAGACACCCTGCACATTTTCAAAACGCCATCCAGCCCAGCCAGCATGCATGCACAAGCGACCTCATTTTCAAAGGAACGGTAGTGCCAGACCCTACCGCCAAAGACCCTGGAGGTGGCGGTAGGGTATTTTTTATGTTATGACAACGTCATAACGCAATTAAATCCTACCGTTGGAAATCGTGGCGGTAGACAGTGTTACCCTACCGCCAAAGACTATGGCGGTAGGAAAGGGGTCAGATCCCAAAATTATTTTGGACCAGGCTCAGATCCTGCTAAAGTTTCACAAAAGGGTCAAAACACCAAATTTGGCCACCAGGGGCCAGGATTCAAACCAATCCAGTGGCTGCAGCCTTGCGTGTGTCAGATGATCAGGTGGATCGGTCAGAGCATCAGGTGGACCGACGACCTTCTTCGGCGGACTATGGGACTCGCCCAATCTCCGTTGGCCACATATCCTCCCCATTAGCTTGGCAGTTGCCCCCACCCAGGCAGCTTCGACTATGGATCATGATGGTTTGGATGTTTTCACACCGCTGGCATCCTCCTGTGAATCGGTGTGCAACACAACTTTGGAGGGGGAGGTGGTAAGTGGCTGGAGTATGACGCTCTGTCACCTACCTTGGTCCGCCTCTCGATTTGGGGGCAACATGTAGTCCCATTTATTTTTGAGCAGTTCGAAGAGGATATTCTGGGATGGAGAACCAACAGTTGGTGGTAGACGCATCTGAGGCTGTAGAGGTAGTCTAGTGGAACCTGGTGCTGCATCGAAAGTGGGCTACATTCATCCATGCTAAAAAACATGTTTTTCTTTTTTTTTTCTTCCGCAAGAGACTGTGCCTCTCGGAAACGTCTTTCAGAAAGGGAAAAATATGTGCTCCCGGTTCGGTTTTTCATATGTTTTTTTTGAATTTTTTTTTGTTAAAACCTATCAACATGGGTTCTAGTTTTGAAGACTCGACGCGAAGAATTCAACAGTGCAAATGGTTTGAGATTTGGACGCATGGTTTAAGAGATAAAACATTTTAAATAAATGGATGTACGAAAGAAGGGAAAATTCTCAGTTTGCGACAAGTGCCGCACATCCAATGCGCCACTTGTCACAACCTGGGAAGGTGGGAGTGATCTTTGGAAAAAGTACTCCTCAATTAGTGGTTTCACGGTAGTTGGCCCTGAATCATGGTTAACTAGTGTGTACGACCCACAACTAAATCACGAGAAAATTGAGTTCCCCGGGGAGAAGGGATGTTAATTAGATATGGGACCAGCAACTAACCAAACCTCGTACCCCGAGCAAATAGCATAAAACTATCACAACTAGATGAGTACCAATTGTCAGGAAGACAACTGATTGAATTTTAACACTAGCGAACGAACTTCACAGAGGAATTGGGGATCAAAAGCTAGGATTTATAGATGAAGAAAAGGGGAAAAGTAGTTTCAGCACACCACCGGTGGCTAGGGTTTCAACCCAATTACAATTCACATGGCCTCTCGCACGAGAGTGAAGCTGATTTTATAGCCATTATTACAAGCTAGAGTAGGTGAAAAGTAGAAAAGAAGACGGTAAAGAGAGCTGGAAAGCAACATCGATGCGGGGATCATAGATGAGTGTCGGATGTTGGATCTACGGCCGACAATAATCTCCAGTTGGCAAACTGTTATCCTCACAGGTAAGCCACTGGATGGCAGATGGATGGCTAACACTCAATTAGGCACACAGAGATAGTGGATAAGTTGTTGTAATCTTCAAAGAACGCAGGTTAGAGCCTGGCATCCCTTTCACCCAAGTTGCCTTTACTTCCTTCCTCAATCCTTCTAGTGCCCATGAATCCCCGCAGCTTGGTCTCGGGGTAGATGTACCGCTGCCCCACCTCCCTATTCATGAGCACACTAAAAGTGCTCGCACGTAATCACCCTGCATCTCCACCATCGGCAACAACCATCCCACCCGAGGTGTGACCAACCGTGAGACCCATCACCGACGCACCCTGCCGCTCTATCGTGACCCATGCTGAACAGTGAAGTCCTACGACATGGGCAAGAGCCTCCGTGTGTTGGTCGAGGGAGGGGCCGAGGATGACGTGTCGAGGAAGGGAGCCACCGTCCACACCCCACAGCGGCCGCGAACAACGTGCTCGAAGAAGAACCCGGAGGAGGCCGATTTCCGTGTTTTGACCCTTTGCGCAAAGTTTAGCCGGATCTGACCCGTGTTTGAAATTATTTCATGATCTGACCCTTTTTCCTACTGCCGAGGAGGCTGGCAGTAGGATAGAACATGCTAACGCCAGAGGCCTCGGCGGTAGCCCACTCATCCATGTCAGCTTATGGAAACAACAATCATCTCCTGCCGTCCACCCTACCGCCAGAGGCCTCGGTGGTAGGCTATGCAACCCTACCATCGAACCCCGGCGGTAGGTGCTCAACAGTTATAAACCCGCGAGGACCAGGGCGCGGGGCCCACCCGTGAACCCCAGCCCCCATCTTCTCCCCCGCGTCGCGTCGTGCCACAACAGCAGAGAGGAACTCCTCTCTCATCCCCTCCACTCCCCCTCTGATCTTCTTCATTTCTCCACCATTTTTTGGATCGAGATGGCTCCGAAATGAGAAAAATAAGCTCTCTCAATCCCTCCAACTCGTTTGAGTTAAAAATATTTCGATTTGATGCATTATTTGGCACAAGATGAACCCTATTTCATCTAGTAGGTTTGTTTAGTTAGGATTAATATGATATTTGGTGTGGTTGAATATGATAGAACCCTATTTCATCTAGTAGATGAACCCTAGTTCATGTTGATATTTTTTTTTTGAATTGTTCATTGATGTTTGATGTGGTTGAATATGATTGAACCCTATTTCATCTAGTAGATGAATCCTAGTTCATGTTTCCATATAGTTCATGTTCATAATATTTTTTTATTGTTCATTGATGTTTGATGTGGTTGAATATGATTGAATTTGATTGATGCGGTGATGTGGTTGAATATGATTGGTTAACGTGATATGATGGATAAAAATGATTGATTAGAGATATGATGGATATATATGATTGTTGATTCAATACGATATTTTAGTTTGACTAAATATGATTCATTCGCATTGACATATTAACTAGGTTTTTAGTTTGATTAACACGATTCATTTGCATATTTCATTATTGATTATATATTTTATGATATATTTATTGATTGATGTAAGCTGAATATGCTAGAATTGATTAATATGATACGATGCATGTTAGTTGAAAATGACATGATTCATTTGCTAGAAAAATTAGGAGGCCTCCCCTTTCGCCCACCATCGGCATTAGGTACACCATGCTTGACCATGCGTTCGACAACGGTCATCGCGCCCATTTTATGGAGAATGGAGTGGTCATAATTATGATCATGTTTTTGCACCAAAAAGTGGTTATTATGATAAATGAAGTTACTAAGTATTTTCGTTTACATTTTGACATATGCTACCGCCATTGCGGATGAGGGGCCACACCAAGGTCATTCAAATGCAGTATGATGAACGCTACACGTCATACTTCAGAGAGCACAACTGCTGGGTTTCGTGCTTCAGTTCAAGCAAAAGCCGCTGACACTTGTCCAATCAGCTCTCATAGCATTGGTCGACCGGTGGCGCCCCAAGACGCATAGTTTCCATCTCCCATGTGGTGAGATGACGGTGACACTCGAAGAGTTCGCCATGATCACGGCCCTACCGATCCAGGGCCATGCTCTCACTGGGCGAGTGGACAAGAACAACTAGCGGGAGAGGGTTATCAGCCTCATAGGCGACTGCCCCGCCACCCGAGATAACCGAACATCCAGTGTACCACTCATGTGGATCCCAAACAACCTGGTCATATGCCCGGAAGATGCCGATGCGCGTCACCCAACAAAAAAGAAGGCCCAAGTCGCATGCATGACAGGAGACAAAGGCTCACAGGCTCGCATAGCATAGTCGCACCCCAATCCCCATTCCTCAATTCGTCTCGCCCTAACCCTAGAGGCGGCCGGTAGCGGCGACCAGTGCTGCCTGCACAACTGCATCTGCTTGTTCGCTTGCACGTCGTGACGCCGGATGCAGCGGGGGACGACGCCATTGACGCGTGACCATGCGGGCAGCAACGCCAGATGCCACAGAGAAACGAGGAGCATACCACCAAGAGGGGGAGGAACAAGTGATATGGTCGTGTTGAACTCGCTTAGTTAAACTAGTTGTGTTGAGCTGTGAATGAAAATCGGGCCCTCGAGGAGGACGGGGGCTGGAGCGCATGGTGGTGGCTGTCAGTTAGCTACCACATCGCTCGTACTTGCCGCATCGGTGTCCCACAAAGGCCGCGGCTCCGGCCTATGCGACTATGAGCAGAGCGTTGGCGAGCGCCCTGGAGGAGCGCCTCCAATCGGGTGGGCGGGTCTCCGAGGCACGACATGTACGAGAGCCTGGCTACAGGGAAGAGCACCATGGTGCCATGGAGTCATGCCATGATACAACGGCCGCCCACGCGAGGGTGAGCGCATCGCATGAAGTGCAGTGGCGTTGTATCTATCGGGAGAAGGATTTTTTTATTGAGATTGACATGTGGGCCTCAACTTCATAACGTCCATCTTAATGATTAACCTAATGGACTTGACTTTTATGTCACGTCAGGCCTAATGGGTCGGCCATCGTCATCATAATTGCGTTTAATTTCGGCCAAATGGGCAAGTAACAGTAGGTGGTAGGTTCAACCTCCCCTCCCCCCGCGAACCCACTACCTGAACGCGAACCAAACCATATTAACCGAATTGGCGGTTAATTCGGTTATTGGGTTAGGGTTGGGTTTTTATTTTCCACCAGTTCAGTCTTCGGGTTAGGGTTCGGTTTTCACTCCTAAAAACCCGAAATAACCAAATTGACCGATATTTACGAAACTCGCGGACGTTTGGATGTGCTATACTCACCGATAAATCAGGCCCAGCAAAAAAGAAGGCCCAAGTCGCATGCATGACAGGAGACAAAGGCTCACATGCTCGCATAGCACAGTCGCACCCCAATTCCCATTCCCCAATTCGTCTCGCCCTAACCCTAGAGGCGGCCGGCGGCGGCAGCTAGTGTTGCCTGCACGATTGCATCTGCTTGTTCGCTCGCACGTCGTGACGCCGGATGCAGCGGGGGACGACGCTGTTGACGCGTGACCATGCGGGCAGCAACGCCGGATGCCACAGAGAAACTAGGAGCGTACCACCAAGTGGGGGAGGAACAGGTGATATGGTCGTGTTGAACTCGCTTAGTTAAACTAGTTGTGTTGAGCTGTGAACGAAAATCGACCCCTGGAGGAGGACGGGGAGCGCGTGGTGGTGGTCGTCAGTTAGCTACCACATCGCTGGTACTCGTCGCATCGGTGTCTCGCAAAGACCGCGGCTCCGGCCTATGCGACTATGAGGAGAGCGTTGGCGAGCGCCCTAGAGGAGCGCGTCCAACCGGGTGGGCGGGTCTCCGAGGCATGACATGTAAGAGAGCCTGGCTCAGGGAAGAGCACCACGATGCCATCGAGTCATGCCATGATACAGCGGCGGCCCACACAAGGGTGCGCGCAGCGCATGTAGTGCAGTGGCGATGTATTTATTGGGAGAGGGATTTTTTTATTGAGACTGACATGTGGGCCTCAACATCACGTCCATTTTAATGATTAACCTAATGGACTTGACTTTTATGTCACGTCAGCCCTAATGAGATCGGCCATCGTGATCATAATTGCGTTTAATTTCGGCCAAACGGGCAAGTAACAGTAGGTGGTAGGTTCAAACCCCCCCCCCCCCCCCCCCCAAAGTAGGTGGTAGGAGTAGATTTTTGAACTGTACTACCCTGAGGTTGTAGTGTTTTGTGAAAAAAAATATAGTAGTTTTTGTGAACCCTAACCTTAATTGTGGGAGTTTTATGCTATTTACTCTGATATTTTTATTGTATTAACTTGGACTTGGAGAATTTATTTAAAAATGCACGTATGTACAAATCCGCGGAGCGTTTTTTTGACATGGTAATACGTGTCTCATTCATATCATAAAGATCAAAGTATAAGTTACGCAAAGATCGACATGACAAACTGAAAAGACAGCAGAACGTCTTTGAGCTTGATACCAATGCCTAGCCTCCGGCACCACCACAACAACCACCGAAGGAAAAAAAAAAGGATGGAGCACCTCCCACCCGAGCTCAACGCGGCTCCATCGATGATATGCAGCTTTGCGGACCTCCAAGGTGGTTCACCAAAAGTGAAGTCATTGCCGTTGAACGCATAAGACCAGGGAACACCCCGAACACGCCATCAAACTCTAGATCTGGCACCCCGCCACAACTAAGACGCCAAG
Source organism: Triticum timopheevii (assembly GCA_963921465.1). Lineage (NCBI taxonomy): Eukaryota > Viridiplantae > Streptophyta > Magnoliopsida > Poales > Poaceae > Triticum > Triticum timopheevii. Next base: position 108,567,276 of record OY997264.1, read on the forward strand.
GATAAAACCATATCTGCCATCCATCAACCACGAACCCAGCATATGTTTCTTCTTTCAGATGTCGTCAATGCAGACGACAATCTGCATCCGCTCCTAACCACCTCCCAAGCTCCGCGACGATGTTGAAGCAGACGTCGTCGCAACGACAGAGCCCGAGGACATAAGACCACCACAAAGATGTCGCCGTCATGACTTCCCTGCTTGAACAAGCTGGTTCCCAGATCCATCACCGATCATAGAGACGATCACCTCGCTGGAGAAGAATCCGGATCTTCTTTATTCAGCATCGCCGCCGCCTAGAACCTCCGAGGGAATTAGAGATGGGGAATGGGAGTTGAGGGTGAGGAGATTAAAAATCCACTGTTTGATTAAAGGGAATGGGAGTTTAAGTGGGAAGAGGAATGAGAGTTGAGGAAGCCAATTCCCATCCATTTCTTCCGAGGGGTATCCAATTAATTCGTGAGCAGGGTTTTATCCCATGCTAATTTTTATCATATAACAAACAAAAAAAAATGGGAATACAACTTTATTTTCCATGCCTAATCTTTCCACAAACACCCTTGTGGAAACTTCCGTTCACCTTCCAGAGTGGTTATCAAACAGGTTGCTAAAGCTAAAATAATCCGCACGCGCGGGATCCGACGACCCCTTCACCAACGACGACAAAGAGGAATACTATCACAAGTTACAAAATTGCTTTGTCATACCTTGTAGCTTCGAGGAATACTATCACCGTCGCATACCAAAAATCATCTTCGAATCTGAGGTCCTTGGAGTAGCCTCCGAGCAGGACGACGGTGGCCCAGGTGAAGGCCAGCGTGCCCAAGGCGTTGCCAACCCTCTCGATTAGCGTGACAGAGCGAACGAAGCGATTCAGCCACATCTCGGGCGCAGCGGCGGCCTTGCCTGCTTGGCCGACGCCGTGAGCTGGTATCCAGACGTGGTGCTGTCCGCTGCCACCGCCGGTGCTGTTGGCCATTGCTTATTATGCAACGTACGGTGAAACCGAGACACAGTTCTATGCGGCCGGGCAGCATCCACTGATATAGTGCAACCGCGCGAGTTACCAAAACGGTAGCACCATACGCGCCGATTGACCTTTGACGAAAGATCACCTAGTTTTATTTTCTTCAGACTAAGGAAAGTGCTAAGGAACTCTCTCTTGGATCTAGTGGTGAAGATTTTTCTGTTAGCGACATGTGTATCGCTAGTACTTGTCCCAAATGGGAAATCACTGTCAGGTATTTCAACTCGGCATGGAGTCGCGAAGGAATCAGCCGTGACAGGCACGGCAGATTTCAATGTAATTACTCTCTCCGTTGAATAATCACGAGTGGACATGCCACCACACGCGGTCGATATCCACACCGCATGCTGCCCGCACGATTCGTGCAACTTTAATACCCCCCGGCCGTATAATGACTTCCCCACCTTGTATGCAATCGGTATAGCCGTGTATTTGCAGCTGACACATGCAGCGCATGGCCCGCGAGGCAGCGCTGGATCAGAACGCATTGAGTGTTTGTCACTCAGAACGCATTAAGTGTTTGTCAGTCTCAACGCCTACTTGCAGCACGCTCCTTCAGTTTTTTAAAATGTTCTGCTTGCTTGTTTCGGCTGCACAACTCATCTTCTCTAGCCCTCATAGGCTCACCATAGTTGAGAAGCATGTGTTCATCTTCATCCATGACTCACCAAATCAGCAGGGAGTAGACCCACATAATGCGTGCGCCGTTAAGCCACCCGATATAAATATTTGTTGCGCGGCCTTTAGTCGTTTAATTTGGCAGCCAAGGCAGCGTGAATGCCTCTGACAGCCGTCAAGCTACCCAGGAGGGATTAATGGACATACAGATGATGTCAAACCAGCGCTCATGCTGAGGTCAAACAGAAAAAAGAGATGTGAGATGCGACCGCGTAGTGCTATACCTAAGAATCAACCACCCGGGATCAATTTGAGACTGAAATGGTAACCTCTGCATTTCTGTGCCCGCAGAAGCCAACTTTCTGGTGTTCTTCTACTTTCCAGAGACCCAGCTTGAAGACGGGCTACATTACCGACACACACACACACACACACACACACACACGCACGCACGCACGCACAGAGCAGGGTGACGATGCTTATGGATGGTTGCGTCACGATGTGTAAATACCACCCAACTTGCAGTCACGGGGCATAGCTAATGGATATGGCGGTATGCAGTGGGCACCCCGCTCCTGAACTCTCCACCAAAAAAGTCGACATGCTAAGGTACGAACAAGATAATAGACCTCACCGTGTCGAAAATTCGTTACGGCTCATACTACCATATGATCCCATTATCCAAGCCTTTAATTCACATTGAGATGGAAGCCCGGGTCCGTATTAACGGGTGCCACTGTTTAACCTGCGCCGTCATTTATTGCTACAGCAGGAAGGGTCGTCTACGGTCGAGAAAATATCTGGTGCTACGGAGGTGCTCCCACGCAACATCGTTCGTCGATCTGAGATTGAATTGGCAGCATCACGGGATGTGGACCAAAGTGTCATTTTCGGAATGTTCACGGGATTTTCTGCAAAACATTCATGCTGGATTTGTTTTTTTTTTTGTTTCTCAATGTGTATTTTGAATTTTGAATTGAAATTTTTAGGGATTGTACATTCATGTGATGCTAACATTCACAATTTTTTTCTGATTTTTTGAAACATTTAAATGTGCATTTTGAAAATTGGGAGCATCTAATGTGAGGTGCTCCCGTAGCACTAGATATTCATCCGTCTACGGTTTCCCCGTTTATGCAATTTCCTGGACCGGGTTCCTCCAAATTATGGTCCGCTGGACCAGTTTCTTTAGAGAAGCTACCACCCGTAGTTAGTTTTTCTTTTGCGTACTTGTTTTGTGCTTGCAGTACTCGTCAGTGTCCTTTCTTCGAAGGGCAAGACACATACCCTTCAGTACTCGAATCTGTTATAGCTGGCCATATAATGACCAAACAGAATAGCTTGGTGGTAAGGCGAATCGGGTCGCAGGATCAAATTCTCATTTTTGCCAACTGTATTTTTAAAGTGTTTTAAAATTTAGAAAAATACTTCCTCCGTCTCAAAATAAGTGACTTAACTTTATACTCTACAAAGTTGAGTCACTTATTTTGAGACGGAGGGAGTATATTCTAGCACCATGTGGGAGGGATATCTCAAACCCTCGACCTCCCGAAGGAATGAAAGATGGGCTGACCACATGTACAAGAACTACGTTGTGTGTACCAAGGCTTAAACATATTTTATTTTGAAGCAAAAAGAAATCAAATTCAAAATTCATTTGAAAATTTCAGGCGATAATAATCCAAAAATTCTGAGATTTTCTGGAAAACAGGTTTTCTCGGTCTCTACGAAGAAAAAAACGGAATCGAGGAAAAAAAACCTTGACTAGCATACCGCAATGCCTGAAGTAGATGTATCAACACCAAAAGCAAGAACAACTCTCCAATTCAAGAAAATAGGGGGAGCTAATCCAAACATCCCGGTAACCATTTCTACTTTTCCTCACCCTAAATACCAAAAAACTACTAATTGGCACAGAAAAACATTTTGGCATCTACCATTCTCACAACCTTGCAAGGACGCCAAATTAATCAATCAGTGACCATACCAGCAAACCACAAATGTGCGAACTATATTTATCAGCATCGAAGCCGGAATTACTCGCAAGAGCGGGATACATCCTACATTTTCACACATGTTTTTGTGCTGACACCAAATGATCGCTCTTGTACGCACCAGCAAAAGCCAAAACGTCTGCAGTACATTTGTCACCGCCAAAATCAGGAACCACTCCTCCGGAATCCAAAACCAAACATCCGAACAACCACTTTCTAACTTCTCTATCTAAGAACCAAATTCATCGATCAATGTCCGCACCAGTCATTTGTGTGATCTACATTTATCAACAGGGACGCGTCCTGAACTCAAGTCATTGGACAGGGAAAGTTGAATCACGCCACTAAGAACAACTCCAACCAGACGACCCAAACTGTCTACACGTGTCCGTTTGGATAAAAATGGATTAAAGGCCGGCCCAACGCGCGGACACAAAACCAGACCGCATCTGCTCGGGTGTTCGTCTGGATGTAATTCATGTCAAAATTTGTGCATGGTTTGCGTTCACACAGACACGAAAACGAAAACTACGCTTGTCACAGTACCAGTGGACCGGCCAGTACCGCGAATGGGTCGCGCGACGCCATAACAGGAGACGACGTACCCCCAACAATGGAGGACGTGCGCACTGGCGGAGGACCGCACTGACGGCGAGCATCAAATGGAGCTGGAGCGCCGCTGCGACGGGAGGAGGAGGAGCGCCGGGAGAGGGAGGCGGAGAAGCGCGCCTGCCAGCCTGTGACGCAACCAGCGCGGGATGCGGCGCGAGCATGGGAGGCAGCATTCCCCCAGTGTCGGAGCTGATCGACCTCACCGGCCCGGGACAGGACGACGACGCCTAGGACAGCACGCGGGGGTGGCATAGTGTTTTTTATGTTTAATTGAGTTTACGTGGATTTGGTCGGCGTTTTAATGTTTAATTATGTTAATTGGGACTTGTTTGGGAGGGTTCTTCTTTTTATGTCCGCGCGCAAAAAAAAAAATGCGCCGAGTCAGTGTTGGATGCATATATCGACCCAAACAAAAAAAGGCACAAGCGTCCGCTCTGCTGACCCAGACAAACAAAAAATAAACAAAACATGCGCCCGTTTGAATGGTTGGGTTGGAGTTGGTCTAAGTTTTTCTGAACCCGTACCAAACTTAAGCAAAAATAATAATTCACTTCCGCCACCGCCGTCACACTCTTAGGTGGCGTTTGGTTCACGGGCGAGGTTGGCTTGGCTGAGGATATCCTTAACTACCTGGTTGGGGATAGCCAGTTTTTGTCGTTTGGTTGCGAAGGATTTGATGAGATGGATAGCCCCTTTTTATTGTTTGGTTGCAAGGATAAAAGGTGGATATGGATAGTCATTAGCTATTTTTTTAATGTTCATCTACAATGAAATATTAATACATGCTCTTCTTTGTACAATCAAATACATGTATACATGCTCTTCTTCGCACAATCAAATGCATGTATACATGTTCTTCTTTCTACAATCATACACGTGACTGACCATGCAATTAAATACCATGAACTGGTCACTATTTACCAAATATTCATACATGTATACATGTTCTTCTTTGTACAATCATACACGTGACTGTCCATACAATTAAATACCATGAACTGGTCACTGTCCACCAAAGTATTCTGCTACTTCTTATCAACGCCTCAGTGTTACCAGTAGTATTCATATGTGCTATCTGTAGACGAAGTTGAAAGACTGTAAACGAGAGAGTTAAAAGACTGTCGCATACATACAGAGAACAGATAGGCAAGATCTTCAGTGATCCTCGTTCCCGGCCGCCGGGGCTCCCCGTTCCCCGCCAGCCATGGTCACAACACGCCGACAGAGAGAGAGAGAGGGATGGATGGAGGTAGGGGCCATGGCAGAGGAAGTGCACCGCCGCCGCTGTCAGGTGTGCGCCGCCGCCGCCGCCGCTGTCAGTCACCAACTAGTGGGAGGGGAGTAGCCTGGAAAGGATGGGGCACCCGCGGCTCGCCTCGTCTCGAGGAGCAGGGCCATGGCCGACGGCCAAGCAGGGCGCCGGCGTGGGCGGTGGTACGCCAGCGGCGGAGGCAACAGAGGGCGCCGCCGGGCCCATGGAAAAACGTTTCACGCAAGCGCGCGTGGCTGCCCACATCCGCCATAATCTCGCGACTCTCGTCAACCATGTTTTGAAGGAATATTCCCTGGTATCTGGTTATCCCTATCCTTCCTAGCGGGTAAACCAAACAAGTGATATCCCCTAAAAATTTGGCTATCCCTGTCCCTGTGGTGGATAGCCTCTAAACCAAACGCCACCTTACATGCAGCAGTATGCGCTGCCAGTGGACCATGGCCAAGCACGATGCGAATCCTGTACCACCGGTACATCTGTCAATTGTGACGCTGCTGTCCCCCGATCTGACATGCAGCAGTATGCGCTGACAGCTACCGGATCAGCCCCTTGTATCCATACTTAGAGCAAGTACAACGGAGCTGAGTCAGCTGGCTATAAGAAATAAACTAGTATATTCTTACTTAGTTGGAGGAAAGAGAAGAGAAAAGAGAAGATAAGCGGGCTCTTGGTGAAGAGCCAGCTCTAGCATGTGATCCTAGACACTTTGTAAGAGTGAAAGGTGGGCCATATAATAAAAAAGTAATACACTCTTCTAATCAACTATTGTACGTATTGGCTATAAGATGGGTTATAGATGACATGGCAATGGCTTATAGCCAGCAGTTGGCTATACTATTGACCATGCTCTTAGGCTGTTGCCAATGCATGGGTGCTTAGATGAGGTGCTAAGCACATTAAATAGCTTAGCAACTATACTTCCCAATACATAGGTGCTTACCTTATGGTTGCTAAGCTTGCTTCATTTAATGATTTAGCAACTAAAGCTCTTCATGTATTGGTGGGCTTCCTTCCTTTAAATGTTTTGCCTAGGTTCACGCGCTTAGCATTGTTTCTTCCTGGGGTCACCACACTCATCTCTCTCCTCTTAAATAACTTGCCACATCAGATTTTTTGCCTACGTGGAAGACTTAGCACCTGTACGAGGTGAAGCATTGGGAGGGGCCTTACAGTGCGCAGGCGGTATACAACACTTTCCAGCGCATGCACTAGTTTCATTATTCGGTACCCAGCCAACGACTCAGTTCTACGGTCTAGACAGTGGGACTATATGCCGGCAGGAGCCATATCGCCGCTTCCCGTTACCTCGCAATGCTATATAAGAGCATCTCCAGCCGTTGGCCCCTCCAGAAGGCATAAAAATCGCCGTCTGGGGCGAGCCGATGGTACAATCGGCGCTGGGGGCGGTTGGCCATCCAGCCGTCGCCCCAGGTCGCCCCCAGGCGCCGATATTGGCCTAGTTTTCGGCCCACTTTCGGCGAATAGAGGCCCCATATGGGCGAGAACTGGCCCATATTCGGCGTGGTTCGTCGTGGCTCGGCGTTGAATTCTCAACATAAATATTTTTTAACATTCATCACAGAAAATCAAATAGTTCAACAAAATAGTGCAACAACAAATAGTTCAGTACAAATTATATAGTTCAACAAATAAAAACTCATATTTCATCACAAGTCGAGCCCGACGTCGCCCTTGAGCCTCCATAGGTGCTCCACCAGATCCTGCTGCCGTTGATGATGCACCTTTGGGTGTCGGATCTCCTGACGCACACTGAGGTAGGCAGTCCAGATTGCCGGTAGCTGGTGATCAACTTCAGCTAGAGGACTCTGCCTGTAGTATGGTTCAGTGTCAAACACTGGCTCTTCCTGCTCGCTCTCGATGATCATGTTGTGCAAGATGACACAGCAAGTCATGATCTCCCACATTTGATCTTTCGACCAGGTCTGAGCAGGGTACCGGACAACAGCAAATCGAGATTGGAGCACACCAAATGCCCGCTCGACATCCTTCCTGCAAGCCTCCTGCACCTTGGCAAAGTGGGCCTTCTTGCCTCCTGGCACAACGTTTGAGATAGTCTTCACAAATGTAGACCATCTCGGATAGATGTCATCAGCTAGGTAGTACCCCTTGTTGTAGTGCCGCCCATTGACCTCGAAGTTCACCAGAGGAGAATGACCTTCAACAAGCTTGGCAAAGACAGGGGAGCACTGCAGCATGTTGATGTCATTGTGAGTTCCTGACATACCAAAGAAAGAGTGCCAAATCCAGAGGTCCTGTGTGGCCACCACTTCAAGTACCACACTGCAACCACCTTTGGCGCCTTTGTACATCCCCTGCCAAGCAAATGGGCAGTTCTTTCATTTCCAATGCATGCAGTCGATGCTTCCGAGCATCCCAGGAAATCCTCTTGCTGCATTCTGTGCTAGGATCCGAGCAGTGTCTTCCGCATTGGGTGTTCGTAAGTATTATGGTCCAAACACTGCCACCACTGCCCGACAGAACTTGTAGAAACACTCAATGGTGGTGGACTCGGCCATGCGCCCATAGTCGTCAAGTGAATCACCGGGAGCTCCGTATGCAAGCATCCTCATCGTTGTCGTGCACTTCTGGATCGAGGTGAATCCAAGTTTGCCGGTGCAATCCTTCTTGCACTTGAAGTAGCTGTCGAACTCCCGGATGGAATTCACAATCCGTAGGAAAAGTTTTCGGCTCATCCGATAATGGCACCAAAATATTTTGTCGCCGTGCAGTGGAGCGTCGGCGAAGTAGTCGGAGTAGAGCATGCAATAGCCTTCGAGACGATGCCGGTTCTTTGCTTTCATCCGCCCCGGCGCCAAGCCACCTCGCCGCGGCTTTTCATTGCTCGCCAGCAGGGCGGCGAGGACCATGAGATGTTCCTCTTCCTGGACGTCGGCCTCGACTTCCTCCTACAGCAGCGTGGCGAGCGCTTCCTCGTCGTCCGAGTCCATTGCCGAGGCAGGCAAATCACCGAACACCTTGCGGGCGCGGTGGGCGAGTACCCGCCGCTAAACTGCCCCTCCGCGTCCGAAAACGGCGGAAGGGCTGCCTCGGCGAAACCTCTGCTCTTTTTCCGGCGGGGATGGCTATCTAGCGGTGGCGGGGCGGTGGGCGGCGCCGGGATACAGCCGGTTGGCGGCCGAGCGCGCGGGGGGTGGGAGGCGAATCGGGAAGAAAGACTTGACTTTTCGCCTGACGGTGTGGGCCAGACGTGCTTTTCCCTTGCGCCGGAGCCCCCGAGCGCCCCCCCCCCCCCCAGTGCGTCGGGTTTGGCCTGCGATCGCCGGGCCTAAAAACGGGCCGAACCGGCGGATTTCGGCATCCTGGGGGCGTGACTGGGGCGTTTTTTCGGCGCCGGTGCCGAAAAAGTCGCCTGGGGGGGGGGCCTGTTGGGGGCGCGGCTGGAGATGCTCTAATGCCCCGCGGGAGCAACTCACCGGTAAAACAAAACGGTACTGAAGAGACCAAAGGCAAAGAGTGGAGAGGTTTAGGGCGCGTTCGGACTCCTTCCGCTCCACGGCTCCACGCCAGAGCGGAGTGGCTTCCAGTTATAATTTGCGGAGGTGCTAAAAGGCCCTCCGCGCGCTCTGCTCCGCGGAGGGCTGCCGAACAGGCCCTTAGTTCAATTACTAATGTTTGCTCATGGGAGACGGTAGGAAATCTGGCTCTGGTTTCCGGTATGTGATGGTGTCTTGGTTTGCGTGCTTTTGCTCACCAAAGTGGGCCACCACAGGCGACAGGGGCACATATGATCTGGCCGGCGGGATGGTCGCAAAGCGGCCACATTTCCCTAGTGCTCGAATTTATTGTTCATAGAGGGCGTCTTTAGACCCGGGAGCTATCACACTTTCCTCGTGCTCACAAGATAAACTTTAGCTAGTTTCATTTCTGCCGTATATGACTGCAGTTTAGGCCTGTGCAAGTGGTACCTTATAGAGACTTAGAATCTAAAATATTTTCAAGCCTCATAGCTAATGATGGTGGTAGACATCTCACCCCAGCATGGTTGTTCTCCCCTGAGAAATGTTTAATGCATACAAGATACAACTATATTGCTTTCGGTAGCATACATGTGCTGAGACATGCTAAGTTAAAATCTTGTTTGGTGGACTATATCCATCATGACATACTATGCTTGACAGTGTTGCTTGTCAGCGGTTAGGAGTGTTGCCTTTGCGGACTATTACCTTTCATAAAATGCGCATGCACCATGGTTGATAGATCAGATCAGTTCAAGGAGGAGCGATGCATCACATACGCTGATGGAGAACTTTTGTCTCGCACTGAGCACCCTTGCCATCGCCTGATTCGTCATCGTCTCCCCTGGCGCCCTCACCTCACCTTACCACCTGATGTGCAGCCTACCCATGAGCCGATGAACAATCGACAACAGGAGAGCAGCGACTGCTTAGATTGGGTTGGAATCTGTCAGTTGATTTTGAACCCATGATCTATGGCTCAAAGGTAACCCTTCTGGTAATCCCAACTCCCAAGTTCCTGAATTTGTTTTGTTCTTTATTGATTTTTTTGTTGTTTGTTAATTTAAGTTTGATGGGATTAGTGCTTTGGATACCCGACGTACTTTAATTTTGAGATTACACTAAAATCAAACTTGTGATGGTTGTGTCATTCCAATCGAACCCAATTTGCTCAGTTTGGATTAATGATTGTTGAGATATCACCAGACCAATCTTGTTGTCAAAGTATTTTTCAAATTTTAGCACATTTCTATTTTGCTAGAACTAATCTAATATTAGGCATAAAAAGCTTTGGGTAACGACATTAAAAATGTAGCTATTTTTTTGTTGAGCATTCATTTTTCAAACTGAAGAGAGAATGTTAGAATTTTGGTTTTATCCAAGTTATTTTTTTTAGAAAAGGAGGATCACCCCCGGCCAAGTTATGATTACTAAATAACAAATAGTGGTCTAGCTTTAAGAGAGTGTTGCACATATTTTGGATTTAGAGCCGAGGCCAAAACATAAATTATTATATTAATATTTATATTATTAAGGGGACCGTTCTATTTTCGTCCCGGGCCTCTGAAATGTCAAGACATGCCATGCTTGTCATGATTTGAGAGACACTTCGAACTACCTTTAAGGAACATTACGGAAAATTTGCTTTTTATTAGAAAAAAGAACCATGTAGCAGAAAATTGTTGCAGTAATTGTTAGAGTTGTGTCGAATATAGTGTACAAGGTAGGTTACAGTTGGACTTGTAGTTGTATCGTGTTTACATAGGATGTGGAGTCGTGTCCTAGTAGGACACTTGTTTCCTAGGCCTCTCATATATAGCGGGGGTAGACACACGATGTAACCTATGCCAACATAATAGCACCGGAACGCAGGGAAAGCCGACGGCATGTGCCGGTGTCCAGGGCGACCGGGTGCGGTATTGTGACGGTGTCACGGGGAGGAGCGCCCGTAGTCAAGCCTCGGGGATGTAGCCATATCGGTGAACCTCGTTAACAAATCTCGGTGTCGTGCCTCGTGTGATTGCTTGGTCCTCGGATGATCGACGGTATGCATCGGATTTATTCTAACAAGTGGTATCATGAGCAAGGTTACCAGGAGGTCGCGGTTCTCTTGATCTAGAGAAAAAGGAGCGGAAGAATTCATTGGATCAAGTTGGTCGCGTGCGGCGATGGATACAATTCGACGGTGTGGCGAAGATATCTGCTCATGTTAGCGATCGGAAGCAGCGAGATTGGAAGGCAGCAGTACCTGCGCGTGGCAGCATCAGACGAGATAGCATTGCAATGGATCTGGCGGCACGAGCGTACAAGCGTACGTGTAGGCGCTGGCGCTGGGCAACGTAGCGACCGAGCGAGCCACGCGTGTGGTGGCAGACGGCCCGGGGCATAAGGCCCATGCGAGGCCTATAGTGTGGGGGCGGTGCAGCGTTGGTGGCAGTCCAGAGGCCGATCCAGGCGGGAACTGTAGCTCGACAGGGAAGTTGCGGACGTGCAAGTACAAGGCTGTGTTGCTGAAGGCACGTGAGGACTTGTTGTGAAAAAGAGTTGCTAGGTCCAATACAAGTGCACGGAAGTGGTTTGGCATGGATCAAAACGATTTGATTCTTTTCTGCTAGGTGCATGGAGAAGCTAATATCAAACATTGGCAAGATAATTTGCAGACATGGGATTTGTTCGGTTCAAGTTTGCATGGAGGTTTTGCCAGGTTGGTTTGATCAGACGGCTAGGAGTGTGCGGACATGCAACAAAGGGCGCCGATAAGCGCGTCATGAGGATCATGCAAACACATAGTGTCTAAGGCATGCACGGATGTGCAAGCAGTCGTGATGCAGGGTGGAGCATGATTGCAGTCGAACAAGTTCGGCTGGGTCGGACTGGACACTCTGACAGATCGACGTGAGTCGGCTGGAACAGAAGATGGTGGTGGGATCGGCGACAGCGACATTGGAGCGTGATGCTGATGGTGACCGACTTCTGGGGCGTGGAAACACGTGGCACAGGCCCCGAGGGCTTGTGCGGCTTCGACATGGCTATGGCGCGGGATTGATTCAAGGTGGTGTATACACGGAGCTTGAAGTCGATGAGGCGCAGGGATGGACTGATCATCTACCATGGAGTCATGTTGAAGGTGGAGCTGGATTGAGGGGCTGCGGCGTAAGTCGACAGAGAGTCAAAGCCTATTCAGCAGGTGAAAAAAGCGAGTGACACGTAGTTTGGACTGGAGCCCGGTGGTCTGATGGAAGCGTGAAACTCGTCATCGGTCGGTGATGATCGGTGGTACTCTGCAGTGGGGTTGAGTGGTGTGGTTCGCGACCCTTGAGACTCGACCAAGACAGCGGAGGCTCGACGCGGTAATAGCGGCGAGGCGTGCGGCGCGCACGGGACATGGAGACGGGCCAGGGCTCTGGTGGTCATACATGTGGTGAGACAACTGCGAATTTGACTCAGGATGACTACAAGCAATGGTGAAATTCTTTCAAGTTTCAGACAGGCGGTCAAGAAAGGAGCGGTGATGTTGAGTTCAGGTAACTCTTATATGTGACACCCAATATGTGAGTTGTTCACTTTCACACAGGTCAGTGATCGGTGTGTGATGATGTTGGACTGATACTCTGGAAGTTGGGAGCACAAGCTAGAGTAACAAGGAACTTAATTTTGCTCAAGTGTTGACTCTAGTCAAGAAAGGAAGGGACTACAAGTTGCAGGTGGAGTCACATGGAGTCTTTGGAGTAGCAGCGGTACTCATGGGATAAGCTCAAGTCCAATGTACATGGAAGTTTGACGCATTGGCGAATTCAAGGTGGTGGAGAATATTCGCCAAGGTGGAGTTTGTTAGAGTTGTGTCGAATATAGTGTACAAGGTAGGTTACAGTTGGACTTGTAGTTGTATCGTGTTTACATAGGATGTGGAGTCGTGTCCTAGTAGGACACTTGTTTCCTAGGCCTCTCATATATAGCGGGGTTAGACACATGATGTAACCTATGCCAACATAATAGCACCGGAACGCAGGGGAAGTCGGCGGCATGTGCCGGTGTCCAGGACGACCGGGTGCGGTATTGTGACGGTGTCACGGGGAGGAGCGCCCGTAGTCAAACCCCGGGGATGTAGCCATATCGGTGAACCTCGTTAACAAATCTCGGTGTCGTGCCTCGTATGATTGCTTGGTCCTCGGATGATCGACGGTATGCCTCGGATTTATTCTAACAGTAATGACGATCAACTACAAAACACGTAGAAACATACATCCGTTTAACATTTACCATACATGCATTTGTGACCTTTTCCACGACGTCATTCTCCAAAGTCTCCACTAGGCGTATGTGGTTCGTGGAAATTTCCTGGGGTTCCCTTGTCTCACGGCTCGATGCGTCGTTATTTCCATAACTAGTCGACGAGAAAGTATCACATGAAAACCTACCACTAAAAGAGAACTTGGAAACCCATGTGTACACCGTTGTATCTGAAACATGCCCTGCTGATTGAACCTCACACATTTGCATGCAAACACCCAAGGGCTAGTTATTGTAATACACAAAGTGTCTGAATTTTTCTGTAAAACGAATAGAATGGTGGGTGGATGATCCAGCTCTTAGATTGCATTGTAAAACGACGGCAGGTGATGGCGGCGTTCTCGCCGTTACCTTGATGAAGGCATCGTTGTGTAACTATTGTCGACCCACTCGTGCTGCTCTGGGGGAAACCCTAGGATCTGGTGTTCCAGATCGGACAATGGCGGCATTGCGGTGTCGTTTCTCTCTTGGGAGCATCGTTTGCGGAGCAGCGCTGGATGTCAGAGGCAGGAGGTGGAGCGGCTTCGTCTTGCACGGAGCTTCGGTGGTGATGTCAAGTCATGCTTGACCGACAGGTGCTACGCTTTGTCATGCCTGGTCGGCAGGTGCTACGCATGACAGATCTTCCAAGGATTTCAAGCTGTGTCGGCTGGTGATGCCTGGCAGCATGGCGCTAAGGTGTATCAGTGGCGACCGCGACGTGCTCAGCTATTTGCGCGCAGGAAGGAGGTGCCGTTTGGCGCTGTGGTGGCGTCGACGATAGCTAGACCGAGCAAGGTTGATGCATCAGTACAGTTCTGAAGATGAAGCGGTGGCAGTTGGCGGCGACGGCATCTGAGTGCACGCCGGACCGGTGAGACCCATGCCCGGCAGGCGTCCTGGATGGGTTCTAAGGTCTTAGATGTTAGGTTTGGCTGCGATGTCTATTTGGTATTAGGCCCAGGCTATCTGCGCCCCTTCATCAGCTGGATAGAGATGCTTAGTTGGCGGCTTTAGTCTTACTGTTGTATTATTTTGTAAGGTCTTGTGAGAATAACTAATAAAGTGGCCGTATGCATCGCCCAGATGCAGAGGCCGGGGGTCATCCTCCTTTTCTAAAAAAAAGCTCTTAGATTGCATATCCGACGACCTGTGCTGGAGTTTCCAGGTTTTCACTGGGAGGCTGGTTTCCGGGAGCTTTTGTTCGCTCGACAGTGATTTCTGCGGAGCCAAGACGAGGACAGCTCTCGAACGCTAAACATATAATTTTTTTTCTCGAATACGCATTCGTGCGTACTATATATATTAGAGAAGAGGATGGGGTAAAGAGCCCCTCCACATTGCCACATTGGCAGTTACATATTACACAATCCCAACTCCACGCTTACTCGACCATATCAACTAACTCTCATGGTCGCCCACCACTCTACAGCCTTGAAGATTGGCTCGATGTCACCCTTAAAGAGGCCCGCTCTCTTCCAAGTTCTAGCCGCAAGTACGATTCTATTTATTACATCAGAACGCGAAGGTGTAGCACCATCAAAAACTATCGCATTCCGATACTTCCATAGCTCCCACATTCCTAGAAGCAACAAAGCCTGAGTGTCTCTTGCCCCAATCTCATGTCAACCTTGTTGGTGCACCATTTCGCCAATACCGTGTCCATCTGTGGTGTCCATTCCGGCCTGCTCATCGCCGGACAGATACCTGTCTAGACTTCCCTTGCGAACACGTATCCAATGAGTAAGTGATTGATGCTTTCCTCCAGAACGGGCATGCTTCTTGATGATCCAACCCTCGACGCGCAAGTTTGTCTGAGGTCCAGCATCTGTCCTGGAAAGCCGTCCAACCTAAGAAATTCGTGCATGATGGTGACAATGAAAACAACCAAACCAAAGCTGTCTATTCTCACCACGTATCAATTACAATGAGGTCATAATCTGACAAGAACAGCTACACTACAATTTTTTTAATTTGAACATTTCTTTTTCTTTTTGAACATTTCAACTACATACGGTGGTGAATATAAGATGTTATTTGGTGGTGGG
The DNA here is from genome assembly GCA_963921465.1 of Triticum timopheevii. NCBI lineage: Eukaryota > Viridiplantae > Streptophyta > Magnoliopsida > Poales > Poaceae > Triticum > Triticum timopheevii. The sequence continues at coordinate 108,582,614 of OY997264.1, forward strand.
CGATTGCGTACAAAAGCAAGTAACTATAACCGCCAACGATTCTGCCTCACATGCATACAAACCCCTTTGTTTTCTTCTCCAGGCCTCACTACGGCCTCGTACAACAATATGTTGGTTCATTGCCCACTTGTTGCCTTGTTGGCATGTAGTACCGAAAGCTTTACTAAACGCCAAGGCGACTTGTTGGCACTTAGAGGTGCTCCACCAAAAATGAGATTCATGTGTACATAATTTTCTCTTGATAACGATTTCTATATACAGAATTGGAATATGTAAATATTCCAACTTTTCTTCTGATTGCATCGGTGGAATAGTCCGATCTAGTTACAACTACGTGTTTGGTTTCTCGTATCCCTCCTTGGTGTGCCTCCACGATACAGTTTCTAGCTAGGTTGTTTGGCTGTCTATTTTGCATCATTTGGGACGGGCCAAGCTAGCCCCATGTGATGCAAACATTATCACTGAAGAAGGTAGAATAGTACGCTCACCTTTTTGAGAGAGAAAAACGTATATTAGCACACCTGCAATCTATGCTCCTCAATTACGTATACCAGGCAGGGATAAAATACTCCAGTACTAGGGTAACTTTTTAAGAGTTTCTGCCACTTAATAGTTGGGTTTTGGCTGTTTTCCGAAAAAAAGAGGGCGATTGTTTGAAATGCTACTTAATACTCATTCCGTTCGAAAATAAGTGATGTGGTTTTAGTTCAAATTTATACTAAAATAACGACACATATTTTGAAACAGGGGGATGGGGGGGGGGGGGGGGGGGGGTGGAGACACACAACTGTGTGTGATATCATTCAACAATCTCGAGTACAATTGCTTATCTTTACCATATTTACTTATACTGTATGTAGAAAAGACATTGCACAAGCTCCAACTCACAAGTTATGATGCACGGTGGCATGCATCTTTGTTGAAGATAAACTGTCGCACAACCTATTAGAGTCTACATTGGAATGGGTCTCACAAAAAGGCTCTCGACAGTCTCCTTAAGATTTATGCTGAAGGTATATGCATCTTTCCCAGCATAGAACACTAGCATGCTATTAGCAAAGTTAATAATCCGCTGCACCACTGGGAGGTGTGAGTGATGTTCGAAGTGAGCTTGATTTAGAGTTTTCCATTCGTCTTCTAGCAGTGATAGGATCTTGGAAATGGCAACCTCACTTGTGACCCTATGCTCAACCATATAACACTCTATAGAGCTAGCCATATCCCCCTTGGCCTTCCCGCCCTGCATATTTATATGATAGAAGTTAGATACATTATCTTGAGTGCCTATTGGTGGTTGAGTTGTTATTGTTTGGGCCAAATAAGAAAATAAAAGAGTATACTTTGAATGCGGCAATGTCATCCATTAGACGTGCTATCTTCCCACACGCTATGGCGACTTTTGGGTAACCAGCTGCCCACTCAAATGCTTCCCTTGTGACTGGATCTCCCATGCCAACCATCAAACCTACACATACCGTTGGTGATCCTATGGACATGGATGATAAACTGAGGTGATCTTTAAAGCATGGCTTGTGATTCTGGTGTAACCATTCAGCTTCTTGGAGATAATAAGCGGACAGATCTTGGAACTACATAGAAGAAAAACAAACTAAACACAAAACAAACAATCTAAAAATATATGGTAAAGATATAAGGTACATGGTGGTTTACCGCTTTTCGGGCATAGGCAATATGGTAAGTGTCACAAATTGCCACTTCACTCGTAGCATCTTTAAATATCCTCAATAGTTCAGTATAGAACCTTTTAAGGTAGTCGGGTAGAAGAGAAGTGGCCCTCTCATCCCATCTACATGTCGGATTACATCGCATGAAAATCAGACCATGAATAGAATATTGATTGCATGTTAGTTTTTGCACATGCATGTAAATAAAATCCAAACTTTCAAACCTTTGTATGGCCGCATTTAGTTGTCGACATTCCTCAATGGTGGCATGGGCATCATATGTGTCATCCATCAAGGAAATAAGCATCAATTGCTTGGTAAGAAATATTCTTGAGAACGCAAATTCTTTCTCATGGTATATCACATAGCACCATAGGTAACCCTCCACCAGGCGGTCCCGAGCATAGTTTAGCCCGACACGCCTGTACAGATCGCGCCACCACCTGAAGTACTTTGATTAATCTAGGTAAAATAGATATGTCCTAATACATAACTGGATGGACAATATCCAAATTGTAAATAAAGTACGTGAAGGCATTTTATATTGATTCCATCTCATTGTGTAGCTGAGTATAACGAAGACATACTTAGTGAGATATTTGAGTTCCTTCAAGTGTACATGTTGTAGAAGGTTAAAATCCAGCTTCGCAAGCTCCAATAGAGTTGGGTTATGTCGTTCCTCGCGCATGTACTCAGAGATATAATGGAATGTTTCCACTCTTTTCAACGTCCTTGGCAATGGTATGCGAAGGGCGCGTTTAACTTGAGTGTCTAAAGGAGACTTGAGAGTGTCCCTCATCAATTCAAGATGATGCTTTGTAAATGAGATAGCTTCGTCCATTGATGGCTCACCATGAACAAGAAGATGGGCTGCGTTGTATAGACATAAAAGTCCCTTTGGGTCATTGGTAATTTCTTTCCTAAAGCTCCCATCTTCATTCTTAAATTTGTTGAAAACATCTGTATGATAAAGAGAAATGTTGGTGAGACATTGTTAAAACAACCCATGCCATTGTATAACCAGTACTGTAAGTTTTGGGTTAATTACCCTAGTAGCCACATACAATCCTATGCTTTGTGCATATTGATGCCTTGTATTAATTTATTTTATAAATAGATACATAGATACCTGAAGACACCCAAAGACCATGTTCTCGAAGCAAGCCAAACCGGAGGGCGACGTGATGGAGGCTAGAGCTACTGAATTCATCCTCGATAATTTGACTTAACGCGATATCAACCTGTTTCTTGAAGTGATGATCTATTCCGAGACGTTGGACACTGTCCAACAAGGTTATTCTTTCCACGGTGCACTTGCAACTCTCAAACAACATGTTGATGTCCTCCTTTAATTTATCAGATCTTGCAATCATCCATTTTTCTGACCTCTGCACACATGCGTGAATGCATGGATTAATTAGCTGGGGTCAACGAAAGGAACCAAGCATACTTGAAAAGTAAACAGGTGGATCAGATTTTTCAGGAATACTATTTACATGGTATAATTTTTTTAGAGCTTTAGGCGTAGTAATATATACATATAGAAAATAATGTCAGAAACATCTACTAGACACGACGCCAAATAGCTGAAACGTCATATATTTCTAAGTTGAGAGAATAACCTTGAATATTGCAATGAAACAAGTATCTTGGTTAGTGGTGTAGCAAACGATAATTATGAAATACTCCCTCCATTCCCATATATAGGACGTTTTGGTAGTTCAATTTAAACTACCAAAACGTCATATATTTGGAAATGGAGGGAGTATGGATTAGGAGGAAAGCACAAATTATATGTACAGGTAGCACAAGTGTATACCTGCAGTGGTTTTGGCTCGTAGCTGAGGAAGTAGTCGCCCCAGAGAGATGGCTCATAGCTGGACAGCGTCTTCGGAGCAGCGGCAACGCCAGCAGAGGCCACATGGTTGTAGTATGTATCTCTTGTTTCGTGCTCAACTCTAGAGGTCGGTGTAGCTTCCGTGGCAGCTGATGCTTGGACATGGGGAAAGCGGGGCCGGGGAGACGGTTGGAGAGGGAGACGAGAGGAGTAGGCAGATGACGAGCAGGGGCTGCTGAGTAGGATTGCCGGCGTTGGCTTCAAACTCGCTGCCATCCTGCAATGAACTCAGTGTTAGTTGTGACTTGTGAGCCTGTGGCATTGGAAGGACCACGGCAACCAGCTTTTAAGGGCATCCATGGAGACATACACCTCAGGGAGATCTGTCTCAGGAGCTTTCACCAATCTTATCACAATTTTGTGAACCGTGACCTCCAACGTGTACCACACACTATCTTTTTCGAAAAGGGGGTCTCCCCGGCCTCTGCATCTAGGGTGATGCATACGACCTTCTTTATTAACTAAATAGATGTCCACAAGGTTCCAAAGTCTCAAATCTGGAAATAAAAGGCAGCTCACACAGAGCGCAAAAGGCTAGAAACACAGACTAGACATGAACAACGTGCCACAACCGGCTGGCTAAATTAAGACAGGTAAACTAATTTCCTATCCTATTACATGACCGCCATCCAAACCGGTTGAAGATATCCCGCGCTATCCATGAACAACGTACCACATACTATCTGAGGGCCAAAATAATTGCGCACACTATTTGAGGGCCGAAACAAGTACAGACTTTTCAGCCAGCGTTGGCAGGAGGGCCAAGAGCTCAGCTTGTTTTTCTACTACTATTATTATTTTTTTGTTTGTTTCTCGATGAACGTACGGCATGACAATGGTGTCACCATGACAGGACCAAGTATAGCGACACAACACCAACAAAGCATTGCCCCCACGTGCAGGCACGCACCAGTCGTTGGTTAGCCACCAATGTACACATTTCCAGCGTAATCGAATTACCCATGTACATTACTTTGCACAAACAAAACTGTGGACACGGTTGAAACATTGTCCACACATGAACACGTCATCATATACCCCCGACATTGAGCGCGGTGCGCAAGACGATGTTGCTGGAGGAGCTTAGCGCGATAGGCAAGACATGCCAGCAAGTTCTTTTGGAGACCTGAAACCCCACACATCCGTTATGAACCCGCATGGCGCGCGGCGGCTATGAGTTTCCGTAGGTCGACCTTATCGCCAGGGACTGCTTGTCGCCCCTAGGGCTTCGAAGTTCGTTGTCGTCGAACAGGAAGAAGAAGGAAGGAAAAAAACAAGGAGAGATCTGAATAAAACATAAAAGGTGCTAGATGTGTTTGACGATTGTTTGTTCTTTTAATTGGTTGTCACCTCTCATCTATACATAAGTCAGATAGGCTTTCCGCGAGAGCCTAGTTTAATAGGAATGATAACTCATATCAATAAGAAATCTTTTCTGGGAGTCGCATTCAGAAAGAACTCCAAGGTTAAGCGCACTCAACTTTGAACAATTTCAAGATGGGTAACCAACTGGGAAGTTGGTCCCAGGTGCACACGCGTGAGAACAAAGTGTGCGAGACAGACTAGTGTTGATTTGTGGGGCCAGTCTAGATCCCGTCAGGAGTAACGGTCAGTAACCGATGGGTGTGTCTGAGGCATTTCAAGTTGGTATCAGAGCCATCCCTTGCGGTTACACGGATGTTTGTGGATTGTGGGTGTGGGGACTCTGACTCATAAGTGGTGATCACCGAATGCACGTGTACAATGATCCCAGAGATCAATGCTCACTGAACACACAGAAGCTGAATAGCAAGAGTCTTACATCCACATGTACCGGTTTACACAAATTATGACCATTACGGTAAGGTCTTGAGTATATCATCGCAGCGGAAATCTTCGTCGACAATTTGAATCCATGCCATCTGCCTTAACCCTAAGGCATTCTGACTGAAAAGAGTCCTAGCTCGCATGTTCATCACCAAGGTACTCTTCATTATATCCCGTTCTTGTTAGGGTTTTACGACACGGAGCCGCCGCCAAGCGCTAATCTCTCTCGGGAGGCTGATCTGGAGTCCGTTCGGGGCTCCGGAGAGGGCGATTCGTCGCTGTCGTCATCATCAACCATCCTCCATCACCAATTTCATGATGCTCACCACCGTGCGTGAGTAATTCCATCGTAGGCTTGCTGGATGGTGATGGGTTGGATGAGATTTACCATGTAATCAAGTTAGTTTTGTTAGGGTTTGATCCCTAGTATCCACTATGTTCTGAGATTGATGTTGCTATGACTTTGCTATGCTTAATGCTTGTCACTAGGACCCGAGTGCCATGATTTCAGATCTGAACCTATTATGTTTTCATGAATATATGTGTGTTCTTGATCCTATCTTGCAAGTCTATAGTCACATATTATGTGTTATGATCCGACAACCCTGAAGTGACAATAATCGGGATACTTCTCGGTGATGACCGTAGTTTGAGGAGTTCATGTATTCACTATGTGTTAATGCTTTGTTCCGGTTCTCTATTAAAAGGAGGCATTAATATCCCTTAGTTTCCGCTAGGACCCCGCTGCCACGGGAGGGTAGGACAAAAGATGTCATGCAAGTTCTTTTCCATAAGCACGTATGACTACTTACGGAATACATGCCTACATTACATTGATGAACTGGAGCTAGTTCTGAGTCACCCTATGTTATAGCTATTACATGAGGAATCGTATCCGGCATAATTATTCATCACTGATCCATTGCCTACGAGCTTTTCACATATTGTTCTTCGCTTATTTACTTTTCCGTTGCTACTGTTACAACTACTACAAAAACCTAAAAACATTTATCTTTACTTTTGCTACTGTTACATTTATTATCATACCACTTTTGCTACTAAATACTTTGCTGCAGATACTAAGTTATCCAGGTGTGGTTGAATTGACAACTCAACTTCGAATACTCAAGAATATTCTTTGGCTTCCCTTATGTTGAATCAATAAATTTGGGTTGAATACTTTACCCTCGAAAGCTGTTGCGATCCCCTACACTTGTGGGTTATCACTCCTTGCCTCGGAAAATCCAGGATACCCACTCTACGTGGTTAACGTGCCGCGGCAATTGTCGTACGTCAACACATTCCCCGCAGAGAAGTTCTTCCTTTGATTCGATTACATCTTCGACATGTTTTACTAGAAGAAGTTGGATTTTACGTTTGTCCGCCTTTATGCCTTGCACATGAACTACCTCATCGGGGTTGAGTAGATACCTTTTATCTGTGTCGATGACCCGTACTTCATGCACGAGGGCTTCTTGGCAGTCTGCACAAAGCACTGTGAATACGCGAGGGACTACCTCGTCAATTTCATGCTCGCCAATAAGGACAAGGAGGCGATTCTCGTGCCTTATCATCCCCTGTAAGTCATCCGCGCGGATATCCTTACTTCGATTTCAATCATTCATTTGCACGGTGAAGGCTAATTAATTTGAGGTGTACTTATTTTGCGCAGCGGCGGGCGTGCCGTCCTCATCATCCTCTACCGCCGATACTCCCATGCTCTTTACTTGGACTCGTCGAAGAACATTACCAAAATGGATTACACCCACATTAAGTCTGTTCTCGATAGTGCTATCTTTTACTACAACAAACGGGGTGGAGAGGTCAACGACAAGAAGACAAGGGACAACAGGCCCGCCTTCAGCCATAAGACTGACTTCTGCTGCATCCAGCTTACCGAGTGATTCTCTTAATGATGGATTCTATGTCCTAAACCACATGTTGGAGTACAGATGGGATCACGAGAACCTTCGCATGTCACCTAAATCCGGCGATGCCCATATTCTACAATGGGCAAAGGACTTAGGAGATATCGAGGATCATCGACTTCGAGCTGAGTTCTATCACATCCAACGCGAACTTGCCCAAATCATCATGAAGGAGGTCGTCGAAAAAACAGGGATGTTCTACGAAGAAGGACAAATGTCGCGGGAAGACGTCCGAACACGCATAGCCTCTCAGCGTCTCGACATGAAGCCTTTCACTAAGCTCGGGACTATCTCCCTGACATGGATGGATGGCACGACATGTTGGAGTGATTGTCGATATATGACAATGTGTCTGTTTAGTCCATACTTTCTGTATGACAAAACTCTGAGTTATGCACGGCGAAACTTTATTTGTGATGTAATTAAACCGTCCTCCTCGACTAGCGAAGATCACTCTAGTTAGGGCATTTTGGGTACGATGAACTTTGTTATTTATGCTTATGATATGTTGCTTCTATTTTTGCCAAGTCTTTCTCTTTCTGTTGCTCAACTATATATATTGCATATCATCGACTCATGTGACGATGCAGGTGCATAGATCATCGATGGCGAAGAAGTGCTACGCCAGGAGTATACGACGAGTGGCCGGAGTGTCAGGCGCCGGAGTGTCTGGCCCAGGTGTACTGGTTTCCGGTTTCCGAGCGACAGCAATAGTTAGTTTAGGTTCACGCTAATGCGAGAGAGGGATACGAACTCATGTACTGCATAGTTCCGCTCTCGCTCATAGTGATAGATCTTCTCGGGTACATCATTATTTAGATGGATGACGATGTAGTTGCAAGTAATCGAGACTTGTATCGCCATTTTCGAGATGATGACGAGAGATCACTTTGTGTTGGATGATGATTATGATGATGACATGATTTGATGAGACTATTTGTATGTATATGCTATAATTATATTTGTATGTGTATGATATGCTAAAGATTATTGTATAAAGCCTATTCAAATACAAAACAAATATGCAGGAAAAAAACAAAAACTAATAAAACTAGCATTAGTGAGGGGAACAAAGTTAGCAGTAGCGCTTCCTGCTAAAAAGCGCTGCAGATATTAGCAGCAGTGCTCTGCACTAAAGCGCGATGTTGCTAGCCATGTATAGCAGTAGCGTGGGATGACAGGCGCTACTACTACACGTTAGTTGTAGCGCCTTATCAGTAGCGCGTCGTCCCGCGCTACTGATAGGCAAAATACCCGCGCTACCGCTAGGGTTTTCCCTAGTAGTGTCACCTCACACCTCTCTCCTCACGCTTAACCAACCTCCCTCCCATGCATGAGCAAGAGGCAATGATCTCGCCAGCTTGCGTTTGGCCGGCTCGTAGCTCATGTAGTCAACGACCCATTACCCACCACGCCATCGTTGCACCTTTGCATCACCATCCTCGTTGTTCATCGCATCAATGGCGCCGCTTGGAACAATCGATAGTCAAAATCGGCATGCCCCCCGCCCCTTCTTGTATTGTTATCGCACACCCTGTTCCAGCACCAGAGGTCGCTAGTTCTAGCATCATCACATGCTTTGATTCCAGCACGGGCGCACACTGGTTGCAGCGTCCTTGACGCCATGGTCGCCACCACAGCCCGTCGGCTGCTCCAAATAGTTGACCTCGTCGTCGACGTGTGGACCCATCTTGTAGCACTGGCAAGGGTGCCTCTCCCTACAACATCCAATGTGCGCCAATTGCAGCATGTGTCCCTCTGTTCGTCGTGTACCACCCGTCACCACATGCAGGACTACCGCTCCAGCAACCTGCCGACGGTTGTAGCACAACCTCTAAGGGTGTGCAGCTTCTACCGCCATGGTTACAACTGTGTTGTCGTGGCTGCAGCTCTGCCGTCGGCTGATTCCAGCATGCAATCCTCGTAATAGTAGCATTGCAGCCAGCCAGTTCTAGCGTTCGGTGACCATGGTTGCAGCTCTCTCGCCAGCAGTTTCCAGCATGCGGTCACTTAGCAGCATCCCCGACGGTCGGTTTCAATACATTGGTGACCGTGGTCACAACAAGAACACCAGCCGGTTCCAGCATGAGGTGGCCATGGTCGCAACAACGCGTTCACCAGTCATAGCAGGGCGCATTGCTGGTCGTAGCGATGGGGTTCGCCAATCCCAGCAACCCGACTCGTAGCACGACCACCACCATTTGCAGAGCTTGCCACAACCGTGTCAGTGCGACGTCTTTTGGCCTCTCATGGCGTCGGGTATGAAGGACCATGGCAATCTACTTAGAGCATGACCTCACCCCTCTCCACACTACTCATGTTTTGAAGCACGGGGACTTACAACGTCGCATGAGATGAAGTGGGAAAAGGGTCGGCGACAACGGCCTGCCCTTGGGAGAGAGCTCGCCCCTCATAGGATCCATGGTGGATTGCCGGGGGTAGGAGACGGGGCATGCGAACAAGCTCAATTTCGTTGGATTCGTAGTGTATTTCTATCATCAGGATGCGAAAGGAGGTTAAGGAGGAGGTGAGAACCGTGAGAAACAAGGGACCGGCTAGAGATCAATCAACTGAAAATGAACTTTGCGTCAGTCGACTGACCCAACTTTGTTTCAATCGATTTGCTCCAAGTGGGAATGGAGGGACAGAGCGATGTATGGGTCGATATTGAGAGTCTATTCATGCATGATCTGTAGTGCCGCACAGGTGTGGCTCGCGCGGAGCTGGGTTCACTTCCATGCGATGCATGCATGCACACAACCGCACAACCCAATGAGCAATATTTAGTTCATTAAGCACCGGTCATTACCATTTAATTAATCACAAGGAAAATCAGCCGTCACAACCATTATCCGAACAGCAACACAATGCGTTCTTTGCAATCATTAGTGACAATATGTGCAATGAAAAAGAAAAAGCTTTCAAAACTTGCACACAATTTGCACTGAAATTGCACTTTCTGAAATATGCAAAGAATAGTATAATAGTGCATTTGTCGCATTCTACTATGATTTACACATAGTGTAAATGAAATAATGTATTTCCTTTAAGAAGAATGAAAATTGAAAACAACTTGCGCACAATTTTGCACCAAAATAGCACTTTATCATAATATGCAAAAATAATCATATAATTATGAAATTTTAGCTCATATTATATAGTATTTCTTTGTATATAATTACACTCAGCCAAAAACCCACAAAAAAATAACCAATAAAGCAATAAAAGGGAAAATAAGAATGCATAGAAACAGAAAACAGAAATAAAAATAAAGCATAACTGAGTATATTATAGTGAGATTTCCGCAAAAGAAGTGTTTTTTAAAAAGTAATGGATTAGTGACATCGATATTACCCTTACAAAAGAAAAGAAATGAAAACTAAAAAAAATAAACGAAATGAGACTAAAAAATTAAAAATGATGTTTTGTATGTAAGAATGAATTTATGGCTTTGGTAAAACCCTTACAGAAAAAATAAAACAAAATCTAAATAGTGAAGTTTTCTAAGAAAGAATGAAGCCTTTTTAAGAAGAAAGAAAATGGAATAGAAAAAAAAAACTTGAAACTTGCACACAATTTGCACTGAAATTGTACTTTTTGAAATATGCAAAGAATAAGCATATAATAGTGCATTTTTTGCATTCTACTATAATATACACATAGTGTAACTGAAAATAATTTATTTTCCTTAAGAAGAAAAAAACTTGCGCACAACTTTGCACCGAAATTGCACTTTATCGTAGTATGCAAAAATAATCATATAATCATGAAATTTTGGCACATATTATATAGTATTTGTTTATATATAATTACACTCAGCCAAAAACCCACAAAAAGCAAAAAAAGTAACCTATAATGGAAAGAAAAAAGGAAAAACAAAAACGCATAGAAACATAAAATGGAAATATACAAGCAAAATTACGCACAAAAGAAAGAATTAAATTTCCTAAGAAAGATTGGATTAGTGGCATTGATATTACCATTTACGCTTTTGAAAAATAAACAAGAATAGGCACTGGCAAAATTTGCACAAAATATACATAAAAATTATGCTTTTAAAAATATGCAAGAATAAGCATATAGAAGTGGAAATATTGCAAAAAACAAGATCTAATAACAAATGAACAGTTGAATTGGTATTACCTTAAAGTAGAATGAAAATTAAGTAAAGACTAAAACAATATCAAAACAACGATTTTTCTGAAAAAAAATGAATTAGTACGTTGGTATTTTCTTTAAGAGAGAAAATAAAAAACAACTTGTGCACAACTTTGCACCGAAATCACACTTTATCGTAATATGAAAAAAGATCATATAATCATGAAATTTTGATGCATATTATACAGTATTTGTATGTATATAATTGCACTCATCCATAAACCCATGGAAACAAAAAATAAACAATAAAGGAAAGAAAAGAGGAAAAAGAGAAAAGCGACTCAGAAAAGCAAAAACGAGCCCAAGAAGCAATTTGACTGACCCAAAATAGAGGTCAACCGATTCCACACAGCCCAACTCACCACCAAAATCACACAGAAAAAAAGAAAAAAACAACACACATCTCAAAGCAGAATTGAACGGTCACAAAATCGATTGACCCAAAAAGAAATTTTCAGCTGACTGATATGTTGCTAAAATGGAGAAACAACAGATAGCAACGAGTGGACATGCGGCCTCTCTTGGCCATAAGGTAAGCGGTGCCTGGGCCTCACCAGCATGTGCGACGCGGGCGAGGCGTCGATGCAAGACGTGGCGCAACAGGGAACGATGAATCACGACAAATCGCGCGCGTTGTCGGTGCGAGGCACGGCCTGCCATCTGATTACTACGTACGTACGCAAAGGCGTAGCCAGGTTGGAGACACACCACGGGCCAGCAGCCTAGCTACAGTGTTAAACAGTGCCGAATAGTGTTTCTCAAGCTACAGTCGAAGGGACAAGCTGCCACGCCCCAGGCCATGGCCCTGGTAGCCTGGGGCCTGGCTACGCCACTGCACGTGAACATAGGGCTACTTTATTTGTTTGCTATATCTTCGGTGAGATCGTAAAAGAGGAAGGCACGCACTTCATATTGTTTTTCCAGTCTTGAACTGAATTGGCAGAATTGGAAGGGAATAAAAAAGTCTGAAACACGTGAGTCTGTGGTTGATTGCATGCGTGGTTCGATTTCACGTACGCCCGGTAGTCATTTTCATGTTTCAACGATTGAACATCACTCGGTGAATTTCAATACTAGGTTGGTAAAGCAAGCATTACCAACTGATGACGACCTGGTCTAAATCGACATGTACGGCAAATAGGGAACGATGGACTTGTTGTGGCATGATAAATGACTTGATGGTGCAAGGAAATGTAGATAATTTTGGTGTCAGTATTTTGTTGACAGGTCTTCTCTTCGCCGTAATCGTACAGAAAACATGTTATTTTCATATGTAGCTGTGCCTGTAGGCGTGAACTAGTTCCGCGCGTTTGCGGCGGTAATAACATACCTTCGTTCGTGTACTGACGGCCCCGTACTGCCTTTGTACGAGTCCGTTGATCGACCCCATTTTTCTGCCGTAGTTGGACTTAGCACCGAATCACAAAGCAAGGGGAATAAGGAACAAAAAATCATAGATACGAAGAGACCTTTGACGGGTTCATTGGCCGTTCTCATACATGTATTAGAATACTGCTAGTATCTTGATTTGACTATGAACATGACCATATTGCTAATCTTTAGCCGGTGTCCGGCGGCATGGCGGGCTGGCTGCGGTGAAATACAGGACCCAAAGTGAGAAACAAATGCACCCAACAATATACTAAGACGCAATGACTGCAGCCACTTCAACGCTTGAAAGACAGAGATACTAGTAAATACGCGAATAAATCATTGCAGACGGTAGGCTACTGGTATCTCCATCTGACTTTGAACGTGCATGTCTCGTTAATTTCGCTGATGCCGGACCGCGTGTTAGGCTGGCTGCAGTGAAACAAACGACCCTAGGCGACTAACAGATACACACAATAATATTAGAGACAATGGTTGCATCAGCCATCTGGAGGCTTGAAAGATGGAGATATATGTTAGCAAATACACGAATAAATCATTGCCGAGAGTAGACTACTATTTCCTCCGTTCCTAAATATTTGTCTTTTTAGAGATTTTGAATGGACTACCACATACGGATGTATATAGACATATTTTAGAGTGTAGATTCACTCATTTTGCTCCGTATGTCGTCACTTGTTGAAATGTCTAGAAAGATAAATATTTAGGAACGGAGGGAGTAGGACATTTATCAACTTTGAACATGCCTTTTTGCATGCCCGGTGGCATGGTGGGCTGGCAGCAGTAAAAGCGATGATCCAACGCGAGAAACATATGCTCCCAATAATATCTGAGGCAATGGCTGCAGTCACCGGGAGGCTTTAAGGACGGAGATATATGTTAGCAAATAAACAAATAGATCATTATAGAAAGTAGAGTAGTACCTCGATTTATAGCTAGAAGAAGGGTATGGAGGAAAGAGGAGAAGATTGGTCCTCATAAATTCAGTACTAAGTAATATGGTACTATATATGATTTCCTTCTTCCGGTTGCCGAAAGGAGACTTACATAGATTGGATTATTTTCGATCAAGATTCTTTTGGCAAGGAGATAGTGAGAGAAGGAAATATCGACTGGCCAAATGGAGTGTGGTTTGCCGTCCCAAAGACGAAGGCGGGTTGGGCATTCATGACCTTGAAGTTAAGAATAGGACCCTCCTCGGTAAATGGTTGTTTAAATTACTGACGGAAGATGGTGTATGGAAAATGCTCCTAAGGAGGAAATATGTGTGTTCCAAGGCGGTATCCCAGGTATAGTAGAAGCCTGGGGATTCCCATTTTTGGGCGGGGTCTAATGGCTACGAAGAAATATTTCTTTGGCTATGGATCCTTCTCGATTAAGGATGGCTCGGAAATTAGATTCTGGGAGGACAAGTGGCTAGGAGATACCACACTCCGGGAACAATATCCAGCTCTATACAACATTGTGCGCCACAAGGGTGTTGCCACGGTAATGGAATCATTTCCGCCAAATGTGACATTCAGAAGAGATTTAATTGGACATAGACTACAATCGTGGAACATCCTGCTCCAGCGGTTGTCCGCGGTGCAATTGTCACATGGGTCTGATGTTTTTCGATGGAACCTCCATGGGAATGGCCAGTTCTCAGTGGAGTCAATGTATAGAGCGTTAATCCAGTCTGATGTGCCAGTTGATAATAACAAGAAGATCTGGAAGATGAAGATACCTCTTAATAAAATCTTTGCATGGTATCTTCGTCGCGGAGTCATTCTTACTAGAGACAACCTTATTAAGAGAAATTGGCATGGTAGTCCGCAATGTATCTTTTGTCACCATGATGAGACAATAAAACATTTGTTCTTCCAATGCAAATTCGCTCGTTCTATATGGTCCGTCATCCAGATATTTTCTGGCTTGTATCCTCCTTATAGTGTTGCTAATGTATTTGGCAACTGGTTACATGGGATTGATCACAGGTTTAGAACTCTTCTTAGGGTGGGAGCGCTTGCCGTTATTTGGTCGCTTTGGCTATGTAGGAACGATAAGGTTTTTAATGATAAAAGTACTTCTCTGATGCAGGTTATCTACAGATGTACCAGGACTCTTCGTTTATGGTCCTCTCTACAACACGTGGAGAATCAAAACCTGTTTATGGAGGTGTGTACACGATTGGAGGATACGGCGAGGGTTACTTTTACCCAACATGGGTGGCAGCATGATCTTAGGATTGGCCCACCTCCGTTTTAGGCGTTATACATACTCTACATGTTTCTTTGTATTTCGCCTTTTTATTTTTCGTTTGTGCGAGAAGACTTTATTTGGCTGTGTGCATCATAGTATGCAGAGGCCGGGTGTAATGCTTAAACCTTTTAAGTAATAAAGTGCCCCTTTTCAAAAAAAGGAGAAGAAATAAGACAGGCTTGTTTGGTCTTTTGTTTTGAGTTGTGACACATTTTGCAAAAATTAAGTATGTACACTCACGAGAGGGTTAAAGTACAAGCATGTTACCCATATCTTACCACCAACTGA
Source organism: Triticum timopheevii (assembly GCA_963921465.1). NCBI lineage: Eukaryota > Viridiplantae > Streptophyta > Magnoliopsida > Poales > Poaceae > Triticum > Triticum timopheevii. The sequence continues at coordinate 108,598,009 of OY997264.1, forward strand.
AACATTGGGAGTTGGCAATGGGTAGGGTATGAGCGGGTATGATATTTTTCTGCCCAAACCCATACCCAAATCTTTTTTCTATATCCACCCATTTCAATATCCATAGGCACAAATTGGTATACATGCTCATACCCATCGGGTATATTATACTCAATGGGTATCCGGTGGGTACAATATATAACATCGGCATGATAAAGGTAAGACAAGAAATTGTCTAAAACTAAGGTTAGGTACTTGGCCATCACAATCTGGTTTGCACCTACATCAAAAGTTCACAATGACGATTGAGACACAAAGGTCTTAATCTCCATTACAACCAACTTAGAAAAAAAAATCAAGTTTGCAACCAGATATTATAGGGATTAATTTATTTATTAATTTTTTTGGGTAATCCATTGGGTACCCATGGGTATAATTTCATACCCATATCTTACCCATGCATTTTGCGGGTATAGGTACCCATTACCCACGGGTATGAACTGGTAGAAAGTCTCACCCATGCACATTGTTTTCGGGTAGGACACCCACGGGTACCCATACCCATGGGCAAAACTGTCAACTTTTTTTTGGCAACAATATGCAACTTAATGTACTGCTAAAGTCTATAGCCTTGAATTCAAAGAATCGGTTGAATTGCATTTCCCCTCGATATCAATAAACAATCACTACTAGGGAAAAGCCTATACACAGAATCTTAGCAGCAGCGCGGTTCAAAATAGAGCGCTGCTGCTAAGTAGTTGTAGTGCGTGTTACGTAAACTCGCTGCTGATAAGGATTTAGCAGTAGCGCGCTCGACCAGAAACGCGCTGCTACAAATATCGACCGGCGGTGTTCCCCTAACTCTAAGTAGCAGTAGCGCGGTCGAAAAAACGGCGCTACTGCTAAGTAGGTAGTAGTAGCGCGCTTTCCTCGAGATCGCTGCTGGTAAGTTTCAAATTGCCACAATTTTTTGTCCCAGTTAGCAGTAGCGCCTTACCGCAAAGCGCGCTGCTGCTATCCTCGAGATCGCTGCTGGTAAGTTTCAAATTGCCACAATTTTTTGTCCTAGTTAGCAGTAGCGCCTTACCGCAAAGCACGCTGCTGCTAAGTACTTAGCAGCAGCGCGTTTTCTCTCCCGTGCTACTGCTAACCCCACCAACCCAACACCTTTCCCCACCCGTCCCTCCCCTCCCCCTCCTCTTTTCCCTTCCCCCTACCTCCCCCTCTCCTCTCTTCCCTCCACCACATGCTCCCACTCTCACTCTTCTTCTTCTCAATACTTCTCCCCCATTACTCTCTCTCTTCTCTATCCACCTTCTCTCTCTTCATTACTCCTACATAACTACACCACCTCCATTAATGCATCTCCTTTCTCTTTTTCCTTCCCCCTCCACTAGTTGAAGTTGTCTCCTTCCAAATTAGGTAGCCAGGTAGATGTAGGATTTAGTTAAGTGACCTATTTGCCCCCTAACTAGATCTATCTTTGTCAAGAAGAGCTTTGTACACTTTTGATCTCCCTACAACATCATCTCCGGCCATCGAGATAGAGGTGATGAAAATTTCATGCTTTTGCAAAATGGAAATGTGTTTATGTGTGTGTGATATGTTTGTGGAAATTGTGTGTGTGGCATGAGTTGACGCCGCCAAATTGTGCTTTTGAGTTGCCTATGTTTTGCCGAAATGTCGATTTATTCCGTTTCGGCGAATTCCGGGCAAACTCTAGATCCATATATGTCCTATTTTTAGGGAAGGTCATGCCAAATTTTTTTATGACTTCGATGCATGCATGCATTTTCACAATCAATTTTTTTATTATTACCGTGCAGAGTTGACGATGGTCAGTGGAACGATGGTGGACAGGTGGCTGCGGTCGGCGGTGCAAGACATGAAAGAAAATAACCGGACAGAGGTTTTATGTCCGTGTCGAAAATGCAAAGGAATAGTTTGGCTCGACCCCCATGACGATGGTCGTGTCGAAGCGCACCTGCTCATGACTGGTTTCATGGATGGCTATACTCGGTGGATAATTGAAGATGAGGATGACGATGTTGAGGATGCCGACGGGGCAGGCAATGATGACACGGGGCAAGACGAAGAGATGATCGATAATGGCGGCGGGGAAGAGGCCGGACATGGCGGCGGAGAAGGGGCCGGACATGGCGGAGGAGAAGGGGCCGGACATGGCGGCAGAGAAAACGACATGGACTCCACGCAGCAGAGTTTGTCGGTACTAAGTTCAATTGTGCGGGACCCTCATGTTCAAGCATTGCTTCGCAAGGAGACGAGTACTGAGAGAGCTGCTTCTAGAGAGGAGGCTAAGCTGGAGCAACTGGTGGTAGACTCGAACACTCCATTGTATGATGGTTGCAATCCTGAGGTGACCCGGTTGAGTTTCACGCTCCAACTCCTGAAGACGAAGGCTAAAAACAAATGGACCGACACTAGCCTCCATGAGCATCTCAAGTACCTAAAGGATGTTCTTCCCGCGGGTAATCTATGTCCTACTAGTGTTGATGAGGCCAAGAAGATCGTGTGCCCTCTTGATCTGCCACACGTTAGATACCATGCATGCATCAATGATTGCATAATTTATCGGAAGGAGCACGCGGAAAAAACAAGCTGTCCGGTGTGCAATGCTTCTCGATACAAGAAGGCCGGGAAGAAATGTCCCCAGAAAGTTGTATGGTACTTACCGATCACTCCCCGTCTCCAGAGGTATTTTGTAGATCCCAAGGAAGCAAAGCTAATGCGCTGGCACGCGGAGAGGAAGAAGCCCGACGATGGAGATGATCCGAAGCTGAGACACGTGAAGGATGGAAGCCAGTGGAGAGCGTTGAACAGCTTCTATCGGTATTTTGAATGTGATGCAAGGAACATCGTGCTCGGCGCGTGTACCGATGGCATGAATCCGTTTGGCAACCAGAACACCAACCATAGTACATGGCCCGTGTTTGTATGGATGTACAACCTCCCCCCCTGGTTGTGCATGAAATCGAAGTACATTCACATGAGCATGCTTATTCAAGGGCCGAAACAACCAGGAAATAATATTAATTTGTATCTGGGGCTACTTCAAGTGGAGTTAGACACGTTATGGAAAACACCGGCCAAGACATGGGACGCCAGCAAAGGTGAGTATTTCAACATGAGAGCCGCGCTGATCACGACAGTGCAAGACTATCTCGGTTACGGATATGTGGCAGGCCAGGTGTGCCATGGATATTGCGGATGCACGCGGTGCATGGATGATACAACGTCTCAGCAGCTAACGTCAAGGAAAGATGGCGGGTCTGGGAAAATCGTGTACATGGGGCATCGAAGATGGCTTGAACAGGACGACCCGTGGAGAAACCGTGGAGATCTATTCAATGATCACGCTGAGCATCGAGGACCTCCACGTAAGCGGAGCGGTGCCGAAATCGATGAGCTGTTGAAAAACTGGAAGGAGTGCCCCACGCCAGGAAAGACAATGAGAAAGGCGCCGGAGCCGCTGCTGAAGGTATGGAAGACGAGGTCAGTGTTCTGGGACTTGGAGTACTGGCACAAACTCGATACACCTCATTGCCTTGATCAAATGCATATCTGTAAGAATGTCCTTGAGAGCTTGCTCGCAACACTGATGAACATGCCAGATAAGACCAAGGATGGGCCGAAGGCAAGAAAAGACTTGCAAGATTTAAAAATCAGGGAAGATCTGCACATGCCGCCCCGTAAAATGTCAGACGAGACAAAGACGGAGACAGAGGCACGGAAGAAGAAGGGCAAGAAATTAAAGAAAGAGTATTATTGCCCCCCCTCTTGCTTCACCTTAAGTCAGGCTGAGATCAATCAATTCTTTAAGTGCCTTACCGGAGTGAAAGTTAGTTCCGGTTACTGTGGCAAGATAAGCAGATATCTAGACACGGACAGGAAAAGGTTCAGCGGGATGAAGTCTCATGACTGTCATGTGATGATGACGCAGATACTACCTGTTGCCCTTAGAGGGATAATGGACAAGCACGTCCGTGACACGCTTATTGGTCTATGCAACTTTTTCGACGTCATCTCTCGAAAGTCGATCAGTGTGAAGCAGCTCCAAAGGCTACAGGAAGAGATCGTTGTGATACTGAATGAGCTTGAGATGTACTTCCCGCCCGCGTTCTTCGACGTGATGGTGCATCTGTGTGTCTATATTGTGGATGACATAATAGACCTGGGGCCGTCATTCCTGCACAACATGATGCCGTTTGAGAGGATGAATGGGATCATCAAAGGATTCGTTCGTAACATGTCCCGTCCGGATGGAAGCATCGTCCAGGGCTATTTGGCACAAGAGTGCATCTCTTTCTGTGAGAATTTTCTATATGGCGCAGACCAGCCGCCTGGTGTTAGTGTTGGTTTGCCCGTTAACAAGCACGATGGGAGGCTCGAAGGAGATGGTCACTGCAACGGTCGCAAGGAACTGCACGTGGCATACTCAGATCGACGCAGCGACTTTGACAGAGCAAACTTGGTAGTGCTACAACACCTAGACGAGGTAGATCCTTTCGTGGCACTGCACAAAGAAATTATCGCAAAGAAGTATCGTGACCGGGGGGTATGCAGGACGGACGCCGAAGTTACTAGAGAGCACAACTCCACTTTCCTGCATTGGTTCAGAGAGCATATTATTGCTAATCCCCCGGAGGAAGGCTCTAAGGACGGATTGCTCATATACGCCTTAGCACATGGCCCCTCGCCCAACCTCGTAACCTATCAGGCATATGATATCAACGGATACACGTTCTACACGGAGGCAAAAGATATGGACAGTGATGATCAGAACTCAGGGGTGACGATGGAATGCATGACCGGCAGCGACAACGGCACAACTGAACGATTTTATGGAAGGGTCGAGGAGATCTGGGAGCTTGACTACTCTGGACTGCACAACACGACGATGTTCCGTGTCAGATGGGCTAAGAATGTCGAAAGAGAAAGCCGGATGTTCACTACCATGACTATACCCGACGCCAAGAGCGCTACCGTGAACGCTATCGCAAAAAATGAGCCATGGGTACACGCTAAGCACGTGACACAATGCTTCTTCATAACTGACCCGCACAATCCCAGCCGTGTTGTCGTGAGGAGAGGCAAAAGGAACATCATTGGAATGGATGGAGTCGCCAACGAGGAAGACTATGATCAGTACGGCAACCCAATGAGGGAAGATGACGATGATGATGAAGTATACGTCAAAAGAAGAATCAATACTACATTACCTAAGAAAAATCGTACTCCATGGAAAAGGCAAAGTCACAATGAGGGGCTCAATTATTCTTCGACGAACAAGAAGGGAAAGAAGCTGACTCAAAAACGAAAATGTCAGCACTGAGGAAACGTATGTTATGGGTCCAATGATGTGTAATATATATATGTTGCTATTTTGTATACACACTTAGCCATTATTATGCATGGGTCCAATGATGTGTAATATATATGTTCCTATTTTGCATACATATTTAACCGTCAAATGATGCAATATATATCGTCCTCCCTTCGTTCACTGCCCTCGGGAAATAAAAGTGGGATAAAATAAAGGAAAAGAAAAAGGAAAACTGGCAGTAGCGACGGCAGTAGCAGCGCGTTTTTACAAAACCGCTGCAGCTAGATCTTAGTAGTAGCGTGTTTCTCATAAACCGCTGCAGCTACGCATCATAGTAGTAGCGAGTTTCTCATAAACCGCTGCAGCTACGCATCATAGTAGTAGCGCGTTTCTCCGAAACCGTTGCAGCTACAGAATTTAGTAGCAGCGTGTTTTGACATAACGCGCTACTGCTACGTCCACTTAACCCAAAATTCTCACTCGCCCAGCTTCATCCCGCCATTTCCCCCCAAATCCCCACTCTCTCTCCCCCGTCGCTCCGCCGCGCCCGACCCGGCGCCGGCGCTCGCCCCCGACTCCGCCGGCGCCGGCGCTAGCCCCGGCGCTCGCCCCCGTCCCGGCCCTCGACCCCGACTCCGGCGCCGGCGCTAGCCCCCGACCACGCCACTCGCCCCGACCCAGCCGCTCGCCCCCGACTCCGGCGCCGGCGCTCGCCCCCGACCCCGGCGCGCTCGCCCCTGACCCGTCGGCCCTCGCCTCCCTCCTCTCCCCTGCCGGCCGTCGTCGGGCCTGCCTCCTCGCCCCTGCACTCTCTGTAAACCCCCCCTCTCTGCTAGGGTTCTTCATGTTAATTAATTAGGTTATCTATTTAGTTATGAATTTAGCTAGGTTTCAAAATTAGCTGAATTTATATGGAAATTTGAACTGGACAGGTGATATGTGCATATGTCATGTTTTGGACATGTCATGTTTGGAAAATGATCCGAGTGGCCTATGTTACGCCGGAATTATGATTCATTTCCGTTTTGGTGAATTTCAGGCGCTCAATATGTCCATTTTTTAGCAAAGGTCATGCCGAAATTTCCTGTGAATAAAGGCATGATTTGTGCTACATAGTTAGCATATCGAGTGCTGGTAGATAGATTTCTTTTTATGTCATTTCTCATTTATTCATACTTTTAGAAATAAATGAGGCCACTTAATCATAGGAAACATGTCGAACAACGAAGAAACTGGGCCTTCTGACCAAGATGCAGACGAGATGGATTATGAGGGTGAACAAGAGTACCTCGACTATTTGACTGCTAAGCAAGGTTTGCAGGTCGGCCTCGATGATGGTACTGACGCCGACATCGACACCGACGGCGCCGGCACCGACGGCGCCGGCACCGATGGCGGCGCCGAGACCGGTGGGGAAGGTACCAGCGGGGAAGGTACCGGCGGGGAAGGTACCGGCCCCGATGCCGATACCGAAAAGAGGAAGCATAAGAAGCAGAGGATACGAAAACCTAACAAACTAGGGATTGGACGACTTGTGATCACAAAGATGGCACCTGGCAAGTTTGAGCCGTTAGAGCCGGAAGAACCTCGCAAGTGCTGTGGGAACCAAGTAGGATGCATCCTACGGGAATGCGCGAGCATCAACGACGATGACTTAAGGAGTAAAGAACATTTGACGCAGTTGCTCCTAACGAAGTTGCATAAGAGATTCAAGTTCCCCGACCGGGATGATAACATAGAACAACCGTGGGATGATCCGAAGATGAAAAAGATTAACAATCACGCCATGGGCATGTTCAGCAATGATTTGGCCTCCTGGAAAGGGAGGGTGAAACGAGCTATTGAGGCTGATGAACCCCTGTCCAAGATTCTGGAGGAAAATCCGACACTTACGGAAGAGGAGTTCGAAAAGTTCAAGGACACTTGCGCTACCGAGGCAGCCAAGGCTAAGGCTGCGAAATTCAAAAGCCTTCAGCAAAGGAACACGGGGAAGCATCACCTCGGAAGCCGTGGCTACCTCGGTAAAAGGCCCATATGGGATAAGGAGGACGCGGAACGTGAAGCCGCGGGTCTCCCAGACCCCTTCGCGAAGTTTACCAACCCCTTGGAGCATGACTTCATCAGGGCCCGCTACAAGTGGGACAAGGAGAAAAAGGTTTTTTACACGGACAAGATCACGAGGAAATTGATTAGACTACTGGAGAAGCAACACCGGCTTGCAGCCGAAAGCCCTGCTTCTCCGATGAGGCCCAAGTGGGACACCCCTCTCAACCGGGCCTTGAACGAACTTAAGGGATTCCCGTTGGACCAGCGGCCGCAATATGGTCGTGTGCACGGCGCTGGAGACGGTGCCACGTGGAAGGTGTTTTACAACGACGGCCTGGAGGCCAAGAAGCAGAAAAAGAAGTTTAGTCAGGCGGACATCGATGCAAAGGTGAAGCTTGCGGTCGAGAAAAAAGCAGCCGAGGACGCGAAAAAAGCAGCCGAGGACAAATATGAGTTGCTACAGCGGGCAGTCAATGCAGCTATAACTGCCTGCAGAAATGATTTCGCTATTAACTTGGTTCCAGTTATCATCAACTGGGCGAAGGAAAATCCAGACAAGACGGTACATGATTTCCCGATGCCCAGTTTCGTCGCGAGCAACTCCATGAACAACAACACCATCGCACCATCACTTGCTCAAGCAACCGGGCCTCCTCTCGCAGCCGCTCCCGCTCATAGCAGCCCATCCTCAGTCTCAGGCGCGCTAGGTGGGCCTTCGTCTTTGGCTGAGCTCGACGCCGTCACGGTAATTACATGTCGCACCAACATATATATATATAGATAATATTCCATTTTTGTTGCCTTTCGGTTGTTTTACACCACAGACATATGTGTTTGCAGGCGAAAGAAACCCCATGCACCATACTCTACTTGATCAAAGGCCAGAAGGTGGACGTGGGAAAGGGGATGATAATGGACCCCTCTCAACGCACATTCCACAACCAGCCGATCCCCGCTAGGCACTTTAGGGTTAGCTTGACCAGTGTGAAATTGGGGCACGAGGATTTGCCTCCTCCAGTACAGCATGTGGGAGCGGACGACGAGACCCCGCCGCGGATTGGACGCTGCAAGGGTTGGGTGCTGCTATGGCCGAAGAATCTTATTCGTCTGGAGCCGGCCGAGAGCACACCAATAACTACCACACATCAACAAGCATGTGCGGAGACCACCACCCCACCTACGCAATTACCAGCTCCTGTAGTAGTGCCGGGTGAGAGCGGCGGACGACATGATGAAGGGGGTGCAATAGTATTGGCTGATGTAATTTCTCCTGTAGAACAGAGAATGGATGATGAGACGGAGGTCAACCCTATGGATTACCTCAATACAAACGCGTATGACTGTGACATAGATATGATGAGTCAACCATATGACGAATCGGGCTATCAGCTTGCTAATGAGGATATGGATGATATGCCCGGGCAGGGCCGTACCATAGATTGCAAAAAGTCTCTCTTCATGAAATCCTCGCAGGACACACCTGAAGATGCCGCCTCAACACAGGCTCAACTAGCCGGGCGCGAGGGTCGTACAGTACTTAGCCCGGGAACACTTGGGCAGGGGTTAAGGAAGGGTCTGGAAGGTGTGCCCAAGAAAAAGGAGAGGAAGAGATCGGGGAAGGTAACTGCCTCCAAACAAGCCAGAGCACACAGCAGCCAGACGATGCATTCTGAAGAGCGTGTACCCGTGAAAGGTGCGGTCATGTTCCATCTCACGGGCGAGCCGATGCTACCGCCGAAACCGCTGGAGGCACTATCAGGGGATCTCAGGAGACTGCACGACCATGTGCTGTCGACTGAGAAAAGCCTACTAGCCTCAAAGGATCCAGGATATCCAACATACGTGGCTCGTGTGCCTGAGGGGAAGTGCTACGTCGACACACGGCCCGCGGAGGTGTTATTCCTGCGGTTTGACCATATCTTTGAGATGTTTCTAACAAGGCGGCTTGATTTTACTATCGTCCGCCTTTTTGCGCTACATATGAGCTCCGTCATGAAGAGTGAAGAAGTCTCGCAAATCTGTGTGGCGGATCCGTACTACATGCACGAGTCTTTCTTGAGTCTCGGCGACTTTGAGAGTGAAACTGCTAGGGAGTACCTCCAAAACTTCATGGTACAGATTAAGGACCGGGAAATTGTCCTCGTGCCTTATCATCCAAAGTAAGTCAGTTCCAGACAACCCTTTTGTACATTTCAAACATTCCTTCTCTCTCATATGGGGAATAATTTGAGGTGTCTTTTCCCCGCAGCAACGGGCGCGCCGTCCTTATCGTTCTTTACCCGCAAGTCTCCCACACCGTGTATTTTGACCCTTCCAGAGACTACGAGAAAAAGGACTACACCCACATAATGAATATTCTAGATGATGCTCTCCAAGGCTTCAGCTTTAGAGGTGGCCACGTGCATATCAGGAAACAAAGGAACAAGAAGATGGGTTTCACGCATAAAACTAACTTCTCCTGCATCCATGTCCCAAAACCAAGCAAGAAGGATGGATTCTACATCGTCCATCTCATGATTTAGTTCAACACGGATCACCAAAAGCTTCGCATTAACAGCAGAAATGATGATCATATCCACAAGTGGCTAGAATCTCATGGAGAAGCGAATTATAAACTTAGAGATGACTTCTTTCGCATCCAAAGCGACATTGCGACGATCATCATGAAAGAAGTCGTCGATGAGAAGGGGATGTTCCACCACAGCCCTATATCGCGAGCTGACGTCCGAACTCACATAGGCATGCAACGTCTAGACCTCACGCCGTTCAAGCAGCTAGGGTTCGTCCTCGATGATATGGAAGGATGGAACTTCTAGTGATTTATGATGTCGATGATGATGATATGTGTCGGTTGAACTTGTATACTTTTTGTAGCGATGAAACTTTGTGATGTCCACGGTCCCTGCCGAACTTGCGTAACGCTACTTTGTTAGTTTGCGTACGATGACCTGTGTACCTCTAGTTAATTAATTTGCGTACTGTATATGTTGCATCTAGTTGCTAACCTTTCTTTTTTGGTGTTTCTCTAGTATATTTTGTTGCATATATATGATTGTACATCCTCTTCATGAACATGCATCTCTAACAGGTACCTAGTTTCTTGATGGCGAGATGGAAATGCTATGTCGTGTACAAAGGGAAGGTTCCGGGGGTGTACAACGAGTGGCATGAGTGTCAGGCGCAAGTGAATGGGTTCACGGGCGCCAGCCATAAAGGCTTCAAAAGCAGACAAGAAGGAGAAGCTAGTTACTTGAGGTTCACGCTAGCGCGAGAGAGGACTCGTAACCGCCACCTCATGTACTGCATGGTTCCGCTCTCACTCATAGTGATAGCACTTCTTGCGTATACCTTTGTTTAGATGGATGACGTTGTTGTAGTTGCAAGTATTCGAGACTTGCATGTATTGCTATTTTCGAGATGATGACAAGATATCACTTTGTGTTGAATGATGATTATGAAGAGACTATTTGTATGTACATGCTATGATTACATTTATGGTCTCGCAGGCATTTGTATGTGTATCATGATGACATTTCTATGTGCTAAAGATTCTTCTACAAAGCCGGTTCAAATACAAAACAAATATGCCAAAAAAAAACTACTTAAATTAGCAGTAGCGAGTGTACAAAAGTTAGCAGCAGCGCCACAATAGCAGTAGCGCGTCCTGCCAAAGAGCGCTAGCGCTACTAGCGGTAGCGAGCTTCCCATAACCGCGCTGCTGCTATACTTGTGTAGCAGTAGCGCGGGTGCGCACGCGCTACTGCTATGAGTTAGCTGTAGCGCCGTATTAGTAGCGCGGGTACCCGCGCTACTGATACATCTAAAACCCGCGCTGCTGCTAGCCTTTTTCCTAGTAGTGAATTAGTCTTGCTAAGTCTCAGTCGACTGAGACTTAGCGAAGTCCCAGTTGATGTATATCCGTGAGATCTTATATTGAGATCAGTGTAATTTTTTTTATTTCTCATTTATCTCTTTTGCATGTTATGTCACTTGACTGAGACTTGGTTAAATTTCAGTCGACTGAGACCTAACCACACCCATAAATTTCAGTCGACTTGAATTAGACTTAATTTGCCTAGTTGCATGGCATTTTACATGGTCAGACACAGCAGCCTACATCCCCACTTTGTATTCATTGCGTGGTTTCTAGCATCGATTGGCAACTCGTTTTCTCTGCAAACAAAGCTTCTCCTCAAACATGAGTTGGAAAGAATGTCACATGTTGTAAAACAGAAGAAACTTTTCTTAGCTAGATATGTAGCGATAGATGCAATAGCAGTCAACGGTATTAAAATACACCAGGATATATATTTGTTCCCCCCAAAAAATGGATATATATTTGTTCCACGGGAAGCAATTCCGTTGACCAAGCATTGAAATATACTCCATCTTCCATTCCATGTTCTGTATTCTTGGCACCGTTCAACACGTTCAACTCATGTGTGCACTCACATACATAGTTGCATGCTATTATCTTCCACGTGAAGCTAGCGATGATGGCTATATATACATGCGTGCCCTTGCCAGCAATATGCATCAAAACCATTTCCCATATACCATTACTGATTGCCGAGAAGATCTTGTCCATCGCCAACTCCGCTAGCTAACCTGTTAAGGAGATTCAATGCCGACTCTGCAGAAAGCCGCGGCGTCCATGGATGACACGGTGGAGGGCGGCATGAGCGCCACCCTGCTGAGCCTTCTCGGCGTCACGGCCAAGTCGGAGAAGGGCGCGGCGGCGACGGACGACAGGGTGGAGTGGCTCCGGTCGCAGCTGATCGGTAAGGATGTCGAGTTCGACACGCCGTTCGGGCGCCGTGCGCTGACCTACGCCGACCAAACGGCGTCCGGCCGGAGCCTGAGCTACATCGAGGACTATCTCGTGAAACAGGTCCTCCCGTTCTACGGGAACACGCACACCGATGACAGCCACGTCGGGAGCAAGACGACGCGGCTGGTGCACAAGGCTGCGAGCTACATCAAGCGCTGCATGGGCGCCGGCGCCGGCGACGCGCTGATCTTCTGCGGCGCCGGCACGACGGCGGCCATCAAGCGCCTGCAGGAGATCATCGGCGTGGCGTTGCCGTCCGTGGAGATGCGCAACCGGCTCTCGGCGCAGCTGCGTGCCGAGGAGCGGTGGGTCGTCTTCGTCGGGCCGTACGAGCACCACTCCAACCTTCTGTCGTGGCGCCAGAGCCTGGCGGAGGTGGTTGAGGTCGGCGTCGACGCCGAGGGACTCGTCGATGTCGCCGCGCTCCGCCGCGCGCTCAGATCGCCAGAGTACGCGGGCCGACCGATGCTGGGGTCTTTATCGGCGTGCAGCAACGTCACCGGCGTCATGACGGACACGCGCGAGATCGCCCGCGTTCTTCACCAGCATGGCGCGTTCGCATGCTTCGACTTCGCCGCCAGGTGCTGTGATACTTACTTTCTTTCATGCCATGTGACCTGCATGGATTTGACAATCTGAATTCCAGTCTCTCTTATGACTAAGCTAACCACCATACTTAGTGTAATTAAGCTCCTTCAAAGTGCATGCGTCCCTTCAAAACAAATCGCTACACATACGAATCATTGAACCATTCTATATTCCTATTGTGTCTTACATTGAATTTCTCACTCGCCGGTTCATGTGTAAATCAACAAACATGGTCAAGAAATTTAAACTACTATCCTTTCTGCAGTGGACCCTATGTCAAGATCGATATGAAGTCTGGTGAAACCGATGGGTACGACGCTGTTTTCTTGAGTCCTCACAAATTTGTCGGGGGACCGGGCACACCGGGCATCCTTTTGATGAACAAATCATTGTATAAGCTCAATTCCCAGCCTCCCTCGACGTGCGGAGGCGGCACCGTGGCATATGTCAATGGCTTCAATGAGGAGGTGAGCAAACAAATTAAGCATCACTGCCAAGTATGTGTGTTGTGTGCCATATAAATAAATGAATAATGGTCTGACATGCAGGATACACTGTACTACGATGATATCGAGGAGCGTGAGGATGCTGGTACACCGCCGATACTGCAAAAGATTCATGCATCGCTTGCGTTCTGGGTGAAAGAGTATGTTGGGTATGACACAATGGACCTTCGTGAGCGAGTGTTCTCAGAGATGGCAATGAAAAGGCTTGTCCATAATCCAAATGTGATGGTGCTAGGCAACACAAGTGCCCATCGTATACCAATCTTCTCATTCCTAATTTTCCCATCAGTTACCATGAAGGAGAAGCCATTTGATGATTTTGGTGAGCCTAGTTGTGATAAACAGTTGGATACGATGAAGCACAAGAAACTACCCCTCCATGGTCGTTTTGTGACTAGGCTTTTGAATGATCTTTTCGGTATCCAGGCGAGGGGAGGTTGTGCTTGCGCAGGTCCCTATGGTCACACGTTGCTCAATGTCGACAACGAACTCTCACTTCGCATTCGGTCTGCTGTCCTTGAGGTATCACAAACTTTAGAACGGATGTCAACTTGCTTGTTTCAGTACATGGTACTAATATTACTTTTTGCCATCACAAATTTTCAGGGCTATAGTGGACTGAAGCCAGGATGGACCAGATTGAGCTTTAGTTATTACCTCTCCAAGGAGGAGTTTAAATTTATCCTTTCTGCCATCGAGTTCATAGCAACATACGGACACCGCTTCCTCTCTTTGTACAAATTCGATTGGATCACTGGCAACTGGACCTTTCGGAAACAGGCAGTCAAGTACCACATCATGAGGGAGGAACTGTCTCTTCACATAGGACCATTGAAGCAAATAAATGACCAGCCAAAGCTTGCATATATGATGGATAAGCCCGCGGTCAATGATAAGAAGTTCCAGAGCTACTTAGACAATGCCAACAAAATTGCACTCTCCATGCCGGACATTAGTAATCAGATTGTCAGCTTTCCGAAAGGAGTAGACCCTGACTTGGTTCTTTTCCATATATAGTTAACTTGAGTGTCTCACTAGTTACCATCGTTAGTGTATTGTTGATATAAGAGTAGAGCATTAGCTCTGATTTTCAGTGATAAGCTACACTTTACCGCAATCAAAAATAAATGTGTAAGAAGAACGGATGCCAATTTATGAAAATGCTATTTTCTATATCAGAACAATATTCTGTGTACTGATCTATTTATTTCTCATTGTAATTTAAAGGTATGTTTATTTATTATATTTTATAAGTGAAGTAAAAGACTATGTATTGGTGTATTTTTACAGAACATTACGATCAGATTGTTCATTGGAGTTTATTGAATCTTTTGAAGATTATTTGATGTATAATTAAGTAGCTTTGTATGCTCTCTGATCCATTTGTCTTCTTTGGCCAATATTGATGGATAGTTCATTAGAGGGAGTGGTGCATAGTAGTGGGTTCAATCATGCGGTGATTCATCCCAGTGACAAAAAGGGAATGAACATGTATTGTATTCTTGCCACTAAGGATAAAATGATGGTTTCTTTATCACACTTCTATGATAGTTTTATTGTATACATTATATCATCATGCTTATTGCAATGCTCTGTTTGGTATAAACTTAATACTTCGAGATGCATGATGGATAGCGGTATTGAGTGGAGTATTAGTTGTAGCTGCAGTTGGATAACGGTCTACATATCATTGAAGGAAATACTTATTGCTAGGTTACTTCACCCTTATATTTGGGGGTTACCCAACCACTCTTATGAGAGAGCAAGCACCTGCCATGCCGCTGCCAGAGGATGCCATTGGGCGAAGTCCACGCGGCCGATGGTGACGGCGGGGCACTTCCTTGCGGCTTCTTCGATCTGGGGGCCCTGGCTCCCCGTTTCATTAGCAATTGCAGAAAGCCTGTTTGCGGTTGCAGCATCCATAGCAATGCGTGCTAGTACTCAATTTCTTTGGCGGCGCGTGATGACCCACAAGTATAGGGGATCAATCATAGTCTTTCGATAAGTAAGAGTGTCGAACTTAACAAGGAGTAGAATGAATTGATAGGCAGTTTTCAGCAAGGATTTAACTACAAGTTTTGTAAGATAGTTTTGATGGATAATTTGATAGCAAGATAATTTGTAACAAGGTAACAAGTAACAAGATAGCACTGTGCAGTAAGTAGTCCAATCCTTAATTGTGCTAATAACAAGCCGGTGATACTTCTTATAGTGATTAAAACACGCTTGAGGACACACGGGAATATCGCTAGGTTACTTTCACCACGATTCGTCGAAGTACGTTCATTGCCTTGATAAGTGTTATGTGGGTAGACCGGAGCTAAGGTACTATCCTAACTTGAACAAATACCTACTTATGATTATACTCTCCATGCAAGCATACGCAACTACAAGAGAAGTAACTAAGATAAATCTATCCATAGCATTAAGTGATTGGATCCAAAAACAGCCCCTTACAGAATAATTCATAAAATGGGATTTATGTTGTATCAATCTGAGGTTTGATACAAAAGACTGAACACAAAGGATGAACTAGGGTTTGAAGATGAGATCGTGCTGATGAAGATGTTAATGAAGATGATGATCCCCATGATGAAAGGAGTGTTGGTGATGATGTAGGCTTTGATTTTCCCCACCCAAAGGGAGGTTTCCCAGATAGAAGCGCTCCGTCATAGAGCAAAAGGTGCTCCTCCTCTGTTCCGCCTCGTAGACGGCGGCGGAAAGTCCCAAAACTTTTTTATGATTTTGTTTCTAGGGAAAATGGGATTTTATGGCCAAAGGGCATCGGAAGGCGAGTCACCAGGGCCCCACATGGCGTGGCTAGGGGGTAGGCGGTGGTACGTGTCCATGTGGCTAGCTGATGTGTCCCATCTTGCATATCTTTCCTCCATAATTCTTCATATATTCCCAAATAATTCTCCAAAAATCCACACTTTGTTTTGAGCTCTGGAGAATTGCTTTCTCTGCTATTGATCTTTTAGGTTCAGAATTTTAGCTGCGGCAATCCCCCTCTCTTGGTATAACTACATTTTGAGAGAGAGAAAGCATTAGAATTGCACCATAATGTGAAATATATCATTGAAATAAGATAATTTACAGTAGGAAATAATGATGCAACATGGATGTATCAATGTGATGTCTTGTGAGGGGTTGGCGGCGGTGCTCAGGTCGCACGGGGAGTGGATCATGGCGGCCGGCTGGCGGTGCGGCGGCTCGCTGCCCTGGTCGTGCTGGGGTGACCACTCTCTTCCTTCACCTTCAATGTTTGTTCCAAGGTGGTTGTCGGACGGTGGTGAGGTTGGCATGGCGGTATGACATCAGGCTACCATAGACTCACCATGGTCCATACAGTTGACCCAGCGTGGTTGCCCTTATTTAGATCTGAGTGGTTTGGTGGTGGTGCTCCGTATCCAATCAGCCCGGGTGGTGGTGGCTATAGATTGTGCTGCAGCGACCTCCTGTGGCTCCACGATAGCGGTGGTCATCGAAAGGTCTTCATAAGGATTCATCTCTTCAGATCCGATGGTGGGCTACAATGGTGATATGCAAACTATGGATGAAGGCTTGATGCAGAGGCGTGGTTTTGCAGCGGCCGCATGTAGTTGCTGGGATCTGTGAAAAGTGGTGGCAACAATACATGAGTGACTTTAATGGTACTATGTGCACTCTATCTCAAGCTTCAGGGTGAAAGCCTTGGTCTGACCCGAGTTGGTTATGCCTGGCAATGGCGACATTTTTTGCGTCGTTGCTTGTTGAAGGGATTGCTCGGTATGCTCAGACTGATTCTTCAAGGTGAAAACCTAGACTCTGACCCTGGTGGTTGGATCCGGTGATGATGGTGTTTGAGCGTTTGTTTCGTCCCTAAAGGGTTGCTATTGAAGATTGATAACTCACAAGTGTAGGGGGTCGCAACAGCTTTCGAGGGTAAAGTATTCAAGCCAAATTTATTGATTCGACACAAGGGGAGCCAAAGAATATTATTGAGTATTAGCAGTTGAGTTGTCAATTCAACCACACCTGGATAACTTAGTATCTGCAGCAAAGTATTTAGTAGCAAAGTAGTATGATAATAAAGGTAACGGTAGCAAAAGTAATATTTTTGGTTTTTGTAGTGATTGTAACAACAGCAACGGAAAAGTAAATAAGCGAAACACAAGATGTGAAAAGCTCATAGGCATTGGATCAGTGATGGATAATTATGTCAGATGCGATTCTTCATGTAATAGCTATAACATAGGGTGACACAGAACTAGCTCCAGTTCATCAATGTAATGTAGGCATGTATTCTGAATATATTCATACGTGCTTATGGAAAAGAACTTGCATGACATCTTTTGTCCTACCTTCCCGTGGCAGCGGGGTCCTAGCGGAAACTAAGGGATATTAATGCCTCCTTTTAATAGAGAACCGGACCAAAGCATTAACACATAGTGAATACATGAACTCCTCAAACTATGGTCATCACCGAGAAGTATCCCGATTATTGTCACTTCGGATTGTCGGATCATAACACATAATAGGTGACTATAGACTTGCAAGATAGAATCAAGAACACACATATATTCATGAAAACATAATAGGTTCAGATCTGAAATCATGGCACTCGGGCCCTTGTGACAAGCATTAAGCATAGCAAAGTCATAGCAACATCAATCTCAGAACATAGCGAATACAAGGGATCAAACCCTAACAAAACTAACTTAATTACATGGTAAATCTCATCCAACCCATCACTGTCCAGCAAGCCTACGATGGAATTACTCACGCACGGCGGTGAGCATCATGAAATTGGTGATAGAGGATGGTTGATGATGACGACGGCGACGAATCCCCCTCTCCGGAGCCCCGAATGGACTCCAGATCAGCCCTCCCGAGAGAGATTAGGGCTTGGCGGCGACTCCGTATCGTAAAACGCGATGAAACTTTCTTTCTGATTTTTTTCTCCGCGAAACGGAATATATGGAGTTGGAGTTGAGGTCGGTGGAGCCTCAGGGGGCCCACGAGATAGGGGGGCACGCCCCCACCCTCGTGGACAGGGTGTGGGCCCCCTGGTCTTGATTCTTTTGCCATTATTTTTTATATTTTCCAAAAAAGTGCCTCCGTGGATTTTCAGGCCATTCCGAGAACTTTTGTTTTCTACACATAAAACAACATCATGGCAGTTCTGCTGAAAACAGCGTCAGTCCGGGTTAGTTTTATTCAAATCATGCAAATTAGAGTCCAAAACAAGGGAAAAAGTGTTTGGAAAAGTAGATACCTTGGAGACGTATCAACTCCCCCAAGCTTAAACCTTTGCTTGTCCTCAAGCAATTCAGTTGATAAACTGAAAGTGATAAAGAAAAACTTTTACAAACTCTGTTTGCTCTTGTTGTTGTAAACATGCAAAGCCAGCATTCAGGTTTCATCAAATATTATGAACTAACCATACTCACAATAACACCTCGGTCTCACAATTACTCATATCAATGGCATAATCAGCTAGCCAGCGATAATAATAAAACTCGGATGACAACACTTTCTCAAAACAATCATAATATGATATAACAAAATGGTATCTCGCTAGCCCTTTCTGAGACCGCAAAACATAAATGCAGAGCACCTTTAAAGATCAAGGACTGACTAAACATTGTAATTCATGGTAAAAGAGATCTAGTCAAGTCATACCCAATATAAACCAATAATAATGAATGCAAATGACAGTGTGCTCTCCAGCGAGTGCTTTTTAATAAGAAGGTGATGACTCAACATAAAAGTAAATAGATAGGCCCTTCACAGAGGGAAGCAGGGATTTGTAGAGGTGCCAGAGCTCGATTTTAAAATAGAAATTGAATAACATTTTGAGCGGCATACTTTCACTATCAACGCAACAACTATGAGATGGTTGTATCTTCCATACTACACGCATTATAGGCAGTTCCCAAACAGAAAGGTAAAGGTTTATACTCCCCCAATCCACCAACTAGCATCAATCCATGGCTTGCTCGAAACAACGAGTGCCTCCAACTAACAACAGCCCTGGGGGAGTTTTGTTTAATTAAATTGATTTGCTTTGATCTTTTTGGATCATGGGACTGGGCATCCCGATTACGGGCCCTTTCTCGTGAATGAGGAGCGGAGTCCACTCCTCTTGAGAATAACCCACCTAGCATGGAAGATATAGGCAGCCCTAGTTGAAACATGAGCTGCTCGAGCATACAAAATAGAATTTCATTTGAAGGTTTGGAGTTTGACACATACAAATTTACTTGGAACGGCAGGTAAATACTGCATATAGGAAGGTATGGTGGACTCATATGGAACAACTTTGGGGTTTAAGGAGTTTGGATGCACAAGCAGTATTCCCGCTTAGTACAGGTGAAGGCTAGCAAAAGACTGGGAAGCGACCAACTGAGAGAGCGACAACAGTCATAAACATGCATTAAAATTAATTCACACCGAGTACAAGCATGAGTAGGATATAATCCACCATGAACATAAATATCATGAAGGCTATGTTGATTTGTTTCAACTACATGCGTGAACATGTGCCAAGTCGAGTCACTCAATTCATTCAAAGGAGGATACCATCCCATCAAACCACATCATAATCATTCTAATAGCATGTTGGCACGCAAGGTAAACCATTATAACTCATAGCTAATCAAGCATGGCACAAGTAACTATAATCTCTAAATGTCATTGCAAATATGTTTACTTCATAATAAGCTAAATCAGGAACGATGAACTCATCATATTTACAAAAACAAGAGAGGTCGAGTTCATACCAGTTTCTCCCATCTCAATTAGTCCATCATATATCGTCATTATTGCCTTTCACTTGCACGACCGAACGATGTGTATAATAATAATAGTGCATGTGCATTGGACTAAGCTGGAATCTGCAAGCATTCAACTCAAGAGAGGAGACAAGTAATATGGGCTCTCAGTTTAAATAAACAATCATGCATATGAGAGCCACTAAACATTTTCAATATGGTCTTCTACTCTCGACCCCCAAAGGAAAGAAAAGAAAATAAAACTATTTACATGGGAAAGCTCAAAACAAGTAAGAAGAAGAACGAGAAATCTTTTTGGGTTTTCATTTTAATTTCTACTACAAGCATGGAAATTAAACTAACTAATTTTTTTGGTTTTTCTTAAGATTTATCAAACACACAAGAAGAAAACTAGAAAAAGAAATTTAAACTAGCATGGATAATACAATGAAAGAGTATGAGCACCAACAACTAGAATAGTGTGTGAGCATGAATGTAAAGTCGGTGAGAAATACGTACTCCCCCAAGCTTAGGCTTTTGGCCTAAGTTGGTCTAGTGCCAAGGGTAGCCTGGCTGATATCTGTAGTTGTAACTGGGGTCGTACTGAGATGCAGCAGCAAATGCCTCCTGAGCTGCGGCATGTTGGCGAGCCGCCTCCGCTCTCCCCTCGTGTCCAGCTGCTTCCTGGTAACAACATATCTTCCTTTTGCCTGATAATCAAAAAAGAGAGGAGCAGGAAGAGTAACATGGACAGCATTGCGTCTGTCATAGATTAGTCGATACTGGACGAATTGTTCATTCCTCTTAAGAAAATGATGTTGGACCATAGCGTCATAATCTAAATAAGCAGGAGGTAACATCATATCCCCCTCTCGTGGGGCTATACCAAGATAATTAGCCACACGGGTCGCATAAATTCCACCAAATAAATCTCTAGCCCTACCATTATTATGCAACCTACGTGCAACAATTGCCCCCAAGTTATAATCTTTATAACCTAACACAGAACTCTTGAGGACACAAAGATCAGGGACACACATATGACATGCTTCATCTTTACCGTTAATGCATCTACCAATGAAAAGAGCAAAATAATGTATCACAGGAAAATGAATGCTCCCTATGGTAGCTTTTGCTATGTCCCTAGATTCTCCCACAATAATACTAGCAAGGAAATCTCTAAATTCAGATTTTTGGGGATCATTAATATTGCCCCACTGTGGAAGTTGGCAAGCAGTTGTAAAATCCTCTAAGTCCATGGTATAAGAAGTATCATAGATATCAAATAGGACACTCAGAGAATTATGTGTACATTTATATTTAAACCTTCACACAAATGAATCAGTCAATTGATAGTACTGAGGACACTTATCTTGTAGAAAGTCCTCCAGATCAGCATTACGCACATACGCATCAAATTCCTCCTTAAAGCCTACTTCAACCACTACTAGGAAAAGGCCTACTAATGGCGCACTGGTTTTGCCTACTAATGGCGCATTACCAGTGCGCCATTAGTAGCACGCCACTAGTATTTTTTACTAATGGCGCACCACTGGTGCGCCATTAGTATCTGGTATACTAATGGCGCACCAAGCAGTGCGCCATTAGTATGTAACACCATGCGCCATTAGTGTGCCTCCCGGGGGGCCATACGTAAGCATGTGCTTTGTCATACTAATGGCGCATTCTGTGTTGATGCGTCATTAGTATCCTTTGGCATACTAATGGCGCACCTGATGGTGATGCGCCATTAGTATGAATATTTGGTTTTTTTTTACTTTTCTGATTTTTGCACAGGTTACAAAATATATTATTGGACAGAATATAGACAGCAGCACACAGCAACATCAGATTCATTGAATACAATAGAAGATTAGTCTCCGAATATAATTCATCATATTAGTCTCCGAATTCAAAAGACCGAACAAAGATAAAACATTACAAGTCTCAAGACCGCGAGTATCGAGTTTGTCTTCACATTACAAGTCGATATCGATCATCTAAACTACCATCACATAGAAGAGAGTTGTGGTCATCACGATGAGCATTATCGCGATCAAACTGGTCTTCATTCGGTTCCTCCAACGCTCCCTCCTCTCTCCCGCTAGATAGCAGGCGTATCTAGATTCGGCCTCCGCCCTAGTGGTGTACCCTTTGTAACTGTTACCGCTGAAACGGTGAACCTGTCTCCGACACTCCTCCCAGTCGTCGTAGACTCCGGGAACCTTACCCTTGTACACGACATACGACGGCATCTCTATGCACAAGCCAAACAACAGACAATACATAAGCAATATGTAAGTATGCAACAAAAGGATTGGAAGAGAAAACCAAGACATTAATAGCACGATTCATTGTCCTACTAATAAATAGCATCGATTACATCTAAGTTGAACGACTGTCCAAACCAAAGAGACATACGGATTCATTAAAGTTTATTTACAACATGAGCCAATCAATGTTTCAGAACTATACATCACTACTTTCGACTCGACTCATCGGACAGGAGCGTGGATGAAGCTGCCGTCTGTCGTGATGGTCATGAAATCGCGGTCGTTGTCACCCTGCATTTGTAGCATTCCATCTATCTCATTGTTGGACGGTTGATATCTGAGGAAGAACTGCCCCGAGGTATGAAGGACATCTTGATGGATGATGTCTGCAAACTCTAACTGGATGCGAAAGAATTCTTGTCCGAGGTCCGCGTCCTGGATTGCCGAAAAGTTCGCGGCCCAATCTTTGAGATTATCTGGAAGCAGAAGTTGATGATGGTCCCTTACGATCGCCCGCATGTGATGGAGGGCGTAGTAGGCATCCTTCTGACCGCCAGGTGGCTGCTTGACGCAGCAGAACTTCGTATTGTGTGAGAACATGTGCTTGCCGTACTTACGAAGTGCCCTGGTGAAGGTGCCTCCAAATTTGGCGTAGCCGGGGAGAACATCATCAAGAACTTTCTTGACATTTGTGTAGTCTATCTTGGAGTTACGGTTCGGGTCGAAATACGTGGCCATGGAATATTTCGGGCTTAAGAGGATGAGTGTGCAATGTGTGTCACTGCACAGAACACGGAATGTTAGAAAAAAAAGAACGATCGAAATCTAAGAAATCATATGTTACGGGGCGGTTAAGGGATGACTTACTCGGGAAAGTAAGCCACAAGGAAGTTATCCTTATCTGGGTTTGCCAGAATGACGCCTTCGAGGTTTGAACTTGCAACTTGGCGGTCCCCAGAGCTTCTCAAGTGCTTGGCACGCATGTAGAAGGGGTCGACTATCACGATGTCCGGGGTCTTGTCTCTAATGATCCGCATCTCCATACTCAGGAAAATAGCCGAACGAAGGTGTAGTGCAGCGGATGAAGGTTAAACATAGCAAAGATGTCATCAAACCGCAGGACGATCGTACCCCTGATGTCGCCATCCACAAAGCCCTTGCCCTCTGGCACCTTGGCCATGAAAACCGGGTATGCCACATCCTTCTCTCTGAGACGCCGCTTCTCCAAAGAAAGAACACTGTCGTGCAGACTCTATACAGCACCGGTTGTAGCATTCAACATATTTGGCGGTAGCATCGCCCTACCCGCCACATGCACCCTCCTCGAGATATCCTTAGGTGAAGGTGGCCCGTCCTGAGCACGGATCGAACTCGGTGCCGGCTGGCTCGCACCGGCGCCCTTGTTAGTCTTTCGTTTTCGTCCCTTCTTCTTGGATTTCTCTGCCGTACCAGCTAGGTTGCGGTCGTCTTGGTTGGGTTCTTGAGAAAGAGGCCCGCAGAACTTGTCAGCGTACCCATGTTCGGCAAAGTACTTATCGACTTTGGTAAATGTACCGTCGTCGTTGTCGTCGTCGTTCGGATCCTGTGCCATAGGGCTGTCCGGATCCTGTGCCATAGGGATGTCCGGCAGGTCCGGTAGCGTTGCAGCGTTCTTGCCATGGCTTGGCGCCGGCACGACTGGCGGTCTTGTCTATGGGGTGGTATCCCCCGCCCCCAAACGAATCTAGCTCTTCGGCCAAAGCAGGGGCCAGTTTACGCAGGCGCTGAGGGTCATCTCATCTTCTTCGTCGGCCCCAGCTGGTCGAATCGGAGGTAATAGCTCGTCGCAGCCTGGCAGCACCCGAACCACTTCAACCCTATACACTATGGGTGGCATCGGATTACCGTGGAACATGGGGTTGCCCGGTTTAACGATTCTGCCCTTGGCGACATCGACCAACTCGGCGCCCACGAAGTGCAGAAGAGTGCAAGGAACGTCGGCGGTGCCCTACGAAAACATGTACAGGGCATCAGGGATGCCCAGTCAAAGGCAAGGAGATGAAGTCATCGGCCGAGAGGCTTAGTTACCGTGATGCCGTCGAGCTCGGCTAATGTCGAGGCACCGCCAACGGCGGGCGTACAACTCACGGAGGGGGCGCTTGCTGGCGAGGTGCCGGCCGGCGTACACCCGGGTGCATTAAGCTCCAATGCCCGTGCCGGCGCCGGAGACACGAATACCGCCTCCGCCAGAGACACCAATGGCGCCGCTGCCGGAGACATTAATGGCGCCACCGGAGACACCAATGGCGCCGCCTGCACGCTGCGCGAGTTGCTGGTCGTGAAGCTGGGCACTGGGGGAGGCCCCTGTTGGCCGCCCGCAATCCACGTCGTCAGCCCCTGAATCAACGTAGGCACCATGGCGTTGAGCTTCGTTCCCAGTTGTTGTTCCACTTGCTCTTGGACAAGCTCCAGAATCCGCGCCACTTGTGCCTTGAGTGCTTCAACCTCGCGCGTCTGGCTTTCCGAGCTGGTCTTTTTCTCCTTCCGCACACCAGCGGTATAGTATGACCCCCATTTTGTGGACAAGCCTTTGCCGGCCACACGACCAGCTGACGTCGGCTTAGTGAGCTTATCCTTGTTTTTCATTACGTTCAACGCCCTATTTAAAGGGGTGTCGAAAGGGGAGCTCTAAGACGACCCCGCGCTACTTCTTTCAGTGTCCTGTGAAAGGAACGTGAACCATTTAGAAATATTGGGGATTAATTAGAGTGCAACCATATGGAGCTAATTACGCGGGGGTGTATTCCTTACCAGAACAAGCTCAAGCGCCCTGGTCTTCAGATCCATGGTAAGCTCCTTTGTTATCGGGTCCTCCTTGTACCGGGCCCTGACATAGTTCCTGGTCTGCTTGTCACCGCTGTATTTCTCGAAGCGGGGCGGCAGGCCTTGCTCGGCACGCTCCGCGTCCTCCTTGTCCCATATAGGCTCCGCCACTCTGTAACCGCCGGGACCGAGTTTGTGTTCCCCTAAGTTCAACTCCCGCATTTCTTTCCCCCACTGACTTGATTCGGAGGTTGTGCTGCTCTCACACTTGATCTTGAACTCCTTGTACTCATCTTCGCTCATCAAAGGATATTTCGCCTTGATCTTCTCATAACTATCACCTTTATCAATCATTCTCTTCACCACGCTTCTCCAAGTAGACAGGGCCGTGCTCATCTTTGTGAGGGCGGCACTGTTCACTTTATTCCCTGAGAGGCGTGTGTTTTCAAATTCGGCGGGGAACTTGTATCGTTCCTGCAGCTTCGTGAAGAGGAGGTTGCGCAAATTCCCGTGGTCCTTATTCCTAAGGTTATCGGTGTTGATCGAGACGGTGCTCCGGAGAATGCACCCGAGCTGAAGCGAGTACCCCTTGACTATATGTTTGGGCTCCGTTGGATTCTCGTCGGAGTCCACTTGAGTGAATTCCTCCTTGAGGGTGCGGAGCGCATTCGGGCGCCGGTCCTTCCTTTGCTTCTTCGGTTGGCTGCCATCTGTGTGTGCGCCGCCATCATCAGTGGTGGCATCCTCGGCGGCACCATCAGTGGTGTCATCCCCGACGCCACTAGGGGTTGTGTAGTCAGGATCGGTGTCTTCCGCGGCGTCCTCATAGCGGTGACGTTGTTCCTCCATCTCCTGGGATAGCTCCCAGAATTGCTTGCCGCCCGAACCACCGGCTTCATCGTTGTGGGCCATGTTTCGCTCTAAATAGGAAAAAAGTTTGGTCCAAAAGTTGGTTATTGTCAAGGAACAAGATCATGGTCTCATCATTTAGGGTTTGTCGACGCCGAGGCACCCTAAAAGCCTAAGCTTTCATCATTTAGGGTTTGTCGACGCCGAGGCACCCTAAAAGCCTAAGCGTACATCATTTAGGTTCTCATCGACACCGAGGCATCCGGGGCAGCCAAGTTAAGTTTTCATCATTTAGGGTTTATCGATGCCAAGGCACCTTAGGTTGGGCCTAATCACTTGGCACTAATCACTTGGCTCTATTGCCACCTATGTTGGGTTTATCATCTAGGGTTTATCGATGCTAAGGAGAATTTTAAGTTGGGCCTAATCACTTGGCTCTATTGCCACCTATGGTTTAATGCAGCAAGAATAAAGGGACAGTTGATCCTACTTAATTAAGTACTAAGATACCCCGGCCCATGCATTAGTCGCAAGTACCCCATATGTCCTATTTTTAGCAAAGTCATGCAAAAATTCACGGAAAATTTCAGCATGACCTTTGCTGAAAATAGGACATATAGAGTACCCGAATTTGCCGGAATGGAAGTTAATCAACATTCTGGCAAACTCAAGGGCCTCTCGGGGTACCTGCAAAATCATCACGACACG
The DNA here is from genome assembly GCA_963921465.1 of Triticum timopheevii. Lineage (NCBI taxonomy): Eukaryota > Viridiplantae > Streptophyta > Magnoliopsida > Poales > Poaceae > Triticum > Triticum timopheevii. The sequence goes on from OY997264.1 coordinate 108,624,690, forward strand.
ATGGTCGGAGACAAAACCCAGCAAACTAGCACCACAATGTGCCTCTACTTTCATATGGATGAAAAGGCCACAGACCATATGGTCCTCTGCTTTCATATGGACAAAAATCAGCTCAACTTATGTGAGCTTCCATTCCAGATCTAATAGCAGCAAGTTGTTGACTTGTACTTGCAGGCTAAGAGCTTTGAGATTTTAGTTGGCCAGGTAAACAGTGAATTGTCCCCTAAAGTTCATATATGCTACTATAAAACAGTTTCAATAGAGGTTCTGAATTTCAATGTCTTAAAATTATCATCATTTTCATGTGGGAAAAATCTTAAAGTTATATGGTGAGATGCTTAACTAAGAGCAAACTCAATTTTGATGGTATCTGTGGCAGAACTTGTCGAATTGTGTAGTCCAAGTAGCTAGCTGCCTTCAAGAAAAGAAATCTGCAGTGGCACATCTTCTCTCTGAATACATTGGCAAGAAACAAAACAACACCTAGTACCATCCATCTGCTATGGCCGTATCATGCAGTTTAACTAAGCACTAACAGGTAATTATATAACAGAAAACTTGCCACGTGTCACTTAGCTTGGGCAAGCAACATACCTCATCCTCTTGGTTCGTCCAAACAAGCTGTATGCTGAGCCTCAACTCACCACCTGCACATTTTACAGCACCCATGAAATGAAAAACTAAACATAATTGTCAACCAACAAAACCAAAACACAAACAGGACTTCAAATTTTCACGATCAGGAAGAAAAACAGGGTTTTCAACTACTATATTCAGTTTCATGGCATCAGTTGAACAGTTGAAAAAGAACAAGCTTCATTTAAATATCTTGCTGCTAACAAACATAACTAATGTCAGTACTCAAAAAATAGAGTGACCACACAGGGAACAAACAAACTATTCACTTTTTATTTCTTCAGAATTGGACCAGACAGAGAACAACTCCTTGGAAGCAAACTGAAACCATGCTGAAACTATACTGAAACCATGCTGAAACTTTACTGAAACTACTCCTTGCAAGCAAACTAAAACTACTCCTTGGAAGCAAATTGTCTTGGAAGGAGTATTGTGTGCACAAATCTACTCCAACTAGTTGCTTTCACTTAGAGATTGTTAGCACAAACAGCATGAGTCATTCTTTAGACCGTTACAAATAGAAACAATGGCAACCAAGGTTAAAAACCAACAATCCTATATATTATTCTGAAACTTGATGTATTGAAATCACTTATCACTCTCTTTATGTGTTCATTCAACACTTAAAATTGAGGAAAATAATACCAACTAGGATCGGTATGACCTTCGTTTTTCATTTTCTGTATGATCAATTAAATATTCTGCAAGCTTATATGAAAAGGTTCAGCAACTTGAAATGTAACTCTTGCTTGGTGTTCCAAATCATTTCATTTATATTTTAAATAACAGTAGGAATTATTTCATAATAGAATTTACCCCAAAAACAAATTCCTTTAATGCCATTTTCAAACTCTGAGTTTCCTGTGTTGCACTAAAACTAATTCAAATAATTTTTATAAAATTGCCACAAAATTTTTGGGAGACCCTATAATTCCTATAAATCATTTTTGAACAAAGACCCATCCTACTCTTTTGAAATTTTTGAGAGAAACATCCAATTTTCCATTCTGATCCATTTTCAGTTTACAACAACAACCCTATTTCCCCTAGCTCCTAAAAAGCTACAAAATTATCCCAACACAAGAACAGTACCTACACTCCTTTTTCCCAAACATCTCCTGATCACAAGTTCTAAATTTTCAATAGGCCACATGGATTTGCTGAAGCAGCATAAACCTTTCAAGTACCAAAAATGCAGCATTTTCTTGGCACGACCAAGCTACTTCATGGTAATTCTACTTTTAAGAATTCTCACATTTCATATATCGTCTTTTTCAAAACAAAAAGTATCTATGGGGGTTGCAGCTGCATGTTATTCACTTCTGGCCTGTTGTCCTCGTCAATATGCCAGCAGCAGCAGCACGCAGCATGCACAAGGGGAGGCAGTAGGCGATAGGGCAGCAGGGCGGACGGTGCACCGGCTTGCAGAGGCGGGCGCCGGCATGGCGCGAGGCCAGGACGCGCGGGACACGGGCGGCTGTGCGAGGACAGGCAGCAGTGCAGCAGAGCAAGCAGCGTCAACAGTGGCGGCAAAACAACAAAGTAGCGGCAGCAGAACCATCAGTGATGGGAGAAACAGGGGGAAGGGGCGGCCGATGGGGGCGATGGGTGTATGCGACAGAGGGGGGAACGGGTGGGGGTGGAGGAGGCTCACCACGGGGAGGGCCGAAGGAGAGCTCGACGAGGCCGGGGTGACGAGATGTGGGCGGACGAACGAAGAAGGCGGCGACGGCGGTGGCTACGCGAGACCCCGGCTCGAGCTGGTTCCCTAAACGGAAGAAGCCAAACGCGGTGATCCTCCTGGACGTCTTCCCGCGCGACAACGACGACGGTGGTCGCAGCAACGACGAGGGGGCCGCGGTCACCGCGCGATCTGATGAGTTCAAATCGAACTAGAGGGATGCTCGGGAGTGGTGGCGGCTTGCGGTGGTGAGGGGTGGAAGAGCTGCGGTGGTGATGGGTGGAGGAGCGCTGGATGTGGGGACGGGGTGCACTGGAAAGGGGTCGTCAGCGGCGAGGGGGAAAGGGATCTGGCGCGGGGGGCTAGGGATTTGATCTGGCGCGGGGGTCGAGGGGGAAAGGGATAGAGGGGGGAAGGGATAGCAATGGCGCACCACCCAGGGGTGCGCCATAAGTACATCCATAGCAATGGCGCACCACCAAGGGGTGCACCATAAGTAAATTTTTTTTATTGATAGCAATGGCGCACCCTCTCCTGGTGCACCATTAGTAACTTTTATTTTTTTATTTTTTATTGATAAAAATTATGACACTATATACAGGAGATGAGTAGAGGAGGGAGGGAGGGAGGGAGCATTTACATTCGTTGACGGGTGCGGGGGGTCGTGAAAAAATATTTAGTTTCATCTAATATTTTTTTAGAAAATGACAAATCAAATCTGAAAACATTTATGAATGTGAAAAAATATCATCAAATTTCTTATTTGAAATTATTTATGAATATTAAAAAATATAATCAAATTTGTTATTTGAAAATATTTGAAAAAATATCATAAAAATTTAAAAATATTAATGAGTTCACAAAATATTAACAAATTCAATACTTTTTGTGAGTTAGAAATTCAATACCATAATAAACATAATTCAATATTCATGAGGACTAGAACAGAAGAAATATCATTTCAAAATGTCGAAATACAATCGAGAAATGAAGACTACGATTTAAGTACAATCGATCTTAGCTAGCCATCTGTTCACAATCTTCTTGCCCTTCTTTTTCGCAAATGGAGTTCTCCTGTGGAACGGACGTCCTTTAGGTAGGGTGGTCCTGCTTCTTCTTGTGGTGTGTGCTGCTACTTCATCGTCATCGTCATGTTCGATCTTCGGGTTGCCGTACTTGTCGAAGTCTTGCTCATTGGCTACTCCATCCATTCCGATGATCTTCCTTTTGCCTCTCCTCATGACAACACGACTGGGCTTTGACGGGTCGGTAATGAAGAAGCATTGGTCCACTTGGGAATCCAGTACCCATGGCTCTTTTTTCGCGGTGACGTTTGCGCCCGCGGTCTTGGATTTGGCTTTGGGTATAACCATGGTGGTGAAATACCGGTCTTCTTTTAGGACGCTCTTGGCCCATCTGACACGGAACATCGGGACCTTCTCTCCAGCGTAGCTCAGCTCCCAGATCTCCTCGATCCTTCCGTAGTATCTGTCTTTGTCGTTGCCGGTGTAGGATTCCATCGTTACCCCGGAGTTCCGATAACCATCGCTCTTCATGTCCTTGTTCTTGGTGTAGAATGTGTAGCCGTTGATATCGTACGCCTCATAGGTCATCAGGTTGTGCTCGGTGCCCTGTGACAAGGCGAATATGAGTTGTTCTTCCGCGGAAGAATCCTCATGTAAAGGGTACGACAGAAGCTTCTGCTTGAACCAACACGTGAAACATGAGTTGTGCTCTTTGATTATATCTTCGTCCGTCCTCTATTGGCCTCGGTCATTGTACGTCTTCTCAATAAAGGTTTTATGCTCTACCACCCAAGGATCGACCACGTCTCTGTGTTGTAGCACGACTAGGTTTGCTCTTTCAAAGTCGGCGAGTCGACCCTCGAAGTCGACATGCATTTCGCGGCGACCCTCATGGTGACCCCATCCAGCGAGCCTGCCGAGGTGCCTGTTGACGGGCAGACCAACGGGGTTCTCGATGCCTAGATAATTCGTGCAGTAGAAGATGCACTCTTCGGTCAGAAAGCCCCTGGCTATACTTCCCTCTGGACGTGACATGTTGCGAACGTATCCTTTGATGACACCATTCATCCTTTCGAACGGCATCATGTTGTGCAGGAATGTCGGCCCGAGTTGGATGATATCCTCCACGATATGGACCAGCAGATGCACCATAACATCGAAGAATGCGGGCGGGAAGTACATCTCAAGCTCGCATAGTATCACCACGATCTCTTCCTATAGCCTTCTGAATTGCCTCACGCCAATCGACTTCCGAGAGATGACGTCGAAAAAGTTGCATAGGCCAAATAGCATTTCACGGATGTGCGCGTCCATGATCCCACGGATTACAACTGGAAGTATCTGCGTCATCAGCATGTGACAGTCGTGAGACTTCATCCCGCTGAACTTCTGCTTCGCTGGGTCTAGGTATCTGCTTATCTTCCCCGCGTAACCGTAAGGAAGTTTTACTCCTAGGAGGCAGGTGAAAAACTGCTCGATCTCCTCCTGACTTAGAGTGAAGCACGCGGGAGGGTAGTCATTTCCGGTCTTCTTGGCCTTTTTGCATTTGCGACGACTTTCTGTGTCCTGCTTCGCCTCATCATCATCATCATCATCATCATCATCATCATCATCATTAGCGTGAAGCTCCTGCCTGATGCCCATTGATTTCAAGTCTGCCCTTGCTTTCGGCCCATCTTTGGTCCTCTCTGGCGTGTTGATCAGGGTACCAAGCAGACTCTCGCACACGTTCTTCGTGATATGCATGACATCAAGGCTGTGAGGCACACGGTGGATCTTCCAGTACAGCAAGTCCTAGAAAACAGACCTCGTTTTCCATACCTTCAGCAGTGGCTCTGGCGCCTTTTGCTTCTTTCCCGGCTCTGGCACCTTTTGCTTCTTTCCCGGCAGTGGGCAGTCTTCCCAATTTTTCAACAGCTCATCTATTTCCTCGCTGCTCCTCATACACGGGCGTTTCCTATCTCGGTTACGTTTCACCATCGAACAGATCCTTGCGTTTCCTCCACGGGTCATCGTCGTGAAGCCACCTTCGATGTCCCATGAACACGGTTTTCGAAGACCCGGGATCTCTATCTAGCTGGCGATACGTTGTGTCATCCATGCACCTTACGCATCCAGAAAATCCGTGGACTACCTGCCCCGCGAGATATCCGTAACCGAGATAGTCGTGCACCGTCGTGAGCAGTGCAGCTCTCATAGGGAAATATTCTTTCTCTGCGGCGTCCCACGTATTGGCTGGCGTTTTCCACAGCGTGTCTAGCTCCTCCTTCAGCAGCCCCAGATACAGATTGATGTCGTTCCCTGGTTGTTTCGGCCCTTCAATTAGCATACTCATGTGAATGTACTTCCTCTTCATGCACAACCAAGGGGGAAGGTTGTACATCCACACAAACACAGGCCAGGTGCTATGTGTGCTTCTCTGGCTGCCAAACGGATTGACTCCATCGATGCTCGCGCCCAGCACGATGTTCCTTGGATCCTTCCCAAATTCTGGGTATTCGAAGTTCAACGCTTGCCACTGGCTCGCATCCTTAGGGTGACTCAGCATCTTGTCTTTTTTATTTATCTCCGGATCATTTCTGTCATCTTCCCGCTTCTTCTCCTCCCTATCCGCGTGCCAACACAGGAGCTTTGCTACCTTAGGGTCCGCGAAATACCGCTGCAGACGAGGAGTGATCGGAAAGTACCACACCGATTTTCGAGGAGCTTTCTTCCTCTTCTTGTATCGAGTGACGCCGCACACCGGACATATGGTAGACTCTGCGTGCTCGTCCCGATAAATGATGCAATTGTTCATGCACACATGGTATTTCACGTGCAGTAAATCCAGAGGACACACGATTTTCTTCGCCTCCTCAAAACTGGTCGGGCACTTGTTCCCCTTGGGAAGACGTTCGTGCCAGAATGACATGTTCTCGTCGAAGCACGCGTCGGTCATTTTGTGTTTTACCTTCATCTCCAAAGCCACGAGCGTTACTTTCAGGCGGGTATCCTCGGGCCTGCATCCTTCATACAATGGAGTAACCGCGTCTATCTCCAGTTGATCCATCTTGACTTTCTCTCGGGCGGCAGCTCTTGCATTATCCGTCTGCTTGAGAAGCAGCTCTTGAATATGAGGGTCCTGCACTCAGCCTCCATCATCGTCTGCTCCGGCATCTTCATCTTCATGATCATGCCTTTCGTCTTGATCTTCCTCATCATCATTTACGACATCTTCTACATGATGACTGTGTACAGCATCACTGTCATGATCATGTCCTGGAGATTCTTCGTCTTCCCGCCCGCCCTCGCCGCGATGGTACTTGTCTTGTTGCCCTTCCTCATTTCTTGCCCGGCCCCCATGGACGACTTCATAGTCATCTTCATCACCTTGCCACTGATAGCCATCCATGAAACCACGCAAGAGCAGGTGGTCCCGCACCTGCCCGGAATCCGGGTCCGCAATAAGGCTCTTCAGCTTGCATCTTTGACACGGACATCTTATCTCTGTCTCGTTCTTTTGAAGCATCTCGGCCTTCGCGGAGCTCAAAAACCTATTCATGATGCCTTCGGTCATCGTGCGGACCATGGTCGCCTGCGGGGTAGAGCAAAACGATATTTTAGAACCAAGAAAAAATTTGGCATGACCTTCCCTAAAAATAGGACCAAAAAGAATGCATAGTGCCAAAATTCTTGCCGAAACAGAAATGAATCAACATTCCGGCAAAATATTGGCAACTATCGCATTTCAAATACCGGTACCTGCAAACACAAACATATATGCAACACCACAAACACATGCAACACCACAAACATACATAGATCTAGCTAGGCCACAAAAAGTGCATGTGCATGTTGTTGGAGCGAGCTAGGGAGAAAAAAAGTAGATCTACATCATGAAGATAGCTTTCCCCTTACTTACCTATCAAAAAAAGGTAATTTCACCACTTAATTTTGATGAATCTATGGTGGAAATGAGGTGAGGAGGAGGAGGCAGCCGAAAGCTTGGAGAAGGAGGTGGAGGGAATGAAGTGGGGAAAGTGAGTGGGTAGGTGTGGCTGTCCAAAATATCTTGTTGGGGTCCCAGGTTACTAATGGCGCACCACCTGCAAATGCGCCATTAGTATGCCTGGTTACTAATGGCGCACCTGCAGATGGTGCGCCATTAGTAGTTTTGCAAAAAAGTAATATATATATATATATATATATATATATATATATATATATATATATATACTAATGGTGCACCGGGTCATAGTGCGCCATTACTAGTTTAAACTAGTAATGGCGCACTGTGAAATGGTGCGTCATTAGTAGTTTTGCAAAAAAAAAGAATAAAAAAATATAGTAATGGCGCACTGTCTGCCTGATGCGCCATTAGTATGTATGGAAAAATGGAAAAAAAATTAATACTAGTGGCGCACCCTGTTTCTGGTGCGTCATTAGTATATAATAGTGGCGCACTACTTCCATGGTGCGTCATTAGTATCAATCCTATCTATAGCCCTTTTCCTAGTAGTGAACCATAAAATCGTCGGATGGCCACTCACAAGCTCGTACTTCTGCATCCCTCGGTAGTTCCTCGTCTTACTCACGTATAGCAATCCTGGGTCCTTTCTTTACCAAAGAACCACCTTGGTACATTCTCCTAGACATAATTCTTTTTCTGAAAAATTTCTGAAATTTTAGTAACTTCAAAATAAAAGTGAATAAAACTAAACAAGATTGGTAGCAACTACTCCTACAAGTGCCTAGAGCCTATATCATGCATTAGAATTACTTGGGACCTGAAAATTTTAACATGTAAGCTCAAGAACATGGTCACCTATGCAGCAAAAATTTGCAATGAATAAAACACTAGAACAAAAACTAATTGGACTAATGGAGGAGTCACATACCAAGCAACAATCTCCCAAAGCAGTTTTGTGAATGGAGCTTTGAGCAAGGAGATCGAAAATCGCAGCAAAATGAGCTAGAACTCGTGCTTGAGCTGGATGGGGATTTCTTGTGAAGAAGATGGAGTGTGTGGGTGCTGGCATAAGTGGAGGGGGGCTACCAGGGACCCACGAGACAGGGGGTGCGCCCAGGGAAGGTGGGCGCGCCCTCCACTCTCATGGCCTGGTGCTTGGCCCTCCTGCAGTGATTTCAGTGCCTAAAATCCTCAAATATTCCATAAAAAATCATACTAAATTTGCAGGGCATTTGGAGCACTTCTATTTTCAGGATTTTTTTATTGCACGGATAATTCATAAAACAGATGGATAGTACTATTTTTTCTTAATTTATTTAAAATAACAGAAAGTAAAAAGAGGGTACAGAAGGTTTTGCCTTCTAGTTTCATCCATCTCGTGATCATCAAAATGAATCCACTACGAGGTTGATCAAGTCTTGTAAACAAACTCATTCCGAATAACACGGAACCGGAGAAATTTTGAATAACACTAAGTTACCTCAACGGGGATATGAACATCCCCAACAATAAGAATATCATACTTTTTCTTGACAGTAGGGAGAGGAAATTCAAAACCTCCAATAATGATAGTTGGAACTTTTCCAATAAAATTGATGCTATGAACTTGAGATTGTTTCCTCGGAAAGTGTACCGTATGCTCATTACCATTAACATGAAAAGTGATATTGCCTTTGTTGCAATCAATAACAGCCCCTGCAGTATTCAAAAAGGGTCTACCAAGGATAATTGACATACTATCGTCCTCGGGAATATCAAGAATAACAAAGTCCGTTAAGATAGTGACATTTGCAACCACAACAGGCACATCCTCACAAATACCGACAAGTATAGTAGTTGATTTATCAGCCATTTGCAAAGATACTTCAGTAGGTGTCAACTTATTCAATTCAAGTCTACGACATAAAGAGAGAGGCATAACACTAACACCGGCTCCAAGATCACATAAAGCAGTTCTGACATAATTTCTTTTAATGGAGCATGGTATAGTTGGTACCCCGGGGTCTCCAAGTTTCTTTGGTATTCCACCCTTAAAAGTATAATTAGCAAGCATGGTGGAAATTTCAGCTTCCGGTATCTTTCTTTTATTTGTAATGATATCCTTCATATACTTAGCATAAGGGTTTACTTTAAGCATATCAGTTAAGCGCATACGTAAGAAAATAGGTCTAATCATTTCAGCAAAGCGCTCAAAATCCTCATCACCCTTTGTCTTGGATGGTTTAGGAGGAAAGGGCATGGGTTTCTGAACCCATGGTTCTCTTTCTTTACCGTGCTTCCTAGCAACAAAGTCTCTCTTATCATAACGTTGATTCTTTGATTGTGGGTTATCAGGATCAACAACAGGTTCAATCTCTACTTCATTATTTTTACTAGGTTGAGCATCAACATGAACATTATCATTAACATTATCACTAGGTTCATGTTCATCACCTGATTGTGCTTCAGCATCAGAGATAGAAATATCATTGGGATTCTCAGGTGTGTCTACAGTAGGTTCACTAGAAGCATGCAAAGTCCTATTGTTTTTCTTTTTCTTCTTTTTAGAAGAACTAGGTGCCTCTAAATTATTTCTCTGAGAATCTTGCTCGATCCTCTTAGGGTGGCCTTCAGGATACAAAGGTTCCTGAGTCATTCTACCAGTTCTAGTAGCCACTCTAACAGCAAAGTCAGGTTTATTATTTAATTCATCAAGCAAATCATTTTGAGCTTTAAGTACTTGCTCAGCTTGAGTAGCAACCATAAAAGCATATTTGCTAATGAGTTTAAGTTCACCTTTAACTCTGGCCATATAATCACTCACGCATCCTATCTCAAAAGCATTATTCTTTAATTCTCTACCAACATAAGCATTAAAACTTTCTTGTCTAGCCATAAAGTCATCAAATTCATCTAAGCATGGGCTATGAAATTTAGTAGAGGGAATTTCAACTTTATCATATCTATAGAGAGAATTTACCTTTACTACCTGTGTCGGGTTATCAAGACAATGTGGTTCTTAAACAGGCAGTATATTAAGACCATGTATTTCTTAAATAGGTGGTAAATTCTTAACATCTTCAGCTTTAATACCTTTTTCTTTCATTGATTTCTTTGCCTCTTGCATATCTTCAGGACTGAGAAATAAAACACCTCTCTTCTTCGGAGTGGGTTTAGGAATAGGCTCAGGAGTTGGCTCAATTCGTTCAGGAATTTCCTCGGGAATTGGCTCAGGAAGAGTCCAATTATTTTCATTAGTCAGCATATTATTCAATAGTAATTCAGCTTCGTCGACTGTTCTTTCCCTGAAAACACAACCAGCACAATTATCCAAGTAGTCCTTGGAAGTATCGGTTAGTCCATTATAAAAGATATCAAGTATTTCATTTTTCTTAAGAGGATGATCAGGCAAAGCATTAAGTAACCGGAGAGGCCTCCCCCAAGCTTGTGGGAGACTCTCATCTTCGATTTGCACAAAATTATATATTTCCCGCAAGGTAGCTTGTTTCTTATAAGCAGAGAAATATTTAGCAGAGAAGTAATAAATCATATCCTGGGGACTACGCACACAACCAGGAGCAAGAGAATTAAACCAAGTCTTAGCATCACCCTTTAATGAGAATGGAAATATCTTAAGGATATAATAATAGCGAGACTTCTCATCATTAGTGAACAGGGTGGTTATATCATTTAACTTGGTAAGATATGCCACAACAGTTTTAGATTCAAGGCCATAAAAAGGATCAGATTCAACTAAAGTAATAATCTCAGGATCAACAGAGAATTCATAATCCTTATCAGTAACACAGATAGGCGAAGTAGCAAAAGCAGGGTCACGTTTCATTCTGGCATTAACAGATTGTTGCTTCCATTTAGCTAATAACTTTTTAAGATCATATCTATCTTTACAAGCAAAGATAGCTCTAGCAGCTTCCTCTTCCATAACATAACCCTCAGGAACAATAGGTAATTCATAATCATTGGGAGAACTTTCATCATCACTATCATCAATAATAGCATCTTCAATAATTTCATTCTCTCTAGCCCTAGCAAGTTATTCATCAAGAAATTCACCTAATGGCAAAGTAGTATCACGCACAGAAGTAGTTTAATCATAAGTATCATGTGAAAGGATCGATAGGGTTGACTAGAGGGGGGGTGAATAGGTAACTAACAATTTTTAAGCTTTTCTTTACCAAATTAAACTTTGCAACAAAATGGGTTGTCTAGATGTGCAACTAAGTGAGCAACCTATATGATGCTATAACAACTAGCACATAAGCAAGCAAGGGATGCAACACAAGTAGGCTTGCAAAAGTAAAGGCACGAAATAACCAAGAGTGGAGCCGGTGGAGACGAGGATGTGTTACCAAAGTTCCTTCCTTTTAAGGGGAAGTACGTCTCCGTTAGAGCGGTGTGGAGGCACAATGCTCCCCAAGAAGCCACTAGGGCCACCGTATTCTCCTCACGCCCTCACACAATGCGAGATGCCGTGATTCCACTATTGGTGCCCTTGAAGGCGGCGACCGAACCTTTACAAACAAGGTTGGGGCAATCTCCACAATAATTGGAGGCTCCCAACAACACCACGAAGCTTCACCACAATGGAGTATGGCTTCGAGGTGACCTCAACCGTCTAGGGTGCTCAAACACCCAAGAGTAACAAGATCCTCTAGGGATAAGTGGGGGGAATCAAATATCTTGTGGTGGAAGTGTAGATCGGGCCCTTGTCACCCAATCCCGAGAAAATCAACAAGTTTGATTGGCTAGGGAGAGAGATCGGGCGAAAATGGAGCTTAGAGCAACAATGGAGCTTAGAGGTGGAAGAGGTAGTCAACTAGAGGTAGGAGACGCCCCTTATATAGTCATGGGAAATATCCAACCGTTATCCACATGTTCAGCCCGCGACAAGCGGTACTACCGCTCCAGCAGCGCGGTACTACCGGAAGGCCACGCGGTACTACCGTGGCTGACCACGGTACTTCCGCGACAGCAGCAGAGGCCGCGACAGCAGCGAGCGCGGATGAAATAAATTACATCTGTGCCTACTTCCGCTGAAAACGAGGCGCGGTACTACCGTTGAGGCGCGGATGTAAAAAATTACATCCACTCCTACTACCATGACGCCGCGGTACTAGGTAGGAGGGCCACGGTACTACGACTCCTGGGGAGCGGTACTACCGTGGGCTCCCGCAGTACTACCGCGCTGGACGAGCGGTACTACCGTGGGGGAGCGGATGTAAAAAATTACATCCGCCCCTACTACCGTACCGGAGCAGCACTAGGCCTGGGAGCCACGGTACTAAGGCTCCAGAGGAGCGGTACTACCGTGACCCACAGCGGTACTACCGCTGGTGCTTCCGGTACTACCGCAAGCACAGCAGTAGCCGTCAGATTTAGGCACAACTAGGATAACGAAGAGATGCTCCAAAGTGCAAGGAAAGGTAGGACAAGTGTACGTGTTGATTCCACCCAAACCTTTCCAACGCGGACCCCCTCTTAATAGTACGGCTCTCCTACGACTCAAATCCACCAAAGAGAAACGTAGAACAACGCCGACTTTAATAGACTCCGAGGGGCACCGAATCGTCTCATGCCTAGTGATGAAGTATCTGAGAAACTCAAGGCACACGATTAGTCCGCAAAAGCATTGTAATCAATCACCAAAACACCTAAGGGATAAATATGCCCTTACAATCTCCCCCTTTTTGGTGGATTGATGACAATACGGGATTTGCACATAGATAAGATAATTTTGAGCAAGGGCAAACCCCACCTCTCTAAAATATAGACGGGCTCCCCCTAGATGTGTGCAATCTAGATGAATGCTTTGGACTACATAGCACACAAACTAGGATCAACACTCCCCCTATATTTTAGAGACCAAGGCACGATAATTAACATCAAAGTAGAGCATATCATAAAGATAGCACAATATAACACAAGCTCGCTAGGATAGATAGAGTGCATATGTCTTACACCATAAGAAGTAAAGCAACCGAAGTTCAAACGAAAAAGCAGCAAATAGTTCAACCGAGAAAGCAGCAAACACACTGACACACACGACTCGAAAATCCCTACACTCTCTCCCCCTTTGGCATCGAGACGCCAAAAAGGCAGAGAGGACACCTACACACAAGAGGTGGCTCAAGCAGGGAACTCATCCCAACCCTCTCTGTCGGTCTCCTCGGCAGCAGGGATGGTCTCCTCGACGTCCTCCTCAGAATCAGTCCACCTGAAGCCTTGCTTATCCATCCACTCAGCCTTTGGAGTGATGCGCACCTCAGACCCACCAGACACTTCCTTGCCATACAGCTGCAAGATCTTCTTGTCCCGGCGGTGACTCTCCTTTGATGCCACGTGAGTCATGTACTGCCCCTTGGCTTGCATGCAGAAAAGAGTCTTCATCTTGTTCTTCAGCTTCTTGGCCCACGAAGGCATAGAGGAACTCTGGGATGACCTAGCAGCACGGTCCTCAGCAACATCCTCGACGCCAGCATCCTCCTCATCAACAGCAGCCCTAGCAGCAGATGCATCGGCATGAGTAGTGGTGTTGGCCCAGTTGGGTTTGACACGCAGACAGATGGGATCATGGCGAATCCAGTCTCGAGCAAGGAACTCCTCACCAGGGAACATCTTCTCCCAAGTCTTCGAGATCAACAGAAACAGATAGGGCCCATAGATAGGCACCTTGCGGTTGAACACTACAAACCGAAGCTCACACCACATGATGTGTGAGATATCAAGTGGCTGAGACTGAGACAAACGAGCCTCCTCACAAATGAGCATCATATCCACCATATAGGCATGAACCTTGTCTTTGTCACCAATGCGAGGGAACAAGGAGTTGCAGAATATGCGATACATGATATCCAGAAAAGAGTTGAGCACCAACGCCTTCTTGCCATTGGCGAGCGCCTTCTCAACCATGAATGGTGTAAGCTTGTCCTTGTTAGCAGACTCAGCATTGGCATGGGGGCGAACACCCACTAGAGTGGCGAGCCCCTCATCAGGAACCTGGAGCAAATCCATGAACTCCTTCCAGGTAGCAGTCAGCTGACGGCCATTGGTCATCCAGGTCATCCTCCGCTCCTCATTAGAGTGAAAGTAGACTGAGGCAAAGAACTGACAGATAAGCTCAGGATCATAGTCAAGGTTAAAGGATATTACATGCTCAATGCCAAACTGCTCCACCAAGTCCAGAGCCTCTCCAAAGTACTCACGGAACTGGTCCTTCCTCATGTGATGCATTTCAATCCATTTCACATCCACGTAGGTATTCTGCTTGTTTTTGATGACATCTAGATAGATGTTGGTCTGTTGCTTGTTCCAGAACAGCTCACAACCTTTGACAGAAGAGCGAGGGTGTACATACGGGTGGAGTTGCCTGAGACGGACGTACTCTGACTGGGATATCTCATCCATGCCCTTAGCGGGTTCCTTGTGCTTGCTGGCTGAAGTCTTCACATTGCGCTTGGGGGCAGAAGAGCCCTCTTGAGCTTCACTTGGGTTGCGCAGTCGCTTGGAGCCAGTGTCATGACTGGGATTGGACCGGCGAGAGCCACCACCTGAGACACACATGCATGTTTCAACACAAGAAGAAGGCCTTTGCACGGAAACTTTTCACACACAGGAAACCACAAGAGCACGCACAAGCCAGAGGCAGAAAGACAACAAGAAACCACCAAGCGACAAAACCTCTCGAAGAGAGAGGGCGGTGGCCGAAGCCACCTATGTTTGAGTTAGATGGTATGGCACCGCGAAGAATTATCCTTGGTCCCATGACCAAAACTCGTCTTTGAAGCACAAGTACCATCAAAAATGGCTAATGTGAAAGAGGTGATCGATTTATGCATAATGGGGGGAGGGAGAGTTCATTGAGAGAACAACACTCCCCCTATGTCCATGCCTACACCTAAACTAGACAACAAGTTGAGTGTGGTGGGGGGTACACGGGTTCAAGTCACATTGCTCAAATCAATGATATTTAGCTCATGCCTTAACTCGCGAAATCTTGCTTCATCCAAGGGCTTCGTGAAAATATCTGCAAGGTTATCATGAGTGTTGACATACTTGAGCTCGATCTCCCCTCGCCTAATGTGATCTCGGATGAAGTGGTACCAAATCTCAATGTGCTTCGTCTTGAAGTGTTGCACCGGGTTGAGAGAAATCTTGATGGCACTTTCATTATCACACCAAAGAGGCACTTTGTCACAAATGACACTGTACTCCTTTAAAGTTTGCCTCATCCATAGGAGTTGAGCACAACAACTACCGGCCGCCACATATTCCGCTTCGGTGGACGGGAGAGACACACAACTTTGCTTCTTGGAAGACCAACTTACCAAAGAGCAACCAAGAAATTGGCACCCTCTGGAAGTGGACTTCCTATCCACTTTTTCTCCCGCCCAATCGGAATCCGTAAATCCTTCAAGCTTGAAGTTTGCCCCCCTTGGGTACCATAAGCCAAAGTTTGGGGTATGAGCCAAATATCGAAAGATTCGCTTGACCGACACATAGTGACTTTCCTTCGGTGCGGCTTGAAACCGTGCACACATCCCCACACTCAACATGATATCCGGTCTAGATGCACAAAGGTAAAGCCAGGAGCCAATCATGGAGCGATATACCTTTTGACCACCGCTTTACCATTGGGATCAATGTCAAGTTGGCACTTGGTAGGCATTGGTGTAGTAGCCGGCTTGACATCACTTAGCTTGAATCTTTTAAGCATGTCTTGAGTGTATTTGGCTTGATTGATGAAGGTTCTTTCTCTTCTTTGTTTGATGTCAAAACCAAGAAAGAACTTCAACTCTCCCATTGAAGACATCTTGAACTTGGAGGTCATGAGAGCGGCAAATTCCTCATTGAAAGCTTTGTTAGGGGAACCAAAGATAATATCATCAACATATAGTTGGCATACAAACAACTCCCCTTTGACCTTCTTAGTAAAAAGAGTGGGATCGATTTTTCCTACTTCAAATCCACAATCTTGTAGCAACTCGGTAAGGTGGTCATACCACGCACGTGGGGCTTGTTTAATGCCATAGAGTGCCTTATCGAGTTGATACACATGATCCGGGAAGTAGGGGTCCTCGAACCCGGGGGGTTGCTCAACATAGACCAACTCATTAATAGGACCATTAAGAAAAGCACTTTTCACATCCATTTGTTGCAACTTAAAGTTGTGATGGGAAGCATAAGCAATCAACAAACGAATGGATTAAAGACGACCAACGGGAGCAAAGGTTTCACCATAGTCGATACCCTCGACTTGGGAGTAGCCTTGTGCTACCAATCTTGCCTTGTTGTGAATGATGTTCCCATGAGCATCTTGCTTGTTCTTGAAGATCCACTTGGTTCCAATGACGTTGTGGTTCCCCAATGGTCTTGGCACAAATCTCCACACCTTGTTGTACTCGAAGTTGTTGAGTTCTTCATGCATGGCATTGAGCCAATCCGAGTCTTCGAGCGCCTCATAGACCTTTTGGGGTTCAACACAAGAGACAAACGTGTGATGTTCACAATAGTTTGCTAATTGTCTACGAGTTCTTACCCCCTTTCTTAGGCTTCCAACCACGTTTTCCATGAGATGGCCTTGGGTGGTGAGCTTGGAAGCAATCTTCGCGGCACGATGCTCTAATTCCTCCTCGGGTGTGGAAGGAGGAGGGTTAACTTGATCATCTTGAGCGCCGTCTTGAGCTTGTTCTTCATCTTGAGCTTGCTCATGATCTTGAACTTGCTCGAGGGGGAGAACTTGACCTTGGGCATCATTTAGAGGTTCACCACCATCTTGAGGCTGATCTTGCCCTTGGTCTTGTTCACGAGGTTGAGGACCTTCACTTTGTTCTTCGGAAGCGTGTGGGTCTTGATGAGGTGATGGCTCCACTTGAGTAGAGCATTTTCCTTCTCCTTCGGCCACAAGGGGTTCCTCAATGGGTAGAATTTGACCAATACCCATTCTTCTTATGGCTTGGGGAGGAATTTCATCACCAACATCACAAGTACCACTCCGCTCCACTTGGGAGCCGTTATTTTCATCAAACTCCACATTACACGTCTCCTCAATGAGTCTGGTGGACTTGTTGAGAACACGGTAAGCATGAGAGTTTGTAGCATAACCAACAAATATGCCCTCATGAGCTCTAGCCTCAAATTTAGACAAACGAACACCTTTCTTGAGAATGAAACACTTACAACCAAACACCCGGAAGTACTTGAGGTTGGGCTTGTTGCCGGTGAGAATCTCATAAGGGGTCTTGTTCAAGCCTTTGCGGAGATAGAGCCGATTGGATGCATGACATGCGGTGTTGATGGCTTCGGCCCAAAAGTTGTATGGAGACTTGAACTCCGCCATCATGGTCCTTGCCGCATCCATCAACGTCCGGTTCTTCCTCTCCGCTTCACCATTTTGTTGTGGAGTATAAGGTGCAGCATATTGATGCTTGATCCCCTCATCACTGAGAAACTCATCCAAGGTGTAGTTCTTGAACTCGGTGCCGTTGTCACTTCTTATTGTCAAGATCTTTGCATTGTGTTGACGTTGAGCTTCATTTGCAAAGTCGATGATGGTTTGTTGAGTCTCACTCTTCCTCTTGAAGAAGTATACCCAAGTGTATCCTGAATAGTCATCCACAATCACCAAACAATACTTTCTACCTCCAAGACTATCAAAAGATGGAGGCCCAAAGAGATCCATGTGAAGGAGCTCCAAGGGTCCCTTCGAGTAGATGATGGTTGAGGGAGGGTGAGCCTTCTCATGAAGCTTTCCTTCAATACAAGCACTGCAAGGACATGAACATGGTCCCCCTTGAGAAGACTTTGCAAAGATCTCATATTGACGTGGGCTAAACAGCGATGCCAAAGCCATCCCACGTCAACTTTAGCCATTAGGCATGTCGCGGTCTTAGTGGGTCACTCCGAAAAGTTAATCACATATAGACCATTCTCGACATGCCCAACAAAGGCTACTTTAAGAGTCTTGCTCCACAAGAGGGCCACGGTATCAATGTCAAAGAACGTAGCAAAACCCATGAGTGCATGTTGATGAACGGAAAGCAAATTGTATGCAAGGGAATCAACAAGCATGACTTTCTCGATCGTTAGATCATGAGAAATGACAACCTTGCCGAGACCCAATACCTTAGAATGTGATGCATCACCCCACTCGACATTGGTGGGCATAGATGGAATCTCTTGCACGTCCACCACCAAGTCCTTGCTCCCGGTCATATGATTTGTTGCTCCACTATCGGGCAACCATGATCCCCCACCGGAAGCAAACACCTTGTTTGAAGCTTTAGCCATGAGGCACTTGGCGGTGATGTTTTCGTTGGGTGAATCAAAGAGAGACACCGGGGGAGTAGTAGCAATGGCAACGGATACCATGGCCATTGCTTCTCCACTTTCATCATCATCGTCATCCTCTTGGTATTCTTCTTGAACCACCAACCCACGAGTTGGAGTCTTCTTGGCGGAGTTGTTCTTGTTGGGGAAGGACTTGGCTTTGTCTTTTCGGATGAATTTGCCACCATTGTCTTCCCGCTTCTCGTAAGGGCAATCCGCAACAAAATGGCTCACATTGCCATAGTTGAAGCAAGTTCTAACTCGTTGCTTGCCCTTGACGCCACTTGAGTTGTTCTTGTTGAAGTTGGGTCTTGAATTCTTCTTGCTCCAAAATTGTCTTGAAGCAAGGGCCATGTGCTCATGATAATCATACTTGGTGTCTTCGGGATTACTCTCCTCATCTTTCACTTCTTCCTCTTCTTCCATGATGACCTTGGCCTTCAAAACAAGGTTGGTCTTCTTTGCCCTTTGAGAACGAAGCACCGCATTGTCGGTGGTCTTGTCCAAGATGCTCATTGCAACGAACTCATCCAACACTTCACTTGAGGTCATGGAGTGGAAGTCCGGTCTTTGACGAATGACGGGGGACATGGCCTTGTTGTAGGGCATCATGGCCTTGAGAAACTTGGGCTTGATTCAATTGTCATCCGTGTCCTTGCTTCCATGATCTCAGAGTGAGAACGCGAGTTTGGTCACTCTATGAAAGAGCTCACGAGGTTCTTCATCTTCTTTCATTGCAAACTCATCGGCTTCATCTTGCACCACTTCATAGTTGGAGCGTTGAATGCTAGCACTTCCTCGATAGAGAGACTCAACACATTTCCATGCTTCTTTAGCCATGGCATGAGGTCGAATATGAGGGAGATCTTTGGGAAGGATTGCATCTTGGATGATGAAGAGGGCACTCTCATTGAACTGATTGTCCACGGCTTCTCGAGGGGTGAAGTTGCTTGGGTCATGAGGATAGAAACCTTCTTCAATGATTCTCCAAAGGTTAGTGTTCACATGTTTTAAATGACGCTTGAAGCGATAAACCCACGAATCAAAATCTTCATGTTTCTCATATTTAGGAGGAGGACCGGCATGATTCAAATGAGTGGAGGGGATCAGCCCTCCATAAATTGGGGGTTCCACATGGGCAAAGATGCCGGTGCCATTTCTACCACTAATAGAAGGACTCCTTTCAATGTTAGCTTCCCCCTTGTCGGAGGTAGCATCCGTCACCTTGTTGGTGGGATCACCCACTTTCATCGGTGAGGTAGATTGTTTAAGTCCTTCTAGGAATTCCTTAAACATGTCCTTGACCTCGGTCGTCATGAAGGTTTTCAATGTTTCCAAAGCCACATTGAATTCCTCACGTGAGATCGAGTTACCCCCATCTCCCGTAGATGATATCGGATTCGCACCGGAGTGCTCTCCCACATCATCTACGACATCAACCATACTCTTCGAACGGTAAAGTCCTTAAAAAAGAGACGAGGCTCTGATACCAATTGAAAGGATCGATAAGGTTGACTAGAGGGGGGTGAATAGGCAACTAACTATTTTTAAGCTTTTCTTTACCAAATTAAACTTTGCAACAAAATGGGTTGTCTAGATGTGCAACTAAGTGAGCAACATATATGATGCAATAACAACTAGCACATAAGCAAGCAAGGGATGCAACACAAGTAGGCTTGCAAAAGTAAAGGCACGAAATAACCAAGAGTGGAGCCGGTGGAGATGAGGATGTGTTACCGAAGTTCCTTCCTTTTACGGGGAAGTACGTCTCCGTTAGAGCGGTGTGGAGGCACAATGCTCCCCAAGAAGCCACTAGGGCCACCGTATTCTCCTCACGCCCTCACACAATGCGAGATGCCGTGATTCCACTATTGGTGCCCTTGAAGGCGGCGACTAAACCTTTACAAACAAGGTTGGGGCAATCTCCACAATAATTGGAGGCTCCCAACAACACCATGAAGCTTCACCACAATGGAGTATGGCTTCGAGGTGACCTCAACCGTCTAGGGTGCTCAACCACCCAAGAGTAACAAGATCCGCTAGGGATAAGTGGGGGGAATCAAATATCTTGTGGTGGAAGTGTAGATCGGGCCCTTGTCACCCAATCCCGAGCAAATCAACAAGTTTGATTGGCTAGGGAGAGAGATCGGGCGAAAATGGAGCTTAGAGCAACAATGGAGCTTAGAGGTGGAAGAGGTAGTCAACTAGAGGTAGGAGACACCCCTTATATAGTCATGGGAAATATCCAACCGTTATCCACATGTTCAGCCCGTGACAAGCGGTACTACCGCTCCAGGGGTGCGGTACTACCGCAAGGCCGCGCGGTACTACCGTGGCTGACCACGGTACTTCCCGACAGCAGCAGAGGCCGGGACTTGCCTGACATGGGTGCAGTACTACCGCTTGCGCGATACTACCGCTCCCCCTTGCGGTACTACCACAAGGCAGGAAAGTCATTGCCTACGAAGAGCGCGGATGAAATAAATTACATCCGTGCCTACTTCCGCTGAAAATGAGGCAGTGCGAAAATCCGACGCAGTACTACCGCGCACGAGGCGCGGTACTACCGTTGAGGCGCGGATGTAAAAAATTACATCCGCTCCTACTACCGTGACACCGCGGTACTAGGTAGGAGGGCCACGGTACTACGACTCCTGGGGAGTGGTACTACCGTGGGCTCCCGCGGTACTACCGCGCTGGACGAGCGGTACTACCGTGGGGGGCGTGGATGTAAAAAATTACATCCGCCCCTACTACCGTACCGGAGTGGCACTAGGCCTGGGAGCCACGGTACTAAGGCTCCAGAGGAGCGGTACTACCGTGACCCACAGCGGTACTACCGCTGGTGCTTGCGGTACTACCGCAAGCACAGCAGTAGCCGTCAGATTTAGGCACAACTAGGATAACGAAGAGATGCTCCAAAGTGCAAGGAAAGGTAGGACAAGTGTACGTGTTGGTTCCACCCAAACCTTTCCGACGCGGACCCCCTCTTAATAGTACGGCTCTCCTACGACTCAAATCCACCAAAGAGATACGTAGAACAATGCCGACTTCAATAGACTCCGAGGGGCACCGAATCGTCTCGTGCCTAGTGATGAAGTATCTGAGAAACTCAAGGCACACAATTAGTCCACAAAAGCATTGTCATCAATCACCAAAACACCTAAGGGATAAATATGCCCTTACATCATGCATAGCAGAAGTGGCATCATCAATAACATGCGACATATCAGAATTCATAGCAGTAGCAGGTTTAGGTGTCGCAAGCTTACTAATAACAGAAGGAGAATCTAGTGCAGAGCTAGATGGCAGTTCCTTACCTCCCCTCGTAGTTGAGGGCAAAATCTTGGTTCTTTCTTCTTTCAAGTTCCTCATAGTGATCAACAGATATAAATCCCAAGTGACTCAAAGAATAGAGCTATGCTCCCTGGCAACGGCGCCAGAAATTAGTCTTGATAACCCACAAGTGTAGGGGATCGCAATAGCTTTCGAGGGTAAAGTATTCAACCCAAATTTATTGATTCGACACAAGGGTAGCCAAAGAATATTATTGAGTATTAGCAGTTGAGTTGTCAATTCAACCACACCTGGATAACTTAGCATTTGCAGCAAAGTATTTAGTAGCAAAGTAGTATGATAATAAAGGTAACGGTAGCAAAAGTAATATTTTTGGTTTTTGTAGTGATTGTAACAATAGCAACGGAAAAGTAAATAAGCAAAACACAAGATGAAAAGCTCGTAGGCATTGGATCAGTGATGGATAATTATGTCGGATGCGATTCTTCATGTAATAGCTACAACATAGGGTGACACGGAACTAGCTCCAGTTCATCAATGTAATGTAGGCATGTATTCCGAATATAGTCATACGTGCTTATGGAAAAGAACTTGCATGACATCTTTTGTCCTATCCTCCCATGGCAGCGGGGTCCTAGTGGAAACTAAGGGATATTAAGGCCTCCTTTTAATAGAGAACCAGACCAAAGCATTAACACATAGTGAATACATGCACTCCTCAAACTATGGTCATCACCGAGAAGTATCCCGGCTATTGTCACTTCGGGTTTGTCGGATCATAACACATAATAGGTGACTATAGACTTGCAAGATAGGATCAAGAACACACATATATTCATGAAAACACAATAGGTTCAGATCTGAAATCATGGCACTCGGGCCCTAGTGACAAGCATTAAGCATAGAAAAGTCATAGCAACATCAATCTCAGAACATAGTGGATACTAGGGATCAAACCCTAACAAAACTAACTTGATTACATGGTAAATCTCATCCAACCCATCACCGTCCAGCAAGCCTACGATGGAATTAATCACGCACGGCAGTGAGCATCATGAAATTGGTGATGGAGGATGGTTGATGATGACGACGGTGACGAATCCCCCTCTCCGGAGCCCCGAACGGACTCCAGATCAGCCCTCCCGAGAGAGATTAGGGCTTGGCGGCGGCTTCATATCGTAAAACGCGATGAAACTTTCTTTCTAATTTTTTTCTCCGCGAAATGGAATATATGGAGTTGGAGTTGAGGTCGGTGGAGCCTCAGGGGGCCCACGAGACAGGGGGCGCGCCCAAGGGGGATGGGCGCGCCCCCAACCTCGTGGACAGGGTGTAGGCCCCCTGGTCTTGATTCTTTCACCAGTATTTTTTATATTTTCCAAAAAGTGCCTCCGTGGATTTTCAGGTCATTCCGAGAACTTTTGTTTTCTACACATAAAACAACATCATGGCAGTTCTGCTGAAAACAGCGTCAGTCCAGGTTAGTTTCATTCAAATCATGCAAGTTAGAGTCCAAAACAAGGGCAAAAGTGTTTGGAAAAGTAGATACGTTGGAGACGTATGAAAGATTTTCATCGTCTGTGTGGTGTCATACAATGGTTGTTGTGGATATGATCAATGTCGTAGCTTGCCGGTCGCATGTATGATTGCTTTGAGACTTTTTTCTCTTTCTCTCGCCTACACAGCTTTGGTCGTGTATGACTTGCTAGTTGCCGATGTAGTTGTATGTGTGTGTTGGTGTTGATTGTGTGCATTCTATTTATGCAGAGGTTGGATAAATATTTATGGTATTTGTATTCTCTTGATGCTTCATGTTGAGACAATAACATTTAGACTTTATGGGAAAAAATTATAATAATGTATATCTTTACACATTTTTCTATAAAGATGATCAAACTTAAAGCAAGTTTAACTTAGGACAAATCTAAAAATTAGAGCATCTATGCTACGTCTTGAGCTTGCGTTGGTTTCCTTGAAGAGGAAAGGGTGATGCAGCAATAGTAGCGTAAGTATTTCCCTCAGTTTTTGAGAACCAAGGTATCAATCCAGTAGGAGGCTCCTCAAAAGTCCCACGCACCTACACAAACAAACAAAGAACTCGCAACCAACCCAATAAAGGGGTTGTCAATCCCTTCACAGCCACTTGCAAAAGTGAGATCTGATAAAGATAGTATGATAAGACAAATATATTTTTGGTATTTTATAATATAGATGCAAAAAGTAAAGATGCAAATAAAAGTAGACTGAAAGCTTACATGATAAAAGATAGACTCGGGGGCCATAGGTTTCACTAGTGGCTTCTCTCAAGATAGCATAAGTATTACGGTGGGTGAACAATTACTGTCGAGCAATTGATAGAAAAGCGAATAATTATGAGATTATCTAGGCATGATCATGTATATAGGCATCACATCCATGACAAGTACACCGACTCCTGCCTGCATCTACTACTATTACTCCACACATCGACCGCTGTCCAGCATGCATCTAGAGTATTAAGTTCATAAGAACAGAGTAACACATTAAGAAAGATGACATGATGTAGAGGGATAAACTCAAGCAATATGATATAAACCCCATCTTTTTATCCTTGATGGCAATAATACAATACGTGCCTTGCAACCCTTTCTGTCACTTGGTAAGGACACCGCAAGATTGAACCAAACCAAACTGATAATTCGAAGAGACTTGCAAAGATAACTCAATCATACATAAAAGAATTCAGAGGAGATTCAAATATTTCTCATAGATAAACTTGATCATAAACCCACAATTCATCGGATCTCGACAAACACACCGCAAAAAGAGTTTACATCGAATAGATCTCCACAAGAGAGGGGGAGAACATTGTATTGAGATCCAAAAAGAGAGAAGAAGCCATCTAGCTAATAACTATGGACCCGAAGGTCTGTGGTAAACTACTCACAACTCATCGAAGGGGCTATGGTGTTGATGTAGAAGCCCTCCGTGGTCGATTCCCCCTCCGGCGGAGCACCGGCGAAGGCTCCAAGATGGGATCTCGCGGATACAGAAGGTTACGGTGGTGAAAATTGTGTTTCGTTGGCTCCCTGGATGTTTTCGGGGTACGTAGGTATATATAGGAGGAAGGAGTACGTCGGTGGCCGCCTATGGGGCCCAGGAGATAGGGGCGCGCCAGAGGGGGTGGGCGCGCCCTCCTGTCTCCTGGCCACCTTGCAAGCTTCTTGACTTTTACTCCAAGTTCTCCCGATCACGTTCATTCCAAAAATCACGCTCCCGAAGGTTTCATTCCATTTGGACTCCGTTTGATATTCCTTTTCTTCGAAATACTGAAATAGGCAAAAAAAACAGCAATACGGGTTGGGCCTCCGGTTAGTAGGTTAGTCCAAAAAATGATACAAATGTGTAAAATAAAGCCCATAAACATCCAAAAGAGGTAATATAATAGCATGGAACAATCAAAAATTATAGATATGTTGGAGACGTATCAATCTACAGCCGGGTGTCGGTGTCAAAACCGGCGGATCTCGGGTAGGGGGTCCCGAACTGTGCGTCTAGGCGGATGGTAACAGGAGACAAGGGACACGATGTTTTTACCCAGGTTCGGGCCCTCTCGGTGGAGGTAAAACCCTACTCCTGCTTGATTAGTATTGATGATATGGGTAGTACAAGAGTAGATCTACCACGAGATCAAGGAGGCTAAACCCTAGAAGCTAGCCTATGGTATGATTGTTGTTCGTCCTACGGACTAAAACCCTCCGGTTTATATAGACACCGGAGAGGGCTAGGGTTACACAGAGTCAGTTACAATGGTAGGAGATCTACATATCCGTATCGCCAAGCTTGCCTTCCACGCCAAGGAAAGTCCCATCCGGATACGGGACGAAGTCTTTAATCTTGTATCTTCATAGTCTTGGAGTCCGGCCGACGGTGATAGTTCGGCTATCCGCACACCCCCTAGTCCAGGACTCCCTCAGTAGCCCCCGAACCAGGCTTTAATGACGATGAGTCCGGCGCGCATATTGTCTTCGGCATTGCAAGGCGTGTTCTCCTCCAAATTCCATGTACTCGCCGAATGGTGTCCGGCTTCTTATAAATACTGCGCTCCTTGGCTTCCACGTCCAATAATGGCCCTCTTCCACGTGTCGTACGAATGCGAAAAGCCAGGGCATTTTTACATTCCACCCCCTGGCTGCGTGAATGAGCTGCCTATAAAGAGAGGCGAGGATCTAGATCCGAATCACACCATCCTACTTCCGCGAGTATTCACCGGAGCGCCTCTGACCAAAAATCCATTCCATCATGGACAGTCGACGCGGCTCCTCCTCTCGCGCTCCCAGCCCTCAGTCAGGAGATTGGGGAAGATGCTCGGTCCCGCATAGTGAGCTAGTGACGCTCCAAGCCGAGGGATTTCTTCCCCCGGCCTTTATGGTTCCGGTTCGAGCCGGACTTGCCACCTACAAGGGCGGAAAGCAGGCGGAGAGCATCCCCAATCCCTCCAAAGGAGAGCGGGTATGCTTCGTCCCTTATCTAATAAGAGGACTCGGATTTCCCATACATCCGTTTCTCCGGGGGCTCCTGGAGTTCTATGGGCTCCAACTTCACCACCTTATGCCTGCCTCCATCCTGCACATCGCGGGCTTTGTGGCCCTTTGCGAGCTGTTCTTGGGCGTCGAGGCCCATTTCGCGCTGTGGAAGAGATTATTCTGCCTCATACCCTGTTCTGATGAGGGGTCGATATATCAAGTGGGAGGAGCTGAACTATGGCGCATCGCCGGGACCAGATATCTATCCGGAACCCCGAAGAAGGTGTCCGAAGACTGGCCTTCGGAATGGTTTTATATGGAAGACGCCCCGCTACCGGACCCAGTTCGGATCGGCCTCCCGGAGTTCAGCAACGCTCCTCTGAAGAAATGCCTGAGTTGGCGCCCACGGAGCCCTCAACGGGAGAATGATAGGGACGTCCAGTATCTGATGGGTCGAATAAGGTTATTGGCTCATTCCGGATTGACCATGATCGGGGTCATGGCCACATGCATTATGCGAGGGGTGTAGCCGCTCCAGTATAGGGGCCACCCCATGTGGGATTTCAACAGGGAGGATGATGCCACCCGTCATGGCCGCAAGGGGCCGGGATCGGTAGACGATCTGGTGAAGATCCTGTCCGGCCTGTACAAAGGGGAGAAGGAGGACTTCCTCCGTGCTAGTCCATTGAACGGATTTTCCATGAACAACCCTCGGAGCTGGGTAAGCGGACGTTTGTCTAGCCGATCCATATTCCCAAAGTTAAGTGCCTCACTTTGTGATTTTGACGCAGGAACTGCGCCGGGCCGTAGAGGATATACACAGCCTGGCTCCACAACCCGAGGATCCGGAACGATCCCTCGATCCGGCCTCCGAAGAGGATCCGGACTTAAAGGTGGAGCTGATTGATGGGGTGTTCCACCAACTTAGGATCGACAATGCTTTGGTCGCCATTACGGCCGACTACCCCGAAATATCTCCGGTTTCACAGGTAACTATGATCGGAGTCCTGATACCATTACTCATCCATGCTTATCTCTGACCATCGTATACCAATGGTGTTCCGCAGGAGGTACCTTCAAGGCGGGAAGCCGAACCCGCGGCGGCTGGCCAACAAGGGGCAGCTCGGTCCAGCAGGCGGAAAAGAAGTGTGGCACGGATCGAGACGTTGCCTCAACGGTATGGCGCGCCACCACGTTTCCAGGAAAGATTCCTGGAAGGCATATTAACGCTCGTGGTTTTTTTAGGAGAAAGAGCGCTCGCCGGACTGTGTCCGGAGGGATTGCCAATCAAGCCTCTGCCAGCCAGGCTCCAACGCCAGGTCCGGAGGGAGAGGCGAACGCGAGGCACGCGTCGGGTGCTCCTCCAATGGAGGACGCTGACCGGTTATCCGCCACCAGATCTGAGGTGGAGAGCGCCATGAATCATCGGCGCCGCCGGACAGTTCTTCGTGACGCATGCTTCTCCCCGGAGGCGTTAAATGCCTTTAATTCGGGAGATGCGCACCTCCGTGCCGCTCAAGATGGTCTAGCCAGAGCCACGGAGCAGTATGTGAAAGACATACGGGTGAGGAATTTAGATAGTTATATATGCCAGTAGCCCCCGAGACTTAAAATAGTTAGAATAACTGATTTAAGGATCATTTGTTATGCAGGATCTTACGGAGAAGAATACCCACCTGTCCCAGGAGCTTCAAGAGTGCAAGGCCCAACTTGACGCCGCACTAGCCGCCACGGGGGGAGCCACAGAGACCCTCTCCGGTAATATATACTTTCGAAAGGGAAGTAGTTTGTGAAGTGCGGCGTGTGCATGGGTCTGACAATAATATTGCAGATGGTGCCGGACTAGATCCGGACAGGCAGCAGCTACTACGCCAGCTGAAGGCCGGCGAGAAGGTGCTTACAAGAGTGCGGCAGGAGAAAAATAATCTCCAAGATGCTAACACTCAGCTGGGCGAGGAACTAAAAGATGTTCGGGTCTAGCTGTCTTACTCCGTGAAGGAGAATCTGCGGCTTCGTCACGGCATTTATAGTAAGTGCTTGAACGAACTTTTGAAAAGAAGAGTTCGGCGAGGAAGTCGATTAACAGGAATATGTCTGTAGGTATGCTCACAGGCCGTCCTACGGAGGAAATGCCCGGTTCAACGGGTGACCTACTTCCCGAGCTGCTGCAACTGCACGAACGAGTTCGGCAGGTGATGAGTGGCGTCGCCCAGGCCTTATGGCCGTCCATCTCCCTACCCGAGGGTCTTGGAGGGCTTGTGGAGAAGCTTCAGGGAGCACGGAGGCGCTTCCTTCTGTGGAAGATATGGGCCTGCCGTCAAGGCGCCAGGGAGGCCTGGGCCATGGTGAAGACGAGGTACACGAAGGCCGACCCAAACCACATGGCCGAGGTCGGACCTGTGGGGCCCGATGGGAAGGAGATCCCTGTGAGCTTAATGTACGGCCAAGTGGAGTTGGCCACAAAGTATTCCCAGCGGGACTATAAACTAGACAGCCTGTTAGATGGTATTGAAGAGGAATACAATCAGTCAATTTGACTATGTAATTTAAAATGACATGTAAAATGCCTTCTAGCCAGATTGTAGATTGTTTGTCATTGCGGACCTTTTCGCTTCAATCTCGGGACCCGACAGTCCGGAGTGTGTCCGAATACCCTCGCGGTTATATAAAAAACCGGGGCATGCATGGAGACCAGGCGTAGGGGTCATTAGTGCTTTATCAGACAAGTGCCCAACTAGTTATGTTATATTACATGGTTACTAAGAAACATCTTCCAGAAAGAATAGTTCCCTTAAGTGCATGTCCGGACTGCGAAAAAAGCAGGAAAGCATCTGGGGGCAGATAAATAAATAGGTAAGAAATCGTCTTTTAGTTCACCGACCGAATATTCCCTTAAGAACGCTAGCTTTCGGCTTCACCCAGTCTGAGGTACACATCTGGCTGACCCGGCAGTAACAATCACAGAGGTGCTCCCTTTACCTCCTAGCCGAACAATCGGGAATGTAGGGGTAAGCACAGGAGCCAGGCAACCCAGCTTGGCCAAAACTTAAGTCATATCAATGCATATAATGGTCAATAAAAGGTACATGCGGAAGTGTGACACATGTGTTGGGCATGAAGCCCGTATAAATAAGCTTCTGTTAAAGAAGCCCCCGGGTATAATGAGCGCGAGTAGCACGTCAAGTGTGTGCGAACAATGCGCAGGCAAGCCTCCAAAGGCTTTTAAGAAAAAGGGGGGCGAAAGAGAGAAATAAAAGACAGCTAAAGTATAAAATGTAGACGGAGGAAGGAGACGAACTCAGAGTCCGGCGTTAGGCGTAGAATCTTCGGAGACGGGCTGCGTTCCATGGGTTCGGCTCGAGTCGGTTATCCAATGTGTTTCGCAGATGGTATGCTCCGCCGGTCAGGACTTGGTCGATGATGAAGGGACCTTCCCATTTGGGCTTGAGTTTGTCCTTTTTCTTGTCTGGCAGGCGTAGAACTAGTTCGCCAACATTGTAAGTTTTGGCCCGTACTTCTCTGCTTTGATATCTTCGAGCCTGCTGTTGATAGAATGCGGAACGAGCTTTTGCCACGTCGCGCTCCTCCTCTAAGGCGTCCAAACTGTCTTGCCGGTCCAACTCGGCTTCTCTTTCTTCGTACATGCGCACGCGAGGTGAGTCATGAATTATGTCGCAGGGCAAAACTGCCTCTGCGCCGTATACAATAAAAAATGGTGTGAATCCGGTGGTGCGATTCGGCGTGGTCCGCAGCCCCCAGAGTACGGAGTCGAGCTCCTCTACCCAGTGCGTGTTCAATTCCTTGAGGGACCGCACTAGTCTGGGTTTAATGCCGCTCATGATTAGACCGTTTGCTTGCTCGACTTGACCGTTAGTTTGAGGGTGATGGACTGAAGCGTAGTCGAGCTTGATGCCCATGTTTTTGCACCAGAGTTTAACCTCGTCGGCCGTGAAGTTTGTGCCGTTATCAATGATGATGCTATGGGGGACGCCATAACGGTGTACTACCCCTGATATGAAGTCTATCACAGGTCTGGATTCGGCCGTCTTAACTGGCTTGGCCTCTATCCATTTGGTGAATTTATCCACCATGACCAATAGGTATTTTTGCTTGTGGGTTCCTCCTTTAAGGGGTCCAACCATGTCAAGCCCCCAGACCGCGAACGGCCAGGTGATGGGTATAGTTTTCAGGGCGGTGGGTGGCATGTGGCTTTGATTAGCAAAGAGCTGGCAACCGACGCATCGTTGGACTAAGTCCTGAGCATCTGCCCGGGCCATCGGCCAATAAAATCATGTACGGAAGGCCTTGCCTACAAGGGCCCGGGCTGCGGCGTGGTGCCCACCGAGTCCGGCATGCATTTCAGCCAGAAGA
This sequence comes from Triticum timopheevii, assembly GCA_963921465.1. Classification (NCBI taxonomy): domain Eukaryota; kingdom Viridiplantae; phylum Streptophyta; class Magnoliopsida; order Poales; family Poaceae; genus Triticum; species Triticum timopheevii. The sequence continues at coordinate 108,655,476 of OY997264.1, forward strand.
TTTCGCCCTTCCTCTTCGGAGATACACCTTTGAAGGACTCCGGTTGTCCTTTTCTTGTAAAGCTCTCCCTCATGGACCTTATAGGCTTTAGATCGCCGTACTATGCAGCGGGCCTCGTTTTGGTCCTCGGGAAGTTCCTGCCTAGTTAAGTAGGCTAGGGATGGTTCCATCCATGGGGCAGTGACTGCCATTATTTCGTGGGCTGAATGTGTTATTTCATTGGCAGAGCCACCGATTGTGTCAGAATGCTCGGTGTCGGGCGGTGCGGTTGGGTCCGGGTTATTGTTTCCGGACTCCCCTTCCCATAGTACGGATGGCTTGAAAAGCCATTCCAGGAGATGTTGGGAGGGACGGCATCGCGCTTTGCGCCGATGCGCGCCAATACGTCCGCCGCCTGGTTATTACCCCGGGCTATATGGTGAAATTCGAGCCCTTCAAACCGAGCTGACATTTTTAGGACGGCATTACGGTAAGCTGCCATTTTCGGATCCTTGGCGTCGAAGTCTCCATTTATTTGGGATATTGCGAGGTTCGAATCCCCACGCACCTCAAGGCGTTTAATGCCCATGGAGACCGCCATCCGGAGGCCATGTAAAAGGGCCTCGTATTCGGTTGCGTTATTGGAGTCCATGTACATTATCTGGAGTACGTATTGGACTGTATCTCCGGTTGGGGATGTTAGGACGACGCCAGCCCCCAGGCCGGCCAACATTTTGGAGCCGTCGAAGTGCATAATCCAATTGGAATATGCGCCGTACTCTTTAGGGAGTTCGGCTTCCGTCCATTCGGCGACGAAGTCAGCCAAAACTTGCGACTTGATAGCTCGCCGTGGTTTATAGGTTATGTCAAATGGGATGATCTCAATGGCCCATTTTGCAATCCGGCCAGTTGCGTCGCGGTTGTTTATAATGTCATTGAGAGGTACTTCGGAGACTACTGTTATCGAACACTCTTGAAAGTAGTGTCGGAGCTTCCGGGATGCCATGAACACTGTGTACGCTATCTTTTGGTAATGTGGATACCGGGACTTGCGTGGAGTTAGGATAGTGGATACGTAGTACACTAGTTTTTGAAGAGGGAACTTGTGTCCGTCCATTTCTCGTTCTACGACGAGCACCGCGCTTACAACTTGATGTGTTGCCGCGATATATAATAGCATTGGTTCACCCAAATTGGGTGCGGCCAGGACCGGATTTGTTGCCAATATGGATTTTATTTCTTCGAGTCCAGTTGTGGCGGCATCCGTCCACTCGAAGTGTTCGGTGTGCCGGAGGAGGCGATAAAGGGGTAATGCCTTTTCACCCAAACGGGAGATAAAGCGGCTTAAAGCCGCCACGCATCCTGTCAATTTTTGAATTTGTTTGAGATCTTTTGGGATATCCAATTGTGACAGAGCTCGGATCTTGGCTGGGTTTGCTTCAATTCCTCTACCGGATACAATGAAGCCCAAGAGCTTTTCGGCTGGTACGCCGAAGACGCATTTTTCCGGATTCATCTTAATGTCGTATGTTCGGAGATTGTCTAATGTGAGTCTCAAGTCGTCTACTAGAGTTTCGACATGCTTGGATTTGACGACCACATCATCTACGTGTGCCTCCACTGTTTTGCCGATCTGGTTTGCCAGACATGTCTGAATCATGCGCTGATATGTTGCGCCGGCGTTTTTGAGCCCGAAGGGCATTGTGTTGAAGTAGAATGGGCCGTATGGAGTAATGAATGCCATTGCGGCTTGGTCTGGCTCCGCCATCTTGATTTGATGGTAGCCGGAGTATGCGTCGAGGAAGCACAATGAATCGTGCCCTGCGGTAGCGTCGATAATTTGATCGATGCGGGGAAGGGGGAAGGGATCCTTTGGGCAAGCCTTGTTAAGGTCCTTGAAATCGACACACAGGCGCCAGGATTTGTCCTTCTTTGGTACCATTACCAGGTTTGCTAGCCAGTCCGGATGTTTTATATCTCTGATGAATCCAGCTTCTAATAGTATGGCTAGCTCCTCTCCCATTGCCTATCTTTTGGGTTCGGAAAATCGCTGAAGAGCCTGTTTGACTGGCTTGAATCCTTTTAGGATATTTAGGCTGTGCTCTGCTAGCCGGCATGGGATTCCTGGCATGTCTGAAGGATGCCAGGCAAAAATATCCCAATTTTCCCGTAGGAATTCTCGTAGTGCGGTGTCTACATCAGGGTTTAATTGTGCCCCAATGGAGGCCGTCTTTGTAGGGTCCGTTGGATGGACTTGGAATTTGACTATTTCGTCTGCTGGCTTAAAAGAGGTGGACTTGGATCTTTTGTCAAGTATGATGTCGTCCCTGTTCACCGTGGAGCGTAGCGCTGTGAGTTCCTCGGCCGCTAGGGCTTCAAACAGCGCCTCTAGGGCTAGTGCGGCTGTCTTATTTTTGGCGCGGAGTGCTATGTCCGGATCACTGGCAAGGGTGATGATTCCGTTGGGCCTGGGCATTTTGAGCTTCATGTACCCGTAATGGGGTACAGCTTGAAAAATTGTGAATGCCTCTCGTCCTAATAAGGCGTGGTATCCGCTGCTGAACGGGGCCACATGGAACGTGATCGCCTCGGACCTGTAGTTGTCCGGCGAGCCGAATACCACATCTAGTGTGATTTTTCCTGTGCAGCAAGCTTCCCGACTAGGGATTATTCCTCTGAAGGTTGTGTTGCTTCACTCAATGCGGCTCCAATCTACTTCCATTTTTCGAAGGGTTTCCTCGTAGATGAGGTTTAATCCGCTGCTGCCATCCATGAGTACCTTAGTAAGGCGAAAGCCGTCCACTATTGGACTGAGGACCAATGCAGCTGGTGCTCGGGCTGTTCGGAATTTAGGTTCGTCACTGGCATTAAAGGTAATAGCCGTGTCACTCCATGGATTTATTGTTGCTACTTGGTAGACTTTGGCAAGGCTGCGGAGTGTTCGTTTCCGCATATTATTTGATGCGAAAGTCTCGAAGACTGTTAATACCGTACTGGTACTGCTGGGCTGGTTCTTTGGGGCTAGAAGCTCTTCCCACTTTTGGCCACCTGCCGTAGTATCCAACATGCTCGAAGGCTATGTGTTGGAGTGGCGCCCTCTGTACTATGGATTTTGCAAGGTCCGCTGAGCCATCCCTCCAGTACGGTTCCGTGCCCTTTAGGGTTTTTTTGCTTTTTGGTTTTTAACCCAGGTGCCTGAATATTATGCACCCATTTATTTCGGACTAGGGTTGTGTTCGGAGCCGGATTGTCCCAAAATTTGGTTTCGGTTTTCCAGGCGCTCTCCATCGCACAGTACTTTTGTACTATGGACGCCAAGTCGGCGAAGCCTGTAATTTTGCAACGACTTATGGCGTTCATAATTCCCTTGTCCGTGCAATTATTGCAGAAAATTGATATTGCGCTTTCCTCACGATAGTCCTTTATCATGTCCATAACCACGAGGAATCTGGCGCAGTAATGGTGTACTGTTTCAGCGGGCTCTTGCCGGATTCGGGATAGATCGCTTGTGTTTGGGTGGGCGGGTGGAATTAAATTTGGAACCCTGTCCAATCTAAGACTCAAGGGCCAGAAAGTTTCCGAACTTGGAAGCTTGTCTTGTTGGATGTTGTCCAACGAATCCGGCCCGTTGCCTGACTTTAGGTTCAGGGTTTGATCGACGTCCGTTCCTCCGCGGGAATCCGGCATGGAGGGGTCGGGAATTCGGACATAGCTTGTCCTTAATGTAGAAGAAGAGTCGCCGTGTTGTTCCTCCACCACAGCAATGTGGTGGGTAGCCTGGGGAGAGTTGATCTCTCTCAGATCGGTTTTAGGCCCAATCTGATCATAGTCTGTAGCGACTCCCAGGGCGGTGATGCGATCCAGGAGCTCATTTAAGGAGGAGAGATCCATCGGATCTAGCTGCTCGGCGAATTCCGAGTTGATGTGGAGATCGCTTTTAATGACCCGAGAGGTCATCGTCGGCGTGGCGGCCGAACAGGCGGTCATAAGAAAACCGCCTAGCCGGATAGTTTGGCCGATGGCCAAAGCTGCTTTGGCAACGGTGCCTTCTTTCAAGACGGGACGAGGCATCCTTCCTGATTGCGACGGCACAGAGGAACTCTCAATGAAAGCACCAATGTCGGTGTCAAAACCGGCGGATCTCGGGTAGGGGGTCCCGAACTGTGCGTCTAGGCGGATGGTAACAGGAGACAAGGGACACGATGCTTTTACCCAGGTTCGGGCCCTCTCGGTGGAGGTAAAACCCTACTCCTGCTTGGTTAATATTGATGATATGGGTAGTACAAGAGTAGATCTACCACGAGATCAAGGAGGCTAAACCCTAGAAGCTAGCCTATGGTATGATTGTTGTTCGTCCTACGGACTAAAACCCTCCGATTTATATAGACATCAGAGAGGGCTAGGGTTACACAGAGTCGGTTGCAATGGTAGGAGATCTACATATCCATATCGCCAAGCTTACCTTCCATGCCAAGGAAAGTCCCATCCGGACACGGGACGAAGTCTTCAATCTTGTATCTTCATAGTCTTGGAGTCCGGCCGACGGTGATAGTTCGGCTATCCGGACACCCCCTAGTCCAGGACTCCCTCACCGGGCCTCTCATACCCGTCTCAAATGCCCGACCAGGCTGTCCGGTCAGTGACCGGTCACAAAAAATCAATCCAATCGGACCTCTCAAACTGCAGACAAATGGGCCGGGCTGAACAGCACCCCTCATATCCAGCCCAAATATGGTGCGTGTAAGGGCATTCTTGTCCCTTAGTAGTTTTGGTGATTGATGACAATGCTTTTGCGGACTAATCGTGTATATTGAGCTTTTCAGATATATCATGACTAAACACAAGACGATTTGATGCCCCTCATTGATTAGTGAAGACGGCGTTTCTCTACGGTTCTTTTCGGTGGAGTTGAGTCGTAGGAAAGCCGTACTATTAAGAGGGGGTCCACTTTGGAAAGGTTTCGGTGGAATCTCACGTACACGCCCCTTCTGCACCGCCTTTCCCTTAGCTCTTTGGAGTTTCCTCCGTCTCACCTTGTCTCTACGAAATCAATGACTCCGAGTTGCTCTTCTCAGGCTGGTGGTAGTACTGCTCCTCTGAGCGGTACTATCGCAGGAGCCAACAGCAGTGTCGGGCTCCGGCACGGTAGTACCGTGGGCCTCCATGGTAGTACCGCTCCTTATAAGCGGTATTGCCGTGTGCTCTGGCCTGGCGCTGCTGTGCAAGCGGTAGTAGGGGTGGATGTAATTTTCTACATCCGCGCCCTACGCGGTAGTACCGTGCTACGATGCGGTAGTACCGTGTCGCCTGGCCAGGTACATCAGCAAGAGCGGAGGTAGGGGTGGATGTAATTTTTTACATCCGCACCCTTCACGGTAGTACCGCACCCCTGGCTCGCGGTAGTACCGTGTCGGATTTTCGCATCGATAATATCTCAGCGGAGCTAGTCACGGATGTAATTTTTTACATCTCTGCCTACCGTGCCTGGACTATGGCTGCCCTGCGGTAGTACCACATAGGTTCGCGGTAGTACCGCGCCTGCGGTTCTACCGTGCCCTATCTGTGCTCTTCTATTCAGGTTCAGGCTCTGCCGCACCCACGGTAGTACAGCAGGCCCGTGCGGTAGTACCGCCGCTGTGGTGCGGTAGTACCGCAGGTCGCGGGCTGAGTGGTGGGTAACGGTTGTAATTGTTCCCCCCACTATATAAGGGGGTCTTCTTCTCCAAGAAGACTCACCTCTTCCATCTCTAAGCTCCATTGTTGCTCCAAGCTCCATTTTCACCCGATCTCTCTCCCTAGCCAATCAAACTTGTTGATTTGCTCGGGATTGGTTGAGAAGGCCCCGATCTACACTTCCACCAAGAGAAATTTGATTCCCCCACTAATCCCTAGCAGATCTTGTTACTCTTGGGTGTTTGAGCACCCTAGACGGTTGAGGTCACCTCGGAGCCATAGTCCATTGTGGTGAAGCTTCGTGGTGTCGTTGGGAGCCTCCAATTAAGTTGTGGAGATTGCCCCAACCTTGTTTGTAAAGGTTCGGTCGCCGCCTTCAAGGGCACCAATAGTGGAATCACGGCATATCGCATTGTGTGAGGGCGTGAGGAGAATACGGTGGCCCTAGTGGCTTCTTGGGGAGCATTGTGCCTCCACACCGCTCTAACGGAGACGTACTTCCCCTCAAAAGGAAGGAACTTCGGTAACACATCCTCATCTTCACCGGCTCCACTCTTGGTTATCTCGCGCCTTTACTTTTGCAAGCTTACTTGTGTTATATCCCTTGCTTGCTTGTGTGCTTGTTTTTGTTGCATCATATAGGTTGTTCACCTAGTTGCATATCTAGACAACCTACTTTGATGCAAAGTTTAATTTGGTAAAGAAAAGCTAAAAATTGTTAGTTGCCTATTCACCCCCCCCCCCCTCTAGTCAACTATATCGATCCTTTCAATTGGTATTAGAGCCTCGTCTCTTTATTAAGGACTTTGCCATCCGAAGAGTATGGTTGACACCTTAGACGGTGGGGAGGAGCACTCCGGTGTGAATCCGATCTCGTCTACGGGTGATGGGGAAACCACGGTGTCCCGTGAGGAATTCAATGTGGCCTTGGACACATTGAAAACCTCCATGACCACCAAGGTTGAAAGCATGTTTAATAAATTCTTAGAAGGACTTAAACTATCTACCTCGCCGTTGAAAGTGGGTGATCCCATGGACAAGGTGACGGATGCTAACTCCGACAAGGGGGAAGCTACTAGTGAAAAGGAACCTTCTACTAGTGGTGGAAATGGTACCCGCATCTTTGCCCATGTGGCACCTCCAGTTTATGGAGGACCAATTCCTTCTACTCATTTAAATCATGCTGGGCCTCCTCCTAAGATTGTGAAAAATGAGGACTTTGATTCTTGGGTGTATCGCTTCAAGCGTCATTTAAATCATGTGAATACTAACCTTTGGAGAATCATTGAAGAAGGTTTTCATCCACATGACCGAAGCAACTTCACCCCTAGAGAAGCCGTGGACCATCAATTCAATGAGAATGCTCTCTTCATCATTCAAGATGTTGTTCTTCCCGAAGATCGCCCTCATCTTCGACCCTACGCCATGGCCAAAGACGCATGGCATTGTGTTGTTTCCCTCTATAAGGGAAGTGCAAGCATTCAACACTCCAACTATGAAGTGGTGCAAGATGAAGCCGATGAGTTTGCAATGAAAGAAGATGAAGAACCTCGTGAGCTCTTCCGGAGAGTCACCAAGCTTGCGGTCTCACTCCGAGATCATTGGAGCAAGGACACGGCTGACAATTGGATCAAGCGCAAGTTCCTCAAGGCAATGATGCCTTACCACAAGGCCTTGTCCTCCGTCATTCGTCAAAGACCGGACTTCCACTCCTTGACCTCAAATGAAGTGTTGGATGAGTTTGTGGCAATGAGGATCTTGGACAAGACCGCCGACAATGCGGTGTTGCGCTCTCAAAGGGAAAAGAAGCCCAACCTTGCCTTGAAGGCCAAGGTCGTTGTGGAAGAAGAGTAAGAAGAGGAAGATGAGGAGAGCAACCCCGAAGCTACAAAATATGATTATCATGAGCACATGGCTCTTGCTTCAAAGCAATTTTGGAGCAAGAAGAACGCAAGGCCCAACTTCAACAAGAACAACTCAAGTGGGTTCAAGGGCAAACAACATGTGAGAACATGTTACAGTTGTGGCAATGTGAGCCATTTTGTTGTGGATGGCCCTTACGAGAAGCGGGAAGACAATGGTGGCAAGCTCATTCGAAAGGACAAACCCAAGTCCATCCCCAACAAGAAAAACTTCACCAAAAAGACTCCTACTCGAGGGTTGGTGGTTCAAGAAGAATACCATGAGGATGACGATGATGATGAAGATAGTGAAGCCATGGCCATGGCCTCCATTGCCATTGCCACAACTCCACGGGTGTCCCTCTTCGACTCACCCAATGAGAACATCACCGCCAAGTATCTCATGGCTAAAGCCACCAACAAGGTAACCCCCAATATCAAAACCACCATCATTACTAATCCCTCCTTGACGGATGGCATTGATGAAAGTGAGGGGTCTAATGAGGAAGTGAATGAATTTGAGGTTATTTTATGATTAAGCTCAAGGGCAAATCCAAGAAGCACTTTGTTGCTCTCTTGGAACAACTTGGTGAAGCCAATGACATGATCGAGGCTCACAAAGAAACCATCTCTAAGATGGAAGGTCATAGTCGTGACTATGCCGATGAGATATCGGATCTCTCTAATGCTCTTGAGGAAGAGCGTGGGCATCGATTGGATCTTGAGGAGTCACACAACGATGACCATGCTAAGTTAAATAAAGATCTTGATCATGCTCTTGTTGTGTCTCGTGTGCTAACTTCCGAGAAGGCTAAAGTTGGTGTTGATCATGCTAGACTCAAGGAGGAGTTTGATTTACTTGACAAGTCCCACAAGGTCTTGAAGGGTTCTCATGCTAGACTAAAGGAGTCTCATGCTCAACTCCAAGTTAAGCTAGCCAAGAAAAAGGCCACCTTATGGTATTAATTGATGATGCATATGCCACTAACCTGTGTTGTGAGCATGTGCATCTTGTGGAGGAGAATGCCAAGTTGAAGGATCAACTTGAGAAAGGCCTTGTGACATGCATTCAAGGTGATAAGAACCTCAACGATTTTTTGAGCAATCAAAAGGAAGTGGTGGCCAAGGAGGGAATTGGGTTCGCACCCAAGTCCAAGAACAAGAAGAAGAACGATAAGACCAAACGACCTCCTCCTCTCAAGCAAACTTTTGTGAAAGAGGGAAAGGGTGCTCCTAAGGAGAAGAAGAACAATGTGAAGGGTGTTGATGTCAACAAGGGCAAAACCACCTCCTCCAACAAAGCCGGCGACTTTAACCCTTCTTATGTGTTGTGTCATGCTAGTGATGGGCATGTTTATGCTAACTTTGTTGGTTCTCCTTATGAGTACATTGAATGGTTTATTTGGGTTCCTAAGACCCTTGTTACTAACATCAAAGGACCCATTACAAAATGGGTACCTAAAACCAAGCATTGATCTCTTGTAGGTGTTTGCTTCCGGTGGGGGATCATGGTTGCTCAATAGTGGAGCAATGAATCATATGACCGGAAGCAAGGACTTGGTGGTGGACATGCACAAGATTCCTTCTATGCCCACCAACGTCGAGTGGGGTGATGCCTCGTCTTCTAAGGTATTGAGTCTTGGCAAGGTTGTCATTTCTCATGATCTAACGATCGAGAAAGTCATGCTTGTTGAGTCCCTTGCATTCAATCTTCTTTCCGTTCGTCAACTTGCACTCATGAGCTTTGCCACTTTCTTTGATATTGATACCGTTGCCCTCTTGTGGAGCAAGACTCTTAAAGTAGCCTTTGTTGGGCATGTCGAGAATGGTCTTTATGTGATTAACTTTTCGGAGCGACCCACTAAGACCGCGACATGCCTAATGGCTAAAGTTGATGTGGGATGGCTTTGGCATCGCCATTTAGTCCATGTCAATATGAGATCTTTGCAAAGTCTTCTCAAGGGGGACCATGTCCGTGGACTAACAAATGTTAGTTTTGCCAAAGATCGTGCTTGCGGTGCTTGTATTGAAGGAATGCTTCATGAGAAGTCTCACCCTCCCACGACTATCATCTACTCGAAGAGACCCTTGGAGCTCCTTCACATGGATCTCTTTGGGCCTCCATCCTTTGATAGTCTTGGAGGTAGAAAGTATTGCTTGGTGATTGTGCATGATTATTCAAGATACACTTGGGTATATTTCTTCAAGAGGAAGAGTGAAACTCAACAAACCGTCATCGACTTTGCAAATGAAGCTCAACGTCAACATGATGCAAAGATCTTGACAATAAGAAGTGACAACGGCACCGAGTTCAAGAACTACACCTTGGATGATTTTCTTAGTGATGAGGGGATCAAGCATCAATATGCCGCACCATATACCCCTCAACAAAATGGTGTCGCGGAGAGAAAGAACCGGACATTGATGGATGCGGCAAGGACCATGATGGCGGAGTTCAAGTCTCTGTACAACTTTTGGGCTGAAGCCATCAACACAGCATGTCATGCATCCAATCGGCTCTATCTCCGCAAAGGCTTGAACAAGACTCCTTATGAAATACTTACCGGTAACAAGCCCAACCTCAAGTACTTCCGGGTGTTCGGGTGTAAGTGTTTCATTCTCAAGAAAGGTGTTCGTTTGTCTAAATTTGAGGCTAGAGCTTATGAGGGCATATTTGTTGGTTATGCTAAAAACTCTCATGCTTACCGTGTCCTCAACAAGTCCATCGGACTCATTGAGGAGACGTGTAACGTGGAGTTTGACGAAAATAACGGCTCCCAAGTGGAGCAAAGTGGTACTTGTGATGTTGATGATGAAATTCCTCCCCAAGCCATAAGAAGAATGGGTATTGTTCATATTCTACCCATTGAGGAACCCCTTGTGGCCAAAGGAGAAGGACAATGCTCCACTCAAGTGGAGCCATCACCTCCCCAAGACCCACATGCTTCCGAACAACAAAGTGAAGGCCCTCAACCTCATGAACAAGACCAAGGGCAAGATCAACCTCAAGATGGTAGTGAACCACCAAATGACGCCCAAGGTCAAGTTCTCCCCCTCGAGCAAGTTCAAGATCAAGAGCAAGCTCAAGATCTAGAACAAGCTCAAGACGACGCTCGGGATAATCAAGTTAATCCTCCTTCTTCCACATCCGAGGAGGAATTAGAGCGTTGTGCCGCAAAGATTGCTTCCAAGCTCACCACCCGAGGTCATGTCATGGAGAATGTGGTTGGAAGCCTAAGAAAGGGGGTAAGCACTCGTAGACAATTAGCAAACTATTGTGAACATCACGCGTTTGTCTCTTGTGTTGAACCCCAAAAGGTCTATGAGGCGCTCGAAGATTCGGATTGGCTCAATGCCATCCATGAAGAACTCAACAACTTCGAGTACAACAAGGTGTGGAGATTGGTGCCAAGGCCGTCGGGGAACCACAACGTCATTGGAACCAAGTGGATATTCAAGAACAAGCAAGATGCTCATGGGAACATCATTCGCAACAAGGCAAGATTGGTAGCACAAGGCTACTCCCAAGTTGAGGGTATCGACTACAGTGAAACCTTTGCTCCCGTTGCTTGCCTTGAATCCATTCGTTTGTTGATTGCTTATGCTTCCCATCACAACTTTAAGTTACAACAAATGGATGTGAAGAGTGCTTTTCTTAATGGTCCTATTAATGAGTTGGTTTATGTCAAGCAACCCCCCGAGTTCGAGGTTCCCTACTTCCCGGATCATGTGTATCAACTCGATAAGGCACTCTATGGCCTTAAGCAAGCCCCACGTGTGTGGTACGACCACCTTACCGAGTTGTTACAAGATCGTGGTTTTGAGGTTGGGCAAATCGACCCCACTCTTTTTACTAAGAAGGTCAAAGGGGAGTTGTTTGTATGCCAACTATATGTTGATGATATTATCTTTGGTTCCCCTAACAAAGCTTTCAATGAGGAATTTGCCGCTCGCATGACCTCTAAGTTCAAGATGTCTTCGATGGGAGAGTTGAAGTTCTTCCTTGGTTTTGATATCAAGCAAAGAAGAGAAGGTACCTTCATCAACCAAGCCAAATACACTCAAGACATGCTCAAAAGATTCAAGCTAAGTGATGTCAAGCCGGCTTCTACTCCAATGCCTACCAAGTGCCAACTTGACATTGATCCCAATGGTAAAGCGGTGGATCAAAAGGTATATCGCTCCATGATTGGCTCCTTGCTTTACCTTTGTGCATCTAGACCGGACATCATGTTGAGCGTGGGAATATGTGCACGGTTTCAAGCCGCACCGAAGGAAAGTCACTATGTGGCGGTCAAGCGAATCTTTCGATATCTGGCTCATACCCCAAACTTTGGCTTATGGTACCCAAGAGGAGCAAACTTCAAGCTTGAAGGATGTTCAGATTCCGATTGGGTGGGAGACAAAGTGGATAGGAAGTCCACTTTCGGAGGGTGCCAATTTTTGGGTTGCTCTTTGGTAAGCTGGTCTTCCAAGAAGCAAAGTTGTGTGTCTCTGTCGTCCACCGAAGCGGAATATGTGGCGGCCGGTAGTTGTTGTGCACAACTCCTATGGATGAGGCAAACTTTAAAGGATTACAGTGTCATTTGTGACAAGGTGCCTCTTTGGTGTGACAATGAAAGTGCCATCAAGATTTCTCTCAACCCGATGCAACACTTCAAGACGAAGCATATTGAGATTCGGTATCACTTCATCTGGGATCATATTAGGCGAGGGGAGATCGAGCTCAAGTATGTCAACACTCATGATAACCTTGCAGATATTTTCACGAAACCCTTGGATGAAGCAAGATTTCGCGAGTTAAGGCATGAGCTAAATATCATTGATTCCAGCAATGTGACTTGAACCCTTGCACATCCCACCACACTCAACTTGTTGTCTAGTTTAGGTGTAGGCATGGACATAGGGGGAGTGTTGTTCTCTCAATGAACTCTCCCTCCCCCCATTATGCATAAATTGATCAACTCTATCACATTAGCCATTCTTTATGGTACTTGTGCTTCAAAGATGAGTTTTGGTCATGGGCCCAAGGATAATTCTTCGCGGTGCCATACCAATTGACTCAAACATAGGTGGCTCCGGCCACCACCCTCCCCTTGAAGAGGTTGTGTCTCGTGGTTGGTTTTTGTTGTCTTGTGCTTTCCTCTTCTCTGTGTCGTGTTTGTGTCATCGTTTGTGTTCGCTTCTTAGTTGTTCGGTGTTTCTGAAGGTTGTATTGCATTTGCTCTCTTTCTCTCGTGTGAAACTTGCACTTTCTTGGGTTATGGTACTACCGTGGCTAGCCACGGTACTACCGCAGGAGTTGCTGGCTTTGTGCTTGCTCAGTTGCCTCCCAGGGGCACGGTACTACCGCTACCATCGCGACAGTAATTTTTTATTGCCGCTGGAAGAGCGGTACTACCGCCCAGCGTGCAGTACTTCCGCCAGGGCGGTACTACCGCGATGACCCGTGGTACTTCCGCGCCCACGCGAGCGGATGGGGGTTAAGAGCAGGACAGGGGGAGTTCTAACTCCCCCATACCCATTCATCTCTATTCCCCACCCAGTCTCTCTCTCTCTCCTGCCCAAGAAGGGCGCCGGAGGCCTTCGCCGGATCTCCGTCTCCGGCCGCTCTTCTCAGATTCTGACCGGTGGGATCGTTCCCCACCTCGCCCTCTTGCCATGGACCAAGGTTTTTCTCCAAGTTCCTCTCCTTGTTTGTCCTTCCGTGTTGAAAGTGCAACTAATCCCCGGGTGGTTTTGGTAATTAATAACAACATATATATCATTGAACTAATAGTTACTTGAGAATCATTTCAGAGAGTTCAGTGATATGGGTATGGCAAGGACTGAAGAAGTGGACCCCCCAAAATGCTAAGGCAAGCATTGGCAAAAGCTCAAGACTCCATTTTTGGTTTAGTGATCCAAGATCACATTGAGTCCATAGGAAAAGCCAATACTATTAAAAGGGGATGAGGTTATGATGATGATCTGGTTGCTCAAGTGCTTAGTGATACATCTCCTAAACTATCAGCAATTTTCACTGCCATATACACTCATAAGTAGTCTCGGTCCCACCGATATTCCAAACTCAGTCACACCGAGATGAACCACCTCAGCCATAAGCCAAATCCTAGAAAACTCGGATTTTCCGATTCTTAACTCGGTCTCACCGAAACATGAGTTGCCAAGCTTCTGTAACCTTCTGTCATCAAATCGGTGTCACCGAGATGATGAAGTCGGTCCCACCAAAACTGGCATGCTCTTGTCATTGCACGAATCGGACTAACCGAGATTGTATTTTCGGTCCCACCGAAAATCCCAACGTTCACATTATTTGAACTATCGGTCTCACCGAGTTGTCCACTTCGGTCCCACCGAGATTGCTCAAATGTGTGTAACGGTTGGATTTTGTGTGGAGGCTATTTATACCCCTCCACCCCCTCTTCATTCGTGGAGAGAGCCATCAGAAAGAACTACCACTCCTACCTTACATTTCTGAGAAGAGAACTACCTACCCTTGTGTTGAGATCAAGTTGCTCCACTCCCACCATATGAATCTTGATCTCTAGCCTTCCCAAGTTGCTTTCCACTCAATCCTTTCTTCCACCACAGCCAAATCAGTGAGGAGAGTTGAGTGTTGGGGAGATTATCATTTGAAGCACAAGAGCAAGGAGTTCATCATCATCTACAACATCTATTACCTTTTGGAGGGTGGTGCCTCCTAGATTGGTTAGGTGTCGCTTGGGAGCCTCCGTCATCGAGATGTGGAGTTGAACCAAGAAGTTTGTAAGGGCAAGGAGATCGCCTACTTCGTGAAGATCTACCCCGAGAAGGCTAGCCCTCCGTGGGCGTAGGCCATGATGGAATAGACAAGGTTGCTTCTTCGTGGACCCTTCGTGGGTGGAGCCCTCCGTGGACTCGCGCAGCCGTTACCCTCCGTGGGTTGAAGTCTCCATCAACGTGGAAGTACGATAGCACCACCTATCGAAACCACGAGAAAAATCACCGCGTCTCCAAAATTGCGTTTGCTCTTCTCCACCTCTCTTTACTACATGTGCAATTTACTTTCCGCTGCCTATACTCTAGAATTGCATGTGTAGGGTGATGCTTGACTTGATCATAAGTGTGAATCTGCCAAAAACTGTTCTTTGTCAAAAGGCAGAATTTTTATATTGTCAAGTAGTCTAATCATCCCCCCTCTAGACATACTTTCGATCCTACAAGTGGTATCAGAGCTTTGGTCTCCATTGTATTGGTTTCCATTGCATTGGACTCCATAAGCTTGGTTTCACAACCTAGGAGAGTATGGCGTCTAGTGAGGGTAATTTTCGTAGAGGTCCTTACTTTGATGGTACAAATTTTGCTAGTTGGAAGCATAAAATGAAAATGCATATTCTTGGTCATAATCCAGCCGCATGGGGCATTATTTGTGTTGGTATGCAAGGTGAATTCTTCGAGGAAGGAAAAGTTCCGGATCGCGAAGCTACAACGGAAGAATTGCGGATGTTGCAAAACAATGCTCAAGCTTGTGACATTCTCTTCAATGCCTTGTGTCCCGAGGAGTTCAACAAAATCAGCCGTCTTGAGAATGCAAAAGAGATTTGGGATACTTTGGTTGAAATGCACGAAGGTACCGAGTCCGTGAAGGAATCAAAGCTAGATATTCTTCAAGGTCAACTTGACAAGTTCAAGATGAAGGATGGTGAAGGAGTCGCTGAAATGTACTCTAGGCTTGCTCTCATCACAAATGAGATTGCCGGCTTAGGAAGCGAAGAAATGACCGACCGATTCATCATCAAGAAGATTCTCAGAGCTTTGGATGGAAAGTATGACACCGTGTGCACTTTGATCCAAATGATGCCAAACTACAAGAATCTCAAGCCAACCGAAGTCATTGGAAGAATTGTTGCTCATGAGATGACACTTAAGGATAAGGAAGAGCTTCACAACAAGTCAAGTGGTGCTTACAAAGCTACAAGTGATGCTCCCACAACCTCAAGTGACAAGTTAGTTTCCAATGAAGAGATAAGCCTAATGGTCAAGAACTTCAACAAATTCTACAAGAATAGAGGCAAAGAGAGAAGCTCAAAGTCTAGATCATATGATGAAAAGAGATCTTCTAGTCGTGATCGAAACTGCTACAATTGTGGAAGACCCGGACACTACTCAAATGAGTGTACGGCTCCCCACAAGAGAAGAGAAGAATCTCCAAGAAGAAGAAGCTCAAGAGATGAGTCACCTCGGAAAGAGAGAAGGAGCAGAGATGATCGTTATGAACGAAGACCCTCTCGGAGAAGCAAGGATTCGGAGAGGAAAGACAAGTCATCAAGGAGCTACACAAGAAGAAAACATCAAGCTCGTGTAGGTGAATGGGTCTCCGGCTCCGAATCCGACAATCAATCCAAAGGAAGCTATCACTCCGACTCCGACTACAGTCAAGATGAAGGTGTTGCCGGTCTTGCTCTCGTATCCTCCAACTCCAACTCCTACGACTTATTTGATTCACCAAATGAGGGAATTGGAAGATGCTTCATGGCTAAAGGCCCCAAGGTATCACACCCTGAATTCATTGACTTCAATAGTGATGAGGATGACTTGCTTGGTGAAGATGAGCTCTTGCTTGATAAATCCAGTGAGCCTAGTAACGATGAACATGCTAATAGTCTTTATAGTCGAGAAGAGTCGAATGACAATGCTATGAAGGAGATTGAGCGTCTAACTAAAGAACTAAACACTCTTAAGTTAGCTCATGAAACAACTCAAGAAGATCATAGAGAGCTCCTAAGATCTCATGAGAAGCTACGCTTCGAGAAGCTCACTCTAGAGCAAGAACATGAGTTTCTAAAAGCAATCAATGACGATCTTCGAAAGAAGAGTTCTTCATATCTTGCCAAACGACTTCTCTTGTCTAATTTCTTGCCACCCATTAAGACTAAGCATGACAAGCATAAGAAAAATTCTTCCTCTAGCAGTAACAATAACCATGCTAAATCCAATGTTATTGCTTCTAGTAGTTCTCTTGATTCCACTAACAATGTTTCAAGCCAAGTTACACTTGAGCAAGAAAATAGTTTATTGAAAGGGATCATAGAGAAAGGTGTCTACCAGAGCCTTGCCGGAAGCAAGAACTTTGAGGAAATTGTTCGCAAGCAAGGAAGGCACCAGAAGAATCAAGGAATTGGTTTTGAGCGAAAGTTCAACGCCGAAGGCGTTGAGTGGGAAGAAGGTCAATATCCTACTCCACAGTTTGTTCCTCAAAAGGAGAAGTATGATCCTACTTCTTCCAATGTGGAACAAGCTCAAGATGACCTTCCACCACAAGACCACAAGCTAAAAGGCAAGGACAAGCTTCAAGAGGAGATTGATGCATTTGTTGAAGCACCTCAAGCCATGGTCAAGTGGGTTCCCAAGGAAACGTCAAGTTCTACTTCGTCAAGCTCAACTACAACCCCAAGGATTCCCATCAAGATGATGTGGATCCCGAAGAATAAGAACTAGAAAGTTCTTGAGGGTGACTCCGCCAACATACTTCACTCACATTCATTTTGGCAAAAACTTGTGAAATCAACTTCCACATCGTGCACTAGTTCATGCAGTCACAAACCCTCTTGTTGGTATGTCAAGGGACAAGGTAATCATTGCTTTCATGGACATCATCTGTTGTGAACTTCAATCTATGTCCATGGATATCCTTGTTTGTTCCTTGTGGGACTAACCCATGTAGGTATTGAAAGTGCCCGAATCCAAAGGATAGCTCCCAACTCTTGATGATCTCCATCAACATTGAGCATCTACATCTTCGACATCTACATGAAGTCTTCTACGACAACCCAAGGTTAGTTTGACCCTTTAAAAGGGGTTCTCACATCTAGGGGAGCTTTGCTCTAAAAATTGAGCTAAAGCATCTTCAAATGATGTGAACACATCAATGCTTTATGTAAAAGTGGTAACCCCACTTGTGCTTAAACGATGAGTATGACCTATGATCAAATGTTCTCATTTGGCTCCTAAGTCAATATACTCATATAAAGATGACCTAGTCATCGACAAATTGTGTGTTAGTTGCTAGAGTTTTGGTTGTGCATGTTTGACACATATTTCATTTGCTATCTTATTGTGTGAGCATGTTGGATGCATGATTTTATCCATTCTAGGACATCCATTTGTTGTTTTGGTCGTTTTGATTTTTTTTGACCAAATGGA
This sequence comes from Triticum timopheevii, assembly GCA_963921465.1. NCBI lineage: Eukaryota > Viridiplantae > Streptophyta > Magnoliopsida > Poales > Poaceae > Triticum > Triticum timopheevii. Next base: position 108,673,214 of record OY997264.1, read on the forward strand.
TGGACAAGAATGCCTAAGTACCTCCCCTAGCTATCTATGCTTTCTTGTCTCAAATTCTATTCATGCTTACATCACAAATTTTGAACAAGTCATTTTCGGACCCTCCGGGTGAGGAGCACTCGGAGCCACCGATCCGTCAAGGGCTAATTTCCAAAACCTTCTAATTGATTTCGGTCAGACCAACTCACTCAAACTCGGTCGAACCGAAAGCATTTAGACTGATCTAGGTTTTCATCTCGGTGAAACCGAGTTGTGATTTTCGGCGTGACCGAAGTGCATAACTGCCTAGCAGTTATCCATCTCGGTGCCACCGAGTTTTACAACTCGGTCCCACCGACAGCGAAGGGGTATATATTCCGAGGGCCGCGCGCGTTGATTCCTCCTTCAAACGTTTTGCCCCCACACCCCTTGCTGCCGTCGCCTTGGTCTCCGGATCGTCGCCGTCGTCGCCTGTGCGCCCTCGCCGCAGGTCTCCGTCGCCGTCAACGGACATCTCCTCCGCGCCGTTGCCGCCGTAGAAAAACTCCACCAAGTTAGGGTGAGTTTTGATCCCACTCGTGCTCCCATCTCCGATTCAATGCACGTTTGGATTGCCTACTATCTTGCCACGATTGAAATCCTCCTGTACACCAGATTAGTTCGTTTGAACTAGATTCGAGTAAAAGTTTTAGGGTTAGGTTTCCGCGGAACACATCTCGGTGAGACCGATTTTATAATTTCGGTATGACCGATTTGGCCTATGGCCATTGCACTGCACCTTTCGGTCCAACCGAGTTGTGCAAAATCGGTGTGACCGAAATGAAGATTCTGTGAAACTCTAGTGTTTTCGGCAGGACCGAAACCCACTTCGGTCAAACCGAAAGTGGTGTGCCAAGCTCCTGTTTAACACTTCGGATTCACCGAACCTTAAACTCGGTCTGACCGAAATGTCTTCTGTGAAAACCTAATACTAGAATTTGAACTCATTTTTTTTTGCAAAAACTTCTGCAGTTTGTGATGACTCTTCTTCTCTGCCTACACCTTATCTATTCACAGGTTGTCAGCCATGTCAGATGCCAGTGACAGTCAGAACAAGTCAGAGACACCCATTGCAGACATTCCAGAGGCAGGCACTAGTCCTGATCCTAGTAGCTCATCTGATGATGGTGAGAGGAGTACACCAAGTGGCTTGCCTCCTGCAGCCACCAGAGCTAGAAAGAAGAGGAATTCAGATGATGAGGATTCAGATTTTGTTGTTGAGGAAGAGGTGACCTCAAAGCCTAAAAGAAAGGTTATTGCCAAAGAGCAACAAGGTCAACAATCTAAGAAGGGCACCAGCAAAGTCAAGCAGTCAACTGTTGCTAAGAAGCTGAATTTGGGAGAGGCAGCTGCAAGCAAAGTGAAGAAAACCTCCAAGAGAAAGAGGATAGTGCATGTTGCAGCAGTAGAGAATGAGGATGAGGAAGCACCCCAGCCTCCTCAGAAGCCGAAGCTCATGGGTGATGCCATTAAGGCTGGAGCCACATCAAAGCCCAAGAAGACCGTTAGAAACATTCCAGCGTCTGAAAAGAACAAGGATGATGTGCCACCAGCTGAGTCAGACGATGAAGGACCAGTTTTGCTGAAACTTCGTCCAAAACTGCCACTCCATGATGATGCTCATCCTCAAGCTGAGGATATGAAGGCAAGGAAAGATAGAGGTCTCAGGCTATGGAGACAAACTGACCCATATGCCGTGAGGAGAAGAACTGCTGTAGATCCCAGATTTCACACCAGAGAGCAGCAGGACTTCTATGAGACCGTGCTGATGGACAAGAAGCCCATAGTCGCAGACACCCGATATGTTGACTGGAAGTACATTGACAGCGAAGAGCACAGAGATTTCTTTCCACATGTGCATGAAAGTTTCACTGCATGTGGCGTTGCAGACTTTGTAGGTCAGAAATTGACCAGTTGGAACGATGAGATGATAATGCAATTCTATGCCACAGCTCACTTCTACCCTGATGGAAAGATTACGTGGATGACTGAAGGTCAAAGGTTTTCTTCTTCTGTTGAAGAATGGGCAGAAATTCTGAATGCTCCAGTGCAACGAGAAGATGATATTGATGTATATGGGATTCCAAAGAAGAATCATGAATCCATGAAGAACATGTACAAAGAGATTCCAGCAGAGGATTTGGGAATCTAGAAGCTCGGCTCAGTCTACTATCTCCAGGCGGGCTTACCTACCACTAATACCATTTTGAGGCATACCTTGATGCCCAAATCTGGAGATGATCGCATGATCAGAGGATACTCTATCAACATGCTGCACATACTTGATGAGAGAGCACCTTTCAAGGTGATGGACTTGATGGTAGAGACCATTAAGAGGACTGCAGCTGACCAGAAAAGGTCATGTGGATTTGCCCCGCAGATTCAGATGCTTATCAATGCCAAGTTTGGCACGGGCACATTCTTGTTGGATAGAGAACATTTACCGTTGCAGCCAGAGCATGAAGACAATGTTGTTGTGATGGATGAGGAGGATCCGACATCTGTTGAAGGTCAAGCCAAGATCGAAGCTGCTAAGAAAGCCAAAGCTGACAAGGAAGCAGCAGCAGCAGCAGCTAAACCAAAGAGTTTCGGAGAGCAAATACTTGAAGCTACTCAAAGGATTGAACAACGCCTAGCCAGCATTGTACAGTCTCAGGAGAGCTTAGAGAGGATTGTTGAGGACAAGATCCACGCTCTGGACGTGAAGCTGACTGAAGTACAAGTGATCGTCAACAAGCTCGAGGCAGACATTGAGGAAGCAAAGCAGGAGAAGGAAGAGCTTATGCGTGAGTTGCAGGATGACTTAGTCCAGGATTCTCATCGACAGACTGCTCCGGTTCCCAAAGGACCCCGATCAGCTGCTATTCCAGTGACTGACACCAGGACTACAGCTTCAGCACCTCCCACAGTTCCAGCAGTTGCTCCAACTCCAGCTCCAGTGACCACTCCTCCAGCACAGACATCAGCTGAAGTCTTCGCCGATGCTGTCATATCCACTCCGACATCAACCCAGACGGGAGCCGCCAGCAGAGTCCACAGTGACGCTTAGCTTTATGCTTTTTCGAACTTTTTGGTAACTTGTTGCCAAAGGGGGAGAAATTGTATAGATCATAGGACTTCGAGAGAGAGAGTGCTGTTGTCTTTGTGCTTTCGTTCTTTCGTTCTTTTGCGGTTTCTTTGAGATACTTTTGGTTTTCGAGACATTCAGTGTGTTTGATACTCCGTTTGATTCTACCTTAATGAGTGCTTGGTCGTACTATGCTTTAATGTGTGCTTAATGCTTATCATATGCCATTCCTATCTCGTATGACCATTTACTCATGTCTTGGTGATTGGGTGCATGCTGTTCATTCTTATCATTTTGTGCGCTCCACCAAGATGTATGTGACATGGAAGAGTGACCCATGATCCTAATCGATTGTGCATTTGCATTCAAACGCAAATCTTAAATAATGCACAAATTTAGGGGGAGCTCTTGCTTATCACATACTTCTCAAAGCGACGATATTATTCATTGATTATATCCTTTGTCGAAGCTTTGATCTATATGTTGTCATCAATTACCAAAAAGGGGGAGATTGAAAGTGCAACTAATCCCCGGGTGGTTTTGGTAATTAATAACAACATATATATCATTGAACTAATAGTTACTTGAGAATCATTTCAGAGAGTTCAGTGATATGGGTATGGCAAGGACTGAAGAAGTGGACCCCCCAAAATGCTAAGGCAAGCATTGGCAAAAGCTCAAGACTCCATTTTTGGTTTAGTGATCCAAGATCACATTGAGTCCATAGGAAAAGCCAATACTATTAAAAGGGGATGAGGTTATGATGATGATCTGGTTGCTCAAGTGCTTAGTGATACATCTCCTAAACTATCAGCAATTTTCACTGCCATATACACTCATAAGTAGTCTCGGTCCCACCGATATTCCAAACTCAGTCACACCGAGATGAACCACCTCAGCCATAAGCCAAATCCTAGAAAACTCGGATTTTCCGATTCTTAACTCGGTCTCACCGAAACATGAGTTGCCAAGCTTCTGTAACCTTCTGTCATCAAATCGGTGTCACCGAGATGATGAAGTCGGTCCCACCGAAACTGGCATGCTCTTGTCATTGCACGAATCGGACTAACCGAGATTGTATTTTCGGTCCCACCGAAAATCCCAACGTTCACATTATTTGAACTATCGGTCTCACCGAGTTGTCCACTTCGGTCCCACCGAGATTGCTCAAATGTGTGTAACGGTTGGATTTTGTGTGGAGGCTATTTATACCCCTCCACCCCCTCTTCATTCGTGGAGAGAGCCATCAGAAAGAACTACCACTCCTACCTTACATTTCTGAGAAGAGAACTACCTACCCTTGTGTTGAGATCAAGTTGCTCCACTCCCACCATATGAATCTTGATCTCTAGCCTTCCCAAGTTGCTTTCCACTCAATCCTTTCTTCCACCACAGCCAAATCAGTGAGGAGAGTTGAGTGTTGGGGAGATTATCATTTGAAGCACAAGAGCAAGGAGTTCATCATCATCTACAACATCTATTACCTTTTGGAGGGTGGTGCCTCCTAGATTGGTTAGGTGTCGCTTGGGAGCCTCCGTCATCGAGATGTGGAGTTGAACCAAGAAGTTTGTAAGGGCAAGGAGATCGCCTACTTCGTGAAGATCTACCCCGAGTAAGGCTAGCCCTCCGTGGGCGTAGGCCATGATGGAATAGACAAGGTTGCTTCTTCGTGGACCCTTCGTGGGTGGAGCCCTCCGTGGACTCGCGCAGCCGTTACCCTCCGTGGGTTGAAGTCTCCATCAACGTGGAAGTACGATAGCACCACCTATCGGAACCACGAGAAAAATCACCGCGTCTCCAAAATTGCGTTTGCTCTTCTCCACCTCTCTTTACTACATGTGCAATTTACTTTCCGCTGCCTATACTCTAGAATTGCATGTGTAGGGTGATGCTTGACTTGATCATAAGTGTGAATCTGCCAAAAACTGTTCTTTGTCAAAAGGCAGAATTTTTATATTGTCAAGTAGTCTAATCACCCCCCCTCTAGACATACTTTCGATCCTACACGTGTGCTTTTAGGTCTTGGGGAGATGCATGTGGTGTTCTTGAGATTTTTGGCTAAATCTGTGCAAGTGGGATCCGTAGGGGCGTCGTAGTGTAGTAATCATGCTCTTTGGATAGTCAAAATAGTTCCGGTTGATCAACGGTAGTACTGATGTAGTCATGCGGAGGTTCTAGATCCAGATCCGCGACTCTTGTCACGGTTTTCGACCCGCGCGGTACTACCGCTCCTCCTGGAGCGGTACTACCGCAGCCTCGCCTGTAACTGGCGCCATGCGGCACTTCCGCACCTTGGTGCGGTACTACCGCTTGGTGCCCGGAAGTAAAAAATTTACTTCCGCCCCACGCGCGGTACTACCGTGCCACCCCGACACGGTACTACCGCGGCTGGAGCGGATGTAATTTTTTACATACACCAGCCCGGTACTACCGTAGATTTATCCAGCGCCCTTTTTCTGTCCAGATCTCGTGCTTATTTGTTTCCTTCAGCTTTGGCCTTTGTCTTTTGCTTGATCCGTCTTGTTTCCCGTGCGTGTTCTTGTGTTTAGTGTCTAGGTGGTGACTCCGGTTCTCTTGCTCGTCGCTCGAACCCCAACCGTGACACAGGGTCAAAGCGACTGCGCAACCCAGATGAAGCTCCAGAAGGGTCATCTGCTTCCCAACGCAGGACCAAGCACACCGCCAACAAGCAGAAGGAGCCCGTCATGGGCATGGATGAGATGCCCCAGGCCGAGTTTGTCATTCGAAGGAAGCTCAATCCCTATGTGAATCCCCGGGCTAACTTGCGAGGCAATGATCTCTTCTGGACCAAGCAGCAGAATCTGATCTATCTGGATGTGATCAAGGCCAAGCAGAACCTCTACGTGGAAGTTCACTGGATTGACATGCATCATATGAGGCGGGACAAGCACCATGGGTACTTTAGAGAGGCCTTGGATCTAGTGGAGCAGTTCGGCATTGAGCACATGCTCACCTTCCACAAGGATTTTGATCCAGAGATCATAGCACAGTTCTTTGCTTCGGTCTACTTCGGCGTCGATGAAGCAAGGACCATGACTTGGATGACCAATGGTCGACGGATGTCTGCTACATGGAAGGAGTTCATCGAGTTGCTTAACGTTCCAGATGAAGGGCTCGACACGCCAGTTGGAGTTCGCCCTCATGCCAACTCTGAGTCTGCCAACAAGAACAAGCTCATGCCATTCCTTGTTCAGAAGACTCTTCCCGGCAAGAAGAAGGTGTGGGTGCTTAACCCCTTCCTTGACATCATGCATCGGCTCTTCCGGAACACCCTCTTCCCGTGCATTGGTGACATGGGCCAGGTGCATGCTTACCTCGTTGACATGATGCTCCTTTGTGAGGAGGCCCGTCCGGCTCAGACTCAGCCGCTTGATGTCTCACATATCATGTGGTGTGAGCTTCAGTTCACCGTGTTCAACTGTAAGGTCCCCATCTATGGGCCTTACCTGTTTCACCTAATCTCCAAGACTTGGGAGAAGCTCTTTCCCAATGATGAGTTTGAAGCTCCAGGCTGGATTCGTCATGAGCCCATCAGGCTCTGCATCAAGCCCCAATGGGCTAACACCACCACTTCTGCTGAGGCTGCCAGGATGGCTGTGGATGAGGAGGAGATTGAGGAGGAAGAAGCTGTTGAGGACCGTTCTGCTTTCACTACTCCCTCTATTGAGCCTTCTTGGGCGAAGAAGCTGAAGATCAAGATGAAGAGGCTTTTCTGCATGCAGGTCCAGGGTCAGTACAAGGCCCATGTTGCTCAGAAGGAGGGTCGCCGTCGCGACAACAGGATCTTGAGGGCGTGCGGCGAGGACGTGGCCAGCGGCTCTGAGAGGCACATCACCCCCGAGGCTGCCTGGATGGCTAAGCAGGGCTACAAGTGGACCGATTTTGAGGAGGAGTACATTCCTGCTGCGGAGTCTGGCGACGAGGAGTCGTTTTCCGCCTGAGCTACCACCTTTCTTGTAGGTGCCCTCTCTGCCTTTTGGGGGTCCCGATGCCAAAGGGGAAGAGAGTGTAGGATTTGCGTGTCGTGTGTTGTGTACTTCGCCGTTCGCTTTGCTTTCCGTCTGTTGAACTTGTTTGCTTTGGTTTGGTTGTGCTCGTGAGACTAAGTTTATCATATGGTGTAAGACATATGCACTCTATCGTACCTTATTACCTTATTGAGCTTATGCTATATCGTGCTATTTATGTTATGCTCATATTTACTATCTTGTTTAGTGTTAGCCTTATCATTGCAAGATATGCTTTGTCTCTAAAATATAGGGGGAGTGGTGATCCTAGTATTCGTGCCATGCAGTCCAAAGCACTTTACTCTCTAGCACGAATCTAGGGGGAGCTCGTCTATATTCTAGAGATGTGGGGTTTGCTTGTGCTATATTCTTTCCGTTTGTGCAAATCCCGTATTGACATCAATCCACCAAAAAGGGGGAGATTGTAAGGGCATTCCTGTCCCTTAGTAGTTTTGGTGATTGATGACAATGCTTTTGCGGACTAGTCGTGTGTATTGAGCTTTTCAGATATATCATGACTAAACACAAGACGATTTGATGCCCCACGAAGATTAGTGAAGACGGCGTTTCTCTACGGTTCTTTTCGGTGGAGTTGAGTCGTAGGAAAGCCGTACTATTAAGAGGGAGTCCGCTTTGGAAAGGTTTGGGTGGAATCTCACGTATACGTCCCTTCTGCACCGCCTTTCCCTTGGCTCTTTGGAGTTTCCTCCGTCTCACCTTGTCTCTGCGAAATGAAGGACTCCGAGTTGCTCTTCTCAGGCTAGCGGTAGTACTGCTCCTCTGAGCGGTACTACCGCAGGAGCCAGCGGTAGTACCGGGCTCCGGCACGATAGTACCGTGGGCCTCAATGGTAGTACCACTCCTTCTAAGCGGTATTGCTATGTGCTCTGGCCTGGCGCTGCTGCGCAAGCGGTAGTAGGGGCGGATGTATTTTTTTACATCCGCTCCCTACGCAGTAGTACCGTGCTACGGCGCGGTAGTACCGTGTTGCCTGGCCAGGTACAGCAGTAGGAGCGGAGGTAGGGGCGGATGTAATTTTTTACATCCGCACCCTTCGTGGTAGTACCGCACCCTGGCTCGCGTAGTACCATGTCGGATTTTCGCATCGATAATATCTCAGCGGAGGTAGTCACGGATGTAATTTTTTACATATGTGCCTATCGTGCCTGGACTGTGGCTGCCCTGCGGTAATACCGCATAGGTTCGTGGTAGTACCGCGCCTGCGGTTCTACCACGCCCTATCTGTGCTCTTCTATTCAGGTTCAGGCTCTACCGCGCCCACGGTAGTACCGCGGCCCGCCGCGGTAGTACTGCAGGCCCGTGCGGTAGTACCGCTCCTGTGGTGCGGTAGTACCGCAGGTCGTGGGCTGAGTGGTGGGTAACGGTTAGAATTGTTCCCCCCCCCCACTATATAAGGGGGTCTTCTTCTCCAAGAAGACTCACCTCTTCCATCTCTAAGCTCCATTGTTGCTCCAAACTCCATTTTCGCCCGATCTCTCTCCCTAGCCAATCAAACTTGTTGATTTGCTCGGGATTGGTTGAGAAGGCCCCGATCTACACGTCCACCAAGAGAAATTTGATTCCCCCCACTAATCCCTAGCGGATCTTGTTACTCTTGGGTGTTTGAGCACCCTAGACAGTTGAGGTCACCTCGGAGCCATAGTCCATTGTGGTGAAGCTTCGTGGTGTCGTTGGGAGCCTCCAATTAAGTTGTGGAGATTGCCCCAACCTTGTTTGTAAAGGTTCGGTCGCCGCCTTCAAGGACACCAATAGTGGAATCACGGCATCTCGCATTGTGTGAGGGCGTGAGGAGAATACGGTGGCCCTAGTGGCTTCTTGGGGAGCATTGTGCCTCCACACCGCTCTAACGGAGACGTACTTCCCCTCAAAAGGAAGGAACTTTGGTAACACATCCTCATCTTCACCGGCTCCACTCTTGGTTATCTCGCGCCTTTACTTTTGCAAGCTTACTTGTGTTATATCCCTTGCTTGCTTGTGTGCTTGTTGTTGTTGCATCATATAGGTTGTTCACCTAGTTGCATATCTAGACAACCTACTTTGATGCAAAGTTTAATTTGGTAAAGAAAAGCTAAAAATTGTTAGTTGCCTATTCACCCCCCCCCCCTCTAGTCAACTATATCGATCCTTTCAGTGCGGATATGGGGCGGCCCGGACACGCCCGGGCGCGTCCGCCTGACAGGCCCGGCCCACCATGGACCCCACAAAGAAAACAATTTGGGCGTCAAGCTAAAACCCTAGCTCACTCTCTCCCTCTCTCGTTCCGTCCACTCCTCTCCCTCTCCGGTTCCGATCCCGTCCACCATGATGAGCAGCACCGGCAGCGAGTCCGGCTCGAAGGTTGACTATGAGGAGGAGATGGCCCTCTACATTGCGCTGGAGCGGTCGAAGGTGGAGACCGACAGCAACTCTGGATTTGGAGCGTCGCCGCACCTCCCGCGCTAGCGCAGCGCGGATGCCGGAGCTGGACCCTCCCGCCCGCACGCAGCGACGCCCAGTTAGCACAGTCTGCGCCTGCCCCGCGTCGTCTTCTTCCCCTGTCGGCCGCTCCTGCATGCGGCCCACACTGGGTGCTTGTGCCCGCGCCTCCGGCCCGCATGCGCACTCTGGAGTCGGAAGCGCGCGCCGCGCTCCGCGAGAGGCAGCGTGCACGGGCGAGGGAGGCGGCGAAGCATTTAGCGTGCCGCCTCCGCGAGACGGAGCCGGATGCCGGTGAGGACGCGCGTCCCCTTGCCTGGGCGTAATGCCGCTCCCTCACGACGGCGGAGACGGAAGCTCGCCGCCTCCAATGGAAGAACGCCAAAGCGCTTCGGCTAGCTATTGAGCAGCCGAAGCGCGAGGCGACTGAGGCAGCGGTGGAGAAGGCTCGGGTGGCAAGGCTGAAGCGGGAGCAGGACAGGGCGATCCGTCGGATGAAGGGGCTCATTGTCCTCTCCGACTCTGATTCCGACGACAGCGACAATTGCACCTCCTCGTCCGACGACCAAGACCCTCCATCAGCCGCGGATGCCGACAGCTACGCCGGCGACTGGAAGGGCAAAGGCCTGGTGAGGAAGTGGTGATTCCGCCCCCCCCCCCCCCCCCCTCGTCCTCAATGTTTATATCGTTTTTAGTTGTAGAAGTTTATGAAGTTGTTCGTGGACGGACTATGATCTTTTGGATGTGGTGAAGTATGTTTATGCCCGTTTGCAGCGGATCTTGTGTTCCTTTGCAGCTTAATTTTGTTGTCCGTCGTTTGATCACGTAGAATAGATCAACGTGTGTATGGGTAGTATGGATATAAGGCGCCGGATATGAGATATGCAGATACAGAATGTCAAATATTGAGAGGCTGGATTTATCAAGTCCGGCTGTAGATGCTCTAATTATTTTGAAACTGAGGGAGTAGTACTAGGACTCTAGGAGTGTGATGCAAATACAGAGAACTAGTTTCATCTAAACAGCTGCAAAAAAAAGAGTCTGAACATAGAAAAGCAAATATAGTGAACAAGTTATCTGCCACACATATCATGGCCCTTCAAGCCAGGCATACTTAGGCCTTGTACAATGCAAATTTTCTTAAGTATCGATGTTTATTTATAAAAGCTAAACGCTTAAAGAACTTAATTTGTTTCATCAAGCACCTTTCTAAACACTTTGTATTGTAGCGAACCGACCTGTGGTTAGATGGTTAGAGGGAAAGTTGTATCCCCTGTCCATCAAGTCAAGTCCTGGTGCTCGTATTATTTCTGGATTTATTTCAGGATTTCCGGCGATGCGTTTTCAGTGGGAGGGGACGTTCCCGTCGACGACGAGGCGCCTACAGCGACTTCGTAAATCTCAAAATGATATACCGGCTCAGTCTTTCGGAGATGCTCATAGTGATAGGACGTGCGTATGTACGTTCATAAGGGTGAATGTATACGCGTATGTATGAGCGCTTGCGTCTGTACTGTGTTAAAAAAACACTTTGTATTGTACTACATGGCCTAGAAAGATGCCCATTTAACTGACGCAAACCCAATGTTGACCAAGCAAAATCGCGTCTGCTGGCAGAACAGTCATGTACACCCAGACAAGTTGGCGCCAGTTTCAGTATCCCGCCCCTGTGCCGCTCGTCACACGTGAAACGGCTCCAGCGAGCCGTCGACCAAGCCTGCGCCGCAGCTTCCATCTTCACCGTCGTCGTCCTCCTCGCATCCGTTCAGCCACGTGAGGTTCTTGGGGTCCTCCCGCAGCAGCATGGCGTCGTACCGCGTGCTCGGGAACGCGTCCGGCGCGGCGACCGCGACCGCGATCTTGTCTTTCTCAATCTCAGCCGTGGACCGCCGCCGGCCCCTGGCGTCCGAGACCGTGGCCGCGGACCCTAGGCTGCTTCCCGACGCTACGGATCGGGCGCTCCGCTGCTGGGCGCCGTCGTTCACCGTGAGCTTCCCAGAGTCGCTCTTTGTGAGACAGCGGCGCGTGCTCGCGACGGATGAGCCGAAACCCACGGTTCGACGGGCTGGGGCCTTCTCGTCGTCGTGGACCTTTCGGCCGTCGACGCCGCTCGCTGATAATCTTTTGCTGGCTAACAAGTCCCCTCTCGGCGCGATCCGGGAGGCAGCGCTCGCCGGGGACGTGCTCATCGCGGCCGTGCCGTTGCCGTGGCTCCTCTGCTTCACGGTCGTCGGCACGGGTCGCGTCTTGACCATACTGGGCGGCACGGCATGAGCCGTTGACATTGCATCATGACTCAGCTGGCCCGCGAACCTCGAACGTGCCACGGCGTTGGCGCCACGTCTGGTCAGCGCCGGTTGCTCTGACGCCGCTCTGGTGGTTGACTTGGGGCTGGAGGCACCGGTCGTGGGAGCGCGTGGCCGCGCGGTACTCGGCGACGACGGTCCCTTGGGTTGGCTGGCGGCACCGGAGCCGTAGGACAGCCGTCGTCCGAGTGTTTTATCCTGGGGAGGGGGCCGACAGGCGGCAGCAGCGGCTGGCGGGCGGGGGCTCGTCGCCGGCGTCGATTTCCCGGACGCGCTGCTCGTGGCTTTGACCGACGACGAAGACGCCGACGACAGAGTCCTCCTGACGTGCGGCGGGCGACCCGAGGACGCGAGCACCGTCGTGTTGAGCGAGCTGCTCCCCTTGTCCCGGCGTGCCCGGGAGAGCTGCACCATGAATGACCAGAGACCACTAAGCTTTTTGTCTGATCTTTACGTCAAGAAAAACTGGAAACGCGGACGGACATACGTACCGGCGAATTGCTCTTGGCGTGCGACGCCGATGTAGCTCTTGTTAGCCGGCTCAGCGCCGGGGAGCACGAGAGAGGCGTCGCCGGAGGAGTCAGGAGCCTATGAAGAAGCATGAATCGAAACGGACGTCAGAGAAATAGGTACTACAAGTAGTGCGATGTTTGCCATAGGCAGCTGAATTGAATGCCATTTGGCATTCATCATCACGTTTTATCTTACCAGTCATAGTCATGCTTCCCGATCTCGGCCCTGAGCTTGGCCTTTCCCCTCTGATCGGCGGCCCCTGCAGCATTGCAGAACCACTCGTTACATCAGCATCAGAGAAGCAGCAAAGAAGACGCTGGAGATAACTCAGGAACAGGTGCTTACTCTCATCGGTTTGGCCGGAGAGGGCGGAGAAGAACTCGATGCTCTCGTCCTTGGCAGCGCCGCGGTGGCGCAGCAGGAGCTGCACCACCGCGGCGGATGCCGACGCCTTCTTCGTCGTCCTCGGATGCGGATCACAGGGGAGCCTGCTGCTCATTCTTTTGGTTGCTTTCTTCTGTTCTCTCTGCAGTGTTTGTTGCAACGGACAGACGATTCTTGGTCGTGTTGCCGGGATGAGCACAATTGACTGATATGACAATGGAAGGGGGCTGCAACTCGCCTAGTTAGCTAGAGGCTAGAGCTCGTAATGCAGCCGCTGTCTTAAGTCACAAACTGTTTTCAGCTTTTCTATAAATAAAATTCCACTACAGAGGTCAACCCGTTATGAATCCATCCTGGAAATGTCCTTCATACTCCAGACTCACCAGACGTGCAAAGCACCCAAGATTCCCAAAAATAAATAAATAATACTACTGTAGTATATAGTACCGACGCGCTGATCAAAATGAGAAGAGCATTTCGAATAACCAAGCACATATGCAAACATGTTCTAAAAAAATGCACATATGCAAACACAATTGACACATTTATCTTACGGAATTGAAGAACATTTATTTGTTTTGAGAATCTAACACATTTTTTACTAGTTCAGGGAAACAAATTATGGATACTTGATTCAGTAATGAGTCCCTCTCCCCCCCTAAAAGAGAGCACATCTCATTATTATCTTTGATAACCATATGTGAATCATTTTCTACACACTGAACAATCGGTACAGCCGCGCTGGTACATGACCCATAAGTCCAAAAATGTACATACAGTATCTGTACTATAACAACAGACAACGTACCACGTCATTACGGCTGCACACCAGAAACCGAACTGCCTCTCTACAGTTGTAAACACACAGGTTTTGATACTATGAACATTGGACACCAAAAGAAGGTGGCACACACATCGCATAAAATGCAACTAATTCCCCAACCACTCGAAGCAACGGCAGAGGCCCCAGCAAAACCTCGAAGGGTAGTCCCGTACGAAAACATCCCTGCCATATCCAACAACATAGAAGCTAAAAGATCGCTTACGATGCGACATTGTGACACGGGTTACGGGCACGACCGAGATGATGTGTCTCTCTGAAATGACTATTGCGGATGGTGGAACTGGCAGCCGGCTAGCAACAACCTCCGAGGACAACTGGTTGAGTGGGTATGAATCGCCAAAGAAAGCAGGAGTGCATTGGTATGCCTGTGTGTTGCATAGCTGCACCCCTTTCGCTCCGTGGAAAACTTCGTCAGGGACCGAACCAGTTTCTGCTGTTGCACTAACTTTTCTCGCTGTAAGCGTCTCCCTGGAAACAAAAGAAATTGCAAGTCAGACCAAGAGAGAACGGGGCACTCAAACAACTATGCAATGTAGTCCTTTCTTCTTCAGTTACCAAAGAAGTGCCAATAGTAGCTTGTCAATTATGGTGTCAATATTATCACAAACCATAAACCCTTGCTTACTGAGGAAAACAATTGTACAAGGCTACTCAGTATATCTCATGCTTTTCTGGTACATACTGCCCTACTGGTTTGCTGATAAATAAATAAAATGGCATAATAAAAAAACTACAAGGTATGAGTTAGTTTTGCAATTACGACTCACTGGAGGTTTTTATCTATAGACGCTCTACTAGATACGAGTGCATTCAGCGAAGAATAAAATATTACTAAACTACTAAAGAAAACATATAACATGTCAAGAAAGTACTCCCTCCGTTCCATAATTCTTGTCATGGTTTTAGTTTAAATTTGAACTAAAACAATGACAAGAATTATGAAATGGAGGGAGTATATTTTATGTACAACAGTCTGCAGTAGAATAGGACTGAACTGAACGCAAAAATAAAGCATTGATTAATATCTCAAACGTTCATGAAAGCTTTTAAAACCAAACAGACTACTGAACTGCTATAACAGTTTTCCGTGATAGTTAACATTGTAGCAACATGATAGGTTCGACAAAGGCACTTACTAGTAACACATCTGTTTAAGTATATACAATATATCTTTTGGTTCTCTATTCTGTGGTCACTTGTCTAAATAAAAACTGATGGACTATCTTCAGAAAAATATGAATTAAATTACCATCGAACGCGAGCAATGCTTTGTGTAAGAAGGGAACCGCAGCCATTACATGTCCGGCATGTTACTAGGCCACGGGATCCACATTCTGTGCAGGGCAACACTCCTTGACCATTGCACATCCAACATCTGTGACAAAGGATGACATACAAGCCTATCAATATCTGAAACAGAAACAGAAGTGGTGTATGTGTTACCCTAGTTATGTACTTACTATGTTATGACAACAAAAGAGCTTCACTTATGGCACACTTGTATTCTGAGTTGAAGTGAATTACATATTGAAATACTCAATAAAGAGAAGCGGTGGAACTAACACTGAATCAGATTCATCTTGCTGAGCGAGTGAACCCCTCCCAAGACAAACACTGCACTGAGTCATTTGATTTGCCATGTAAAACCCGTACTGCCGACCAGGATTGCAAGTAGGACATGGTACCTTTCCACGACCCTCGCAATCTGTCAGAAACATCAGATCAGGGAAACTGAAATATTTTCAAAATCAGAAAGGCAGTGACGGATAAACTACGATATTTACCCTGCCAAAATTACAAAAGCAGATTAATGAGAAAAAAGAACACTGACTAAACGTGCCCTATGTCCTAACTCCTAACAACTTTAAAGTAAGCCAAGACTAGTTAGGGTTCCAGAATAAGCAGAAAATAAACATTTAATTAGAAGGAAGTTCACCCTGTTTATTTCTTCTAGTTAGAACTGAGAAGACACCATCTTGGGTCCACAGCTATTGCAGTCAACAAGGATTAGTGGGAAAAGCTTATAGGCGGCAATATGATTAAGTTATATATTTTTTGACTTATATATCGTACATCACTCAACAAGTCTATATGAATGCTTTAAAAAATACAAGTCTATATGGATCATGTCCATTTCTTTTGAATGAAGTGCATCCTAGGTCCTCGAACTATTTCGAAGATGTCATGTAGGTCCTCAAACTATGAAAAGTGTTATCTAGGTCCTCAAAAATCCTTGAAGTGCAATAAGTGTGTATATATGTGACACCTCTGAAATAGTTCAAGGATCTACATGACACATTTGAAATAGTTTGAGGACCTGGATGACACACATATTGCACTTTGAGGACCTAAATGACGGTTTTCATAGTTCGAGGACCTACTTGGCACCTCTAAAATAGTTTAAGGACCTATGATGCACTTCACTCATTTCTTTTCAACACATATAGATGAGCAAGGCGTCGCACTACTGGTCCATGAGATGAATGTTCCCATTAAAAGTATGAGTTAGGATAGTTGTCAGTTCCTATGTCATGTCTAGCGAACAGTGTATTTATGGGTTTCTTTTTTCTAAAGGTTTTCTCCAAGATTGTGAACTTCCCATCATGAGGCAGCTTAAGATTCCAAACTGTATTTGAGTTGAATTGGCACTTACTGTACATGCTAAAAATAGTACAAGTAGACATTTCAACTCTTATGTTATGATCTATGATCCCTAGATCATAACAGGGTAACTATGGCTGGGAAGATAGCCAAGACTGCCACTTGGCTTGATTGGGGTGAGGTTAACCATAAATGGGGGAAAGGAACTCCAGGGGAAAGTTAGATAATTTGCACACGGTACCTAACTTCATACATAGCTGCATGTCGGTTGGGACTCATAAAGTTGGAACTAAACAACACTGAACACTCTTACCTCTACTTATCTCAAACTGAAATCTAATCTCTAGGCAATCGATGATTTCCACTGCCACCTAGGCACATCTGGCCGGTTGTAGGGCCCAAGGCCACATCCCTGACTTCTACTTAACATAACACATAAGAGGGGGGGAAGGTAAAATCATGATATAGGAACATAAAAAGGTATCCTCACCAAGTAAAAAAGGCAAAACGAATGTTGTATTATGGCCAAAACAATTGAAAGCAAATTACGTGTGACTACATGATGTTCTGCTAAATGAATGCCATACCTGAGCACTTCTCAGTAACTTGTGAATGAGGAATCTTGACCCTTACTTCTTTCTCTGGTACAAAGAGCGGAGGAAACTCGGACCTCAAATCTAGTTCCCACACACCAAGGACAGGGCCCTTGTCTCTCCCATCTACTTCCCCACCATGATAGGGTTCCCTTTCTAATATGGCGTCTCTTTGCTCGATGAAGGTTTCCAAGGTACCAACGTATACGTCGCAGCAGTCCTTGATGGATGTAATCTTCCATGTCCGAGCAGGCCGGCTTCCCCAACAACATCGATGCCCAACATGTTCGATTAGCATCTGCCGGACCTCCACCTCATCCAGTACCTCCCTATCAGAAAATTCCAACATTCAGAAAAAATGTGAAAGTTTAGCATTCATGGCTCCGGGACTGTGTCTGCGCGCTGCTAATTATCGCTCGGCAACACAACCATTTAGACAATTTTGACAAGGACCGGACTCACCTCCTGATGCCCTGAGAAGGCTGGTAATCACCGCCGTACGGGTCCGGCCCTTGGGGAACAATCGCCAAACCTTTACGGTGTAGAATGAACGCCCTTAGCTGTGACAATTACAATGGGGCAAAATGGTACAGTAGAAATGAGGAAGTAGCAGCGAGGATTACCATGCGTATGCGGAGGAGTGGAAGCAGTTGACGGGGATGGGGGGAGGACGGCGCTGTGGATTGACGGTGGGTAGACGGCGTCGTGGTGAGGATTGGGCGCCGGGGGGTAGTAGTCGGAGGAGGCGGACTTGACCTCGGCAGCGCCGACCTCCGCCCACCCTCCTCCGCCATCGCGCAGCGCCGACGAGCTGCCCCGCCCCAGGTGCCGGTACTGCTGCTGGTGCTCCGCCGCTGAAACGAAATCCACACCGTAATAAGGGATGAGATCGCAGAGCGGGGTCAGATGTGTGGGTCAGTTGGTTCGATGGCGAATGGAGAAGAAACCTGGCGACGAAGGTGAGAGAAGAGGGCGCCGCGGCTCGTCCTCCTCGCCGGCCTCGCGCTCCGCCTCCATGGTTATCGATGCCGCCGATTCGTTTGGATCCGCGGGCTGGGATGGGCTGGTAGAGAGCGGGAGGAAATGGCCGAGATTATTGCAGCCTGCTCAGCCATGGTCGCGAAGGAAGGAGCAGGTCAAATCCTGCCTCCTTCCGGGAACTGCCTCCTCCTCCCGGTCACATCAAATCGCTGACCCAATGCGACGACGACGACGAGTCGACGACCGGAGAACATATACAGAGAACATGAAGCTTCCTTCGCGACAACATTATAGAACATATACAGTGACATCAATGCTTAGTACTACTCCTGCCAGGGTATGAAGTGCAAATAACAATGGGAAAATATATATATATTTCACAGTCCCCTCCCCCTCCCCTCCCGAGTCGCCCCTCGCGTGGGCGGCCGGGAGGCCCCAGATCCCGTCGACCGGTCCTCCCTCTCTCCTCCTCCTCCTCCCTCGCCGCCGCCCAAGGGCGCGGCCAGGCGAAGCCTGCCGTCGCCGGCGGCGGCGGGGACTCGGGCCCTCTCGCTCGGGTGGGGCTGGCGCGGGCCGGCGCCCCCGGGCCGGAGCGTGGCGGCGGGCGGGACGCCACGGCGGGTGGTGGCGGCGCCTCGGCGACTTCGCTCCCCCGCGGCAAACGGCCTCGCGATCTTGTGCGTCGCGGTTGCCAGGGACGGCGGCGGCGTGGCCGGATCGGTTCGCGACGGCGCGGCCGGATCTATGCCCATGCGTGGGCCTTGATCGCTGGATTGCCGTCGGCACGGTGGCGGGTGCGACTCGTCGGCAGCTGGGCAGATCCGTCGGGATTCTACCCTTGTCTAGTCCTTGACATCGCGGGCAACTCCAGGGGAAACCCTCGATGGCGGCGCTTTTGCGTCGTAGTCCCTCTTTAAGGCATCGTTTTGGAGTTTACTCCGGTTGAAGGGACTAGCGACGTCGGCGGCGCACGTCTGGTGGAGCAACTGCCGATGAAAGTCGCGCCGACTACGGTCATGACGGACGATGGCGGCGTCTTTGATGTCGTTCCCTTGTCGAGGCATCGTCGTTGCAGTCTGCGTCATCAGGCTTGGGATGCTTCGGAGGAAACCCTAGATCTGGGTCTTCCGGATCGGATGATGATGGCGTTTTATCGCTTTCCCTCCTGGGGGCATCGTTTTGGAGCAAGTGATGGCTGGGGGATGGTGGAGCGGTGCTTCATCTCACACATTGATGGCGGCGGTTATCGGCGGCATGGCGCTGTGGAGGCTCGGCGTCCGATGCGCGGGATGGACTCGCGCAGGAGGAGGTAGCTGTCTGGCGTCATGATGACGCCGATGGCTGAGTGGCCAGACAAGGTAGATGCCTCAATATGATCTGAAGACGGACCTGTGGAAGATGGCGGCGACGACACACGAGTGCGTCTGACCGGATTGTGCCCCAGACCCGGTATGTGGCTCGGCTGGGGCTTCCGGCTTTTGATGTTAGGCTTAGGTGAGTGGTCTGAGTGGCCCAGCTAGCACCCCTTCATCGTATGGATAGGAGTAGCGGCATATGTTACCGAGATGGTGGATTCAGACAAATTGTTGTAATACTTTGTAAGGTCCTCGAGAATAATCAATAAAGTGGCTGTACCCAGATGCAGAGGCCGAGGGTCATCCTCCTTTTCTAAAAAAAAAATATTTTTCACAGTAATGACACAAAATTAACCTACTCTCTCCGTTTTCTTTTACTCCGCATATAAGATTTGGTCAAAGTCAAACTACGCAAAGTTTGACCAAATTTATATAAAGAAATATGAACATCTACAATACTAAAACTATATAGTATGAAAATATGTTTCGTGGTGCATATGATAATATTGATCTCATATTGTGATTGTTTATATTTTTTAATATAAAGTTAGTCAAACTCTATAAAAGCAGCTTGACTTTGACCAAACTTTATATGCGGACTAAAAAGAAACGGAGGGAATACTATGCATAGAATTTCACATGCTAATTGCGCATACACTTTTAGGAAAACTATTGGCAATTTTGTTAAAAAAACTGCAAAAAAAAAGGAGCTATTCACATAACTTGTCACTTTTCTCCTTTTGATGTGCATCTTGGGTTTGGTTCAACTTCATCATCTACTCCCTCTATAAGAAATATAAGAGCATTTAGATCACTAGTTTATGCAATATTGTTGTAATGAAAACAATTTATGATTAGGCGCGGTATCATATTTGAGCTTAGTGGTGGTACGTGCGACAGCAAAGATTGAGATGTACACCCATAAAAGTGACACAATGATGTTTCTTGTAATAGGTTCGTCTGCCTTGACAGAGTGCAACCTATTTCTTTGTTAGCAAGGTGACGAGGGTGCCGCACATGAATGCGGCGACCGGTTGGGATCTTGTCACCTGGTGGGTGCATGGCTCCAGTACGACCACTCGAGCCGGGAGTCGGCCCGGGTGGCAGCAGCTTGGGAAACACAGGAGGGGGCCATCAACACGTGACATGGTCCTTTTTTTTTGCGGGTGAAAAAAACTTGTATTACTCAATCTCCAAACTTGCGGGTGAAAAACACGTGACATGGTCCAACACGACCATAGGGCACAAACCTACCAACGGTCTGACCCGGGGCATGTAATGTAATGTTAGTATGATCAAGGATATGAGGCAGGCTACGGGCTTTCTCGGGGCATCCAACACGTTTTATATCATCCTAGAGGTAGGGTTCTCACCTGCCACCATATTCCTCCTCTCCGCAGCCAGGCCGAGATATTGTATCCCAAGAAACAAGTCGAGCACTCGAATAATACAACCACCAAAGGCAGGAGTAGAGTCTTACTTCCTTCACGAGGGCCTGAAACCTGGGTAAATTCCCTGCTTCGTGCCTTACCATCTCGATCCGCCATTCGCACACCCCTCCGAACAAATACGTCGATGTTCAACGACACTGGCGGTCTCAAATCATCGATAATTGATGCACCGGGTAGGGGATGTACACGTGGATCTGACTGATTGAATCGGGATGGCTTCCATGTCCGTCATGGTTTGCGGCTCCATGTGTTTCTTCGCCAACACGATGGGGCATCTAGCCCTAGCCGCGTCCTTCCCTGAGGGTCAGGCTCTCTGCTTCGGGCACCTAGACTTCGTCATCGTCAGCGCGGGTGAGTTGTAGTTGCACAACAAGTCACTTGATTGCTCACCATGCTCGATCCCTCGTCACACTACTTGGCACTGATGGCGGAGGCATGGCTCCAGCCAATCCAAGTATCATTGAGCACTCCGGTCTTAGGACAAGAGATGGCAGATGCTCTTGTCGCCGCCTCAAACAAGATATTCCATGGTACATGTAGAAGGACAAGTTATGGCTGTGCAATCGCGATAGATTGATCGGTGCACCAGGCACGTATATATAAGTACAGAGGTGGGCCACAACCTCAACTATACAAGGAAAACAGGAGGTGGGCCCTACACACACATATACACGTACACAATATACTCAACACCCCCCCGCAGTCGAAGCGGCGCCAGTGACGCAGAGACTGGAACGAAACTCCTCAAAGGTGGAAGTCGGCAGTCCCTTCGTCATCACATCAGCGAACTGCTGAGCAGTCGGCACATGGAGAACCCGCATGCGTCCAAGAGCCACCTGCTCGCACACAAAGTGAATGTCCAGCTCGATGTGTTTCGTCCGGCGATGATGAACGGGGTTGGCGGAGAGGTACACCGCAGAGACGTTGTCGCAGTAGACAACTGTAGCCTGGGAGACATCGTGATGTAGCTCCTGAAGTAACTGTCGAAGCCAGGTGCACTCGGCGACAGCGTTGGCCACAGCTCGGTACTCAGCCTCCGCGCTAGAGCGCGAAACCGTGGGTTGTCGCTTGGACGACCACGAGACGAGGGAAGGACCGAGGTAGACGCAGTAGCCAGAGGTGGATCGACGAGTGTCGGGGCAGCCGGCCCAGTCTGCATCGGAGTAAGCCACCATCTCCAGAGAAGTGGACGCCGTGAGTGTCAACCCAAGGGACATCGTGCCGCGGATGTAGCGAAGGATCCGCTTCACGAGAGTCCAGTGAGAGTCACGAGGGGCGTGCATGTGGAGACACACCTGCTGGACAGCATACTGAAGATCTGGTCTGGTGAGAGTCAAGTACTGTAGAGCGCCGACAATAGACCGGTAGAATGGAGCATCCGACGCAGGCGAACCCTCAAGAGCAGAAACCTTGGCCTTCGTGTCAACAGGAGTAGCAACCGGATGGCAGTTGAGCATGCCAGCGCGCTCAAGAAGCTCATGGGCATACTTCTATTGATGAAGAAAGAAACCGTCCGGACGCCGAACGACCTCAATGCCAAGGAAATAATGGAGAGCACCCAGGTCCTTGATAGCAAACTCGTCACGCAGCCGGAGAGTAATCTGCTGAAGAACGGCTGCGGAGGAGGCTGTCAGGATGATGTCGTCGACGTAAAGCAGCAAATATGCAGTCGTGTCACCGTGGCGATAGACAAACAGTGAGGCGTCCGAGCGAGTGACGCTGAAGCCCAGTGTCTGAAGAAACCTGGCGATCCGCTGGTACCAGGCGCGGGGTGCCTGCTTGAGCCCATAAAGAGAGCGCGACAGCAGGCACACATGGCCGGGGAATGAGGCGTCGACGAAACCGGTGGGTTTCTCACAAAACACCTGCTCCTCAAGATGGCCGTGGAGGAAGGCGTTGGAGACATCCATCTGGTGAACGGGCCAGCCGCGAGAAACGGCGAGCTGGAGGACAGTGCGGATCATGCCCGGTTTGACAACCGGGGCGAACGTCTCCGTGAAATCAACTCCAGCGCGCTGGCGGAAACCGCGGACCACCCAGCGAGCCTTGTAGCGCTCAAGTGAACCGTCTGAGCGGGTCTTATGACGGAAGACCCACTTGCCGGTAATGACGTTGGCGCGAGGAGGCCGGGGAACCAGAGTCCAGGTGCGGTTCCGTTGGAGAGCGTCGAACTCTTCCTGCATCGCCGCAAGCCAGTGATGATCACGGAGGGCGGCGCGGGCGGACGTAGGAATGGGTGACGGCTCCGCGGCAGAGGCGGCGAGGACGTACTCGTCACGCGAGTACCGGAGGCTCGGGCAGTGAATGCCGGCGCGAGCACGGGTGACAGGACCGGACGGGGCCACCGCGGCCGGCGAGGCGGCGGGCGAGGCGGCCGGCGAGGAGGCCGGCATCACAGCCGGCGTCGCGGCCGGCGAGAGAGCTGGCAAGGCAGCCGACGACGGGGCCGGCGAGGCGGCCGGCGGTGAGGCCGTCGAGGCGGTCGACGAGACGGCCGGCGTCGGGGCGGCGGAGGAGGCGCCCGACCCCGCGGCGCCCGAGTCGGGGGCGGCGGGTGAAGGCGGGGCGCCGGCCGCAACGGCAGGGCCGGCCGTGGAGGGCGCCGGCAGGAGGGCCCGTGGACCGCCAAAGCCCGGAGGCGGTCCACGAACCAGGCGTGCTCGTCCACCTGACGAGGTCGTCGAAGGGCCGCCGGTGGCCGGCGGTGACGAGACGACGAGGGGTGCCTGCTGCTGAAATGGGAAGACCATCTCATCAAAGTAAACGTGTCGGGAGGTGAAAACACGGTGAGAGATTGGATCGTAGCAGCGGTAGCCCTTAGTGTTAGGTGGGTAGCCGAGAAAGATGCAGGCGACGGAGCGGGGTGCGAGCTTATGAGACGCAGTGGCAGCGATGCTAGGGTAGCACAGGCAACCGAAAATGCGAAGCCCTTCATAAGAGGGTGGTGCACCGAAGAGAAGGTGGTGAGGTGTAAAGTTCCCGCGAGTACGACATGGACGGATGTTTATGAGGAGGGAAGCGGTGGCTAGAGCGTGAGGCCAAAAGCGCGGGGGCACATTGGCGTGAAAGAGAAGAGTCCGAACGCAGTCATTAAGAGTGCGAAGGATGCGCTCAGCACGACCGTTCTGCTGCGAGGTGTACGGGCAAGTGAGACGAAAAATCATGCCATGTGTGGCGAGAAGATCGCGGACAGCGGTGTTGTCAAATTCCTTCCCGTTGTCTGTCTGCAACGCAAGAATGGGCCGGCCAAACTGCATACGGACATAAGAGTAGAAACCGACAAGGGTGGAGATAACGTCCGACTTGCGGCGCAACGGGAAGGTCCACACATAATGCGAAAAATCATCAAGGATGACAAGGTAATAAAGAAAGCCCGTATTACTTGCAACAGGAGATGTCCAAACATCACTATGAATCAACTCAAACGGGTACGATGCAACAAAGGAAGAAGCCCTAAACGGAAGACGAGCATGTTTGCCAAGGCAGCATGCATGACACGAGTGATCCTCGTTCTTATTACACGTGAAAGAAAAACTCCGAAGTATGTGGCGAAGGGTGGCATGATTAGGATGACCCAAGCGAGTGTGCCAGAGATCCACTCCGGTGGCGAGAGCGACAGGGGCGGCGGAAGTGGTGGAGGCGGCGGAGTGAACCGGGTAGAGCTCGTCGGGGCTGTCACATCGGTGGAGCACCATCCGCGTGCGAGCGTCCTTAACAGAAAAACCACATTCGTCAAATTCAACGGTCACCGGATTTTCACGTGTAAGAGAACGAACGGAAACAAGATTTTTAATAAGATCAGGAGAAACAAGAATATTAGACATGGATATAGGAGTGGAGTTAGACAGAAAATATGTATGTCCAATATGGGTGATGGGAAGAGAAGAACCGTCACCGACGGTGATGCGGTTGGAGGTGTGGACAGGGTGAGCAGTATGGAGGTTACCGGGGTACGCCGCCATATGAGCGGTGGCGCCACTGTCCATGTACCAATCGCCGCCGCCGGTGTAGCTGGACGGGGAGGGGGCGGTGTGGAGAGCCGCCAGGAGAGCCGGGTCCCACGGCGCCGGCGGAAGAGACGGCACAGACGTCAGGGGCAGCAGCGGCGGCCCGCCTGGCGGCGGCTGCTGCCCGTAGGGCGCCGCATAGGGCTGCAGCGCGGCGTAATACGCCTAGTGTGACGGAGGCCGAGTGCCGAGAAGACCCGGAGTAGGAGCCCGTGGAACCGGCATGGAATAGGCATGGACGACGCCGGTCCACGGGTTCTGACCGGCGTACCACGGGGCCGCCGGCTGAGGAGCCGGCTGCTGCTGGCGTGGCGCTCCTCCCTGAGCACCGCCGCCGCCGCCGCCTCCCTGCTTGCGGCCACCCCGGCGGCCGCCGCGACGGCCTCCCCCATTGCCCGCCCGCTGGGGCGGCGGAAAGGGGGTGGGTGGGGCGGGCGGGAAGCCCGGCGGGAAGGCGGGCGCCGCCTGCAGGGGCGGCGTCGGGCGGGACGGTGGCGGGGCCGAACCCCCACGTGTGCCGGCAACGAGGGCGGTGTGGGTGGCGCGCGTCCTGGCCGCCCGCATCCGGCGTTCCTCCAGCTTGAGGTACGCGACCACCTTGCCAAAGGTGGGCTCCGGGATGAGGGTGAGGTTGGAGGCGGCGTTCCCGAAGTCCTCGTTGAGGCCGCCGGAGAGGGTGCTGATGAGGAGCTCGTCGCCGATCTTCTCCCCCAGATCACGGAGCTCATCGGCGAGCTTCTTGAGACGCATGCAAAAATCATCGATGGACGAGTCAAGTTGCTGGCACCCGTAAAACTCACCATAGAGGAGGACCTTGCGCTGCAGCCGATTGTCGGTGAAGAGGCCGTTGAGCTTGGTCCAGACCGCATAGGCGTCGTCCTCGTTGTTCACCATGGTGTGGAAGATGTCGCTGGAGATGGTGAGGTAGAACCAGCGAATGATGGTGGCGTCGAGGATCATCCACTCCTCGTCATGGATCATGAGCGCGGAGTCCACGGTGCCGTCCACGTGGCCGTGAAGAAGGTACTCACGGAACACGAGCGAAAAATACCGCTTCCACACGGAGTAGGAGGCGGTGGTGTGGTCAAGCTTGACCGGGACGCGCTCATGGATGTTGAGGTCGCGGACGAGGGTGACGTCGGGACCGGCGAACGGGTTGGAGACGGTAGAGGAGGAGGAGCTCATGATGGCGGCGGTGGTCGGGTTGGGGCGCGGCGCGGGTTACAGGGGGGTGCGCGGCGCGGGTTACAGAGAGGGAGAGGGAGCGGCGCGGGTTGGGAGGGGGTGGTGGGCGGCGCGGGTGGGGATGGGAGAGAGGTGCGGCGCGGAGAAGGGAGGGAGCGGAAGCGGTGCGGCGGCGGCGGCCTCGGGGAAGGAGGCGGCGGCGGCAGCGGGCGGGGCGGGCGGTTGAAGGCGGCGGTGACCAGGGGCGGCGGCGGCGGCCTAGGGGAGGGCGGCGGCGGCGGCGGCTGGTGACGGCGGCGTGAGGCGGCGGCGGCGGCGGCGGCGGCAGCGGCGGCGGCGGCGGCGGCGGCTAGGGTTAGGATCTTGCTGCGATAGATACCATGTAGAAGGACAAGTTATGGCTGTGCAATCGCGATAGATTGATCGGTGCACCAGGCATGTATATATAAGTACAGAGGTGGGCCACAACCTCAACTATACAAGGAAAACAGGAGGTGGACCCTACACACACATATACACGTACACAATATACTCAACAGTACACATCCTATGTCGTTCAAGAACCCGACGTGGTATATGCGAGTGCCACTTTTGTCCTCGATGACACAAACAACTACTCCCTCCGTTCGAAAATACTTGTCATCAAAATGGATAAAAAAAGGGTGTATCTAAAACTAAAATGCGTCTAGATACATCCCCTTTTATTCATTTTGATGACAAGTATTTCCGGACGAAGGGAGTACGAGATCCAGCGGAGAAGTCCGAAGTGCCACAGTTCCTAAAATGTTCTAAGGTTTCGGTCACGGTTCATAAAGTTTAGTTGTACTCTTTTCAAGACATCCTTAGCTAGGATCTGATGTGCGGGATCTGCTTTCTGGATGCTTATCCGGGATACCATCAGACCAAAGATGTAAGGAGACAAGATCAAGACATCCTTCGTCACTCCCTTTGGCACTTTGTACCTCGATCCCTTTGGTATGAGGAATGCGGGCGCCACGTATCATACATAAGTGCTTCATTGCATTCAGAAGTGCTTCCACAAGCAGATTGGGAAGAACCTGCAAGCTTACGTCACGCTGTACATGATCCACTGTTCTCTCATTATTATTTCTCATAACCAAATGTGAATTATTTTCTGCACATCGAACAATCGGCACAATCTCGCTGTACATGATCCACAAGCCCAAAATGTACACACAGAAGTTTTTGTACTGTAACACTACAGATAACGCAGCACATCTTTACTGTTACACACCAGAAATCACACTGCCTCTCCACAGTTACACACAGGTTTTGATAGTATGAACATTGGACAACTAAAGAAGGTGGCACACACATGAACTAGTTCCCCAACCATTCGAAGCAACGGCAAAGGCCCCAGCAAAACTTCGAAGGATAGTCCCGTATGAAAACATCCCTGCCATAGCCGACGACATAGAAGCTAAAAGACCGCTTACGGTGTGACATTGTGACACGTGTTACGGGCACGACCGAGATGATGTGCCTCTCCGAAATGACTCTTGCGGATGGTGGAACTGGCAGCCGGCTAGCGACAATCTCCGACGAGAACTGGTTGAGTGGGTATGAATCGGCAAAGAAAGCAGGAGTGCATTGGTATGCCTGTATGTTGCATAATTGCACCCCTTGCGCTCTGTGGAAAACTTCGTCAGGGACGGAAGCAGCTCCTGTTGTTGCACTAACTTTTCTCGCTGTAAGTGTCTTCCTGGAAACAGAAAGAAATAACAAGTCAGACCAAGAGAAAAGGGATCACTCAAATAACTAGGCAAAGTAGTCCCTTCAAGATTCAAACAACTAAAATGAGCTTAAAGATTAATTCTTCTTCAGTTATCAAAGCAGTATCAACATAGCTTGTCAATTATGGTGTGAATATTATCATAAAACCATAAGCTCTTGTTTAATGAGGGAAACGATTGTACAAGGCTACTCAGTATATCTCATGATTTTCTCGTACTGATTTGCAGATAAATATAAAATGTGGCATAAATAAAAAGAACTAAAAGTGAAGATTCACTTAGTTTTGCAATTATGACTCCCTGGAGTTTTTTTATCTATTGAAGCTTTACTAGACAGGACTGCATTCGGCAAAGGTAAGAGTAAAATATTACTACTAGTAGACTACTAAAGGAAGCATATAAACTGTCAAGAAAGCATGTTTTATGTACAAGAGTCTGCAGTATATTAGGACTGAACCAAACACAAAAAATAAAGCATGGATTAGAATCTCGAATGTTCAGCAAAGCTTTTAAAACCACAACAGACTACTGAACTGCTATAACAGTTTTCCATGATAGTTAGCATTGCAGCAACATGATAGGTTCCATGTAGGCATTTACTAGTAACACATCTGTTTAAGTATATACAGTCAAATCTTTTGGTTCTCTATTCTCTGGTTAACTATCTCAATAAAAACTGATGGACCATCTTTGGAAAAAATATGAATTAAATTACCATTGAACATGAGCAGTGCTTTGTGCAAGAAGGGAACCGCAGCCATTACATGTCTGGCATGTCACTAGGCCCCGGGATGCACATGCTATGCAGGGCAACATTCCTTGACCATTGCACATCCCACATCTGTGACAAAGGGAAACATACAAGCAAATCAATATCTGAAACAGAAACAAAAGTGGTATATGTGTTAGCCTAGTTATGTACTCCCTCTGTAAACTAATATAAGACGTTTAGATCACTAAAGTAGTGTTCTAAACGCTCTTATATTAGTTTACGGAGGAAGTACTTGTGTATGTTATGACAATAAACGAGTTTCTTATGGCACACTTGTATTCTGAGTTGAGGTGAATTACGTATTGAAGAACTAAAAAAAAAAGAAGCGGTGTAACTAACACTGAATCAGATCCATCTTGGTGAGCGAGCAAACCCCTGCCATGACATACACTGCACCGAGTCATTTGATTTGCCTTGTAAAACCCGTGCTGCTGACCAGCATTGCAAGTAGGACATGGCGCCTCTCCACGACCCTCACAATCTGTCAGAAACATCAAATCAGAGAAATTGAGAACTTCTCAAAATCAGAAAGGCAATGACGGACACACTATGATATTACCTTGCTAAAATATAAATACTACTCCCTCCGTTCCTAAATGTAAGTCTTTGTAGAGATTTCATTATAAACCGCATACGGATGTATATAGATGCATTTTAACTGAGCGTTCGGTTTCACTCCGCTCCTGTAACTCCGCTCCCGGAGCGGATGAGATTGCAGCTTACTTTGACCGAGCTGTCAAAACCGAGCTCCACAACTCCTCGGAGCGGATCGATTCCGAACAGGGCCTAAGTTTAGATTCATTCATTTTGCTCCGTATGTAGTCCACCTAATGGAATCTCTACAAAGACTTATATTTAGGAACGGAGGAAGTAGTATGAAAGAAGATTAATGAGAAAAAAGACTTGCTAAAGGTGTCCTAAATCCTAATCCCTAAAAACTTGAAAATGAGCCAAGACTGTTAAGGTTCCAGTAATAAGCACATTATAAATTTTTAATTAGAAGGAAGTTCCCCTGTTTATTTCTTCTAGTTAGATTTGAGAACACAACATCTTGACTCTACAGCTATTGCAGCCAATAAGGATTAGTGGGCAAAGATTATAGGCGACAACATGATTAAGCAGTTTATGTATTTTTTAGACTTATATTGTACATCACTCAACAAGGCTATATGGATCATATCCATTTCTTTTCAACACAATAGATGAGCAAAGATAATACGTCACTAGTGGTGCAAGAGATGAATGTTCCCATTAGAAGTATGAGTTGGGATAGTTGTCAGTTCCTATGTCGTGTCTAACCAAAAGAGTATTTATGGGTTACTTTCTTCTAAAGGTTTTCTTTCAGATTGTCAAACTTCCCATCATGAGGTAGCTTAAGATTCCTAACTGTATTTGAGTTGAATTGGCACTTATAGTACATGCTAAAAATAGTAAAATAGATACTTGTGAGTTGTGACAGCCATACAAGTAGACGTTTTCAACTCTTATGTTATAATGATCATCATAACAGGGTAACTACAGCTGGCGAGATAGCCAAGACTGCCGCTCAGCTTGACTGGGCTGAGGTTAACCATACAAGGGGAAAAGGAACTCCAGGGAGAAGTTAGACAATTCACATTACTTGCATAGTTTGCACACAGTACCTAACTTTATATATACAGCTGGCTGGCGGTCGGGACTCATAAACTTGGAATTAAACAACACTGAACAATCTTATCTCTATTTATCTCCAAGAAACTGAAATATAATCTATATCTAGCTAATTGACGATTTCCATTGCCACCTAGGCACATCTAGCCAACGGTAGGGCTCAAGGCCACACCCCTGACTTCTACTTGACATAACACATAACAGGGGAAAAAAAGGGTAAAATCATGATATAGGACCTGGGAAAACAATTTGAAAATTTTGGTCGATGTGAACATTTAGACTGCAATGCCTAAAAGGATCTCTGAACAATGTAAAATGCAAAGGCAACATAAAGGAAACACAAGATACACCATAGTTGGAGAAATTACTACAAAACAGAAGTTATTTTCTTACATGGAACAAAAGAAAGATATTAGGGGGAAGTTCTATACTAAACTTATACTAACGTAAATTAAAATACGTACATAAAAATGTTATCCTCACCAAGTAAAAAAGTAAAACGAATGTTGTATTATTGGCTACAACCTATGAAAGCAAATTACGGTGACTACATGGTGTTCAGCTAAATGGATGTCATACCTAAGCATTTTTCAGTAACTTCTGAATGAGGAATCTTGACCATTACTTCTTTCTCCGGTACAAAGAGCATTGGAAACTCGGATCTCAAATCTAGTTCCCACACACCAAGAACAGGACCGTTGTCTCTTCCATCTATTTTCCCACCATTGTAGGGTTCCTTCTTTAATGTGGTGTCTCTTTCCTCGATAAAGGTTTCCAAGGTTCCAACATATACATTGCAGTCCTCGATGGATGTAATTTTCCATGTGCGAGCAGGCCGGCTTCCCCAACAACATCGATGTCCAACATGTTCAATTAGCAGATGCCGGATCTCCACCTCATCCAGTACATCCCTGTCGGAAAAATTCAATCATTCAGTTGAGTGATCTTATATGAAAATTCAGTAGGGTGATCTTATATGAAAAATTCAGTGGGGTGATAGACGATCAGCCATGTGTTTGAGGGAAACAAGCACAATTTGCAACAACATAACAGGACAGAAGGAAAATATTGCCTCTTCTTGACCATCCATACAAAATACAAGATAGAGCATATGACCAGTCTAGTTACATTATTAAGCTCCGACCTCTGACCAAATGGATATTGAGCTTGGAAGCTAAACTAAAAGGGTTACTGTTCTATTAGATCATGTCAATACTATCTGTCCGGCCATTTTTTAGCCAGGACGTGGCAACCATGCACGGATGTACCAGAGCACAGCGAGCAACATGACTGATGTAGTAAATTCCTACAGCGTTACTTTAGCTGAAGCCCAGTGCATAACAAATTGTGAAAGTTAACTTAGCAGCCAGGCTAATAACATTCATGACTACGGGAGTGACTGCTCGCTATATCATCACCCGACAACACAGCCTTTAGGACAATTTTGAGAAGAAGCACTCACCTCGTGACGCCCTGGGAAGGCTGGTAATCACCACCGCACGGCCCTTGAGGAACAATCGCGAAACCTTGTGGTGTTCAAACCCGTTGTTTGTTAGCTACAATTAGTCAATTACAATGGGGCAAAACCTGTAGAAATGGAGAGGTACCACCGAGGATTACCATGCGCATGCTGAGGAGTGGCAGCAGTTGACGGGGATGGGGAGAGGACGGCGCTGTGGATGGACGGTGGGTATACGACGGCGTCGTCGCGAGGATTGGGCGCCGAGGGGTAGTAGTTGGAGGAGGAGAAGGAGGCGGCGGACCTGACCTCGGCGGCGCTGACCTCCGCGCCCCACCCTCCCCCGCCCCCGCGCAGCGCCGACGAGCTGCTCCGCCCCAGGTGCTGGTACTGCTGCTGGTGCTCCGCCGCTGAAACGAAATCCACACCGTAATAAGGGACGAGATCAGATGTGCGGGGGGTCGGTGGGTTCGGTGGCAGAGGGAGAACCTGGCGACGGAGATGGCGGGAGAAGGGGGCGCCGCGACTCCTCCTCCTCGCCGGCCTCGCGCTCCGCCCCCATGGTCATCGGCGGCGATCCGGTTGGATCCGCGGACTGGGATTGAGCTGGGCCGGGCGGGGGGAAATGGCTGGGATTAATTATAACAGCCTGCCTGCGCGGCAGCCTTAGCCGCGAAGGAAGCACGTCTAGTCCTCCCTCCGGGAACTGACTCCTCCTCCCTGTCTGTCACGTCAAATCGCTGCCCCCGGACCCCGACGCGTCGACGGCGATGGAGACGATGCTCGGGCAGACCATCCTAGCTGGCACATCGCCACATCCGACTTTTGTTTTTTTGAGAATTGGCACATCCGACATTCTTTTTTTTTAGGGATAAGCTAAGCTTTATTGATGATAATCCACATGAAATGGGATACAATTTGGATCGTAGGGATTGGCCAACAAACGTGACGTCCCGAGCCGAGAGTAAGAGAGTGCTTAGCTAAACTATAGACCTCACCGTTAAGAACTCGCCCTTCAAAAATATAATTACATTGAAAACTAGTAGATCGAAGTTTAATCTCTGTGATGACGGATCCATAGTGTCCCTAGTTTCCATTTCTAATGTCATCAACGACGTGGCAGTCTGAGGAAATAATAAGATCACACACAAGAAGATCCTCCGGGAGTGCCATCGCTTCTCTGACCGCAATTGCCTCTAGAGTGGCTGGATCAATCTGTTCATCAATGACCAGGAAGGGACTCCCTAAATAATTGCCTGCATCATCTCGGCATATGGCAGCGGCAGAGCCGCCCCGGTTGCGATAGACCGCCCCATCAGTGTGTATTTTGACATACCCCTGCGAGGGTGCTTTTGGTCTTGCATATACCTGCCTAATCTCTCGGGGGGCTGGCTGCAACGTTTCCTTCTTTCCCTCCTATAGAAGATCAAGCTCGGCGATGAATCGCTCAATGAACAAGTGTGAGGAAAGTGGACTCTGGGCAATTCCTTCATGTATGAATTTTCGGCGAGCGTGCCAAATAGACCAGAGCGTGACAGCCAATCTCACAAACTCCGCATGAGGTAAGGTCTCCATTAGTGTAAATAGCCAATTCTTAGCTCTTGGCTTCGTGATGGAGATCATCTGAGTTCACAAGGTCTCCTTTGTCTAGTGCCCAAATGCATCTTGCCATCGAGCACTCAAGAATCAAGTGCCTCCAGGAATCCGGTGAGCCGCATAGTCCACATGAGCTCGTGGTCGACATATGGCGGCGCGCTCGCACATCCTCCGTTGGTAACGACTGCCTGGACAGTCGCCATAGGAACATTTTTTACCTTTGCCAGAACCTGGGTCTTCCATAGCTGCTTTCAATTTTTCTCCTCCACGTGCGAACTAGACGAACCTGTTGTTCCTTCTAACCAGGCTTCTCTATGTTTTATGGTTGCCACAAGCATTATATACGCTGAGCGGACGGAGAAATAGTCATTTCTCTCGAAGCTCCACGCCCAATAATCCTCGATATTCCTTGTGCATATAGGGATGCCCATGATTGCAGGAACATCAATGGGTAAGAATGTTTGCTCAACACGATGTCTATCTCACTTAGTCGAGGTAGAATCAATAAAATCTGTCGCAAATCTCATGGGGTTTTGCACCTTGCATCCAAAGGGTCGCATCATTTCCTTTCTGGGTATCCAGTTTCCTAGCCACACATCTGCAGTAGTCCATTGCCTATCCTCTTAATGAGTGCCTGCTTTAGAACATCAACCCCTTCCATGATTGCCCTCCAAATCTGACTAGGGTGAGACCCGAGGGTTGCTTGCAATATCGATGTGGTGGGGAAGTACACACTTTTAGGATGCGAGCACTGAGCGACTCCGGCTGCTGGAGGATTCGCCATCGTTGCTTTGCAAGCATCGCTAGGTTAAACAATTCAAAATCCTTGAAACCCAGTCCACCCATAGATTTAGGTTGTGTCATATCCTTCCACGAAACCCAATTCGGTTTTTGGCGGCCATCCTTAGATCCCCACCAGAATTTCCGAATCAGCATATTTAGATGCTCACACAACCCCCTAGGAAGCTTGAAACAAGACATAGAGAAGACAGGAACTGCTTGGGCCACAGATTTGATTAGGACTTCCTTTCCAGCAGATGACAAAGTTTTCTCTATCCATCCCTGAATTTTGTTCCACAACCGATCCTTCAAAAACTTGAAGGCTCCATTTTTTGACTGTCCCACGTCAGATGGCATGCCCAAGTATTTCTCATTCACATTTCATTAGGCACATGGAGCAACTATTTGATATCTGCCCGAACACTATCGGGAACACCCTTACTGAAAAATATGGAAGATTTACCAGGGTTGACCCGTTGCTTGACAATAATGATCCAACAATTGTTTGACCTCATCTGCACCCACGATATAGGCCTTGAAAAACAGCAGGCTGTCATCTGCAAATAATAAGTGATTTACCGGTGGAGCCGACGCTGCCACTTGTAGACCACACAAGTTAGATTACTCATCTTTTGATTTTAAAAGGCACGAAAGGCCCTTTGCTGCTAGCAAGAACAAGTATGGGAGATGGGATCCCCCTGTCGGATCCCTCTTGAAGGATTAAACTGTTGCAATTTGCTGCCATTAAACATAACAGAGAATTTGACCGAAGTTACCATACCCATAACTATCTCCACCCATCTCTGCGTGAAGCCCAATTTCAACATAATGGCTTGTAGCACTAGTAGAAAAGGGGGCAATGGTCCAGGCAGGGACAGCCCATTAGTCCCGGTTCAGTCCAGAACCGAGACCAATGGGGGCATTGGACCCGGTTCGTGAGCCCCGGGGGCCGGCCGGGCCACGTGGGCCATTGGTCCCGGTTCGTCTGAACCTTTTGGTCCCGGTTGGTGGGACGAACCGGGACCAATGGTCCTCGCTCCTGGCCCACCACTATTGGTCCCGGTTGGAGGCATGAACCGGGACAAAAGGCTGCCCTTTAGTCCCGGTTCAGGCCACCAACCGAGACTAAAGGGTTGGTCCTCGTTGCGGCCAGAGTTTAGTCCCACCTCGCCAACCGAAGGGGGTTCACATCGGTTTATAAGCCCCTCCCTCTCTGCCGTGTTGAGCTCCTCTCAAAATGAAAATAGATGCCCTTATACAGGGAATTTGACCTAAATTCATACCGAATTTCTCTGAAGTTAGTAGAAATTTATTATGAATTTAGGTCGAATTTTCTCTATAAGCGCATCTATGCTCATTTTTTAGTAAGTTAATCACAACTATTTTTTCTTCTATTTATTTTTGAGTAGTTTTTTATATGTTTTTTTCTTTTCTGCTATATTTATTTTTTTTCTTTTTATTTCTGAGTTGTAATAAGTCATTAAAAATAAGCATCTATGCTCATTTTTTTAGTAAAGTTAATCACAACTATTTTTTCTTCTATTTATTTCTGAGTAGTTTTTTATATAGTTTTTTTTTCTTTTCTGCTATATTTATTTTTTCTTTTTATTTCTGAGTTGTAATAAGTCATTAAAAATAAGCATCTATGCTCATTTTTTAGTAAAGTTAATCACAACTATTTTTTCTTCTATTTATTTTTGAGTAGTTTTTTATATAGTTTTTTTTCTTTTCTGCTATATTTATTCTTTTCTTTTTATTTCTGAGTTGTAATAAGTCATTAAAAATAAGCATCTATGCTCATTTTTTAGTAAAGTTAATCACAACTATTTTTTTCTTTTTATTTCTGAGTTTTAATAAGTCATTAAAAATAAGCATCTATACTCATTTTTTTAGTAAAGTTAATCAAAACTATTTTTTCTTCTATTTATTTCTGAGTAGTTTTTTATATAGTTTTTTCTTTTCTGCTACATTTATTTTTTTTCTTTTTATTTCTGAGTTGTAAAAAGTCATTAAAAATAAAAAAGAGACACAATGCTCGCTAATTTGTTTTAAGCCTTTCGGAATAGTGTCAACTGCACTGCACATAGCTCTGTGCAGTCTACCCTATTCCTCAAGGCTTGAAGCTAACCAACGTGCAAGTGAGCATTGAGCCTCTACTTTATCGTCTCTACACTTAGGGCTTATAAACAGTTGCGAGTGCCTCTCGCTTGGCGAGGTGGGACTAAAAAAACAGCTGCAGAAAGAATCAACTAAAAAACAGCTGCAGAAAATAAAAAAGTAATTAGACGGGTCCATTGGTACCGGTTGGTGGCTCCAACCGGGACCATGCCCCTCTTTAGTCCCGGTTGGTGGCTCAAACCGGGACCAATGCGCCTCTTTAGTCCCGGTTGGCGGCACCAACCGGTACCAAAGGTCTTTGTTTCCCGCCCTTTGGGCTGCTGAAAAGAGGCCTTTGGTCCCGGTTGGTGGCTCCAACTGGGACAAAAAAGGGGCATTTGTCCCGGTTGGTGCCACCAACCGGGACCAAAGCCTTTGCTATATAAGTAGCACTTAGCGCGCCGTCCTCCTCTCCCGACTTCGATCTCTCCTCCTCCACACCCGACGCCGCGCGCCGTCCCCTGCCGCCACCTCGCCGTCGCCGCCCCGCCCCGACGCCGTCGCCGCCCCGCCCCGCCCCGTGCGCTGCCGTCGCCGCCCCGCCCCGCCCCGCGCGCCGCCCAGCCCCGCCCCGCCCCGCCCCGCCCCGCGCGCCGCCCAGCCCCGCCCCGCCCCGCGCGCCGTCGCCACCCGCCCTGCCGCCCCGACGTCGCCGCCCCGGCCCGCGCCGCCTCGACGCCGTCGCCGCCCCGCGCCGCACCTCGCCGTCGCCGTCGCCGGCCGTGAGCAATTTTTTTATTTTTTTAGATTTTTTTGTAGTTCATAAATTTATTTGTTAGAATAGATGTGTAATAATTTAGATATGTAGTTCATATTGTGTAATTTAGATTGTGTAATTAATTTGTTCATATTATGTTAGATTTTTTCTGTTAATAGATTTTTTTGGTGATATTATTGTTGATATGCATGTTTGGTGATATTATTGTTAATAGATGTTTTTGTTAGATTAAATGTGTAGTAGTTTAGATATGTAGTTCATATTGTGTAATTTAGATTGTGTAATTAATTTGTTCATATTATGTTAGATTTTTTTTATATTAATAGATTTTTTTGGTGATATTATTGTTAATAGATTTTTTTGATGATATTTAGATTGTGTAATTAATTTTGTTCATAGAATTTTAATGATTTTTTTGTTCATAGCATTTAGAAAAAGGAAAAAAAATAAGAAGAGAAAGTGTTTAATATAATTAGTTAAAAAAATACTAGTTTATTTTTAGTAAGTACTATTTTATTTTATTTATAGCAAGTGCTTCATATATAGTTGAACTAGCTAGTTGATTTAATAAACTAATTTATTTTACTATATATAGAAGTAGTTTGTTTTTAGTAAGTACTACTTTATTTATTTATAGTAAGTGCTTAGTAGTTGAACTAGATAGTTGATTTAATTAACAAAACTACTTTATTTAACTATATATAGAAGTAGTTCCCGCATCGACGTCGGTGATGCCTATCTCGCATCCTCCTCGTCGTCGACTCGGCGGTGGAGGCCTGCTTGATCAGGGCCATGTTCGGGACTGGGCTCCGCCGGGCTGGTATTGGGAGGTGCTACCTTCCGGGGGATGTAGGTTGGTGAGGAGGCAGCCCGTTGTTGACCCGATCCTTGTTTGGTGGCGGTCGCGTGGGCCAGTGATGGTGCTGAGGCTTCCGGACACCGCGGAGGTGGTACGTCACCGTGTCAGCGAGGAGGACGAGCACGTCCGTCGCTACATGGTTGCATTGGAGGGCAGGTTCGATAATACCTGGCAGGTTCTTCAGGGATCTCACTGGAACTATGATCCTGTGATGGTTCCTTATCTTTGGGTGTCCACCGCCCGCGTCGATACCCGTTGGGCGCTATGGTTCTAGTTGTATTAGTGATGCTATATTAGTGATAATATTCAACGATGTACGGACACCAAGAGATGATGTACTTTTGCTTATAATTATTGAATGCATGCTAATTTGAATACTACTTTATTTTATGATTTGGTTTTGCTTATTTTATGATTTGATTTTGCTTATTGAATGCTCATATTGGATAAGTTCTCCTTCATTCACGTGTGCTAGACAATTTGGTGTAATAATGCACTCGGGAATGAAAGGAGGAGCTACGTACATCACCGATAGTCAATCCGTGATTAATAATAATGATCTAGTTTAATATTTGAATTATGAACATAGGCCGAAAATGTCGTACTCATCGGACGACGAAAACCGCCCGGGAGAGTGCGACTGGTGCCACGACGACCGAGGTATGTGCGACAGGTTCATTGAGCTGGACGAAGATCGACGCTTCAACATTAAGTTCGAGGAGACCTGCAATGTTCATACGATACGCAACAACGACAATAGTTTTTTTTCGTCATTAAGCACGACTTCAACTATTTTAACGTGTATTTTTCATCTTTTCCAATTCGACTAGCTTATCCCATGCTTTGCAAGACGCTATGTCTTGGAGAGGATGGGTTTTGAAGACCATGAAAGTATGGAAACCAAAAAAATTATCCTAAGTACCCATCATGGTGTGGATTTTCAAGTAAAGTTGTACAATGCTCAGAGTGTAACCCATTTTGGTTGCAAAAATTGGGAAGCACTTTGCAATATGTATGGTTTTGATGAGGGTATGCTTGTCACCATGGATCTTGGTGATCCTACAATCGAGCAAGAGAGACCTTCGATTTGGGTCCTTGTGGATACACCTCCAATTCTTCCCCCATGTGAGCTTAACATAGTTATTAAGTAATTTATATTGTTTATTTCAAAATAGTTGACAACTTATTTCCATTGACAGCTTATTTTCATTCTTCAAAGAATGTGCGGAAGATGGTAGACAGAACCTACTACA
Organism: Triticum timopheevii; assembly: GCA_963921465.1. Classification (NCBI taxonomy): domain Eukaryota; kingdom Viridiplantae; phylum Streptophyta; class Magnoliopsida; order Poales; family Poaceae; genus Triticum; species Triticum timopheevii. The sequence continues at coordinate 108,711,981 of OY997264.1, forward strand.
CCGAAGGCTCCGAATTAACTTATCAGGAGAAAAATCATCTGGTCGCATTTTGTACTGATCTTGAGAATTACAATATCTATAATCAAACTCTTCAACATTATGGTCAATACGTGCCACTAGTGCACGTGTTGAACTACGGTAACTACCATGGAGATACCCTGATAAGATTTTTTACTATTACGACATCCGTGTATCTTTTTGCACACTTCTAAAACTAGTACATCATTGCTAACTATGAAGTTATTACTATGTTTTTCAACAGATAATCCCGAATGATTGTGTGCCTCATCTGATGTATACGCACAGTACCCTTCATGTTTTGAACATACAACCAGGTCTTCCTACGAATCTCAACTGTCCATACCGGATTTCTAAAAAAAGTGGAGACATGACAATCAAAGAATGGAAAAAATGTATGGACAGTCGTAAGGAGCTTCTTGGAAGCAAAAAGCAGCGAAGGGCAAGAATTGGAGACAGGATGATCGCCATTCTTCATAATGGAGAGTCAGGGTCTATATTGTTTTATGCTATTTTACCTTAAGGGTGTTTAGGTCCTACCTGATACTGATGATCATGTGCTAAGAACAATTATGTAGGGTTGGGTTCGATGACTATGAGGATGATGATCGTCTGACTTATTATTAATAACGAGTAGAAGTTGTATGATGATGCATGATTAGTAGGACTTGTTATTATATATGATGATGTATGATGCAAGCATGCATGCGTTATTATATCAGCGGGTAAACCAAGGACGAAGATATAAGAGAGGACACTTCTCTCTATTAGCTAGCTATAATAACAACCTAAAAATACCCCCCAAAACCCCTAAAGCAGCCACTTTTCTAAAAAAACATGGACTTTTGGTCCCGGTTGGTGCCACCAACCGGGACCAAAGGCCCCCCTGACTGGGCTCGGCGGACCGGCCACATGGAGGCACATCTGTCCCGGTTCGTGTTTGAACCGGGACTAATGGGTGGATGTATTAGTAACGACCCATTAGTCCCGGTTCATGAACCGGGACTAAAGGCCTTACGAACCGGGACTAATAGGCGTTTTTCTACTAGTGTAGGTATGTCCACTCCACCATATCGTAGGCTTTCATCATATCCAATTTCAAAGCACAGCGCTGGTGTTTCTTTGCTTTGTTTCTTTTCATGAAATGAAGACACTCGTATGCTGCAATTATGTTATCAGTGATCAATCTTCCAGGAACAAAGGCGGACTGTTCCATGGATATGATGTCAGGCAAAACCAGCTTAAGACGATTTGAGATCACCTTGGATGCAATTTTGTAAAGGACATTGCAAAGCGATATAGGTCGAAATTGGGTCAGTTGTGTTTGATTTTTTACCTTGGGAATCAATACTAGGATGGTATCATTGATGCATTCTGCTGACTCCGTTCCTTCAACTATACGTAGAACCACCTTCACTACCTCATCGCCGCACATGTCCCAATGACGTTGGAAAAAATGGGTGGGAAACCCATCCGGCCCCGGTGCTTTGGTAGAAAACATTTGAAAAAGTGCATCCTTGACTTCCTTTTGTGAATATGGAGTTGTTAACTGTGCATTCATCTCAGGCGTTACCCTGCATGGAACCGTGTCAAGGACCCTCTCCATGTTCTGGACTCCCTCGGAGGTATAGAGATTTTCATAGAACGAGCTGGTAAGGGTAGCCATCTCATTAACATCCTCAGTTAAACTGCCCGGGCGTAGCAGGCTTTTAATTTGATTCTTCCTTCTTCTTCGACTAGCTCTTAGGTGGAAGAAGTACATGTTTTTATCACCATGGGCCAGCCACTCTAGCCTCGCTCTCTGTCTCCATAGCATTTCCTCTCGATGATATAGCTCAACTAGCCGATCTGATATTTTTTTCTCCGCATGGGAAGGGCCCGATCTACCTGGCTGTGCCCGTTCTGCATCAAGTTCTGCCTTGAGTTTTTTGATTTCACCTAGGACTGAACCGAACTCTGTCCGATCCCAAGAGTGCAGTCCACGTGATAATCCTTCCAGCTTTTCATGCATATCCGCAACCATGGTGGCCTCTGATTTGCTCCAGTCAGTTGAGACAATATAAGCAAACTCTGGATGATGCTCCCACATTAGCTCATATTTGAATGGGCGAGGCCCCTTCTTCTTTACATGCTCGTCAGCTAGTGTAAGGAGGATGGCTGCATGATCCGAAGACGCAGAATTCTTGTGCTCTAGCTTGGCTGAAGGGAAAGCCAGTGACCACTCTGGCGATGCGACACAGCGGTCCAGCCTTACACGCGTAAAGGTACCGCCGGCAACCTTCTTCTCGAAGGTCCACATATTCCCCTGGTAGCCAATATCTGCTAGACCACACGTATCTAGAGCATCCCGGAAGGCGTCCATTTGGTCTTGACTTCTATTCCCCACACCATCGTGCTCCGACGCATGCAAAACTTCATTAAAATCGCCTAGGGAAGCCCAAGGTAGCTGGCTTGCACTCGCAATGCCTCTAAGCATGTTCCATGTTTTATACTGCTCACTGACATGAGCCTCTCCATAGACGAAAGTAAAACGAGCCTTCGTACTATTAAAGGAGTCAACCTCAACATCGACGTGGTACTCGAAGTAACCAATAATCTCAAGCTTTATTGAATCATTCCAAAAGACACCAATTCCCCCACTTCTACCAGAACTACTAATAGCAAAACGCCTTCAAAAAAAATACTAATAGCAAAACTCTTATTAAACCCTAGAATATCAACTAAATTTTCAAATCCTATCTGTTGGAAATATGCCCTAGAGGCAATAATAAAAGCATTATTATTATATTTCTTTGTTCATGATAATTGTCTTTATTCATGCTATAATTGTATTATCCGGAAATCGTAATACATGTGTGAATAACAGACACCAACATGTCCCTAGCAAGCCTCTAGTTGACTAGCTCATTGATCAATAGATAGTCATGGTTTCCTGGCTATGGACATTGGATGTCATTGATAATGGGATCATATCATTAGGATAATGATGTGATGGACAAGACCCAATCCTAAACATAGCACAAGATCGTATAGTTCGTTTGCTAGAGTTTTCCAATGTCAAAGTATCTTTTCCTTAGACCATGAGATCGTGTAACTCCCGGATACCGTAGGAGTGCTTTGGGTATACCAAACGTCACAACGTAACTGGGTGACTATAAAGGTAGACTACGGGCATCTCCGAAAGTGTCTGTTGGGTTGACATGGATCAAGACTGGGATTTGTCACTCCGTATGACGGAGAGGTATCACTGGGCCCACTCGGTAATGCATCATCATAATGAGCTCAGAGTGACCAAGTGTCTGGTCACGGGATCATGCATTATGGTACGAGTAAAGTGACTTGCCGGTAACGAGATTGAACGAGGTATTGGGATACCGACGATCGAATCTCAGGCAAGTAACATATCGATCGACAAAGGGAATTGAGTACGGGGTTGATTGAATCCTCGACATCGTGGTTCATCCGATGATATCATCGTGGAGCATGTGGGAGCCAACATGGGTATCCAGATCCCGCTGTTGGTTATTGACCGGAGAGTCGTCTCGGTCATGTCTGCTTGTCTCCCGAACCCGTAGGGTCTACACACTTAAGGTTCGGTGACGCTAGGGTTATGAAGATATGTATATGCAGAAACCCGAATGGTGTTCGGAGTCCCGGATGAGATCCCGGACGTCACGAGGAGTTCCGGAATGGTCCGGAGGTAAAGAATTATATATAGGAACTGCTGTTTCGGGCATCGGGACAAGTTTCGGGGTTATCGGTATTGTACCGGGACCACCGGAGGGGTCCCGGGGGCCCACCGGGTGGGGCCACCTGTCCCGGGGAGCCACATGGGCTGTAGGGGGTGCGCCTTGGCCTTCATGGGCCAAGGGCACCAGCCCCTATAGGCCCATGCGCCTAGGGTTTCCACCTAGGAGGAGTCCTAGTGGTGGAAGGCACCCCTAGGTGCCTTGGGGGGGAGGGAAACCTCCCCTTGGCCGCCGCCCCCCCTAGTAGATCTCATCTACTAGGGCCGGCACCCCCCCCATGGCACCCCTATATATAGTGGGTGGGGGAGAGGAGGGAAACACACCAGCCCCTGGCGCCTCCCTCTCTCCCCGTTACGTCTCTCCCTCGTAGTCTTGGCGAAGCCCTGCTGCTGTGACGCCCTGCATCCACCACCACGCCGTCGTGCTGCTGGATCTTCATCAACCTCTCCTCCCCCCTTGCTGGATCAAGAAGGAGGAGACGTCTCCCGTCCCGTACGTGTGTTGAACGCGGAGGTGTCGTCCGTTCGACGCTTGGTCATCGGTAATTTGGATCACGTCGAGTACGACTACATCATCACCGTTCTTTTGAACGCTTCCGTGCGCGATCTACAAAGGTATGTAGATGCATCTAATGACTCGTTGCTAGATGAACTCCTAGATGGATCTTGGTGAAACGAGTAGGAAAATTTTTGTTTTCTGCAACGTTCCCCAACAGTGGCATCATGAGCTAGGTCTATGCGTAGTTCTTCTTGCGCGAGTAGAACACAATTTGTTGTGGGCGTAGATTTGTCAACTTTCTTGCCGTTACTAGTCCTTTCTTGCTTCAGCGGTATTGTGGGATGAAGCGGCCCGGACCAACCTTACACGTACGCTTACGTGAGACCGGTTCCACCGACTAACATGCACTAGTTGCATAAGGTGGCTGGCGGGTGTCTGTCTCTCCTACTTTAGTTGGAGCGGATTCGATGAACAGGGTCCTTATGAAGGGTAAATAGAAGTTGACAAATCACGTTGTGGCTTTAACATAGGTAAGAAGACGTTCTTGCTAGAACCCTAATTCAGCCACGTAAAACTTGCAACAACAATTAGAGGACGTCTAACTTGTTTTTGCAGCGAGTGGTTTGTGATATGATATGGCCAAAGTTGTGATGAATGATGAATGATCTATATGTGATGTATGAGATGTTCATGCTATTGTAATAGGAATCACGACTTGCATGTCGATGAGCATGACAACCGGCAGGAGCCATAGGAGTTGTCTTTATTCTTTTATATGACCTGCGTGTCATTGAGAAACGCCATGTAAATTACTTTACTTTATTGCTAAACGCGTTAGCCATAGTAGTAGAAGTAATAGTTGGCGAGCAACTTCATGGAGACACGATGATGGAGATCATGATGATGGAGATCATGGTGTCAAGCCGGTGACAAGATGATCATGGAGCCCCAAGATGGAGATCAAAGGAGCTATGTGATATTGGCCATATCATGTCACGTTTATTATTTGATTGCATGTGATGTTTATCATGTTTTGCATCTTGTTTACTTAGAACGACGGTAGTAAATAAGATGATCCCTCATACTAATTTCAAGAAGTGTTCCCCCTAACTGTGCACCGTTGCGACAGTTCGCTGTTTCAGAACACCACGTGATGATCGGGTGTTTTATTCAGACGTTCACATACAACGGGTGTAAGACAGATTTACACATGCAAACACTTAGGTTGACTTGACGAGCCTAGCATGTACAGACATGGCCTCGGAACACAGAAGACCGAAAGGTCGAGCATGAGTCGTATAGAAGATACGATCAACATGAAAATGTTCACCGATGTTGACTAGTCCGTCTCACGTGATGATCGGACACGGTCTAGTTAGCTCGGATCATGTGATACTTAGATGACTAGAGGGATGTCTAATCTAAGTGGGAGTTCATTAATAATTTGATTAGTTGAACTTAATTATCATGAACTTAGTCTAAATATTTTACAATATGTCTTGTAGATCAAATGGCCAACGTAGTCCTCAACTTCAACGCGTTCCTAGAGAAAACTAAGCTGAAAGACGATGGCAGCAACTATACGGACTGGGTCCGGAACCTGAGGATCATCCTCATAGCTGCCAAGAAAGATTATGTCCTACAAGCACCACTGGGTGACGCACCTGTTCTCCCTGCAGAACAAGATGTTATGAACGCTTGGCAGGCACGTTCTGATGACTACTCCCTCGTTCAGTGCGGCATGCTTTACAGCCTAGAGCCGGGGCTCCAAAAGCGTTTTGAGAGACATGGAGCATATGAGATGTTTGAAGAGCTGAAAATGGTTTTCCAAGCTCATGCCCGGGTCGAGAGATATCAAGTCTCCGACAAGTTCTTCAGCTGTAAGATGGAGGAAAACAGTTCTGTCAGTGAGCACATACTCACTATGTCTGGGTTGCATAACCGCTTGACTCAGCTGGGAGTTAATCTCCCGGATGATGCGGTCATTGACAGAATCCTCCAGTCACTTCCACCAAGCTACAAAAGCTTTGTGATGAACTTCAATATGCAGGGGATGGAAAAGACCATTCCTGAAGTATTTGCCATGGTGAAATCAGCAGAGGTAGAAGTCAAGAAGGAACATCAAGTGTTGATGGTCAATAAAACCACTAAGTTCAAGAAAGGCAAGGGTAAAAAGAACTTCAAGAAGGACGGCAAGGAGGTTGCCGCGCCCGGCAAGAAAGCTGCCGGGAAGAAGCCAAAGAATAGACCCAAGCCCGAGACTGAGTGCTTTTATTGCAAGGGAAGCGGTCACTGGAAGCGGAACTGCCCTAAGTACTTAGCGGATAAGAAGGCCGGCAAAACAAAAGGTATATGTGATATACATGTAATTGATGTGTACCTTACTAGTGCCCGTAGTAGCTCCTGGGTATTTGATACCGGTGCAGTTGCTCACATTTGTAACTCAAAGCAGGGGCTGCGGAATAAGCGGAAACTGGCAAAGGATGAGGTGACGATGCGCGTCGGGAATGGTTCCAAGGTCAATGTGATCGCCGTCGGCACGCTGCCTCTGCATCTCCCTTCGGGATTAGTTTTAAACCTTAATAATTATTTAGTGCCAGCTTTGAGCATGAACATTGTATCGGGATCTCGTTTAATTCGAGATGGCTACTCATTTAAATCCGAGAATAATGGTTGTTCTATTTATATGAGAGATATGTTTTATGGTCATGCTCCTATGGTTAATGGTTTATTCTTTATGAATCTCGAACGTGATGCTACACATGTTCACAATGTGAGTACCAAAAGAAGTAAGGTTGATAATGATAGTCCCACATACTTGTGGCACTGCCGCCTTGGTCACATAGGTGTCAAACGCATGAAGAAACTCCATGCTGATGGACTTTTAGAGTCTCTTGATTATGAATCATTTGACACATGCGAACCATGCCTTATGGGAAAAATGACCAAGACTCCATTCTCAGGAACAATGGAGCGAGCAACCAACTTATTGGAAATCATACATACTGATGTGTGCGGTCCAATGAGTGTTGAGGCTCGCGGTGGCTATCGTTATGTTCTCACCCTCACTGATGATTTAAGTAGGTATGGGTATATCTACTTGATGAAACACAAGTCTGAAACCTTTGAAAAATTCAAGGAATTTCAGAGTGAGGTTGAAAGTCAACGTGACAGGAAAATCAAGTTTTTACGATCAGATCGTGGAGGAGAATACTTGAGTCACGAGTTTGGCACACACTTAAGAAAATGTGGAATAGTTTCACAACTCACGCCGCCTGGAACACCTCAGCGTAATGGTGTGTCCGAACGTCGTAATCGCACTCTATTAGATATGGTGCGATCTATGATGTCTCTTACCGATTTACCGCTATCTTTTTGGGGCTATGCTTTAGAGACTGCCGCATTCACTTTAAATAGGGCTCCTTCGAAATCCGTTGAGACGACATCGTATGAATTATGGTTTGGGAAGAAACCTAAGCTGTCGTTTCTAAAAGTTTGGGGATGCGATGCTTATGTCAAGAAACTTCAACCTGAAAAGCTCGAACCCAAGTCGGAAAAATGCGTCTTCATAGGATACCCAAAAGAAACTATTGGGTACACCTTCTACCTCAGATCCGAAGGCAAGATCTTTGTTGCCAAGAATGGGTCCTTTCTAGAGAAAGAGTTTCTCTCGAAAGAAGTAAGTGGGAGGAAAGTAGAGCTTGATGAAGTATTACCTCTTGAACCGGAAAATAGCGCAACTCAAGAAAATGTTCCTGAGGTGCCTGCGCCGACTAGAGAGGAAGTTAATGATGATGATCAAGATACTTCTGATCAAGCTCCTACTAAAATTCGAAGGTCCACAAGGACACGTTCCGCACCAGAGTGGTACGGCAACCCTGTCTTGGAAATCATGCTGTTAGACAACGGTGAACCTTCGAACTATGAAGAAGCGATGGCGGGCCCGGATTCCGACAAATGGCTAGAAGCCATGAAATCCGAGATAGGATCCATGTATGAAAACGAAGTATGGACTTTGACTGACTTGCCCGTTGAACGGCGAGCCATAGAAAATAAATGGATCTTTAAGAGGAAGACAGACGCGGATGGTAATGTGACCATCTATAAAGCTCGGCTTGTCGCTAAGGGTTATCGACAAGTTCAAGGGGTTGACTACGATGAGACTTTCTCACCGGTAGCGAAGCTGAAGTCCGTCCGAATCATGTTAGCAATTGCCGCATTTTATGATTATGAAATTTGGCAAATGGACGTCAAAACGGCATTCCTTAATGGTTTCCTTAAGGAAGACTTGTATATGATGCAGCCGGAAGGTTTTGTCGATCCTAAGAATGCTGACAAGGTGTGCAAGCTCCAACGCTCGATTTATGGGCTGGTGCAAGCATCTCGGAGTTGGAACATTCGCTTTGATGAGATGATCAAAGCGTTTGGGTTTACACAGACTTATGGAGAAGCCTGCGTTTACAAGAAAGTGAGTGGGAGCTCTGTAGCATTTCTCATACTATATGTAGACGACATACTTTTGATGGGAAATGATACAAAACTCTTGGACAGCATCAAGGCCTATTTGAATAAGAGTTTTTCAACGAAGGACCTTGGAGAAGCTGCTTATATATTAGGCATCAAGATCTATAGAGATAGATCAAGACGCCTCATAGGTCTTTCACAAAGCACATACCTTGATAAGATATTGAAGAAGTTCAATATGGATCAATCTAAGAAGGGGTTCTTGCCTGTGTTACAAGGTATGAAATTGAGCTCAGCTCAATGTCCGACCACGACAGAAGATATAGAAGAGATGAGCGTCATCCCCTATGCATCAGCCATAGGTTCTATTATGTATGCCATGCTGTGTACCAGACCTGATGTAAACCTTGCCGTAAGTTTGGTAGGAAGGTACCAAAGTAATCCCGGCAAGGAGCACTGGACAGCGGTCAAGAATATCCTGAGGTACCTGAAAAGGACTAAGGAAATGTTTCTCGTTTATGGAGGTGACGAAGAGCTCGTTGTAAAGGGTCACGTCGACGCTAGCTTCGACACAGATCTGGATGACTCTAAGTCACAAACCGGATACGTGTGTATTTTGAATGGTGGGGCAGTAAGCTGGTGCAGTTGCAAGTAGAGCGTCGTGGCGGGATCTACATGTGAAGCGGAGTACATGGCAGCCTCGGAGGCAGCACATGAAGCAATATGGGTGAAGGAGTTCATCACCGACCTAGGAGTCATACCCAATGCGTCGGGGCCGATCAAGCTCTTCTGTGACAACACTGGAGCTATTGCACTTGCCAAGGAGCCCAGGTTTCACAAGAAGACAAGGCACATCAAGCGTCGCTTCAACTCCATTCGTGAAAATGTTCAAGATGGAGACATAGAGATTTGTAAAATACATACGGACCTGAATGTAGCAGATCCGTTGACTAAACCTCTCCCTAGAGCAAAACATGATCAACACCAGAATTCCATGGGTGTTCTATTCATCACAATGTAACTAGATTATTGACTCTAGTGCAAGTGGGAGACTGTTGGAAATATGCCCTAGAGGCAATAATAAAAGCATTATTATTATATTTCTTTGTTCATGATAATTGTCTTTATTCATGCTATAATTGTATTATCCGGAAATCGTAATACATGTGTGAATAACAGACACCAACATGTCCCTAGCAAGCCTCTAGTTGACTAGCTCATTGATCAATAGATAGTCATGGTTTCCTGGCTATGGACATTGGATGTCATTGATAATGGGATCATATCATTAGGATAATGATGTGATGGACAAGACCCAATCCTAAACATAGCACAAGATCGTATAGTTCGTTTGCTAGAGTTTTCCAATGTCAAAGTATCTTTTCCTTAGACCATGAGATCGTGTAACTCCTGGATACCGTAGGAGTGCTTTGGGTATACCAAACGTCATAGCGTAACTGGGTGACTATAAAGGTAGACTACGGGTATCTCCGAAAGTGTCTGTTGGGTTGACATGGATCAAGACTGGGATTTGTCACTCCGTATGACGGAGAGGTATCACTGGGCCCACTCGGTAATGCATCATCATAATGAGCTCAGAGTGACCAAGTGTCTGGTCACGGGATCATGCATTACGGTACGAGTAAAGTGACTTGCCGGTAACGAGATTGAACGAGGTATTGGGATACCGACGATCGAATCTCGGGCAAGTAACATATCGATCGACAAAGGGAATTGAGTACGGGGTTGATTGAATCCTCGACATCGTGGTTCATCCGATGAGATCATCGTGGAGCATGTGGGAGCCAACATGGGTATCCAGATCCCGCTGTTGGTTATTGACCGGAGAGTCGTCTCGGTCATGTCTGCTTGTCTCCCGAACCCGTAGGGTCTACACACTTAAGGTTCGGTGACGCTAGGGTTATGAAGATATGTATATGCAGAAACCCGAATGGTGTTCGGAGTCCCGGATGAGATCCCGGACGTCACGAGGAGTTCCGGAATGGTCCGGAGGTAAAGAATTATATATAGGAAGTGCTGTTTCGGGCATCGGGACAAGTTTCGGGGTTATCGGTATTGTACCGGGACCACCGGAGGGGTCCCGGGGGCCCACCGGGTGGGGCCACCTGTCCCGGGGGGCCACATGGGCTGTAGGGGGTGCGCCTTGGCCTTCATGGGCCAAGGGCACCAGCCCCTATAGGCCCATGCGCCTAGGGTTTCCACCTAGGAGGAGTCCTAGTGGTGGAAGGCACCCCTAGGTGCCTTGGGGGGGAGGGAAACCTCCCCTTGGCCGCCGCCCCCCCTAGTAGATCTCATCTACTAGGGCCGGCGCCCCCCCCATGGCACCCCTATATATAGTGGGGGGGGGGGAGAGGAGGGAAACACACCAGCCCCTGGCGCCTCCCTCTCTCCCCGTTACGTCTCTCCCTCGTAGTCTTGGCGAAGCCCTGCTGCTGTGACGCCCTGCATCCACCACCACGCCGTCGTGCTGCTGGATCTTCATCAACCTCTCCTCCCCCCTTGCTGGATCAAGAAGGAGGAGACGTCTTCCGTCCCGTACGTGTGTTGAACGCGGAGGTGCCGTCCGTTCGGCGCTTGGTCATCGGTAATTTGGATCACGTCGAGTACGACTACATCATCACCGTTCTTTTGAACGCTTCCGTGCGCGATCTACAAAGGTATGTAGATGCATCTAATGACTCGTTGCTAGATGAACTCCTAGATGGATCTTGGTGAAACGAGTAGGAAAATTTTTGTTTTCTGCAACGTTCCCCAACACTATCACCCTCTATTTGAGTTTCAACAATGTATAGAATAAAGGGGGCAAACTGCCTCACCATATCGCGAAGCTCTCGAACCACCACGGGTTTGCCAACACCGCGACAGTTCCAACATAAAATACTCATTGGGCTCGACGCGCTCCTCGCCGGAGCCCGCCTTGTTTTGTTTTGCTGCATTGGTAGTTCATCCTTTTCGTCAACTCCCTTGGCCCTCTTGGCCTCTCTTTTTGGTGGAGGGCTCGTTGCATTCAATCCTGCAGGAACAATTGCAAGCTGGTTTGCTATTAGCAGGTTGATGTCCATTCTGGCTTGCTCTTTTCATCCGTTTCTGTTGCCCTCCAGCATGTATATGGAAGGGGCTGAAAAGATGGCACGTGAAATCCTAAAATTTTGGATTTCAAGACATAGAAATGAGAACTCTGAGGACTTTTTTGTAAATCAGTAGAACACGTGTGGGGTAAAAAGTAAAAACATAGTGACATCCTTATGTGTGCAGATCCTTGCTACGCTTTGCTCCCTGTTATTTTAAGTTATTGTGCAGAACCCTGGACTTTTTTGTAATTTTAAGTTATTGGGTGTCCTCAAAGGGACAACTGTTGAAGCAGCGCGGTGCTTATAAACAGGTCGTGCTCTATCTGGCTAGCTGATGTGGGACTAAATCGTTTTGCTCCCTGGCACTGCCCAGCCGAAAGCCAGCGGATCCCGTTCCCGATTGGCGGGCCGTGAGTGGGGTGGAGTTCCTTGCACATCCGACATTCAGACAGAGAACATACATGTGCTGAGAAAACAAAATAAGCCCACGGGCCGTATGGCGAACCCAAGCCCATTCGCTACCAGCCCATTCGCTACCAGCCCATTCGTCGCCGCCGCCGCGTGATGCACCGGAGCTCGCCGTCGCCGTACCAAGCACGACATCGGAGCCACCGCGTTGCTCGCGTGGTGCTGGCCGTCGCTGCACTGCTCGTCTGCTCCTGCCACCGGCGTGCGGGGACAGAGGGGGGAGGCGTAGTCCGTGGCCTCCGTGGGCTGCGCCGCCACCCACATCATCGAGCTTCCCCATCGGCCTGCTGTTCGTTCGCAGGGGGGAGGTGATGTCGAGCGGCTTCTGTTGCTTCCTAAAGAGCGAGAGGTAAGAGCATCTCCAGTCGCGCCCCCAACCCGGTCTTCCCAGGCGATTTTTTCGTCCCGGCATCGAAAAATGGCCCAGTCGCGTTCCTAGGAGCCCGTTTTTCATGGGCTTGGGCCGAAATCAGCGTCGGCGGACCCAGGCCGAACCCGGCGCACTGGAGGGCGTCCGGGGGCACCGGGGCGAGTGATTTTGGCGCGAAAGAGCCACGGGGCCGCTGAGTCAGCGAGACGACCGCTTCGTCGCCCTCATCGCCTCGGTTCTCGCGGGAATCAATGCCAATGCTGCCGCGCTGCCGCCGCTGGTCAGCCTTGCCATTGATTCTCCATCACGGGCGGCGCGTCACGGGCGGCATGGCGACGCCTCCCCTCCCGCCACACGTACACACCGACGCGACTATGTAAGCTGGTGGCCTCCCTCGCCTATGGCAACACCAGCCCTAGACGCCCATCGACCGCCGCCGAGCTCTCCCTCTTCCGTGCGCAGCCGTCGACGCTTCTTCCCTCCCTCTCCCTCACTCCCAAGCCCGATGGCCGCGCATTTCCCCGGTGACGCGGCGGCGGCCACTCGCTTCACGAGTGGGAGGTGTGGCTCCTGTTCGAGGCGAACATCCCGGCGCCACCCGACATGCGCGCCGGGCCGACGGGGTGGAGACTCAGCAACGGGGGAGTGCCCATTCCCCCGGTGACCGACGTCGAGGCGCGTCCCGCCTTCTTCGCCGTCGAGGTCGACCGCGTGCGAGCCTCCCTCACAGAGGAGCAGCTCGCCCTCCCCCAGTACGCCGCCGACAACCACGCGACATGGGCGGCGTACTTCAAGCGCCGCTAGGAGCAGAGGCTGGTGTCCACCAACGGGGCGCCGGTGGTGGGCGGCGTCAAGAACAGCGAGGGGCGCCGCGTGTGGTGGGGTGCCCCCTACCGCACGCTCGACGGCGTGCTGTCGTACCTCGAGGGCGGCAACAAACCGCCGCTGGCATACCCTGCCACGGCGGCCGCCCCGGTTCACCGCCGGCGCGCCGGGCAATGGATGCCCAGGAGGTTCGGCTCCTCCTCGACTTCTTCCTCGCACTCCTCCTCCCGTTCTTCTTCCCACTCCTCCGGCTCGCCGGCGTTGCTCGGCGTCAAGGCCGAGCCCGTAGCGGAGACGCCGCTCGGCCGGCGCACTCGCAGCGCTAGCATCGTCATAAACGAGGGCGGCCGGTGCGCCTCCTCGTCGGCTCCTCCGCGCTTCGTCAAACCAAAGACGGAGCCGGGACTCGCGACCGTGAAACGGAGCCGGGGCACCCCGCCGTGAAGATGGAGCACGGCGACGTGGAGCTCGACGAGGCGGCGGCCCTGAAATGGGCGCACGACTACTGGCTGAAGATGGAGATGGAGCGCCAGTGCGCTACCCTGCAGCACTATGAACAGCGCCGCCGGGGCCGTGATGAAGGAGGCGTCGTCATCCTCGACGACAGCGACGACGACGACGCGCCGCCACCGCCACCGGTCCGGCATGGCGACGCCGCCGGGCAGGGGTCCAGCAGGGGCGGCCGCGTCAAGGAGGAGAAGGCCGCCGCCGACGACGACGGCGAGGATGGCGGCGACGGCGGCGACTACGCCGCGTTCAGCGACTTCTTCGCCCCTTAGTTGTAGTTTCGGCCTTTTTTAGATAAATTTGCTATGTAAAATATTGAACATGTCTAATATATGCCAAGTTTGCCGAATTTTAGCCAAATTTAGCCGAACTTTGCCGAATGTTTTTCTTTTAAACGTAGACGGCGTTTGGGGACGGTTCTGGGGTCGGCGACTAGGAACCCACTCACTCTCAGACCGATCTTTTGTGCCGGCTCGTCCCCAAGCGACAATTTTACGCGCCCCCCGGGGGGCCAACGGCTGGAGATGCTCTAACCCCGTAGCACTCCTTGAGACCTTGACCCCTGCTTGCTCATCCATCGAAACCCCTAAGCTAGCTACTGTTTCTACCTTTGACACGCTCCTGTCATCGCAATCACCGGACAGTTTATAGCGAGGATTCTACCGCACCATGTGCTGAAGGTCAGTTATCTGCCTCATTATTTTCCTGGATTACAAACACTTGGCGATCGTATCTTGATCTTCATTCAGTGCATCGATCAGCTTATCCACACTTTTTTCCCTCTCTCGCTGTAAACTATCTTGCTTCAGTTAGTGCCTGCTCGGAATCTTCAGAAATGGAATAAATTGCACAAAACCACCACTTTGAGAGTTAGGTTTGTAGAAAATACTAAGTTACATTTTTTGACAAAAAACACATGTCTATCGTAAACATTTTACAAATAATACTGATCAGCGGATTTGGCTCAATTAAACACGTTTACGACAGTTGGGCCCCGCTTTTCACTGACGTGGCATAACGTTTTGCTAAAGACAGTGCTAGATGGGTCAAAAAGCAAAAACAACCCCAACATTCTTCACTGTGCCGCCCAGGGCCCCGTGTTCTTGGACTTTATCCAGCCACTGGTCAGCCTCGCGCCCGCAGCCGCCCAAGTTAACCGTAGCTCCAATCCATAGACCTCGTCTGTCGCGCCGCCGCCGCCACCTGAGTTAACCGCTGCCGCCATGGTTGAAGACCGGCGTCGCTTGACCTCCTCAACTTCTGGCCGGTGAGCCCCAAGCACCCCACGCACCCGGATCCGACCAGAGCACCACCACCTCAGCCGGATCCGGCGAGGGATACCACGCCGCCGCACCGGTTTGGCCTCCTGCGCCAAGGAGATGTCCAGCGTCGCCAATGTTGACCGCCCCAGCCAGCGCCGCACAGCGCAGCTCCGATAGCCCTTGGTCGCGGCGGCCCTCGCGCAATGCAGATCTGACGACCCTCGATCCGGCGGCCTCCTTGATGAGCTCGTCGCCGTCAGGCACGATGGACGACAGGCAGGCAGGGGTCGCAACGAGGGAACCCGAGCTTCCTGACGAGCCGCCGCTCGGGTGTGGCCTCCTGCGCGAAGGAGAAGGCAAGCGCCGCCAGCGTTGACTGCACCAACCAGCAGTGTGGGATGCACATGGGTCTAATTGCTTTTTTACTTTTTGATCCAGGGGTGCAGATGAAAAATCTAAGGACTAATTTGTAAATTTGGATTAAAATTAATCTCACACGAAATGTTACGCCACGTAGGCAAAAATGGGCCCCAATTGTCATAAACATGCTCAACCGAGTTAAATCCGCCGATCAGTGTTATTTGCAAAATGTTTACGGTAGACATGGTGTTTTTTGTCAAAAAAAATATAACGTATTGTTTTCAGCAAACCTCGCCCTTAAAGTGGTGGTTTTGTGCAATTTACTCTTAGAAATGATTTTAGATCTTCATGGGCGGAATCTGTTAAGTCATCTAGTTCTATCCCCTGCGCCTCACCCACTCTTTCCAACATCTGTCGATGAAAGTAATTACAGTGACACGCAACTAGGAGTGTGATGCAAATATAAAGGACTCATTTGATCCTGTGGCAGCTACAAATGGAAGTACAAGTTATCTGAGACCGGTATTGGGTTCTTACGCAGATTTTGCACTAGATTTTCTTGTAAACATACCCATGCCTGCCCATGCAAAGCAAACTTATCACTAGGAGACGCCTGTGGTATCTCTACTGTAACATGATGACACCTTCTTCTCTTCAACTGTGATGACCTGTTTACTTGCTCTTAAAATATGACCATTATCTATTTATCTTGAGCGCAAGCGTCTGTTTCGTATCGCTGCCGACCTTATGAGAATCCATGTGCAGAAATTTATGCCCAACAGCGATTTACTAGAACCTGTTGGAAAACTGATCACTTAAATCACCCATAACATTATGTCGCAAACATTTCGAAGACAAATGAATAAGCGTCCCACTTTCAGCCTGACTAATAAACAATACGATAATCCTTTATTCTCGCCGCAGCAGTTTTTCATTCATTCAAGAAAAGGCAAAGTAGAAGTCCAACTGCCATCTATTAGTGTCTCGTAGTCAGTCACAACCCATAAGTTCTTTTGCTCTGGCCACAAGATCGGAGAGAGGCATGCTGTACTCCATGAATCCTTCATCGCCCAAGAAAAGCCTGTAGTTTTCAGCCTTTGACGGTGTTTGTTCTACCATTGACAGTGCATCTGTCATCCCGAATGTGTTGAAGCAATCTGCATAGCGAGAATTATACTCCATCAAGTGTATGACTTGCTCGAGTACCACTCTCCTGATCCCAGGACAATGAGCACTAGGTTTCATGTTTGCTTTTAGTGTGTCGACAAGCCTCTTGGCAAATCTCCGCTTAATCTGACCAGCGTCTAGTTCTCGGGTAAAGTCTTCAGGAATAACTTCACATATCTGTGAACTAAGGCCAATCAGGATCTCTAGTTCTGCCCCATCAACGTCCAGTATTCTTTCCAACACCTGTAATGAGATGTATCATCATCAGTAAAAAATGATGTAGAGCTATATCTATATAGTCCAGTGATTAAAAGTACAATTCAAAATTATACTGCTAATGTACGCACAAGAACATATGCAAAATGGTAAATTTTGTTATCCATCTCTAGCAGTGCACTTATTATTGCTTGAATTAGCAGGGCTCACCTCTCTCAAGGTATGAGATAGCTCCTTCAGTTCTGACTCTCTGAGCTCGGATCGAGCGTGCATGCACAGATTACGCAACAGGCTTGCCGCCACATATATGTACATTTTATCATGGATCATGATTTTGAGTTCCATCATGAACTCTGGTTCCTGCAATATAACCAAGCAGTTTTGGACACTTTGCATTGTCAGCATTGCCAGTGCTTGCCCAGCTACCTTTCGTAGCAAGCGATCAGCGTTGACACTTGTGATTTCTTCAGTGTTGAGAAATGCCTGCACAAGCCTGGTAATGATCAGTTGGACATGACCAATCTCCTGCCTTGCTCTTTCATCAACAGCAAGGTTTCTGAGGTTTGCTGCCACTAACTTTCTCAATTCTTGACTGCTCTTGTTGTCTCCAAGAATTTCTATGAGGTTTCTCAGTAGGAAGGGATGTCTTGATATTTCATACCGCAGTATGACGCCGATTTTTCCGCCAATGCTTGTGAGCCTTTGCAGCACCTTCAGTGATGACTTGAGCAGGATACGTTGTTGCGCCTCGGTATTCATTATATCCCTTCTGTAGCTTGTGAATCCTATGATCTTCGAGATGAGGTCAGCAGCTTTGCTGATTTCCACACAATTGTCCTGACCAGAACCAGCAAGACTGTCAATAATTTCCATTGCCAGTGCTGGAAGAAAATCATGGTCTGTCAACTGCTGCTCCTTGGGAATCGACCTGAATTCTTGAATCCACTGCCAGCATCTGAGAATGCATGATTTCTGTTCATCGATGCCGACTTGTTGTGTCGAGCGGATTTGTGTTTCCAGCAGGTTATCAGTGTCCTGATGTCGGTCTTGTCTTTTCCCTTGGTTATCAGCTGCGTTCCTCATGGAGTGATGTTTTACCACTTGGTTGTCTTCTGTATTCATAGATAACTCTTGCCTTTCTTCTTGTTCATCATCTGTGTCCAGAAGTGGGTTTCCTCTTTGCAGTGTGCTATCACTGTCAAGAAGTGCAGATACAAGCTGTATTGTACCCGGGATAGTGACAACACGGAGGTTCTTTGCAAGTTCAGCACTGACCTTCGCAGCATATAATCTGATAGCTGCATCCTTTGGACATGTCCAATCCAACATTTTGATTATTCTGACCACCGTCTTGGTAGAAGCTGTGAGTTTTGAAAGGAGCTGTGCCTTGGTTGGCTCTCTTTGCAGAAAGCTGTGCATCATGCGAATCCCATGGAGCTGATTCTTGGATATGTCCGAGTTCACATAATCTGTGGCGAAGTTGCTGAGGCTGATCTTCTTTGGAGCAAGCACACCCCCTTGCATGCATTTCTCTAATGCGTAGGCATAATACATATTTACAGATTCCACTCCCCGCTGACCTCCGAATCCACCACAACGGACAAGGGACCTTCGAGGGATGAAAGAAAAGAACTCGAGCATGCAGGCCACAGCATAGAGTATTCCTTGTCCAAGCACCATCCAATAGAAGATTCTCAGACACGCTTTCAGGTTTTCATCATCGTAAGGAGGATCACTATCATCAACTGGCATAAGCCCAATTAATGCTAGAACAACCCGCACAACTGCTGCTGGAATCTGTAAGTTCCCAAATGACATTATTGCTACAGCACATACTTCGATTATGATCATCCTAAATCTATCATAATCCTTAAGCATGTGCACCAGCATCCCTAGAGCAGCAACCATGCACAAGCTTATAATACCTTGACGCCAAAATTCTAGTTTGTTGCCTAGGACACTGTCCACGAGTTTCCTGATTCTTGTGAAGTGCAGACTGCTTATTGTTGCTAGGAGCACTGCCACAAGTAGTACTAGGAACATTGCCCGTTCAATCATCGAGTAGTCTTTTTTTTCTGCGGGTAAATCATCATTGAGTAGTCTTTGAAAAGGGATTCGTCTGTAGAGAGAGCTAGCAATACGATTGCCACTAATGGGCTCCATACTGATGCGGCACGACTCATCCGATTACATATGAGTAGTTTCAGACCTCGTGAAGACACCTCAGACAATAACCGGCCAAATCCAAAGAGTATTATCATCAATATGATCATCCTCAGGCGCATCTCCCACATGATTTTCAGAACAGCACAAAAACATGCAGCTAGAGTCAGTCCATTCCAGCCAAGAGGCCTAAAGGCTCCTCTGGTATTAAAGAACACTTGATAATCTAGTCTGTTGTTGCGGCTGAACATCCTGAAATGTATACGGTGACATTAGATGAAAAGGACATAATACAAATCACAAACCCAGGGGATAATGAAAGGGGTGTTGGTCTTTGGGTTTGCAGCTAACTTTTAGACCTTATTCTTAGAACTGAAGACAAGCTTGTGAAAGACCCAACGGTACAAATTTTTTTTATGGAGTGATAGATGATCCTTTTTGAGTGAAAAAAGGACAAATTTATGGAGAAGAGGGAGTGTACATGCATTTAAAAGAAGATCACAAGGCCCTTTTAATACTATAACGTGACCTCAAAATTTGGGTCTAACTTTGACTGTCGTTTCAACCAAAAAAAATGTCTTATATGCCAAAAAAAAAAAAATCGGACAATGTAGAAGGACTGCGTGTATTATATTAAAGCGAGGGAGAAATACACGACCAACAATCATCAGAGTACCCTAAAAAAAACATCAGAGCTACAACAAGGATAACCTGAACTTCTGAAAACAAAAGACCCAAAGCCCTGACCACCAAACTGTCTACAAAACCGTGATACATCACCGTATAATCTTACATGCGCAAAGCACACACCACTACTGTTATTAAGAGGCCCCGAGTTTAGTGTTTGCCCCGGCACCCCCAAAATTTCAGGACCGGCCCTGGTGGTGTTTGGGTATGGTTGGATGTGGTATACAGTGAGAGAATAGTGTGTGAGCTGCTCGTCGACGACCACACTGAATGACTGAACCAGCTAGCCGGCCCGGTTACAACCACACTACTCGCCGACGAAGATATGCTTCCGTGAGTCATCCCCATTCCCGGATGATCTGAATGAATTCGTTCATTTTGTACCAACATGCTCAGGGACTAATTGTGACATGCTGATATATAACATGATCTGAATGAATTTCCCATATATCAGTGATAACTTTTTAGGTACTCCCTCCGTTCCAAAATAAATGCCGTTATTTTAGTTCAAATTTGAAAATAAGTGTCATGGTTTTAGTTCAAACTTGAACTAAATTTAAACTAAAAACACGACACTTATTTTGGGTTGGAGGGAGTAATTTTTTCCCATGGTTAATTGTATGCTTCAAGGATGGCAACTTCCATTCTCGTACCGTGCCCCCTGTTTTGTCGGGGTTGAGAACGGCAGTTTGTTCAATATCAGGCTGGCATGTTTTCTGTTTCAGCTAGCAAATATGGTAGTTTCTATTCATTTTGTTTCATGGTTAATTGTTTCCCCTAGTATGGTTCATGGAACTAATATATGTTCCCATGGAAACTCAAATTTTGTTCGCATGACAAATTTCTGATTTGTTTTTTCATATTATGGTGCTGGAGGTGAGAATACATGCCCAACAAATCTTTTTGTTCTTGTAAATTTGATGGTCATGGCAGCGGACCATGGCATTTTCTTTGTCGTTGTAGGTTTTCCTTTCATAGTGGATCAAATTTCTGTAGGTTACAACGTAGGATAGCATGGCATTATCATTCAAACCATGGCCATTGTATAACGAGAACATGGTAGTTCTATGGTGGATAGCATGGCATATTCATTTATTCATTTTAGACCATGGCATTTTCAGCAATTAGAACATGGCATTATATATTTATTTAACTAGTAAATGTGTACATGCAATGCACGTTGATATTAGGTAATATATTAATCACATGTAAATATTAGGTAGGATGTTATTTGTGTATTAAGTATGTGATTAGCATTGGATTAATATTTGGTATGATATTAACTACACACTACATGTGTTGAGCGCTCACCATTGGAGCAGCCTGAGTCGTTGGATTGACCTAATTTGACGGCCGGGATTCGTTGGATCTGCTCCTTTGGATCTTTTTATATTGGTATAGATGATTAAACCATGGTAGTTTATTCATAGGCACTCCATCCGTCCTTGAAAGGATGTACTTTCAACTTTGCTGGAGGGTCAAACTATCTTAAAAGTTTAACCGAGTTTGTGCAAAAGTATGTCAATAATTATGAAACCAAATAGGTATATGATGAAACCATGCATGTGACATATGTGGTAAGCAATCCAAACAATTCAAAAAAAAGGTATATGATGAAAATATATTTTATCATGAATCTAAGGCTACTAATTTGATGACATAAATATTGGTGTATTATTGTATAAATACGGTCAAAAATGAAAAGTTTAACTTTCCAACAAAGTTGGAAGTGCACTCTTTTAAGGATAGATGGAGTAGCTGATATGCCTCAAAGGTGCACATTTATAAAATCACTCTTGGATACTTTTTATAACAAATTTTATTATTTTTTGACTAACTTATTAATTCAGTGCACAAAACCAATTATTGTTTTTTGCTTTTTCTTTACTTTTCATAAAATCAATATTTACGGAGCTCAAAATACCAACGGGATTTTGACATTTTTTTAGAGGACAAAGATTCCAGAAAGCACCGGAATGGCCAGGGGCTACAGCAGGCCCCCATGCTGCCATGCAGTCAGGTACCGCTGCCAGGGTGCCACCCGTGTGGGCCCCCTGGCCACTGCCTTTAGTCAATTCTTTCTCCTATAGATTCTTAAAATCTTGAAACCCTCCGTGCCATTTTTTTTTTCTGATTTTCTTCGTTACCAAAGTTATTGTTCTCTAGAGATTCAATCTAGAGGCCTGTTCCGGCACCCTGTCGGAGGGGGTATCCATCACCCGAGCCATCTTCACCCTTACACTTGAGGGGTAGCATAGCATTTTGATTATTTTAGATCATCGTAGTTTTATTTTTCTAGGTAGTATGGTACTTTTTATTACTTAGAACATGGTATCTTTTAACAATTATACCATCGTAGTTTTACTACAGGTAGCAAGGCACTTTTTTGTGTGTTAGACATATATGCCATGATTTTTTTCAGAATATGTGTTATCCATAGTATTTTCAATAATTGTTCTCATGGAAATTTTTCACTGTTTTTTTTACCATGTCAATTTTATTGCTTTGACTGGTACTTTACTTACGGTTGCTATGAAAAATTTATCTAAAATATCATGGCAATTGTGTTGACCATGGCATTTTACTTCTGGTTACCATGGCAAATCTATTTAAAACACCATGGCAATTTTGTTTTACTGGCATTTTACTTATGGTTAGCGTGACAATTTTATTCAAAACACCATGGCAATTGTGTTGTACATAACCATGAATTTTTAACCAAACTTACCATGTCATTTAAAAAATTTATCACGGCAATAAACTTCTTAATTGGCACCCTCTTGTATATAGATCTTGGCAGTTTTTATCTCCACCTTGGTAAATTTATTTTTATTGACATGACAATCTTACTTTTTCTGATCATGACAATTTTCAATCTATGATTGTCAAAAAATAGATCATGTCATTTTTGTTTTTAAGGTCATGCCATTTTTTATTTTAAGATTATGGCATTTTTTATTTTTTAATGCCATGACATTTATAAGACCATGGCAGTTTTTCTATATTATGGCAATTTCAATTTTTTTGGATCATTGCCAATTCATTTTTTGTTTGCCCTTTTGTTATGACAAAAAAATATAGAAGCATGGCAATTTTAATATTTTGTATCTTGGCCTTTTTTCTATATTATGGTAAATTTATTATTTTCATTTTTGGCATGGCAATTTCTAAAAAAATTATCATTGGCAATTCACTTTTTTGTTTTTTTATGAGAAAGAAAATATAGAAGCATGGCAATTTTATTTTTTTGGATCATGGCATGTTTATTATTTACCCAGTGTCAATTTTATTGATTGGACCATGACATTTTTACTTTGCCATGGCTACTTGTTTTGATTAATGGGTCTTTTACATCTGTGTCCCTAACTCGAACCCACTACTCACATTTGCCCCTAATTCGAAAGCCTGCTCAAAAATGCCCCGCCGCCGTTAGGTGCCCTTATAGAAATATCCTTCCGCTCCGTTTCCGTCTGGTCAAAGGGGTTTGACCGTTTACGGGGCGTTTACTGGACATTTTGCCCCTCTATTCACTTGTCACTTACACATGGGCCCTACCCTAGGAAAAAAACTCTGGCTTATCCCCTCTCTCTCTCACTTACTAAAAAAACTCTCTCACTCCTTGACATGTGGGCCAGGGACCCACTTGCATGGTCAACACGCTCCGAAGCGAGGCTAGGCTCGGCTCGCGTGGATCAGCTGGTGGCCGTCGCCGGCGAGAGGCGGCGCGCCTGCAAGTGAAGACCAAGGGGACGGGCTCCAGGTGGTCTGTCGAAGGATTTGCAGGTGGTGGTCAAGGTGGATGTCGGCGGGTAGCGACTGCATGCACGGGGAGCGCCTGAGACATTCTGCGGAGGACGCCGTCGCCGCCGTCGCGGTCGGAGGCTAGATCGAGACCAAAGAGCATGCCCTTGAACCCTTCTGGACGCCTCGCCTCTGCCCAGCACGGTGAATCGGGTCTATGGCCGCGTGTAGACGATGGCAGAGACTCCGATCTCCGCCACAGATGCGCCCTTGGCCTCCTAAATCCGACTGCCCCGAGCCACCATTGACCTTCCCGACCTCCGTGTTGTTGTCCCTGAAATCACGCGGCCCTACTCCTCTCTTCCCCCGCTCGATTCTGTTCCCGGAGCGCCCTGCCCGAAGCCGGCCGCCATGACCGACCTCGACTAGCTCGGTCGTGTGCACGCGCCCACCTACCTACCTGTGCGGCGGCTCCACCCCTCCGTCAGACGACCCCGAGCCTCCCACCATGGCCCTCACACGCAGGCGCGCTATCCTTCGCCGGCGGCGACCACCGGCCGATCCGCCAAGCCTCGCCGTGACCACGAGCGAACAAGAGTTGACCCTGATAGTGGGTCCAATGGCCCACATGTCAGGGAGAGAGGGGGGGTTATGAGAGAGGTAGACAATTTTTTTTAATATTGGTGGGCTCCACGTGTAAGTCAGAGATGGGATGAGAGAGAGGGAGTTTTTTTTCTTTTCTTTTCCTAGGTAGGTGCCACGTGTAACTGGGAGGTGCACAGAGGGGCAAAAATGTCGAGAAAACGTGAGGAAAACGGTCAAAGGCCTTTGACCTGACGGAAACGGCATGGAGGGGCATTTCTGTAAGGACACATAATGGCGGAGGGGCATTTTTGAGCCGGCTTTGGAATTAGGGGTATATCTGATTAGGTGGTTCGAGTTAGGGACAGAAATGCAAATGGCCCTTGATTAATTGGCATGGCACTTTTTGTTGTTTTGCCAATAGCACAGCCATGATCTTGGTAGGAAAAAAAAATAGACAAATAACAGATCAGGAAAACAAATAGACTCATTAAAAAAAAACCGGCCAGGAAGATACACAAGCCGATTTCTGTCCAAGGAGAGGGTACGCTGGCCGGGCTCAATCGTCACGACATAAACATTCGCCGGGTGCTCCTTCTGGTAGCGAACGAAAACGTTCGATGGGAAAGAAGGACACGAGCGAACGAATCGATCACTATGACCACCTCCCTGGCGATCAATCGCCAGATATTGGCGCCCCTGAAAAATCGACCGCACAAAAAAAACTTGATCTGGCTTTGAAAACTAAGAGCAACTCGAGCAGACCCCGCAAAAACTTGACCCGCAAAACACGTTTACGGTTTCACGAAGACCGCGTTTGCGGGTCAAAAACTAGCGCGGCTGAATAGAAACCGTATCTACTGCATAATTTGAAAAAACACTTTCGCGGGGGAAATTGCACCTCGTTGACACGAGTAGTTCATCACATACTCGGATTTGACAGCGGCGAGGTCGCGGCAAATGGACGACGCCGTGGAGGAGAAGGACGCTCAATCCTCCTCGCCGGAGCTGCACAGGTCGACGTACTTCGCCGCCTACTCCTCGCGAATGAGGCGCCACTCCTCGACCTTCTCCTTGGCGGCGAGGTTGGCGGCGACCGCCTGCCGCCACTGGAGGTCTTCGAGCTCCTCGGCGTGGCGCCGGCGCTCCGCCTCCTTGCGCACGCTCTGCTCGGTGATGGCGGCCGCAACGGCGTCGACGTCGGCGACGTAGTCTTCCGGCCCGACGACTCCGCGGCGGCCGAGCGGAGCGGGCTCCTCGGGCTCCTCCTTCACGGGGACGAAGGCGAACTCGTCCGGCTCCTCCTCGTCCTCCGATCACTCTCTCTTCACGGGGGAGAAGGCCCGCGCCGGAGAAGGAGGAGCTCCCGGCGTACGAAGACCTAGCGGAGGAGAAGGATGCACGACGGCGGTCGTACTCCTCCGTCTCGCTCCGCTGGAAGCTCGCTGGAGGTGACATACCGCGGTTGGTCCACTTCCGGGCCCCGTGCTTCCTCGCGCCGTCCGACCGGACGCGCCGCTCGCGCTCTAGGTCCCTTCCGCCGCCGGAGCCGCGTCCGGAGCTCCACATTCGGGCCCACATGGCGGCTGGAGGCGGGGCGGGTGGTCGCCGGCGGCGAGAAATGTGGAGAAGGGGAATCGCGTGGCTCGACGGCGGCGGGGGATAGGGTTTGGACCCGCAAACGAGTCGTGGAACCATAGATATAGCGGTCGGGGCGTGCGGTTTGCGGGCCGGGCGAGTATGCGGGCTCTGTTCTGGCCGGAAAATTGAGCCGAGCCCGCATACTCGCCGGAATTTTGCGAGTCTGCGTGTTTTGCAGAGTCTGCTAGAGTTGCTGTAAGAAATCGGAGAATCCTAGTGTGACCCAAAATCCTAAAAAACCTTGATTGTCAAGATTCTTAGCAACCCTCTAAACCCAAAATATTTCGAACAGGATAAATCCTCAAAAGTCTAATATCGCCGCGCAAAATAGCTATTGATGACATTCATGCAAGATGGGCGTAAGAGTAAAATTTGTAGGCTGCAGACTCATGTCAGAATGCTAATTTGCAACCAGCTCCGATGCTATATGTAATAATCTGCATACGGCATATATACATACCTTGCGGCCTCTAAGAAAATTATGATTGTCGCGAAGATAAAATCATCCCCGGAGTGGAGGTCCTTGGCGTAGCCGCCGAGCAGGACGACGGTGGCCCACGTGAAAGCCAGCGTGCCAAGCGCGTTGCCCACTCTCTCGATCAACACGACTGCACGGACGAAGCGATTCAGCCACTTCTCCGGCGCGGCCACCTTGCCTGGCCCGGAGCCGCCAGCCATCATCTGAACGACGTGCTCTCCTCCGCCACCGCCGTCGGCCATCGATCGCTTTAGCACTTAGGCGCAAAGAAGAAAACCTATTGCACTTGTGTAACTGGCTTCTCTCAATGACAAAGGCCAGAGCAGCTTCCTCCGAACATAAAGGCCTTCGATTATCTTTGAATATATTACTTGAGCAAAATTGTATGTTGCGAGAGTCGCCGGCCCACCGGATGGGCCAGCAAATTAACGCCGCTCCACTCCACTCCATCATCAATGAGAATCATGTTCAGTTCATTCAATCACTTTTACTGTTCAGTGCAAAAAAGTCACGTTCACTCACAGCCACCACATGCTTCACTGCCGGGTAGGCGGAGTACTATCAAAGTTGTTATCATGATGTGACATAATGTTTTGGGCTACGAACGTGTACGTAAACACAGAGTTATCATGATGTGACATTCATACTATAGTACTCCAATTTAGATCAACCCATCCAAACAAATGTTATTACAACCTATTAATCTGAATACCTAAAATAATCAAAATTAACAAATAATAAGATAAAACACTTGTTTATGAAAAGATAAATGAATTTAAACACATTATCTTCCAGCTAGTTGTCAATGATGCTCAATAAGACCCTCCTTTAGCTAATCATGGTAGATTTGATCTTCAATCTTCTTGTACATCTTAAGAAATGCTTGAATCAGAGATGTCATGATTTTTGCCAAGACATCCTTATTCTAGAAATGAGCAAGATGCTAGACAATTGCAAACCTAGCAAATGTATTTCCTCATTGCTTCTTGTACCTTTCCGAAATGCTTAAATTTGATCTTGGGATTATAATCGAAAATGCTGACCAAGATGGGTAGATGTTATCAGCTAGATAGTAGCCTTTGTCATATTGATTGTTATTCCCCGTGAAATTGCAAGGTGGAGAAGAGCTATATACTAGCCTTGCAAAAGGATGAGATCTGTGCAACATATCACTAGTAGAAAAGGGGGCATCAGTCCCGGTTCATAAGGGCCTTTAGTCCCGGTTCTGGAACCGGGACTAAAAGGTCATTACTAATGCCTCCCCCCTTTAGTCCCGGTTCAAACTGGAACCGGGACTAAAGGTCGCGGCCACGTGGAGCTCCACCTTTAGTCCCGGTTGGTAACAGGGAATTTTGTGATTTTTCTTTTTGAAATTTATTTTGACTTTTTTTTATTTTCAATTTTCTGAATTATTTTAACCTCTAATCTCTAATCACCATCCCTCATCACTGCTCAATTTATCCTCGAATCTCTAATCACCCCTCATCACTTCCCGAAAGGTCACCCATCCTCCCACTCCCCCAGCCTGAGCACGCTTAACTTCCAGGTTCTATTCTCACTCGTTTCCAAGTCTGCACTTGTTGTTTTCATGACAATAGTAAGATGTCAATCCTATTAACCCTCAGGAATTTTGCGTGAGCATGAAGTGACACATTTCACTGTTTGAGTTTGAAACTATTGTTTTAAAAAACAATAATTATTTTGTAACACTAATATTTCTTGAATAATTAGTTTGACCACAGTTTGACCAGATTTGACCAAAATTCAAAATAACTAAAATAATTATTTAGTAACACTAATATTCTAGAATAATTAGTTATACCATTGTTTGACCATAGTTTGACCACGCAGTTTGAAATTGTTTCGATTTTTTCCACTCTAGATCTTAAAAGCCCCGTAACTTTTTTCTGTTAGGTTTTTGAGGATTTTAAAAATGTTTAACGGGGTTTCCCCCGTTAAATTTGGATGTAACTTTTCGAGTAGATGATTTTTCATATAAAAAACTTTTTCATCCGAGTTAGTATGCAAAAGTTATGCCCATTTTACTAAATTCTAGAGAGATTTTGCAAATAAAGTCGAAATTAACATTTGCAAATTTTCCCAACAACTAGACCACATATCACATGGGAAACTTATTTTCTTTTATTTTTTTGACATTTTCATCATTTTCTTTTATTTTTTTGAAAACTGAAAAGGCGACCCAGGAGGGGGGGGGGGTAGAGTTTGAAAATGGGACCTTTAGTACCGGTTCGTGCCATGAACCGGTACTAATGCCTCAAACCCCATTAGTACCGGTTCGTGGCACGAACCGGGACTAAAGGTCTAACCCTTTAGTCCCGGTTGGTGCCACGAACCGGTACTAATGGGCATCGCACCCTTTAGTCCCGGTTCGTGGCACCAACCGGGACTAAAAGGTCCAGACGAACCGGAACAAATGGTCCACGTGGCCCGGCCGGCCCCCTAGGCTCCCGAACCGGGACTAATGCCCCCATTAGTCCTGGTTCTGGATTGAACCTGGACTAATGGGCAAACCTGGCCTGGACCAAAGCCCTCTTTTCTACTAGTGTATTGATGTCATTGTGAGATTCAGGAACCCAAAGTAGAAAGGACAAATCCACAAAATCTCGGAGGCAACCCCTTTCAAAATAATTGTTGGATCATGGCAGCGCCCGGTAAGTTAGTTGTGCCAAGCTGCAAGGCAATTCTTCCACTTCTCATGCATACAATCAACACTCCCTAGCATCCTAGGTCTGCCTATATTGCTACATTCACCGGATAAGCATCGTCTTGTCCTCGACATTGGTACTCGCAGATGATACTCTTCGTAAAACTTCACCACGGTATCGACGAACACTTTGGTGTGCTTTATGATGGTATCATCGGGCATTCGAAGATACTCATCCAAGGCATCTGTAGGAGTGCCATATGCAATTATTAGACCAGTGGCATTTCTAACCTCTCATTGACTTTCATGTCGTCGGCAATTCGTCGTCACAACTGTTCCATCATGCGAAACAACATTAGTTTCGCTGGAACATTTAGACAAAATGTACAACCCGGTGGAAAGCAGTCGTGCATGAGTCTGTCGTGGCCTTAGATTCTATTCCGACAAATTGCCATACAACCTGTGACCCTGCACGTCTCGTCTTCGTTTTGGTTGTCCCTATTCATCTAGCAACCATCAACACATCCTCACCCTTTTCGACGTCCATAAACCGATGAAGAATCATAAAAAAGCTCTACCATCGGATCCATCTACACAAAATGCAAATGATATGTTATCCACGTGAATCTATGAGCTGCTAGACTAAATCTAGAAGAAAATCTTGCAGAAGTTTACGTCTAGCCAAGTCTCAAACACCATGAGGTCACGCGCCAGAAGGGATGGCGTGGTCAAACGGCGGGAAGCGGGCGCGGGGTTGTGGTGAAGGTCCTAGAACGGCTCAGTAGAAGCGTCCATGGCCAAGTCATGGCGGTTCGGATGACGAATTAACACGGAAAGAGAGTTGCTTTTATCATTTTTCCCACACCAACTGCAACTCTCATTGAATCGACACTGAGAACAACTCTAGCAGATCCATTATCCTCGCCGGTCCGTAAAATTTCGGTGGTTTTACAGTTCCTGCAATTTGTTGGCCCGAACAGGTCTGCTAAAAATCCGCCGGCTTGTAGATTTTTCACGGGCGGCCTACAAATCCGCCGGTCCGCCGCTATATTTAGGGTTCGCGTTCTGGATAAGCTCCGCCTGCTCCGCCGTCTCCTTTCATTAGCCACATGTGTTTCTTCCCCTTTCTCACGGATCCATGATCGGAAGTGCTCGCCGCCATGCAAACTCACTCGGCATGACGAGGAGGCCGACAGCTCCGGCCGGTCCGCCGTCGAGCCGTGGCATTCCAAGCAGCCGCGCGAACGCAGCCGCCTCTCCCACAGCAGCGGCCGGAGCGTGTGGGCCGGCTTCAAGGAGCTGCATGAGGGTGAATATGGTTTTTAAATTGCAGTATGAACAAACGATTCTGCAGTACCGATTTATACTGGATTTGCTAGAGTCGCTGCGAGAGTTGTCATATCAGTGCGTC
The DNA here is from genome assembly GCA_963921465.1 of Triticum timopheevii. NCBI lineage: Eukaryota > Viridiplantae > Streptophyta > Magnoliopsida > Poales > Poaceae > Triticum > Triticum timopheevii. Next base: position 108,742,345 of record OY997264.1, read on the forward strand.
GTCGTCACTGCCATTGTATATCCAGTGGGGCACGGCGAGCCCGGTCGGCCACGAGGGTAGGCCCCAGTTGCTGGGATGTTCTCGCATGGCTTGTTCTTTGCCGCTGCCGGCCGAGCGGTGCGGGTGGGCCGGACGAATGCAGTATCACTGTGTCACTGTGTCAATACATTTTAAGTGTTGGAACAATCTCAAATTTACAGTATCACTGTGTCGTACCTACCGCATTATAATCGTTTAATTCGCAAACTCCCCCATCGACGACCAAATCGCACGGTTCTTATGCAAAACCAGTGTAGCCAGTTGAGCAATTAATCTAACGAACTTGCAGAATATTTCGGATCTGGATCACAAGTTGGCCCTATGTACATAATTTATCTTTGTAAAACAGTTTTGCTAAAGCACATATAGATGTGCTCTAAGTATTGCACATCTAAATCCTATGTCATGTTTAATATCAATTCTAAATTTAAATTTATGGGGTCTGCTTCATGGATCGCAATGAATAACCATTCGCTACTGCAGTGAGCAATCTGAGCCTGTGTATAAGTCCCAGTATATTCTACTCCCTCCGTTCCTAAATATTTGTCCACTTCCGCTTCGGTACAACCCTCTAAACACATCGAGGGCTCAGATTATCCCATACCCCTTCATAACAAAGGGCAGGATGGTCTTTTCTTAACTTTTTTTTTAGCAGTTGGTCTTTTGCTAAAGTACGTATACGTTTTGCGTCGTATACAAATTGCACAGGTGCTGGGGCGACCCATTAAGCTACCAAATCGACGACCAAATCGACGACCGAATCGCACGGTTCTTATGCAAAACCAGTGTAGCCAGTTGAGCAATTAATCTAACGAACTTGCAGAATATTTCGGATCTGGATCACAAGTTGGCCCTATGTACATAATTTATCTTTGTAAAACAGTTTTGCTAAAGCACATATAGATGTGCTCTAAGTATTGCACATCTAAATCCTATGTCATGTTTAATATCAATTCTAAATTTAAATTTATGGGGTCTGCTTCATGGATCGCAATGAATAACCATTCGCTACTGCAGTGAGCAATCTGAACCTGTGTATAAGTCCCAGTATATTCTACTCCCTCCGTTCCTAAATATTTGTCCACTTCCGCTTCGGTACAACCCCCTAAACACATCGAGGGCTCAGATTATCCCATACCCCTTCATAACAAAGGGCAGGATGGTCTTTTCTGAACTTTTTTTTTCAGCAGTTGGTCTTTTGCTAAAGTACGTATACGTTTTGCGTCGTATACAAATTGCACAGGTGCTGGGGCGGCCCATTAAGCTACCAAATCGACGACCAAATCGCACGGTTCTTATGCAAAACCAGTGTAGCCAGTTGAGCAATTAATCTAACGAATTTGCAGAATATTTCGGATCTGGATCACAAGTTGGCCCTATGTACATAATTTATCTTTGTAAAACAGTTTTGCTAAAGCACATATAGATGTGCTCTAAGTATTGCACATCTAAATCCTATGTCATGTTTAATATCAATTCTAAATTTAAATTTATGGGGTCTGCTTCATGAATCGCAATGAATAACCATTCGCTACTGCAGTGAGCAATCTGAGCCTGTGTATAAGTCCCAGTATATTCTACTCCCTCCGTTCCTAAATATTTGTCCACTTCCGCTTCGGTACAACCCCCTAAACACATCGAGGGCTCAGATTATCCCATACCCCTTCATAACAAAGGGCAGGATGGTCTTTTCTTAACTTTTTTTTTCAGCAGTTGGTCTTTTGCTAAAGTACGTATACGTTTTGCGTCGTATACAAATTGCACAGGTGCTGGGGCGGCCCATTAAGCTACCAAATCGACGACCAAATCGACGACCAAATCGCACGGTTCTTATGCAAAACCAGTGTAGCCAGTTGAGCAATTAATCTAACGAACTTGCAGAATATTTCGGATCTGGATCACAAGTTGGCCCTATGTACATAATTTATCTTTGTAAAACAGTTTTGCTAAAGCACATATAGATGTGCTCTAAGTATTGCACATCTAAATCCTATGTCATGTTTAATATCAATTCTAAATTTAAATTTATGGGGTCTGCTTCATGGATCGCAATGAATAACCATTCGCTACTGCAGTGAGCAATCTGAGCCTGTGTATAAGTCCTAGTATATTCTACTTCCTCCGTTCCTAAATATTTGTCCACTTCCGCTTCGGTACAACCCCCTAAACACATCGAGCGCTCAGATTATCCCATACCCCTTCATAACAAAAGGCAGGATGGTCTTTTCTTAACTTTTTTTTAGCAGTTGGTCTTTTGCTAAAGTACGTATACGTTTTGCGTCGTATACAAATTGCACAGGTGCTGGGGCGGCCCATTAAGCTACCAAATCGACGACCAAATCGACGACCAAATCGCACGGTTCTTATGCAAAACCAGTGTAGCCAGTTGAGCAATTAATCTAACGAATTTGCAGAATATTTCGGATCTGGATCACAAGTTGGCCCTATGTACATAATTTATCTTTGTAAAACAGTTTTGCTAAAGCACATATAGATGTGCTCTAAGTATTGCACATCTAAATCCTATGTCATGTTTAATATCAATTCTAAATTTAAATTTATGGGGTCTGCTTCATGGATCGCAATGAATAACCATTCGCTACTGCAGTGAGCAATCTGAGCCTGTGTATAAGTCCTAGTATATTCTACTCCCTCCGTTTCTAAATATTTGTCCACTTCCGCTTCGGTACAACCCCCTAAACACATCGAGGGCTCAGATTATCCCATACCCCTTCATAAAAAAGGGCAGGATGGTCTTTTCTTAACTTTTTTTTTCAGCAGTTGGTTTTTTGTTAAAGTACGTATACGTTTTGCGTCGTATACAAATTGCACAGGTGCTGGGGCGGCCCATTAAGCTACCAAATCGACGACCAAATCGACGACCAAATCGCACGGTTCTTATGCAAAACCAGTGTAGCCAGTTGAGCAATTAATCTAACGAACTTGCAGAATATTTCGAATCTGGATCACAAGTTGGCCCTATGTACATAATTTATCTTTATAAAACAGTTTTGCTAAAGCACATATAGATGTGCTCTAAGTATTGCACATCTAAATCCTATGTCATGTTTAATATCAATTCTAAATTTAAATTTATGGGGTCTGCTTGATGGATCGCAATGAATAACCATTCGCTACTGCAGTGAGCAATCTGAGCCGGTGTATAAGTCCCAGTATATTCTACTCCCTCCATTCCTAAATATTTGTCCACTTTCGCTTCGGTACAACCCCCTAAACACATCGAGGGCTCAGATTATCCCATACCCCTTCATAACAAAGGGCAGGATGGTCTTTTCTTAACCTTTTTTTTTAGCAGTTGGTCTTTTGCTAAAGTACGTATACGTCTTGCGTCGTATACAAATTGCACAGGTGCTGGGGCGGCCCATTAAGCTACCACGTTCAATATAAGCGCAACCTAAAACTACAAGGAACAGGGAGAGATTATGAGGATTTGAACTCAAGACCTCCCACCAAACAACACATGCCGATAGCCACTACAACAAACCACTGCTTGTGTTAAGCTCTAGCGAGAAATATATAAGAAAACACAGTAGCGTACATATATATGAAATATTTCCTGAAAAAATCTGAAACTTTTATTAAAAACTGCAAACAATTTTCAAATGCCGAATAGTTTTGGAATTTGTTAACCAAATTTGAGCAATTTTATTTTGAAAGTGAAAAACAAATCGAAACACCAACAATTTCCGAACATCTTTCGAAACATGAACAATTTTTTAAATTTGTGGTTTTCTTTTTTGGGGGATTTTGCTTGTCCCATTTTCCTTTTTATTTTTCAATTTTATTTTGATCTTAATTCTATTTTTTAAAAATCACGAACTGTTTTTAAATCGTGAACCTTTTCTTAAATACATGAAATTTTGAAATTCGGAAATATTATTTTTAATATTGTGAACTTTGTTTTCAAATCTGTGGACGTTGGAAATATTATCGAAAACTCAAACAACTTTCATGGTGCCCTAAAATTGCCATAGAAGTTGGTGGAAAATATTCAGGGCCATTTGAAGGATGTCGATAAAATAATGTGCTCTCAGAGGGAGTCTTCTGGCATAACCCGAACACAATCCATTGAACATGGTCTAGTTTGGGCATTCTTAAAATAATACCAACTTTTTCAAGCTGGTGGACATACGCATACCCATGGTAGTCATCAATATCAGGTTTGAACGATTTGCAACACCGTATGCAAGTTGTGACACGTCGACCATTGTGTCAGCCTTTTCTAACCGAGAATACTCCAGAAAATATAAAATTTGTCGAAACCAAAACAACTTGGTATGGTGTCATGAACTGGTCATACAATGCCATGGAAAAAATTGGGACCATTTGAAGAATGTCGGTAAACAATGTGCTCTGAGATGGACTCTTGTGGCCTTCCTATTGACATGGTCTACGTTTGTACATCTTTCAGTGACCCCAACTTTTGCAATAAGGTGGGCATGCTCATGATAGGCATCCATGCCATGTTTGAATGAAAAACTATTTAAATCTAGAATTTATACAAGTACTTAAAACAGTTTTTTTTAAAATCCCCTGTTTTTGTGCGACAATGGACCGACACATCCGAGAGGCCTCCTGCAAAAAAGTATTTAATTCGTGAGCTTTTTGTCAAATTCGTGATTTTTTTTTCAAATCCATGAACTTTTTTTCAATTTCGCGATCTTTTTTCTCGTATTCATGAGCTTTTCTCAAATCAACAAATCAAAGACGAAATGATACTGAAAGCCAAAAACCTAGATTTTTGGTTTTCCCTGTTGGTGTTGGAAAATTTCTGCCACGAAGTACACGGGTTGAAAAAAGGTTTATCAATTTCAGAAAAGTACACCATTTTCCTTCCTATGTACACTCAAACAAATGTACACCGATAAATCAACACCACCCAATCACATCCATTTAATTAAATCCTTCACCTAAGATGGATCTAGTCTAACGTGAATGTGTTATTAGCAAATAACCAGGAGGACGCCTCGCCCGCGGAACAAAGCTCCGCACACCGCTCACAAGGACACTAATCACGGCCCCTAAAAATAAGAAACTAATCACGGTGCATCCTATCCTGGTCAAAGAAAAATCAGTATCCCATCTCCCATGGCCACGCACGGCTCAAGGTATTCAAATTGTTTGGGTGAAATGTATGTGAAAGGAATATTGATTTATGAAGAATGATATTTCAAATTATGTATGCTAAGAATTAGGTACTATACACTTCGTGTGAAATTTCAAATTTTCAATAGGGTTAACCTATTATTTTTAGGGAAGACTATCCTATATATGGTTACATGTGTTAGCCGAGACGTGCAACGCAAGCTTACTAGTGTGACAAAAGTTTGTGAAATTGAAAAAAGTTCATCGGTTTTGAAAAAAGGTTAAGAATTTGACAAAAAGTTCACAGGTTTGGAAAAAAAGTTTGCAAAATAAAAAGTTCATAATTTTGACGAAACAAAGTTCACGAATTTGATAAAAGTTTGTGAAATTCAAAAAAGTTCATCGACTTGAAAAAAGGTTAAAGATTTTTTTAAAAAGTTAAAAAAATTGAATTTTATTTCATGAAATTGATAAAAGTCTGCGATATTGAAAAATATTCATTCATATGAAAAAACATTTCAGATTTAAAAGATAAGTTCACGGATTTAAAAAAATGTTCACGAATTTAAGAAAATTTAAAAAGGAAATAGAAAAATAAGAAGAAATAAATAAAAATAAACCAAAGAAAAAAAGGCAAAAAGAAAAACAGACAGACAAGATGCACAACAAGATGAATAAAAGAAGAAGCAAGGCACAACAAGGGCGCTGTCCTAGTTGGTTACTGCAGATCGAGATAAACCAAGAGGTTGGGTGTTTGATTCAGCTCACTACTTATTTTTTGAAGCTTAAAAACAATAATAAAATAATAAATGGGCCAGGCCCAGGATGGAGGGGGGACGTGCGCCAGTTGTATGATGGGCCGACGGATCTGCTATGTACGTATACATATAGCTCGTATGCGTCACATACGGAGGTGTCTATACGTTATGGTCAAATGACCATACTATCCTTATACGATTTGTAGAGGGGGGGGGGGGGGTGTACCGAAGCATGGCTCATATTTGTCAGATTTCAATAAGTGACTACATAGTACATACCGAGCAAAATGAGTGAATCTATAATCTAAAATATGTCTCTATACATCCGTATGTGATAGTCCATTTGAAATATTTAAAAGACAAATATTTAGAAACGGAGGGAGTAGTAGTAGTCCAATATCATCAAAATACATGTTCAGGTGACACTGCTGATACCTTGTAGCGTGTAGCCACTCATAGACATCTTTTCGCTCTGGCCACGAGAGCAGAGAGAGGTATGCTGTGCTCCATGAGTCCTGCATCACCCCAGAAGAGTCTGTAATTTTCAGCCTTTGAAGGTGTGCATTCTACCATTACCAGTGCTTCCATCATCCAGCATCTGTTGAAATAGTTTGCGTAGCTAGGCTTGTTCTCCATCATGTATACTGCATGTTGAACTACTGCCCTCCTGATTCCAGGACAATGAGCAGTGGGTACCATATTTGAGTTAAGCACATCGACAAGCCTCTTTATAATTCTTTCCTTAATCTCACCACAATCTAGTTCTCGGGCAAAGTCTTCAGGAACAACATTACATATTTGTGAACTAAGGCCAAGAAGGATCTCTAGCTCTGCTCCTTCTGCATCCATTATTCCTTCCAACACCTGTAGTAAAAAATAGCTAGTCATGTACGCTATGATTATTATAAAAATAATCTGACAAAACATTGGTTAAATTTGCAAAGTTGCATCTATTTAGTTAAGTGCTAATCCATGATATTCCTGTCTATTTATTTAGTTGTTTTAGTCAACAATAGCTTACTCAGTTGCATCTCTTTTTTTTTCCCCGCAAAAAAAATGCCCATGAAACTAAGAATACACATGTGAGAAAAAAGAGATGTAGTTTTCTTTAGTAATGATGTAAGGCACGATTGCAAGAACATGTGTGCAGCATGTAAGGAAAGATTGCAAAAAAAAAAAAAAACATGTCTACAATATCCACCTAATACTGCACTTGTAACTTAAATTTGCAGGGCTCACCTCTCGCAGGATGTAAGAGATATTCTTCAGGTCTGAGTTACTCAGAACAGGCCGAGCTTGCACGCACATATCTCGCAACAGGCTTGCTGCTGCGTACCTGTACTGGCTCTCACTATGGATCATAATTGTGAGTTCTCTGATGAATACATGCCCTGGCTCCGCTAACATAACCAAACAATTGTTGGAACTCTCCATTGCCAGCACTGCCAATGCTTGCCCAGCGATCATTGGTAGCAGGTGCCCTGTATCCCCACTCGATGGTGCATCTTGTCTGAGTAAGGCATACATCAATCTGCTAATGATCAATCGGATGTGCCCAATCTCTGCGCTTGTATTTCCACTCATGGCAAGATTTCTAATGATCTCTGCTGTGACCTCCCTATCTTCACGGCTGCTCTTGTTTTCATCCAAAATTTCTGCAATGTTACTCAACAGGAAAGGATGTTCTGAAATCTTCTGTCGCAGAGCTACACCAAACCTCCCTTTAGTGCTTGTAAGTCTTCTCAGCACCTTCAATGATGAACCTTTTAGCATTGTTTGGTCTGTCTCACTGATATTTATCATTTTGGTTCTGCAGCTTGCAAACTCTATGATCTTTGAGATGAGGCATGTTGCTCCATTGATTTCCATCCAGTTCTCAAGATCAAAGGTAGCAAGCCTCTCAATAATTAACATGCCTAGTGCAGGGAGGAGATCATGGTTCATCGAGGGATCATCCTCTGGAACAGACCTGCATTCTGTAATGTGCTTATGATAGTTCTGCTCATCCATCCTAGGTGGCTCCTCTGCCGGTATCAAGCAGTATATTACCATCTGTTTCCACCATTTAAGCCTCACGGAGTTCTGTCTGCCCTTGCTAACTTGCTCAACTAGGGCATCTTGTTTGGCCACTTGGCTATTAGTGTCTAGCAGAGGATCCTTTATTTCTGTTTCGTGGGTAGTGTCTAGAAGTGAAGCTATGAGCTGCATCGCCCCAGGTATAGAGGCAATTCGGATACTCTTAGCAAGCTCAGCCATGACCTTTGAGGCAAACGATCTAATATCTTTGTTCCCTCTACTAGTCCAACCCAACATATCAAGCACTGTGGTCACTGTCTTTGTGGAAGTGGTGAGTTTTGAGATGGCTTTAATCTTCAATGGCTCCTTTTTCAAAAAGGCGTGGATCATCTGAACCCCGTAGAATTGCATCTTTGGTGAGTTTGATTCTATACAATCGATTGAAAATGTGATGAGATTGGTTTTCTTTGGAGCAAGCACAACCCCTCTCATGCATTTTTCGAATGCATATGCATAGTACAAATCGACATATTCCACTCCTAGGGGACCTCTAAATCCAGCAAGATGGATGAGCGGTCGCCGGATGATGAATGAAAAGACCTCAAGGATGCAGGCAACAATGTAGAGTATTCCTTGGCCAACCACCATGGCATACAATATATTGAGAGATGGCACAAAGTTTGTCTTATCTCCGAGTGTTCTCCTGTCAACACGTTCATCATCACCATAGTAACACTGTGGTATAAGGCGCGACAGTGCCAATCCAATGCGCAATACTGCTGCTGGAACTTGGAGGTTGCCAAATGAAACTATCAATAGAGCATATGCTTGGAATGCGATGATCATGTACCGAACTGAGCCATGAAAAGTTGACACCAACATCACTATGACAGCAAACATGCACAAATTTATGATAACTCGGCGCCAACATGCCAGTTTGCGGCCCAGAGCAGAATCTACTAGTTTGACTACACCTGCGAACCGAAGTTTGCTGATTGTAAGTAGGAGCACCACCATAAATAGTACTAGGTATGCTGCCCATCTGGACATTGGGTTTCTGGTAATAAACCTGTGAATTGAGAAATCCTTGTACCTAAAACCATAGCCATATGGTACAGAGGGACCTAACAATATAATTGCTACCATGGGGCTCCATAATGATATTGCACAGGATAGTTCATTGGATATGAGTAGTTTTGCAGCTCCTGGAGTCAGAAACCGGCCAATTGCAAGAATTACCAGAAGAACAAATGGCATTGGTGGTATCCAATGTCCATACAAGATCACTACGCACACCATAACCTCCATAAGACATACGGTGAAGATCAGCCCATTCCAGCCAAGAGACTTGAAAGCACCTCTCGTGCGGAAGAACAACTGGTAATCTGGCCTATTGTTTCCATGGCTGAACATCCTGAGGTATGCATTATTGTGTGATTAAGCAAAATAGACATCACACGATCGACAAAACAAAGTGGATCGACATGCATATATCTAGACCACTATGGCAGTTGTAAAATAACCAATTCCTCTTGACAAGATTTAGTACAACGCTTCTGTGTTTTTCTTTCTAAAAGGAAGGAAAATCCTCGGCCTCTACATCCTTGAATGCATACAGCCAGTTTGGATTCTGCAAAATCTTTTTTCAGATGCAGATCGGTGATCAGTGGTAGTACTGTTTCTCTATCGCATTCTTTACTTCAAAATTGATGACTCTTATTGTCCAATTGTCGCCACCATATTGCATCACTTTAAAATAGTAGCCAGCAGCTTGATTTTTTAACAGAAACCATCATCTTGAACATATTATGTATAACATCCACAAAACTATATCACTAAGAGGTACTACTTTGATTCAAAATACTCCCTCCGTTCCTAAATATAAGTCTTTGGAGAGATTCCACTATGGACCATATACGGAGCAAAATGAGTGAATCTATACTCTAAAATGCATCTACATACATCCGTATGTGGTCCATAGTGAAATCTCTACAAAGACTTATATTTTGGAACGGAGGGAGTATGTTCTAATTTGTACAATGTTTGTTTCTAGTATACTGGGCTTTTTTCTTCCATTCTTTTTATTTTCTTTCTTGGCTGTGTATATCCAGGATGCCTTTGGACGTCTTGTTAGTACAGAGGCCGGGTGTAATTGATATCTTCTCGATATTTATATATTCCCTTTGTCGGAAAAAATTATGTCGTTGGTTCAACGTGCGAAGTTGGACTTTGACCGACAAACATCAAATGGTTATTATGAGTTTAATTTTACAAAAGTGATGGGAGTAGGAAATATTCCCAGCTAGTATTTGCCTCCTTTGGTTCATAAGATAGAAATATCATGGGAATAGGAAAATCATAGAAAGTGATGAGATAACATTTATAAACTTTTTCATTGGGTCTAGGCTAATGTTTTTTTCTTTGAAATGTAAATGATTGGTTCCTATCCTACATATGAATAAAATCCCATTCCTATAAACCAAAAGGCTTCAAAGAAATTTTTTCTGTAAAATTTATGTCCTTCAGAATTCCCACAAAATTCGTGTAAATCAAGGATGCGTTCATCTCCTTTCCTCTAGAGAAAAAAAAGGAGCTCCACTGTATTCTTGAAACTGTGTACGTCGATTTTGTCGACACAAACATGCACATCGATCGATGTGCTATGGAAATGAAAGATGTGTATAGTCGCATACCTCGCGGCCTCCAGGAAAACTATGGTCGTCACCATCCAAAAATCGTCACCGGGACGGAGCACCGTCGGGTAGCCGCCGAGCAGGACGACGGTGGCCCAGGTAAATGTCAGCGTACCCAGAGCGTTGCCCATCCTCTCTATCATGGCGACGAAGTGCACGAAGCGGTTCAGCCGCTTCTCCGGCATGGCCTTGGCCTTGCCGGCGGGAGGAGCCGCCGGCATCTGCACGCGGTGCTCAGCGACGTTGTCCATCGCTTTGAGTGACCCCTCAGCGCACCGTCGTATAGGGCCGGGGCAGCGTACTAGTCACAACGTACGTCCACTGCAAGCCACAGCTTGTAAAGCTGTTTGCCAAGGAAGACATGTAAACATCGCACAAGCTTGTCCGCACTCTCAAGTCATATTCTGGCATTTAAAGTAGGCAAAAAATCTCCGAGAAATATCAGCCATAGTGCGCAACAAAATTCCAAGTAATATCCACTACTGAAAAAAAAAAAATCTTTACTACAGTTTGTTGGTCTCACTTTCATCACTTTCACCTCTCCCATCAATACGTGCCGCCTCCTACCGTTTTCAATGGAAGGACCCCACCTCCCCGCGATTGAGGCTATGAGAAGGACGGTCGTCTTTCCATGAAAGTGGGCAATATGTGCTGTCAAGTGTGAGAAGGACGGTTGTCTGAAAAATAATAATACATGGTCGTGTGCATCCATAGTTGGGAAGGTGAGGGATTATCCTTTTTTTCAAAAGGCGACCGTTTTCAAGTTTCAAGTGATGCTTGCTGGTCTAATGACAATGTGCTGTGTAGGGCATCTCCAACGCCGACCATCGTACGACTGTCGGAAATATACCCTATATGCAATAATATTGTATTATTATATTTCCATATTCATAATTAAGAGTTTATATATATTCTATGCTATAACTTTTATGATTCTGGAATATACAATTCAGTCATATGCACATTTGAAATGATAAACGGTAAAATAAGATTCCTAGTCTCGCCTCTAAGACTAGCTCAAATATTATTTGTGATCATGTTTTTTGGATCTTACGATATGGTTAAGTGTAACAATTAACCTAAAACAGCTTCAAGAATATGACGTTAAAAAAATGATCATATTGAATCAACCCAAACTTGTTTGTTATACTTTGAGATACAATCGTCACAAGTCAACCGCATAACACGGAGTGTTAACGTGTGAGTTAGTTCCTTAGACCATGAGAGTATCGTAGTCATCTCTTACCGTATGATGAACTTTGGGGTTGCTCAAACATCATCTATAACACAGTTATCATAACGACAACTTGTAAGTGTCGGTGTCAAAACCGGCGGATCTCGGGTAGGGGGTCCCGAACTATGCATCTAAGGCTAATGGTAACAGGAGGCGGGGGACACGATGCTTACCCAGGTTCGGGCCCTCTTTATGGAGGTAATACCCTACTTCCTGCTTGATTGATCTTGATGATATGAGTATTACAAGAGTTGATCTACCACGAGATCGTAGAGGCTAAACCCTAGAAGCTAGCCTATGATTATCATTGTTCTTGTCCTACGGACTAAACCCTCCGGTTTATATAGACACCAGAGGGGGCTAGGGTTACACAGAGTCGGTTACAGAGAAGGGAATCTACATACCTGAATTGTTAAGCTTGCCTTCCACGCAAATGAGAGTCCCACCCGGACACGGGACGAAGCCTTCAATCTTGTATTTTCATAGTCCAACAGTCCGGCATAAGCATATAGTCCGGCTGTCCGAGGACCCGCTAATCCATGACTCCCTCAGTAGCCCCTGAACCAGGCTTCAATGACGATGAGTCCGGCGCGCAGATTGTCTTCGGCATTGCAAGGCGGGTTCCTTCTCCGAATACTCCAAAGTAGATCTTGAACACAAGAATCGTGTCCGGCTCTGCAAAACAAATTCCACATACCACCGTAGAGAGTACAATTTTCCACGAGTCTAATCTGCTGACAACTTTTCCATAGCGTGACATCACGCCGCGGCCCAGTCATTATTCGAACCGTTTTCTCAACCTGCTACTTGCGAGGGGGTTTTATTGGAACGTCTTGTCGAAGCAGAGATCGTGTCCCCTTATCACGGGATTCTCATCAATACGGGTGTGGGTAACCCAACCGCGCCATTATCACGGCGCTTGGGGAATAGGCGAGTTTCTAGGGCAAGTGGGGAGGCGCATGATTTCTGCTACCTTTATAAAGAGACAAGGATTCCCCTTTTTCACCCACGCCTTCTTCTTCTTCCGCCTATTCTCTCTCGCTCGAGCTCCAGCACCCAAGCATCCGCCTTCTCCGCCCACAAAGGCATTCCGAAAATGTCCGGATCTGGAGCCGGAGGCAAGTGGATGCCCTCGACCGTCCAGGAGAAGGATATTAAGAAACTTCGGGAGGCCGGGTATCTGGCCAAGAAGATCGGCCACCGCCTTTTGACGGCGGGACAGATTGTCCCTACTCCGGAACCCCACGAGAGGGTTGTATTCCTCCCTCACTTTGTCCGCGGGCTAGGGTTTCCCCTCCACCCATTCGTTCGCGGCCTTATGTATTACTATGGGATCAATTTTCATGATCTATCCCCCAATTCCTTCCTCAACATCTCGACATTCATCGTCATGTATGAGGCCTTTCTCCGCATCTCTGCACACTTCGGATTATGGCTGAAGATTTTCAATGTGAAGCCCAAGGTGGTGAGCGGCGAGCACGCCGAGTGCGCAGGAGCCATGGTGAGCAAGATGCCCAACGTCACATGGCCATCAGGTACCTTCAATGATTCCGTCAAAGGGTGGCAACAACAGTGGTTCTATGTCACTGAGCCATGCGGCACAAAATGGGCCGCAACTCCCGAATTCCGATCTGGAGCTCCATTGCGGCTTACGTCCTGGCCCAAGAAGGGCCTGAACTGGTCTTCGCCAGATGAGTTGGCGGTGCTCCAGGCGCGTATCAAGGGTATGGAGGACAAGAATATCAAACTTGTCAACGTAGTCCAGGTGATGTTATTTCGTTGAATTCTCCCTTGTCAACACAGGGCTTGCAATTTATGGGAATTTGACCTGGCCAAGCACCAGACCTACTAGGGTTCTTCGACTCATCGCCCAAAGACATCTGGAAGGTGCTCTTTAAGTCCGGCAAATCGTGGCCGGATTCAGCCGAGGACCGCGGGTACCAACTGTCCCGACCCGCGAGTTCGGTAAGTCTTCGTATGTTGGCAAGTCATATGCTTTATCTACATAATCCAAGGGAAACGCTTAATGTATTTTCCAACAACTCTCCCAGGACTGGACGAAGAAGGTAGGGTGGATCTACTGCCCGGTGATACGTCTCCAACATATCTATAATTTTTTTATTGTTCCATGCTATTATATTACCCGTTTTGGATGTTTATGGGCTTTACTTTACACTTTTATATCATTTTTGGGACTAACCTACTAACCGGAGGCCGAGCCCGAATTGCTGTTTTTTTTGCCTATTTCAGTGTTTCGAAGAAAAAGAATATCAAACGGAGTCCAAACGGAATGAAACCTTCGGGAGCGATCTTTTTGGAACAAATGTGATCCAGGGGACTTGGAGTGGACGTCAAGCAACAGAGGAGGCGGCCACGAGGGTGCCCGGTACGCCCTCCACCCTCATGGGCCCCTCGAGCGTCCACCGACCTACATCTTCCTCCTATATATACCCACGTACCCTGAAACCATCAAGGAGCACCACGAAAAACTATTTCGACCGTCGCAACCTTCTTTATCCGCGAGATCCCATCTTGGAGCCTTCATCGACGCTCCGTCGGAGGGGGAATCGACCACAGAGGGCATCTACATCATCTCCAAGGCCCTTCCAATGAGTTGTGAGTAGTTTACCACAGACCTTTGGGTCCATAGTTATTAGCTAGATGGCTTCTTCTCTCTCTTTGAATCTCAATACAAAGTTCTCCTCGATCTTCTTGGAGATCTATTCGATGTAACTCTTTTTGCGGTGTGTTTGTCGAGACCCGATGAATTGTGGGTTTATGATCAAGTTTATCTATGAGAAATATTTGAATCTCCTCTGAATTCTTTTATGTGTGATTAAGTTATCTTTGCAAGTCTCTTCGAATTATTAGTTTGGTTTGGCCTACTAGATTGATCTTTCTTACAATGGGAGAAGTGCTTAGCTTTGGGTTCAATCTTGCGGTGTCCTTTCCCAGTGACAGCAAGGGCAGCAAGGCACGTATTGTATTGTTGCCATCGAGGATAAAAAGATGGGGTTTATATCATATTGCATGAGTTTATCCCTCTACATCATGTCATTTTTCTTAATGCGTTACTCTGTACTTTATGAACTTAATACTTTAGATGCATGCTGGATAGAGGTCGATGTGTGGAGTAATAGTAGTAGATGCAGGCAGGAGTCGGTCTACTTGTCACGGACGTGATGCCTATATACATGATCATGCCTAGATAATCTCATAACTATGCGCTTTTCTATCAATTGCTCGATAGTAATTTGTTCACCCACCGTAATACTTATGCTATCTTGAGAGAAGCCACTAGTGAAACCTATGGCCCCCGGGTGTATCTTTTATTATATAAGCTTTCCATCTACTTTTATTTGCATCTTTACTTTTCCAATCTATATCATAAAAATACCAAAAAATATTTATCTTATCATATTATCTCTATCAGATCTCACTTTTGCAAGTGGTCGTGAAGGGATTGAGGCAATAATAAAGTTATTATTTATTTCCTTATTTCATGATAAATGTTTATTATTCATGCTATAATTGTATTAACTGGAAACATAATACATGTGTGAATACATAGACAAACATAGTGTCACTAGTATGCCTCTACTTGACTAGCTCGTGAATCAAAGATGGTTAAGTTTCCTAGCCATAGACATGAGTTGTCATTTGATTAACGGGATCACATCATTAGGAGAATGATGTGATTGACATGACCCATTCCGTTAGCCTAGCACTTGATCGTTTAGTATATTGCTATTGCTTTCTTCATGACTTATACATGTTCCTGTAACTATGAGAATTATGCAACTCCCGTTTACCGGAGGAACACTTTGGGTACTACCAAACATCACAACGTAACTGGGTGATTATAAAGGAGTACTACAGTGTCTCCGAAGGTACATATTGAGTTGGCGTATTTCGAGATTAGGTTTTGTCACTCCGATTGTCGGAGAGGTATCTCTGGGCCCTCTCGGTAATACTCATCACTTAAGCCTTGCAAGCATTATAACTAATAAGTTAGTTATGAGATGACGTATTACAGAATGAGTAAAGAGACTTGCCGGTAACGAGATTGAACTAGGTATTGGATACCGACGATCAAATCTCGGGCAAGTAACATACCGATGACAAAGGGAACAACGTATGTTGTTATGCGGTTTGACCGATAAAGATCTTCGTAGAATATGTAGGAACCAATATGGGCATCCAGGTCCCGCTATTGGTTATTGACCGAGAATGGTTTTAGGTCATGTCTACATAGTTCTCGAACCCGTAGGGTCCGCACGCTTAACGTTTCGATGACAATTTTATTATGAGTTTATAAGTTTTGATGTACCGAAGTTTGTTCGGAGTCCCGGATGTGATCACAGACATGACGAGGAGTCTCGGAATGGCCGAGACATAAAGATTGATATATTGGAAGCCTATGTTTGGACATCGGAATGGTTCCGGGTGAAATCGGCATTTTACCGGAGAACCGGGAGGTTACCGGAACCCCCTGGGGGGTTAATGGGCCTACATGGGCCACGAGGGAGAAGAGGGAAGGAGCCAGGAGGGACCGCGCGCCCCTCCCCCTCCTAGTCCGAATAGGACAAGGGAAGGGGGGCGGCGCCCCCCCTTTCCTTCCCCTCTTCCTCCTCTTTCCCCCCTTCTCCTACTCCTACTTGGAAAGAGGGAGTCCTACTCCCGGTGGGAGTAGGACTCCCCCCCTTGGCGCGCCCTCTAGGCCGGCCGCCTCCTCCCCCCTGGCTCCTTTATATACGGGGCGGGGGGCACCCCAAAGACACACAAGTTGATCTATGGATCGTTCCTGAGCCGTGTGCGGTGCCCCCTTCCACCACATTCCACCTCGGTCATATCGTCGCGAAGTTTAGGCGAAGCCCTGCGCTGGTAGAACATCATCATCGTCACCATGCCGTCGTGCTGACGGAACTCATCTCCGGAGCCTTTGCTGGATCGGAGGGTCAGAGATCATCATCGAGCTGAACGTGTGCTGAACTCGGAGGCCCCGTACGTTCGGTGCTTGGATCGGTCGGATCATGAAGACGTACGACTACATCAACCGCGTTGTGCTAACGCTTCCGCTTACGGTCTATGAGGGTACGTAGACGAACACTCTCCCCTCTCATTGCTATATCATCACCATGATCTTGCATGTGCATAGGAAATTTTTTGAAATTACTACGTTCCCCAACAGTGGCATCCGAGCCTAGGTTTTATGCGTTGATGTTATATGCACGAGTAGAACACAAGTGAGTTGTGGGCGATACAAGTCATACTGCTTACCAGCATGTCATACTTTGGTTCGGCGGTATTGTGAGATGAAGCGGCCCGGACCGACATTACGCGTACGCTTACGCGAGACTGGTTTCACCGTTGCGAGCACTCGTGCTTAAAGGTGACTGGCGGGTGTCTGTCTCTCTCACTTTAGCTGAATCGAGTGTGGCTACGCCCGGTCCTTGCGAAGGTTAAAACAGCACCAACTTGACGAACTATCGTTGTGGTTTTTTGATGCGTAGGTAAGAACGGTTCTTGCTCAGCCCGTAGCAGCCACGTAAAATTTGCAACAACAAAGTAGAGGACGTCTAACTTGTTTTTGCAGGGCATGTTGTGATGTGATATGGTCAAGACGTGATGCTATATTTTATTATATGAGATGATCATGTTTTGTAACCGAAGTTATCGGCAACTGGCAGGAGCCATATGGTTGTCGCTTTATTGTATGAAATGCAAACGCCCTGTAATTGCCTTACTTTATCACTAAGCGGTAGCGATAGTCGTAGAAGCAATAGATGGCGTCACGACAACCATGCTACGATGGAGATCAAGGTGTCGCGCCGGTGACGATGGTGATCATGACGGTGCTTCGAAGATGGAGATCACAAGCATAAGATGATGATGGCCATATCATATCACTTATATTGATTGCATGTGATGTTTATGCTTTATGCATCTTATCTTGCTTTGATTGACGGTAGCATTTTAAGATGATCTCTCACTAATTATCAAGAAGTGTTCTCCCTGAGTATGCATCGTTGCGAAAGTTCTTCGTGCTGAGACACCACGTGATGATCGGGTGTGATAGGCTCTACATTCAAATACAACGGGTGCAAAACAGTTGCACACGCGGAATACTCAGGTCATACTTGACGAGCCTAGCATATACAGATATGGCCTCGGAACACGGAGACCGAAAGGTCGAGCGTGAATCATATAGTAGATATGATCAACATATTGATGTTCACCGTTGAAACTACTCCATCTCACGTGATGATCGGACATGGTTTAGTTGATATGGATCACGTGATCACTTAGAGGATTAGAGGGATGTCTATCTAAGTGGGAGTTCTTAAGTAATATGATTAATTGAACTTAAATTTATCATGAACTTAGTACCTGGTAGTATTTTGCAAATTATGTTGTAGATCAATAGCTCGCGTTGTTGCTTTCATATGTTTATTTTGATATGTTCCTAGAGAAAATTGTGTTGAAAAATGTTAGTAGCAATGATGCGGATTCGATCCGTGATCTGAGGTTTATCCTTATTGCTGCACAGAAGAATTATGTCCTTGATGCACCGCTAGGTGACGGACCTATTGCAGGAGCATATGCAGACGTTATGAACGTTTGGCTAGCTCAATATGATGACTACTTGATAGTTTAGTGCACCATGCTTAACGTCTTAGAATCGGGACTTCAAAGATGTTTTGAACGTCATGGACCATATGAGATGTTCCAGGAATTGAAGTTAATATTTCAAGCAAATACCCGGGTTGAGAGATATGAAGTCTCCAACAAGTTCTATAGCTAAAAGATGGAGGAGAATCGCTCAACTAGTGAGCATGTGCTCAGATTATCTGGGTACTTCAATCGCTTGAATCAAGTGGGAGTTAATCTTCCAGATAAGATAGTGATTGACAGAATTCTCTAGTCACCATCACTAAGTTACTAGAACTTCGTGATGAACTATAGTATGCAAGGGATGACGAAAACGATTCCCGAGCTCTTCGTGATGTTGAAATCGACGAAGGTAGAAATCAAGAAAGAGCATCAAGTGTTGATGATTGACAAGACCACTAGTTTCAAGAGAAGGGCAAAGGGAAAGAAATGGAACTTTAAGAAGAATGACAAGCAAGTTGTCACTCCCGCGAAGAAGCCCAAAGCTGGACCAAAGCCTGGAACTGAGTGATTACACTGCAAAGGAAATGGTCACTGGAAGCGGAAATGCCCTGAATATTTGGTGGATAAGATGGATGGCAAAGTGAACAAGGGTGTATTTGATATACAGGTTATTGATGTGTGCCTTACTAGTGTTTATAGTAGCCCCTGAGTATTTGATACTTGTTTGGTTACTAAGATTAGTAACTCGAAACAGGAGTTACGGAATAAACAAAGACTAGTTGAAGGGGAAGTGACGATGAGTGTTGGAAGTAGTTCCAAGATTGATATGATCATCATCGCACACTCCCTATACTTTCGGGATTAGTGTTAAACCTAAATAAATGTTATTTGGCGTTTGCGTAGAGCATGAATATGATTTGATCATGTTTATTGCGATACGGTTATTCATTTGAAGTTTAAGAATAATTGTTATTCTGTTTACATGAATAAGACCTTCAATGGTTACACACCCAATGAAAATAGTTTGTTGGATCTCGATCGTAGTGATACACATATTCATAATATTGATGCCAAAAGATGCAAAGTTAATAATGATAGTGCAACTTATTTGTGGCACTGCCGTTTGGGTCATATCGGTGTAAAGCGCATGAAGAAACTCCATAAAGATGGATTTTCGGAATCACTTGGTTATGAATCATTTGATGCTTGTGAACCGTGCCTTTTGGGCAAGATGACTAAAACTCCGTTCTCTGGAACAATGGAACGAGCTACTGACTTATTGGAAATAATACATACCGATGTATGCGATCCAATGAGTGTTGATGCTCGTGGCAAATATCGTTATTTTCTGACCTTCACAAGATGATTTGAGCAGATATAGGTATATCCACTTGATGAAACATAAGTCTGAAATAGTTGAAAGGTTCAAAGAATTACAGAGTGAAGTGGAGAATCATCGTAACAAGAAAATAAAGTTTCTACGATCTGATCATGGAAGAGAATATTTGAGTTACGAGTTTGGCCTTCATATAAAACAATGTGAAATAGTTTCGCAACTCACGCCACCTGGAACACCACAGCTTAATGGTGTGTCCGAACGTCATAACCGCACTTTATTGGATATGGTGCGATCTATGATGTCTCTTATTGATTTACCATTATCGTTTTAGGGTTATGCATTAGAGACAGCTGCATTCACGTTTAAATAGGGCACCATCTAAATCCGTTGAGACGACACCGTATGAACTATGGTTTAGCAGTAAACCTAAGCCGTCGTTTCTTAAAGCTTGGAGTTGCGATGCTTATATGAAAAAGGTTTTCAACCTGATAAGCTCAAACCCAAATCGGAGAAGTGCGTCTTCATAGAATACCCAAAGGAAACTGTTGGGTACACCTTCTATCACAGATCCGAAGGCAAGATATTCGTTGCTAAAAATGGATCCTTTCTAGAGAAGGAGTTTCTCTCGAAAGAAGTGAGTGGGAGGAAAGTAGAGCTTGATAAGGTAATTTGTACCTTCTCCCGAATTGGAAAGTAGTGCATCACAGAAATCAGTTCCAGTGATTCCTACACCAATTAGTGAGGAAGTTAATGATGATGATCATGAAACTTCAGATCAAGTTGCTACCAAACCTCGTAGGTCTTCCAGAGTAAGATCCGCACCAGAGTGGTACGGTAATCATGTTCTGGAAGTCATGTTACTAGACCATGATGAACCTACGAACTATGAGGAAGCAATGATGAGCCCAGATTCCACGAAATGGCTTGAGGCCATAAAATCTGAGATATGATCCATGTATGAGAACAAAGTATGGACTTTGATTGACTTGCTCAGCAAGCCATGTTAAATAAATGGATCTTCAAGAGGAAGACGGACACTGATAGTAGTGTTACTATCTACTAAGCTCGACTTGTTGCGAAAGGTTTTCAACAAGTTCAAGGTGTTGAATACGATGAGATTTTCTCACTCGTATCGAAGCTTAAGTCTGTCTGAATCATGTTAGCAATTGCCACATTTTATGAAATCTGGCAAATGGATGTCAAAACTGCATCCTTAATGGATTTATTAAAGAAGAGTTGTATATGATGTAACCAGAAAGTTTTTGTCAATCCTAAAGATGCTAACAAAGTGTGCAAGCTCCAGCGATCCATCTATGGACTGGTGCAAGCATCTCGGAGTTGGAATATACGCTTTGATGAGTTGATCAAAGCATATGGTTTTATACAGACTTTTGAAGAAGCCTGTATTTACAAGAAAGTGAGTGGGAGCTCTGTAGCATTTCTAATATTATATGTGGATGACATATTGTTGATTGGAAATGATATCGGAATTCTGGATAGCATGAAAGGATACTTGAATAAGAGTTTTTCAAAACAAGACCTCGGTGAAGCTGCTTACATATTGAGCATCAAGATATATATAGATAGATCAAGATGCTTGATAAGATTTTTCAATGAGTAGATACCTTGATAAATTTTTGAAATAGTTCAAAATGGAACAGTCAAAGAAGGAGTTCTTGCCTGTGTTACAAGGTGTGAAGTTGAGTAAGACTCAAGACCCGACCATTGCAGAAAATAGAAAGAGAATGAAAAGTCATTTCCTATGACTCATTCATAGGTTCTATAAAGTATGCTATGCTGTGAACCAGACCTATTGTATACCTTGCTCTGTGTTTGGTAAAGGAATACAATTTTGATCTAATAAGTAGATCACTGGACATGGGTCAAGAATATCCTTAGTGAGGACTAAGGAGATGTTTCTCGATTATGGAGGAGATAAAAGAGCCCGTCGTAAAAGTTACAACGATGCAAGCTTTTACACCAATCCAGATGACTCTAAGTCTCAATCTGGATACATATTGAAAGTGGGAGCAATTAGCTAGAGTAGCTCCGTGTAGAGCATTGTGGACATAGAATATTTGCAAAATACATACGGCTCTGAATATGACAGACCCGTTGACTAAGCTTCTCTCACGAGCAAAACATGATCATACCTTAGTACTCTTTTGGGTGTTAATCACATAGCGATGTGAACTAGATTATTGACTCTAGTAAAACCCTTTGGGTGTTGATCACATGAAGATGTGAACTATGGGTGTTAATCATATACAGATATGAATATTGGTGTTAAATCACATGGCGATGTGAACTAGATTATTGACTCTAGTGCAAGTGGGAGTCTGAAGGAAATATGCCCTAGAGGCAATAATAAAGTTATTATTTATTTCCTTATTTCATGATAAATGTTTATTATTCATGCTATAATTGTATTAACTGGAAACATAATACATGTGTGAATACATAGACAAACATAGTGTCACTAGTATGCCTCTACTTGACTAGCTCGTGAATCAAAGATGGTTAAGTTTCCTAGCCATAGACATGAGTTGTCATTTGATTAACAGGATCACAACATTAGGAGAATGATGTGATTGACATGACCCATTCCGTTAGCCTAGCACTTGATCGTTTAGTATATTGCTATTGCTTTCTTCATGACTTATACATGTTCCTGTAACTATGAGAATTATGCAACTCCCGTTTACCAGAGGAACACTTTGGGTACTACCAAACGTCACAACGTAACTGGGAGATTATAAAGGAGTACTACAGGTGTCTCCGAAGGTACATGTTGAGTTGGCGTATTTCGAGATTAGGTTTTGTCACTCCGATTGTCGGAGAGGTATCTCTGGGCCCTCTCGGTAATACTCATCACTTAAGCCTTGCAAGCATTATAACCAATAAGTTAGTTATGAGATGACGTATTACAGAACGAGTAAAGAGACTTGCCGGTAACGAGATTGAACTAGGTATTGGATACTGACGATCAAATCTCGGGCAAGTAACATACCGATGACAAAGGGAACAACGTATGTTGTTATGCGGTTTGACCGATAAAGATCTTCGTAGAATATGTAGGAACCAATATGGGCATCCAAGTCCCGCTATTGGTTATTGACCGAGAATGGTTTTAGGTCATGTCTACATAGTTCTCGAACCCGTAGGGTCCGCACGCTTAACGTTTCGATGACAATTTTATTATGAGTTTATAAGTTTTGATGTACTGAAGTTTGTTCGGAGTCCCGGATGTGATCACGGACATGACGAGGAGTCTCGGAATGGTCGAGACATAAAGATTGATATATTGGAAGCCTATGTTTGGACTTCAAAATGGTTCCGGGTGAAATCGGCATTTTACCGGAGAACCGGGAGGTTACCGGAACCCCCCGGGGGGTTAATGGGCCTACATGGGCCATGAGGGAGAAGAGGGAAGGAGCTAGGAGGGGCCGCGCGCCCCTCCCCCTCCTAGTCCGAATTGGACAAGGGAAGGGGGGCGGCGCCCCCCCCTTTCCTTCCCCTCTTCCTCCTCTTCCCCCCCTTCTCCTACTCCTACTTGGAAAGAGGGAGTCCTACTCCCGGTGGGAGTAGGACTCCCCCCCTTGGCGCGCTCTCTAGGCCGGCCGCCTCCTCCCCCCTGGCTCCTTTATATACGGGGCGGGGGGCACCCCAAAGACACACAAGTTGATCTACGGATCGTTCCTTAGACGTGTGCGGTGCCCCCTTCCACCACATTCCACCTCGGTCATATCGTCGCGGAGTTTAGGCGAAGCCCTGCGCCGGTAGAACATCATCATTGTCACCACGCCGTCGTGCTAACGGAACTCATCTCCGGAGCCTTTGCTGGATGGGAGGGTCGGAGATCGTCATCGAGCTGAACGTGTGCTGAACTCGGAGGCCCCGTACGTTCGGTGCTTGGATCGGTCGGATCGTGAAGACGTACGACTACATCAACCGCGTTGTGCTAACGCTTCCGCTTACGGTCTATGAGGGTACGTAGACGAACACTCTCCCCTCTCATTGCTATATCATCACCATGATCTTGCGTGTGCATAGGAATTTTTTTGAAATTACTACGTTCCCCAACAATTTATTGCGTTGGTTGCGAGGTTCTTGTTTGTTTGTGTAGGTGCATGAGACTTTTGAAGAGCCTCCTACTGGATTGATACCTTGGTTCTCAAAAACTGAGGGAAATACTTATGCTACTTTGCTGCATCACCCTTTCCTCTTCAAGGAAAACCAACGCAAGCTCAAGACGTAGCAAGAAGGATTTCTGGCGCCGTTGCCGGGGAGGTCTTCGCTCAAGTCAAGACATACCAAGTGCCCATCACAAACTCATCTCCCTCGCATTACATTATTTGCCAGTTGCCTCTCATTTTCCTCTCCCCCACTTCACCCTTGCCGTTTTATTTGCACTCTCTTTTCCAAACTACTCTCTCTCTCTTTCACTTGCCTTTTTGTTTGCTTGTGTGTTAGATCGTTTATCTCGTCGTCATGGCTAGTCCCTTATCCACTCCTATGTCTCCCGAGTTTGAAGTTCTTCACTTCAAGCAAAGGCAAGGAGAAAACTTAAAAGATGCTTGGTGTAGGATGATGGAGTCTTATCATAATTGCACCCTAGAGGTGAATTTTAGAATTCTACTTCACCATTTTTATGTTGGGCTAAATATGTCCCATAGGCAACTCTTGGATTGCATTGCCAAAGAAAATTTTATTGAAATTGATCCCAGTATTGCGCATGAAATTATAGAGGGAATAGTGGGAACACTACCTCAAAAAGGGGGACCACATCCTACCCAAGAAGAAACACAAGTGTTTGAAAAGATTTGCGAAGTAACAAAAATCTTACAGAAGTCTCTTGAACCTCTTAAGAGTGTTAGCGGAAATCTTCACCGCATAAATATGTTGATTACTCTTTGCAATAAGCGGTTGGATTCTTTAGATCTAAAAATTTCCAAGTATGAAGGGAAACGTAAAGAACCTCCCGGATTCGAGCATGACTCCGCTAAAAAAATGAAAATCAAAGATGGCACTACTTAGATCTATCCTCGCTTTTATGCCTAGCTAGGGGCGTTAAACGATAGCGCCAGTTGGGAGGCAACCCAATTTTATCTTTGATTTTTTGTTTTTGCTTCTGTTTGGTAATAAATATTTCATCTACCTTCTGTTTAGATGTGTTTTCATGTTTTAATTAGTGTTTGTGCCAAGTAGAACCTATAGGATAACCTATGGTGATAGTTAATTTGATTCTGCTGAAAAACATAAACTTTATGCGCACGAAAATAATTTTAGTAATTCACAGAAACGTGCTTTTGCGTTGATTATTTTTGCTGTAGATCAATAGACAAATTTCCCAGGACTTCCTATTTTGGTAGGATTTTTAGAGTTCCAGAAGTATTCAAGAGTTACAGATTGCTACAGACTGTTCTGTTTTTGACAGATTCTGTTTTTCGTGTGTTGTTTGCTTATTTTGATGCATCTATGGCCAGTATGTAGGGTATGAACATAGAGAAGTTTGAATACAGTAGGTTTAACACCAATATAAGTAAAGAATGAGTTCATTACAGTACCTTGTGTGGTGGTTTTTCTTTCTTGCACTAACGGAGCTTATGAGATTTCCTGTTGAATTTTGTGTTGTGAAGTTTCAAGTTTTGGGTAAAGATTTGATGGACTATGGAATAAGGAGTGGCAAGAGCCTAAGCTTGGGGATTCCCATGGCACCCCGAGATATTCAGGGATAACCAAAAGCCTTAGCTTGGGGATGCCCCGGAAGGCGTCCCCTCTTTCGTCTTCGTCTATCGGTAACTTTACTTGGAGCTATATTTTTATTCGCCACATGATATGTGTTTTGCTTGGAGCGTCTTGTATGGTATTAATATTTGATTTTTAGTTTAGCACAATCATCCTTGCTGTACACACCTTTTGGGAGAAGCCCACTTGATTAGAATTTATTAGAATACTCTATGTGCTTCACTTATATCTTTTGAGCTAGATAGTTTTGCTCTAGTACTTCACTTATATCTTTTAGAGCACGGCGGTGGCTTAATTTTGTAGAAATTGTTGATCTCTCATGCTTCACTTATATTATTTTGAGAGTCTCTTAGAACAGCATGGTATTTGCTATGGTTATAAAATTGGTCCTAGAATGATGGGCATCCAAGTTGGGTATAATAAAAACTATCATAGGAAGTGAATTGGATGCTATGATCAATTTGATACTTGATAATTGTTTTGAGATATGGAGGTGGTGATATTAGAGTCATGCTAGTTGGGTAATTGTGAATTTAAAGAATGCTTGTGTTGAAGTTGGCAAGTCCCGTAGCATGCACGTATGGTAAAAGTTGTGTAACAAATTTGAAACATGTGGTGTTCTTGGATTGTCATCCTTATGAGTGGCGGTCGGGGACGAGCGATGGTCTTTTCCTACCAATCTATCCCCCTAGGAGCATGCGCGTAGTGCTTGGTTTTTGATGACTTGTAGATTTTTGCAATAAGTATATGAGTTCTTTATGACTAATGTTGAGTCCATGGATTATACGCACTCTTATCCTTCCATCATTGCTAGCCTCTTCGGTACCGTGCATTGCTCTTTCTCACCTTGAGAGTTGGTGCAAACTTCGCCGGTGCATCCAAACCCCGTGATACGATACGCTCTAACACACATAAACCTCCTTATATCTTCCTCAAAACAGCCACCATACCTACCTATTATGGCATTTCCATAGCCATTCCGAGATATATTGCCATGCAACTTTCCACCGTTCCGTTCATCATCATGACACACATCATCATTGTCATATTGCCTTGCATGATCATGTAGTTGACATCGTATTTGTGGCAAAGCCACCATGCATAATTTTTTATATATGTCACTCTTGATTCATTGCCCATCCCGGTACACTGTCGGAGGCATTCATATAGTCATATCTTGTTCTAGTTTTGAGTTGTAAATAAATAGAAGTGTGATGATCATCATTATTAGAGCATTGTCCCCAAATAAAAAAATAAAGGCCAAAAAAATGAAAGGCCAAAGAAAAAAAAGAAAAAAAAGGAAAGGCCAAAAGAAAAAAAAGAAAGGCCCAAAAAAAAGAAAGAGAAAAAAAGAAAATAGAAAAGGGGGCAATGTTACTATCCTTTTCCACACTTGTGCTTCAAAGTAGCACCATGTTCTTCATATAGAAAGTCTTTTATGTTGTCACTTTCATATACTAGTGGGAATTTTTCATTATAGAACTTGACTTGTATATCCCTACGATGGGCTTCCTCAAAATGCCCTAGCTCTTCGTGAGCAAGCAAGTTGGATGCACACCAACTAGTTTCTTTTGTTGAGCTTTCATACATTTATAGGTCTAGTGCATCCGTTGCATGGCAATCCCTACTCCTCATATTGACATCAATTGATGGGCATCTCCATAGCCCGTTGATTATCCTCGTCAATGTGAGACTTTCTCTTTTTTGTCTTCTCCACACAACCTCCATCATCATATTTTATTCCACCCATAGTGCTATATCCATGGGTCACGCTCATGTATTGCGTGAAAGTTGAAAAAAGTTTGAGATTATTTAAGTATGAAACAATTGCTTGGCTTGTCATCGGGGGTGTGCAAGATGAGAGCATTTTTGTGCGAGAAAATGAAGCATAGCCTAACTATATGATTTTGTAGGGATGAAATTTCTTTAGCCATGTTATTTTGAGAAGACATGATTGCTTTGATTAGTATGCTTGAAGTATTACTATTTTTTATGTCAATATGAACTTTTATTTTGAATCATTTGGATCTGAACATTCATGGCACAATAAAGAAAATTACATTGAGAATTATGCTAGGTAGCATTCCACATCAAAAATTATGTTTTTATCATTTACCTACTCGAGGACGAGCAAGAATTAAGCTTGGGGATGCTTGATACGTCTCCAACGTATATATAATTTTTGGTTGTTCCATGCTATTATATTACCCGTTTTGGATGTTTATGGGCTTTACTTTACACTTTTATATCATTTTTGGGACTAACCTACTAACCGGAGGCCCAACCCAAATTGTTGTTTTTTTTCCTATTTTAGTGTTTCGAAGAAAAGGAATATCAAACGGAGTCCAAACGGAAAAACCTTCGGGAGCGATCTTTTTGGAACAAACGTGATCCAGGGGACTTGGAGTGGACGTCAAGCAACAGAGGAGGCGGCCACGAGGGTGCCTAGCGCGCCCCCACCCTCGTAGGCCCCTCGAGCGTCCATCGACCTACTTCTTCCTCCTATATATACCCACGTACCCTGAAACCATCGAGGAGCACCACGAAAAACAATTTCCACCGCCGCAACCTTCTGTATTCGCGAGATCCCATCTTGGAGCCTTCGCCGGCGCTCCACCGGAGGGGGAATTGACCACAGAGGGCCTCTACATCATCTCCAAGGCCCTTCCGATGAGTTGTGAGTAGTTTACCGCAGACCTTCGGGTCCATAGTTATTAGCTAGATGGCTTCTTCTCTCTCTTTGAATCTCAATACAAAGTTCTCCTCGATCTTCTTGGAGATCTATTCGGTGCAACTCTTTTTGCGGTGTGTTTGTCGAGATCTGATGAATTGTGGGTTTACGATCAAGTTTATCTATGAGAAATATTTGAATCTCCTCTGAATTATTTTATGTGTGATTAAGTTATCTTTGCAAGTCTCTTCGAATTATCAATTTGGTTTGGCCTACTAGATTGATCTTTCTTGCAATGGGAGAAGTGCTTAGCTTTGGGTTCAATCTTGCGGTGTCCTTTCCCAGTGACAGCAGGGGCAGCAAGGCACATATTGTATTGTTGCCATCGAGGATAAAAAGATGGGGTTTATATCATATTGCATGAGTTTATCCCTCTACATCATGTCATCTTTCTTAATGCGTTACTCTGTACTTTATGAACTTAATACTCTAGATGCATGCTGGATAGCGGTCGATGTGTGGAGTAATAGTAGTAGATGCAGGCAGGAGTCGGTCTACTTGTCACGGACGTGATGCCTATATACATGATCATGCCTAGATAATCTCATAACTATGCGCTTTTCTATCAATTGCTCGACAGTAATTTGTTCACCCACCGTAATACTTATGCTATCTTGAGAGAAGCCACTAGTGAAACCTATGGCCTCCGGGTCTATCTTTTATTATATAAGCTTTCCATCTACTTTTATTTGCATCTTTACTTTTCCAATCTATATCATAAAAATACCAAAAAATATTTATCTTATCATATTATCTATCAGATCTCACTTTCGCAAGTGGCCGTGAAGGATTGACAACCCCTTTATTGCGTTGGTTGCGAGGTTCTTGTTTGTTTGTGTAGGTGTGTGGGACTTTTGAGGAGCCTCCTACCGGATTGATACCTTGGTTCTCAAAAACTGAGGGAAATACTTATGCTACTTTGCTGCATCACCCTTTCCTCTTCAAGGAAAACCAACGCAAGCTCAAGACGTAGCACCCGGCCCCGCTACCAGAAGAACAAGCCGGCCCACTTCTGATGAAGATGCTGGTCCTGGCACCTTACAAGGCGCCAAAGAAGAAAGCCGAGAAAGAGGCCAAAGCTACGAGGGCCGACCTTCATCGCCAGGGTACTGCGGACAGAGTATCCAAAGACTCCGAGGTCCGCTCTTCCTCCAAAGAGGACGAGGAAGAGGAGGAAAGCCGACCCTCCCCCAGCGAGGGGGAGAAAGAAAAGGACGGCCTCCACACACTTGGAGGCTGAGTCGCCGAAGAAGGGAAAAAACCCCTTTCCAGATGAATCCGCCACCGCCACCGACAGCAGCCTGGAGTGGATCCCAGGGGCCAGCCCCTGGTTAAATCGTGAGTATATAAAATCCAGACGCATTTGTATGTCCAGACTCACTATCGTATAGCGTTTAACGCATTGAGTCACGCCTTTTTTGCAGCCCGGCCAGGTCCCGTGCCGAGCAATCCTCATCTGAGGATTCACTAGGTTCGGACGCTATGGACAGCGGGACTCCCTCGATGGCCCCCTTCCCAAAACACGTGGACGACTCCGAGGTATCGTCCCCAAGGGATCCAGGCCGGGGAGGGGCCGGGGAGACTGTCAAGGCAGCGCCAGGGGGTCAAACCTCGGTGGCCGGTCACACGGGGGAAAAGGCCCCCATGGACACCGACGACGGGGGCTATCTTGAATTTGGCCCCCAGCCGGACACAGTTTCGGAGACCAACAGGGCTCCGGAATCAGGCGGGCCACCTCCCTCGACAGAGGGGGGTGCGCCTATTCCACCAGCAACCTCTGCCCAACCAGAGGTGCTGGATACCTTATCAGCAGCACTGAAGAACGCTTCCATCGTTGAAGAACACCGTGCCCTTATGGGTGCGGTGATTGAGAAAATTCAGACTGCCGAAAGCAGGCTGACTGAAGCCTGCATCGGCCTTATAATGGGCTTTGAGGTACGGTGTGAGGTTTCAAAGAGTGTCATAATATAGATAGTAGCCCCTGATACACTGTTCGGTGTTCGGAAGAAAAAGGCGGACAGAGGATCAAATATATGTTCGCAGGAGACTTACCTTGTAGTACCTCTCCCTCTTTTGTTTTTCTAAGCAGGCGTCTGTGGTGACTGCCACCTCTCATACTGCGAAAGTCTCCGGACTGAAGCAGAGTCTGGAGCGGGCCGAAGAAGAACTCGGCCAAGTGAAGAAGCAGTTGAAGGATAACCAAGGTATGCAAAAAACCTTGTTTGCATTCAGTACGAATGAATAATTGAGTATGACGAAAAAATTCATGATGTGCTCTAGGAGCGACGGCCGAAGTCGAGGATCTTAGGAAGGCAGTGGCCGAGGCCGAGAAGAAGGCCGCCAAAGAACAGGCCCTTCGTGAAAAGCACGAGGCTAGGGTTATTGAAGTTCAACAAGAGCTCCAAGAGGCTGTGAAGAAGTGCGAGACCTTGGAGCAGAGTTTAACGGAGAAAGAATCCGAACTCATCAAGGCTCGTCAAGCCACACACGATGCCCTGGGCGAAGCCCAAGGCGCCTTTCAGGAAATCCAGGAGGCCAGAAAGATCGCTGTGGGTAAGGCTTTTTCTATGCAAAGCAAATATTTGAAGGAAGAAAGTCATGTTACTAATCCGAATTCTGATTTCTCCAGGGGTGTTTGCAGAACTGCCGCGTAGCGTATCTGATGCCGCACAATTCTATTGGGCTGAAGAAAGGAGCTCTACAGAGAAGCTATTCTGGTCACAATATCTGGCACCAGAGCATCCAATGCCCTTTGCCGATCAACTGAAATAGTTGATCGAGCTGCATAGGGCGGCCGAACTAGCCATGAAGGATTTAATTATCCGGCTATGGCCCGCCGAGGCGATTCCCAGCAGCTACTTCGGGCTCGTGAAGCGGCTTGTAAGTGCCTGCCCTCGACTTGAAGTCATCAAGCGGTCGGTCTATATGGAAGGTGCGCGAATGGCCTTCGCTCGTGTCAAGGTGCACTGGGCGAAGATGGATGCCGAAAAGCTAATGACCGAAGGACCGCCTGCGGGTAAGGAGCACCGCAAGCCCGAGTTATATTATGACAGTGTCTTGAAGGGATCCCGCCTTGTAGCGTAGCAATGTGCCAAGGATATTATATTCCCATGAATACATTCTGTTATCCTTTGTAATGTTGAATAAGGTTGTTTATGTAATATAACACCTGTTATTTGGAAATTTTACCTCCTGTGCGGCCGTTTCATATATTAATCCTGAGAGTTGGCCAGTCGTCGGCTTCTGCCCCCACGTAGGAAGTACGGGGGTGCTCGGGATGAACCTGAACACTCTTTACCCCAATTTTGGGTCCTTGAAGGAGGTGTTCAGCGCAACGAACCAGGTAATCAGACTATAAGGCTTTATCACCCTCACTTAGCCATAGGAGTTTGACAAAAGAAAGGTAGGTGCAGCCCCTGGTGTTCGGAAGACCGCACTAGGGGCTCTATAAGCACCTGATCGAAAGAAAAGAGTCGATCCATCGCACGCTGCATTAGTTATCGCATAATGCGGAAGAAATCCTTAAAGATTTTGTAACCTCTCGAATAGCTGACCAGCTCTCGCCGCATCATGACAGTTAGTTTTCGGCTTTCTCTACTGAGGTGCTCGTCCAGAAGAACCAGGACACAATCGTAGTAGTTCTCCCTTTACTACCCTAGCCGATATAGCGGAACGTAGGGTAGCAAGCACAGGAGCCGGGCAACCCAACTATTGACCCAAGACATGATTCAGAGCCGATGCATATAATGCTATAAGTTCAGGGTGTTCGGACTTCGTTGCCGTATTATGGGTACAACGAGGCACCTGGCATATTAAGGCGTACCGTAGTGTACGGCTGCCGCTTGACAAGAAATATCAATAAGAAAGAGCAACAAGTAAGCGTCATATAAAGCCGCATGTTGTAATTGAATAATACGTCGAGGCATACGAATACAAGTAGTCCAATAAAAAGAAATATGACTTTGAAACCTGCTGAGACCAGGAGGGGGGGCTGTGTGCGGATCCGTTGAATAATCGGATGATCATCAAGGGGAATATCTAAGGATTCCCTTACACGTCCGAGCTATTTCCCTCCTTGGTATGTTCATCCCCTCATGGGTCTGGTCGCCATATCACCAGTAATGGCCTAGACAAAAGTGGACCTGCAAAGAAAATGCAAAAAATGTTTGTGTGCCACGGAGCGGTTAAGCCGCATTATGGGGCCTAACCTAGCTTTGCCTCCGCCTATCGCCGGAGTGGTTAATTGAGCTCTTGACGAGCTGGGCTATCCTGTCGCGGAGTAGTTCGGGCTCTTTTGACGGTGTCCGGGAGCCTGGCTATCGAATGAAGGTTCGATTGAAAAATGCCACTCTGCGCTTCTACTGCTAAGGCGGCGGTGTGCTCTTCGGTACGAAGGGAGCGTTCGGCTTTGCCATTAACTGTTATGATGCCATGTGGACCGGGCATCTTGAGCTTAAGATAAGCATAATGTGGCACCGCGTTGAATCGAGCAAACGCGGTTCGTCCGAGCAGTGCATGATAGCTGCTGCAAAAAGGGACGATATCAAAGATTAACTCTTTGTTGCGGTAATTATCCGGGGGTTCGAAGACTACTTCCAGAGTGACGGAGCCTGTACAACGGGCCTCCACGCCTGGTATAACACCTTTAAAGGTGGTTTTAGTGGGTTTGATCTTTGAAGGATCGATACCCATCTTGCACACAGTATCCTGATAAAGCAGGTTCAAACTGCTGCCTCCGTCCATAAGGAATCATGTGAGGTGGAATCCGTCAATTATTGGGTCAAGGACTAGTGCGGCTAAGCCGCCCTGACGGATATTGGTCGGACGATCCTTGCGGTCAAAGGTGATTGGGCTGGACGACCATGGGTTATATTTTGGGGCGACTAGCTCCGTTGTGTAGACGTCCCTAAGTGTGCGCCTCCGCTCCCGTTTGGGAATATGGGTGGCGTTTATCATATTCACCATTTTAATTTGTGGGGGAAACTTCTTTTGCCCTTCTGTGTTCGATGGTCGGGGCTCCTCGTCGTCGTCATCGCTTTGCGACCCCTTCTCCTTGTTTTCGGCACCTGACTTGCCGGCTTGTTTGAAGGCCCAGCATTCTCTGCTGGTATGATTGGCTGGTGTTCCTAGGGTGTCGTGAATTTGACATGGATGGTTGAGTATACGGTCCAGACTGGACGTGCCCGGACTGGTTCTTTCGAATTGTTTGTTCCTTTGACTGGTATTAGAGCCGCTGAATCCGGCATTGACCGTCGTGTCTTCGGTGTTGTCGCCATTATTTCGACACTTGTGTTTGCTGCATCGGGGCTTGCCGTTGTTATATCTGGATGCAGAAGTTCCAGGCTTGCTTGAGGCGCTGTTGCTA
This sequence comes from Triticum timopheevii, assembly GCA_963921465.1. Classification (NCBI taxonomy): domain Eukaryota; kingdom Viridiplantae; phylum Streptophyta; class Magnoliopsida; order Poales; family Poaceae; genus Triticum; species Triticum timopheevii. The sequence goes on from OY997264.1 coordinate 108,775,989, forward strand.
CGAGCTAGCCAGCTGTCCTCGCCCGCACAGAAGCGGGTCATGAGTGTCGTGAGGGCTTCCATGGATTTCAGCTTCTCTTGGCCGAGGTGTCGGGCGAGCCACTCGTCACGGGTGTTATGCTTAAAGGCCGCTAGGGCTTTGGCATCCGGACAGTCGACGATTTGGTTCTTTTAGTTTAAGAACCGAGTCTAGAATTTCCTGGCTGACTCTCCGGGCTGTTGGGCTATGTGACTTAAGTCATCAGCGTTCAGTGGTCGCACATAAGTGCCCTGAAAGTTATCAAGGAATGCGTCTTCCAGGTTCTCCCAACTGCCAATGGAGTTTCCCGGCAGACTATTCAGCCAGTGCCGAGCTGGTCCCTTGAGTTTTAGTGGGAGGTTGATGGCATGGAGATCATCGCCGCGGGCCATGTGAATGTGGAGAAGGAAATATTCAATCCATACTGCGGGGTCTGTTGTCCCATCATATGGTTCGATGTTTACGGGTTTAAACCCTTATGAGAATTCATGCTCCATTACTTCGTCGGTGAAGCATAGGGGGTGTGCGGCGCCTCTATGCCGGGCTACATCGCAACGCAGTTCGGATGAATCTGGTCTGCTGTGTTCGGCCCAGGCGAATTTGTATTTGGTATATCCGGCATGGCGGTCATCGTCATGCGTTGGGGCGCGCCCGCGATCCGTAGATCGATCTTGACTATCCTGCTTTGTTTTCCAATTCGTCTCGCAGGTCATGCGTGTAGCCCCGGGCCTTCGTGTTTCTATTTGTTCGGTGACGGGGTGCGGGTTGGTGTTCGGACTGATACGCCGCTTTATCTCGGTCACGAGTGGTCGGTCAGCCGCATCCTGCGCTGGTAGTATAGGCTCTAGTGCCTCGTCCTCGAATTGAGGTAACAACCTGCGCCTCGGGTAACTTTTGGTTGGGCGCTCGAGTTCGTATTCCTCGGCCGCCAGGACCTCAGTCCATCTATCAGTGAGCAGATCTTGATCAACTTGAAGCTGCTGCTGTTTTTTCTTCAGGCTCTTTGAAGTGGCTATAAGCCGGCGCTTGAAGCGCTCCTGCTCGACGGGATCCTCAGGCACGGTAAATTCTTCGTCACCGAGGCTCACCTCGTCTTCGGAGAGGGCCATGTAAGTATCATCCTCCGAGTCTTTGTTCATGGCCTGTTCATTAGGGCTAGTTTGCCCGTCCTCCCGTCCGGCCTGTTCGAAGCTTGGCTGGGCGGGATTGTTTTCATCTTCGGCATCATCCAGAGTGCTATTATCTCTTGTGCTGGTATCGCTGTTCCTACCCTGGCGTGGTTTAGAGCGGCACCGCTGACGTCGGTGCTTCGGCTGCTTCTCAAGAGGATTATCCTCCGTTGCATCCTTTTGATCCTCGCCATTGTTTTCTTTGGGTGAGTCCACCATATATATGTCGTATGATGTGGTGGCTGTCCAGCACCCTGTGGGCGGTGGCTCCTGTTCTTCTCCGGCATCGTCGTCCATACCGTCGATGTCTTCGGAGTTGAAATCAAGCATGTCGGTTAAGTCGTCGACAGTGGCTATTAAGTGGGTGGTGGGTGGGTAACGAATTCCTTCGTCGTCCGCTTCCCACTCAAGCCGGACATAGTTCGGCCAAGAGTCTCCTGACAAGGAGAGAGATGTTAACGAGTTTAGCACGTCACCCAAGGGTGAGTGCTGAAAGATGTCTAGCGGAGCTGAGCTCCAAGATCGGTGCCCAGTTGGATCCGATGAGCGCGGATACGCGCGGTTCAGAGCCTATGGCCGGAGACGAGTCCGCGGATCCGATGACACATACCTCATTGGAAGTGAAATCTGTGTTCGGCTCTATCGCCGTTGAGTGTGCGGCTTCCGTGGCGGGGTCCATCCCCCGTCCTCGGATGGCACGATCTGCGCTGGATCTAAAGCCAGGGCAGCCGCTGGTGCGATCTCCTGAACACCGTCCGATGGCAGATCTAGGTCATGCTCAAAGTGGCTGTAGGGTGCACCTGTCATGGGCTCGAATCCATCAAAGACCAACTCTCCGTGGATGTCGGCAGTGTAGTTCAGGCTTTCAAACCTGACCTGACGGCCAGGGGCATAGCTATTGATCTTCTCTAGATGGCCGAGCGAGTTGCCCCGCAGTGTGAAGCCGCCGAATACGAAGATCTGTCCGGGGGGAACCTCGCCCTGGACCGCGTCGTAGTAGATGATTGAAGGAGCCATCAAGCCTTATGGTGACCACACAGTGGAACTCTAAAGATCTCGGGTAGGGGGTCCCGAACTGTGTGTCTAAGACTAATGGTAACAGGAAGCGGGGGACACGATGTTTACCCAGGTTCGGGCCCTCTCTATGGAGGTAATTGTTGGGGATTGTTGCAGAAATTAAAAAATTTCTAGGCATCACCAAGATCAATCTATGGAGTAACTAGCAACGAGAGAGAGGGGAGTGCATCTTCATTCCCTTGAAGATCGCGAGACGGATGAAGGAAATATGCCCTAGAGGCAATAATAAAGTTATTATTTATTTCCTTATTTCATGATAATTGTTTATTATTCATGCTAGAATTGTATTAACTGGAAACATAATACATGTGTGAATATATAGACAAACAAAGTGTCACTAGTATGCCTCTACTTGACTAGCTCATTAATCAAAGATGGTTATGTTTCCTAACCATAGACATGTGTTGTCATTTGATTAATGGGATCACATCATTAGGAGAATGATGTGATTGACATGACCCATTCCGTTAGCCTAGCACTTGATCGTTTAGTATGTTGCTATTGCTTTCTTCATGACTTATACAAGGTTCCTACAACTATGAGATTATGCAACTCCCGTTTACCGGAGGAACACTTTGTGTGCTACCAAATGTCACAACGTAACTGGGTGATTATAAAGGTGCTCTACAGGTGTCTCCAAAGGTACATGTTGGGTTGGCGTAATTCGAGATTAGGTTTTGTCACTCCGATTGTCGGAGAGGTATCTCTGGGCCCTCTCGGTAATACTCATCACCTAAGCCTTGCAAGCATTGTAACTAATGAGTTAGTTATGAAATGATGTATTACGGAACGAGTAAAGAGACTTGCCGATTACGAGATTGAACTAGTTATTGGATACCGACGATCGAATCTCGGGCAAGTAACATACCGATGACAAAGGGAACAACGTATGTTGTTATGCGGTTTGACCGATAAAGATCTTCGTAGAATATGTATGAACCAATATGAACATCCAGGTTCCACTATTGGTTATTAACCCAGAATAGTTCTAGGTCATGTCTACATAGTTCCTGAACCCGTAGGGTCCGCACGCTTAACGTTTCGTTGACGATATAGTATTATATGAGTTATGCATGTTGGTAACCGAATGTTGTTCGGAGTCCCGGATGAGATCATGGACATGACGAGGAACTCCGGAATGGTCCGGAGATAAAGTTTGATATATGTCATAATTGTGTTTGATCTCCGGAAGGGTTCCGGAATTCACCGGAAGGGGTTTCGGATGTTTCCCGAAATGTTTGGGTACGAGAACACGTTATTTGGGCCAAAGGGGAAAGCCCACAAGGTTTTTGGAAAGCGCAAAAGGAAGTTTTGCGGAGTCCAGGGGCCAGACGCCAGGGTCCCTGGCGTCTGGGTCTAGACGCCGGGAACCCTGGCGTCTGGCCCTGGAGTCCGAGAAGGACTCTTGCCTTTCGGGTGAAACCGACTTTGTGGAGGCTTTTACTCCAAGTTTCGACCCCAAGGCTCAACATATAAATAGAGGGGTAGGGCTAGCACCAAAGACACATCAAGAAACACCAAGCCGTGAGCCGGCAACCCCGTCCCCTCTAGTTTATCCTCCGTCATAGTTTTCGTAGTGCTTAGGCGAAGCCCTGCGGAGATTGTTCTTCACCAACACCGTCACCACGCCGTCGTGCTGCGGGAACTCATCTACTACTTTGCCCGTCTTGCTGGATCAAGAAGGCGAGGACGTCATCGAGCTGAACGTGTGCAGAACTCGGAGGTGCCGTGCTTTCGGTACTTGGATCGGTCAGATCATGAAGACGTACGACTACATCAACCGCATTGATAAACGCTTCCGCTTAGCGATCTTCAAGGGTATGAAGATACACTCCCCCTCTCGTTGCTATACCATCACCATGATCTTGCGTGTGCGTAGGAATTTTTTTGAAATTACTACGTTCCCCAACAGTGGCATCCGAGCCTAGGTTTTATGCGTTGATGTTATATGCACGAGTAGAACACAAGTGAGTTGTGGGCGATACAAGTCATACTGCTTCCCAGCATGTCATACTTTGGTTCAGCGGTATTGTGAGATGAAGCGGCCCGGACCGACATTACGCGTACGCTTACGCGAGACTGGTTTCACCGTTACGAGCACTCGTGCTTAAAGGTGACTGGCGGGTGTCTGTCTCTCTCACTTTAGCTGAATCGAGTGTGGCTACGCCTGGTCCTTGCGAAGGTTAAAACAGCACCAACTTGACGAACTATCGTTGTGGTTTTTGATGCGTAGGTAAGAACGGTTCTTGCTCAGCCCGTAGCAGCCATGTAAAATTTGCAACAACAAAGTAGAGGACATCTAACTTGTTTTTGCAGGGCATGTTGTGATGTGATATGGTCAAGACGTGATGCTATATTTTATTGTATGAGATGATCATGTTTTGTAACCGAAGTTATCGGCAACTGGCAGGAGCCATATGGTTGTCGCTTTATTGTATGAAATGCAAACGCCCTGTAATTGCTTTACTTTATCACTAAGCGGTAGCGATAGTCATAGAAGCAATAGATGGCGTAACAACAATGATGCTACGATGGAGATCAAGGTGTCGCGCCGGTGACGATGGTGATCATGACGGTGCTTCGAAGATGGAGATCACAAGCACAAGATGATGATGGCCATATCATATCACTTATATTGATTGCATGTGATGTTTATCCTTTATGCATCTTATCTTGCTTTGATTGACGGTAGCATTTTAAGATGATCTCTCACTAAAAATTATCAAGAAGTGTTCTCCCTGAGTATGCACCATTGCCAAAGTTCGTCGTGCCCAGACACCACGTGATGATCGGGTGTGATAAGCTCTACGTCCATCTACAACGGGTGCAAGCCAGTTTTGCACACGCAGAATACTCAGGTTAAACTTGACGAGCCTAGCATATGCAGATATGGCCTCGGAACACGGAGACCGAAAGGTCGAGCGTGAATCATATAGTAGATATGATGAACATAAGATGTTCACCATTGAAAACTACTCCATCTCACGTGATGATCGATTATGGTTTAGTTGATTTGGATCACGTGATCACTTAGATGACTAGAGAGATGTTTGTCTAAGTGGGAGTTCTTAAGTAATATGATTAATTGAACTTAAATTTATCATGAACTTAGTCCTGGTAGTATTTTGCAAATTATGTTGTAGATCAATAGCTTTCTTTGTTGCTTTCATATGTTTTTTTATATGTTCCTAGAGAAAATTGTGTTGAAAAATGTTAGTAGCAATGATGCGGATTGGATCCGCGATCTGAGGTTTATCCTCATTGCTGCGCAGAAGAATTATGTCCTTGATGCACCGCTAGGTGACAGACCTATTGCAGGAGCAGATGCAAACGTTATGAACGTTTGGCTAGCTCAATATGATGACTACTTGATAGTTTAGTGCACCATGCTTAAGGGCTTAGAATCGGGACTTCAAGGACGTTTTGAACGTCATGGACCATATGAGATGTTCCAGGAGTTGAAGTTAATATTTCAAGCAAATACCCAAGTTAAGAGATATGAAGTCTCCAACAAGTTCTATAGCTAAAAGATGGAGGAGAATCGCTCAACTAGTGAGCATGTGCTCAGATTGTCTGGGTACTACAATCGCTTGAATCAAGTGGGAGTTAATCTTTCAGATAAGATAGTGATTGACAGAATTCTCTAGTCACCATCACCAAGTTAGTAGAACTTCGTGATGAACTATAGTATGCAAGGGATGATGAAAACGATTCCCGAGTTTTTCATGATGATGAAATCGATGAAGGTAGAAATCAAGAAAGAACATCAAGTGTTGATGGTTAACAAGACCACTAGTTTCAAGAAAAGGGCAAAGGGATAGAAGGGAACTTCAAGAAGAACGACAAGCAAGTTGCTGCTCAAGTGAAGAAGCCCAAGTCTGGACCTAAGCCTGAGACTAAGTGCCTCTACTGCAAAGGGACTGGTCACTGGAAGCAGAACTACCCCAAGTATTTGGCGGATAAGAAGGATGTCAAAGTGAACAAAGGTATATTTGATATACATGTTATTGATGTGTACTTTACTAGTGTTTATAGCAACCCCTTGGTATTTGGTACTGGTTCAGTTGCTAAGAGTAGTAACTCGAAACGGGAGTTGCAGAATAAACAGAAACTAGTTAAGGGTGATGTGCCGATGTGTGTTGAAAGTAGTTTCAAGATTGATATGATCATCATCGCACACTCCCTATACTTTCGGGATTAGTGTTGAACCTAAATAAATGTTATTTGGTGTTTGTGTTGAGCATGAATATGATTTGATCGTGTTTATTGCAATACGGTTATTCATTTAAGTAAGAGAATAAACCGTTGTTCTGTTTACATGAATAAAACCTTATATGGTTATACACCCAATGAAAATGGTTCATTGGATCTCGATCGTAGTGATACACATATTCATAATATTGAAACCAAAATATGCAAAGTTAATAATGATAGTGCAACTTATTTGTGGCACTGCCGTTTAGGTCATATTGGTGTAAAGCGCATGAAGAAACTCCATGCTGATGGACTTGTGGAATCACTTGATTATGAATCACTTGATGCTTGCGAACCATGCCTCATGGGCAAGATGACTAAGACTCCGTTCTCCGGAACACTGGAGCGAGCAACTGACTTATTGGAAATAATACATACTGATGTATGCGATCTGATGAGTGTTAAGGCTCGCGGCGGGTATCGTTATTTTCTGACCTTCACAGATGATTTGAGCAGATATGGGTATATCTACTTGATGAAACATAAGTCTGAAACATTTGAAAAGTTCAAAGAATTTCAGAGTGAAGTGGAAAATCATCGTAACAAGAAAATAAGGTTTCTATGATCTGATCGCGGAGACAAATATTTGAGTTACGAGTTTGGTCTTCAGTTAAAACAACGTGAAATAGTTTCACAAATTCGTGCCACCTGGAACACCACAGCATAATGGTGTGTCCGAACGTCATAACCGTACTTTATTGGATATCGTACAATCTATGATGTTTCTTACCGATTTACCACTATCGTTTTGGGGTCATGCATTAAAGACAGCTGCATTCACGTTAAAAAGGGCACCATCTAAATCCGTTGAGACGTCACAATCTGAACTGTGGTTTGGCAAGAAACCAAAGTTGTCATTTCTTAAAGTTTGGGGTTGTGATGCTTATATGAAAAAGTTTCATCCTGATAAGCTCAAACCCAAATCGGAGAAATATGTCTTCATAGGATACCCAAAGGAGACTGTTGGGTACACCTTCTATCACAGATCCGAAGGCAAGACATTCGTTGCTAAGAATGGATCCTTTCTAGAGAAGGAGTTTCTCTCGAAAGAAGTGAGTGGGAGGAAAGTTGAAACTTGATAAGGTAATTGTACCTTCTCTCTTATTGGAAAGTAGTTCATCACAGAAATCTGTTCTTGTGACTACTACACCAATTAGTGAGGAAGCTAATGATGATGATCATGTAACTTCAGATCAAGTTACTACCGAATCTCGTAGGTAAACCAGAGTGAGATCCGCACCAGAGTGGTACGGTAATCCCATTCTGGAGGTCATGTTACTTGACCATGACGAACCTACGAACTATGAGGAAGCGATGATGAGCCCAGATTCCGCAAAATGGTTTGAGGCCATGAAATCTGAGATATGATCCATGTATGAAAACAAAGTATGGACTTTGATGGATTTGCCCGATGATCGGCAAACCATAGAAAATAAATGGATCTTCAAGAGGAAGACGGACGTTGATAGTAGTGTTACTATCTACAAAGCTAGACTTGTCGAAAAAGGTTTTTGATAAAGTTCAAGGTGTTGACTACGATGAAATTTTCTCACTCGTAGCGATGCTTAAGTCTGTCCAAATCATGTTAGCAATTGCCGCATTTTTATGAAATCTGGCAAATGGATAAACAAAACTACATTCCTTAATGGATTTATTAAAGAAGAGTTGTATATGATGCAACCAGAAGGTTTTGTCAATCATAAAGGTGCTAACAAAATATGCAAGCTCCAGCGATCCATCTATGGACTGGTGCAAGCATCTCGGAGTTGGAATATACGCTTTGATAAGTTGATCAAAGCATATAGTTTTATACAGACTTGCGGTGAAGCCTGTATTTACAAGAAAGTGAGTGGGAGCACTACAGCATTTCTGATAAGTATATGTGAATGACATATTGTTGATCGGAAATAATGTAGAATTATTCTGTAAAGCATAAAGGAGTGTTTTAAACGAGTTTTTCAAAGAAAGACCTCGGTGAAGCTGCTTACATATTGAGCATCAAGATCTATAGAGATAGATCAAGACGCTTGATAAGTTTTTTCAATGAGTACATACCTTGACAAGATTTTGAAGTAGTTCAAAATGGAACAGTCAAAGAAAGAGTTCTTGCCTGTGTTACAAGGTGTGAAATTGAGTAAGACTCAAAATCCAACCACGGCAGAAGATAGAAAGAGAATGAAAGTCATTCCCTATGCCTTGGCCATAGGTTCTATAAAGTATGCCATGCCGTGTACCAGATCTATTGTATACCCTACACTGAGTTTGGCAAGGGAGTACAATAGTGATCTAGGAGTAGATCACTGGACAACGGTCAAAATTATCCTTAGTGGAATAAGGATATATTTCTCGATTATGGAAGTGACAAAAGGTTCATCGTAAAGGGTTACATCGATGCAAGTTTTGACACCGATCTGGATGACTCTAAGTCTCGATCTAGATACATATTGAAAGTGGGAGCAATTAGCTAGAGTAGCTCCGTGCAGAGCATTGTAGACATAGAAAATTGCAAAATGCATAACGGATCTAAATGTGAAAGACCCGTTGACTAAGATTCTCTCACAAGCAAAACATGATCACACCTTAGTACTCTTTGGGTGTTAATCACATAGCGATGTGAACTAGATTACTGAATCTAGTAAACCCTTTGGGTGTTGGTCACATGGCGATGTGAACTATGGGTGTTAATCGCATGATGATGTGAACTATCGATGTTAATCACATGGTGATGTGATCTAGATTATTGACTCTAGTGCAAGTGGGAGACTGAAGGAAATATGCCCTAGAGGCAATAATAAAGTTATTATTTATTTCCTTATTTCATGATAATTGTTTATTATTCATGCTAGAACTGTATTAACCGGAAACATAATACATGTGTGAATATATAGACAAACAGAGTGTCACTAGTATGCCTCTACTTGACTAGCTCATTAATCAAAGATGGTTATGTTTCCTAACCATAGACATGTGTTGTCATTTGATTAATGGGATCACATAATTAGGAGAATGATGTGATTGACATGACCCATTCCGTTAGCCTAGCACTTGATCGTTTAGTATGTTGCTATTGCTTTCTTCATGACTTATACAAGGTTCCTACAACTATGAGATTATGCAACTCCCATTTACCGGAGGAACACTTTGTGTGCTACCAAACGTCACAACGTAACTGGGTGATTATAAAGTTGCTCTACAGGTGTCTCCAAAGGTACATGTTGGGTTGGCGTAATTCGAGATTAGGTTTTGTCACTTCGATTGTCGGAGAGGTATCTCTGGGCCCTCTCGGTAATACTCATCACCTAAGCCTTGCAAGCATTGTAACTAATGAGTTAGTTATGAAATGATGTATTACGGAACGAGTAAAGAGACTTGCCGGTAACGAGATTGAACTAGGTATTGGATACCGATCGAATCTCGGGCAAGTAACATACCGATGACAAAGGGAAAAATGTATGTTGTTATGCGGTTTGACCGATAAAGATCTTCGTAGAATTTGTATGAACCAACATGAACATCCAGGTTCCACTATTGGTTATTGACCCAGAATAGTTCTAGGTCATGTCTACATAGTTCCCGAACCCGTAGGGTCCGCACGCTTAACGTTTCGTTGACGATATAGTATTATATGAGTTATGCATGTTGGTAACTGAATGTTGTTCGGAGTCCCGGATGAGATCATGGACATGACGAGGAACTCCGGAATGGTCCAGAGATAAAGTTTGATATATGGGATAATAGTGTTTGATCTCCGGAAGGGTTCCGGAATTCACCGGAAGGGGTTCCGGATGTTTCCCGAAATGTTTGGGTACGAGAACACGTTATTTGGGCCAAAGGGGAAAGCCCACAAGGTTTTTGGAAAGCGCAAAAGGAAGTTTTGCGGAGTCCAGGGGCCAGATGCCAGGGTCCCTGGCGTCTGGGTCCAGACGTCGGGAACCCTGGTGTCTGGCCCTGGAGTCCGAGAAGGACTCTTGCCTTTCGGGTGAAACTGACTTTGTGGAGGCTTTTACTCCAAGTTTCGACCCCAAGGCTCAACATATAAATAGAGGGGTAGGGCTAGCACCAAAGACACATCAAGAAACACCAAGCCGTGTGCCGACAACCCCGTCCCCTCTAGTTTATCCTCCGTCATAGTTTTCGTAGTGCTTAGGCGAAGCCCTGCGGAGATTGTTCTTCACCAACACCGTCACCACGCCGTCGTGCTGCGGGAACTCATCTACTACTTCGCCTGTCTTGCTGGATCAAGAAGGCGAGGACGTCATCGAGCTGAACGTGTGCAGAACTCGGAGGTGCCGTGCTTTCGGTACTTGGATCGGTCGGATCATGAAGACGTACGACTACATCAACCGCGTTGATAAACGCTTCCGCTTAGCGATCTTCAAGGGTATGAAGATACACTCCCCCTCTCGTTGCTATACCATCACCATGATCTTGCGTGTGCGTAGGATTTTTTTTGAAATTACTACGTTCCCCAACAACGGAAGCATTACAAGAACGCGGATGAAGGAGTCGTACTCATAGCAATTCAGATCGCGGTGGATTCCGATCTTAGCGCCGAACAACGGCACCTCCGCGTTCAACACACGTGCAGCCCGATGACGTCTCCCGCACCTTGATCCATCAAAGAGGAGGGAAAGGTTGAGGAAGAAGGCTCTAGCAGCAGCACGACGGCGTGGTGGTGATGGCGTAGCAGTTCTTCGGCAGGGCTTTGTCAAGCTCTTGCGGAGGAGGAGAGGTGTTGGGGAGGGGAGGGGCTGTGCCTTGGATGTGGTGTTGTATCCCTCCCTCCACCCCTCTATTTATAGGGAGAAGGGGGAAGGTGGCCGGCCCCTCTAGATGAGATCTAGAGGGGGGCGGCGGCCAAGGGGGGAGGGGGCTTGCCCCCCAAGCCAAGGGGGGCGCCCCCTTTAGGGTTCCCCCCAACCCTAGGCGCATGGGCCCGAGGGGGGTGGCGCCCAGCCCACTAGGGGCTGGTTCCCTTCCACCTACAGGCCATAAGGCCCTCCGGGGTAGGTGGACCCACCCGGTGGACACCCGGAACCCCTCCGGTGGTCCCGATACAATACCGGTATACCCCCGAACATTTCCAGTAACCGTATGATGACTTCCCATATATAAATCTTCACCCTGCGGACCATTCCGGAACTCCTCGTGACGTCCGGGATCTCATTCGGGACTCCGAACAACATTCGGTAATCACATACAAATCTTCCTTATAAGCCTAGCGTCATTGAACCTTAAGTGTGTAGACCCTATGGATTCGGGAATCATGCAGACATGACCGAGATAGCTCTCCGGCCTATAACCATCAGCGGGATCTGGATACCCATGTTGGCTCCCACATGTTCCACGATGATCTCACCGGATGAACCACGATGTCGAGGATTCAAGCAATCCCGTATACAATTCCCTTTGTCAATCGGTACGTTACTTGCCCGAGATTCGATCGTCGGTATCCCAATACCTCATTCAGTCTCGTTACCGGCAAGTCACTTTGCTCGTTCTGTAATGCATGATCCCGTGACCAAGTACTTAGTCATATTGAGATCATTATGATGATGCATTACCGAGTGGGCCCAGAGATACCTCTCTGTCATACGGAGTGACAAATCCCAGTCTCGATTCGTGCCAACCCAACAGACACTTTCAGAGATACCTGTAGTGCACCTTTATAGCCACCCAGTTACGTTCTGACGTTTGGTACACCCAAAGCATTCCTACGGTATCCGGGAGTTGCACGATCTCATGGTCTAAGGAAATGATACTTGACATTAGAAAAGCTTTAGCAAACGAACTACACGATCTTGTGCTATTCTTAGGATTGGGTCTTGTCCATCACATCATTCTCCTAATGATGTGATCCCGTTATCGATGACATCCAATGTCCATAGTCAGGAAACCATGACCATCTGTTGATCAACGAGCTAGTCAACTAGAGGCTCACTAGGGACTTGTTGTGGTCTATGTATTCACACATGTATCACGGTTTCCTGTCAATACAATTATAGCATGAACAATAGACAATTATCATGAACAAGGAAATATAATAATAACCATTTTATTATTGCCTCTAGGGCATATTTCCAACAGTCTCCCACTTGCACTAGAGTCAATAATCTAGTTACATTGTGATGAATCGAACACCCATAGAGTTCTGGTGTTGATCATGTTTTTCTCGTGGAAGAGGTTTAGTCAACGGATCTGCGACATTCAGATTCGTATGCACTTTACAAATATCTACGTCTCCATCTTGAACATTTTCATGAATGGAGTTGAAGCGATGCTTGATGTGTCTGGTCTTCTTGTGAAATCTGGGCTCCTTGGCAAGGGCAATAGCTCCAGTGTTGTCACAGAAGAGAGTCATCGGGCCCGATGCATTGGGAATAACTCCTAGGTCGGTAATGAACTCCTTCATCCAGATTGCTTCATGCGCTGCCTCCGAGGCTGCCATGTACTCTGCTTCACATGTAGATCCCGCCACGACACTTTGCTTGCAACTGCACCAGCTTACTGCCCCACCATTCTAATTTACACGTATCCGGTTTGTGACTTGGAGTCATCCAGATCTGTGTCGAAGCTAGCATCGACGTAACCCTCTACGACGAGCTCTTCGTCACCTCCATAAATGAGAAACATATCCTTAGTCCTTTTTAGGTACTTCAGGATATTCTTGACCGCTGTCCAGTGTTCCATGCCGGGATTACTTTGGTACCTTCCTACAAAACTTATGGCAAGGTTTACATCAGGTCTGGTACACATCATGGCATACATAATAGAACCTATGGCTGAGGCATAGGGGATGACAATCATGTTTTCTCTATCTTCTGTCGTGGTCGGGCTTAGAGCCGAGCTCAATTTCACACCTTGCAATACAGGCAAGAACCCTTTCTTGGACTGATCCATATTGAACTTCTTCAATATCTTATCAAAGTATGTGCTTTGTGAAAGACCTATGAGGCGTCTCGATATATCTCTATAGATCTTGATGCCTAATATGTAAGCAGCTTCTCCAAGGTCCTTCATTAAAAAACACTTATTCAAGTAGGCCTTTATGCTTTCCAAAAGTTCTATATCATTTCCCATCAATAGTATGTCATCCACATATAATATGAGAAATGCTACAGAGCTCCCACTCACTTTCTTGTAAACGCAGGCTTCTCCATAAGTCTGCATAAACCCAAACGCTTTGATCATTTCATCAAAGCGAATGTTCCAACTCCGAGATGCTTGCACCAGCCCATAGATGGAGCACTGGAGCTTGCATACTTTGTTAGCATTCTTACGATCGACAAAACCTTCCGGCTGCATCATATACAATTCTTACTTAAGGAAGCCGTGAAGGAATGCCGTTTTGACGTCCATTTGCCATATCTCATAATCATAGAATGCGGCAATTGCTAACATGATTCGGACACACTTCAGCTTCACTACGGGTGAGAAGGTATCATCGTAGTCAACCCCTTGAACTTGTCGATAACCCTTAGCGACAAGTCGAGCCTTATAGATGGTAACATTACCATCCGCGTCCGTCTTCTTCTTAAAGATCCATTTATTTCCCTATCGCTCACCGATCACCGGGCAAGTCTGTCAAAGTCCATACTTTGTTTTCATACATGGATCCTATCTCGGATTGCATGGCTTCAAGCCATTTGTTGGAATCTGGGCCCGCCATCGTTTCTTTATAGTTCAAAGGTTCACTGTTGTCTAACAACATGATTTCCAGGACAGGGTTGCCATACCATTCTGGTGTGGAACGTGTCCTTGTGGACCTACGAAGTTCAGTAGCAACTTGATCCGAAGTACCTTGATCATCATCATTAACTCCCTCTCTAGTCGGTGCAGGCACCACAGGAACATCTTCCTGAGCTACGCTACTTTCCGGTTCAAGAGGCAGTACTTCATCGAGTTCTACTTTCCTCCCACTTACTTCTTTTGAGAGAAACTCTTTCTCCAGAAAGGACCCGTTCTTGGCAACAAAGATCTTGCCTTCGGATCTAAGGTAGAAGGTATACCCAATGGTTTCCTTAGGGTATCCTATGAAGACGCATTTTTCCGACTTGGGTTCGAGCTTTTCAGGTTGAAGTTTCTTGACATAAGCATCGCATCCCCAAACTTTTAGAAACGACAGCTTAGATTTCTTCCCAAACCAAAATTCATACGGTGTCGTCTCAACAGATTTAGACGGTGCCCTATTTAAAGTGAATGTAGCTGTCTCTAGAGCGTATCCCCAAAATGATAGCAGTAAATTGGTATGAGACATCATAGATCGCACCTTATCCAATAGAGTGCGATTATGACGTTTGGACACACCGTTACGCTGAGGTGTTCCAGGCGGCGTGAGTTGTGAAATAATTCCACATTTCCTTAAGTGCGTACCAAATTCATGACTCAAATATTCTCCCCCATGATCTGATCGTAAGAACTTTATTTTTCTATCACGTTGATTCTCTACCTCATTCTGAAATTCTTTGAACTTTTCAAAGGTCTCAGACTTGTGTTTCATCAAGTAGACATATCCATATCTACTTAAGTCATCAGTAAGGGTGAGAACATAACGATAGCCTCCACGAGCCTCAATGCTCATTGGACCGCAGACATCAGTATATATGATTTCCAATAAGTTGGTTGCTCGCTCCATTGTTTCGGAGAACGGAGTCTTGGTCATTTTGCCCATGAGGCATGGTTCGCATGTGTCAAATGATTCGTAATCAAGAGAATCCAAAAGTCCATCTGCATGGAGCTTCTTCATGCGTTTGACACCAATGTGACCAAGGCGGTAGTGCCACAAGTATGTGGGACTATCATTATCAAACTTACATCTTTTGGTATTCACACTATGAATATGTGTAAGATCACGTTCGAGATTAATTAAGAATAAACCATTGACCAGCGGGGCATGACCATAAAACATATCTCTCATATAAATAGAACAACCATTATTCTCAGATTTAAATGAGTCGCCATCTCGTATTAAACGAGATCCAGATACAATGTTCATGCTCAAAGCTGGCACTAAATAACAATTATTGAGGTTTAAAACTAATCCCGTAGGTAAATGTAGAGGTAGCGTGCCGGGCGATCACATCGACCTTGGAACCATTCCCGACGCGCATCGTCACCTCGTCCTTCGCCAGTCTCTGCTTATTCTGCAGCTCCTGTTTTGAGTTACAAATATGAGCAACCGCACCGGTATCAAATACCCAGGAGCTACTATGAGTACTAATAAGGTACACATCAATTACATGTATATCACATATACATTTGGTGTTGTCGGCCTTCTTGTCCGCTAAGTACTTGGGGCAGTTCCGCTTCCAGTGACCGTTTCCCTTGCAATAAAAGCACTCAGTCTCAGGTTTGGGTCCATGCTTTGGCTTCTTCCCGGCAACTGGCTTACCGGGCGCGGCAACTCCCTTGCCATCCTTCTTGAAGTTCTTCTTACCCTTGCCTTTCTTGAAACTAGTGGTTTTATTGACCATCAACACTTGATGTTCCTTTTTGATCTCCACCTCCGCTGATTTCAGCATTGAAAATACCTCAGGAATGGTTTTCACCATCCCCTGCATGTTGTAGTTCATCACAAAGCTCTTGTAGCTAGGTGGGAGCGACTGGAGGATTCTGTCAATGACCGCGTCATCCGGGAGATTAACTCCCAGCTGAGATAAGCGATTATGCAACCCAGACATTTTGACTATGTGCTCGCTCACAGAACCATTCTCCTCCATCTTACAACTGTAGAACTTGTCGGAGACTTCATATCTCTCGACCTGGGCATGAGCTTGGAAAACTATTTTCAGCTCTTGGAACATCTCATATGCTATGTGCTGCTCAAAACGCTTTTGGAGCCCCAGTTCTAAGCTGTAAAGCATGCCGCACTGAACCAGGGAGTAATCATCACTACGCGACTGCCAGGTGTTCATAACGTCTTGAGTTGCTGGGAAAACGGGTGCTTCACCTAGCGGTGCATCTAGGACATATGCTTTCTTGGCAGCTATGAGGACGATCCTCAAGTTCTGGACCTAGTCCGTATAGTTGCTGCCATCATCTTTCAGCTTGGTTTTCTCTAGGAACACGTTAAAGTTGAGGGCAAGATTAGCGTGGGCCATTTGATCTACAAGACATATTGCAAAGATTTTAGACTAAGTTCATGATAATTAAGTTCATCTAATCAAATTATTTAATGAACTCCCACTCAGACAGACATCCCTCTAGTCATCTAAGTGATACATGATCCGAGTCAACTAGGCCGTGTCCGATCATCACGTGAGACGGACTAGTCATCATCAGTGAACATCTTCATGTTGATCGTATCTTCTATACGACTCATGTTCGACCTTTCGGTCTCTTGTGTTCCGAGGCCATGTTTGTACATGCTAGGCTCGTCAAGTCAACCTAAGTGTTTTGCATGTGTAAATCTGGCTTACACCCATTGTATTCGAATGTTAGAATCTATCACACCCGATCATCACGTGGTGCTTCGAAACAACGAACCTTCGCAACGGTGCACAGTTAGGGGGGACACTTTCTTGAAATTTTATGAGGGATCATCTTATTTATGCTACCGTCGTTCTAAGCAAATAAGATGTAAAACATGATAAACATCACATGCAATGAAATAGTGACATGATACGGCCAATATCATTTTGCTCCTTTTGATCTCCATCTTCGGGGCGCCATGATCATCATCGTCACCGGTATGACACCATGATCTCCATCATCGTGTCTTCATGAAGTTGTCACGCCAACGATTACTTCTACTACTATGGCTAACAGTTTAGCAATAAAGTAAAGTAATTACATGGCGTTATTCAATGACACGCAGGTCATACAATAATTAAG
The DNA here is from genome assembly GCA_963921465.1 of Triticum timopheevii. NCBI lineage: Eukaryota > Viridiplantae > Streptophyta > Magnoliopsida > Poales > Poaceae > Triticum > Triticum timopheevii. The sequence goes on from OY997264.1 coordinate 108,793,340, forward strand.
ACGACTCCTATGGCTCCTGCCGGTTGTCATACTCATCGACATGCAAGTCGTGATTCCTATTACAAGAACATGGTCAATCTCATACATCACATATATATCATTCATCACATCCTTTTGGCCATATCACATCACACGGCATATGCTGCAAAAACAAGTTAGACGTTCTCTCATTGTTGTTGCATGTTTTTACGTGGCTGCTATAGGTTTCTAGCAAGAACGTTTCTTACCTACGCCAAAACCACAACGTGATATGCCAATTGCTATTTACCCTTCATAAGGCCTCTTTTCATCGAATCCGATCCGACTAAAGTGGGAGAGATAGACACCCGCTAGCCACCTTATGCAACTAGTGCATGTCAGTCGGTGGAACCTATCTCACGTAAGCGTACGTGTAAGGTCGGTCTGGGCCGCTTCATCCCATGATGCCGCCGAAACAAGATAAGACTATTAGTGGCAAGTAAATTGACAAAATCGACACCCACAACAAACTTGTGTTCTACTCGTGCATAGGAACTACTCATAAACCTGGCTTCGATACCACTGTTGGGGGTCGTTGCAGAAATTAAAAAAATTCTATGCATCACCAAGATCAATCTATGGAGTAACTAGCAACGAGAGAGAGGGGAGTGCATCTTCATACCCTTGAAGATCACGAGACGGAAGCGTTACAAGAACGCGGATGAAGGAGCCGTACTCGTAGTGATTCAGATCGCGGTGGATTCCGATCTTAGCGCCGAACAACGGCACCTCCGCGTTCAGCACACATGCAGCCCGGTGACGTCTCCCGCGCCTTGATCCAGCAAGGAGGAGGGAGAGGTTGAGGAAGAAGGCTCCAGCAGTAGCACGACGGCGTGGTGGTGATGGAGTAGCAGTTCTCCGGCAGGGCTTCGCCAAGCTCTTGCGGAGGAGAAGAGGAGTTGGGGAGGGGATGGGCTGCACCTTGGATGTGGTGCTGCATCCCTCCCTCCACCCCTCTATTTATAGGAAGAAGGGGGAAGGGAGCCGGCCCCTCTAGATGAGATCTAGAGGGGGGCGACGGCCAAGGGGGGAGGGGGCTTGCCCCCCAAGCCAAGGGGGGGCCCTTTAGGGTCCCCCCCAACCCTAGGCGCATAGGCCCTAGGGGGGTGGCGCCCAGCCCCCTAGGGGCTAGTTCCCTTCCACCTACAGCTCATAAGGCCCTCCGGGGCAGGTGGACCCACCCGGTGGACCCACAGAACCCCCGTGGTGGTCCCGGTACAATACTGGTATACCCCCGAACATTTCCAGTGACCGTATGATGACTTCCCATATATAAATCTTCACCTACGAACCATTCCGGAACTCCTCGTGACATCCGGAATCTCATCTGGGACTCCAAACAACATACGTTAACCACATACAAATCTTCCTTATAACCCTAGCGTCATCGAACCTTAAGTGTGTAGACCCTACGGGTTCAGGAATCATGCAGACATGACCGAGATAGCTCTTCGGCCAATAACCAACAACGGGATCTGGATACCCATGTTGGCTCCCACATGTTCCATGATGATCTCATCAGATGAACCACGATGTCGAGGATTCAAGCAATCCCGTATACAATTCCCTTTGTCAATCGGTACGTTATTTGCTCGAGATTCGATCGTCGGTATCCCAATACCTCGTTCAATCTCGTTACCGGCAAGTCACTTTACTCGTTCCGTAATGCATGATACCGTTACCAACTACTTAGTCACATTGAGCTCATTATGATGATGCATTACCGAGTGGGCCCAGAGATACCTCTTAGTCATACGGAGTGACAAATCCCAGTCTCGATTTGTGCCAACCCAACAGACACTTTCGGAGATACCTGTAGTGCACCTTTATAGCCACCTAGTTACGTTGTGACCTTTGGTACACCCAAAGCATTCCTACGGTATCCGGGAGTTGCACGATCTCATGGTCTAAGGAAATGATACTTGACATTAGAAAAGCTTTAGTAAACGAACTACATGATCTTATGCTATGCTTAGGGTTGGGTCTTATCCATCACATCATTCTCCTAATGATGTGACCCTGTTATCAATGACATCCAATGTCCATAGTCAGGAAACCATGACCATCTGTTGATCAACGAGCTAGTCAACTAGAGGCTCACTAGGGACTTGTTGTGGTCTATGTATTCACACATGTATCACGGTTTCCTGTCAATACAATTATAGCATGAACAATAGACAATTATCATGAACAAGGAAATATAATAATAACCATTTTATTATTGCCTCTAGGGCATATTTCCAATAGTAATACCCTACTTCCTGCTTGATTGATCTTGATGATATGAGTATTACAAGAGTTGATCTACCATGAGATCGTAGAGGTTAAACCCTAGAAGCTAGCCTATGATTATCATTGTTCTTGTCCTACGGACTAAACCCTCCGGTTTATATAGACATCGGAGGGGGCTAGGGTTACACAGAGTCGGTAACAGAGAAGGGAATCTACTTATCTGAATTGCCAAGCTTGCCTTCCATGCAAAGGAGAGTCCCACCCGGACACGGGATGAAGTCTTCAATCTTGTATCTTCATAGTCGAACAGTGCGGCATAAGCATATAGTCCGGCTGTCCAAGGACCCCCTAATCCAGGACTCCCTCAGTAAGTTCATCAAAAAATTTGACAAAAGACTATATAGCTCAAGAATGGGATTTGCTCCTCCAACGATGGAGAGTTATTCTTAAGGCCCTCCCAGTGTGACGGCATCCATCATTGTTTGTCCAGACACAGGTGACTAGGTCACAGGGATGCCGGAACATGTCCACGAGAAAGAAGAATGAAATCAGTAACGAGGAGACCGGCATAGTGAGCATGAGTATGACTTAAGAGGACTTAAAAGGATAACAATATATCTCACCTTGAGTTCTGTAAAGTATCACGATGCAAACGAAATAGCACATGACAACCAAAGGTTCACTTGAAATTCGTGTACTTGTTCATGTTTATGTTTTACTGAATCTCGATTACCTCTTACCTGATCCCTTTACTTGTGCACACACACACACACACATGTTTATATATATACATCTGGGCTATTCTGTTAAGCATAACAGAATATTATTCTGTTACCCTTTTTGAACTGACCGTTTCAGGTGGTTGTACTAATGATTTCGAAGCGGTTGAACTGATGCTTTCAGTTGTGTTTAACAGATCGTCTTCTTTAGTTCAAAACTTTTTGTAAGTTTTTTGTCGAAACGGGGCGTGTAATATATCGTTGGAAAGCTCTTGACAACCATATTTCAAGTATATTGAATGTTTTTGCAAAATCATTATGGTTTAAGAGCAGTTTTGGAAAAAATATTTTTTTCAAAACCGAAAACGTGAAACGTATTTTGGACACAATTTTCAAACGGTTTGTCGGAATTGAGCAAATAAGATGGCGTTGGAAAGCTTTTGAAAATCCGCATCTTACATATATCTATTATTTTTTTAATTCTATACGATTTAAAAGTAATTTGGAAAACGGTGAAATTCTAGGCGAAATGTATTTTTGCGATTTTTTTTCAAATGGTTTGTCATATTGACGCACATGATACGGCATTGGAAAGCTACGGAAAATGCGCAACTTTTTTGTATTGAAATGTTTTTCTAATTCCTTACGGTTTAAAAAGGAATTCGAATACGGTCAAATTTGATTTCGAATACGATTTTTTTAAAAGTTTGTCGAAATGGGGCAAATAATATACCGTTGGATAGGTATCAAAAATGCGAAACTTAGTCATGTTTCACATTTTCTCAAATTCGCAACCGTTGAAGAGTAATTTGGGTTATGGTGAGACCCATCGTGCTATTTTCCCGTCAGAAAAAACAGAGTACTTGTACTGATCTATGTGTGCATTTGTACTGATGTATTCTTCAGAGACTAATTTTGAAAGGTTCCAAAAAAAGAGTACTTGAACTGATGTCCATATGGTTTTTGTACTGAGTGTGTTTTAACATACTAGACTTTACTCTGATTTGGGTAATATTTTTGCTCGTAAGTTTTCAAAGGTTTTATTGTATAGTCGCCTCTGTACTTGCATGGTTTATATCATTGAACTGGATGATTTTTTTCAGAAAGAAAATGTTTTTTATTCTTTTTTTGAACTAAACATTTTTTTACAATGGTGTTCTGGACTCTTTTTTTACGACTTGTACTTTTCCCATTTGAATTGCATGGGTGCTTGAACTTTTACAATTTGAATTTCTGTTATTTTTTTATTTTGAACAGACCACCGTTTTTAACTCGTACTGATCAATATTTTTAATTAAACCATTTTTCCTTTCATTTGACAGAATTTTTTTCCACACATAATACATGTACATGAATCATATTACCCATAGGACCGACCTCAACAGAAAAGTCATCGCCCTATTCTTGTACAGAACTTTTTAGATGTTTCTTTATACACATATTGAGTACTGATGCTATGTTTTTCTTTGAACTGGTATCAATTTTCTCTATACACATATTGAACTTTGTACGTGTTTTTTTATGCATTGATGATATAATACATGTTGAACTGCTACACCATAGCTAAAAAATCTATCCATGTGAACAATTATTTTACATTGAACTTTCATCAATCAACATACATCATTTTCCTTTCTGTTCACACACTTACAACAAACATTACATAACACATGCACAGCTCCACGATCATACACACTTCTCTCCTGTAGCTTCTCCTCGCAATTGGAGAGAAATCACAAATGATTTTAGATACAAAAAACACCTCCACATGCTACCTTTAACAAACAATCAATTGGAGAGAAAAGCACATGTGATTTTACATACATAAATCGCCTCCACATCCACCAGCTAGACTTGATGTTTGTTTTCTTCTACTTCCATGATCATGCATAAGTTCATACAACTGTTGAGCAAAAGCTCTTTGCCATGAAGTTAAAAACAAGCAAGAAAAGCTACACATCACAGGTTTCCTTCCCCTGCAAAGTTTCAAATTTACTTCATCTCCACATTTTTTTGGACTGAACGTGCCACAATTTTTGACCTGTCCAGGTGTTGCAAGCAAAGTTCCTAGAAAGTAAACTTTAGATTTGTCATCTCCCCGTTTCGAAAAAAGATTTGTCATCTCCACACTTTTTTCTGAACTATACTAGCCACATAATTTACATAAACTTTTTTCACATGCGAATATGAACAACAACAAAAAATCATTTGAGCAACTCACAAGCACAAAATACAATGGAATTCTTTCCACACATTTGAGACGACGTCTTCATTTTTAGCAGATGAGATAGTAGTACAGGTGTTTAGGTTCAGTTTAAAAAAGAAGAGAAAGATGGAAACATAGTAGTTATAATTCTTGTAGGCATTTGAACAAACAGTGGAGGGTCACCCAGGGGAAGAAGGAATTGGGATCATGCATCAACCTGGACTGTTGTGTGTGCTCGACTTGGACGGCGGTGCAGCACGTGGTAAAGATGGTGGCCACGATTCTACTTGGACTGTTGTCCGCGCTCCACTTTGACGGCTGCCAGTAACCATGGTGGATGAGCTCGTGGTCGAGGGCGGCCAAGGCGACCACCGGGGACTGTAGGTGGTCAAGCTTGTTCTTGCTAGCGAACTCACAACGAGGCAACGGTGAATGGCCTCGGCCGGCGGTGTTGGACTGTGGACGCAACGGTGCCAGACCACTCACCGGGACGAGGCGGAGTGGTGGCGGGGAGCATCGCCGAGGGCAGCCAGAAGGTTGCACCTTTATTCATGTTTTCAGTTCAAAGTTTAAGAAATAACTGAACCAAATGATCTTGAGCTGATGAAAAGGATGCATCTTGACTTGATGTAAATTAGCACCATATAATATAACACTATTTTTTCATATGAGGCAAGACAACTAAGATTGAGAGAATACACTGAGCATCATGTTTAATTCTCAGGTCAGTGGTCAAATACTTATGGCAAGTATATTTGAACTGATGTATCCTTTTTCTAGTTACCGAATTGCTAACAACCCAAATAAACTCCTAACTAGTTATGGCAAGTATTTTTTAAACTGATGTATATTATTTCTAGTTAATAAGTTGCTATACCACAGGACTGCATCCTTAGAAGTGAAACACCAACATCATTGGTTGTGTAAAAACACTCAAAAGAATTGCTTGCTGTACTGTATTTTATAGTACAAATTGTACTGAACTTCACTAATTTTTGCATTGGAATTTAATACATCATACATACACGTTAAGTAATGCAAACATAGCAAACTCAATTTCTATAGTCTCTAAAATATAGGAAACCCAAAATTTTCTAACGAGTGCACTTGCCTGGAGTTACCCACTGAACTTCTTGACTGACATTGGTTCTCCGGTTTTTATTTACACAACCAACTCCCTTTTTTTTATAAGTGAACTGATGGAAAACTTGACGGTGCACTTATGTATTTTGTTCAAGATGAACGGAGGGAGCAAAAAACCTACAAAGGTGTACGCATATATAGCAAATCCTATAAAACACATTTGGTTTGCTTCATGTAGATCAGCAACAAAGTGAGATCGAGAGAAAAAGGAAGGTTGGGGTGCTGACCATTAGTGTCGGCGGAAGAATTGCAAGCAGAGCCGGGGAGCAGAATCAGAGGAGCGGCGGCGCGTCGGGTCCCTGGGCGGCGGCGGGTTATATAGTTGAACTTGCATGATCTGCAAATAAGAACATGAGTTATGTACTTACTGGACAAAACCATGTGAAATGGTATGAGAAGAAATCTCTAGATGAAAAAGAACAAAGCATCAGAAGATTCATCAAATTCATACCAAAAATGCCGGATCAGGGGGCCGAGCACGGGGTGGCCTGCACGCGACTCTTTTCTTGAGTGACCGGCGGCGGAGCAAGAAGTTGGACTGATGAGCTGCAGATCTTACAGTTCTAGCCCCAGCGACCACATTGGCAGCTGCACGAACGACGCCAAATGAACGGGCTTTGGTGGTGGTGATGAATGGCCTGGTGACTGAATTTGAACGGACTGTGAGGTTAGGCGGCAGAGGGCGACGCTGGAGCGACAATGGCGACGTGTGGTGGATTGGGGAGGCGCGGAGGAACGCGGCCGGTAGTGACGCGCAGCGGCCAGGTTGCCGGCGGTTGCGTGCTTTGGTGTCAGGGAGGAGCAAGGATGACTTGCGTGAGGGCCTGCAGGCGTTGCGTGGGAGGCGGGCTAGACATCGATGGGGTCGTGGAGGAGATGGGGACAAGATGGCAGCTGGACCTAGTAGACACGTGGGTGGGGCGGTGGCCGGAGCCGGGGAGACGGGAGCGGGGCGGCGGCCAGAGCCGGGGGAGATGGGAGCGAGGAGACGGCCTGAGCTGGGGGAGACGGGAGCGAGGCGACGGCCTGAGCCAGGGGAGATGGGAGCGGGGCAGCGGTCGGAGCCAGGGAGACGGGAGCGAGGGCAGCGGCCGGAGCCGAGAGTGGGGGTAGCGGCCGGAGCCGGTGGGATGGGAGTGGTGGTTGCGGGGGCGGGGACAGAGGATAAGGTTTTGCGGGGGCGGCGGCGCTTTGGTGGGAGGTCGGAGAGCGGCTCGTCACCGGAAGGTGGAGGGAGCGGCGCGTCGGCGGGAGGTGGGGGGGGGGGGGGCGTCGGCTGGAGGTCGGGGGCGGCGCGCCGGCTGGAGGTGGAGGGCGGCGCGTCGGCGGGAGGTGGGGGCGGCGCGTCGACGGGAGGTGGGGGCGGCTCGTCGGCGGGAGGTGGGGGGGGGGGGGCTCATCGGCGGGAGGTGGGGAGGCGGCTCGTCGGCGGGAGGTGGAGGTGCGGCCGGTTAGTGTGGGGGTGTGGCATGGGGCACGCTGGGTGATGGAGAGGAGTGGGACGAACGGGCTGCAGGGGTTGGGACGGGGTGTTTTGTGTCTTGACAGGACTTTTCTATGTTTTATTTAAATCGTGGCATCGTGCTCTATATAGGGACAGGGGTAACAAAATAATATTCTGTTATGGGTAACAGAATAGTCCAGCCCTATATCATATTGTTGTTTATCTTAGTATATTTAGGTTTTGTGCTTGACAAATTAAACTCTACTTTTATTCCGTATTTGTTTAAACCTAAACTGTAATTGTTTTAAAGTGCCTTGCGCCCCCTTCTTGGCGATATCCATGTCCTTTCAATTAGTTAAGGGTATATCTTGTTTCAAAATCACTAGTTAAGGAGTATCCTTGCAAAGGTCGTTCCCAACTGTCGCAACCCGAATGTTTTCCTCTTTTTGTTGATTCGTTTATTTAAAAAAAATTATCTCTTAAATCGCACATCTAAATCAAAAACATTTTCATCGTTGGGTTTCTCGTGTCGAGATCTTCAAAACTAGATCTATATTAATAGGTTTCGACAAACTTTTTTTTACAAAAAAACATGAAGAAAAAATGTGTCGGAAGCACACTTTTTTTTTCCGTTTTTGAAAGGCATAGTTGTGTCTCTTGCGAAAGAAAATCTGTACCTTCATAAAAAGAAAATATGTACCTCCCGTGGAGGCAAAAGGAAAAGACATTTTTTCCTTTTTTGAGAGGCTCGTGGAAGCAAATCTATGTCTTATGTGGAATAAAAAAATGCATCTTTCGCTTAATTTTTTTTCTTTTTTCGTTCAAAATGTTGAAAAAACTGACGGAAACTCCAAAACCAGAAAACCAAGAAAAAATCCATCTAAAATCAGAAAACACCTAATTTTTTTTTTAAAGGAGCGCCGGCATGCGATACATGCCCGGGGCTAAGAGCGCGCCAGTTGACGCTCTCAGCCCATCAAAATGACGCTTTACGAATCCCCAAGGGGTGCCCCTTGATTTTTTTTAAGACAACCCCTTGATTAGCTTTTTTAAGACATGATTAGTCTTTTTTTTGAGACATTGAGGCATGATTAGTTGCTCCCGTGTTGTTTCTTTGTGATAACACAAAAGCTCATGGGCCATGTGGCGAACCCAGCCCGTCGCCGTACCCGCCCGCCCATTCGCTGCCGCACCGTATCCCCGCCGCTCTGCCACCGCAGCGGGAAGATGCACCGGAGGTCGCCGTCGCCGTACCAAGCGCGCCGCGCTGCAGGGAATCCGAGCCACCGCCTTGCTCGGGTGGTACTAGCGGTCGCTGCACTGCTCCTGCCACGGGCGTGTGGGGCCAGAGGGGGGAGGCGTCGTCTGTGGCCTCCGTGGGCTGCGCCGCCACCCGCTGCATGAGCTCCGCCACCGGACTGCTGTTGGCGAGGGGGCGGTGAGTTCGAACGGTGGTGGAGGAGGAGGAGCTGGATGAGCATGCTTTATGATTTCAAGTTCAGTTCCCATCCATCAACTGTAGATGTTCTGCAACTTCTGCTGCTCCCGAGAGAGAGGTAATGCTACAGTATTACTTTGATCCCTGCTTGCTCGTGGAAACCCCGTAAGCTTGCCATTGTTTCTACCTTTGGCGTGCTCCTGTCATCTGGCAATCACCGGATAGTTCACAGTGAGGATTCAACTGCATCATGGACATCTTGTCTTGTGGTCAGTTATCTGCCCTGTCAGTCCTGGATTACAAGCACTTTGTTTCTTTTCTGAATTCAGTGCATCGATCAGCTTCTCCACGCATCTTATCTTGCCTCAGAGCCTGGTCAGACTATTCAGAAATGATGTTAGATCTTCATGGACGGAATCTGATTAAGTCACCTAGTTCTATCCCCTGCGCCGCAGTCCTCACCCACCCTTTCCAACATGGGTCGATGAAATTACAGTGACACACAACTAGGAGTGTGATGCAAATATAAATGACTCATTTGATCTGTGACAGCTGCTAATGGAAGTTCTGACCACATAAAAGCAAATACAAGTCATCTGAGACCGGTCTTGGGTTCTTACGAAGATTTTGCACTAGACTTTCTTGCAACATACCCATGCCTGTACATGCGAAGCAAACCTATCAGTAGGAAGACGCCATGTGGTATCTGTACTGTAACATGATGAAATCTTCTTCTCTTCAACTGTGATGACCAGTTTACTTTCTTTTAAAATATGACCATTGTCTTGAGCGCAAACGTTTGTTGTTTTGTATCGCTACCGACCTTATGAGAATTTACATGAAATATTTATGCCAAACAGCGATTTCCTAAAACCAGTTGGAGTACTAATCACCTAAATCATCCACAACATTGTTTCGCATACATTTGAAGACAAATAGAAGTAGAAAATCATTTAAACTATTAGTGATAGACAATATGATTATCCTTTATTCTCACTGCAACAATTCTTCATTCATTGTAGAAAGGCAAAGTAGAAGTCCTACTACCATCTATTAGTGCCTCGTAGTCAGTCACAGCCCATAAGTTCTTTTGCCCTGGCCACAAGATCGGAGAGAAGCGTGTCATACTCCATGAATCCTGCATCTCCCAAGAAGAGCCTGTAGTTTTCAGCCTTTGATGGTGTCTGTTCTACCCTTGATAGTGCATCTATCATCCCGAATCTGTTGAAGCAATCTGCATATCGAGAATTATACTCCATCAAGTGTATAACTTGCTCGAGTATAAGTCTCAAGATCCCAGGACAATGAGCACAAAATGATGATGGCCATATCATGTCACATATTTTGATTGTATGTGATGTTTATCCTTTATGCATCTTATTTTGCTTAGTACGACGGTAGCATTCTGAGATGATCACTTACTAAAATTTCAAGGTATAAGTGTTCTCCTTGAGTATGCACCGTTGCGACAGTTCTTCGTGCTGAGACACCATGTGATGATCGGTGTGATAAGCTCTACGTTCACATACAATGGGTGCAAGCCAATTTTGCACACGCAGAATACTCGGGTTAGACTTGACGAGCCTACCATATGCAGATATGGCCTCGGAACACTGAGACCTAAAGGTCGACTGTGAATCATATAGTAGATATGATCAACATAGTGATGTTCATCATTAAAAACTACTCCATCTCACATGATGATCGGACATGGTTTAGTTGATATGGATCACGTGATCACTTAGATGATTAGAGGGATGTTTATCTAAGTGGGAGTTCTTAAGTAATATGATTAATTGAACTTTAATTTATCATGAACTTAGTCCTGATAGTATTTACATAACTATGTTGTAGATCAATAGTTCACGATGTAGCTCCCCGTTTTATTTATTTATGATATGTTCCTAGAGAAAACTAAGTTGAAAGTTGATAGTAGCAATGATGCGGACTAGGTCCATAATCTGAGGATTATCCTCATTGCTGCACAGAAGAATTATGTCCTTGATGCACCGCTAGGTGACAGACCTATTGTAGGAGCAGATGCAGACGTTATGAACGCTTGACAAGCTCGGTATGATGACTACTTGATAGTTTAGTGCATCATGCTTTACGGCTTAGAACCGGGACTTCAAAAATGTTTTGAACGACAAGGAACATATAAGATGTTCCAAGAGCTGAAATTGGTATTTCAGACTCATGCCCGAGTCGAGAGGTATGAGACCTCTGACAAGTACTTTGCCTACAAGATGGAGGAGAATAGCACAACCAGTGAGCATGTGCTCAGATTGTCTGAGTAATACAATCGCTTGAATCAAATGGGAGTTAATCTTCCAGATAAAATAGTGATTGACAGAGTTCTCTAATCACTATCACCAAGTTACTGGAACTTCGTGATGAACTATAATATGCAAGGGATGACGAAAACGATTCCCGAGATCTTCGTGATGCTGAAACCAACGAAGGTAGAAATCAAGAAAAGCATCAAATGTTGATGGTTGACAAGACCACTAGTTTCAAGTAAAAGGGCAAGGGAAAAAAGGGAACTTCAAGAAGAATGGCAAGCAAGTTGCAAATCCCATGAAGAAGCTCAAAGCTAGACCCAAGCCTGAAACTGAGTGCTTCTACTGCGAAGAAAATGGTCACTGGAAGCAGAACTGCCCCAAATACTTGGCGGATAAGAAGGATGGCAAAGTGAACAAAAGTATATATGATATACATGTTATTGATGTGTACTTTACTAGTGTTCATAGTAGCCCCAGGTATTTGATACTGGTTCAGTTGCTATGATTAGTAACTCGAAACATGAGTTACAAAATGAACAAAGACTAGTTAAGGGCAAGGTGACGATGTGTGTTGGAAGTGATTCCAAGGTTGATAAGATCACCATCACACGCTCCCTTTACCTTCGGGATTAGTGTTGAACCTAAAATAAATGTTATTTGGTGTTTGCGTTGAGCATAATATGATTGGATCATGTTTATTGCAATACGGTTATTCATTTAATTCAAAGAATAATTGTTATACTGTTTACATGAATAAGACCCAATCCTAAGCCTAGCACAAAGATCGTAGTTCATATGCCAAAGCTTTTCTAATGTCAAGTATCTTTTCCTTAGACCATGAGATTGTGCAACTCCCGGATACCGTAGGAATGATTTGGGTGTACCAAACGTCACAACGTAACTGGGTGGCTATAAAGGTGCACTACAGGTATCTCCGAAAGTGTTTGTTGGGTTGGCACGAATCGAGACTGGGATTTGTCACTCCGTGTAAACGGAGAGGTATATCTGGGCCCACTCGGTAGGACATCATCATAATGTGCACAATGTGACCAAGGGGTTGATCACGGGATGATGTGTTACGGAACGAGTAAAGAGACTTGCCGGTAACGAGATTGAACAAGGTATCGGTATACCGACGATCGAATCTCGGGCAAGTACAATACCGTTAGACAAAGGGAATTGTATACGGGATTGATTGAGTCCTTGACATCGTGGTTCATCCGATGAGATCATCGTGGAACATGTGGGAGCCAACATGGGTATCCAGATCCCGCTGTTGGTTATTGACCGGAGAACGTCTCGGTCATGTCTGCATGGTTCCCGAACCCGTAGGGTCTACACACTTAAGGTTCGATGATGCTAGGGTTATAAAGGAAGTTTGTATGTGGTTACCGAATGTTGTTCGGAGTCCCGGATGAGATCTCGGACGTCACGAGGAGTTCCGGAATGGTCCGGAGGTAAAGATTTATATATGGGAAGTCCTGTTTTGGTCACCGAAAATGATTCGGGTTTTATCGGTAACGTACCGGGACCACCGGGAGGGTCCCGGGGGTCCACCAAGTGGGGCCACCGGCCCCGGAGGGCTGCATGGGCCAAGTGTGGGAGGGGACCAGCCCCAGGTGGGCTGGTGCGCCCCCCCCCCCCCACAAGGGCCCAAGGCGCCTAGGGTTTGGGGAGGGGGTGCTTCCACCTAACTTGGGGGGCAAGTTTCCCCCCTCTTCCCCCTTGGCCGCCACCCTTAGATGGGATTGGGGGCAGCCGCACCCCTTGGGGTGGAAACCCTAGAGGGGGCGCACCCCCTCCCTCTCCCCTATATATACTAGAGGGTTTTGGGGCTGCCAACACACGAGTTTCACCTCTCCCTGGCGCAACCCTACCTCTCTCCCTCCTCCTCTTCCATGGTGCTTGGCGAAGCCCTGCAGGATTGCCACGCTCCTCCATCACCACCACGCCGTTGTGCTGCTGCTGGATGGAGTCTTCCTCAACCTCTCCCTCTCTCCTTGCTGGATCAAGGCATGGGAGATGTCACCGGGCTGTACATGTGTTGAACGCGGAGGTGCCGTCCGTTCGGCACTAGGACCTCCGGTGATTTGGATCACGACGAGTACGACTCCTTCAACCCCGTTCTCTTGAACGCTTCCGCTTAGCGATCTACAAGGGTATGTAGATGCACTCTCCTTCCCCTCGTTGCTGGTTTCTCCATAGATAGATCTTGGTGACACGTAGGAAAATTTTGAATTTCTGCTACGTTCCCCAACAGTGGCATCATGAGCTAGGTCTATTGCGTAGATTCTTTGCACGAGTAGAACACAAAGTAGTTGTGGGCGTTGATTTTGTTCAATATGCTTACCGTTACTAGTCCAATCTTGTTTCGACGGTATTGTGGGATGAAGCGGCCCGGACCGACCTTACACGTACTCTTACGTGAGACAGGTTCCACCGACTGACATGCACTTGGTGCATAAGGTGGCTAGCGGGTGCCATTCTCTCCCACTTTAGTCGGAACGGATTCGATGAAAAGGGTCCTTATGAAGGGTAAATAGCAATTGGCATATCACGTTGTGGTTTTGCGTAGGTAAGAAACGTTCTTGCTAGAAACCCATAGCAGCCACGTAAAACATGCAAACAACAATTAGAGGACGTCTAACTTGTTTTTGCAGGGTATGCTATGTGATGTGATATGGCCAAGAAGAATGTGATGAATGATATGTGATGTATGAGATTGATCATGTTCTTGTAATAGGAATCACGACTTGCATGTCGATGAGTATGACAACCGGCAGGAGCCATAGGAGTTGTCTTAATTTATTGTATGACCTGCGTGTCATTGAACAACACCATGTAATTACTTTACTTTATTGCTAGCCGGTAGCCATAGTAGTAGAAGTAATAAGTTGGCGAGACAACTTCATGGAGACACGATGATGGAGATCATGATGATGGAGATCATGGTGTCATGCCGGTGACGATGATGATCATGGAGCCCCGAAGATGGAGATCAAAAGGAGCAAAATGATATTGGCCATATCATGTCACTATTTGATTGCATGTGATGTTTATCATGTTTATGCATCTTATTTGCTTAGAACGACGGTAGTAAATAAGATGATCCCTCATTAAAATTTCAAGAAAGTGTTCCCCCTAACTGTGCACCGTTGCGAAAGTTCGTCGTTTCGAAGCACCACGTGATGATCGGGTGTGATAGATTCTTACGTTCACATACAGCGGGTGTAAGCCAGATTTACACACGTGAAACACTTAGGTTGACTTGACGAGCCTAGCATGTACAGACATGGCCTCGGAACACAAAGAGACCGAAAGGTGGAGCATGAGTCGTATGGAGGATACGATCAACATGAAGATGTCCACCGATGATGACTAGTCCGTCTCACGTGATGATCGGACACGGCCTAGTTGACTCGGATCATGTAATCACTTAGATGACTAGAGGGATGTCTATCTGAGTGGGAGTTCATAAGATGAACTTAATTATCTTGAACATAGTCAAAAGATCTTTGCAAATTATGTCGTAGGCTCGCGCTTTAGTTCTACTGTTTAGATATGTTCCTAGAGAAAATTTAGTTGAAAGTTGACAGTAGCGATTATGCGGACAGTAGAAAGCTTATGTCCTTAATGCACCGCTCAGTGTGCTAAACCCCAAACGTCGTTTGTGGATGTTGCGAACATCGGACATACACGTTTTGATAACTACGTGATAGTTCAGTTAAACGGTTTAGAGTTGAGGCACCAAAGACATTTTCGAAACATCGCGGAACATATGAGATGTTTCAAGGGCTGAAATTGGGATTTCAGGCTCGTGCCCACGTCAAGAGGTATGAGACCTCCGACGATTTTCTTAGCCTGCAAACTAAGGGAGAAAAGCTCAATCGTTGAGCTTGTGCTCAGATTGTCTGAGTGCAACAATCACTTGAATCGAGTGGGAGTTGATCTTCCAGATGAGATAGTGATGTTTCTCCAAAGTCATTGCCACCAAGCTGCTAGAGCTTCGTGATGAACTATAATATGTCAGGGATAGATATGATGATCCTTGAGGTATTCACGATGTTTGACACCGCGAAAGTAGGAATCAAGAAGGAGTATCAATTGTTGATGGTTGGTGAAACCACTAGTTTCAAGAAGGGCAAGGGCAAGAAGGGATACTTCATGAAACGGCAAATCAGCTGCTGCTCTAGTGAAGAAACCCAAGGTTTAACCCAAACCCAAGACTAAGTGCTTCTGTAATAAGGGGAACAACCACTGGAGCAGAATCACCCTAGATACTTGGTAGATGAGAAGGCTGACAAGGTCGATAGAAGTATATTGGATATACATTATGTTAATGTGTACTTTACTAGTACTCCTAGTAGCACCAGGGTATTAGATACCGGTTCGGTTGCTAAGTGTTAGTAACTCGAAATAAAAGCTACGGAATAAACGGAGACTAGCTAAAGGTGAGCTGACAATATGTGTTGGAAGTGTTTCCAAGTTTGATGTGATCAAACATTGCACGCTCCCTCTACCACCAAGATTAGTATTAAACCTGAATAATTGTCATTTGGTGTTTGCGTTGAGCATAGACATGATTGGATTATGTCTATCGCAATACGGTTATTCATTTAAGGAGAATAATGGTTACTCTGTTTATTTGAATAATACCTTCAATGGTATTGCACCTAATAGGAATGGTTTATTGAATCTCGATCGTAGTGCTACACATTTTCATGCCAAAAGATATAAGATAGTAATGATAGTACCACTTACTTGTGGCACTGCCATGTAAGTCATATTGGTATAAAACGCATGAAGAAGCTCCATGTTGATGGATCTTTGGACTCACTCGTTTTTGAAAAGTTTGAGACATGCGAACCATGTCTATTGGTGTATATGCATGAAGAAACTCCATGCAGATGGATTGTTTAGACTCACTTGATTTTGAATCACTTGAGATATGCAAATCATACCACATGGGCAAGATGACTGAAAAGCCTCGTTTTCAGTAAGATGGAACAAGATAGCAACTTATTGGAAGTAATACATTTTGATGTGTGCAGTCCAATAAGTGCTAAGGCACGCAATGAATATCGTTATGTTCTTACTTCACGGATGATTTGAGTAGATACTAAGTATATTTACTTGATGAAACACAAGTCTGAATTATTGAATGGTTCAAATAACTTCAGAGTGAAGTTGAAGATCATCGTGACAAGAGGATAAAATGTCTATGATATGATCATAGAGATGAGTATCTGAGTTATGAGCTTTGGCACGCAATTAAGACATTGTGGAAATTGTTTCACAATTAATATCGCCTGGAACACCATAGTGTGATGGTGTGTCCGAACATCATAGTTGCACCCTATTGGATATGGTGCGTACCATGATGTCTCTTATCGAATTATCACTATCGTTCATGGGTTAGGCATTAGAGACAACCGCACTCACTTTAATAGGGCACCACGTAATTCCGTTGAGACGACAACGTTTGAACTATGGTTCGGAGAAACCTAAGTTGTCGTTTCTTAAAAGTTTGGATCTGCGACGCTTATGTGAAAAAGTTTCAGGTTGATGAGCTTGAACCCAAAGCGGATAAAAATGCATCTTCATAGGACACCCAAAACAGTTGGGTATACCTCTCTCAGATTCGGAAGCAAAAGTAATTGTTTCTAGAAACGGGTCCTTTCTCGAGGAAAAGTTTCTCTCGAAAGAATTGAGTGGGAGGATGGTGGAGACTTGATGAGGTTATTGAACCGCCACTTCAACTAGTGTGTAGCAGGGCACATGAAGTTGTTCCTGTGGCGCCTACACCAATTGATGTAGAAGCTTATGATAGTGATCATGAAGTTTCGGATCAAGTTACTACCGTACCTCGTAGGGTGACAAGGATGCGTACTACTTCAGAGTGGTACTGTAATCCTGTCTTGAAGGTCATGTTGCTAGACAACAATGAATCTATGAGCTATGGAGAAGCGATGGTGGGCCCAAATTCCAACAAATGGTTAGAAGCCATGAAATCTGAGATAGGATCCATGTATCAGAACAAAGCATGGACTTTGGTGGACTTGCCCGATGATCGGCAAGCCATTGAGATAAATGGATCTTTAAGAAGAAGATGGACGTGGACGGTAATGTCACCATCTATGAAGCTCGACTTGTGGCGAAGAGTTTTTTCACAAGTTCAAGGAGTTGACTACGATGAGATTTTCTCATCCGTAGCGATGCTTAAGTCCGTCGGAATCATGTTAGCATTAGCTGCATTTATGAAATCTGGCAGATGGATGTCAAAACGAGTTTCCTTACCAGATTTTGTAAGGAAAGGTTGTATGTGATACAATCAGAAAGGTTTTGTCGATCCTAAGGATGCTAAAAGGTATGCTAGCTCCAGCGATCATTCTATGGACTGGAGTAAGCATCTCGGAGTTGGAATATGCACTTTGATAAGATGATCAAAGATTTTGGGTTTATACGAAGTTTATGAGAAACTTGTATTTCCAAGAAGTGAGTGGGAGCACTATAGAATTTCTGATGAGTATATGTTGTTGACATATTGTTGATCATAAATGATGTAGAATTTTTGGAAAGCATATAGGGTTATTTGAAAAGTGTTTTTCAATGGAAAACCTGGATTAAGCTACTTGAACATTGAGCATCAAGATCTATAAGGATAGATAAAAAATCGCTTAATGGTACTTTCAAATGAGCACATACCTTGACATGATCTTGAAGGTGTTCAAGATAGGATCAGTCAAAGAAGGAGTTCTTGCCTGAGTTGTAAGGTATGAAGTTAAGAATTAAAGCTCGACCATGGCAGAAAAGAGAGAAAGGACGAAGGTCGTCCCCTATTGTCGGTGTCAAAACCGGCGGATCTCGGGTAGGGGGTCCCGAACTGTGCGTCTAGGCAGATGGTAACAGGAGACAAGGGACACGATGTTTTACCCAGGTTCGAGCCCTCTTGATGGAGGTAAAACCCTACATCCTGCTCGATTGATATTGATAATGTGGGTATTACAAGAGTAGATCTACCACGAGATCAAGGAGGCTAAACCCTAGAAGCTAGCCTATGGTATGATTGTTGTAATGGTTGTTGTCTCCTGCGGACTAAAGCCATCCGGTTTATATAGACACCGGAGAGGGCTAGGGTTACATAGAGTCGGTTACAATGGTAGGAGATCTACATATCCGTATCGCCAAGCTTGCCTTCCACGCCAAGGAAAGTCCCATCCGGACACGGGACGAAGTCTTCAATCTTGTATCTTCATAGTCTTGGAGTCCGGCCGACGATGATAGTCCGGCTTTCCGGACACCCCCTAGTCCAGGACTCCCTCACCTATGCTTTAGACGTAGGCTCTACAGTATGCTATGCTAAGTATCGCACCTGATGTGTGCCTTGGCACATGTCTGGCAAGAGGGTACAAAGGTGATCAAGGAGTGGATCACCAGATAGCGGTCAAAATTATCCTTAGAGGAATAAGGATATGTTTCTCGATTATGGAGGTGATAAAGAGTTTGACGTAAAGGGTTACATTGATGCAAGCTTTAACACCTATCCGAATGACTCTGAGTAGCAAACAGGATACGTATAGTGGAACAACCATTTGGACAAGCTCCAAGTGGAGCGTGGAAGCAGCATTTACAATATGACATAGAGAATTGCAAAGTACATACGGATCTGAATGTTGCAGACCCGTTGACTAAAACCTCTCTCACAAGCAAAACATGATCAAACCCCAGAACTCATTGAGTCTTAATCACATGATGATGTGAACTAGTTTAACGACACTAGTAAAACTCTTTGGATGTTGGTCACAGGGCGATGTGACCTGTGAGTGTTAATCACATGGCGATGTGAACTAGATTATTGACTCTAGTGCAAGTGGGAGACTGTTGGAAATATGCCCTAGAGGCAATTAGTTATTATTATATTTCCTTATTCATGATAATCGTTTATTATCCATGCTATAATTGTATTGATAGGAAACTCAGATACATGTGTGGGTACATAGACAACACCATGTCCCTAGTAAGCCTCTAGTTAACTAGCTCGTTGATCAACAGATGGTTATGGTTTCCTGACCATGGACATTGGATGTCGTTGATAACGGGATCACATCATTAGGAGAATGATGTGATGGACAAGACCCAATCCTAAGCCTAGCACAAAGATCATAGTTCGTATGCTAAAGCTTTTCTAATGTCAAGTATCTTTTCCTTAGACCATGAGATTGTGCAACTCCCGAATACCGTAGGAATGCTTTGGGTGTACCAAACGTCACAACGTAACTGGATGGCTATAAAGGTGCACTACAGGTATCTCCGAAAGTGTTTGTTGTGTTGGCACGAATCGAGACTGGGATTTGTCACTCCGTGTAAACGGAGAGGTATCTCTGGGCCCACTCGGTAGGACATCATCATAATGTGCACAATGTGACCAAGGGGTTGATCACGGGATGATGTGTTATAGAACGAGTAAAGAGACTTGCCGGTAACGAGATTGAACAAGGTATCGGTATACTGACGATCGAATCTCGGGCAAGTACAATACTGTTAGACAAAGGGAATTGTATACGGGATTGATTGAGTCCTTGACATCGTGGTTCATCCGATGAGATCATCGTGGAACATGTGGGAGCCAACATGGGTATCCAGATCCCGCTGTTGGTTATTGACCGGAGAACGTCTCGGTCATGTCTGCATGGTTCCCGAACCCGTTGGGTCTACACACTTAAGGTTCGATGACGCTAGGGTTATAAAGGAAGTTGGTATGTGGTTACCGAATGTTGTTCGGAGTCCCAGATGAGATCCCGGACGTCACGAGGAGTTCCGGAATGGTCCGGAGGTAAAGATTTATATATGGGAAGTCCTGTTTTGGTCACCGGAAATGTTTCGGGTTTTATCGGTAACGTACCGGGACCACCGGGAGGGTCCCGGGGGTCCACCAAGTGGGGCCACCGGCCCCGGAGGGCTGCATGGGCCAAGTGTGGGAGGGGACCAGCCCCAGGTGGGCTGGTGCGTGTTGGGGAACGTTGCAGAAAACAAAAAATTTCCTACTCGTTTCACCAAGATCCATCTAGGAGTTCATCTAGCAACGAGTCGTCGGATGCATCTACGTACCTTGTAGATCGCGAGCGGAAGCGTTCAAAGAACGGGGATGATGTAGTCGAACACGACGTGATCCAAATCACCGGAGATCCTAGCACCGAGCGGACGGCACCTCCGCGTTCAACACACGTACGGAACAGCCACGTCTCCTCCTTCTTGATCCAGCAAGGGGGGAGGAGAGGTTGAGGGAGATGGCACCAGCAGCAGCACGACGGCGTGGTGTTGATGGAGCTGCAGTACTCCGGCAGAGCTTCGCCAAGCGCTATGGAGGAGGAGGAGGTGTTGGAGAGGGAGAAGGAGGCAACCAAAGGCCGAGGTATGAAGTCCCTCCTTTCCCCCACTATATATAGGAGGGCCAAGGGGGGGGGGTGGCCGGCCCTAGGAGATCCAATCTCCTAGGGGGGCGGCGGCCAAGGGGGTTTCCCTCCCCCCCCCCCCCCAAGGCACCTAGGAGGTGCCTTCCCCTCCTAGGACTCTTCCCCTTTAAACCCTAGGCGCATGGGCCTATGTTGGGGCTGGTGCCCTTGGCCCATGTAGGCCAAGGCGCACCCCCTACAAACCATGTGGCCCCCGGGGATGGGTGGCCCCACCCGGTGGACCCCCGGGACCCTTTCGGTGGTCCCGGTACAATACCGATAACCCCGAAACTTGTCTCGATGCCCGAAACAGGACTTCCCATATATAAATCTTTACCTCCGGACCATTCCGGAACTCCTCGTGACGTCCGGGATCTCATCCGGGACTCCGAACAACATTCGGATTACTGCATATACATATCCCTACAACCCTAGCGTCACCGAACCTTAAGTGTGTAGACCCTACGGGTTCGGGAGACATGTAGACATGACCGAGATCGCTCTCCGGTCAATAACCAACATCGGGATCTGGATACCCATGTTGGCTCCCACATGCTCCACGATGATCTCATCGGATGAACCACGATGTCGAGGATTCAATCAACCCCGTATGCAATTCCCTTTGTCAATCGATATGTTACTTGCCCGAGATTCGATCGTTGGTATCCCAATACCTCGTTCAATCTCGTTACCGGCAAGTCACTTTACTCGTACCATGATGCATGATCCCGTGACCAAACACTTGGTCACTTTGAGCTCATTATGATGATGCATTACCGAGTGGGCCCAGTGATACCTCTCCGTCATACGGAGTGACAAATCCCAGTCTTGATCCATGTCAACCCAACAGACACTTTCGGAGATACCCGTAGTATACCTTTATAGTCACCCAGTTACGTTGTGACGTTTGGCACACCCAAAGCACTCCTACGGTATCCGGGAGTTACACGATCTCATGGTCTAAGGAAAAGATACTTTGACATTGGAAAACTCTAGCAAACGAACTATACGATCTTGTGCTATGTTTAGGATTGGGTCTTGTCCATCACATCATTCTCCTAATGATGTGATCTTGTTATCAATGACATCCAATGTCCATAGTCAGGAAACCATGACTATCTGTTGATCAACGAGCTAGTCAACTAGAGGATTACTAGGGACATGTTGATGTCTATTATTCACACATGTATTACGATTTCCGGATAATACAATTATAGCATGAATAAAGACAATTATCATGAACAAGGAAATATAATAATAATGCTTTTATTATTGCCTCTAGGGCATATTTCCAACAGTCTCCCACTTGCACTAGAGTCAATAATCTAGTTACACTGTGATGAATCGAACACCCATGGAATTCTGGTGTTGATCATGTTTTGCTCTAGGGAGAGGTTTAGTCAACGGATCCACTACATTCAGGTCCGTATGTACTTTACAAATCTCTATGTCTCCATCTTACACATTTTCACGAATGGAGTTGAAGCGACGCTTGATGTGCCTTGTCTTCTTGTGAAACCTGGGCTCCTTGGCAAGTGCAATAGCTCCAGTGTTGTCACAAGAGAGTTTGATTGGCCTCGACGCATTGGGTATGACTCCTAGGTCGGTGATGAACTCCTTCACCCATATTGCTTCATGTGCTGCCTCCGAGGCTGCCATGTACTCCGCTTCACATGTAGATCCCGCCACGACGCTCTGCTTGCAACTGCACCAGCTTACTGCCCCACCATTCAAAATATACACGTATCCGGTTTGTGACTTAGAGTCATCCAGATCTGTGTCGAAGCTAGCGTCGACGTAACCCTTTACGACGAGCTCTTCGTCACCTCCATAAACGAGAAACATTTCCTTTGTCCTTTTCAGGTACTTCAGGATATTCTTGACCGCTGTCCAGTGTTCCTTGCCGGGATTACTTTGGTACCTTCCTACCAAACTTACGGCAAGGTTTACATCAGGTCTGGTACACAGCATGGCATACATAATAGAACCTATGGCTAAGGCATAGGGGATGACACTCATCTCTTCTATATCTTCTGCCATGGTCGGACATTGAGCTGAGCTCAATTTCACACCTTGTAACACAGGCAAGAACCCCTTCTTAGATTGATCCATATTGAACTTCTTCAATATCTTATCAAGGTATGTGCTTTGTGAAAGACCTATGAGGCGTCTTGATCTATCTCTATAGATCTTGATGCCTAATATATAAGCAGCTTCTCCAAGGTCCTTCATTGAAAAACTCTTATTCAAATAGGCCTTGATGCTGTCCAAGAGTTCTATATCATTTCCCATCAAAAGTATGTCATCTACATATAGTATGAGAAATGCTACAGAGCTCCCACTCACTTTCTTGTAAACGCATGCTTCTCCATAAGTCTGCATAAACCCAAACGCTTTGATCATCTCATCAAAGCGAATGTTCCAACTCCGAGATGCTTGCACCAGCCCATAAATCGAGCGTTGGAGCTTGCACACCTTGTCAGCATTCTTAGGATCGACAAAACCTTCCGGCTGCATCATATACAATTCTTCCTTAAGGAAACCATTAAGGAATGCCCTTTTGACGTCCATTTGCCATATTTCATAATCGTAGAATGCGGCAATTGCTAACATGATTCGGACGGACTTCAGCTTCGCTACCAGTGAGAAAGTCTCATCGTAGTCAACCCCTTGAACTTGTCGATAACCCTTAGCGACAAGCCGAGCTTTATAGATGGTCACATTACCATCCGCGTCTGTCTTCCTCTTAAAGATCCATTTATTTTCTATGGCTCGCCGTTCTACGGGCAAGTCAGTCAAAGTCCATACTTCCTTTTCATACATGGATCCTATCTCGGATTTCATGGCTTCTAGCCATTTGTCGGAATCCGGGCCCGCCATCGCTTCTTCATAGTTCGAAGGTTCACCGTTGTCTAACAACATGATTTCCAAGACAGGGTTGCCGTACCACTCTGGTGCGGAACGTGTCCTTGTGGACCTTCGAATTTCAGTAGGGGCTTGATCAGGAGTATCTTGATCATTATCATTAACTTCCTCTCTAGTCGGTGCAGGCACCTCAGGAACATTTTCTTGAGTTGCGCCATTTTCCGGTTCAAGAGGTAATACTTCATCAATCTCTACTTTCCTCCCACTTACTTCTTTCGAGAGAAACTCTTTCTCTAGAAAGGACCCATTCTTGGCAACAAAGATCTTGCCTTCAGATCTGAGGTAGAAGGTGTACCCAATAGTTTCTTTTGGGTATCCTATGAAGACGCATTTTTCCGACTTGGGTTCGAGCTTTTCAGGTTGAAGTTTCTTGACATAAGCATCGCATCCCCAAACTTTTAGAAGCGACAGCTTAGGTTTCTTCCCAAACCATAATTCATACGGTGTTGTCTCAACGGATTTCGACGGAGCCCTATTTAAAGTGAATGCAGCAGTCTCTAAAGCATAGCCCCAAAAAGATAGCGGTAAATCGGTAAGAGACATCATAGATCGCACCATATCTAATAGAGTGCGATTATGACGTTCGGACACACCATTACGCTGAGGTGTTCTAGGCGGCGTGAGTTGTGAAACTATTCCACATTTTCTTAAGTGTGTACCAAATTCATGACTCAAGTATTCTCCTCCACGATCTGATCGTAGAAACTTGATTTTCCTGTCACGTTGATTTTCAACCTCACTCTGAAATTCCTTGAACTTTTCAAAGGTTTCAGACTTGTGTTTCATTAAGTAGATATACCCATATCTACTTAAATCATCAGTGAGTGTGAGAACATAACGATAGCCACCGCGAGCCTGAACACTCATTGGACCGCACACATCAGTATGTATGATTTCCAATAAGTTGGTTGCTCGCTCCATTGTTCCTGAGAATGGAGTCTTGGTCATCTTACCCATGAGGCATGGTTCGCACGTGTCAAATGATTCATAATCAAGAGACTCTAAAAGTCCATCTGCATGGAGCTTCTTCATGCGTTTGACACCTATTCCGCAGCCCCTGTTTTGAGTTACAAATGTGAGCAACTGCACCGGTATCAAATACCCAGGAGCTACTACGGACACTAGTAAGGTACACATCAATTACATGTATATCACATATACCTTTTGTTTTGCCGGCCTTCTTGTCTGCTAAGTATTTAGGGCAGTTCCGCTTCCAGTGACCGCTTCCCTTGCAATAAAAGCACTCAGTCTCGGGCTTGGGTCCATTCTTTGGCTTCTTCCCGGCAGCTTGCTTGCCGGGCGCGGCAACCTCCTTGCCGTCCTTCTTGAAGTTCTTTTTACCCTTGCCTTTCTTGAACTTAGTGGTTTTATTGACCATCAACACTTGATGTTCCTTCTTGACTTCTACCTCTGCTGATTTCAGCATAGCAAATACTTCAGGAATGGTCTTTTCCATCCCCTGCATATTGAAGTTCATCACAAAGCTCTTGTAGCTTGGTGGAAGCGACTGGAGGATTTTGTCAATGACCGCATCATCCGGGAGATTAACTCCCAGCTGAGTCAAGCGGTTATGCAACCCAGACATAGTGAGTATGTGCTCACTGACAGAACTGTTTTCCTCCATCTTACAGCTGAAGAACTTGTCGGAGACTTGATATCTATCGACCCGGGCATGAGCTTGGAAAACCATTTTCAGCTCTTCGAACATCTCATATGCTCCGTGTCTCTCAAAACGCTTTTGGAGCCCCGGCTCTAAACTGTAAAGCATGCCGCACTGAACGAGGGAGTAGTCATCGGTACGTGCCTGCCAAGCGTTCATAACATCTTGTTCTGCAGGGAGAACGGGTGCGTCACCAAGCGGTGCTTGTAGGACATAATCTTTATTGGCAGCTATGAGGATGATCCTCAGGTTCCGGACCCAGTCCGTATAGTTGCTGCCATCATCTTTCAGCTTGGTTTTCTCTAGGAACGCGTTGAAGTTGAGGACTACGTTGGCCATTTGATCTACAAGACATATTGTAAATGTTTTAGACTAAGTTCATGATAATTAAGTTCATCTAATCAAATAATTAATGAACTCCCACTTAGATTAGACATCCCTCTAGTCATCTAAGTATTACATGATCCGAGTTAACTAGGCCGTGTCCGATCATCACGTGAGACGGACTAGTCAACATCGGTGAACATCTTCATGTTGATCGTATCTTCTATACGACTCATGCTCGACCTTTCGGTCTTCTGTGTTCCGAGGCCATGTCTGTACATGCTAGGCTCGTCAAGTCAACCTAAGTGTTTGCATGTGTAAATCTGTCTTACACCCGTTGTATGTGAACGTCTGAATAAAACACCCGATCATCACGTGGTGTTTTGAAACAGCGAACTGTCGCAATGGTGCACAGTTAGGGGAAACACTTCTTGAAATTAGTATGAGGGATCATCTTATTTACTACCGTCGTTCTAAGTAAACAAGATGCAAAACATGATAAACATCACATGCAATCAAATAATAAACGTGACATGATATGGCCAATATCACATAGCTCCTTTGATCTCCATCTTGGGGCTCCATGATCATCTTGTCACTGGCTTGACACCATGATCTCCATCATCATGATCTCCATCATCGTGTCTCCATGAAGTTGCTCGCCAACTATTACTTCTACTACTATGGCTAACGCGTTTAGCAATAAAGTAAAGTAATTTACATGGCGTTTCTCAATGACACGCAGGTCATATAAAAGAATAAAGACAACTCCTATGGCTCCTGCCGGTTGTCATACTCATCGACATGCAAGTCGTGATTCCTATTACAACAGCATGAACATCTCATACATCACATATAGATCATTCATCATTCATCATAACTTTGGCCATATCATATCACAAACCACTTGCTGCAAAAACAAGTTAGACGTTCTCTAATTGTTGTTGCAAGTTTTACGTGGCTGAATTAGGGTTCTAGCAAGAACGTCTTCTTACCTATGTTAAAGCCACAACGTGATTTGTCAACTTCTATTTACCCTTCATAAGGACCCTGTTCATCGAATCCGCTCTAACTAAAGTGGGAGAGACAGACACCCGCCAACCACCTTATGCAACTAGTGCATGTTAGTCGGTGGAACCGGTCTCACGTAAGCGTACGTGTAAGGTTGGTCCGGGCCGCTTCATCCCACAATACTGCTGAAGCAAGAAAAGACTAGTAGCGGCAAGAAAGTTGACAAATCTACGCCCACAACGAATTGTGTTCTACTCGCGCAAGAAGAACTACGCATAGACCTAGCTCTGATACCACTGTTGGGGAACGTTGCAGAAAACAAAAATTTTCCTACTCGTTTCACCAAGATCCATCTAGGAGTTCATCTAGCAACGAGTCATCGGATGCATCTACGTACCTTGTAGATCGCGAGCGGAAGCGTTCAAAGAACGGGGATGATGTAGTCGAACATGACGTGATCCAAATCACCGGAGATCCTAGCACCGAACGGACGGCACCTCCGCGTTCAACACACGTACGGAACAGCCACGTCTCCTCCTTCTTGATCCAGCAAGGGGGGAGGAGAGGTTGAGGGAGATGGCACCAGCAGCAGCACGATGGCGTGGTGTTGATGGAGCTGCAGTACTCCGGCAGAGCTTCGCCAAGCGCCATGGAGGAGGATGAGGTGTTGGAGAGGGAGAAGGAGGCAACCAAAGGCCGAGGTATGAAGTCCCTCCTTTCCCCCACTATATATAGGAGGGCCAAGGGGGGGTGGCCGGCCCTAGGAGATCCAATCTCCTAGGGGGGCGGCGGCCAAGGGGGTTTCCCTCCCCCCCAAGGCACCTAGGAGGTGCCTTCCCCTCCTAGGACTCTTCCCCTTTAAACCCGAGGCGCATGGGCCTATGTTGGGGCTGGTTCCCTTGGCTCATGTAGGCCAAGGCGCACCCCCTACAGCCCATGTGGCCCCCGGGGATGGGTGGCCCCACCCGGTGGACCCCCGGGACCCTTCCGGTGGTCCCGGTACAATACCGATAACCCCGAAACTTGTCCCGATGCCCGAAACAGGACTTCCCATATATAAATATTTACCTCTGGACCATTCCGGAACTCCTCGTGACGTCCGGGATCTCATCCGGGACTCCGAACAACATTCGGGTTACTGCATATACATATCCCTACAACCCTAGCGTCACCGAACCTTAAGTGTGTAGACCCTACGGGTTCGGGAGACATGTAGACATGATCGAGATCGCTCTTCGGTCAATAACCAACAGCGGGATCTGGATACCCATGTTGGCTCCCACATGCTCCACGATGTCGAGGATTCAATCAACCCCGTATGCAATTCCCTTTGTCAATCGATATGTTACTTGCCCGAGATTCGATCGTCGGTATCCCAATACCTCGTTCAATCTCGTTACCGGCAAGTCACTTTACTCATACCGTGATGCATGATCCCGTGACCAAACACTTGGTCACTTTGAGCTCATTATGATGATGCATTACCGAGTGGGCCCAGTGATACCTCTCCGTCATACGGAGTGACAAATCCCAGTCTTGATCCATGTCAACCCAACAGACACTTTTGGAGATACCCGTAGTATACCTTTATAGTCACCCAGTTACGTTGTGACGTTTGGCACACCCAAAGCACTCCTACGGTATCCGGGAGTTACACGATCTCATGGTCTAAGGAAAAGATACTTTGACATTGGAAAACTCTAGCAAACGAACTATACGATCTTGTGCTATGTTTAGGATTGGGTCTTGTCCATCACATCATTCTCCTAATGATGTGATCTCGTTATCAATGACATCCAATGTCCATAGTCAGGAAACCATGACTATCTGTTGATCAACGAGCTAGTCAACTAGAGGCTTACTAGGGACATGTTGATGTCTATTATTCACACATGTATTACGATTTCCGGATAATACAATTATAGCATGAATAAACACAATTATCATGAACAAGGAAATATAATAATAATGCTTTTATTATTGCCTCTAGGGCATATTTCCAACAGTGCGCCCCCCCACAAGGGCCCAAGGCGCCTAGGGTTTGGGGAGGGGGTGCTTCCACCTAACTTGGGGGGCAAGTTTCCCCCCTCTTCCCCCTTGGCCGCCACCCTTAGATGGGATTGGGGGCAGCCGCACCCCTTGGGGTGGAAACCCTAGAGGGGGCGCACCCCCCTCCCTCTCCCCTATATATACTTGAGGGTTTTGGGGCTGCTAACACACGAGTTTCACCTCTCCCTGGCGCAGCCCTACCTCTCTCCCTCCTCCTCTTCCGCGGTGCTTGGCGAAGCCCTGCAGGATTGCCACGCTCCTCCATCACCACCATGCTGTTGTGCTACTGCTGGATGGATTCTTCCTCAACCTCTCCCTCTCTCCTTGCTGGATCAAGGCATGGGAGACGTCACCGGGCTGTACGTGTGTTGAACGCGGAGATGCCGTCCGTTCGGCACTAGGATCTCCGGTGATTTGGATCACGACGAGTACGACTCCTTCAACCCCATTCTCTTGAACGCTTCCGCTCAGCGATCTACAAGGGTATGTAGATGCACTCTCCTTCCCCTCGTTGCTAGTTTCTCCATAGATAGATCTTGGTGACACGTAGGAAAATTTTGAATTTCTGCTACGTTCCCCAACAACATATTCATAATATTGATGCCAAAAGATACAAAGTTGATAATGATAGTGCAACATATTTGTGGCACTGCCGTTTAGGTCATATTGGTGTAAAGCGCATGAAGAAACTCCATGTTGATGGGCTTTTGGAATCACTTGATTATGAATCACTTGATGCTTGCGAACCGTGCCTCATGGGCAAGATGACTAAGACTCCGTTCTCTGGAACAATGGAGCGAGCAACTGACTTATTGGAAATAATACATACTGATGTATGCGAACTGATGAGTGTTGAGGCTCGCGGCGGTATCGTTATTTTCTGACCTTCACAGATGATTTGAGCAGATATGGGTATATCTGATGAAACATAAGTCTGAAACATTTGTAAAGTTCAAAGAATTTCAGAGTGAAGTGGAAAATCCTCGTAACAAGATAATAAAGTTTCTACGATCTGATCGCAGAGACGAATATTTGAGTTACAAGTTTGGTCTTCATTTGAAACGATGTGGAATAGTTTCGCAACTCACGCCACCTGGAACACCACAGCGTAATGGTGTGTCCGAACGTCATAACCGTACTTTATTAGATATGGTGCGATCTATGATGTCTCTTACCAATTTATCACTATCGTTTTGGGGTTATGCATTAGAGACAGCTGCATTCACGTTAAATAGGGCACCATCTAAATCCATTGAGACGACACCATATGAGCTGTGGTTTGGCAAGAAACCTAAGCTGTCATTTCTTAAAGTTTGGGGTTGCGATGCTTATGTGAAAAAGCTTCAACCTGATAAGTTCAAACCCAAATCGGAGAAATGCGTCTTCATAGGATACCCAAAGGAGACTGTTGGGCACACCTTCTATCACAGATCCGAAAGCAAGATATTTGTTGCTTAGAATGGATCCTTTCTAGAGAAGGAGTTTCTCTTGAAAGAAGTGAGTGAGAGGAAAGTAGAACTTGATGAGGTAATTGTACCTTCTCTCGAGTTGGAAAGTAGTTCATCACATAAATCAGTTCCGGTGATGCCTACACCAATTAGTGAGGAAGCTAATGATGATGATCATGAAACTTCAGATCAAGTTACTACTGAACCTCGTAGGTCAACCAGAGTAAGGTCCGCACCAGAGTGGTAAGGCAATCATATTCTGGAGGTCATGTTACTTGACCATGACGAACCTACGAACTATGAAGAAGCGATGATGAGCCCAGATTCCGCAAAATGGCTTGAGGCCATGAAACCTGAGCCCAGATTCCAGTGAGAACAAAGTATGGACTTTGGTTGACTTGCCCGATGATCGGCAAGCCATAGAGAATAAAATGAATCTTCAAGATGTTGACTATGATGAGATTTTCTTACTCGTATCAATGCTTAAAATCTGTCTGAATCATGTTCGCAATTGCCATATTTCATGAAATCTGGCAAATGGATGTCAAAAACTACATTCCTTAATGGATTTATTAAAGAAGAGTTGTATATGATGCAACAAGAAGGTTTTGTCAATTAATCCTAAAGGTGCTAAAAAAGTGTGCAAGCTCCAGCGATCCATCTATGGACTGGTGCAAGCATCTCAGAGTTGGAATATACGCTTTGATAAAGTGATCAAAGCATATGGTTTTATACAGACTTGCGGTGAAGCCTGTATTTACAAGAAAGTAAGTGGAAGCACTACAGCCTTTCTGATAAGTATATGTGAATGACATATTGTTGATTGGAAATGATGTAGAATTTTCTAGAAAGCATAAAGGAGTGTTTGAAAGGAGTTTTTCAAAGAAAGACCTCGGTGAAGCTGCTTACATATTGGGCATCAAAATATATAGAGAAAGATCAAGATGCTTGATAAGATTTTTCAATGAGTACATACCTTGATAAGATTTTTGAAGTAGTTCAAAATGGAACAATCAAAGAAGGAGTTCTTGCCTGTATTGCAAGGTGTAAAGTTGAGTAAGACTCAAAATACGACCACGGCAGAAAATAGAAAGAGTATCAAAGTCATTCCCTATGCCTCAACCATAGGTTCTATAAAGTATGCTATGCTGTGTACAAAACCTATTGTGTACCTTGCAATGAGTTTGGCAAGGGGGTACGATATTGATACAGGAGTGGATCACTTGACAGCGGTCAAAATTATCCTTAGAAGACTAAGGAGATATTTCTCAGTTATGGAGGTGATAAAGAGTTCATCGTAAAGAGTTACGCCGATGCAAGCTTTTACACCGGTCCGGATGACTCTGAGTCTCAATCTGGATACATATTGAAAGTGGGAGCAATTATCTAGAGTAGCTCAATGCAGAGCATTGTAGACACAGAAAATTTGCAAAATACATACGGATCTGAATGTGGCAGACCCATTGACTAAACCTCTCTCACAAACAAAACATGATCACAACTTAGTACTCTTAGGGTGTTAATCACATGGCGATGTGAACTAGATTATTGACTCTAGTAAACCCTTTGGGTATTGGTCACATGGCGATGTGAACTATAGAGTGTTAAATCACGTGACGATGTGAACTATTGGTGTTAAATCACATGGCGATGTGAACTAGATTATTGACTCTAGTGCAAGTGGGAGACTGAAGGAAATATGCCGTAGAGGCAATAGTAAAGTTGTTATTTATATTTCCTTATATTATGATAAATGTTTATTATTCATGCTAGAATTGTATTAACCGGAAAATTAGTGCATGTGTGAATACATAGACAAAACAGAGTGTCCCTAGTATGCCTCTACTTGACTAGCTCGTTAATTAAAGATGGTTATGTTTCCTGACCATAGACATATGTTGTCATTTGATGAATGGGATCACATCATTATAGAATTATGTGATGGACAAGACCCATCCGTTAGCTTAGCATTATGATCGTTGAGTTTTATTACTATTGCTTTCTTCATGACTTATACATGTTCCTCTGACTATGAGATTATGCAACTCCCGAATACCGGAGGAACATCTTGTGTGCTATCAAACGTCACAACGTAACTGGGTGATTATAAAGATGCTCTACAGGTGTCTCTAAAGGTGTTTGTTGGGTTGGCATAGATCGAGATTAGGATTTGTCACTCCATATATCGGAGAGGTATCTCTGGGCCCTCTTGGTAATGCACATCACTATATGTCTTACAAGAAATGTGACTAATGAGTTAGTTGCGGGATGATGCATTACAGAACGAGTAAAGAGACTTGCCGATAACGAGATTGAACTAGGTATGATGATACCGACGATCGAATCTTGGGCAAGTAACATACCGATGACAAAGGGAACAACGTATGTTGTTATGCGGTTTGACCAATAAAGATCTTCGTAGAATATGTAGGAGCCAATATGAGCATCCAGGTTCCGCTATTGGTTATTGACCGGAGATGAGTCTCGGTCATGTCTACATAGTTCTCGAACCCGTAGGGTCCGCACGCTTAACGTTCGATGACGATTTGTATTACGAGTTTATGTGATTTGATGAACAAAGGTTGTTCGAAGTCCCGGATGAGATCACGGACGTGACGAGGAGTCTCTAAATGGTCGAGAGGTAAAGATTCATATATTGGAAGGCTATATTCGGACATCGGAAGGTTCCGAGTGATTCGGGTATTTTTGGAGTACCGGGGAGTTACGAGAATTCGCCGGGAGAAGTAATGGGCCTTATTGGGCTTTAGTGGAGAGAGGGGAGAAGAGCCAAGAGGTGGTGCGCGCCTCCCCCCTGCCCAAACCGAATTGGACAAGGTGTGGGGGCGCGACCCCCCTTTCCTTCTCCCTCTCCCTCTCTTTCCTTCTCTCCTACTCCGAATAGGAAAGGGAATCCTACTAGGACTTGGGAGTCCTAGTAGGACTCCCTATGCTTGGCGCGCCCCTAGTCTGGCCGCCTCCTCCCTCCCTCCTTTATATACGGGGGAGGGGAGCACCCCAAAGGCACTCAAGATTGGTCTTAGCCGTGTGCGGCCCCCCCTTCACAGTTACACACCTCGGTCATATCGTCGTAGTGCTTAGGCAAAGCCCCGCGCCAGTAACTTCATCATCACCGTCACCACGCCGTCGTGCTGACGAAACTCTCCCTCGGCTTTAACTGGATCAAGAGTTCGAGGGACGTCACCGAGCTGAACGTGTGCAGATCGCGGAGGTGCTATGCGTTCGGTACTTGATCGGTTGGATCGCGAAGACGTTCGACTACATCAACCGCGTTACTTAACGCTTCTGCTTTCGGTCTACGAGAGCACGTGGACACACTCTCCCCGCTCGTTGCTATGCTTCTCCTAGATAGATTTTGCGTGATCGTAGGAATTTTTTTTGAAATACTATGTTCCCCAACAGTTCTTCCCCAAAAGTGAAAATCACATATGTGCTTCTGCATGAAGCACAATTGTGCTTCCATGTGCACAACTGTGCTTCAAGAAAAGTGAAACACAGAGTTGTGTTTTTCAAAAAGTGAGAAAGCACACATATGTTTTCCAAAAAATATTTGAAAATCACATATCTGTTTCTTGTTTCTTTCTTTTTTTTCTTTTTTTTCTTTTTATGTTTTTTTGTTTCCTGATTATCAAATTTTTTCTGGTTCTTTGGGAAAAGTGTTCGTTCAAACATATTAGCATGTGATCTACTTTTAAAAATCTCAATGTGAGAAATGCAATAGTGAAAATGGTTCGTGATTTGGACACACGGTTGAAACAGATAAAATGTTTTGAAAAAAACACAAAACTCTCATATTGTGACACATGTCATACATGGAAACAAGAGATAAGAGGAAGTAGGAGGGTACTTTGCAAGGGATATCCTCTGACCTGTGTGATTTCTACGTTTCCTCTTTATTGGCGTCTTTTTTTTGTGTGAACAGACCATCCAATTTTTTTTTTTTGAGACACAACAGACCATCCTCGTTGTTTCCTTGAGAGAACAACAAAAGAAGCCCACGGGCCATGTGGCGAACCCAGCCCGCGGCCGTACCCGCCCGCCCATTCGCTGCCGCACCGTATCCCCCGCCGCTCTGCCGCCGCGGCGGGAAGACGCACCGGAGGTCGCCGTCGCCGTACCAAGCGCACTGCGCTGCACGGCATCCGAGCCACCGCCTTGCTCGCGTGGTGCTAGCCGTCGCTGCAGTGCTCCTGCCACGGCGTGTGGGGCCAGAGGGGGGATGCGTCGTCTGTGGCCTCCGTGGGCTGCGCCGCCACCCGCGCCATGAGCTCCGCCACCGGACTGCTGTTGGCGAGGAGACGGCAAGGTCGAGCGGTGATGGAGGAGGAGGAGCTGGAGGATCATGCTTTATGATTTCAAGTTGAATTGCCAGCCATCAACTGTAGATGTTCTGCAACTTCTGCTGCTCCCGAGAGAGAGGTAAATGCTACAGTATTCCTTGATCCCTGCTTGCTCATGGAATTATGGAAACCCCGTAAGCTTGCCATTGTGTCTACCTTTGGCGTGCTCCTGTCATCTGGCAATCACCGAATAGTTTACAGTGAGGATTCAACTGCATAACGGACATCTTGTGGTCAGTCATCTGCCCTGTCATCTGGACATCTTGTTTGGTAACTGCATTCAGTGCATCGATCAGCTTCTGCACACATCGTATCTTGCCTCAGAGCCTGGTCAGACTATTCAGAAATGATGTTAGATCTTCATGGACGGGATCTAATGAAGTCATCTAGTTCTATCCCCTGCGCCCTCAGTCCTCACCCACCCTTTCCAACATCTGTCGATGAAATTACAGTGGCACACAACTAGGAGTGTGAAGAAAATATAAATGACTCATTTGATCTGTGACAGCTGCTAATGGAAGGTCTGACCACAGAAAAGTAAATACAAGTCATCTGAGACCGGTATTGGGTTCTTATGAAGATTTTGCACTGGAGTTTCTTGCAACATACCCATGCCTGTCCATGCGAAGCAAACCTATCAGTAGGAAGACGCCATGTGGTATCTGTACTGTAACATGATGACATCTTCTTCTCTTCAACTGTGATGACCAGTTTACTTTCTTTTAAAATATGACCATTGTCTTGAGCGCAAAAGTTTGTTGTTTTGTATCACTACCGACCTTATGAGAATTTATGTGAAAAATTTATGCCAAACAGCGATTTCCTAAAACCAGTTGGAGTTCTAATCACCTAAATCATCCACAACATTGTTTCGCGTACATTTGAAGACAAATGGAAAAGCATTTAAACTATTAGTGATAGGCAATATGATTATCCTTTATTCTCACTGCAACAATTCTTCATTCATTGTAGAAAGGCAAAGTAGAAGTCCAACTACCATCTATTAGTGTCTCGTAGTCAGTCACAACCCATAAGTTCTTTTGCTCTGGCCACAAGATCGGAGAGAGGCATATTGTACTCCATGAATCCTTCATCGCCCAAGAAAAGCCTGTAATTTTCAGCCTTTGACGGTGTTTGTTCTACCATTGACAGTGCATCTGTCATCCCGAACGCGTTGAAGCAATCTGCATAGCGAGAATTATACTCCATCAAGTGTATGACTTGCTCGAGTACCACTCTCCTGATCCCAGGACAATGAGCACTAGGTTTCACGTATGCTTTTAGTGTGTCGACAAGCCTCTTGGCATATCTCTGCTTAATCTGACCAGCGTCTAGTTCTCGGGTAAAGTCTTCAGGAATAACTTTACATATCTGTGAACTAAGCCCAATCAGGATCTCTAGTTCTGCCCCATCCGCGTCCAGTATTCTTTCCAACACCTGTAATGAGATGTATCATTATTAGTTAAAAATTGACGTGTATCTCTATCTATAGTCCAGTGGTAAATGAGTGAGCAAAAAATAAAGATCAAAATTTTACTGAAACCTTGCGCACAAGAACATACAAAACATGGTAAATTTTATTATGCATCTCTAATAGTGTACTTGTTGCTCGAATTAGCAGGGCTCACCTCTCTCAAGGTATGAGATAGTTCCTTCAGGTCTGACTTTCTGAGCTCGGATCTAGCATGCAGGCACAGATTACGCAGCAGGCTTGCCGCCACATATATGTACCTTTTATCATGGATCAAGATTTTGAGTTCCTTCATGAACCATGTCTCCTTCAATATAACCAAGCAGTTTTGGGCACTTTGTATTGTCAGCATTGCCAATGCTTGCCCGGCGACCTTCCGTGACAGGTGATCATCATTGGTGCTCATGGTTCCTTCTGAGTAGAGAAATGCCTGCATCAGCTTGGTGATGATCAT
This sequence comes from Triticum timopheevii, assembly GCA_963921465.1. NCBI lineage: Eukaryota > Viridiplantae > Streptophyta > Magnoliopsida > Poales > Poaceae > Triticum > Triticum timopheevii. The sequence continues at coordinate 108,829,974 of OY997264.1, forward strand.
TTGGAAGCGACCAATTTCCTGCCTTGTTTTCTCATCAACGGCAATGTTTCTGAGGATTCCCGCCACCAACTTTCTCGATATCTGGCTGCTCTTGTCGTCTCCAAGGATACCTGAGAGGTTACTCAATAGGAAGGGGTGTTTTGATATCTTGTACCACAGTGTGATGCCGGTTTCCCCGCCAATGCTTGTGAGCCTTTGCAGCACCTTCAGTGATGATTTGAGCAGGATCTCTTGTTGTGCCTCGGTATTCATCATGTCACTTCTGCAGATTGTGAATCTTATGATCTTCGGGATGAGACCAGCTGCTTTGCTGATTTCCACACAGTTATCCTGATCACAACTAGCAAGACTGTCTATAATTGACATGGCCAGTGCAGGTAGAAGATCGTGGTCTGTCCGCAGCTGTTCCTTGGGTATTGACCAGAATTCTGAAATTCGCTGCCAGCATCTGAGCATGCAAGAATTCTGTTCGTTGATGCCAATTTGTTGGGTTGATCTGCTTTGTGTTTCCGGCAGGTTTTCGTTGTCCGGAAGTTGATCTTCTATTTGCAACTGGTTATCAGCTGCCTCCCTAGTATCTTCTGTCTTCAGAACTGGATCTTGTCTTTGTTCGTCATCTGTGTCCAGGAGAGGATTTCCTCTTTTCAGTCCGCTATCAGCGTCAAGAAGTGCAGATACAAGCTGCATTGTACCGGGGAAAGCGACAACACGGAGGTCCTTTGCAAGCTCGGCGGTGACCTTCGTGGCATATAATCTGATAGTTGTGTCCTTTGGACTTGTCAAATCCAACATTCTGATTATTCTGGCCATCATATTCGTTGAAGTGGTGAGTTTTGAAAGGAGTTGTGCCTTGGTTGGCTCATTTTGCAGAAGGTTGTGCATCATTCGTATCCCGTAGAGCTGATTCTTGGATGAGTCCGAGTTCAGAGAATCCATGGCAAAGGTGATGAGGCTGCTCTTGTTCGGAGAAAGAATCCCCCCTTGCATGCATTTCTCTAATGCATACGCATAATACATATTGACAGATTCCACACCCCACTGATCTTTAAATCCACCACCATGGACAAGGGATCTTCGGGGGATGAAGGAAAAAAACTCGAGCATGCAGGCCACAGTATAGAGTATTCCTTGTCCAAGCACCATCCCATAGAAGATTTTTAGAGATGCTTCAAAGTTTTCTTTTCCCTCTGTGTGTTCACCATAACCAGGATTACCATCATTAATTTGTATAATCCGAACTAATGCTAGAGCTATCCGCACAAGTGCTGCTGGAATCTGCAAGTTATGAAGTGATACTGTCGCTAGAGCGACTGTGATCATCGTCGGTCGTTCATCAAACATGTACACCTGCATCCCTAGAGCAGCAATCATGCACAAGTTTATGGTAACTTGACGCCAAAATTCTTGTTTGCTGCCTAGAAGACTGTCCACTAGTTTACTGATTCTTGTGAAGCGCAGATTGCTTATTGTTGCTACAAGCACTGTCACAAGTAGTACTAAGAACACTGCCCATTCAATCATCGAGTGTTCTTTTGGTATAGAGGGAGCCAGCAATACGATTGCAACTAATGGGCTCCATAGTGAGGCGGCACGATGCATCCAATTCCATATGTTTAGTTCCAGTGCTAGCCGGCCAAGTCCAACTAGGATTAGACTTAGTAAGACCACCATGCCAGCGATCAGGTACTTCTTCCAGAGGATTTCCAGAACACCACAAAAACATGCAGTCACAGTCAGTCCACTCGAGCCAAGAGGCAGAGGCCTAAAAGCTCCTCTGGTGTTAAATAATAGTTGATAATCTAGTCTGTTGTTGTTGTCGCGACTGAACATCCTGAAATATTGTATATGGTATTGTTAGATCAAAATGACATAAATGCAAACTGCAATGCCAACTAGGACTGGTGTCATATACATGATACTAGAATAAGTTACTCCCCACTATGACCAGCCTAATACCTCCTACAATGGGGTATCATAGGGTTGTATCACACATCGTCATGCAATGCCAACTAGGCATATGGATGGCATGGCATAGCAATAAATGGAGAAGGAGAAGATACTAATATCATATCATAGATATAATACCATATCATAATAGAAAATGTACTAGTATGAGGCTACAAAGTGATAAATGAAGCAATTTATGGTACTATGCATTGTGAGGGCATCTTCAACGCTGACCCTCAAATCGGACATCATATCTGTCCGCGCACCTAGTCCTGGCCATCTCAGGCCTGGCCCTGTCGGCCCACCCAGGCCCGGCCCTAAAATCCAGGGCCTAGGCCCGATGGGCTTGCTTGTGGGCCGGGCTTGGGCCTAAGTTTTGAGCCCAGCAGCAGGGCCTGGACGGGCTTGGGCTTGGCATATTGGCATTTTAAGGAAGAGGCCCGGCCCACGGCCCTAAGCCCTAAGGGCTTTTGAGGGCTTTTTACCAGATGGGCCGGGCTTGGGCTTGAAAAGTAGGCCCGATGGTAGGGCCTGGGAGGGCCTGGGCCTCAGTTTTCTGCCATGGGCTTTTTTAGGCCCGACCCAAGCCCGGCCCGACCCGGCCCATGGCCAGATATACGCACCGGCGTGGGCCAGTCCACGGACATTGATGCGGGAGCCGGTCATCCAATCATGCCCGCATACATTTGAAAACAAATTTGAAGAAACTGGACAAAATAAATGCAACCCGGATGATATTCATATAAACTAGACGAAAACAAATAAATTTCATGCATATTTTAAACAATTACACTTCAAACATATTTCAACTAAACTATTGCGAATTAGGATATTCTAACCTAGTCCATCGCCGGTTGCGGCAACACCTATTTTCCATAACATGTCTTTCCTATGTCTGGTAGCAAGCTCACAGGACTGTCGGCATGCGTCGTGGTTGGTTTTTGGGCGGGGTAAGATGGTGGCGGTGGCCCTCGCCTCCGCGTAGCTGGCAAGTTCAAGGTCGTCGATGAGCCCAGCAAGCTTCGCTTCAACGGGAGGAAAAGAATAGTGCCCTTCGCCTTTGCAAAGCGGGCAAGCTCACTGGCTATGAGTCCTCGCAAGATGCTGGCCATGGCCTTCATGGGACCCAAGCGCCAGCGGCCTCCCATGTTCTAATCTTCCTCTCTATCGGTGGCGGTTGTGGACATGTCGGCCTCGTTGTTGTGGAGGCGGGGCGCGGCCGACACGGAGCTAGCAACGTCGTTGGTGCCATCGTCAACCCCCCACTCCCCCACCACCACCACCACGTCGATCTCCGCCTACATGGCTTATTTCTCCGCCCGCGGGACACAGAGATGCCATTGCTCGCGGCGAATGTCGCGGGCGGCACGGTACGAAAGGAGTAGTGCCTTCTGCTCGTCCATGTCTGCCTTGATGCTCGTGCCGACCATTTGCTCCTCTACGAGCCGTTGCTCGTCGTGGAGATGGAGGTTCTACCTCCGGCTCGTCATCCATTGGCTCGTCCACGTCACTACCCTCCGAGAGCTCGTTGGCAAGCCAACTTATATCCGGTTGGCTTGGCAGGCCTGTCAGCCGGTCAAAATGCCGGAGAGCCCCTTGTGTTCCCGGAGAGGTTATCCCATAGGGCTTTGGAGCTCGAGGACATGGCGGGTGTGGTGCACGGAGGAGGAAATCTGGAGCTGAGGTGTGATGCGGTTGTTGCCAGGTGCCTGGCCATGTTTAAATAGCTAGCGGATCGATGTCAGGCGCCCAAGCGACGGGGTGTTTAATGTCGGCCGACAGGCAGAAGGACGTTGGCTCGCATGCGGGTGCCAGAGTAGGTTCCTCAGCAACTGCGCTAGTTTAATGGAGGGAGGCGACAGATGGGTGTCGTTTGAATGAGGAGAGAAGACGCGTGCATCGGGACGTGGTGCTCTCGGCCGGCGCGCCGCGGCTCCAGTGAGAGATCGCGTCCGCTCTGGGCCGGCATGAATGTGATACTGAACGCTTCTGGCAGGAAAGAGCGCGGGTGAGGTAGAGGGCTTTGGGTGCGTCCGGGGTGTTGTAGTCGGGTGTCGCGGCGGTGGACACCCGTAAAGCCCCCCTCGGTTTACGAGAAAAAGGACATCTGGCTGGTCAGCGAACGGATGCAGGGTTGTGTCAAATGGCAAAACACGTCTGGACGACGCGGTCCGAATGGATGCGGGAGGTTTGAAGGTCCACGTTGGGTATGCCCAGATACTAACCACCATGAGAGGTCTAACTGTTGAAAATCACGGGCTATAGTAATCTGTTCTAATTACTCAGTTCTGCCATTAGTAAGGACCCATTGTTCAATCATTTAAATATGTGATTTAGTGTCAACAATTTTCCATTCAAGACGGATATGCCCATATTTTTCCAGCAAACTTTGTAAGGATGCTTATGCTTGTTATAGCTAGTATGATGTTTATGCATACTGTAATAAGTTATTTTCTTCTATAATCTTGTGAAGTGGAGAAAACATATCTCTAAGGGCCTCTTTGATTCGCAAGATTATAAAAACATAGGAATAAGAAAAGCGCGGGATTAAAATGTATTGCCCATTGAATTCCTACAAGATTTAAGATTGTTTGATTGTCACAGGAAAAGCAAAAGATTTCTCCCAAGAGATTGGAGTGGATATTAGAATTCCTACAAAATGTAATACAAATGGTTTCTTAGGAAAAGTTTCTATAGGATTCAATCCTACGGACCAAACGACCAACATAGAAAAAATTACTAAGATTTCTAACCCTGCAAAACTCCTATAATTTTTTTTTGAATCAAAGAGGCCCTAATGCAGGGTGCAAAAATGGAACCAAGGTGGGACAGTTAGGAACGAACCGGCGTTCATTATAATTTTCAGTACAGCTGTATGAACAATCCGGCGTACGTTCACTAAACCTGACAAAGATAAACCAAAAGGAGCCCCATTTACATCGTACAGACTTGCCGTAGCTGCGATGCTTGTTTCTTGTTTGGACAGTACAACTTGATATAACCTTGATGGCATTGATGCATGAGAAGTAACTAGTAATGTATTCCCCCTGTCTCATAATATAAGGAAACTAATATATGACGTCATTATAATCAATATAGATTTTTAGATGACATCTTATATTTAGATGTCATCGAAAGCTCACTAATAAAGAATGAAAAATTATAGAAGATCGTTTTGAAAAAAAAAAACTAAGTTCTTGGAGGGTAAACTCATGTCATATGGGGCACGATTAACTCTAATCAACGCAGTTCTCACAAGTTTGCCAATGTTTATGTTGTCTTTCTTTGAAATACCCAAAGGGGTATTAAAGAGACTTGATTCCTATCGGTCTAGGTTCTTCTGGCAGTGTGATGAGCACACACGGAAGTATCGATTGGCAAAATGGGATATCTTGTGTAAATCTAAGGACGAAGGAGGATTGGGCATTGAAAACATGGAAATCAAAAATAGGTGCTTGCTTAGCAAATGGCTATTCAAGTTACAAAATGAAGGGGTCCGGCAAGAGCTCCTCCACAATAAATACTTATATTCAAAGACCTTATCCCAGGTGGAAGCCAAACCAACTGACTCTCCATTTTGGAAGGGCTTGATGAAGGTCAAGTCTTCTATCTTTATGAGAGGTTCATTTGAAGTTGGTGACGGTCAATCCACTAGTTTCTGGGAAGATACCTGGCTAGGGGACAATCCTCTTGCGGTTCAATACTCATCTTTGTATAACATTGTGCGTAAGAAAGACGATACAGTTCAATCAGTCCTTGGTTCAACACCTCTGAACATCCAATTCAGGAGGGCCTTGATTGACGATAAATGAATGGCGTGGCTCCATTTAGTTCCTAGGTTGATGTTGGTCAACCTATCTCATGCGTCTGACGTCTTTAGATGGAGACTAAGTACCAATGGGGTGTTTACTGTCAAGTCTATTAATACGAGGCATGTGTTCCGTAGAAAGCATATATGGAAAATCAAAGTACCTTTAAAGATTAAAAAAATTATGTGGTTTGTTCAGAGGGAGGTGATCCTCACCAAAGATAATTTGGCTAAACGAAACTGGAATGGATGTAATAAGTGTTGTTTTTGTGATAGGGATGAAATAATTCAACATCTTTTTATTTCCTGCCCTTTTGCGGCTTTGATTTGGCGCACGGTTCATGTTGCATATAATTTGCCACCACCAACAAGTATCCCAAATTTGTTTGGAAACTGGTTGGTTGGTATCAACAAAATACTTAAGGGTCATATCCGTGTAGGGGTTTGTGCCTTACTTTGGGCAATTTGGAATTGCCGGAATGACTGTGTTTTTAACAGGTCTCCCTCTATTAACTTTTTGCAGGTTATCTTCAGAGCCACTGCATTGATCCGTATGTGGTCATCACTTCAGCGTGGGTGCTGGGGGGCTCATGGCCTTTGGGTGCAACCGTCTGGAGATGGTTTCACAGGCGTTATTCAACCGGTTTGGCTGGCATGTCACTAATAGATTATGTGGTTAAGTCATGTAATCTTTCGTTTGTACCCATCTTTTGTGGTGTTTTCTTTTTCTTTTTGTCGTTTTAGTTGATACTTTGTTCGTTTCAGACCTATTTATTTGCTTTTAATAAAAATGGCTGTGTGCATCATGATGATGCAGACGCCGGAGTGTTTCCCCTTTTCAAAAAAAATCTTATATTATGGGATAGAGAGAGTAGATGGTTAGGAAGGTGGTTACACTTCTAGTCCACTAGTGATCAAACCTTAAAGAGGCTTTGACCTTTTTCACTGATGTGTAATTTTCTCTTAATTCAGTCTGTAGTAGGCGTTGTGTCGATGCGTGTATGGGTCCATGTTTTAATCAGTGTTTGTCAAAAAAATAAAATCGGAAGCTGCATATACGCGGCATATATGCATGGATGCGTGCATGGGATGGCTCCATGTTTTAGAATGCTAATTTGCTACCAACATGATAATCTGCATATACACGGCATATATACATACCTCGCGGCCTCCAAGAAAACAATGATTGTCGCGAACAAGAAATCATCCAAACTGAGGTCCTTGGCGTAGCCGCCGAGCAGGACGACGGTGGCCCACGTGAAGGCCAACGTGCCCAAGGCGTTGCCAACCCTCTCGATCAGCACGACGACGCGAACGAAGCGATTCAGCCACATCTCCGGCGCGGCGACCTTGATTTGCCTGACGCCGCCAGCAGTTAACTGGACGTGGTGCTCACCGCGGCCGCCTCCGCCGTCGGCCATTGATCCTCCGCTTCAGCACTTCCGCTCAAAAGAAGAAAACCTATCACACTTGTGTAACTGGCTTCACCGGATGACAATGGGTAGAGCAGGTTCCCCGGAAGTCGGAATATAAAGGCCTTCGCCAGTCAATGGGGGTGGGCCAGCAACGCCACGACACTCATGTTCCTCGATCATTGCTAGTAGTACCGCGTAACTGTGGAAGAGAAAGAAAACCCCGACGTTCACTGCGTGCGTGACTGGGTTCGGCGATCCAGCTGCTAAATCACCAAGCCCCCACCCGGTGCTTCACTACTCAGAGCTCTGCCCAGGCCGCAGACTCTCATGCAGATGCAGGCCTGGAAGTGCCCATAAATTAATCGGCCGTGATCAAAGCGCAGAAATTCACAGACAACTTCGATTGTGTTCCAGCTGCCAACCGGACCAAACCATTGTTTGAGAGTTGTCGTATCGGTGACTATAAGGACATGTTTTTTTTTCTCAAGAAACAAAGGAAACGGACGGTGTCGGTGCGAGCTCTCTCCACCGTTTATTTTTAAGTTGGTGGTGTTGTCGTTGTGCATGTGAATGTAAGTACAAAGCAATGATTGATCAGATGACCCTTTCAACAGTACTTATTGCATGCCACAAAACAACCATGCTATGTGCACATAGTAAAATCACATAAATTACTAAGTGTACATCTATATCTATATCTATACCAATATAAAAAGATCCAAAGGGGCAGATCCAACTGATCTCGACCATCGAACTAAGTCAATCGAACGATCTAAACAGCTCCAATGGCGAGCGTTAAACATGTTTAATGTGCAATTAATATCATACCAAATATTGCATTAATCACAACACACAAATAATAGCATATCTAATACCCGCGTGCAATTAATATATTGCATAAATATTAACGTGCGCTGCACTTACCCATTTACTAGTATGGAAAAGGTAAACATAGTGACACCTACGTATTCGAAGTTGATTTCTGGAATAAGAAATGTCTTGTAGCTTACATTGTTTACCTGATTCAAAATCCTTTTGGTTGTTGGCTTTGTATCATCGAGGGTTTCAAACCTAGATACCACCTAGGTATATTTTGACAAGCTTTTGTTTGAATATGCTTTAATTACCACACAATAATATACAAGTTGTCGCCCTATCTTGGTAACAACTTACCATATGGTAACTTTATCATCAATACATAGCAACTTTTGTTCGGAAAAAAGAATTCCAACTATTTTTGTTCTCATGTAACAATCGACCGCGACAAACACATAGAAATTCTCGGACATCTTTAGTTATGTTCCAGCCCCCAACGAACCAAAGCTTTGTTTGAGAGTTGTCGTATCCGGGATTATAAGGACAAGTATTTTTCATGGAAAACAAAGGGAACGGTGGGCACCTTATAGTCTGTCGGTGCAATCTCTCTCCGCCATTCATTTTCAATTGCATGGTGTTGTTGTTGTGCATGTAAATACAAAGCAATGATTGGTTAGATGTCTCTTTCAACTGTAGTTATTGCATATCACAAGACAACCATGCTATGTGATCGCTTCACGTGAGCAGTTCACTATCTCAAAAAACAATAAACAACCATGCCATGTGATCGCTTCACATGAGCGGTTCGCTATCTCAAAAAACAATAAACAACCATGCTATGTGCACTTAGTAAAATCACACAAATTACTAAGTGTACATATGAAATAGGCAACCATAATTTTGGAATAAAAAATGTCTTATAGAGTAAACTCTTTGCCCGATTCAAAATCCTTTTTCGTTGTTGGCTGGTATATATGTGCGAACTTTTATTTGAATATTTTTTACCACACAATAATACACAAATTGTCACCCTTTCTTTGCAACAATTTACCATATGGTAACTTTATCATTAATACAATGCCAACTTCATAAAACTTTGGGTGGAAACTTATGTTCCGACAACAGAAATTCCGACTACACACTACCTGGTCAACCAGTCTTAACAAATTACCATGCCTTAACCTCGGCATCAATACAATCGTTACTTCATGAATAATTGGTTGTAATTTTTAAGTTTTTTTTTTGCTGAAACATACACATATGTGGGCTGGAATTGATGCAGTCCTCGAGACGAAGTCTATCATGAAGATGAATCGTAAAATGGATTAGTGGTAGTTAAAATGTTTTAGCTCAATCCATGAATCTAATTTACGAGTTGTCTTCATAGTCAGCTTTGCCTCCGGGATATGCTCGAATTAGAACCCATATTGGTAGTAGGCTTCGACGAAGTTCCTACGTGATGAGGTGTCAGAGTTACCATGTGGCAACTTCTATAAATAGGCTAGTTACTACAAGGCAACAAAAGAGTTTGATTTCTTTAATTAAAATATGAGTTACCACCCGATGATTTATGAATTTGTCACTGTGGTGAAAATGTATTGCGATCACAAAAACATTTAAGCTACATTTATTCTCCCAATCATTTTTTAATGTGTTGATGTCACATGTTTTGTTCACAGCTTTAAGGCATGCCGCCCAACCCACATCCTCTTTTAGGACTCTGTTTTGCAAGGACTAAGGCATAAAAATCTTTAGCAGATCTTCCTCCTGCTTGATCCTTTTTCTACAGGTCGGGATGTCATCAAAGCCAGGGCTTTGCAAGAATGGGGTTCATTGATATCTTACCAGCCTTTTGGACTGTTGGAGGCAGGAGGCACACTCCTTCCACCTGCCCCTTGGTGAGATGATAGCCACTTTGTGTAGGATCGAAAGTATGTCTAGAGGGAGGGGGGGGGGTGATTAGACTACTTGACCAAATAAAACTTAACCTTTTCCCAATTTTAGTTCTTGGGCAGATTTTAACAATTTAGCACAAGTCAAGCAATCAAGATATGGTTCAAGCAAGTATGCAAAGAGTATATGAGCAGCGGAAAGTAAAGCATGCAACTTGCAAGAAAGTAAAGGGATGGGATTGGAGTATGCAAACACAATTGGAGACACGGATGTTTTTGGCGTGGTTCCGATAGGTGGTGCTATCGTACATCCACGCTGATGGAGACTTCAACCCACGAAGGGTAACGGTAGCACGAGTCCACGGAGGGCTCCACCCACGAAGGGTCCACAAAGAAGCAACCTTGTCTATCCCACCATGGCCATCGCCCACGAAGGACTTGCCTCACTAGGGTAGATCTTCATGAAGTAGGTGATCTCCTTGCCCTTACAAACTCCTTGCACTACTAGGGAAAAGCTTATAGGCAGACGCTTACTAGTAGCGCGGGTTTATACCCCTCGCTACTGCTACTTACTAGTAGCGCGGGTTTTTACCCTTCGCTACTACTAAGATGATAGTAGTAGCGTGGGTTTTTACCCCTCGCTACTACTAAGTGATTTCCACCATGCCTCCTGGGACCAGCCATAGTAGTAGCGTGGGTTATAAACCCACGCTACTACTAAGTTGATAGTAGCAGCATCGGTATAAACCCAGCGCTACTATTATCAACCCACCGACACATGTATAAACATAGCGCACGGAGGCCCAATCCCAAACCCACACACTCTCTCAATTTCACTTCTCCCTCCAACCTGCGACGCCCTTCCTCGCCCACTGCAACTGCCGACCTCACACCTTGATGTCTCCCTCAAATCCGGCGACCTCCTCTTCCACCGTAGCCCCTCCTTCCTCTTCCTCCTCCTCCTCCTCCTCATTTGTTGGAAGGAGAGGAAGATCCAACAGAGCGCTGCCCATGACAATGGCCAGATCTCTGATGAACGCAACCCATGGCGTCATCTAGGGTTTCGGCTCCAACTCCGGCGGCCACCGGTGAGTTGCTGCACCTACTCCTCTCTATCTCTCTCTTCCTCTCCTAATCCGTGTCTCTCTTTTTTGTAGCAGCAGCAAAGGAAAGGTGTGGAGAAGAGTTTGATGGGGAAGCACCATCACCATGGACGACTTCATCCCCTCCAGGATCAGCATCGACCATGGATGAAGAGGATGATGACGCCTAGCTAGCAGCAACAGCCATGGCTGGAATTTATTTTTATAATTCCTAATTAGTTAGCAGTAGCGAGGGTCTAGACCCACGCTACTACTAGTTAGTAGTAGCGTGGGTGGTAGCCACGTTACTACTAACGGACGTAGTAACAGCGCGGGTGGCACCCGTGCTACTACTACCAGTTAGCTGTAGCGTCGTATCAGTAGCACGGGCACCCGCACTACTGATATACCTAAAACCCGCGCTACTGCTAGGCTTTTCCCTAGTAGTGTTGGTTCACTCCACAATCTTGTCGGAGGCTCCCAAGTGTAGGACCTTCAGAAGAGGTGTATAGAGGGGGGGTGATTAGACACTAAGGGCCAAAGTTGCAGTTTTTAATCTTCTTAAAGTTTGAGTGGAGTTTAGGCACAAGTTTAACATTCACAATACATATCAAGCAAGCATGCAAAGAGTATATGAGAAGCGGAAAGTAAAGCATGCAACTTGCAAGAATGTAAAGGGAAGGGTTTGGAGGATTCAAACGCAATTGGAGACACGAATGTTTTTGGCGTGGTTCCGATAGGTGGTGCTATCGTACATCCACATTGATGGAGACTTCAACCCACGAAGGGTAATGGCTGCGCGAGTCCACGGAGGGCTCCACCCACGAAGGGTCCACGAAGAAGCAACCTTGTCTATCCCACCATGGCCGTCGCCCACGAAGGACTTGCCTCACTAGTGGTAGATCTTCACGAAGTAGGCGATTTCCTTGCCCTAACAAACTCCTTGGTTCAACTCCACAATCTTGTCGGAGGCTCCCAGGTGACACCTAGCCAATCTAGGAGACACCACTCTCCAAGAAGTTACAAATGGTGCGTTGATGATGAACTCCTTGCTCTTGTGCTTCAAATGATAGTCTCCCCAACACTCAACTCTCTCTCATAGGATTTGGATCTGGTGGAAAGAGGGTTTGAGTGGAAAGCAACTTGGGGAAGGCTAGAGATCAAGATTCATAGGGTAGGAATGGAATATCTTGGCCTCAACACATGAGTAGGTAGTTCTCTCTCAGAAATGGGATGCTGGAAGTGTAGCTTCAGTCTGATGGCTCTCTCCACGAATGAAGAGGAGGTGGAGGGGTATATATAGCCTCCACACAAAATCTAACCGTTACACACGATCTACCAAACTCAGTGGGACCGAATCGTTAAACTCGGTCAGACCGATTTAGCAAATAATGTGACCATTAGGGTTTTCGGTGGGACCGAAATGCAACTCGGTAAGACCGATTCGTTTAGGGTTAGGGCATAACGTAATCTCAGTAAGACTGATTACACAAACTCGGTGAGACCGATTTTGGTAATAAGCTTTCCAGAGAGTTGGTCAGGCAAACTCGGTTGGACTGATTATCAAACTCGGTGGGACCGATTTTGATAATAAGTTAACCGGAGAGTTTGCATTGTAATCTCGGTAGTACCGATTTCTCAAACTTGGTAAGACCGATTTTGATAATGGACATACACGGAGAGATTACAATCCCATCTCGGTGAGACCGAGATCCCTATCGGTGAGACCGATTTGCCTATTGTTTGTGGCAGTGGCTAAGACATCAAAACTCGGTGGCTCCGGATAGGAAGAATCAGTGGGGCCGAGTTTGACTTTAGGTTTAGGACATATGTGTGGAAGTGGGAAAGTAGTTGAGGGTATTTGGAGCATATCACTAAGAACTGTGAAGCAAGAGGCTCATTAAGCAACACCTCATCCCTCCTTGATAGTATTGGCTTTTCCTATAGACTCAATGTGATCTTGGATCACTAAAATGTAAAATGAAGAGTCTTGAGCTTGAAGCTTGAGCCAATCCTTTGTCCTTAGCATCTTGAAGGAGTTCCCACATCCTTTAGTCCATGCCACTCCATTGTTGAACTTATCTGAAACATACTAGATAAAAGTGTTAGTCCAACAAGAGATATGTTGACATTAATTACCAAAACCACCTAGGGAGCACTTGTGCTTTCACCAAGTGACACCTAACCAATCTAGGAGACACCACTCTCCAAAAGGTAATAGATGGTGTGTTGATGATGAACTTCTTGCTCTTGTACTTAAAATGATAGTCTCTCCAACACTCAACTCTCTCTCATAGGATTGGATTTGGTGGAAAGATGATTTGAGTAGAAAGAAACTTGGGGAAGGCTAGAGATCAAGATTCATATGGTTGTATTGGAATATCTTGGCCTCAACACATGAGTAGGTGGTTCTCTCTCAGAAAATGAATGCTGGAAGTGCATGCACATTCTAATGGCTTTTCTAACGAATGAGGAGAGGGTGGAGGGGTATATATATAGCCTCCACACAAAATCTAACTGTTACACACAATTCACCAAACTCGATGGGACCAAATCAGAAAACTCGGTCGAACCGATTTAGTTCATAATGTGACCGTTAGGTATTTCGGTGGGACCGACACGTCAACTCGGTGGGACCAATATCATTAGGGTTAGGGCATAACGTAATCTCGGTTTGACCAATTACACAAACTTGGTTGGACCGACTTTGGTAATAAGCTAACAAGAGAGTTGGTCAGGAAAACTCGATGGGACCGATTCGCTCATCTCGGTGGGACTGAAGCGTTACGGAAAGGAAACAGGGAGTTTGCATTGCAGACTCGATGGGACCGATCGCTCATCTCGGTTTGACCAAAATGTTACGAAGGGAAACAGAGAGTTTGCAATCCCATCTCGGTGAGACCAAGATCCATATCAGTGAGACCAAAGTGACTAGGGTTTCTGGCGGTGGCTATGTCAAATGAACTCGGTGGCGCCGGATGGATCAAGTCGGTGGGGCCGATTTTGACTTTTGGTTTGGGACATATGTGGATATGAGAAAGTGGTTGAGGGCTTTGGAGCATATCACTAAGTATTTTGAGCAAGCAAGTCATTAAGCAACACCTCATCCCCTTTTAATAGTATTGGCTTTCCTATAGACTCAATGTGATCTTGGATCATAAAATAGAAAATGTAGAGTCTTGAACTTTAGAGCTTGAGCCAAACTTTTGTCCTTAGCATTTTGAGGGGTCCACATTCCTAATCCATGCCATGCCAATCATTGAACTTCCCTGAAATACTTACCTTGAAATGGCATTAGTTCAATGAGCTATATGTTGTTAATCATTAGCAAAACCACCCATGGATAGTTGCACTTTCAATCTCCCCCTTTTTGGTAATTGATGACAACATATAGATCAAAGCTTTGACAAATGATAATAAGATTGAAGTACATCGTCGCTTTGAGAAGTATGTGATAAGCAAGAGCTCCCCCTAAATTTGTGCATTATTTAAAATTTGCTTTGGGATGCAAATGCACAATGTGTTAGGATTATGGGTCACTCTTCCATGTCACATACATCTTGGTGGAGCGCTCAAAATAATAACAATTGAAAGCATGCACTCATCACCAAGCAAAGTGAATGATCATAATTGGATATAAGGGATAATATCATTCAAGCACACATTAAAGTAGCATATGATCAAACACATGATCATCCAAGTATCCCACAAAAGACATAATGTATCAAGCAAACACACATAAAAGTTCAACCAAATAAAGTGCAAAGAGAGACAAAAACAACTCTCTCTCTCTCTCTCTCTCTCCCTCTCGAAGACTATGATCTATACATATTTCTCCCACTTTGGCAACAAGTTGCCAAAAAGTTAAAAATGTGCATAGTGCTATGCGTCTCTCAGGCTTGGTCTCCATGAGGTGTTGTAGAGATGACTCCCAGGACAAAGGCTTCTATTGATGTAGCTGGAGCTGGTGGAGTGGCTGTTGGAGGTGGCACTGAAGCTGTGGTTGCTGGTGCAGATGTAGTTGCCCTAGTATCAGGAACATGCACTGCATCAGACCTCTGACCTTTTGGCACACGCACTCGCTGAAAAACATTTTTAGTTGTCTTTCCCTTCTTATCCTCTGCTTCCTCCTGGAGCTGCTCTATTACTGACTGAATCTCAGTGACTTTGACATCAAGATCATAGAACTTCTGCTCAATGATTCTCTCCAAACTATCTTGATTTTGAGTCAGGGTGGCCAAGCCCTTCTCAATCCTCAAGGTGGATTGGATTAGATACCCAAGTTTATCTTGTTTTCTCTTTAGGAACACCTGAGATGCCTCTTCAGCACTTGGCATCTTTGTAGCTTTCTCTGCCTTTTCTTTTTCTCTCTTCTCATGTGCTTGCACTGAGGAAGGATCTTTCTCATCTATAACACAGTGTTATCCTCAAAATTTGGATTGAGAGGTAAATGCTCCTTGTCCAACAAATAAGTGCTTGTGCCCATCTTTGAGTTGATGAGCACCTAAATATGTGGAGCTTACCCACAAG
Organism: Triticum timopheevii; assembly: GCA_963921465.1. Lineage (NCBI taxonomy): Eukaryota > Viridiplantae > Streptophyta > Magnoliopsida > Poales > Poaceae > Triticum > Triticum timopheevii. The sequence goes on from OY997264.1 coordinate 108,845,464, forward strand.
ACCTCTTCTGATCTGCTGCTGTCCTCTTGATTGTTTCCACAATCAGACTCATCACCTTGAACTTCCGAGGGACATCAAATATGTGCAACAAGTTTATGGAATGTCCTCTTATCATTTTGTGATCTCCAGACTTGGGCAAAAGAGTATGCCTGAGGATAGTGTTGATAGTTGGCAAACCAGACAACAAAAACTTCACTAAGCCCAACTTGTGTGTTTCGAGGGCATCATCAGGAATCTCCTTATACATGTTGGTCATAGAGTTGTGGTCTTTCTTATTTTTGGCATACACATCCAAGTCATCCTCATGAGCTGATGGTGCATTTATCAATTTGGCCCATTCATCAACAGTGGATTGGTACCTAGTACCTTCTGACATCCAGACAATCCTTCCATCAAGATAGAAGTGAGCAGTGGAGTAGAATTGCATGATTAGCTCATCATTCCACTTAGTGAGCTCCTGGCTAACAAACTTGTCCACTCCACAAGCCTTGAAGCTATCAAGACACCTGGGAAGTGATCTTCATTCTCTCTAATGTATGTCCAATCAACCCATCTCATATCACAGACTATTGGCTTCTTGTCAAGCTGAATGGTCTCATAAAAGTCTTGTTGTTCCTTAGTGTGGAACCTGTAATCCATAACAGTTCTCCTCCTTACAACATATGGGTCATTTTTCCTCCAAAGTCTCAGACCTGCATCCTTCCTGATGCTCATGTCCTCTGCCACAGGATGTGTGTCATTGTGGTCTGGAATCTTTGGTTTGAGCTTCCATAGCACTTGGGCTTCAGCTTCTTGTTCTTCAGCTTCAAGCACTGGGGCCCTGTTCTTTTCCTCAGCAGGAATGTTTCTTGTACTCCTCTTGGGTGCAGACTTGGTGGCTGGAGCAACAGCTTTGGGAGCAGGTTTGGGCTTAGGAGCAGCCCCTGACTTAATTGCATCTCCCATTAGCTTTTGTGCCTTAGGTGCTGGAGCAGCATCCTCTTCCTCTTCTTCTTCTGAATCTCTCATCATAGAGGGCTTGCCAATGATCCTGGCAGTGGTCTTCTTGACCCTCTCTTTCCTCTTCTTCCCTTCTGCAACAGTCTCTTTGGGTTCAGATCCCAAAGTTTCTTGAGTGGAGGCTCTGGACTTAGACATAGGAACTCTCCTTGTTGGTGCTTTCTTGTTTAACCCTGGCTTGGTTGAAGCAGCAGTCCCATATTCTTTCTTTAGCACTTTCTTCTTTGAAGGGGCCTCATCCTCAGCTGCAACATAATCTTCATCTTCTAAATCTAAAGTTCTCTTCTTCCTTGCTCTAGTAGCTGCCTTGGGCAAGTTACTAGGTGTGCTCCTGTTGCCCTCATCATAGTTGCTGGAGGGACTATGCCCTCACTCAATTGCTCTTGCTCTGTTCTGGCTGTCACTCTAGTCAGACATCTTGCAAGCAAACTGTCAGCAGACCCTGTGAATAGGTTGTAGATGAGGTAGAGTAGATGAGCATCACAAAGTACAGAGGCTTTGCAACACAAATTGAGTCAAAAACTTAGTTTTAGTTCTCTACAGAAATGATCTCGGAGCTACCGAATTGACAAACTCGGTGATATCGAAGCAACACTTGGAACCTAAACTAGTGAACTCGGTCAGACCGAGTCACAGTTCGGTGGCACCGAGATTGCTAGGGTTTCACAGAATCCTGAACTCGGTTACACCGATTTGCAGTTTTCGGTCAGACCAAAAAGCGCATGTGCAATGGCCTAAGCCGAATCGGTGAGACCGATTTCTACGATTCGGTCGGTCCGAGATGAGTTCTGCAGAGAGCTAACCCTAAAATTTTGAATCAAACTAGGCCTAAGGAAGATTTAGCTAGATAGATTGATCTCATTCGTGGGAAGAATCATGGCATTGTCCTTGTGCTAGGAACCGGAGTGAAAATGACAGCACAAGGGGTCAAACACGTACCCTAGTTCGGCGGGTGTTCGCTACGGCCGCGACGGCGGGGTAGATTCCGTCGACGGCGGCAGAAACCAACGGCGGGAGGTCGCTGGCAGCGAGGAGGCGATCCGGACACCCGAGGAGGCACAGCAGGACACACGCGGGCCGAGGGTTTTGAAGTATTTACCAAAATCTCACCTGTGGGTATTTATATCCCGACACTGTCAGTGTGACCGAGTGGAACAACTCGATGGCACCGAGATTCCAGAATCGCAAGCGGTTGCTTCAACTCGGTGTGACCAAAGTGTTCAAATTGGTTGCACCGAGATGAAAACCTAGATCATCTTAGTGAACTTGGTGTGACCAAAATGGATGTCTCGGTCAGACCGAAATGCACAAAGAGGTTTTGGAAGTTTAAGTCTATGACGAATCGGGGACTCCGAGTGCTCCTCACATAGAGTGGTTCGAATCTGACTTGATCAAACTTTGTGATGTAGCATGAATAGAGTTTGAGACAAGAAAAACATAGATAGCTAGAGAAGGTTCTTAGGCATTCTTGTCCATCCACTTGGCAAAAGAAAAAGAGCCAAACAATCGGACAACAAGTGGATGTCCTTGAATGAGTAAAATATGCAACCAACATGCTCAAACAATAAAATAGCAAATGAAATATGTGGCAAAGCATGCACAATCATTCTAGCATCTATCAAACAATTTGCGATGACTAGGTCATCTATATATGAGTATATTGACTTAGGAGTCAAATGAGAACATTTGATCATAGGTCATACTCATCGTTTAAGCACAAGTGGGGTTACCATTTTTACATAAAGCATTGTTGTGTTCACACCGTTAGAGTTGCTTTAGCTCAATTATTAGAGTAAAGCTCCCCCTAGATGTGATATCCCCCCTAAGAGGGATGAACTAACCTTGGGTTTTGTCGATGATGACTTCATGTAGCTGTTGAAGATGTGGATGCTCATTGTTGATGTAGATCTTTCGGAGCTATCCATTTGAGTGAGTTGCACTTTCAATACCTACACGGGTTAGTCCCACAAGGAACAAACAAGGATATCCATAGACATAGAGTGATGCACACACAAGATGATGTCCATGAATGCATTAGGTTAGCTTGTCCCTTGTCTTACCAACAAGAGGTTTTGTGACTCCTTGAACTAGTGCAAGATGTGGAAGTTGATTGCACTTGTCCTTGCCAAAATTATATGAGTGAAGTATATTGGCAGAGTCACCCTCAAGAACTCTCTAGTTCTTCTTCTTTGCGATCCACATCATCTTGATGGGAATCCTTTGGGGTTGTAGTGGAACTTGATGAAGTAGAACTTGATGTAGTCTTGGGAACCCACTTGACCAAGGCCTTGGGAGCTTCTTCAAATGCATCAATCTCTTCTTGAAGCTCGTCCTTGCCTTTTTCCTTGTGGTCTTGTGGTGGAAGATCATCTTGAGCTTGTGTCTCTTGAAAAGAAGTAGGATCATATTTCTCTTGTTGAGGAACAAACTTCGTCTTGGGGTGTTGATATTCTTCCCACTCAACTCCATTGGCATTGAACTTTCGTTCAAAACCAACACCTTGATTCTTCCAGTGCCTTCCTTGCTTGCGTACAATTTCCTCAAATTGCTTACTTTTGGCAAGGCTCTTGTAGACACCTTTCTCTATAATTCCCTTCAATAAGCTATTTTCTTTCTCAAGTGTAACTTGTCTAAGAGAATCATCAGTGGAATCAAGAGAACTACTAGAAGCAACAACATTGGTTTTAGCATGATTATTGTTACTACTAGAAGGAGAATCTTTCTTACTCTTGTTGCTAGATTTTACTTGACGCATGTAAGTATATAAGAGTAAACGCTTGGCAATGTAAGACGAACTTTTCTTGCCAATATCATCATTGATTGCCTTTAAAAACTCATGCTCTTGCTCAAGGTTGAGCTTTTCAAATTGTAACTTCTCATGAGTCTTTAAAAGTTCTCGATTATCTTTCAAGGTAGTTTCATGAGCTAAATTAAGAGTGTTTAGTTCTTTAGTTAGACTCTCAATCTTCTCCTTATCATTGTCATTTGTTTTATCTTGATTAGCATGATTAATTGACATTTCATCATAGTATTCATCACTAGAGTTGTCAATAAGTAAATCATCATCACCTAACAAGTCATCTTCATCACTCGGGGTGTGATACCTTTGGGCCTTTAGCCATGAAGCATCTTCCAATTCCTTCATTTGGTGAGTCAAATATGTCATAGGAGTTGGTTGACACAAGTGCTAGATCGGCAACACCTTCATCTTGAGTATATTCGGAGTTGGAGTGATAACTTCTCTCGGAGTGATGGTCGGAGTCGGAGCTAGATACCCATTCACCAACATGAGCTTGATGTCTTCGCTTTGTGTAGCTCTTGGATGATTTATCCTTCCTTTCCGAATCCTTTCTTCTCTGGGAGGTTCTTCGTTCATAACGATCATCTCTACTCGTTCTCTCTCTTGGTGGCGATCCTTCTCTTCTACTTCTTATTTTAGGTGAATCTTCTCTCCTTTTGTAAGGAGCCGTACACTCATTGGAGTAGTGTCCGAGTTTTCCACAATTGTAGCAATTACGTTCACGTCTCGAAGATCTTTTTTCATTGTAGGACCTTGACTTGGAACTTCTTTCCTTGCTTCTACTCTTGTAGAACTTGTTAAAGTTTTTCACCATTAGGCTCAATTCCTTGTTGAAGGTTTGTTCTCACTTGATGATGTAGGAGCATCACATGAGGCTTTGTAAGCACCACTTGAATTATTGTTAAGCTCTTCCTTATCCTTGAGTGACATCTCATGAGCAACAATTCTTCCAATGACTTCTGTTGGCTTGACATCTTTGTAGTTGGGAATCATTTGGATCAATGTGCACACGGTATCATATTTTCCATCCCAGGCTCTTAGGATCTTCTTGATGATGAATCTATCAGTCATCTCTTCACTTCCTAGGCATGCAATCTCATTTGTGATGAGAGCAAGCCTAGAGTACATTTCAGCGACACCTTCACCATCCTTCATTTTGAACTTGTCAAGTTGACTTCGAAGCACATCCAATTTGGATTCCTTGACGGAGTCGGTACCTTCATGCATATCAATCAAAGTATCCCAAATTTCCTTTGCATTCTCAAGGTGGCTGATTTTGTTGAATTCTTCGGTGCACAATCTTCAACTCTTCCGCGGTAGTTTCACGGTTTCATTCTCTCCCATCGAAGAATTCACCTTGCAAGCCAATACACACAATAACCCAAACAGTGGGGTTATGTCCAAGAATATGCATTTTCATCTTATGCTTCCAACTTGCAAAATTAGTACCATCAAAGTAAGGACCTCTACAGTGGTAGTTTCCGTCGCTAGACGCCATACCCTCCTAGGTTGTGAACTAAGGCTATGATCACCAAAAGCTATGGAAATCAAGGCAAATGGAGACCAAATCTCTGATACCAATTGTAGGATCAAAAGTATGTCTAGCGGTGGGGTGATTAGACTACTTGACCAAAAAAAACGTAACCTTTTCCCAATTTTAGTTCTTGGCAGATTTTAACAATTTAGCACAAGTCAAGCAATCAAGATATGGTTCAAGCAAGTATGCAAAGAGTATATGAGCAGAGGAAAGTAAAGCATGCAACTTGCAAGAAAGTAAAGGGATGGGATTGGAGTATGCAAATGCAACTGGAGACACGGATTGAGGGAGTCCTGGACTAGGGGGTGTCCGGACAGCCGGACTATCATCGTCCGCCGGACTCCAAGACCACGAAGATACAAGATTGAAGACTCCGTCCCGTGTCCGGATGGGACTTTCCTTGGCATGGAAGGCAAGCTTGGCGATACGGATATGTAGATCTCCTACCTTTGTAACCGACTCTGTGTAACCCTAGCCCTCTCCGGTGTCTATATAAACTGGAGGGCTTTCGTCCGTAGGACATAACCTCCATTACAACAATCATACCATAGGCTAGCTTCTAGGGTTTAGCCTCCTTGATCTCGTGGTAGATCCACTCTTGTACTACCCATATCATCAATATTAATCAAGCAGGACGTAGGGTTTTACCTCCATCAAGAGGGCCCGAACCTGGGTAAAACATCGTGTCCCTTGTCTCCTGTTACCATCCGCCTAGACGCACAGTTCGGGACCCCCTACCCGAGATCCGCCGGTTTTGACACTGACATTGGTGCTTTCATTGAGAGTTCCTCTGTGTCGTCGCCGACAGGAAGGATGCCTTCTCCCATCTTCAAAGACGGTATTTTCGCCAAAGGAGCTTTGGCCGCCGGCCAAACTATACGGCTAGGCGGTTTTCTTATGACCGCCTGTCCGGCCACCGCTTCGACAATAACTTCTCAAGTCGTCAAAAGCAATTTTCACGTCAGCTCGGAATTTGCCGAGCGGCTGGATCCAATGGAGCTCTCATCTGCCAACGAACTCTTGGATCGCATCGCCGCCCTGGGAGTCACTACAGACTACAATCAGATTGGGCTTAAAACCGATCTGAGAGAGATTAACTCTCCCCAGGTCACCCACCACGTTGAAGTGGTAGAGGAACAATGCGGCGACTCTTCTCCTGTATTGAAAACTATCCATGTCCGGGCTCCCGAACCCTCCATGCCGGACTCCCGCGGAGGGACGGACTTCGATCAAGCACTGAACTTAAAGTCAGGTGTCGGACCGGACTCGCTGGACAACGTCCAGCAATCCAAGCTTCCGAATTTCGAAACTTCCCGGCCTTCAAGCCTCGAGACGGGTAGGGTTCCGGGCTTAAATCCACCCACCCGCCCAGACATATGCGATCTATCTCTAATCCGGCAAGAGCCTGCTGAAACAGTACATCACTACTGGGCCAGATTCCTCCTGGTCATGGACAGGATAAAGGACTGCCGAGAGGAAAGCGCAATCTCAATTTTTCGCAATAATTGCACGGATAAGGGAATCTTGAACGCCGTCGGCCGTCGTAAAATTACGCGCTTCGCCGACCTAGCGCCCATAGTACGAAAGTACTGTGCGATGGAGAGTTTTCGGAAAACCGAAAATAAGTTTTGGGACAATTCGGCCCCAACCCTAGTCCGCAATAAAAGGGCGCATTACACTCAGGCACCAGATATAAAAACCAAAAAGCAAAAACCCCATAGAGGGCACGGAACCATACTCAAGGGATGGCTTAACGGACCCTGTAAAATTCATAGTACAGTAGGCGCTGTCCCAACTCATAGCCTTCGAGCATGTTGGATATTACGGCAGGTGGCCAAAAGTGGCGAGGAGCTTCTAGCCCCGGAAAACCACTCCAACAATACTGGTACGGTATCAACAGTCTTCGATACTTTCACATCAAATAATATGCGAAAACGAACAATCCGCAGCCTCGCCGAAGTCTACCAAGTAGCAACAACAAATCCATGGAGCGACACAGCCATCACCTTCAACGCCAGCGACGAACCTAAATTCCGAACAGCCCGAGCGCCAGCCGCACTGGTACTTAGTCCAATAGTGGACGGCTTTCGACTTACAAAGGTCCTCATGGATGGCGGCAGCGGATTAAACCTCATCTACAAGGAAACTCTTCAAAAAATGGAAATAGACTGGAGCCACATTGAGCGAAGCAGCACAACCTTCAGAGGAATAATCCCTAGCCGGGAAGCGCGCTGCACCGGAAAAATCACACTCGATGTGGTGTTCGGCTCGCCGGACAATTACAGATCCGAAGAAGTCACGTTCCAAGTGGCCCCGTTCAACAGCGGATATCACGCTATACTAGGACGAGAGGCATTCACAACTTTTCAAGCCGTACCCCATTACGGGTACATGAAGCTCAAAATGCCCGGGCCCGGCGGAATAATCACTCTCGTTAGTGATCCAGACATAGCACTTCGTGCCGAAAACAAGACAGCCGCATTAGCCCTGGAGGCACTATCCGAAGCCTTAGCGACAGAAGAACTCACCGCGCTGCGCTCTACGGTGAACAGGAACGATGTGATACTCGACAAGAGATCCAAGTCCACCTCCTTTAAACCAGCGGACGAAATAGTAAAATTCCAGGTCCATCCAACGGACCCAACAAAGACGGCCTCCATCGGGGCACAATTGAACCCTGATGTAGACGCCGCACTGCGAGAATTCCTTCGGGAAAATTGGGACATTTTCGCCTGGCACCCTTCGGATATGCCCGGAATCCCACGCAGATCGGCAAAACAGTTGAGGCATACGTAGACGACGTAGTCGTCAAAACCAAACATGTCGAAACTCTAGTAGACGACTTGAGGCTCACATTCGACAACCTCAGAGCATATGACATCAAGATGAATCCGGAAAAATGCGTCTTCGGCGTACCAGCCGGAAAGCTACTGGGCTTCATTGTATCCGGTAGAGGGATTGAAGCAAACCAAGCCAAGATCCGAGCTCTGTCACAGCTAGATATCCCAAAAGACCTCAAGCAAATACAAAAATTGACTGGATGCGTGGCGGCTCTAAGCCGCTTTATCTCCCGTCTAGGAGAAAAGGCATTGCCCCTCTACCGCCTCCTCAGGCGCACTGAACACCTCGAGTGGACGGACGCCGCCACTGCCGGACTCGAAGAAATAAAATCCATATTGGCAACAAATCCGGTCCTGGCTGCGCCCAACCTGGGCGAACCAATGTTGTTATACATCGCAGCAACACATCAAGTTGTAAGCGCGGTACTCGTCGTCGAACGAGAGACAGAAGGGCATAAATTCCCTCTTCAAAAACCAGTGTACTACGTATCCACTGTGTTAACCCCCTGCAAGTCCTATTACCCGCACTACCAAAAGATAGCATATGCGGTGTTCATGGCATCCCGGAAGCTCAGACACTACTTTCAAGAGTGTTCGATAACAGTGGCCTCCGAAGTACCACTCAATGACATTATAAACAACCGCGACGCAACGGGCAGGATTGCAAAATGGGCCATTGAGCTCTTACCATTCGATATAACTTACAAACCTCGGCGAGCTATAAAGTCACAAGTTTTGGCTGACTTTGTCGCTGAATGGACCGAAGCCGAACTCCCTAAAGAGTACGGCGCATACTCCAATTGGACTATGCACTTCGACGGCTCTAAAATGTTGGCCGGACTGGGGGCTGGCGTCGTATTGACGTCCCCAACCGGGGATACAGTCCAATACGTACTTCAAATAATGTACACGGACTCCAACAACGCAGCCGAATACGAGGCCCTTTTGCATGGTCTCCGGATGGCAATCTCCATGGGCATTCAACGCCTAGAGGTGCGCGGGGACTCAAACCTCGCAATATCCCAAATAAATGGAGACTTCGACGCCAAGGATCCGAAAATGGTAGCATATCGCAACGCTATCCTAAAAATGTCAGCTCGGTTTGAAGGACTCGAATTCCATCACGTAGCCCGAGATAATAACCAAGCAGCCGACGTACTGGCACGCATCGGCGCAAAACGTGATGCTGTCCCTCCAAACATCTTCCTGGAACGGCTCTTCAAGCCATCCGTACTATGGGAAGAGGATTCCGGAAATGACAAACCGGAAAAAACCACGCCACCCGGTAATTCAGCCGATGACATAAAAGCTTCAGCCCACGACATAATGGCAGTAATCGCCCCGTGGACAGAACCATTCCTAGCCTACTTGCTGAGGCAGGAACTTCCCGAAGACCAAAATGAGGCCCGCTGCATAATCCGGTGATCTAAAGCCTACAAGGTCCATGAGGGAGAACTTTATAAGAAAAGCACAACCGGAGTCCTTCAAAGGTGTATCTCCGAAGAGGAAGGGCGAAACCTCCTAGCAGAAATTCATGCCGGATTAGGCGGACACCACGCAGCAGCTCGGGCCCTCGTAGGAAAGGCATTCCGTACAGGGTTTTATTGGCCGACGGCCCGGGCAGATGCTCAGGACTTAGTCCAAAGATGCGTCGATTGTCAGCTCTTTGCTAATCAGAGCCATATGCCACCCACCGCCCTCAAAACCATACCCATTACCTGGCCGTTCGCGGTCTGGGGGCTTGACATGGTTGGACCCCTCAAAGGGGCAACCCACAAGCAAAGGTACCTATTGGTCATGGTGGACAAATTCACCAAATGGATAGAGGCCAAACCAGTCAAAACGGCAGAGTCCGGACCAGTGATAGATTTTATCTCTGGGGTAGTACACCGTTTTGGTGTCCCCCACAGCATCATCACCGATAACGGCACGAATTTTACAGCCGACGAGGTTAAATCATGGTGCAAAAATATGGGCATTAAGCCTGATTACGCTTCAGACTATCACCCTCAAACCAATGGTCAAGTGGAACGAGCAAATGGTCTAATAATGAGCGACATCAAACCGAGACTAGTGCGGTCACTTACGAAATCTAACACGCACTGGGTAGAGGAGCTCGACTCCGTACTCTGGGGGCTGCGGACAACACCCAACCGTACTACCGGATTCACACCATTTTTTATGGTATACGGCGCAGAGGCAGTTCTGCCCTGCGACATCATTCATGACTCACCTCGAGTGCGCATGTACGAAGAAAGGGAAGCCGAGATGGATCGGCAGGACAGCTTAGACGCATTGGAGGAAGAACGCGACGTCGCCAAGGCTCGCTCCGCATTCTATCAGCAGCAGGCTCGAAGATATCAAAGCAGGGAAGTACGGGCCAAGACTTACAACGTTGGCGAACTAGTTCTACGCCTGCCGGACAAGAAAAAGGACAAGCTCAAGCCCAAATGGGAGGGCCCTTTCATTATCGATCAAGTCCTAACCGGCGGAGTGTACCGTCTACAAAATGCATCGGACAACCGACTCGATCCGAACCCATGGAACGCAGACCGCCTCCGAAGATTCTATGCCTAGCGCTGGACTAAGAGTTCGTCCCCTTCCCAAGTCGAAATTTTTACACTTCAGCTGTCTTTTTGTTTCTCTTTCTTCCCTTAACACTTTTCCTAAAACGCCCTCAAGGGCCCACTTGCGCATTGTTCGCACATACTTGATGTGCCATCCGCACTCATTATACCTGGGGGCTTCTTTTCCAGAAGCTCAATTATAAGGGCTTCATGCCCAACACATGTGTCAAGCTTCCACATGTACCTTTTACTCACCATTATATGCATCGATATGACTTAAGTTTTGGCCAAGCTGGGTTGCCTGGCTCCTGTGCTTACCCCTACGTTCCTGATTGTTCGGCTAGGAGGTAAAGGGAGCACCTCTGCGATTGTTACTGCCGGGTCAGCCGGATGTGTACCTCAGACTGGGTGAAGCCGAAAGCTAGCGTTCTTAAGGGAATATTCGTTCAGTGACGTGAAAGATGATTTTTTTTACCTATTTATTTATCTGCCCCCAGATGTTTTTCTGCTTTTTACGCAGTCCGGACATGCACCTTAGGGCATGCCTCCTAGGGAAAGGAACCCTTAACGGAACTATTCTCCCTGGAAGATGTTTGTTACTAACCATGTAATATAACATAACTAGTTGGGCACTTGTCTGATAAAGCACTAATGACCCCTACGCCTGGTCTCCATGCATACCCCAGTTGTTTCTTAACCGAGAAGGTATTCGGACACACTCCAGACTCTAGGGTCCCGAGGTTGAAGCAAAAAGGTCGGCAAAGACAAACGATCTACAATCCGGCTAGAAGGCATTTCACATCTCATTTTAAGAATACATTGTCAAATTTACTGACTGTATTCCTCCTCAATCCCGTCTAACAGGCTGTCTAATTTACAGTCCCGTTGGGAAAATTTAGCGGCCAACTCTACCTGGCCGTATACTAAACTCACAGGGATCTCCTTCCCATCGGGCCCCACAGGTCCGACTTCGGTCATGTGGTTGGGATCCGCCTTCTTGTACCGTGTCTTCATCATGGCCCAAGCCTCCCTGGCACCTTGGCGGCAGGCCGAAATCTTCCACAAACGGAAGCGCTGCCGCATTCCCTGAAGCTTCTCCGTAAGCTCCCCAAGGCCTTCGGGCAGGGAAAGGGCCGGCCATAAAGCCTGAACGGCGCCGCTCATCGCCTGCCGAACTCGTTCGAGCAGACGCAATAGCTCGGGAAGCTGATCACCCGTCGATACGGGCATCTCCTCTGCAGGGCGACCTGTGAGTATACCTACAGACACATTTTGTCAATTGCCTTCCTCGCCGGACTCTTCTTTTCAAAGGAGTTCGCTTAAGCACTTACTATAGATGCCGCGACGAAGCCGCTGATTCTCCTTAACGGAGCCGGACAGCTCGGCCCGAACACCTTTCAGCTCTTCCCCAAGCTTGGCGTGGGCATCCTGGAGCTTGCTCCTCTCTTGCTGCACCCTATTCAGCACCCTCTCGCCGGCCTTCAGCTGGCATAGTAATTCTTGCCTGTCCGGATCTTGTCCGGCGGCACCTGCAATGTCATTATTAGACTTGCGCGCACGCCGCATAGCGCTTATATTTATCAATAAAAATGTGTTACCAGGGGGGGTGTCGGTGTCAAAACCGGCGGATCTCGGGTAGGGGGTCCCGAACTGTGCGTCTAGGCGGATGGTAACAGGAGACAAGGGACACGATGTTTTACCCAGGTTCGGGCCCTCTCGATGGAGGTAAAACCCTACGTCCTGCTTGATTAATATTGATGATATGGGTAGTACAAGAGTGGATCTACCACGAGATCAAGGAGGCTAAAACCCTAAAGCTAGCCTATGGTATGATTGTTGTAATGTATGTTGTGTCCTACGGACTAAAGCCCTCCGGTTTATATAGACACCGGAGGAGGCTAGGGTTACACAGAGTCGGTTACAAAGGTAGGAGATCTACATATCCGTATCGCCAAGCTTGCCTTCCACGCCAAGGAAAGTCCCATCCGGACACGGGACGGAGTCTTCAATCTTGCATCTTCGTAGTCTTGGAGTCCGGCGGACGATGATAGTCCGGCTGTCCGGACACCCCCTAGTCCAGGACTCCCTCAGTAGCCCCTGAACCAGGCTTCAATGACGATAAGTCCGGCGCGCATAATGTTCGGCATTGCAAGGCGGGTTCCTCCCTTGAATAATCCAGAGAAGATCATGAACACCAGGATAGTGTGCGGCTCTGCAAAATAAATTCCACATTCCACCGTACAGAGAATAAAATGTACACAAGTTCAATCTGCTGACGTATTATGCGGCATGACATCACACCGCTACCAAGCCTTTTTTTGAATCGTTTTTTATTATACCACCTCAGCACATTTAGCGAAGCGGTTTCCTTGGCACGTCCTGTCGAAGCAGAGATCGTGTTCCCCTTATTCCGGGATTCTCATCAATACGAGCGTGGGTAAGCCAACCGTGCCCGTCGCCACGCCTCCTCTATCGAAGGCGAATCCCGAACGGTCACGGAGACGGCTCTTGGTATTTTTCCCCTTTATAAGAGGACCAAGGCTCGTTTCTTTTCTTCAATCTTCCATCGAATCTCCTCCTTGCTCCAAGTTCCAACACCCAGAGCCCCAGATTCGAGCGCTTCGGATCTTCAACCATGTCCGGCTCCGACCTCCAGGGTCGGTGGACGCCCTCCTCCGTCATGGAGGAGGACGTGCTAAAGCTGCGTGAGGCCAAGTACCTTTCCTATGAGATTTCGCACAGGTTGCCCGCCCAAGGGCAGGCCGTGCCCACTCCCGAGCCCGGTGAGTACGTCGTCTTCGTATCCCACCTCCGTCGGGGTTTAGGCTTCCCGACGGACCCCTTCGTGAGAGGGCTCATGTTCTACTACGGGCTGGATTTTCACGACTTGGCCCCGGAGTCCATCCTCCATATTTCCGCATTCATTATTGTCTGCGAAGCCTTCCTCCGCGTCACCCCCACTTCGGCCTGTGGCTGAAGACCTTCAATGTGGAGCCGAAGATGATCGGGGGACGTCAAGCGGAGTGCGGCGGGGCGGCCATAAGCAGAAGGGCCGATGCCCCATGGCCCGAGGGCTCCTTCCAAGAGGAGCTCGGCTTGTGGCAGCAGGAGTGGTTTTATATCACCGCTCCGGAGGGTAGCAAGCAAAAGCCGCCACCTTCATTTCGCCCGGGACCTCCACGCCGACTGATGTCGTGGGTCAACCAAGGGCTCAATTGGGGGCCGTCCGAAGACGTGCCTTCATTGCAGGGCCGGATTAGAGACCTCCAGGCGAGGGAGATCAATCTGGTTGTGGTGATGCAGGTTATGCTAATCAGGCGTCTTCTGCCCCGCAAGCGCCGTCCTCTCCGATTATGGGAGTTCAATCCGCAGGAACCACGAATTCTCCAACACTTCATGGGTACGACACCGGTGGAGATGTACAAGTTGTTCTTCGGACCGCAGGTGGCGTGTCCGGAATTGACCGAGGACGCAGGCCTAAGCTGCAATCGCCCGGATACTCAGGCAAATAGCTCAGAGTCCGGACGTTCCGTTTATCTGCCTTTCTTGAGTTCGCTTCCTGACCCATTACTCTTCATCAGGAGTGGGTAGCGTGATCGAAGCTGATAAGGTGTCCGGCCCCCCTCCCAGAGACCGCATTGGAGCCCGTGCTGGTCAGAATGTTGGAGGTCGCGCCTGAAGAAAGGGGCGATGGGGAAAATAGAAGAGTTAATACCTCGCCCAAGGGGGCGCCTGAAGAGGGGGGGATCGAAAATCCCTCCTTCCAGGGGGAGAAGAGGACCGCCTCCGAAGACCTGGAGGCCAAAGCCTCTAAGCGGGAGAAGAAATCTCCACCGGAGGGTCCTGCGTCCGGGGAGAACCCGGACATACAATCGTCTCTAAAGGATCAGCTCTCCAGCGAGCCGTGAGTAGGGAAGGGGGAGTTCATTAATAAGAAAATACCTCCATTTGTGCTTCTGTGGATAACCGAAGTTTTGCTTTACAGTTCGGATTTGCGGACTTCTCAGATGAGTTCGTCTTCGGGGGATCTTCGTCCGGAGATGATGGAGAGCGAAACGCCTCCGACTGCTGCGTCGCCGGACAGGGCAGACGAGCCTAAAGTATCGTCACGGAGGGTGTCCCAGAGCCCGGTGGAACCGAAGAGTTCGGCGCCGACTAGTGTCCGGCCGGGGGAGCTGAAGAGCCTGCTTGAGAGGGCGTCCATCTCAGAAGATCACCGTGCTTTGATGGGTATGGTGATCGGAAGGATTTCGTCCGCCGAAAGCGGATTGCATAATGCCGCCAGGAGTTTGCTGGCGGGATTTGAGGTACGCAATAATGACGCACCATTTTGACAGTTTTGCACATAGAAGTACGCCCTGTATAGATAGTAGCCCCTGAAACTCGGCAGGTTGTCGAAAGCGACAGCGTGCCGAGGATCAAAATCGCAGGTATTGAATGTTATCCTTCCTATGTAGGTGGCGGATAGTCCAGGGGCTAGCCGGACTAGTGGAGTTGTCGAGTTAATGCGGCAACTTGATGTGGCGGATGCGGACATCGCGCTTATCAACCGGCGACTTGACGAGTCGCAAGGTAAATGAATTCTCCGCAGTCTCTTATTTGAGGGAGCCAAAGCCCGCCTCTTATAATGTATATGCTGTGATACAGACGGTGCTGCTGCTGTGGAGAGCCTTCGGGCTGAACTTGCTCAAGCTAAGGAGCAAGCCTGAAGGAGTGATGCGGCTGCCTCGAGGGCGGCCGAGGAATTGAAAGCCGAAAAGGCTGCACAGTGCCTAAGCAGGGAAAAGATGGCCGAATTGGCCGTGAAATTAAAAGATGCTGCCGACCGCCATGAGGCTCTTGAAAAGGAGCGCTTATCGGAGCAGGAAAACCTGGGGAAAGCCACCGCCGAGGCCAAAGATGCCCGTTCTGCAATGCGGGCTATGAAGGAGGAGCTGCACCAGGCCGGAGATATTGTGGCTGGCAAGCCGTTTCTGCTGCGTCGCCGGTTTATGGATCAAAAATATGCCCAACTTGGCCAGCTGTGGGGTCCAGAGGATCCATATAGGGACTTAGCGGCAAGTGCGGCTGATGCCGTTGACCACTTCCGGAGCCAGAAGGATCACAGGACGGAAGAGCTATTTTGGTCTCAATTCCATAGTCCGGATCATTCACTTCCGTTGACCGATTGGTTGGCCGAGTGGGCTGAGCTAAATAGATTGTCCGGACTTGCCATGACTGATATCGTGGCTCATGTCTGGCCAGAGAGGCCCAAGGCGACGAGCTATTTCGGCTTATTGCAGCAATTTCTTGGAGCGGTGCCGCATATCAAGGAGATGAAGCGGTCGGCCTGCATAGAAGGCGTGCGGATGGCCCTTGCCCGTGTGAAGACACATTGGAGAGAGATGGATGCCACCGCTATTGCCGCCCAGGGTTCGGACGAAAGCCGGTTACCCGCCGAGCACTATTTTGGGGAAGTTATGTGTGGCGCTCGTGTAATAGAGTCGCAGTGCTCAAAAAATGTTACGTTCAAATGAACGTTTTTATCTTGTAAGACAATGATTATAATGTAACCACTTTTTATACTTGTGTGTCCCAAGTATTAAAATATCTCCTATGCGACCGTTTATGTATACATTTGTATAACCTGAAAGATTGCAGTCTTCGGCTTCAGCCCCCACGCACAAGGTGCGGGGGTGTTCGCAAAAATAGCGCGTTTTCACACTTAATCCGACGTCTCGGTCCTGTTAAGGAGGTGGTAGCGTAGCAAACGAGGCAATCCGGACTATGATGCTTTATCACTTTCACTTAGCTAGTGGAGTTCGAGGGTGGGGCTACAATATAGCCCCTTGGGGCACCGCGCTTTTCCGAATTCGGGGTGCGTGTGTGCCTGACCGGGAAACGGTCCTTCGTCAAAGCAGGGAATTCTAAACATTCCGGTAGTCGATCGAGTGGTTGACCAGTCTCTCGCTGTATCATGACAGTCAGTTTTTGGCTTTCTCTACTGAGGTGCTCGCCCAGCCGAACTGGGGCACAATCGCAGTAGTTCTCCTGGTGCCACGTTAGCCGATGATACGGAACATAAGGCAGCAAAACACAGGAGCCGGGCAAACCCAACATTTGACCAAAGACATGATTCGAAGCTGATGCATATAAGGCCTAACTCGAGACGCCGAACACTCCCTGAGGTGTTCGGTCTTTGTAATAATGGGCAGAACAATGCCCTGAGCCCCTAGTGTCCAGGTACGGGCATGGTCTTCCGACGCCGCCGATGCCAAAACGTCAGGCTCCGCTTTGGTTATAGTGAGAAACCAGGGGATTATAACAACAAGAGACAGTAAAAAGGTTTACGCAGGGTCTTAATCTGAAAAGAATCCTCGTGACGGGTCCCTACTGCACGTCTGCGCCTGTGTCTCTGTTGTGTCGTTATCCTGGACGGGTGTGCACGTTGTTCATCTATAAAAAGAGAGGAACTTAGTTTGAAAGGAACTTGTGCAAAAAAATATTTATGAAGGAAGAAATATAAGTAAGTAAAGCGGAGTCTGTGTGAGCTCGCTGTTGCTTTTGCGCGCAGCCCCTTGTGAAGGGGTGTGCGGCTAGGGAGCCCCTAGCTTATTTATGCCGGACTCGTCTAACCGTGTCCGGGGTCTTTAAATGACCCTCGCACTGAAATGATGCCACGTGGACCGGGCATCTTAAGTGTAAGAGATGCGTAATGTGGTATGGCGTTGAAGCGGACAAAAGCTTCTCGTCTCAAGAGTGCTTGATAGCTACTTTTAAATGGGACGATATGAAAGATTAGTTTTTCGCGTCGAAAGTTGTTCGGCAATCGGAACATAACTTCTAGTAATAGGGAGCCTGCGCACTTGGCATAAGGGCCTGGCGTCACTCCTTTAAAGGAAGTGCGGCTGTGTCGAATTTTAGTAAGGTCTATCCCCAACTTGCGGATTGTGTTTGAATACAGCAGGTTTAAGTCGCTGCCTCCGTCCATCAGGACTTGTTCAAATTGTAGTCCGTCGATTATGGGATCCAATATCAGGGCAGTCCATCCTGCATTTTGAACGCTTCTGGAATAATACAGGTGGTCGAAAGTGATTGGTTTTGATGTCCAATCTCTATGTTCTGCTGGGTTGGACCATGCGAGACCCATTTTAACGGGTGCTGCACTGGTTTTCCGTATTATCACATGAAGTGAATTTACTGTTTTGACCTCTTGTGGGAAATTCTTTTGTTTTCCGGTGCTCTGCTGGTGGGGTTTGTCATCTTCGCTTGACGCGTCGAGCCCCTTGTGTTCGGCGTTTAGTCGGCCGGACTGTTTGAAAACCCAACAATCTCGATGGGTGTGGTTTGCAGGCCTTCCGGGGGTACTGTGGATTTGACATATCCGACCCAAAATCTTGTTTAAGTTGGATAGCTCATCGCTGTCATCCTTAAGAGGCGGTGTTTTGTTGTTTGGCCGCGAGCTTTTGAATCCGGCGTTGACTGCCGTGCTCTTTGGGCTTTTCTCTTTATTCTGGCGCTGCTCTTTTCTGCACCGTGATTTTCCGTTTCCATCTCTGATCTCGGATGTACTTGGGTCGCTGGTGCTGCATCTTGCTAGCCAGCTATCCTCTCCCGCACAGAAGCGGGTCATGAGGCTTGTTAGCGCGGACATTGTCCTCGGCTTCTCTTGGCCGAGGTGTCTGGCGAGCCATTCGTCTCGGACGTTGTGTTTTAAAAGCTGCTAAGGCTTCGGCATCCGGACAGTCGACTATTTGGTTCTTTTTGGTGAGGAACCTATTCCAGAATTTGCGCGCTGACTCTCTGGGCTGTTGAGTTATATGACTTAGATCATCTGCATCCGGAGGGCGGACATAAGTCCCTTGAAAATTTGCTCTAAACGCGTCCTCGAGCTCTTCCCAACTTCCAACAGTGTTTTCTGGGAGGCTTTTGAGCCAATGACGAGCTGGCCCTTTGAGCTTGAGGGGTAGGTATTTTATGACATGGAGATCATCTCCTCTAGCCATGTGTATGTGTAGTATATAATCTTCTATCCAGACTCCAGGGTTTGTTGTCCCGTCGTAGGCCTCTATGTTCATAGGTTTAAATCCTGCTGGGAATTCATGATCCAGCACCTCGTTGGTGAAACATAGTGGGTGTGCGGCGCCCCTGTATTTGGGTGCTCCGCTGTCTTGGGACACTTGTCGTGTTGCATTGTTTCCTGGGGCCCCCTTCTTTGGCCCGTAAATGGACCTGGCGGGGCCATCTGTCTTTCCAGGGTCGCTAGTCGGCTTATGTGCGGCGCCGCTTTCAGATTTTGGCCTGTTATCTGGCCGTCTATCCAACCAGGCGGCCTCTTTGTTGTTTGACTGTGGGGGCTCTATGGCCTCCTCATCAAATTCTGGCAGTAGCTTGCGCTTCGAGTAGCTCTTTGATTGATGGCCATTGCCGTATTTGTCTGTGGTTTTGAGCACTTTGCTCCACCTCATTCTAAGTGTATCTTCCGCTGTTTTGAGCTTCCGTTTTTCCTTTTTCAAATTTCTTGCGGTGGCGACGGGTCTTCTCTGAAGGTTTTTATTATTCGGCGGTATGTCCGGCGTGAGGTCGCCTGGACTGTTGTTTTCGTGGGGCCTGGATTGATTATCCGACTCGTCTTGTTTGGACGGTTGCTTGGATGCGTGTTCGTCGTCCGCTGGTTTGCCCTGCTGTATTGCTGGGTCATTAGGAGCGCTGTTGTTGTCGAGGCGGGACTTAGTGTGGTGTCTGCGTCGCCGTTTTGGTTGTTTGTCGGCGGGGTTATCTTCTGCCACGCCCCGTTGGTCCTCGTTATCGCTTCCTTTTGGGATATCCACCATGTATACGTCGTATGACGAGGTGGTCTTCCCTTGCCTTGTAGGCGCTGTTTCCTGTTCATCTCCGGCATCGTCGTCAATACCGTCGATGTCTTCGGAGTCATAGTTTAGCATGTCGGTTGAATCGTCGACAGTGGCTACAAAGTGGGTGGTGGGTGGGCTCTGAATTTCTTCGTCGTCCGTATCCCAACCATCCTGGCCATAGTCCGGCCAGGACTCTCCGGATAGCGAGAGATGCTTTAGCAAATTTAGGATGTCGCCGAAGGGCGAGTGTTGGAAGATGTCCGTGGCGGTGAATTCCATAACCGGCGCCCAATCAGATTCGATTGGCAGGGGCGCGTGAGGTCCGGAGTACGGCAAGGAGTCCAACACCTCGGAGTCACGAGCTTCGCGAGGGACAAGGGTAGTGTTCGGCTCCATCGCCGTGGGACTTGGAGCACCCGAGGTGGTGTCCAACCACCGGTCCTCGATCTGGGCGATCGGCTCCGGTCTAAGGGCCGGAGCGGATTCTTGTGCGGCCACCAAGGCACTGTTCGGCGGCAGAGCGAGATCGTGCCCATTGTAACAGTGCGGCGCGCTTGGCTGTGGCTCGAGCCCGTCGAAGATCAAGTCTCCGCGGACGTCGGCCGTGAAGTTTAGGCTTCCGAATCTGACCTGATGGCCAGGGGCGTAGCTTTCGATCTGCTCCAGATGGCCAAGTGAATTAGCCCGCAGTGCGAAGCCGCCGAATACGAAGATCTGTCCGGGGAGAAAAGTCTCACCCTGGACAACGTTGTTGGTTGAAGATGCCATCGAGCCTATTGGTGACGACACAGAGGAACTCTCAATGAAAGCACCAATGTCGGTGTCAAAACCGGCGGATCTCGGGTAGGGGGTCCCGAACTGTGCGTCTAGGCGGATGGTAACAGGAGACAAGGGACACGATGTTTTACCCAGGTTCGGGCCCTCTCGATGGAGGTAAAACCCTACGTCCTGCTTGATTAATATTGATGATATGGGTAGTAAAAGAGTGGATCTACCACGAGATCAGGGAGGCTAAAACCCTAAAGCTAGCCTATGGTATGATTGTTGTAATGTATGTTGTGTCCTATGGACTAAAGCTCTCCGGTTTATATAGACACCGGAGGAGGCTAGGGTTACACAGAGTCGGTTACAAAGGTAGGAGATCTACATATCCGTATCGCCAAGCTTGCCTTCCACGCCAAGGAAAGTCCCATCCGGACACGGGACGGAGTCTTCAATCTTGCATCTTCGTAGTCTTGGAGTCCGGCGGACGATGATAGTCCGGCTGTCCGGACACCCCCTAGTCCAGGACTCCCTCAGGGGGTCTCTGTGTTTCCTTCTGCAGCAGCAAGTGCGGCCTCAAGTTGGGTCTTGCATTCTTGCAGCTCCTAAGACAGTTGGGTATTCTTCTCAGTAAGATCCTGCGTTTCAAATGATCCTTAAATCAGTTAGCATAACTGCTTTAAGTCTCGGGGGCTACTGGCATATATAACTATTAAATTCTCTTACCCGTATGTCTTTTACATATTGCTCCGTGGCTCTGGTAAAACCATCTTGAGCAGCACGGAGGTGCGCCCCCCCCCCCCCCCCCCCGCGTTAATGGCATTCAACGCCTGAGGGGAGAAGCACGCGTCACGAAATACTGTCCGGCGGCGCCTATGGTTCATGGCGCTCTCCACCTCAGACTTGGTGGCGGACAGTCTGTCGGCATCCTCCGTTGGAGGAGTATCCAGCCCGCGCCTTGCGCTCGCCTCCCCCTCCAGACCGGGCGCTGGAGCCTGGCTGGTAGAAGTTGGATTGGCAACCTCCACGCCCGCAGTTCGGCGGGTGCTTTTTCTCCTACAAAGATCATGAGCACTTAAAACGCTTCCTAGGAACGTTGCTCCGAATAAAATAATTGCGAGCTATACCTCTGCGGCGACGTTTCAGTCCGCGCTGCGCTCCTCTTTCTCCTACTGGTCCAGACTGGCCTTTGTTGGTCAGCCGCCGCGGGCTCGGCTTCCCGCCTTGAAGGCGCTTCCTGCAAAACACCATCGTATGCGAAGGTCAGAAATGAGCAAGGAAGAAACAATGGTGTCGGGACTTCGGTCACAATCACCTGGGAAGCCGGACACAATCCGGGGTAGTCTGCCATGATGGCGACTAAAGCATTATCCATGCTAAGCTGGTGGAACACCCCATCGATTAGCTCCACCTTTATGTCCGGATCCTCTTCGGAGGCCGGATCCTGGGATCTCTCTGGATCCTCGGGTTGCGGAGCTGGACTTACCATGTCCTCCATGATCCGGCGCAGTTCCTGCGTCGAAGACATAGTATGAGGAGCTTAAACTTCGAAAACATGGGTCGGGCCCTTAAAGTGTTCGCTTACCCAACACCGAGGGTTATTCATGGAGAACCCGTTCAGCGGGTTCGTCTGGAGAAAGTCCTCCTTCTCCCCCTTGTACAAGCCGGACAGGATCATCACCAGATCCTCAGCCGAATCTGGTCCTTTGCGGCCATGACGGGTGGCGTCGTCTTCCCCGTTGAAATCCCACATGGGGTGGCCCCTGTATTGTAGTGGCTGGACCCCCCGCGTAATGCATGTTGCCATGACTCCAATCATGGTCAACCCGGAATGGGCCAGTAACCTTATCCGGCCGATCAGATAATGGACGCTCTTGTCTTCCTCCAGTTGGGGGCTCCGCGGGCGCCAACTAAGGCGTTTCTTCAGAGGAGCAGTGCTGAACTCCGGGAAGCCGATCCGAACAGGGTTTGGCAGCAGAGCGTCTTCCATGTAAAACCATTCCGAAGGCCAGTCTTCGGACACCTTCTTAGGGGTTCCGGATGGATATCCGGTCCCGGCTATACGCCATATTTCGGCGCCGCCCACTTGGTATATGGACCCACCGTGAGAACGGGGTACGAGGCAGAACAACCTCTTCCACAGTGCGAAATGGGGCTCGATGCCCAGAAATAGCTCGCAAAGAGCTACGTAACCCGCGATATGCAGGATAGAGGCGGGCGTAAGGTGATGGAGCTGGAGTCCGTAGAACTCCAGGAGCCCACAGAGGAACAGATGTATAGGAAATCCGAGTCCCCTTATCAGGTAGGGGACGAAGCATACCCGCTCCCCTTTGTTGGGACTTGGGGTAGCCTCCGCTTGCTTCCCACCTTGGTAGGTGGCCAACCCGGCTCGAACCGGGACCATGAAGGCCGGAGGGAGATATCCCTTTGCTTGAAGCGCCACCAGCTCGTTGTGCGGGACGGAACATCTCCTCCAATCTCCTGGCAGAGGGCTGGGAGCGCGAGAAGAGGAGCCACGTCGATGGTCCATGATGGAATGGATTTTTGGTCAGAGGCGCTCCGATGAGGACTCGTGGAAGGAAGATGGTGTGATTTGGATCTGGATTCTTACCTCTCTTATAGGCAGATTATTTGTGCAGCTAGGGGGTAAAACATTAAAGATACCCTGGCTTTTCGCATTCGTGCGACGCGTGGAAGAAGGTCATTATTGGGCATAGAAGCCAAGAAGCGCAACATTGATAAGGAAGCTGGACACTGTTCGGCAGGAACATGGAGTTTAAAGGAAAACCCGCCTTGCAGCGCCGAAGATTATATACGCGCCGGACTTATCGTCATTGAAGCCTGGTTCGGGGGCTACTGAGGGAGTCCTGGACTAGGGGGTGTCCGGACAGCCGGACTATCATCGTCCGCCGGACTCCAAGACCACGAAGATACAAGATTGAAGACTCTGTCCCGTGTCCGGATGGGACTTTCCTTGGCGTGGAAGGCAAGCTTGGCGATACGGATATGTAGATCTCCTACCTTTGTAACCGACTCTGTTTAACCCTAGCCCTCTCCGGTGTCTATATAAACCGGAGGGCTTTAGTCCGTAGGACATAACCTCCATTACAACAATCATACCATAGGCTAGCTTCTAGGGTTTAGCCTCCTTGATCTCGTGGTAGATCCACTCTTGTACTACCCATATCATCAATATTAATCAAGCAGGACGTAGGGTTTTACCTCCATCAAGAGGGACCGAACCTGGGTAAAACATCGTGTCCCTTGTCTCCTGTTACCATCCGCCTAGACACACAGTTCGGGACCCCCTACCCGAGATCCGCCGGTTTTGACACCGACACGGATGTTTTTGGCGTGGTTCCGATAGTTGGTGCTATCGTACATCCACGTTGATGGAGACTTCAACCCATGAAGGGTAACAGTTGTGCGAGTCCACGGAGGGCTCCACCCACGAAGGGTCCACGAAGAAGCAACCTTGTCTATCCCACCATGGCCATCTCCCACGAAGGACTTGCCTCACTAGGGTAGATCTTCACGAAGTAGGCGATCTCCTTGCCCTTACAAACTCCTCGGTTCACTCCACAATCTAGTTGGAGGCTCCCAAGTGACACCTAACCAATCTAGGAGACACCACTCTCCAAAAGGTAATAGATGGTGTGTTGATGATGAACTCCTTGCTCTTGTGCTTCAAATGATAGTCTCCCCAACACTCAACTCTCTCTCATAGGATTGGATTTGGTGGAAAGATGATTTGAGTGGAAAGCAACTTGGGGAAGGCTAGAGATCAAGATTCATATGGTTGGATTGGAACATATTGGCCTCAACACATGAGTAGGTGGTTCTCTCTCAGAAAATGAATGGTGGAAGTGTAGGCATGTTCTGATGGCTTTTCTCACGAATGAGGAGAGGGTGGAGGGGTATATATATAGCCTCCACACAAAATCTAACCGTTACACACAATTCACCAAACTCGGTGGGACCGAATCAGAACACTCGATCGAACCGATTTAGTTCATAATGTGACCATTAGGTATTTCGGTGGGACCGACACATCAACTCGGTGGGACCGATATCATTAGCGTTAGGGCATAATGTAATCTTGGTTTGACTGATTACACAAACTCGGTTGGACCGACTTTGGTAATAAGCTAACCAGTGAGTTGGTCAGGCAAACTCGGTGGGACCGGTTCACTCATCTCAATGGGACCGAAGTGTTACGAAAAGGAAACAGGGAGTTTGCATTGCAGACTCGGTGGGACCGATCGCTCATCTTGGTTTGACCGAAATGTTACGAAGGGAAACAAAGAGTTTGCAATCCCATCTCGGTGAGACCGAGATCCTTATCGGTGAGACCGAAGTGACTAGGGTTTCTGGCAGTGGCTATGTCAAATGAACTCGGTGGCGCCGGATGGATCAAATCGGTGGGGCTGAGTTTGACTTTTGGTTTGGGACATATGTGGATACGAGAAAGTGGTTGAGGGCTTTGGAGCATATCACTAAGCATTTTGAGCAAGCAAGCCATTAAGCAACACCTCATCCCCTTTTAATAGTATTGGCTTTCCTATAGACTCAATGTGATCTTGGATCACTAAAATAGAAAATGTAGAGTCTTGAACTTTAGAGCTTGAGCCAAAATTTTGTCCATAACATTTTCAGGGTTCCACATTCCTAATCCATGCCATGCCAATCATTGAACTTTCCTGAAATATTTATCTTGAAATGACATTAGTTCAATGAGCTATATGTTGTTAATCATTACCAAAACCACCCAGGGATAGTTGCACTTTCACTTTGGAGGACTTTGTGATGATCACCGCCCATCCGATCGAGGGGAGGGCTCTTACTGGGAATGTGAAGTATGAGGGGTGGGGACAACGGCTGGCAGAATTGATTGTTGTTGAACCTAAGTTGTGGACTCACCGAACCAATAAGGATTTGAGGCCAGCTGATGTGTTGTACTCATGGCTACGACAACATAGGTGGGCTTGCCCGGAGAATGCTGGTGAGACGATTGTTGAGAAGTACTCTGGTGCATATTTGTGGAACCTTTTGAGTTTGGTGGTCTTTCCAAATGGTTCATGGGACCGCCTCTTTGGATGTACTTGTACGTGCTATGTAACTGGGACGTGAAGTGGAGTTGAGGGGTCAGCGGGATTAGATTTCTTGTACCATTAGGTAATACATAGTGGGATTCATGTGCATTGTATGAACTTATTGTGTA
The DNA here is from genome assembly GCA_963921465.1 of Triticum timopheevii. Taxonomy (NCBI): domain Eukaryota; kingdom Viridiplantae; phylum Streptophyta; class Magnoliopsida; order Poales; family Poaceae; genus Triticum; species Triticum timopheevii. Next base: position 108,871,024 of record OY997264.1, read on the forward strand.
TCATGCAGCATGTTTTTGAATTTGCAAATGGACGAGGCATGTCAGAGGCAGAAGCAGACCTCATGCGTTGGTGGTTTTGCATTGGCCCTGCAGGTTTGCATATGGGAACGTATTCTTGTTGGTTGTTCAGTCACCATTTCTCCATCGCAAGCTTGAGAGTGGCCTTATGACAGTGATGCTGAGTGCTATCTCATTATTGTGTACACATGGGCTAGCGTCGAAGTGTCCACGACGACCTCGATGGGGTGATACAAGTACTACATCAACAAGTTCGACACATGACTTGCAATCATGCAATTCTTCATGAAAGGCATATGGTCATTATTCCTTAATAGCATACTCACACAGCCACATCATGTATTCTAGCATGTGCTCAAACATCAAACATTTTCTTAGGTAAAAATTGTTGGACTCTTCGGATGTACTATTTGGGCACGTTCTAGGCTCAATTGTCTAACTCATGCCACCATCAACTATAGCATTATGGGCAAGGCGAACATCACAAAACGATGGTACTCGATCGATGTTTTTATGTACCACTATGCTTATTTCTCCGTGAATCCATCCTCGTCCAAATCATTCTTCGGGAAATCATCATCCGAGTCATCCGCACATGAACGCTGATAGATGATGTTAGGATCCATGTCTTTATGCCTGACTTTAGCCTCTATGTCGTTGTTGTGCCTCTCATCCTCTTGCTCGGAGTCATCACCATCATCATTCATCGATGCACCACCCTCAAACTCATTTTGGGATCCACATTAACATAATCAACTTGTTCGTTGGCATGTTCAATATCTTTCAGTTCGAATTCATTTGATTGGCTAATAGGAGGTTGGCTCATTGCATTGGCGTCTTGCACTTTAACTCTTTCCGTAATAATTGATGAATGATGAAAGATGGGACAATTAAGACGGTTTTCAAGGAATGATGCTTAGAAAAAGCACGAAAAGTTGGATGAAGCACTTCACCTGCCAGGAAAATGAACGCTTTTTATAAAAGTATTACTCCTTTTGATCCAAATTAATTGATGATATCTTAGTACAACTTTGTACAGTACTACAGATAATGGGCGTCTAAACTCTTCCAGCAAGCAGGGTTTTTTTGGAGCAAAAGCAAGCACGGATGTGCTATCTCTCAGTTTTTTTGAGCGAATGCTGTCTCTCAGTTTTTTTCTTTTTGAGGGCTTGCTGTCTCTTAGTTACCTTTGGTCCATGGAGCCAAAACTATCAACGATGGGCCTGGCGCCTCTTATATGTTGAGAAAACAACAACAAAAGCCCACGGGCCATGTGGCGAGCCCAGCCCGAGACCATACCCGCCCATTCCATGCCCCGCCGTACCCCTGCCACTCTGCCGCCGCCGTGTGAAGACGCACTGGAGGTCACCATTGTCGTACCAAGCGCGCCGCACTGCACGACATCCGAGATATCACCTTCCTCATTGGAGCTCTCCTTCGCTGCACTGCCACCGGCGTGTGGGGCCAGAGGGGGAAGGCGTCGTCCGTGGCCCATGATGCCACCCACGTCGTCGAGCTCGGCCACCGGCCTGGTGTTGGCAAGGGCGGTGGGTTCGAGCGATGGGGGTGGAGGAGGGGCTTGATATGATCTCAAGGTGATTGTTCATCCATCACCTCTTCCCCTTCCAAAGTGTCTCTCTAAGGCGCCCCAACGAGAACCTCATTGGCAAGTGCCTCATGGCCAGAGGTATCAATAAGGAGTTTGCTTTCGGTGGAGTGTCATGGTTGCTCATTAGTGGAGCCACAAATCATATGACAGGAGCAAGGACTTGGTGGAGAATGTACAACCTATTCCATCTATGGCCACCTGAGGGAGTCCTGGACTAGGGGGTGTCCGGATAGCTGAACTATCATCATCGGCTGGACTCCAAGACTATGAAGATACAAGATTGAAGACTTCGTCCCGTGTCCGGATGGGACTTTCCTTGGCGTGGAAGGCAAGCTTGGCGATACGGATATGTAGATCTCCTACCATTGTAACCGACTCTGTGTAACCCTAGCCCTCTCCAGTGTCTATATAAACCGGAGGGTTTTAGTCCATAGGACAGAACAACAATCATACCATAGGCTAGCTTCTAGGGTTTAGCCTCCTTGATCTCGTGCTAGATCCACTCTTGTACTACCCATATCATCAATATCAATCAAGCAGGAGTAGGGTTTTGCCTCCATCGAGAGGGCCCGAACCTGGGTGAAAACACCGTGTCCCTTGTCTCCTGTTACCATCCGCCTAGACGCACAGTTCGGGATCCCCTACCAGAGATTCGCCGGTTTTGACACCGACATTGGTGCTTTCATTGAGAGTTCCTCTGTGTCGTCACCGATAGGCTCGATGGCTCCTTCGATCATCAACAACAACGACGCAGTCCAGGGTGAGACTTTTCTCCCTGGACAGATCTTCGTATTCGGCGGCTTTGCACTACAGGCCAATTCGCTTGGCCATCTGGAGCAGATCGAAAGCTACGCCCCTAGCCGTCAGGTCAGATTTGGAAGTCTGAACTTCATGGCTGACATCTGCGGAGACTTGATCTTCGATGGATTCGAGCCACAGCCGAGCGCGCCGCACTGTCTCGATGGGCATGATCTAGCTCTGCTGCCGGACAGTGCCCTGGAGGCCGCACACGAGTCCGCTCTGACCCTCAATTCGGAGCCGGCTGCGCAGATCGAGGACGGGTGGCTAGACACCGCCTCGGGGGCTGCAACCTCTACGGCGATGGAGCCGAATACTGACCTTGTCCCTTGTGAAGCTCATGACTCCGAGGTGCCGGACTCCTCGCCGGATTCCGAACCTCCCGCGCCCCCTCCAATCGAATTCGATTGGGCGCCGATCATGGAGTTCACCGCCGCGGACATCTTTCAACACTCACCTTTCGGCGACATCCTGAATTCGCTAAAATATCTCTCGTTATCAGGAGAGCCCTGGCCGGACTGCGGTCAGGACGGTTGGGATGCGGACGACAAAGAAATTCAAAGCCCACCCACCACCCACTTAGTAGCCACTATCGACGATCTAACCGACATGCTAGATTTCGACTCCGAAGACATCGACGGTATGGACGACGATGCCGGAGACGACCTAGAACCAGTGCCTATTGGGCACTGGAAAGCCACCTAGTCATATGACATATACATGGTGGATATCCCAAAGGATGGGAATGGCGAGGGAACAACGGAGGAAGACCCCTCCAAGAAATAGCCCAAGCGCCAGCGTCAGCGGCGCCGCTCTAAATCCTGCCACAGCAAGAATGGAGATTCCGGCACCGGAGATAATAATACCCCAGACAGTGCCGAAGACAACCCCCTCCAGCAAGATTCAGCACAGGAGGACGGAGAAGCCGGCCCTCATGAGAGAGCGGCAGACGAAGAGGTAGAGGATGATAATTACATGCCTCCCTCTGGAGACGAGGCAAGCCTCGACGACAATGAATTCATCGTGCCTGAGGATCCCGTCGAACAAGAGCTTTTTAAACGCAGGCTTATGGCCACGGCAAACAGCCTCAAGAAAAAGCAGCAACAGCTTAGAGCTGATCAAGATCTACTAGCCGACAGATGGACTGAAGTCCTTGCGGCCGAAGAGCATGAACTCGAACGCCCCTCCAAAAGCTACCCCAAACGCAAGCTGCTCCCCCGATTAGAGGAGGAGGCATATAAACCTGCATCACCAGTGCACAATATGGCTGACCGACCACCTCGTGGCCGTGACAGAGAGGCCTCTAGGCCCTCCACTAGAACCGTACCCCGGCATCGCTCGAAAAGCACAAAGCCACACGGGAACACTCCGGACTTGCGCGATATATTGGAGGATAAGGCAAGACAATCAAGATTGATCCACGGATCGCGTGGGCGCCCCATGATACGCGACGACAGCCGTCGCGCCGGACACAGCAAGTCCGGCCGGGCCGAACACAGTAGACAAAGCTCGTTTGAGCTACGTCGTGATATAGCCCAATACAGAGGCGCCGCACACCCACTATGCTTCACAGATGAAGTAATGGATCATCAAATCCCTGAAGGGTTTTAACTCGTGAATATTGAATCCTATGACGGCACAACAGACCCCGCGGTTTGGATCGAAGACTATCTCCTTCATATCCACATGGCCCGCGGTGATGATCTTCACGCCATCAAATACCTCCCACTCAAGCTTAAAGGACCAGCTCGGCATTGGCTTAACATCTTGCCAGCAGAATCAATTGGGTGTTGGGAGGACCTGGAAGACGCATTCCTTGATAACTTCCAGGGCACGTATGTGCGACCACCAGACGCTGACGACCTAAGCCATATAATTCAGCAGCCAAACAAATCGGCTAGACAATTCTGGACACGGTTCTTAACTAAGAAAAATCAAATCGTCGACTGTCTGGATGCGGAGGCCCTCGCGGCCATCAAACATAACATCCGCGACGAGTGGCTTGCCCGGCACCTGGGACAGGAAAAGCCGAAATCCATGGCAGCCCTCACATCACTCATGACCCGCTTCTGCGCGGGAGAGGACAGCTGGCTAGCCCGCGGCAACAACCTCAGCAAAAATTCTGGCAGTCTGGATACCAAGGACCGCAACGGCAGGTCGCGTCGCAACAAGAAACAAACACCACATTAACGGCGACAATAATGAGGATACGGCAGTCAATGCCGGATTCAGAGGCTCCAAACCCGGTCAGCGGAAAAAGCCATTCAAAAGAACTACTCCGGGTACGTCCAATTTGGACCGAATACTCGATCGCTCGTGCCAGATACACGGCACCCCCGAAAAGCCAGCTAACCACACCAACAGGGACTGTTGGGTATTCAAGCAGGCAGGTAAGCTAATTGTTGAAAACAATGACAAGGGGCTGCATAGAGATGACGAGGAAGAGACCCGACCGCCGAACAATAGAGGACAGAAGGGTTTCCCCCCACAAGTGCGGACGGTGAACATGATATACGCAACCCACATACCTAAGAGGGAGCTGAAGCGTGCACTCAGGGATGTATACGCGATGGAGCCAGTCGCCCCGAAGTTCAACCCATGGTCCTCCTGCCCGATCACTTTTGATCGAAGGGACCACCCCACCAGCATCCGCCACGGCGGATTCACCACATTGGTTTTAGACCCAATCGTCGATGGATTTCACCTCACCAGAGTCCTGATGGACGGCGGTAGCAGCCTGAACCTGCTTTATCAGGACACAGTGTGCAGGATGGGCATAGACCCCTCAAGGATTAAACCCACAAAGACGACCTTCAAAGGCGTCATACCAGGTGTAGAGGCCAATTGTACAGGCTCAGTTACACTAGAAGTGGTCTTCGGATCCCCGGATAACTTCCGAAGCGAGGTGTTAATCTTCGACATAGTTCTGTTCCGCAGCGGCTATCATGTTATGCTCGGACGGACTGCGTTTGCAAAGTTCAACGCGGTTCCGCACTATGCATACCTCAAGCTCAAGATGCCAGGCCCTCGAGGAGTCATCACGGTCAACGGAAACACTGAACGCTCTCTCCAAACAGAGGAACATACAGCGGCTCTCGCGGCAGAAGTACAGTGCAACCTCTTAAGGCAATTATCGAGTCCGGCCGTTAAGCGACCGAACACGGCTAAACGCGCCCGGAGTAACCTACAACAAGACCACCTGGCACGTTCCGAGCACGCGTAGCAATGCGGCCCCAACCCCAGCCCTTGCAAAATTGCAAGACTGGTCCTTCGCGTACATCATTACGCTCTGGAGATACCATGGGCATAGGGGGAGGGGCACGACCACGACAGGCCCAGAATGCGGCTTAACCACACCAGGGGCTCCCAAGTGTGTCATTCCTCTTTTTTCCTTTTTCTTTTTTTCTTACCCACAGGACTCCATTCACCAGAGGCCCTGTCCGGCAGTAGACCTGCCGAACTCACGATGCAACAGCCAGGGAAGGAGAAAGGCTACGATGAGTATCCAGGTGGTCTCCATTACGAGCATTAAATCTGTTTCATACACCATTCCGCAGCCTACCCCTGGAGGGGGACATGTTTAATAGTCCCATCCCTTGCTTACCGCACTATTTGTATCGTTCTGCATTCATGGCAGTATTTTCTTTTGAATAAACAATGCATCGCTTTTTTTTGCTTAAAATTGCATTCCTTTCTTATACATATGTTCATTTATGACATGTTGCACCCGTACACTCTGGTACGGCTAAATACACCAAGGGCTTAAGTTCCCCACATTATGGTGTGATAAGTCCGAACACTTTCACAAGTGCGGCACCCCGAACTTATAGCATTATATGCATCGGCTCCGAATCATGTCTTGGGTCAATAGTTGGGTTTGCCCGACTCCCATGTTTTGGTACCTTACGTTCCGTTGTATCGGCTAAGGTAGCACTAGGAGAACCACTGCGATTGCGCCCCAGTTGAGCTGGGCGAGCGCCTCAGTGGAGAAAGCTAAAACTGACCGTCATGATGAGGCGAGAGCCGGTCACTGTTCGAGAGGTTTTTTCGAGTCCCTAAAGACTTATGCCGCTTAGAGCGAGGAACTGGCTTTGTCCGACCCAGGCATGGATAGCGCCCCGAATTCGGCCTTCCGAACACTAGGGGCTTTGCCGAAATTTAAAATTATAGAATTCTATGGCTAAGTGAGAGTGTTCAAGCATTATAAGTCTGGTTGCCTTGTTCGTTGTGTTGAGTGCCTCCCTAGATGGACCCAAAAATGGGAACAAGAGTGCTCAAATTTATCCCGAACACCCCAGCACTCGTGGCATGGGGGCTGAAGCCGACGACTTGCCATCTCTCAGATTTGATAAACGGCCGCACAGAAGGTAATATTTTAAATTAACAAGCGTTGCTTAGCGCACATGAACAAAGTTTTCAGCGCACAGGATAACAAAATGCGAGTCTACTCAAATATTACATCTTTGGAGCACTCACCCGCAATAATGCGGGCACCCTTCAGGACACCCTTATAATACATCTCGGGCGTGCGATACTCCTTGCCCGGCGGTGGCGCGTTCGTTACAAGCTTCTCAGCGTGCATCTTGCCCCAGTGCACCTTAGCACGGGCAAGGGCCCGACGGGCACCTTCAATGCAGGTGGAGTGCTTGATGACTTCAACCCATGGACAAGCGTCCACCAGCCGCCGCACTAGGCCGAAGTAGCTCCCAGGCATGGCCTCCTTGGGCCACAGCCAAACTATGAGGCCCTTCATGGCCTGTTCGGCCACCTTGTGGAGCTCGACCAGCTGCTTCAACTGGTCGCTAAGGGGCACCGGATGTCCGGCCTCAGCATACTGAGACCAAAAGACCTTCTCCGTCGAGCTCCCCTACTCGGCCCTATAGAAAGCGGCAGCATCGGACACGCTGTGGGGCAGATCTGCGAACGCTCCTGGAGAGCTCCGAATTCGGGTAAGTAATAGGTAATTCACATTCACATGCTTGCCTTGCATGAAAAATGCCTTACCCGCCGCTATTTTCTTCAATGCCTCGATTTCCTGGAGGGCCTTGTGGGCTTAGGCCTTAGCGGCTTTGGCACTCCCAAGAGCCGACGAAAGCTCGGACTCTCGAGTCTTCGAGTCGCGCTCCAAACTCTCATGTTTTTCCACGAGAACCTGGAGCTCTTGCTGTACCTCCGCCACCTGCGCCTCCTGCTTCTCTCGCCCAGCACGCTCCATGGCCGCATTACATTCGGCCGCGGACACCGCCTCCTTCAGGGTCGCCACCTCGTTCGTGGCCCCTAAAGTACCCACGTTATCCTTGTCATTCCTCTTGCAACCAAATCCTTTTCTGTAAGGTACAACTTTAATAAGGTGTTACTCACCTTCCTTGTCCTCGAGCTGCTTCTTGGCACGGCCGAGCTCATTCTCGGACAGCTCGAGGCTTTGCTTCAAAGCATTGACCTCCGCAGTCAGTGCGGCAGAGGTCAGCAGCGTAGCCTGCAATCCCATATTGACATATTTTTTAAGACTCCTGCGTATATCTTTTTAGATCCTCAGTCCGGCTTTTCTCTCCGAACACCGAACCGAGCATCAGGGGCTACTGTCTATGCGGTACTATTTTACATATATTAAAATTCTTACCTCAGAGCCTGTTAGAAGGCTGCTGCAGGCCTCGGTCAGCCCGCTTTTGGCGAGCTGAACCTTCTGAATCACCGCACTCATGACAGTGCGGTGTTCTTCTTTGATGGAAGCGCCGTTGAGCGCCTCCAGCAAGCTATCCGGCGCCTCCGGTTGGACGGAGGCTGCTGGCGTCACAGTCTTGCCCTTCTTACAAAGGGGCCGCCCGCCGGACTCCAAAACCACTGCAGGTTTCGGTGTGGAGTCTGGTACAAAGTCCGGGAGGTTGCCCTGTGGCACCACCGGGGCCTCCTCCTCCGGGTGGGTCCCTCTCTGGGATCCCACCTCGGCGTCGTCGGCATCATGGGGGGTGGAGGCGGTCGGAAGCGATGTACTATCCACATCCGACGTACCCAAGGACCCGCTCGACGAAGCGGGAAGATCGTCCTTAGGCGGACTGCAGGGTTGTATGCGACATTAGAAAGACACCGTGTGGCGAAAAGAAAAATCACGAAGTTATTCGGGAGTCCGGATACTTACGATCTCACCAGGGGCTTGGCCCTTGAGGGCCACTCCTCGTCGCCGTCGCCGACGTTGGCGGAACAGTCCGGGGGAAGGGTCCTTCCCTTCTTGGACCCTTCAGCCTCCCTCGTTGGGGAGGCCTTCCTCTTCTTCTCTCCCCCTCTGGGGGAGAGGCCACTTTCTTCTCCTCCTCGTCCTTGTGGGAGGAGTCCGCCTCGGAGTCATCGGACGATGAGTCCGATACCACCTGACGCCGGGAACTCCTTCGGGTTCCTGTGGCCTTCTTCTTGGCCTTCTTCTCCGGCACTACGTAAAGTGCCGGGACCAGCAGCCCTGTCAAACGGGCATCCGCTGGGTCTTATGGAAGGGGAGCCGGACAGTTAACCTGTCCGGACGTCGCCTGCCAGGCCTGTTAAAGGTATTGGGAATTTAGATCCCGCATAAAGTCAAAACATGAAAAGCAAGTGTCCCATAAAGGATAACATGGCTTACCTCGTCAGTCGGACGCTGCGAGCTGAATCCGCGATCTTCGGTAGCGGGTGCGGGAGCTTCGGCACCCTTGAACAGCACCCTCCAGGCATCTTCGTACATAGTGTCGAAGAGCCCGCTCAAGGTCCGGTGTTGTGCCGGATTAAACTCCCACAAATTGAAGTCCCGTTGCTGGCATGGGAGAATCCGGCGGATGAGCAGGACCTGGATTACGTTGACAAGCTTAAGATTCTTGTTCACCAGGGTTTGGAGACAAGATTGAAGTCCGGTCAGCTCTTCCGAACTAACCCACAGTAGGCCATTCTCCTTCCAGGAAGTGAGCCGCATGGGGACGCCAGATCTGAATTCGGGGACCGCTGCCCATTTAGGGTCACGCAGCTTGGTGATGTAGAACCACCCCGATTGCCACCCTTTGATGGTTTCCACGAAGGCGCCCTCGAGCCAAGTGACGTTGGGCATCTTGCCCACCATGGCGCGTCCTCACTCCGCTTGGCTACCCTTCACAATCCTGACGTTGAAGGTCTTGAGCCACAAGCCGAAGTGGGGCTGGATGCAGAGGAAGGCCTCGCACACGACGATAAACGCCGAGATGTTGAGGATGAAATTCGGGGCCAGATCATGGAAATCCAGGCCGTAGTAGAACATGAGCCCCCAGACAAAGGGATGGAGTGGGAAGCCCAGTCCGCGGAGGAAATGGGGAAGGAATACCACCCTCTCATGGGGCCCGGGGTGGGGATGAGCTGCCCCTTGTCGGGGAGTCGGTGCGCGATGTCGCTGGACAGATATCCGGCGCTGCGCAGCTTCTTGATGTGCCCCTCCGTAATCGAGGAGGCCATCCACTTGCCTCCCGCTCCGGACATGGCTGGAGAAGGTCGAGGTGAGATGTGCGGACTTGGGCGCTGGAGCTCGAGTGCGTGGAGATGGATAAGCAAAGGAGGAAGAAGGCGCAGGTAAAAAGTTGGATCCTTATCCCCTTATATATGGGTGGACGAAACTATGCATCCCCACCGGCCTGGTAAAACTCGCTTATCTCCCAAGCGTCGCAATCAATGGCGCGGTTGGGTTACCCACGTCCGTATTGATGGGAATCCCGGAATAAGGGGAACACGATCTCTGCTTCGAACAAGACGTGCCAAGGAAACCGCTTCGCTAAACGCGCTGAGGTGGTATAATAAAAACAATTCGAGTAAAGGCTTGATTGTGGTGTGACGACACGCCACGAAATACGTCAGCAGATTGAACTTGTGTAAATATTATTCTCTCTACGGTGGTATGTGGAATTTATTTTGCAGAGCCAGACACTATCCTAGTGTTCACAATCTTCTATAAATTATTCGGAGGAGGAACCCGCCTTGCAATGCCGAAGACAATATGCGCGCCGGACTCGTCGTCATTGAAGCCTGGTTCAGGGGCTACTGAGGGAGTCCTGGACTAGGGGGTGTCCGGATAGCCGAACTATCATCATCGGCCGGACTCCAAGACTATGAAGATACAAGATTAAAGACTTCGTCCCGTGTCCGGATGGGACTTTCCTTGGCGTGGAAGGCAAGCTTGGTGATACGGATATGTAGATCTCCTACCATTGTAACCGACTCTGTGTAACCCTAGCCCTCTCCGGTGTCTATATAAACCAGAGGGTTTTAGTCCATAGGACAGAACAACAATCATACCATAGGCTAGCTTCTAGGGTTTAGCCTCCTTGATCTCGTGGTAGATCCACTCTTGTACTACCCATATCATCAATATCAATCAAGCAGGAGTAGGGTTTTACCTCCATCGAGAGGGCCCAAACCTGGGTAAAAATACCGTGTCCCTTGTCTCCTGTTACCATCCGCCTAGACGCACAGTTCGGGACCCCCTACCCGAGATCCGCCGGTTTTGACACCGACACCACCCATGTTCAATTTGGTGATGCTCCAACATCTAAGGTATTGGGTCTTGGCAAGGTGGTCATTTCTCAAGATTTATCTATTGAGAATGTCATGCTTGTTGTGTCCCTTGCATACAATTTACTTTCGTTCATCAACTTACAACCATGGGTTTTGCAACATTCTTTGATCTTGATACCGTGGCCCTTTTGTGGAGCAAGACTCTTAAAGTAGCTTTTGTTGGGCATGTCGAGAATGGTCTCTATGTGGTGAACTTTTCGGAGCGACCCACTAAGAACGGGACTTGCCTAATGGCTAAAGTTGATGTGGGGTGGCTTTGGCATTGCCGACTAGCCCATGTCAATATGAGATCTTTGCAAAGTCTCCTCAATGGGGACCACATTCGTGGATTAACAAATTTGAGTTTTGCCAAAGATCGTGCTTGCATTGCTTGTATCGAAGGAAAGTTGCATGAGACAGCTCACTGACCCTCAACTATCATCTACTCGAAGAGGTCCTCCATCTTACAGTAGTCTTGGGGGAAGAAAGTATTGCTTGGTGATTGTGGATGATTCCTCATATACATGGGTATACTTCTTCAAGAAGAAGAGTGAGACTCAACAAACCTTCATAGACTTTGCAAATGAAGCTCAATGTCAATATGAAGCAAAGATTTTGATGATTCAAAGTGACAATGGCACCGAGTGCAAGAACTACACCTTGGATGAGTTTCTTAGTGATGAGGGGATCAAGCATCAATACTCTGCACCATATACCTCTCAACAAAACGGTGTTGCAAAGAGGAAGTACCAGACGTTGATGGACGCAGGAAGGACCATGATGGCGGAACTCAAATCTCTGTACAACTTTTGGGCCGAAGCCATCAACACCGCATGTCATGCATCCAATCAGCTCTACCTCCGTAAAGGCTTTAACAAGACTCCTTATGAGATACTTACCGGCAACAAGCCCAACCTCAAGTACTTCCGGGTGTTCGGTTGTAAGTGTTTCATTCTCAAGAAAGGTGTTTGTTTGTCTAATTTGAACGTAGAGTTCATGAGGGCATATTTGTTGGTTATGCTACAAACTCTCACACTTACCGTGTCCTCAACAAGCCCACCGAACTCATTGAGTAGACGTGCAATGTAGAGTTTGTTGAAAATAATGGCTCCCAAGTGGAGCAAAGTGGTCTTTGTGATGTAGTTGATGAAATTCCTCCCCAAGCCATAAGAAGAACAGGGATTGGTCAAATACTCCCCATTGAGGAACCCCTTGTGACCTAAGGAGAAGGACAATATGCTCTACTCAAGTGGAGCCATCACCGACACTAGACCCACACGCTTGCGAAGACCGAAGTGAAGGCCCACAACCAAGTGAGCAAGATCAAGGGCAAGATAAACTGCATGATGATGGTAGTTCACCAAGTGATGCCCACGATCAAGTTCATGACTCCAATCAAGCTCAAGATCAAGAGGATGCTCAAGATCAAGAGCAAGCTTAAGACGGTGCTCAAGATGATAAAGATGATGATCCTCAAATGCCTATTGAGGAACTTTTGGAGTGTCGTGCCGCCAAGGTGGCTTCCAAGCTCAAGCATCAACAACATGTCATGGAGAATGTGCTTTGAAGATTGAGGAAATGGGTAAGTACTCGTAAACAATTGTTAAACTTTTGTGAGCATCACGTGTTTGTTTCGTGTGTTGAACCCCAAAAGGTACATGAGGCGCTCGATGATGTGGATTGGCTTGTAGCCATGCATGATGAAATCAACAACTTCGAGCGTAACCAAGTTTGGGAATTAGTACCAAGGCCAATGGAGGACCACAATGTCATTGGGACCAAATGGATCTTCAAGAACAAACAAGATGTGAACGGTGTGGTGGTTCGAAACACGACAAGATTGGTGGCACAAGGCTACTCCCAAGTAGAGAGTATTTACTATGGTGAAACCTTTATCCCCGTTGCTCATCTTGAGTCTATTCGCATGTTACTTGCATATGCATCTCATCATGATTTAAAATTGCAACAAATGGACATGTGAAGAGTGCATTTCTTAATGGTCCTTTGAATGAGTTGGTATATGTCAAACAATCCTAGGGATTCGAGGATCCCAAGCTCCCCAATCATGTATACAAACTCAACAAGGCACTCTATGGCCTTAAATAGCCCAACGTGTGTGGTATGAGCACCTTATCGAGTTGTTGCAAGATCATGGGTTTGAAATAGGGAAATTCGACCCCACTCTTTTTAGTAAGAAGGTAATATGAGATTTGTTCATATGCCAACTATATGATGATGATATTCATTTTGGTTCTCCTAACAAATCCTTCAATGATGAGTTTGCCGCACTAATGACCGAGAAATTCGAGATGTCTATGATGGTTCATTGTCACATAGAAGAGTCACTTTGTCACAAGTGACACCGTAATCCTTTAAAGTGTGCCTTACCCATAGCAATTGTGCACAATAGTTTGCCGCGGCTACATACTCGGCCTCGGTGGTGGAGAGAGACACACAATTTTGCTTCTTCAATGACCAACTCACCAAAGAGCGACCAAGGAGTTGGCACCCTTTAGAAGTTGACTTCCTCTCCACAACATCTCCCGTCCAATCCGATTCCGAATATCCCATGAGGTCAAAGCTTGCTCCCTTGGGGTACCAAAGGCCAAAGTTTGGGGTATGAGCTAAATATCAAAAGATTCGCTTGACCGCCACATAGTGGCTTTCCTTACGTGTGGTTTGGAACCTTGCACACATTTCCACACTCAACATAATATCCGGTATAAATGCACAATGGTAAATCAAGGATCCAATCATGGAGCGATATACCTTTTGATCTACTGGTTTACCATTTGGATCGATGTCAAGCTTGCATTTGGTTGGCATTAGAGTCTTGGCCACCTTGACATCATCTAGCTTGAATCTCTTGAGCATGTCTTGGGTATATTTGGCTTGATTGATGAAAGTCCCTTATCTTCTTTGCTTGACTTCAAACCCGAGAAAGAACTTCAACTCAGTGCCATCAAGATCTCCTACAATCCAGTGCAACATAGCAAGACAAAGCATGTTGAAATTTGTCATCATTTCATCCGTGATCACATCAAGCATGGAGAGATTGAGATCCTCTGCATCAACACTCAAGAGAAACTAGCGGATATTTTCACGAAGCCTTGGAGTAATCCAAGTGTGCTCCTATTTTTGGTTGCTTTTGACCTTGGAGTACTCCTTCCCATTTGATGTGTTTTATTGTCTCCAACATAAGCCTTTCCTTGCCTCAACCTCTCATAGATTGCATAAGCCCTTTTTTTCTTCCTTGATCATGGGAAAATTTCTGGTAGCAGGCAGTACTACCGCTGGCAGGAATTGTACCACCGCTCCGGTGGTACTACCGCTGAGTGCAACTTGTTGGCCCCCTGTCAACACACTGAGGCAGTACTACCGCTGTGAGCACGGTACTACCGCTGGACCCAGTGGTACTACCGCTTCGAGGACCCGCATGGGGGTTAAGTGCTAGGAACGGGGAGTTATAACTCCCCCATACCCATTCACTTCTCCTTCCCTCGAGTTCTCTCTCTCAGGCAACCCAAAACTGCACCGGAGGCCGGCTCCGGCTCTCCTAATCCGTGTCATCTTCTTTGTTTCCGACCAGTGGGATCGATCCCCACCTTCTCCTCTTGCCATGGATACCGGTATTGCCCTCATTTTCCTCTCATACGGTTCTATTTTTTGAATCTTGGTTCTAGGGCAATGCATGTGGTATTCGTAGATTTTTGGCTAAATCTAAGCATGGGTAGGATGCGGGATGACTACTAGATAGGAGTATAGTAGCCTTTGCCAAGTTTTTGCAATTCTACTTCACCAGTACTACCGGATCCACTCCGCGGAAGCTTTCCCGTAGGGTTGGCGGTACTACCGCTATGACCTGGAATTTCAAAGTTTGTGCACTTACTTCTATCCTCATTTTGTGTCCTTTGGCTTATGCATTGGATTTACACCTGCTTTTCCCTTGGTCTGTGTTTGTGGGTTCCAGGTGATGGTAGCTCCGCTCATCAAGTACGTCGCAAGAACCCCGATCGTCCCAGTAACAAGCACTATCATACCGCTAATGGCATGCCTACTAGTTCTAGTGGTCCTCCCATGCGGAATGTGAAGACAACAACAAGCAAGCAGAAGGAGAAGGAGAACACACCTCCTGACATGATGACTGCAAAGGAAGGAGTTCCGCATTCGCAATTTGTATCGTTGCGCTCTTAGGATGCATCTTGTTGGGCGTCCCTTTTGGACCAAGGAGTAGTCATTGATCTACCTTAACATTCTGAAGGCCAAGAAGAACTTGTTTGTGAACATCAAGTCTATTGATATCTCTCGGATGGAGAAGGATCCAGCGTACTTTGGAGAAGATCTTGCTATTTGCCATCAATGGGGACTCATTCCCTTCACCACTTACAACAAGGACTATGATCTGGAGACTGTGGCTCAGTTATGCCACCGTTAGTTTTCATTCCTATGAGGAGAGATCTATGTCATGGATGACCGGTGGGAGAAGATTCAAGGTTGATTGGAAGGACTTCATGGATTGTTTGGGCATTGCTGATGAGGGTGAAGACAACCCGGTTGGTCTCCGTCCTCAGGGGCGGAATTAGGCCTGGGGCAACTGGGGCTATAGCCCCAGGCATGGCCCAAGTAGTAGGTGTGGCCCGAGAAAGAAATTCCAAAGTTTGTAGACTTATATAGGCCCAGCCCCAGGCATGCAAGTCTAGTCGGCCAGGCCTCAACCCATACAGAACCAATTATCCAACAGAGCTCTCCATCGCAAGTTCGCTCCAGCCTGGTTAGCATGACCACTCAAAGGGAGAGTCTCTAGCGCCTTTGATTTTGACAAGATCGCTCTCCATCATTCTCTAAACAAAAATATCGCTCTCCATCGTAAAGATGGACGATCACTCTGACCATCTGATGCGTTCCCTCATCTCGCTAGGTATATCTAAAAAAATCACCTTCGTGCTGCGCCGCCAACTCTTCTCGATTGCTTGAGTCCACCAGATATGCCGAGGCGACCGGTGTTCAAATCTCCAATCGCTCCCCTCATTGTAGCAGTCCTTTCTAGGTCTCCTCCGTCGGTCCATCTCCACAACCAACTGGATAGGTAAAGTTAAGTTTCTATAATATAAATTTCTCTCCTAGTTCTTTCTTATGAGCCGAAATCAATGAATTGGTAATCTTAACTTGTAGTATTACTTTAGTCAACTTTGTTTCATTGTTATTTTTTAACGTGGATTCAAAGATGAAGAAGACCCAAACAATTCTTTTTTGCCGTTTTTCTTCTAGCTATGGTATTTGGTGTTATTTCTAGCCCCCTAATTTTAGCCCCAGTCTTTGAGAAATCCTGGCTCCGCCTCTGTCCGGACTCACAGGGAAGGTCCGGCCACACACAAGTCAAAGCTCATTCATTACTCCAGGACAGTGAAAACTCGTAAGGAGGCCACTCGCATGGAGCTCATTCTCTTCTTGTATATCATGCATCGAATCTTTTGCAACACTCTCTTCCCTCGCATTGGGAATTTGGACATGGTGCACTCCTACTTGGTGGATCTCCTCTTGATGTGCATCATGGAGCAGGGCAAGACCTCTACTTTGGACATCTCCCACATCATGTGGCATGAGCTTTGCTCTGTCGTGCTTGACCGGAAGGTACCCCATCTATGGCCATTATTTGTTTAAACTGATTGAGGAGAGGTGGGCTGCTGAGTTTCCAGGCGAGGCGCTTCCTACTGAGCGCATGGTGTCTCATCCGGTTCTGAATCTGCGTCTAAAGGATAACTTTGGGACCGCGCCTCCTGGCATCGGAGAGGAGATTGCTCCCACTAACTCAGATGATGAGGAGGAGCCTGATTACGAGTTTGTTCCCTCTCCAGAGAAGGTGCCATCTTAGGCATCTAAGCTCAAGTCGAAGATGAAGAGGCTTTTTTGCATGGAGGCCAAGGGCCTATACAAGGCACATGTGACAGAGAAGGATACTAGAACTCGCCATAAGACCATGATGAGGGCTCTCGGTTAGGAGATCACTAGTGGCTCTGAGGAGCGGGTCACAGATGAGGAGACTTGGGTCTCCCAACACTTAAAGTGTTCTGACTCAGAGATGGAGCATCAGCATGCAATAGCAAAGGAGTCTAAGGGGCTCAAGGAGTCCGAGGAGCAAGAGGACTCAGATGATCATGAGGAGTACTTATGAGCTGACGTTTCACCATCACCTTGGTCGTGTCTAGTGCTCTTTGCCCTTTTGGTGTCTCGATGCCAAAGGGGGAGAGAGCTTAGGGATTTACCGAGTCACGAGTGTGTCTTCCTTGTTGTTGCTTTCGTTTGCTCGTGAACTCTTTTGTTTGGTTTGGTTTGCTTTTTGTTCGTGTGTGGAACCTTTAGTACCTATCATATGGTGTGAGACATGTGCCACCTTATCCTTATTTTTATGTCTATGTATTAGCTTGTGAGATCTTATCTATCTTGTGCCCTATCTTTATGCTCACATGCTACTTACTTGCTTCCTTGATTTTTCGTTCTCATATTATTGTTGCAAGTATTTCCTGTCTACAAATTATAGGGGGAGTGTTGATCCTAGTGTGTGTGCTTTGCATTCCAAAAGCATACTCAAATAGTGCACACATCTAGGGGGAGCCCATCTATATTTTGTGGATGTTGGGATTGCATGTTATCTAATCATACCCTTGTGCAAATCCCGTGTTGTCATCAATCCGCCAAAAAGGGGGAGATTGTTAGGGCATATTTCTCCCTTAGTGGTTTTGGTGATTGATGACAATGCATTTGCGGACTAATCGTGTGCATTGAGCATTTCAGATAATCTATGTTATGGCACAAGACGATTTGAACCCCTCTGGCTATTTATGAAGACGGTATTTTTCTCGCATTTTTTGGTGGACTTGAGTCGTAGGAACACCGAACTATTAAGAGGGGGTTCGTCACGGAAAGTTTTGGGTGGAATCAACACGTACACTATCTCTATGCACCCTCGTTCTTTCCCGGAAATTGAGTTTGTCCCTCCTTTATGTTTGATCCTTGTCAGAACAGGCTAGGTGGTAGTACCACTCTGCCCACGGTAGTACCGCTCTTGCAGTACTGCTGCGGTGCAGTACGTGCGGCTCCTACTTCCGACTAATTTGAGGGTTTTGTAAACGGGCGGTAGTAACACGACAGTCCGGCACGGTAGTACCACTCCTATGGTACTACGGGGTTTTCTGCCTCTCAACTACCGTGGGTTTACTTGACGCCCACAGGTTAAGCGAAAGTACCATGATTCGCCACCATAGTACTGCTCCAGTGGAACTACAGCTAGCTAGCACCGTGTGGAGTACTGCTTATTTTCTTTGTTCTGTACAGGCATGTTCCACTGGCGGTAGTAGAGCGGAAATTCTCAACGGTAATACTGCCCTGCCCTCCTCTACTACCACGGGTTTTGGCTTCAGTTCAACACCACGCGGTAGTACCGCTGGTGGGAGTGGTAGTACCGCTCCGGCGGAACTTCCGTCTCCTTGACTTGTTCAATTTGAACTAAGTGGCTAGAACTTCCGTTCCAGCAGAAGTACCGCTCGCCCGTCGTCTCCTTGACTTGTTCAGTTCAAACTAAGTGGCTAGAACTTCCGTGCCAGCAGAAGTACCGCTCACCCGAGCGGTACTACCACTTATGCAAGGGAAGCGGGAGCATAACGGTTGGATCCCTTCTCCCACTATATAAAGGAGTCATCTTTCTTATTGTTGACTACTATCTCCTCCCCCAAGCTCCATTGTTGCTCACAAGCTCATTTTCGCCTGATCTCTCTCCCTAGCCAATCAAACTTTTTGATTCTTTAGGGCTTGGTTGAGAAGGCCTAGATCTACACTTCCACCAAGAGAAATTTGATTCCCCCACTAGTCCCTTGCGGATCTTGTTACTCTTGGGTGTTTGAGCACCCTAGATGATTGAGGTCACCTTGGAGCCACATTCCATTGTGGTGAAGCTTCATGGTGTTGTTGGGAGCCTCCAATTCGGCTGTGGACAGAGCCCCAACCTTGTTTGTAAAGGTCCGGTTGCCGCCTTCAAGGGCACCGCTAGTGGAATCACGACATCTCGCATTGTGTGAGGACGTGAGGAGAATACGGTGGTCCTAGTGGCTTCTTGGGGAGCATTGTGCCTCCACACCGCTTCAACAGGGACGTACTTCCTCTCAAAGGGAAGGAACTTCGGTAACACATCCTCGTCTCCACTGTCTCCACTTGTGGTTATCTCTTACCTTTACTTTGTGCAGGATTTACTTGTGTTGTATCCTTGCTTGTTTGTGTCGCTAGCATCATATAGGTTTCTCACCTAGTTGCATATTTAGACTACCTATTTGTTGCTAACCCTAATTTGTTAAGAAAAGATATAAATTGGTAGTTGTCTATTCACCCCCTCCCTCTAGTCAACCATATTGATCCTTTCACACGACCTGGTGAGACAGCCACTGTTGTAATTCACGCCCCGCACTGCTAGTAACCGGGGCGAAGGGATGTTGTGACAACATTAATCGGGTGCGAAACCTCCTCTATTTGTGTACAATTAGGTGTTGTATAAGAGGAGGCTACAACCAAGTATCCTTTAGAGGAGCATATTTGCTCCTCTAGAAAGTGTCATTTTTAACCGATCCCCTTTACTTAAGTCCCTAATTTTTTGCCAAATATTTCTAGTTTTAGTTTACAATACTACATTTCAACTACATATTTGCACATATATTAAATCCAAACATAATAATTAAGGTTCACACATTTCAAAAATATTGCAAATTCAAAGTTTACAAACCAAATTATTCAAATTCAAACACATAAAAAGGTTCAAATGAAGTATAGAGTATGATGAAAGCACAACTATGAAGTGCCATGGAGATGCCACTGATGCTCAACAAGATAATCTTGGATCTGAGTATGAACTTCTCGGTTCTCGATACTACAATGCGTTGCGAGGAATCTATGTATCATGTTTGCGTCGTGGTCTCACCCATCGGGATCCCCTTTGGAGATGTAACAAAAGTTCTCTGACATGCCTCTCTCATCTTCAATGATCATATTATGCAAGATGATGAAACATGTCATGATTTTCCACAGGACCTTGGGGTTCTAATATTCTACATGGTCACGAATGATGCCAAAGCGCTTCTGAAGCACATCGAAAGCTCTCTCCACATCCTTCCTTGTTGACTCTTAACACATTGCAAAGTGAGATCTCTTATTACCTTTAGGACGCGGGGTTTTCTTCACAAACGTGGCCCATGGATGATAGATGCCATTTGCAAGGCAGTAACTCATCTTGTGTTCATGGCCATTGACAACATAGTTGCAAGTAGAATCATCTCTGGCAACAAGCCTAGCAAATAGTGGTGATCTCAACAGCACATTCAGGTCATTATGAGAGCTAGACAATCCAAAGAATGAACGCCAAATACATAGATCCTCCAACACAACAACCTAAAGAATGATTGTTGGATCTTTGAAGTGACCTTTCATGACAATTCTTCCATGTCTAGTGCATGCAGTCAATTGATCCAAGCAATCTCGACCATCCTTGTTCTTCACTCCAAACCAAAAGTCTCTCAGTGTCTTCATCATTTGGTGCCATCAAGTACTCCGACCTAAAGATCTCAATCACGGCTTTTGTGTACCTTCGAACGGCCTCCAAGATTGTATCTTCTCCAATGTGGATGTAGTCGTCAACAACGTCGGTCAAACACCCATAGGGGAGCACTCGAACACGATACACTTCATCAAAGGGCTTGCACTTATTTCTCCGGATGCACTCCTCCTGAGTTTGAACCAATCATCTTGCCTCTCCATGGCTTTTGCAAATGGTGAGAAAGAGACTTGTGTGCATCTGAAATCACCAGCGAAAATACTTCTCCGTATATGTTGGATTGGGATTGAAATAATCTCTCCTAATCTTCGCATGGCCCTCCGCTCTATCTCGATTGATGTGTATACGACCGAATGGTGATCCTCTTCTCAGCCGCCGAAAATCCTCGTTAAAGATCATGCCAATGGCCAGTTCAAGGTCATCATCGTCTTTTTCCTCCTCTGACAAGAGCCCTAGAAGATCATCTCCCTCAACCTCTTCATCTTAACTAGAAACGACTAGGTTCAATTCAATTGATAAGAAAAAATGAGATAAAAAATAACAAAAAAGTTCACCTAGGGAAACCGTCGAACACTTGAAGGACGGCGGAGGCATCATGGCCGGTCAGCACATTGAGCAGCTATTAGTGGTCGGCAGGGCTTCGAGATGGTCGACAATGGACAAAGAGGCTCAGAAGAAGAAGATCAGGTTCATCCTTCGGGGGACGGGATCGATGCGGCATCGACGATGATGGATCTTGATTCCGGCGATGACAGCGGTCGGCGACCATCTTGGAGTGGTGCAGGAGGGCGGCAGTTGCACCGATGTGTTGGCGGAGGCGTTGGGTAGTCCACGGGAGCAGCAGCGGGGACGGCGCGACCCGAAGGTGGGTACTACATGGGCGCGGATGGAGATGCCAAAAGTTTTACTCCACGGATGGGTGGCCGAATAAATTTAGTAGCCAGGGTGGTCATGGTTCTTTAACTGTGATAGGAATTCGGATAGGTGCCGGTTAGAGGAGGAAAATGGAATTTATCCTCTTCTAACACCGGATAAGAGCATCTCTAGCAGACCCCTTAAAACTGCAACCCGTATAAGTGTTTTACGTGTCGAGAAAAATGTGTTTTCAGGGCCAATTTTTGCTGCGGCCGAACAGACCGTGTATAATCAACCCGCAAAAGAGAATATTCTCTGAATATATCGCACCGGTCCACAGCTGGCCTTTTTTTCTGGTCGTCCTCTTCCTTAAGCCAATTTGAAATCGCGGAGAGGGGGACGAAGAAGATGCGAGGTGAACACCGGCGAACGGGCAGGCAAGGAAGACGCGGGGCAGCCACGACGCGCATGTGGAGGCCAAGGCGGCCGCGGCGGTGCCGGCGGAGGCCGGACTCCTCCATTCGGTATAATGAGCTAGCTAGACATGCATCCATTCATCCAGAGCTAGCTAGCTAGCGACGTTCGAATCGATTCGATTCAGCTAGCTAGCAAGCTAGCTCCTCCGTCGGGAGAGCCACGGGCGGTTGGGGCAGACGGCCGGGCGGAGGATGGGCCTGCGCAGCGGAGCGGCCTGGGCGGATGGCCGGCGAGCGTGATGGCCCGGGTGGGCGAGAGGTGGCCGAGGATGGGCGGGCGACAGTCGGGGACGGACGGCGGGGAGCGAGTCATGAAGTTTCCGCTAGCAATTGGACTCCCGTCAATGGTCTTTCACATATACAGGTCGTCCTCCGGTCGTCTCCGAAATCCTTATTTTCACTGGTTCGGCCGGGATGTTTTCTGCGCCCCTTCAAAATTTTTACTGGTCGGATGGTTTACAGGTTCTATTCTAGTTATTTTTTCACCTAAAACTGTAAACTGCGGTTATTTTACAGTTTCGTGCGTTTTAAGGGGTCTGCTAGATATGCTCTAAGGATCGGTTAGAGAGATACTCTAACGCATAGGCTTACAGTTCAATGAAGTTAATTCAAAAGATGATCGCTAACAAGTTGCGCATATGGCATACCTTACGGCTTCAATGTCGGAGTAGTGGGCCACGGGTAGGCTGACCCAGGACCCAGGATCTTTCAAGACATCGGGGCAGACCACGCCCCTCCAGCCGAGTCTCAGCTGGCGATCTCCGGAGGAGCCGAATCACAGATGACGACTTCGAAGCAAGCCGACTCCAAGCTGGCGACCTCCAGGAGTGCCGATTATGGGAGTCGGCCCATGACACTCCACGAAGCCCGATGCGGGGTACGGTTACGACGTGGCCGTCCCTCCCTGCCTACGAGGGACCGGCATGGCTACAGTAAGCCGTATCGCTGGGGGATCTCCGGCGAGGCGTGGCACTGTAGCCATGCCTGCCCTGACCTCAGCCAGAGTGCGCGACGCACTGTGCCCACGACGCCGGCCTGTACGGCCCGAAGACCGCGGGGCCGCCTGTCAGTGGGTGAATCGAAGGCGGCCAGAGCGCCCAAAGACGGCCCTGTGGGAGTCGGCCTCCCCGGAGTCGGCCGTCTCCCCTCCAAGGCCCCACAAGCCATAAACCAGATGGGATGGGGAGTGGCGACAGTGATCGCCTGATAGACGGCGGTACTGTTGCCACGACCCAATGACCAAACCTGCGTCATCAGGAGTGCCGCATAGTGTCCGGCCTGTCCGCGGGACCCACCAGTCGGCGGGCCCCAGGAGCCAGCGCGAAGGATGGCGACATGAGAGACAGACGGCTGGGGCCCGCACCCAGCTGGATTACCATTGTATCCCCGGGGGGTAGGCCTATATAAACCTCCCGGGGCACCCATGCAAAGGGTTCGGACCTTGATAGAGATAGACACATAGCCCAGGGAGGAGAGAACTAGCCTTGCTCTCTCCTACCTCCCGACACAGCTCTAGGAGCACCATTGTAGTCACCTTGCTATAGTGACCATGCGGAAACCCCGCAGAGCAGCAGTAGGGGTGTTATCTCCCCGGAGAGCCCCGAAGCTGGGTAAGATTTGCCGGCGTGCATGTCTACGCCTTATCCCGTTTCCAGGCACCGGCGACGTTCTACTCGCCCCCACCATGATAAGCCATCCTTTGGCATATGTCGCACCTAACCCCCGACATTTGGCGCCCACCGTGGGGCCTGGTGCACCATCGTCCGGAGATCTGTTCTGGATGGGAACCCTCTTCCTCCCAGGCGAGCGCAGCCAGCCAGGCTTGCCTGTTGGAGTCTGCATCGACACACTGCGCGGTGCTGAGGCCGCCTGCGCCGCGAGCGGCCTCGCTGAACTTATCGGCGAGGTGCGCCTCTCCGACGAACCTGCATCCGACGCAGGCACGGGTGGCCCCGAGGGCCTTTTCGCGGGCCTCCTCGACCAACTCCACATTGCCGGCGAGCCCGCCGTAGACTTGGAGTCCGTAGGCTCCTCCGACCCGATGCTGGTCGACTCCGATGCCGTGTCGCTTGACGTTTTCCCCACCAACGTGGTGGTCTACGACGAGCCGCTTCCGTACGAGGAGAGCGGCGGAAGCGCCGTCACGGAGGTGCTCGTCATCAGCCACGGTGAGCACTCCGGCGAAGAAGCCCAGGACCCGCTAGCTGCAGCCCTGCAAGACCTAACCGCGCCCATTCCAGAGGACGTAGACACCGAGACGCTAGAGACGCGCCGCCTTCAGATCATCGAAGGCGCCAAGAAGCTGGCAAGCATGAGGCGCTTGTCAGAGGCATACCAGCGTGAGATGGATCGCGCCGTAGGCGGCTCGCCGGCTCCAACTGTGCCGAGCCGTCTAGGTGTGGTCCGGCAGCGCGGCGCAGCCATCACCGACTTGCTCGGGGCAAAACGCCCCGTGTACGCCACCCCAGCGGAGAACATCTGCGCCGCCCAAGCGGCGACTGACGAGCTGAAGAACTTCGAGGGCGAAGAGCGCCATGTGATGATGGAGCGAGTCCAGCAGCTCCTTGACGCGGTTGCTGCGCAAAACGCGGCCGATGGCCGCGCAGATGCGCTGCAGCAGCCGAACGACGACTTGCCTCCCCGCCGAGATCAAGGCGCGACCTCCCGGACGCCGACTGGCGGAGTCCACGGAAGGAAAGAGAAGGAGCCGGCTGTCAGTCACAGTCGGACTCATATCACCATCGAGCGCGACCAAGACGGCCGCCCGAGAGCAGTAGAGCGGCAGGACGACTACCTGCCTCCCCCGCCCAGAAGAGAGCGGCAAGTTTCCCCGCCGCCTGTTGAGCATCCGACTCTCGGAGGTCGCCTTGGCCACCGAGAGGGAGTCGGAGAGAATGACGCCCGTCATCGGATCGACCGACTCCACCGATCCCTGGTGCTGGAAGAAGAAGACGAGCTGGGTCCGCCTTGCTTCGGGCCCCGCATCAGAGACGAGCCCTTCCCCAAAGGGTTCACGCTCCCCCGAGACACACCCAAGTACACCGGCTCCGTGAAGCCGGAAGACTGGCTGATAGACTACTCCACAGCCGTCAACATAGCAAACGGCAACAAGCGAGTTGCCGTGAAGTACGTTCCTCTCATGCTCCAGGGCACGGCCCGGACATGGCTGAACAGCCTGAAGCCCCGCAGCATCAATAGCTGGGTCGACTTCACCGAAGCCTTCATCCGCAACTTCACAAGCACGTACAAGCGACCTCCCAAGTCGCGCCAGCTCTCCTTGTGCGTGCAAGGCCCTGAAGAATCAACAAGCGACTACCTCACGCGCTGGGGCGAGCTTCGAAACTCCTGCGAGGGCGTGCACGAGGTGCAGGCTATCGAGTACTTCACTGCCGGGTGCCGAGAGGGCACCCTCCTCAAGCACAAACTCCTCTGCGACGAGCCAGAAACCCTCGACGAACTGCTAGTCATAGCAGACAAGTACGCCACGGCCGACTCTTCCATGAAGACGGAGATTCAAGTCAACGCGACTGGCAATGTCACTCCCCAGGCTCCCAGAACTCCGGCTGGAGACACCAGTCGGCGACAGCAACAGAACGACAACAAACGCAAGGCCCAGCAGCCGACTTCCAACAGTCGGCAGGTCGCGGCAGTTGAAGATCAGCAGCCGGAAGGGCAGCCTCCGGCCAAGCGGCAGAAGGGCGGCAAATCCAACTTGTTGCCAGCCTTCTTCTATGAGCAGACTTTGGATGGTCCTTGCAAGTTCCACAGCGGCGCGAAGCCGTCAAACCACACCACTAGAAAGTGCCACCGGCTTACCAGGATCGCCAAGGGAGACGGCGTCACTCCTCCGCCACCTGCTGGGCCGCCGCCTCCGCCGTCGCCCCAGCAGCCGGCGGCTCGGCCAGTCGGCGCAGTACAAGACGAGTTCCCAGAAGAGCATGGAGCCTACGTAGTGTTCACCAGTGTGGCAGATGACCGGCGCAGCAGGCGCCAACAGCAACAAGAAGTAAATGTAGTAGCAACAGATGCTCCAGAGTTCATGCATTGGTCCGAGAGGCCTATCAGCTGGAGCCGGGCGGATCACCCAGAGGTGATGCCGAGTCCGGGCTCTTATGCCCTGGTCCTAGGTGTGACCTTGGCCACTGATAGGCGGGCCGCCCGATTTTCGCGGGTCCTGATAGATGGAGGCAGCAGCATAAACATCCTGTACAAGGACACCATGGAGAAGCTAGGAATCAAGCGAAGACAACTGCAGAGCAGCCGCACCGTGTTCCATGGAATTGTACCTGGCCTCTCCTGTTCACCGATCGGCAAGATCATGATAGACGTCCTCTTCGGAGACAAAGATCACTTCCGCCGAGAGCCGGTCTGGTTCGAGGTGGTGGAATTGGAGAGCCCGTACCACGCTCTACTTGGCCGACCTGCCTTGGCCAAGTTCATGGCGGTTCCCCACTACGCCTACCTCAAGATGAAGATGCCGAGTTCCAAGGGGATTCTGACCGTAGCCGGTGACTACAAGAAGTCGTCCGCCTGCGCGGCCGAGAGCAGTCGGCTGGCCGAGTCCCTGGTGATCGCGGCCGAGAAGCGGCTCCTTGACTGAGTCGTGGCGATGGCCGGAAAGCAGCCAGAGATGTCGCCCGACCCCAAGGAGTCGGAGGCAGAAGGATCATTCAAGCCGGCCAAAGAAACCAAGAAGATACCCTTGGACCCGGAGCACCCAGAAAGGTACGCTATCATGGGCACGGGCCTTGACAGCAAATAGGAAGGCGAGCTCGTCGATTTCCTCCGTGAGAATCGGGACATCTTTGCATGGTCCCCCAAAGACATGCCGGGTGTACCGACGGAATTCGCCGAGCACAAGCTACACGTCAGGCCAGATATGAAGCCCGTCAGGCAGCCCTTGCGCCGCCTATCAGAAGAGAAAAGAAGAGTTGTTGGAGAAGAGATAGCCCGGCTCTTGGCAGCCGGTTTCATCATGGAAGTGTTTTTTCCAGAGTGGCTGGCAAACCCGGTTTTGGTACTGAAGAAGAACAAGCAGTGACGGATGTGCATCGACTACACAAGCCTAAACAAAGCCTGCCCAAAGGACCCGTTTGCTCTGCCAAGAATTGATCAAGTGATAGACTCCACAGCCGGATGCGAGCTGCTGAGTTTCCTAGACGCATACTCAGGATACCACCAGATCAAGTTGATCCCAGCGGACAGACTGAAGACCGCAGTCATCACACCATTTGGAGCCTTCTGCTACCTGACAATGACGTTCGGCTTGAGGAATGCCAGTGCCACCTTTCAGCGTTGCATACAGAAGTGCCTCCTCAAGCAACTCGGCAGGAACGCCCACGTCTATGTGGATGATGTGGTGGTGAAGACGGAGAAGCGTGGGACGCTGCTGGAAGACCTCAAGGAGACCTTTGAAAATCTGCGCCGATTCCAGATCAAGCTCAACCCTGAGAAGTGCGTTTTCGGAGTACCAGTCGGCCAGCTCCTTGGCTTCCTGGTCTGCGAACGCGGCATAGAGTGCAACCCTGTGAAGATCAAGGCCATCGAGAGAATGGAGGTACCCAGCCGACTATTGGATGTGCAGAAGTTTACCGGCTGCCTGGCGTCCATCAGCCGATTTATCAGTCGGCTGGGCGAGAAAACTCTGCCCTTGTATCAATTGATGAAGAAGACCACCTTTTTTGAGTGGAACCACAAGGCGGATGAGGCATTTCTCCAGCTGAAGAAGATGTTGACTACTCCCCCCGTGTTGGCGGCTCCGACTCCCAAAGAGCCCATGCTCTTGTACATCGCCGCCACTAGCCGAGTAGTCAGCACAGTCATTGTAGTCGAGCGCAAGGAGGAAGGCAAGGCGCTCCTTGTCCAGAGACCGGTATATTACCTAAGTGAGGTACTCTCGACCTCCAAGCAGAACTACCCTCACTACCAGAAGATGTGCTACGGCGTGCATTTTGCCGCCAAGAAGCTGAAACCCTACTTTCAAGAGCATCCAATCACTGTGGTTTGCACCGCCCCACTCGCCAAGATCATTGGAAGCCGAGACGCCTCCGGCCGGGTGGCCAAATGGGCTATAGATCTAGCTCCTTACACCATCTACTACCAGCCCCGCACCGCCATCAAGTCGTAGGCACTGGCCGACTTCCTCGTCGACTGGGCCGAGACCCAGTACCTGCCGCCAGCACCTGACTCCACCCATTGGCGGATGCATTTCGATGGCTCCAAGATGCGCACCAGCCTGGGAGACGGCGTCGTCCTCACCTCCCCTAAGGGTGACAAGCTCAAGTATGTGCTGCAGATCCACTTCGCCGCCTCCAACAACGTTGCCGAATATGAGGCGCTCATTCATGGGCTCCGGCTTGCCAAAGAACTCGGCATTCGCCGGATCCTGTGTTATGGTGACTCCGACTTGGTGGTTCAGCAATCATCCGGCGACTGGGATGCTAAAGACGCAAACATGGCGAGCTACCGCTTCCTGGTGCAGCAACTCAGCGGATACTTCGAGGGGTGTGAATTCCTTCACGTGCCAAGAAATGATAATGATCAAGCAGATGCCTTGGCACGAGTCGGCTCCGCTCGCCAAGCGATACCTTCCGGCGTCGCCCTTCAACGCCTCCTCAAGCCGTCTATAAAGCCTTCACCAGAGTCAGACTCCATCTTTGTGCCGGCTCCTCCAGAAGTAGTCGGATCCGACTCCAAAGCCCCAGCAGACAACCTCAAGAAAACCACAGTTGAAACCGGCCCGGGGACTTCAGAGCCCGGCCCGGGGACTGTGCCTACCGGCCCGGGGACTTCAGAGCCCGGCCCGGGGACTGTGCCTACCGGCCCGGGGACTTCAGAGCCCGGCCCGGGGACTATGCCAGTCGGCCCGGGGACTTCAGAGCCCGGCCTGGGAGCTGCGCCAGTCGGCCCAGAGACTCCGTCAATCCAGCAAACGGCTGCAGACTCCAGCCCGATGCCTCCCAGCCCAGCCACCCTTGTCCAAGTCGCTGTGGTAGCAGTTGAAGAGATAGCAGCACCTTCATGGGCGCAGCCCATCCTCAAATTTCTAGTGAACAGAGAGTTGCCGACAGATGAGATCTTGGCTCGGCAAGTGCAGCGCCGAGCGGCAGCATACACCATAGTCAACAGAGAGCTAGTCAGGCGCAGTGTCACTGGTGTCTACCAGCGCTGCGTAGAATCAGAACAAGGCCAAGCAATTCTCAGAGACATCCATCAGGGCGAGTGCGGCCACCATGCGGCTTCAAGGGCACTCGTCGCCAAAGCCTTTCGGCATGGCTTCTTTTGGCCGACTGTCCTGGAAGAAGCTAAAGAGCTAGTCCAAAAATGCAAGGGGTGCCAGATGTTCCGCTCCAAGCCACTTCAGCCGGCTTCTGCGCTGAAGACAATCCCCATCGCCTGGCCCTTCGCAGTTTGGGGCCTGGACATGGTAGGAACATTCAAGACGGCCCGAGGCAGCCTAACTCATCTGCTTGTCGCGGTGGACAAGTTAACCAAGTGGGTAGAAGCAAAGCCCATCAAGAAGTTAAACGGGCCGACTGCAGTAACCTTCATCGCCGACATAACGGTGCGATACGGCATACCGCACAGCATCATCACCGACAACGGCACAAACTTTGCTAAGGGCGCCTTGGCTCGTTTCTGCGCGACGCGGGGCATCCGACTGGACTTAGCGTCCGTTGCCCATCCGCAGTCAAACGGCCAGGTGGAACGAGCCAATGGCCTCATCCTGTCCGGCATCAAGCCTCGACTGGTCGAACCACTCGAGCGTTCGGCCGGCTGTTGGGTCGAGGAGCTGCCAGCCGTCCTCTGGAGTCTGCGCATGACTCCAAACAAGTCAACTGGCTTCACACCTTTCTTCCTCATCTACGATGCCGAAGCTGTCATCCCGACGGATATAGAGTTCGACTCTCCACGAGTCACCATGTACACCGAAGAGGAAGCTGAAGAAGCACGCCAAGACGGTGTTGATCTGCTGGAAGAGGGCCGACTGTTGGCACTCAGTCGGTCCAGCATCTACCAGCTGAGTCTGCGCCGATATTACAACCGCAAGGTCAAGCCGAGATCATTCCAAGAGGGCGACCTTGTGCTCCGGCTGATTCAGAGAACAGCCGGCCAGCACAAGTTGTCGGCACCTTGGGAGGGTCCCTTCATCATCAGCAAGGTGCTAGGGAACGACGCCTACTATCTGATTGACGCTCAGAAGCCTCGAGCGCGCAAGAGGGACGACTCCGGCAAAGAAACAGAGCGCCCGTGGAACGCGAATCTTCTTCGAAGATTTTACAGTTGATGCAGTATGTATCGCACTACCCCCTTTGTATTAAAGTACTAAGACCTTAGGCCCCCCGAGACGAGCTCGGGGACTGCCTTTTCGTTATCTGTATGATAAGAATTACACTTCCGAATATGCTACTCTTTTTTATCATACTGTCCGGCACCGGGTCCGACTAGTCGGCCCGGGGACTTGCCGTCTTGCGCTATGAAATGCTTCCTGCAGTCATACAAGTAATGTGTTGCGCTCAAGCCGTCTCCTGTCGAAAGCCGCAGCTCGCAGAGCGACTGCCGGTAGGCGGAGAACAAGCAAGAACGAGCGCGCACATGAAAAAATGGCTAAGGACCTAAAAGCTTATGCATAGCTCAAGCCGGCTACCAGCCTCCCCCCACAGAGCCGACTCATGAGCAGTCGGCTCGGCATCTTAGCTTTTATCAAAGACAGCCGACTCTCGGATAGTCGGCCTATCGCTTTCTAGCCGACTTGCTAAAGAAACTCTAAGTGGCTAAGTACTTGCCTTCCTGAAGTAGCCAAGCACTTGGCCTAGCGACAGTCCGCAGAGCGGCTGTCCAGCCGGCAAGGCGGCAACTAAAGGAAGGCGGCAAAGGAAAAAGTCTAAGGAGCAACAAGCAAGGAAAGGCGGAAATCAGATAAATATTTACATAGGCCCTCGGCCGAATCTTCGAATAGAAATTCAGGATACACCCCGCGGGTGGAATTGTTCGAACCTAACAAGTCTTTCAAAAGATTACTGAAGACAGATAAACAGAAGCGGAAAAAGCAGTCTAGGAGGCGGCCTCCGAGGCCGGAGGATCGGAGATCACGGCGGTGTCGGGTGCCGGGGCAGTTGGCTGGGCGGTCTCAGCTTGGTCGCCTCCGGCGACAGCCGCCTTGTCTCCGTGCGGCTCGTTGCTGGAGGCGCGATCGGGCTGAGGCTGGCCGCCTGCTTCGTCTTCTGGCGCCTCCTCCTCGCCTCCGTCCTCCGCCTCGTCCTCCTCCTCGATGCTGGAGTCGATCACCTCCGCCGAGTCTTCGTCATACTCCGGGTTCATCCCGAACCAGTCCGGCGGCACTTCCTCGCCGCCTTCAGTCCGCTCGGGCACAAAGACGCTGGTATCCGTGTACTCGGCGATGGCTGCCGCGCGCTCGACAAGGGCGCCTTCTACAGCCTCCAGCTCGGCCTGGGCTTCTGACCGGAACGCGGCCAGACGGTCCAGGTCCAACCCCGGATACCACGCCTTGACGAACTCCAAGGCCCGACGTGCTCCGGCCCGGGCCGAGGAGCCCTTCCAAGCCTCAAGACGGCCGGCGGCGACTTCCAGCCAGTCGGCGGTCCGACTAGCGGTGCGCAGAGCCGGCATGTCCGGCCACAGGGCGGCAACCGCCTGGGCGCTGGCACGCTGAAGCCGGCACAGCAGCCGGTGAGCCGGACGAAGATGAGCCCCAATGCTCAGGAGCTGCTCGTCGATGGTTCGGGGGGCATTGGCGGCGATCACCTCACCCTTCGCCCTTCGCACCTCCCGAGCAGCCTCGATGGCCAGAGGGACTGCCTGTGAATGACCAGGAAAGAAGTCTGCAAAGACAAAAAAGAAGAAAAGTCGGAAAATCAGAAGTCGGCCAGACACATAGTCGGAAGCCCAAAGAAACGAAAGAGACTTACCATCAACAATGTCCTCGAGCTTGTGGTAGCCAGTGGTCAGCATCGCCTCCCTATCAGTCCAGGCGGAGCGCTCGATCTCGAACTCGGCCATGAGGGCGGCCTCCCGCGTCTTGGCCTCGTCCTGCGCCTTCTGGAGCAGCTCCTTCTGCTCGGCCAGCTGCGTCGCCAGCAGATCACGCTCTTTGGCGAGCCTGCCGCACTCCTATTCCTTGGCACGCCGAGCAGTGTTGGCCTCGCCCAGGTGCTCCTGGAGGGCGGCGTTGGCGCCTGAAGAACGAAGAAAGAGACAAGAAAGTCATCAGTAAATTAGATCGCCAGGAAGATCCGGCCCGACTGCTCAGCAGTCGACCCGAATCTCGGGGACTACAGCCCGCGGGTGCGCCAGCGCGCCCCCGCGAAGAAGGAAGAAAAGAGCCCACCCCGGCTTTCCACCAAGTCGGCGGTCCGCTTGTTCAGCCCCTCGGCATTTTGGTTGAAGGCAGTGGCGCGGAGGTTATGATACTCCTACAAAAAGCCGACAAAGGCAAAAGTTAGTATTCGGAGCTCGCCAGAGGGAGTTCCGAACCGCCTGCTCAGCAGCCGGCCCGGAACTCGGGGACTACGCCCAGTGGGTGCGCTGGCGCGCCCTCACAGAGAAAGACAGGAATCAAAAAAGAAGAAGGAAACATACTCGGACGGATGTCCGCACGGCCAGATGCGCTCTGGTGCTGACTTGGAGGGCGTCGCTTTCCGCGCGCAGTTTCACCTGGACGTCCAGGAGGGCTTGGTTCAGCGGGCCGGTGCCGCCTCCGCGCAACTACCCGGTGGGCGCGGCACTGGAGGCCTCGACATCCAGACTCGCCGAGCTGGCGGCGCCCGTCTCCCGAGGTCGCGGCGCCGAGGTCGTCCTCTCAAGCCGGCGGCGCGCCGGCGCGGCGACTTGAAGAAGTAGGCGCGCCTCGGCCTCATCCGTGATTGGCGGATCCAACGGGCCCACCGGTTGTTTGCCGTGCGGCCTCCCAGACGGTGGCGGAGGCGGCGGAGGCGGCGCGAGGGTGTCCGAGCCCGAAGCCTTGCCGCCCTCCTCCATGAGGGGGTCCTCGGTGCCGACCTCTCCGGTCTGCCCCGTGAACTCCGGAGCCGGCGGCGCCGATGACAACGGAGGGACAAGCATCGCCGATCGGCGACGCGCGACCTCCTCAGCACGCCGATTCTTCGCGGCGGCGGTTTCGGCCTCCTCCAGCTTCTTCTGGGCGTTGGCGGCCGCCTTCTCGGCCTGCGCCTTCTCCAGGCGGTCGGCCTCCTCCTCGTCGCGCTTCTCCCGCGCGTTCCGCTCCGTCGCCTCCCGAAGGTCGGCGGCGGGATCGACCCGCCGGGTGTTGGCGGACGTCTCTACCGACCCCATGACAGAGGGGACGGCGACTCTCTCAAGGGAGAGGGGGGCTTTGGAGAAGAATGGAGGGAAAATCAAAGAAGACTCGGACAAGATCCAACAAAGAAAATAAAAGAGCGTAAAGACTTACGCGGAAACTAACGGCGGCCTTCTCACTTCCCTTCAGAAGCGGTTGGCCTTCGCGGCCACCTCCTCCCGTTTGGTCGCGGCGGCCGCCCCCTTCAACTTCTTCGGCTTGCCACCGAGCGCGCTCGGCCCGGCGAGACGCCTCTTCACGCCGCCTTGGCCGGAGTGGCCGGCCCTCGGCTGGTGGCGTGGGACGACTTCCACGTCGGCGTCGTCTTCGGGCCAGTCGGCGAAGGTGGCCGAGGGCCTGAAGCTGCCGTCTGCCCCTTCTCCGCCGCCTTCGGCGTCGGCCTCCAGCGCCGCCGCCCCCAAGTCGGGGTCATCGACGTCGCTATCCTCGCGGTCTGGGACGTAGTCGCGGGGCTCTCTCATGGCGCCGGCTGCAGGCTCCATGAGGGGGTTCTGCCCAGAAGGAACCAACAAAGATTAGAAGCCGGAGTCGGCTGCAGAAAGACCAAACTACATAAAGATGCGACTTACCACTGGAGGGGGGTTGTCGCGCGAGTACGGCTCCTTGCCGAACTGCCAGTCCTCCGTGAACTCGCAGTGTGCAATGTGGTTCACCAAGTTTGCCACCTCCCTGCGGGGCATCTCCTTGGTGCACAGCCGGCTCGGGTCGTGGCGGCCACTCATCTGACAGATGAGGTGAGGCCGGCCTTGGAGTGGGAGGACTCGGCGCGCCACGAAGGCGGCCAGAAGGTCGGATCCGACGAGGCCCTCCGACTGCAGCAGAACTCGGAGTCGCGCTACGGCGGCGGCTCCGGAAGGAGTCAGCGACTTGGACCGGTGAGACCAACTGGGAAGCCTCCCAGTTAAAGGAGCAGGGTTGAAGGGCGGCAGGTTGGCCCAGTCGCCGTCGGTGGAGAGGTTCTTCACGTAGAAGTAGGAGCGCTGCCACATCTTCACCGACTTTACCAGCGAGATGGGAGGAAAGGGGTTGTCGGCCGTCGAGCGCCGCACCGCGATATAAGTGCCGCACTGAGCCGGCGTGCCGGCGTCCTGCGTGCCGAGCTTCGAAGAGAAAAATTCCCCCCACAACTCGAGGGTGGGGAGAACGCCGAGGGAACCTTCGCACAGAGTGGCGAAGGCGGAGAGCAACACCACCGCATTTGGGGTGAGGTGGTGCGGCTGAAGGTTGTGGAACTCCAGGAACGAGCGGAAGAAACCGCTCGCCGGCAGCCCCAGCCCGCGCATGAGGTGCGAGCGGAAGACGACCCGCTCGCCCTCCTCTGGCGCGGGCCGGATCTCTCCCGCCGGCGCGGGACGGGCGTGCACGAGGTCCATGCTGGGGAGACGGCGGGTCCGGCGGAGGAACTCGATATGTTCTGCCTCCACATCCGAACCGTCCCACACGCCGGAGCGCGAGGCAGGGGCGCGGCGGAAGAGGAACTCATCGCCGAGTTGAGAGGTGCTCTTGCTCGCGGCGGAGGAAGAAGAGAAGGCAGGAGAGCGGGGGAGAGGATGCGCGTACGATACCGCCCCGCTCCTCTCTGCCTATTTATAGCCCTACGGGCTGAGGACCCGAGGGGGCGGGCGTGGGATTAACTGCGCACGAAGCCCCACGCCGCCCCACGATTTACCCCACGAAGTTACTGCACGCAGTAACGACATGGGGAAGCCAACCGTTCGCGACCGCAGCGGATCCGTTCGGAAGCCGAGGCGCGGTAGTGGCGGACCCCGCCTGACGGCCCGTCCCGTCGCGCGCGTGGGTGAGCAGACTACCCTCCCCACGTGGCGCCGCGCGATAGGACCGCCTCGATGGCAGCAGGGAAGCGTGTCCGATACGCCGCCTGATTTCCCGCCGCGCCTTACAAACAATGGCCCCTCGCTGAACAAGTCCGACTTCGGCGAGTCGGCCCAAAGAGGACAACGGCCGAGTCTCAGAGTCGGCGCTGGGAAGCTTGAAACTGTTGAAGCCCCACGAGGTGGCGTCCGCAGGGCTTCACCAGCTTTAGGGACTACTGTCGGAGTAATGGGCCACGGGTAGGCTGACCCAGGACCCAGGATCTTTCAAGACATCGGGGCAGACCACACCCCTCCAGCTGAGTCTCAGCTGGCGATCTCCGGAGGAGCCGAATCCCAGATGACGACTTCGAAGCAAGCCGACTCCAAGCTGGCGACCTCCAGGAGTGCCGATTATGGGAGTCGGCCCATGACACTCCACGAAGCCCGATGCGGGGTACGGTCACGACGTGGCCGTCCCTCCCTGCCTACGAGGGACCGGCATGGCTACAGTAAGCCGTATCGCTGGGGGATCTCCGGCGAGGCGTGGCACTGTAGCCATGCTTGCCCTGACCTCAACCACAGTGCGCGACGCACTGTGCCCACAACGCCGGCCTGTACGGCCCAAAGACCGCGGGGCCGCCTGTCAGTGGGTGAATCGAAGGCGGCCAGAGCGCCCGAAGACGGCCCTGTGGGAGTCGGCCTCCCCGGAGTCGGCCGTCTCCCCTCCAGGGCCCCACAAGCTATAAACCAGATGGGATGGGGAGTGGCGACAGTGATCGCCTGATAGACGGCGGTACTGTTGCCACGACCCAATGACCAAGCCTGCGTCATCAGGAGTGCCGCACAGTGTCCGGCGTGTCCGCGGGACCCACCAGTCGGCGGGCCCCAGGAGCCGGCGGGAAGGACGGCGACATGAGAGACAGACGGCTGGGGCCCGCACCCAGCCGGATTACCATTGTATCCCCAGGGGTAGGCCTATATAAACCCCCCGGGGCACCCATGCAAAGGGTTCAGACCTTGATAGAGATAGACACATAGCCCAGGGAGGAGAGAACTAGCCTTGCTCTCTCCTACCTCCCGACACAGCTCTAGGAGCACCATTGTAGTCACCTTGCTATAGTGACCATGCGGAGACCCCGCAGAGCAGCAGTAGGGGTGTTATCTCCCCGGAGAGCCCCGAAGCTGGGTAAGATTCGCCGGCGTGCATGTCTACGCCTTATCCCGTTTCCAGGCACCGGCGACGTTCTACTCGCCCCCACCATGATAAGCCATCCTTTGGCATATGTTGCACCCAACCCCCGACATTCGACGAGTGCTATCGCCGTCGCAAACCAGAAATCATCGTAGGAGTGGAGCTCCTTGGCGTAGCCGCCGACCAGGACGACGTGAAGGCCAGCGTACCCAAGGCATTGCCCCACCTCTCGATCAGCGTGACGAGGCGCATGAAGCAGTTCAGCCACTTCTCCGGCGCCTTGGACGCGCCAGCATGGGCTGTCGGTGCCGGCATAGGTACCCGGTGCTCACCGACGTTCACCATGTAGCTTCAAGACGCGTGCGACCTCGGTGAGCGCCGAGCATCCATTAGTATCGATCCACGTATATGTACGCGTTGTAGCTACAGGAGTAAATTGCAGGAAATCACCACTTTGAAGGCTAGGTTTGCAGAAAACACTACTATACATTTTTTTGGCAGAAAACACCATGTCTAGCGTAATCTTTTTGCAAATAACACTGATTGACGGATTAGAGTGCTTTAAGTATGTTTATGATAGGTGGGTCCAGATTTTGCCGACGTGGCGTAACGGTTCGGCCGAGACGGTGTTAGATGATGTATTTATCTAGATTTACAAACGAGTCCCTGTAATTTGAAGGAACAACCTTAGATGAAAACCAAAAAAGCAATCAGCTCCCTAAGCCTATCCAAGCACGCGAGCAGAACTTCAACACGACGATGGCTCTCGTCGACGGCGAGGGGGCGCTCCATCCGGGTATGGGAGGCAGCGGGGGCGGTCGTCTGGGTCTGGGAGGCGGCGGCGGCGGTCGTCCGGGTCTGGGAGGCGGCGGTCGTCGGGGTCTGGGCCCCGTCGCCGAACTCCTGCTGCCCCATGGCGCCCCAAGCTCTGCTCGATCCCGAGCAGCTAGCCACCTCTGGCCTCCAGCCGCCCGAGGCCGCATCAGCTACTCCAGGCCCCGCGCGCCCCCGCTCCTCCCCAAGCGTGCTCCAGCGCCGCCGGCAGCCGCCTTCGTCCGCGGCCACAGGAGCCAGCAGCAGCGCTACCCCGCCTGAGCTCCTGGCCTGTGTGCCTCCTGCCCGACCACGCCTCGTCCCCACCGCCCGCTTGCCGCAGCTCCACGCCACGCACCGCCTGCCGCAGGAGGCAGGACCTGCCCGTGGCCCCTTCCCCTTCTCCTATCTTCTTTTTATTCTTCTTCTTCTCTCCCTCACGCCATCTCTCTGCTATCTCTCTCTGTTTCCTTCTAGCAGAGACGCACCCATGGCCGGGAGCAGCAGGACAAGGGTGGATCTCGCTGGATCCGGTGTCGGGTGGGGGCAGGTGAGGTAGGTTGTTTTTTGAGGTGTTTTTGGCAAAAAGAACCCCTCTAACGCCATCTCTGATGATGTTATGCCACGTCAGCAAAATACGAGACCCACATGTCATAAATGCGCTCAATCGGCCCTAATCCACCGATCAGTGTTATTTGCAAAAATATTATGCTAGACATGATGTTTTTTACCAAAAAAATGTATAGTAGTGTTTTATGCAAACCTAGCCTTCAAAGTGGTGGTTTCTTGCGATTTACTCTAGCTACAGCAAAGTCAATCAACCAAACCAATGATTGCACGTGTTTTTTAGACAAAGATCATTGTCAGGTGTCAGTCAGCCGGCCCGAGCCCCATTTTCTTACACGCCGATGCAGTTCTACTTTTCTCGAAAAGGTTCTTTTTTTTTTCAAAAAGCATGTGGTTCTTCTTAAGGCTACGAAGGCCCGAAACTGCCACATTCATTACCTCTTTTTTTGCGAGTGCATTGACATGAATGAGGTGTGGGCTAAAATATACAAGAGTTGACTCCACAAGAAGCTAATTAGTCAACCACAAGAAGCGCGAACCAATCTGTGGTTGGATGGTTAGAGAGACTGTGGTATTATGAGGAGCAGGGTATATGGATCGATGTAATATAGCTCTCTGAAGTAGTAGCTTATACAGATCCCAGTACATGAATTGGAGTTCTTGCAAAAAGGGGAAACTAGATGAGCTAGATAATTAGGGTAGCCGCCACCGGTTCGACCGTGATCCTCTAGATGGTGAGTCCTTCGTCCGTGGTAGGTTTGTAGGTGAGCTCGGGCCTCAGTTGGCCCATTCCGGCCCAACATTGCGCGTGTTGGGCCTCCTGTCTCGTTGGTGTCGTGAAGCAGCGATGGAGTCGCTGCCTCATGGAGCCAGCCTGCCTGGGCTGCTAACATCCCCCTCTCCTTGAGACACGACTTTCCCCCAAGCCGTCGAGTGACGAAAGCGATCCTGCAGGGCTGCCCTGTCTTCCCAAGTATCGCACAGGCTTGTCGATTTAGACCAGCGAACCATGACCTATTCAACTATCGAGCCACGCCTCTTTTGCCATCTGGTTCGAAGGATCTTGACAGGAGTTGCAAGATCGTCAGTACTGATTGGAAGGGTGGAGTTTACTGGAGTACCTGGAAGGAGTGCCTTGCGCAACTGGGACACATGGAACACGGGATGCACTGTTGTTGTTGGAGGAAGTTGCAGTTCATATGCTACGTCGTTGATCTTGCGAATAATGGGACATGGCCCAAAGGACTTGAAGGACAGCTTGTGGTTGGCCCTCGGAGCAACTGATGTTTGAATGTACGGTTGCAATTTTAGGAATACTTGATTGCCCACTTGGAATTGCCGAAACGAGCGCTTCTTATCAGCTTGAGCCTTCATGCATTGTCTGGCTCGATGAAGATGTTGTTGAATGAGGTTCTGTGTGACCTGCCTTTCCTCTAGCCAGGCTTGTAGGGAAGGAACAGAGGCATTGGAGGCCGCCGTAATTCCCTAGTGACGTGGTTCGTGCCCATAAAGTGCCTGGAAAGGAGACATGCCAATAGCAGAATGGGGAGAAGAATTGTACCAAAACTGGGCTAACGGAATCCAGAAGCTCCAGCACCGTGGACATGCGTGTGTAAAACAGCGGAGGAATATTTCGATGCATTGGTTGACCCTCTCGGTTTGGCCATTCGTTTGCGGGTGGTTGGCCGTGCTCAGGTGTAGCTCCGTTCCAGCATACTGAAAAAGCTCCTTCCAGAAATGGCTTGTGAAAATAGGGTCGCGGTCTGACACGATTGGTCCTGGAAATCCATGCAGTTTGTATATCTGGGACATGTACAACTGGGTCACTTTTGCTGCTGTGTAAGGGTGAGCGAGCGGTAGAAAATGGGAAAATCTGGTGCGTTTGTCGACCAACATGAGCAAACAGTTGAACTGACTGGATTGAGGTAATCCGTCAATGAAATGCATTGTGATGATGTCCCATGGCTGTTTGGGATTTGGTAGAGGCTGCAAGAGACCCGGGGAAGCAGTTCGGTCAGGTTTTGCTTGTTAGCAGACCTGGCAACATTGCACATAATGCTTGATGTGCACTTTCATTTTTGGCCAAGCAAACAGACGGTGGATCCTCCCAACCAGATACGATCACGAAAACGCAGTAAGCCCTGATGCAGACTGAACCTTTTCTTGGGATCTTCCTGAAGGGCAAGCTGTTCAAGCAACTTCTGCATGTGCGGGTTGGAGTTATAATTGGCCAACACATCTTCGAGCCATGCCGGCTTGAAAGAGGTGACTGTGTACAGGATTTCCTCCGGGTTCGACCTTGGGAGCGCGTCGGTGGCTGAGTTATCCACACCTTTGCGGTACTTAATGCAGTAACGGAGGCCAAGAAGCTTGGTGAAAGCTTTTTGTTGCCAGGGGGTCGACAAACGTTGCGTTTCCAAATGCACTAGGCTGCGCTGATCGGTGAGGATGTCAAATTCAGCATGCTGCAAATACGGGCGCCACTGGTCCACTACAACAATCATCGTGAGGTATTCCTTCTCATAGGTGGATAAACCTTGATACCGCGGACTAAGGGCTTTGCTCATGAAGGCTATTGGATGGCCCCCTTGTTGGAGTACTACTCCCACCCCGTTGTCGCTGGCGTCAGTCTCAACTATGAATTTCTTGGGGAAGTCCAGAAGTGCCAGAACCGGTGCTGAGGCCAGGTAGGACTTGAGAGCTTGAAAATCAGACTCCATGACAGAAGACCAGACAAAAGGAGTACCTTTCTTGAGGAGATTGAACAGCGGCCTCGCAATGGTCCCAAAGTTGCGAAAAAATCGTCTATAGTAGCCTGCAAGCCCGAGGAAACGCCTGACTTCTTTTACATCTGTGGGTGCTGCCCAGCTGGCTACTGCTGCTATCTTGGAAGGTTTTGTAGATACTCCTTGTGCGCTGATGACGTGTCCAAGATAAGAGAGCTGCTGTTGTCCAAATTCGCACTTGGATAATTTGACTTTCCAGTGATCCTTGCGAAGCAGCTCGAGGACTTGACGCAGGTGTTCTCAGTGTTCAGGTACAGTTTTGCTAAACACCAAGGTGTCATCGAAGAATGACAATGTACACTTCCTGTTGACGGGCTGCAGAGTGGTCTGAATCGCATCGTTGAAGGTAGCCGGACCTCCTGGTAGACCGAATGAAATCACCTTGAACTCATAGTGTCCTGAGTGGGTTTGGAACGCTGTTTTGTACTCTTCCCCTTCAGCAAGCCAGATCTGATGATAACCGGCACGTAAGTCGAGCTTGGAGAACTAGCAAGCGCTGTGCAATTTGTCCAGAAGTTCCTCAATCACAGGCACAGGGTACTTGGCAATGCATGTGAGGGCGTTGAGCTGCCGATAGTGGACACACAGTCGCCATGTGCCATCCTTCTTCTTAACAAGGATGACCGGTGATGAAAAGGGGCTGGTACTGAGCTGTATTACTCCAGACTTGGGCAGTTCTGCAACTTGTCTTTTGATCTCATCCTTGTGTTCCGGCTTGTGATGATAAGGTCTGCTAGAGAAGGGTTGGGCACCCGGCTCGAGCGGAATGTAGCGATCACAACTGCGGCGAGGCGGTAACCCTTCAGGTTGTCTGAAGACATCTGCAAACTCTGCCAACACTTCCTGCAGACAAGGTGGTGTGGGCGTAGCTGTTTGTGTGCCGTCAGAAATTGCAAATAAGCACACCACATGCGTGACAGCATTGTTTCTGCATAAACTTTGCAACTGTAACGCGTTGATGAGTAGGCAGGTGGTAGATTCAGCTTCATGCCCACGGTGAGAAACAGAGGTGCCGTGTTGGAAGAACTGCAAGTGCTTGGCACGCCAGTCCACAGTCATGGGGCTATGTGCCTTGATAACCCACAAGTGTAGGGGATCGCAACAGTTTTTGATAAGTAAGAGTGTCGAACCCAACGCGGAGCTAAAGGTAGAATAAATATTCCCTCAAGTTCTATCGACCACCGATACAACTCTACGCACGCTTGACATTCGCTTTACCTAGAACAAGTATGAAACTAGAAGTACTTTGTAGGTGTTATTGGATAGGTTTGCAAGATAATAAAGAGCACGTAATTAATAGCTAGGGGCTGTTTAAATAAAGATGCAATAAAGTAAATATAGCAAGTGTGGAAAAGTGGTGGTAGGAATTGTGAAATTGTCCCTAAGCAATTGACTATGTTACTAGACCGGTAATCACTATTGCAATTCTATTTCAGGAAGAGGCATAAGCTAACATACTTTCTCTTTTTGGATCATATGCACTTATGATTGGAACTCTAGCAAGCATTCGCAACTACTAAAGATTCATTAAGGTAAAACCCAACCATAGCATTAAAGTATCAAGTCCCCTTTATCCCATACGCAACAATCCCCTTACTCGGGTTTGTGTTTCCGTCACTCACGCAACCCACTATAAGCGAATCATAAACGCATTGCAACACCCTACATCAGGAATCCCTCACACTTCACGACATGGAGGGCACAATAGGACAGCACCAATAATAAAACATGCAACTCAAACCAATCATAGCAATTCATCAATCACCAATAGGACAATAGAAATCTACTCAGACATCATAGGATGGCAACACATCATTGGAAAATAATATGAAGCATAAAGCACCATGTTCAAGTAGAGGGTACAGCGGGTTGCGGAAGAGTAGACCGCTGGATATAGAAGGGGGAAGGTGATGGAGATGTTGGTGAAGATGACGACGGTGTTGGTGAAGATCGCGGTGATGATGATGGCCCCCGGCAGCGCTCCGACGCCACCGGAAACAAGGGGGAGAGAGGGCCCCTTCTTCTTCTTCTTCTTCCTTGACCTCCTCCCTAGATGGGAGAAGGGTTTACCCTTTGGTCCTTGGCTCCCATGGCTTGGGAGGGGGGAGAGCCCCTCCGAGATTGGATTTATCTCTCTGTTTATGTGTTCCCTGTTTCTGCCCCTTCACCGTTTCCTTTATATCTGTAGATCCATAACTCCGATTGGGGTGAATCTTTCGCCTAGATTTTTCTTGTAAAATTAGCTTTCTTGCGGCAAAAGAAGAGTGTCAACCGCCTTACGGGTGGCCCACGTGATTCCAGGGCGCACCCAGGGAGGAGGGCGCGCCCCCTGTCTCGTGGCCACCTCGGACACTGTTTCGCGTTGATTCTTCCTCCGGAAAATCCCAAATATTCCTAAATAATTCTACGTCCATTTTTATCCCGTTTGGATTCCGTTTGATATTGGTTTTCTGCGAAACATAAAACATGCAACAGACAGGAACTGGCACTCGGCACTTGATCAATATGTTAGTCCCAAAAATAATATAAAAAGTTGCCAAAAGTATATGAAAGTTGAAGAATATTGGCATGGAACAATCAAAAATTATAGATACGACGGAGACGTATCAGCATCCCCAAGCTTAATTCCTGCTCGTCCTCGAGTAGGTAAATGATAAAAAAGATAATTTTTGATGTGGAATGCTACCTAGCATAATCTTGATCATATGTCTAATCATGGCATGAATATTAAGACACGAGTGATTCAAAGAAATAGTCTATCATTTGACATAAAAAACTATAATACTTCGAGTGTACCAATAAAGCAATCATGTCTTTTGAAAACAACAAGGCCAAAACAAGCTTATCCCTAGAAAATCATACAGTTTGGCCATGCTTCATCTTCGTCACACAAAATGCTCCCATCATGCACAACCCCGATGACGAGCCGAGCAATTGGTTCATACTTTTTAACACGCTTCAGCTTTTTCAACCCTCACGCAATACATGAGCGCAAGCCATCGATATAGCACTATAGGTGGAATAGAATATAATGGTGGAGGTTATGTGGAGAAGACAAAAAGGGAGAAAGTCTCACATCGATGCGGCTAATCAACGTGCTATGGAGATGCCCATTAATTGATGTCAATGCGAGGAGTAGGGATTGCCATGCAACGGATGCACTAAGAGCTATAAGTGTATGAAAGATCAACAAAAAAAACTAAGTGGGTGTGCATTCAACTTGCTTGCTCATGAAGATCTAGGGCATTTGAGGAAGCCTATCGTTGGAATATACAAGCCATGTTCTATAATGAAAAATTCCCACTAGTATATGAAAGTGACAACATAAGAGACTCTCTATATGAAGAACATGGTGCTACTTTTAAGCACAACTATGGAAAAAGGATAGTAACATTGGGAAGCAACTTTATGGTGGACGGCGGCTCGTGTGGACTTTATCCCGGCCATCAAACAATTCCTCGGGATGATCAAACGTCAGTTCGCTGTCCCCCGTGCTCGTTT
Organism: Triticum timopheevii; assembly: GCA_963921465.1. NCBI lineage: Eukaryota > Viridiplantae > Streptophyta > Magnoliopsida > Poales > Poaceae > Triticum > Triticum timopheevii. Next base: position 108,914,918 of record OY997264.1, read on the forward strand.
CTTAGGAATAGGGACTAGGTGTGCTAGGCGTACGAGTTTGGAACAACTGTTTTCGTCGTTTGGAGGTGGACACGCCAACTGCAAGCTGGTACAGACCCCGTACGCTCCCGAGCAGCTGTTTTGGGATAGTTGCGGATGACGTGGCCTAGTCGGCCCACATGTTAGGTTGTGGCTGTTCCTTTTGCAAATCACTATTAACCGGGGATGGTCCTGCTCCAGAGCCAGACGGGCGTCTTCCTCCTCCAGATCCAGGGTCCTACCCCATGGACTTTCATGGAAGCGCAGGCCGATGCAGGAGACAGGTAATTGAAATCCAACCTGAGTAAGCTCCCACTAATCTTCTCCGCAAGCTAAAAGGGAGGATTAGATCTTCATTTGTCCCATTTCAAGTCAACGGTGGTTCCTAAATCCTCTAGGTGGCAATTTTTTGCAGGATTAGCCATGGGCAGTTGGGGCATACTACGGCGGCGCGACCTATTGAGTCCTAGTAGGCTTCTATTTGCATCGCCGAGGGGGAAATTCGCCGAGTCGGAGACGTCTGCAGCGCCGGCGGCAATGCTGGATTTGTTGGTGATGACCCGGTGTTGCAAGTGTGCTCTGAGGCTATGAGTGGTTGGACACGCAGCATATTCCTACGCAACCTGGTATATTTTTTTGCGTAATCTGTGCGAGTTTGATTTCAGGCTTTAACTAACTAGCTGATTTATAGTTAGCTGTTGTAATTTTGTTTAGTGGCTACTAGTTCAACTAGGGAGCTAACTGAATTAGTGGAAATGTGATTTACTGTCGACTTTGTGTATGTGTGGGCATGGGCATGGGCATGGATTGCTAGTCAGTACAGCGTTGTTTAGTTTAGCAGTTTTGTATTGGAAAGGAAGCTAATAAAAAAAACTGGCATGGATTATCTCTTGTCTTGCTGCAATTTTAGCTAATTGCTTTTATTTACCTCCGGTCACCGGTGTGAGTACATGTGTCTGATCTTTAATTGTTGTGGAATGTGTACCAATGGATTTGTGTTTACAGGCTTGGAAACTCATGGTGTCACTGCAAATGTGGCTTGTCTGCTGTTATAAAATACCCATGTACTCCCTCCGTTCCTAAATATTTGTCTTTCTAGAGATTTCAAATGATCACCACATACGGATGTATATAAACATATTTTAGAGTGTAGATTCACTCATTTTGGAGTAAATAGCATAAAATTACTACTTTACAGGCTATGGTTCCAAAAAACTACCAGTTTTAATTTTTTCGCTGATAACTACCAACTCAGGGGTCGGCTGTTTCAAAAAACCCCAATGTCCGTTACTTAAAAATTAAAGCTGTTTATGATAGGTCGGGCCCGCAGCTAAACATTCCGTCTATTTGGCTGTGTGTTGACCGTTAACCGACATGTGGGGCCCACATGTCGGTTTCGTCTTCCTCTTCTCTTTCCCTCTTTTCTTTCTTCTTCCTCCCTCCCCTCCCCAGCCTCCCCATGGTCGTTAAAGGCTCCAGCAGTCGTGCTCGCCGGCCATCAGCTGTCTGTGGACCTTGCCGGCCAGCAGCTAGGGCGCCACCGCGGATCTCCCTTCCGCCGCCCTTCGTCGTATGGGCGTGTACTCGGGCAGGAAGCAGGAGGAGGACCCGCGGCCGCCGGAGGACGCGGAGAACCCGTACATGCCGGAGCTGGACAGCCTAACGTCCAAGGTGCGCGGCGGCGTGCACCGCGTGTGCTGCGTGGTCTCCGGCGGGGTGTACGAGAACATGCTCTTCTTCCCCGTGGTGCAGATGCTCAAGGACAGGTACCCCGGTGTGCTCGTCGACGTGGTGGCGTCGGCGCGTGGGAAGCAGGCCACTGCCGGCCGCCGCCTCCTCTAGCCGAGCCGCGCCGGCACATGCGAGGCAGGGCGTGGCTGCAGCGCACACAGGCGAGGGCGGTGTGGCGGCGGCCACAGGCGAGGGGCGGCGTGGTGGTCAGCGCAGGCGAGGCAGAGCGTGGCGGCGGCCACGGGCGAGGGGCGGCGTGACGGCGACCACTGCGGCCGCGGCTCGCCGGCCGCAGGCGGTGCACGGCGTCGGCCCGGAGGAGGTGGCATCGCGGCCATGGCGGGTGCGCCGGAGGACCTGATTCCTTTTTTTTGAAAACTTCCAGGGACCTGATTGCTTTTTTAGAAAATTCTCAAGGACCCGATTGCTTTTTCAGACACTGGCATGTGGCCCCCATATGTCAGGTAACGGTCAAACAAACGGTCAACCAAACGGTGTGTTTAGTGGCGGGCCCGACCTGTCATAAACATGTTTAATTTTTTAACAAAGAGGATTTGGGGTTTTTTGAAACAGCCAACCCCTGAGTTGGTAGTTATCAGCGAAAAAAATAAATTTGGTAGTTTTTTGGAACCCTAACCCATAAAGTAGTAGCTTTATGCTATTTACTCCTCATTTTGCTCCATATGTAGTCACCATTTAAAACTTCTAGAAAGACAAATATTTAGGAACGGAGGGAGTACTTAGTAAAATTAGAAGCAGGCAATCTCATGGTTATCTCCTGTTTTTTTTTTTGGATACGGATTTTGATTTTCTTTTCTTGCAATCTACTGAAATTATTACTCCCCGATCTAACAGAGTGAGGAATTGAATGTTGATATATCCAAGAAGATGTACACTCTCACTCATGTGGATGCTTTGGCATGTGAAAAATGGAGCAAAGTTCAGATATGGGAGATATTACAAAAGTTCCAAGAAAGATGCCCAAGTGTGGTAAATGTGGAGTGATCGGACATCGTCAAAATCACGGGGCAAGCGTGCAGATCCATTTTAGCCTAATTTCCTTAGATTTTGACATGGTCCCATTTGATTTGTGTTTTAATTTGGACTTTGATTCAAAATGTATTTTCGTTATGGGAACTGATATTGTTTCCCTGCTTGTCCCTGAATTATACGCCACTTTTGAAACATTTGCTAAGTAGTTTTTGTTCCTGCTAAAATATTTTTGATTATATTGCGATTTACAAACACCTGCAAGGTCTGACGTGAAGAAAAAATTAGGTAGGCTAAGGTGATTTGTGACCGTAGAAATACTTGATGCTATTGCAATTTGCGAAAAACACGGGGCGGACGTCAAAATAATAAACTTATTTAGATCCATCTGCACGTTATTATTACTGGTTTAGTGACCGTATAAAAGACTCTTGCTATCATAATCTCTGTACAGCACACTGGACTAACGTCCTGTTCTTAAATGGAAGGTACTCTTATTCTATTTGCTCACGTGAGGGGGGGGGGGGGGGGGGTTCATCTGGGCACATGGACGCGTCACTTCTGTCAGTAAAGCTAGCTCTGGTTGTCGGGATACAAGCGTGGGCGAGCATCTATGGGGGGACAGCGCGCGTAAATACCGGCAGGGATCTGATGAATATAGAAAACGGACGGCGCTGATATGGTCCACAGAGTGCTCGTCCACCGTTCGTCATTTTCGAGTAACATTGCCCCTTTTTTCTTTTTCTTTTTTTTTTCTTTTTTTTCTTTTTTTTCTTTTTTTTTTCTTTTTTTGGTGGGCTTTTTTGGCCCCCTTTTTTATTTAGGCTTCTTTGGCCTTTCCTTTTTTTTCTTTTTTTTTTCTTTTTTCTTTTTTTATGGGGCAATGCTCTATAATGATGATCATCACACTTTTATTTACTTACAACTCGATATTACAACTCGTTACTAGAACAAAGATATGACTCTATATGAATGCTTCCGGCCGTGTACCGGGATGTGCAATGATCTAGCGTAGCAATGACATCAAAAAACGGAAAAGCCATGAAAACATCATGCTAGCTATCTTACGATCATGCAAAGCAGTATGACAATGAATGCTCAAGTCATGAATATGATGATGATGATGGAAGTTGGATGGCAATATATCTCGGAATGGCTATGGAAATGCCATGATAGGTAGGTATGGTGGCTATTTTGAGGAAGATATAATGAGGTTTATGTGTGATATAGCGTATCGTATCACGGGGTTTGGATCCACCGGTGAAGTTTGCACCAACTCTCGAGGTGAGAAAGGGCAATGCACGGTACCGAAGAGGCTAGCAATGATGGAAGGGTGAGAGTGCGTATAATCCATGGACTCACATTAGTCATAAAGAACTCATATACTTATTGCAAAAGTTTATTAGCCCTCGAAGCAAAGTACTACTACGCATGCCCCTAGGGGGATAGATTGATAGGAAAAGACCATCGCTCGTCCCCGACCGCCACTCATAAGGAAGACAATTAAAGAAACACCCCATGCTTCAAATTTGTCACACAACGGTTACCATACGTGCATGCTACGGGACTTGCAAACCTCAACACAAGTGTCTCGACAATCCACAACCACCCACTAGCATGACTATCACCATCTTTATATCGCAAAACTATTGCAAGGAATCAAACATATCATATTCAGCGATCTACAAGTTTATGTAGGATTTTATGATTAACCATGTGAATGACCAATTCCTGTCATCTCTCTAAATTGATATAAGTGAAGAAAGGGAGTTTAATTCTTTATATAAAAGATATGCCCACGCTCTAACAAATATAAGTGGAGCAAAAGAGCATTCTATAAATGACGGTTTTCTATGTGAAGAGAAACAGGCAATCCAAACTTCAAATGATATAAGTGAAGCACATGAAGTATTCCATAAAGCCATACTCAAAAGATTTAAGTGAAGTGCAATGAGCATTCTATAAATAAACCAAGGACTATCTCATACCAGCATGGTGAATAAAAGGAAAAGTGAAAACTAAATTCAAAAGACGTTCCAAGACTTGCACATATCGCATGAACGAAACGAATACGAAAACATACCGATACTTGTTGAAGAAAGAGGGGATGCCTTCCGGGGCATCCCCAAGCTTAGATGCTTGAGTCTCCTTGAATATTTACTTGGGGAGCCTCGGGCATCCCCAAGCTTGAGCTCTTGCCTCTCTTCCTTTTTCTCATATTGAGACCTCCTCGAATTAATAGACACTTCATCCACACAAAACTTCAACAGAAAACTCGGTAAGATCCGTTAGTATAATAAAGCAAATCACTACTCTAAGTACTGTAGTAAACCAATTCATATTTTGTTTTTGCATTCTGTCTACTGTAACATAACTTTTTCATGGCTTAATACACTGATATAAATTGATAGATTCATCAAAACAAGCAAACTATGCATCAAAAACAGAATCTGTCAAAAACAGAACTGTCTGTAGCAATCTGAACATCCACCATACTTATGGTACTCCAACAATTCTACCAAAATTAGGAAAAATAAAAATTTTGTACAGAAAGACAGTGCAAAAAGAATCAGAATCGTTTGACGGTCCAGATAAAAATGTAAAATCGCGCACTACAGACAAAGTTTCTGTCCTGCACCGTACACACCAACAAGCATTGTAAACATCCTAAAGGCAAACCTTGGCACATTATTTTTAAAATACAATGGAATTATACAAGGGGATAATTATTTTTATGAAAAGTTTCTGTAATCAAGATTCACAAAGTTTCTATGAGCATGAACAAAGTTCAAGGCTAGCTCCCACTTCAACAATGCTTGTCTTTCTCACTTTCACTTTCCTTTCTGAAAAGTTTTTAGGTTCCCCTCTCTAGTTTTTTGTTTTTAAACTATATAAAAGCACTCAAAATAAATAAATGACTCTATAAAACTTCCGGGTTGTCTCCCTGGCAGCGCTTTCTTTAAAGCTATTAAGCTAGACATTTAGTGCTCAAGTAATGAATCCACCCAGATCCCAAGGTATATCAAAGCCAATTTTAATTAACAATGATTTGTAATTTAGTAGTGACCACAAAATAACATATATCATGTAATGACGAAGTTTAACCCTCTTCCTATGCATTGTCATGTCATAAAAGAACAATTCATGCACACCAAGTAAAGGCCAATGCATAGTATAAGCAATTTCTTGCAATTTTATCATATTGGAAACATAGAGAGGTGGAGATATAGTTCCTCTCTCATAATAATTGCAAGTAGGAGCAGCAAGCACATGCATATCACATTCATCAAAATCATCATGTGCAATGGTAAAAGGCAACCCATCAATATAATCCTTAATAAGCACAAACTTCTCCGATATAGTGTGGTAGGGAGAATTCAAAAAGATAATAGGACTATCATGCATGGGTGCAATAGCAACAATTTCATGTTTAACATAAGGAACTATAGCGAGTTCATCTCCATAAGCATAATCCATATTGGCATCTTGGTCACAAGCATAGCAAGCATCATCAAAAAGGGATATTTCAAAAAAATTCAAGGGATCATAGCAATCATCATAGCAATCATCCTACGGTAAGCACGAAGGGGAATTAAATAATGTATGAGTTGGAGGGCTACTCTCATTAGAAGGTGGGCACGGGTAGCTAATCCGCTCTTCCTCCTTTTGTTCTTCGCTCTCCTCATCATCTTTTTCATCCATAGCTTCCTGCAAAATATTAGTCTCTTCTTGGACAGCGTTGACTTTCTTCATAAAAGAATTAATATAGTGATTATATTCATAATTTTCATAGCAATATCTAAGTATAGCAAGATTTTCAGGCCTATAAACATCATCATCAAAAGCTTCATACTTTTCAAACAAAGCTTCAATTTCATAAGCAGCCTTAAAAGCAATAAATTCTTCAATTTGTTCAACATCATAGTAATAGTATATACCATTAGCATAACAAGCTAAGGTTTCATTATCATTAAATTTGCATGATAAGGGAAGGTGTGGAGCCTTCATCCTAGAGCAACAAGTAATATCATATCTCAAGCATAGATCCCAGGCATACCAACACAACATAATAAATTGATCCCATAATAGTTTCCCTTTTTGTGTCAAGTGATAATCTCTAAAGTATTCACGTTGATCCAACGTGTCTCCCATTATAAAGTTGAATGGGGTTTTCTCAATATTATCAAAGTAGTACTTAATATCTTTCACATAATGAGCATCGGAGGTTTTAGGAGTTACCCCATCTACATGAGTAGCAAGTACCTCTATTTTTTTTGGTATTTTGTGTTCCATATCCATAACTAAAGATAGAGAACAACTAAGAGCAGGAAATAAAAATTACTTAGTGATAAAGAAAACAAGCACACACGAGAATATTCACCCCACGCTATGACTCCCCGACAATGGCGCCAGAAAAAGGTCTTGATAACCCACAAGTGTAGGGGATCGCAACAGTTTTCGATAAGTAAGAGTGTCGAACCCAACGAGGAGCTAAAGGTAGGATAAATATTCTCTCAAGTTCTATCGACCACCGATACAACTCTACGCACGCTTGACGTTCGCTTTACCTAGAACAAGTATGAAACTAGAAGTACTTTGTAGGTGTTATTGGATAGGTTTGCAAGATAATAAAGAGAACGTAATTAAAAGCTAGGGGCTGTTTAAATAAAGATGCAATAAAGTAAATATAGCGAGTGTGGAAAAGTGGTGGTAGGAATTGTGAAATTGTCCCTAAGCAGTTGACTATGTTACTAGACCGGTAATCAGTATTGCAATTCTATTTCAGGGAGAGGCATAAGCTAACATACTTTCTCTTCTTGGATCATATGCACTTATGATTGGAACTCTAGCAAGCATCCGCAACTACTAAAGATTCATTAAGGTAATACCCAACCATAGCATTAAAGTATCAAGTCCCCTTTATCCCATACGCAACAATCCCCTTACTCGGGTTTGTGTTTCAGTCACTCACACAACCCACTATAAGCGAATCATAAACGCATTGCAACACCCTACAGCGGGAATCCCTCACGCTTGCATGACATGGAGGGCACAATAGGACAGCACCAATAATAAAAAATGCAACTCAAACCAATCATAGCAATTCATCAATCACCAATAGGACAATAGAAATCTACTCAGACATCATAGGATGGCAACACATCATTGGAAAATAATATGAAGCATAAAGCACCATGTTAGAGTAGAGGATACAGCGGGTTGCGGGAGAGTGGACCGCTGGATATAGAAGGGGGAAGGTGATGGAGATGTTGGTGAAGATGACGACGGTGTTGGTGAAGATCGCGGTGATGATGATGGCCCCTGACAGCGCTCCGGCGCCACCGGAAGCAAGGGGGAGAGAGGGCCCCTTCTTCTTCTTCTTCCTTGACCTCCTCCCTAGATGGCATAAGGGTTTCCCCTCTAGTACTTGGCTCCCATGGCTTGGTAGGGGCGAGAGCCCCTCCGAGATTGGATCTATCTCTCTATTTCTGCCCCTTCACCGTTTCCTTTATATCTGTAGATCCGTAACTCCGACTGGGGTGAATCTTTCGCCTAGATTTTTCTTGTAAAATTAGCTTTCTTGCGGCAAAAGAAGAGCGTCAACCGCCTTACGGGTGGCCCACGTGATTCCAGGGCGCACCCAGGGAGGAGGGCGCGCCCCCTGTCTCGTGGCCACCTCGGACACTGTTTCGCGTTGATTCTTCCTCCGGAAAATCCCAAATACTCCAAAATAATTCTCCATCCGTTTTTATCCCGTTTGGATTCCGTTTGATATTGGTTTTCTACAAAATATAAAACATAGAACAGACAGGAACTGGCACTGGGCACTGGATCAATATGTTAGTCCTAAAAAAATAATATAAAAAGTTGCCAAAAGTATATGAAAGTTGAAGAATATTGTCATGGAACAATCAAAAATTATAGATACGACGAAGACGTATCATGCCTCAAGTCAGTCCATGTCGAGTATAGCGTTGTAGGCGCCTAGCGTCAGTACCTTCAGGTCGGTGTTGAAATTGTGGCCCTGAGAGCACCGCAAGCAGTTGGGAACGATGGCTGAACAGATCAGTTCCCCACCATCCACGACTTGCATGCGATACGCGCGAGGGAGAGGTTGAGCGCCTTGGATGGTTTCCGCGAGTGACTGGTCGATGAAGGAATTGGTCCTGCCGGAATCCACCAACATGAGCACTTCGCGCCCTTGAACCCAGGCACGGAGCTGAAAGGCTTTCGCAGACACTCCACCGGAGACTACTGAGCGCGATATAGCCATCACTGTGTCCTCAGACGGGGGCAGCTGCGTGTCGATGGTGTTGTCGAGGCCGAAGAGGTCGAGAAGCTCCTCGACGATGTGTAGCTGCACCAATGTGGGGCACACATGATCTTGCCCCCACCACTCTCCGCATTTGAAGCAGAGACCTCGCGCTCTCTGATACTCACAGAGTGTCTTGAGCTTGGCCGAGTCCGCGCGTGCTACGTCCGTCCCACTACGATCAGTGGCCACTGTAGGTGTTGAGTGGCGCACCAGTGGCGGTGGTAGTGCTAGTTGCATGGCCGCTCGTGGAGCCATGTCGGGAGGTCTTGGCAGATAGCTGCACGCGCCTTCGCCCACTTCCTCTTGGAGCATAGCGAGAGCACATGCTGTGTCCAAATTAGGAGGGCACTACACCATCACCACGGCTCGGATGTCGCTCCTCAGACCCTCCACAAAACGAATGAGGAAGAAATAAGGGTGAATGGAATCAGAGTATGAATTCAGATGATTGATAATTAACTCAAAGTGTTCAATGTAATCAGCCACTGTGGACGTTTGGCGAACAGAGTAAAACTAGCGTATCAGCAGCTGGTGGCGATCACGGCCGAACCGCGTGCACAACAACGAGGTGAATGAGTCCCAATCAAAATCACCCAAGCGCTTCTAAATGGACTGCAGCCAAATTGCTGCCGCTCCAAAAAAATTGAGCGCTTCCATCGGTACCCAAAACAAAGGTATGATTCCAAACATGGCAAAATACTGTTCACAGAGAGTTTTCCACAAATTGGGGTTCTCCCCGAAAATTGTGGAAACATGATTGAAGGATGCGCCTGGCCCAGGCCCGTGAGCATCTAGTTGGCATGGGAGAAGAAGGATAATGGGGTCTCATGCTGACCTTTGGCCGGGAGCGGTGGCGGCGTCCCGAGAGGCACCGCCAGTGGCCCCCATTGTAGATGGAATGCGCCGTGGCCATTGGGCCCTTGTTGGTTGACCGCTGCGCTTGCCACCGGACCGATGGGGTCGCGGGGCTGCGTCAGCATGGAGGGGCGCACCTGCTCCTCGCCGCGGCCTTTGAGGGTTGGCGGTGGTGCTGACTGGAGTGCGGCCACCCCCTTGCTCAAATCTGTGACGCGGCGCTCGAGATCGGGACACCACGCGAGCAGGTCATCAATCTTCATGGACTGGCCCTGCATCGCTGCCGTGTTGGCGTCTAGGGAGTGCTTGAGGGAGTCCAGATAGGTCTTGATGGCGGGATCCATGGCCTCGAGTTGCTGGCAACCTTGACGAACCCGACAGGTTTCGTTGATCTGCGCCAGTGGAAGCGACTCCGAGAATCGATGTCTCTGATACCAGATGTGAGGAGCAGGGTATATGGATTGATCTAATATAGCTCTCTGAAGTAGTAGCTTATACATATCTCAGTACATGAATTGGAGTTCTTGCAAAAAGGGGAAACTAGATGAGCTAGATAATTAGGGTAGTCGCCGCTGGTTCAGTCGTGATCCTCTGGAAGGTGAGTCTTTCGCCCGTGGTAGGTTTGTAGGTGAGCTCGGGCCTTAGTTGGCCCATTCCGGCCCAACATTGCACGGGTTGGGCCTCCTGTCTCGTTGGTGTCTTGAAGCTGCGATGGAGTCGCTGCCTGGTGGAGCCAGCCAGCCTGGGTTGCTAACAGGTATCCCCAACCCACGAGGGTTCAAGTTTTGCTAAAAAAACCCACTAGGGTTCAAGTGGATGCTCGCATTTATTCCCGGTGATGCGCATTCGTGCTTGCTTCTGTATTGTGTTTAAAAAAGAAAACCACAAGAAGCTCCAGCCACGGAAAAACGCTTGGTGAGAGGCAACTAAAAACAATATGATTATCCTGTATTAATTCTCACAAGAAGCTCCAGCCACAGAAAAACGCTTCGTGAGAGGCGACTAAAAATGATATGATTATCATGTATTAATTCTCGCTGCAAACGATTTTTCATTCATTCAAGAAAGGCAACCAAATTTATGTTGAACAAGCAAATTTATGTGTCTGTTGCAACACAAGGACAATTCCTATATTTTTTTTTGAAAAAACTCAGACTTTATTCATTTGTAATAAGTAGTACATCGTTTATGAGGATCATTACAATTTCATTTAAAGGCTCCTCAAACCAATCAGAAGTCAATAAAAATCAAGCTAATCTAGCAAGCTCATGAGCTACTTTATTTGCTTCCCTGTTACAGTGCTCAAATCTAGCAATAACGAAATCACAAGCATAATGAAAACAATCATCAAAGATTGATGCCGCCGCACCCACCGATTGCCCTGCATCATTCATAGTATCAATCACCTCCAAATTATCTGAATTTATAATAAGGCGATTGCATCCCGCCCGTTGCGCCAGTGTTAGACCGAATTTTAGAGCTAAAGCTTCTGCCATCAACACATCTGCGCAAAAATCTATTTTCTCATTCCCTCCAGCTATGGACCTGCCTTTGTCGTCTCGAAGGACCGCTCCCATGGAACCCCTAAGAAGATCGTGATTAAAAGAATCATCAACATTAAGTTTAATGAAACCTCTTGGAGGACAAGACCAACTCTCCATTTTGATCGACGCCTTGGGTGATAATGCATTAACAAAAAATTTTAGAGCAAGAATCCCCATTGAGATTTGATTTACATTTTGGGTTTTTTCATTGTGTACCAACTTTCGTCTTTCCAACCATAGGTACTGTTGGGGATATAACTATTGAGTATAAACCACCTAGGAGGGGCTGGTTTAGCCTCAACCGTAATGAAGCCCATGAAGACTCAAAAGATGGCGTTTTACTATGAAGCTTAGAGGCCCGGAGCCCAAAGGCGGATTAGGGCCCGTAATAGCAAACCGCCATGGTTATGTAAACTTGTGTTGTAAGTTAGGAAAGAAGAGACCGAGCCGAACCCTTGTATGAGTCGGCCTCGGGACTCTGTAGACCGGCCGTGCGTCAACCTTTGATATAAAGGGACGACCGGCGGCGGTTCAGGGACAACAGACAATAACTTGAGACTCAGGCAAAGCGTATTTGCTCCCTAATCATCGAAACCTCAATCAATCCCATCACAACTAGACGTAGGCTTTTACCTTCATCGAAGGGGCCGAACTAGTATAAAACTCCTGTGTCCCTTGTCTGGTTTAACCCCTTCAAGCTAACCCATAGCAATGGCTCCACGACTAAGTCCTTTCATGAGGACATCTGACATGTTAATTCCACGACAGTTGGCGCCCACCATGGGGCTATCGCACGATGGTGTCGAGTTCTTGAAGGGCTGCTCTGAAGGACTTAAGGGGTACATGGTCGGCCGGATGACCAAAAGTCATTGCGGCAAGCTCTACATTGACGACAAAGGATGGGGCCCCGAGGCCAGCTCAATCGAGTGCGGGTACCGAGTCCCCTTTGGCGGAATTCATGTCTTCATTGGCAAGATCGGTGAACCGATCCTTGAGCCGGACATCTACACCGACCTCGTCGAGACGGCTTAGCGTGCAAGCCCTGCCTGGGTGAAACCCGCCATGAAGCCTGCGTTTGTAGGATGTGTCCATGGGATCGGATATGAACCAATGTTTGAAGGCGAGATGGTTATTTATTCCGACGAGGAGTCGTCCACTGGTGAAACCGAGTTCCTGTACCAAGTTCAGGATGGTGTGTTCGAAGGATATTCCGATGGTAACAGTATTCCGGATCTCTTTGAACCACCAAGTCGGGTTGCTGTTTTCATGGGCGGAACCCAGCCCACTCTGCAGTCTTCGTCCACAGCAGCAATGAATACTGGATCAGCAGCCGCGGCAGGAGGCCCGGCGCGCCGACCGACTCAAGTCCTCACCGGTTTGATGGATGCCTGGGCTACCTTATTGACCATGGTAGTTACCCTGGAGACGCAGGATCAGCATAATGTGAATATTGCTAAGCTAAAGGACCAGATAACACAGGCCAAGGAGGATCTAGCAACGGATGATGCTAGGTTGGCTGAAGAACGGGCTGCTTTGGATGCCCAGTCACAGCAAATACAGGCGCAGAACTACCGACTCCTATTGGATCAGAATGCAACACATGACGTAATGTGGAGAAAGTATCGGTCATGTCTGCCATCAGTCTACGAGGGAATGAATCTTTTCAACACGCCGGGGGCTGGGCCAAGTAATCCAGTAGCCACAAACCGGACTGACGCACCGAGGGCAGCACCGGATCAACCACGGACGATGGAACCACCTCGACGAACAGATAACCCGCCGCAATACATGCCTACTCCACCGAGTCACTTCTCAAGTCCTTTGGATAATATGATTGCTGCAGCATCTCTCTTGGCAGCTATTTCGATGGAGGGCGATTCGCTGGCAGAAATTGAGACACGGCGGGCCAGAGATCTTCTTCAAACCGCCGTGGTGCAACAGCAGGCTTATTCCTACAGTCGGGATAGAATTCATTCCACTCCTCGTCCGAGCAAAAGTTACAGCAGGCACATGGATGAACCGGAAGTGTCTAGCAGTGCACGACACCAAAATGTTCCCCAAAGGCCCAATCTGGCACGTGATGAAGTAAATGCTCAGGATGTGGTGGATAATGGCAGGGCATGAAGGGAGGCCGCTTTGGCAGCACAACATGCGGGTCGTTATCAACCCGCCCCGGTTCAACCTGCAGCGTCAGTAGACCGTGGTACCGGGTTAGCCTTTAGCTCCTGGGGAGTGCCTTGTCTCATTCCGGCTCTACGCAATGTGCGACTGCCTAAAGATTTCAAGGGTCCACGTAAGGTGCCGAATTACACAGTGGATCAACCACCGGAGGCGTGGGTCGAAAGTTATGAGATAGCAATGGAGATGCTGGACGTGGATGAAGCGGCTTGTGCAAAGTATTTCACGATGATGTTGGAAGGGACAGCCCGTACTTGGTTGAAAAACTTACCAGCTAACTCCATCGAATCGTGGGACCAGTTGAAGGCCCGGTTTATAGCCAACTTCAAAGACACCTGTAAATAGCCCATGTCTATTGTGGATCTGGATGCCTGTGTTCAAGGGGAGAATGAGTCAATCACTCATTGGGTGCGCCAGGTTTCAGAAGTCTTGCATTCTTCAGACCGGATTAACGCTGGTCAGGCAATTATCACTCTGGAACGCAATTGCTGGTTTAACTCACTAAAGATGAAGTTGGGACGGCTCAAGCGCCACTGTGATGACTTGGGCACCCTTATGGCCGCCTTGGTCAAGTATGCCGATTCTGATAATACCAAGGATCCCGATTCTGATGAGGAGAAACCGGAGAAGGGAAAGAAGAACAGCAGTGCAAAGGGACAGCAGCACAATCAAGGAGGCCATGGGAATAACGGTAAGCATAAAGCGGATTCAGATTTTGTGGCTAACGCTAATGTGCAACGTCGTATGGGTAAACCGCCCCAGCATGGCGGCGGAATGAATCTAGAGCACTTGTTGAACCAGCCCTGCCCAAAGCATGGGACCAAGGAAGTTCCTGCAACGCATCTCCAGAAGGATTGTCACATTATGAAGGAGTTCAAAAACTCTGATCTTTTCCGGTATGATCAGGGTCCATCAGGCAGTTTAGGTCCAGGTTTTCATGGTGGTGGCGGTTCAAGCTCTGGATTTCAGAATAATCAGGGCAACCAGAATAACCAAAGTGGTAATAACTAGCAAAATAATCAAGGAAATCAGCAGCAGTCGGGTTACCAGAGTCACCCAAAGCAGTTGAATGGTGGGCAGTATCAAGTGTTCACTACTAGTTTGTGCAAGCGTGATCAGAAGCTTCACAAGAGGGCAGTTAATGCTGTTGAACCGGCAGTACCACGTTATCTGTGGTGGTCCGAACAACCTATTGTGTGGAGTAGGGAGGATCATCCGCCCCGGGTTGACAATCCGGGTCACCTGGCTTTGGTGGTGGCACCTCAGGTGGGAGGTTATAAGTTCACCAAGGTACTCATGGATGGAGGAAGCAGTATCAACATTCTGTATTATGAGACCTTCCATCGCATGGGGTTGACAGACAAGAGTCTTAAACCGTCCAACACTGTTTTTCATGGTGTGGTACCAGGTAAATCGACATATCCTATTGGTAAGATCGCTTTGGAAGTTGTGTTTGGGGATGAGCACGATTCTGGGTCTGAGACATTGACCTTTGAAGTGATGAGGATCCAGAGCCCGTACCACGCATTGTTTGGGCAACCGGCTTATGCAAAGTTCATGGCAAGGCCTTGTTATATTTACTTGCAGCTCAAGATGCCGGGTCATAAAGGGATAATTACGGTTCACGGAATTCGTAAAATCGCTTTGGATTGCGAGGAAGGTGATGCGACCTATGCTGAGTCGGTTTGTGCTACATAGGAGCTGAAGTTTTATAAGGAAAATGTTGATCCGGCAGACATGACCCCTCTGAAGAAGCCCACCACTAAGCATGACTCAAACCTACATTTCAAACCGGAAGATGAGACTAAACTTCTTGATTTCGTTCCTGGCGATTCGTCCAAGCAGTTCAGCATCAACACAAATCTGGATCCGAAATAGGAAAGTGCACTCATCGAGGTCATCCGTGAGAAACGGGACATTTTTGCATGGAAGCCTTCTGACATGCCAGGTGTACCGAGGGAACTCGCTGAGTACACTCTTAATATTAACCCCAAGTTTAAACCGGTCAAGCAATTTCTCCGTCTCTTTAATGAGGAACGATGCAAGGCAATTGGTGAAGAGGTAGCCCGGCTGTTGGCTGCTGGTTTTACCGTTGAAGTGTTTCACCCTGAGTGGTTGGCTAATCCGATGCTTGTTCTCAAGAAAAACGGCACTTGGCGTATGTGTGTGGACTACACCGACTTGAATAAAGCTTGTCTGGCCGATCCCTTTGCTCTCCTGCGTATTGATCAGATTATTGATGCGACGGCAGGCTGTGAGCGCCTGAGTTTCCTCGATGCTTATTCAGGTTATCATCAGATTAAGATGGCAGTTAAGGACCAGGAGAAGACATCCTTCATCACTCCATTTGGAGCCTTCTGTTATGTTTCTATGCCCTTCGGGCTCAAGAGTGCCCAGGCAACTTATCAGCGCTGTGTGCAGAATTGTCTTCATACGCAGATTGGGTGTATTGTTCATGCCTATGTGGATGGTATTGTGGTAAAATCCAGAAAGAAGGAAACACTGATAGATGACCTCAAGGAGACATTTGACAATCTTCGGGTTTACAAAATGATGCTCAATCCAGATAAATGTGTTTTTGGTGTTCTGGAAGGCAAGCTCTTGGGCTTTCTGGTATCCAACAGAGGCATTGAGGCTAATCCAGAAAAAAATCAAAGCGATTACATCCCTGGCTAAACCGAAGTGTATCAATGATGTTCAGGGTTTGGCGGGCTGGATTGCAACCCTTAGCCGGTTTATCAGCCGTTTGGGAGAGAAAGCAATTCCTTTGTAACAGATGTTGAAAAAGACAGACGATTTCGTCTGGAGTGACGCAGCTAATGCAGCTTTTGAGGAGTTTAAGCGGCAGTTGATTGAACCACCGGTTCTTGCAGCTCCGGTTGATAATGAGCCCTTGCTATTATACGTGGCTGCCAATGCCCGAGCGGTCAGTGTGGCAATTGTGGTTGAACGTAAGGAGGCAGGGAAGGAGTATCCGGTTCAACGACTGGTGTATTACATCAGTGAAGTCCTGATCGAGTCAAAACAACGCTATCCACATTGGCAGAAGTTGGTGTATGGAGTTTTTATGGCAAGTCAAAAGCTCAAGCAATACTTTCAAGGCCATCCCATCACAGTGGTTAGTTCTGCTCCTTTGGGTGATATAATTCAAAACAGGGAAGCAACTGGCCGGGTTGCAAAGTGGGCAATTGAGCTTGGTACACATGGTTTGAAGTATGTGCCTCAAACAGCCATCAAATCCCAGGCACTTGTGGATTTTATCAATGATTGGACCGAGTTGCAAGCACCAGAGGACAAACCGGATAATACATACTGGACTATTCATTTTGATGGATCCAGGCAATTGGAGGGCTCAGGGGCCGGAGTTGTCCTTACTTCCCCTCGAGGTGATAAAATTTGCTATGTTCTCCGTTTGATGTTTCCCTGTACTAACAGTGCAGCTGAGTACGAAGCTTTACTCCATGGTCTCCGGGTGGCTAAAGAGATGAACTTAAGTCGAGTTCGTTGTTTTGGAGATTCTGATCTGGTGGCTCAGCAAGTTTCTGGTACTTGGGATTCTAAGGATCCACTCATGGCGGCTTACAGACGTGAGGTGGATATTGTGGCGGGTCACTTCAAAGGATATCAGGTTGAGCATATCGATCGGCGCAAAAACGAAGTAGCAGACGCTTTAAGCCGGCTTGGATCTCAGCGTAAACCGGTACCTCCCAATACCTTTTTAGATATCTTGCATAATCCGTCTTTTAAGTTGCCTACAGAGGAGGATTTGGCTGTTCCTGATCCGGAGGCTCAATTGGTGGCCGCTTTACACGTTGTGCCGGATTGGATGATTCCATATCTGGCGTATATGAACCGGGGCAAGTTACTAGATGATGAAGTCCTGGCTCGGCAGATAGTCCGGCGATCCAAGTCTATGGTTATTCACAATGGCGAGTTACACCGCTGTAGTGTTTCAGGCGTATTTCAGCGTTGTGTTTCTCCGGAAGAAGGCCAAGAGATCCTAAGGGAAATTCATGAAGGGGATTGTGGTCATCATGCCGGTTCAAAGTCCCTGGTTGCAAAAGCTTTTCGGCATGGGTTCTACTAGCTAACAGCTCATGCTGATGCAGAGGATTTGCTAAAGCGATGTGATGCTTGTCAAAAGTTTTCACGCAGAGCTCATGTTCCGGCTCAAGAACTACGGATGATTCCTATCACTTGGCCTTTTGCCACTTGGGGGCTTGATATGGTGGGACCCTTTAAGCGTTCCAAGGATAAGAAGACCCACCTATTGGTGGCGGTTGATAAATTCACCAAGTGGGTTGAAGCGGAGCCTGTCAGCAAATGTGATGCGGCTACGACAGTTCAGTTTCTCAAAAAGATTATCTTCCGTTTTGGCTTTCCACACAACATCATCACGGATAATGGCACAAACCTTTCTAAAGGTGAGATGGAAGATTTCTGTCAGAGAGAGCACATCCGGCTTGACTTAGCATCTTTGGTGCACCCTCAGTCCAACGGTCAAGCAGAGAGAGCCAACCAAGAAATTTTGAAGGGTATTAAACCACGGCTCATTATTCCCTTGAAGCGGATGCCGGGTTGTTGGGTGGAAGAGTTACTTTCTGTCTTATGGAGCATCAACACCACCCCCAATCGATCAACTGGATACACACCTTTCTTCATGGTGTATGGGGCAGAAGCGGTCCTCCCAAGTGATATCCGTCATGACTCACCCCGGGTTGCTAATTATGTTGAAGCAGACAACGAGCAAGCACGCCAGGAGGCGCTGGACCTGTTAGATGAGAAACAGGACATGGCTTTGGCTCGATCGGCGGTTTATCAACAAGACCTGCGGCGTTATCACAGCCGCCGGATTAGGAGAAGAACCTTTCAAGAAGGTGACTTGGTGCTCCGGCTCATCCAGAATCAGACCGACATGCACAAGTTATCCCCACCTTGGGAAGGGCCCTTTGTGGTCAGCAAAAATCTGCACAATGGATCATACTACCTCATTGACGTTCGAGACAACTCACGCAGCTCTAAGGAAGAGACCCGGCGGCCGTGGAACATAGCTCTCCTACGGCCTTATTACACTTGAGCCATAAGCTTTTCTTATGTACATATTTTGACATTGTATATATTATGATCAATAAAGTAAACTAGCATCCTTCGCTATAAGCAGGGCCTCTGCTGTTTTTTCTCAAATAGCCATTGAGTTACATGGGGGCTTCAGCCGATAAAGCGGAGTACTGCCTATTAAACTGAATATTATACCACAATACAGCTTGGGAGCTTCACACCCAAGGGGCCAAAGAGAGTCTGGATGCTACGCACAGCTCAAACATAGGCACCCAATGAGCACAGCTCATCATGTTACTTGGGGGCTCCTTGTGTCAAATACCGAGGAGTTTGAAAGGACCCTTGTAGCTGGGTATCGACCCACGGCTTGGAAGCCTGGTATATTTACCTAAAACCCCGGGTTAACCTGCCTTCATCAAGTAAGCCACTCCTATCCAGGTAATCCTGGCATGACCCTCCGAATGTTTGACAGTTACTCTCATTGAGACCCTGAACTTGTCAAAGTTAAAATGGTGATTGGTTAGTTAGAGGCCCATCTTAAAAGGCTTTGTCAAATGGTTTAACTTAGCGGCCTGGCAGCCCATGAAAAGCCTCGAATTTGGGCCTGGCAGCCCTTGAAAAGCCTCGACTACATGGTTTTATTTGCGTTTGTCATTTTTCTTTTGATAAATTCTATGTTGAACCGGTCTCTTTGACCTGGTATGGCTTTTCAGTCATCTTATTAGCCCGGTGTTTTTTTAAACCGGCTTGGTTTTGACTACGTGTCGCCAGACCTTATTATCAAACCGGAGTTTCATAACCCGGCCTGGCTTTGACTATTTGTCGCCAGTTTTGATCATTTGGGGTTCATTATAACCCGACATGAGTTATTATACGACATCAGTACATGATGGAGTTATTCAAAATTCCAGATTTGGGTCTTCACCCTTATTTGTCAAAGTTGGTAAACCAACTAACGTGATATCACATCACAGGTATGAGTTATTTCATATTTCTTAAGGTTTGATTATCAATCAGGCTTTATCTTGGGAATTATGACCCGTCCGGTGGTAAACCGCCAGGACAATTCTTTTTATGCAGACATAGGGATTGCATACTATGATATATGAGCCAACATTGAACTTTTCATGGTGGATCACATAAAGTATTTCCCACTGCATGATGGCAGCAGATCAAAGTATTTTTGCTACCCTATTACAAGGCGCTTACCGGCCCAAAATATGGGATTGTCTTAAACCAGACAGTTTCTGCAGTATCAACCGGATTGCTGGATCAAGCTTCATCGCCATGTTGATGCGAAGTGGATGGGTCATCTGGCGTCGGTTCAACCTCCTCCTCCTCATCCAGTGGCTGGAAGTCAGTGGTGGTCCAGTTAATCCGGGTTAAGGCCTGAAAGATAGCCTCTTCACTTATAAGTTGAGTCGGATCAACGTCAGGGGCGTAAGTGTGCTTACGGGTTGGCTGAATAAGATTTTGCACTTCCGGAATGACAGCCTCAACCCGTTTGTTGTTAGCATCATAGAAGGACCGGTGAACCATCAAGTTAGCTTCTTCTGCCAACTGACTCGCCAGAGGACGCATCTCCCTTGTCACACTTTTGAGGGCTTTGTTATCAAACACTGCCCCGTTTTCTTGTTCACTGGGAAAGCCCTTGGCAATATCAACCGGATCAAGGTCAGCTATCCGTGCTTTGGCTCGGGTAAGTGCTAACAAAGCGCTAGCCCTGGCAGCGGATCGCTTCATTTCTTCTATCTGTGCTAGCGTCATAGATAACCTGGCCAGAGTGTCCTTGATAAGTGTTGGGGCCGCATTGTCATAGGAAGTTGCATAGATAACCCGTTGGGCACCGGTATACAACTGTTCAATCAGCGTATAGGCGGCCTTGAGCTTCATCCGCATATTAGAGCCCAGATGAGCAATGCGGCTACCTACAGCGGTTTAAGGATTTCATGTTAAACCGGCAAAATTTCAAAGCGGAACATTCACAAAGCCTTGACAAACGGTACTTACCAAATATTGCAGAAGTCATGGCATTGACTTGGCGCTTTAATCCAGTAAGCTCTTCCGCCACCGGTTTAAGAGCCGATTCAGCGTCTTCCGCCCGCTTCAGCAATCCAGCCTTTTCGGTATCCCAGTTGGCCCGCTCAGACTTGAACCACTCTTTGAGTTGCTCCATGGTGGTTAGAGCGGTTTTCAATTCATCCCTGGCCTTGGTGGTTTCTGCCTATTGGGTTTTCAGATTTTCTTGAAGATCAGCAATTTGAGAGACTTGTTGATTTATCTCACTCTGCAGCAGTCAGAAGAGCATGTCAATACCTTTTTTGAAAGTCCCAAGCATATAACCAGTTATGCACTTGGCACTTGGGGGCTAATCTGGATCACTTTTTCTACTGCTTGTTTGAAGTCCCAAGGATTAATACAAGTTTTAATCTTGGCACTTGGGGGCTAATGGATGTTTGATCAAACAAATACACAAGGAAAATCAACAAAGTACAGTATGGAATATACAAAGTCCCGATTTGACTCTCCAAGACAAACCGGCCCTTGGGGGCTATAATGCAATGAAGGTACAGAATAAAGGATCAAACGGTTTACCTCATAGCGCTCCTTCATCAAATTTACTAAACCTGCCATATAGTCCCGGCTGGTGAAGAGACGGTTTAAGAAACCGGAATGAAGGTCCTGAGCAGACAAACCAGCATAGTCTGACAAGTCGGTGTTGCTTTTCCCCTTGTTCATAAAACGCAAATTCATCCTTGGCGGAATGTCTGGATAAAGCAACTGGATTGCCTGGGGTGGTATATGCAGTGCCCTTGGTCAGTTCAGGTTCGAAGATCGACGGCGGCGGCGGCGCTGGAGTTCTTCGGTCGCGAGGAAGAAGATGAGGAGAAAGGGGAAATAATGAAAGTTCCCGTCGGGCTTATTTATAACAAGGAAAGGAGATAAGTGACAGGCGCGAAAATCGAGGAGTCCAAAGCGGCAAGTGGTGCAACTGTCGCCTCGATTTCTGGGATAACATTAAATGAAGGGAATCTTTTTATTCGTTTTTTTACAGAAATGACGTCATGATGATCCATTGCTGTATCCAGAGGGTGACATCACGGCGGTTTACGAGAAACGAAGGAGGATGATCGCAGGATTTTTCTAAGTACTGAAGATTGACATGAACAAGTTCAAATCACTCTAGGGCCTAATGTTGGGGATATAACTATTGAGTATAAACCGCCCAGGAGGGGACGGTTTACCCTAAACCGTATTGAAGCCCATGAAGACTTAGAAGATGGCGTTTTACTATGAAGCTTAGAGGCCCGGAGCCCAAAGGCGGATTAGGGCCCGTAATAGCAAACCACCATGGTTATGTAAACTTGTGTTATAAGTTAGGAAAGAAGAGACCGAGCTGAACCCTTGTATGAGTCGGCCTCGGGACTCTGTAGACCGGCCGGGCGTCAACCTATGTATATAAAGGGATGACCCGGCGGCAGTTCAGGGACAACAGACAACAACTCGAGACTCGGTCAAAGCGTATTTGCTCCCTGATCATCAAAACCTCAATCAATCCCATCACAACTAGACGTAGGCTTTTACCTTCATCGAAGGGGCCGAACTAGTATAAAACTCCTATGTCCCTTGTCCGGTTTAACCCCTTCAAGCTAACCCGTAGCGATGGCTCCATGACTAAGTCCTTTCATGAGGACATCTGACGTGTTAATTCCACGACAGGTACCATGCTGAAATAGCAATCATCTCACATACTTTATGGTAACCCAATATCCACAAATGTTGATCTGGTAGGACAATTCCTATACATATTACAATAGAAGAACTTAGGTTCGGGGAACCATCAAGCTAAGATTAGTTATTTTAGCTCTGATCCGCATGTGTGCGTGATGTGCCCTGGCGCTGTGTGCGCTTCCTACTGATTTGTTTGCTTCCTGATGCTGCTGAGCATGCGTGTGTATTTGTTGTCGCTGTTTATTAACATTGTCGTGCATTTCTTATTTTTTTATTGAACAATGTTAGGGACACACATAATAGGTAGGCCCACGAAGGGTCAAAATATCACAGAGCATGGGTTCACACATGAGGTGGGTCCAGATAAATCTCATTCATACATACTACCCACTCGGACATATCGACGTACCATCCACTTAGATGGCAGGCAACCACTCGGCAGTATGATTCACTTGGATATGTGAAGACAAATAGTCGACAAGGTAGTCGAAGCATCATACTAGTAGTAGGCTAACATTACGACATTCAATGTTCCACCTTGTAACTAAGGGGTGAGGGGGTGGCGCACTGTATATAAGACACCCCCACCACTAGACTTAGGGGGTGTTTGTTTCCAGGGACTTTTTGGTGTAGGGACTAGAAAAAGTCCCTCTTAGAGACTTTTTAACCAAGCGGGAGGGACTACTAGAGACTAAAAGTTGCCTTTTGGTACTAAATGAAGAAGACTTTCAAGGAGAGTCTTTTTTGGGACATTTCCAACAATGCCCCTCCCTGCACCCATTGCCCCGCTGCCCCATGGTATTGTTTGGTTGTTATTTTTCTGTATACTAGGGGTAACATGGTCATTTAATAATATCTAGGGAGGGATTAGAGACTTTTTAGTCCTTGGAAACAAACAGGAGGGACTTTTTAGGGACTAGGGACTTTTTAGTTGGGACTAGAAAAAATCCTAGGACTTATAACCAAACAAGGCCTTAAGGGCAGGGCCTCTTTCTTCCACCTCTCTCTCTTTTTCTCCATTTAGCTCAGGCATGGAGATCCATTCTCCCCTCTCTCTCAAATACACCATGTAACTCCATGTTCATGACAGATAAACAAAGCCTCTCCGGAGCATGAGACGTAGGGTCGTTATCTCCACCGCGAGAGGCCTGAACTCGTTAAACCCACCTTGTCACTCATATGCATCTCGATATATCATGCTTCTTTATCCTACCCCTTATTATTGCCGGAATCGTTCCCACGACAGTTGACGACCACCATGGGGCATGATGTCTATTGAGCCTTGATGTAGATGGTTTTTTATTTATTCATCTATGTTAATTTCTGTTCCTACAGTTCATACTGTTCATCTCCACGGCGAGTAATCAAAGCAAAAAAAGGAGAAAGATACATCTTCACCGGATGTCATGCTGATCGATTCAAGCATGTACAAGAGTCAAAGAGCAACAGACGTGGGTTCAGGTGCTCATCTCGCGCGGACCTGGAACGGCGTAGAGGCCAAGGGATGACCTCAACCCACCACACACGGCGGCTCTGTTATCCAATGAAGCCATGCATCTGACGCTGCGATGCTCCTTCCTCTGGCATCAGCTGCGCAGAGGCGGCGCAGACTCATGGTGGCTCCACCCTCCGACATCTTCCTCCATCATCGATTGCTGAAACACGGCATGGACATGCGGCGGCCTCTACCTCCCCTGTCGACTGCTCGACACAACGCAGACGGCGGCGACCCCTTCCGCCATCGGCTGCCCGACGCAGCGCTCCAACGGTCGGCGTCGAGTAACCGTCCTCGCGCGTGGCAGGCGCATGGAGTCTGTCTCCCGAGTTTCGATCCATCCTCGACAGCCCGACTCCCCCGGCGACGAATCGCTATGCCTGGTAGCGCACCGCTCCTCCTTCTAATTGGCAACTTGGCCGCAACTTCTGCGTGGGCTGGGTGGTCCCAACCGGCCACCTGCGAAATAGCTACCTTTCAGTCAGCTGATTTTTCAGTTTTGCGTCAGTCAATTTCTAGGCCATTGGATTATGCTTTGAGATGCGTGTTTTAGTTTTTCTATTTTGATTGCATTTTTTCCTCTAGTTGGGCCAGCTAGCGTTGACTGACCCGTGTTTTGGGTTAGTCGATCTCTCTATGGGCGCGCGGCCTGGCTCGCGTGGGGGCGGGGCGCCTGTTAAGCAGCCCTGCCCGTTATCTGGAACGCCGACAGTTGCATATTCCTTCTCCTTATCCCCTCCCTCTGTTTTGTCAGTCACTTGCCCCCTTCTCTCCCTCTCTCTGCGTCTGCTGCTCTTCCTTCCCCGGAGCTAGGGTTCGTGCTCTCCTCTCCTCCTTCTGGTAATCTTTCTTCTTTCTTTGCTAGATCTGCTCATCTGGTGTTTCTTTGTGTGGATTTGAGCGCTGTTTACAGGAGTTTCCAATCTGGTGGTTCGTGGTTTGCTTCACGATTTTGCTGTTGGTTCATCTCATCCGCATCCATGTATTCTTTTGTTGTTTGAGCATTCTTTCCTTAGATCATTTTGTGCTTATCCCTTTCTTTGTTTGCATCCGTGGAGTTAGGGTTCTTATAGTTTCTTGCTAGATCCTGTCTTTTTTTGTGGTTAATCTGCATTGTAGATGTGTGATTGACTCTGTTATTTTATTTGCTAGATTTGCTTACCAATTAGCTTTTCTATTTTCTTTTTTATCTTTTGTCTCCTTTTGCATGATTTGTGGGCAGACAATGGATTGCCATCGGTGCATCTCAACGTTTTCAGGCACTGGATGGCCATTCTCGTTGAATCTGTTTTTTTGTTTTGGTTGTAATGCATGCAGTTTGTGAAGGGCTTGTAGGTGTGATTGATTTTGTTTTATGGATTTGTTTTAGGTCCAGGATTTACTAGGGTTTGTAGTGGGTATCTTGGATAGTATAGCTTGCATGTCCTTTAAAGATGCAATCTTTTTTTGTGTATATATGTTGTTTTTTGTGTGTATGACTATGATTTCCACTAGATTTGTTGTCATGGTATTTCATTTTAGGTTCACTCTATAGAATGAATTTGTTTATTCACTCTGTGTCATGGTGGAGACTTTGTATGTTTGGAGCATTTGTTACGAAATTTTTTTTGTGCAGCAGTTGATCTGTATTATGAATTAGGAGCATTTGTTGTGAATTTCCTTATGTGTAGTAGTTCATCTGTGTCATGGTGGTAGATTGAATTGGGTCATGTTGAATTCACCAATAGCCTGTTGATCCAAACTGCATGCTTGGTTCATGTTGAATGATTTTGTGCAACATGTTGAATTCACCACTAGGTCATGTTGGATCATGCATGACCCAAGTATGTGCAGTAGTTCATCTGTGTCATTGTGGCAGATTGAATTGGGTCATGTTGAATTCACCAACAGCCTGTTGATCTAAACTGCATGCTTGGTTCATGTTGAATGATTTTGTGCAGCATGTTGAATTCACCAGTAGGTCATGTTGGATCATGCATGACCCAAGTATGTGTAGTAGTTCATCTGTGTCATGGTGACATATTGAATTTGTTGTAAAACTTGCTGAAATCTGCCTATTGAATTCACTCTGTGTAATGAATTTCTTTTATGTGTAGCAGTTGATCTTTTTTGTATGATTTTCCTTAAGCTAGTTCAAGCTTAGCGTTCTGAAATATGCAAAATTATATCATTCCTGCAGTAGGTCTCTTTATCAATTCTACATCTTAGGGTTGTCTTGTAGCTTTATCTGTAGTAAAAATTGCAGTATATCATATTTATGTGACTGTACAAATTTTATATTGAGGAATGTAATGAAGTTCTTTTGTATTTCATATAGTTTGATTTTTTTGGACTAGTATGCATTTCCTTTTGTCTGTTTGCTCGATCCTGCTGCGTTTCATTGTCGGGCGCTACGATTTCAGTCTCATGGAAATGGCCACCAACCGTCGTTGTGCTGAGTTCGTTCCATTGTGATCAACGACGGGGCCAAACAGTAATGACAGCACAAGTTTGTACTAGTATGCTTATGTTTTTGTGGCGTTTCAATTGCTTTTTAGCCAGGGAGTACTACTGCCTTGTGCTGTTCCGTTTTATAATTGAATTCGGCAGCTGCCCGATTTGCCTGACAGTTTTAAAATTCAGTCAATGTACCTTTTCTATGCTTGCTTGTGCTAATGTATGACCTACTTGTGTTTCCTCCACTGAACAATGAGAATATTTGTTCTTGCCTAGCCTGACCTGACCTTAGGGAGGTCAACCTTGAGAGCGTGGGTATTATAAATGGTTATTATGGGATATCAATTTGTATTTAAGGATATATATACTGTGTCTCTTTTACTTTCCACCATGGATAGTAGTAGTTTGCATTCTGTTTTAACATTTCACTGTTCTGATTTTGAAATAACTCAGTTTTGAGCACTGGTATCTGATGGCACTAGCACTCGTCTATTTTTAGTGCTTCAACTAATTCACATGATTTCATACTGCATTTATGTATTTAAGTTATGTTGGGTCCCTTTTACTAGGTTGTATTTTAAGTTATGCTGGTTATTTTTACTTTCCACCATGGGCCGTAGTAATCTGCAGACTGTTTTAGCATTTCAGTATCATGAATTTGAATAACTACTAATGTGCAAGTCTAGTTCTATTGATGTGCACGTCTAGTTTGTTTTTTCGAATTTTTTTTCTTTGAAATCTGCATTTATGGTGGTGTTCTGCACTTGACTGTAGTTTAACAAGTAATAGTACCAACAACATGAACCAATTTTTTGTGATGCCTTTATTGATTTGTTTTCTAGTAGCAGGATGGTGTGATTAATCCATGATGGTGTCATGAAATGCATGATGTAGCAGGAATGCTTTTGTTTGATAGTGCCTTGAGTCCATGTAGTTAGCTGGATGGTGTCATGAAATTATGTATTAGCATGTTCCTAGTTTGTGTGTATGTTATTTTCTTGTTGAGGAATTTTTGGAAGTTTCAGTTATAATGTGTTCCACTCTTTGATTATTAAATTTCTATTTCTATGTTATAATGTGCATAGTTATAAGTGTGTTTCGATTGAAGTGCAAGGTCATCGTCCTCTTTTGTTTGGCAGTACCTATCACTAACATCTTACTGCACACACTATTTTTTAAAGACAATATGGATGCACCTCAATTCCAAACTGACACTTTGTAAAGTTTTTCACATGTTGTTAATGTATGCCAAGATAGGATACAAGAAATTATTGTATTCTAAGTTAATGTGTATCAAAGTGACTGACTGCACCATTTTGTAATTATTCAGTAGATTTCATGGACGTTGCTCCATGTGTACTAATTTGCTATTGACATGTTTTCTTGTTTTTTTCCAGTTATGGTTTGCCCTCTTTGTCGTTCTCCAGGCGTCCCCTGTGTACCCTTTGCTGGAGATCATGAAGTCCCGGAAGCTTTTGATGTTGTCCTTGATGAAAATTGCTTCAGGAGGATGGTGAGTTGTTTTTGTGTTTTGTTTTGTAGGAACTCTTTAATTGTCTTTCCCAATAGTATGTGTGCATGCTTGCGTATATGAGTTCTTGCAGTAAGTACTGTATTTTTTTGTGGTGGTTTTATTTGTGTGCAAGTTTAGATTTATGAGTATGCAAATTTTTTATTTAGTTCTTTAGTTCTATACGAGTATGCAAGTTTTGCACAATGAATACGCAATGAATATATATTCAAGGATAAGATTTTTTTCCAGTTGTTATTTAAGTAAAACCCACTGTCTCAATAGCCATGGATAAAATAAATATTAGACCAGGGACACCTTGTAAATGTATATGCATTTTTTTCACTGTTGTGGATTGTGTGCAAGTTTTATGTATAGGCGTATGCAATTTATCAAGTGACTTTTAAATTAAGGGGATTTTTCTAATGCCTTTTTTTAGTAAGTAGTTCATATACCCCATTTCAATGATAATATTTTTTTCTTGATGCCTTAATGTGTGCGCAAGTTTAGAATTATGAGTATGCAAGATTATGTGTGAAACTCAGTGCCGAAAACAACTGAATCTTTTTTGCTTTTTGCACTGAGTAGTTGATCATTTAATGTGTGTGCAAGTTTAGATTTGTGAGTATGCAATTTCTGTTTTCTTGTTGTAATTAAATTATGACAAGGTTTTTTTGTATAAACTTTCCTGATGTGTAGAGGATGCATTTTTTTGCCACGATGAGGATGCAATTATAGTTTGGATTGAATACACTGTTTTTTAGTATGAGGCTGCAAATTCTCTAATTCTAGTAACTTTAATCCACTATATATATAGGATAGTCTCAATTTTCTTGATGTTGCTAAACTAATGCAAGTTTAGACTTATCAATATGTCAGTGCTAGTATGAGTATGCTAAGGTTTTTTTGCTGCCCTAAATGTTGGTGCAAGTTTAGAATTATGAGTATGCAAGATTATTTTCTTCTAGTTCTTTATGAGTATGCAAGTTTTGCACAATGAATATGCAATGAATATATATTCAAGGATAAGATTTTTTTTCCAGTTGATATTTAAGTAAAACTCACTGTCTCAGTAGCCATGGATAAAATAAATATTAGACCAGAGACACCTTGTATGTTACTATGGATATGCATTTTTTCGCTGTTGTGGATTGTGTGCAAGTTTTATGTATAGGAGTATGCAATTTATCAAGTGACTTTTAAATTAAGGGGATTTTTCTAATTCCTTTTTTTCCAGTAAGTAGTTCATAGACCCCATTTCAATGATAGTATTTTTTTTCTTGTTGCCTTAATGTGTGCGCAAGTTTAGAATTATGAGTATGCACTATTATGTGTGAAACTCAGTGCCGAAAACGACTGAATCTTTTTCCTTTTTGCATTGAGTAGTTGATCATTTAATGTGTGTGCAAATTTCGATTTGTGAGTATGCAAATTCTTTTTTCTTGTTGTAATTAAATTATGACGAGGTTTTTTTGTATAAACTTTCCTGACGTGTAGAGGATGCATTTTTTTGCCATGATGAGGGTGCAATTATAGTTTGGAATGAATACACTGCTTTTTAGTATGAGGCTGCAAATTCTCTAATTCTAGTAACTTTAATCCACTATATCTTTATAGGATAGTCTGAATTGTCTTGATGTTGCTAAACTCATGTAAGTTTAGACTTATCAATATGTCAGTGCTAGTATGAGTATGCTAGGGTTTTTTTGCTGCCCTAAATGTCGGTGCAAGTTTAGAATTATGAGTATGCAAGATTATTTTCTTCTAGTTCTTTATGAGTATGCAAGTTTTGCACAATGAATATGCAATGAATATATATTCAAGCATAAGATTTTTTTAGTTGATATTTAAGTAAAACTCACTGTCTCAATAGCCATGGATACAATAAATATTAGACCAGGGACACCTTGTATGTTACTTTGGATATGCATTTCTTTCGCTATTGTGGATTGTGTGCAAGTTTTATGTATAGGAGTATGCAATTTATCAAGTGACTTTTAAATTAAGGGGATTTTTCTAATGCCTTTTTTTCAGTAGGTAGTTCATAGACCCCATTTCAATGACAATATTTTTTTCTTGCTGCCTTAATGTGTGTGCAAGTTTAGAATGATGAGTATGCAAGATTATGTGTGATACTCAATGCCGAAAACGATTGAATCTTTTTGCCTTTTGCAATGAGTAGTTGATCATTTTATGTGTGTGCAAGTTTAGATTTGTGAGTCTGCAAGTTCTTTTTTCTTGTTGTAAATAAATTATGACGAGGTTTTTTTGTATAAACTTTCCTGATGTGTAGAGGATGCATTTTTTTGCCATGATGAGGGTGCAATTATAGTTTGGATTGAATCCACTGTTTTTTAGTATGAGGCTGCAAATTCTCTAATTCTAGTAACTTTAATCCACTATATATTTATGGGATAGTCTGAATTTTCTTGATGTTGCTAAACTAATGCAAGTTTAGATTTATCAGTATTCAATTTTTATTTTTTTTTATTTTTTGTTGTATATTGGTTTTGTATTGACCTTGCTTTTTGTTCAATCCAGTACATCCCATGCAATGTAAGGGCTTCCTTAGCTGCTTACATTCAGGAGCACAGGAATGTAGCCCAGATGTCAGGCTACAAGAGGATTGAGCCTGCTCTGCTTACCTTTGAGAGTAGATCTTATGCTGCTGTCTTTAAGCAGCAAGGCCGTTACTCTAAGTTTTGTGGTGCAGCTTGGAATGAACTTACCCAGGACTATGCTCTTTCTGCTGGAGACCATGTCGTATTCACTTTGGACCACTCAGTGTTTGATTTGAAAGTTGAGACTTACCGTGTTGTCAATAGGATTCTTCCTACTCCTTATTGTGTTATGTATGTGATTTATAGTCTCTTTTTTCTGCACTAATGCTATAGACTTTTACTAGGTTGTGACTTTTGTCTTTTTGTGTTTTTAGCGTTTGAAAATTTGACTAATGCAAAGTATCAGCTTCTTTTCTCTGCTGTCATGCCTTGGGGTGTGCAATTCAACTATGATGATAATCGGACGTTTGTGAAATCTCTCTTCCGTACATCATTTTTTCTGGGATGCATGCCATATGTTCATGTGTTAACTCCAACAAATACTGAGAAGTTCTTAATGGTAATTCTCTGTTTTTTGTTTTGTTTTAATTACTTTTGAATGTCACTCTTAATTTTTGCTCTTTTGTGTTTATTTGTTCCGAATAGATAAATCCCGAACTCTAGTTGCTGCGAGGTGGCAATTATAGTTGTTAACACATGGCAACTTTGTTTTAGTTTCTTTTTGTCAGAAAATTGTCATGTTTGTCAACATCGTCTTAACTAAAATTACCATGAAAAGAGTTCGGATTAGCATGCTTATTCATGTCCCTTTTTTACTGTTATATTCCAATAGTTGTTAGAATAATATAAATGGAAGTTTTTATTTTATATTTTTTAAGTGTCTAGTAAACAGATTTTTGCAATCATAATCAAGCCTCTTCTATAATATCTAGTAAACATTCAACTTATTTGTTATAAGATAGCTTTTCATGTATACTTGTTTGAGTCTTTTTCCTTTTTTAAAAAATGTATACTTTTTTTAACTTATTCTAGGTTAATATGGTCAGTTTGATTTTTTTATTCCTTTTTAATGAATTCAGTTGATTTTGTTTATTGTGTTTAGTCCACTATATTCATATATGTGTATTAAATGTTTTTTTGTTTGTACTTTTGCTCTATTGTTTTCATAGAAAATTCAAAAGGTTGTTGTCTCCGGCTTGAAGGTCTTCATTGATGTGCCAATCAGTGGTAATGTTTGTCTAGAAGCTTTCAAGGGTGAATTGCATGTCATAACGCCGGTCTTCATACTCTCTATGCAAGCAAGATGGCATGATGGTGACTGACAAGATGACCTTCAATGAGTTCCTTGCGGCTGTTGGTTATGCTAAAGGCAATATTGTGCTAATCACTTTCAAGGAATGCCATGATCGCTTAGTTTCAATCGTTTTCCAGCAGCTGAAGTAAAGGGATCAGCGTAGCGGTCAATAGATGATTTTGAAGTCTGCAGGATGAAGTTTAGTTCAGTCTGGAGGATGAACTTTAGTTTATATATTATTATCTATAAACTCATGGACTTGTTCTATGCTAGTATTGTATATTTATGTGGAGAAGTGAACGGAGTATTTTATGCTACTACTGCCCTTTTGAACTATCCTATTAGTGATATATGGTGCAATGTAATATGGTAGTTCTAGTTGTGTTTTTTATTTCACTCTTTTTAGTTAGTATTGAATATTTTTCTTTTCTATTTTCATTTTTAGAGTTTTCCATGCGATGTTTTTTTTCATGGGTGCTCAACAATTTTTGATCGATCTTTTTAATTTATAGATCATATCAATTGTTGATTCACAAACACCCTATATTTCTGTTGATGTTTTTCATATATTTTATACTTTTTTGTCCATATAATTTCTTTTTTCAGTAATCATTTTGATGTGTTAGATATTTTTTAATCTATCACAACACATGTTCATTTATTTATATTCTTTCCATTTTTTAGCTTTGATTTGATGATTATCATACTTATTATGTTAGTTTTTTTGTGGTAGTTCCGGTTGTGTTTTTTATTTCACTCTTTTTAATTAGTATTGAATATTTTTTCTTTTCTATTTTCATTTTTAGAGTTTTCCATGCGATGTTTTTTCTTCATGGGTGCTCAACAATTTTTGATTGATCTTTTGAATTTATAGATCATATCAATTGTTGATTCACAAACACCCTATATGTCTTTTGATGTTTCTCATATATGTTATGCATTTTTTGTCCATATAATTTCTTTTTCAGTAATCATTTTGATGTGTTAGATATTTTTTAATCTATCACAACACATGTTCATTTATTTATATTCTTTTCATTGTTTAGCCTTGGTTTGTTGATTCTCATACTTGTTATGTTAGTTTTATTTAATTTTTTTGTTGGAAATTAAGTTACACGGCAGGTTTATGATTTATTTCTTAATGTCAAATTGAGAGAGTAACGTTTTCTGCAGGGAAAAACGTTGCTCACTCCACATTTTCTCTGTGTTTCAGTGTAAGCCGTTCATTTTCAATGCTTTGAGATTCGTGCTTCATAGTCTGAGTAGTGCTATTCTGTTTCTCTCTGTGTCACACTGCGTTATTAAGTGCGGACACCATTCTTTTTTGAAATTCCTCATCGCGTACGTCTTCTTCCTCCCCGCCCCCTCCTTTGTCGACAGCTTCATCCACTCGCAGTGTCGAGGTCGCCGTTGCTGCGCCTGTACTGCCGTGATCTCACGGTCAATCCTGCACCAACAGGGCCGACAAGGCCGCCAGTACGACCCGCAACATTCGTTCACGAGGTAACTTCTCCTCCCTTCTCTTTCTTCTGTGCCGTTCAATTTCGTGCTCTTTCCTCCGCGAACCCTAAGTTTTTGAGGTGGTACGTCAAATTCCTTGCGGGAGCTGACGAGTTCAGCTGTTGTAGATAGTTTACCTCAGGTTTTATTCGTTTATCCTGGTGTTTTGAGCGGCCCAGCGCCCCGTCTTACTACCTGCTGTTCGAGCCCCCTAATTGGACTTTGTAGAGTCATGTATTTTGTATGATGGGAGTCAATTCAATGAGGTTTTGTCATAAATTTTTACAAAATATGTGCCTATGGTCTACTTGTTTATTAGATTTCGGCTGTTTTTTGTGTTTGATTGGCTAGTTCATTCCAATTCATGCATTTTCTGTGCATCACCTGATATATGATCCCCACCTATTTTTACAGCTGTGGAAGTTAATCAGGCAATGTTATTTTATAGTATGGATTTATGCATTTCAATTCTGATTTTCAATACTGATTTGGTCAACATATCTAGTTTTTCCTAATGAATGCACTACTAATTTGGTCATTGTATGAAGCGCTGCTGAATGGAATAAGTTGCTAACTTATGATTCCAGTAGAACACTGCTTCATGGTCTCCCTTTTTTCACTGTTTGTGCTAATGATTTGAGTAGTGATTTTAGTTCAGTCATTTTTTATTTTGTTTTGCAGCACACTACTACATCATTTTTTATCTGTAATCTAATTAGTGATTTGGAAGCTCTCTACTATGATGACGAGTTAGAGTTAGATGGAACAATTGTCTCTCAAACGCAATATGAAGATGTATGGACTCAACTACTTGATGTAAAGCTTTTCTATATATAATTTATATTGTTTTGCCTAGTTCCGGTGCATTCTCTGTCTTAGTAGTAGGTCTGAACTTTTTAGTGTCTTGAAGTTCTCAAAGTTCTTCGGTATCTTTTCAGGTTGGTGGTGGAGATCTATGATAACCCACAAGTATAGGGGATCGCAATAGTTTTCGAGGGTAGTGTATTCAAGCCAAATTTATTGATTCGACACAAGGAGAGCCAAAGAATATTCTCAAGTATTAGCAGTTGAGTTTTCAATTCAACCACACCTGAAAGACTTAATATCTGCAGCAAAGTATTTAGTAGCAAAGTAGTTGGAAGTAACGGTAACAGTGGCAAAAGTAACAGTAGCAGTTTTGTAGTAATTGTAACAGTGACAACGGTAAAGTAACTAAGTAAAGATCAATATGTGAAGAGCTCGTAGCCATTGGATCAATGCTAGATAATTATGTCGGATGCGATTCCTCATGCAACAGTTATAACATAGGGTGACACAGAACTAGCTCCAGTTCATCAATGTAATGTAGGCATGTATTCCGAATATAGTCATACGTGCTTATGGAAAAGAACTTTCATGACATCTTTTGTCCTACCCTCCCGTGGCAGCGGGGTCCTATTTGAAACTAAGGGATATTAAGGCCTCCTTTTAATAGAGTACCGGACCAAATCATCAACACTTAGTGAATACATGAACTCCTCAAACTACGGCCATCACCGGGAGTGGTCCTGATTATTGTCACTTCGGGGTTACCGGATCATAACACATAGTAGGTGACTATTGACTTGCAAGATAGGATCAAGAACTCACATATATTCATGAAAACATAATAGGTTCAGATCTGAAATCATGACACTGGGGCCCTAGTGACAAGCATTAAGCATAGAAAAGTCATAACAACATCAATCTTGGAACATAATGGATAGTAGGGATCAAACCCTAACAAAACTAACTCGATTACATGGTAAATCTCATCCAACCCATCACCGTCCAGCAAGCCTACGATGGAATTACTCACGCACGGTGGTGAGCATCATGAAATTGGTGATGGAGGATGGTTGATGATGACGATGGCGACAGATTCCCCTCTCCGGAGCCCCCAGCGGACTCCAGATTAGCCCTCTCGAGAGAGATTAGGGCTTGGCGGCGGCTCCGTATCGTAAAATGCGATGAATCCTTCTCTCTGGTTTTTTCCTCCCTGAACGTGAATATATGGAGTTGGAGTTGAGGTCGGTGGAGCATCAGGGGGCCCACGAGGTAGGGGGCGCGCCCAGGGGGTAGGGCGCGCCCCCACCCTCGTGGACAGGGTGTGGGCTCCCTGGTCTTGATTCTTTCGCCAGTATTTTTTATTAATTCCAAGAATATTCTCTGTGAAGTCTCAGGTCACTCCGAGAACTTTTATTTCTGCACAAAAATAACACCATGGCAATTCTGCTGAAAAAAGCGTCAATCCGGGTTAGTTCCATTCAAATCATGCAAGTTAGAGTCCAAAACAAGGGCAAAAGTGTTTGGAAAAGTAGATACGATGGAGACGTATCAACTCCCCCAAGCTTAAACCTTTGCTTGTCCTCAAGCAATTCAGTTGACAAACTGAAAGTGATAAAGAAAAACTTTTACAAACTTTGTTTGCTCTTGTTGTTGTAAATATGTAAAGCCAACATTCAAGTTTTAGCAAAGATTATGAACTAACCATATTCACAATAACACTTAGGTCTCATGTTTACTCATACCAATGGCATAATCAACTAGCGAGCAATAATAATAAATCTCGGATGACAACACTTTCTCAAAACAATCATAATATGATATAACAAGATGGTATCTCGCTAGCCCTTTCTGAGACCGCAAAACATAAATGCAGAGCACCCCTCAAGATCAAGGACTGAATAGACATTGGAATTCATGGTAAAATAGATCCAGTCATAGTCATACTCAATATAAATTAATAGTAATGGATGCAAATGACAGCGGTGCTCTCCAACTGGTGCTTTTTAATAATAGGATAATGACTCAACATAAAAGTAAATAGATAGGCCCTTCGCAGAGGGAAGCAGGGATTTTTAGATGTGCCAGAGCTTTATTTTTGCAACATAACAACCGAGAGATCTCGATATCGTCCATGATACACACATTATAGTCAGTTCCCAAATAGAATGGTAAAGTTTATACTCCCCCACCACCAACAAGCATCAATTCATGGCTTGCCCGAAACAACAGGTGCCTCCAACTAACAACAATCCCAGGGGAGTTTTGTTTGCAATTTTTTTGGTTTGAGCATGGGACTGGGCATCCCGATTATCAGCCATTTTCTCGTGAGTGAGGAGTGGAGTCCACTTTTCGTGAGAATAACCCTCCTAGCATGGAAGATATAGACAACCCTAGTTGATACATGAGTTGTTCAAGCATACAAAACAAAATTTCATTTGAAGGTTTAGAGTTTGGCACATACAAATTTACTTGGAACGGCAGGTTAATACCGCATATAGGAAGGTATGGTGGACTCATATGGAATAACTTTGGGGTTTAAGGAGTTTGGATGCACAAGCAGTATTCCCGCTTAGTACAGGTGAAGGCTAGCAAAAGACTGGGAAGCGACCCACTGAGAAAGCGACAACAGTCACAAACATGCATTAAAACTAATTCACATCGAGTACAAGCATGAGTAGGATATAATCCACCATGAACATAAATATCGTGAAGGCTATGTTGATTTGTTTCAACTACATGCATGAACATGTGCCAAGTCAAGCCACTCGAATCGTTCAAAGGAGGATACCATCCTATCATACCACATCACAACCATTTTAATAGCATGTTGGCACGCATGGTAAACCATTATAAACTCCTAGCTAATTAAGCATGGCATAAGCAATTATAATCTCTAATTCTCATTGCAAACATGTTTAATTCATAATAGGCTGAATCAAGACGATGAACTAATCATATTTACCAAAACAAGAGAGGTCGAGTTCATACCAGCTTCTTTCATCTCAATAAGTCCATCATATATCGTCATTATTGCCTTTCACTTGCATGACCGAACGGTGTGGATAATAATAATAGTGCACGTGCATTAGACTAAGCTAGAATCTGCAAACATTCAATGCAAGGGAGAAGACAAGGTAATATGGGCTCTTGGTTAAATCAATAATAATGCATATGAGAGGCACTCAACATTTTCATCATGGTCTTCTCCTCTCGACCCCCAAAGAAAAGAAATAAAAACTTTACATGGGAAAGCTCCCAACAAGCAAAAGAAGAACGGAAAATCTTTTTGAGTTTTCTTTCAATTACTACTACAAGCATGAAATGTAAACGAGCTAAAAACTATAACTAATTTTTTGTTTTTTCTTAAGATTTTTCAAACACACAAGAAGAAGGCTTAGAAAAGAAAATAAACTAGCATGGATAGTACAATGAAAAAGTATGAGCACCGACAACTAGAATGAGTGTGTGAGCATGAATGTAATGCCGGTGAGAAATACGTACTCCCCCAAGCTTAGGCTTTTGGCCTAAGTTGGTCTATTCCCACGGATCGAAGCTACTTTCTCCGGTGTACTGAGGAGGGTCCTTAGGCTGCCACTGGTTGGCAATCTCCTTCGGATCCCACTGATAAATAGACTGTCGATAAGGGTCAAGTGGTGGCTCAGGCTCAAGCTCTCGGACTTGTGTCAACCTCCAGTATGCATAAATGGCCTCGGGCAAGATGAGGTACGTGCGTGAAAGTATGTTAAACAAAGAGGGTGCAGGCAAGATAATAGTCTCACAGTGAGTTCTATTAAATATCAAATTATACTTAAGCATCATATTCTTATTTTTAACAATAAATTCATGTGCTACCATACTCTTGTAATCTATAAAAATAGGGGGCAACAACTTTTCCTCTTTCTCATAATGCCTAATAGGTATCTTAAAGTGTGCAGGAAGGCGCGAAGCAAAGATACCACCGACGATGGGGCCCTTTGTACGGTTCAAACTTAATCGCTTAGCAATAACAACGCCTAAACTGAAGGTTGTATCACGAAACAAAGCATGGCTCAAAATAACAATATCAGGGGCACTAAGATTTCCACTGTTCCCGCGACCAATTAAACATCTACTAGCAAATATTGCAAAGTAACGTAGAACAGGAAAGTGTATGCTAGTAATTCTTGCATCGGAAACCTTCCTCGTCTCCCCTAGAGCGATCATATCAATAAATCCTTCCAGATCGCTACGACGTGGTTCCTCTATGCCGCCCTCAAAGGGCAACTTGCAAACCCCACAAAAGTCATGAAGTGACATCTCCTTATACTCAGCACATATATAAAAATCCACCAAAGGTGGTGATCTCCTAGCATGGAAATGAAAATCTTGCACAAAAATATTAGTGAGTAGGAGATACTGATCGAGCTGGTTGTGGAGGAAGTTGGTGAGGCCTGCATTCTTAGTCGAATAATAAAAATCATCATGAATCTCGGCTGCTCTCAAGAACTCATCACAAGGCCATTCACACGGACGAACCTCCGTGGTGCGAGAGAGATTATATTTGGGCTTTTTATCCTCTTCACTTTGCTTATCCTTCGAGCTTCGGCTCGAAGAGCCCCTCAATAATCTCTTCATCATTTTCTGAAAATTTCTGAAATTTTTAGTAACTCAAAAGAGAAGTGAACCAAACTCAACAAAATTGATAGCAACTACTCCCACAAGTGCCTAGAGACTATATCATGCATTAGAACTACTTGGGACCATATAAATTTGTCCAGCAAGCTCAAGAACAGGGTCACCTCAGCAGCAAAAATGGAAATAAATAAAGCACTAGAACAAAAACTAATTGTACCATTGGAGGAGTCACATACCAAAGAATAATCCCGCAAAGCAGTTTTGTGAGTGGAGCTTTGAGCAAGGAGATCGAAAACGGCAGCAAGATGAGCTAGAACAAGAGTTTGAGCTGTGTGGTGATATTTTTGGGGAAGAAGAAGGAGTGTGTGGGTGCTGGAATAAGTGGAGGGGGCCACGTGGGGCCCACGAGGCAGGGGGGTGCGTCCTGGACCCTCGTGGCCAGGTGGTTGTCCCCTCTGCACTACTAGGGAAAAGCCTAGCAGCAGCGCGGGTTTTGGGCCTATCAGTAGCGCGGGCAAGAGCGCTACTGATAAGGCGCTACAGCTAATGCTTAGCAATAGCGCGTCTTGACACACGCTACTGCTAAATTGACTTAGTAGCAGTGCTTCTTCAGAACATCGCTACTGGTAATTAGTAGTAGCGCTTCTCCTTACCCACGCTACTACTATTATTTAGTATTTTATTTCTTTTCTTTTTCATGTTGTATTCATACACCTTTACACAAGTTTTCATACAACAGGAATTTAGAGATTGTTTTTACATCATAATGAGTTATTACATCATGGGGTGAAAGAACCGTGGACTAGTTTCAAGTGGATGTCCATCCACTTGAAACTAATCCACGGTTCTTTCACCCAATGATATAATAATATCATCATCATCATCATCATATCATTAACAACTTAGCATCATAATACATCATTGTCATATAACACCTCCTCAATATGATCGTTTTCATCATTGACATCACATAACACCTCCTCAAGATCATCATTATCAACTCTAACACATTACCACATAATAAACATATTGTACCTCATAGGACCTATTACATTCGATTAAGACCTACTACATTTTCAAAGGTAAAATAGCAAAAAACAAGATAGCCCCTGACTCTCCATTATGGAGAATGGAGATTAGCCTGTCTCCAATTCTTGCCTTTCGCTGAATGTTACTTCCAAGAACCTCCTTGCGAATGTCCATACATTTCTTCCATTCTTTGATGATCATGTGTTCACGGGTTTTAGAAATCCGATATGCACAAGTGAGCTCCGTAGGTTTACCTGGCAGTATGTTCAGAACTGAGAGGCGACCATGCAGAGACGTCAGATGAGGCACACAATCCATCGGGAGTTTCTGTTGGAAAACATAATAATAACTTCGTAGTTAGCAATGATGTACTAGTTTTAGAAGTATGCAAAAGATGCACGGATGTCGTAATAGTAAAAAAATCTTACCAGGGTATCTCCAGAGAAGTTATCATGGTTCAACACATGCACTAGTGGCACGTATTCACCATAATTCGGAGGAGTTCGATAATAGTCATTGTAATTCTCAAGAAGAGTACAAAATGCGATCAGATGATTTTTCTCCTTATACGTTAATTCGGTGCCATCGGTGTATTGGGTTTTATCTACCATCTTCCGCACAGTCATTGAAGAATCAAAATAAGCTGTCAATGGAAATAAGCTATCAACTATTTTGAAATAAACAATATAAATTAGTTAATAACTATGTTTGAGAAACTCACATAGCGGTACAATCGGAAGCGTATCAACAAGGACCCAAATGTCCATATTGTCTCCCGCACTGTCAGGATCACCAAGATCCATGGTGACAATCATACCCTCATAAAAACCATACATTTTGCAAAGTGCTTCCCAATTTTGGCAACCAAAATGGGTTACGCTCTGAGCATTGCACAGATTTACTTCAAAATCCATATCATGATGGGTCCTTAGGTGTATTTTCTTTGTTTCGAAATTTTCATGGTCTTCAAAACCCATCCTCTCCAAGACATAGCGTCTTGCATGGCATGGGATAAGCTAGTCGAATTGTAAAATATGAAAATTAGACGTTGAAATAGTTGAAGTCATGCTTAATTACGAAAAAAAACACTTGTCGTTGTTGCGTACCGTTTCACAATCGAAGGTCTCCTCGAGCTTAATGCTGAAGCGCCGATCTTTGTCCAGCCGAACGAACCTGTCGCACATACCTCGATCATCGTGGCACCAGCTACACTCCCCCGGGAGACCGTCGTCATCCGAGTACGACATTTCCTAAAATCATAATTCAAAGATTAAACTTGTACATATTCTAGCACAAGTCATGCCAGAATTCACGACAAAATCCAGCATGACCTTTGCTAAAAAAGGACATATCGAGCACCTGAAATTTGCCGGAACGGAAATTAATCAACACTCCGGCAAAACATAGGCCACTCAGAGATGTAAACTGAACATGAACGGCCACTTGGGCAACCACATATCCTATTTGAGCAACAACACAAGATATACAAGGATATTTGGCTGGTCTCACCTCGATGTCGGAGGGGGTCGGTGACTGGGACGACGGCGGGGATGTCGGAGGGGGTCGGTGATGGGGACGACGGAGGTCACCTGAAACCATATAAGTTATCAATAGTACATCCCAAATAATTGCTTAAACTAAAAAATAACAACAAACATGACATGTTCAACTAGTTTTATTAATTCAACTAGTTCTTACTAAATATAAACTTACTATAAATAGAAAAAAATAGTTCTTTCTAAAAATAAAGTAGTTCAACTAGTTATATTAATTATCTTACTAAAAATAGATTAGTTCTGTTAATTCAACTAGTTCAACTAGTTTATTAATTTACTTACTAAACTAGTTCAACTACAACTAAAGTAGTTCAACTACCACTACTACTACTAAAAATCTAGTACTAACTAAGCAACATCTAGTACTAGCTAACCCTAAATTAACATCTACTACTACTAAATCTAGTACTAACTAGTGGCAGGGGGTGCGGGCGACGGAGAGGTAGCTAGGGGCGGCGAGGTCGAGGGCGGTGGGAGGAGGGCTGCCGGCGGAGGAGGGAGGAGGGGCGGCCGCAGGCGGAGGGAGGAGGGCGGCAGCGGAGGAGGGAGGGGCGGCCACAGGCGGAGGGAGGATGTGCGAGGAGGATGGAGGAGGGACGGAAGGAGGGGAGTACCTCGGCGGCGGACGGATGAAGGCGGCGGCGGCGGTGACGCATGACGACGGTTTACGCGGGCGAGAGTGAGAGTGTGAGTGAGAGGGCCGGTCGTGCGCGTGGGGATAAGGTAGGGATAGTTGTAGCGCGTTTGCCAAAACGCGCTACAGCTAACCTGAATAGCAGTAGCGCTGTTTAGTAAAGTGCGATACTGCTATAGCTAGCGGGGGGGGGGGGGGGGGCGAGGTCATGGCAACTATAGCAGTAGCGCTGTATGCGGTGCACGCGCTACTGCTATATCCAAGTCAGCAGCGCGTTTCGGAGACACGCGCTGCTGCTAAGTAGCAGTAGCGTGGTATTTTGAAGAGTGCTGCTGGTAAGATTCTGTGTATAGGCTTTTCCCTTGTAGTGCTGGTGTGTTCTCAGTGCCAAATATTCTTAGATATTCTACAAAAAATCATATTTCATTTTCGGGACATTTGGAGAACTTTTATTTTCGGGGTATTTTTTATTGCAAGGATAAATCAGAAAACAGACAGAAAAATACTATTTTTCTTTATTTAATCTAAAAAACAGAAAGCAAAAGGAGGATACAGAGAGTTGTGCTGTCTAACTTCATCCATCTCATGCTCATCAAAAGGAATCCACTAGCAAGGTTGATCAAGTCTTGTTAACAAACTCATTCCGAATCGCATGAAACTGGAGAATCTTCGAATATCACTAAGTTACCTCAACGGGGATATGCATGTCCCCAAGAATAAAAATATCATATTTCTTCTTGACAGTAGGAAGAGGAAATTCAAAACCTCCAATAGTAATCGTTGAAATTTTAACCATACAATTGATACTGTGGACTTGAGGTTGTTTCCTCAGAAAGTGTACTGTATGCTCATTACCATTAACATGAAAAGTGACATTGCCTTTGTTGCAGTCAATAACAGCCCCTACAGTATTCAAAAAGGGTCTACCAAGGATAATTGACATACCATCGTCCTCGGGAATATCAAGAATAACAAAGTCCGTTAAAATAGTAACATTTGCAACCACAACATGCACATCCTCACAAATACCGACAAGTATAGCAGTTGATTTATCGGCCATTTGCAAAGATATTTTAGTAGGTGTCAACTTATTCAAATCAAGTCTAGGATATAAAGAGAGAGTCATAACACTAACATCGGCTCCAAGATCACATAAAGCACTTTTGACATAGTTTGTTTTAATGGAGCATGGTATAGTTGGTACTCCTGGATCTCCTAGTTTCTTTGGTATTCCACCCTTAAAAATATAATTATCAAGCATGGTGGAAATTTCAGCTTCCGGTATCTTTCTTTTATTTGTAACAATATCTTTCATGTACTTAGCATAAGGATTCATTTTAAGCATATCAGTCAAACGCATACGCAAAAAGATAGGTCTAATCATTTCAGCAAAGCGCTCAAAATCCTCATCATCCTTTTTCTTGGATGGTTTAGGAGGAAAAGGCATGGGTTTCTGAACCCATGGGTCTCTTTCTTTACCGTGATTCCTAGCAATGAAGTCCCTCTTAGCATAACGTTGATTCTTTGATTGTGGGTTATCAAGATCAACAGCTGGTTCAACCTCTACATCATTATTATTGCTAGGTTGAGCATCAACATTAACATCATCATTAACATCATCACTGGGTTCATGTTCATTACTAGATTGTGTTTCAGCATCAAAAATAGAAATATCATTGGGATTCTCAGGTGTGTCAACAATAGGTTCACTAGAAGCATGCAAAGTCCTATCATTTTTCTTCTTCTTCTTTTTAGAAGGACTATGTGCATCAACATTATTTCTCTGAGAATCTTGCTCAATTATCTTAGGGTGGCCCTCAGGATACAAAGGTTCCTGAGTCATTCTACCACCTCTAGTCACAACTCTAACAACATTATCATTTTTCTTATTATTTAATTCATTGAGCAAATCATTTTGTGCTTTAAGCACTTGTTCTGCTTGAGTGGTAACCATGGAAGCATGTTTACTAATAAGTTTAAGTTCACCTTTAACTCTAGACATATAATCACTCAAGTGTTCAATCACATAAGCATTTATTTTGAATTGTCTCCCAATGTAAGCATTGAAGTTTTCTTGTTTAACAATAAAATTATCAAACTCATCCAAGCATTGGCTAGCAGACTTATAACACGGAATTTCACCTTCATCAAATCTATCGAGAGAATTTACCTTTACTACATGTGTTGGGTTATCAAGAACATGTATTTCTTCAACATGCGGTAAATTCTTAACATCTTCAGCTTTAATACCCTTTTCTTTCATAGATTTCTTTGCCTCTTGCATATCTTCAGGACTGAGAAATAGAATACCCCTTTTCTTCGGAGTTGGCTTAGGAGTTGGTTCAGGAAGTGTCCAATTGTTTTCATTAGTCAACATATTATTCAATAACAATTCAGCTTGATCAACAGTTCTTTCCCTGAAAACATAACCAGCACAACTATCCACGTGGTCTCTGGAAGCATCGGTTAGTCCATTATAAAAGATATCAAGTATTTCATTTTTCTTGAGAGGATGATCAGGCAAAGCATTAAGTAATTGGAGAAGCCTCCCCAAGCTTGTGGGAGACTCTCTTCTTCAATTTGCACAAAATCATATATTTCCCTTAAGGCAGCTTGTTTCTTATGAGCGGGGAAATATTTAGCAGAGAAGTAATAATTCATATCCTGGGAACTACGCACACAACCAGGATCAAGAGAATTAAACCATGTTTTAGCATCACCCTTTAATGAGAATGGAAATAATTTAAGAATATAGTAGTAGCGAGTTTTCTCATCATTAGTGAATGGGGTGGCTA
The DNA here is from genome assembly GCA_963921465.1 of Triticum timopheevii. Lineage (NCBI taxonomy): Eukaryota > Viridiplantae > Streptophyta > Magnoliopsida > Poales > Poaceae > Triticum > Triticum timopheevii. The sequence goes on from OY997264.1 coordinate 108,959,571, forward strand.
TATCATTTAATTTAGTAAGATGTGCCACAACAGTTTCAGATTCATAGCCATAAAAAGGATCAGATTCAACCAAAGTAATTATCTCAGGATCGACAGAGAAATCATAACTCTTATCGGAAATACAGATAGGTGAAGTAGCAAAAGCAGGGTCATATTTCATTCTAGCATTCAATGATTTTTCTGTCAGCTTAGTTAATAATTTCTTAAGATCATATCTATCATTGCAAGCAAGAAAATCTCTAGCAGTTTTTCATCAATAACATAACCCTCAGGCACAACAGTCAATTCATATCTAGGGGTAGAATCTTCATCATCACTTTCATCAGTATTATCAGTTTCAATAATTTCATTCTCTCTAGCCCTAGCAAGTCATTCATCAAGAAATTCACCTAATGGCACAATATTATCAAGCATAGAAGTAGTTTCATCATAAGCATCACGCATAGCATAAGTCGCAACATCAATAACATGCGACATATCAGAATTAATAGCAAAAGCAGGTTTAGGTGTCGCAAGTTTACTCAAAACAGAAGGAGAATCAAGTGCAGAGCTAGATGGCAGTTCCTTACCTCCCCTCGTAGTTGAGGGATAAATCTTGGTTTTCTCGTCTTTCAAGTTCGTCCTAGTGATCAGCAGATATAAATCCCAAGTGTCAAAGAATAGAGCTATGTTCCCCGGCAACGGCGCCAGAAAATAGTCTTGATAACCCACAAGTATAGGGGATTGCAATAGTTTTCGAGGGTAGAGTATTCAACCCAAATTTATTGATTCGACACAAGGGGGGGCAAAGAATATTCTCAAGTATTAGCAGTTGAGTTGTCAATTCAACTACACCTGAAAGACTTAATATCTGCAACAAAGTATTTAGTAGCAAAGTAGTATGGAAGTAACGGTAACAGAGGCAAAAGTAATAGTAGCAGTTTTGTAGTAATTGTAATAGTGACAACGGTAAAGTAACTAAGCAAAGGTCAATATGTGAATAGCTCGTAGGCATTGGATCAATGATGGATAATTATGTCGGATGAGATTCCTCATGCAACACTTATAACATAGGGTGACACAGAACTAGCTCCAGTTCATCAATTAATGTAGGCATGTATTCCGAATATAGTCATACGTGCTTATGGAAAAGAACTTGTATGGCATCTTTTGTCCTACCCTCCCGTGGCAGCGGGGTCCTATTGGAAACTAAGGGATATTAAGGCCTCCTTTTAATAGAGTACCAGACCAAAGCATTAACACTTAGTGAATACATGAACTCCTCAAACTACGATCATCACTGGGAGTGGTCCCGATTATTGTCACTTCGGGGTTACCGGATCATAACACATAGTAGGTGACTATTGACTTGCAAGATAGGATCAAGAACTCACATATATTTCATGAAAACATATTAGGTTCAGATCTGAAATCATGGCACTCGGGCCCTAGTGACAAGCATTAAGCATAGCAAAGTCATAGCAACATCAATCTTAGAACATAATGGATACTAGGGATCAAACCCTAGCACAATTAACTCAATTACATGGTAAATCTCATCCAACCCATCACCGTCCAGCAAGCCTACGATGGAATTACTCATGCACGGCGGTGAGCATCATGAAATTGGTGATGAAGGATGGTTGATGATGACGACGGTGACGGATTAAAACGCGATGAATCCTTCTGTCTGGTTTTTTCCTCCCCGAACGTGAATATATTGAATTGGAGTTGAGGTCGGTGGAGCATCAGGGGGCCCATGAGGCAGGGGGCGCGCCCAGGGGGGTAGGGCGTGATACATCTCCAACGTATCTATAATTTTTATATTACCTGTTTCGGATGTTTATGGGCTTTACTTTACACTTCTATATCATTTTTGGGACTAACCTACTAACCTGAGGCCCAGCCCGGATTGCTGTTTTTTTGCCTATTTCAGTATATCGAAGAAAAGGAATATCAATCGGAGTCCAAACAGAATGAAACCTTCGGGAGCGATCTTTTTTGGAACAAACGCAATCCAGGAGGCTTGGAGTGGACATCAAGAAGCAACCAAGGAGGCCACGAGGGTGGTCGGCACGCCCTAAGGGGGTGGGCGTGCCCCCTGTCTCGTGGGCCCCTCGTGGCTCCACCGACGTACTTCTTCCTCCTATATATATCCACGTACCCCGAAAACATCCAGGAGCACCATGAGAAACTATTTCCACCGCCGCAACCTTTTGTATCCGCGAGATCCCATCTTGGAGCCTTCGCTGGTGCTCCGCCGGAGGGGGAATTGACCATGGAGGGCCTCTACATCATCTCCAAGGCCTCTCCGATGAGTTGTGAGTAGTTTACCACAGACCTTCGGGTCCATAGTTATTAGCTAGATGGAGTATTCTCTCTCTTTGAATCTCAATACAATGTTCTCCTCGATATTCTTGGAGATTTATTCGATGTAAATCTTTTTGCGGTGTGTTTGTTGAGATCCGATGAATTGTGGGTTTATGATCAAGTTTATTTATGAGAAATAATTGAATCTTCTCTGAATTCTTTTATGTGTGATTGGTTATCTTTGCAAGTCTCTTTGAATTATCAGCTTGGTTTGGCCTACTAGATTGATCTTTCTTCCAATAGGAGAAGTGCTTAGCTTTGGGTTCAATCTTGCGGTGTCGTTTCCCAGTGACAGCAGGGGCAGCAAGGCACGTATTGTATTGTTGCCATCAAGGATAAAAACATGGGGTTTATATCATATTGCTTGAGTTTATCCCTCTACATCATGTCATCTTTCTTAATGCATTACTCTGTTCTTCATGAACTTAATACTCTAGATGCAGGCAGGAGTCGGTCGATGTGTGGAGTAATAGTAGTAGATACAAAATCGTTTCGATCTACTTGTTGCAGATGTGATGCCTATATACATGATCATGCCTAGATAATCTCATAACTGTGCACTTTTCTATCAATTTCTCGATAGCAATTTGTTCACCCACCGTAATACTTATGCTATCTTGAGAGAAGCCACTAGTGAAACCTATGGCCTTGGGTCTATCTTTTATCATATAAGTTTTCAATCTACTTTTATTTGCATCTACTTTTATTTGCATCTTTTATTTTCCTATCTATATCATAAAAATACCAAAAATATTTATCTTATCTTATTATCTCTATCAGATCTCATTCTCGCAAGTTACCGTGACGGGATTGCCAACCCCTTTATCACGTTGGTTGCGAGGTTCTTGTTTGTTTGTGTAGGTACGAGGGACTTTTGAGGAGCCTCCTACTAGATTGATACCTCTGTTCTCAAAAACTGAGGGAAATACTTACGCTACTTTGTTGCATCACCCTTGCTTCTTCAAGGGAAAAACCAACACATGCTCAAGAGGTAGCAAGAAGGATTTCTGGCGCCATTGCCGGGGAGGTCTTCGCTCAACTCAAGACATACATAGAACCCATCACAAAATCATCTCCCTCGCATTACATTATTTGCCATTTGCCTCTCGTTTTCCTCTCCCCCACTTCACCCTTGCCGTTTTATTCTCCCTCTCTTTCCCGTTCTCCTATTTCTCTTTCGCTTGCCTTTTGTGTGCTTTTGTGTTGGATTGCTTGTCACGATGGCGCAAGATAATACCAAATTGTGTGACTTTTCCAATACCAATAATAATGATTTCCTTAGCATTCCGATTGCTCCTCTTAATGATGTTGAATCTTGTGAAATCAATGTTGCTTTGTTGAATCTTGTTATGAAAGATCAATTCTCCGGCCTTCCTAGTGAAGATGCATCTACTCATCTAAACAACTTTGGTGATTTTTGTGATATGCAAAAGAAGAAAGATACGGATAATGATATCGTTAAATTGAAGTTATTTCTGTTTTCACTTAGAGATCGTGCTAAAACTTGGTTTTCGTCTTTGCCTATAAATAATATTGATTCATGGAATAAGTGCAAAGATGCTTTTATCTCTAAGTATTTTCCTCCTGCTAAGATTATCTCTCTTAGAAGCGGTATTATGAATTTTAAACAACTTGATCATGAGCATTGTGATGCCCCCGATTCGACCGTACACTAATCATACACGCAAATGTGTACGATCAAGATCAGGGACTCACGGGAAGATATCACAACACAACTCTAGACACAAATAAAATAATACAAGCTTTATATTACAAGCCAGGGGCCTCGAGGGCTCGAATAAATAGCTCGATACACAGGAGTCAGTGGAAGCAACAATATCTGAGTATAGACATAAGTTAAACAATACTGCCTTAAGAAGGCTAGCACAAAAGCAACACGATCAAAGAGGCAAGGCCTCCTGCCTGGGACCTCCTAAACTACTCCTGGTCGTCGGCGGTCTCCACGTAGTAGTATTTGTCGGCGGTGGCATCCGGCTCCAAGGATCCACCATCTGGTTGCATCAACCGAAAAGAAGAAAGAAGGGTGAAAGGGGTAGCAAAGCAACCGTGAGTACTCATCCAAAGTACTCGCAAGCATCAGATCTATACTAAGTATGCATTGGTATCAAATGGAAGGGTTGTATCTGTGGACTGAACTGCAGAATGCCAGAATAGAGGGGGAAGGCCTAGCCAATTGAAGACTAGCATCTTCATGTAGCTTCAAGCATCTTGCAGCATGTAGAAGAGTAAAGATATAGCAGTTTAATATTTAACAAGCATGTTGTAACATCAACGCCCAGAGATCCTTCCTCGACTCCCTGCGAGAAAGCAATCTTGGAGCCACATATCCATCACATATCTCAAGTATCCATTACTAGTTATATAAGATCAGGATATAAGTCTGAATGTCCATTACCGTGGACACGGTATTCGAATATATATCTTCCCTACAGGGGTGCACCACGTTACCAAACACGCTCGATCACTCTGGCCGGACACACCTTTTTGGGGTCAATGCCCGCCCTCGGAAGATCAACACATCGCAGCCCTACCGAGGCTCAGCAGAGAGGTCCCCGACGGTGTACATCCTAAGCACTCCGGGGTCTTGGGCCCATCACCCACATCACTCTAGGTCGTTGTGTGCAGGGTGGATACCAGCACCGCCTCGGATGGCCAGCACGATCCGACCGTGCCACAATGCTGAACTGGATGTCTGACAAAGCTTCGGATGATACTGCGACGTCGAGGCCCATATCTATTCTCTCATGGTGATTAGTGCGTAAAGGCCAAAGGCCAACTCAGAACAAATACCCAAACTTGTTAGTGCATTGGGGGCTCGCGGTAACGAGCAGAGACTCACGATAAGGTGACCCTATTGCCCTGTGTCATGGACTTACGGCAAGGGCCCAGACTGCCCGGCCATGCCACATGGAAAACTCGCGGGTGCTTTACGGGCCCTCCCGACTTTCACCTCAACTCGCGGGTACCCCTCAGGGCCGACCCGACTTCAAAAATGGTCTCAAGTAAAGTCAAGGTAACTGTGTGTCCAAACATCAAGGGGAAAACCCGAGGAATCACCCGCGGAGGATTCCACTCGATGTAATCATCAAGGTGAACATAAGAGGATCCACCCTCGAGGTTCACACTTGAGGTGTTGCACGACAGCCGTATCGAGAATGGTGAAAGAGGAACCACCCTCGTTGACCACGACCGAATAGCTACACTATAGAATTATCATCAGGAGTGCGTTATGAGGGATCACCCTCGGCACTCGATAGTAGCTCTACAGAGTCAAGCAACTAAAGGGGCGTGATGTTATGTGAGGTGTCGGGCTCTGGTCATCGATCACGTTGATTGAGTCGTCGAAGATTAAGCAGGGGCAACAAGGACAAGTGGGGGTCACTGATGGATCACTAACCAACCTATACTAAGCAGTTTAGGATAAGCAGGTAGTAACAATAGCAGGTACAAAAGCAGGCTATGCATCAGAATAGGACCAAACAATAACAGTAGAAAAATCTAATGCAAGCATGAGATGATAGAATGGGCGATATCGGGATGATCAAAGGGGGGGCTTGCCTATTTGCTCAGACAAGAAGGAGGGTCGTCGTCGACGTATTCGATCATAGGGGCATCAACAGCGGTCTCGAGGTCTACCGGAGAAGAAGACAGGGAAGAAACAGTAAATACATGCAAACATAAGCATAACAAGACAATAAGCGGGGCTAGAGGTGTTCGAACGCGGCGCTAGGCGATACTGGCGAAGGGGGAAAACATCCGGGAAAGTTTTCCCAGTTCCGGATGTTTGTGAGACAGATGACCAGAGGGGAAATGTTCGACGTTTGCTATGACAGGGACGTGTGGCGAGCGAACAGACCATTTATTCGGATTCGTCTCGTCGTTCTTAGCAACTTTCATGTAGAAAACTTTTTCATCCGAGTTACAGATTAATTTCTACGAATTTTCAAAGCTTTAAACAATTTGTGAAAATATTATTGTTTCTATAATGGAGTTATTGCACCAGCATGACGTCATCATGACATCAGCGGTCAGCTGACCATGGTCAACCCTGATGTGTGGGGCCAGTCAATGCCCAGTTACCAGTACTGTCAGCGTTGACTGGGTCAAAGTTGACCAATCAATAGGGTCAATGGGGGTCCATCTGTCATATTTTAAAAGGGGTTTAAATTAAACTAACTAAGGGTGGGGACCCACTGTCATAGAGTCCTCTGACTAACTAATTAGCTAATTAGTTAATTAGGAAAAATTAATTAAGTTAATTTATTAATTAAACTAATTAATTAATTCATATTATTATTTAAATAATGTTATTTTTTGAAATGTTTTTTTAACAGGGGCGTGGGCCCTTAATGTTAGTGGCCTAGGGGGCCTTAGCAGGGCGTGCGAAACGGGTGCGGGCGTGGGCGCCCGTGTGCGGCTGAGGCCACCAGGGGGCGGCGACGCCGTCCACGGCCAAGGCCGGCCGCGGCGCGGCCAGCGCGCGGGCCGCGCATGGCGGGCGCGGGACGGGGACGGCAACGCATGGAGGTGGCCCGCGCGTAACAGCGGTTCACTGGGCGCAAACCGCGAGCTCCTTGGGAGCTCGAACGTGACGGCGAGGGCGACCTACGGCGACGGGAGGTGACGGTGTCCTGGACTAGGGGGTACTCAATGTGTCATCTCCCGATCTGTTAGATTGGGCCGAGGACCCCCATGGCCGTATACTCATGGGCCAGTCTGGACGGCTGCCGCATACAAGGAAGATTCCACAAGACTTGGTGATCAAGACAACACTACTAGGGAAAAGCCTATACACAGAATCTTAGGAGCAGCGCGGCTCAAAAAGGAGCGTTGCTGCTAACTAGTAGTAGCGCGTGTGCGGGAAATTCGCTGCTGATAAGTTTTTAGCAGTAGCGCGCTCAGCGTAAAACGCGCTGCTACAAATATCGACCGGCGGTGTTCACCTAACTCTATTTAGCAGTAGCGCGGTCCCGCGAACTGCGCTACTGCTAAGGATGTAGTAGTAGCGCGCTTTTGCTGAGATCGCTGCTGCTAAATTTCAAATTGCCACACTTTTTCGTCCCAGTTAGCAGTAGCGCCGTATCCCAAAGCGCGCTGCTGCTAATTCCTTAGCAGCAGCGCATTTTAGATCCCGCTCTACTGCTAACCCGCACCAACACACCACCTTTTCCCCACCCGTCCCTCCCCTCCCCCTCCTCTCTTTCCCTTCCCCCTACCTCCCCCTCCCCCTCCTCTCTTCCCTTCCCCCTACCTCCCCCTCCCCCTCCTCTCTTCCCTTCCTCCTACCTCCCCCACGTGCTCCCACTCTCACTCTTCTTCTTATTCCTCAATACTTCTCCCCCATTACTCTCTCTCTCTTCTATCCACCTTTCTCTCTCTTCATTACTCCTACCTAACTACACCACCTCCATTAATGCATCTCATTTATCTTTTTCCTTCCCCCTCCACTAGTTGAAGTTGTCTCCTCCCAAATTAGGTAGCTAGGATTTAGTTTAGTGACCTATTTGCCCCCTAACTAGATCTATCTTTGTCAAGAAGAGCTTTGTGCACTTTTGATCTCCCTACATCATCATCTCATCACCGTGCTCGATCTGGATTGAGATAGAGGTGATGAAAATTTCATGCTTTTGCAAAATGGAAATATGTTTATCTGTGTGTGATATGTTTGTGAAAATTGTGTGTGTGGCATGAGTTGACGCCAAATTGTGCTTTTGAGTTGCCTATGTTTTGCCGAAATGTCGATTTATTTCCGTTTCGGCGAATTACGGGCAAACTCTAGATCCATATATGTCCTAATTTTAGGGAAGGTCATTCCAAATTTTTTTATGACTTTGATGCATGCATGCATTTTTATAATCAATCTGTTTATTATTACCGTGCAGAGTTGACGATGGTCAGTGGAACGATGGTGGACAGGTGGTTGCGGTCGGCGGTGCAGGACATGAAAGAAAATAACCGGACAGAGGTTTTATGTCCGTGTCGAAAATGCAAAGGAATAGTTTGGCTCGACCCCCATGACGATGGTCGTGTCGAAGAGCACCTGCTCATGACTGGTTTCATGGATGGCTATACTCGGTGGATAATTGAAGATGAGGATGACGATGTTGAGAATGCCAACAGGGCAGGCAATGATGACACGGGGCAAGACGAAGAGATGATCGATAATGGCGGCGGGGAAGAGGCCGGACATGGCGGCGGAGAAGGGGCCGGACATGGCGGAGGAGAAGGGGCCGGACATGGCGGCGGGGAGAACGACATGGACTCCACGCAGCAGAGTTCGTCGGTACTAAGTTCAATTGTGTGGGACCCTCATGTTCAAGCATTGCTTCGCAAGGAGACGAGTACTGAGAGAGCTGCTTCTAGAGAGGAGGCTAAGCTGGAGCAACCGGTGGTAGACTCGAACACTCCATTGTATGATGGTTGCAATCCTGAGGTGACCCGCTTGAGTTTCACGCTCCAACTACTGAAGACGAAGGCTAAAAACAAATGGACCGACACTAGCCTCGATGAGCATCTCAAGTACCTAAAGGCTGTTCTTCCCGCGGGTAATCTATGTCCTACTAGTGTTGATGAGGCCAAGAAGATCGTGTGCCCTCTTGATCTGCCACACGTTAGATACCATGCATGCATCCACGATTGCATAATTTATCAGAAGGAGCACGCGAAAAAACAAGCTGTCCGGTGTGCAATGCTTCTCGATACAAGAAGGCCGGTAAGAAATTTCCCTAGAAAGTTGTATGGTACTTATCGATCACTCCCCGTCTCCAGAGGTATTTTGTAGATCCCAAGGAAGCTAAGCTAATGCGCTGGCATGCGGAGAGGAAGAAGCTCGACGATGGAGATGATCCGAAGCTGAGACACGTGAAGGATGGAAGCCAGTGGAGAGCGTTGAACAGCTTCTATCGGTATTTTGAATGTGATGCAAGGAACATCGTGCTCGGTGCGTGTACCAATGGCATGAATCCGTTTGGCAAGCAGAACACCAACCATAGCACATGGCCCGTGTTTGTATGGATGTACAACCTCCCCCTGGTTGTGCATGAAATCGAAGTACAGTCACATGAGCATGCTTATTCAAGGGCCGAAACAACCAGGAAATAATATTAATTTGTATCTGGGGCTACTTCAAGAGGAGTTAGACACGTTATGGAAAACACCGGCCAAGACATGGGACGCCAGCAAAGGTGACACTACTAGAAAAAGGGCTATAGATGGGATTGACACTAATGGCGCACCAGACAAGTGGTGCGCCATTAGTATATACTAATGGCGCACCACCTTCTGATGCGCCATTAGTGTTGAAACTACTAATGGCGCACCTGGCCCATGGTGTGCCATTAGTATCAAATTTTTTTTGAACTAGTGCGCCTGTCCAAACATACTAATGGCGCATCCATAGGAAGTGCGCCATTACTAGTTGTAACTAGTAATGGCGCACCTGTCAGAAAGTGCGCCACTAATGTTGTTTTATTATTATTTTTTTATTCCTTTTTTTGCAAAACTACTAATGGCGCACTCACCCGCGGTGCGCCATTACTTGTTTAAACTAGTAATGGCGCACCGTGGGGGAGTGCGCCATTAGTATGTTTTTTTTTGCAAAACTACTAATGGCGCACCACCAGGGGGTGCGCCATTAGTAACCTGGATTACTAATGGCGTATTTGTGGTTGGTGCGCCATTAGTAAGTGGGCAGCAACAAGATATTTTGGACAGCCTCTCCTCCCACACTCACTTTCTCCCCACTTCATTCTCTCCACCGCCTCCTCCTTGTCTCGGGTGCCTCCTCTTTTTCACCTCATTTCCACCATAGATTCATTCAAATTAAGTGGTTAAGTTACCTTGTTTTCATAGGTAAGTAAGGGGGGAAGCTATATTTATGTTGTTCTCCCTACAACAATGTGCACATGCACTTTTTATGGCCTAGCTAGATCTATGTATGTTCGTGGTGTTGCATATGTTTGTGGTGTTGCATATGTGTTTGTGTTTGGAGGTGTACCGGTATTTGAAATGTGATAGTTGCCAATATTTTGCCGGAATGTTGATTCATTTCCGTTTTGGCGAGAATTTTGGCATTAAGCATTCTTTTTGGTCCTACTTTTAGGGAAAGTCATGCCAAATTTTTTCTTGGTTCTAAAATATCATTTTGCTCTACCCCGCAGGCGACCATGGTCCGCACGATGACCGAAGGCATCGTGAATAGGTTTTTGAGGTCCGTGAAGGCCGACATGCTTCAAAAGAACGAGACTGAGATAAGATGTCCGTGTCGAACATGCAAGCTGAAGAGCCTTATTGCGGACCCGGATTCCGGGCAGGTGCGGGACCACCTGCTCTTGCATGGTTTCATGGATGGCTATCGGTGGCAAGGTGATGAAGATGACTACGAAGTCGTCCATGGGGGCCGGGCAAGAAACGAGGAAGGGCAGCAAGACAACCACCGCGACTCGGGCGGGCGAGAAGACGAAGAATCCCCAGGAGATGATCACGACGGTGATGCTGTACACAGTCATCAGGTAGAAGATGCAGGACATGATGATGATGCTGGCGGAGCAGACGACGCTGGACCATCGATGGGCTGGGTGAAGGACCCTCATATTCAAGAGCTGCTTCTCAAGCAGACGGATAACGCAAGAGCTGCCGCCCGAGAGAAAGCCAAGATGGATCAACTTGAGTTAGACGCGGTTACTCCATTGTATGAAGGATGCAGGCCCGAGGATACCCGCCTGAAAGTAACTCTCATGGCTCTGGAGATGAAGGTAAAACACAAAATGACCGACGCATGCTTCGACGAGAACATGTCATTGTGGCACGAACGTCTTCCCAAGGAGAACAAGTGCCCGACCAGTTTGGAGGAGGCGAAGAAAATCGTGTGTCCTCTGGATTTACCGCACGTGAAATACCATGTGTGCATGAACAATTGCATCATTTATCGGGACGAGCACGCGGAGTCTACCATATGTCCGGTGTGCGGTGTCACTCGATACAAGAAGAGGAAGAAAGCTCCTCGAAAAGTGGTGTGGTACTTTCCGATCACTCCTCGTCTGCAGCGGTATTTCGCAGACCCTAAGGTAGCAAAGCTCCTGCGTTGGCACGCGGATAGGGAGGAGAAGAAGCGAGAAGATGACGCAAATGATCCGGAGATAGATAAAAAAGACAAGATGCTGAGTCACCCTAAGCATGCGAGCCAGTGGCAAGCGTTGAACTTCGAATACCCAGAATTTGGGAACTATCCAAGGAACATCGTGCTGGGCGCGAGCACCGATGGAGTCAATCCGTTTGGCAGCCAGAGAAGCACACATAGCACCTGGCCTGTGTTTGTGTGGATGTACAACCTACCCCCTGGTTGTGCATGAAGAGGAAGTACATTCACATGAGTATGCTAATTGAAGGGCCGAAACAACCAGGGAACGACATCAATCTGTATCAGGGGCTGCTGAAAGAGGAGCTTGACACGCTGTGGAAAACGCCAGCCAATACGTGGGACGCCGCAGAGAAAGAATATTTCCCTATGAGAGCCGCACTGCTCACGACGGTGCACGACTATCTCGGTTACAGATATCTTGCGGGGCAGGTAGTCCACGGATTTTCTGGATGCGTAAGGTGCATGGATGACACAACGTATCGCCAGCTAGACAGAGATCTCGGGTCTTCGAAAACCGTGTTCATGGGACATCGAAGGTGGCTTTGCGACGATGACCCGTGGAGGAAACGCAAGGATTTGTTCGATGGTGAAACCGAACCCCGAAAATGCCCGTGTACGAGGAGCGGCGAGGAAATAGACAAGCTGTTGAAAGATTGGAAAGACTGCCCACTACCAGGAAAGAAGCAAAAGGTGCCAGAGCCGGGAAAGAAGCGAAAGGCGCCAGAGCCGCTGCTGAAGGTATGGAAAACGAGGTCTGTTTTCTGGGACTTGCCATACTGGAAGATCCACCGTGTGCCTCACAGCCTTGATGTCATGCATATCACGAAGAACGTGTGCGAGAGTCTGCTTGGTACCCTGCTCAACATGCCAGAGAGGACCAAAGATGGGCCGAAAGCAAGGGCAGACTTGAAATCAATGGGCATCAGGCAGGAGCTTCATGCTATATATGATGATGATGATGATGATGATGATGATGATGATGATGATGATGAGGTGAAGCAGGACACAGAAAGTCCTCGCAAAGGCAAAAAAGGCCAAGAAGACCGGAAATGACTACCCTCCCGCGTGCTTCACTCTAAGTCAGGAGGAGATCGAGCAGTTTTTCACCTGCCTCCTAGGAGTAAAACTTCCTTACGGTTACGCGGGGAAGATAAGCAGATACCTAGACCCAGCCAAGCAGAAGTTCAGCGGGATGAAGTCTCACGACTGTCACGTGCTGATGATGCAGATACTTCCAGTTGCAATTCGTGGGATCATGGACGCGCACGTCCGTGAAATGCTATTTGGCCTATGCAACTTCTTCGACGTCATCTCTCGGAAGTCGATTGGCGTGAGGCAACTCAGAAGGCTACAGGAAGAGATCGTGGTGATACTATGCGAGCTTGAGATGTACTTCCCGCCCGCATTCTTCGACGTTATGGTGCATCTGCTGGTCCATATAGTGGAGGATATCATCCAACTTGGGCCGACGTTCCTGCACAGCATGATGCCGTTCGAAAGGATGAATGGTGTCATCAAAGGATACGTTCGCAACATGTCACGTCCAGAGGGAAGCATAGCCAGGGGCTTTCTGACCGAAGAGTGCCTCTCCTACTGCATGAATTATCTTGGCATCGAGAACCCCGTTGGTCTGCCCGTCAACATGCACCTCGGCAGGCTTGCTGGATGGGGTCACCGTGAGGGTCGCCGCGAAATGCATGTCGACTTCGAGGGTCGACTCGCCGACTTTGAAAGAGCAAACCTAGTCGCGCTACAACACATAGACGTGGTCGATCCTTGGGTGGTAGAGCACAAAACCTTTATTAAGAAGACATACAATGACCGAGGCCAACAGAGGACGGACAGAGATATACTCAAAGAGCACAACTCATGTTTCACGCGTTGGTTCAAGCAGAAGCTTCTGTCGTACCCTTTACATGAGGATTCTTCCGCGGAAGAACAACTCATATTCGCCTTGTCACAGGGCGCCGAGCACAACCTGATGACCTATGAGGCGTACGATATCAACGGCTACACATTCTACATCGAGGCCAAGGACATGAAGAGCGATGGTTATTAGAACTTCGGGTTAACGATGGAATCCTACACCGGTAATGACAAGGACAAATACTACGGAAGGATCGAGGAGATCTGGGAGTTGAGCTACGCTGGAGAGAAGGTCCCGATGTTCCGTGTCAGATGGGCCAAGAGCGTCCTAAAAGAAGACCAGTATTTCACCACCATGGTTATACCCGAAGCCAAATCCAAGACCGCGGGCGCAAACGTCACCGCGAAAAATGAGCCATGGGTACTGGCTTCCCAAGTGGACCAATGCTTCTTCATTACCGACCCGTCAAAGCCCAGTCGTGTTGTCGTGAGGAGAGGCAAAAGGAAGATCATCGAAATGGATGGAGTAGCCAATGAGCAAGACTTCGACAAGTATGGCGACCCGAGGATTGAACATGACGACGATGATGAAGTAGCAGCATACACCACAAGAAGAAGCAGGACCACCCTACCTAAAGGACGTCCGTTCCACAGAAGAACTCCATTTGCGAAAAAGAAGGGCAAGAAGATTGTATTAATTAAATCGTAGCCTTCATTTCTCGATTATATTTCATGGGCACTTTTTGAACTATCATGAATATTTTTAAATTTCATGGACACTCGATCTCGATCCCCCTCCATCTCGATCGCTATCCCACCTCGCCAGATCCGGTCCCACTCACCGCCGAGCACCCCCCCGGTCCACCGGCCGCCGCCGCCGACCCCCCACACCCTCAATTCCCCTACTCAACCGCCGCCGCCGACCCCCCGCACCCCTCCCCTACTCAACCGCCGCCGCCGACCCCCCGCACCCCCCGCACCCTCCCCCGCTCCACCGGCATTACTGTTTGATGATATTTTTTTTAAAAAATATTACTGTCTTATAAAAAAATATTACTGTTATGATTTAAACAAGTTTGAATATATTTAAACACAAGTAAGTATCAAACAACATTTTTAATGCATAAAAAAAATTTGTGGAGCCTGGGAATCGAACCGAGGACCTCCTGGTGTGAGAACTGGCTGCTGACCAGTCGAGCTAGTAGAGGGAACTTGATGTGGATCAGGTTAGGTGGGAGATAACCTGTTGGCTCGAGCAGAAATCAAAAAAAATACTAATGGCGCACCAGGATGAGGTGCACCATTAGTATGGATGTACTTATGGCGCACCGAGGTGTGGTGCGCCATTAGTATTGTGCCGCCCCCAATCCATACTTCCTCCCGGGCCCACACCTATCCCCTCTCCCTCGCCCTCGCCCTCGATCCCCTTCCCCTCTCCTCTCTCGACGCCGCTGCCCCGCCGCCTCGACGCCGCCCCACCGCCTCGACGCCGCCCCGCCGCCTTGCCCCTGTGCCCATCGCCGGCGCCCCGTCGTCCCTGTCGCCCGTCTCCAACCACCACCGCCTGAGGCCCCGACGTCGGTGCCGCTCTCCCCGTCGCCCCACCTCGTTGGACGCCATCGCCCCGCCGCCCTCGTCGCCGGCGGCCTGGACGCCGCCCCGTCCACACCACCGTCGCCGGAGCACCACCACCACCCGGACCTCGTCGCCTCCTCCCCTGCGTCGTCGTCGTCCCCGACATCCTCCCCGCGCCCCACTGCCCTCGTGAGCTCCCCCTCCTCCTCTCCCCCTCTCCCCCTCCTCCTGCCCCCATGTGCCATGGTGATTGAATAACCCGCCTGGATCTTTGGTGAGACCTGAAACACCATAAATTGTAGATTAATTCTGGTGAGGGACTGCATTGCTGGCCTATGTGTGTCCTTGAATTTAGGGGTTTGTGGATGTTACTTACATACTACACTCTGCTGCAAAATGAAACACAAATTAATTTAGGGGTTTGTGGTGTTTTTTTTGGGTGTGTGTATTGTTAGGTAGCCAAACTTGTTGCTCTTCCAAAAACCATCTAGTGGGATTAAACAATTATCTGGTGTTGTGCTGGTTATTGATAAAAAAATCATGCTGTGCAGCATAACTCAGCAGATTTGAAGAAAAAATCTTCTTGTGCCACTGGGCTACAGGAAACATGACACCAACCAGAGGCCCTAAATCACAGTTCAGTCTACAAAGCAATCGCAGGTAGCAGGGTGTTGCCACCATCAGTATCAAATCGAAGCAGATAAAAAATCACAGTTTACAAAGTTTCTCAGTCAGTTGAACCAAGTCATTGCAACCAAACAACAAATACTAGATGCATACGTAGATACTATCCCTCCCAAATTCTACTAAACCCAGGAAATGCTCAAGTTGATGAATTAATCCACACCACAATTAATCAATACACCACTAGTTATGTAGTTTTTAGGAAAATGCTAGTAACTTGTGCTTTCATATCCTAGTTATGTAGTTTTTAGGCAAATGCTAGTAACTTGTGCTTTCATATCTCTGTATTGGTTCGTGTTGCTGTTGTAGTTCTTGAATTTGTTCAGTTACCTCCTGGTAGGTTAGATGCAGGTGATTAGTTTCCCTAGTTTAGGGTTTTCTCAGTGTATCAGATTTGATGAGTCAGCTCTGCTTTATTCCTGTGTCTATATGGTTTTCTAGTGCGTTTCACTAGATGTTTTTAAGTGTAATCCCCATGTGTTTTTAGCCCTGTATTGGTTCAGTAGGTGTTTCCTTTATTTTGTCAGTGTTAGATCATCTAACTGAATTTGTGTGTACAAGCCCTGCAGTGCAGATGTATTTTAGTGTAAGCTCAGCAATTTTCAGTGTAGCCCTGATGCTTCTTATATGTAATTACAGTATAAAACTTCCCCTAATAACAGTGTAAATTTTCCTATAATTATAGTGTAACATTCATGCTTTCCATAATTTTTGTTACACTGAAAATAAGGCAATTAACTAGCTACTTACTTTTTTTGCCCATTGGCATTTGACTTTGTACGGAACCTGAAGCTGTATACCAACTTATCAGATTTATTGTGCTTCTTTGCCACATTTACAGCTACCATGTTGTTTTGATACAGAAACAGTTTGGTAGCTGTCCGTGAACAATGTGGTAGCTGGTACAGTTACTAGGTCTTTTTTTTAATTGAACCAAGCTGGTACAGTTACCAGGTCAGATGATGCTTAGACTAGGAAGATTGCTGCTAGCTGTTAATTTGCTGGTACTAGCTACAATTTGGCACTGAAAAGCAAAAGCAAAAGCCCTTGAGTTTGCTGATATATATTTTTCCATGTTGTGATGGAGGCCTTTTTTGCCTTGTCCACCCGAGAGGCCCTTGAGTTTGCTGGAATGTCGATTAACTTCCGTTCCGGAAAATTTGGGTACTCCATATGTCCTATTTTCAGCAAAATTGATGCTGAAATATTCCGTGAATTTTAGCATGACTTTGCTAAAAATAGGACATATGGGGTACTTGTGACTAATGCATGGGCCGGGGTATCTTAGTAGTTAATTAAGTAGGATCAAGTGCCCCTTTATTCTAGCTGCATTGAACCATAGGCGTCCCTCGGCGTCGAAAAACCCTCAATGATAAAAACTTAGATTTTAGGATGCCTCGGTGTCGACAAACCCTAAATGATGAGACCATGATCTTGTTCCTTAACAATAACCAACTTTTTGACCAAACTTTCTTTCTATTTAGAGAGAAACATGGCCCACAACGATGAGGCCGGGGGTTCGGGCGGCAAGGCTGTTGGGGAACGTAGCAGATATTCAAAAAATTTCCTACGTATCACCAAGATCTATCTATGGAGAGACCAGCAACGAGGGCAAGGAGAGTGCATCTACATACCCTTGTAGATCGCTAAGCGGAAGCATTCAAGTGAACGGGGTTGATGGAGTCGTACTCGTCGTGATTCAAATCACCGATGATCTAGTGCCGAACGGACAGCACCTCCGCGTTCAACACACGTACAGCTCGACGATGTCTCCCACGCCTTGATCCAGCAAGGAGAGAGGGAGAGGTTGAGGAAGACTCCATCCAGCAGCAGCACAACAGCGTGGTGATGATGGAGGAGCGTGGCAATCCTGCAGGGTTTCGCCAAGCGCCTACGGGAGATGAGGAGGTGTCACGGGAGGGAGGGAGGCGCCAGGGGCTCAGGTATGGATGCCCTCCCTCCCCTCCACTATATATAGGGGCAAGGGATCCAAGGAAGGGGTGCATCCAAGAGGGGGGGAGGAGTCCATCCGCCCCAAGGCACCTCGGAGGTGCCTTCCCCCTTGAGGACTCTTCCCTCTAGGGTTCCCTAGGCGCATGGGCCTCTTGGGGCTGGTGCCCTTGGTCCATGTAGGCCAAGGTGCACCCCCTACAGCCCATGTGGCCCCCCGGGGCAGGTGGCCCCACCCGGTGGGCCCCCGGGACCCTTCCGGTGGTCCCGGTACAATACCGATGACCCCGAAACTTGTCCCGATGGCCGAAACAGGACTTCCTATATATAAATCTTTACCTCCGGACCATTCCGGAAATCCTCGTGACGTCCGGGATCTCATCCGGGACTCCGAACAACATTCGGTAACCACATACAAGCTTCCTTTATAACCCTAGCGTCATCGAACCTTAAGTGTGTAGACCCTACGGGCTCGGGAGACATGCAGACATGACCGAGATGTTCTCCGGTCAATAACCAACAGCGGGATCTGGATACCCATGTTGGCTCCCACATGTTCCACGATGATCTCATCGGATGTACCACGATGTCAAGGACTTAATCAATCCCGTATACAATTCCCTTTGTCTATCGGTACGATACTTGCCCGAGATTCGATCGTCGGTATCCCGATACCTTGTTCAATCTCGTTACCGGCAAGTCTCTTTACTCGTTCCGTAACACATCATCCCGTGATCAACTCCTTGATCACATTGTGCACATTATGATGATGTCCTACCGAGTGGGCCCAAAGATACCTCTCCATTTACACGGAGTGACAAATCCCAGTCTCGATTCGTGCCAACCCAACAGACACATTCGGAGATACTTGTAATGCACCTTTATAGCCACCCAGTTACGTTGTGACGTTTGATACACCCAAAGCACTCCTACGATATCCGGGAGTTGCACAATCTCATGGTCTAAGGAAATGATACTTGACATTAGAAAAGCTTTAGCATACGAACTACGATCTTTGTGCTAGGCTTAGGATTGGGTCTTGTCCATCACATCATTTTCCTAATGATGTGATCCCGTTATCAACGACATCCAATGTCCATAGCCAGGAAACCATGACTATCTGTTGATCACAACGAGCTAGTCAACTAGAGGCTCACTAGGGACATATTGTGGTCTAAGTATTCACACGTGTATTACGATTTCCGGATAATACAATTATAGCATGAATAAAAGACAATTATCATGAACAAGGAAATATAATAATAATCAATTTATTATTGCCTCTAGGGCATATTTCCAACAGTCTCCCACTTGCACTAGAGTCAATAATCCAGTTCACATCGATATGTGATTAACACTCAAGGTCACATCCCCATGTGACTAACACCCAAGAGTTTACTAGAGTCAATAATCTAGTTCACATTTACCATGTGATTGATACTCGATGAGTTCTGAGTTTGATCATGTTATGCTTGTGAGAGATGTTATAGTCAACGGGTCTGAACCTTTCAGATCCGTGTGTGCTTTACAAATCTCTATGTCATCTCCTAGATGCAGCTACCACGCTCTATTTGGAGCTATTCCAAATAACTGTTCTACTTGGAGCTATTCTAAATTGTTGCTCCATTATACATATCTGGTATCTCTACTCAGAGCTATCCGGATAGGTGTTAAGCTTGTATCGTCGTAACTCTTTACGTCGAACTCTTTATCCACCTCCATAATCGAGAAAATTCCTTAGTCCACTAGTTACTAAGGATAACTTTGACCGCTGTCCTATGATCCATTCTTGGATCACTCTTGTACCCCTTGACTGACTCATGGCAAGGCACACTTCAGGTGCGGTACTCAGCATAGCATACTGTAGAGCCTACGTCTAAAGCATAGGGGACGACCTTCGTCCTTTCTCTCTTTTCTGCCGAGGTCGAGCTTTAAGTCTTAACTTCGTACCTTACAACTCAGGCAAGAACACCTTCTTTGACTGATCCATCTTGAACACCTTCAAGATCATGTCAAGGTATGTGCTCATTTGAAAGTATTATTAAGCATTTTGATCTATCCTTATAGATCTCGATGCTCAATGTACAAGTAGCTTAATCCAGGTTTTCTATTGAAAAACACTTTTCAAATAACCCTATATGCTTTCCAGAAATTCTACATCATTTCTGATCAACAATATGTCAACAACATATACTCATCAGAAATTCTATAGTGCTCCCAGTCACTTCTTTGGAAATACAAGTTTCTCATAAACTTTGTATAAACCCAAAATCTTTGATCATCATCAAAGCATACATTCCAACTCCGAGATGCTTACTCCAGTCCTTAGAAGGATTGCTGGAGCTTTACATACTTATTAGCATCTTTCAGGATTGACAAAACCTTCCGGTTGTATCACATACAACCTTTCCTCAAGAAAATCGTCGAGGAAACAATGTTTTGACATCCTATCTGCAAGATTTCAGAAATAATGCAGTAATCGCTAATATAATTCCAACATACTCTTAGCATCGCTACGAGTGAGAAAGTCTCATCATAGTCAACTCCTTGAACTTGTCAGAAAACATCTTAACGACAAGTCGAGCTTTCCTAATGATGATACTTACCATCATTGTCCGTCTTCCTTTTAAAATCCATATGTACCTAATAGCCTTACGACCATCAAGTAGTTCTTCCAAAGTCTACACTTTGTTTTCATACATGGATCCTATCTCGGATTTTATGGCTTCTAACCATTTGTCGGAATTTGGGCCCACCATCGCTTCTCCATAGCTCATAGGTTCATTGTTGTCTAGAAACATGACTTCCAAGACAGGATTACGTACCACTCTGAAGTAGTACGCATCCTTGTCATCCCACAAGGTTTGGTAGTGACTTGATCTGAAGTTTCATGATCACTATCACAAGCTTCCACTTCAATTGGTGTAGGTTCCACAGGAACAACTTCCTGTGCCCTGCCACACACTAGTTGAAGAGACGGTTTAATAACCTCATCAAGTCTCCACCATCCTCCCACTCAATTCTTTCGAGAGAAACTTTTCCTCGTGAAAGGACCCGATTCTAGAAACAATCCCTTATTGCTTTCGGATCTGAGTTAGGAGGTATACCCAACTGTTTTGGGTGCCCTATGAAGATGCATTTATCCTCTTTGGTTTTGAGCTTATTAGCCTGAAACTTTTTCACATAAGCGTTGCAGCCCCAAACTTTTAAGAAAATGACAGCTTAGGTTTCTCTAAACCATAGTTCACACGGTGTCATCTCATCGGAATTACGTGGTGCCCTATTTAAAGTGAATGTGGTTGTATCTAATGCCTAACCCATAAACTATCGTGGTAATTCGATAAGAGACATCATGGTATGCATCATATCCAATAGGGTGCAGTTATGATGTTCGGACACACCATCACACTATGGTGTTCCAGGCGGTATTAATTGCGAAACAATTTCCACAATGTCTTAATTGTGTGCCAAAACTCGTAACTCAGATATTCATCTCTATGATCATATCATAGACATTTTATCCTCTTGTCACAATGATCTTTCAACTTCACCCTGAAATTACTTGAACCCTTCAATAATTCAGACTCGTGATTTATCAAGTAAATATTCTCAACATCTACTCGAATCATTTGTGAAGTAAGAACATAACGATATTCACTGCATGCCTCAGCACTCATTGGATTGCACACATCAAAATGTGTTACTTCCAACAAGTTGCTATCTTGTTCCATCTTACTGAAAACGAGGCTTTTCAGTCATCTTGCCCATGTGGTATGATTTGCATATCTCAAGTGATTCAAAATCAAGTGAGTCCAAACGGTCCATTTGCATGGAGTTTCTTCATGCATATACACCAATAGACATGGTTCGCATGTCTCAAACTTTTCAAAATGAGTGAGTCCAAAGATCCATCAACATGGAGCTTCTTCATGCGTTTTATACCGATATGACTTACGTGGCAGTGCCACAAGTAGGTGGTACTATCATTACTATCTTTTGGCATGAACATGTGTATCACTACGATCGAGATTCAATGAACCATTTATTTTAGGTGCATGACCATTGAAGGTATTATTCAAATAAACAGAGTAACCATTATTCTCCTTAAATGAATAACCGTATCGCGATAGACATAATCCAATCATGTCTATGCTCAACGCAAACACCAAATAACAATTATTTAGGTTTTACTACCAATCTCGATGGTAGAGGGAGCGTGCGATGCTTGATCATATCAACCTTGGAAAAAACTTCCAACACATATCGTCAGCTCACCTTTATCTAGTCTCCGTTTATTCCGTAGCTTTTATTTCGAGTTACTAACACTTAGCAACCGAACCGGTATCTAATACCCTAGTGCTACTAGGAATACTAGTAAAGTACACATTAACATAATGTATATCCAATATACTTCTATCGACCTTGTCAGCCTTCTCATCTACCAAGTATCTAGGGTAATTCTGCTCCAGTGGTTGTTCCCCTTATTACAGGAGCACTTAGTCTCGGGTTTGGGTTTAACCTTAGGTTTCTTCACTAGAGCAGCAGCTGATTTGCCGTTTCATGAAGTATCCCTTCTTGCCCTTGCCCTTCTTGAAACTAGTGGTTTCATCAACAATTGATGCTCCTTCTTGATTTCTACTTTCGTGGTGTCAAACACCGTGAATACCTTAAGGATCATCATATCTATCCCTGATATGTTATAGTTCATCACGAAGCTCTAGCAGCTTGGTGATAATGACTTTGGAGAAACATCACTATCTCATCTGGAAGATCAACTCCCACTCGATTCAAGCGATTGTTGTACTCAGACAATCTGAGCACAAGCACAACAATTGAGCTTTTCTCCTTAGTTTGCAGGCTAAGAAAATCGTCGGAGGTCTCATACCTCTTGACGCGGGCACGAGCCTGAAATCCCAATTTCAGCCCTTCAAAACATCTCATATATTTCGCGACGTTTCAAAAAACGTCTTTGGTGCCTCAATTCCAAACCGTTTAACTGAACTATCACGTAGTTATCAAAATGTGTATGTCAGATGTTCGCAACATCCACAAACAATGTTCGAGGTTCAGCACACTGAGCGGTGCGTTAAGGACATAAGCCTTCTATGAAGCAATGAGGACAATCCTCGGTTTACGGACCTAGTCCGCATAATTGCTACTATCAACTTTCAACTAAATTTTCTCTAGGAACATATCTAAACAGTAGAACTAAAGCGCGAGCTTACGACATAATTTGCAAAGATCTTTTGACTATGTTCAAGATAATTAAGTTCATCTTATGAACTCCCACTTAGATAGACATCCCTCTGGTCATCTAAGTGATCACATGATCCGGGTCAAACTAGGCCGTGTCCGATCATCACGTGAGACGGACTAGTCATCATCGGTGAACAGCTTCATGTTGATCGTATCTACTATACGACTCATGCCCGACCTTTCGGTCTCCGTGTTCCGAGGCCATGTCTGTACATGCTAGGCTCGTCAAGTTAACCCTAAGTGTATTGCATGTGTAAATCTGTCTTACACCCGTTGTATGTGAACGTAAGGATCTATCACACCCGATCATCACGTGGTGCTTCGAAACGACGAACTGTAGCAACGGTGCACAGTTAGGGGAGAACACTTCGTGAAATTTTAATGAGGGATCATCTTATTTACTACCGTCGTTCTAAGCAAATAAGATGCATAAACATGATAAACATCACATGCAATCAAATAGTGACATGATATGGCCAATATCATTTTGCTCCTTTTGATCTCCATCTTCGGGGCTCCATGATCATCATCGTCACCGGCACGACACCATGATCTCCATCATCATGATCTTCATCATCGTGTCTTCATGAAGTTTCCTCGCCAACTATTACTTCTACTACTATGGCTAACGGTTAGCAATAAAGTAAAGTAATTACATGACGTTTAAGTTGACACGCAGGTCATAAATAAATAAAGACAACTCCTATGGCTCCTGCCGGTTGTCATACTCATCGACATGCAAGTCGTGATTCCTATTACAAGAACATGATCAATCTCATACATCACATATATCATTCATCACATCCTTTGGCCATATCACATCACATAGCATACCCTGCAAAAACAAGTTAGACGTCCTCTAATTGTTGTTTGCATGTTTTACGTGGCTGCTATGGGTTTCTAGCAAGAACGTTTCTTACCTACGCAAAGACCACAACGTGATATGCCAATTGCTATTTACCCTTCATAAGGACCCTTTTCATCGAATCCGATCCGACTAAAGTGGGAGAGACAGACACCCGCCAGCCACCTTATGCAACTAGTGCATGTTTGTCGGTGGAACCAGTCTCACGTAAGAGTACGTGTAAGGTTGGTCCGGGCCGCTTCGTCCCACGATGCCGCCGAATCAAGATAAGACTAGTAACGGCAAGCATATTGAACAAAATCAACGCCCACAACTACTTTGTGTTCTACTCGTGCATAGAAACTACGCATAGACCTAGCTCATGATGCCACTGTTGGGGAACGTAGCAGAAATTCAAAATTTTTCCTACGTATCACCAAGATCTATCTATGGAGAGACCAGCAACGAGGGGAAGGAGAGTGCATCTACATACCCTTGTAGATCGCTAAGCGGAAGCATTCAAGTGAACGGGGTTGATGGAGTCGTACTCGTCGTGATTCAAATCACCGATGATCTAGTGCCGAACGGACAACACCTCCGCGTTCAACACACGTACAGCTCGACGATATCTCCCACGCCTTGATCCAGCAAGGAGAGAGGGAGAGGTTGAGGAAGACTCCATCCAGCAGCAGCACAACGGCGTGGTGATGATGGAGGAGCGTGGCAATCCTGCAGGGTTTCGCCAAGCGCCTACGGGAGAGGAGGAGGTGTCACGGGAGGGAGGGAGGCGCCAGGGGCTCAGGTATGGATGCCCTCCCTCCCCTCCACTATATATAGGGGCAAGGGAGAGGGGGGAGGCGCAGCCTTGCCCCTTCCTCCAAGGAAGGGGTGCGGCCAAGAGGGGGGGGAGGAGTCCATCCTCCCCAAGGCACCTCGGAGGTGCCTTCCCCCTTGAGGACTCTTCCCTCTAGGGTTCCCTAGGCGCATGGGCCTCTTGGGGCTGGTGCCCTTGGCCCATGTAGGCCAGGGTGCACCCCCTACAGCCCATGTGCCCCCCCGGGGCAGGTGGCCCCACCCGGTGGGCCCCCGGGACCCTTCCGGTGGTCCCGATACAATACCGATGACCCCGAAACTTGTCCCGATGGCCGAAACAGGACTTCCTATATATAAATCTTTACCTCTGGACCATTCCGGAACTCCTCGTGATGTCCGGGATCTCATCCGGGACTCCGAAAAACATTCGGTAACCACATACAAGCTTCCTTTATAACCCTAGCGTAATCGAACCTTAAGTGTGTAGACCCTACGGGCTCGGGAGACATGCAGACATGACCGAGATGTTCTCCGGTCAATAACCAACAATGGGATCTGGATACCCATGTTGGCTCCCACATGTTCCACGATGATCTCATCGGATGAACCACGATGTCAAGGACTTAATCAATCCCGTATACAATTCCCTTTGTCTATCGGTACGATACTTGCCCGAGATTCGATCGTCGGTATCCCGATACCTTGTTCAATCTCGTTACCGACAAGTCTCTTTACTCGTTCCGTAACACATCATCCCGTGATCAACTCCTTGATCACATTGTGCACATTATGATGATGTCCTATCGAGTGGGCCCAGAGATACCTCTCCATTTACACGGAGTGACAAATCCCAGTCTCGATTCGTGCCAACCCAACAGACACTTTCGGAGATACTTGTAATGCACCTTTATAGCCACCCAGTTACGTTGTGACGTTTAATACACCCAAAGCACTCCTACGGTATCCGGGAGTTGCACAATCTCATGGTCTAAGGAAATGAGACTTGACATTAGAAAAGCTTTAGCATACGAACTACGATCTTTGTGCTAGGCTTAGGATTGGGTCTTGTCCATCACATCATTTTCCTAATGATGTGATCCCGTTATCAACGACATCCAATGTCCATAGCCAGGAAACCATGACTATCTGTTGATCACAACGAGCTAGTCAACTAGAGGCTCACTAGGGACATATTGTGGTCTAAGTATTCACACGTGTATTACGATTTCCGGATAATACAGTTATAGCATGAATAAAAGACAATTATCATGAACAAGGAAATATAATAATAATCAATTTATTATTGCCTCTAGGGCATATTTCCAACAAAGGCATTCTGGGAGCTGTCCCAGGAGATGGAGGAACAACCTCACTTGTATGAGGCCGACGCCTTCCCCACCGATCCTGAGACCACTGATGGTGCCGCCGAGGATGACCACACTGATGCCACCACTGATGGTGCCGCCGAGGATGCCACCACTGATGATGGCGGCGCACGCACAGATGGCAGCCAACCGAAGAGGCAACGGAAGGACCGGCGCCTGATCGTGCTCCTCACCCTCAAGGAGGAAGTTACTGAAGTGGACTCCAACGGGAATCCAACGGCGCCCGAACGAATAGTCAAGGGGTACTCGCTTCAGCTCAGGTGCATTGTCCGGAGCACCGTCTCGATCAACACTGAGAACCTGAGGCATCCTGACCGAGGGAATTTGCGCCACCTCCTCTTCACGAAGCTGCACGAACGATACAAGTTCCCCGCTGAATTTGCAAACACAAGCCTCAAAGGGAATAAAGTGAACAATGCTGCCCTCACGAAGATGAGCAAGGCCCTGTCTACTTAAAAAAGCAATGTGAAGAGAATGATCGAGAAAGGTGAGAGTTATCAGAAGATCAAGGAGAAAAATCCTTCGATCACCGAAGATGACTACAATGACTTCAAGATCAATTGCTCGAGCACCGCAAACTCCCAATCAAGTGAGTGGGGGAAACAAATGCGGGAGCTGAACATAGGGGAACACACACTCGGTCCCGGCGGTTACAGAATGGCGGAGCCTATATGGGACAAGGAGGAGGCGGACCGTGCCGAGCAAGGCCTACCGCCCCTCTTCGATAAATACGGTGACAAGCAGACCAGGAACTTTGTCAGGGCCCGGTACAAGAAGGACCCGAAAACAAAGGAGCTTACCACGGATCCAAAGACCAGGCAGCTTGAGCTTGTTCTGGTAAGGAACACACCCTCGCGTAATTAGCTCCATATGGTTGCATTCTAATTAATGAAGCCAAATTTCTAAATGGTTCACATTCCTTCCGCAGGCGACTGAAAGCAGTAGCGCGGGGTCGACTAAGAGCAACCCTTGGGACACCACTCTAAATAGGGCGTTGAATGTAATGAAGAACAAGGATAAGCTCAGTAAGCCGACGTCAGCTGGTCGTGTGGCCGACAAAGGCTTTTCGACAAAATGGGGGTCATACTATACCGCTGGTGTGCGGAAGGAGAAAAAGACCAGCTCGGAAAGCCAGGCGCGAGAGGTTCAAGAACTCAAGGCACAGGTGGCGCGGATTCCGGAGATTGTCCAAGAGCAAGTGGAACAACGACTCGGAGCGACGATCACCGCCATTGTGCCTACCTTGATCTCGGGGTTGAGTGCGTGGATTGCGGGCGGCCAACAGGGGCCGCCCCGATTCCTAGCTTCACGGCCAGCAACTCGCATAATGTGATGACGGGGCCATTGGTGCCTCCGGCGGAGGCGGCATTGGTGTCTCCGACGCTGGCATGGGAGCTTAATGCACCCGGGTGTACGTCGGCCGGCACCTCTGCAGCAAGCGGCCCCTCCGTCAACTGCACGCCTGCCGTTGGCGGTGCCTCGACATTAGCCGAGCTCGACGCCATCATCACGGTAACTAATTAAGCCTCTCTCGGCCGAGGACTTCATCTCCTTGCCTTTGACTGGGCATCCCTGACGCCCTACATGTTTTCGCAGGGCGCCGCCGACGTTCCGTGCACTCTCCTCCACTTCGTGAACAATGAGTTGGTCGATGTCGCCAAGGGCAAAATTGTTCAACCGGGCAACCCCTTGTTCCACGGTACCCAGATGCCACCCAACTTGTTTAGGGTTCAACTGGTTCGGGTGCTGCCAGGCTGCGACGAGTTGTTACCTCCGATTCGACCCGTCGGGGCCGACGATGATGACGTGATGACCCTCAGCGCCTGCCTGAGCTGGCCCCTGCTTTGGCCGAAGAGCCAGATTCGTTTGGGGGCGGGGGACACCACCCCAAAGACAACACCGCCAGTCGTGCCGGCGCCAAGTCGGCCCCATGGCAAGACCGCCGCAACGGTGCCGGACATCCCTATGCCACTGGATCCAAACATGCATATGACACAGGATCAGAACGGCGACGACGACGACGATGATACATTTGGCAACGTCGATCAGTACTTTGCCGATCATGGGTACGATGGCGACTTCATGGGGCCTCCTTCTCAAGAACCAAACCCAACAAAAGACGTGTGCGATCTAGCTGGTACCGCGGAGAAGCCAAGTTGCAACAGGCGCCGTCTGGCGTTCAGCTCTCAGGAGACGCCTCCAGCTGCCGACTTCACCGAGCCTCAGATAGGCGAGGTGCGAAATATTATCAGCCCCAACACACTCAAGAAGGCGGTCTGTGAGCAGAACTCGGTCCCATTATAGGAGAAGAAGAAGGCACGCAAAAGAAAGACTAAGAAGGGTGCGAGCCAGCCGGCACCGAGTACGATCTGTGCTCAGGACGGGCCACCTTCACCGCAGGATATCTCGAGGAGGGTGCATGTGGCGGGTAGGGCGATGCTACCGACAAATATGCTCAATGCTGCAACCGGTGCTATGCGGAGTCTGCATGACAGTGTTCTTTCTTTGGAGAAGCGGCGTCTCAGAGAGAAGGATGTGGCATACCTGGTTTTCGCGGCCAAGGTGCCAGAGGGCAAGGGCTTTGTGGATAACTCCATCGGGCGTACGACCGTCCTGCGTTTTGATGACATCCACGCTATGTTGAACCTTCATCCGCTGCACTACACCTTCGTTCGGCTATTTTCGCTGAGTATGGAGATGCAGATCATTCGCGACAAGACCCCGGACATCGTGATAGTCGACCCCTTCTACATGCGTGCCAAGATCTTGGGCAGCGCTGGGGACCGGCAAGTTGCAAGTTCTTACCTCGAAGGCGTCATTCTGGCAAACCAAGATAAGGATAACTTCCTCGTGCCTTACTTTCCCGAGTAAGTCCTCCCCTCAACCGGCCCGTAACATATGAATTCTTACGTTTCGATCGTTTTTCTTTTAACATTCCGTGTTTTCTGCAGTGACACACATTGCACGCTCATCCTCCTAAGCCCCAAATATTCCATGGCCACGTATTTCGACCCGGACCGTCAGTCGAACGTAGACTACACAAATGTCAAGAAGGTTCTTGATGATGTTCTCCCCGGCTACGCCAAATCTGGAGCCACCTTCACCAAGGCTATTCGTAAGTACGGCAAGCACGTGTTCTCCCACAATACGACATTCTGCTACGTCAAGCAGCCGCCTGGCGGTCAGAAGGGTGCCTACTACGCCATCCATCACATGCGAGCGATCGTACGGGACCATCATCAACTTCTGCTACCGAGTAATCTCAAAGATTGGGCAAAGAGCGTGTCGGCAATCCAGGACGCGGACCTCCGACAAGAATTCTTTCGCATCCAGTCGGAGTTTGCGGAAATCATCCATCAAGATGTCCTTCGTACCTCGGGGCAGTTCTACCTCAACAATCAACCGTCCAATAGTGACATCGACACAATGCTACAAATGCAGGCTGACAACGACCGTTATTTCATGACTCCCACGATAGACGGCGGCTTCATCCACGCTCCGGTCCCTTGAGTCGAGTCGAAAGCAGTGATGCTGTGTCTAGTTCTGAAACATCGATTGGCTCATGTTGTAATTAAACTTTAATGAACTTGTAGTATGTCTCTTTGGTTTCGAGAGTCGTTCAACTTAGATGTAATCGATGCTATT
Organism: Triticum timopheevii; assembly: GCA_963921465.1. Lineage (NCBI taxonomy): Eukaryota > Viridiplantae > Streptophyta > Magnoliopsida > Poales > Poaceae > Triticum > Triticum timopheevii. Next base: position 108,989,098 of record OY997264.1, read on the forward strand.
AATGTCTTGCTTTTCTCTTCCGATCGTTCTGTTGCATACTTATATATTGCTTATGTATTGTCTGTGAATTGGTACTAACGTTTCGTTTGGCTAGTGCATAGCGATGCCGACGTATGTCGTGTACAAGGGTAAGGTTCCCGGAGTCTACGATGACTGGGAAGAGTGTCGGAGATAGGTTCACCGATTCAGCGGTAACAGTTACAAAGGGTACAACACTAGGGCCGAGGCCGAATCTAGATACGCCCGCTATCTAGCGGGAGAGGGGAGGGAGCGTTGGAGGAACCGGATGAAGACGAGTTTCATCGTGATGATTCTCATCGTGATGACCGCAGCTCTCTTCTATGTGATGGTAGTTTAGATGATTGATATCGACTTGTAATGTGAAGACAAACTCGCTACTCGCGGTCTCGAGACTTGTAATATAATGTTCTATCTTTGTTCGGTCTTTTCAATTCGGAGACTAATATGATGAATTGTATTCGGAGACTAATATGATGAATTGTATTCAAAGACTAATCTTCTATTGTATTCGATGAATCTGTTGTTTATGTGTGCTGTCTATATTTTGTCAAATTATACATTTTGTAACCTGTGCAAAAAACAGAAAATAAAAAATAAAAAAAACTAATATGCATACTAATGGCGCATCACATGACGGTGCGCCATTAGTATGACAAAGCATACTAATGGCGCATCACTGAACAGTGCGCCATTAGTATGCCGCGGTTACTAATGGCGCATCTTGTTGCTGTGCGCCATTAGTATGCCAGAGCACCTGGTATACATGGCCCCTGGGAGGCATACTAATGGCGCACTTTTGTATACACTAATGGCGCATCAGTGGTGCGCCATTAGTATATCAGATACTAATGGCGCACCAGGGGGTGCGCCATTAGTAAAATATACTAATGGCGTGGCACTAATGGCGCACCCCTAATGCGCCATTAATTGCCAAATTAGGTGCGCCATTAGTAGGCCTTTTCCTAGTAGTGTGATTATTTCAACATGAGAGCCGCGCTGATCACGACAGTGCAGGACTATCTCAGTTACGGATATGTGGCAGGCCAGGTGTGCCATGGGTATTGCGGATGCACGCGGTGCATGGATGATACGACGTCTTAGCAGCTAATGTCAAGGAAAGATGGCTGGTCTGGGAAATTCGTGTACATGGGGCATCGAAGATGGCTTGAACAGGACGACCCGTGGAGAAACCGTGGAGATCTATTCAATGGTCACGCTGAGCATCGAGGACCTCCACGTAAGCGGAGCGGTGCCGAAATTAATGAGCTGTTGAAAAACTGGAAGGAGTGCCCCGCGCCGGGAAAGACGATGAGAAAGGCGCCGGAGCCGCTGCTGAAGGTATGGAAGACGAGGCCTGTGTTCTGGGACTTGGAGTACTGGCACAAACTCGATACACCTCATTGCCTTGATCAAATGCATATATGTAAGGATGTCCTTAAGAGCTTGCTCGCAACACTGATGAACATGCTGGACAAGACCAAGGATGGGATGAAGGCAAGAAAAGACTTGCAAGATTTGAAAATCTGGGAAGATCTGCACATGCCGCCCCGTAAAATGTCAGATGAGACAGAGACGCAGACAGAGGCACGGGAGAAGAAGGGCAAGAAAATAAAGAAAGAGGATTGTTGCCCCCCTTCTTGCTTCACCTTAAGTCAGGCTGAGATCAATCAATTCTTTAAGTGCCTTACCGGAGTCAAAGTTAGTTCCGGTTACTGTGGCAAGATAAGCAGATATCTAGACACGGACAAGAAAAGGTACAGCGGGATGAAGTCTCATGACTGTCATGTGATGATGACGCAGATACTACCTGTTGCCCTTAGAGGGATAATGGACAAGCACGTCCGTGACACGCTTATTCGTCTCTGCAACTTTTTCGACGTCATGTCGCCCAACCTCGTAACCTATCAGACATATGATATCAATGGATACACGTTCTACACGGAGGCCACAGATATGGACAGTGATGATCAGAACTCAGGGGTGACGATGGAATGCATGACCGGCAGCGACAACGACGCAACTGAACGATTTTATGGAAGGGTGGAGGAGATCTAGGAGCTTGACTACACTGGACTGCACAACACGATGATGTTCTGTGTCAGATGGGCTAAGAATGTCGAAAGAAAAGCCGGATTTTCACTACCATGACGGTACCCGACGCCAAGAGTGCCACCGTGAACGCTATCGCAAAAAATGAGCCATGGGTACATGCTAAGCATGTGACACAATGCTTCTTCATAACTGACACGCGCAATCCCAACCGTGTTGTCGTGAGGAGAGGCAAAAGGAACATCATTGGAATGGACGGAGTTGCCAACGAGGAAGACTATGATCAGTATGGCAACCCAATGAGGGAAGATGACGATGATGGTGAAGTATACGTCAAAATAAGAATCAATACTACATTACCTAAGAAAAATCGTACTCCATGGAAAAGGCAAAGTCACATTGAGGGGCTCAATTATTCTTCGACGAACAAGAAGGGAAAGAAGCTGACTCAAAAATGAAAACGTCAGCACTGAGGAAACGTATGTTATTGGTCCAATGATGTGTAATATATATATGTTCCTATTTTGTATACACACTTAGCCATTATTATGCATGGGTCCAATGATGTGTAATATATATGTTCCTATTTTGCATACATATTTAACCGTTAAATGATGCAATATATATCGCCTTCCCTTCGTTCACTGCCCTCGGGAAATAAAAGTGGGATAAAATAAAGGAAAAGAAAAAGGAAAACTAGCAGTAGCGACGGTAGTAGAAGCGCGTTTTGCATAAACCGCTACAGCTACTGAAATTAGTAGTAGCAAATTTTCCTTAAACCGCTACAGCTACAGAAATTAGTAGCAGCACGTTTTGTCCTAATGCGCTACTGCTACGTCCACTTAACCCAAAATTCTCACTTGCCCTGCTTCATCCTGCCTTTTCCCCCCAAATCCCCACTCTCTCTTCCCCCGTCGCACCGCCGCGCCCGACCCGGCCCCGGCGCTCGCCCCCGACTCCGGCGCCGGCGCTAGCCCCCGACCCCGGCGCTCGCCCCCGACCCGGCCCTCGACCCCGACCCCGGTCTCGGCGCTCGCCCCCGACCCCGACGCTCGCCCCTGACCTAGCCCTCGCCCCCGACTCCGGCGCCGGCGCTCGCCCCCGACCCTGGCGCGCTCGCCCCCGACCCGTCAGCCCTCGCCTCCCTCCTCTCCCCTCCCGGCCGTCGTCGGGCCTGCCTCCTCGCCCCTGCACCCTCTGTAAACCCCCCCCTCTCTCTCTGCTAGGGTTCTTCGGTTATGTTAATTAGGTTATCTATTTAGTTATGAATTTAGCTAGGTTTCAAAATTAGCTTAATTTATATGCAAATTTGAACTGGACATGTGATATGTGCATATGTCATGTTTTGGACATGTCATGTTTGGAAAATGATCCGAGTGGCCTATGTTACGTCGGAATGTTGATTCATTTCCGTTCCGGTGAATTTTAGGCGCTCGATATATCCATTTTTAGCAAAGGTCATGCCGAAATTTCCCGTGAATAAAGGCATGATTTGTGCTACATAGTTGGCATATCAAGTGTTGGCACATAGATTTCTTTTTATGTCATTTCTCATTTATTCATACTTTTAGAAATTAATGAGGACACTTAATCATAGGAAACATGTCGAACAACGAAGAAACTGGGCCTTCTGACCAAGATGCAGACGAGATGGATTATGAGGGTGAACAAGAGTACCTCGACTATTTGACTGCTAAGCAAGTTTTGCAGGTCGGCCTCGATGATGGTACTGACGCCGACATCGACACCGACGGCGCCGGCACCGATGGCGGCACTGAGACCAGTGGGGAAGGTACCGGCGGGGAAGGTACCGGCCCCGATGCCGCTACCGAAAAGAGGAAGCATAAGAAGGAGAGGATACGAAAACCTAACAAACTAGGGATTGGACGACTTGTGATCACAAAGATGGCACCTGGCAACTTTGAGCCGTTAGAGCCGGAAGAACCTCGCAAGTGCAATGGGAACCAAGTAGGATGCATCCTACGGGAATGCGCGAGCATTAATGACGATGACTTAAGGAGTAAAGAACATTTGACGCAGTTGCTCCTAACGAAGTTGCACAAGAGATTCAAGTTCCCTGACCGATATGATAACATAGAACCATCGTGGGATGATCAGAAGATGAAAAAGATTAACAATCACGCCATGGGCATGTTCAGAAATGATTTGGCCTCCTGGAAAGGAAGGGTGAAACGAGCTATTGAGGCTGATGAACCCCTGTCCAAGATTCTGGAGGAAAATCCGACACTTACGGAAGAGGAGTTCGAAATGTTCAAGGCCACTTGTGCTACTGAGGCAGCAAAGGCTAAGGCTGCGAAATTCAAAAGCCTTCAGCAAAGGAACACGGGGAAGCATCGCCTCGGAAGCCGTGGCTACCTCGGTAAAAGGCCCATATGGGATAAGGAGGACGCGGAACGTGAATCCGCGGGTCTCCCAGACCCCTTCGCGAAGTTCACCAATCCCTTGGAGCATGACTTCATCAGGGCCCGCTACAAGTGGGACAAGAAGAAAAAGGTTTTTTACACGGACAAGATCACGAGGAAATTGATTAGACTACTGGAGAAGCAACACCAGCTTGCAGCCGAAAGCCCTACTTCTCCGATGAGGCCCAAGTGGGACACCCCTCTCAACCGGGCCTTGAACGAACTTAAGGGACTCCCTTTGGACCAGCGGCCGCAATATGGTCGTGTGCACGGCGCTGGAGACGGTGCCACGTGGAAGGTGTTTTACAATGATGGCCCGGAGGCAAAGAAGCAGAAAAAGAAGTTTAGTTAGGCGGACATCGACGCGAAGGTGAAGCTTGCGGTCGAGAAAAAAGCAGCTGAGAATGCAAAAAAAGCAGCCGAGGACAAATATGAATTGCTACAACAGGCAGTCAATGCAGCTGTAACTGCCTGCAGAAATGATTTGGATACTAACTTGGTTCCAGTTATCATCAACTAGGTGAAGGAAAATCCAGACAAGACGGTACATGATTTCCCGATGCCCAGTTTCGTCGGGAGCAACTCCATGAACAACAACACCATCGCACCATCACTTGCTCAAGCAACCGGGCCTCCTCTCGCAGCCGCTCCCGCTCATAGCAGCCCATCCTCAGTCTCAGGCGTGCTAGGTGGGCCTTCGTCTTTGGCTGAGCTCGACGCCGTCACGGTAATTACATGTCGCACCAACATATATATATATATATATATAGATAATATTCCATTGTTGTTGCCTTTCGGTTGTTTTACGCCACAGACATATGTGTTCGGTGGCGAAAGAAACCCCGTGCACCATACTCTACTTGATCAAAGGCCAGAAGGTGGACGTGGGAAAGGGGATGATAATGGACCCCTCTCAACGCACGTTCCACAACCAGCCGATCCCCGCTGGGCACTTCAGGGTTAGCTTGATCAGTGTGAAATCGGGGCACGAGGATTTGCCTCCTCCAGTACAGCATGTGGGAGCGGACGACGAGACCCCGCCGCGGATTGGAAGCTGCAAGAATTGGGTGCTGCTATAGCCGAAGAATCTTATTCGTCTGGAGCCGGCCGAGAGCACACCAATAACAACCACACATCAACAAGCATGTGCGGAGACCACCACCCCGCCTACGCAATTACCAGCTCTTGTAGTGCCGGGTGAGAGCGGCGGATGACATGATGAAGGGGGTGCAATAGTACTGGCTGATGTAATTTCTCCTGTAGAACAGAGAATGGATGATGAGACGGAGGTCGACCCTATGGATTACCTCAATACAAACGCGTATGACTGTGACATAGATATGATGAGTCAACCATATGACGAATCAAGCTATCAGCTTGATAATGAGGATATGGATGATATGCCCGGGCAGGGTCGTACCATGGATTGCAAAAAGTCTCTCTTCATGAAATCCTCACAGGACACGCCTGAAGATGCCGCCCAACACAAGCTCAACTAACCGGCCAGCGCGAGGGTCGTACAGTACTTAGCCCGGGAACACTGGAGCAGGGGTTAAGGAAGGGTCTGGAAGGTGTGCCCAAGAAAAAGGAGAGGAAGAGATTGGGGAAGGTAACTGCCTCCAAACAAGCCAGAGCACATAGCAGCCAGACGATGCATTCTGAACAGCGTGTACCCGTGAAAGGTGCGGTCATGTTCCATCTCACGGGCGAGCCGATGCTACTGCGGAAACCGCTGGAGGCACTATCAGGGGATCTCAGGAGACTACACGACCATGTGCCGTCGACTGAGAAAAGCCTACTAGCCTCAAAGGATCCAGGATATCCGACATACGCGGCTCGTGTGCCTGAGGGGAAGTGCTACGTCGACACATAGCACGCGGAGGTGTTCTTCCTGCGGTTTGACCATATCTTTGAGATGTTTCTAACAAGGCGGCTTGATTTTACTATCGTCCGCCTTTTTGCGCTACATATGAGCTCCGTCATGAAGAGTGAAGAAGTCTCGCAAATCTATGTGGCGGAGCCGTACTACATGCACGAGACTTTCTTGAGTCTCGGCGACTTTGAGCGTGAAACTGCTAGGGAGTACCTCCAAAACTTCATGGTACAGAATAAGGACCAGGAAATTGTCCTCGTGCCTTATCATCCAAAGTAAGTCAGTTCCGGACAACCCTTTTGTACATTTCAATCATTCCTTCTCTCTCATATGGGGAATAATTTGAGGTGTCTTTTCCCCGTAGCAACGGGCGCGCCGTACTTATCGTTCTTTACCCACAAGTCTCCCACGCCGTGTATTTTGACCCTTCCAGAGACTACAAGAAAAAAGACTACACCCACATAATGAATATTCTAGATGATGCTCTCCAAGGCTTCAGCTTTAGAGGTGGCCACGTGCAGATCAGGAAACAAAGGAACAAGAAGATGGGTTTCACGCATAAAACTAACTTCTCCTACATCCATGTCCCAAAACCAAGCAAGAAGGATGGATTCTACATCGTCCATCTCATGATTCAGTTCAACACGGATCACCAAAAGCTTCGCATTAATAGCAGAAATGATGATCATATCCACAAGTGGCTAGAATCTCATGGAGAAGCGGATTATAAACTTAGAGATGACTTCTTACGCATCCAAAGCGACATTGCGACGATCATCATGAAAGAAGTCGTCGATGAGAAGGGGATGTTCCACCACGGCCCTATATAGCGAGCTGACGTCCGAACTCGCATAGGCTTGCAACGTCTAGACCTCACGCCATTCAAGAAGCTAGGGTTCGTCCTCGATGATATGGAAGGATGGAACTTCTAGTGATTTATGATGCCGATGATGATGATATGTGTCGGTTGAACTTGTATACTTTTTGTAGCGATGAAACTTTGTGATGTCCACGGTCCCTGCCGAACTTGCGTAACGCTACTTTGTTAGTTTGGGTACGATGACCTGCGTACCTCTAGTTAATTAATTTGCATACTGTATGTTGCATCTAGTTGCTAACCCTTTCTTTTTTGGTGTTGCTCTAGTATATTTTGTTGCATATATATGATTGTACATCCTCTTCATGAACATGCATCTCTAACAGGTACCTAGTTTCTTGATGGCGAGATGGAATTGCTATGTTGTGTACAAAGGGAAGGTTTCGAAGGTGTACAACGAGTGGCATGAGTGTCAGGCGCAAGTGAATGGGTTCACGGGCGCCAGCCATAAAGGCTTCAAAAGCAGACAAGAAGGAGAAGCTAGTTACTTGAGGTTCACGCTAGCGCGAGAGAGGACTCGTAACCGCCACCTCATGTACTGCATAGTTCCGCTCTCACTCACAGTGATAGCACTTCTTGCGTATACCTTTGTTTAGATGGATGACGTTGTTGTAGTTGCAAGTATTCGAGACTTACATGTATCGCTATTTTCGAGATGATGACAAGATATCACTTTGTGTTGGATGATGATTATGATGAGACTATTTGTATGTACATGTTATGATTACATTTGTGGTCTCGCAGGCATTTTTTTGTGTATCATGATGACATTTCTATGTGCTAAAGATTCTTCTACAAAACCTGTTCAAATACAAAACAAATATGCCAAAAAAATACTTAAATTAGCAGTAGCGAGTGTATAAAAGTTAGCAGCAGCGCCGCTATAGCAGTAGCGCGTCCGTGAAAAGCGCGCTAGAGCTACTAGCAGTAGCGAGCTTCCTCTAACCGCGCTGCTGCTACACTTCTGTAGCAGTAGCGCTGGTGGGCACGCGCTACTGCTATGTGTTAGCTGTAGCGCCTTATTAGTAGCGCCTATCCCCGCGCTACTGATACATCTAAAACCCACGCTGCTGCTAGCCTTTTCCCTAGTAGTGTAAGGACTCCTCCCCCACCGGCGTATTCGGCTAGGACTCATGTTATCCTAGGCCTCTGGTGCATTATATAAACCAGGGACAGGCTAGTCGATAGATATATACAACAATCATACCATAGGCTAGCTTCTAGGGTTTAGCCTCTCTGACCTCGTCGTAGATCAACTCTTATACTACCCATATCATCAATATTAATCAAGCATGAGTAGGGTTTTACCTTCATCGAGAGGGCCCGAACCCGGGTAAACATTGTGTCCCTTGCCTCCTGTTACCATTGATCCTAAGATGCACTGCTTGGGAGCCCCTACCCGAGATCCGCCAGTTTTGACACCGATATTGGTGCTTTCATTGAGAGTTCCGCTGTGTGTTCGGCAAAAGGTCGATGGCTCGCCTGGAGATCAACTGCGACTTCGGCATCTTCGTCACCAGCTCGGCTGGTCCCCTTGGTTCGACCAAGGACCGCGCCCTACCTCCGATCGTCATGCTCGGATGAGGGACTTCATCAACATCAACTCCGATCTCTATCAAGATCATGGAGGGATCATCCAAGGAGCCCGGGGGCTCAACGTCAACATTGCCCTTGGGCGACCGTGCTGTTTCTCTAGACAGCGAACTTGCATCCGCCGTCACTGCCTCCTCGAGCGTCGGTTTGACGATTGCTTTAGTTGAATAGTGCGGAATTGAGTCTACAACAACCCTGGAAAATTTCATCGAGTTTCGATGGAGGAATCTCTGGCAATCGACGATATACCGGAGCCCTGTCAAATCTGGACGAGAATCTGGACAAGTTTAGGGAGGTGTCCAGCTTCTAGCTCGGACGTCCTTTGGAAGATCCAACCATTGATCGTCTGCGGAATTCCTATATCTACCAGCCCTCCAAATTTTAGCTCGATCCGACCGTCCAAACTCCGGGAACCTTCCGATTAGTGCATCACTTTTTGGATCTGTTTTCTGCGCGAAAACGAATCCGACCCGAGTTCGTCTTTTTTATGAACGGGATTTCGGACATCCTTTTTGAAGGAAGTTTTGTATGCGGTATTGTGTTTTGTTTCCGAACACATCCCACTGACTTTACAATCTTTCGAACATGATCTTCAACATCATGCTGGTGTCAAACCAGTCTGGCAATATTGCTCCACGACTGCCGACCTGCGCTAGACACGTCGTCGCTTTGTTGAGCCGCGCTCAACTTCTTCAGATCATCATCTCGGCAAGCCAATCAAGAGTCCGACATCGCGAAGGATAAATCATCACCAACATCACCGCCCCACTGATTACACGGAGCGGGCACACCTGCATCGCCGCACAGTCACTTCATCAAGCCGGCATCGACCATGTCACGACCTGCATCGACAGGGCCGCACTGTTGTCTTCGGTCAATAGTTGGGTTGCCCGGCTCCTGCGCTTGCCTCCTACGTTCCGCTTTGTTCGGCTAGGTATGCAAAGGGAGAACCACTGCGATTGTGCTTCCAGCTCACATGGTTGAGCACCTCAGTGGAGAAAGCCAAAAACTGACTGTCACAATAAGCGTAAACTGGTCAACGATCCGATGATGGTGTTAAACGACGGGCCATTCATAACAATGGCCGAAGTGTTTACGGCTTGACCTCGACTGTCGCCGAACACTACCGAGGGCTATTAACTGGCCTCCCAAACTAAATCCTCGATATTTGCTCTTACATTGGAGCTGAGGTTTCATGATCATGCTAAGCATGACAACCCAAAGAAAGGAACCGATGGCGGGACTATTTTCTTTGGAAGACATTTCTTCTGTTAAACAGTAATATAACATATCTCTCTGCGTACCTTTGTTTATAAAATAGTATGGCCAGATTGCCTTGTTTGTTGTAAATCTTTGCCCACATAAAGGCTTTATAAAGTAGGACAAACACTCCTTGGCTATTGGCCGAGGAGGTGGAAGCCGATTGTCGGTCAACAAAGTTTTGTACAATGCGGATTCGGGAATTAATGACGTAAAGTATTTGGATACATAGAGTCATTACACATAATTTGTGATTTTAGTATGGATATCAATCCTTAATTCGGCCACCCGTGCCCGCATTAAGGCTCGGGGGCTACTGGGCTTCAGGCTTTTTATTTACAAATATTAAAGGGGCACATCGATCCCCTGATCTGGTGTTGCCACCCGACCAGCGTCTCGGGGGCTACTGCATTGCCTGTCCAATGCAGAAAATTTTAAGTGTAATACAGTCTCCGAGGAGATTTTGATCCTCAGGTTGGTCAGCCGCACCCAACCCGAGTCTTGAGGACTGAGCACGCCGCTTTTTGTGTCCCGAAGTATTCTGCCGAGCTAGGACTTGATCCTCAGGCCGATTTTGCAAATCAACCTGAGTCTTAGCGGCTACTGGGATCAGCGGTCTTATGTCATCCTTCATGTGCATCTCGGGTTTTAGACCGATACACACCTTGAGGGCTACTGGCAATATATCTCGTCAGAGAATAAATTGCATCAATAAAAAATATTGACCAAAAATCAGCCCATGACCAAGGTGCTGAACCACCTCGGAAGTAGTTCGGCATATAGCTCGGATGCAAGTGGCTGGCTCCTTAGAGGGCATTTCTGGCATTAAGCTCGGCTAAACTCCTTCAAGTTTTTTGGACCAAGATGATCTATGACATCTTGGATATAGTCTGGCGTTGGAGCTTGGACACAGTCTGGCGTTGGAGCTCGGATACATTTCGGCGTTGGAGTTCGAAAGCAGTCCGACATTGGTGCTCGGCTGCAAAAGATACCTTGAATGCAATCCGGCGTTAGAGCTCGGACGCAAGAGGACACTGCCTCCCGGGAACAACTTCAAACCCAAGGTGTGGCATAAAAATAAGAAGGCATTGATAAAGGCCAGAAACTCAAAGGGGCTCCTCGGATACCCGACATGTAAACTCGTCGAATGCATTTCGGCGATCCTCAAGATAGAAGATGAGAAGATTTGTTGAACCAGTTTTCAAGACCGGCAACCGAAGATGAAGAACAGTTCGGAAGAATCGAGGAGCGTCCCTAACTTGAAGACCGGTTTAGGGGGCTACTGACGGTGTCCTGGACTAGGGGGTACTCAACGTGTCATCTCCCGATCTATTAGATTGGGCCGAGGACCCCCCATGGCCGTATACTCATGGGCTATTCCGGACGGCTGCCGCATACAAGGAAGATTCCACAAGACTTGGTGATCAAGACAAGGACTCCTCCCCCACCGGCTTATTCGGCTAGGACTCATGTTATCCTAGGCCTCTGGTGCATTATATAAACCAGGGCCAGGCAAGTCGATAGATATATACAACAATCATACCATAAGCTAGCTTCTAGGGTTTAGCCTCTCTAATCTCGTGGTAGATTAACTCTTGTACTACCCATATCATCAATATTAATCAAGAAGGAGTAGGGTTTTACCTCCATCGAGAGGGCCCGAACCTGGGTAAACATTGTGTCCCTTGCCTCCTGTTACCATTGATCCTAAGACGCACTACTTGGGACCCCCTACCCGAGATCCGCCGGTTTTGACACCGACAGGAGGGAAAGGAGAGGGGAAAACGGAGGAGGGGGGCCTCACCGGGCCTTGTAGATGTGGAATAATGTGCGCAAAGAGGAGTCGGGGAGGCGCCGGAGTGGCAATGTCGGGAGCGCCGGCGTCGGGGCGGCGCCAGGGGACAGCGTCGTCCAGGCGGCGAGGCGTGGCTTGATGGCGGAGATGGGTGGTGCTGGCAAACGGCGACGGCGAGGCCGACACCGGGCGACGGGCATTGAGCGACGACCATGGGCGTCGTCAGGGGCCCTTCAAGATCCAAGAACATGGAGGGGACGGGGACAGCGAGGCGGCCTCTTCGAGGTGCGGGCGACCCGACGAACGGCAGCAAGGGGCAACGGGGTCAGAGAAGGGGAGGCAGTCCGGCGCAGAGGGTTGGCTCCAGGGTGAGGTGCGACGGCGGCGGGGAGGTACGGCCGCCGGGATGGATCCTCGATCCAGATCGGGGGGAGTGGGCGAGAGAGCATGGGTGGGAGTAGTGGGGGATCATGGGGGGAGATGGGATAGGGTTCGGTCGGGCATGGCCTATAGGCCAGGGGAGCGGGGGACTGGTCCGGCTTAGGTGGGCTGGCCAGTGTGAGTGGGTCAAGGCCCGGGGGGTTCTTCTTTGCTTTTTTTATTAAAAAATAGAGATAGTTAAGAGAATATTTTGGGCACACTATTTACTTAGGAAAAAAATGGGAAGTGCCCCTTTTAATTCTCTAGTGATCTTAGAAAGTGCCACAAATATTTTAGAGACCAGAAGAATTCATTTGTATTTTCATAAGTGGATTAGCAATAAAAATTGCTAGAATAGCGTTGTTTTAAATGTTACTGCCCATTTTTGCAAACAAGTGATGTTGTATTCCTTAACAAATAAATGTTATGGAATATTGTCTATGAGATGAACATTTTTCCAGCAACTTTTGGGCAACTTTATTTTGCACTTTGATTTTGAATTGATTTCAGAGAGGGGAATTGAAATGAGTTGAATTATCACTGTGATCATGCATTGAAAATGATGATGACAAGGCAGGATGAAGAGGTGATCACTGTAGTTGATACATGGGGGTGTTACCAATCTCCCCCACAACAAGAAATCTCGTCCCGAGATTTAAGTGGGGAAGTAAAGGGTAAATTCGGTAGAGCTGACCCTTGTAGGGTCGGTTATCTGCTGGACAATTCAGGGAACATGGCGGAAGTATTTCTCGAGTTTAAATTTAGAAAAAACATCGAGAGCAAAGTATGAAGGTACGATAGGAAGTTTCAATTGAATTGACAAACGATTGATACCTGAACAGAGTGTGAGATGGGGGTTTAGAGCATCGGGAATAGATCATCTCTCTGAGGGTGGCTTGTGATAACACACAAGACCAAGAGCAAAGGATACATTGGAATCAAGGATATACATGAGAGTTAGGTTTCGATCCTCTGGAACTGTGGGTTATTGGCCCACCATGTGGGTTAATAGCAGGAAGGGTGCTAACATTTGCATGGTCATGATAGAAAGGCAGGTCAGAGGATAGCCTGTCAGTTATGTTGGCAACAACGTTTGTACCAAGGGCGAGGGACGAAGAGAACCATTTTCCTGCTCGTTAAGATGAGGCGGACCAATAGGCAAAGTTCTCGTCCATTGGCGGCTACCATAATGTCATCAATAATAGTAATATGGTCTTACTGATAGAGTTGTACACCGAGGTGTTTACATAAGCAGGGAATTATCACTGCTCAGATATGTTAGGTTACAAGAAAGGTTGAACAAAACAATGGAAAGGAAAGTTTAGACTCGAACCAATTATCGGTGTTCTCGAGTGTCTAACAACTTAGAACCCGTGGAAAATTGGAATCGGCAAGAAATAATAGTTGATGAAGAAGTCATAAGATGCTATGTAGTTCCGTGATATTCTCGAGATACCAGAGGGTAATAATCGAAGGTAGAACCGGATAGAGGTTGGACAAAAGAAAAGATCTGCAGAAGACAAGTACTTTAACTTGTCCGAGAAATGAGATCAAAGAAGAACAATCTGGTCGGAACCACGGTGGCAAAGGACCAAACATAGATACAAGATGAACTCATCAAAAGGGGATTATTATTATTTCAAGAAGCTTCCATGATAAGTTCCACATCAGGTCTATGGGCTTGAACACAAAGGTTCAAGGTTGACTCCAACTTCTCTAATGCACAACTCTCCATTCACCTCTGGCATTCGAAGAAGTTGTAGAATTGAAAATTTATCCGAAGAAACACCAATAGATATAACTTGCATAATCTTCGGGTTCACACGGATTTAGGTAAGACAAAGATTCAACCCATCATGGCATCTGAGGAACATATACCACAAACTTCATGAGTAAATAACTCAATCTCGAGAGTAGAGCATGGTTCAGGAAGCAGAAGATACAATTTACCAAAGGCATTATGTATCCGAGGAAAAGCTCACAAGGTTACTGTATATGAAGGACGATGTCGGATAGAACCCCACAAAGGATCTAGTGGTTCACAAGGGATCTGATGTGAGCATCAGTACTCAACCAGAAGTGGAAAGAATGCAAGGATATCAGATTATAGAAGCAACTGATTAATTCAGAGTTCAAATGCAAAGGAATTACGATTTCCAAAAGCAAGGGATCAGAAGCAAACACTCTGACCTAGGATGGATAAGTTGAATAGACTTAGGGCACAATTGATGGCAATCTGATTGGCCGAGAACCAGCTCATGTTCGGGAAGACGTCTGAGCTGGAAAGAGAATCTATAAGGATCAACTGATGATTGCGGCAAAGATATATCAAATCGAAAGACTCAAGATGATAATGGCAAAGGACGTCAATGGATACTGCTAGGCATATGGAATTAACCAGAGTGTAGGCAGGTAAGACCTTCTAGAGAAATAGGCGACAAAGGTCATCGAAAGCTTGGATTGTATTACAAAGTATCTTATGAAGCATAAGAATAACTGGGGATGAATGGATACTCGATAAGAGCGAGTAATTATCCGTAGGGGTATTCATGCGGCAAGGACTGCAGGGCAGTAAGCATAAAGGATTCTCGGAACATCGAAGAGTATTTCAGGACATCTTGTAATAACAAGAGCAACTGGGGATGAAGGTATGAACGACAACATAGGTAGTTACGCATAAGGATTTATCGGTGGTAGGGATTGTAATGGTGAAGGGAAGAAGGGTCTCAGTAAAACATCAAAGAGTATCTTCAGAATCTTCTGGTGCACCAAGCAATCATATGGAGTGAGGGGCTCTCCGGGAGAAAGTATTTACGAGAACCTAGAGTTAGAGTTAACAAAACTATTTAACCCGAATAGAAGAGAGATTAGAGTCCCAGAGTATAGACGAGGAGTAAAAGATCATAATACCACCCAATAGCGATGTGGGCCCGTAAGCCACACAGCCAATGCTAGTAAAACCGTTTTTCAAACGCTAGATTCAACTTCGGCCAAGAGTTGGAAAGGGGGTTCCTACAGGCAGTCGGCTTTGATACCAACTTGTGATGCCCCCGATTCGACCGTACACTAATCATACACGCAAGTGTGTACAATCAAGATCAGGGACTCACGGGAAGATATTACAACACAACTCTAGACACAAATAAAATAATACAAGCTTTATATTACAAGCCAGGGGCCTCGAGGGCTCGAATACATTGCTCGATACACAAGAGTCAGTGGAAGCAACAATATCTGAGTACAGACATAAGTTAAACAAGACTGCCTTAAGAAGGCTAGCACAAAAGCAACATGATCGAAGAGGCAAGGCCTCCTACCTGGGACCTCCTAAACTACTCCTGGTCGTCGGCGGTCTCCACGTAGTAGTATCCGTCGGCAGTGGCATCCGGCTCCAAGGATCCACCATCTGGTTGCATCAACCGGAAAGAAGAAAGAAGGGGGAAAGGGGGAGCAAGGCAACCATGAGTACTCATCCAAAGTACTCGCAAGTATCAGATCTATACTAAGTATGCATTGGTATTAAATGGAAGGGTTGTATCTGTGGACTGAACTGCAGAATGCCAGAATAGAGGGGGAAGGCCTAGCCTATGGAAGACTAGCATCTTCACGTAGCTTCAAGCATCTTGCAGCATGTAGAAGAGTAAAGATATAGCAGTTTAATATTTAACAAGCATGTTGTAACATCAACGCCCAGAGATCCTTCCTCGACTCCCTGCGAGAAAGCAATCTCGGAGCCACATATCCATCACGTATCTCAAGTATCCATTACTAGTTATATAAGATCAGGATATACGTCTGAACGTCCATTACCGTGGACACGGTATTCGAATATATATCTTCCTTGCAGGGGTGCACCACATTACCCAACACGCTCGATCACTCTGGCCGGACACACCTTTCTGGGGTCAATGCCCGCCCTCGGAAGATCAACATGTCGCAGCCCTACCTAGGCTCAGCAGGGAGGTCCCCGCCGGTCTACATCCTAAGCACTCAGGGGTCTTGGGCCCATCGCCCACAGCACTCCGGGTCGTTGTGTGCAGGATGGATACCAGCACCGCCTCGGATGGCCAGCACGATCCGACCGTGCCACAATGCAGAACTGGACGTCTGACAAAGCTTCGGATGATACTGCGACGTCGAGGCCCATATCTATTCTCGCATGGTGGTTAGTGCGTAAAGGCCAAAGGCCAACTCAGAACAAATACCCAAACCTGTTAGTGCATTGGGGGCTCGCGGAAACGAGTAGAGACTCACGATAAGGTAACCCCGTCGCCCCGTCTCATGGACTTACGGCAAGGACCCAGACTGCCCGGCCATGCCACGTGGAAAACTCGCGGGTGCTTTATGAGGCCCGCCCGACTTTCACCTCAACTCGCGGGTACCCCTCAGGGCCGACCCGACTTCAACAATGGTCTCCAGTAAAGTCAAGGTAACCGTGTGTCCAAACATCAAGGGGAAAACCCGAGGAATCACCCACGGAGGATTCCACTCGATGTAATCATCAAGGTGAATTTAAGAGGATCCACCCTCGAGGTGCACACTTGAGGTGTTGCACGACAGCCGTATCGGGAATGGTGAAAGAGGAACCACCCTCATTGACCACGACCGAATAGCTACACTATAGAATTATCATCAGGAGTGCGTTATGAGGGATCTCCCTCGGCACTCGATAGTAGCTCTACTGAGTCGAGCAACTAAAGGGGCGTGATGTGATGTGAGGTGTCAGGCTCTGGTCACCGATCACGTTGATTGAGTCGTCGAAGATGAAGCAGGGGAAACAAGGACAACTGGGGGTCACTGATGGATCACTAAGCAACCCATACTAAGCAGTTTAGGATAAGCAGGTAGTAACAATAGCAGTTACAAAAGCAGGCTATGCATCATAATAGGACCAAACAGTAACAGTAGCAAAATCTAATGCAAGCATGAGAGTATAGAATGGGCGATATCGGGATGATCAAAGGGGGGGCTTACCTGGTTGCTCGGACAAGAAGGAGGGTCGTCGTCGACGTATTCGATCATAGGGGCATCAACAGCGGTCTCGAGGTCTACAGGAGAAGAAGACGGGGAAGCAACAGTAAATACATGCAAACATAAGCATAACAACACAATAAGTAGGGCTAGAGGTGTTCGAACGCGGCGCTAGGCGATACTGGCGAAGTGGGAAAACATTTGGGAAAATTTTCTTGGTTCCGGACGTTTGTAAGACAGATGAATCGGAGGGGAAATGTTCGACGTTTGCTATGATAGGGATGTGTGGTGGGCAAACAGACCATGTATTCGGATTTGTCTCGTCGTTCTGAGCAACTTTCATGTAGAAAACTTTTTCATCCGAGTTACGGATTAATTTCTACGAATTTTCAAAGCTTTAAACAATTTGTAAAAATATTATTAATTCTATAACGGAGTTATTGCACCAGCATGATGTCAACATGACGTCAGCGGTCAGCTGAGTTGACCATGGTTAACCCTGATGTGTGGGGTCGGTCAGTGCCAAGTCAGCAGTATAGTCAGCGTTGACTGGGTCAAAGTTGACCAGTCAACAGGGTCAATGGGGCCCATCTCTCAATGTCACATATTTTAAAAGGGGGTTTAAATTAAACTAACTAAGGGTGGGGACCCACTGTCATAGAGTCCTCTTACTAACTAATTAGCTAATTAGTTAATTAGGCTAAAATAATTAAGTTAATTTATTAATTAAACTAATTAATTAATTAATATTATTATTTAAATAATGTAATTTTTTGAAACGTTTTTTAACAGGGGCGTGTGCCCCTAATGTCAGTGGCCCAGGGGGCCTAAGCGGGGCGTGCGAAACGGGTGCAGCGCGCGGGCTGCGCATGGCAGGTGCAGGACGGGGACGGCAGCGCATGGAGGTGGCCAGCGCGCGACGGCGGTTTACTGGGCGCGGCAACCGCGAGCTCCGCAGGAGCTCGGACGTGATGGCGGGGGCTACCTACTGAAAGGACCACGATGTCGCCTAGAGGGGGGCGAATAGGCATTTTAAAATCTTTTACGGATTTGGCTATATCCTAATGTGGAAATAAACTAAGCGGACACTTTTCAATCACAAATCCTAAATATACTAGGCTCACTAAGTGCACCAACAACTTAGCATAAACAAGATGGGAACAACGAGGATATGAGTAAGCACAAGTAAGTAACACAAACTTACTCAATGTATATCACGAGATATGGAAATGAATAATACACACAACCACAAGTAAGCAATACAAGCTTACACAAATTGTATCACAATATATGGGATTGAATGATACAAGCAAACCCAAAATCAAGTAAGTTACACAAACTTACTTGAGCAATATCGCAATATATGGAAGTGTATGACACAAGTTAGAAATTCACACTAATCACAAAGTATATCAATAGTAGCAAGTATGAATTGTGGAATATGAAGTGTAGGCCTAAATAATCTCTACAAGGAAATGGCCAACAAAATATAATGAACCACCACAATATAATGAGGACAACAAGATATAGTGAATGCACGGTCAAATGACCAAAGTAAACCACAAGTAAGGAGTTAGGTTTAGGGATAACCAAAGTCACGGAGACGAAGATGTATCCCGATGTTCACTTCCTTGGAGGGAAGCTAGTCACTGTTAGAGAGGTGGATGTTACCACAAAGGCACACCAACGCCACGAAGGCTCACCCTATTCCCCTTGAGATATCACCACGAAGGCGATTCCCAACCACTAGTGGTAGACCTTGAGGCGGCCTCCAAACCTTCACAAACTTTCCGGGGGGCAAATCACAAGTTGATTCCTCACCGGAGCACTCCTACCGCCTAGGAGTATCCAACCTCCAAGAGTAACAAGATCAAGGGGGAAATGCTCAAGACTTGCTCAAATCACAAATTGCTTTGGTCAAAAGAGAGAGGAGTGGTTGTATGCTTGGATGAAATCTCTCTCAAGAACTCTCACAAATCTCTTCGGGGTGTAGCACGAGAAGGCTCAAATCCCTCTCTCTCAAATCCCACCAAAAGCAACTAATGCTATGGAGGGATGGGAAAGGAGAAGAACAATGGAGGAGGTCAACCAATGAACCCTAGATCCATGGGATAGTTTTCCCCCAAATGTATTGGAGTTTTGAGGCTTGGGGGACGAGGATAGAGCTCAAAAGAATGGGGAAATCTCAGATGCAAAAGCCCTCACTTGATGGGGAAGAAGGGTGCTTTATATAGTGCCCCACCAAATCTGCCCGTTACGCACAGAAAAACGCAGCCCGGAACTTCTGGGCAAGCCCGGAACTTCCGGGCCCCCTATTGAACACATATGTGCAAACTCTCTGGTTAACCCGGAACTTTCCCCGGAACTTGCCCGGAACTTCTAGAATAAATTGTATACTTGTGGTGACTTTGATAGCATTAATTATCACAAACAAACTTGATGTTTATCAAAACCGGTTGTACTAACATCAAAACACTAGACAAGCATTTGATGTTAGTAAGACCTCAATATATAGAGCAAGCTCCCCCACAATATATGCATGTGTTAATGAACTTTGAATTTCATTGCATATATTGGTTGATATAAACTAGTTGGAGTTTTTTTTCTATATATTTATTCATGCAACAAGCATATATAACTAGGGTGGATATGCATGAATGACAGCAAGAACTTCAAAAGATATTTACCTTAAACCCTCTAAACTTCTTCCCATTGGCAACAAATGCCAAAATGGAAGACAAAACATCTAGAAGACCAATATAGTATGAGTTCCTCCTTGATGTGTGCATATCACAAAATGTGAGTGAACTCAAATGCACATATACAATAATTAAAAAATTGAGGAGCTCAGAATCTATAGAATGCAACCAGATATGAAGATATGAAAACAATCATTAGACATGAGGGGAAACAATCAAAACACATGAGTGCGCAAGATTATATGTCCAACATACAAGCACTCACGACACAACCTCTTACCAAAGCTACCATAAGAATAAGAGGAAACAAACAAAGTGGCCGGCAAGGAATAAATGATATCAAGGAAAGATATGAACTTTCTCATGTATAAAAATTTCTGAGTGTCCAATCATAATCATGATATGTATCCACAAAGAAACTTTGCATACACAAAATAGACGCAATTGATAAGAACATGATATACACAAGTGAATCCATTATTATACAACTGAAACCTAGTCATAATAGCAAGGCACATGGCACAAAGCACATGGCACAAATTGATCTCATTTGCATAACACAAAGTGAAGCAAGCAATCAAAAGATTCGATAAGACAAAAGGATAAAAGAATATTATGATTTGGGCAAAGGAGTGTTCTAAGGAAAATAGAGAAGCTCACCATGATTTGTGCACTATTTAGAATTTTTGTATTTGGATGCAAGTGCACAAAATAGGATCATCACTCCCCCAAAATCAATAGAAACACAAAACAATTTCAAGCAGTCATAGATAAGAAAAGAAGCCTAGAATTTGCAACAAACATATGGTTGAGCAACATGTAAATGAGGCAACCTAATAATAGGCACAACCAAAATGATGTGTGTGAGTCACGTCAAAGCACTTGAGAAGACTAGTATAAGGATGAGAGTTAATCATCAACATAGCCTTGAGTAAATGAGATACAAGGTGCAAGACATGTCCTCCCCACACAAACAAAGTTAAGAAGGTCACACACACATCAAGAAAATGGGTTCACAAGCTCACTAATAGCAAATTAAAAATCAAAGCTTGTGACAACCCATGATGAAGATAGGAAACAATAGGCTTGTCAAGACAAGCATGAGGACAACAATCTTCACCAAACATGAGTGAACTAAGATGAAAAGAGGTAAGACATGCACTCATACAACAAATGCTTCCATGGATCCACCAAAAAGATATAAAAAGTGAATTAAATGGTGGACATGAAAGAATAGGGATATAAACTAGAGATGTAACTTATCTCACGTGTATAAGATTCTAGGTAGATGATATCCACAAAGAAGGATGTACACATAAAATAGTTACAAAAGGAAAGAATAAGGTTTCCAAACGGGAGACATAAAATATACCAATGAGATCTTTGGTTGAAAGCATAGCACATGGCTTAATATAATCTTATTGTATATTAATGAACTCCAAACACACAAACATCAAAGACATCATAACTAGCAACAAGAGATCATGCTGGGATGCTTTGAGAAAGGAAACAAGTATCACAGGAACGAGTCAAGAATTTCATGCCATGATGCAACCTACACAAGGTTGACCCCACTTCTATATATATGCATGAAGTAAATACTTGTTACCGAGATAGCATTGGTATGAAGTTGTAGATCAATAAAATGTCCAAGCTTGGCTCTAAATTCCTCATAGTGCCACCACCTTCATGAATAAGCCAAGCACCCAATGCTTCTCAAATGTACCTAACACATTTTAAGTACAATATGTTCCCCAAACTTATTGGGTCCGAGGTAGTTAGCATAACTACAACACATAGGGTAAAACCACTTAAATATGTGCATATTGATATGAATTTGAATTTCATGCACATCTTAGCTATTAAGAATTTGATGGATTTACCATATATGTATTGGATCAAATAAGGCAAACAAGGCATGTGAATTTACACATAGTAAATATGCATGTACAAGCCTACCAAAATCCAGGGAGATACAAATTGGGAAAATGACCACATAACCGTTAATACTTCCAATAACATTACTAGTCATTTATGTTGTCCAAAATGAATCAAAGTGACAAATCAACATATGATAGCACACAAAGTTCAACATATGAACCAAGGAAAAAAACAATGAGCATATAAGATATGCATTGCACACATACTCATAGGAATATCTCACTCAAGTAGATATAGGACACTATAAACAATGAGATAACAAACTCTCATATAGAGAAATAAGATGAATTCGAACAAAATGGTATTTTGGGTTATCATCCGGTGTAGAAACCAAATAAGTGCATGATCATCTATACTAACACAAGCATAACATGAGAGTTTAGAAATAAACATAATGCTTGGATAGCATAATATTAACATTCCAACTAGATAGATCATCATGCAAAGCAATAATTGGAATAGCTTTAATCAAATGATTTTCCAAATATGATTTTAAATATAACCATGGGCAAAACCGCACAAGAATGCCATACGTAAACAAGACATTGCGTGCCACGGAGATATAAGATAATCTCAAATATAAATTCTAAGTGGCATCCCTCAATTGTTCGTATTAACAAGGATTGTGATATGCACAAAGCATATCACTCCCCCATAATATGATGATCCATGTATTATTCACAAGAAGCAAATAAAACCCAACTAAGGATAATTAATGGAGAGAATTTTAGTTTCAAATGAGCTTTACATACCACATAGTAACTAGATAATATTGCACTAACAATACTAGGTGGTATCCCAGATACATACACATTTAAGGTTTGTGATATCCGTAAATATCTCAAAAGAGCCAAGGAAGATTCAACTAATGAAGCAATAAAGCTTGAAAACACACACACAAATATATGAAGTGCATTGCAACCTACAAATGCTAGATAACACAAATCAAGCATACTAGGAAGCACAACTATACATGCACATGCTAGGTACAAAACCTAAACATGCAAGGGACATAGTGACTTTCAATGTAAACAATGCAAGTACAAGTTACCGCAAAGAGGAGTATTGGACTGATAGATATGATGATAATCCACTTGACTTGGCATTATCCATAACATCTGGTGAAAATAGTTTTTCTTCATGAAGTAGCCAAGTCTCCAATGCCCTCCAGACACCTATTGATCAAGTTTGAGTTTGATGGTCCCCAACCAAGTTGGGTCCTAAGAAGTTAGTAACAATAGGCTTGGCAACCCAAATGGTCTTGTCCACTTTCAAGCTTCTTTGGGAACCCACAAACTTGGCAAACACATTGCCAACAATATCCTTCCTTAGCGAATAATGATTATTGACTATAGGAGGCTTAGATATGTTACTGTTGGGACAAGATGAAGCTATGTGTCCCTTCTTACGGCAAATATAGCAACATGTGCTCCCCTTTCTCTTCTTCTTTACCTTTTCAACTTGGGGAGCATTATCTTGGTTAGGCATGGGAAGAGGCCTTTCATTATCTTGATATTGAACTTGAGGCCACTTCCCTTGATGCTTCACATTTGAAGCCTTCTTATTCAATGGACAAGATCTCACATGGTGTCCAACATTCTTGCACTTGAAGCAAGTAATGTTGGCCAAATTCTTGACTTGATCTTGTCCCTTCTTCTTGTTCTTGGACTTCTTCTTGTTGGAGATGAAATCAAGTCCTATTTTGTCTTGAGGGTCCTTTTGCACACTCAAGATATTATCACAACATTTTTCCAAGTCTTTCTTCAAACTAGTGACTTGGGACTTGAGCTCTTTATTTTCCTTTACAAGGTTAGTATTAACAAAAGAACTAGAGGAAGTATAAGCTTCTTTGTTAGAGCAACAAGGCATGGTGAGAAATTCATTACAAGATGTACCAATATCATGTAGAGAGGAATTGCAAGGACTAGCACATGACAATAAGGGATTTCGAGTAGAAGATGTGCTAATATCCACATGAGACTCACATGATTTTACCTTGGTGACCATAGCCTCATGAGCTAACTTTAACTCATCATGAGAGATTAGAAGATCCTCATGAGTGCCTGAGAGCTTTTTATAACTTTCTCCCAATTTCCCATAATTGCTAGTTAGCAAATCAAGTTGAGTCCTTAGCTCAACATTTTCTTTTAATATCGATGCTTCACACAAGATAGAGTTAGTAGCACAAGCATCATTATTAATATGAGAGGAGCATGTAGAGGCTAGAGACTCCGCATGAGTAGCTTGAAGTTCCTCATGAGACTTAGAGAGTTTGGTGAGCTCTCCTTTGACCTTCTTGTAGTCAAGGTCAAGGTGCTCAAAATCCTCTTTAAGTTTACAATGAGTAACTTCAATCCCTTCTTTTAAAGACCTCAAGTCACTAAGACATTGATGAGCCATAGAAAGTTCATGTTCAAGTTGTTCACTTTTTTCTTGCTCGTAAAGGAATAAGTCATTACGTTTTTGAAAGCAAGCAAGAACATCTTGGAGCCTTTTATAAGTGTTATTTTTAGCTCTACGAAGAGTTTTCCCAATCTCATAGAGATTTTGAGTCAATACTTCATCATGTTCCTCATTACAACTATCATCATTGTCACTAAGAGAAGATGATACCTCGTCATTACCTCTTGCCATGAGGCACATGTGAACACAAGGGGTTGATGATGATTCTTTGGGAGAGGAGGGTTCTTCATCAACCAAGCGTGCCTCATTTTTCTTGATTTCCTCTACATGGTTAGTTTCACAAAGAGAACTAGAGGGAATCACGACATTTTGAATATGGCAACACAAACGACCAAGCATATCATCACATGAATTTATGAGTGCATCATTAGATGATATGCAAGGACTCTCTACACAAGAATGTATGATGTTTTCGGTGTTAGATATGCTCGTGTCCATAGAAGATACATCACTCGTATCAACATAAGCAAGATCATCAATGAAGATCTTAAAACCATCATCACGAGATATTTCTTCACTTACCATGTCATTACCTTGTGGTAAGCCACATGTTGGTGAAGTGAAAGATGTTGAGGTATGCAAGTAATCGGAGGTGGAAGCAATAGAGAGCTCTTCATGATTTAGAAATGTGGAGAACTCCTCCATTAACTCCCCCAAAATAATATTGTCTTCATCAAGATTGGACCCACCATATATATCTTCAATTTTGGTCCAAGCCTCATGAGCCAACGAACAAGACAAGATTGACTTGAACACCTCGAAGGTTATAGCTTGGTGAAAAACACTTAAAGCTTCACAATCAAGATGCATATCATCAAGTGATGGAGATTGTCCATCCTTTAGATTTGAATTCCCTACAACCACAATCCGCAAAGCATTTGGACCCATGGCCCAAAAGTGACAAAGCATGTGTAATCTCCATATAATGTAATTTGTGCCATTAGAACAAAATGTGTCATCGTGCACTAGTTCACTAGTAGACATCGTTACTCTCTAGGCGGTTAAGCCTAATAAGGAGAGACCTAGCTCTGATACCAATTGAAAGGACCACGATGTCGCCTAGAGGGGGGTGAATAGGCATTCTAAAATCTTTTACGGATTTGGCTATATCCTAATGCGGAAATAAACTAAGCGGACACTTTTCAATCACAAATCCTAAATATACTAGGCTCACTAAGTGCACCAACAACTTAGCATAAACAAGATGGGAACAACGAGGATATGAGTAAGCACAAGTAAGTAACACAAACTTACTCAATCTATATCACGAGATATGGAAATGAATAATACACACAACCACAAGTAAGCAATACAAGCTTACACAAATTGTATCACAATATATGGGATTGAATGATACAAGCAAACTCAAACTCAAGTAAGTTACACAAACTTACTTGACCAATATCGCAATATATGGAAGTGTATGACACAAGTTAGCAATTCACACTAATCACAAAGTATATCAATAGTAGCAAGTATGAATTGTGGAATATGAAGTGTAGGCCTAAATAATCTCTACAAGGAAATGGCCAACACAATATAATGAACCACCACAATATAATGAGGACAACAAGATATGGTGAATGCACGGTTAAATGACCAAAGTAAACCACAAGTAAGGAGTTAGGTTTAGGGATAACCAAAGTCACGGAGACGAGGATGTATCCCGATGTTCACTTCCTTGGAGGGAAGCTAGTCACTGTTAGAGAGGTGGATGTTACCACAAAGGAACACCAACGCCACGAAGGCTCACCCTATTCTCCTTGAGATATCACCACGAAGGCGATTCCCAACCACTAGTTGTAGACCTTGAGGCGGCCTCCAAACCTTCACAAACTTTCCGGCGGGCAAATCACAAGTTGATTCCTCACCGGAGTACTCCTACCGCCTAGGAGTCTCCAACCTCCAAGAGTAACAAGATCAAGGGGGAAATGCTCAAGACTTGCTCAAATCACAAATTGCTTTGGTCAAAAGAGAGAGGAGGAGTGGTTGTATGCCTGGATGAAATCTCTCTCAAGAACTCTCACAAATCTCTTCGGGGTGTAGCATGAGAAGGCTCAAATCCCTCTCTCTCAAATCCCACCAAAAGCAACTAATGCTATGGAGGGATGGGAAAGGAGAAGAACAATGGAGGAGGTCAACCAATGAACCCTAGATCCATGGGATAGTTTTCCCCCAAATGTATTGGAGTTTTGAGGCTTGGGGGACGAGGATAGAGCTCGAAAGGATGGGGAAATCTCAGATGCAAAAGCCCTCACTCGATGGGGAAGAAGGGTGCTTTATATAGTGCACCACCAAATCTGCCCATTACGCACAGAAAAACGCAGCCCGGAAATTCTGGGCAAGCCTGGAACTTCCGGGCCCCCTATTGAACACATATGTGCAAACTCTCTGGTTAACCGGGAACTTTCCCCGGAACTTGCCCGGAACTTCCGGCCCCCAGAACTTCCGGGCTGCCCGGAACTTCCGTCCCCACAGAAAACAGCCAACATACCGAAAGTAAAACATGCATAACTTTTTCATACGAACTCCGATTTTGATGATCTTGGGCTCGTTTTGAAGCTATGGAAAAACCCCAGGTCCTCACATAGAGAACCAACCAAGATCAACCAAAATTGAGGATGCCAAATATGCAAAGGTGTTATCATATATTTGGGGAACCTATTTGGCTTTGGATTTTGTTTGGTATATAGGATAGGAGTGGAATCGTGTAAAGAAGATGTTGACTTGAGCAAATCCATCACAAACCCCTTTGATCCCCTATTAATAGTGCAGGATCCCTATAACTCAAGAATCATTAAAGAGCTACACTACATAGCTATCGAGAATCCATTCTTGAGTGTATATGTTTCTTTTTGGTGGTCATCACTCCACAACACTAACGTCAAAGGAACTAATACCTTTGACACGAGCCATTCACTTGAGCTTGATGTTGATGTTTCTTTTTGGCTCAAGATGAAGGCAAGACATTGGTGAAGTCTTCAAATCTCTCCCCCATACACATGTTGGAAATATGCCCTAGAGGCAATAATAAAAGCATTATTATTATATTTCTTTGTTCATGATAATTGTCTTTATTCATGCTATAATTGTATTATCCGGAAATCGTAATACATGTGTGAATAATAGACACCAACATGTCCCTAGTAAGCCTCTAGTTGACTAGCTCGTTGATCAATAGATAGTCATGGTTTCCTGGCTATGGACATTGGATGTCATTGATAATGGGATCACATCATTAGGATAATGATGTGATGGACAAGACCCAATCCTAAGCATAGCGTGAGATCGTGTAGTTCGTTTGCTAGAGCTTTTCTAATGTCAAGTATCTTTTCCTTTGACCAGGAGATCGTGTAACTCCCGGATACCGTAGGAGTGCTTTGGGTGTATCAAACGTCACAACGTAACTGGGTGACTATAAAGGTGCACTACAGGTATCTTCGAAAGTGTCTGTTGGGTTGACACAGATCGAGACTGGGATTTGTCACTCCGTATGACGGAGAGGTATCACTGGGCCCACTCGGTAATGCATCATCATAATGAGCTCAAAGTGACCAAGTGTCTGGTCACGGGATCATGCATTATGGTACGAGTAAAGTGACTTGCCAGTAACGAGATTGAACGAGGTATTGGGATACCGACGATCGAATCTCGGGCAAGTAACATGTCGATTGACAAAGGGAATTGCATACGGGGTTGATTGAATCCTCGACATCGTGGTTCATCCGATGAGATCATCATGGAGCATGTGGGAGCCAACATGGGTATCCAGATCCCGCTGTTGGTTATTGACCAGAGAGCGATCTCGGTCATGTCTACATGTCTCCCGAACCCGTAGGGTCTACACACTTAAGGTTCGGTGACGCTAGGGTTGTAGGGATATGTATATGCAGTAACCCGAATGTTGTTCGGAGTCCCGGATGAGATCCCAAACGTCACGAGGAGTTCCGGAATGGTCCGGAGGTAAAGATTTATACATGGGAAGTCCTGTTTCGGGCATCGGGACAAGTTTCGGGGTTATCGGTATTGTACCGGGACCACCGGAAGGGTCCCAGGGGCCCACCGGGTGGGGCCACCTGCCCCGGGGGCCACATGGGCTGTAGGGGGTGCGCCTTGGCCTGCATGGGCCAAGGGCACCAGCCCCAACATAGGCCCATGCGCCTAGGGTTTGGGAGGGAAGAGTCCTAGGAGGGGAAGGCACCTCCTAGGTGCCTTGGGGGGGAGGGAAACCCCCTTGGCCGCCGCCCCCCCTAGGAGATTTGATCTCCTAGGGCCGGCGCCCCCTCCCCTTGGCCCTCCTATATATAGTGGGGGAAGGAGGGCTTTCACCTCACGCCTTTGGTTGCCTCCTTCTCCCTCTCCAACACCTCCTCCTCCTCCCTTGCTCTTAGCGAAGCCCTGCCGGAGTACTGCAGCTCCATCAACACCACACCGTCGTGCTGCTGTTGGTGCCATCTCCCTCAACCTCTCCTCTCACCTTGCTGGATCAAGAAGGAGGAGACGTGGCTGTTCCGTACGTGTGTTGAACGTGGAGGTGCTGTCCGTTCGGCACTAGGTCATCGGTGATCTGAATCACGGCGAGTACGACTCCATCAACCCCGTTCTATTGAACGCTTCCGCTCGCGATCTACAAGGTACGTAGATGCATCTAATCACTCGTTGCTAGATGAACTCATAGATGGATCTTGGTGAAACCGTAGGAAATTTTTTGTTTTCTGCAATGTTCCCCAACAGTGGCATCATGAGCTAGGTCTATGCGCAGTTCTTCTTGCACGAGTAGAACACAATTTGTTGTGGGCGTAGATGTTGTCAACTCTCTTGCCGTTACTAGTCTTATCTTGCTTCAACGGTATTGTGGGATGAAGCGGCCCGGACCAACCTTACACGTACGCTTACGTGAGACCGGTTCCACCGACTAACATGCACTAGTTGCATAAGGTGGCTGGCGGGTGTCTGTCTCTCCTACTTTAGTTGGAGCGGATTCGATGAAAAGGGTCCTTATGAAGGGTAAATAGAAGTTGACAAATCACGTTGTGGCTTTCACGTAGGTAAGAAAACGTTCTTGCTAGAACCCTACTTCAGCCACGTAAAACTTGCAACAACAATTAGAGGACGTCTAACTTGTTTTTGCAGCAAGTGCTTTGTGATATGATATGGCCAAAGTTGTGATGAATGATGAATGATCTATATGTGATGTATGAGATGTTCATGCTATTGTAATAGGAATCACGACTTGCATGTCGATGAGTATGACAACCGGCAGGAGCCATAGGAGTTGTCTTTATTTTTGTATGACCTGCGTGTCATTGAAGAACGCCATGTAAACTACTTTACTTTATTACTAAACGCGTTAGTCATAGAAGTAGAAGTAGTCGTTGGCGTGACAACTTCATGAAGACACGATGATGGAGATCATGATGATGGAGATCATGGTGTCATGCCGGTGACAAGATGATCATGGAGCCCCGAAGATGAAGATCAAAGGAGCTATATGATATTGGCCATATCATGTCACTACTTTATATAATTGCATGTGATGTTTATTATGTTTTATGCATCTTGTTTACTTAGAACGACGGTAGTAAATAAGATGATCCCTTACAAAATTTCAAGAAGTGTTCTCCCCTAACTGTGCACCATTGCTACAGTTCGTCGCTTCTAAGCACCACGTGATGATCGGGTGTGATGGATTCTTACGTTCACATACAACGGGTGTAAGATAGTTTTACACAGCGAAAACACTTAGGGTTAACTTGACGAGCCTAGCATGTACAGACATGGCCTCGGAACACGGAGACCGAAAGGTCGAACACGGGTCGTATGGAAGATACGATCAACATGAGAATGTTCACCAACGATGACTAGTCCGTCTCACGTGATGATCGGACACGGCCTAGTCGACTCGGATCGTGTAACACTTAGATGACTAAAGGGATGTCAAATCTGAGTGGGAGTTCATTATAATTTGATTAGATGAACTTAATTATCATGAACTTAGTCTAAATATTTTACAATATGTCTTGTAGATCAAATGGCCAACGTAGTCCTCAACTTCAATGCGTTCCTAGAGAAAACCAAGCTGAAAGACGATGGCAGCAACTATACGGACTGGGTCCGGAACCTGAGGATCATCCTCATAGCTGCCAAGAAAGATTATGTCCTACAAGCACCGCTGGGTGACGCACCTGTTCTCCCTGCAGAACAAGACGTTATGAACGCTTGGCATGCTTTACAGCCTAGAGCCAGGGCTCCAAAAGCGTTTTGAGAGACATGGAGCATATGAGATGTTCGAAGAGCTGAAAATGGTTTTCCAAGCTCATGCCCGGGTCGAGAGATATGAAGTCTCTGACAAATTCTTCAGCTGTAAGATGGAGGAAAATAGTTCTGTCAGTGAGCACATACTCACTATGTCTGGGTTACATAACCGCTTGACTCAGCTGGGAGTTAATCTCCCGGATGATGCGGTCATTGACAGAATCCTCCAGTCGCTTCCACCAAGCTACAAGAGCTTTGTGATGAACTTCAATATGCAGGGGATGGAAAAGACCATTCCTGAAGTATTTGCTATGCTGAAATCAGCAGAGGTAGAAGTCAAGAAGGAACATCAAGTGTTGATGGTCTATAAAACCACTAAGTTCAAGAAGGGCAAGGGTAAAAAGAACTTCAAGAAGGACGGCAAGGTGGTTGCCGCGCCCAGCAAGCAAGCTGCTGGGAAGAAGCCAAAGAATGGACCCAAGCCCGAGACTGAGTGCTTTTATTGCAAGGAAAGTGGTCACTGGAAGCGGAACTGCCCCAAATACTTAGCGGACAAGAAGGCCGGCAAAACCAAAGGTATATTTGGTATACATGTAATTGATGTGTACCTTACCAGTAATCGTAGTGACTCCTGGGTATTTGATACCGGTGCCGTTGCTCATATTTGTAACACACAGCAGGAGCTGCGGAATAAACGGAGACTGGCGAAGGACAAGGTGACGATGCACGTCGGGAATGGTTCCAAGGTCGATGTGATCGCCGTCGGCTCGCTACCTCTACATTTACCTACGGGATTAGTTTTGAACCTCAATAATTGTTATTTAGTGCCAAGTTTGAGCATGAACATTGTATCAGGATCTCGTTTAATTCGAGATGGCTACTCATTTAAATCCGAGAATAATGGTTGTTCTATTTATATGAGAGATATGTTTTATGGTCATGCTCCGATGGTGAATGGTTTATTCTTTATGAATCTCGAGCGTAATGCTACACATATTCATAGTGTAAGTACCAAAATATGTAAGATTGATAGTGATAGTCCCACATACTTGTGGCACTGCCGCCTTGGTCAGATAGGTGTCAAACGCATGAAGAAACTCCATGCTGATGGACTTTTAGAGTCTCTTGATTACAAATCATTTGACACGTGCGAACCATGCCTCATGGGTAAGATGACCAAGACTCCGTTCTCAGGAACAATGGAGCGAGCAACCAACTTATTGGAAATCATACATACTGATGTGTGCGGTCCAATGAGTGTTGAGGCTCGCGGTGGCTATCGATATGTTCTCACCCTCACTGATGACTTGAGTAGATATGGGTATGTCTACTTAATGAAACACAAGTCTGAGACCTTTGAAAAGTTCAAGGAATTTCAGAGTGAAGTAGAGAATCAACGTGACAGGAAAATCAAGTTTCTACGATCAGATCATGGAGGAGAATACTTGAGTCACGAGTTTGGTACACACTTAAGAAAATGTGGAATAGTTCCACAACTCACGCCACCTGGAACACCTCAGCGTAATGGTGTGTCCGAACGTCGTAATCGCACTCTATTAGATATGGTGCGATCTACGATGTCTCTTACCGATTTACCACTATCTTTTTGGGGCTATGCTTTAGAGACTGCCGCATTCACTTTAAATAGGGCACCGTCGAAATCCGTTGAGACGACACCGTATGAATTATGGTTTGGGAAGAAACCTAAGCTGTCATTTCTAAAAGTTTGGGGATGCGATGCTTATGTCAGGAAACTTCAACCTGAAAAGCTCGAACCCAAATCGGAAAAATGCGTCTTCATAGGATACCCTAAAGAAACTATTGGGTATATCTTCTACCTCAGATCCGAAGGCAAAATCTTTGTTGCCAAGAATGGGTCCTTTCTGGAGAAAGAGTTTCTCTCGAAAGAAGTAAGTGGGAGGAAAGTAGAGCTTGATGAAGTATTACCTCTTGAACCGGAAAATGGCGCAACTCAAGAAAATGTTCCTGAGGTACCTGCACCAACTAGAGAGGAAGTTAATGATGATGATCAAGATACTTTTGATCAAGCTCCTACTGAAATTCGAAGGTCCACAAGGACACGTTCCACACCAGAGTGGTACGGCAACCCTGTCTTGGAAATCATGTTGTTAGACAACAGTGAACCTTCGAACTATGAAGAAGCGATGGCGGGCCCGGATTCCGACAAATGGCTAGAAGCCATGAAATCCGAGATAGGATCCATGTATGAAAACGAAGTATGGACTTTGACTGACTTGCCCGTTGAACGACGAGCCATAGAAAATAAACGGATCTTTAAGAAGAAGACAGACGCGGATGGTGATGTGACCATCTATAAAGCTCGGCTTGTCGCTAAGGGTTATCGACAAGTTCAAGGGGTTGACTACGATGAGACTTTCTCACCGGTAGCGAAGCTGAAGTCCGTCCGAATCATGTTAGCAATTGCCACATTTTATGATTATGAAATTTGGCAAATGGACGTCAAAACGGCATTCCTTAATGGTTTCCTTGAGGAAGAATTGTATATGATGCAGCTGAAGTCGATCCTAAGAATGCTGACAAGGTGTGCAAGCTCCAACGCTCGATTTATGGGCTGGTGCAAGCATCTCGGAGTTGGAACATTCGTTTTGATGAGATGATCAAAGCGTTTGGGTTCACACAGACTTATGGAGAAGCCTGTGTTTACAAGAATGTGAGTGGGAGCTCTATAGCATTTCTCATACTATATGTAGATGACATACTTTTGATGGGAAATGATATAGAACTTTTGGACATCATTAAGGCCTACTTGAATAAGAGTTTTTCAATGAAGGACCTTGGAGAAGCTGCTTATATATTAGGCACCAAGATCTATAGGGATAGATTGAGATGCCTCATAGGTCTTTCACAAAGCACATATCTTGATAAGGTTTTGAAGAAGTTCAAAATGGATCAGTCAAAGAAGGGGTTCTTGCCTGTGTTACAAGGTGTGAAATTGAGCTCAGCTCAATGTCCGACCACGGCAGAAGATATAGAAGAGATGAGTGTCATCCCCTATGCCTCAGCCATAGGTTCTATTATGTATGCCATGCTGTGTACCAGACCTGATGTAAACCTTGCCGTAAGTTTGGTAGGAAGGTACCAAAGTAATCCCGGCAAGGAACACTGGACAGCGGTCAAGAATATCCTGAAGTACCTGAAAAGGACTAAGGAAATGTTTCTCGTTTATGGAGGTGACGAAGAGCTCGTCGTAAAGGGTTACGTCGACGCTAGCTTCGACACAGATCTGGATGACTCTAAGTCACAAACCGGATACGTGTATATTTTGAATGGTGGGGCGGTAAGCTGGTGCAGTTGCAAGCAGAGCGTCGTGGCGGGATCTACATGTGAAGCGGAGTACATGGCAGCCTCGGAGGCAGCACATGAAGCAATATGGGTGAAGGAGTTCATCACCGACCTAGGAGTCATACCCAATGCGTCGGGGCCGATCAAGCTCTTCTGTGACAACACTGGAGCTATTGCTCTTGCCAAGGAGCCCAGGTTTCACAAGAAGACAAGGCACATCAAGCGTCGCTTCAACTCCATTCGTGAAAATGTTCAAGATGGAGACATCGGACCTGAATGTAGCGGATCCGTTGACTAAACCTCTCCCTAGAGCAAAACATGATCAACACCAGAATTCCATGGGTGTTCGATTCATCACAATGTAACTAGATTATTGACTCTAGTGCAAGTGGGAGACTATTGGAAATATGCCCTAGAGGCAATAATAAAAGCATTATTATTATATTTCTTTGTTCATGATAATTGTCTTTATTCATGCTATAATTGTATTATTCGGAAATCGTAATACATGTGTGAATAACAGACACCAACATGTCACTAGTAAGCCTCTAGTTGACTAGCTCGTTGATCAATAGATAGTCATGGTTTCCTGGCTATGGACATTGGATGTCATTGATAACGGGATCACATCATTAGGATAATGATGTGATGGACAAGACCCAATCCTAAGCATAGCGTGAGATCGTGTAGTTTGTTTGCTAGAGCTTTTCTAGTGTCAAGTATCTTTTCCTTTGACCATGAGATCGTGTAACTCCCGGATACCGTAGGAGTACTTTGGGTGTATCAAACGTCACAACGTAACTGGGTGACTATAAAGGTGCACTACAGGTATCTCCGAAAGTGTCTGTTGGGTTGACACAGATCGAGACTGGGATTTGTCACTCCGTATGACGGAGAGGTATCACTGGGCCCACTCGGTAATGCATCATCATAATGAGCTCAAAGTGACCAAGTGTCTGGTCACGGGATCATGCATTACGGTACGAGTAAAGTGACTTGCCGGTAACGAGATTGAACGAGGTATTGGGATACCGACGATCGAATCTCGGGCAAGTAACATATCGATTGACAAAGGGAATTGCATGCGGGGTTGATTGAATCCTCGACATCGTGGTTCATCCGATGAGATCATCGTGGAGCATGTGGGAGCCAACATGGGTATCCAGATCCCGCTGTTGGTTATTGACCGGAGAGCGATCTCGGTCATGTCTACATGTCTCCCGAACCCGTAGGGTCTACACACTTAAGGTTCGGTGACGCTAGGGTTGTAGGGATATGTATATGCAGTAACCCAAATGTTGTTCGGAGTCCTGGATGAGATCCCGGACGTCACGAGGAGTTCCGGAATGGTCCGGAGGTAAAGATTTATATATGGGAAGTCCTGTTTCGGGCATCGGGACAAGTTTTGGGGTTATCGGTATTGTACCGGGACCACCGGAAGGGTCCCGGGGCCCACCGGGTGGGGCCACCTGCCCCGGGGGGCCACATGGGCTGTAGGGGGTGCGCCTTGTCCTGCATGGGGTTAGGGTTTGGGAGGGAAGAGTCCTAGGAGGGGAAGGCACCTCCTAGGTGCCTTGGGGGGGAGGGAAACCCCCTTGGCCGCCGCCCCCCCTAGGGGATTTGATCTCCTAGGGCCGGTGCCCCCCCCCTTGGCCCTCCTATATATAGTGGGGGAAGGAGGGCTTTCACCTCACGCCTTTGGTTGCCTCCTTCTCCCTCTCCAACACCTCCTCCTCCTCCCTTGCGCTTAGCGAAGCCCTGCCGGAGTACTGCAGCTCCATCAACACCACGCCGTCGTGCTGCTGCTGGTGCCTTCTCCCTCAACCTCTCCTCTCCCCTTGCTGGATCAAGAAGGAGGAGACGTGGCTGTTCCGTACGTGTGTTGAATGCGGAGGTGCTGTCCGTTCGGCACTAGGTCATCGGTGATCTGAATCACGGCGAGTACGACTCCATCAACTCCGTTCTATTGAACGCTTCCGCTCGCGATCTACAAGGTACGTAGATGCATCTAATCACTCGTTGCTAGATGAACTCATAGATGGATCTTGGTGAAACCGTAGGAAATTTTTTGTTTTCTGCAACGTTCCCCAACAACACAATGTGGGGAAGCTTTGCTTTGTATTCATCTTCACTTGTCCATCATGTGATCATCCACAAGCTTCAAGCATGTAATCCTTTGGGATGGTTATCTTGAACTTGCCCTTGTCAACCATGATCACCAATACTTGATGTCATCCTCTCATAGACACTTGAAATCTCTTTCTCGATGCGAGCCCATGAGAATCACCTAACCCTCAGAAACATAGAAAACACATAGTATGGGTTAGTACACAGAGTGCAATTGATAATTTCTTATCATACCACAAGATCCTATGTGGTGCATCACTTTCGCTCGTGTGTTGATCATTTAGAGTTCGATCTTTGAGCTTCATCTTGGTCAACCTATATCTCTACTCCATGTTTAATCTTAACGTCTTGAAGGGTATATTGAATTCTTCACTTGAATAGCTTGCTTGAATACTTGATCAATCATGACTCACACATGAGTCCATTACGATCATATCTTTGAGCCACTCCTTAAGATACTCCAATGAACTTCATTTTGATCATCTCAATGTAATTGTTGCTTCAAAGGAGTTGTCTTGCATTATTATTCAATCATATTCCAATGGGACTAACGGGGTCGGAGAAGGAGAGGCGGTCCGGCGCGGAGGGTGGCTCCGTGGCGAGGTGCGACGGCGGCGGGGAGGTACGGCCGCCGGGATGGATCCCCGATCCGAATCGGGGGGAGTGGGCAAGAGAGCGTGGGTGGGAGTAGTGGGGGATCATGGGGGGAGATGGGATAGGGTTCGGTCGGGCATAGCCTATAGGCCAGGGAAGCGGGGGAGTGGGCCGGCTTAGGTGGGCTGGCCAGTGTAAGTGGGCCGAGACCTGGGGGGTTCTTCTTCGCTTTTTTTAATTAAAAAAACAGAGATAGTTAAGAGAATATTTTGGGCACACTATTTACTTAGGAAAAATATGGGAAGTGCCCCTTTTAATTCTTTGGTGATCTTAGAAAGTGCCACAAATATTTTAGAGACCAGAAGAATTCATTTGTATTTTTCATAAATGAATTAGCAATAAAAATTGCTGGAATAGCATTGTTTTAAATGCTACTGCCCATTTTTGCAAAGGAGTGATGTTGTATTCCTTAACAAATAAATGTTATGGAATATTGGCTATGCGATGAACATTTTTCCACCAACTTTTGGGCAACTTTATTTTGCACTTTGAATTTGAATTGATTTCAGAGAGGGGAATTGAAATGAGTTGAATTATCACTGTGATCATGCATTGCAAATGATGATGACAAGGCAGGATTAAGAGGTGATCACTGTAGTTGATACATGGGGGTGTTACAAGCATGTTGCCCAATCTTGGGAAAGAATGAAATTAATGATTCACAATTGCCCTACTCATGGTTTAAATTTATGGATGATCATACAAAATTTTTATGCCGGATTGAATTTTGCTTCTAGAAATCTTTTAGATTCGGCCGCGGGATGCACTTTTATGGAAATCACTTTAGGATAAGCTACTAAACTCCTTGATAATATTATGGTTAATTATTCTCAATGGCACACCGAAAGATCTACTAGTAAAAAAGTGCATGCTATAGAAGAGATTAATGTTTTGGGTGGAAAGATGGATGAACTTATGAAATTGTTTGCTACTAAGAGTGCTCCTATTGATCCTAATGATATGACCTTGTCTACTTTGATTGAGAATAATAACGAATCTATGGATGTCAATTTTGTTGGTAGGAATAATTTTGGTAACAACGCGTATAGAGACAACTTTAATCCTAGGCCTTTCCCTAGTAATTCCTATAATAATTATGGTAATTCCTACAACAACTCTTATGGAAATTTTAATAAGATGACCTCTGATCTTTAGAATAGTGTTAAAGAATTTATGATCTCCCAAAAGAATTTCAATGCTTTGCTTGAAGAAAAATTGCTTAAAGTTGATGAATTGGCTAGGAACATTGATAGACTCTCTCTTGATGTTGATTCTTTGAAACCTAAATCTATTCCACCTAACCATGATATCAATTAGTCTCTCAAAGCCATGAGAATTTCCATTGATGAGTGCAAAGAAAGAACCGCTAGGATGCGTGCTAAGAAAGATTGCTTTATAAGAGCGTGTTCTTCTAGTTTCCATGAAAATAATGATGAAGATCGAAAAGTTATTGATGTGTCCCCTATTAAATCTTTGTTTTGCAATATGAATCTTGATAATGATGGGACTGGAGATGAGTCAACTTTAGTTAAAAGGCGTCCTAATGATTCGGAGTTTTTAGATCTTGATGCTAAATTTGGTAAAAGTGGGATTGAAGAGGTCGACTTAGCACTGAACCCACTATTATGGATTTCAAGGAATTTAATTATGATAATTGTTCTTTAATAGATTGTATTTCCTTGTTGCAATCTGTGTTGAATTCTCCACATGCTTATAGTCAAAATAAAGCTTTTACCAAACATATTGTTAATGCTTTGATGCAATGTTATGAGGAAAAACTTGAATTGGAAGTTTCTATACCTAGAAAACTTTATGATGAGAGGGAACCTACTATAAAAATTAAAATTAAAGATCATGAATGCTATGCTTTATGTGATTTGAGTGCTAGTGTTTCCACGATTCCGAAAACTTTATGTGACGTGCTAGGTTTCCATGATTTTGATGATTGCTCTTTAAACTTGCACCTTGCAGATTGCACCATTAAGAAACCTGGGAAGGATCAATGATGTTCTTATTGCTGCAAATATGAATTATGTGCCTGCAGATTTTATCGTTCTTAATATAGATTGTAATCTTTCATGTCCTATTATTCTTGGTAGACCTTTCCTTAGAATGATTGGTGCAATTATTGATATGAAGGAAGGGACTATTAGATTCCAATTTCCATTAAGGAAAGGAATGGAACACTTCCCAAGAAATAAAATCAAGTTACCTTATGAATCTATCATGTGTGCCACTTATGAATTGTTTACCAAAGATGGCAATACTTAGATCTATTCTCGCTTTTATGCCTAGCTAGGGGCGTTAAACGATAGTGCTAGTTGGGAGGCAACCCAATTTTATTTTCGTTTCTTGCTTTTTGCTTCTGTTTAGTAATAAATAATTCATATAGCCTCTATTTAGATGTGGTTTTATGTTTTAATTAGTGTTTGTGCCAAGTAGAACCTATAGGATAACCTACGGTGATAGTTAATTTGATTCTGCTGAAAAACAAAAACTTTGCCCTCACGAGAAGACATTCAATAAATCATAGAAACGTGTTTTTGCGTTTATTATTTTTGCTGTAGATCAATAGACAAATTGTCTAGGACGTCCTATTTTGGTAGGATTTTTAGAGTTCCAGAAGTATTCTAAAGTTACAGATTTCTACAGACTGTTCTGTTGTTGACAGATTCTGTTTTTCGTGTGTTGTTTGCTTATTTTGCTGCATCTATGGCTAGTATCGGGGGTATGAACCATAGAGAAGTTGGAATACAGTAGGCTTAATACCAATATAAATAAAGAATGAGTTCATTATAGTACCTTATGTGATCGTTTTTCTTTCTTGCACTAACAGAGCTCATGAGATTTCCTGTTGAGTTTTGTGTTGTGAAGTTTTCAAGTTTTGGGTAAAGATTTGATGGACTATGGAATAAGGAGTGGAAAGAGCCTAAGCTTGGGGATTCCCATGGCACCCCAAGATATTCAAGGACAACCAAAAGCATATGCTTGGGGATGCCCCAGAAGGCATCCCCTCTTTTGTCTTCGTCTATCAGTAAGTTTACTTGGAGCTATATTTTTATTTACCATATTGTATGTGTTTTGCTTGGAGTGTCTTGTATGATATGAGTCTTTGCTTTTTAGTTTACCACAATCATCCTTGCTGTACACACCTTTTGGTAGAGACTCACATGATTCGGAATTTATTAGAATACTCTATGTGCTTCACTTATATCTTTTGAGCTTGCAGTTTTGCCCTAGTGCTTCACTTATATCTTCTGAGCTATGCAGTTTTGCCCTAGTACTTCACTTATATCTTTTTAGAGCACGGTGGTGATTTTATTTTGTAGAAATTATTGATCTCTCATGCTTCACTTATATTATTTTGAGAGTCTTTTAGAACAGCATGGTATTTGCTATGGTTATAAACTTGGTCCTAGAATGATGAGCATCCATGTTGGGTATAATAAAAACTACCATAGGAAGTGAATTGGATGCTATGATCAATTTGATGCTTGATAATTGTTTTGAGATATAGAGGTGGTGATATTAGAGTCATGCTAGTTGGGTAATTGTGAATTTGAGAAATATTTGTGTTGGAGTTTGCAAGTCCTGTAGCATGCATGTATGGTAACCGTTGTGTAACAAATTTGAAACATGAGGTATTCTTAGATTGTCTTACTTATGAGTGGCGGTCGGGGACAAGCGATGGTTTTTTCCTACCAATCTATCCCCCTAGGAGCATGCGCGTAGTGCTTGGTTTTTCATGACTTGTAGATTTTTGCAATAAGTATGAGTTCTTTATGACTAATATTGAGTCCATGGATTATACGCACTCTCACCCTTCCATCATTGCTAGCCTCTTTGGTAGCGTGCATTGCCCTTTCTCACCTTGAGAGTTGGTGCAAAATTCGCCGGTGCATCCAAACCCCGTGATACGATACGCTCTATCACACATAAACCTCCTTATATCTTCCTCAAAACAGCCACCATACCTACCTATTATGGCATTTCCATAGCCATTCCAAGATATATTGCCATGCAACTTTCCACCGTTCCGTTTATCATGACACGCATCATTATTGTCATATTGCCTTGCATGATCATGTAGTTGACATCGTATTTGTGGCAAAGCCACCTTGCATAATTTTTCATACATGTCACTCTTGATTCATTGCCCATCCCAGTACACCACCGGAGGCATTCGTATAGAGTCATATCTTGTTCTAGTTTTGAGTTGTAACTCATGAGTTGTAAATAAATAGAAGTGTGATGATCATCATTATTAGAGCATTGTCCCTTATAAATATAAAAAGAAGAAAGGCCAAATAAAAAAAGAGGCCAAAGAAAAAATGAAGAAGAATGGCCCAAAAAAAAGAAAAAAAGAAGAAAATAAAAAAGGGGACAATGTTACTATCCTTTTCCACACTTGTGCTTCAAAGTAGCACCATGTTCTTCATATAGAGAGTCTCTTATGTTGTCACTTTCATATACTAGTGGGAATTTTTCATTGTAGAACTTGGCTTGTATATTCCAACGATGGGCTTCCTCGAATGCCCTAGGTCTTCGTGAGCAAGCAAGTTGGATGCACACCCACTTAGTTTCTTTTGTTGAGCTTTCATACATTTATAGCTCTAGTGCATCCGTTGCATGGCAATCCCTAGTCCTTGCATTAACATCAATTGATGGGCATCTCCCTAGCCCGTTGATTAGCCGCGTCGATGTGAGACTTTCTCCTTTTTTTGTCTTCTCCACAATATCCCCATCATCATATTCTATTCCACCCATAGTGCTATATCCATGGCTCACGCTCATGTATTGCGTGAAAGTTGAAAAAAGTTTGAGATTACTAAAGTATGAAACAATTGCTTGGCTTGCCATCGGGGTTGTGCAAGATGAGAGCATTCTTGTGTGACGAAAATGGAGAATGACCAAACTATATGATTTTGTATGGATGAACTTTATTTAGCCATGTTATTTTGAGAAGACATGATTGCTTTGTTAGTATGCTTGAAGTATTATTACTTTTATGTCAATATGAAGTTTTATTTTGAATCATTTGGATCTGAACATTCATGCCACAATAAATAAAATTACATTGAGAAATATGCTAGGTAGCATTCCACATCAAAAAATTTGTTTTTATCATTTACCTACTCGAGGACAAGCAGGAATTAAGCTTGGGGATGCTTGATACATCTCCAACGTATCTATAATTTTTGATTGTTCCATGCTATTATGTTACCTGTTTTGGATGTTTATGGGCTTTACTTTACACTTTCATATCATTTTTGGGACTAACCTACTAACCGGAGGCCCAGCCGAAATTATTGTTTGTTTGCCTATTTTAGTATATCGAAGAAAAGGAATATCAAACGGAGTCCAAACGGAATGAAACCTTCAGGAGTGATCTTTTTTGGAACAAACGCAATCCAGGAGACTTGGAGTGGCCTTCAAGAAGCATCCGAGGAGGCCACGAGGGTGGCCCGCGCACCCTAAGGGGGTGGGCATGCCCCCCCTGCCTCGTGGGCCCCTCGTGGCTCCACCGACGTACTTCTTCCTC
Source organism: Triticum timopheevii (assembly GCA_963921465.1). NCBI lineage: Eukaryota > Viridiplantae > Streptophyta > Magnoliopsida > Poales > Poaceae > Triticum > Triticum timopheevii. The sequence goes on from OY997264.1 coordinate 109,031,385, forward strand.
CTATATGTATCCACGTACCCCGAAAATATCCAGGAGCACCACGAGAAACTATTTCCACCGCCGCAACCTTCTGTATCCGCAAGATCCCATCTTGGAGCCTTCGTCGGTGCTCCGTCGGAGGGGGAATCGACCACTGAGGGCCTCTACATCATCTCCAAGGCCTCTCCGATGAATTGTGAGTAGTTTACCATAGACCTTCGGGTCCATAGTTATTAGCTAGATGACTTCTTCTCTCTCTCTCTTTGAATCTTAATACAATGTTCTCCTCGATCTTCTTGGATATGTATTTGATGTAAATCTTTTTGCGGTGTGTTTGTCAAGATCCGATGAATTGTGGGTTTATGATCAAGTTTATCTATGAGAAATAATTGAATCTTCTCTGAATTCTTTTATGTGTGATTGGTTATATTTGCAAGTCTCTTCGAATTATCAGTTTGGTTTGGCCTACTATATTGATCTTTCTTGCAAAAGGAGAAGTTCTTAGCTTTGGGTTCAATCTTGCGGTGTCCTTTCCCAGTGATAGCAGGGGCAGCAAGGCACGTATTGTATTATTGCCATCGAGGATAAAAAGATGGGGTTTATATCATATTGCATGACTTTATCCCTCTACATCATGTCATCTTTCTTAATGCATTACTCTGTTCTTCATGAACTTAGTTCTCTAGATGCAGGCAGGAGTCGGTCGATGTGTGGAGTAATAGTAGTAGATGCAGAATCGTTTCGATCTACTTGTTGCGGACGTGATGCCTATATACATGACCATGCCTAGATAATCTCATAACTATGCACTTTTCTATCAATTGCTCGACAGTAATTTGTTCACCCACCGTAATACTTATGCTATCTTGAGAGTAGCCACTAGTGAAACCTATGGCCCTCGGGTCTATCTTTTATCATATAAGTTTTCAGTCTACTTTTATTTGCATCTTTTATTTTCCTATCTTTATCATAAAAATACCAAAAATATTTATCTAATCTTATTATCTCTATCAGATCTCACTTTTGCAAGTTATTGTGAAGGGATTGACAACCCCTTTATCGCGTTGGTTGCGAGGTTCTTGTTTGTTTGTGTAGGTACGAGGGACTTTTGAGGAGCCTCCTACTGGATTGATACCTTGGTTCTCAGAAACTGAGGGAAACACTGACACTACTTTGCTCCATCACCCTTTCCTCTTCAAGGGAAAAACCAACGCATGCTCAAGAGGTAGCAGGGCGCGCCCCCATCCTTGTGGACAGGTTGTGGGCCCCCTAGTCTTGATTCTTTCAACAGTATTTTTTATTAATGCCAAAAATATTCTCCGTGAAGTTTCAGGTCATTTCGAGAACTTTTATTTCTGCACAAAAATAACACCATGGCAATTCTGCTGAAAACAAGCGTCAGTCTGGGTTAGTTCCATTCAAATCATGCAAGTTAGAGTCCAAAACAAGGGCAAAAGTCTTTGGAAAACTAGATATGATGGAGACGTATCAATCCATAGTTCGACGTAGAAAATTTTCTTAATAGTCTGTGTAATCTGGTAATTGTCTGTTTTCTTTTCCCGTTTGTTACTTTGTATTGTTTGTTTATCTTGAGATTTTTAACGTCTTTTTTATCTTTTTCTTAGTGATTGCAATTCAACTCTTCTAATGGGAATGTTCAATCTTCTAAGAATACTTCTGTAAGTGGGTTGCACATTTTTATTATATCATGTTTGTATTGTGATATTAAAAGCAAATTGTTACTTTCAGGGTTGACATGTGTGTACATCATAGTTATGTTGTTTTCTATATCATGTGTGTACATCATAGTTATTCCTTTTCGCTGTTTTGAATACGCATTACTGCCCCACTATATGAAATGCATGCATTTTTTCGATGATGAAGGTGCAAGTTATTTTAGTTATACAGAGGATCCAGTGTATGTTATAGGTTAGTCTGAACTTTAGTTGCTGTTGTAGAATGAATGCAAGTTTTACTATTATGTAAATGCATATTTTTTACATGCTATAATTTTTTTTATGAGTTCACACTTTTTATGTTCTTGTGGATGTTATGCTGTTTGTAGAATGTGTGCAAGTTTTAGAATTATGTGTGCAAATTGAGCTGTTTTTTGCTGTCATCAAATGAATGCAAGTTTAGTATAATGAAAATGCAACTATATAAATTCTCAGTTGATATCTATCTATACACACTTTTCCAACAAGAAACTGATTATCAAGTAACTTACTGTCAATTCTGAGTTGAGCAATTTCTTGCTGTTGTCAAATGAATGCAACTTTAGTATCATGGAAATGCAAATATATTAATTCTCAGTTGATATCAAATTTATACACAATTTTCCTACAAGAAATTGACTGTCAACAAATCGACTGTCATAATTCACCAATTTCTAATTGTTGTCAAATGAATGCAAGTTTTGTATCATGAAAATGCAACTATATATATTCTCAGTTGATACAAGAAACTGACTGTCAAATATGGCTGGATCTTTTTTAAATATATGCAATATATCAAGTGATTTTTTTGTCTTCCTCTAATGTGTGTGCAAATTTACATTTGTGAGTGTGTAACTTTTTTTCATTTTTTGGTAATTGCATTTCGACGAGGATTTTTCACATTAAACATTTCATGATGTGCAGTGTACGTATTTTGTAGCATGATGAGGGTGCAAGTCCTTAATTGTTCCTTTTTTGTTTTCTAGCATTTTACATATTTGCACATTTTAGCATGCCTTAATACATATTATACAGTCGACCTTGTATGGATTTGTTTTGTTTTGTGCTATGTTTTTAGTTTGCCACGAATCATTGTAGCATCTGTGTCTCATCCAACCATTCTTATGTCATCATGTTAACTCTGCAATCATTATTTTTTATCACTAGTTTGTCTTTTTGCACTTTCTTCTTAGCAACTTTCTGAATATATTGTTTCATTATAGTGTTTTCACACTGTTGTTATTTTTGTCAGCGCCCCCACTCCCACCACCAAAGAAAGCAACCAGTAGATGTAATCATGATTACTTTACTGACCTCCTAAAGAAAATGCCCCCAGGTAGAGATGATGTAGTTAGGGAGTATGGTTTTGATTTTCTGCTAGATTTTGAGTGCAGCTCTATCCCAAGAGGCTTTGCACAGTGGGTAGCTGGGAAAATTTATCCTCCAACTGGAGATATTGTCCTTGATGACAAGGTCATGCCCATGAGTCCAGAATCTTTTCATATGCTTTTTGGTCTTCCATTAGGTGGCAGAAAAGTATTAGTTAACAGTGAATTGACAAAAGCAGATTTCCTCAATATTATTGGTGAACCTACACTGCCTTCCATCAAGTGGTTTGGCCGTGAAATGCTTAAGCCTGATATATCTCGAAATGAATTCATGAGGTGTTTCCTTCTAGTTTCATTTGCAACTGTTCTCTGTCCGAATTCAAATATCTACCCAAGCACAAAATATCTAGGAATTTTGACTGACCCTATGGAAGCCAGACATTGCAATTTGTCTAAGTTTGTTTTTGACTGGCTAATGGCGTACATAAGAAAGTTTTAGAAAGAACCAAAGAAGCCTGCCAAAGAAGATGGATTCACTACGTTGGGAGGCTGCATATACGGTCTTTGTGTAAGTGTCTTGTACTTTTTTGTTTTTCTTCCCCAAATGATGCATTTGTGCAAACATGAAAATTCCTCTATTCATGAACTTTTGTTTGCATGTTTTGTTTTTCTAATGATTGTTATTTGTTTTTGATAGTGGTACTACTTAGATTTCCTTGACTTTGGTTTACGTCGAGTGCCTCTTCCACCTAGGTAAAAGCATGGAAAAATTCACTAGTTAAAGAGTTTGCTAACCTGGATTGCAAAGCTCCAAGAGAGTATGGCCTGCGTCCTGTAAGTTTTTATGTGCTGCTTAATTTTTTTATGTGTTTTATATTATATATTTGTCAGTATTTTTCCTCATTGCATGATGATGTTTTTTTAAAATAATCTATTAGGTGAAGAATATTTCTCAAACTGTTCATTCAATGGGTTGTGTTGGTTGATGTGCTCTACATCAAGATTCCAGTCATGAATCCGTGAAGTTTAGATCTGCTCTTGATAAGACAGTTGGTGGCTTACTTCCAAGCTCGGTACTACTCTTTTCTTCTTTTTTGCTTTTTTCAACCTTGTGTACATGAATAAAGATTTTTTTTTGCATGATTGTTTGCCCAATTTTTCTATAGGTGAAAGATCAATTATCTCTTCTAGCTAGGCGTTTCCGCGAAACTGCTAATGACAAGTCTATAGAAGGAGCTCAGAATATGCTGCTTCACTCATTGAATTGTATTATCCTTGCTAATGGAACAGATCATGAGGAAAATCAGTCCGAGTCAAATTCTAGACGTGATACGAGCAATAATCTAGCAAATTCTGATAACGCAATAGTTAAAACATATGGTACTTTTTCATTTCTGATTTTGTCCATTAATGTATTTCTATTTTAACTTTTAATTTTTGTTTTTCCATAGTTCCATATTATCATTTTCGAATCTGAAATGATTTCAGGTTCTAACGCCGATGCTCCCAATAACAACGTCTCACCATATGGTACTTTTTCATTTCTAATTTTGTCCATTAGTGTATTTCTGTTTTAACTTTTAATTTTTGTTTTTCCATAGTTCCATATTCTCATTTTTGAATCTGAAATGATTTCTAGTTCTAATGCCGATGCTCCCAATAACAACGTCTCGCCATATGGTACTTTTTCATTTCTTATTTTGTTCGTTACTGTATTTCTGATTTAACTTTAAATTTTTGTTTTTCCGTAGTTCCATATTGTCATTTTTTGAAATGATTTCAGGTTCTAATGTCGATGCTCCCAATAACAACGTCTCACCATATGGTACTTTTTCATTTCTGATTTGACCATTAGTGTATTTCTGTTTTAACTTTTAATTTTTGTTTTTCCATAGTTCCATATTCTTAATTTTTGAATCTGAAATGATTTCAGGTTCTAATGTCGATGCTCCTAATAACAACGTCTCACCATTCACCCAAAGATCTTCTAATGCTTGTAATGCAAATGTTGATTTGCATGACACTGTAGGTCAGTTATTCTGTCCCTTAGAATAATTTTAGAATTTTAGAATTTTTGTTTTTTGCTATTTTAAAAGGTGTGCAAGTTTAGTTTGGTGTAGATGCAATTTTATAACTGAACTTTTCTGATTGTATCTATTTGTTTTTGTTGTTACCATTGTAATTATATTTTCATCAACTATACTGTAAATTTATTTGGTATTCTGAAAGGTCTGCAATTTTAGTATTATGAGTATGCAAGTTTTTTTTATATAGATATCAGCTTTTTCCAATGAGCATAGTACATTTTTATTTCTTGGTTGTGCAATGTCTGCAACTTTAGTATTATGAGTATTAGAAAGGTCTGCAACTTTATTGCTGTTCTGAAAATTCTGCAAATTCAGTATCATGAGTATGCAAGTTTTATTGTTTTTTATATAGATATCAACTCTTACTAATGAGAATAGTACATTTATTTCTTTGGTTGTGCAATGTCTGCAAGTTTTTTTTAAAATGAACATGAAACTTTCACAACTTCGAATTGAACATGGTATTTCTTAGCTTAAGTTCCAGGTTCAAAGAGGAAAGCTCAATCACTAGTTGATGAAGATGATATATTTTTCAGCAATCCTTATCCTAAACACTTCAAATTTCAAAGACCTACACGTCTCAATCCAGTTACAATCGTAAGTATTTAATATCTATCTTAAATTCAAACAATTTTGATTAATTGTTTTTTAATTTTTGAGTGGCTAGCTAATGTTTGGTCAATTCTTTTTGCTTTCTCATTCTAACGACTTGATCATAACTTAATGCAGGAGGAAGGAAGAAAACTAGACTTCAGTGATGTGGAGAAGCAACTTGAGTCTGTTTCAGAGCTTATTAAAAAACTAATTCCCCCTAAGCCTCCTCTTACCACTAAATAACATAGGAAAAAGTATTAGTTTCAAACATCTAGTCAATTCAAAGGCAGATGTTGTAGGCAAATCAAAAACATCTTCTTCACAGACTACATTGGATAATATGATGTCTGTTAGGAAGAAGTCTTTTTTCCCTGAGAAACTGAGGTTGAAACCCAGTGCAAATGGTATTATTCTTTGTCTATTCATTAGTTTGGATATATTGGTGTTTCAAGTTTATTTTGGTTTATGTGTTATTTCTGCATATTTTTTATGTGGTCAATTTTGTTTGTATTAAGGTGACTGCATTGCCATCTCCTCCCAAAAAATAGTTCGTAATCAATCTACAACATCTGGCCAACATCACTTTCACAGTATGATGAGGTACTTATTTTATTGCACCTCTTTTGTATGTATATTCTTATTCAACTTCTCTACATTATTTTTGCATGCTTTTTTGTTCAACATTATTCTTATTCTATAGTTTTTCTAAGGTTTGTTAAATATTTTCATGCAAGGGTTTTGTGCAAACATTTTCAATGCTTTTCATTTTCCACTAGCTAAATTCGTTCATTTTACTTATGTAATGCTCTCTTTTATATTTCGTATCAGGGTTCACAATATCAAACTCCTATTCAAATGCAAATGTTGCCTTTTACTCCTGTCTCTAGTCCTTCAGACAACGTTCTTACTCAGGTATGCTTATAATCTGCCTCACACAGGAATAATTTTTAATCAAGTAACACTTTTTTGTTTGTAGTTTAGTTGCCTTACTATTTTCCTTTCTATTTTCTATTTTTGTAGAAATCCAGTGGCACTCCAAGATCATGGACACATACAAAATCTGCTCCACGGAATGAAATTTAGGGGGAAACATCTCAACCTAGAGTGCATGTCACTAAGGTTATATTTTCATTCCCACTTTTTTTAGTAATCTGTATTTTTCTGAGTAATGTGTTTCAAATTTTTTTTATTTTATTTTTTTAGATTAGTAGTGTTTCCTTTCTATTTCCTTTTGTCTTCTCAAATTGATTTAGATCCTCCTGGTTGTCAAAACAGCCCTGCGAACTCTCCTAATATTGAGATTTTATATGAAGTTAAGAAAACTGTTGCGCAAAACAAGCTGCTTGCTCATTCTGAAGGCATTTACAATGAAAAAAATTAACTATCGTTCTTCTAGTAAATCTGGAAGGCAGGTGAACAGATATGGACCAAAAAGGATTGTACATCCAAGCAAATACAATCATCTCCTTATGTAAATGAAAAATCATCAAAATAGCCTGGCAGTACAAGAATGATTCAATTGCATGATGCCATTGTCACTTTGTCTGCCGATGAGAACTTCAAATTGTAAGTTCACCTTTCTTTGTACTTGTGCATTCTGTTGTTATGTTCCTTGAATTATTATCATTCTTTATCTTATACATTATTTTCCTTTTACTATCTTCTTCGCTGTAGCAAACCATGTATTGATTATGGCAAGGTCATAGTGACGTTTTTCTCATTTGGCACTTCTTTTTGCAAATGAGGGACTTGTTGACACATATACTATAAATGCTTGGTGTCGAAAATTGTCTCTAGAGAAGAAGCCAAAGGATTCTAAAGTGCATCACTCTTTCCATCTAATTTCCGTGAGTATTATTTTTTTCATTCTGTTATGTCTTTATTTGGCTGTTTAATTTTTTATACTTCAGTTCTAGACTTGTCCATCTACTTATAACTATAATTATTTCTTATCATTTAACAGGATCATCTTATGAACATGGACTCATATGACACTAAAGAGCTGTATGAACAAAAAGACAGTATGGTCCAAAGATATTTTCAACTGGCGAATGGTGCAAGAATAATTCATACATGCGATGAAGTAAACATTTGTTCATTCATTGTTAATTTTTTTGCATTTGTTTTCCATGAAATCTATGCTTTATTTTTTTTGTTCTTTCAGGTGCACTTCCCAACTTTACACACCTTCAATGAGGTTAAGCATTGGTTCGACTTTGTGGTTTTATTCCAGCATGAGATGTTTGTCATATTGGATTCAGCATTCGATGAAGATAGCGATTACCACAAGCATGTCTTAAGCATCTTGGTAAATCTTCAAACTAGATCTTTTACCTTTATATATCTTTTTTTCCTATTTTTAATTGATGTTCTCATTGTGCATAGACATTTTGCTTTATTACTTTGCTTTAAATTTTCAGATACCCAATTTCAAAAGGGTTTGGAACATGTATGGGAGCTCAAGGAACCTTAAATGGAGAAATTGGTCTACACATTTCATTGATGTACGTAAACAATCTAACGCGTAAGTTATTTGTTTGTTTCTTTTTCATTAAGATTTTTTTTGGCATTAGGATGCAAGTTTTAATTGTAGCTTCAGGACTTCTTAGTAAGCCCCAGTACCTATAAACCTTACTATGAACCTCTTAATTTTCTTTGTCATAGCATGTGCAACTTTAGTATAGTAAGATTACAACTTTGATTCCTAATTTTGTTTTTGTTATTGATTTCACTACAGTGTTGATTGTGGTATTCATACATCGCTATATTTGAAGCACTGGAAGCCTAGGGTCAAGATGCATGACATCATTAAGGATGAAGATATTCCAAATATTAGAGTCAAACTGGCAAATGAGATGATGTTCACCGACCTGGACATTTTGAATGACCAGAAGAACCTTGTTCTTCAATTCTGAATGTGCTGAAGAGTAAGAATGCTATCTAATTTGTTTTAACACAATTTATCCACTTGTTGAAATAATTGTTTTACATATTTTTTCTTATTGATTCCTTGTGACTTTTAATTGATTTCTTGTGCAATCTTTATATTCCTATGAAATTATACAAACGATCTTATTTTTTTGGTAATTTTTGCTCTGTTGCAGTTTCAGAAAGTAGCCATTTGATGCAATTTCACCAACAACAAAGTGTTGCGAGGATGGAGTTAATTAAGATAAATTTTAAAATTCTCAGTCGCCGATTCATGCGTAATAGTTCTTATAGGAATGATCCGAATGATATTTGTGTGAAGGTGTATGACAATTTCTGTATATGATCAATCATGTGAACTGAAATGATGAAATGTGGACATGTTACAGCTTTTTAGTTATTTTTTGGAAAGTCCATGAGATGTTTATATAAATCTCTTTATTTTTGTGATGATTTTAATTTTTTTTGCGTAACATAATGTTATGCATTGTATTTTATCATTTTATATTCTTCTTTGGATCATGTTGTGATGTTTCATTTTCATATAAATCAAACGAAGAACAACAATGATATGATCCTACATTAATTTTATTTCTTTTCCAAAATGTTAGAATATTTTATTTCTTCTATGTGTTAATTTTTGTCCTTTTAGTTTTTAAATTTTTTTTGTTAATTTCAGTGTGTTTTATTTTTTGTCACTTTAAGTGAAATAATCTTTTATAAAGATTTTTTTTCATGACTTAAAAAGTTAATTCTGCAAGTGGAGCTTTGTAAATCAAGTCTGCTTTATAAAATCAATTTTGTTTTCTAGATTGAGTTAATAATTTGTTCTTTTTTGTTTTCTCTATATTTTTGCCACCTTTGCTTTTCTGTAGACACGTGTTATCAAGGTGTCTGCTACACTTGTTATCCACCTTTTCCTCTTTGTAGACACGTGTTATCAAGCTGCAAGTTATCCAACTAACCACACTACTCTAGACCCACTAGCCCCACTACCGAGGAACCGTCTACCATGGAGGCCACTACCCCCACTTCCTATGCCGCTTTTGTGTTCTCTCCATCTCCGCCGTTTCCCCTCCTGCCCATCCTTATATATTACTCATTGTCTCTGCCTCTTGTTCTCTATATGCGCTAGTCCCTTTTCTTCTCGCTCTATCTAGTTCTGGTGACAGTTGTGAGGTACGAAGGTTTCTTTTTTCTCTTATTGCCCTTCATCTTCTTTCTAGTTCATGTTCTTTATTTTTTGTTGTGTTGATTTTTCATTCATGTGTGTGTTTCTCGTTTCAGAATCATCCATAGGAGCTACTTCTTGAAGTAGGCACAAGGTAATGAACTTGGAATTCTCATTTTATATGTTTTCCTAAAATTATTTTTTCTCATTTCTATCGCATTTTGAATGTCTGCCATTCTTTGTTTGTTTAGATGGACCGTGCTGGTGCCTCTGATGGTTCTAAGAAGATGGTATTTTCCCTTTTTCTTGTCACTCTTTTTGTTGATATCATTAATTTCACATGTCTACCCTTTTTTATGTTAGATGGATCGTGCTGGTGGAGCTGATGGCTCCCATAAGAAGGTATTTTCTTCTTTACCTTTCGACTCTATCATGTTGATAACAATTACCTTATTAACAAGCAACACTTCTATTCATAATTCGCAGTCAAAATTTAACTTGTTTGCAGCTACTGCTACTGTGCAAGTTTTATTTTTTTTAATCAGCACACTTGATCTGATTTTAATATGTTTTTATGTATTCTTCTTTGCATTGGCTAAATGCTATGTGCGACATTTCTGTTTAATTTTGAATGAGCATTGATTTGATGCACATACTGAATTTATTGCCACATGGATATACATAATAATTCAAAAATATATGATAGTGTGCTAGTTCTACCTCGTTTATTTGTGCATATTATTTTTCTGTGTGCAACTAATGTATCAGATAATATATTTTTTCTCAACTCAATCAACTATGTACATTTTCTCTTCGAAGGTCATGCAAATTTGAAATTATATGTGCATGTTTTTTGTCTTTTGTTCGATTTTAGATTGTTTGTTATTTATTCATTGATGATTGATTTTCCTGAGTTAGTTATTACCCTTTTAAATTAGGCCCATCGTGCTACCAACACAGGAAAGTCTCCTTCCAAGAAGGTTGATGAGGTAACAATCCAACTTTCTTTGCATACATTTATCAATGATTTTCTTAGATAATGTATGTAAGTTCTGCATGGACTTCATTGAATCTTTTATTGATTTTTGAGCATTGATTTTACTTGACTAATGCCATTCTAGCAGTTCTTTTAATATGGGATGTGAATGCTAAATGCAAATTATATTTGTTCTGCAATGTTTTTTATTATTTAGGCCCTGAAATGAATATTTTATATATTTGCATTATATATATTGATTGTGCTGCTTCTTCATGCAATTTCTTTTTTCATAAATTCTCTTTGCAGTATAAACTAAGAATGCAAATTTAAACTAAAAATTCAAATTTTAAAAAATGCATAGTTGTTTTTTTGATCTCTTTGGAGTTTAAAAAAATTTAGTTTTATGCTATGTTCCTGATTATTTTTCTTATTTTTTTAGGTGGTTCAACCAGGAGCAAATGTTTCCAAGCGCAAGTATGAAGAAATGGATAGTTTTGGTTCTAAGGAAATCACCACATCTAACTTATTAATAGTGTTCAAAATATAAAAGATGTTAGTCTTTCATTTCAATAAATGTTCTTTAATTTTTTGTTAGTCCTTGGATTTTCTTTAGTTTTGCATAGTTATAATGTGCTCCACTCTTTGATCATTAAATTTCTACCAATTGTACCATAATGTGTTCCACTCTGTGTTATTAAAACAAATTGTCTTAGAAAAAAATTCCAAATAAAAATGTTAATGTTTTCAATTTTGTTTTCTGAATTACAGAAACAATACTAGTACCAATGGATGCTTGCCATCTTGTACATACTATCAAACACAGAAGTTTTCTATTACATGAAGAGCTTAAGAACATGCAACTTTGAGTTTTATGTACAAGTCATGCTTATTTTTTTTCTTTTCAGATCATACTTATGAAATTTAAATTTGAAAATTCATTTTTCGTTTCTTCATTTTTTTGATTCAAAAGGACTTCAGCCGTAAAACAATGAAGATTTCAGCTGTCACCAGAGCTCAGCTCAAATTCCTTTTGGGGATACTGACTGAGTTGTCTACTACGTAGTTAGCAGCAACACTTATTCAGCTGCATTTTGTGTTGGACATGCTATGTTTGACATGGTTGGGCATAGGAATTTCATTGTTGCAGACCACTATGTCAAGGATGCAGTTCTGGTTGCTTTCATCGATCCTTTTGATGTCCTTCTTGTTGCTGGTAATAATATTCGATGCGGACAAGAAGCGTTGATGTCTGTTCGTCGAGTCTCCAGAATTGAGCAATGAGTTCCTGATTGGGATGGCTACTTTCACAGCAATACAATTATTGCAGCTGGACCCAAAGACAATGATGATGATGAAGGCAACGAAGCTGCTATTTCCAACGCTGATGAATTTGACTGCTCTGGGGGTAGTTTTGCTACTGGATTTGGACGTGACGGTGGCGATGGAGGTGGAGCTGGTGCAGGCATTTCTGCTGCATGAAGACTTTCAACAAAACTAAGTTCAGGAGTTATTAGTTAGATGTCATTGCCTTAGAGTACCTCGTTAGTAGTTTGATTCTACTTAGTCTCCCCCGTTCAAGTATAGTTGCACGTAGTGTTTGCTTATGCTTTTGTGTCGTACAAACTAAGTTGCTAAATTCAGCTGTTCCAACTTTCATCTGAATATTTTGTTACTGTGAATTGTCAATGCTTTCAATGCCAGTGTCATTTTTATTTTCAATCTTTTCAATTTTTTTTCCATACTGCAGAAATAAAAAAAAATATCTTCGTATATATCAACGCGAAATAAAATATCAGGTTGAACCCTCTAAATTTGCGATACAGGCGTTAGAGCAAGCATCATTGCTACAAAAGCACATGAAACAAATTGTCTTCCCAGATTGAGTTTTTTCATCTGCCTCAACTTTATTTTCTAAACTTTTTTAGCTAGCTCTTCAATCAAATAGCTGTGCGGATATGCTTGCTCTTCAAGGACGAACTTCTTTTACAAGACCTTCTTTTTGGACTTTGATTTGCCATCTTTTTTCTCTGAAATTGTACAAGTAGAAAACAAAGACAAATTAGTATCTTTGCATATTTCTATTTTTTGGATACAAGAACATTTTTTAAGAGAAATTCTTGGTAAACCTGTTGAGGGAGTCCTGGATTAGGGGGTGTCCGGATAGCCGAACTATCATCTTCGGCCGGACTCCTGGACTATGAAGATACAAGACTGAAGACTTCGTCCCGTGTCCGGATGGGACTTTCCTTGGCATGGAAGGCAAGCTTGGCGATACGGATATGTAGATCTCCTACCATTGTAGCCGACTCTGTGTAATCCTAACCCTCTCCGGTGTCTATATAAACCAAAGGGTTTTAGTCCGTAGGACGAACAACAATCATACCATAGGATAGCTTCTAGGGTTTAGCCTCTTTGGTCTCGTGGTAGATCTACTCTTGTACTACCCATATCATCAATATTAATCAAGCAGGAGTAGGGTTTTACCTCCATCGAGAGTGCCCGAACCTGGGTAAAAACATCGTGTCCCTTGTCTCCTGTTACCATCCGCCAAGACGCACAGTTCGGGACCCCCTACCCGAGATCCGCCGGTTTTGACACCGACATTGGTGCTTTCATTGAGAGTTCCTCTGTGTCGTCACCTTTAGGCCCGATGGCTCCTTCGATCATCAACAATGACGCGGTCCAGGGTGAGACTTTTCTCCCCGGACAGATCTTCGTATTTGGCGGCTTTGCACTGTGGGCCAATTCATTTGGCCATCTGGAGCAGATCGAAATCTACGCCCCTGGCCATCAGGTCAGATTTGGGAGTTTGAACTACACGGCTGACATCCGCGGAGACTTGATCTTCGACGGATTCGAGCCACAGCCAAGTGTGCCGCGCTGTCTCGATGGGTATGATCTTGCTCTGCTGCCGAACAGTGCCTTCGAGGCCGCACTAGAGTCCGCTCCGACCCTTAGCTCGGAGCCGACTTCGCCGATCGAGGACGAGTGGCTGGACACTGCCTCGAGGGCTACGATCTCTACGGCGATTGAGACAAACGCCATCCCTGTCCTTTGGAAAGCCCGTGACTCCGAGGTGCCGGACTCCGAACCTCCCGTGCCCCTGCCAATCAAATCTGATTGGGCGCCAGTTATGGAGTTCACTACCGCGGACATCTTTCAGCACTCGCCCTTTGGTGACATCCTGAATTCACTAAAGTCTCTCTCTTTATCAGAAGAGCCCTGGCCGGACGACGAAGAAATTCAATGCCCACCCAACACCCACTTTCTAGCCACTGTCGATGATTTAACCGACATGCTCGACTTCGACTCCGAAGACATTGACGGTATGGACAACGATGCAGGAGACAACCAAGAACCAGTGCCTACAGGGCACTGGACGGCCACCTCGTCATACGACATATACATGGTGGACATCCCAAAAGATGGGAATGGCAATGGAATAGTGGAGGATGACCTCTCCAAAAAACAGCCCAAGCGCCGGCGTCAGCGGCGCCGCTCTAAATGCCGCCACAGCAAAAACGGCGATTCCGGCACAGGAGATAATAACACCCCGGACAGTGCCGAAGACAACCCCCTCCAGCAGGATTCAGCACAGGAGGAGGAAGAAGCCAGCCCTCATGATAGAGCGGCAGACAGAGAGGTAGAGGACGATACTTATATGCCTCCCTCCGAAGATGAAGCAAGCCTCGACGGCAACGAATTTGTCGTGCCCGAGGATCCCGTCGAACAAGAGCGCTTCAAGCGTAGGCTTATGGCCACGGCAAGCATCCTCAAGAAAAAGCAGCAGCAGCTTAGAGCTGACCAAGACTTGCTAGCAGACAGATGGACCGAAGTCCTTACAGCCGAAGAGTACAAACTTGATCGCCCCTCCAAGAGCTACCCAAAACGCAGGCTGCTACCCCAATTAGAGGAGGAAGCAACCAAACCTACATCACCAGCGCATGACGCGGCCGACCGGCCACCTCGTGGTAACGACAGAGAGGCCTCTAGGCCCTCCACTAAAGCCGCACCCCAGCGTCGCTCGAAAAGTACAAAGCCACGGGGAAATGCGCCAGACTTGCGAGACATATTGGAGGAAAAGGCAAGGCAAATAAGATCGATCTACGGATCGCGTGGACGCCCCACGACACGTGATGACAACCGTCACGCCGGATACAGCAATTCTTGCCGGGCCGAACACAGTAGACAAAGCTCATTTGAGCTGCGTCGTGATATAGCCCACTACAGAGGCACCGCACACCCACTATGCTTCACAGACGAAGTAATGGATCATCAAATCACCAAGGGTTTCAAACCCGTAAACATTGAATCATACGACGGCACAACAGATCCTGCGGTTTGGATCGAGGACTATCTCCTTCACATCCACATGGCCCGCAGTGATGATCTACATGCCATCAAATACCTCCCACTCAAGCTTAAAGGACCAGCTCGGCATTGGCTCAATAGCTTGCCGGCAGAATCAATTGGTTGTTGGGAAGACCTGGAAGCCGCATTCCTTGATAACTTCCAGGGCACATATGTGCGACCACCAGACGCCGATGACCTAAGCTACATAATTCAGCAGCCAGATGAATCGGCCAGACAATTCTGGACACGGTTCTTAACCAAGAAAAATGAAATCGTTGACTGTCCAAATGCAGAGGCCCTTGCAGCCTTCAAACATAACATCCGCGATGAATGGCTTGCCCAGCACCTAGGATAGGAAAAGCCGAAATCCATGGCAGCCCTCACATCACTCATGACCCGCTTCTGTGCGGGAGAAGACAGCTGGCTAGCTCGCAGTAACAACCTGACCAAAAACCCTGATAGTTCGGATACCAAGGACAGCAATGGCAGGTCACGTCACAACAAGCACAAGCGCCGCATTAACGGCGATAATGCTGAAGATACGGCAGTCAATGCCGGATTCAGAGGCTCTAAACGCGGTCAGCGGAAAAAGTCGTTCAAAGGAAATACTCAGGGCCCGTCCAATTTGGACCGAATACTCGACCGCTCGTGCCAGATACATGGCACCCCCGAAAAACCAGCCAACCACACCAACAGGTATTGTTGGGTGTTCAAGCAGGCAGGAAAGTTAAATGCCAAAAACAACGACAAGGGGCTGCATCGCGATGACGAGGAGGAGCCCCGGCCGCCGAACAATAGAGGACAGAAGGGCTTTAACCCACAAGTGCGGACGGTGAACATGATATACGCAACCCACATACCCAAAAGGGAGCGGAAGCGTGCACTAAGGGACGTATACGCGATGGAGCCAGTCGCCCCAAAGTTCAACCCATGGTCCTCCTGCCCGATCACTTTTGATCGAAGGGACCACCCCACTAGCATCCGCCACAGCGGATTCAACGCATTGGTTCTTGACCCAATCATTGACGGATTTCACCTCACTAGAGTCCTGATGGATGGCGGCAGCAGCCTGAACCTGCTTTACTAGGATACAGTGCGCAAAATGGGCATAGACCCCTTGAGGGAGTCCTGGACTAGGGGCTGTCCGGATAGCCGGACTATCATCATCGGCCGGACTCCAAGACTATGAATATACAAGATTGAAGACTTCGTCCCGTGTCCGGATGGGATTTTCCTTGGCGTGGAAGGCAAGCTTGGCGATACGGATATGTAGATCTCCTACCATTGTAACCGACTCTGTGTAACCCTAGCCCTCTCCGGTGTCTATATAAGCCAGAGGGTTTATTCCGTAGGACACACAACCATTACAACAATCATACCATAGGCTAGCTTCTAGGGTTTAGCCTCCTTGATCTCGTGGTAGATCCACTCTTGTACTACCCATATCATCGATATCAATCAAGCAGGAGTAGGGTTTTACCTCCATCGAGAGGGCCCGAACCTGGGTAAAAACATCATGTCCCTTGTCTCCTGTTACCATCCGCCTAGACGCACAGTTCGGGACCCCCTACCCGAGATCCACCGGTTTTGACACCGACATTGGTGCTTTCATTGAGAGTTCCTCTGTGTCGTCACCGATAGGCTTGATGACTTCTTCAATCAACAACAACCCAGTCTAGGGTAAGACTTTTCTCCCGGGACAGATCTTCGTGTTCGGCAGCTTCGCACTGCGGGCCAATTCGCTTGGCCATATGGAGCAGATCGAAAGCTACGCCCCTGGCCATCAGGTCAGGTTTGGAAGCCTAAACTTCACGGCGGACATCCGTGGAGACTTGATCTTCGATGGATTCGAGCCACAACCGAGCGCGCCGCACTGTCACGGTGGGCATGATTTAGCTCTGTCACCGGACAGTGCCCTGGAGGCCGCACATGAGTCCGCTCCGACCCATAGTTCGGAGCCGACCGTGCAGATCGAGAACAGGTGGCTGGACACCGCCTCGGGGGCTGCAATCTCTACGGCGATGGAGCCGAATACTAACCTTGTCCCTTGCAAAGCTCTTGACTCCGAGGCGCCGGACTCCTTGCCGGACTCCAAACCTCCTGCGCCCCTGCCAATCGAATCCGATTGGGCGCCGATCATGGAGTTCACCGCTGCAGACATCTTTCATCACTCACCCTTTGGCGACATCCTGAATTCGCTAAAGTATCTCTCGTTATCAGGGGAGCCCTGGCCGGACTGCGATTAGGACGGTTGGGATGCGGACGACGAAGAAATTCAAAACCCTCCCACCACCCACTTTGTAGCCACTGTCGACGACCTAACCGACATGCTAGACTACGACCCCGAAGACATCGACGGTATGGACAATGATGCCGGAGACGATCAAGAACCAGCACCTACGGGGCACTAGAAGGCCACCTCATCATACGACATATACATGGTGGACATCCCAAAGGATGGGGACGGAGAAGAAGTAGCGGAGGCAGATTCCTCTAAGAAACAGCCCAAGCGCCGACGTCAGCGGCGCCGCTCAAAATCCCGCCACAGCAAGAATGGAGATTCCAGCACCGGAGATAACAACACCCCAGAGAGTGCCGAAGACAACCCCCTCCAGCAAGACTCAGCACAGGAGGACGGAGAAGCCAACCCTCAAGAGAGGGCGGCAGACGAGGAGATAGAGGATGACAATTACATGCCTCCCTCCGGAGACGAGGCAAGCCTCAACGACGACGAATTCGTCGTGCCAGAGGATCCTGTCGAACAAGAGCGTTTTAAACGCAGGCTAAAGGCCACGGCGAACAGCCTAAAGAAAAAGCAGCAACAGCTTCGAGCTGATCAAGACCTGTTGGCCGACAGATGGACCGAGGTCCTCGCGGCCGAAGAGCATGAACTCGAACGCCCCTCCAAAAGCTACCCAAAACGCAAGTTGCTCCCCCGATTAGAGGAGGAGGCATACAAACCTTCATCACCAGCGCACAATACGGCTGACCGACCACCTCGTGGCCGCGACAAAGAGGCATCTAGGCCCTCCATCAGAACCGTACCCCGGCACCGCTCGAAAAGCGCGAAGCCACGGGAGAATGTGCCGGACTTGCGAGACGTATTGGAGGACAAGGCAAAACAATCAAGGTCTATCTACGGATCACGTGGGTGCCCCACGATCCACGACGACTACCGTCGCGCCGGATACAGCAACTCCGGCCGGGCCGAACACAGCAGACAAAGCTCTCTTGAGCTACGTCGTGATATTGACCAGTATAGAGGCGCCGCACACCCACTATTCTTCACAGATGAAGTAATGGATCATCAAATCCCCGAAGGGTTTAAACCCGTGAATATTGAATCCTATGATGGCACAACGGACCCCGCAGTTTGGATCGAAGACTATCTCCTTCATATCCATATGGCCCGCGGTGATGATCTCCACGCCATCAAGTATCTCCCACTCAAGCTTAAAGGACCAGCTTGGCATTGGCTTAACAGCTTGCCAGCAGAGTCAATTGGGTGTTGGGAGGACCTGGAAGCCGCATTTCTCGACAACTTCCAGGGCACATATGTGCAACCACCAGACGCCGATGACCTAAGCCACATAATTCAGCAGCCAGACGAATCAGCCAGACAGTTCTGGACACGGTTCTTAACAAAGAAAAATTAAATCGTCGACTTTCCGGATGCAGAGGACCTCGCAGCCTTCAAACATAACATCCACGACGAGTGGCTGGCCCGGCACCTAGGACAGGAAAAGCCGAAATCCATGGCAGCCCTCACATCACTCATGACCTGCTTCTGTGCGGGGGAGGACAGCTGGCTAGCCCGCAGTAACAACCTCAGCAAAAATTCTGGCAGTCCGGACTACAAGGACCGCAATGGCAGGTCGCGTCGTAACAAAAACAAACGCCGCATTAACGGCGATAACACTGAGGATACGGTAGTCAATGCCGGATTCAGAGGCTCAAAACCCGGTCAGCGGAAAAAGCCATTTAAAAGAACTACCCTGGGTCCGTCCAATTTGGACCGAATACTCGACCGCTCTTGCCAGATACATGGCACCCCCGAAAAGCCAGCTAATCACACCAACAGGGACTGTTGGGTATTCAAGCAGGCAGGCAAGTTAATTGCCGAAGACAATTACAAGGGGCCGCATAGCGATGACGAGGAGGAGACCCGGCCGCCGAACAGTAGAGGACAGAAGGGGTTCCCCCCACAAGTGCGGATGGTAAACATGATATACGCAACCCACATACCCAAGAGGGAGCGGAAGCGTGCACTTAGGGACGTATATGCGATGGAGCCAGTCGCCCCGAAGTTCAATCCATGGTCCTCTTGCCCGATCACTTTCGATCGAAGGGACCACCCCACCAGTATCCGCCTAGGCGGGTTCGCCGCATTGGTCTTAGACCCAATCGTCGACGGATTTCACCTCACTAGAGTCCTGATGGACGGCGGCAGCAGCCTGAAACTGTGTTATCAGGATACAATGTGCAAGATGGGCATAGACCCCTCAAGGATCAAACCTACAAAGACGACCTTCAAAGGCGTCATACCAGGTGTTGAGGCCAATTGTACAGGCTCAGTCACACTTGAAGTGGTCTTCGGATCCCCGGATAACTTCCGAAGCGAAGAGTTAATCTTCGACATAGTCCCGTTCCGCAGTGGCTATCACACTCTGCTTGGACGAACCGCGGTTGCAAAGTTCAACGCGGTGCCCCATTATGCATACCTCAAGCTCAAGATGCCAGGCCCTCGTGGAGTCATCATGGTCAACGAAAACACTGAACGCTCCCTCCGAACGGAGGAGCACACAGCGGCTCTCGCGGCGGAAGTACAGAGTAGCCTCTTAAGGCAATTCTCGAGCCCGGACGTTAAACGGCCGGACATAGCCAAACGCGCCCGGAGTAACATACATCAAGACTATCGGGCACGTTCCGAGCATGCGTAGCAATGCGGCCCCAACCCTAGCCCTTGCATGATTGCAAGACTAGCCCTCCGCGTACATCATTACGCTCTAGAGATACCATGGGCATAGGGGGAGGGGCACGACCACGACAGGCCCAGAGTGTGGCTCAACCACACCAGGGGCTCCCAAGTGTGTCGCTCTTTTTCTTTTTTTTTCTATTTATCCACAGGACTCCATTCACCAGAGACCCTATCCGGCGGTGAATCTGCCGAACTCATGATGCAACAGCCAGGGAAGGAAAAAGGCTACGACGAATACTCAGGTGGTCTCCATTATGAGCATTAAATCTGTTAAATACACCATTCCGCAGCCTACCCCTGGAGGGGGACATATCTAATAGTCCAATCCCTTGCTTACCGCACTATTTGTATCGTTCTGCACTCACGGCAGAATTCCTTGAATGAACAATGCATCACTTTTCGCTTATAATTGCATTCCCTTTTTACATATATGTTCATTTATGACGTTTTGCATCCGTACACTTTGGTACGGCCGAATACACCAGGGGCTCATGTTTCCCGCATTATAGTGTGATAAGTCCGAACACTTTCACAAGTGCGGCACCCCGAACTTATAGCATTATATGCATCGGCTCCGAATCATGTCTTGGGTCAATAGTTGGGTTTGCCCGGCTCCCATGTTTTGGTGCCTTACGTTCCGTTCTGTCGGCTAAGGTAGCACTGGGAGAACCACTGCGATTGCGCCCCGGTTGAGCTGGGCGAGCGCCTCAGTTGAGAAAGCTAATTAAAAGTGACCGTCATGATAAGGCGAGAGCTGGTCGCTGTTCAAGAGGTCTTTTCGAGTCCCTAAAGACTTATGCCGCTTCGAGCGAGGAACCGACTGTGTCCGGCCCAGGCGTGGATAGCGCCCCGAACTCGGTCTTCCGAACACTAGGGGCTTCGCCAAAATTTAAAATTATAGAATTCTATGGCTAAGTGAGAGTGTTCAAGCATTATAAGTCCGGTTGCCTTGTTCGTTGTGTTGAGCGCCTCCCTAGATGGACCCAAAAATGGGAACAAGAGCGCTCAAGTTTATCCCAAACACCCCAGCACTCGTGGCATGGGGGCTCAAGCCAACGACTTGCCATCTCTCAGATTTGACAAACGGCCGCACAGAAGGTAATATTTTAAATTAATAAGCGTTGCTTAGCGCATATGAACAAAGTTTTCAGCGCACAGGATAACACATTACGAGTCTACTCAAATATTACATCTTTGGGGCACTCGTCCACAATCTTGCGGGCACCCTTCAGGACACTCTTATAATACATTTCGGGTGTACGATACTCCTTGCCCACTGGCGGCGCGTCTGGCAGAAGCCTCTCAGCATCCAGCCTGCCCCAGTGCACCTTTGAGCGGGCAAGGGCCCGACGGGCACCTTCAATGTAGGCGGAGCGCTTGATGACTTCCACCCACGGGCATGCATCCACCAGCCGCCGCACGAGGCCGAAGTAGCTCCTAGGCATGGCCTCTTCAGGCCACAGCCGGACTATGAGGCCCTTCATGGCCTGCTCGGCTACCTTGTGGAGCTCGACAAGCTGCTTCAGCTGGTCGCTAAGGGGCACCGGATGTCCGGCCTCAGCATACTGAGACCAGAAGACCTTCTCCGTTGAGCTCCCCTCCTCGGCCCGGTAGAATGCGGTGGCATCGGACACGCTGCAAGGCAGATCTGCAAACGCTCCCGGAGAGCTCCGAATCCGGGTAAGTAACAGGTAATTCACACTCACATGCTTGCTTTGCATGAAAAATGCCTTACCCGCCGCTATTTTCTTCACCGTGTCAATCTCCTGGAGGGCCTTATGAGCCTCGGCCTTAGCGGCTTTGGCACTCTCAAGAGCCGAGGCAAGCTCGGACTCTCGAGTCTTCGAGTCACGCTCCAAACTCTCATGCTTTTCCATGAGAGCTTGGAGCTCTTGCCGCACCTCCGCCACCCGCGCCTCCTGCTTCTCTCGCTCTGCTCGTTCCGCGGCCGCATTACGTTCGGCCGCGGACACGGCCTCCTTTAGGGTCGCCACCTCGTTCGTGGCCCCTGCAGTGCCCACGTTATCCTTGTTATTTCTATTGCAACCAAAATCCTTTTCTGTAAGGTAAAAATTTAAATACGGTGTTACTCGCCTTCTTTGTCCTCGAGCTGCTTCTTGGCAAGACCGAGCTCGTTCTCGGCCCACTCAAGGTCCTGCTTCAAAGCACCGACCTCCGCAGTCAATGTGGCAGAGGTCAGCAGCACAGCCTGCAATCCCATATTGACATAATTTTTAGAACTCCTGCGTATATCTTTTTAGATCCTCAGTCCGGCTTTTCTTTCCGAACACCGAACCGAGCATCAGGGGCTACTGTCTATGCGGTATTACATTACATATTTTAAAACTTCTTACCTCAAAGCCTGTTAGAAGGCTGCTGCAGGCTTCGGTCAGCCCGCTCTTGGCGAGCTGAACCTTCTGCATCACCGCACTCATGATAGTGCGGTGTTCTTCCTCGATGGAAGCGCCGTTGAGCGCCTCCAACAAGTTATCCGGCACCTCTGGTTGGATGGAGGCCGCCGGCGCCATGGTCTTGCCCTTCCTACAAAGGGGCCGCCCGCCGGACTCCAGAACCACTGCGGGTTCCGGTGTGGAGTCCGGCGCGAAGTCCTGGAGGTCGCCTTGCGCCACCTCCGGGTCCTCCTCCTCCTCCGGATGAGTCCCTCTTCAGGATCCCACCTCAACATCGTCAGTGTCACAGGGAGAGGAGGCGGTCGGAAGTGAAGTACTGTTCACAGCCGATGAACCCAAGGACCCGCTCGACGAAGCGGGAAGATCGTCCTTGGGTGGACTGCAGGGTTGCAATCGGCGTTAGAAAGACACCAGGTGGCAAAGAGAAAAATCATGGAGTCATTTCGGGAGTCTGGATACTTACAATTTCGCCAGGGGATTGGCCCTTGAAGGCCAATCCTCGTCATCACCACCGGCGTTGGCGGAACAGTTCGGGGGAAGAGTCTTTCCCCTCTTGGACCCTTCGGCCTCCCCAGCCGGGGAGGCCTTCCTTTTCTTCCATTCCCCCACTGGGGAAGGGGCCTTTTTCTTCTCCTCGTCCTCGGGGGCGGAATCCGCCTCGGAGTCATCAGACACCTGAAAACAGGAGCTCTTTCGAGTACCCGTGGCCTCCTTCTTGGCCTTCTTCTCCGGCACCACATGCGGTACCGGAACCAGTAGCCCCGCTAGACGGGCATCTACTGGGTCTTCTGGCATGGGAGCCGGACAGATAGTCTGCTCGGCCTTCTTCATCTAGTCCTGTCAAAGGAAAGGGGAGATTAGATCCCGCATAAGGTCGAACTATTGAAAACAGGTGTCCCGTAAAGGGGTAGAATCACTTACCTCATTAGCTGGACGCTGCGAGCGAAATCTGTGATCTTCAGTAGCGGATGCTGGAGCTTCGGCGCCCTTGAAAATCACCTTCCAGGCGTCTTCGTACCTAGTGTCGAAGAGCCTGCTCAAGGTTTGGTGCTGTGCCGGATTGAACTCCCACAATTTAAATGCCCGTTCTTGGCACGGGAGAATCCGGCGAATGAGCATGACTTGGACCACGTTGACAAGCTTGAGCTTCTTGTTCACCAGCTTCGGGATACAGGCTTGAAGTCCTTTCAGCTCCTCCGAATCGCCCCAGGTCAGGCCACTCTCCTTCCAAGAGGTGAGCCGCGTAGAGATTCCAGATCTGAATTCGGGGGCCACTGCCCATTTAGGGTCACGCGGCTCGGTGATGTAGAACCACCCTGATTGCCATCCCTTGATGGTTTCCACGAAGGCGCCCTCGAGCCAGATGACATTGGGTATCTTACCCACCATGGCGCCTCCGCACTCCACCTGATTCCCCTTCACTACCTTCGGCTTGACATTGAAGGTCTTTAGCCACAAGCCGAAGTGGGCTGGATGCAGAGGAAGGCCTCGCACACGACGATAAACGTCGAGATGTTGAGGATGAAGTTTGGCGCCAGATCGTGGAAGTCCAGGCCGTAGTAGTACATGAGCCCCCGGACGAAGGGATGAAGTGGGAAGCCCAGTCCACGGAGGAAGTGGGGAAGGAATAGAACCCTCTCATGGGGCCTGGCGGTGGGGATGAGCTTCCCCTTGTCAGGCAGCCGGTGCGCGATGTCGCTGGACAAGTATCCGGCGCCGCGTAGCCTCTCGATGTGTCCCTCCGTAACGGAGGAGGCCATCCATTTGCCTCTCGCTCCGGACATGGCTAGAGAAGGTTGAGACGAGATGTGCGGACTTGGGCACTGGAGCTCGAGTGCGCGGAGATGGATAAGCAAAAGGAGGAAGAAGGCGTAGGTAAACAGGGTGGATCCTTATCCCCTTATATATGGGCGGACGAAGACTATGCGTCCCCACCAGCCTGGTAAAACTCGCTTATCTCCCAAGCGCCACAATCAATGGCGCGGTTGGGTTACCCACGTCCGTATTGATGGGAATCCCGAAATAAGGGGAACACAATCTCTGCTTCGACAAGACGTGCCAAGGAAACCGCTTCGCTAAATGCGCTGAGGTGGTATAATAAAAAACGATTCAAGTAAGGCTTGGTGGTGGTGTGACGTCATGCCACAAAATACGTCAGCAGATTGAACTTGTGTACATATTATTCTCTCTACGGTGGTACGTGGAATTTATTTTGCAGAGTTGGACACTATCCTGGTGTTCACAATCTTCTATGGATTATTCGGAGGAGGAACCCGCCTTGCAATGCCGAACAATATGCGCGTCAGACTCATCGTCATTGAAGCCTGGTTCAGGGGCTACTGAGGGAGTCCTGGACTAGGGGGTGTCCGGATAGCCGGACTATCATCATCGGCCGGACTCCAAGACTATGAACATACAAGATAGAAGACTTCGTCCCGTGTCCGGATGGGATTTTCCTTGGCGTGGAAGGCAAGCTTGGCGATATGGATATGTAGATCTCCTACCATTGTAACTGACTCTGTGTAACCCTAGCCCTCTCCGGTGTCTATATAAACCGGAGGGTTTTAGTCCGTAGGACACACAACCATTACAACAATCATACCATAGGCTAGCTTCTAGGGTTTAGCCTCCTTGATCTCGTGGTAGATCAAATCTTGTACTACCCATATCATCGATATCAATCAAGCAGGAGTAGGGTTTTACCTCCATCGAGAGGGCCTGAACCTGGGTAAAAACATCGTGTCCCTTGTCTCCTGTTACCATCCGCCTAGACGCACAGTTCAGGACCCCCTACCCGAGATCCGCCGGTTTTGACACTGACACCCCTCAAGGATTAAACCCACAAAAACGACCTTTAAAGGCGTCATACCAGGTGTAGAGGCCAACTGTACAGGCTCAGTTATACTCGAAGTGGTCTTCGGATCCCCGGATAACTTCCGAAGCGAGGAATTAATCTTCGACATAGTCCCATTCCGCAGCGGCTGTCACGCACTGCTCGGACGAACCGCATTTGCAAAGTTCAATGCGGTGCCGCACTACGCATACCTCCAGCTCAAGATGCCAGGCCCTCGAGGAGTAATCATGGTCAATGGAAACACCGAACGCTCTCTCCGAACGAACGAGCATACGGCGGCCCTCGCGGCGGAAGTACAAAACAACCTCTTAAGGCAATTCGCGAGTCCGACTACCAAACGTCCGGACACCGCCAAGCATGCCCGGAGTAACCTACAACAAGACCGCCTAGCACGTTCCGAGCACGGGTAGCAATGCGGCCCCAACCCCAGCCCTCGCGAAATCGCGAGACCAGTACCACGCGTACATAACTACGTTCTGGAGATACCATGGGCATAGGGGGAGGGGCACGACCACGTCATGCCCAGAGTGCGGCTCAACCGCACCAGGGGCTCCCAATTGGGTCATTCCTTTTTTCTTATTTTCAGGACTCCGTTTTCCAGAAGCCCTGTCCGGCAGTAGAATTGCCGAACTCACGATGCAACAGCCAGGGAAGCAGAAAAGCTATGTCGAGTGTCTAGGTGGTCTTTATTACGAGGAGTATACCTGTTTTACATACTATCCCGCAGCCTACCCCTGGAGGGGTACATATTAAATAGTCCCATCCCTTGCTTATCGCACTATTTGTATCGTTCTGCTTTTATTGCAATATCTTTTGAATAAACAATACATAGCTTCTGCTTATTATTGCATTCCTTTTTTTCATAAATGTTCATCTATGACATGTTGCACCCGTAAAACTTGGTACGGTCAATACACCAGGGGCTTAAGTACCCCAAAACATGGTGTGATAAGTCCGAACACTTTCACAAGTGTGGCACCCCGAACTTATAGCATTATATGCATCGGCTCCGAATCATGTCTTGGGTTAATAGTTGGGTTTGCCCGGTTCCCATGTTTTGGTACCTTACGTACCGTTATATCGGCTAAGGTAGCGCTGGGAGAACCACTGCGATTGTGTCCCGGTTGAGCTGGGTTGAGCACCTCAGTGGAGAAAGCTAAAACTGACCGTCATGATAGGGCGAGAGCGGTCGCTGTTCGAGAGGTTTTTCGGGTCCCTAAAGACTCATGCCGCTTAGAGCGAGGAGTCGGCATTGTCCGGCCAAGGCGTGGATAGCGCCCCGAATTCGGTCTTCCGAATACCAGGGGCTTCGCCGAAATTTAAAATTATAGAATTCTATGGCTAAGTGAGAGTGTTCAAGCATTATAGTCCAGTTGCCTCGTTCGTCGTGTTGAACGCCTCCCTTGAAGGACCCAAGAATGGGAACAAGACCGCTCAAGTTTATCCCGAACACCCCAGCACTCGTGGCATGGGGGCTGAAGCCAACGACTCGCCATCTCTCAAATTTGATAAACGGCCGCACAGAAGGTAATATTTTAAATTAACAAGCATTGCTTAGCGCATATGAACAAAGTTTTCAGCGTACAGGATAACAAATGCGAGTCTACTCAAAAATTACATATTTGGAGCATTCACCCGCTATAAGGTGGGCACCCTTCAGGACACCCTCGTAGTACATCTCGGGCTTGCGATACTCCTTGCCCGGCGGTGGTGCGTCCGTCACAAGCTTCTCGGCGTCCATCCTACCCCAGTGCACTTTAGCGCGGGCAAGGGCCCGACGGGCACCTTCAATGCAGACGGAACGCTTGATGACTTCAATCCCTGGACAGGCGTCCACCAGCCGCTGCACCAGACCGATGTAGCTCCCAGGCATGGCTTCTTTAGGCCACAGCCGAACTATGAGGCCTTCATGGCCTGTTCGGCCACCTTGTGGAGCTCGGCCAGCTGCTTCAGATGGTCGCTCAGGGGCACTGGATGTCCGGCCTCAGCATATTGAGACCAGAACACCTTTTCCGTCGAGCTCCCCTCCTCGGCTCGACAGAACGCGGCAGCATCGGCACACTACATGGTAGATCTACGAACGCTCCTGGAGAGCTCCGAATTCGGGTAAGTAACAGATAATTCACTTTTACATGCTTGCTTTGCATGAAGAATGCCTTACCCGCCGCTATCTTTTTTATCGCCTCAATCTCCTGGAGGGCCTTCTGGGCTTCGGCCTTAGCGGCTTTGGCACTCTCAAGAGACAAGGCAAGCTCGGACTCTCGAGTCTTTGAGTCACGAGAGCCTGGAGCTCTTACCGCACCTCCGCCACCCGCGCCTCCTTCTTCTCTCGCTCGGTGCGCTCCGCGGCCGCACTGTTTTCAGCCTTGGACACCGCTTCCTTCAGGGTCGCCACCTCGTTCGTGGCCCCTGCAATACTCACGTTATTCCTGTCATTTTTTGCAACCAAATCCTTTTCTATAAGGTATTACTTTAATAAGGTATTACTTACCTTCCTTGTCCTCGAGCTGCTTCTTGGCAAGGCCGAGCTCGTTCTCGGACCGCTCGAGGTAATGCTTCAATGCATTAACCTCCGCAGTCAGTGCGGTAGAGGTCAGCAGCGCAGCCTGCATTCCCGTATTGACATATTTATGTTAGACTCCTGTGTATATCTTTTTAGATCCTCAGCTCGGCTTTTCTTTCCGAACACCGAACTAAGCATCAGGGGCTACTGTCTATGCGGTAATATTCTTACATATCTGCAAAACTTACCTCAAAGCCTGTTAGAAGGCTAGTACAGGCTTCAGTCAGCTCGCTCTTGGCGGACTGAACTTTCTGGATCACCGCACTCACGATAGTGCGATGCTCCTCATTGATGGAGGCGCCGTTAAGCGCCTCCAGCAAATTGACCGGCGCCTCCGGTTGCACGGAGGTCACCGGTGTCGCAGTCTCGCCCTTCTTACGAAGGGGCCGCCTGCAGGACTCCGGACCACTGAAGGTTCTGGTACTGAGTCCGGCACAGGGCCGGACTTAGAACCCTCTGGGGTTTTGCCCCCTTTGTGCCCGGAGTCCGAGAGGTCGCCTTGCGGCGCCTCCAGGACCACCTCCTCCTGGATGGGCCTCTTTTGGGACCCCACCTCGGCGTCATCAGCAGCGTGAGGAGAGGAGGCGGCCAGAATTGAAGTGCTATTCACGTCCGACGGAGCCAGGGAGCCGCTCGTTGAAAGGTGAAGCCCGTCCTTGGGCGGGCTGCAGGGTTGTGTTCGGCGTTAGAAGACACTATGCGACAGATGAAAAATCATGAATTATTCTGGTATCCAGACACTTACAATGTCGCCAGGGGCTTAGCCCTCGGTAGCCACTCCTCTTCGCCGTCATCGGCGTTGGTGGAGTAGTCCGGAGGAAGGGTCCTTCCCTTCTTGGACCCTGCAGCCTCCCCAGTTGGGGAGGCCTTCCTTTTCTTCTCTCCCCCCGCTGGGGGAGAAGCCTCTTTTTTTCTCCTCCTCGTATTCGCGGGAGGAGTCCACCTCGGAGCCAGCAGCCCCGTTAATTGGGCGTCCGCTGGGTCTTCTGGCAAGGGAGCCGGACAGTTAACCTGCCCGGACGTCTTTTGCCAGGCCTATCAAAGGTAAAGGGAGTTTAGATCCCGCATAGAGTCAAACTATGGAAAATAAGCGTCCTGTAAAGGGTAAAATAGCTTACCTCGCCGGCTTGACGCTGCGAGCTGAATCCGCGATCTTCGGTAGCGGATGCGGCAGCCTCGGCGCCCTTGAACAGCACCTTCCAGGCATCTTCGTACGTAGTGTCGAAGAGCCTGCTCAAGGTTTGGTGTTGTGCCGGATCAAACTCCCACAAATTAAAGGCCCGTGTTTGGCACGGGAGGATCCGGCGGATGAGCATGACCTGGACTACGTTCACGAGCTTGAGCTTCTTGTTCACCAAGGTTTGGACGCAGGATTGGAGTCCGGTCAGCTCCTCCGAATCACCCCATGATACGCCCTTCTCTTTTCAAGAGGTGAGCCGTGTAGGGAAGCCAGATCGGAATTCGGGGGCCGCTACCCATTTAGGGTCATGCGGCTCGGTGATGTAGAACCACCCCGATTGCCACCCCTTTATGGTCTCCACAAAGGAGCCCTCGAGCCATAGGACGTTGGGCATCTTGCCCACCATGGCACCTCCGCACTCCGCTTGGCGCCCGCCCACTACCTTCGGCTTGACATTGAAGGTCTTCATGTTGGAAATATGACCTAGAGGCAATAATAAAAGTATTATTATATTTCCTTGTTCATGATAATTGTATTTTATTCATGCTATAACTGTATTATCCGGAAATCGTAATACACGTGTGAATACATAGACCACAATATGTCCCTAGTGAGCCTCTAGTTGACTAGCTCGTTGTGATCAACAGATAGTCATGGTTTCCTGGCTATGGACATTGGATGTCGTTGATAACGGGATCACATCATTAGGAGAATGATGTGATGGACAAGACCCAATCCTAAGCATAGCACAAAGATCGTGTAGTTCGTTTGCTAGAGCTTTTCCAATGTCAAGTATCTCTTCCTTAGACCATGAGATCGTGTAACTCTCGGATACCGTAGGAGTGCTTTGGGTGTATCAAACGTCACAACGTAACTGGGTGACTATAAAGGTGCACTACAGGTATCTCCGAAAGTGTCTGTTGGGTTGACACGGATCGAGACTGGGATTTGTCACTCCGTATGACGGAGAGGTATCTCTGGGCCCACTCGGTAATGCATCATCATATTGAGCTCAAAGTGACCAAGTGGTTGGTCACGGGATCATGCATTACGGTACGAGTAAAGTGACTTGCCGGTAACGAGACTGAACAAGGTATTGGGATACCGACGATCGAGTCTCGGGCAAGTAACGTACCGATTGACAAAGGGAATTGTATACAGGGTTTGATCGAATCCTCGACATCATGGTTCAACCGATGAAATCATCATGGAACATGTGGGAGCCAACATGGGTATCCAGATCCCGCTGTTGGTTATTGACCGGAGAGTCATCTCGGTCATGTCTGCGTGTCTCCCGAACCCGTAGGGTCTACACACTTAAGGTTCGGTGACGCTAGGATTGTATGAATATGAGTATGCAGCATACCGAATGTTGTTCGGAGTCCCGGATGAGATCCCGGACGTCATGAGAAGTTTCGGAATGGTCCGGAGGTAAAGAATTATATATAGGAAGTGGTATTTCGGCCATCGGGAAAGTTTCGGGGTCACCCGGTAATGTACCGGGACCACCGGACGGGTCCCGGGGGTCCACCGGGTGGGGCCACCCATCCCGGAGGGCCCCATGGGCCGAAGTGGGAGGGGAACCAGCCCATAGTGGGCTGGTGCGCCCCCCTAGGCCCACCCCCTGCGCCTAGGGTTGAAACTCTAGGGTGGGGGGCGCACCACATGGCTTGGGGGGCAAGTCCCCCCCCCCCCTGGCCGCTGCCCCCTTGGGAGATTGGATCTCCCAGGGCCGGCGCCCCCCCTGGGGGCCTATATAAAGGAGGGCAAGGGGGAGGGCAGCCTCACCCTGTGCATTGGCGCCTCCCTCCCCCTGCTACACCTCGTCCTCCTCCCGTAGTCGCTTGGCGAAGCCCTGCTGGAGTTCTGCTGCATCCACCACCACACCATCGTGCTGTTGGATCATCATCAACCTCTCCTTCCCCCTTGCTGGATCAAGAAGGAGGAGACATCTCCCATCCCGTACGTGTGTTGAACGCGGAGGTGCTGTCCGTTCAGCACTTGGTCATCGTTGATCCGAATCACGACGAGTACGACTCCATCATCACCCTTCCCGTGAACGCTTCTGCACCCGATCTACAAGTGGTATGTAGATGCAAACTCACTCCCTTGACTCGTTGCGTAGATGAACTCATAGATGGATCTTGGTGAAACCGTAGGAAATTTTTTAATTTTCTGCAACGTTCCCCAACAGTGGCATCATGAGCCAGGTCTATGCGTAGTTCTCTATTGCAAGAGTAGAACACAATTTTTTTGTGGGCGTGGATCTTGTCAACTTGCTTGACACTACTAGTCTTTTCTTGCTTCAGCGGTATTGTGGGATGAAGCGGCCCGGACCAACCTTACACGTACGCTTACGTGAGACCGGTTCCACTGACAGACATGCACTAGTTGCATAAGGTGGCTGGCGGGTGTCTGTCTCTCCCACTTTAGTTGAAGCGGATTCGATGAAAAGGGTCCTTATTAAGGGTAAATAGAAGTTGACAAAATCACATTGTGGTTATTCGTAGGTAAGAAAACGTTCTTGCTAGAACCCAATTGCAGCCACGTAAAAGATGCAACAATAATTAGAGGACGTCTAACTTGTTTTTGCAGCGATTGTTCATGTGACATGATATGGCCAGAAGTTGTGATGAATGATGATTGATATATTGTGATGTATGAGATCATGTTCTTGTAATAGGATTCACGACTTGCATGTCGATGAGTATGACAACCGGCAGGAGCCATAGGAGTTGTCTTTATTTTTGTATGACCTGCGTGTCATTGAAGAACGCCATGTAAATTACTTTACTTTATTTCTAAACGCGTTAGCCATAGAAGTAGAAGTAGTCGTTGGCATGACAACTTCATGAAGACACGATGATGGAGATCATGATGATGGAGATCATGGTGTCATGCCGGTGACAAGATGATCATGGAGCCCCGAAGATGGAGATCAATGGAGCTATATGATATTGGCCATATCATGTCACTACTATATAATTGCATGTGATGTTTATTATGATTATGCATCTTGTTTACTTAGAATGACGGTAGTAAATAAGATGATCCCTTCCAACAATTTCAAGAAGTGTTCTCCCCTAACTGTGCACCGTTGCTACAGTTCGTCGTTTCGAAGCACCACTTGATGATCAGGTGTGATAGATCCTTACGTTCACATACAACGGTTAGGGTTAACTTGACGAGCCTAGCATGTACAGACATGGCCTCAGAACACGGAGACCGAAAGGTCGAACACGAGTCATATGGAAGATACGATCAACATGAAGATGTTCACCGACGATGACTAGTCCGTCTCACGTGATGATCGGACACGGCCTAGTCGACTCGGATCGTGTAACACTTACATGACTAGAGGGATGTCTAATCTGAGTGGGAGTTCATTGTAATAATTTGATTAGATGAACTTAATTATCATGAACTTAGTCTAAAACCTTTGCAAATATGTCTTGTAGATCAAATGGCCAACGCTCATGTCAACATGAACTTCAACGCGTTCCTAGAGAAAACCAAGCTGAAAGATGATGGCAGCAACTATACGGACTGGGTCCGGAACCTGAGGATCATCCTCATAGCTGCCAGGAAACAATATGTCCTAGAAGGACCGCTAGGTGACGCTCCCGTCCCAGAGAACCAAGACATTATGAACGCTTGGCAGTCTCGTGCTGATGATTACTCCCTCGTTCAGTGCAGCATGCTTTACAGCTTAGAACTGGGGCTCCAAAAGCGTTTTGAGCATCACGGAGCATATGAGATGTTCGAAGAGCTGAAACTAGTTTTCCAAGCTCATGCCCGGGTCGAGAGATATGATGTCTCCGACAAGTTCTATAGTTGTAAGATGGAGGAAAACAGTTCTGTCAGTGAGCACATACTCAAAATGTCTGGGTTGCACAACCGCCTGACTCAGCTGAAGATTAACCTCCCTGATGAGGCAGTCATTGACAGAATCCTCCAGTCGCTCCCACCAAGCTACAAGAGCTTTGTGATGAACTACAATATGCAGGGGATGGTGAAGACCATTCCTGATGTATTTTCAATGCTGAAGTCAGCAGAGGCTGAAATCAAGAAAGAACATCAAGTCTTGATGGTCAATAAGACCACTAAGTTCAAGAAGGGCAAGGGCAAGAAGAACTTCAAGAAGGACGGCAAGGATGTTGCCACGCCCGGTAAGCCAGTTACCGGGAAGAAGTCAAAGAATGGACCCAAGCCTGAGACTGAGTGCTTTTATTGCAAGGGGAAGGATCACTGGAAGCGGAACAGCCCCAAATACTTAGCGGATAAGAAGGCCGGCAACACCAAAGGTATATTTGATATACATGTAATTGATGTGTACCTTACCAGTACTCATAGTAACTCCTGGGTATTTGATACCGGTGCCATTGCTCATATTTGTAACTCACAGCAGGAGCTGCGGAATAAATGGAGACTGGCAAAGGACGAGGTGACGATGCGCGTCGGGAATGGTTCCAGGGTCGATGTGATCGACGTCGGCACGCTACCTCTACATTTACCTACGGGATTAGTTTTGAACCTTAATAATTGTTATTTGGTGCCAAGTTTGAGCATGAACATTGTATCTGGATCTCGTTTGATGCGAGATGGCTACTCATTTAAATCCGAGAATAATGGTCATTCTATTTATATGAGAGATATGTTTTATGGTCATGCTCCGATGGTCATTGGTTTATTCTTAATGAATCTCGAGCGTAGTATTACACATATTCATAGTGTGAATGCCAAAAGATGTAAAGTTGATAACGATAGTCCCACATACTTGTGGCACTGCCGCCTTGGTCACATTGGTGTCAAGCGCATGAAGAAGCTCCAAGCTGATGGACTTTTAGAGTCTCTCGATTATGAATCATTTGACACATGCGAACCATGCCTCATGGGCAAAATGACCAAGACTCCGTTCTCCGGAACAATGGAGCGAGCAACCAACTTGTTGGAAATCATACATACCGATGTGTGCGGTCCAATGAGCGTTGAGGCTCGCGGAGGATATCGTTATGTTCTCACTCTATCTGATGACTTGAGTAGATATGGGTATGTCTACTTGATGAAACACAAGTCTGAGACCTTTGAAAAGTTCAAGGAATTTCAGAATGAGGTAGAGAATCAACGTGACCGAAAGATAAAGTTCCTACGATCAGATCGTGGAGGAGAATACTTAAGTCACGAATTTGGTACACACTTAAGGAAATGTGGAATCGTTTCACAACTCATGCCGCCTGGAACACCTCAGCGTAACGGTGTGTCCGAACGTCATAATCGCACTCTATTAGATATGGTGCGGTCTATGATGTCTCTTACCAATTTACCGCTATCATTTTGGGGATACGCTCTAGAGACAGCTACATTCACTTTAAATAGGGCACCGTCTAAATCCGTTGAGACGACACCGTATGAATTATGGTTTGGGAAGAAACCTAAGCTGTCGTTTCTAAAAGATTGGGGATGCGATGCTTATGTCAAGAAACTTCAACCTGAAAAGCTCGAACTCAAGTCGGAAAAATGCGTCTTCATAGGATACCCTAAGGAAACCATTGGGTACACCTTCTACTTAAGATCCGAGGGCAAGATCTTTGTTGCCAAGAACGGATGCTTTCTGGAAAAAGAGTTTCTCTCGAAAGAAGTAAGTGGGAGGAAAGAAGAACTCGATGAAGTACTACCTCTCGAACGGGAAAGTGGTGCAGCACAGGAAAATGTTCCTGTGATGCCTACACCAACTGAAGAGGAAAATAATGATGATGATCAAGGTACTTCGGATCAAGTTGCTACTGAACTTCGTAGGTCCACAAGGACACGTTCCGCACCAGAGTGGTACGGCAACCCTGTCCTGGAAATCATGTTGTTAGACAACGGTGAACCTTCGAACTATGAAGAAGCGATGGCGGGCCCAGATTCCAACAAATGGCTTGAAGCCATGAAATCCGAGATAGAACCCATGTATGAAAACAAAGTATGGACTTTGACAGACTTGCCCGATGATCGGCGAGCGATAGAAAACAAATGGATTTTTAAGAAGAAGACGGACGCGGATGGTAATGTTACCATCTATAAAGCTCGACTTGTCGCTAAGGGCTATCGACAAGTTCAAGGGATTGACTACGACGAGACATTCTCTCCCGTAGCGAAGCTGAAGTCCGTCCGAATCATGTTAGCAATTGCCGCATACTATGATTATGAGATATGGCAGATGGACGTCAAAACGGCATTCCTTAACGGACATCTTAAGGAAGAGCTGTATATGATGCAGCCGGAAGGTTTTGTCGATCCTAAGAACGCTAACAAAGTATGCAAGCTCCAGCGATCCATTTATGGACTGGTGCAAGCATCTCGGAGTTGGAACATTCGCTTTGATGAGATGATCAAAGCGTTTGGGTTTATGCAGACTTATGGAGAAGCCTGCGTTTACAAGAAAGTGAGTGGGAGCTCTGTAGCATTTCTCATATTTTATGTAGATAACATACTCCTGATGGGAAATGATATAGAACTTCTGGACAACATTAAGGCCTACTTGAATAAGTGTTTTTCAATGAACGACCTTGGAGAAGCTGCTTATATATTAGGCATCAAGATCTATAGAGATAGATCGAGACGCCTCATAGGTCTTTCACAAAGCACATACCTTGATAAGATTTTGAAGAAGTTCAAAATGGATCAGTCCAAGAAGGGGTTCTTGCCTATGTTGCAAGGTGTGAGATTGAGCTCGGCTCAGTCACCGACCACGGCAAAAGATAAAGAAGAGATGAGTGTCATCCCCTATGCTTCAGCCATAGGATCTATTATGTATGCCAAGCTGTGTACCAGACCTGATGTAAACCTTGCCGTAAGTTTGGTAGCAAGGTACCAAAGTAATCCCGGCAAGGAACACTAGACAGCGGTCAAGAATATCCTGAAGTACCTGAAAAGTACAAAGGACATGTTTCTCGATTATGGAGGTGACGAAGAGCTCGTCGTGAAGGGTTACATCGACGCTAGCTTCGACACACATCTGGACGACTCTAAGTCACAAACCGGATACGTGTATATGTTGAATGGTGGAGCAGTAAGCTGGTGCAGCTGCAAGCAGAGCGTCGTGGCGGGATCTACATGTGAAGCGGAATACATGGCAGCCTCGGAGGCAGCGCATGAAGCAATTTGGGTGAAGGAGTTCATCACCGACCTAGGAGTCATACCCAATGCGTCGGGGCCGATCAAACTCTTTTGTGACAACACTGGAGCTATTGCCCTTGCCAAGGAGCCCAGGTTTCACAAGAAGACCAGGCACATCAAGAGTCGTTTCAACTCCATCCGTGAAAATGTTCAAGATGGAGACATAGATATTTGCAAAGTACATACGGATCTGAATGTCGCAGATCCGTTGACTAAACCTCTCTCGCGAGCAAAACATGATCAACACCAGAACTCTATGGGTGTTCGATTCATCACAATGTAACTAGATTATTGACTCTAGTGCAAGTGGGAGACTGTTGGAAATATGCCCTAGAGGCAATAATAAAAGTATTATTACATTTCCTTGTTCATGATAATTGACTTTTATTCATGCTATAATTGTATTATCCGGAAATCGTAATACACGTGTGAATACATAGACCACAATATGTCCCTAGTGAGCCTCTAGTTGACTAGCTCGTTGTGATCAACAGATAGTCATGGTTTCCTGGCTATGGACATTGGATGTCGTTGATAACGGGATCACATCATTAGGAGAATGATGTGATGGACAAGACCCAATCCTAAGCATAGCATAAAGATCGTGTAGTTCGTTTGCTAGAGCTTTTCCAATGTCAAGTATCTCTTCCTTAGACCATGAGATCGTGTAACTCCTGGATACCGTAGGAGTGCTTTGGGTGTATCAAACGTCACAACATAACTGGGTGACTATAAAGGTGCACTACAGGTATCTCCGAAAGTGTCTGTTGGGTTGACATGGATCGAGACTGGGATTTGTCACTCCGTATGACGGAGAGGTATCTCTGGGCCCACTCTGTAATGCATCATCATATTGAGCTCAAAGTGACCAAGTGGTTGGTCACGGGATCATGCATTACGGTACGAGTAAAGTGACTTGCGGGTAACGAGATTGAACAAGGTATTGGGATACCGACGATCGAGTCTCAGGCAAGTAACGTACCGATTGACAAAGGGAATTCTATACAGGGTTTGATCGAATCCTCGACATCGTGGTTCAAACGATGAAATCATTGTGGAACATGTGGGAGCCAACATGGGTATCCAGATGCCGATGTTGGTTATTGACCCGAGGGTCGTCTCGGTCATGTCTGCGTGTCTCCCGAACCCGTAGGGTCTACACACTTAAGGTTCGGTGACGCTAGGGTTGTATGAATATGAGTATGCAGCATACCGAATGTTGTTCGGAGTCCCAGATGAGATCCCGCACGTCACGAGGAGTTTCGGAATGGTCCGGAGGTAAAGAATTATATATAGGAAGTGGTATTTCGGCCATCGGGAAAGTTTTGGGGTCACCCGGTAATGTACCGGGACCACCGGAAGGGTCCCGGGGGTCCACCGGGTGGGGCCACCCATCCCGGAGGGCCCCATGGGCTGAAGTGGGAGGGGAACCAGCCCATAGTGGGCTGGTGCACCCCCCTAGGCCCACCCCCTGCGCCTAGGGTTGAAACCCTAGGGTGGGGGGGGGGGGGCGCACCACATGCGTTGGGGGGCATGTCCCCCCCCCCCCCCCCCCCGGCCGCCGCCCCCTTGGGAGATTGGATCTCCCAGGGACGGTGCCCCCCCTGGGGGCCTATATAAAGGAGGGAAAGGGGGAGGGCAGCCGCACCCTGTGCATTGGCGCCTCCCTCCCCCTGCTACACCTTGTCCTCCTCCCGTAGTCGCTTGGCGAAGCCCTGCTGGAGTTCTGCTGCATCCACCACCACACCGTCGTGCTGCTGGATCATCATCAACCTCTCCTTCCCCCTTGCTGGATCAATAAGGAGGAGACGTCTCCCGTCCCGTACGTGTGTTGAACGCGGAGGTGCTGTCCGTTCAGCACTTGGTCATCGGTGATCCGAATCACAACGAGTATGACTCCATCATCACCCTTCCCGTGAATGCTTCCGCACCCGATCTACAAGTTGTATGTAGATGCAAACTCACTCCCTTGACTCGTTGCTTAGATGAACTCATAGATGGATCTTGGTGAAACCGTCGGAAAATTTTTAATTTTCTGCAATGTTCCCCAACACTTCAGCCATAAGTCGAAGTGGGGCTGGATGCAGAGGAAGGCCTCGCACACGACGATGAATGCCGAGATGTTGAGGATGAAATTCGGGGCCAGATCGTGGAAATCTAGGCCATAGTAGAACATGAGCCCCCAGACAAATGGGTGAAGTGGAAAACCTAGTCCGCGGAGGAAGTGGGTGAGGAACACCACCCTCTCATGGGGCCTGGGAGTGGGGATGAGCTGCCCCTTGTCGGGGAGTCGATGCACGATGTCGCTGGACAAGTATCCGGCCTTTCGCAACCTTTTGATGTGCCCCTCCGTGACGGAGGAGGCCATCCACTTGCCTCCCGCTCCGGACATGGCTGGGGGGAGGTTGAGGCAAGATGTGCTGACTTGGGCGCTGGAGCTCGATTGCGCGGAAATGGATAAGCAAAGGAGGAAGAAGGTGTAGGTAAAGAGGTGGATCCTTATCCCCTTATATGGACGGACGAAACTATGCGTCCCCACCAGCCTGGTAAAACTCGCTTATCTCCCAAGCGTCGTAATCAATGGCGCGGTTGGGTTACCCACGCCCGTATTGATGAGAATCCCAGGATAAGGGGACACGATCTCTGCTTTGACAAGACGTGCCAAGGAAACCGCCTCGCTAAACATGCTAAGGTGGCGCAGTAAAAACGATTCGAATAAAGGCTTGGCCGTGGTGTGATGTCATGCCATGAAATGCATCAGCAGATTAAATATGTGTAAATATTATTCTCTCTACGGTGGTATGTGGAACTTATTTTGCAGAGCCGGACACTATCCTTGTGTTCAAAATCTTCTATGAAGTATTCGGAGGAGGAACCCGCCTTGCAATGCCGAAGACAATATGCGCGCCGGACTCGTCGTCATTGAAGCCTGGTTCAGGGGCTACTGAGGGAGTCCTGGATTAGGGGGTGTCCAGATAGCCGAACTATCATCTTCGGTCGGACTCCTGGACTATGAAGATACAAGACTGAAGACTTCGTCCCGTGTCCGGATGGGACTATCCTTGGCGTGGAGTACGGATATGTAGATCTCGTGGTAGATCTACTCTTGTACTACCCATATCATCAATATTAATCAAGCAGGAGTAGGGTTTTACCTCCACCAAGAGGGCCCGAACCTGGGTAAAAACATTGTGTCCCTTGTCTCCTGTTACCATCCGTCTAGACGCACAGTTCGGAACCCCCTACCCGAGATCCGCCAGTTTTGACACTGACACATGTGCATTTAGTTCTCTTCATTGCTATTGCCATCTCCTCATCTCTATTTGTTGCGATGTTGACTTTTCTTCATATATTTTTAAAAATGTAGATAAAATATTTAGAAACATTTTTATATGATTTCTAATTTCCATCTAGTTGCTAAAGTAAGTTTTTCTTAAAAAAAACTATATGTTACCCCTCTTCTTTTTTTCCTGTAAAGCATCATCTTGTGTTGGCTTACATCTAGTTAACCTGTGACCTTGTTTCCCACATCCAGAACAAGTCATTTTTGGTTTGACTAGAATTTCCTCAACTATGGTTTTTTGCCTTCTTGTTTTCTTCATTCGGCGTTTAGGTTTTGTGTACACTGGATCCTTTAGCATGTTTTCCTCGACTGTCACAGATGCTATTTCTGAGGAACAACTTTTTGATTCTTCAGCTTCTGGCAAGGAAGGTATGGAAAAAATTAATTTCTCTAAATTGGTTATCTGCTCACTGAGAACTTTCCTCCTTGCAGGATTTTTTGATGCTTGAGAAGCTAACTCAGTGAGCCTTCTTGAAAATGAAAAAAATGCCATCTGCTCATCCAAATCTTCCAGGTTTGTGACTTGTTCACTTACTTGTTCTGATTTCTTTTCTTTAGGTCTCCCTCTATCAATGAAATATGTTTCTGCTACCTCATCAATGTTCAATGCTTGCATGACTTTGAGTGCATGGCAACATAGTATGTCATCCTTTTTAAATTTTCCACATATGCATGTGAAAGTTTCAGAGTCTCTGTCCACCATGACTATGAAAGTTCTGGGGCTATAGTCAAATAGTGCTTGAGTTGGTGATTTGAACACCTCATACTGCTTGTTTCTTTCAACTTCAACCATATGAAACTTAGTTGAATTCACTAACTCTTGTTGAAATTTGTAGAAAATGCCTCTGTTGTACAATCTTGATGCCTGCTTTTCCAATGCCTAGTCACTCCACATTGTTGGAGAAGTTCTTCTTGTTATAGAATCATTTTCTTTTATTTTTTCTTCAATACTTCGTGATATTCGATCATACTCTGTCATGAAAGCAATCACACTGGTAGTTGAACCCACATTTTCTTTGAATATAGCATTCGCCCCTTCACTTCTCGTTGTCATCGATAAATGGATAAAAGTGATTCTTGAAGTAGGCCGGTACGAATCTCTTCCTGTTCTTCCACATAATTGCAAAATACTTGATATGCTCAACATTGTGCTCCTATATCATTTCTAGCCATAGTTGCTCAAATTCTTCCACTGTTTGGGAGTTTAGGATTATGTCATGAAATTGAGAATTCAACTGTTGGTTCTTTCCAAATGTCCTTCTAGCTTTGTTTTGAGCTTTCGTGAGAATGTGGAACAAACAGTTCCTATGCTTGCAATTTGGAAAGCATTTAGGTACTGCTTTTTTCATAGCTGCATCTTGATCTGTTATGACAGATTTAGGACTTTTCCCTCCCATGCATTTCAGAAATGTGTTGAACAGTCACTCAAATGTCTCCTTCTTCTCATCCTGAATGAATCCACATGCAAATAAGCAGTTGTCTCCATGACCATTTACTCCAACAAATGGAGCAAATTTCAGATTGTATTTGTTGGTCTTGTAGATTGTGTCGAAATTGAGTGGGTCACCATACTGTTGATAGTTCCTTATTCCACTGCCATCTGCCCAAAATATATGCATCACATTTTTATTTGGATCCATTTTGAATGAGTAGAAAAACAATGGATCTTCTGACTTTTTTGTTCAAAAAATGATACCACTTGCATCATATCATTTAGTCCATTGTCTCTTCTCATTTTTGTACCCATGTTACTAATCTTTTTTGGTGTGAAAGGTGATACGTCCATTTTGCATCATGCTTTTATGAAAATATTTATTGCATTATGGGCTGTTATTTCACGTTATGTCACAATACTTATGGCTATTCTCTTTTATTTTACAAGGTTTACATAAAGAGGGACAATGCCGGCAGCTGGAATTCTGGGCTGGAAAAGGAGCAAATATTGGAGGCCTATTCTGCGCAACTCCAAAAGACCTGAAACTCCATGGAATATCTTAAAATAAATAAATAAAAATCGTCGCCAAAGATGAAGGCCAGGGGGCCC
This sequence comes from Triticum timopheevii, assembly GCA_963921465.1. Taxonomy (NCBI): domain Eukaryota; kingdom Viridiplantae; phylum Streptophyta; class Magnoliopsida; order Poales; family Poaceae; genus Triticum; species Triticum timopheevii. Next base: position 109,073,053 of record OY997264.1, read on the forward strand.
ACACCCTGCTCACGAGGGTGGGGGCGCCCCCCCCCCCCGGCACGCCCCCTACCTCGTGGGCCCCCTGGTGGCTCTCCGATGCCCATCTTCTCCTATATGAAGTCTTTCGATGAGAAAAAAATAGAAGGCAACCTTTCGGGATGAGACTCCGCCGCCACGAGGCGGAACCTTGGCGGAATCAATCTAGGACTCCGGCAGAGCTGTTCTGCCGGGGACACTTCCCTCCGGGAGGGGGAAATCATCACCATCGTCATCACCAACGCTCCTATCATCGGGAGAGAGCAATCTCCATCAACATTTTCACCAGCACCATCTCATCTCCAAACCCTAGTTCATCTCTTGTATCCAATTCTTGTCTCCAAGTCCGGGATTGGTGCTAGTAGGTTGCTAGTAGTGTTGATTACTCCTTGTAGTTGATGCTAGTTGGTTTATTTGGTGGAAGATCATATGTTCAGATCCTTTATGCACATTATTACCCCTCTGATTATGAACATGAATATTCTTTGTGAGTAGTTACGTTTGTTCCTGAGGACAAGGGAGAAGTCTTGCTATCAGTAGTCATGTGAATTTGGTATCCGTTCGATATTTTGATAAGATGTATGTTGTCTAACCTCTAGTGGTGTTATGTGAACGTCGACTACATAACGATTCACCATTATTTGGGCCTAGAGGAAGGCATTGGGAAGTAATAAGTAGATGATGGGTTGCTAGAGTGACAGAAGCTTAAACCCTAGTTTATGCGTTGCTTCATAAGGGGCTGATTTGGATCCATATGTTTCATGTTATGGTTAGGTTTACCTTAATACTTTTGGTGTAGTTGCGGATGCTTGCAATAGAGGTTAATCATAAGTGGGAGGCTTGTTCAAGTAAGAACAGCACCCAAGCACCGGTCCACCCGCATATCAAATTATCAAAGTACCGAACGCGAATCATATGAGTGTGATGAAAACTAGCTTGACGATATTCCCATGTGTCCTCGGGAGCGCTTGTCCTATTATAAGAGTTTGTCCAGGCTTGTCCTTTGCTACAAGAAGGATTGGGCCACCTTGCTTCACTTTATTTACTTTTGTTACTTATTGCTCGTTACAATTTATCTTATCACAAAACTATCTGTTGCCACTTATTTCAGTACTTGCAGAGAATACCTTGCTGAAAACCGCTTATCATTTCCTTCTGCTCCTCGTTGGGTTCGACACTCTTACTTATCGAAAGAACTGTGATAGATCCCCTATACTTGTGGGTCATCAAGACTCTTTTCTGGCGCCGTTGCCGGGGAGCGAAGCGCCTTTGGTAGGTGGAATTTGGTAAGGAAAAATTTATATAGTGTGCTGAAATTTTCTGTCACTTGTTACTATGGAAAGTAATTGTCTGAGGGGCTTGTTCGGGGTATCTTCACCCCGTCCAGTAGAGCAAAGAGTTGCTACTCAACCTACTCGACCTACTGAACCTATTGAAAATGAAACTCCTTTTGAGATTCCTTCGGGTATGATGGAAAAACTGCTAGCTAACACTTTTACAGGAGATGGAACAAAGCATCCTGATGAACATCTACGCTATGTGGATGATGTTTGTGGACTATTTAAGCTTGCAGGTATACCCGATGATGTTGTTAAGAAGAAGGCCTTCCCTTATCTTTGGAGGGAGACGCATTGACACGGTATAGGCTATGTGATGATATGAGATCATGGAACTATAAAAGATTGAAATTGGAATTTCATCAAAAGTATTACCCTATGCATCTTGTTCATCGTGATCGCAATTATATATATAATTTTTGGCCTCGCGAAGGAGAAAGCATCGCTCAAGCTTGGGGGAGGCTTAAATCAATGTTATATTCATGCCCCAATCATGAGCTCACAAGAGAAGTGATTATGCAAAGTTTTTATGCCCGGCTTTCTGATAACAATCGCACCATGCTCGATACTTCTTGTGCTGGCTCTTTTATGATGAAGACTATTGAATTCAGATGGAATTTATTGGATAGAATTAAACGCAACTCTGAAGATTGGGACCTCGATGAAGGTAAGGAGTCAGGTATGATACCTAAGTTTGATTGTGTTAAATCTTTTATGGATACCAATATTTTTCGTAAGTTTAGCACTAAATATGGACTTGACTCTGAGATAATAACTTCTTTCTGTGAATATTTTGCTACTTATGTTGATCTCCCCAAGGAGAAGTGGTTTAAATATCATCCTCCCATAGAAGTAAAAGTAGCTGCACCTATTAAAGTTGAAGAAAAAATTGTCACTTATAATGATCCTATTGTTCCCACTTCTTATGTTGAGAAACCACCTTTCCCTCTTAGAATGAAGGATCATGCTAAAGCTTCAACTGTTGTCCGTAAAAGCAATATTAGAACTTATACACCTCCTGAGCAAGTCAAAGTAGAACCCAATATTGCTATTGTTAAAGATCTCTTGTCTGATAATATTGATGGGCATGTTATTCAATTCCGGGGTGAAACTGCTAGAATTGCTAAACCTTGTGATAGAGATAAACATAGAACTGTGGTAGGCGTGCCTGTTATTTCTATTAAAATAGGAGATCATTGTTATCATGGCTTGTGTGAAATGGGTGCTAGTTCTAGTGTTATACCCATTGACTTATACAAAGAAATTATGCATGATATTGCACCTGCTGAGTTAGAAGATATTGATGTTACAATTAAACTTGCCAATTGAGATAGTATATCTGCAATGGGAATTGTTAGAGATGTTGAAGTCTTGTGTGGAAAAACCAAATACCCCGCTGATTTTATTGTTCTTGGTTCTCCACAAGATAGCTTTTGTCCCATTATATTTGGTAGACCCTTCTTGAATACTGTTAATGCTACGATAGACTGCAAAAAGAATTTTGTTACTGTTGGCTTGGATGATATGGTTCATGAGTTTAATTTCTCTAAATTTAGTAAACAACATCGTGCGGAAGAATTGCCTAGTAAAGATGAGATTATTGGTCTTTCTTCTATTGTTGTACCTCCTAGTGATCCTTTAGAACACTATTTGGTACACCATGAAAATGATATGTTCATGAATGAAAGAAGGGAAATAGATGAAGTATTCTTTAAACAGGAACCTATTCTGCAACACAATTTGCCTGTTGAAATCCTAGGGGATCCTCCTCCACCCAAGGGTGATCCAGTGTTTGAGCTTAAACCGCTGCCTGATAATCTTAAATGTGCTTATCTTGATGAAAATAAAATATATCATGTTATTATTAGTGCTAACCTTTCAGAGCATGAAGAAGAAAGATTATTGAAAACTCTGACGAAGCACCATGCTGCTATTGGATATACTCTCGATGATCTTAAGGGCATCAGTCCCACTCTATGTCAACATAAAATAAATTTGGAAGCGGATGCCAAACCAGTTAGTGATCCTCAATGACGTTTGAATCCTAAAATGAAAGAAGTGGTAAGAAAAGAAATACTCAAGCTTCTGGAGGCAGATATAATTTATCACGTTGCTGATAGTCAGTGGGTAAGTCCTGTCCATTGTGTCCCTAAGAAGGGAGGTATTACTGTTGTCCCTAATGATAAATATGAATTGATTCCGCAAAGAATCATCACAGGTTATAGGATGGTAATTGATTTCCGCAAATTAAATAAGGCCACTAAGAAAGATCATTACCCCTTACCTTTTATTGATCAAATGCTAGAAAGATTATGCAACCTTCCACACTATTGCTTTCTAGATGGTTATTCCGGTTTTTCTCAAATACCTATGTCGGCTAAAGATCAATCAAAGACTACTTTTACATGCCCTTTTGGTACTTTTGCTTATAGACGTATGCCTTTCGGTTTATGTAATGCACCTGCTACCTTTCAAAGATGCATGATGGCTATATTCTCTGACTTCTGCAAGAAAATTTGTGAGGTTTTCATGGATGACTTTTCTGTCTATGGTTCCTCTTTTGATGATTGCTTGAGCAATCTTGCTCGAGTTTTGCAGAGATGTGAAGAAACTAATCTTGTCTTGAATTGGGAAAAGTGCCACTTTATGGTTAATGAAGGTATTGTCTTGGGGTACAAAGTTTCTGAAAGAGGTATTGAAGTTGATAAAGCCAAGGTTGATGCTATTGAAAAGATGCCATGTCCCAAGGACATCAAAGGTATAAGAAGTTTCCTTGGTCACGCCGGATTTTATAGGAGGTTCATTAAGGACTTCTCAAAAATCTCTCGGCCTCTGACTAATTTATTACAAAAAGATGTACCATTTGGCTTTGATGATGATTGTGTAGAAGCATTTGAAATACTTAAGAAAGCATTAGTTTCTGCACCTGTTGTTCAGCCACCTGATTGGAATTTACCTTTTGAAATTATGTGTGATGCTAGTGATTATGCTGTAGGTGCTGTTCTAGGGCAAAGAGTTGATAAGAAATTAAATGTTATCCATTATGCTAGTAAGACTCTAGACAGTGCTCAAAGAAATTATGCTACTACCGAAAAGGAACTTTTAGCAGATGAGTTTGCTTGTGATAAGTTTAGACCTTATATTGTTGATTCTAAAGTAACTATTCACACTGATCATGTTGCTATTAAATATCTTATGGAAAAGAAAGATGCAAAACCTAGACTCATTAGATGGATTCTCCTGCTGCAAGAATTTGATTTACATATTGTTGATAGAAAAGGAGCCGAGAACCCCGTTGCAGACAACTTGTCTAGGTTAGAGAATGTTCTGGATGACCCACTACCTATTGATAATAGCTTTCCTGATGAACAATTAAATGTCATAAGCACTTCTCGCATCACTCCATGGTATGCTAATTATGCTAATTACATTGTTGCTAAATTTATACCACCTAGCTTCACATACCAACAAAAGAAAAAGTTTTTCTATGACTTGAGACATTACTTTTGGGATGACCCACATCTTTATAAAGAAGGAGTAGATGGTGTTATTAGACATTGTGTACCTGAGCATGAACAGGAACAGATCCTACGCAAGTGTCACTCCGAAGCTTATGGAGGACACCACGCTGGAGATAGAACTACACATAAGGTATTGCAATCCTATTTTTATTGGCCTACTCTCTTCAAGGATGCCCGTAAGTTTGTTTTGTCTTGCGATGAATGTCAAAGAATTGGTAATATTAGTAGACGTCAAGAAATGCCTATGAATTATTCACTTGTTATTGAACCATTTGATGTTTGGGGCTTTCATTATATGGGACCTTTTCCTGCCTCTAATGGATATACTCATATTTTAGTTGCTGTTGATTACGTTACTAAGTGGGTAGAAGCTATTCCAACTAGTAGTGCTGATCATAACACTTCTATTAAAATGCTTAAGGAAGTTATTTTTCCGAGGTTTGGAGTCCCTAGATATTTAATGACTGATGGTGGTTCACATTTTATTCATGGTGCTTTCCGTAAGATGCTTGCTAAATATGACGTTAATCATAGAATTGCATCTCCATATCACCCGCAGTCTAGTGGTCAGGTAGAATTGAGCAATAGAGAGCTCAAATTAATTTTGCAAAAGACTGTCAATAGGTCTAGAAAGAATTGGTCCAAGAAACTTGATGATGCATTATAGGCCCATAGAACTGCATATAAAAATCCTATGGGTATGTCTCCGTATAAAATGGTTTATGGAAAAGCTTGTCACTTACCTCTCGAACTAGAACATAAGGCATACTTGGCTATTAATGAGCTCAACTATGATTTCAAACTTGCTGGTGAGAGGAGGTTATTTGATATTAGCTCACTTGATGAATGGAGAACCCAAGCTTATGAAAATGCCAAGTTGTTTAAAGAAAAAGTTAAAAGATGGCATGACAAAAGGATACAAAAATGTGATTTTAATGTAGGTGATTATGTATTGCTCTACAACTCTCATTTAAGATTTTTTGCAGGAAAACTTCTCTCCAAATGGGAAGGTCCCTACGTTATCGACGAGGTCTATCGTTCCGGTGCCATAAAAATCAACAACTTCACAGGCACAAATCTGAAGGTGGTAACCGGTCAAAGGATTAAACACTATATTTCAGGTAATCCCAGAAATGTTGAAACCAATATTATTGAAACCGTAACCCCAGAGGAATACATAAAGGACACTTTCCAGAACGCTCCAGACTCCGAAAAGGAATAGGTATGTGGTACGGTAAGTAAACCGACTCCAAAACAATTTTTAAGGCAATATTTCTCCGTTTTGGAGTATTTAGAAAAATAGAAAAATAAGTGGCAGTCCGGGAAGGACATGAGGCCTCCACGAGGGTGGAGGGCGCTCCCTACTCCCCTGGGCGCGCCCCCTACCTCGTGAGCACCTCGTGTGCCCTCCGGACTCCGTTTCCTTGCACGATACGTATTTTGGTCGGTAAAAATTCATTATATATACCCCCGAAGGTTTTGACTCTCGTATCATGCAAATATCCTCTGTTTTTGTTTTGAGTTGTTCCTGCTGCAGATTTGAACAAGATGTCGTCCCAAGATTCGGAGGGAGAGAGTTACATAGCTGATTATATTGCAAATCGAAGAGTATATGGGGATGTGGAACACTATGGCTGGACCACGGAAGAAGAAGAAGACTATGATCCAAAGAGGAAGGAGGAGACAAGCTCTAATGAAGAGGACTACCCACTGCCTCAACCTGGTGATATGCATGTGGAGTTCAAGAAGTCAAGCCTCCCTAAGGTCCAATCTATCCCACCACGTTTTTTGCAGGACCGCAAGGCAACACTATGCAAGAAGATAATGAAACTTGAGCTCGAGAATGAGGATCTGAGGGAGGAAAATTTTAGCCTCAGGCGTAAGCTAGAGAAGAAAAGTGCAACGACTCCTACTTCACCACCTCCGAAGATATAATCACATGGGTATGGGCACTCCCCTTGGCAACTGCCAAGCTTGGGGGAGGTGCCCTGGTATCGTATCACCATCACAACTCCTATCTTTACCGTTTTTCTTAGTTCGATCTATTTAGTAGCATCTTGATTTAGTAGAATAAAGTCATGGCATGATCTAGTTTTGAGTTTTGCTTTATGATCCTTCTTTGTAATCGAGTCCGTGAGCTATATAATAAATATTAGTGTTGAGTCAAGGGCTTGATTATTTTGCCATGATCTTGGGTGAATAGAAGAAAAAGAATAAAAAGAATCAAAGGGTTCATATTGATCTTAGTGAAAGTAATGACTTCACATAGAAAGAGTATGATGATTAAAGGTTGTTGGGAGTTGACAAATATAGCTTTGGTCATCGTTGCAATTAATAGGAAGTAATAAGGAAAGAGAGGTTTCACATATAGATATATTATCATTGACATCTTTTATGATTGGGAGCACTCATTAAAATATGACGTGCTAAAGAGTTGATGTTGGACAAGGAAGACAACATAATGAGTTATGTTTTCTTACTTCTGAGATAAAGTATGTTGTCATGGATCCTCTAACATGTTGAGCTTTCCTTTCCCCCTCATGCTAGCCAAATTCTCAGCACCAAGTAGAAATACTACTTGTGCTTCCAAATACCCTTAAACCAGTTTTGCCATGAGAGTCCACCATATCTACCTATGGATTGAGTAAGATCCTTCAAGTAAGTTGTCATCGGTGCAAGCAATAAAAATTGCTCTCTAAATATGCATGACTTATTAGTGCAGAGAAATAAGCTTTGTACGAACTTGTTGTGGACGCAATAAAAGCGACGGACTGCATAATAAAGGTTCACACACAAGGGGCAATATAAAGTGATGTTCTTTTGCATTAAGATTTTGTGTATCAACCCTAAACGCACATGAAAACCTCTGCTTCCCTCTGCGAAGGGCCTATCTTTTATTATTATCCTCTACCTTATGCAAGAGTCGCGGTGATCTTCACCTTTCCCTTTTTATTTTATCCTTTGGCAAGCTCAGCATGCTGGAAAGAACATGATATATAAATATCTAATTGGATGTAGGGGAGCATGAATTATTATTGTTGACATTACCCTTGAGGTAAAAGGTTGTGGGGCAAAACTATAAGCCCCTATCTTTCCCTGTGTCCGATTAAAACTCCGTAACCACAAGTATTGCGTGAGTGTTAGCAATTATGAAGGACTAAGTGATAGTTGAGTATGTGGAGTTGCTTTTAAGCTCTGACATAGACTCTTTCCGGTGTTATGATAAATTGCAATTGCTTTAATGACTGAGGTTGTAATTTGTTGGTGCTCAATAAGGTTTCTGATTCATGCTTTTGGCTTTGTGAAAAGATCATCACTTGAACATAAGTAATCATATGACAAAATCTTTATATGTTGCGGTTATGAAAACAATCATGATGCATTCATGTCCGTATTTTATTTTTATCGACGCCTCTACCTCTAAACATGAGGACATATTTATTGTTATCGGCTTTTCGCTTGAGGACAAGCGAGGTCTAAGCTTGGGGGAGTTGATACGTCCATTTTGCATGATGCTTTTATGACAATATTTATTGCATTATGGGCTGTTATTTCACGTTATGTCACAATACTTATGGCTATTCTCTTTTATTTTAGAAGGTTCACATGAAGAGGGAGAATGCCGGCAGCTGGAATTCTGGGCTGGAAAAGGAGCAAATATTGGAGGCCTATTCTGCGCAACTCCAAAAGTCCTGAAACTCCCTGGAATATCTTAAAAATAAATAAAGAAAAATCGTCGCCAAACATGAAGGCCAGGGGGCCCACACCCTGCTCACGAGGGTGGGGGGCGCCCCCCTGGGCGCGCCCCCTACCTCGTGGGCCCCCTGGTGGCTCTCTGACGCCCGTCTTCTCCTATATGAAGTCTTTCGATGAGAAAAAAATAGAAGGCAACCTTTCAGGACGAGACTCTGCCGCCACGATGCGGAACCTTGGCGGAACCAATCTAGGGCTCCGGCAGAGCTGTTCTGCCTGGGACACTTCCCTCCGGGAGGGGGAAATCATCACGATCGTCATCACCAATGCTCCTCTCATCGGGAGAGGGCAATCTCCATCAACATCTTCACCAGCACCATCTCATCTCCAAACCCTAGTTCATCTCTTGTATCCAATTCTTGTCTCCAAGTCCGGGATTGGTGCTAGTAGGTTGCTAGTAGTGTTGATTACTCCTTGTAGTTGATGCTAGTTGGTTTATTTGGTGGAAGATCATACGTTCAGATCCTTTATGCACATTATTACCCCTCTGGTTATGAACATGAATATGCTTTGTGAGTAGTTACGTTTGTTCCCGAGGACAAGGGATAAGTCTTGCTATCAGTAGTCATGTGAATTTGGTATTCATTCGATATTTTGATAAGATGTATGTTGTCTAACCTCTAGTGGTGTTATGTGAACGTCGACTACATAACACTTTACCATTATTTGGGCCTAGAGGAAGGCATTGGGAAGTAATAAGTAGATGATGGGTTGCTAGAGTGACAGAAGCTTAAACCCTAGTTTATGTGTTGCTTCGTAAGGGACTGATTTGGATCCATATGTTTCATGCTATGGTTAGGTTTACCTTAATACTTTTGTTGTAGTTGCGGATGCTTGCAATAGAGGTTAATCATAAGTGGGAGGCTTGTTCAAGTAAGAACAGCACCCAAGCACCGGTCCACCCGCATATCAAATTATCAAAGTACTGAACGCGAACCATATGAGCGTGATGAAAACTAGCTTGACGATATTCCCATGTGTCCTCGGGAGCGCTTTTCCTATTATAAGAGTTTTTCCAGGATTGTCCTTTGCTACAAAAAGGATTGGGCCACCTTGCTGCACTTTATTTACTTTTGTTACTTGTTGCTCGTTACAATTTATCTTATCACAAAACTATTTGTTCCCACTTATTTCAGTACTTGCAGAGAATACCTTGCTGAAAACCGCTTATCATTTCCTTCTGCTCCTCGTTGGGTTCGACACTCTTACTTATCGAAAGGACTACGATAGATCCCCTATACTTGTGGGTCATCAAAAGGCAATGAAGAAATCCCTTTTCCTCGAAAGAATGACAAGATACCCATTATCTTTCTAGTTGGTATATTTACTCTTTTGCAAATCCTGATTAAGTCTTTCTCTTACTCAGTGATATGCTTGTGTGATTTCAGGAACTTGACTTCCCCTGGTGGATGCAGTTCATGATTATGCTGAATGATCAGCCTTGTGACCACCCATTGTTCTAACTCAAATTTCCAGGTAACAACCATTTGAGCCTGACAACCAGTTTTGATTGTGTAATTCCTTCTTCTGTCTGTTGTATTCTCAAGCACAGTAGGTGCATTTTTGTCACCTTTTTACTTTCTCCTCTTTGCTCCTATTGTTGTGGGTTTTGTCCTGTTTCTAGGTTTACCAGACCAGTTGCACTTCAAAGTAAATCTTGTAATTTTGTTGTTGTCAGCATCTTTCTTCTGGCAATGATAGTTTGCAGCTTTCTGTATAGAGAACCCCGCAATAGCTGCGTATTCGTTGTAGAACCTATGTGCCTCAACATCACTTTCAAATGACATGTTTAGTGATGGCATGAGATTCTTTTCTTCTTCTTGGCTTAGTTTCAACGCCTTCTCTATTACCTCATTCTCAAGAAAAAATTTGATATCTTTCTGAGATAATTTATTCTTATCTTTGTTTGATTTGTTGTTGGCGCAATCCTATTGGTCTCCAACATCATCACTGCCTGATAGATGCATGTTCTCATCTTGTTGGTCTGACTCTAACAACAGATCACTACTATCAGAATCACTATTGCTCTATTTATATGCTTCTTTATATTGTTGTTCCTCTGTTTCCAACTCTGATTCATCACTTCCGCTTGTGCCATCTGTATCAGTTGTTTTCGCATAATCGGGACCTTGCAATGTTGGCTCATCGATATGTGCTATATGTTGTTCTTGATTTGTCAATAGTTCTTGTACTTCATCTGAAAGAGAGGTGCGCCAACTCTGCTCTACTAGATGCAACTCTAAATACTCATGATCGGCAGATAATTGTTCACAACCAAGTGTATTTTGCTGCAGGTAATCTTCCTCTGCCTCAGATTCATTCTCATATTCACTATTACTACTGAAGCCTAGGTAATATTCACTATTGCATTCAGAGATATGCTCATTACCTTCATCTTCATCTGCTACTTCAACATGATCATGAGTACTTGTTATTGCATCTGTGATTTTGTGGTGATCCTGCAATATAAGTATTGTCATATACAAGCTCTATAATATTTTGATTGCATGCAAAATATTTAGTTATAAATTACATTTTTAGGAGACATACATGAGCATCAATGCTTGTTGTCAAGAGCAAAGTGAAACTTGTTATAGGTATTGTCATATTGTCACTTTGAAGGTGACTCATGAGAGTCATCTGTTTCATCAGTTGTGTATATGACTGTGCGATTCCTTCTATTTCTAGCATCTGATTTATCATTTGAACTCTGCTTTCTAGCCTGAACTTCAATTGATTCCTGCAAAGCATTTTCTCATCAGACTTATTTTACAAAAGTGTGCATAATTATATATTTTTTTGTTCATGAGCTCTATGCATTTGCTGTTTATAATTAATCTTTCTACTTGAGTCTTCCTTTTGTGCAGCGCTTAGATGGTCTTCTTGTACTACATAAGATTGTGCTTGTACTGTGTTCTAAAAAAGGAAAAACAAGTACGTTAGTTGTTCTTTTTTTCTATGGTCATAAATAAGAAAATAACCTGCTGAATTTGATGAGTAGCATATCCATCAGATTGAAGATATTGATCATTTTGAATTGAATTCTCCAGCACCTGATAAGAATTACAATTGTAATATTTTGTTAACAAAATCACTTAAAATTATTTTGTTTGCGCAAACTTTTGTGTTAGTAACTGTTTTGCCAACCTTGTTGTCTTGTTGTATTTCTGCTTGTAATGACAAACTTCCTGGAAAACATCTGACACTTGTACGTTCATCTGAAAAGTGATAAATGAGTTAGTACTTTTGCAAAAATGAATTCATTTCTCATAGATGCACCTATGAGAAAAGAACGTAAGCAAGCATACTTTTCATAATGCAATATATGCAATACATACAAAATGCATATGCTTTAGAGTTTTGTATGTTAAATATCTGTATTATGGGGGTGTTCTGCAATGACTGTAGATGCAACTGTAAATGAACATAAGGAAGCATACTTTCATAATGCAATATTTTCAAAATGGATATGCATTTTCGTTTTCGTATGTTAAATATCTGAATTCTGGGGGTGTTCTGCATTGACTGTAGACGCAACTGAAAATGAACATAAGCAAGCATAGTTCTGATAATGCAATATATTGAAAATGGATAAGCATTTGCGTTTTGTATGATAAATTTATGTATTCTGGGGGTGTTCTGCATTGACTGTAGTTTAGTAATTGTTGCCATAACCTGCACACCTGCTATGTCTTAATTGCAATTTGCATATCCAATTGTTTTTTCTTCTTCTCAGAAAGTCCAAGCTAATAGTAGATAAAAAATATCAGACTAACATTTTGTGCAGCACAATCAAGTACATACATAAACCAACAAACTAACTAACTTTCTGGAAATTCAAAATTTTATATTGTTGTTCCTCTAGTTCCTGAGCACATGAGTTTTTGAAAACCAGCAGAGCAGCAAACTAACTTTAATTTTTTATAATTTAATCAGCAGGTAGAACGTGATGGCAATTATCTTCTCTGATGTCCTCCTCAAGAATAAATAATACCAGATGTCTTCCTCAAGACTAAACAATACCTGATGAAAGAAATGTCGGGGTTTATCACTAGTTACCTTTGAACTTTGTGTACTACGATCTCGAGGTTTGTCTATTCTTGGTTTTGCTCTTCTTCTTGACAGATCTGACATCTCAGAATTATATGAGAACTCATCCATTTTTCTCCTTCTGTTGACTGAGATCTGTTGCCGATTGGAGAAGGGCTTTTGGGGGAAGAAATGTTTCCAGAAGATCCGAAAACAACTAAGAATAGATCAGATCCTCTGAGGTTTGTTTCTGCTCCCATGGCGGTGCCACACTCCTCTACTATCGGGAAGAAAGCGGAGGAAGAAGACCTAGTTGGCTGCGTTAGGTGGATGCTGAGTTAGTGGATTAGTTTCTTACCAGGTTCAGGCCCGTTTTCGTCATGGGCTTTAGGCCAAAATTTTGAAACAACGCAGAAAAATAAGCAACTGCAGCAACTGGGCTATTTGACTGATCACAACTTTGCGTCAGTCATCTTTTTTTGCAGAATTGGGGGCCTTTTGTTTTTGTCCATCGACTGACCCATTTCTGGGGTTAGTCGACTGACAGGTAGCCACACCCGCCGCCTGACTCCCCAAGCAATGAGGCGAAGAAGACGGCAAGCAGGGCTTCATCCTCGTCGGATGCGGCCGTGTCTCCACGACGGCCCCGCGGTGACCTCCGTGGCCGACCAGGAAGCTCTGCACCTCGCCAAAACATCGCTCCTCCTCCTCCAAGAAAAAAAGATAGGGTTTATGCCTCTCGTCGGCGCTGCCGGGGTCCGCCTCGTCTCCGGTGGCCCTAGGGCCATGGGGTGCGGTGGATCCTACCAAGGGCCGCCGGGAGGGCTCCATTTTCAGTCATTTTTTCCTGTCTTATTAGGGTTTGTGTCATGCTCAGGAAGGCGAGATGGTGGCGGCTCCCTGAAGATGGAATAAAGGTCTCCCTGCCTAGCCCCCATACCGACGGTGCATCTAGCATCGTTGGTGGGCGTGTGGAGGTGTGTCTCCGGCGGATCTATCTTTGGTGGATTTGCTCGGATCTCGTCGTTGTTCGTCTATGTTTGTTTGTCTTCGGGTTGAGTCCTTCCAACCTACGTTATTCTTCATCAGCGGCGGTTGTTGTTCTGGTGCGCTGGTCCTATGGGGCCTTAGCACGACGACTTCCCGACTGTCTACTACAACAAGTTGTGCCCTACTCCGGCGATGGAGGGGTGATGACGGCGGTGCACCTTCGGCTCGCTTCAGTGCTTGTAGTCGTTGCTAGGTGGTCTATGGATCTGGATGTAATTTTTATTTCTAGTGTTTGTTGTACTGCCATGATTGAAGATGAATAGATTGAAAGTTTTTCGCAAAAAAAAAGCTCTGCACTGCACCTCGCCTTTCACTCTCCTTCTTAATTCCTTCCCATTTATGTCCTGCATGCGGGAGATAAATGGCCGTGGGAGACATTCATTACGTGCATGAACGGCTCTAACTCTGGTTTAATTAGCGCTCTCTTGCATGCAGATTCTACGCATGCGTCCTGGACATGGGCAATTCCTTCAATGCGTAATTACCAAGGATTTATTGCTCCATGATTGTCTGGACTCTATACCAAGTCGACCTCATCGTCTGCTCGCCGGCGCCTAGCTCCAGCGCCATCGCGCCCGGCTAACTCCGCTGCATGGTGTCCATGGCCGCTAGCAGCCGCCCGCATCCAGTGGAGGAAGCAGTGCTCGTTCGCTCATGGGCACTTCCACGCCGAACCTCACCAACGCCTCCGAGTCCAACACTAAGAGTCGGCCTACCCAACCAGCACCACACCAATTGGATCGCAGCCTAGCTGAGTAGCTGTGGTTCACTCAAATGAGCAGGAACACTCGGACGAGGCATCCACTCGAATGGCCCTCGTTTGGCCGTGGAGCCCCTGGGTTCACTCGAGCAGTTAACATCCAGAACATCACTGACAACAAATACAACCGCGAACTTATAGGACCAAGGTTGACTCAGATGGATTTTGTCCACTCGGATAGAACGAATACAACTTCCAGCCGCATCTTCATCAACGACGGACACGCTGCAGTCCACTTCCTCGCCTCTCCACCACTCGTCCGTCCCGCGCATCCCCGCCATGTTGGGTGCATCTTCATCAACTTGCCCACTCGGCCGCACGGCTCACCGTCAAGCGGTTGGGTACATCTTCGACAACATGCTCGACTTGGTCATCCTACGTGTCGCCAAGCGGTTGGGCGTGTCTTCATAAACTTGCCCAATTGGCCGCATAGCGTTTGGGTACATCTTCGACAACATGCTCGACTTGGCCACCCTGCGCGCCGCCAAGCGGTTGGGCGCGTCTTCATCAACTTTCCCACTCGGCCGTACGGCGCACTGTCAAACGGTTGGGTACATCTTCGACAACATGCTCGACTCGGCCACCCTACGCACCAACAAGGGGTTGGGCATCTTCATCAACTTGCCCATTAATTCCATCGCACGGCACACTATCAAGCGGTTGGGTACATCTTCGACAACATGCTCGACTCGGCCGCCCCGCACGTCGCCCCTCAGTTGGTCACCACATCACCACTCGGCCACCCCGCGCGTCGCCACTCGGTTGGTCACCTCATCACCACTCGGCCGCCCCGCGCGTCGCCACTCGGTTGGTCACCTCATCACCACTCGTCCGCCCCGCGCGTCGCCACTCGGTTGGTCACCTTATCACCACTCGGCCGCCTCGCGCGTTGCCACTCGGTTGGTTGATACGTCTGCAACGTATCTACTTTTCCAAACACTTTTCCCCTTGTTTTGGACTCTAACTTGCATGATTTGAATGAAACTAACCCGGACTGATGTTGTTTTCAGAAGAATTACCATGATGTTGTTTCATGTGTAGAAAACAAAAGTTCTCAGAATGACCTGAAAATCCTCGGAGACAAGTTTCAGAAAATATAAAAAATACTGGCGAAAGAGTCAAGACCAGGAGGCCCACACCCTGTCCACGAGGGTGGGGGGCGCGCCCACCCCCTCTAGGCGCGCCTCCCTGTCTCATGGGCCCCCTGCAGCTCCGCCGACCTCAACTCCAACTCCATATATTCCGTCTCGCGGAGAAAAAAATAAGAGAAAAAGTTTCATCGCGTTTTACGATACAGAGCCACCGCCAAGCCCTAATATCTCTCGGGAGGGCTGATCTGGAGTCCGTTCGGGGCTCCGGAGAGGGGGATTCGTCGCCATCGTCATCATCACCCATCCTCCATCACCAATTTCATGATGCTGACCGCCGTGCATGAGTAATTCCATCGTAGGCTTGCTGGACGGTGATGGGTTGGATGAGATTTACCATGTAATCAAGTTAGTTTTGTTAGGGTTTGATCCCTAGTATCCACTATGTTCTGAGATTGATGTTGCTATGACTTTGCTTTGCTTAATGCTTGTCACTAGGGCCCGAGTGCCATGATTTCAGATCTGAACCTATTATGTTTTCATGAATATATGTGTGTTCTTTATCCTATCTTGCAAGTCTATAGTCACATATTATGTGTTATGATCCGACAACCCCGAAGTGACAATAATCGGGATACTTCTCGGTGGTGACCATAGTTTGAGGAGTTCATGTATTCACTATGTGTTAATGCTTTGGCCCGGTTCTTTATTAAAAGGAGGCCTTAATATCCCTTAGTTTCCACTAGGACCCCGCTGCCACGGGAGGGTAGGACAAAAGATGTCATGCAAGTTCTTTTCCATAAGCACGTATGACTATATTCGGAATACATGCCTGCATTACATTGACGAATTGGAGCTAGTTCTGTGTCACCCTATGTTATAGCTATTACATGAGGAATCGCATCCGACATAATTATCCATCACTGATCCATTGCCTATGAGCTTTTCACATCTTGTGCTTTGCTTATTTACTTTTCCGTTGCTACAGTTACAATCACTACAAAACCCAAAAATATTACTTTTGCTATCTTTATCTTTACCACTGTTACCATTACTATCATATTACTTTGCTACTAAATACCTTGCTGCAGATACTAAGTTATCCAGGTGTGGTTGAATTGACAACTCAACTGCTAATACTCAAGAATATTCTTTGGCTCCCCTTGTGTCGAATCAATAAATTTGGGTTGAATACTCTACCCTCGAAAGCTGTTGCGATCCCCTACACTTGTGGGTTATCAAGACTAATTTTTGGCTCCGTTGCCGGGGAGCATAGATCTATTCTCTAAGTCACTTGGTATTTAAATCTGTTGATCACTATGAAGAACTTGAAAGACGCAAAAACTAAAATCTATCCCTCAACTATGAGGGGAGGTAAGGAACTGCCATCTAGCTCTACACTAGATTCTCTTTCTGTTATGAATAAGCTTGCGACACCTAAACCTGCTGCTGCTATGAATTCTGATATGTCGCATGTTATTGATGATGCCACTTCTGCTATGCATAATACTTATGATGAAACTACTTCTATGCTTGATACTACTATGCCATTAGGTGAATTTCTTGATGAACAACTTACTAAGGCTAGAGAGAATGAAATTATTGAGAATGAAATTATTGATGATAGTGATGATGAAAGTTCTCTGAACGATTATGAATTGCCTATTGTTCCTGAGGGTTATGTTATCGATGAAGAAACTGCTAGAGATTTTCTTGCTTGCAATGATAGATCAGATCTTAAGAAATTGTTAGCTAAGCTGAAATAAAAGACTTTAAATGCTAAAATGAAACATGACCCTGCTTTTGCCACTTCACATATTTTTGTTACTAATAAGGAATATGAATTCTCTGTTGATCCTGAGATTATTGCTTTAGTTGAATCTGATCCTTTCTATGGCACTGAATCTGAAACTGTTGTGGCACATCTTACCAAGTTAAATGATATAGCAACCCTGTTTACTAATGATGAGAAGTCTCGCTATTTTTATATCCTTAAGATATTTCCGTTCTCATTAAAGGGTGATGCTAAAACTTGGTTTAATTCTCTTGATCCTGGTTGTGTGCGTAGTCCCCAGGATATGATTTATTACTTCTCTGCTAAATATTTTCCTGCTCATAAGAAACAAGCTGCCTTGCGGGAAATATATAATTGTGTGCAAATCAAAGAAGAGAGTCTCCCACAAGCTTGGGGGAGGCTTCTCCGATTACTTAATGCTTTGCCTGATCATCCACTTAAGAAAAAAGAAATACTTGATATCTTCTATAATTGACTAACTGATGCTTCCAAGGACCACTTGGATAGTTGTGCTGGTTGTATTTTCAGGGAAAGAACAGTCGACGAAGCTGAATTATTATTGAAGAATATGTTGACTAATGAGAATAATTGGACGCTTTCTGAGCCAATTCCTGAGCCAATTCCTGAGGCAATTCCTGAACTAATTGAGCCAACTCCTGAGCCTATTCCTAAACCTACTCCGAAGAAGAGAGGTGTTCTATTTCTCAGTCCTGAGGATATGCAAGAGGCAAAGAAATCAATGAAATAAAAAGGTATTAAAGCTGAAGACGTTAAGAATTTACCTCCTATTAAATAAATACATGATCTTAATATACCGCATGTTGAAGAAACACATCGTCTTGATAACCCGACACAGGTAGTGAAGGTAAATTCTCTCTATAGATATGATAAAGATGAATTTGATTTTCATGGACAGACAAGCAAATTTCAATGATTATGTTGGTAGACAATTGAAGAATAATGCTTATATGATAGGATGCTTGAATGATTATATAGCTAGAGTTAAAGGTGAACTTAAACTCACTAGTAAACATGCTTCTATGGTTGCTACTCAAGCTGAACAAGTACTTAAAGCTCAGAATGAATTGCTAGTTGAATTAAATAATAAACATGACTTTGCTGTTAGAGTGGCTACTAGAACTGGTAAAATGACTCAGGAACCTTTGTATCCTGAAGGCCACCCTATGAGAATTGAGCAAGATTCCCAAAATAATAATCTAGATGCTCCTAGTTCTTCTAAGAGGAAGAAAAAGAAGAATGATAGGACTTTGCATGCTTCTAGTGAACCTAATGTAGAAACACCCGAGAATCCTAATAATACTTCTATCTCTGATGCTGAAACACAATTCAGAGATGAACATGAACCTGATGATAATGCTAATAATGATGTTCATGTAGATGCTCCACCTAGTAATAACAATCATATAGAAATTGAACCTGCTATTGGTCTTGATAACCCACAATCAAGAAACGATAAGAGAGATTTTGTTGCTAGGAAGCATGGTAGAGAAAGAGAACCATGGGTTCAGAAACCCATGCCCTTTCCTCCTAAACCATCCAAGACAAAGGATGATGAGGACTTTGAGCGTTTTGCTGAAATGATTAGACCTATTTTCTTACGCATGCGCTTAACTGATATGCTTAAAACAAACCCTTATTCTAAATGTTGGGGAACGTTGCAGAAAATTAAATTTTTTCCTACGGTTTCACCAAGATCCATCTATGAGTTCATCTAAGCAACGAGTCAATGGAGTGAGTTTGCATCTACATACCACTTGTAGATCGCGTGCGGAAGCTTGCAAGGGGATGGTGATGATGGAGTCGTACTCGATGTGATTCAGATCACCGATGTCCAAGTGCTGAACGGACAGCACCTCCATGTTCAACACACGTACGGTACAGGAGACGTCTCCTCCTTCTTGATCCAGCAAGGGGGGAGGAGAGGTTGAGGAAGATCGCTCCAACGGCAGCACGACGGCGTGGTGGTGTTGGTGCAGCAGTACTCCGACAGGGCTTCGCAAGCGCGTAACGGAGGAGGAGATGTGTTGGGGAGGGAAGGGGCTGCGCCTTGGAGGTGTGTCCAGCAGCCCTCCCCTCACCCCTCTATTTATAGGGGAAGGGGCAAGGGGGCCGACCCCTCTAGATGGGATCTAGAGGGGGGCGGCGGCTAGGGAGGGGGGACTTGCCCCCCAAGCAAGGGGGGCGCCCCCCTTAGGGTTTGCCCCCAAACCTAGGCGCATGGGCCCAAGGTGGGGGGCGCGCCCAGCCCTCCAGGGGCTGGCTCCCTCCCCTTTGCGGCCCATGTGGCCCTCCGGGAGGGGTGGCCCCTCCCGGTGGACCCCCAGAACCCCTCCGGTGGCCCCGGTACAATACCGATAAGCCCCCGAAACTTTCCGGTGTCCGTATGACAACTTCCCATATATAAAACTTCACCTCCGGACCATTCCGGAACTCCTCGTGACGTCCGGGATCTCATCCGAGACTCCAAACAACATTCAGTAGTCACATACTAGTCTTCCTAACAACCCTAGCGTCACCGAACCTTAAGTGTGTAGACCCTACGGGTTCGGGAGACATGCAGACATGACCGAGACCACTCTCCGGTCAATAACCAACAGCGGGATCTGGATACCCATGTTGGCTCCCACATGCTCCTCGATGATTTCATCGGTTGAACCACGATGTCGAGGATTCGATCAAAACCCTGTATACAATTCCCTTTGTCAATCGGTACGTTACTTGCCCGAGACTCAATCGTCAGTATCCCAATACCTTGTTCAGTCTCGTTACCGGCAAGTCACTTTACTCGTACCGTAATGCATGATCCCATGGCCAACACCTTGGTCACCTTGAGCTCATTATGATGATGCATTACCGAGTGGGCCCAGAGATACCTCTCCGTCATACGGAGTGACAAATCCCAGTCTCGATCCGTGTCAACCCAACAAACACTTTCGGAGATACCTGTAGTGCACCTTTATAGTCACCCAGTTACGTTGTGACGTTTGATACACCCAAAGCACTCCTACGGTATCCAGGAGTTACACGATCTCATGGTCGAAGGAAGAGATACTTGACATTGGCAAAGCTCTAGCAAACGAACTACACGATCTTTGTGTTATGCTTAGGATTGGGTCTTGTCCATCACATCATTCTCCTAATGATGTGATCCCGTTATCAACGACATCCAATGTCCATAGCCAGGAAACCATGACTATCTGTTGATCACAACGAGCTAGTCAACTAGAGGCTCACTAGGGACATATTGTGGTCTATGTATTCACACGTGTATTACGATTTCCGGATAATACAGTTATAGAATGAATAAAAGACAATTATCATGAACAATGAAATATAATAATACTTTTATTATTGCCTCTAGGGCATATTTCAACAGTCTCCCACTTGCACTAGAGTCACCAATCTAGTTACATTGTGATGAATCGAACACCCATAGAGTTCTGGTGTTGATCATGTTTTGCTCGTGAGAGAGGTTTAGTCAACGGATCTGCGACATTCAGATCCATATGTAATTTGCAAATATCTATGTCTCCATCTTGAACATTTTCACGGATGGAGTTGAAACGACGCTTGATGTGCCTGGTCTTCTTGTGAAACCAGGGCTCCTTGGCAAGGGCAATAGCTCCAGTGTTGTCACAGAAGAGTTTGATCGGCCCCGGCGCATTGGGTATGACTCCTAGGTCGGTGATGAACTCCTTCACCCAAATCGCTTCATGCGCTGCCTCCGAGGCTGCCATGTACTCCGCTTCACACGTAGATCCCGCCACGACGCTCTGCTTGCAGCTGCACCAGCTCACTGCTCCACCATTCAACATATACACGTATCCGGTTTGTGACTTAGAGTCATCCAGATCTGAGTCGAAGCTAGCGTCGACGTAACCCTTTACGACGAGCTCTTCGTCTCCTCCATAAACGAGAAACATGTCCTTTGTCCTTTTCAGGTACTTCAGGATATTCTTGACCGCTGTCCAGTGTTCCTTGCCAGGATTACTTTGGTATCTTGCTACCAAACTTACGGCAAGGTTTACATCAGGTCTGGTACACAGCATGGCATACATAATAGATCCTATGGCTGAAGCATAGGGGATGACACTCATCTCTTCATTATCTTTTGCCGTGGTCGGTGACTGAGCCGAGCTCAATCTCACACCTTGTAACATAGGCAAGAACCCCTTCTTGGACTGATCCATTTTGAACCTCTTCAAAATCTTATCAAGGTATGTGCTTTGTGAAAGACCTATGAGGCGTCTCGATCTATCTCTATAGATCTTGATGCCTAATATATAAGCAGCTTCTCCAAGGTCCTTCATTGAAAAACACTTATTCAAGTAGGCCTTGATGCTGTCCAGAAGTTCTATATCATTTCCCATCAAGAGTATGTCATCTACATATAATATGAGAAATGCTACAGAGCTCCCACTCACTTTCTTGTAAACGCAAGCTTCTCCATAAGTCTGCATAAACCCAAATGCTTTGATCATCTCATCAAAGCGAATGTTCCAACTCCGAGATGCTTGCACCAGCTCATAAATGGATCGCTGGAGCTTGCATACTTTGTTAGCGTTCTTAGGATCGACAAAACCTTCCGGCTGCATCATATACAGCTCTTCCTTAAGATGTCCATTAAGGAATGCCGTTTTGACGTCCATCTGCCATATCTCATAATCATAGTATGCGGCAATTGCTAACATGATTCGGACGGACTTCATCTTCGCTACGGGAGAGAATGTCTCGTCGTAGTCAATCCCTTGAACTTGTCGATAACCCTTAGCGACAAGTCAAGCCTTATAGATGGTAACATTACCATCCGCGTCCGTCTTCTTCTTAAAAATCCATTTGTTTTCTATCGCTCGCCGATTATCGGGCAAGTCTGTCAAAGTCCATACTTTGTTTTCATACATGGATTCTATCTCGGATTTCATGGCTTCAAGCCATTTGTTGGAGTCTTGGCCCGCCATCGCTTCTTCATAGTTCGAAGGTTCACCGCTGTCTAACAACATGATTTCCAGGACAGGGTTGCCGTACCACTCTGGTGCGGAACGTGTCCTTGTGGACCTACAAAGTTCAGTAGCAACTTGATCCGAAGTACCTTGATCATCATCATTGTTTTCCTCTTCAGTTGGTGTGGGCATCACAGGAACATTTTCCTGAGCTGCACCACTTTCCCGTTCGAGAGGTGGTACTTCATCGAGTTCTACTTTCCTCCCACTTACTTCTTTCGAGAGAAACTCTTTTTCCAGAAAGCATCCGTTCTTGGCAACAAAGATCTTGCCCTCGGATCTTAAGTAGAAGGTATACCCGACAGTTTCCTTAGGGTATCCTATGAAGACGCATTTTTCCGACTTGGGTTCGAGCTTTTCAGGTTGAAGTTTCTTGACATAAGCATTGCATCCCCAAACTTTTAGAAACGACAGCTTAGGTTTCTTCCCAAACCATAATTCATATGGTGTCGTCTCAACAGATTTAGACGGTGCCCTATTTAAAGTGAATGTAGCTGTCTCTAGAGCGTATCCCCAAAATGATAGCGGTAAATCGGTAAGAGACATCATAGACCGCACCATATCCAATAGAGTGCGATTACGACGTTTGGACACACTGTTTCGCTGAGGTGTTCCAGGCGGCGTGAGTTGTGAAACGATTCCACATTTCCTTAAGTGTGTGCCAAATTCGTGACTTAAATATTCTCCTCCACGATCTGATCGTAGGAACTTTATTTTTCGGTCACGTTGATTCTCTACTTCATTCTGAAATTCCTTGAACTTTTCAAAAGTCTCAGACTTGTGTTTCATTAAGTAGACATACCCATATCTACTCAAGTCATCAGTGAGAGTGAGAACATAACGATATCCTCCGCGAGCCTCAACGCTCATTGGACCGCACACATCAGTATGTATGATTTCCAACAAGTTGGTTGCTCACTCCATTGTTCCGGAGAACGGAGTCTTGGTCGTTTTGCCCATGAGGCATGGTTCGCATGTGTCAAACGATTCATAATCAAGAGACTCTAAAAGTCCATCAGCATGGAGCTTCTTCATGCGCTTGACACCAGTGTGACCAAGGCGGCAGTGCCACAAGTATGTGGGACTATCGTTATCAACTTTACATCTTTTGGCATCCATACTATGAACATGTGTAATATTACGCTCGAGATTCATTAAGAATAAACCATTGACCATCGGAGCATGACCATAAAACATATCTCTCATATAAATCGAACAACCATTATTCTCAGACTTAAATGAGTAGCCATTTCGTATTAAACGAGATCCAGATACAATGTTCATGCTCAAACTTGGCACTAAATAACAATTATTAAGGTTCAAAACTAATCCCGTAGGTAAATGTAGAGGCAGCGTGCCAACGGCGATCACATCGACTCTGGAACCATTCCCGACGCGCATCGTCACCTCGTCCTTCGCCAGTCTCTGTTTATTCCGCAGCTCCTGCTGTGAGTTAAAAATATGAGCAACGGCACCGGTATCAAATACCCAGGAGTTACTACGAGTACTGGTAAGGTAAACATCAATTACATGTATATCAAATATACCTTTGGTGTTGCCGGCCTTCTTATCCGCTAAGTATTTGGGGCAGTTCCGCTTCCAGTGACCCTTCCCCTTGCAATAAAAGCACTCAGTCTTGGGCTTGGGTCCATTTTTTGACTTCTTCCCGGTAACTGGCTTACCGGGCGCGGCAACATCCTTGCCGTCCTTCTTGAAGTTCTTCTTGCCCTTGCCCTTCTTGAACTTAGTGGTCTTATTGACCATCAACACTTGATGTTCTTTCTTGATTTCAGCCTCTGCTGACTTCAGCATTGAGAACACTTCAGGAATGGTCTTCACCATCCCCTGCATGTTGTAGTTCATCACAAAGCTCTTGTAGCTTGGTGGGAGCGACTGGAGGATTCTGTCAATGACCGCCTCATCTAGGAGGTTAATGTTCAGCTGGGTCATACGGTTGTGCAACCCAGACATCTTGAGGATGTGCTCACTGACAGAACTGTTTTCCTCCATCTTACAACTGTAGAACTTGTCGGAGACATCATATCTCTCGACCTGGGCATGAGCTTGGAAAACTAGTTTCAGCTCTTCGAACATCTCATATGCTCCGTGATGCTCAAAACGCTTTTGGAGCCCCGGTTCTAAGCTGTAAAGCATGCCGCACTGAACGAGGGAGTAATCATCAGCAGGAGCTTGCCAAGCATTCATAACGTCTTGGTTCTCTGGGACGGGAGCGTCACCTAGCAGTCCTTCTAGGACATATTGCTTCCTGGCAGCTATGAGGATGATCCTCAGGTTCCGGACCCAGTCCGTATAGTTGCTGCCATCATCTTTCAGCATGGTTTTCTCTAGGAACGCGTTGAAGTTCATGTTGACATGAGCGTTGGCCATTTGATCTACAAGACATATTTGCAAAGGTTTTAGACTAAGTTCATGATAATTAAGTTCTAATCAAATTATGAACTCCCACTCGGATTAGACATCCCTCTAGTCATCTAAGTGTTACACGATCCGAGTCGACTAGCCCGTGTCCGATCATCACGTGAGACGGACTAGTCATCATCGATGAACATCTTCATGTTGATCGTATCTTCCATACGACTCGTGTTCGACCTTTCGGTCTCCGTGTTCCGAGGCCATGTCTGCACATGCTAGGCTCGTCAAGTTAACCCTAAGTGTTTTTGTTTTGTAAAACTGTCTTACACCCGTTGTATGTGAACGTAAGGATCTATCACACCCGATCATCACGTGGTGCTTCGAAACGACGAACTGTAGCAACGGTGCACAGTTAGGGGAGAACACTTCTTGAAATTGTTGTAAGGGATCATCTTATTTACTACCGTCGTCCTAAGTAAACAAGATGCATAAACATAATAAACATCACATGCAATTATATAGTTGTGACATGATATGGCCAATATCATATAGCTCCATTGATCTCCATCTTCGGGGCTCCATGATCATCTTGTCACCGGCTTGACACCATGATCTCCATCATCGTGTCTTCATGAAGTTGTCACGCCAACGACTACTTCTACTTCTATGGCTAACGCGTTTAGCAATAAAGTAAAGTAGTTTACATGGCGTTCTTCAATGACACGCAGGTCATACAAAAATAAAGACAACTCCTATGGCTCCTGCCGGTTGTCATACTCATCGACATGCAAGTCGTGAATCCTATTACAAGAACATGATTTCATACATCACAATTCATCATTCATCACAACTTCTGGCCATATCACATCACATGATCAATCGCTGCAAAAACAAGTTAGACGTCCTCTAATTGTTGTTGCATCTTTTACGTGGCTGCAATTGGGTTCTAGCAAGAACGTTTTCTTACCTACGAATGACCACAACGTGATTTTGTCAACTTCTATTTACCCTTCATAAGGGCCCTTTTCATCGAATCCGCTCCAACTAAAGTGGGAGAGACAAACACCCGCCAGCCACCTTATGAAACTAGTGCATGTCAATCGGTGGAACCGGTCTCACGTAAGCGTACGTGTAAGGTTGGTCCGGGCCGCTTCATCCCACAATACCGCTGAAGCAAGAAAAGACTAGTAGAGGCAAGCAAGTTGACAAGATCCACGCCCACAACAAAATTGTGTTCTACTCGTGCATTAGAGAACTACGCATAGACCTAGCTCTGATACCACTGTTGGGGAACGTTGCAGAAAATTAAATTTTTTCCTACGGTTTCACCAAGATCCATCTATGAGTTCATCTAAGCAACGAGTCAAGGGAGTGAGTTTGCATCTACATACCACTTGTAGATCGCGTGCGGAAGCTTGCAAGGGGATGGTGATGATGGAGTCGTACTCGGCGTGATTCAGATCACCGATGTCCAACTGCTGAACGGACAGCACCTCCGCGTTCAACACACGTACGGTACGGGAGACGTCTCCTCCTTCTTGATCCAGCAAGGGGGAAGGAGAGGTTGAGGAAGATCGCTCCAACTGCAGCACGACGGCATGGTGGTGTTGGTGCAGCAGTACTCCGACAGGGCTTCGCAAGCGCGTAACGGAGGAGGAGATGTGTTGGGGAGGGGAGGGGCTGCGCCTTGGAGGTGTGTCCAGCAGCCCTCCCCTCACCCCTCTATTTATAGGGGAAGGGGCAAGGGGGGCCGACCCCTCTAGATGGGATCTAGAGGGGCGCGGCGGCCATGGAGGGGGGACTTGCCCCCCAAGCAAGGGGGGCGCCCCCTTAGGGTTTCCCCCCCAACCCTAGGCGCATGGGCCCAAGGTGGGGGGCGCGCCCAGCCCTCCAGGGGCTGGCTCCCTCCCCTTTGCGGCCCATGTGGCCCTCCGGGAGGGGTGGCCCCTCCCGGTGGACCCCCGGAACCCCTCCGGTGGCCCCGGTACAATACCGATAAGCCCCCGAAACTTTCCGGTGTCCGTATGACAACTTCCCATATATAAAACTTCACCTCCGGACCATTCCGGAACTCCTCGTGACGTCCGGGATCTCATCCGGGACTCCGAACAACATTCGGTAGTCACATACTAGTCTTCCTAACAACCCTAGCGTCACCGAACCTTAAGTGTGTAGACCCTACGGGTTCGGGAGACATGCAGACATGACCGAGACCACTCTCCGGTCAATAACCAACAGCGGGATCTGGATACCCATGTTGGCTCCCACATGCTCCTCGATGATTTCATCGGTTGAACCACGATGTCGAGGATTCGATCAAAACCCTGTATACAATTCCCTTTGTCAATCGGTACGTTACTTGCCCGAGACTCGATCGTCGGTATCCCAATACCTTGTTCAGTCTCGTTACCGGCAAGTCACTTTACTCGTACCGTAATGCATGATCCTGTGGCCAACACCTTGGTCACCTTGAGCTAATTATGATGATGCATTACCGAGTGGGCCTAGAGATACCTCTCCGTCATACGGAGTGACAAATCCCAGTCTCGATCCGTGTCAACCCAACAGACACTTTCGGAGATACCTGTAGTGCACCTTTATAGTCACCCAGTTACGTTGTGATGTTTGATACACCCAAAGCACTCCTACGGTATCCGGGAGTTACACGATCTCATGGTCGAAGGAAGAGATACTTGACATTGGCAAAGCTCTAGCAAACGAACTACACGATCTTTGTGCTATGCTTAGGATTGGGTCTTGTCCATCACATCATTCTCCTAATGATGTGATCCCGTTATCAATGACATCCAATGTCCATAGCCAGGAAACGATGACTATCTGTTGATCACAACGAGCTAGTCAACTAGAGGCTCACTAGGGACATATTGTGGTCTATGTATTCACACGTGTATTACAATTTCCGGATAATACAGTTATAGCATGAATAAAAGACAATTATCATGAACAATGAAATATAATAATACTTTTATTATTGCCTCTAGGGCATATTTCCAACACTAAATATATGAAAGATATCATCACTAATAAGAGGAAAATACCTGAAGCTGAGATTTCCACCATGCTTGCCATTTATACCTTTAAGGGTGGAATACCTAAGAAACTTGGTGACCCGGAGTACCCACTATACCTTTCTCTATTAAGAAAAATTATGTTAAAACTGCTTTATGTGACTTAGGAGCCGGTGTTAGTGTTATGCCTCTTTCCTTGTACCGTAGACTTGAATTAAGTAAGTTGACACCCACTGAGATATCCTTGCAAATGGCTGATAAATCAACTGCTATACCTGTCGGCATTTGTGAGGACGTGCCTGTTGTTGTTGCGAACGTTACTATCTTAACAGACTTTGTCATTCTTGATATCCCTGAGGATGAAAGTATGTCGATTATCCTTGGTAGACCCTTTTTAAATACTGCAGGTGCTATTATTGATTGCAACAAAGGCAATGTCAACTTTCACGTTAATGAAAATGAGCATACGGTACATTTTCCGAGGAAACAACCTCAAGTTCATAGCTTAAATTCTATTGAGAAAATTCCATCAATCATTATTGGAGGTTTCGAATTTCCTCTCCTTACTATCAAGAAAAAGTATGATATTCTTATTGTTGGGGATGTTCATATCCCCGTTGAGGTAACCTAGTGTCACTTCGAAATTTCTCTGGTTCCGTGTTATTCGGAATGAGTTTGTTAACAAGACTTGATCAACCTTGTTAGTGGATTCATTTTGATGATCATGAGATGGATGAAACTAGAAGGCACAACCTTCTGTACCCTCTTTTTACTTTCTGTTATTTAAATTAAATAAAGCAAAAATAGTATTATCTGTCTGTTTTCTGAATTATCCATGCAATAAAAAATATCCCAAAAATAAAAGTGCTCCAAATGCCTTGAAAATTTAGTATTATTTTTTATGAAATATTTGAGGATTTTAGGCACTGAAATCACTGCAGGAGGGGCAAGCACCAGGCCACAAGAGTGGAGGGCGCACCCACACCCTCTGGGCGCGCTCCTCTGTCTCGTGGGCCCCTGGTGGGGCCCCCTCCACTTATGCCAGCACCCACACACTCCATCTTCTTCCCAAAAAAATCCCCATCCAGCTCAAGCACGAGTTCTAGCTCATTTTGCTGCGATTTTTGATCTCCTTGCTCAAAGCTCCATTCACAAAACTGCTTTGGGAGATTGTTGCTTGGTATGTGACTCCTCCATTGGTCCAATTAGTTTTTGTTCTAGTGCTTTATTCATTGCAAATCCTTGCTATCTTGGTGACCCTGTTCATGAGCTTGCATGTTAAATTTATGAGGTTCCAAGTAATTCTGATGCATGATATAGGCTCTAGGCATTTGTAGGAGTAGTTGCTATCAATCTTGTTTAGTTTTATTTACTTTTATTTTGAAGTTACTAAAATTTCAGAAATTTTCAGAAAATGTTAAAGAGATTTTGAGGGGCTCTTCTAGCCAAGGCTCCCAGGAAAAACAAGCTAAAGAGAAGGAAAAGGCCAAGTATAATCTTCCTCGCATAGCGGAAGTACGGCCGTGTGAATGGCCATGCGATGATTTCTTGAGAGAAGCTGGAATTTATGAAGATTTTTATTCTTTGATCGAGAATGCAGGCCTCACCGATTTCCTCCACGACCGGATCGATCAGTATCTCTTACTTACCAATACCTTCATGCAAAACTTTTATTATTATCCTAAGAAGTCATCGCCTTTAGTATCATTTCATTTATATGATGAATTCAGGAAAATGTCTTTACATGATTTTTGCGCAGTATGTAGGATACCCTTTGAGGGAAAATTAGAGGAACCACATCCTAGGGATGTGGATGGCTTTGTTAACACTATCAGTGTAGGGGATCCAAAGAAGGGTTCCGATGTGAGAATTTCTAGCATACACTTTCCTCTTTTACGATACTTTGCCATATTTGCTAGTAGATGCTTGATTGGTCGTGGAAATAGTGGAAACTTCAGTGTCCCAGACATTATTATTCTATTCCATGCCTTGTTTTGTGATAATAGTTTTAGTATGGGTGCAGTTATTGCTAAACGTTTAAACCTGAATCGTACAAAAGGCCCCATCCTTGGAGGTATCTGTGCTGCACGTCTTGCTAAATATTTTGAGATACCTATTAGGCACTATGAGGAAGAGGAGACAATTTTGCCTCCTTACATTTTAGATTACAGGAGCATGGTTGCACATGGGTTTATTGTTCATAATGATGATAAGATGCTCTTGTATAACTTGAGATTTAACAAGAAACACAATGAGACTATTATTCTGCCTGCACCTCTGTTGTTTTATTTGACTGCAGATAATTATCTTGTCACACCGGAAGCGGTGTACGCTCATCGAGGCCAAGCATCCACTCCAGAACCTGAGCCCGAGCCAGAACCACCACTGAACCCATATCGTCCATCATCTTATCAGTGGGATCCGGAGGAGATCTCCAACCAATGGTATCCTGATTACACCTCTCAGTACACCGGGGAGAGTATCCGCGGTCCGTGGCATTAAACCAACTTAGGCCAAAGGCCTAAGCTTGGGGGAGTACGTATTTCTCACCAACTTTATATTCATGTTCACACACTAGTCAAGTCGTCGGTGCTCATACTATTTCATTGTATTATCCATGTTAGTTTAATTTTCTTTTTCTAGTTTTCATCTTGTGTGTTTGATAAACCTTAAGAAAAACCAAAAAAATTAGTTAGTTTAATTTCCATGCTTGTAGTAGAAATTAAAATGAAAACCCAAAAAGATTTCTCGTTCTTCTTTTACTTGTTGGGAGCTTTCCCGTGTAAATAGTGTTACTTTCTTTTCTTTCCTTTGAGGGGTTGAGAGTAGAAGACCATATTGAAAATGTTTAGTGGCTCTCATATGCATGATTGTTTATTTAATTTAGAGCCATATTACTTTGTCTTCTCTCTTGAGTTGAATGCTTGCAGATTCCACCTTAGTCCAATGCACGTGCACTATTATTATTATACACATTGTTCGGTCGTGCGAGTGAAAAGCAATAATGACGATATATGATGGATTGATTGAGATGAGAGAAGCTGGTATGAACTCGACCTCTCTTGTTTTTGTAAATATGATGAGTTCATCATTCCTAATTCAGCTTATTATGAAGTAAACATATTTGCAATGACATTTCGAGATTAT
Organism: Triticum timopheevii; assembly: GCA_963921465.1. Classification (NCBI taxonomy): domain Eukaryota; kingdom Viridiplantae; phylum Streptophyta; class Magnoliopsida; order Poales; family Poaceae; genus Triticum; species Triticum timopheevii. The sequence goes on from OY997264.1 coordinate 109,103,974, forward strand.
AGTTGCTTGTGCCATGCTTGATTAGCTATGAGTTATAATGGTTTACCTTGCGTGCCAACATGCTATTAGAATGATTATGATGTGGTATGATGGGATGGTATCCTCCTTTGAATAAATTGAGTGACTCGACTTGGCACATGTTGACGCATGTAGTTGAAACAAATCAACATAGCCTTCACGATATTTATGTTCATGGTGGATTATATCCTACTCATGCTTGTACTCGGTGTGAATTAGTTTTAATGCATGTTTATGACTGTTGTCGCTCTCTCAGTGGGTCGCTTCCTAGTCTTTTGCTAGCCTTCACCTGTACTAAGCGGGAATACTGCTTGTGCATCCAAACTCCTTAAACCCCAAAGTTATTCCATATGAGTCCACCATACCTTCCTATATGCGATATTTACCTGCAGTTCCAAGTAAATTTGTATGTGCCAAACTCCAAACCTTCAAATGAAATTCTGTTTTCTATACTCGAGCAGCTCATGTTTCCACTAGGGCTGCCTATATCTTCCATGCTAGGTGGGTTATTCTCAAGAGGAGTGGACTCCGCTCCTCATTCACGAGAAAGGGCCGGTAACCGGGATGCCCAACCCCATGATCCAAAAAGATCAAAGCAAATCAATATAATTAAATAAAACTACCCCAGGGCTGTTGTTAGTTGGAGGCACTCGTTGTTTCGAGCAAGCCATGGATTGATGCTTGTTGGTGGTGGGGGAGTATAAACTTTTACCATTCTGCGTGGGAACGGCCTATAATGCATGTAGTATGGAAGATACAGCCATCTCATAGTTGTTGCATTGACAGTCAAAGTATGCCGCCCAAAATATTATTCATTCTCTATTTTAAAATCGAGCTCTGGCACCTCTACAAATCCCTGCTTCCCTCTGCGAAGGGCCTATCTATTTACTTTTATGTTGAGTCATCACCTTCTTATTAAAAAGCACCCGTTGGAGAGCACACTGTCATTTGCATTCATTATTATTGGTTTATATTGGGTATGACTTGACTGGATCTCTTTTACCATGAATTACAATGTTTAGTCAGTCCTTGATCTTTAAAGGTGCTCTGCATTTATGTTTTGCGGTCTCAGAAAGGGCTAGCGAGATACCATTTTGTTATATCATGTTATGATTGTTTTGAGAAAGTGTTGTCATCTGAGTTTTATTATTATGGCTTGCTAGCTGATTATGCTATTGATATGAGTAATTGTGAGACCGAGTTGTCATTGTGAGCGTGGTTAGTTTATAATATTTGTTGAAACCTGAATGCTGGCTTTGCATGTTTACAACAACAAGAGCAAACAGAGTTTGTAAAGGTTTTTCTTTATCACTTTCAGTTTATCAACTGAATTGCTTGAGGACAAGCAAAGGTTTAAGCTTGGGGGAGTTGATACGTCTCCAAGGTATCTACTTTTCCAAACACTTTTGCCCTTGTTTTGGACTCTAACTTGCATGATTTGAATGAAACTAACCCGGACTGACACTGTTTTCAGCAGAATTACCATGATGTTGTTTCCTGTGTAGAAAACAAAAGTTCTCGGAATGACCTGAAAATCCTCGGAGACAAGTTTCAGAAAATATAAAAAATACTGGCGAAAGAATCAAGACCAGGGGGCCCACACCCAGTCCACAAGGGTGGGGGGCGCCCACCCCCTCTGGGCACGCCCCCCTGTCTCGTGGGCCCCCTGCAGCTCCGCCGACCTCAACTCCAACTCCATATATTCGTCTCGTGGAGAAAAAAATCAGAGAAAAAGTTTCGTCGTGTTTTACGACATGGAGCCGCCACCAAGCCCTAATCTCTCTCGGAAGGGCTGATCTGGAGTCCGTTCGGGGCTCCAGAGAGGGGGATTTGTCGCCATCGTCATCATCACCCATCCTCCATCACCAATTTCATGATGCTCACTGCCGTGCGTGAGTAATTCCATCGTAGGCTTGCTGGATGGTGATGGGTTGGATGAGATTTACCATGTAATCAAGTTAATTTTGTTAGGGTTTGATCCCTAGTATCCACTATGTTCTAAGATTGATGTTGCTATGACTTTGCTATGCTTAATGCTTGTCACTAGGGCCCAAGTGCCATGATTTCAGATCTGAACCTATTATGTTTTCATGAATATATGTGTGTTTTTGATCCTATCTTGCAGGTCTATAGTCACCTATTATGTGTTATGATCCGACAACCCCGAAGTGACAATAATCAGGATACTTCTCGGTGATGACCATAGTTTGAGGAGTTCATTTATTCACTATGTGTTAATGCTTTGGTCCGGTTCTCTATTAAAAGGAGGCCTTAATATCCCTTAGTTTCCACTAGGACCCCGCTGCCACGGGAGGGTAGGACAAAAGATGTCATGCAAGTTCTTTTCCATAAGCACGTATGACTATATTCGGAATACATGCCTACATTACATTGATGAATTGGAGCTAGTTCTGTGTCACCCTATGTTATAGCTATTACATGAGGAATCGCATCCGACATAATTATCCATCACTGATCCATTGCCTACGAGCTTTTCACATCTTGTGCTTCGCTTATTTACTTTTCCGTTGCTACTGTTACAATCACTACAAAACCCGAAAATATTACTTTTGCTATCTTTATCTTTACCACTGTTACCATTACTATCATATTACTTTGCTACTAAATACCTTGCTGTAGATACTAAGTTATCCAGATGTGGTTGAATTGACAACTCAACTGCTAATACTCAAGAATATTCTTTGGCTCCCCTTGTATCGAATCAATAAATTTGGGTTGAATACTCTACCCTCGGAAGCTGTTGTGATCCCCTACACTTGTGGGTTATCATTGGTCACCCCATCACCATTCAGCCGCCCCGTGCGTCGCCACTCGGTTGGTCATCTCATCACCACTCGGCCACTCGCGCGCCTGCAGACAGCTAAGTCATTCTACATGCACTACATTCTGTTATTTCCACGTTCCTGAGTATCCCGTAATTCACAAATCATGTTCACTCGGAGGCCATGCCACTGAGTGTGCCTCTACGCTCGGTTGCTTATTTTCACATACTTGCTTAGTACTGGTTATTTGACTCTCGAGTCCAACTCCCATTTTAACACATACGTCATTCACTAACACCATGTGTTATTCATTTCGAGTTTGCATCGGTCCTCGGGGGCTGCAACTCATTCGAAACAATACACTAACCTTTATTTGAGTCCGGCGCTCTAACACATCAAGTTGGATCATCACTTCGTCAAGTTCGATCAATTAATTCGCTCTTCTAAACTCTTCTTGGTTCTGAACTAGCAAGCCCCTTGCACACCGGGTGTCTATGGGCGTCACTTTCACAAATCATTTCAGCACACATCAAATTTCCTCGAGAAATTTTTACGTTGGCTTGTGCTATTTTTCATGCACAAGTTACATGACCACTTGACGGCCCTCTGCGCCAACTTCATCTCTACTCAGACTAGGTCACCATACCGGTCTTAGCGCACCACAACACCGACCTTGTCTCTCTGTTGACTTCAAACACATACGGCCGACCCCTCTATGGAATCCTCTTCATCGTATCAATGATATAGACCTCATCAGGCATGAGACAGATAAGTCACTTTTGTAATCAAATTGCACACTTCACTCCTTTGCAAGTTTTCCTCTTTCGAGCATCACCCGGAAGATTCTCCTCACCTTTACCCGAGTCCGACTCAATGAATTACAATTTATCCATTCAAAAATATATTTCCGGAGTTCCGACAAGTCCACTGTCAAAGCCTGTAGTGCGCTCGGGGGCTATGCCGCACTCGGAGCTGCGACTCATTCGAAATCACACTCTCCTGAGTGGTCGAGTACTTCATCACCAGTCAGATCCTTCACTTCAACGAGTGCATTCGGATCCACCACTTTGGCAAGTTACATAATCACTCAGATGCTCTGCGCACCACCTTTGTTCCTACTCAAAATCAGTTGGCACACCGGTCTTCTTGCACCGCAACCACGCTACACCGACCTCATCACTACATCAGCTTCGGAAGCATCCGACTAACTCCTCCGAGGACCATGTGTCGCCACTTGGTTGGACACGTAGTCCTTCACTCGTCCACCCCGCGCGTCATCACTCGACCGCCCCGCGCATCACCACTTGGTTGGACACGTAGTCCTTCACTCGGTCACCTTGTACAGCATCATTCGGCCGCCCCGGGCGTCGCCACTCGGTTGTGCATGTCTTCACCACTCGGCCGCCCCGCGCGTCGCCACTTGGTTGAGCACGTCTTCACCACTCGTCCGCCCCACTTGTCGTCCCCCAGTTGTGCATGTCTTCACCACTCGGCCACCCCGTGCGTCGCCACTCGGTTGTGCACGTCTTCACCACTCGGCCGCTCCGCGCGTCGCCGCTTGGTTGTGCTCGTCTTCATCACTCGGCCGCCCCGCGCGTCGCCACTCGGTTGTGCACGTCTTCACCACTCGACCACCCCGCGCGTAGTCACTCGGTTGTCCACGTCCTCGCCCCTTGGCCGCCCCGCACGTCACCATCCGTTGGACATGCCTTCACCACTACACTCCCAACACAGGAACGACTAAGTTACTCATATGATCAAACCTCATATCGCACTCTGTAGCAAGCTTACCTCTTTCGAGCATCACTTGGGGGCTGCGCACAGCCGTGGGCCATGTCGCACTCAGGGGTTACGCCCATTTGATCAACCTGTTGATCACATCAGGAATATTTTTCTGACCATACATGCTCGATCCGCCGAAGATCTATAAGGGTAGCACCGACCACTCGGACGATTTCCCAAATCATTACCTAGAGTCATCTTCAAGTCTGCAAAAGGGTGAAAACAACGCTCCTCTACGAATACACTTGGCCCTTATTCTAGGCTCCAAGGCGTCAGTTTCACAAACTTGGACTCAGAGATGGCATGTGCTGGTGTTCCCCTGGGATAATGAGTGGTCTCTCTCTGCAGAGTCAGCCCACACACTAGCATCGCCACTCGGGTTTTCATGGCACGTCCACATCGTACCACTAGTCTATCTCCTCCGGGAGACATACGAGTGCCACCATGTTTTTCCTTGCAGTCAACATACCCCGATAGTAGGGAAGCACGTCCACTCGGACAAATACTCCTTTCATGCAAAAGGGTGAAAATGAAGCTCCTCTTCGGATACAATGTACTCTTACAATACCCGTTTCATGAAAAAGCTAACGGTCAATGTAAGAAGTACTACTGGAACGATTACTCCCTGGAGTGTCCAACTTTTTCTACAGTCGGCACAATTCATTCATCGTGCGGAGTGCACGAAGATTCACTTGATTGATCCAGTTCCAGGTTGAATTTATTTACCGTGCCAAGTGCACAAAGATCAGTTCGACTGTCTCAACTCCAGGCTGAGCTTATTTACCATGCCAAGCGCTTGAAGATCCACCCGATTGACTCAATTTCAGACTTAAAGATATTTACCATACCGACTACATGGAGGTTTACCAGGAGACTTAAACCCTATGCCAGACTCATCTAGTCCGACAGAGGCTCGGGGACTACACCCAGTGGGTGCACTCAACGTACCCCCACTGGAAGAGAACTCAGAAAGAAACATTTTGCTCGGCCAAGACCAACTCGAGATCACTCAAGTACTACTCAACTTCTGAGTTAGAGAGGAACAAGTTCGATCAGAACCAACTAAGAAGATTTTTTTAGTTCTCTCAGACCCCCGCCGACTGCCCGCAGTCGATGGCGATCTTGGGGACTACACCTAGTGGGTGCACTTAGCGTTCCCCCACTGGAGTAATCTCCACTCGGTATGGCCTGACCAGTCCGAGTGACGAACAACAAACAAACAAGTTCTAAAGCTCCCGTCGACTACAAAAAAATTGCTATAAGGTGAGTTTAACGCTCCTCCATGGACCTGTTTTGAGCCTTCTTCTAGGTCTCAAAGCGTGAAACTCATAAGTTTGGTTCTAGAACCGACTCGTATTGACGTTCCTCCGGGATAAGAACGACATCTCTTCGAGAAGCAGTCCATGCGTCAATCTTGTTGCCCGGATTTAATGACACATCCATACTCTGATCACGAGTTAACCTCTTCCGAGAGATGATCGAATGTTACCAAGTTGCTCCTCACGGGCATTTATCCCAGATCAGTCAGGAAGCGCAGTGCCAGAATCCATTGAGATTTTGTTCAAACCTTGGTTGTCTGAAAGCACGATGACGGGTACTGAGTATTTCCGTAATCACTCGGTCCAAATTGTGTCTTTCACAAACTTGTTCTGCAAAATCACAACCGATTCGGGGGCTAATGTTGGGGACACACATAACAGGTAGGCCCACGAAGGGTCAAAATATCACAAAGCATGGGGTCCACACATGAGATGGGTCTAGATAAATCGCATTCATACATACTATCCACTCAGACATATTGACGTACCATCCACTCGGATGGCAGGCAACCACTCGGCAGTATGATTCACTCGGATATGCGAAGACCAACAATCGGCAAGGCAGTCGAAGCATCATACTAGTAGTAGGCTAACATTATGACATTCATGCTTCACCTTGTAAAATAAGGGGTGAGGGGGTGGCGCACTCTATATAAGCCACCCCCCCCCCACCACCACCACCACCAATAGACTCACGGGCAGGGCCTCTTTCTTCCACCTCTCTCTCTTTTTCACCGTTTAGCTCAGGCATGGAGGTCTGTTCTCCCCTCTCTCTCAAATACACCATGTAACCATGTGTTCATGGCAGATAAAGAAAGCCTCTTCGGAGCACGAGATGTAGGGTCGTTATCTCCACCGCGAGAGGTCCGAACTCGTTAAAATCACTGTGCCACCCATATGCATCTCGATAGATCATGCTCCTTTACCATATCCCTTATTATTGTTGGAATCGTTCCCATGACAAACAATTCATTATCAATACTGAACCTTTTTTCAATGGAAGCCACTTGAACTTAATTTTAGCTCTCATGCTGTTGAATGAATCAACAAGTAATGTTCAGGTGTGGTTTTTACAAACCGGCACAATGTTTCTGATTTAATGAGAGCCAACCATGTGTTGCTGGCTTCCTCCTGTGGTGCTGACATGGTAGGGCAGGACCAGATGGTGGCCTTCTTCGGCGACTTCATGGGCTCCGTTAGCCCGACCTCTGCTTCATCATCTACGACATGTATGGCCATGCAAATTAAAGTAGCGACAGTAACAAATTCAGATGGGGTAAGCACAATCATTCGTTTGCTCAGGAGAAGACGACCAAATTGATCTGAAATTTGTGGTATGATTTTCCATGTTGCGAGGTTTGCGATTGCAGGTATGGTCGGGACTGCGTGGAGCCGGTGACCAGACCAACAGAAATATAATGGCGCTGGTGCGTTGCTTGCATCTATTACTCCTATTTGATGCATTGGCCCTTGATTATTAGTAATGTGTTATCAGGAATCGAGCTTGTGAAGGAAAATTTCTTTACTTAATTGAGACACACTTGCAGTAAGTCATTTAGAAATATATTCACTAAATGCAAGGTTCTCGAGCTCATAGCACATGTTATCTCCATAAATTCGCTGAAAGCAAAAACCATTTGGCCATAGTCGCGTGAATTCTTAATCTATAATTCTTTTTTAGTATTTTACTTTTTTTTTGCGGGAAAAACATGCATTACTCAACTCAAAAGGTCTTTATAGTCAATCACAGCCAGGTGGATAGCATCCTGAGGACCAGAACCAAGCCAAGTCATGGTTCTTGCCTCTAAACGAGCAAACTTTGCTATGCTATCGCTAACTTTATTTTGGCTACGACTTACATGATTAATACATGTTTCACGAATAGACATGAGATATCTAATCTCCTTGATGAGCGATGAGTAGATCGATCTATCAACATCCGTAGCTTGGATCAGTTTCACAGCAATAAGCGAGTCCATCTCGATCTCCACTGGCAAGTCACTTCTTTGAATGGCGAAGGATAGTCCTTCCATGCATGCACATAATTCAGCTTCAAGTGCATCTCGACACGAAAATAGTTGCCTACATGAAGAGAAAATAATAGTACCCTTGAAATCTCTTAACACCATACCAGCACCTGCCGATCCATCCTCCGAATAAGATCCATCAGAGTTTAGCTTTACCCAACCAGCGTTAGGAGCAACCCACTTGGGACTAGCCTCGCTTCTCATCGCATGTCGACAAGGGGCAGTATCGAAAGTTATGATAGCCTTACCCTTGCTAGGATCAGTGCATGGATCAAATTTAATTCCAATAAGAGAGTCCAGGTAACTCATCAAGAACCTTCTAGATGCTTCCATGGGTAGCGCTGGTTTATGATGGACCACCTCATTGCGGATAAACCACACCCTCCACAAAGTCATCAACAACATAGATCGTTCAATATCTGGAAGCGGTTCGAGAGCATGCAGAAGCCATTCATCACCGTTGTTCTGTATGGCATCAATGGATGGTAGAGTCCAGACCTGCCCCATTACGTCCCAAAGAATTCGAGCAAAAGTGCAGCGGCAAAGCGCATGAAAACAGTTCTCAGTTTCAATTGCACAGACCGGACAAACTTCAGTTGTTTCCAGCCCCCGTTTATGCTTATTCTGCCAAGTAGGCAAGGAGTTAGTTGCTGCCCGCCATGAAAAATTACGAACTGATGGGGGGACATCCGAGGACCAAATAATTTTCCAACAGCTCCGACTGCCATCTGGACGTGTACTGGATCCCGTAGAAGTGTCTCTGTGCGAAAATATATATTAGAGCACATGCACCCAGACCCTCTCTATCTAGCCATCCATTTTCTGCTTTAAGATTCGTGCAAATACATTTCTCTTTTTTGTTTCTCTCCCATAGAATATATCTTGAAGTTTAAACCTATGCAGCGTGGCAAAGTTTTCTGAGTAGAATCTAGGATAAATCGTACAGATTTTTTTGTCAAACATAAATATACAAAATACGTTTTGTTTGATTAAAAAAATCATATTTTTAGTATTTATGTTGGACAAAAAATTCTGAAAGATTTATCCTAGATTCTAGTTAGAAAACTTTGCCATCCTGCATAGGTTTGAACTTCAAGATATGTTCTATGTGGGAGAAGCAAAAAAGAGAAAATTTCATATAGAAACTTAGTTGTGTCGCACGGATCTTAAAGCGATATTGAAGAGCTAGAATAGCAGGGTCTGGGTGCAAGTGCTCTAAAAATCCACATTCCTGTCTCTGTGTACTTCTTCAAAAGCAAACTGGTAAGCGCTTTTTACTGAAAAAATACCGTATTTAGCAGGACCCCATGCCAGTATATCCTCGTCAAGTCGTGGAGACGCTCGGATTTTGATGATCTCCTCAATGTCAGCCGGTAAGAAATACTGTTGTAGCACGTCCATGTTCCCTGATCCATTCTCATTAAGCAATTCTGATACATATCTAATTCTGCATCTACCTTGCACAGTGACAGGTTTAAAGGAGAATGGCCTTGGAATCCAGTTATCGCGCCAAACTCTAATACTTCTCCCATTGCCCACTCTCCAAATCAACCCTTTCTTAAGAAGATCAAGCCCATAGCTTATAGCTTGCCACGATGAAGATGCATTACCTGTAAAAACAGTATCCTCAAGCTTGCCATCCGGATAATACCTGGCCTTCAAAACTTGCGCACATAAACTACCCGGTTTAAAGATCAATCTCCAAGCTTGTCGAGCTAATAAGGCCTGGTTAAAAATACGGTAATCTCTGAAACCAGCTCCTCCTTTATCTTTTGGTTGCATCAAATCATCCCAAAATCTCCAATGCACTTTTCGCTTACCCTTTTCAGCACCCCAATAAAAAGCTCTAACCATTCTTGTTAATTCATCGCAAACCGAGAAAGGTAGCTTAAAAACACCCATGATATAAGTGGGTAAGGCTTGAGCAACTGACTTGATGAGTGTTTCCCTTCCAGGTTGAGCCAGGTGACCATCCCCCCACTGAATCAATCTCTTAGTTAGGCTCATCTGGAGATTTTGAAATCGTCCTTTGGACATGCGACCGTCCGGGGTTGGAAGCCCAAGATATTTTTCCTCAAATACCATACTTGTCACATCGAGTACTCCTCTAACTTCTGTTAGAGTTGTGTCGAATATTATTGTACAAGTTAGGTTACAGTTGGACTTGGAGTCGTACGGTGTGTAGACAGGATACGGAGTCGTGTCCAAGTAGGACACTTGTATCCTAGGTCTCTCATATATAGCGGGGGTAGACACACGATGTAACCTATGCCAACATAATAGCACGGGCACGCGGGGAGCCGGCGGCGTGTGCCGGCGCCCGGGTGGCCAGGATGCGGTATTGTGACGGTGTCATGGGGAGGAGCGCCCATAGTCATTGCCCCGGGGATGTAGCCATATCGGTGAACCTCGTTAACAAATCTCGGTGTCGTGCTTGTGTGATTGCTTGGTCTTCGGTAGATCAACGGAGCGCCTCGGATTTATTCTAACAAGTGGTATCATGAGCAAGGTTCGAAGAGGCCGCGTGGTATGTTGATTTAGAGGTGGAGCAGAATTCGTCGAATCGATCGGCTGTGGTCAAGACTTGCGACTGGAGAAGATCGATGCAAACAGCGGGAGTTCTGTTCGTGTTGAAAGCAATCAGAAGGAAGCCGTGCGGCAGCAGGATACTTATGTTAATCCGGCAAGCAGGGGTAGATCGGTCGTCCGTGGCGGCAGTGTGTACGCGGGCGTGGCCTGAAGGTAGACCCAAGCGGATCGGGGCCACGTGACGCGACCATGGTGCGTGGTGGCGAGGCGCTAAGGCCCAGGAGGGGCGCTGGTGCGTGGCCATGGGTTGGTTGCAGGTAGAGGCAGCGTACAAACGCGTGAAGGCGGTCCAAGGGTTGCTTGGTGGCACGGTCATGAGTAGGCTGGAAGGTTACAAATCAAAGTGCTAGCGACACGAGATTTTGTGGGGAATCGATCTCGGCGAGATGCTTATGCGGCGGCGTGTCAGATCGGTTCGATCCGATCGGGAGTGGGTCGCGTCAAGCGTGCAAACAGCAGCAGCGTAACGGAGTCGGAGCTGCGTGGGATCTGGGTCAGGCCAAACTTGCAGTCCGATAAAGGCGTGCGGCCCAGGCGGGGCTAGGCCAGGTGCTGCTGCAAGGACGGACATACTGGCCGGCTTTCTTGTGCGAGGCAAGCCGGTAGTAGATCGCTCGAGATGGTGCAAGGCACAAGAGATCAATCAATGGAAAAATTCATCATGGTGAGCGCCCATGAGAAAGATGCTTTGGCAGCCAACTAAATGGGATCGGGTGTTGTGCTACAAGCGGTGCATTACGTGGAGCATGGCTTGCATCAAAGGCACATGCATGGGAAGTATTGCAGCTTGGTTATTTCCATGGGTAAATCGTGGTAGACAAGGATGGAAATTTTGCTGGCACAACAGGAATGTTTGAAGTCGTTGTGGGAAGTCAAACATGCTAAGATGGTAGTATCATGTGATGATTGCGGATTCGTGGAAGATGATTTGGAATCCTGGAGCGCACCGTAAAGGATCGTGCAAACACAGGGCGTCAAGCAATGCACGGATGTGCGAGCGGAGACGACGCAGGGTGGAGCATGATTGCAGTCGGATAAGTTCGGCTGGGTCGGACTGGACTGTCTGACGGATTGACGGGGATGTCGATCAAAGCAGAAGATGACGGGGATTTCAGCGACGGCGACACAGGAGCGTGATGCTGATGGTGGCCGACTTCTGGGGCATGGAAACATGTGGTGCAAGCCTGAGGGCTTGTGCGGCTTCGACAAACTATGGCGCAGGGTTGATTCAAGGTTGTGTACACATGAGAGCTTGAGGTCGACAGGGCGTGGAGGTGGCACGTACAACCACCATGGAGTCATGTTGAAGGTGGAGTTGGAGTCCGGCGGAAGACTTCACTCTGTGCTGATGGAGGGGCTATGGCGTAAGAATTCGGAGAGTCAAATCCTATTTCAGCGGGATATCGAGAGACACGTGGATCGGACTGGGTACCAGTGGTCCGATGGAGACGTGATACTCGGCATTGGTCGATGATGATCGGTGGTTCTCTGCAGTGGGGGTTGAGGCAGTATGGGCTAGCTACCCGGGAGACTCGACCAGGACAGCAGAGGCTCGACGCGATGATAGCGGCGAGGCGTGCGGTAAGCACGGGACACAGCGATAGGCCAAGGCACTGGTGGTCAGACATGTGGTCAGGCAAATTGTGCAGGGGGTGCTGAAGCAGTGTTGACGAGTACCAGATTCGAGTTGGTGACTGGGTCTATCGGTGCCGGTAATTGATGGACAAGAGTTGACCATGGAGAATCTGAGAAAGTGGCGGGAAGTCTGGAATTGTCAAAACAGAGAGAGTACATGGCTGTATATTCTGTGGTGTTCAGTGCACATGGCAAAATGCGGATGACAAATACAGAAGGAGGCGGAGTGCTATAGCTGTGAGACATGCCAGAGACTATCCGGAAGAAGGGTGAGACAACTGCAAATTTGACTCAGGGTGACACTGAGCAACGGTGAAATTCCTTCAAGTTTCAGACAGACGGTCAAGAAAGAGCGGTGATGTTGAGTTCAGCTAACTCTTATATGTGGCGTCCAATACGTGAGTTGTTCACTTTCACGCAGACAGGTCGGTGTGTGATGGCATTGAACGGATTCTCCGGAAGTTGGGAGCACGGACTAGAGTAACAATGAACTTAATTTTGCTCGAGTGTTGACTGTGGTCAAGAAAAGGAGGGACTACAAGTTGCAGGTGGAGTCACATGGAGTCTGAGAGTAGCAGCGGTGCTCATGGAGTATCACAAGTCCAATGTACATGGAGGTTCGACGCACGGACGAATTCAAGATGGTGGAGAATATTCGCCAAGGTGGGGTTTGTTAGAGTTGTGTCGAATATTATTGTACAAGTTAGGCTACAGTTGGACTTGGAGTCGTACGGTGTGTAGACAGGATACGGAGTCGTGTCCAAGTAGGACACTTGTATCCTAGGTCTCTCATATATAGCGGGGGTAGACACACGATGTAACCTATGCCAACATAATAGCACGGGCATGCGGGGGAGCCGGCGGCGTGTGCCGGCGCCCGGGTGGCCAGGATGCGGTATTGTGACGGTGTCATGGGGAGGAGCGCCCATAGTCATTGCCCCGGGGATGTAGCCATATCGGTGAACCTCGTTAACAAATCTCGGTGTCGTGCTTGTGTGATTGCTTGGTCTTCGGTAGATCAACGGAGCGCCTCGGATTTATTCTAACAAGTGGTATCATGAGCAAGGTTCGAAGAGGCCGCGTGGTATGTTGATTTAGAGGTGGAGCAGAATTCGTCGAATCGATCGGCTGTGGTCAAGACTTGCGACTGGAGAAGATCGATGCAAACAGTGGGAGTTCTGTTCGTGTTGAAAGCAATCAGAAGGAAGCCGTGCGGCAGCAGGATACTTATGGCAATCCGGCAAGCAGGGGTAGATCGGTCGTCCGTGGCGGCAGTGTGTACGCGGGCGTGGCCTGAAGGTAGACCCAAGCGGATCGGGGCCACGTGACGCGACCATGGTGCGTGGTGGCGAGGCGCTAAGGCCCAGGAGGGGCGCTGGTGCGTGGCCATGGGTTGGTTGCAGGTAGAGGCAGCGTACACACGCGTGAAGGTGGTCCAAGGGCTGCTTGGTGGCACGGTCATGAGTCGGCTGGAAGGTTACAAATCAAAGTGCTAGCGACACGAGATTTTGTGGGGAATCGATCTCGGCGAGATGCTTATGCGGCGGCGTGTCAGATCGGTTCGATCCGATCGGGAGTGGGTCGCGTCAAGCGTGCAAACAGCAGCAGCGTAACGGAGTCGGAGCTGCGTGGGATCTGGGTCAGGCCAAACTTGCAGTCCGATAAAGGCGTGCGGCCCAGGCGGGGCTAGGCCAGGTGCTGCTGCAAGGACGGACATACTGGCCGGCTTTCTTGTGCGAGGCAAGCCGGTAGTAGATCGCTCGAGATGGTGCAAGGCACAAGAGATCAATCAGCGGAAAAATTCATCATGGTGAGCGCCCATGAGAAAGATGCTTTGGCAGCCAACTAAATGGGATCGGGTGTTGTGCTACAAGCGGTGCATTACGTGGAGCATGGCTTGCATCAAAGGCACATGCATGGGAAGTATTGCAGCTTGGTTATTTCCATGGGTAAATCGTGGTAGACAAGGATGGAAATTTTGCTGGCACAACAGGGATGTTTGAAGTCGTTGTGGGAAGTCAAACATGCTAAGATGGTAGTATCATGTGATGATTGCGGATTCGTGGAAGATGATTTGGAAGCCTGGAGCGCACCGTAAAGGATCGTGCAAACACAGGGCGTCAAGCAATGCACGGATGTGCGAGCGGAGACGACGCAGGGTGGAGCATGATTGCAGTCGGATAAGTTCGGCTGGGTCGGACTGGACTGTCTGACGGATTGACGGGGATGTCGATCAAAGCAGAAGATGACGGGGATTTCAGCGACGGCGACACAGGAGCGTGATGCTGATGGTGGCCGACTTCTGGGGCATGGAAACATGTGGTGCAAGCCTGAGGGCTTGTGCGGCTTCGACAAACTATGGCGCAGGGTTGATTCAAGGTTGTGTACACATGAGAGCTTGAGGTCGACAGGGCGTGGAGGTGGCACGTACAACCACCATGGAGTCATGTTGAAGGTGGAGTTGGAGTCCGGCGGAAGACTTCACTCTGTGCTGATGGAGGGGCTATGGCGTAAGAATTCGGAGAGTCAAAGCCTATTTCAGCGGGATATCGAGAGACACGTGGATCGGACTGGGTACCAGTGGTCCGATGGAGACGTGATACTCGGCATTGGTCGATGATGATCGGTGGTTCTCTGCAGTGGGGGTTGAGGCAGTATGGGCTAGCTACCCGGGAGACTCGACTAGGACAGCAGAGGCTCGACGCGATGATAGCGGCGAGGCGTGCGGTAAGCACGGGACACAGCGATAGGCCAAGGCACTGGTGGTCAGACATGTGGTCAGGCAAATTGTGCAGGGGGTGCTGAAGCAGTGTTGACGAGTACCAGATTCGAGTTGGTGACTGGGTCTATCGGTGCCGGTAATTGATGGACAAGAGTTGACCATGGAGAATCTGAGAAAGTGGCGGGAAGTCTGGAATTGTCAAAACAGAGAGAGTACATGGCTGTATATTCTGTGGTGTTCAGTGCACATGGCAAAATGCGGATGACAAATACAGAAGGAGGCGGAGTGCTATAGCTGTGAGACATGCCAGAGACTATCCGGAAGAAGGGTGAGACAACTGCAAATTTGACTCAGGGTGACACTGGGCAACGGTGAAATTCCTTCAAGTTTCAGACAGACGGTCAAGAAAGAGCGGTGATGTTGAGTTCAGCTAACTCTTATATGTGGCGTCCAATACGTGAGTTGTTCACTTTCACGCAGACAGGTCGGTGTGTGATGGCATTGAACGGATTCTCCGGAAGTTGGGAGCACGGACTAGAGTAACAATGAACTTAATTTTGCTCGAGTGTTGACTGTGGTCAAGAAAAGGAGGGACTACAAGTTGCAGGTGGAGTCACATGGAGTCTGAGAGTAGCAGCGGTGCTCATGGAGTATCACAAGTCCAATGTACATGGAGGTTCGACGCACGGACGAATTCAAGATGGTGGAGAATATTCGCCAAGGTGGGGTTTGTTAGAGTTGTGTCGAATATTATTGTACAAGTTAGGTTACAGTTGGACTTGGAGTCGTACGGTGTGTAGACAGGATACGGAGTCGTGTCCAAGTAGGACACTTGTATCATAGGTCTCTCATATATAGCGGGGGTAGACACACGATGTAACCTATGCCAACATAATAGCACGGGCACGCGGGGGAGCCGGCGGCGTGTGCCGGCGCCCGGGTGGCCAGGATGCGGTATTGTGACGGTGTCATGGGGAGGAGCGCCCGTAGTCATGCCCCGGGGATGTAGCCATATCGGTGAACCTCGTTAACAAATCTCGGTGTCGTGCTTGTGTGATTGCTTGGTCTTCGGTAGATCGACGGAGCGCCTCGGATTTATTCTAACAACTTCCTCTTGATCCGCAACAGGACAAGCAGTACCAAAGAGAATAGAGCACTTATCAAATTTCAAATATTGGCCTGTTGCCCTTCCATATTGATCCAAAGCCATCTTTACTTTTTCTGCCTGAACACGAGTTGCCTCGAAAAATAACATAGTGTCATCGGCAAATAACAAATGTGAAATTCCCGGCGCCCTTCTACACACCTTCACCGGAGTAATATTGCCAATGGACACATAATACTTCAGAATAGATGATAGACCGTCGGCCACAAAAAGGAACAAAAAGGGGGAAAGGGGATCGCCCTGCCGAAGCCCACGCGACGGTGCAAATGAATCCAAGAGGGTCCCATTAAGTTTGACAGAATATTTCACCGACGTGACACAAGACATTATCCAGTCCACCCATCGGTGAGAGAAACCCAACTTTTCCATCACCTGCTTCAAGAACTTCCAATCCACCCTGGCATATGCCTTCGAGAGGTCGAGCTTATATGCGCAAAAACTTTTGGTCGGGTCCTTTTCTTGTTTAATGTGATGAATACACTCAAAGGCCACCAGAGCATTATCAGTGATCATACGACCGGGAACAAAGGCACTTTTAGTATTTTACATTGTTTGTGCATTCCATTTTTTATCATTTCTAATAACCTCATTGACTTTGCCTAAAGTCCTTGCTCTAGAACTTTTTTAAATATGTTGCATTGCTTGTGCATTTCCATTTTTATCACTTCTAATGAATCACTTATAATAACCTCATTGACTGTTTACATCTCATCGTCCATACCAAGAATACAAGAGTGATATTTGACATAGTTCTCAATTAGGCTTACAAATACTCCCTCCGTCCCAAAATAAGTGTCTTGAGTTTAGTACAAATTTGTACTAGAGCTAGTACAAAATTGAGACACTTATTTTGAGACGGAGGGAGTATTTAACATTAGCAGTAGTTCTGTCATCAAGCTTATGTACGGAGCTGACCTTCACTTTTCAGAGACAGGGGCAAGCCGATAATTTGTAGCCTCCCCTGTTGTTTCTGGAAATTTCAGTAGAAGTGAAGCCCTGTAGGAGCTCCCTAAGGACTCTAGCTAAGAGGTGGAACCAGATTATCTACCTTTGCCTTCCCGTGTGATTCTTAAACTAACTCTAAGCTAACTCGCGAAACCTATTGATAAGGAACGCGTTCAAATGTATGGAATAATCAAACCTTTCATGTATTTGTTAACATAGCGCTGGACAATTGATTCCTCTCTTTCTCCATGGCCTGCTTCCCATAACTGCTCTTTTGACAGATTTCTATAACTTTTTTCAGCCATTTGGATTTAGGTGGCATGTGTGATGCACAAGAAAAAAGAAGACCCTCAATTGAAAGAAAGCGAAATATATTTATGAATTGATAGAATGCCCAAATTGCTATGATACACTCGATGCTAGAGAGAGAGGCCACCTTAATCATTTGCTCGATTTATTTATATGTATTGTAGCCCGTGTAGCAATGCACTGCACTCTACTAGTACATGCAGTATGCCACTGTTATCACACGAGATAGAAGAAGTAGGAGTGTACTATCTCTGTCCTGGTTTATTAGTGCCCTTTGTATTCTGTACCAAAGTTTAACCTTAAATTTAACTAACAAAATGTTAATGCATATCATAAAAAATAATATAATTAAAAACTATGTTCAAATACTAATACAATGATATAATTTTTTATGACATGTATTAATATTTTTGTTAGTTAAATATATTGTTATAATTTGACACAAAATACAAAGGCGACTTATCAACCAGGACGGAGTGGTAGTACTTTGCGATATGTCCGACTAGTGATTTCTAGGTTTCCTCTTTTTTGGCGTCTTTTTTTTTTGTGTGTGTGTGAACAGACCATCCTAGTTGTTTCCTTGAGAGAACATAAAACAAGCCCACGGGCCATGTGGCGAACCTAGCCCGCGGCCGTACCCGCCCGCCCATTCGCTGCCGCACCGTATCCCCCGCCGCTCTGCCGCCGCAGCGGGAAGACGCACCGGAGGTCGCTGTCGCCGTACCAAGCGCGCGAAGGATTTCCTATGGGGCCTTGATGTAAAGAAACGCTTACACGTACTTACGTTCTGGTGGCAATGGTGGTCAAATCGGAATAAGCTAAGGGAGGGAGAGCTGCCTGTGGAGGCGAGTGTGGTCGCGCGAAGGACCCGTAGCTCTGTCCTGGAATACTTGGAGATCTTCACTAAAACACAAGCTGTGAAGCAACCGGATAGATGGCGCCCGCCGAAGGAAAACGTGTGCAAGATCAATGTGGATGGATCGTTCATTCCGGGCCAGGAACACGCAGGTTGGGGGGTCGTCGTCCGAAACGCCGAGGGCAACCTGATTTCTGCGAGGGCTGGAAGGGAGGCGAACATCGGACATGCATTCGCAGCCGAAGCGGTGGCCATGGCACATGCGATCAACCTGGCAGCAGACCTCGGACTGGTGAATGTTGAACTCGAGACTGATTCCCAACTTCTGGTGGATGCACTCGACTTTCGTAAGGTGGATTCATCATCCCATGCAGCCTTGATAGAGGACATGAAATATCAACTCAATATGTGGTTCTCCAACGTCTCCGTTTCCTTCTGTAGTCGCAATGTGAACACTGTAGCTCATGAACTTGCTGGTATTGGGCGTGTGTGTGTGTTAGTGACCACCACCTTGAGTGGTCGTCCGTTGTACCTCCCCATGTGGATGCGTGTATCCTGGGTGATATGCCCAGGAGCAGTTAAGTAATCAAGCAGCTTTGCTTTCAAAAAAAAAAAAAAAAGCGTGCCGCGCTGCATGGCATCCGAGCCACCGCCTTGCTCGCGTGGTGCCCGCCGTCGCTGCACTGCTCCTGCCACCGGCATGTGGGGCCAGAGGGGGAGGCGTCGTCTGTGGCCTCCGTGTGCTGCGCCGCGACTCGCGTCATCGAGCTCCACCACCGGACTGCTGTTGGCGAGGGGTCTAGCAGTGGTGGAGGAGGAGGAGCTGGATGAGCATGCTTTATGATTTCAAGTTGAATTGCCAGCCATCAACTGTTGATGTTCCACAACTTCTGCTGCTCCCGAAGTCCCGAGAGAGAGGTAATGCTACAGTATTTCTTGGTCCCTGCTTGCTCATGGAAACCCGTAAGCTAGCCATTGTCTCGACCTTTCACGTGCTCCTGTCATCTGGCAATCACCGAATAGTTTAGTGAGGATTCAACTGCATCATGGACATCTTGTGGTCAGTCATCTGCCCTGTCATCTGGACATCTTGTTTGGTATCTGCATTCAGTGCATCGATCAGCTTCTCCACACATCGTATCTTGCCTCAGAGCCTGGTCAGACTATTCAGAAATGATGTTAGATCTTCATGGACGGAATCTGATTAAGTTATCTAGTTCTATCCCATGCGCCGCAGTCCTCACCTCGATGAAATTACAGTGACACACAACTAGGAGTGTGATGCAAATATAAATTACTGATTTGATCTGTGACAGCTGCTAACGGAAAGTCCGATCACAGAAAAGTAAATACAAGCCATCTGAGACCGGTCTTGGGTTCTTACGAAGATTTTGCACTAGACTTTCTTGCAACATACCCATGCCTGTCCATGCGAAGCAAACCTATCAGTAGGAAGACGCCATGTGGTATCTGTACTGTGACATGATGAAATTTTCTTCTCTTCAACTGTGATGACCAGTTTACTTTCTTTTAAAATATGACCATTGTCTTGAGCGCAAACGTTTGTTGTTTTGTATCGCTACCGACCTTATGAGAATTTATGTGAAATATTTATGCCAAACAGCGATTTCCTAAAACCAGTTGGAGTACTAATCACCTAAATCATCCACAACATTGTTTCGCGTACATTTGAAGCATTTAAACTATTAGTGATAGACAATATTATTATCCTTTATTCTCACTGCAACAATTCTTCATTCATTGTAGAAAGGCAAAGTAGAAGTCCTACTACCATCTATTAGGGCCTCGTAGTCAGTCACAACTCACAACCCATAAGTTCTTTTGCTCTGGCCACAAGATCGGAGAGAGGCGTGTCGTACTCCATGAATCCTGCATCACCCAAGAAGAGCCTGTAGTTTTCAGCCTTTGATGGTGTTTGTTCTACCCTTGATAGTGCATCTGTCATCCCGAATCCGTTGAAGCAATCTGCATAGTTTGAATTGCACTCCATCAAGTGTATGAATTGCTCAAGTACCACCCTCCTGATCCCAGGACAATGAGCACTAGGTTTCATGTTTGCATTTAGTGTGTCAACAAGCCTCTTCGCAAATCTCGGCTTAATCTGACCATCATCTAGTTCTCGGGTAAAGTCTTCAGGAATAACTTTACATATCTGTGAACTAAGCCCAATCAGGATCTCTAGTTCTGCCCCATCCACGTCCAGTATTCTTTCCAACACCTGTAATGAGATGTATCATTATCAGTTAAAAACTGATGTATATCTCTATCTATAGTCCAGTGGTAAATGAGTGAGCAAAAATAAAGATCAAAATTTTACTGAAACCTTGCGCACAAGAACATACAAAACATGGTAAATTTTATTATGCATCTCTAATAGTGTACTTGTTGCTCGAATTAGCAGGGCTCACCTCTCTCAACGTATGAGATAGCTCCTTCAGGTCTGACTCTGTGAGCTCGGATCGAGCGTGCAGGCACAGATTACGCAGCAGGCTTGCCCCCACATATATGTACCTTCTATCATGGATCAAGATTTTGAGTTCCTTCATGATCCCTGGCTCCTTCGATATAACCAAGCAGTTTTGTACGCTTTGTATTGTCAGCATTGCCAGTGCTTGCCCGGCGACCTTCCGTGACAGGTGATCAGCATTGGTACTCATAGTTCCTTCCAAGTTGAAAAACGCCTGCATCAGCTTGGTGATGATCATTTGGAAGCGACCAATATCCTGCCTTGTTTTTTCATCAACGGCAATGTTTCTGAGGATTCCTGCCACCAACTTTCTCGATATCTGGCTGCTCTTGTAGTCTCCAAGGATGTCTGAGAGGTTACTCAATAGGAAGGGGTGTTTTGATATCTTGTACCGCAGTGTGATGCCGATTTCCCCGCCAATGCTTGTGAGCCTTTGCAGCACCTTCAGTGATGATTTGAGCAGGATCTCTTGTTGTGCCTTGGTATTCATCGTGTCACTTCTGCAGATTGTGAATCTTATGATCTTCGGGATGAGGTCAGCTGCTTTGCTGATCTCCACACAGTTGTCCTGGTCAACACCAGCAAGACTTTCAATAATTGACATGGCTAGTGCAGGTAGAAGATCGTGGTCTGTCCGCAGCTGCTCCTTGGGTATTGACCAGAATTCTGAAATACGCTGCCAGCATCTGAGCGCACAGGAGTTCTGTTCGTTCATGCCAACTTCTTGGGTTGATCTGCTTTCTGTTTCCAGCAGGTTATCGGTGTCCTGATGTTGACCTTGTGTTTGGAATTGGTTATCAGCCACCTCTCTACTATCTTCTGTATTCAGAACTGGATCTTGTCTTCCTTCGTGTTCATCATCAGTGTCTAGGAGTGGGTTTCCTCCTTGTAGTCTGCGATCAGAATCAAGAAGTGCAGATACAAGCTGCATTGTACCAGGGATAGTGCCTGCACGGAGGTTCTTTGCAAGCTCTGCAGTGACCTTTGCGGCATATAATCTGATAGCTGTATCCTTTGGACTTGTCCAATCCAACATTCTGATTATTCTGGTCACCGTCTTGGTAGAAGTAGTGAGTGTTGAAAGTAGATGTGCCTTGGTTGGCTCCCTTTGCAGAAAGCTGTGCATCATCTGAATACCGTAGAGCTGATTCTTGGATGAATCCGAGTTCAGAGAGTCCATGGCAAAGTTGCTCAGGCTGATCTTCTTTGGAGCAAGCACAGCCTCTTGCATGCATTTCTCCATGGCATATGCATAGTACAGATTCACAGAGTCCACCTCGCACTGTCTTCTAAACCCACCAGAGTGGACAAGGTATCTCCGAGGGATGAACGAAAAGAACTCGATCATGCAAGCCACAACATAGAGGATTCCTTGTCCAAGAACCATCGAGTAGAAGATTCTAAGAGATAGTGCAAGGCTCTCTTCATTATCCTTGAACTTTTGATGAAAGGTTAGGTTTGCCAGATGGATGCGCAACACTGCTGCCAGAACCTGGAAGTTACCAAATGATACCACTAGTAAGGCACACACTAGGATTGCTATAAGTCCAGGACCGCTATAGCCTAAAATTTTGTTTAGCATGAACATCTGCATTCCTAGCACAGCAATCATGCACAAGTGTATAACAATTCGGCCCCAAAGTACTTTTCTGTTACCAAGAGAGTTATCCACTAGTTTGATGATTTTTGTGAACCGGAGCCTGCTTAGTGTGACCAATAGCACTGGAACAAATAGTGCTGTGAACACTACCCATCTGACCATTTCATATATTCGCTGTTTATCTCCCTCATAATAAGGTATGTATAGATTAACACGATCTGATAGAGGGGGAGCCATCAATAGAATTGGAAGCAAGGGTGCCCATAGGGACGTGGCACGGCGCAGCGGCTTCCATATGTGTACTTTCAGCCCAGACAGCAACCGACCAATTACAGGTATTATTGGCATCGATATTATTATCCAGATACCATACAGAGGAACATTCTTCGCGAGTATCAGGTAAGCATCGAAAAGGTATAAGATTGCAATCAGTCCATTCCAGCCCACTGGTCTAAAAGCTCCCCTGGTGTTAAAGAACAGTTGGTAATCCAGTCTGTTGTTGCGGGTGAACATCCTGCAGTATGCATATATGGTGTCATTATATAAATGATGATGTGCTGTGCATGCAGATCATAATGTTTAAGAAAGGTACTCCCTCTGTCCCAAAATATAAAACACTATATTTTTTGCATTATAATGAAACTCTGTCATGAAGGGAGCCTTGGCGCAGCGGTAAATTTGTTGCCTTATGACCATGAGGTCACGAGTTCATGGTCACAGGTTCAAGTGCGGGAAACAGTCTCTTACAGAAATGTCGAAAAAGATTGTGTACAATAGACCCAAAGTGGTTGGACCCTTCCCCGGACCCTGCGCAAGCAGAAGCTACGTGCACCGGCTGCCCCTTTTTTTAATGAAACTCTCTCAATATAAAACTTCCCGGACTCCTTGTTTTTTCCCCACAATTTTGTGCAAGCTCTCCGCGTGTCCTTTGGATCTCAGACCAATGGCTGGGAGCTCCCGGAGAACTTGAGCTTAGATGCTCCCGTAGCATCAGATATCGTCCCACTTATATAACTACTCACATGTTACTATTGTTGTTTTTTTTTTTTGACGCCATATTCATATAGACTTTTCAGAAAGTGGCTTGGGGGAGTCTAAAATGAACAATTGAACTCAAATTTGGTGCAAATTTGATTGAAACTAGTCCATCAAACTTGATTCAAACTCGAGTCGACTACTAACATAGACTATTTTATGTAACATTAAATGAAATCTAAAAGATTACATAAATACTAAACAAACTAGTCACTATCGGTGATCTCAGCTATCATCATGTCTCATTCCTCGTCGGTCATGTGACCGGTGCCATTACCCGCTCCGTCGCCACCACCCTGGCCCGCTCTGTTGCTACCGCCCTCGCCATGTCCCTCGCTGTCGGACCCGTCGCTGCCGCTAGAGCAAAGGTCGATGATTATCGTCGACCCCGACCTATATATAGAGCTCGTACTGTCGGCGCTCTTCCTTGGCATGCTCTGGGTACATGTGGGGGAGCTTTGTAATGTACTCCTCGTCGGGGCGATCGCCTCGAGGCGCTCGCAGACCTCCCGGTCTTGTCGCCAGTGGCGGAGCTACGTTGGGGCAAAACCCGGCCGTGGCCCGCCCAGCGTAGCACCAAATAGTGAAGATTAAGGGATCCTTAGTAGAAAAACTATTAAGGCCAGCTTTAATCTGGCCTGTTTGGCCCGCCCAAGGATTTTACCGTAGCTCCGCCACTACTTGTCGCAGCTATGGGGATTGACAGGGCCAAAGCCGACAAGACGGCGGTGAAGTTTAGCCATGTGTTTGCGTCGTGGAGGCGCACTGACATGATGCCACACGTGCGCGCCGCCGAGTGGTAAGAACCAATCTAATTCCGCTAGTGGGTTTGCCCCCCCCCCCCCCCCCCCCCACACACACACACACAGAGGTACTTCTTTTGCGGTGTCGGCTGTGCTGGCAGATCGGGCAACCGTAACGTGCCGCCACATCCTTGGGCCTGGGATTGTTTGTGGCGGCGTGGATCGGCGCTTCTAATCGGCGGCAGGGACGTATGGCGGCTGGATCTGGCCATTTGGCCGGCAAGGCGTCGCCGGAGTGGATGCAGGGGTGCGCCGGCGGAGGGATGCCGCTGCTTGGGGGGCGGCGAAGTGATAAAGTCGAGTTGTGGGAGTGGGGAAATTTTTACTCCGGCAATGGGCGGCCAAGTATATTTAAAAGTCGGCTGGACCATGGAACGAATTTTTTGCTCCTCCATAGGAGAAAAGGGGATCGGTTAAGTGCGCTACAGAGTAAAACCAATTTTTCACTCCTCTGAAGCTTTATAGTAGATCGGTTGGAGATGCTGTTAGCTACGCCTGCCAATGTGGGATCATTCATAATCAACCTTGCCGCGGAAATTGAGGCCCCCTTGATTTAGATTTAATTTGATTGTGGTAGGATCTTAGGAACGATGGGATCTAGTTCCACATTACTAGCAGTAATCTAGTATTTGCCTCTGGCCATTCAATCGTGTATCCTCGTACGTGTGTGTTTTTCACAATATCATCAATCATCACAGCCATGAGGGGCTTTTTAAGCTCGACGACGTGAATGCGCATGCTGTGGAGGAGGCCCTCCTGGCGCATGGTGGGGGTGGTGCACTGGACCTGGAGAGGGCCGATGAGGAGGCCGAGCTCTAGCAGGCTACAACCAAATGCATGTCCTGGGGTGTCTATGTACTGGGTCCAATGTATCCCTAGAGTAGAAGTTTGTGTGTGTGCTGGCTACATGCTTAGTATCAAGCCAGTGGAGTTGCTTTTGCATCTCAGGGTGTCTGCTACTGTAACCGGGTGCAAGCAGTCTGTTGCTGCTCCTGCCATTATGCCAAGTGCTACTGTGGTTGTCTCTGCTCATGATACGTGCATATGCTCCAGGGATCTTATGTTTAAATCATGTTAGCTCAACCGATCAACTTCTTGAGCTGGAATATTAGGGGCCTTAACTGTCCGGATCGACGGTCCACAGTTAACGCAACCATTGTTTCCTCCTCCTGCCATGTGGTATGTCTCTAGGAGACTAAGCTTGACAATATCGACCAGTTCACGGCCGCGTTTTTGGGGGACCATAGGTTACGCAGCTTTGCGCAACGCCCGGCAAATGGCACGAGGGGAGGTATCCTCCTTCTCTGGGATGATTGCTTGCTGGAGATGTCCAACATCACCTTTACAACCTATTGCCTCTCAGCCATGGTTCGTGTCAGAGATTCGGGCGTGAGATTTAAGATAACAACCGTCTATGGCCCGACCGACCCTTCTCTCAAAAACGCGTTCTTTGCCAAGCTCATTAGCC
This sequence comes from Triticum timopheevii, assembly GCA_963921465.1. NCBI lineage: Eukaryota > Viridiplantae > Streptophyta > Magnoliopsida > Poales > Poaceae > Triticum > Triticum timopheevii. Next base: position 109,129,518 of record OY997264.1, read on the forward strand.
AGAAGCCGCCTGTTGGGGTCGCTTGGATCGCCTCCAGGGATTTCAACCAGATTTATCGGGCAAGGGATAAAAACAAGCAGAACGTTAACACCAGTCGAATCAACCTGTTCCGTGCAACTCTCAATAGTTGTGAGCTTAAAGAAATCCACCTCCAGAACAGGAGGTTCACCTGGAGCAACGAGAGGGCAAACCCAACCCTAAGCAAGCTTGACTCGTTCTTTTGCAATGCGGAGTGGGACACCGCCTTCAACGACCACGTGCTCCATGCACTTTCTTCGTCCCTATCCGACCATTGCCCGCTCCTTCTCGCCGATGATAAGGGTCCTAGGAGGTCTAAGACTTTCAAATTCGAGAACTTTTGGACTTCTATGCCCGGCTTCAGTGAGGTGGTCCAAAAGGCCTGGGTTGAGCCCGTTGAGCACACCGAGCCACACATTATCCTTTTCCACAAGCTAAAGAAAACGGCGATGCGCCTCTCACAATGGAGTAGGGGTCTCTTCTCTAAAGCTAAGGTCCATCTCCATGCCGCCCTCTTGGTGATCCCACGCCTCAACATTGCTCAGGAGGGAAGGCTGCTCTCCCCCGAGGAGCTCGACCTTCGGGCTAGGCTCAAGAGAAGGTTCATAAGCCTGGCAATGCTCGAGAAAGCACGCAAGAAGAAATGTGCCAGAATTGCAAACATCAAAGAAGGTGATGCCAACACAAAGTTCTTTCATCGCCGGGTTAATGGGTGGAGGAAAAACCACATTCACCGTATCATGAATGATCAAGGGTGCGTGACCGGGCACAAGCCAAGGAAAAAATATTTCACCACCATTTCTCGCATATAATGAAAAGGGGAAGTGCGAGCACAAAGGACTTCAATTGGGAGGAACAGGAGTCGCATGACCTACAGGAGCTTGACTCCCCCTTCTCTGAGGAGGAGGTCATCGAGGCAATAGATAGCATGCCTAGCGACAAGGCGCCTGGGCTGGATGGCTTCACCGGCCTCTTATTAAAGAAGTGTTGGGGCATCATCAAGCACGACCTCATGAGGGTGATTCAATGCTTTGACTCCCTCCACATAACAAATCTTCACTAGCTCAACTCTACGAATGTTGTGCTGCTTCCCAAGAAGGATGGGGCGGAGAGCATCGTCGATTATAGACCCATCAGTCTCATTCATGGAATCGCCAAGATCATTGTGAAAGTGCTTCCCATAAGGCTCGGACTACACATGTCCACCCTCGTCTCCAACGCTCAAAGTGCTTTCATCAAAACATGGAGCATCCACAACAACTTCATGTATGTTCGAAACCTCACGCGTCGCCTTCACAAGAGCAAGACCCCCTCCCTGCTATTCAAGTTGGACATTCGCAAGGCCTTTGACTCTGTCAAATGGGAGTACTTGCCTGACCTCCTTCGGAGATGAGGTTTCCCAAGCAAATTTCGAGACTGGATTGCGACACTCATATGTTCCTCATCTTCGAGGATCCTCTTGAATGGGGGTACCTGGTGCTCCCATCAAGCACGGCCAGGGGCTACTGCAAGGGGACCCCGTCTCTCCACTCTTGTTTGTCATAGCTATTGACCCCCTACAATGTATCCTTGACATAGCGACAAAAAAGGGGCTGCTTCATAAGCTCTGAGGGAGAGGTGTCATGGTGCGTACCTCCCTCTATGCGTACGATGTAGCCGTGTTTGTAGCCTCGATTAAAAGTGATGTGTACAACCTTGCGACTATTCTGAGAGGCTTTGGGGATGTCACCGGTCTGTGCACCAATTTCCATAAGAGCTCGGTGGTTCCGATTTGGTGCAGTAACCTTCACTTGGGGCAAATCACCCAAGGGCTGTCGGCTGTTAGGGCCTCCTTTCCGCTGTGATATTTGGGCCTACCACTCTTTGTGTGGAAGCTAAAGCTTGTTGACTTGCAATTCCTTGTGGACAAGGTGGCAAGCAGATTGACAACATATGAGGGCCAGAACATCACCACCATTGGGTGCACGGCTCTTGTCAAGTCGGTGCTCGCTTCCCAAGTGATCTACTTCATCACGCCGCCTGTCATACAGCCCACCATCCTTCAAAACATCGACAAGCTTGAGAGGGCCTTCATGTGGTCTGGGTCAGATAAGACCACCGGGGCAAAATGCAAGGTCAATTGGGACATTGTCAGTCGGCCACTTGCTTATGGTGGGCTTGGGGTTCTCAACACCAATAAGTTTGCGCGGGCTTTGAGACTACGGTGGCCTTGGTATGAATGGAAGGAGCCAACAAAATTGTGGGTTGGGAGAGATAACCCGTGTTATGAGGAAGATCTCAACTTCTTCTATGCTAGCACCACAATCAAGGTCGGGGATGGGGCGAAGACACCCTTCTAGGAATCCCCTTGGCTTCTTGGGCGCAAGCCCAAGGACATTGCTCCTCTCATCTACGAGTCTTCATCATGAAACATTGAAAGGTACGGGAGGCCCTTGAGAAAAACGCGTGGATCCTCAAAATCAGGCCACCTGCGGTTGTTTCCACTGAACATGTAACACAATTCTTCACCCTTTTGATGCTTCTGCATGAGGTGCATCTTGATGAGCTTGCTGAGGACGACATAGTATGGAAACACTCGGACTCTGGGCATTACTCTGCGGCCTCTCCTTACAGGACACAATTTTTGGGTTTGATCCTCTTCCCCATGGACCAAATGGTTTGGAAGCCTTGGGCCCCACCGAAGGTCAAGTTCTTTGCTTGGCTCGCACTGCAAGATAGAATTTGGACCGCCGACAGACTGCCTAAGTGGGGCTGGCCAAATTGTGGCCCTTGCCCCTTATGCAGGGGAGTGCAAGAATGTGGAACACATCTATTCTTCAGATGCCACTTCACGTTGAGGCTTTGGAATTTGGTTAGTCAAAAATTTATCATACACGACATTGACACGTCGGCGTGGAACTCCTTCGACTCAGTCAAGACATGGTGGCGAGCACGAGCGCTGTGGGCACCACCAACCGAAAAGCGAGGGCATCGATCACCATGCTTGTGTCGCGGGTCATTTGGAATGAGAGAAACGCAAGAGTGTTCCGGCATAAGAGCACGCCTCCGCCAATTCTACTCAACGCCATCATCGACGAGGCAAAACTTTGGATCACCGCTGGGGCAAAGAAGTTAGGGTCTTTTTTATTGCGAGAATAATTGTCATGCCGTATTCTGGGTGTGTTGTAACAAACTCTTCTTTCCTTATTTAATATATGACGCAAGTCTTTTGCCTCCGTTTTAAGAAACAATACATCAATCTACTTTGGTTGCTAGCTAGCTTTGGTTCGAGACATACGCGTCTGGCCGGAAAGAAATCGGCAACTAGCGAATCGATCAAGCTGCTTACACTTGTACGTGCGTGTGTTCACCGGCCAGCAGAGGTACCGCCCGGGAGAATCTGGTCGCAATGAAAATTTTGATCTTTCTCTGATCTTCTAAAATAGGTTTTGATCTTGATGCTTAATTTGGTCGTGAGATTTCAAAGTGTTTTCCAATTGATTTACCGAAACTACTTCACAAACGATGCCCGTTGCATGATTCAGCCACGATAATTAATCCACCGGGTGTGTTGCACCTAGTCCTACGCATGGATGGCCTGATTTGCAGTATCGTCCAACACGTATCGTGTGCATAGCAGCACTCTTCATTTATTGTCGCCGTGATATTTGTAGTACTAGTAGTTTCAGTGATGGTTCTGTGGGCCATTTAATCCTGATTAGTGTTGTGGAAATAGGAAACTACCCCTTTAATTTGCTTTGAGGTCCGGATGCTTTTTAGAGGGAAGGGGATCAACAATGTATGCATATTCATGTAAAAAGTAAAACAATTATTGCATATTAAGAAGCAGAGGCCTAGTGTGATAAAAAAACCTTTATTTGTCTAAATAAAATAAGATAAGAAGGTAATGCTTTTTTACTTTAAAGAATATGTAACTGCTTTGACATACCTTGCAGCTTCAAGGAACATGATCACTGTCGGATGCACAAAATCTTCCTGATATCTGAAGTCTTTGGCGTAGCCGCCGAGCAGCACAACAGTCGCCCAGGTGAATGCCAACGTACCAAGCGCATCGCCCAGTCTCACGATCAGCGCGACGAAGCGGACAAACCGATTCAGCCCCATCTCTGGCGGGGCAGCAGCCTTGATTTGCCGGGCGCCGCCAGCAGTTATCTGGACGTGGTGCTCACCGCGGCCGCCTCCGCCTCCGCCGTCGGCCATTGATCGCTTTAGCACTTCCGCTCAAAGAAGAAAACCTATCACACTTGTGTAACTGGCTTCACCGGATGGCAATGGGCAGAGCAGCTGGAAGTCGGGATATAATGCGAGTACCTGTGGAAGAGAAAGAAAACCCCGACGTTCACTGCGTGCGTGACTGGTTCTGCGATCCAGCTGCTAAATCACCACGCCCCCCACCCGGTGCTTCATAGCTCAGAGCTCTGCCCAGAGCCTCATGCAGATGCAGATAAATTAGGCGGCCGTGAGCAAAGCGCAGAAATTTCCAGACATCTTCAGTTATGTTCCAGCTGCTACCGAACCAAAGCCGTGTTTGAGAGTTGTCGTATTCGTGACTGTAAGGACACGTTTTCCCTTTTTTTTTTTGGAAAAGAAAGGAAACGGACGCCCCTGAATCTGTCAGTGCGAGCTCTCTCCATCGTTTATTTTCAACTGCATGATGTTGTCGTTGTGCATGTACATGTAAATAAAAAGCAATGATTAGTTAGATGTCCCTTTCAACGGTAGTTTTTGCATGCCATGAAACAATCATGCTATGTGCATATAGTAAAATCACATAAATTACTAAGTGTACATATGAAAAAGGTAAACATAGTGGCACATGTAAATCGACAGTCGATTTCTGAAATAAGAAATGTCTTACAGCTTTGTTTGAGAGTTGTCGTATCCGGGACTATAAGACATGGTATTTTCACGGAAAACAAAGATGACGGTGGGCACCCAATAGTCTGTCGGTGCTAGCTCTCTCTCCACCGTTCATTTTCAATTGCATGGTGTTGTTGTTGTGGATGTAAATACAACACAATGATTGGTTGGATGTCCCTTTTAACGGTAGTTATTGCATGCCACAAAACAAACATGCTATGTTACCGCTTCGCATGAGCGGTTCGCTATCTAAAAAAAACAAAACAACCATGCTATGTGCACATAGTAAAATCACATAAATTATTAAGTGTATATATGAAACATGCAAACATAGTTTTGGCATAAAAATGTCTTATAGAGTAAACTCTTTGCCCGATTCAAAATCCTTTTTCGTTGTTGGCTGGTATATTTTTGTGAACTTTTGTTTGATTACTTTTTTACCATACAATATTACACAAATTGTCACCCTGTCTTTGCAACAATTTATCATACGGTAACTTTATCATTAATACGATGGCAACTTCGTAAAACTTGGGGTGGTAACTTATGTTCGAACAACAGAAATTCCGACTACACAATACTTGGTCAACCAGTTGTAACAAATTGCCATGCCTTAACTTGGTCAGCCATTGATCGCTTTAGCACTTCCTCTCAAAGAAGAACGGAAAAGCTACCACACTTGTGTTGTGTGTAACTGGCTTCTCACAGGATGGCAATGCATGGGCAGAGAAGCTTCCCCGGAAGTCGGACTATAAAGGCCTTCGGTTCAAGCGAAGTTGTACGGTGCGACGACGCGCCAGTCAATGGGGTTGCGTGGGCCAGCTACGCCACGACACTCCTGTTCCTCGATCATTGCTACCGGGTAACTGTGGAAGAGAAAGAAAACTCCGACGTTCACTACGTGCGCGACTGGGTTCTGCGATCCAGCTGCTAAATCTCGCCACAGCCCCCACTCGGTGCTTCACTGCTCGGAGCTCTGCCCAGAGTCTCATGTAGATGCAGACCTGGAGCTGCCCATAAATTAATTAATCGGCCGTGACCAATACACATAAATTCCCAGACACCTTCAGTTATGTTTCAGCTCCCGAGCGGACCAAACCATTGTTTTTTCTCTCGAGAAACAAAGGGAACGGACGGCTCTGAATAGTCTGTCCGTGGGAGCTCTCTCCATCGTCTATCTTAAATATTGCATGATGTTGTCGTTGTGCATGTAAATGTAAATACAAAGCAATGATTGGTTAGATGTCCCTTTCAATAGTAGTTATTGCATGCCAAAAAACAACCGTGCTACTATGTGCACATAGTAAAATCACATGAATTACTAAGTGTACATATGAAAAAGGTAAACATAGTGACACCTGTGTATTCAAAGTTGATTTCTGGAATAAGAAATGTCTTACAGCTTAAACTGTTTACCTGATTCAAAATCCTTTTTCGTTGTTGGTTTCGTATCATCGAGGGTTTCAAACCTATATCCCACCTAGGTATATTTTGACAAGCTTTTATTTGAATATGTTTTAATTACCACACAATAACATACAAGTTGCTGGCTTGCTGCCCTATCTTTGTAACAACTTATCATATGGTAACTTCATCATCAATACATGGCAACTTTTGTTCGGAAATTTTTTTCCAACTATTTTGTTATCACATAATAATCGACCATGACAAACACACAAAAATTCTTGGACAGCCCCCAACGAACCAAAGCTTTGTTTGAGAGTTATCGTATCCGAGACTATAAGGACATGGTATTTTTCACGAAAAACAAAGGGAACAGTGGGCACCCAATAGTCTGTCGGTGCAAGCTCTCTCCACCTTTCATTTTCAATTGCATGTTGTTGTTGTTGTGCATGTAAATACAAAGCAATGATTGGTTGGATGTCCCTTTCAACGGTAGTTATTGCATGCCACAAAACAACCATGCCATGTGACCGCTTAGCATGAGCGGTTCACTATCTCAAAAAATAATAAACAACCATGCTATGTGCACATAGTAAAATCACATAAATTAGTAAGTGTGCATATTAAACAAGAAAACATAGTTTTGGAAAAAAATGTCTTATAGAGTAAACCATTTGCCCGATTCAAAATCCATTTTTTTCCTTGTTTGCTGGTATTTCGCGAACTTTTGTTTGAATATTTTTTTACCACACAATAATACACAAATTGTCACCCTTTCTTTGCAACAATTTACCAGTAACTTTATCATTAATACAGGGTCAACTTCATAAAATTAACTTTGGGTGGCAACTTATGTTAGGACAATATAAATTCCGACTATACAATACCTGGTCAGCCAGTTGTAACAAATTACCACGCCTTAACTTTGGCATCAATACAATCGTTCCTTCATGAATAATGAGTTCTTATTTTTAAGTTTTTTTTGCTGAACATACACATGTGGGCTGGAGTTGATGCACTCCTCGAGACAAAGTCTATCATGAAGAAGCATTGTAAATTGGATTAGCGGTAGTTAAAATGTTTTAGCTCAATCCATGAATCTAATTTACGAGTTGTCTTCATAGTCAGCTTTGCCTCCGTGATATGTTCGAAATTAGAACCCATATTGGTAGGCTTCGAAGAAGTTCCTACATGATGAGGTGCCAAAGTTACCATGTGCAACTTTTATAAACAGGCTAGTGATTAGGAGATTATTACATGGCAACAAAAGAGTTTGTTTTCTTAATTAAATATAAGTTACCACCCGATGATTTATGAATTTATCACTATGGTGAAAAAGGATTGCGGATCACGAAAATATTTAAGCTACATATATTCTCTTAATCAGTTTTTAATGTGTTGATGTCACATGTTTTGTTTTCAACTTTAAGGCATGCCACCATTTATTACCGCCATTTGGATTGTTCTCGAAACAGGCCTTCGCCCCGCTTTATAGATAAAGCAAACGTCCGTACAACCACTTCCCAACCAGAGTCATTAAAGAAAATTGCTCGGGCCACAGAACAAACACGCTCAAATGAAAGAAGAAGAAACATAAAAGGCCACTAGGGGCAAGCTACGAAGCAGGCATACTGTCGGAGAGCCTTCGCGCGGAAGCCAGCAGAGCATCCAGATAGAGCTGAAGCCGGTCACGGTCTCTCGGCCTAGCGAGCGGATGCCAGTGCTGCAAGAAGGCAAGAAATTTCAAGAACGAGTCAGAAGCACGCCGTGGGAATACCCGCTCAATCACCATCTTATTGCAAGTAGTCCAAAGGGTCCACATTATAGCCGCGAAGATGAGCCAGAACAGTCGGCGCTTACGGCAAACCTGAGTGGCCTTACCTGCAGAAACTCTGCAAGGTCATAGGCCTCCCACTCTGGTCCCAGAGCCTCACGAACAAAGCACCAAAGTGCCTGCGCTGCTACGCATGAGAACAAAATGTGTGTTCCTGTTTCTGGGACGAGGCAAAGGGGGCAAAGGCCATTGCCCAGACCCTGGCATTTCAGCACCTCGGTCCCCGAAGGTAAACGGTCTCTGAGAAGCTGCCATACAAAAATCTTGATCTTCAGGGGCATCGACGCTTTCCACAATGGGGATAACCACTGGAGAACCGGCAACCGGCAAAGCGTCTGATAAGCCGAACTAATGGAGAATTTTCCCGAAGGAGAAAGACTCCAAGAACCAGTGTCAGGGTCCTGGGACAAAGGAAGAGGGACTACTTCCCTCAAGTCTGTCCATTCCTGTACCTCGACTGGTCCGAATGAGCGGCGGAACATAATATTCCATCCCTCATCCAAAGCAGCCGCAGATACAACAACAGTTGGGTTGTCACAAATCGCAAAGAGCCTCGGAAACCGCATGCGGAGAGGCTCTCCATCAAGCCAGGGGTCCAACCAAAACTGGGTCCCAGACCCATTGCCAACTGAGAACCGCAAACCCAGCCTAATCTCATCCTTGATGGCCTGGATAGATTTCCAAAACTGGGACCCAGCCAAGTGTGAGCAAGCCAAGAGGGATTGGCCTTACAAGTACTTGGACTCAATCAGCTGCAGCCACAAACCGCCATCATCCCGCAAGATCCGCCGAACCCAACGAAGCATGAGCGCAACGTTCATACGGCGAGACGCAGGGATGCCCAACCCTCCTCGGTCCTTTGGCAAGCAGATGTCAGCCCATTTCACCATATGGTACTAGGCTGACCATCCCCTGCTTGCCAGAAGAACCTAGCCAGCTCCTTGTCAAAGGAACTATGCACACCTTCGGGCAGGATGTACATCCCCATCATATACATGGGGAGGCTGGCAAGGTTAGAGCTAATGAGGACAATTTTTCTTTTGAGAAGTGAACCTACCACACCAGGGCTCCGCACGGGACGCTACTCGTCCCACAAGCGGATCATACCCACTCACCAAAATCCTGGACTCGGCCAGGGGCATCCCCAAGTAAGATATGGGGAATGAAGCTAGCCTACAATTGAGGTTATCCGTGATCCTGTGCTGCTCAACCACTGAGTAGCCAAGGACCACAACCTTGCTCTTATCAAAGTTAATCTTAAGTCCAGACATTTTCTCAAAGCAGAGCAAAAGGAACTTAAGATTAACAATGTCCGACTCCGAGACTTCTACCAAAATCATGGTGTCATCTGCATACTGCAAGTGGGTAACCCCCCCCCCCCCCCCATCCAGAATGAGGCGACTAACCACACCCTTAAGGTGGCCGGCTAGCTTGGCCTTATCTAGGATGCCTGCAAGGGCATCAACTGCAAGGTTGAAAAGCAAGGGGGAGACAGGATCGCCTTGCTTTACCCCCCTAGAGGCCTGGAAGAAGGGTCCCACTTTGCCATTGATGTTGATTGCCGTGTTTCCAGATCGAACCAATTGCATGATCCAGGAACACCACCGCTCGTCAAATCCTCGTCGCTGCATCACCAACCTCAAAAAGGACCAGTCCAGACGGTCAAAACACACGAGGTGGAGATGCGACAGCCTCTAGCCAGCGATCGTGAACCAACTCAAAGAAACCCGGTTGCTCCAATCAAAATGCCTCAAAGCGGAAGCGGCGGGTTCTAGGGGGGCATCATCCCCCGAAGAGAAAAGTAGGGGGTATCATCCCCAGAACTAGAAAGATCTGAGGGGATGGTGGGGTACATGAGGACAAGTCGCGAGCAGCTGCCCGCATGGCGGCCTTCTCCGGGATCGTTGGGACACGGCCATCCAGGAGGACCCGGGACTGGCTGAGCCTCGCACTCTGACGTGTGGCCACCAGCGGAGAGGACACACCCCAAAGCTTGGAGCCGGCCGCGGTAGGAGTCACCACTGCCAGGTCCAAGGGCGGAGGTGGCTCCAAGTCCGGGGACCCCAAGGCTGGGGAAGGGAGGACCCCAGCGAACGCGAGTAGCAGACCACCCCACATGAGCGCGTCGAAGACGAGGGGCGCACCTTCATCCCCACACTCACAACGTCCTCCTCCACGACCTCCAGGTCAGCCTCCTAGATCACAACAGGGGAAGGGAGGCCACGGCCATGGTCCCACCCCCTGACGCCACCAGAGAAGCTGTCCCAGCAGGACAGGAAGACCCCACCATGAGTAGAAACTGGGCAACGCCGCCCATCTGACAAAGCCGTAGGAACCACATCATCATCATCATCCTCACTAGAGGAGCCCCCCTCGGACGAGCCCCCATCCCCACCCTGCCCATCATCCGGGTGAGGCAGAGTGACTGCGGAGGCCGACCCAGGAAGATCCTCAGGAACTGGTGACTCGAGCTCGAAGGTCAGGCGCTTCCCCTTAGAGCCAAAGTAGAAGATCAGGGACAGAATGTCAATCTCTGCTAGAGCGGGGCAGAGAATCTCAATGCAGGCGGGGCCATCATCCTCGAAGGACGCCAGGTCAGCAGTCACCAGCTTGCCCACCAGCTCAGAGATCGCCTTGAGGATGTGCGCAATCTTGCCACCTCGCGGTGCCGACCAGCCGCCTTGAGGCAAGCCATAGACAAGGACCCACACCTTAGCCAGAGGGGGCATAGGGTCAGGCTCCGTGGCAGTAGCACAGACGGAGATCAAGAACTTGTTGATGGGTGAAAGAACATGCGGTGCCCCCATGTTTGGTTTTGGTAATTGATGAAAATCTCTATGGACTAATGGTTGTCTTGAGTTATATTTGAAGGATTTGTCCATAGGCTTTTCTTGAAGTCCATGTGTTGGTTTCAAGGAGTTTATGAGTTGACCAAGGTGCTATTAAGGAATTATCCAAAGATTGGTCATGCGAGTGTTGAGCTTATTGCAAGCATGTCTTGAAGAAGAAGGTTGTGTGATCATTCATGTTTACCTTCAATACATCATCCAAATGAAGAGAGTTGCAATGATTCAAGGTTGATCAAGACTAAGTCAATAGTGAATCAAGTTGATTAATTCACAAAGCGTAGAAGATGTACCGAGAGGGATCAAGTGATCCCATGGTATGGTAAGCATTGTCCATTGCACTTTGTGTACTAACCCATGGTCTATGTGAGAGTTCTATGTGGGTTAGGTACGTATCCATGGGCTTGCATCAAGAGGAAGATATCATACAACCCATGGAAAGGATGACATCAAGTGGTGATCGTCATCAAGATTGCCGTGTGCAAGTTCAAGTGGAGCATCACAAAGAGATCAAGTGCTTGAATCTTGCCATCCATTGTGGTGTCAATTGACTTGTGAATATGAGCCGAAGAGTGGCTCACCCATAGTGGACTATGGGGGAGCAATCATCTAGTCTTCATCGAGCCAACGCAATCAAGAAAGGTGGTCCAACTTGAGGGAGTGAAGATCGTCATCATCTTGCTCAAGTGGACCATGTGTAAGGCAAAGGTTTGCCCTTGATAGGTTTTCTATTTTACCGGTCTCATGGTAGTTGTGGGAGACCGGGTTATAGGATCGATTGCCGTACTATCAAGGGGGGCTCTCGATGAGTTGCTTGATTGTATCGTTTGTAGAGATCTCAAACCATTGCATCCTTGCATCATGTTTCTTGGTTCTTGTTTGATTCTCTTTGTGAGTCTTAGAGCTTATGGTCATCTTGATGACAAGCTTGAGTTCATCGAAAACGGAGTTTGCATGCGTCTTCTATGATGTTTTCTGTGTTGGAGGTTTTACCGGTCTTCTCCGAGGAAGGGTTCTCACCATTTTCTTTTGGGCCTTTTATCATTTATTTATTATTGGTATTTCTATCAAGATTGTGTTAGCCCTTGTCTCTAGCTTTCCAACAAACTTGGTTTCGTCGAATTCAGAGTCCGTTTGCAGAAGTTGTGTCAGTTTTGGTGTTCTGAAAAGGCTGCAGCGGTACTACCGCGAACAGGAGCGGAAGTAATTTTTTACTACCACTTGGAGCAGTACTACCGCGGCTACTTCCGTGGCTACTTCCGCTCGGGACCAAAAACTCGTGTTTTCTCTCTCGTTGGGCTGTTTTGACCGTGCTAAGCGGTAGTACCGCTCCTCCAAGCGATAATACCGCTTGTGCACGACCTGAGCACATAACGGTTGGATTCGGGAGGTCCTATAAAAGGGGGTCTTCTTCCCCAATGAACCTAATCCTTTGAGCTCGTGTTCTTCCCCCATTGTTGACCTTCTTCGAGCTTGCTAACTCTCAATCCCTCCATGGATTCTTGCTAGTTCTTGAGGAAAAAGAGAGAGGAGATCTAGATCCACGTTTCCACCAATCACTTTCTCCTCTAAGTGAGGGGAACCCCTTGGATCTAGATCTTGGAGTTCTTCGTGTTCTTCTTTCGTTCTTCCTCTCATTTTCCTCCCTAGCATTAGTTTCTTTGGTGGGATTTGAGAGAGAAGGACTTGGGCACTCCGTGTGCCCTTGCCATTGCATTTGGTGCATCGGTTTGAGTTGTCCACGGTGATACGTGGAAGTGAAGTTTGAGAAGCTCATTACTCTTGGGTACTTGGTGCCCTTGAGCTTGTTCCTCTTGGGTGCTTGGGCACCCTAGACGGTTGGTGGTGTTCGGAGCTCAATCATTATGGTGTAAAGCTCCGGGCAAGCGTCGGGGTCTCCAATTAGGTTGTGGAGATCGCCCCGAGCATTTTGACGGGTTCCGGGTGACCTCCCCCAAGGGTTGCCAAAGTGTACGGGTTTAGTGACCGCCCCCAAGGGTTGCCATTTGTACGGGTTCGGTGACCGCCCTCAAGGGTCCCTTAGTGGAATCACGGCATCTTGCATTGTGCGAGGGCGTGAGGAGATTACGGTGGCCCTAGTGGCTTCTTGGGGAGCATTGTGCCTCCACACCGCTCCAAACGGAGATTAGCATCCGCAAGGGTGTGAACTTCGGGATACATCGTCGTCTCTGCGTGCCTCGATTATCTCTTACCCGAGCCCCTTTACTTATGCACTTTACTTTGTGATAGCCATATTGTTCTTTGTCATATATCTTGCTATCACATAGTTGCTTATCTTGCTTAGCATAAGTTGTTGGTGCACATAGGTGAGCCTAGTTGTTGTAGGTTTTGTGCTTGACAAATTAACCGCTAGGTTTATTCCGCATTTGTTCAAGCCTAAACCGTAATTATTTTAAAGCGCCTATTCACCCCCCCCTCTAGGCGACATCCTCGATCTTTCAATTGGTATCAGAGCCTCGTCTCTCTTTGTTGGGCTTAACCGCCTAGAGAGTAAAGATGTCGACTAGGGGGTTAGGATTCTCTGACACTCTTAGTTTCGATGGCACAAATTTTGATGTTTGGGTAATTCGCATGCTTAATCTCTTTAGGGTCGTGGACCTTAGAGAGAATTGTAGATATGGGTTTTTCTCTTCCAAAGGATCCCTAAAGATTATCTTTAGAGGATGAGAAAAACTTTTATCTCAATGCTCAAGCATCTAATGTGCTTTTCGATGCTTTGAGCAATGTAGTTATATTTCAACTCATGCCGTTCCGGGATGCTCATGAGTTATGGACAAAGCTTCAAGATAAATATGGTGTGTCCAAGATTTGTGGGGATGGTTGTTCTCCCTCCACCTCCGGTCATATAGTCTTCTCAACTTCTTCTACTTCACCTACATGTGGTTTGCCACAAGGTAATGATATGGTGAGTAGTGTTGGTCATTGCAATGATGATAGTATGCTTATTGTGGATGATCCTTCATCACTATATTATTGCAATGCTCCCTCTTTGGGCTTTAACACTTCGAGCACTCCAAATGTTTCACGTGCTTGTGTTGATAGTCCTTGCATATCATGTAGAAATTGCTTGACTAAATATCATGATGATATGCTTGCTATGTCTTATTGCCATGATAAAAATGCATCTATTTCCTCGAATTGTTGTGCTAACAATGTAGAGGAAACCGAACACTCCATGGAACAAGATGTGGTGTTTAATGGTGACTCAAGGGATCCTACATCATCATCTATTGCGTTTTGCCTTATGGCTAAGGCGTCAAAGGTATCTCCTAGTTTGTACCCCAATATGTCTCTTGATGATGATGTTGATGCTAATGATGATGAGGATAATGATGAAGAGAATGATAATGTTGCCTCCTTAAAAATTAAGGGGGAAATAGTTTTTAAGGCTCTTCATAAAAATAAAATTGCTCGTTCCAACTTCATGGAAATTATGTCCATTGCTATTGAGAGCAAGAAATATATTGATGAGTTAGAATCTTGTCTTGAGGAGCATGAGGTCACCATTGATAAAATTGAAGGTCATGGGTGTGATTACGCTAATGAGATTGCGGACCTCTCTCAAGCTCTTGAACTTGAACAAACCACCAAGGAATCTCTTGAGGAGACTTTTGCTCTAGAATTGTCTAGAGTGAAGGAATCTACTGATAGAGCTCTTGAGGTGGCCAATGTTTTTGAAACTAAAAATGCTAAGCTTGAAGATGCTCATGCTAGATTCCTTGAGGATTTTGAGCACCTCGAAAATGGCTCAAGGGTCATCAAGGGTGAGCTCATCAAACTCACCGAGTCTCATGCTCAACTTGAAGCCGCTTATTTAAAAGAGCTAGCCAAGTTTCCTTCTCCTCTTGTTGTTAATGATGATGCTTGTGCTACTAATTCTATTACTTGTGAAGCATCCATTTTGAAGGAGAACGTTGAGCTACGGGCTCAACTTGAGGTGCTATCTTGCAATTATGGGAAATTGGAAGAAAGTCATGAAAAGCTCTCAAGCTCTCATGATGATCTTCTAGTATCCCATAGTGTGCTAAAGATAGCTCATGAGGCCATGATTGCTAAGGTAACATCTAGTGAGCCTCATGTGGATACTACCACTACTTCTAGTCAAAATAGTATATTGCCATGTGCTAGTCCTTGTAATTCATCTACTCACAATGTTGGTACATCTTGTGATGAATTGCTTTCCTTGCCTTGTTGCTCTAACGATGAAGCTTATACTTCCTCTAGTACTTGTGTTGAGACTAACCATGTAGAGGAAATCAAAGAGCTCAAGGCCCAAGTCACTTCTTTGAAGAAAGACTTGGAAAAGTTTCATGAAGGGGAGGCCACACTCAACAATATCTTGAGTATGCAAAAATCCCTGATGGAGTCCTGGACTAGGGGTGTCCGGATAGCCGAACTATCATCATCGGCCGAACTCCAAGATTATGAAGATACAAGATTGAAGACTTCGTCCCGTGTCCGGATGGGACTTTCCTTGGCGTGGAAGGCAAGCTTGGCAATACGGATATGTAGATCTCCTACCATTGTAACCGACTCTGTGTAACCCTAGCCCTCTCCGGTGTCTATATAAACCGGAGGGTTTTAGTCCATAGGACGAACAACAATCATACCATAGGCTAGCTTCTAGGGTTTAGCCTCCTTGATCTCGTGGTAGATCTACTCTTGTACTACCCATATCATCAATATCAATCAAGCAGGAGTAGGGTTTTACCTCCATCGAGAGGGCCCGAACCTGGGTAAAAACATCGTGTCCCTTGTCTCCTGTTACCATCCGCCTAGACGCACAGTTCGGGACCCCCTACCCGAGATCCGCCGGTTTTGACACCGACATTGGTGCTTTCATTGAGAGTTCCTCTGTGTCGTCACCTATAGGCCCGATGGCTCCTTCGATCATCAACAACGACGCGGTCTAGGGTGAGACTTTTCTCCTCGGACAGATCTTCGTATTCGGCGCCTTTGCACTGCGGGCCAATTCGCTTGGCCATCTGGAGCAGATTAAAAGCTACGCCCCTGGCCATCAGGTCAGATTTGGAAGTTTGAACTTCACGGCCGACATCCGCGGAGACTTGATCTTCGACGGATTCGAGCCACAGCCGAGGGCGCCGCACTGTCACGATGGGCATGATCTAGCTCTGCTGCCGGACAGTGCCCTAGAGGCCGCACACGAGTCCGCTCCGACCCTTAACTCGGAGCCGACTGCGCCAATCGAGGATGGGTGGCTAGACACTGCCTCGGGGGCTGCTACCTCCACGGCGATGGAGCCGAATACCGACCCTGTCCCTTGTGAAGCTCGTGACTCCGAGGTGCCGGACTCCTCGCCAGACTCCGAACCTCCGGCGCCCCTGCCAATCGAATCCGATTGGGCGCCGATCATGGAGTTCACCGCTGCGGACATCTTTCAGCACTCGTCTTTTGGCGACATCCTGAATTCACTAAAGTATCTCTCGTTATCAGGAGAGCCTTGGCTGGACTGCGGTCAAGACGATTGGGATGCGCACGACGAAGAAATTCAAAGCCCACCCACCACCCACTTTGTAGCCACTGTCGACGACCTAACCGACATGCTCGACTTCGACTCCGAAGACATCGACGGTATGGACGACGATGCCGGAGACGACCAAGAACCAGCGCTTATGGGGCACTGGAAAGCCATCTCGTCATACGGCATATACATGGTGGACATCCCAAAGGATGGGAATGGCGATGGAACAGCGGAGGAAGACCCCTCCAAGAAACAACCTAAGCGCTGCCGTCAGCGGCGCCGCTCTAAATCCCGCCACAGCAAGAATGGAGATTCCGGCACCGGAGACAATAATACCCCGGACAGTGCCGAAGACAACCCCCTCCAGCAAGATTCAGCACATGAGGATGAAGAAGCCAGCCCTCATGAGAGAGCGGCAGACAAAGAGGTAGAGGACGATAATTACATGCCTTCCTCCGGAGACGAGGCAAGCCTCGACGACGACGAATTCGTCGTGCCTGAGGATCCCGTCGAACAAGAGCGTTTTAGACGCAGGCTTATGGCCATGACAAGTAGCCTCAAGAAAAAGCAGCAACAGCTTAGAGCTGATCAAGATCTGCTAGCCGACAGATGGACAGAAGTCCTTGCGACCGAAGAGTATGAACTCGAACGCCCCTCCAAAATCTACCCCAAACGCAAGCTGCTGGCCCGATTAGAGGAGGAAGCATATAAACCTACATCACCAACGCACAATACAGCTGACCGACCACCTCGTGGCCGCGACAGAGAGGCCTCTAGGCCTTCCACTAAAGCCGTACCCCGGCATCGCTCGAAAAGTACAAAGCCACGGGGGAATGCGCCGGACTTGCGAGACATATTGGAGGATAAGGCAAGACAATCAAGATCGATCTACGGATCGCGTGGGCGCCCCATGATACGCGACGACAACGGTCGCGCCGGATACAGCAATTCCGGCTAGGCCAAACACAGTATACAAAGCTCGCTTGAGCTACGTCGTGATATAGCCCAATATAGAGGCGCCGCACACCCACTATGCTTCACAAATGAAGTAATGGACCATCAAATCCCTGAAGGGTTCAAACCCGTGAACATTGAATCCTACGACGGCACAACATACCCCGCGGTTTGGATCGAAGACTATCTCCTTCACATCCACATGGCCCGCGGCGACGATCTTCACGCCATCAAATACCTCCCACTCAAGCTTAAAGGCCCAGCTCGGCATTGGCTTAACAGCCTGCCAGCAGAATCAATTTGGTGTTGGGAGGACCTGGAAGCCGCATTCCTTGATAACTTCCAGGACACATATGTGCGACCACCAGACGCTGATGACCTAAGCCACACAATTCAGCAGCCAGACGAATCGGCCAGACAATTCTGGACACGGTTCTTAACCAAGAAAAATCAAATCATTGACTGTCCGGATGCAGAGGCCCTCGCAGCCTTCAAACACAACATCCGCGACGAGTGGCTTGCCCGGCACCTAGGACAGGAAAAGCCGAAATCCATGGCAGCCCTCACATCACTCATGACTCGCTTCTGCACGGGGGAGGACGGCTGGCTAGCCCGCAGTAACAACCTCAACAAAAATCCTGGCAGTCCAGATACCAAGGACCGCAATGGCAGGTCACGGCGCAACAAGCACAAACGCCACATTAACGGCGATAGTACTGAGGATACGGCAGTCAACGCCGAATTTAGAGGCTCCAAACCCGGTCAGCGGAAAAATCCATGCAAAAGAACTACTCCGGGTCCATCCAATTTGGACCGAATACTCGACCGCTCGTGCCAGATACACGGCACCCCTGAAAAGCCAGCTAATCACACCAATAGGGATTGTTGGGTATTCAAGCAGGCAAGCAAGTTAATTGCTGAAAACAATGACAAGGGGCTGCATAGCGATGACGAGGAAGAGACCCAGCCGCCGAACAATAGAGGACAGAAGGGTTTCCCCCCACAAGTGCGGACGGTGAACATGATATACGTAACCCACATACCCAAAAGGGAGCGGAAGCGTGCACTCAGGGACGTATACGCGATGGAGCCAGTTGCCCCAAAGTTCAACCCATGGTCCTCCTGCCCGATCACTTTTGATCGAAGGGACCACCCCACCAGCATCCGCCATGGCGGGTTCGCCGCATTGGTTCTAGACCCAATCGTCGATGGGTTTCACCTCACTAGAGTCCTGATGGATGGCGGCAGCAGCCTGAACCTGCTTTACCAGGATACAGTGTGCAAGATGGGCATAGACCCCTCAAGGATTAAACCCACAAAGACGACCTTCAAAGGTGTCATACCAGGTGTAGAGGCCAATTGTACAGGCTCAGTTACACTGGAAGTGGTCTTCGGATCCCCGGATAACTTCCGAAGCGAGGAGTTAATCTTTGACATGGTTCCATTCCGCAGCGGCTATCATGCACTGCTCGGACGAACCGCGTTTGCAAAATTCAATGCGGTGCCGCACTACGCATACCTCAAGCTCAAGATGCCTGGTCCTCGAGGAGTCATCACGGTCAATGGAAACACTGAACGCTCCCTCCGAATGGAGGAACATACAGCGACTCTCGCGGCGTAAGTGCAGAACAGCCTCTTAAGGCAATTCTCGAGTCCGGCTTCTAAACGACCGGACACCGTCAAACGCGCCCAAAGAAACCTACAACAAGATCACCTGGCACGTTCCGAGCATGTGTAGCAGTGCGGCCCCAACCCCAGCCCTCGCAAAATTTCAAGACCAGTACTTCGCGTACATCATTACGCTCTGGAGATACCATGGGCATAGGGGGAGGGGCACGACCACGGCAGGCCCAGAGTGCGGCTCAATCACACCAGGGGCTTCCAAGTATCTCATCCTTTTTCTTTCCTTTTTTCTTATCCTCAGGACTCCATTTACCAGAGGCCCTGTCCAGCAATAGACCTGCCGAACTCACGATGCAACAGCCAGGGAAGGAGAAAAGCTACGACGAGTATCCAGGTGGTCTCCATTACGAGCATTATACATGTTTTATACACCATTCCGCAGCCTACCCCTGGAGGGGGACATGCTAAATAGTTCCACCCCTTGCTTATCGCACTATTTGTATCGTTCTACATTCACGACAGTATTTTTTGAATAAACAATGCATCGCTTTTTGCCTATAATTTCATTCCTTTCTTATACATATGTTCATTTATGACATGTTGCATCCGTACATTTTGGTACGGCTAAATACACCAGGGGCTTAAGTTCCCCACATTATGGTGTGATAAGTCCGAACACTTTCACAAGTGCGGCACCCCGAACTTATAGCATTATATGCATCGGCTCCGAATCATGTCTTGGGTCAATAGTTGGGTTTGCCCGGCTCCCACGTTTTGGTACCTTACGTTCCGTTATATCAGCTAAGGTAGCGCTGGGAGAACCACTGCAATTGTGCCCCAGTTGAGCTGGGCGAGCACCTCAGTGGAGAAAGCTAAAACTGACTGTCATGATGGGGCGAGAGCCGGTCGCTGTTCGAGAGGTTTTTTCGAGTCCCTAAAGACTTATGCCGCCTAGAGCGAGGAACCGGCTTTGTCCGGCCCAGGCGTGGATAGCGCCCCGAATTCGGCCTTCCGAACACTAGGGGCTTCACCAAATTTAAAATTATAGAATTCTATGGCTAAGTGAGAGTGTTCAAGCATTATAAGTCCGGTTGCCTCGTTCATTGTGTTGAGCGCCTCCCTAGATGGACCCAAAAATGGGAACAACAGCGCTCAAGTTTATCCCGAACACCCCGCACTCGTGGCATGGGGGCTGAAGCCGATGACTTGCCATCTCTCAGATTTGATAAACGGCCACACAGAAGGTAATATTTTAAATTAACAAGCGTTGCTTAGCGCATATGAACAAAGTTTTCGGCGCACAGGATAACAAAATGCGAGTCTACTCAAATATTAGATCTTTGGAGCACTCACCCGCAATAATGCGGGCACCCTTCAGGACACCCTTATAATACATCTCGGGTGTGCGATACTCCTTGCCCGGCGGTGGCGCGTCCGTCACAAGCTTCTCAGCATCCATCCTGCCCCAGTGCACTTTAGCACGGGCAAGGGCCCGGCGGGCACCTTCAATGCAGGAGGAGTGCTTGATGACTTCAACCCAGGGACACGCATCCACCAGCCGCCGCACCAGGCCGAAGTAGCTCCCAGGCATGGCCTCTTTGGGCCATAGCCGAACTATAAGGCCCTTCATGGCCTGTTCGGGCACCTTGTGGAGCTCGACCAGCTGCTTCAGCTGGTCGCTAAGGGGCACCGGATGTCCGGCCTCAGCATACTGAGACCAGAACACCTTCTCTGTCGAGCTCCCCTCCTCGGCTCTGTAGAAAGCGGCAGCATCGGACACGCTGTGGGGCAGATACGGACGCTCCTGGAGAGCTCCGAATTCGGGTAAGTAACAGGTAATTCACTTTTACATGCTTGCTTTGCATGAAGAATGCCTTACCCGCCGCTATTTTCTTCAATTCCTCGATTTCCTGGAGGGCCTTGTGGGCTTTGGCCTTAGCGGCTTTGGCACTCTCAAGAGCTGACGCAAGCTCGGACTCTCGAGTCTTCGAGTCACGCTCCAAACTCTCGTGTTTTTCCACGAGAGCCTGGAGCTCTTGTCGTACCTCCGCCAGCCGCGCCTCCTGCTTCTCTCGCTCGGCGTGTTCCGCGGCCGCATTGCGTTCGGCCGCGGATACCGCCTCCTTCAGGGTCGCCACCTTGTTCGTAGACCCTGGAGTACCCACGTTATCCTTGTCATTCCTCTTGCAACCAAATCTTTTTCTATAAGGTAAAACTTTAATAAGGTGTTACTCACCTTCCTTGTCCTCGAGATGCTTCTTGGCACGGTCGTGCTCTCTCTCAGACCGCTCGAGGCTCGGATTCAAGGCATTGACCTCCGCAGTCAGTGCGGCAGAGGTCAGCAGCGCAGCCTGCATTCCCATATTGGCATATTTTTGTTAAGACTCATGCGTATATATTTTTAGATCCTCAGTCCGGCTTTTCTTTCCGAACACCGAACCGAGCATCAGGGGCTACTGTCTATGCGGTACTATTTTACATAACTTAAAATTCTTACCTCAAAGCCTGTTAGAAGGCTGCTGCAGGCTTCGGTCAGCCTGCTCTTGGCGAGCTGAACCTTCTGAATCACCGCACTCATAACAATGCGGTGTTCCTCTTCGATGGAAGCATCGTTGAGCGCCTCCAGCAAGTTATCCGGTGCCTCCGGTTGGATGGAGGCCGCCGACGTCACAGTCTTGCCCTTCTTACAAAGGGGCCGCCTGCCGGACTCCGGAACCACTACAGGTTCCGGTGCGGAGTACGGTCCAAAGTTCGGGAGGTTGCCCTGCGGCACCTCCGGGGCCTCCTCCTCCTGGTGGGTCCCTTTCCGGGATCCCACCTCGGCGTCGTCGGCGTCACAGGGGGAGGAGGCGGCCGGAAGTGAAGTGCTATTCACATCCGACGTACCCAAGGACCCGCTCGATGAAGCGGGAAGATCGTCCTTGGGCGGACTACAGGGTTGTATGCGGCGTTAAAAGACGCTATGCGACAAAAAGAAAATTATGAGTTATTCAGGAGTCCGGATACTTACGATCTTGCCAGGGGCTTGGCCCTTGAGGGCCACTCCTTGTCGCTGTCGTCGGCGTTGGTGGAACAGTCCGGGGGAAGGGTCCTTCCCTTCTTGGACCCTTCGGCCTCCCCCATTGGGGAGCCCTTCCTCTTCTTCTCTCCCCCCACTGGGGGAGAGGCCTCCTTCCTCTCCTCCTCGTCCTCGTGGGAGGAGTCCGCCTCGGAGTCATCGGACGATGAATCCGATAACACCTGACGCCGGGAACTCCTCCGGGTTCCCGTGGCCTTCTTCTTGGCCTTCTTCTCCGGCACCATGTAAGGCGCCGGGACCAGCAGCCCTGTCAAACGGGCATCCGCTGGGTCTTCTGGAAGGGGAGCCGGATAGTTAACCTATCCGGACATCTCCTGCCAGGCCTGTTAAAAGTATTGGGAGTTTAGATCCCACATAGAGTCAAACTATGAAAAGCAAGTGTCCCATAAAGGATAACATGGCTTACCTCACCAGCCGGATGCTGCGAGCTGAATCCGCGATCTTCGGTAGCGGATGCGGGAGCCTCGGCGCCCTTGAACAGCACCCTCCAGGCCTCTTCGTACGTAGTGTCGAAGAGTCCGCTCAAGGTCTGGTGCAGTGCCGGATCAAACTCCCACAAGTTGAAGTCCCGCTGTTGGCAGGGGAGAATCCGGCGGATGAGCATGACCTGGATTACGTTGACAAGCTTGAGCTTCTTGTTCACCAGGGTTTGGAGACAGGATTGAAGTCCGGTCAGCTCTTCCGAATTACCCCACAGCAGGCCCTTCTCTTTCCAGGAAGTGAGCCGCATGGGGATGCCAGATCTGTATTCGGGGGCCGCTGCCCATTCAGGGTCACGCGGCTCGGTGATGTAGAACCACCCCGATTGCCACCCTTTGATGGTTTCCACAAAGGCGCCCTCGAGCCAAGTGACGTTGGTCATCTTGCCCACCATGGTGCCTCCGCACTCTGCTTGGCTGCCCTTCACAACCTTCGGCTTGACATTGAAGGTCTTTAGCCACAAGCCGAAGTGGGGCTGGATGTAGAGGAAGGCCTCGCACACGACGATAAATGCCGAGATGTTGAGGATGAAATTCGGGGCTAGATCGTGGAAATCCAGGCCGTAGTAGAACATGAGCCCCCGGACAAAGGGGTGGAGTGGGAAGCCCAGTCCGCGGAGGAAATGGGGAAGGAATACCACTCTCTCATGGGGCCCGGGGGTGGGGATGAGCTGCCCCTTTCCGGGGAGCCGGTGCGCGATGTCGCTGGACAAATATCGGGCACTGCGCAGCTTCTTGATGTGCCCCTCCGTAACGGAGGAGGCCATCCACTTGCCTCCCGCTCCGGACATGGCTGGAGAAGGTTGGGTGAGATGTGCGGACTTGGGCACTGGAGCTCGAGTGCGCGGAGATGGATAAGCAAAGGAGGAAGAAGGCATAGGTAAAAAGATGGATCCTTATCCCCTTATATATGGGCGGACGAAACTATGCGTCCCCACCAGCCTGGTAAAACTCGCTTATCTCCCAAGCACCACAATCAGTGGTGCGGTTGGGTTACCCACGTCCGTATTGATGAGAATCCCGGAATAAGGGAACACGATCTCTGCTTCGACGAGACGTGCCAAGGAAACCGCTTCGCTAAACGCACTGAGGTGGAATAATAAAAACGATTCGAATAAAGGCTTGGCCGTGGCATGACGTCATGCCACGAAATACGTTAGCAGATTGAACTTGTGTAAATATTATTCTCTCTATGGAGGTATGTGGAATTTATTTTGCAGAGCCGGACACTATCCTGGTGTTCACAATCTTCTATGAATTATTCGGAGGAGGAACCCGCCTTGCAATGCCGAAGACAATATGCGCGCCGGACTCATCGTCATTGAAGCCTGGTTCAGGGGCTACTGAGGGAGTCCTGGACTAGGGGGTGTCTGGATAGCCGAACTATCATCATCGGCCGGACTCCAAGATTATGAAGATACAAGATTGAAGACTTCGTCCCGTGTCCAGATGGGACTTTCCTTGGCGTGGAAGGCAAGCTTGGCAATACGGATATGTAGATCTCCTACCATTGTAACCGACTCTGTGTAACCCTAGCCCTCTCCGGTGTCTATATAAACCGGAGGGTTTTAGTACATAGGATGAACAACAATCATACCATAGGCTAGCTTCTAGGGTTTAGCCTCCTTGATCTCGTGGTAGATCTACTCTTGTACTACCCATATCATCAATATCAATCAAGCAGGAGTAGGGTTTTACCTCCATCGAGAGGGCCCGAACCTGGGTAAAAATATTGTGTCCCTTGTCTCCTATTACCATCCGCCTAGACGCACAGTTTGGGACCCCCTACCCGAGATCCGCCGGTTTTGACACCGACAATCCCCCAATGACAGAGGTGGACTTGGATTCAACTCCAACAAGAAGAAGAAGTCCAAGTTGAACAAGAAGAAGGGCCAAGAACAAGTCAAGAATTTGGCCAAGATTGTTTGCTTCAAGTGCAAAGTCGAAGGGCATCATGTTAGATCTTGCCCATTGAAGAAGAAGGCCATTAGTGTCAAGCAACAAGGGAAGAGGGCACAAGTTCAATCTCATGCTCAACATCAAGTTGAAGAAAGGCCTCTTCCCAAGAAGACTCAAGTTAATGCTTCTCAAATTGAGAAATCAAGTGAGAAGAAAGTGAAGAGTAGACGTTGCTACTTATGTCGTGAGAAAGGTCACGTCGCTTCTTCATGCACTAGTGGTAACTTATCCAACCCAATTATTATTGATGATATCTATTCTCTTGGTAAGGATAAGGTTGGCAATGTGTTTGCCAAGTTTGTTGGTACTCAAAGTGGTGTCAAGCAAAGAACCATTTGGGTAGCCAAACCTATTGTGACTAACCTCTTAGGACCCAACTTGGTTGGGGACCAACAAGCTCAAACTTGATCAATAGGTGTTGTTGGATGGCATTGGAGACTTGGCTACATTATGAAGAATTAAGGGGACTTCATCATTCTCTTTGTCTCAAGCCAAGTCAATTGGATTATCAAGTTTCTATCTTATATCCAATGTGCCTCCTTGCGGTAACTTGTAGTTAAATTGTTTACCTTGATAGTTACTTGCCCCCTTGCATGTTTTGGTTTTGTTCCTTGCATGTGTTTGTATATGATGTGTCTCCAAATTTCCTTTGTGTATGTTGGTTTGCACACCATGTACTTGTGTGTCGTTCGTTGAGCCTGAGTGCATCTTGTTTATTTCTTAGTTGGCTCTTGTGAGAGATTAATGGAATATCCATTATGGGGGAGTGGTGTGCTTTGTGCACCTCACAATCCTATAAATGTGTGCACATGAGTAATACCATCAAGTATTGATATTTCAAGATTATCTAGTCACTAGGTGGTATATCTCTCATGAGAAATTCAAATTCTAAAAATTCCATTGATTATCTTGTGTTGGATCCTCTTATTGCCTCTTGTTAAGTTTTCTTCATTGGTATCACATTATGGGGGAGTAATATGCTAAGTATATTACTAGCCTACAAAATGTGTACATTTGAGATGTTGTCACCTAGTGTTGATATTGTAGATTATCTTGTTCCTAGGTGGCATGTTAGCTCTACAAGTTGCAATTTGCTTGTGTGTGGTCTGAAGATGATGTTGGATATCCTTGCTATCTACCATCGGGAATTCTTTCCATCTACTTCTTGTCTTTTGACAATTGGTAGTCATTTATGTGTGGTAGAATTTATTGATCATCTTTACATTGGCTTTTGTTTTACTTGCCTTTTCTCTTGCCAAGGTATGTGTCAACTCCCGTTGTCTTCCATACCACTTGTGGATCTTGTTTATTTCTTGTTCTTGTCTAGTGTTTTCTAGATATAGTGAAAGCGGTGATCCCACCTTGTGCATTTTGTATTCAAATACAAATCCTATATAATGCACAACTCGTGGGGGAGCTATTCTATTTTCTTCAGAACACTCTTCTTGTGATCCTTATCAAGTGTGTTTTGGTGGAAGGCAAGCCATTTCTTTTTGGTACTTTGTGCCATCATGAAACTTTGTTGAGAGCTTGGTTTGTTTGGAACCATCCTCTCTTTGGGAGTTTGACATATTTAGTTTAGTGTGTATCAATGGATATCTCATTCCTTGATGTATCTTTAATGATATCTTCCAAGTGATGATTTCTCCATTTGGTATCCTTTTCACTTGGCATTTCTTTGTCTTTTGGTTTCGGGTTTTGAAAGTCTTGAGCATGCATGTTTACTTCATGTATTTAATTTGGCATGCTTTCTTTCTTTGACTCAATATATAGGGGAAACTCCACCTAGTCTCAATTTGGATGAGATGTGCATGAAATTCATTTTCATATCTATATGCACATATTTATGTGGAGTTTGTCCTATGTATTGGTGCCTAACTATTTGGTCCCGATGAGTTTGGGTTACCATTTAGTTTGTGTTGTTCTTCTAGGAACATTTGGAGATGCATTGGATGCTCGGCTCACTCACAAGGAAGGTGTTGTCACCATGTGCATATTGGAGTCAAGCTAGGATGATCAATGAACTACTATCTACCTTCAATTGGTATCTACTACATCCTTCCAATGATATCTCGGTAACAAGTATCTATTCATGCTTTCCCCTCTTGCATTCAAACCATGTGTAGGTTGTATCTTGGCATGATATTCATTTCATATCTTGTGATACTTGTTTCCTTTATCAAAGCATCCCAACGATGATCTCTGTTGCTAGTTGTGATGCCCTTGATGGATGTGTGTTTGGACTTCATTTATATACAATAAGACCATATCTAGCCAAGTGCTATGCTTTCAAGCAAATATCTTATTGGTATATTTATGACTTCCTTGTGGATATCTTGTTCCTTCGTGTTGTAACTATTTCGGGTGTACATCCTTCTTTGTAGATATATATATCATCATGATTTCGTCTACATAGAACCTTATACACTTGAGAGAAATTACATCTCTAGTTGATATCCTTTCTTTCACGTCCACCTTGTCTTTCTTATGTTATTTCTTTGGTGGCTTCGTGAAAGCTTTTGCCTTGAGTGCGTGTCCTCTATCGTTGCATCTTGATGCACTCTTGTGTGGTGAAGATTATTTTCCTCATGCTTATCTTTACAAGGCTTTTGCCATCTTAATTGGCATCCCTCATCTTGATGAGGCTTTCATCTTCTATCTTCACCACGGGTTGTCACAAGCATAAGTTCTTTATATGCTTATTAGTAAGCTTGTGAACCCATTTGCTAGTTGTGTGTGGGAATGATAGGCCTTGCACCGTGTGCCTCATTCTTTCAAGACTATGTTGATGCTTAATGCTCATCCTAATTTTAGTCTTCTCAAGTGCTTCGCCATGACTCACACACATCATTTTGGTTGAGCCTATTCTTAAGTTGCCTCTTTTACATGTTGCTCAACCATGTGCTTGTTGCAAGCGCTAGGCTTTGTTTCCTATATGCTCACTTGCACTGGATGTGAGTTTCTATTGATTTTGGGGGAGCTATGATCCTATTTTGTGCACTTTGTATTCAAATACAAAAATTCTTATGTGTGCACAAATCATGGGGAGCTTCTCTAGTTTCTTTAGAACACTCCTTTGCACTAATCATAATATCTTTATTCTTCTGGCATGTAGGATCATTGGTCTAGTTGGTTCAATTGATATCCGTTGGTTGCTTGCTTCAATTGGTAACTTCTGATTGCTTGTGTCTCTCTTTGTTATGTCTTTGTGTCATATCTTTTTGTTGCAATCTTTGGGCCTCAATATAGTTTGTCTTCCTCCAAGAATTGGCAGTTGGATATGTGTATTGCATTCCACTCTCTTGTTGAGAAATACACAATTTATGGAGGAACACCTTTTATTTTGGCCTTCTTAGCTTTTCACCCATTTTGGCAATCGATGCCAATGGGGGAGGAGTTTCAGAGAGTTTTGTGGAGAAGTCTTCTGAGTTTTCTCCTTGCTTTGGTTTTGGTTCCTAAGCATTTGCATCTCATTCTCATGCATTATTGGTTGTTGCATTGCATGGTGATCCATAATTCCTTGTATAAACTCTCTTGAAAGTGATTGTCATCAATTACCAAAATGGGGGAGATTGAAAGAACATGCGGTGCCCCCATGTTTGGTTTTGGTAATTGATGACAATCTCTATGGACTAATGGTTGTCTTGAGTTATATTTGAAGGATTTGTCCATAGGCTTTTCTTGAAGTCCATGTGTTGGTTTCAAGGAGTTTATGAGTTGACCAAGGTGTTATTAAGGAATTATCCAAAGATTGGTCATGCGAGTGTTGAGCTTATTGCAAGCATGTCTTGAAGAAGAAGGTTGTGTGATCATTCATGTTTACCTTCAATACATCATCCAAATGAAGAGAGTTGCAAAGATTCAAGGTTGATCAAGACTAAGTCAACAGTGAATCAAGTTGATTAACTCACAAAGCGTAGAAGATGTACCAAGAGGGATCAAGTGATCCCATGGTATGGTAAGCATTGTCCATTGCACTTTGTGTACTAACCCATGGTCTATGTGAGAGTTCTATGTGGGGTTAGGTACGTATCCATGGGCTTGCATCAAGAGGAAGATATCATACAACCCATGGAAAGGATGACATCAAGTGGTGATCGTCATCAAGATTGCCGTGTGCAAGTTCAAGTGGAGCATCACGAAGAGATCAAGTGCTTGAATCTTGCCATACATTATGGTGTCAATTGACTTGTGAAGATGAGCCGAAGAGTGGCTCACCCATAGTGGACTATGGGGGAGCAATCATCTAGTCTTCATCGAGCCAATGCAATCAAGAAAGGTGGTCCAACTTGAGGGAGTGAAGATTGTCATCATCTAGCTCAAGTGGACCATGTGCAAGGCAAATGTTTGCCCTTGATAGGTTTTCTATTTTACCGGTCTCATGGTAGTTGTGGGAGACCGGGTTATAGGATCGATTGTCGTACTATCAAGGGGGGCTCTCGATGAGTTGCTTGATCGTATCGTCCGTAGAGAGCTCAAACCATTGCATCCTTGCATCATGTTTCTTGGTTCTTGTTTGATTCTCTTTGTGAGTCTTAGAGCTTATGGTCATCTTGATGACAAGCTTGAGTTCATCAAAAACGGAGTTTGCATGCGTCTTTTATGATGTTTTAGGTGTTGGAGGTTTTACCGGTCTTCTCCGAGGAAGGGTTCTCACCATTTTCTTTCGGGCCTTTTTTCATTCGCTTATTATTAGTATTTCTATCAAGATTGTGTTAGTCATTTTCTCTAGCTTTCCAACAAACTTGGTTTCGTCGAATTCGGAGTCCGTTTGCAGAAGTTGTGTCAGTTTTGGTGTTCTGAAAAGGCTGCAGCGGTACTACCGCGGACAGGAGCGGAAGTAATTTTTTACTACCGCTTGGAGCAGTACTACCGCGGCTACTTCCATGGCTACTTCCGCTCGGGACCAAAAACTCGTGCTTTCTCTCTCGTTGGGCTGTTTTGACCGTGCTAAGCGGTAGTACCGCTACTCCAAGCGGTAGTACCGCTTGTGCACGACCTGAGCACATAACGGTTGGATTCGGGAGGTCCTATAAAAGGGGGGTCTTCTTCCCCAATGAACCTAATCCTTTAAGCTCATGTTCTTCCCCCATTGGTGACCTTCTTCGAGCTTGCTAACTCTTAATCCCTCCATGGATTCTTTCTAGTTCTTGAGGGAAAAGAGAGAGGAGATCTAGATCCACGTTTCCACCAATCACTTTCTCCTCTAAGTGAGGGAAACCCCTTGGATCTAGATCTTGGAGTTCTTCGTGTTCTTCTTTCGTTCTTCCTCTCATTTTCCTCCCTAGCATTAGTTGCTTTGGTGGGATTTGAGAGAGAAGGACTTGGGCACTCCGTGTGCCCTTGCCATTGCATTTGGTGCATCAGTTTGAGTTCTCCACGGTGATACGTGGAAGTGAAGTTTGAGAAGCTCATTACTCTTGGGTGCTTGGTGCCCTTGAGCTTGTTCCTCTTGGGTGTTTGGGCGCCCTAGACAGTTGGTGGTGTTCGGAGCTCAATCATTGTGGTGTAAAGCTCCGGGCAAGCGTCGGGGTCTCCAATTAGGTTGTGGAGATCGCCCCGAGCATTTTGACGGGTTCCGGTGACCGCCCCCAAGGGTTGCCAAAGTGTATGGGTTCGGTGACCGCCACCAAGGGTTGCCATTTGTACGGGTTCGGTGACTGCCCTCAAGGGTCCCTTAGTGGAATAACGGCATCTTGCATTGTGCGAGGGCGTGAGGAGATTACGGTGGCCCAAGTGGCTTCTTGGGGAGCATTGTGCCTCCACACCGCTCCAAACGGAGATTAGCATCCGCAAGGGTGTGAACTTCGGGATACATCTTCGTCTCTGCATGCCTCGGTTATCTCTTACCCGAGCCCCTTTACTTATGCACTTTACTTTGTGATAGCCATATTGTTCTTTGTCATATATCTTGCTATCACATAGTTGCTTATCTTGCTTAGCATAAGTTGTTGGTGCACATAGGTGAGCCTAGTTGCTGTAGGTTTTGTGCTTGACAAATTAACTGCTAGGTTTATTCCGCATTTGTTCAAGCCTAAACCGTAATTATTATAAAGCGCCTATTCACCCCCCCCCTCTAGGCGACATCCTCGATATTTCACTGGGGCAATGGATGACATCGTGGGGACACACACGGAGCAGCTCTATGGAGGGGAAGGGGACCAAGAAGGTGAGGGGAGCCGTCTCGGTCACCTAGTGAAGTCGGAGTCGCAGAAGTCCCCGATGTAGACGGCGAGCTCAGCCTGGATGAGGTCGGCCGAGATCACCACCCCAGACGGCAAGTCCTGCCCGGGGAAAGAGTGACCATCACCAAGTGCGGCCGAACCGCCTCCTCCTCAATCTCAGCATCCACATAATAGAAGCCACCCCCTCAGTCCCGTACCCGAGATAGGCAAGGGTCGTGGGGCATCGGGGAGGGGCTTCACACTCCGAGCGGACGTGTCCCGCGCATCCACAGTTGATGCAAATCGTCTCCTCGCGGGTTCTGGGGCGGCCGACATGAGAGGGAGGCTCCAGAGCCACCTGCTCAGGAGACCCAGTCGTAGCTAGACAGATGGCCATCCCAGGTTCCACCCTGGCCTTCTTCTTCTTATGCTCTTCTTCTTCTTGGCCTAGACTGCCGCACCCGGAGCCTCGACCGACCGGCGCCCAAGGAGTTCTGCCCGGGCTGCGGGTCATCTCGACGCCATGCCGGGTCATCCGCCCGAGACGAACGACGGTCATCCCGACGGGCATCCTCACGAGACAGCCGCCGGTCCTCATCACGTGCAGGAGTAGGAGCACTCGTGCCACGCCGGCGCCAGTCACCGTCCGAGGCATGTGGGGTAGCACTCCAAGAGCCAGCCGGCCGGGAGGGCTGACCATCGTGGTCCCGAGCAGCCGGTGGCGGTCGTCACACATGCTCAGCCCGGAGCTCATCCTCCCACGCCAGATCCTCGCTCCTACGGAGCTCTGTCTCACGGTCTCGGGCATCCCCCGGTGAGCCCAGGAGAGGCAGACAAGGGTCTTTGGTCGGGTCACTGAGAGGGGGAGGTCGCCGGAGAGAGGTGCCGGCGTAGGTGGCCGGCGCGCGACTAGAGCAGCCAACACCATCCCTCGGCCGACCAAAGGAGGCCTCGAGGGGACGCTTGGGACGCGGATATCCATCGTCCTCCTCGCGCGCCATCAAAGCTTCAAGGTAGGAGCGCGGGGCCGGGGAGGAAACATGAGAGCGGGCGGATGAGGGGAAGGTCGCCGGCGGCGCAGATAGAGGCGGGTAGGCGGGAGCACACGGCAGCAGCAGGGAGACAGGACGAAGGGAGCGGGCAAAGCGATCGAGCCAATGGACCTCAGCCCTAGTAGCAGGTGTCGTGGTACTAAGTCTGACAGCAAATATTGGGCGTACGTATGGAGAGGCAAGGTCCTAGCTACGGCAAGGTTGTACGCAAGTGTTTACGAGTTCAGGCTCCTCTCGGAGGAGGTAAAAGCCCAACGTCTCGGAGCCCGGAGGTAGTCGACTGGAATGTATGAATGTGTGTGTGTTACAGGGGTGCGAACCCTTGTCCCAGAGGAGGGGGGAGGCTTATATAGAATTCTCCAGGACACCAGCCATCCCCCGTTACAGAGGGTTGAATGTACATAAAGATTGAGGCGTTACTGGAAATGCCAGCCTTAAGTTCCTTTAATGACCTTAAAGACTACGGAGTGAATGCTCGCCCGTTGCTGTTCTAAGTGACTTCTGGTCTTCAGTAGGTCGAGTGGTTTCTTGTATGGTCGAGTGGTTGACTGGTCGTGTGACTTTGGGAAGGAAGGGTACCGAGTGGTTCATTGGTCGAGTGGATTGCACTCGATACCTTTACTGGGTACCCTCTCTTATCTCTTGAGCTTCCTTACTTCTAGGGTAGTGACCTTGGGTAGGGCTTATAGGTCAGACCTAGGACCCTACCCTAGGTCTGTATCCTCATCATTAGCCCCCGAATGGATTAAGGTCCGAGTGGAAAGAGGGTTGAAGTTGATCTTGCTCCTACCCTTGCTCTTCACGAGTATTTTACGCAGGACGGAAGACTCATGTTAGAACTTCAGCTTCGATTCAGTCGCCTTGATCGATTCAGAAAGTTGCCGAGTGAACTTGTACATCATCTGTCGTGTGTTGTTTCGGGGTGCAGAATCTTTGGCGCGATTGGTTGCAGTGTATCACGGATCTCACGGGATTCGAAATTTCAAGGAAGCGCGTGGGACGGAGCATGCCGAGGTAAGAGGGATGGATAGACGGGAGTGCCTCGATCTCCATGCTACCTTTTTCGCCACGTACCCAGCGCGCGACTGTTGCGGGATTTGACAGGATCGCCTGGGCCCACGCGTCAGCCACTTGGAACTGGGCCTTTATAAGGCGACGGAGCCGAGGCGCCTACACTATGTGCGTCTATTTTCTCCCCTTTTCCTCTACTTCTCCACTGCATATGGCTCCTTCGCTCTCGACGTCGCCGCTCCGCCACCATGGTGGAGGACAAGACGGCGGCGCTGGAACGCGCGAAGAAGGCGACGGGGGTAGCGAAAAGCAAGAAGCAGAATTGTGGGTCGTTGTCGTGCTCGGCGCTGCCGCCAGGTTGGATCCAAGGCGATTGGATCCGGTCTTCGCTCCGGTAGGAAGATCTGGATGAACTGGTGGAGTCTGGGCTGATCTCTAAGGGCGCAGCGAGGTTGTCGGACGGGGAGGCGGAGCCGCAGCCGCGACTGGGTGAGTGTGTTCTGCTCGTCACCCATGTCGACCAGGGCTTCTCGCTTCCTCCGCACCCCTTTTCCCGGGGTTTCTTGAACTTCTTTGGTGCCCAACTCCATCACTTTTCTCCCAATACTATCACATATCTTGCTGCATTCGTGTCCGTATGCGAGAATTTCCTGGGGTGTCAACCGCACTAGGGCCTTTTCAAGCACATTTTCACCCTCCGTTCTCAGTCGGTGAAGAAAGCAAACACGAGTGACAAGAAAACACATGTTATTCAGATGTGTGGGGGTTTGGGTATCCAGAAGAGGCAGAGGAGCTATTTCCCTTCCATGACTCTTCCTGAATCGGTCAAGGGTTGGCAGTCGACCTGGTTCTACTACCAGGACCTCGCAACTCTAGGCCAGTCGACCAGACTTCCCCACTTCACCTTTGATCGTGTTTAGACTCCTTCCTCATTGAAAGTGACTACTGCTGAGAGCGTGGAGACGAACATGCTAGTTGAGAGGGTGGTCCAACTGATCAATCAGGGCGTCACTGGCATGGATTTGCTGGAAGT
This sequence comes from Triticum timopheevii, assembly GCA_963921465.1. NCBI lineage: Eukaryota > Viridiplantae > Streptophyta > Magnoliopsida > Poales > Poaceae > Triticum > Triticum timopheevii. Next base: position 109,163,337 of record OY997264.1, read on the forward strand.
ATTCCTCAATCGATGTATCCAGCCTCTCCAGGCCTGTGACCATCCTATGTGGATGTACTCTGGGGTCGACGACACCGCTCGGGTTCATCCAGAGGAAGTACCAGCTAAGACGGTGGCCCTGTGGTTGAAGAGCATTACATACAACAAGGACAACCCCATAGGATCCAGGAGAGTCGACTCCTTCAGGGACAGCAATCAGTCAGACAAGGTGTGTCTTCCGTCGCCGATAGTTTTTGGGTACATATTCCGACTGCTCTTGAATCCGACTGACTTTTACTCGACTTCTTGTCTTGTAGGTTTTTACTGAGATGTACTCAATGCCCAATGGTGAACAAGTTCTGGAGCAAGGCCAGGAGTTAGAGGATAGTGCGGAGGAGAGTGGCGATTGGGAATCCCCGGATGATGAAGATGAAGAGGAAAGCGACGAGTCAGATGACGAAGAAGCGGTCGACTCGCCGCCTCGCTCGGAATGTTGATCCAAGTAACACCATGACCCAGCGGGCGGGCGCGGTAAGAACGTGGCCCCAAGCACCCAAACGCAGAAGTGCATTCGGACATTAACACCGGAGCCAACAGAAAGAGTCGCCAAGCAGCCCAAGGTTGCTCCTCCGAAAGCTCGAAAGACTATGCCTGGGATCAAGATGGATGTTCCTGTTGCCTCTGGGTGAGTATCCTTTCTGTGTTTACCTCTACCGACTGATTCTTCTGTTCTGACTGAATGGATCGTGCACCTTTCCAGCCCAACCTCTGTCGCGACTGACATGGACATTGGCAAGGCCTCAGGAGATGAGGAAACCGATGACGCAGCCACCTCCCGATCTGGTAAGTCCGCTCAACTAAAACTTATTTTGTCGATTGAGTTGTCGGTCAGTTGAATTTTTGATGTTTTCTTTTTGCTGCAGCTCCACGAGACATTGTCGTGCTTCCCGATGATGATGAAGAAGAAGTGCCTCTAAAGGAGAGGAGGAGGAGAGGCAAGGGCTCGAGCGGGAGAGGGCTTGAGGTTCAAGTCCCTCAGTCGACTCTGGTGCTTGAGACGGCGGTTGAGCAATTCGGAGATCCGGTTCGGACCAACGTCACGTTCGCCGACCCGCTGACGACTGATCACCCATCAGGGTCGACTGCTCTGACTGCTACTGCTCCAGTGCAACTCCATGCGTCCGACCCAGTGGTTGCTTCGACCGCCTTGGCGCCATCACTCTTTGCTACATACCAAACTCCAGACGACTCACCAAGTGCCACCAGGGAGGCTCTTCGCCAGGTGAATCTTGTTATGGAGCAAGTGAAGGTGATGCACGAGGCCAGTTAAGTGGCCTATAATGCCAGCACCGCTCTGCAGACCAACATTAAGGTCAGTTAACTCCCGACTGAACTTTTGAATCATGAAAAACTGTCGATGTTGCTTTGCTGCCCATATGTACATCTACTATCATGGGTCTGTGTTTCATATCCGATCACCCACTAGGGTGTGCCTGCCTTAGCATTTAATAGGTCTTCCACTCCACTCGACTCATGCTGAGTCGAGTGTTTGTCCGAACTGGTGGGGGCACACAGAGTGCACCCACTGGGTGTAGTCCTCGAGACCACGGTCGACTGCTGGTAGTCGGCTGGGGTCTGAGAATCTACTCCTTTTTTACTCATGCTGGGCAGACCATGCTCAGTGTTGATCCAAACCAGTGGGGGCATGCTAAGTGCACCCACTGGTGTAGTCCCCGAGACTACTGTTGAATGTTTGATTCAGAAGTAGTCTTAGAGTAACTTTCACTGTGATTGTCTTTTGTTTCTGTCGACTGATATATCTCTCTGGCTGACTACAGAGGTCTTGTGATCTTGGGGCTCAACTTTCTGAGTTGAACAAGAAGCAAATTAGCCTCAATCGGGAGGTCGAGCAATTGAAGAAGGACAAGGAGAACTTAACCAATGAAGTTGTCGGGGGTTGGGTGCGACATATGCCAAAGGATGGCTTATCATGGTGGGGGCGAGTAGAACATCACCGGTGCCTGGAAACGGGATGAGGCGAAGACATGCACGCCGGCGGATCTTACCCAGCTTCAGGGCTCTCCGAGGAGATAACACCCCTACTGCTGCTCTGCGGGGTCTCCGCATGGTCACTAAGGCGAAATGAGTACAAGGTTGCTCCTTGAGCTGTTTCTGGAGGTAGGAGAAGGCAAGGCTAGCTTTCTCCTCCCTATATGATCTGGTCTAGTGCTAATGGATTCGAACCCTTTGCATGGGTGCCCTGGGGGGTTTATATAGGCCTACCCCCCAGGGGTACAATAGTAAAACCGGCTGGGCGCAGGTCCCAGCCGTCTATCTCTCAGGCCGCCGTCTTCTCCACCGACTACTGGGGCCCGCCGACTTGCCTGGTACGGGGCCGACAGCCCTTGTCCGCCGCGGGCGGGTCTTGCCGGCTGCAGATTACTGTAGCCGTGCTTCTAATGACGCTGGCTCGGTCATGGGGTCATGGCAATAGTGCCGCCGCCTGACGGGCGATCACTGTTGCCATTCCCCTGTCGTGTCTGGTTAATGGCGTGTGGGGCCCGTGGGAGGGGCCGGCCGACTCCCGGAGGCCGACTCCCAACGGGTCCGTCTCGTGGCGCTCTTGCCGTCTTCAGTACTCCCGTTGACTGGTGGGACCCGCCGTCTCTGGGTCGTACAGACAGGCCGTCGTGGGCACAGGGCTCCGCCCCCAGGGGCTGATGTCAGGGCCGGCATGGCAACAGTGCCGCGCCGGACGGAGATCTCCGCCAGTACGGCGCACTGTGGCCATGCCTGCCCTTAATTAACAGGGTGGTTGGAGTCGCAGGCCGACTCCCTGTAATCGGCCTCTCAGTAAGTCACTGGCCAGGAGTCGGCTCGTCTTGGAGTCGCCTCTGGGACTCGGTTCGTCTTGGAGTCGCCTCGGGGACTCGGCTCGTCTGGGAGTCGCATCTGGGACTCGACTCGTCTTGGAGTTGCCTCTGGGGCTCGAGGGGCGCGGCCTGCCCCGATGTCTTGAAAGGTTCTGGGACTCGGGTTAGCCTACTCGTGGCCCATTACTCCGACAGTAGTCCCCGAAGCTGGTGAGGCTCCGAGGGTGACATGTCGTGGGGCCTCAATAGTTTCATTCTTTGGTGGTGGAATTTGTGTCTTGCTTGTCGTCTTCCTTCAAGCCGACTATCTGGAGTCGGACTCGCAGCGGGCCGTCTTGCCCCCTGAGGAGTTTGAACGGCGCGGCGGGAACCAGGCGGCGTGCCTGACATGCTTCCCCGCGGCCGCTTGCCGTGGACCCATCGCGCGGCGCCATGCGGCAGGGGCAGTCTGCTCGCTCACGCGCGCGACGGGGCAGGCCGTCGGGTGGGGCCCGCCACTACCGCGCCTCGGCCCGTGAACGGATCCGTTGCGGCCGTGCGGACGGTTGGGTTTCCCACGTCATTACTGCGCGCAGTAACTTCGTGGGGTAAATCATGGGGGGCGTGGGGTCCCGTGCGCAGTTAATCCCATGCCCGCCCCATCGGCTTCTCAGCCTACGGGCCTATAAGTAGGCGGGGGGAGCGGGACGGCGAAACACGCGCACCCATTCTTCCCCGCTCCCCTGCCTCATGTTTCCTCTTCTTTTTCTCGCCGTCGTCGCACCAAACCGCTCCGCGCCCGCAACAATGAGTTCTTCCTCCGCCGCCGCGGCCCTTGCCATGCGCTCCAGCGTGTGGGACGGCTTCGAGGTGGACGACGACCTCATCGAGCTCCTCCGCAAAATGCGTCGGCTCCCCGGCACGAACCAGGTGCGAGCCCGCACCGCGCCGGCGAGGGAAATAAGGCCGGCAGCGAAAGAGGACGAGCGGGTCATTTTCCGCTCGCACCTCATGCGCGGCCTGGGGCTGCCGGCGAGCGGTTTCTTCCGCTCCTTCTTGGAGTTCAACGGGCTCCAGCCGCACCACCTTACTCTGAACACGGTGGTGCTGCTGGCCGCCTTCGCCACCCTGTGCGAGAGTTTTCTTGGCGTTCTCCCCACCATCGAGCCGTGGGGAGAGTTCTTCCAATCCAAACTCGGCACGCACATCGCCGGCATACCGGCTCAGTGCGGCGCCTTCATCGCGATGCGAAGGTCGACCGCCGAAAATCCATTCCCCTCCATTGCGCTGATCAAGTCGGTGAAGATGTGGCAGCGGTCGTAGTTCTACGTGAAGAACGTCGCCGCGGAAGGCGACTAGGTCAACCTGCCGCCCTACGAAGCCGGCGCACCGGCTGGGAGGCTTCCCAGCTAGTCCCACCGGGCTAAGACGCTGACTCCCGCAGGTGCCGCCGCCGTCGCATGACTCCGAGTGTTGACGCAGTCGGAAGGCTTGGTTGGGGCCGACTTGCTGGTCGCCTTTGTGGTGCGCCGAGTCCTCCCGCTCCAAGGCCGACCTCATCTGATCTGTCAGATGAGCGACCACTGGGACCCGAGCATGGTGAACCACATCGCGAACTGCGAGCTCGCGGCAGACTGGCAGTTCGGCAAAGAGCCGTACTTGCGCGCCAACCCCCCGCCAGTGGTAAGTCGTATTTTTGTTCTTCTGTTTTTTCTTTGTAGCCGAATATGACTTCTGATACTCTTGGTTTCTTCGAGTCAGAACCCCTTCATCCAGCCTGCAGCCTGCGCCATGAGACCGCCCCACGAGTTCGCTCCTGATCATGCGGAGAGCAATGTTGATGATCCCGACTTGGGGAGGCGGCAATGGAGGCCGACGCCGAAGGCGGAGGAGGAGGAGCGGAAGGCGGCTTCAGGCCCTCGGCGACCTTCGCCGACTGGCCAGACGACAACGCCGAAGGGGAAGTTGCCCCGCGCCGCCAATCGAAAGCCGGCCATCCAGGCGCGAGTTCCTCCGCCGGCTTGGCCGGTCAAGTCGGCGCGAAGAAGCGCCGGGCCGGGCCGAGTTCGCTCGGCAGCCGGCCGAAGAAGTTCAAGGGGGCGGCCGCCGCGACCAAGCAGGAGGAGGCGGTCGCGAAGGCCAACCGCTTCCGCAAGGAAGTGAAGAAGCCGCCACTAGTCTCTGCGTAAGTGTCCTCTGCCTTCATCTTGTTTTCTTTTGATGAATATCTTCCGAGTCTTTTATACTCCTTTGCTTCAGGTCCCCCCTTTCCCTTGAGAGGGTCGCCGTCCCCTCCATCATGGGGTCGGCCGAGACGTCCGCCAACACTCGGCGGATTGACCCCGCCACCGATCTCCGAGAGGCGACGGAGCGAAACGTGCGGGAGAAGCGCGAGGAGGACAAGGCCGACCGCCTGGAGAAGGCAGAGGCCGAGACAGCGGCGGCCTCCGCCCAGAAGAAGCTGGAGGAGGCTGAAGCCACCATCGCAGCAAGACGGCGAGCTGAGGAGACCACACAGCGCCAGTCGGCGTTGCTCGTCATCCCGCTGAACTCCGCACCGCCGCCCCCGGAGTTCACTGGGCAGACTGGAGAAGCCGGCGGGGAGAACCCCATCATGGAGAAGGACTATGGAGAGGCCCCCGCGTCGGGCACAGCCACGCCGCCACCGCCGCCTCCACCACCGTCTGGGAGTGTGCATGGCAAGCAGGCGGCAGGCCCGCTAGTGCCGCCGACTGAAGATGAGGCTGTGGTGAAGCTGCTCCTTCAAGTCGCCTCACCGGTGCGCCGCCGCCTTGAGAAGGCAATTTCGGCGCCACGCCCCTTGGAGGCCGGCGCCGCCAGCTCGGCCATCCCAGATGCCGAGGCGACAAGCGTCGCGCCTACTGGGTTGGTGCGAGGAGGCGGCGACGGTCCGCTGAACCAGGCGCTCTTGGACATCCAGGAGAAGCTACGAGCTGAGGGCGAGGCCATCCAGGGCTGCACCAAGGCACATCTGGCATCGCGAGCAGCTATTCGGGTATGCCTTCTTCTTTGACTTTGTCTTTTTTCGCTCTTCTCTGTGGGGGCGTGCCAGCGCACCCACTGGGTGTACTCCCCGAGTTTCGGCCCAGCTGCTAAGCAGGCGGCCCAGGACTCCATCTGGCGAGTTCCGAATATTCACCTTTGTCAGATTGTTTATCACAGGAGTATCACAACCTCCGGGTCACTGCCTTCAACCGCAATGTTGAGCAGCTGGGGAAGCGGACTGCCGACTTGTTGGAGAGCCGGAGTGAGTCCTTTCTCTTTTTCGCGGGGGCTCGCTGGCGCACCCGCGGGCTGTAGTCCCCGAGATTCGGGCCGACTGCTGAGCAGTCGGGCCGGATCTTCCCGGCGACCTTCTTTGCTGACGACTTAACGTCCTTTTCCTTTGTTCTTCAGAGGCCAATGCTGCTCTTCAGGAATGGTTGGGTGAAGCCAACACTGCCCTACGCGCCAAGGAGGAGGAGTGCGGCAAGCTCGCCACAGAGCACGACCTGCTGGCCGCGCAGCTGGTGGAGCAGAAGGAGCTGCTTAAGGCGGCACAGGATGAGGCGGAGAAGAGAGAGACTGCCCTCCTGGCGGAGTTTGAAAGCGAGCACTCCTCCTGGACCGACAAAGAGGCGATGCTGACCTCCGGCTTCCATGAGATCGAAGACATCATCGACGGTGAGTTTCTTTGATTTCTTTCTTTGAGCCGCCGACTGTAAGTCAAGCCGACTCCTGACTCTTTCTCTTGCTTCTTTTTGCTTTGGCAGACTTCTTCCCCGGCCACTCGCAGGCGGTCACTCGAGCCATCGAGGCTGATCGCGAGGGGCGGAGGGCAAATGGCGGGGATATCGCCACCAACGCCCCCTGACCATCGACGAGCAGCTCCTGAGCATCGAGACTTGTCTGCGGCCGGCCCATCAGCTGTTGCGCCATCTTCAACGCACCGGTGCTCAGGCAATTGCCGCCCTGTGGCCAGGCATGCCGGCTCTGCACACTCCTAGTCGGACTGTCGACTGGCTGGAGATCGCAGCTGGCCGTCTTGAGGCTTGGAAGGGTTCCTCGGCCCGGGCTGGAGCGCACCGGGCCTTGGAATTCGTCAAGGCTTGGTATCCGGGGCTGGACCTGGACCGGCTGGCCGCGTTCCGGTCAGAGGCCCAGGCAGAGCTGGTGGCTATGGAAGGCGCCCTCATTGAGCGTGCAGCAGCGATGGCCAACTACACCGACACCAGCGTCTTCGTTCCTGAGCGGGCCGCGAGCGGCGAGGAGGTGCCACCGGAGTGGTTCGGGATGAACCCGGACTACAACAAGGACTCGGCGGAGGTGATCGGCTCCAGCGCCGAGGAGGAAGACGAGGCGGAGGACGGAGGCGAGACGGAGGCGCCAGAAGATGGAGCGGACGACCAGCCTCAGCTCGACCGCGCCTCCAGCAATGAGCCGCGTCCGACTGAGCCGGCCGCCGCCAGAGACGATCAAACCAAGACTGCCCAGCCGGCCACTCCGGCGCCTGACACCGCCGTTTCCACCGACCCTCCGAACCCGTCTGCCGCTTCTTAGGCTGCCGTCTTGCCTTTATTTTACCTGCTTTAGTAGTCCTTGAAAGAACTTGTTAATTTGCACAATTCCACCCGCCGGGTGTATTTTGAACTTGGCCAGAGGCCTATGTTATGTAAATATCTATCCGACTTCTGCCTTTCCTTGCTCATTGCTCTTTTGGCCTTTTCCTTTGCCGCCTTCCCACAGTCGCCGCTTTGCCAGACGGACAACCGCTCTGCGGACTGCCGCTGGGTCAAATGCTTGGCTACTTTAGGGAAGGCAAGTACTTGGCCTTTTTTAGAGTCTTTTAACAAGTTGGATAGAAGGCGGCAAGCCGACTATTCAAGAGTCGGCTCTGCAAAGAGAGGCTGGAAGCCGGCTTGGGCTATGCTTATGCTTTGAGTCCTTAGCCATTTTTTCGTGTGGGCGCTCATTCTTCCTTACTCTCTGCCCACCAATAGTCGCTCTGCGAGCTGCGGCTTCTGACAGGAGACGGCTTAAGCGCCGCACACTACTTGTCTGACTGCAGGAAGCATTTCGTAGCGCAAGATGGCGAGTCCCCGGGCCGACTAGTTGAACCCGGTGCCAAGCGGCATAACAAAGAGTAGCATACTCGAAGGCATAATTCTTATCATACAGATAACAAAAAAGGGCAGTCCCCGAGCTCGTCTCGGGGGGCCCATTGTCTCGGTATTTTAATACAAAGGGTAGCGTGGTACATACTGCATCAACTGTAAAATCTTCGGAGAAGATTTGTGTTCCATGGCCGTTCCGACTCCTTGCCGGAGTCGTCCCTCTTGCATGCTCGGGGCTTCTGGGCGTCGATTAGGTAGTAGGAGTCGTTGCCCAGCACTTTCCTGATGATGAAGGGGCCTTCCCAAGGCGCCGACAGCTTGTGCTGGCCGGCTGTTCGCTGGATTAGTCGGAGCACAAGGTCGCCCTCTTGGAAAGATCTCGGCCTAACCTTCCTGTTGTAGTATCGGTGCAGACTCTGCTGGTAGATGCTGGACCGGCTGAGTGCCAACAGCCAGCCCTCTTCCAGCAGATTGACACCGTCTTGACGTGCTTCTTCTGCTTCCTCTTCGGTGTACATGGTGACTCGCGGAGAGTCAAATTCTATGTCTGTCGGGATGACGGCTTCGGCACCGTAGACGAGGAAGAAAGGCGTGAAGCCGGTTGACTTGTTTGGAGTCGTGCGCAGACTCTAGAGGACGGCTGGCAGCTCCTCAAGCCAACAGCTGGCCGAACGCTCGAGTGGTTCGACCAGCCGAGGCTTGATGCCAGATAGGATGAGGCCGTTTGCTCGCTCCACTTGGCCGTTTGACCGCGGATGGGCAACGGACGCTAAGTCCAGTCGGATGCCCTACGTCGCACAGAAATGGGCCAAGGCGCCTTTGGCAAAATTCATGCCATTGTCGGTGACGATGTTGTGCGGTATGCCGTACCGAACCGTGATGTCGGAGATGAAAGTCACTGCAGTCGGACCGTTCAACTTCTTGATGGGCTTTGCTTCTATCCACTTGGTGAACTTGTCCACTGCGACGAGTAAGTGAGTTAGGCCGCCTCGGTCCGTCTTGAATGGTCCCACCATGTCTAGGCCCCAAACTGCAAAGGGCCAGGTGATGGGGATTGTCTTCAGTGCAGAAGCCGGCTGAAGCGGCTTGGAGCGGAATTTCTGGCAGCCCTTGCACTTTTGGACTAATTCCTTGGCCTCTTCCACGGCAGTTGGCTAGAAGAAACCGTGCCGAAAGGCTTTAGCGAGGAGTGCTCCTGAGGCCGCATGGTGGCCGCACTCGCCTTGATGGATATCTTCTGAGAATTGCTTGGCCTTGCTCTGGCTCAACGCAGCGCTGTTAGACACCAGTGACGTTGTGCCTGACCTACTCTCTATTCATTATGGTGTAGGCTGCCGCTCGGCGTTGCACTTGCCGAGCCAAGATTTCATCAGTTGGCAGCTCTTTGTTCACTAGAAACTTGAGGATGGGCTGCGCCCATGAGGGTGCTGCTATTTCTTCAATTGCGACCACTGCGACTTGGACAAGGGCGGTTAGGCTGGGAGGCGGCAGGCTGGAGTCTGCGGCCGCTTGCTGGACTGACGAAGTCCCCGGGCCGACTGGCGCAGTCCCCGGGCCGACTGACGCAGTCCCCGGGCCGACTGGCACAGTCCCTGGGCCGAGTTCTGGAGCCTTGGACTGGTTGCCGCAGTCCCCGGGCCGGGTTCTGAAGTCCCCGGGTCGGCTTCGAGTGTGACTTTCTTGGAGCCGTTTATAAGAATTCTTGTGCCATCTGCTGGGGCTCTGGAGTCGGATCCGACTTCTTCGGGGGGAGCCGGCACAAAGATGGAGTCCGATTCTGGTGAAATCTTGATAGACGGCTTGAGGAGGCGCTAAAGAGCGACGCCGGATGGTATCGCTTGGCGGGTGGAGCCGACTCGTGCCAAGGCGTCTGCTTGGTCGTTGTCATTTCTTGGCACATGAAGGAACTCACACCCCTCGAAGTATCCGCTGAGTTGCTACACCAGGAAGCGGTAGCTTGCCATGTTTGCATCTTTGGTGTCCCAGTCGCCAGATGACTGCTGGACCACCAAATCGGAGTCGCCATAGCACAGGATCCGGCGAATGCCGAGTTCTTTGGCAAGCCGGAGCCCGTGAATGAGCGCCTCGTATTCGGCGACATTGTTGGAGGCGGCGAAGTGGATCTGCAGCGCATACTTGAGCTTGTCGCCTTTGGGGGAGGTGAGGATGACGCCGGCTCCCAAGCCGGTGCGCATCTTGGAGCCGTCGAAATGAATCCGCCAATGGGTGGAGTCGGGCACTGGCGGCAGGTACTGGGTCTCAGCCCAGTCGACGAGGAAGTCGGCCAGTGCTTGCGACTTGATGGCGGTGCGGGGCTGGTAGTAGATGGTGTAGGGAGCCAACTCTATGGCCCATTTGGCCACTCAGCTAGAAGCATCTCGGCTCCCAATGATCTCGGCCAGCGGGGCTGTGCAAACCACCGTAATTGGATGCTCTTGAAAGTAAGGCTTCAACTTCTTGGCGGCAAAGTGCACGCCGTAGCACATCTTCTGGTAGTGGTGGTAGTTCTGCTTGGAGGTCGACAGTACCTAGCTCAGGTAATATACCGGTCTCTGGACAGGGAGCGCCTTGCCTTCCTCCTTGCGCTCGACTACAATGACTGTGCTGACTACCCGGCTGGTGGCGGCAATGTATAGGAGCATGGGCTCTTTAGGAGTCGGAGCCGCCAGCACAGGGGGAGTAGTCAACATCTTCTTCAGCTGGAGAAATGCTTCATCCGCCTTGTGGTTCCACTCAAAACAGGTGGTCTTCTTCATTAGCTAGTACAAAGGGAGAGCCTTCTCGCCCAGCCGACTGATGAATCGGCTGATGGACGCCAAATAGCCGGTGAACTTCTGCACATCTAACAGTCGGCTGGGTACCTCCATCCTCTCGATGGCTTTGATCTTCACAGGGTTGCATTCTATGCCACACTCAGAGACCAGGAAGCCAAGGAGTTGGCCGGCTGGTACTCCGAAGACGCACTTCTTAGGGTTGAGCTTGATCTGGAATCGGCGCAGGTTCTCGAAGGTTTCTTTGAGGTCTTCCATCAGTGTCCCACGCTTTTCCGTCTTCACCACTACATCATCCACGTAGACGTGGGCGTTTCTGCCGAGTTGCTTGAGGAGGCACTTCTGCATGCAACGCTGAAAGGTGGCGCCGGCATTCCTCAAGCCGAACGTCATGGTCAGGTAGCAGAAGGCTCCGAACGGCGTGATGAAGGCGGTTTTCAGTCTGTCTGCCGGGCTCAGCTTGATCTGGTGATACCCTGAGTATGCATCTAAGAAGCTCAACAGCTCACATCCGGCTGTGGAGTCTATCACCTGATCAATTGTCGGCAGAGCAAATGGGTCCTTGGGGCATGCTTTGTTGAGGCTTGTGTAGTCAATACACATCTGCCACTGCTTGTTCTTCTTCAGCACCAGGACCGGGTTTGCCAACCATTCTGGAAAAAATACTTCCATAATGAAACCGGCCGCCAGGAGCCGGGCTATCTCTTCTCCAACGACTCTTCTCTTCTCTTCCGACAGGCGGCGCAAAGGCTGCCTGACAGGCTTCACATCAGGTCGGACATGTAACTTGTGCTCGGCGAATTCCGTCGGTACACCTGGCATGTCTTTAGGGGACCATGCAAAGATGTCTCGATTCTCACGGAGGAAATCGACGAGCTCGCCTTCCTATTTGCTGTCAAGGTTCGCACCTATGATAGCGTACCTCTCTGGGTGCTCCGGGTCCAAGGGTATCTTCTTGGTCTCTTTGGCTGGCTTGAACGAGCCCTCAGCTTCCGACTCCTTGGGGTCGGGCGACATCTCTGGCTGCTTGCCGTCCATCGCCACGACTCGGTCAAGAAGCCGCTTCTCAGCTGCGATTACCAGGGACTCGGCCAGCCGACTGCTCTCAGCTGCACAAGCGGACGACTTTCTGTAGTCGCCGGCGACGGTCAGAATCCCCTTGGAACTTGGCATCTTTATCTTGAGGTAGGCATAGTGGGGGACCGCCATGAACCTGGCCAAAGCAGGTCGGCCAAGTAACGCATGGTATGGGCTTTCGAGGTCCACCACTTCAAACCAAACTGGCTCTCGACAGAAATGATCTTTGTCTCCAAAGAGGACGTCAATTAGGATCTTGCCGATTGGTGAGCAGGAAAGGCCAGGTACAATGCCGTGGAACACTGTCCGGCTGCTCTGGAGCTGTCTTTGCTTGATTCCTAACTTCTCCATGGTATCCTTGTATAGGATGTTGATGCTACTGGCTCCATCTATCAACACTCGCGATAAGCGAGCAGCCCGCCTATCTATGGCTAGAGTAGCGCTCAAAACCAAGGCGTAGGAGCCTGGATTCGGCATCACCTCTGGGTGATCAGCCCTGCTCCAACCGATAGGCTTCTCGGACCAATGCATAAATTCTAGAGTATCTGATGCTACTGCATTCACCTCTTGCTGCTGTAGCCGCCTGCTGCGTCGATCGTCAGCCACACTGGTGAACACCACGTAGGCTCCGTGCTCTTCTGGGTACTCATCTCTTACTGCGCCGACTGGCCTGGCAGCCGGCTGCTGGGGCAGCGGTGGAGGTGGCGGCCCAGCAGGCGGGGGAAGGAGGAGGCCGTCTCCCTTGTCGATTCTAGTGAGCCAATGGCACTTTCTGGTGGTATGGTTCGACGGCTTTGCGCCGCTGTGGAACTTGCAGGGACCATCTAGAGTCTGCTCGTAAGAGAAGGCCGGCAACCAGTTGGACTTGCCGCCTTTCTGTCGCTTGGTGGGAGGCTCCCCCTCCGGCTGTTGGTCTCCGACTGTTGCAACCTGCCGACTGCTGGAAGTCGGCTATGAGGCCTTGCGCTTGTTATCGTTCTGTTGTTGTCGCCGACTGGCGTCTCCAGCCGGAGTTCTGGGAGCCTGAGGGGCCGTTTTGCCAGTCGCACTAACTTGAATCTCCGTCTTCATGGAGGAGTCGGCCGTGGCATATTTGTCTGCTATGATTAGCAGTTCGTCGAGGGTTTTCGGCTCGTCGCAGAGTAGCTTGTGCTTGAGGAGAGTGCCCTCTCGGCACCCAGCGGTGAAGTACTCGATAGCCTGCACCTCGTGCACGCCCTCGCAGGAGTTCCGAAGCTCGGCCCAGCGTGTGAGGTAGTCGTGTGCTGACTCGTCGGGGCCTTGCACGCACAAGGAAAGCTGGCGCGGCTTGGGAGGTCGCTTGTACGTGCTCGTGAAATTGCGGATGAAGGCCTCGGTGAAGTCGACCCAGCTGTTGATGCTGCGGGCCTTCAGACTGTTCAACCATGTCCGGGCTGTGCCCTGGAGCATGAGTGGAACATACTTCACGGCAACTCGCTTGTTGCCGTTCACTATGTTGACGGCCGTGGAGTAGTCAACTAGCCAGTCTTCCGGCTTCACGGAGCTGGTATACTTGGGGTATCTCGGGGGAGCGTGAACCCTTTGGGGAAGGGCTCGTCTCGGATGCGAGGTCCGAAGCAGGGCGGACCCAACTCATCTTCTTCTTCCAGTGCCAGGGATTGGTGGAGTCGGTCGATCCGGTGGCGGGCGTCGTTCTCTCCGACTCCCTCTTGGCGGCCAAGGCGGCCACCGAGAGTCGGATGCTCAACGGGCGGTGGGGAAACTCGCCTTTCTCTTCTCGGTGGGGGAGGCAAATAGTCGCCCTGCCGTTCCACTGCTCTCGGGTGGCCGTCTTGGTCGCGCTCGATGTTGATGCGAGTCCGACTGTGGCTGACAACCGGCTCTTTGTCTTTTCTTTCACGGACTCCACCAGTCGGCGACCGAGACGTCGCGCCTTGATCTCGGCGGGGAGGCAGGTCGCCGTCTGGCTGTCACGGCGCCTCTGTGCGGCCTCCGGCTGCATTCTGCGCGGCAACCGCGTCGAGGAGCTGCTGGACTCGCTCCGTCATCATGCGGCGCTCATCGCCTTTAAAGTTCTTCAGCTCGTCAGTCGCCGCCTGGGCGGCGCGGATGTTCTCCGCAGGCATGGCGTATACGGGGCGATTGGCTCCGAACAGGTTGGCGATGGTCGCGCCGCGCTGCCGGACCGCGCCTAGGCGGCTAGGCCCAGTCGGAGCCGGCGAGCCGCCCACAGTGTGATCCATCTCACGCTGGTAGGCTTCTGACAAGCGCCTCATGCTTCCCAGCTTCTTGGCGCCTTCGATGATCTGAAGGCGGCGTGTCTCCAGCGTCTCGGCGTCTGCGTCTTCTGGAATAGGTGCAGTCAGGTCATGTAGAGCCACGTCGAGTGGGTCATGAGCCCCCTCACCGGAATGCTCGTCGTGACTGATGACGAGCACCTCCGTGACGGCGCTTCCGCCGCTCTCCTCATGAGGGAGCGGCTCGTCGTAGACCACCATGTTGGTGGGGAATGCGTCAAGCGACGCGGCGTCGGAGTCGACCAACATCGGGTCGGTGGAGCCTACGGACTCCAGGTCCACGGCAGGCTCGCCGGTGACGTGGAGTTGGTCGAGGAGGCCAGCGAGGAGGTTCTCGGGGCCACCCGTGCCTGCGTCGGATGCAGGCTCATTGGAGAGGCGAAACTCGCCCACAAGTTCGGCGAGGCAGCTAGCTGCGCAGGTGGCCTCAGCGCCGCGCAGTGCATCGATGCAGACTCTGTCTGGCGAGCCTGGCTGGCTGCGCTCGCCAGGGAGAAAAAGGGTTCCCATCCAGAACAGATCTCCGGACGACGGTGCACCAGGCCCCACGGTGGGCGCCAAATGTCGGGGGTTGGGTGCGACATATGCCAAAGGATGGCTTATCATGGTGGGGGCGAGTAGAACGTCGCCGGTGCCTGGAAACGAGATGAGGCGAAGACATGCACGCCGGCGGATCTTACCCAGCTTCAGGGCTTTGGGAGGAGATAACACCCCTACTGCTGCTCTGCGGGGTCTCCGCATGGTCACTAAGGCGAAATGAGTACAAGGTTGCTCCTTGAGCTGTTTTTGGAGGTAGGAGAAGGCAAGGCTAGCTTTCTCCTCCCTATATGATCTGGTCTAGTGCTAATGGATTCGAACCCTTTGCATGGGTGCCCTGGCGGGTTTATATAGGCCTACCCCCCAGGGGTACAATGGTAAAACCGGCTGGGCGCGGGTCCCAGCCGTCTGTCTCTCAGGCCGCCGTCTTCTCTGCCGACTACTGGGGCCCGCCGACTGGTGGGTCCCGCCGACTTGCCTGGTA
Source organism: Triticum timopheevii (assembly GCA_963921465.1). Classification (NCBI taxonomy): domain Eukaryota; kingdom Viridiplantae; phylum Streptophyta; class Magnoliopsida; order Poales; family Poaceae; genus Triticum; species Triticum timopheevii. Next base: position 109,178,430 of record OY997264.1, read on the forward strand.
CGGGGCCAACAGCCCTTGTCCGCCTCGGGCGGGTCTTGCCGGCTACAGATTACTGTAGCCGTGCTTCTAATGACGCTGGCTCGGTCATGGGGTCATGGCAACAGTGTCGCTGCCTGACGGGCGATCACTGTTGCCATTCCCCTGTCGTGTCTGGTTAATGGCGTGTGGGGCCCGTGGGAGGGGCCGGCCGACTCCCGAAGGCCGACTCCCAATAGGTCCGTCTCGTGGCGCTCTTGCCGTCTTCAGTACTCCCGTTGACTGGTGGGACCCGCCATCTCTGGGTCGTACAGACAGGCCGTCGTGGGCACAGGGCTCCGCCCCAGGGGCTGATGTCAGGGCCGGCATGGCAACAGTGCCGCGCCGGACGGAGATCTCCGCCGGTACGGCGCACTGTGGCCATGCCTGCCCTTAATTAATAGGGTGGTTGGAGTCGCAGGCCGACTCCCTGTAATCAGCCTCTCCGTAAGTCACCGGCCAGGAGTCGGCTCGTCTTGGAGTCACCTCTGGGACTCGGCTCGTCTTGGAGTCGCCTTGGGGACTCGGCTCGTCTGGGAGTCGCCTCTGGGACTCGGCTCGTCTTGGAGTCGCCTCTGGGGCTCGAGGGGCGCGGCCTGCTCCGATGTCTTGAAAGGTTCTGGGACTCGGGTTAGCCTACCCGTGGCCCATTACTCCGACAGAAGTCAAAAGCCTCAAATTCCAGAAGGGCGAGCTGGAGTCCTATCTGGGAAAACTTGCTACAAAACTGGTCCTGAAGCTCGAAGGTAGTGTCATTTGAATGATTAATTGCTGTCGATTGGTACATCTTGTCATACTGTTGACTCACCATTTTTCGACTGCACAAAACTTTGTCAGGACTTTGAAGCTGAGACTGGGCGGGTCGAGACGGGTCTCGACCCCATCAATTGTCCTGTCGCAGATGATGTCGCGATGAACTTGCTACGGTTGGAATCACGCATGGACAGTGCTGTTTCTTATCTTGCCCGACTGAAGGCGGCGATGACTCGGGTTGACGCTGAACTCTGGCCTCAGGCGGAACTTTCACAAGATCTCGAGTCGCTAATGACTTGACTGAATCAGATCCCTGGCCGAGTGCAAGAATGGAAGAAATCATACGCATGTTGTGGTGCTGATGTTGCCCTGTCATTGGTCCGAGTGCACTTCAAACACGCCAGAGAAGACCAGCTGGCGGCCCTCAAGGTTGTGAAGACCAAGAAGCACACTTTCCAGTCCTTCATGGACACTTTCCTTGAAGCTGCCACTCGCATTGCAGACAGCATTGGTCTTTGATAGTTTCTATGATCCAGCCAACCCTTCTCCTGACGAGTGACTGAAAAACATTATGCCCCACACTTATTTGCCTCGGAATGCCGAGTGATCGTGTAATCGTTAAACTCTTTCAGGCTTGATGCCTGAGTATTCTTGCCCGCTGCAGTTCTGAACTTTTGTAGGGTTTATCCGAACTTGGATTTCTTTGAATATCGTGGCTTTTGCTCTATTTTTTCAAACCATTTCTGATTATGCTTTGGTTTCAAGTGGATTTGATCTTCTCACCCTTTGCCGAATGAAAGTACATTGTACTTGTGACGGAGCTCAAATGCAGTGTTCAGTTGACACCTCGTCGTCCTTGCGGATAGGGACGGAGCATTGTATTTGTGGCGTAGCTCAGAGGTGGTGCTCAGTCGATGCCTCATCGTCCTTGCGGATAGGGACGAAACATTGTATTTGTGGCGTAGCTCAGAGGTAGAACTCAGTCGACGCCTCATCGTCCTTACGGATAGGGACAGAACATTGTACTTGTGGCGTAGCTCAGAGGTAATGCTCAGTCGACGCCTCGTCGTCCTTACGGATAGGGACAAAACATTGTACTTGTGGCGTAGCTCAGAGGTAATGCTCAGTCGACACCTTTGTGACTTAGACGATTACAGGGTCGCAGCTAAGCCCCCCGAGTGGGAGGATTTCTCTCCGCTCGGAGTGTTTTTAACTTAGGCAATTACGGTGTCGCAGCTAAGCCCCCCGAGTGGGAGGATTGCTCTCCGCTCGAAGTGTTTTTAACTTAGGCGATTACGGGGTCACAGCTAAGCCCCCGAGTGGGAGGATTGCTCTCCACCCGGAGTGTTTTTTAACTTAGGCGATTACGTGGTCGCAGCTAAGCCCCCAAGTGGGAGGATTGCTCTCCACTCGGAGTGTTTTTTAACTTAGGCGATTACGGGGTCACAGCTAAGCCCCCGAGTGGGAGTATTGCTCTCCACTCGGAGTGTTTTTAACTTAGGCGATTACGGGGTCGTAGCTAAGCCCCCGAGTGGGAGTATTGCTCTCCACTCAGAGTGTTTTTTAACTTAGGAGATTACGGGGTCGCAGCTAAGCCCACGAGTGGGAGGATTGCTCTCCACTCAGAGTGTTTTTTAACTTAGGCGAATCGGGTTCGTGGCTAAGCCACCGAGTGGGAGGATTGCTCTCCACTCATAGTGTTTTTTAACTTAGGCGAATCGGATTTGCGGCTAAGCCACACACTGGGGGATTTGGACACAAGTGATTATGGGAAACCAATCATTAAGACACTGTAATGATTGTCTTTGTAAAATAATCTGAAATGCTTTTATTACAACTCAAGAGTCGAGCGATTCTAGGTGTAGAAAGGACGAAGCAGCTCCGCGTGCACGTGGCTCGTCTATTTTCTTGGCTACGTTGTAGATGTGATACGCTCCATTGTGAAGCACCTTGCTGATGATGAAGGGACCTTCCCAGGCCGGAGCGAGCTTGTGAGGTCGCTTCTGAACCACTCGGAGCACAAGGTCTCCCTCCTGAAACGCTCGACCTCTGACATTGCGGGCGTGGAATCAACGCAGATCTTGCTGATAAATGGTCGACCAGACCAAAGCCATCTCACGTTCTTCCTCCAAGAGATCGACTTCGTCTTCGCGTGCTTGCTCTGCTTCGGTTTCCGAGAATAGTTCAGCTCTAGGAGCATTGTGCAGCAAGTCACTCGGAAGCACAACCTCAATGTCGTACACCTGGAAGAAGGGGGTTCGTTCAGTCGACCGGTTGGGTGTTGTCCTCAGTCCCCATAGGACTGACGGTAGTTTGGTCACCCAGGCTCCAGCAGCATGCTTAAGAGTACGCATCAGACGAGGTTTTAACCCTTGAAGGATCAATCCATTCGCCCTTTCAGCCTGTCCATTCGAGTGCGGGTGAGCGACGGACGCGTAGTCAACCCGAATGCCTTGAGATGCACAGAATGCCTTGAATTCATCAGAATCAAAGTTGGATCCGTTATTTGTGATGATGCTGTGAGGAACTCCATATCTGAATATCAACTCTCTAATGAAACTGACGGCAGTGCCTGCTCCAAGGTTCTTGATGGGCTTGACTTTGATCCACTTGGTAAACTTGTCGACTGATACGAGTAAATGGGTGAAGCCACTCGCGCCGGTCTTGAAGGGTCCGACCATATCCAATCCCCAGACTGCAAACGGCCAAACGAGCAGAATAGTCTTCAGGGTAGATGCGGGCTTGTGAGACATGTTGGAGTAAAACTGGCAACCTGCGCACTTGTCGACTATATCCTTCACCATCTCATTTGCTAGAGGCCAATAAAAGCCCGCTCGGTATGCTTTGGCCATGATGGTCCGAGAGAACGCATGATGACCACAGGTCCCTGAGTGGATATCATTTAGGATCATCTGACCTTCTTCTGGGGTGATGTAGCGTTGTGCAACTCCTGTGACACTCTCTCTATAAAGCTGCCCTTTTATCACGGTGAAAGCTTTGGATCGACGAACTATCTGGCGAGCCTCGTCTTCGTCCTCTGGGAGCTCTTTTCTGAGAATGTACGCGATGTATGGGACTGTACAATTGGGAGTGATCACTAAGACTTCCATGATCAGGTCGACCATGGCTGGAATCTCTACCTCAGTCGGGTCGGTTGGACTTATCGGTTGCTGGGGCTCTTCCTTGAAGGGATCTTCTTGTACTGACGGGGTATAGAGATGCTCCAAGAACAAATTGCTGGGGATAGGCTTCCGAGTGGAACCTCCCTTCGCCAGATCACCAGCAGCTTGATTTTTGATTCGCGGTATGTGGTGGAGCTCCAATCCCTCAAACTTCTTTTCCAGCTTCCTCACTGTGTTGCAGTAACCTGTCATTGCGGGACTCCTGACATCCCATTACTTCATCACTTGGTTAACCACCAAATCTGAGTCGCCATAAACCATTAGGCGTCGGACGCCGAGTGAAATGGCCATACGCAACCCATATAAAAGTGCTTCATAATCTACTTCATTGTTTGAAGAGTCAAAGTGAATCTGAAGGACATAACTGAGCTTGTCTCCTCGTGGGGACACTAAAACCACTCCTGCACCAGAGCCATTCAACATCTTGGACCCATCAAAGAACATGGTCCAATGTTTTGACTGAATTTGAATCAACTGTTGCTGTTTAGTCCACTCTGCGAGGAAGTCTGCAATTGCTTGAGACTTAATGGCTTTCTTTGCCTCAAATTTGATATCCAAAGGAAGAAGTTCAATTGCCCACTTTGCCACTCGACCAGTTGCATCTCTGTTATTCAAGATCTCTGACAAAGGAGCGCCGCTGACGACTGATATTGAATGATCAGAGAAACAATGTGCAACTTTCTTCATGGTCAGGTAAATCCCATAAACAAGCTTCTGATAATGAGGATATCTCTGCTTGGACGGGGTTAAGACTTTTGAGATGTAATACACGGGGCGCTAAACTTTGGAGGCCTTGCCTTCTTCTTCCCACTCGACCGTGAGCACTGTGCTAACAACTTGTCCTATGGCTGCGATGTAAAGCAACAGAGGCTCCTTGCTAACCGGAGCAGCAAGCACCGGCTGGGTGGAAAGCAGGGCTTTGAGCTCTTTAAACGCTGCTTCAGCTTCGTCACTCCACTCGAATTTGTCGGACTTCTTCATGAGTCGGTAAAGAGGCAGTGCCTTTTCACCGAGGCGTGAGATGAATCGGCTCAAAGCGGCCAAGCAACCAGTAAGCTTCTGAACGTCGTGCAGGCGCACTGGGCGCTTCATTCGGAGGATTGTGCCAATCTTCTCTGGGTTTGCTTCGATCCCTCGTTCGGAAACAAGGAAACCGAGTAACTTTCCGCTTGGGACTCCAAATGTGCACTTAGATGGGTTAAGCTTGATATCATGTGCATGAATGTGGCACCAGCATTCTTGAGGCCGAAGGGCATAGTAACATAGCAAAAACACCTGAACAGGGTGATGAAAGCCGTTTTTATCTCATCGGGTCCATACAGTCGGATCTGATGGTACCCAGAATAAGCGTCCAGGAAGGATAGTCTCTTACATCCCGCAGTTGAGTCGACAATCTGGTCGATGCGGGGTAGAGGGAAATGACCTTTGGGGCAGGCCCGATTGATGTGTTTGAAGTCAATACACATTTGAAGTGAATCGTCTTTCTTGGGAACCATAACGACATTGGCGAGCCACTCGGAGTGGTATATCTTGCGGATAAACTCAGCAGCCAGGAGCCGCGCCACTTCCTCGCCAATGGCTTTTCTATTCTCCGTGGCGGACCGACGGAGGTACTCTTTGACGGGTTTTACTTTTGGATTGACTCGCAAACGGTGCTCAGCCAATTCCCTGGGCACACCTGGCATGTCATATGGTTTCCATGCAAAGATGTCCCAGCTCTCACGGAGGAATTGGATGAGCGCTTCTTCCTATTTGCTATCGAGTGTCGACGAGATATGGGTCGGAGCAGCATTGGCATCGGTCGGGTGAACATGAACTGGCTTGGTCTCTGCGGCCGACTGAAATGCTGACTCTGAAGCAGGCCTCTTAGCACACAGCAAATCACTCGGATATGTTGTCTGCTGATATTCTTGGAACTCCACCGCTGCCATCTGCTCATCTGCTATTTTTGCTCCATCTTGAAGACAATCTTCTGCTCTTTGACGATTATCGAAAACCGTTATTACGCCTCTGGGGCCAGGCACCTTCAACTTGAGATAAACATAGCATGGCCGAGCCATAAAGCTAGCATAGGCAGGCCTACCCAGAATGGCGTGATATTCACTCTGGATATCCACTACCTCAAACGTCAACTTCTCCTTGCGGAAATTCTTCTCATCGCCGAAAACCACATCAAGAGTGATTTGGCTGAGTGATTCAGCTTTCTTTCCTGGAATAATGCCATGGAATCGCATATTACTCTCGCTGAGTTTGGACATCGGGATGCCCATTCCTTTGAGAGCTTCAGCATATAGGATATTCAGACCACTGCCACCATCCATCAGGACTTTAGTCAGTCGGGTGCCCCCACGACTGGGTCAACCACGAGCGCCTGCCGCCCAGGGGTAGCTACGCGTGCCGAGTGGTCAGACTGGCCGAATGTAATAGGGACCTTAGACCACTTCAGATATCTCGGTGTTGCCGGAGCAACCATGTTTACTTCTCTGTTAATGACCTTCAGTCGACTTTTGCTCTCTATATCGGCAAAAATCACCAAGGTGGCATTGACATTGGGATAACCACCATCATCGTCCTTATCCTCTTCTTCCTTCTCAGGCTCTTTGTCCTTGCCACTAAGTTTACTTTCTTGGAAGCTCTGAATAAGGAGTCGACATTGTCGAGTGGTATGCTTGGGGAGAATCAGATTTCCCTCCTGATCCTTCTTGTTGTGAATGTGACACGGTAAGTCCAACACATCATTTCGTTCCTGATCTTTCACCTTCTTAGGGGTCCATGGCCTTTAGGTTTCCCTTTGAACTTTCCTTGATTTAATACCGCTGCCTCGGCAGGACCTGCTGCCTCAGCCTTTCGCTTCTGCTTCCGACTGGAATTTTCTCCCCCGATGTCCTGGGCGACTGTTTTGTGCTTGCCACTCTGGAGTCGGTCTTCTTCTTCACCGTTAGCGTATTTGGTAGCAATCCCCATCATCCGAGTCAAGGACGTATCTCCTGTCCGACTGAATTTCAGGACAAGCTCCCTGTAGCGAACGCCTTCCTTGAAGGCATAGACTGCTTGGTGATCAAACACATTTTTCACTATGTGGTGCAGAGTGATCCATCTCTGGATATTGTCCCTCGGGGTTTCATTCGGTTTCTGCATGCAATGTTGCAGCTCTGTGATAACCCACAAGTGTAGGGGATCGCAACAGTTTTCAATAAGTAAGAGTGTCGAACCCAACGAGGAGCTAAAGGTAGAATAAATATTCCCCCAAGTTCTATCGACCACCGATACAACTCTACGCATGCTTGACGTTCGCTTTACCTAGAACAAGTATGAAACTAGAAGTACTTTGTAGGTGTGATAGGATAGGTTTGCAAGATAATAAAGAGCACGTAAACATAAACTAGGGGTTGTTTAGATAAAGATGCAATAAAGTAAATATAGCAAGTGTGGAAAAGTGGTGGTAGGAGTTGTGAAATTGTCCCTAAGCAATTGACTATGTTACTAGACCGGTAATCACTGTTGCAATTCTATTTGAGGGAGAGGCATAAGCTAACATACTTTCTCTACTTGGATCATATGCACTTATGATTGAAACTCTACCAAGCATCCGCAAATACTAAAGATTCATTAAGGTAAAACCCAACCATAGCATTAAACTATCAAGTCCCCTTTATCCTATACGCAAACAACCTACTTATTCGGGTCTATGCTTCTGTCACTCACGCCACCCACCATAAGCAAATCATAAACATATTGCAAACCCTACAACAGGAATCCCTCACGCTTGCGCGACACGGAGGGCATAATAGGATAGCACCAATAATAAAACATGCAACTCAAACCAATCATAGCAATTCATCTATCACCAATAGGACAACGAAAATCTACTCAGACATCATAGGATGACAACACATCATTGGAAAATAATATGAAGCATAAAGCACCATGTTAAAGTAGAGGGTACAGCGGGTTGCGGGAGAGTGGACCGCTGAATATAGATGGGGGAAGGTGATGGAGATGTTGGTGACGATGGCGGAGGTGTTGGTGAAGATCGTGGTGATGATGATGGCCTCCAGCAGCGCTCCGGCGCCACCGGAAGCAAGGGGAGAGAGCCCCCTTCTTCTTCTTCTTCCTTGACCTCCTCCCTAGATGGGAGAAGGGTTTCCCCTCTGGTCCTTGGCTCCCATGGCTTGGGAGGGGCGAGAGCCCCTCCGAGATTGGATCTATCTCTCTGTTTCTGCGTTCTGGAATTCTGCCCTGGCACCGTTTCCTTTATATCTGGAGATCCGTAATTCCGATTGGATTGAAACCTTCGCCCAGATCATTTTCCGAAAATTAGCTTTCTTGCGGCCAAAGAAGGGCATCAACCGCCTTACGGGTGTCCCACGAGGGTGGGGGGCACGCCCACTTTAAGTGGGCATGGGCCCCTATCTCGTGGCCACCTCAGGCATCGTATCGCGTTGATTCTTCCTCCCAAAAAATCACAAATATTCCAAAATAATTCTCCGTCTGTTTTTATCCCGTTTGGACTCTGTTTGATATGGGGTTTCTGTGAAACATAAAACATGCAACAGACAGGAACTGGCACTGGGCACTGGATCAATATGTTAGTCCCAAAAAATAGTATAAAAAGTTGCCAAAAGTATATAAAAGTAGAATAATATTGGCATGGAACAATCAAAAATTATAGATACGATGGAGACGTATCAGCATCCCCAAGCTTAATTCTTGCTCGTCCTCGAGTAGGTAAATGATAAAAAAGATAATTTTTGATATGGAATGCTACCTAGCATAATCTTGATCATATGTCTAATCATGGCATGAATATTAAGATACGAGTGATTCAAAGCAATAGTCAATCATTTGACATAAAAACAATAATACTTCGAGCGTACTAACAAAGCAATCATGTCTTTTAAAAACAACAAGGCCAAAGCAGGCTTATCCCTACAAAATCATATAGTTTGGCCATGCTTCATTTTCGTCAGACAAAATGCCCCCATCATGCACAACCCCGATGACAAGCCGAGCAATTGGTTCATACTTTTTAACGCGCTTCAGCTTTTTCAACCCTCACGCAATACATGAGTGCAAGCCATGGATATAGCACTATAGGTGGAATAGAATATGATGGTGGAGGTTTATATGGAGAAGACAAAAAAAGGAGAAAGTCTCACATCAACGCGGCTAATCAACGGGCTATGGAGATGCCCATCAATTGATGTCAATGCGAGGAGTAGGGATTGCCATGCAACGGATGCACTAGAGCTATAAGTGTATGAAAGCTCAAACTAAAAACTAAGTGGGCGTGCATCCAACTTGCTTGCTCATGAAGACCTAGGGCATTTGAGGAAGCCCGTCGTTGGAATATACAAGCCAAGTTCTATAATGAAAATTCCCACTAGTATATGAAAGTGACAACATAGGAGACTCTCTATATGAAGAACATGGTGCTAGTTTGAAGCACAAGTGTGGTAAAAGGATAGTAACATTGCCCCTTTTCTTTTCTTCTTTTTTTCTTTTCTTTTTCTTTTTCGGTGGGCTTCTTTGGCCCCCTTTTTTATTTAGGCTTCTTTGGCCTTTCCTTTTTTTTCTTTTTTTCCTTCGTTTTTTTTCTTTTTTTCATTTTTTTCATGGGGCAATGCTCTATAATGATGGTCATCACACTTTTATTTACTTACAACTCAATATTACAACTCGATACTAGAACAAAGATATGACTCTATATGAATGCTTCCGACGGTGTATCGGGATGTGCAATGTTCTAGCATAGCAATGACATCAAAAGACGGACAAGCCATGAAAACATCATGCTAGCTATATTACGATCATGCAAAGCAATATGACAATGAATGCTCAAGTCATGAATATGATGATGATGGAAGTTGCATGGCAATATATCTCGAAATGGCTATGGAAATGCCATGATAGGTAGGTATGGTGGCTGTTTTGAGGAAGATATAATAAGGTTTATGTGTGATAGAGCGTATCATATCACAGGGTTTGGATGCACCGGTGAAGTTTGCACCAACTCTCGAGGTGAGAAAGGGCAATGCACGGTACCGAAGAGGCTAGCAATGATAGAAAGATAAAAGTGCTTATAATCCATGGACTCACATTAGTCATAAAGAACTCATATACTTATTGCAAAAGTTTATTAGCCCTTGAAGCAAAGTACTACTACGCATGCCCCTAGGGGGATAGATTGGTAGGAAAAGACCACCGCTCGTCCCCGACCGCCACTCATAAGGAAGACAATCAAAGAAACACCCCATGCTTCAAATTTGTCACACAACGGTTACCATACGTGCATGCTACGGGACTTGCAAACCTCAACACAAGTGTCTCTACAATCCACAACCACCCACTAGCATGACTCTAATATCACCATCATTATATCACAAAACTATTGCAAGGAATCAAACATATCATATTCAGCGATCTACAAGTTTATGTAGGATTTTATGACTAACCATGTGAATGACCAATTCCTGTCATCTCTCTAAATAGATATAAGTGAAGCGAGAGAGTTTAATTCTTTCTACAAAAGATGTGCCCACGCTCTAACAAATATAAGTGAAGCAAAAGAGCATTCTACAAATGGCGGTTGTCTATATGAAGAGAAACAGGCAATCCAAACTTCAAATGATATAAGTGAAGCACATGAAGCACTCTATAAAGCCATACTCAAAAGATATAAGTGAAGTGCAATGAGCATTCTATAAATCAACCAAGGACTATCTCATATCAACATGGTGCATAAAAGAAAAGTGAAAACTAAATGCAAAAGACGCTCCAAGACTTGCACATATTGCACGAACAAAACGAATACGAAAACATACCGATACTTGTTGAAGAAAGAGGGGATGCCTTCCGGGGCATACCCAAGATTAGACGCTTGAGTCTCCTTGAATATTTACTTGGGGTGCCTCGGGCATCCCCAAGTTTGAGCTCTTGCCTCTCTTCCTTTTCCTCATATCGAGACCTCCTCGTTTAGACACTTCATCCACACAAAACTTCAACAGAAAACTCGATAAGATCCGTTAGTATAATAAAGCAAATCACCACTCTAAGTATTGTTGCAAACCAATTCATATTTTGTTTTTTCATTGTGTCTGTTGTAGTATAACTTTGCCATGGCTTAATCCACTAATATAAATTGATAGATTCATCAAAACAAGCAAACTATGCATCAAAAACAGAATCTGTCAAAAACAGAACAGTCTGTAGAAATCTGAATATCCACCACAATACTGTTACCCCAAAAATTATACCAAAATTAGGAAAAATAAAAAAGTTGTATAGCAAGACAGTGCAAAAGGAATCAGAACCAATTGATGTTCTAGTTAAAAATATAAAATCGCGCACTACAGCCAAAATTTATGTCCTGCACCGTACAAACCAACAAGCATTGTAAACATCCTAAAGGCAAACCTTAGCACATTATTTTTATAATACAATGGAATTATACAAGGGGATAATTATTTTTTATGAAAAGTTTCTGTAATCAAGATTCACAAAGTTTCCGTGAGCATGAACAAAGTTCAAGGAGCTCTCCCACTTCAACAATGCTTGTCTTTCTCACTTTCACTTTCCTTTTTTGAAAAGTTTTAGGTTCCCCTCTTTATTTTTTTGTTTTAAAACTATATGAAAGCACTCAACAGAAATAAATGACTCTCTAAAACTTCCGGGTTGTCTCCCTGGCAGCGCTTTCTTTAAAGGCATTAAGCTAGGCATTTAGTGCTCAAGTAATGAATCCACCCGGATCCCAAGGTATATCAAAGCCAATTTTAATTAATAATGATTTGTAATTTAGTAGTGACCACAAAGTAACATATATGTGATGCCCCCGATTCAATCGTACACTAATCATACACGCAAACGTGTACGATCAAGATCAGGGACTCACGGGAAGATATCACAACACAACTCTAAAATAAAATAAGTCATACAGGCATCATAATACATGCCAGGGGCCTCGAGGGCTCGAATACAAGTGCTCGATCATAGACGAGTCAGCGGAAGCAACAATGTCTGAGTACAGACATAAGTTAAACAAGTTGCCATAAGATGGCTAGCACAAACTGGGATACAGATCGAAAGAGGCGCAGGCCTCCTGCCTGGGATCCTCCTAAACTACTCCTAGTCGTCGTCAGCGGCCTGCATGTAGTAGTAGGCACCTCCGGGTCGTCCTTTTACCGAGGGACACGCCTATTCGAATAGATAAACTTCCCTGCAGGGGTGCACCACATAACCCAACACGCTCGATCCCATTTGGCCGGACACACTTTCCTGGGTCATGCCCGGCCTCGGAAGATCAACACGTCGCAGCCCCACCTAGGCACAACAGAGAGGTCAGCACGCCGGTCTAAATCCTATGCGCGCAGGGGTCTGGACCCATCGCCCATTGCACACCTGCATGTTGCGAGGGCGGCCGGAAGCAGACCTAGCCCCCTAATACAAGAGCAGGCATTCCAGTCCAATCCGGCGCGCGCCGTTCCGTCGCTGACGTCAAGAAGGCTTCGGCTGATACCAGGATGTCGAGTGCCCATATCTTTCCCGCATAGTTGGTTAGTGCATATAGGCCAGTGGCCAGACTCATATTAAATACCAAGATCTCGTTAAGCATGTTATTATGAAGCAACCGCGAACGCCGACCAGGGCCAGGCCCACCTCTCGCCTAGGTGGTCTCAACCTGCCCTGTCACTCCGCCACAAAGATCCACACAGAGGGCCGTCGGGACAAAGGTCCTTTCAGCCCCCAATCCGTGAATTACTCGCGGGCACTCAACGAGCCGACCCGACTTTTGTCACCATCTGTATAGTATGTATATATATATAGTATATACCCGTGATCACCTCCCGAGTGATCACGGCCCAATAGTATAGCAAGGCAGACTAACAAGAATGTAGGGCCAATGATGATAAACTAGCATCCTATACTAAGCATTTAGGATTACAGGTAAGGTATCAACGACTGCAGCAACAATGACAGGCTATGCATCAGAATAGGATTAACGGAAAGCAGTAACATGCTACACTCCTCTAATGCAAGCAGTATAGAGGAGAATAGGCGATATCTAGTGATCAAGGGGGGGGGGCTTGCCTGGTTGCTCTGGCAAGAAGGACGGGTCGTCAACACCGTAGTCGAACTGGGGGTCACCGGCAGCCATCTGGGTCTACCAGAAAGAAGTAACGGAGGGGGAACACAATAAATAATAGAGCAATCAAAGCATCACAAAGCGTAACATGGAAATACGCGGTGCTAAAGGTGACCTAACGCAGTAGGAGGTGTTACCGGCGAAGGGGGAAAACATCCGGGAACATATCCCCGGTGTTTCGCGATTCCGGATAGATGAACCAGAGGTGAAATGTTGTAGGTTCGCTATGCTAGGGACGCGTGGCAGACGAATGGGCTACGTATTCGGATTCGTCTCGTCGTTCTGAGCAACTTTCATGTACAAAGTTTTATCATTCGGGCTACGGTCTATTTTATATTAATTTTAAAAGATTTAAATCATTTTTAGGATTAACAGAATTAATTAAATCAAAAGGCATTTATGACATCATCATGACATCAGCATGATGCAAGCGGTCAAAGTTGACCATTGACCAGTCAACTAATGGGTGGGTCCCGCATGTCATAGGCTGTTATCTAATTGACAGTAGTTAGATCTATTAGTAGGTTAATTAGGTTTAATTAACTAGATTAATTAAGTTAATTAATTAATTAATATTTTTATTATTGTTATTTTTTATTTCCTTTTCCTTTTTTTTATAAAAACGTTCTGGGCGTGGGGCCCCCTGTCATAGGCTCATAGGGGCCAAACGGGGGTGGGTTAATGGGCGCACGGGCGCCAGCCCGAATGGGCGCGGGTGTGCGGACGTGGTGGCCGGCGCCCGATAGGGCACCCGTGGGGTTGCCGGCGAGGCGCTGAGCAGGGCGGGGCCGCGGTGATGCACGGTCGACAGCCGGAGGCCGAAGCGATGCAGAAGCAACAGAAGAAGCGGCGACGTGACTCACCAGGAGGGGCGCGGCCGTCGCGGACGAGCAGCACGGCAGCGGCGGGTGCGGCCGGCGATGGCAGGGCGACAGCAGCATATAGCAGCAGCAGAAATAGGGGGAACGTAACGGCCGGGAGGCACGGGAGCGCGCCACGGGCGGTGAGGCGCCGGGAGCTAAGCTCCGACTATGGCGAACACGGACGAGCACAGGAGCGGCGGTAAAACGATACGGATCGAAGGGATAAGAGCGGGAATCGGTCGAGGGGCTCACCCCGATGCTCGTGGACGAGGTAGGGAGGTCGGGGAAGCGCTCGGGGAGGTGCGGGGGTGGCCGGAGATGCTCGGGGCGGCCGGTGGTGTAGATCGACCGAGGGGGGCGGCGACGGTCATGGAAGTTCTCGGCGATTTGGGCCTTGGCCATTCGAGGGAGGGGGCATACGCGGCTGTAGAGGCGTCGAAGCATGCGCCGGCGCGCGACGTCGGGGGGGGGGGGGGTCGGAGCAGGGGTGCGGTGCTGGGTCCGGTCTGCCCTTCCCGATCCAGAACGGGGTCGAGAGGTGGGGGAAGAGACTCGGGAGAGTGGGGGCGAGTGGGAGGAGTGGGGTCTCGCTAGTTAGGGTTCGGTCGCCCGAGGGGATAAGGAGGTGGAGTGGGCTGGCCTGGTGGCTTAGATGCCCGGTTGGGCCGAATGGCCCAGGGGAAGGGGGTTTGGTTTTTGTTTAGTTTTATTTTATTCTTACCTTTGCTTTCTATTTTCTTTTATTTCTTTAATATTTTATAGTCTTACAAAAGGTAAAACCCACACCTAAAATAGAGTTACAATTCCAACTACCGTCACAAAGAGTTTTACCCCTAAACAAAATAGTTTAGTATTTTATAAAATTCAGAAGGCACTTATTTATAGTTTTAGCTATTGTTTATTCATTTTAGATTATTTAACATTTTATAGAAGTGTGGTCTCTCCACCATAATTACCTATGCATTATTTGGCTCCACCCGAACATTTAGTTTTAATATTTGAAAACCTTTATCGTTTGCCTTTATTTTAATTTTGAAATTTGAACTAGGTTTCGAAGTGATGCGAGTTTATCAACAGTAACCGAGGTGACATGGCATCATTAGCGCAGGGTTACTGTAGCTTGATTACCCGGGCGTCACAATTCTCCTCTACTACAAGAAATCTCGTCCCGAGATTTAAGCGGTGGAGTAAGGGGGGGAGGTGCTGGTAGCGAAAAACCTAAACGAGTCTTCTCGGTCTTGGCTGCCCTTTCGAAGAGGTTGATCCCTTTCGTTGATGTCTTCATTTCTCTGCTTCAAGTCACCATTATCAAGTCGTCATCCTTTCTTCGGGATCTCCATCGTCCTACGAACGCGGCCAGGGGGAAATACTCCGGAAGAACGCATCTTCACAAAGCTGGGCATCAGACGGTGAACTCAATGGGAAATACACGAGGTACCCCACGAGTTGTATTTCAGTGAATTCGTTGAGTGCAATATATGATGGTACCAAAGTTTCAAATGGGTAGGCAATCATTCGATGCCTGAAACAGAGTGTGAAAGGGGTTCAGAGCAACGGAATTAAGTATTGTGTTTAATACCAGAACTGAGGATCACACGGAAGGTGGCTCGTGAATTACATACGAAGCCAAGCATGAGGAATATCTTTGGAAACAGGGTGTACAAAAGAGTTAGGTTTCGATCCTGTGGAACTGTGGGTTATGGGCCCACCATGTGGGTTAAAAGTAGGAAGGGCAATGACGTCTTGCACGATCATGTAAGCAAGGCATGTCAGAGGTTAGCATGTCAGTTATAAGTCAGTAACAACGTCGGTACCAAGGGCGAGGGACGAAGAGAATCATTTTCCTGCTCGTTGAAATGAGGCGGACCAATAGGCAAAGTTCTCGTCCATCGGTGGTTACCGGAATGTCATCAACAATAATAACAGGGTCTTATTGATAGAATTGTACACCGAGGTGTTTACATAAGCAGGAGAATATTACCGCCTAGATCATATAGATCACAAGAAAGGTTGAAACAAACAAAGGAAAGGAAAATATGATTATCAGAGTAAACAGGAAAGGAAAATATGTTTAAACACATATTTCAGGGGTATATCCTTCCAAGGACAAGCTTAGCATGATATCCATGACATGATATAACGTACAAAACCATTTAGGTTAGGGAAGAGGAAGTTCATGACATTACCCAAACAACGGTGTTTGAATAATTGATAAAGGAAATTTAGCATGGCGCTTCAAATGTTCTTATCGATGATCAGAGTACCACCGACATGCTTCAAGATAGCATTGACATGGTCTTCAAGCAAAGGTCGGACTTTGGATACAGGAAGGATCCATCAGGAAAAACTTGTAGAATAAGTCTTACAATTTCCTCATTGAAGAATGGATAACCTTGCTAATAAGGAAATTATACCAATAGGTCCTGCGGCCAGATGTGCTAGGCATGGCATCACCTTACTGGGACAAAAAAAGACCAATGTTAAAACTCTTAGAAATATGTTCCCACCATCATATCTGACCGAGATTCAAATCTGATTGGTGTCAGGATACCTCAGACTCAGGATGCCTAAGATGAAAAAGGTGCGACACAATTTGACGCGACGGCGTTGCAAGATACTCGGGGAATGAACTATGGAAGCAAGTTCCGAATCATGAGTTCATCATTAAACCAAGGAGATGATGAGGGGGTGGCTGATGAACTCAGCGACAATCCATCGAGAGTCCCAAAAGATGTATTTCCACAATTAGGTGAACAAGGAGATAACATTTGTCAGATCAAGAGATTTAATGGTGTATGCTCAAGGAAACCATACACATTTAAGCATTGGTTGAAAGGTGCACCCGAAATATGGGCTGGGATGCACGACCAATGCCAGAATGGTGATTCAGCAACCAACACACTAAGTTGGATTTATTGTCCATTAACTCCGAAGCAATAAGGTTGCTAAGAATACTGAAGTCTCATGGCAGAGTTCATTTACTGGTATTCCAGTTAGAAGCAACACGGGGACCAAAAAGAAGGGTGATGGCGAGAGGCATCACAATACCCAGAATTCTTAAGAGGTGGAGTAATCCTTGCAACATCCTTGACATAAGGGATAGTAATACTTCAAGGTAGAACATAACACAAACTGAATCGCAAGTTGCATCCTTAACAAGAACAAGTTTGTGATGAAAGGAAGGTAAATATGTTGTCGATGGTAACTCAAATTACCAAGGGACGAGGATGGCACTTACCATCATGAATTCAATTGATGCCTAGGAAGGATTCAAAATGTTGATGATGATCCCGGCAACTTTGTCGAGAGGTTTCAAGAAGATGTAACCGCTCGGCGATGACATCAAGTCAAAGGAATGTCGAAGCGAAAGGTTATTGGAACCATGAGTACGACACAAACTCAAAATCAAGCTTGGTGTTCAAGGCGAAATGATATGACGAGGAAAATCGATGTAAGCTTAGCTCATCGTTGAAAGTTGTGCTCCGGGAAGAAGGACCGGGGCACAGTTAAAATTAGCACGATCATGAAGTAACCGATCAGGCTAGGAGTGACGTAACGGAGTATTAAACGTCTCAACAACAAAGTACTAGGAGTATTGAATCACAGTGTTGATTTGATTCACTAATCGATGTTCCCGGTTGACGACAACCCAGAACCCGTGGAGTGACTACGACAAGGAAAGACATTACTTCAACAAAGTTAGTAAGATGTGGTGCAATGGCAAGACATCTTCGAGATACCAGGGGGTAATACTCGAAGGTAGAACAAAATAGAGGTTGGGCAGACGTAATGATCTGCAAATGGCAAGTACTTTTAACTTGTCCGAGAATGGGATCAAAGAAGAACAATCACGGTCGGAACCACAATTGCAAAGGACAAAATCACAGATACAAGATCAAATTATGCCAAGTGAATAATTATTGTTACGAGAAGCTATCATGATAAGCTCAACATCGTTTCCATGGGCATGAACACAAAGTTCAAGGTCGACTCCCACTTCTCCTATGTATAACCTTTCGTTTACTTCTCGCTTTCGATGAAGTTGTAGTGTTTAAATTATATCTGGCAAAACACCAGAATAGTATGACTCGTGAAAACTCTTCTGGTTCACACAGATTAAGGAAGGCATAGATTCAACCCGTCGGGGCATCTTAGGAACATATACCACAAACTTCAGAAGTAATTGACTCAAGCTCGAAAGTAAAGCATGGTTGAGAAAGCAGAGGATGCAATTTACCAAAGGCATTATGTATCCGAGGAAAGGTTCACAAGGTTATTGAATATGAAGGACGTTGTCGGATAAAATTCAACAAAGGATCTGGTGGTCCATAAGGGATCTAATGTGAGCATCGGTACTCGACCAGAAGAAGAAAGCATGCAAGGAGATCAGATGATAGAAACAACTAACTACTTCAAAGCTCAATTGCAAAGGAAATATCATTTCCAAATCAGGGGATCAGAAGCCAACGCTCTCATTAAGAATGGATAAGTTGAATTACAATCAACAACAATTTAATTGGTCGATAACCAGCTCATGTTTAAAATGATGTCTGAGCCGGAAGGAGGAATTCTAGGATCTGATTGAGGATTATGAGCACTCGCAACATTTTGAATCAATGGACTCAAAATGATAGTGACAAAGGCTAACAATAAGATTACTGTACTTGTGGGATTAACCATAATGCAAGCAAGCAAGAATTTCAAGAGCAATAGGTCGCTCAGGATTTTCGGAAGATCGAATGGTATTTCGAAGTCTTTTGCGAAACACATGAACAACTGGGGAGAAACATATCCTCGGTAAGTGCGAGGATTAATTTGTAGGTGTAATCAGGCGACAAGAAACTACAAGGCAGTAATCACAAAGTTTTCTCGGAGCAATAGAGAGAAGTTCGGGGTATCTTGTAATAACAAGTCCAACGGAGAATAAAGGTAAGAACGACTGGTGTATGCATTTATCCATAGTTATGTTTTGGTGGTAGGGAATTGCAAAAGCAACGGGGACAAAGTCTCGAGAGAACATCGGAGAGTATCTTCAGGATCTTCTGATGCAGCAGGAGACCATCAATAATAAGGGGTTCGCCGGGAGGAAGTGATCACGAGATCCTAATGTCAGAGATAGCAAAATTCGTTTAACCCGAGTAGAAGAGAGTTCAGAGTCCCGGAGTAAAGATCGAGGAGTAAAAGATCCTAATACCACCCAATGGCGACGTGGGCCCATGGGCCGCACAGCCATGTTAGTAAAACTATTTTCATCGACTAGACTCAACTTTAGCCAAGGAGTGTGGAAGGGGGATTCCTACAGGTAGTTGGCTCTGATACCAACTTGTGACGCCCCCGATTCAATCGTACACTAATCATACACACAAACGTGTATGATCAAGATCAGGGACTCACGGGAAGATATCACAACACAACTCTAAAATAAAATAAGTCATACAAGCATCATAATACAAGCAGGGGCCTCGAGGGCTCGAATACAAGTGCTCGATCATAGACGAGTCAGCGGAAGCAACAATATCTGAGTACAGACATAAGTTAAACAAGTTGCCATAAGATGGCTAGCACAAACTGGGATACAGATCGAAAGAGGCGCAGGCCTCCTGCTTGGGATCCTCCTAAACTACTCCTGGTCGTCGTCAGCGGCCTGCACGTAGTAGTAGGCACTGAAGTGTAGTAGGAGTCATCATCGACGGTGGCGTCTGGCTCCTGGGCTCCGGCATCTGGTTGCAATAACCAGGTAGAAGGGAAAGGGGGGAAAGAGGGAGAAAAGCAACCGTGAGTACTCATCCAAAGTACTCGCAAGCAAGGAGCTACACTACATATGCATGGGTATATGTGTGAAGGGCCATATCGGTGGACTGAACTGCAGAATGCCAGAATAAGAGGGGGATAGCTAGTCCTATCGAAGACTACGCTTCTGGCAGCCTCCGTCTTACAGCATGTAGAAGAGAGTATATTGAAGTCTTCCAAGTAGCATCGCATAGCATAATCCTACCCGGCGATCCTCCCCTCGTCGCCCTGTGGAAAAGCGATCACCGGGTTGTCTGTGGAACTTGTCTAGGTGTGCTTTATTAAGTATCCAGTTCTAGTTGTCATAAGGTCAAGGTACAACTCCGGGTCATCCTTTTACCGAGGGACACGGCTATTCGAATAGATAAACTTCCCTGCAGGGGTGCACCACATAACCCAACACGCTCGATCCCATTTGGCCGACACACTTTCCTGGGTCATGCCCGGCCTCGGAAGATCAACACGTCGCAGCCCCACCTAGGCACAACAGAGAGGTCAGCACGCCGGTCTAAATCCTATGCGCGCAAGGGTCTGGGCCCATCGCCCATTGCACACCTGCACGTTGCGAGGGCGGCCGGAAGCAGACCTAGCCCCCTAATACAAGAGCAGGCGTTCCAGTCCAATCCGGTGCGCGCTGTTCCGTCGCTGATGTCAAGAAGGCTTCGGCTGATACCACGACGTCGAGTGCCCATATCTTTCCCGCGTAGTTGTTTAGTGCATATAGGCCAGTGCCCAGACTCAGATTAAATACCAAGATCTCGTTAAGCATGTTATTATGAAGCAACCGCGAACGCCGACCAGGGCCAGGCCCACCTCTCTCCTAGGTGTTCTCAACCTGCCCTGTCGCTCCGCCACAAAGATCCACACAGAGGGCCATCGGGACAAAGGTCCTTTCAGCCCCCAATCCGTGAATCACTCGTGGGCACTCAACGAGCCGACCCGACTTTAGTCACCATCTGTATAGTATGTATATATATATAGTATATACCCGTGATCACCTCCCGAGTGATCACGGCCCAATAGTATAGCAAGGCAGACTGACAAGAATGTAGGGCCAATGATGATAAACTAGCATCCTATACTAAGCATTTAGGATTGCGGGTAAGGTATCAACGACTGCAGCAACAATGACAGGCTATGCATCAGAATAGGATTAACGGAAAGCAGTAACATGCTACACTACTCTAATGCAAGCAGTATAGAGGAGAATAGGCGATATCTGGTGATCAAGGGGGGGGGGCTTGCCTGGTTGCTCTGGCAAGAAGGACGGGTCGTCAACACCGTGGTCGAACTGGGGGTCACCGTCAGCCATCGGGGTCTACCGGAAAGAAGTAACGGAGGGGGAACACGATAAATAACAGAGCAATCAAAGCATCACAAAGCGTAACATGGCAATACGCGGTGCTAGAGGTGACCTAATGCAGTAGGAGGTGTTACCAACGAAGGGGGAAAACATCCGGGAATGTATCCCCGGTGTTTCGCGATTCTGGACAAATGAACCGGAGGTGAAATGTTGCAGGTTCGCTATGCTAGGGACACGTGGCAGACGAACAGGCTGCGTATTCGGATTCGTCTTGTCGTTCTGAGCAACTTTCATGTACAAAGTTTTATCATCCGGGCTACGGTCTATTTTATAATAATTTTAAAAGATTTAAATCATTTTTAGGATTAACAGAATTAATTAAATCAAAATGCATTTATGACATCATCATGACATCAGCATGATGCAAGCGGTCAAAGTTGACCATTGACCAGTCAACTAATGGGTGGGTCCCGCATGTCATAGGCTGTTATCTAATTGACAGTAGTTACATCTATTAGCAGGTTAATTTGGTTTAATTAACTAGACTAATTAAGTTAATTAATTCTTTAATTAATTAATTAATTAATATTTTTGTTATGGTTATTTATTAATTCCTTTTCCTTTTTTTATAAAAATGTTCTGGGCGTGGGGCCCCCTGTCATTGGCTCACCGGGGCCAAACGGGGCTGGGTCAATGGGCGCACGGGCGCCAGCCCGAATGGGCGCGGGTGTGCGGACGTGGTGGCCGGCGCCCGACAGGGCGCCCGGGGGGTTGCCGGCGAGGCGCTGAGCGGGGCGGGGCCGGGTGATGCACGGGCGACCGCCGGAGGCCGAAGCGATGCAGAAGCAACAGCAGGAGCGGCGACGTGGCTCACCAGGAGGGGCGCGGCCGTCGCGGGCGAGCAGCACGGCAGCGGCGGGTGCGGCCATCGATGGCAGGGCGACAGCAGCATATAGCAGCAGCAGAAGGGGCAAAAGGGGGAACGAAACGGCCGGGAGGCACGGGAGCGCGCCACGGGCGGTGCGGCGCCGGGAGCTAAGCTCCGACTATGGCGAACACGGACGAGCACGGGAGCGGCGGTAAAACGATACGGATCGAAGGGATAAGAGCGGAAATCGGTCGAGGGGCTCACCCCGGTGCTCGTGGATGAGGTAGGGAGGTAGGGGAAGCGCTCGGGGAGGTGCGGGGGTGGCCGGAGATGCTCGGGGCGGCCTGTGGTGTAGATCGACCGAGGGGGCGGCGACGGTCGTGGCAGTTCTCGGCGATGTGGGCCTTGGCCATTCGAGGGAGGGGGGTCGGAGCAGGGGCGCGGTGCTGGGTCCGTTCTGCCCTTCCCGATCCAGAACGGGGTCGAGAGGTGGGGGAAGAGACTCGGGAGAGTGGGGGGCGAGTGGGAGGAGTGGGGTCTCGCTAGTTAGGGTTCGGTCGCCCGAGGGGATAAGGAGGTGGAGTGGGCTGGCATGGTGGCCTAGAAGCCCGGTTGGGCCGAATGGCCCAGGGGAAGGGGGTTTGGTTTTTGTTTAGTTTTATTTTATTCTTACCTTTGCTTTCTATTTTCTTTTATTTCTTTAATATTTTATAGTCTTACCAAAGGTAAAACCCACACCTAAATTAGAGTTACAATTCCAACTACCGTCACAAAAAGTTTTACCCCTGAACAAAATAGTTTAGTATTTTATAAAATTCAGAAGGCACTTATTTATAGTTTTAGCTACTGTTTATTCATTTTAGATTATTTAACATTTTATAGAAGTGTGGTCTCTCCACCATAATTACCTATGCATTATTTGGCTCCACCCAAATATTTAGTTTTAATATTTGAAAACCTTTATCGTTTGCCTTTATTTTAATTTTGAAATTTGAACTGGGTTTCGAAGTGATGCGAGTTTATCAATAGTAAGCGAGGTGACATGGCATCATTAGCGCAGGGTTACTGTAGCTTGATTACCCGGGCGTCACAATATATCAAGCAACAACGAAGTCTAAGTCTCTTCCTATGCATCGGCATGTCATAAAAGAACAATTCATGCAATGCATAGTATAAGCAGTTTCTTGCAATTCTATCGTGTTGGAAACATAAAGAGGCGGAGATGTAGTTCCTCTCTCATAATAATTGCAAGTAGGAGAAGCAAGCACATGCATCTTACATTCATCAAAATCATCATATGCAATGGTAAAAGGCAATCCATCAATATAATCCTTACTAAGCGCAAATTTCTCTGATATAGTGTAGTCGGGAGAGTTCAAAAAGATAATAGGACTATCATGCGTGGGTGCAATAGCAATAATTTCATGTTTAACATAAGGAACTATAGAAAGTTCATCTCCATAAGCATAATTCATATTGGCATCTTGGCCACAAGCACAGCAAGCATCATCAAAAAGGGATATTTCAAGAGAATCAACGGGATCATAGCAATCATCCTTCGGTAAGTACGAAGGGGAATTAAACAATGTGTGAGTTGAAGAGTTACTCTCATTAGAAGGTGGGCATGGGTGATCAATACGCTCTTCCTCCTTTTGTTCTTCGCCCTCCTCATCATCTTTTTCATCCAATGAGCTCACAGTTTCATCAATTTCTTCTTCCATAGCTTCCTGTAAAATATTAGTCTCTTCTTGGACAGCGGAGACTTTCTCAATAAATGCATTAATATTGTAATTGTATTCATAATTTTCATAGATATATCTAAGTATAGAAAGATTTTCAGGCCTATAAACACCATCATCATCAAAAGCTTCATACTTTTCAAAAAAAGATTCAATTTCATAAGCAACCTTAAAAGCAACAAATTCTTCTATTTGTTCAACATCATAGTAACCATATATACCATTAGCATAAGAAGCTAAGGTTTCATTATCATTAAATTTGCATGAAAGGGGAAGGTGTGGAGCCTTCATCCTAGAGCAACAAGTAATATCATATCTCAAGCATAGATCCCGAGCATACCAACGCAACATATTAATTTGATCCCATAATAGTTTCCCTTTTCATGTAAAGCGATAATTCCTAAAGTATTCACGTTGATCCAACGTGTCTCCCATTATAAAGTTGAATGGGGTTTTCTCAGGATTACCAAAAGTAGTACATAATATCTTTCACATAATGAGAATCGAGGGTTTTAGGAGTTACCCCATCTTCATGAGTAGCAAGTACACCTAATTTTTTGGTATTTCGTGTTCCATATCCATAACTAAAGATAGAGAACAACTAAGAACAGCAAATAAAAATTACTTAGTGATAAAGCAAACAAGCACACACGAGAATATTCACCCCACGTTACGACTCCCCGGCAACGGCGCCAGAAAAAGGTCTTGATAACCCACAAGTGTAGGGGATCGCAACAGTTTTCGATAAGTAAGAGTGTCGAACCCAACGAGGAGCTAAAGGTAGAATAAATATTCCCTCAAGTTCTATCGACCACCAATACAACTCTACGCACGCTTGACGTTCACTTTACCTAGAACAAGTATGAAACTAGAAGTACTTTATAGGTGTGATAGGATAGGTTTGCAAGATAATAAAGAGCACATAAACATGAACTAGGGGCTGTTTAGATAAAGATGCAATAAAGTAAATATAGCGAGTGTGGAAAAGTGGTGGTAGGAGTTGTGAAATTGTCCTTGAGCAATTGATTACATTACTAGACTGGTAATCACTATTGCAATTCTATTTGAGGGAGAGGCATAAGCTAACATACTTTATCTACTTGGATCATATGCACTTATGATTGGAACTCTAGCAAGCATCCACAAATACTAAAGATTCATTAAGGTAAAACCCAACCATAGCATTAAAGTATCAAGTCCCCTTTATCCCATACGCAAACAACCTACTTACTCTGGTCTGTGCTTCTGTCACTCACGCCACCCACCATTAGCAAATCATAAACATATTGCAAACCGTACAGCGGGAATCCCTCACATTTGCGCGACACGGAGGGCACAATAGGACAGCACCAATAATAAAACATGCAACTCAAACGAATCATAGCAATTCATCAATCACCGATAGGACAACGAAAATCTACTCAGACATCATAGGATGGCAACACATCATTGGAAAATAATATGAAGCATAAAGCACCATGTTCAAGTAGAGGGTACAGCGGGTTGCAGGAGAGTGGACCGCTGAATATAGATGGGGGAAGGTGATGGAGATGTTGGTGAAGATGGCGGAAGTGTTGGTGAAGATCGCGGTGATGATGATGGCCTCCGGCAGCGCTCTGGCGCCACTGGAAACAAGGGGGAGAGAGAGCCCCTTCTTCTTCTTCTTCCTTGACCTCCTCCCTAGATGGGAGAAGGGTTTCCCCTCTGGTCCTTGGCTCCCATGGCTTGGGAGGGGCGAGAGCCCCTCCGAGATTGGATCTATCTCTCTGTTTCTGCGTTCTGGAATTCTGCCCTGGCACCGTTTCCTTTATATCTGGAGATCCGTAATTTTGATTGGATTGAAACCTTCTCCCAGATCGTTTTCCAAAAATTAGCTTTCTTGTGGCCAAAGAAGGGCATCAACCGCCTTATGGGTGGCCCACGAGGGTGGGGGGCGTGCCCACTTTAAGTGGGCGTCGGCCCCTATCTCGTGGCCACCTCGGGCATCGTATCGCGTTGATTCTTCCTCCCAAAAATCGCAAATATTCCAAAATAATTCTCCGTCCGTTTTTATCCCGTTTGGACTTCGTTTGATATGGGGTTTCTGCGAAACATAAAACATGCAACAGACAGGAACTGGCACTGGGCACTGGATCAATATGTTAGTCCCAAAAAATAGTATAAAAAGTTGCCAAAAGTATATAAAAGTTTAATAATATTGGCATGGAACAATCAAAAATTATAGATATGACGGAGACGTATCACTCTGGTAGACCGGCTGGTTTCTTGCAAGTTCCCTCAAACGTTCTGGTGAACACTCGGGCTAACTCATCCCAACTCAAAATACTCCCAGGGGCCAACTGAGTCAGCCAAGCTCTGGCAGACCCTTCAAGCATCAGAGGAAGGTGCTTCATGGCCACCTTGTCGCTGCCACCGCTGATGTGCACATCCACTCGGTAATCTTCGAGCCAAGTATCGGGCTTCGACTCGCCCGTAAACTTACTGACGCCATTCGCCAATCTAAAGTTATGGGGTATCTCAGCAGCTCTGATGGCCCTTCCAAAACACTCGGGGCCGGAAACGTGGACTCTGCCTCCACTGGGTCTGTCCTGATCCAGCACTTCTTTGTATGCTCTGTTCCGGTCGACCAGACCTTACACAAGGACGGACCTCACGTCAAAGCCAGGTTCTCTGGGTTCGACTGGAACTCTGCGGTCGTTTAGGTAGGGACGCATGTCGTCATTGCGCCGGGGCGCGTATGACCCATCCCTCGGAAGGGGCGAAGGCGCTAGATGGTAGTTGTCGCATGCGTACTCACGATCATATTCGCCATGAGCCCTTCCCACGTACCGATCTTGACGGTGATCATGACCTCCCTGTCGCAAAGGGGACCTTGGACCGTGAGCCGACTGAACGGTGTCCGCTCTCACTGATTTGCTGTGGATTCTGTTCCGCGACTGGGAAGCAGCAGAGTTTTGGTCTCCCGCTGCTTGGAGCAACGCCCTGATCTGTTCCAGGCCTCTCCCAGCCTCTGATCGGGACGGCTGAATAGACTCTGCAATACGCGCAGCCATTGCCAAATTCTGAAACGGTGTACGGAATACCTGAGTTTCCGGCGGAAATAACTGCTGTGCACGTCGACTGGATTCAGGAATCAATCGATGAGCACGCTCGTCGAGAGAATGATGGAGATTCTCCAGACGAGTGCGCTCAGCCAGAGTGGCCAGGTGCACTGCCTTCAAGGCCCGGGCCTCGGCGGTTTCCCCTATGATGGGGATCTGGAGAGCCTCCATGTTATGGCGGTGCAGCTCCTCCCTCTGTTGCGAGCTGAGAGGTTGGGGCCGGTACTCTTCGTGGTCGAGTGACAGACCGGCGCTCCTGCCGCCGTCGCCGCTGCGACAGAAGCTAGGCGGACCGCGATGGGAGTTGACCATGAGGACTTCCACGCGGGATCACAACTCCCGCTTTCAAAAAGAGTATCTGGGAAATCAGTCGATAGATCGACCGACCCGCGAGAATACATGTCGGGCTCGATAGCCGCGACTTGGGGGGTGAAGGTTTGACGAGCCATCGCGTGTCTCACCCATCGCTGGAGCCGTTAACGGCCAGACCACTTGTGGCGGCGTCTAGCGGAATGAGTCGACAACGTGATGACCGACTGGTATGGTGAAGATGGCTGCCGGAGGAGGACGCCGCGGGAGCTCACACTGAAGTGCTTCGAGCCGCGAGCCGGAAGGGCCTCGACGTCGAGGGGAGCCTCCTGGAGCCAGGCAAAATCGTCGGCGACGAAGATGAGCGCGTCGAGCCGGATCTCGCGTCCCATGACCAAATCGCCACCGGAAACCATGCTGATGAAGGTCGAAGAAAATGCAACCTCGCCGGAAGTCGCTAAGACGCTTTGCCCCATGGTGGGCGCCAACTGTCGTGGTACTAAGTCTGACAGTAAGTATTGGGGGTACGTATGGAGAGGCAAGGTCCTAGCTACTACAAGATTGTACGCAAGTGTTTACGAGTTTAGGCCCCTCTCGGAGGAGGTAGAAGCCCTACGTCTCAGAGCCCGGAGGCAGTGGACTGGAATGTATGAATGTGTGTGTGTGTGTGTGTGTTACAGGGGGTGCGAACCCTTGTCCCAGAGGAGGGGTGAGGGAGTCCTGGACTAGGGGGTGTCCGGATAGCCGAACTATCATCATTGGCCGGACTCCAAGACTATGAAGATACAAGATTGAAGACTTCGTCCCGTGTCCGGATGGGACTTTCCTTGGCGTGGAAGGCAAGCTTGGCAATACGGATATGTAGATCTTCTACCAATTTTAACCGACTCTGTGTAACCCTAGCCCTCTCCTGTGTCTATATAAACTGGAGGGTTTTAGTCCATAGGACGAACAACAATCATACCATAGGCTAGCTTCTAGGGTTTAGCCTCCTTGATCTCATGGTAGATCTACTCTTGTACTACCCATATCATCAATATCAATCAAGCAGGAGTAGGGTTTTACCTCCATCGAGAGGGCCCGAACCTGGGTAAAAACATCGTGTCCCTTGTCTCCTGTTACCATCCGCCTAGACGCACAGTTCGGGACCCCCTACCCGAGATCCACCGGTTTTGACACCGACATTGGTGCTTTCATTGAGAGTTCCTCTGTGTCGTCACCTATACGCCCGATGGCTCCCTCAATCATCAACAACGACGCGGTCCAGGGTGAGACTTTTCTCCCCGGACAGATCCTCGTATTCGGCGACTTTGCACTGCGGGCCAATTCGCTTGGCCATCTGGAGCAGATTGAAAGCTACGCCCCTGGCCATCAGGTCAGATTTGGAAATTTGAACTTCACGGCCGACATCTGCGGAGACTTGATCTTCGACAGATTTGAGCCACAGCCGAGCTCGCCGCACTGTCTCGATGGGCATGATTTAGCTCTGCTGCCGGACAGTGCCCTGGAGGCCGCACATGAGTCCGCTCCGACCCTTAACTCAGAGCCGACTGCACCGATCGAGAACGGGTGGCTAGACACCGCCTCGGGGGCTGCTACCTCTACGGCGATGGAGCCGAATACCGATCATGTCCCTTGTGAAGCTCGTGACTCCGAGGTGCCGGACTCCTCGCCGGACTCCGAACCTCCCGCGCCCCTGCCAATCGAATCCGATTGGGCGCCGATCATGGAGTTCACAGCTGTGGACATCTTTCAGCACTCGCCCTTCGGCGACATCCTGAATTCACTAAAGCATCTCTTGTTATCAGGTGAGCCCTGGCCGGACTGCGGTCAGGACGGTTGGGATGCGGACGACGAAGAAATTCAAAGCCCACCCACCACCCACTTTGTAGCCACTGTCGACGATCTAACCGACATGATAGACTTCGACTCCGAAGACATCGACGGTATGGACGACGATGCCGGAGACGACCAAGAACCAGTGCCTACGGGGCACTGGAAAGGCACCTCAACTCACGATGTATACATGGTGGATACACCCAAAGGAAGCGATAACGAGAAACAACGGGACGCGGCAAAGGATAATTCCCTCGAAAAATAGCCAAAACGGCGACGCAAACGCCGCCCGAAGTCCCGCCTCGATAACAACAGCACCCATACAGACCCGACCGAAGAGCAGGGCGAACCATTGGACGACAAACATGCCATCAAGCAACCATCCGAACAGGATGAATTGGACGAGCAACCCATCCCCGGCGAAAACAACAGTCCAGGCGATCTCACGCCGAACACATCACTGGAGCATGAGAACCTCCACAAAAGGCTCGTCGCCACTGCAAGAAGTTTGAAGAAGCAGAAGCGGAAGCTCAAAACAGTGGAAGACGTACTCAGACTGAGATGGAACAAAGTACTCAAGACCGCAGATAAATACGGCGATAGTCACCAAGCAAAGAGCTACCCGAAGCGCAAGCTGTTGCCCGAATTCGACGAGGAGGCCGTAGAGCCCCCACAGTCAAAGAAAAAAGAGGCCGCCTAGTCGGATAGATGACCACATGACAAGCAAAGAGCGGCAAGCGGCGCAATCTGGCACACGATCCACATAAGGATCCTCGTAAAAAGGATGGCCCGGTCAGGTCCATCTACGGGCCAAGAAAGAAGGCTCCAGGGAGCAACACAACACGTCGAGTGTTCGAAAGTGATGGTACACCTAAATACAGGAGCGCCGCACACCCCCTATGTTTCACCGATGAGGTACTGGATCATGAATTTCCAGCGGGATTCAAACCCATAAACATAGAGGCATACGACGGAACAACAGACCCCGGAGTCTGGATTGAGGATTATATCCTACACATACATATGGCTAGAGGAGATGATCTCCATGCCATAAAATACCTACCCCTCAAGCTCAAAGGGCCAGCTCGGCATTGGCTCAAAAGCCTACCAGAAAATACCATTGGAAGTTGGGAAGAGCTCCAGGATGCATTTCGAGCAAATTTTCAGGGGACTTATGTCCGCCCTCCGGATGCAGACGATTTAAGTCACATAACTCAACAGCCCGGAGAGTCAGCCCGCAAATTCTGGAACAGATTCCTCACCAAAAAGAACCAAATAGTCGACTGTCCGGACGCCGAAGCCTTAGCAGCCTTCAAACATAACGTCCGAGACGAATGGTTCGCCAGACACCTCGGCCAGGAAAAGCCAAGGACAATGGCCGCACTAACAAGCCTCATGACCCGCTTTTGCGCGGGAGAAGATAGCTGGCTGGCAAGATGCAGCACCAGCGACCCAAGTACATCCGAGGTCAGGGATGAAAATGGGAAACCACGGCGCAGAAAAGACCAGCGCCGGACTAAAGAAAATGGCCCCAAGAACACGGCGGTCAATGCCGGGTTCAAAAGCTCGCGGCCGAACAACAAAACACTGCCTCTTAAGGACAAAAGTGACGAGCTATCCAACCTAAACAAAATCTTGGACAGGATATGTCAAATTCACAGTACCCCCGGGAAGCCTGCAAACCATACCCACAGAGATTGTTGGGTCTTCAAGCAGTCCGGCCGACTCAACGCCGAACACAAGGGGCTCGACACACCAAGCGAGGACGAGGACGAACCCCACAAGCAGAGCGCCGGAAAACAAAAGAACTTCCCACAAGAAGTCAAAATAGTGAATTCACTTCAAGTGATAACAAGGAAAAATAGGGCGGCACCTACTAAAGTACGCGCCGCATGGTCCACCCCAGCGGAGTCCCGAAATTGGATGTCAAAACCAATTACCTTCGACCATCAGGATTACTCCAGAAGTATTCGAGACGCAGGATGGACTGCTTTGATATTGGACCCTATAATCGACGGACTACAATTTACACAAGTCCTAATGGATGGAGGCAGCGATATAAACCTGCTATACCAGGACACAATCCGCAGAATGGGGATAGACCCTACCAAAATTCGCCATAGCAACACTTCCTTTAAAGGAGTAACGCCAGGCCCTTATGCCAATTCTACGGGCCACTTACTACTAGAAGTCGTGTTCGGTTCCTCCGACAACTTCCATCACGAAAAGCTAACCTTCCATATCGCCCCATTCAAAAGTAGCCATCAAGCACTATTGGGGCGTGAAGCTTTCGCCCGCTTTAACGCAATACCGCATTACGCGTCTCTTACACTTAAAAAGCCTGGTCCACGCGGCATCATCTTTTTAAAAGGTCATTCAGACCCCGGACACGGTTAGGCGAGTCCGGCATAAATAAACAAGGGGCTTCCTAGCCACATATCCCCTTACAAGGGGCTGCACGCATGAACAATGAGAGCCAATAAAGCTCAACTTTATTCATACTCTGTTTTAAATACATATTTTCGCACGATCTTTTTTCAAACTAAGTTCTTCTCTTTTACAGATGAACAACGTGCTACACCCGTCCAGGATACAGCACAACAGAGACACAGGCGCAGACGTGCAGCAGGGACCCGTTGCAAGGATTCTTTTCAGATTAAGACCCAGCATAAACCTTTTTTACTGTCTCTTGTTGATACACATCCCCCGGTTTCTTACCATAACCAAGGAGGAGGCTGACGTTTTGGCATTGGCCACGTCAGAAGATTTAGCGCGTACCTGGGCATTAAGGGCTTAGGGCATCGTTCTGCCCGTTTCCATAAAGACCGAATACCTTAGGGAGTGTTCGGCGTCTCGAGTTAGGCCTTATATGCATCAGCTCCGAATCATGTCTTTGGTCAAATGTTGGGTTTGCCCGGCTCCTGTGTTTTGCTGCCTTACGTTCCGTATTATTGGCTAACGCGGCACCAGGAGAACTACTGCGATTGTGCCCCGGTTCGGCCTGGCGAGCACCTCAGTAGATAAAGCCAAAAACTGACTGTCATGATATAGCGAGAGACTGGTCAACCACTCGATCGACTACCGGAATGTCTAGAATTCCTCCGCTTTGACGAAGGACCATTTCCCGGTCAGGCACACACGCGCCCCGAATCCGGAGAGCGCGGTGCCCCTAGGGGCTATATCATAGCCCCACCTTCGAACTCCTATGGCTAAGTGAAAGTGATAAAGCACTATAGTCCGGTTGCCTAGTTTTCCACGCCACCACCTCCTTCACAGGACCAAGGCGTTGGATTAAGTGTGAAAATGCGCTTTTTTGCAAACACCCCCGCACCATGTGAGTGGGGGCTGAAGCCGAAGACTGCCATCTTTCAGGTTATATATACATATACATTAACGGCCGCACAAGAGATATTTTAACACTTGAACGCACAAGTATAAAAAGCTCTCAAAATATGGTTTTACAAATCATACATGTCATTTGAACATAACGTTTTTCGAGCAGTGCGACTCTACTAAACGAGCGCCCCGTAGAACTTCCTCAAAATAGTGCTTGGCGAGTAATCGGCTTCTGTCCGAATCCCGGGATGCAACGTCGGTGGCATCCATCTCTGCCCAGTATGTTTTGACACGGGCGAGAGCCATCCGTGCACCCTCTATGCATGCCGACCGCTTCATCGCCTTGATATGCGGCACCGCATCAAGGAATTGCTGCACTAAGCCAAAATAACTCTTCGGCTTGGGCCTTTCCGGCCACAGATGAGCCACGACATCCTTCATGGCAAGTCCGGACAACCTATTCAGCTCAGCCCACTCAGGCAACCGATCAGTTAACGGAAGTGGACGCTCCGGACTATGGAATTGAGACCAAAAAAGCTCTTCCATTTCGTGATTTTGTTGGCTTCGGAAGTGCACGACTGCGTCCGCCGCACTCGCCGCCAAATTCAGATAAGGATCCTCCGCATCCCACAACTGGCCCAACTGAGCATACTTCGGATCCGTGAACTTCCTACGCAGCAGGAAGGGCTTTCCAGCCGCAATGTCTCCGGCCTGACGCAGCTCCTCCTTTATAGCCCGCATTGCAGAACGGGCATCCTTGGCTTCGGCGGTGGCCTTCTTCAGGTCCTCTTGCCCCGCTTGGCATTCTCTTTCAAGAACCTCATAGCGGTCGCTAGCATCCTTCAGCTTCACGGCCATTCCGGCCATCTCCTCCCTGCTTCTGCAGTGAGCAGCCTTTTCGGCTTTTAGCTCTTCGGCTGCCTTCGAGGCAGCCGCATCAGTCCTTCTGGCTTGCTCCTTGGCTCGAGCAAGCTCTGTACGAAGGCCCTCCACAGCAGCGGCGCCATCTGCATCAAGCATACACGTTGTAAGGCATGGGCATCAGCTCCCTTACCAGGTGACCACAGAGAAACCACCCACCTTGTGACTCGTCAAGTCACTTATTGACCAGTGCAATGTCCGCATCCGCAACGTCCAGTTGCCGCCTCAGTTCGGCAACTTTATCAGTCCGGCTGGCCACCGAACGCTCCGCCCCCTGAATAGGAACAGCGACATCTTAACACTGAGATTATGATCCTCGGCACACCGTCACTTCTGACAACGTACCGAGTCTCAGGGGCTACTATCTATACAGGGCGCACTCTACGTGCAAAACTGTCAAAAGGTATGTCATTTTTACGTACCTCAAACCCCGTCAACAAACTTCTGACGGCCTCATGTAACCCGCTCTCAGCGGATGAAATTCTTTCAATCACCGTACTCATTAATGTACGGTGATCTTCTGAGATAGACGCCCTCTCGAGCAGATCCTTCAGCTCCTCCAGCCGTACACCAGTTGGTGCCGAACTCTCCGGCCCCGCCGGACTCGGGGAGACCCTCTGCGACGACACCTCAGGGTCGTCCGCCCCGCCTGACGGTGCGGCAGATGGAGGCGTCTCGCTCTCCATCATCTCCGGACGAAGATCCCCCGAAGATGAGCTCAGCTGAGAAGGGCGGAGATCCGAACTACGAGGTAAAAACTTCGGTTATCCTCAGAAATAAAAATAGGGATGTCCCTTATTAGAAAACTCCCCTTTTTCTACTTACGGCTCGCTGGAGGGCTAATCCCCTTGGGGAGACAGTGCGGCCGGGGCCTCTCCTGGCACAGGACCTTCCGGTGCAGATTTCTTCCCCCGCTTTGAGGCCTTAGCCTCCGGGTCTTCAGAAGCGGTCCTCTTCTCCCCCAGGAGGGAGGGATTCTCGATCCCCCCCCCCTACTTGAGAGCCTCCTTAGCAGAGGTGGTAGTTTTCCTGTTCTCCCCTTCGCCCTCTTCCGAAGGCGTAACCTCCAACATCTTGCCTAACACGGGATCCGGCGTGATCTCAGGGAGGGGGGCCGGACACCGTATCAGCTTTGCTTTCGCTATCCACTCATGTTCAAGGGATAGCTGGTTAAAGGGCAAATCTACGATAAATAAACGGACGGTACGACTGGACACAAGACTACTTACTTGAGTATCCGGGCGATTGCAGCTTAGGCCGGCGTCCTCGGTCAAGTCCGGACACATCTCTTGTGATCCGAAGAACAGTTTATACATCTCCACGGGTGTCGTACCCATGAAGTGTTGAAGAGCTCGCGGTCCCTCCGGATTGAATTCCCACAGGTGGAGGGGATGACGTTTGCAGGGCAGATAGCGCCGAATCAGCATAACCTGCGCCACTACAACCAGATTGATCTCCCTTTCTTGGAGGTCTCGAATGCGGCCCTACAAAAGTGGCACGTCCTTGGACGGCCCCTAGTCAAGCCCTTTGTTGACCCATGACGCCAGCCGTTGTGGAGGGCCCGAGCGAAAGGCGGGTGGCGCCACCTGCTTGGTGCCCCTGGGAGCGGTGATGTAGAACCACTCCTGCTGCCACAAACCAAGCTCCTCTTGAAAAGAGCCCTCGGGCCATGGAGCATCGGCCCTCTTGCTTATAACTGCCCCTCCGCACTCTGCCAGTCGCCCCTCGATCATCTTCGGCTCCACGTCAAAGGTCTTGAGCCACAATCCGAAGTGAGGGGTAGTGCGGAGGAAGGCTTCGCAGACAACAATGAACGATGAGATATGGAGGATGGACTCCGGAGCCAAGTCATGGAATTCCAGCCCATAGTAAAACATGAGCCCTCTCACGAAGGGATCCATCGGGAAGCCTAAACCCCGACGGAGGTGAGACACGAACACG
Source organism: Triticum timopheevii (assembly GCA_963921465.1). NCBI lineage: Eukaryota > Viridiplantae > Streptophyta > Magnoliopsida > Poales > Poaceae > Triticum > Triticum timopheevii. The sequence goes on from OY997264.1 coordinate 109,213,529, forward strand.
ACGCTCTCATCAGGCTCGGGAGTAGGAATGACTTGCCCTTGGGCGGGCAGCCTATGCGAAATCTCGTAGGTTAGGTACCTGGCGTCTCTCAGCTTTAGCACGTCCTCTTCCGTGACGGAAGAGGGCATCCACCGGCCCTGAAGGTCGGAGCCGGACATTGTCGAAAGGTCCGAAGCGCCCAAATCTAGAGCCTTGGGTGTTGGAACTTGGGGCGAGGGGCGGATTCGATTGAGGATCGAAGAAAAGGAACACGCCTTGGTCTCATTATAAAGGGGTAGAATACCAAGAGCCGTCCCCGTGACCGTTTGGAACTCGCCTTCGATGGAGGAGGCGTGGCAACGGGCGCGGTTGGGTTACCCACGTTCATATTGATGAGAATCCCGAAATAAGGGGACACGATCTCTGCTTCGACAAGACGCGCCAAGGAAACCGCTTCGCTAAACGCGCTGAGGTGGAATAATAAAAACGATTCGAGTAAGGGCTTGGTTGTGGTGTGATGTCACGCCGCAAAATACGTCGGCAGATTGGACTTGTGTAAATATTATACTCTCTACGGTGGTACGTGGAATTTATTTTGCAGAGCCGGACACTATCCTGGCGTTCACAATCTTCTACGAATTATTCGGAGGAGGAACCCGCCTTGCAATGCCGAAGACAATATGCGCGCCGGACTCGGTGTCATTGAAGCCTGCTTCAGGGGCTACTGAGGGAGTCTTGGACTAGGCGGTGTCCAGATAGCCGAACTATCATCATTGGCCGGACTCCAAGACTATGAAGATACAAGATTGAAGACTTCGTCCCATGTCCGGATGGGACTTTCCTTGGCGTGGAAGGCAAGCTTGGCAATACGAATATGTAGATCTCCTACCATTGTAACCGACTCTGTGTAACCGTAGCCCTCTCTGGTGTCTATATAAACCGGGGGGTTTTAATCCATAGGACGAACAACAATCATAACATAGGCTAGCTTCTAGGGTTTAGCCTCCTTGATCTCATGGTAGATCTACTCTTGTACTACCCATATCATCAATATCAATCAAGCAGGAGTAGGGTTTTACCTCCATCGAGAGGGCCCGAACCTGGGTAAAAACATCGTGTCCCTTGTCTCCTGTTACCATCCGCCTAGACGCACAGTTCGGGACCCCCTACCCGAGATCCGCCGGTTTTGACACCGACAAGGGGGGTGGCTTATATAGAGTTCGCCAGGATGCCAGCCATCCCCCGTTACAGAGGGTTGAATGTACATAAAGATTGAGGTGTTACTGGAAACGCCAGCCTTAAGTGCCTTTAATGACCTTAAAGACTACGGAGTGAATGCTCGCCCATTGCTGTTCTGAGTGACTTCTGGTCTTCAGTAGGTCGAGCGGTTTCTTGTATGGTCGAGTGGTTGACTGGTCGTGTGACTTCAGGAAGGAGGGGTACTGAGTGGTTCATTGGTCGAGTGGATTGCACTCGACACCTTTAATGGGTACCCTCTCTTGTCTCTTGAGCTTCCTTACTCTAGGGTAGTGACCTTGGGTAGGGCGTATAGGTATGGCCTGTGACCCTACCCTAGGTCTGTATCCTCATCAGCCGGCGCGCCCAGGCGTGGGTCGGATCCGCCCCGTTGGATCCAGATCCAACGGGCAGGATCAGCTGGTGCGAGGGACCAGGCCCGATTAGCACTCTCAATGACCACCTGGGCCCTTCAAGAGGCCTGGGCCACATCTTGGGCCGACAGCCCACCGCAGCCACGCGCTACCGGCGCATGCACCCGTAGGCTCTCCCACGCACCTCCCGGGCCGGCAGTTGCGCGGGCCCTAGTCGGCCCACGTAGCCACGCAGCCCTAGCCAGACACTACCAGGGGATCCCGTCGGAACGGGGCGCCTCCGGCGGCAGTGGCACGGCCACAACCAAGGGTAGTCGCTCAGCCGCAACCAGAGCCGAGTCAGAGAGGGGCACCGACCCGCCACCTATCGGAGCAAGAGGTGCAGCGGCTCGAGGCACCATGGGAGCCGGAGGGGTCAAGGCACGAGCATGGCGTGGTGCCGGCGACCAACCAGGACGGCCGCGGTGAGCTCCAGACTATTTGCGCTGGCGCACAAACCTGGCAACTGCCTGGAACTCCACAAACTCCGGCGGCGAATGCTGGACCAGGCGCTCAACCACACCCCTTCCACCTCCTCCTCCTCGGCCAAATCTGCCCAGCAGAACGGCGATGGTGCAAAGCAGAGGGACGGCCCGCAGGCAGAGTCGACGAGCGGGGATGTGACGGGGCCAGCGCCCGCCATGGGAGGCGCAGTGGAGCAACCCGGCGCGAGGTCGACGACGGCGGGCCTCAGATCGCCACAACGGTCATACTTCCAGGATCCTTTGGCTTGCTCTAGGACCACTGTGATTCGGGAGCAACGACAAGTTTTTCGTCCACAACATCCCGCCCGTTGGACTGTTGGACTGTTGGAGGCCGGAGACACACTCCTTTCACCTGCCCCTAGGTGAGATGATAGTCGCTTTGGAGGACTTTGCGGTGATCACCGCCCTTCCCATCGAGAGGAGGGCTATTACTGGGAAAGTGAAGTCTGAGGGTTGGCGACAACGGGTGGCATAATTGATTGGTGTTCGACTTGATTTGTGGACTCACCCAACCAATAAGGATTTGAGGCCAGCTGGTGTGTTGTACTCGTGGCTACAACAACATGGTGGGCTTGCTCGAAGAATGCTGGAGAGGCGACTGTGGATACTGTTGGGGAACGTAGTAATTTCAAAAAATTTCCTACGCACACGCAAGATCATGGTGATGCATAGCAACGAGAGGGGAGACTGTTGTCCACGTACCCTCGTAGACCATAAGCGGAAGCGTTATGACAACGTGCTTGATGTAGTCGTACGTCTTCACGATCCGACCGATCCAAGCACCGAACGTACGGCACCTCCGAGTTCAGCACACGTTCAGCTCGATGATCATCCCCGAACTCCGATCCAGCAGGGTTTCGGGGATGAGTTCCGTCAGCACAACGGCGTGGTGACGATGATGATGTTCTATCGACGCAGGGCTTCGCCTAAGCACCGCAACGATGTGACCGAGGCGGAATATGGTGGAGGGGGGCACCGCACACGGCTAAGGAACGATCACAAAGATCAACTTGTGTGTCATGGGGTGCCCCCCTGCCCCGTATATAAAGGAGCAAGGGAGGAGGAGGCCGGCCCTAGGAGGGGGCGCGCCAAGGGGAGTCCTACTCCCATCGGGAGTAGGACTCCCTCTTTCCTTGTTGGAGTAGGAGAACGGGAAAGAGGGGGAGAGGAAGAAGGAAAAGGGGGCTGCGCCCCTTGTCCAATTCGGACCAGAGGGGGGGCGCAGGCCTCCTTCCTTTTGGCCTCTCTCCTCTATTCCCGTATGGCCCAATAAGGCCCATATACTCCCCGGCGAATTCCCGTAACTCTCCGGTACTCCGAAAAATACCCGAATCACTCGGACCCTTTCCGAACTCCGAATATAGTCGTCCAATATATCGATCTTTACGTCTCGACCATTTCGAGACTCCTCGTCATGTCCCTGATCTCATCCGGGACTCCAAACTCCTTCGGTACATCAAAACTCATAAACTCATAATATAACTGTCATCGTAACGTTAAGCGTGCGGACCCTACGGGTTCGAGAACTATGTAGACATGACCTAGAACTATTCTCGGTCAATAACCAATAGCGGAACCTGGATGCTCATATTGGCTCCTACATATTCTACGAAGATCTTTATCGGTCAAACTGCATAACAACATACGTTGTTCCCTTTGTCATCGGTATGTTACTTGCCCGAGATTCGATCGTCGGTATCCAATACCTAGTTCAATCTCGTTACTGGCAAGTCTCTTTACTCGTTACGTAATGCATCATTCCGTAACTAACTCATTAGTTACATTGCTTGCAAGGCTTATAGTGATGTGCATTACCGAGAGGGCCCAGAGATACCTCTCCGACAATCGGAGTGACAAATCCTAATCTCGAAATACGCCAACCCAACATGTACCTTCGGAGACACCTGTAGAGCTCCTTTATAATCACCCAATTACGTTGTGATGTTTGGTAGCACACAAAGTGTTGCTCCGGTAAACGGGAGTTGCATAATCTCATAGTCATAGGAACATGTATAAGTCATGAAGAAAGCAATAGCAACATACTAAACGATCAACTGCTAAGCTAACGGAATGGGTCAAGTCAATCACATCATTCTCCTAATGATATGATCCCGTTAATCAAATGACAACTCTTTTGTCCATGACTAGGAAACATAACTATCTTTGCTAAACGAGCTAGTCAAGTAGAGGCATACTAGTGACACTATGTTTGTCTATGTATTCACACATGTATTATGTTTCCAGTTAATACAATTCTAGCATGGATAATAAACATTTATCATGATATAAGGAAATAAATAATAACTTTATTATTGCCTCTAGGGCATATTTCCTTCAGTCTCCCACTTGCACTAGAGTCAATAATCTAGTTCACATCGCCATGTGATTTAACACCAATATTCACATCTGTATGTGATTAATACCCATAGTTCACATCATCATGTGATCAACACCCAAAGGGTTTACTAGAGTCAATAATCTAGTTCACATCGCTATGTGATTAACACCCAAAGAGTACTAAGGTATGATCATGTTTTGCTCGTGAGAGAAGTTTAATCAACGGGTCTGTCACATTCAGAGCCGTATGTATTTTGCAAATATTCTATGTCTACAATGCTCTGCACGTAGCTACTCTAGCTAATTGCTCCCACTTTCAATGTGTATCCAGATTGAGACTTAGAGTCATCTGGATCGGTGTAAAAGCTTGCACCGATGTAACTTGAGGGAGTCCTGGACTAGGGGGTGTCCGGACAGCCGGACTATCATCGTCCGCCGGACTCCCAGACTACGAAGATACAAGATTGAAGACTCCGTCCCGTGTCCGGATGGGACTTTCCTTGGCGTGGAAGGCAAGCTTGGCAATACGGATATGTAGATCTCCTACCATTGTAACCGACTCTGTGTAACCCTAGCCTCCTCCGGTGTCTATATAAACTGGAGGGCTTTAGTCCGTAGGACACAACACATTACAACAATCATACCATAGGCTAGCTTTAGGGTTTAGCCTCCTTGATCTCGTGGTAGATCCACTCTTGTACTACCCATATCATCAATATTAATCAAGCAGGATGTAGGGTTTTACCTCCATCGAGAGGGCCCGAACCTGGGTAAAACATCGTGTCCCTCGTCTCCTGTTACCATCCGCCTAGACGCATAGTTCGGGACCCCCTACCCGAGATCCGCCGGTTTTGACACCGACATTGGTGCTTTCATTGAGAGTTCCTCTGTGTCGTCACCGATAGGCTTGATGGCATCTTCAATCAACAACGCCGTCCAGGGTGAGACTTTTCTCCCCGGACAGATCTTCATATTCGGCGGCTTCACACTGCGGGCTAATTCGCTTGGCCATCTGGAGCAGATCGAAAGCTACGCCCCTGGCCGTCAGGTCAGATTCGGAAGCCTCAACTTCACGGCCGACGTCCGCGGAGACTTGATCTTCGACGGACTCGAGGCGCAGCCGAGCGTGCCGCACTGTTACGATGGGCAAGATCTAGCTCTGCCGCCAAACAATGCCTTGGTTGCCGCACCTGAATCCGCTTCGGCCATTAGTCCGGAGCCGATCGCTTAGATCAAGGATCGGTGGATAGACGCCACCTTGGGGGCTCCAACTTCCATCGCAAAACTCGTGATTCCGAGGTGCCGGACTCCCTGCCGGACTCCGAACCTCCCACGCCCCTACCAATCGATTCGGATTGGGCGCCGGTTATGGAATTCACCGCCACGGATATCTTCCAACACTCGCCCTTCGGCGACATCCTAAATTCGTTAAAACATCTCTCGTTATCGGGAGAGTCCTGGCCGGACTATGGCCAGGATGGTTGGGATACGGACGACGAAGAAATTCAGAGCCCACCCACCACCCACTTTGTAGCCACTGTCGACAATCTAACCGACATGCTAGACTACGACTCCGACGACATCGACGCTATGGACGACGATGCCGGAGACGAATAGGAACCAGCGCCTACAGGGCACTGGAAGACCACCTCGTCATACGACATATATATGGTGGACACCCCAAAAGACGGGGATGGCGAAGAAGCAGCGGAGGTAGACTCTTTAAAGAAGCAGCCCAAACGCCGGCGTCAGCGGCGCCGCGCTAAATCCCGCCACAGCAAGAATGGAGATTCCGGCACAGGAGATAATAATACTCCAGAAAGTGCCGAAGACAATCCCCTCCCGCAAGACTCAGCGCAGGAGGATGCAGAAGCAAGCCCTCACGATAGGGCGGCAGACGAAGAGGTTGAGGATCATGACTATATGCCTCCCTCCGAAGACGAAGCAAGCCTCAACGAGGATGAATTCGTCGTACCTGAGGATCCCGTCGAACAAGAGAGCTTCAAGCGCAGGCTTATCACCACAGCAAACAGCCTAAAGAAGAAGCAGCAACAGCTTCAAACTGATCAGGACCTGCTGGCCGATCGATGGACCGAGGTCCTCGCGGCCGAAGAGTATAAACTCGAACGCCCCTCCAAAAGCTACCCAAGACGTAAGCTGCTCCCCCGATTAGAGGAGGAAGCATACATACCTCCATCACCAGCACACGATATGGCTGACCGACCACCTCGTGGTCATGACAGAGAGGCATCCAGGTCCCCAGCCAAGACCGTACCCCGGCATCGCTCCAAAAGTATGAAGCCAAGAGGGAACGCGCCGGACTTGCGAGACGTATTGGAGGACAAAGCAAGGCAATCCAAATCCATCTATGGATCACGTGGGCGCCCCACGACCCATGACGAATACCGTCGCGCCGGATACAATAACCCCGGCCGGGCCGAACACAGCAGACAGCGCTCCCTCGAGCTGCGTCATGATATTGCTCAATACAGAGGCGCCGCACACCCGCTATGCTTCACTGACGAAGTAATGGATCATCAAATCCCCGAAGGGTTTAAACCCGTAAACATCGAATCTTACGATGGCACAACAGACCCCGCGGTTTGGATCGAAGATTATCTTCTCCACATCCATATGGCCCGCGGTGACGATCTCCATGCCATCAAGTATCTCCCACTCAAGCTTAAAGGACCAGCTCGGCATTGGCTAAACAGCTTGCCCGCAGAGTCAATTGGTTGCTGGGAAGACCTGGAAGCCGCATTCCTCGACAACTTCCAGGGCACGTATGTGCGACCACCAGACGCCGATGACCTAAGCCACATTATTCAGCAGCCAGACGAATCGGCCAGACAATTCTGGACACGGTTCTTGACAAAGAAAAACCAAATCGTCGACTGTCCGAATGCAGAGGCCCTTGCAGCCTTCAAACACAACATCCGGGACGAATGGCTAGGCCGGCACCTGGGGTAGGAAAAGCCGAAATCCATGGCAGCCCTCACATCATTAATGACCCGCTTTTGCGCGGGAGAGGACAGTTGGCTAGCTCGCAGCAACAATCTCCGTAAAAACTCTGGCAGTCCGGATACTAAAGACAACAACGGCAGGTCACGTCGAAACAAAAACAAACGCCGCATTAACGGCGACGATAAGGAGGATACGGCAGTCAACGCCGGATTCCGAGGCTCCAAACCCGGTCAACGGAAGAAGCCATTCAAAAGAACCACTCCAGGTCCGTCCAATTTGGACCGAATACTCGACCGCTTATGCCAGATACATGGCACCCCCGAAAAACGAGCTAATCATACTAATAGAGATTGCTGGGTGTTCAAGCAGGCAGGCAAGTTAATTGCCGAAAGCAATGACAAGGGGCTAAACAGCGACGACGAGGAGGAGACCCGACCGCCGAACAATAGAGGACAGAAGGGTTTTCCCCCACAAGTGCAGACGGTGAACATGATTTACGCAACCCATATACCCAAAAGGGAGAGGAAGCGTGCACTAAGGGACGTCTATGCGATGGAGCCAGTTGCCCCGAAGTTCAATCCATGGTCATCTTGTCCGATCACTTTCGATCGAAGAGACCATCCGACCAGCATACGCCATGGCGGATTCGCCGCATTGGTTTTAGACCCAATCGTCGATGGATTTCACCTCATGAGAGTCCTGATGGACGGCGGTAGTAGCCTGAACCTGCTTTATCAGGACACAGTGTGCAAAATGGGCATAGACCCCTCAAGGATTAAACCTACAAAGACGACCTTTAAAGGTGTCATACCAGGTGTGGAAGCCAACTGCACAGGCTCAGTAACACTGGAAGTGGTCTTCGGATCCCCGGATAATTTCCGGAGCGAGGAGTTAATCTTCGACATAGTCCCGTTTCGCAGCGGCTATCACGCTTTGCTCGGACGGACCGCGTTTGCAAAATTCAACGCGGTGCCGCATTACGCATACCTCAAGCTCAAGATGCCAGGCCCTCGGGGAGTCATCACAGTCAACGGGAATACGGAACGCTCCCTCCGAACGGAGGAACACACTGCGGCTCTCGCGACAGAAGTACAGAGAAGCCTCTTAAGGCAATTCTCGAGTCCGGCTGTTAAACAGCCGGATACAGCAAAACGCGCCCGAAGCAATACCAACCAAGACCACCTGGCGCGATCAGAGCACGCGTAGCAATGCGGCCCCAACCCTCGCCCGCGCATGATCGCAAGAGTAACACTCCGCGTACATCATTACGCTTTGGAGATACCATGGGCACAGGGGAAGGGGCACGATCGCAATGGACCCAGAGTGCGGTTCGACCACACCAGGGGCTCGCAAGTGTGCCCCACTTTTTTTTATTATTTTATTTTCCTTATGTACACAGGACTCCGTTAACCAGAGGCCCTTCCCGGCGGCAAACCCGCCGAACTCATGATGCAACAGTCAGGGACGAAAGAAGGCTGCGACGAACACTCAGGTGGTCTCAATTACGAGCATTAAATTCGATTATATACACCAAATCCGCAGCCCACCCCTGGAGGGGGACATGTTTACTTAGTCCAAATCCCTTGCTTAACGCACTACTTGTATCAGTCCGCATTTATAGCAGATTTTATTTCATAAACAATGCAGCACCTCTTTTACTGCAATTACATTACCTTTTATATATATGCTCATTACATGACATCTTGCACCCGTATATTCTGGTACGGCCGAATACACCAGGGGCTTCTGTCCCCCAAATTATGGTGTGATAAAGTCCGAACACTTTCATAAGTACGGCACCCCGAACTTATAGCATTATATGAATCAGCTCCGAATCATGTCTTGGGTCAATAGTTGGGTTTGCCCGGCTCCCATGTTTTGGTGCCTTACGTTCCGTTCTGTCGGCTAAGGTGGCACTGGGAGAACCACTGCGATTGCGCCCCGGTTGAGCCGGGCGAGCGCCTCAGTGGAGAAAGCTAAAACTGACTGGCATGATAGGGCGAGAGACTGGTCGCTGTTCGAGAGGTTTCTTCGGGTCCTTAAAGACTCACGCCGCTTCGAGCGAAGTTCTGGACAATGTCCGACGAAGGTGTGGATAGCGCCCCGGATTCGGTCTTTCAAATACCAGGGGCTTCCCCGACATTTAAAATTATAGAATTCTATGGCTAAGTGAGAGTGTTCAAGCATTATAAGTCCGGTTGCCTTGTTCGTTGTGTTGAGCGCCTCCCTAGATGGACCCAAAAATGGGAACAAGAGTGCTCAAGTTTATCCCGAACACCCCAGCACTCGTGGCTTGGGGGCTGAAGCCAACGACTTGCCATCTCTCAGATTTTATAAACGGCCGCACAGAAGGTAATATTTTAAATGAAACAAGCGTTGCTTAATGCGCACATGAACAATGTTTCAGCGCAAAGGATAATACATAACGAGTTTACTCAAAGATTACATTTCTGGGGCACTCATCTGCAATATCGCGGGCTCCCTTCAGGACAGTTTTATAATACATTTCAGGCGTGCGATACTCCTTGCCCGGTGGCGGTGGATCCGTGAGAAGCTTCTCCGCATCCAACTTGCCCCAGTGCACCTTTGTGCGGGCAAGGGCCCGACGAGCACCTTCAATACACGCGGAGCGCTTGATGACCTCCACCCAGGGGCACGCATCCACCAGCCGCCGCACGAGGCCAAAGTAGCTCCCAGGCATGGCCTGTTTAGGCCACAGCCGGACTATAAGGCCCTTCATGGCCTCCTCAGCTACCTTGTGGAGTTCGACCAGCTGCTTCAGCTGGTCGCTTGGGGGCACCGGATGGCCGGCCTCAGCGTACTGAGACCAGAAGACCTTCTCCGTCGAGCTCCCCTCCTCGCCACGATAGAATGCGGCAGCATCAGACGCACTACGCGGCAGATCTGCAAACGCCCCTGGAGAGCTCCGAATGCGGGTAAGTGTCAGGTAGTTCACATTAACATGCCTGCTTTGCATGAAAAATGCCTTACCCGCCGCCATATTCTTTATATCTTCAACCTCCTGAAGGGCCTTATGGGCCTCGGCCTTGGCGGACTTGGCACTTTCGAGAGCCGAGGCAAGCTCGGACTCTCGAGTCTTGGAGTCACGCTCCAAACTCTCATGTTTCTCCATGAGAGCCTGGAGCTATTGCCGAACTTCTGCCACCCGTGCCTCTTGCTTTTCTCGCTCCGCCCGTTCCGCGGCCGCACTATGTTCAGCCGCGGACATAGCCTCCTTTAGGGCTGCCACCTCGTTAGTGGCCCCTGCAATACCCGTATTATCCTTATTAACTTTATCGCAACCAAAACCCTTTTCTGTAAGGTAATTATTCAAAGTGGTGTTACTCACCTTCTTTTTCCTCGAGCTGCCTCTTGGCATGGCCGAGCTCTTGCTCGGACCGCTCGAGATCCTTCTTCAACACATCGACCTCCGCCGATAGTGCGGCAGAGGTCAGCAGCGCAGCCTGCAAACCCATATTGACATATTTTAAACAACCCTGCATGTATCTTATTAGATCCTCAGTCCGGCTTTTCTTTCGAACACCGAACTGAGCATCAGGGGCTACTGTCTATGCGGTATTACATTACATAATTTTAACTTCTTACCTCAAAGCCCGTTAAAAGGCTGTTGCAGGCTTCGGTCAGCCCGCTCTTGGCGAGCTGAACCTTTTGAATCACCGCACTCATGATAGTGCGGTGTTCTTCCTCGATGGAAGCGCCTTTAAGCGCCTCCAACAAGTTATCCGGCGCCTCCGGTTGGACAGAGGTCGCCGGTGTCACGGTCTTTCCCTTCTTTCGAAGGGGCCGCCCGCCGGACTCTGGAACCACTGCGGTTTCCGATGTAGAGTCCGGCACGAAGTCCGGAAGGCGACCTGACGGCGCCTCCGGAGCCTCCTCCTGATGGGTCCCCCTCTGGGATCCCACCTCGGCGTCCTCACCGGCGCGGGGGGTAGTGGCAGTCGGAAGTGAATCCACATCCGACGGGGCCAATGACCCGCTTGATGAAGCGGGGAGATCGTCATCTGCCGGACTAGAGACAGAATGCGGCGTTAGAAGGACACTACATGACACGAAAGAAACTGTATATCAAGGATCCGGATACTTATGATCTTGCCGGACGCTTGGCCCTTGGAGGCCACTCATCCTCGCCAACGGTGGAGTTGGCGAAACTGTCCGGGGGGATAGTCCTCCCCCTCTTGGACCCTTCGGCCTCCCCTATTGGGGAAGCCTTCCTCTTCTTCTCTCCCTCCTCCGGGAGAGAGTCCTCCTCCTCCTCCTCGTCTTCGGGGGAGGAGTCCGCCTCGTTGTCGGACACCTGATTGCGGGAACTCTTTCGAGTCCCCGCGGCCACCTTCTTGGCCTTCTTCTCCGGCACCACATGCAGTGCCGGAACCAGCAGCCTGCTAAACGGGCGTCCACTGGGTCTTCTGGCATGGGAGCCGGGCTGATAAGCTGCTTGGCCTTCTCCATCCATTCCTGTCAAAGGAAAAGAAAGAATGAAACCCTCTTAGAATCAATTCGATTACTACAAAGCGTCCCGTAATGGGGTTGAATCGCTTACCTCGTCAGTTGGATGCTGCGAGCTAAATCCGCGATCTTCCATCGCGGATGCGGGGGCTTCGGCGCCCTTAAACAGCACCCTCCAGGCGCCTTCGTGTGTCGTATCGAAGAGCCCGCTCAGCGCCTGGTGCTGTTCCGGATTGAACTCCCACAGATTGAATGCCCGTTCTTGGCATGGGAGAATCCGGCGGATGAGCATGACTTGGACCACGTCGACGAGCCTGAGCTTATTGCTCACCAGCTTCTGGATGCAGGCTCGGAGTCCTGTCACCTCCTTCGGATTGCCCCACAGCAAGCCCTTCTCTTTCCAGGAGGTGAGCTGCGTGGGGACGCCAGATCTAAACTCGGGGGCTGCCGCCCATGCGGGCTTGCGCGGCTCGGTGATGTAGAACCACCCCGATTGCCACCCCTTGACGGAGTCCACGAAGGCCCCTTCGAGCCAAAGGATGTTGGGCAATTTACCCAACATGGCGCCTCCGCATTCCGCTTGCATGCCCTTCACAACCTTCGGCTTGACGTTGAAGGTCTTGAGCCATAGGCCGAAGTGGGGCCGGATGCAGAGGAAGGCCTCGCACACGACGATGAACGCCGAGATGTTGAGGATGAAGTTCGGCGCCAGATCGTGGAAATCCAGGCCGTAGTAGAACATGAGCCCCCGGACGAATGGATGGAGTGGAAAGCCCAGTCCGCGGAGGAAGTGGGGAAGGAAGACGACCCTCTCATGAGGCCCAGGGGTAGGGATGAGCTGCCCCTCGTCGGGCAGCCGATGCGCTATATCGCCGGAAAGGTATCCGGCGCTGCGCAGCTTGGTGATGTGCTCCTCCTTAATGGAGGAGGCCAACCATTTGCCTCCCGCTCCGGACATATTCGGGGAAGGTCGAGGCAAGATGCGCGAGCTTGGGCGTTGGAGCTTGAGTGCGCGGAGTTGGATAAGCAAAGGAGGAAGAAGGCGTAGGTGAGAAGGTAAATCCTTATCCCTTATATATAGGCGAACGAAACTGTGCGTCCCCCACCTGCCTGGTAAAACTCGCTTATCTCCCAAGCGCCACCATCAATGGCGCGGTTGGGTTACCCACGTCCGTATTAATGAGAATCCCGGAATAAGGGGAACACGATCTCTGCTTCGACAAGACATGCCAAGGAAACCGCTTCGCTAAACGTGCTGAGGTGGTATAAAGTAAAAAACGATTCAAACAGTGGCTTGGTAGCGGTGTGATGTCACGCTGCATAATACGTCAGCAGATTGGACTAGTGTGCATTTTATTCTCTCTACGGTGGAATGTGTAATTTGTTTTGCAGAGCCGGACACTATCCTGGTGTTCATGATCTTCTCTGGATTATTCAAGGAAGGAACCCGCCTTGCAATGCCGAACATTATGCGCGCCGGACTTATCATCATTGAAGCCTGGTTCAGGGGCTACTGAGGGAGTCCTGGACTAGGGGTTGTCCGGATAGCCGGACTATCATCGTCCGCCGGACTCCCAGACTACGAAGATACAAGATTGAAGACTCCGTCCCGTGTCCGGATGGGACTTTCCTTGGCGTGGAAGGCAAGCTTGGCAATACGGATATGTAGATCTCCTACCATTGTAACCGACTCTGTGTAACCCTAGCCTCCTCCGGTGTCTATATAAACCGGAGGGCTTTAGTCCGTAGGACACAACACATTACAACAATCATACCATAGGCTAGCTTTAGGGTTTAGCCTCCTTGATCTCGTGGTAGATCCACTCTTGTACTACCCATATCATCCATATTAATCAAGCAGGACGTAGGGTTTTACCTCCATCGAGAGGGCCCGAACCTGGGTAAAACATCGTGTCCCTCGTCTCCTGTTACCATCCGCCTAGACGCATAGTTCGGGACCCCCTACCCGAGATCCGCCGGTTTTGACACCGACATAACTCTTTACGACGGGCTCTTTTATCACCTCCATAATCGAGAAATATTTCCTTATTTCACTAAGGATAATTTTTGACCAATGTCCAGTGATCTACTCCTAGATCACTATTGTACTCCCTTGCCAAACCAGGGCAGAGTATACAATAGGTCTGGTCCATAGCATGGCATACTTTTATAGAACCTATGACTGATGCATAGGGAATGACTTTCATTCTCTTTCTATTTTCTGCCGTGGTCGCGTTTTGAGTCTTACTCAATTTCATACCTTTGCAACATAGGCAAGAACTCTTTCTTTGACTGTTCCATTTTGAACTACTTCAAAATCTTGTCAAGGTATGTACTTATTGAAAATCTTATCAAGCGTCTTGATCTATCTCAATAGATCTTGATGCTCAATATGTAAGTAGCTTTACCGAGGTCTTTCTTTTAAAGAACTCCTTTCAAACACTCCTTTATGCTTTGCAGAATAATTCTACATTATTTCCGATCAACAATATGTCATTCACATATACTTATCAGAAATGTTGTAGTGCTCCCACTCACTTTCTTGTAAATACAGGCTTCACCGTAAGTCTGTACAAAACTATATGCTTTGATCAACTTATCAAAGCGTATATTCCAACTCTGAGATGCTTGCACCAGTCCATAGATGGATCGCTGGAGTTCGCACATTTTGTTAGCACCTTTAGGATTGACAAAACCTTCTGGTTGCATCATATACAACTCTTCTTTAAGAAAACCATTAAGGAATGCAGTTTTGACATCCATTTGCCAGATTTCATAAAATGTGGCAATTGCTAACATGATTCGGACAGACTTAAGCATCGCTACAATTGAGAAAATCTCATTGTAGTCAACACCTTGAACTTGTCAAAAACCTTTTTGCGACAAGTCGAGCTATGTAGATAGTAACACTACTATCAACGTCCGTCTTCCTCTTGAAGATCCATTTATTTTCTATGGCTTGCCGATCATCGGGCAAGTCCACCAAAGTCCACACTTTGTTCTCATACATGGATCCTATCTCAGATTTCATGCCCTCAAGCCATTTTGCGGAATCTGGGCTCATCATCGCTTCCTCATAGTTCGTAGGTTCGCCATGGTCAAGTAACATGACTTCCAGAATAGGATTACCGTACCACTCTGGTGCGGACCTTACTCTGGTAGACCTACAAGGTTCGATAGTAACTTGATCTGAAGTTTCATGATCATTATCATTAGTTTCCTCGCTGATTGGTGTAGTTGTCACAGGAACCGGTTCTTGTGATGAACTACTTTCCAATAAGGGAGCAGGTACAATTACCTCATCAAGTTCTACTTTCCTCCCACTCACTTCTTTCAAGAGAAACTCCTTCTCTAGAAAGGATCCATTCTTAGCAACGAATGTTTTGCCTTCGGATCTGTGATAGAAGGATTACCCAACAGTTTCCTTTGGGTATTCTATGAAGACGCACTTCTCCGATTTGGGTTCGAGCTTATCAGGTTGAAAACCTTTTTCATATAAGCATCGCAACTCCAAACTTTAAGAAACACAGCTTAGGTTTACCGCTAAACCATAGTTCATACGGTGTCGTCTCAACAGATTTAGATGGTGCCCTATTTAAAGTGAATGCAGCTGTCTCTAATTCATAACCCCAAAACGATATTGGTAAATCGGTAAGAGACATCATTGATCGCACCATATCAAATAAAGTATGATTACGACGTTCGGACACACCATTAGATTGTGGTGTTCCAGGTGGCGTGAGTTGTGAAACTATTTCACATTGTTTCAAATGAAGACCAAACTCGTAACTCAAATATTCGTCTCCACGATCAGATCGTAGAAACTTTATTTTTCTTGTTACGATGATTTTCCACTTCACTCTGAAATTCTTTGAACCTTTCAACTATTTCAGACTTATGTTTCATCAAGTAGATATACCCATATCTGCTCAAATCATCTTGTGAAGGTCAGAAAATAGCGATACTTGCCACGAGCATCAACACTCATTGGATCACATACATCGGTATGTATTATTTCCAATAAGTCAGTAGTTCATTCCATTGTTCCGGAGAACGGAGTTTTAGTCATCTTGCCCACAAAAGGCATGGTTCGCAAGCATCAAATGATTCATAACCAAGTGATTCCAAAAATCCATATTTATGGAGTTTCTTCATGCGCTTTACACCGATATGACCCAAACGGCAGTGCCACAAATAATTTGCACTATCATTATTAACTTTTCATCTTTTGGCATCAATATTATGAATATGTGTATCACTACGATCGAGATCCAACAAACTATGTTCATTGGGTGTATGACCATCGAAGGTCTTATTCATGTAAACAGAATAACAATTTATTCTCTAACTTTAAATGAATAACCGTATCGCAATAAACATGATCAAATCATATTCATGCTCAACGCAAACGCCAAATAACATTTATTTAGGTTTAACACTAATCCCGAAAGTATAGGGAGTGTGCGATGATGATCATATCAATCTTGGAACTACTTCCAACACTCATCGTCACTTCAACCTCAACTAGTCTCTGTTTATTCTGTAACTCCTGTTTCGGGTTACTAATATTAGCAACCGAACAAGTATCAAATACTCAGGGGCTACTATAAACACTAGTAAGGCATACATCAATAACCTATATATCAAATATACCCTTGTTCACTTTGCCATCCTTCTTATCCACCAAATATTCAGGGCATTTTCGCTTCCAGTGACCATTTCTTTTGCAGTGTAAGCACTCAGTTTCAGGCTTTGGTCCATCTTTGGTCTTCTTCACGGGAGTGACAACTTGTTTGCCATTCTACTTGAAGTTTCCCTTTCTTTCCCTTTGCCCTTTTCTTGAAACTAGTGATCTTTGTTAATCATCAACACTTGATGCTCTTTCTTGATTTCTACCTTCGTCGATTTCAACATCACGAAGAGCTCGGGAATCGTTTTCGTCATCCCTTACATACTATAGTTCATCACGAAGTTCTAGTAACTTAGTAATGGTGACTAGAGAATTCTGACAATCACTATCTTATCTGGAAGATTAACTCCCACTTGATTCAAGCGATTGAAGTACCCAGACAATCTGAGCACATGCTCACTAGTTGAGCGATTCTCCTCTATCTTTTAGCTATAGAACTTGTTGGAGACTTCATATCTCTCAACTCGGATATTTGCTGAAAATATTAACTTCAACTCCTGGAACATCTCATATGGTCCATGACGTTCAAAACGTCTTTGAAGTCCCGATTCTAAGACGTTTAAGCATGGTGCACTAAACTATCAAGTAGTCATCATTTGAGCTAGCCAAACGTTCATAACGTCTGCATCTGCTCCTGCAATAGGTTTGCCACCTAGCGGTGCATCAAGGACATAATTCTTCTGTGCAGCAATGAGGATAAACCTCAGATCATGGATCCAATCCGCATCATTGCTACTAACATTTTTCAACACAGTTTTCTCTAGGAATATATCAAAATAAACATATGAAAGCAACAACGCAAGCTATTGATCTACAACATAATTTGCAAAATACTACCAGGACTAAGTTCATGATAAATTTAAGTTTAATTAATCATATTACTTAAGAACTCCCACTTAGACAGACATCTCTCTAGTCATCTAAGTGATCACGTGATCCAAATCAACTAAACCATGTCCGATCATCACGTGAGATGGAGTAGTTTCAATGGTGAACATCACTATGTTGATCATATCTACTATATGATTCACGTTCGACTTTTCGGTCTCCGTGTTCCGAGGCCATATCTGTATATGCTAGGCTCGTCAAGTTTAACCTGAGTATTCCGCGTGTGCAACTGTTTTGCACCCGTTGTATTTGAACGTAGAGCCTATCACACCCGATCATCACGTGGTGTCTCAGCACGAAGAACTTTCGCAACGGTGCATACTCAGGGAGAACACTTCTTGATAATTAGTGAGAGATCATCTTAAAATGCTACCGTCAAACTAAGCAAAAAAAGATGTATAAAAGATAAACATCATATGCAATCAAAATATGTGACATGATATGGCCATGATCATCTTGCGCCTTTGATCTCCATCTCCAAAGTACTATCATGATCTCTATCGTCACCGGCACGACACCATGATCTCCATCATCTTGATCTATATCAATGTATCGTCACATGGTCGTCTTGCCAACTATTGCTCTTGCAACTATTGCTATCGCATAGCGATAAACTAAAGCAATTATTTGGCGCTTGCATCTTATGCAATAAAGAGACAACCATAAGGCTATTGCCAGTTGCCATAACTTCAACAAAATATGATCATCTCATACAACAACTTATATCTCATCACGTCTTGACCATATCACATCACAACATGCCCTGCAAAAACAAGTTAGACGTCCTCTACTTTGTTGTTGCAAGTTTTACGTGGCTGCTACAGGCTGAGCAAGAACCGTTCTTACCTACGCATCAAAACTACAACGATAGTTTGTCAAGTTAGTGCTGTTTTAACCTTCGCAAGGACCGGGCGTAGCCACACTCGGTTCAACTAAAGTTGGAGAAACAGACACCCGCTAGTCACCTGTGTGCAAAGCACGAAGGTAAAACCAGTCTCGCGTAAGCGTACGCGAAATGTCGGTCCGGGCCGCTTCATCCAACAATACCGCTGAACCAAAGTATGACATGCTGGTAAGCAGTATGACTTGTATCGCCCACAACTCATTTGTGTTCTACTCGTGCATATAACATCAACGCATAAAACCTAGGCTCGGATGCCACTGTTGGGGAACGTAGTAATTTCAAAAATTTCCTACGCACACGCAAGATCATGGTGATGCATAGCAACGAGAGGGGAGAGTGTTGTCCACGTACCCTCGTAGACCATAAGCGGAAGCGTTATGACAACGTGGTTGATGTAGTCGTACGTCTTCACGATCCGACCGATCTAAGCACCGAACGTACGGCACTTCCGAGTTCAGCACACGTTCAGCTCGATGACGATTCCCGGACTCCGATCCAGCAGGGTTTCGGGGATGAGTTCCGTCAGCATGACGACATGGTGACGATGATGATGTTCTACCGACGCAGGGCTTCGCCTAAGCACCGCAACGATATGACCGAGGTGGAATATGGTGGAGGGGGGCACCACACACGTCTAAGGAACGATCACGAAGATCAACTTGTCTGTCATGGGGTGTCCCCCTGCCCCCGTATATAAAGGAGCAAGGGAGGAGGAGGCCGGCCCTAGGAGGGGGTGCGCCAAGGGGAGTCCTACTCCCATCGGGAGTAGGACTCCCTCCTTCCTTGTTGGAGTAGGAGAACGGGAAAGAGGGGGAGAGGAAGAAGGAAAAGGGGGTTGCGCCCCTTGTCCAATTCGGACCAGAGGGGGGGCGCAGGCCTCCTTCCTTTTGGCCTCTCTCATCTATTCCCGTATGGCCCAATAAGGCCCATATACTCCCCGGCGAATTCCCGTAACTCTCCGGTACTCCGAAAAATACCCGAATCACTCGGAACCTTTCCGAACTCCGAATATAGTCGTCCAATATATCGATCTTTACGTCTCGACCATTTCGAGACTCCTCATCATGTCCCTGATCTCATCCGGGACTCCAAACTCCTTCGGTACATCAAAACTCATAAACTCATAATATAACTGTCATCGTAACGTTAAGCGTGCGGACCCTACGGGTTCGAGAACTATGTAGACATGACCTAGAACTATTCTCGGTCAATAACCAATAGCGGAACCTGGATGCTCATATTGGCTCCTACATATTCTACGAAGATCTTTATCGGTCAAACTGCATAACAACATACGTTGTTCCCTTTGTCATCGGTATGTTACTTGCCCGAGATTCGATCGTCGGTATCCAATACCTAGTTCAATCTCGTTACCGGCAAGTCTCTTTACTCGTTACGTAATGCATCATTCCGTAACTAACTCATTAGTTACATTGCTTGCAAGGCTTATAGTGATGTGCATTACCGAGAGGGCCCAGAGATACCTCTCCGACAATCGGAGTGACAAATCCTAATCTCGAAATACGCCAACCCAACATATACCTTCGGAGACACCTGTAGAGCTCCTTTATAATCACTCAGTTACGTTGTGATGTTTGGTAGCACACAAAGTGTTGCTCCGGTAAACAGGAGTTGCATAATCTCATAGTCATAGGAACATGTATAAGTCATGAAGAAAGCAATAGCAACATACTAAACAATCAAGTGCTAAGCTAACGGAATGGATCAAGTCAATCACATCATTCTCCTAATGATGTGATCCCGTTAATCAAATGACAACTCTTTTGTCCATGCTAGGAAACATAACCATCTTTGATAAACGAGCTAGTCAAGTAGAGGCATACTAGTGACACTATGTTTGTCTATGTATTCACACATGTATTATGTTTCCAGTTAATACAATTCTGGCATGAATAATAAACATTTATCATGATATAAGGAAATAAATAATAACTTTATTATTGCCTCTAGGGCATATTTCCTTCAGATACATACTCTGATGCGTATTTGTGGAACCTCTTGAGTTTGGCGGTCTTTCCAAATGGTCCAGGGACCACCTCTTTTGGATGTACTTGGATGCTCTACGTAACTGGGACATGAAGTGCAGTTGGGAGGTTAGCGGGACTAGCTTTCTTGTACCATCAGGTAATGCGCAGTGGGATTCATGTTCATTGTATAAAATGTGTATCATAATCCAACATGTTTTTGAATTTGCAGATGGAAGAGGCATGTCAGAGGCAGAAGCACACCTCCCGCATTGGTGGTTTTTGTTGGCCCTACATGTTTGCATGTGGGAACGTATCCATGTTGGCTGTTCAGTCACCATTCCTCCATCGCAAGCTTGGGAGTGGCCTTTTGATGGTGATGCCGAGCGCTACCCCCCAATTGTGTACACATGGGCTAGCGTAGAAGTTTCCACGACAACCTCGATGGGGTGATACAAGTACTACATCAACAAGTTCAACACATGACTCACAATCATGTAATTCTTCATGAAAGGCCTATGGTCCTTACTCCTTAAAAGCACACTCACACAACCACATCATGCATTCTAGCATGTGCTCAAACATCAAACATTTGCTTACGTAAAATTTGTTGGACTCTTCGGTTCTACTATTTGGGCACGGTCTCAGCTTAATTGTCTTACTCATGCCGCCATCAACTATAGCATTATGGGCAAGGCTAACATCACAAACGATGGTACTCGGTGATCCCGGTCGGTGTTTTTGCTTATTTCTCCGTGAATATCCATCCTCGTCCAAATCATTCTTCGGTCCATCATCATCCGAGTCATCCGCACATGGGCGCCGATAGATGATGTTAGGTTCCATGTCCTTATGCCTGACTTTAGTCTCTATGTCGTTGTTGTGCCTCTCATCCTCTTGCTCGGAGTCATCACCATCATCATTCATCGATGCACCACCCTCAAACTCATTTTGGGGATCCACATTGACATAGTCAACTTGTTCGTTGGCATGTTCAATATCTTTCAGTTCGAATTCATTTGATTGGTTAATAGGAGGTTGGCTCGTTGCATTGGTGGCTTGCACTTTAACTCTTTCCGTAATAATTGATGAATGATGAAAGATGGGACAATTAAGACGGTTTTCAAGGAACGATGCTCAGAAAAAGCACGAAAAGTTGGACGAAGCACTTCACCTGCCAGGAAAATGAACGCTTTTTATAAAAATATTACTCCTTTCGATCCAAATTAATTGACGCTATCTTAGTACAACTTTGTACAGCACTAGAGATAATGGGTGTCTAAACTCTTCCAGCAAGCAGGTTTTTCTTTGAGCAAAAGCAAGCACCGATGTGCTGTCTCTCAGTTTTTTCTTTTGAGCGAGTGCTGTCTCTCAGTTTTTTTTTTTTGAGCAAATCCATGGAGCCAAAACTATCAACGACGGGCCTGCCGCCTCTCACATATGCTGAGAAAACAGCAAAAAAAAGCCCACGGGCCATGTGGCGAACCCAGCCCGCGGCCGTACCCGCCCGCCCATTCGCTGCTCCACCGTTCCCCCGCCGCTCTGCCGCCGCCGCGTGAAGACGCACCGGAGGTCGCCGTCGCCGTACCAAGCGCGCTGCACTGCACGGCATTCAAGTCACCGCCTTCCTCGTGTGGAGCTCGCCGTCGCTGCCCTGCTCCTGCCACCGGCGTGTGGGGCCAGAGGGGGAGGCATCCTCCGTGGCCTGCGACGCCACCGCGTCATCGAGCTCCGCCACCGGCCTGGTGTTGGCAAGGGCGGTGAGGTCGAGTGGTGGTGGTGGAGGAGGGGCTTGATATGATTTCAAGGTGAATGTCCAGCCATCAATTGTTCTGCAACTTCTGCTGCTTCCGAAAGAGGGAGAGGTAATGCCATTGCCATAGTACTCTTTGACCCCTGCTTGCTCATGGAAACCCGTAAAGCTAGCCATTGTTTCTACCTTTGACGTGCTCATGTCATCTGGCAATCCCCGAATAGTTTACAAAGTGATGATTCAACTGCATCATGTACTGATGTACATCCTGTGGTTAGTTATCTGCCTTATTATTCCTGCTTTGTGTCTGCATTCATTGCATCGATCAGCTTATCCACGCTTTTTTTGCCCTTTCTGTCACTACTACTCATATGTTGCTTCAGAGCCTGCTCAGAATATTCAGAGATGACATTAGATATTCATGGACGGAATTTAATTAATTCATCTGGTTCTATCCCCTCCGCCTCACCATCTGTAATGTTCATGCTCAGGATATTCTGTAATGTTCATGCTCGGAATATTCTGTAATGCTCAGGATATTCTGTAATGTTCAGCCTCTGCCTCGCCATCTGTAATGTTCATGCTCAGGATATTCTGTAATGTTCAGCCTCAGGATATTCTGGAATGTTCATGCGCAGGATATTCTGTAATGTTCATGCTCAGGAACAGTTTCCGCAAACGGCGATGGAACGGGGATGATGACAGTACATGTCACCATCCCCTATGCTGGCACATACCGTTCATGTGGTTGAACTGTAATTCGAAAAATATAGTAAAAGAAATTCAAAAAAATGTGGATTTTTTTGGCACCAAAGATCCACGAGTGTTCTTGGTACGTACAATTTCGTGGGGAGCTCACATCCGTGGTGCGCTGGACAAAAAAGACAAAATCTGTGCTCCAAAGTGTATATTTTTGAAGATTTTTTCTAGCCCGATTTGTTTTTTTTTTCTCAGACCTCTCCCTAGCTATGTCATCTCGGCACCAAATTTTGTGTGCACCTAGAATACTAGATCATCTTTGGTGCTACAAACTTAAAATGTTTCTTATTTTTCTACTACATTTTTCAAATTACGCTCATCCTCAATGTTTTTGAATGTTACGTTCATCCTCGTGAATAGTACATGCTGCCATTGGGGAAGGCGGCATGTAATGTGTGCCATCCAGTATCGTCGTAGTTCATGGAAAATGTTCCTGCGCATGAACTATCCGTGGACAGTACATGCCGTCATATGGGATAGCGGCATATGCCACGTGTCACGGGGCCAGCTAGCCGACATGTTAGGTTTGACAATAATATCAGCACAGGGTCGTTTCTGCCAATTCGTTGACGCAGGTGGTCCTTTATATAAAAAAAACAGCGACTCATAGATACGAGAAGGGAACTAGGACGTAGAGCACTTTGAGTTTAATTCATTGCTTGATTTTTAGAATAATGACCCCTGACATCACATAGGCACGATTACAATGACTAGGAAGGTAAGAAACATTTAAAATGACACTTAGACTTACTAGACGTGATACAGTAGGGAAACCTTCTACGGGACTAAAACCCTACGATAATCAAGTCTTAAAGTCCTAATCCCTAATCTCCTGCGCCTGGGCCATAACACAGTCGCGTACCATAAGATTTTTTGCTATGGCCACAAGATTAGACAAAGGCATGTTGTACTTCATAAATCCTTCATCACCCAAGAAGAGCCTGTAGTCCTCAACCTTTGACGGTGTTTGTTCTACCATTATTAATAATGCTTCTGTCATCCCAAATTCACTGAGGCAATCTGCATAGCTAGAATTGTACTCCATCAAGTGTATGATTTGCTCAACTATCACCCTCCTGACCCCAGGACAATGAGTGCTAGGTTTCATATTTGCATTCAGTGTGACGATAAGCCTCTTCAGAAATCTCTGCTTAATCTGACCATTGTCTAGTCCACGGGTGAAGTCTTCGGGATTAACTCTACATATCTGTGAACTAAGCCCAATCAGGATCTCTAGTTCTGCCCCTTCTGCGTCCATGATTGTTTCCCACACCTGTAATGAGATGTACCAGTAAAGAAAGTGATGTATAGCTCTATGTATATGGGCCAGTGGTAAATAAATGAGCAAAAGTACAGGTCAAATTTTCTTGATAGCAGGTCAAATATTTGTAAAGCACCTGCTGCTTGAATTAGCAGGGCTCACCTATAAGGTATGAGATAGCTCCTTCAGGTCCGAGTCTCTAAGCTTGGATCGAGCGTGCAAGCATACATTACGCAACAGGGTTGCTGCCACATATATGTACGTGCCATCATGGATAAAAATCATAGGTTTGAGCTTCTTAATGAACTCTGGTTCCTTCATCAAAACCAAGCAATTTTGGACACACTCTGTTGTCAGCATTGCCAGTGCTTGCCCGGGGACCTTCCGTGACAAGGGATCAGCATCATTACTCATGGTTCCTTCTGCACTGAGAAACGACTGCATCAGCTTGGTGATGATCATTTGGATGCGACCAATGTCCTGCCTTGTTTTCTCATCAATGGCCATGTTTCTGAGGATTCCCGCCACCAACTTTCTCGATTCCTGGCTTCTCTTGTTGTTCCCCAAGATCTCTGCAAGGTTACTCAAGAGGAACGGATCTTCTGATATCTTGGACCGCAGTGTGATGCCGATTTTCCCGCCTATGCTTGTGAGCCTTTGCAGCACTTTCAGTGATGACTCCAGCATGATCTTCTGCTGTGCCTCAGTACTCACGGTGTCACTTCTCAATCTTGTGAATCTTATGATCTTCGGGAGAAGGTCATCCACTTTGCTGATTTCCACGCAGTTGTCCCGATCACAAGCAGCAAAACTGTCTATAATTGACATGGCCAGCACAGGTAGAAGATCGTGGTCTGTCAGCAGGTGCTCGTTGGGCATTGACCAGAGTTCTAAAATCTGCTGCCAGCATCTGAGCACGCAGCAGTTCTGTTCGTGGATGCCAACTTGTTGAGTTGAGCTGGTTTGTGTTTCCAACATATTTTCGGTGTCCAGAAGTTGGCCTTGTCTCTGCAATTGGCTGTCAGCTGCCTCTTGTCCATCTTCTGTATTGAGAACTCGATCATGTCTTTCTTCCTGTTCATCATCTGTGTCTAGGAGTGGATTTCCTCTTTTCAGCCTGCTATCAGTGTCGAGAAGTGCAGATACAAGCTGCACTGTCCCAGGGATAGTGACAACACGGAGGTTCTTTGCAAGTTCAGCAGTGACCTTCGCGGCATATAATCTGATCTTTGTATCCTTTGTACTTGTCCAATCCAACATTCTGATTATTCTGGCCATCGTCTTGGTAGAAGTGGCGAGTTTTGAAAGGAGTTGTGCCTTGGTTGGTTCACTTTGCAGAAAGTGGTGCATCATTCGTATTCCGGAGAGCTGATTATCAGATGAATCCGACTTCAGAGAATCCATGGCAAAGGTGATGAGACTGATCTTCTTCGGAGCAAGAACACCCCCTTGCTTGCATTTCTCTGACGCATATGCATAATACAAATTGACAGATTCCATTCCCCACTTACCTTCAAAACCAACACGGTGGACAAGGGATCTTTGAGGGATGAAAGAAAAGAACTCGATAATGCAGGCCATGGCATAGAGTATTCCTTCCAAGCACCACCCCATAGTAGATTCTTAGAGACGCTTTAATGTTTTTTTGGTCACCATCTTCTCTGTATGCAGACTCAGTACTATCATGTACTAGTAGTATAAGCCCAGTTAATCCTAGAATGACCCGCACAACTGCTGCTGGAATCTGTAAGTTGCCAAATGACACTATCACTAGTGCACATACTTGAATTATGATCATCTTTGATGTTTCATGTTCATGTGCATCAAACATGTACACTAGCATCCCTAGAGCAGCAATCATGCACATGTTTTTAATAACTTGACACCAAAATTCTTGTTTGCTGCCTAGAAGACTGTCCACTACTTTACTGATTCTTGTGACGTGCAGAGTGCTTATTGTTGCTATGAGCACTGCCACAAGTAGTACTAAGAACACTGCCCATTCGATCATCGAGTGGTCTTTCGATATAGAGGGAGCTAGCAATATGATTGCAATTAATGGACTCCCTTGTGATGTGGCACTACGCATCGGATCCCATACTCCTGGTGACACCTTGGATAATATCCGGACAAGTACAACTAGTATTGGACTCAATAAGAGCACCATGCTTGCTATCCGATACTTCCAGATGATTTTCAGCACACCACAAAAACATGCAATTACAGTCAGTCCACTCCAGCCAAGAGGCCTAAATGCTCCTCTGGTATCAAAGAACACTTGATAATCTAGTCTGTTCTTGTCGCGGGTGAACATCCTGAAATATGAATACGGTATCATGAATTAGATGAAAAAGGATATAATACAAAACAGACCAATTTCTATCGTTACAGACTTGCCGAGCTGCGATGCTTGTTTTTTGTTTGGACAGCGCAACTCCATATAAAGCTAACATTTGATGACATGATGCAGGAAGGATGTAGGAGTAGAATTTCTAGGCTGCCACCTTACTTTAGGACATCTCTGGCCGATCCCCTAAATTTTAGAGTAAATGACCTAGTAAACTTTAGAGGAGCACATTTGCTCCTCTAAAAAACATGTCGTTTCTACCCAAAACTGAACGGAGTAAAAAAAATCGAGAGGGCATATGAACACAAATTCGGTGCTAATCAGGTTCAAACTAGGTATACAACATGCTTAAACGACATTCGGTGCAAATCCTGAATATTTTACATAGAACCTAAAACCAAATTCAAAAATTTAGCTAAAATTTTAAACCTAGTCCGACTCTACTCCGAGCGCCTTCCACTCCCTTCTGCTAAAACCTCCGATGATTGGGTCAGGGTCGTCATTGTTGCTGTCGTCATCATCGTCGCCACCTTCGTTGAGGTCCGCCATGTACGCCTCGCCGGCGTGGGAGGAAGAGGCGCCGCAGTATGGATCCGCCGGTGAAGCGCTGCGGATGGGCGACGGGGAGTGGCGGTGGCCGGATCTAGCCATTGTCGCCAGCGCGCAAGTGTCGGAGTGAACGTGGGTGCGGCGCTGGTGTGGATTGGGCGGTGGGCGGTGGTAGGTGAGGCGTACATGGCGGTCGAGAGGTCGAGTAATTTTACTCCTCGGCGGCCACTCGGAGTAATTTTTTTTATTCTGCTCAGACTACCCATAGTGGGAGTAACATAGGTGGTAACATCACACATATTTAGGTAAGATAGATGATGTGGCAAGCAATTAATGAAAAAAAAGAGACATGTAGTAACATAGCTAGTTAGTAGTACTGTGAGTAACACCACACATACCAGGCAAGATGAGTCTATAACCTAATAAATGAAGTGTTGCATGACACAACACATATGTTACTCCCCATTGTAGAGATAGTAACATAGACTAGTAACATATGCATGTTATTAGTCTAAGTTACTATCCACTGCCGCTAGTCTAACAGTTGTAGGGGATCGTCTAGGTTCGGCTTAGAGGAGTAAACCGGAATTTTAATTCCTCTAGCCAGTTTTAGGGAATCGGCTAGAGTTGCACTTACATGCTAGCCTCTTTTCCTGGGAAAAAAAGTTTAGGATGCGTACTAGTAGTAATTTGCTACCACCTGCTATATGGAATACTCTGCATATGGTATACAGACTATAGACATACCTTGCGGCCTCTAAGAAAATTAAGACTGTCGCGAACATAAAATCATCATCGTCGCGGAGCACACTGGCGAGCCGCCGAGCAGGACGACGGTGGCCCACGTGAATGCCAGCGTACCAAGCGCATTGCCCATTCTCTCGATCATCACGACGGCACGAACGAAGCGATTCAGCCGCTTCTCCGGCGGGTCGACCTTGCCTTGCCCGGAGCCGCCATTTGTTATCTGGACAAGGTGCTCACGGCCGCCGCCTCCTCCTCCATCGCCGGCCATTGGTGGCATAGCACTCCCGCTCAAAGAAGAGAACCTATGTCACTAGTGTAGCTGGCTTCACAGAATGACAATGTCACAATGGGCTGAGCAGCTTCCTCGGAACATAAAGGCTTTGGATAATACATTGCGACGGTTCGCCGGTCAGTGGGGTGGGCCAGCAACGCCAAAGGCGTTGTCCTGTTCCTGGTCATTTTGTACCGCGCAACTGTGGAAAAGGAAGAAAACCCAGACGTGCACTGCGTGCGTGACAGGTACTACTTTTTTTGGGTGCGTACGATGAAAGGTACTCTCTTCGTTCGGAATTACTTGTCTCGGAAATGGATGTATCTAGAATTAAAATACGTCTAGATACATTTATTTCTAAGACAAGCAATTCCGAACGGAGGGAGTACTTTGATTCCGCTGCTGAATCACCATAGCCACCCCGTCCTTCAACGTTTTGCTCAGTGCCCGGACAGTGTACTTACTAATTCAGCTTGTAGGGCATGTAAAATGGTTCTATTTTATAAATGCCACGTAGAATAAATTATGAGGTGGAGAAAAGAGAAATCATAAGAAAAGGTTTGTCTTCTCTTAAAGACAAGAGATGATCTCTTAGCACAATGTCTTACCACGTTTTTAGAAATAGCTAGTTATTGAAGATAAGACTAAGAGATGACTCATTGTAGACATGTTTTTTTGTCATTTTTAAATTACAGGCAAGACTTAAGATAAAACTATCTTATCAATCATTATACATGCAGTAAAATAGAAACAAAGGAGGGGTTCCTTCTCGCGAACAGTTAGGAGAGGTGTTTGAGTGGCGATCTCATTGTTCCCCGCGGCAGCCGGTGAAGCCGTGGGTTCTCTTTTCTTCTGCCAGCTGCTCTGGCGGCAGGAGGGTGGGGGAACCACAAATCTGCGTTGTGGTGTGTATATAGGGTGAGGATAGGTAGTTTTGGCCAGCGGGGCTTGAGAGGCGGAGGTGATACCGGAGTGAATAATGTTGCCGCCCTGGTTCCCCTCTACGATTTCGCGCTATGGGGCTTCGTCGTCGAGCTTGCGTCTTTTGGTGCTCGGGGATCTCCAGATCCGGCAAGCTTCTGGTTCCTCCGGGCGGTCGGCAAGGTGATGCCGACGACCACGCATGCTGGGGATCTTGTCCTTCGGCCCCGTCTCCGTGGCATCATTGCCTCTTCTTAGCGGTATAGGGATCGTGAGGTGGTATGTAGGAAGTGCCTCTCGTCTGCTGGCTCTTGTTGTGACGTTGGTTGTGTCTCTGGTGATGGTGCCGACTGCTAGCCATCTTTTTTCAGGGGCATACACGAGGGACTTTGCAATGGCTTCAGATTTTCCAGGGTGCTTGTTCTTCGGAACCTTAGAGCATCTCCACTCACCCCCCCCCCCCCCAATAGGCCCCCAGACCCCCTTTTTAGCGCAGGCGGCGAAAAAACGGCCCAGTCGCGCCCCCAGGAGCCCAAATTTCGCCGGTTAGGGCCGAAATTGGCGCCGGCGGACCGAGGCCGAACCCAGCGCGCTGGGGGCCGACCGGGGGAGCCGGGGGAAAGAAAAAACGCGTTAAAACTTCCCGCGCCGGATTCCCACCCTGACGTCAGTGTAGTTGTGGTCCTACAAGCGACATGTCTGGATGCTGCAACCGGTGGTGCGGCATGCTGCAAAAGGCAACAATAGATGTTGTGAGGCATGTTGCGAGCAACGACGATGAACGCTGGGACATAATACTGCATACGACAATGGTGGTAGCTATGAGTGATGTGACGATGTGTTGCGAGGAGTGGGACAAAGTGCTACGAGGGGTCGTTGGATGAAGCTCTGTCTAGCACGAATCTCTGCAAAAAAATCCAACAACTAAGCAAGTCTCGGTCAATTGAGTTTTAGCAAATCCGGTAAAAATGAATTCAAAGGCATTACCCTAAAAAGAATTATTATAAATTCCGTGCAACATATGTTTGGTATTTCTTGGTTACCGTGGTAACCAAAATGGACGAGAATTTGTGGCACGCATGTTCCTGGTGCCCGCTTTTTATTTTGACTTTCGATATTTGAAGTTTAATATCTTTTCAACAAAAATTCTAAATAAAGTTATATTTTCATAATCGTGTTTCCCATAACCAGTGCTTTCAAATAAGATCCATTTTGTATATATTTTGATGATTTAAAAAATATATGAAGTTTCATTATTGCAACTTAGTACAAGCGACCGGTAAAAAAACAATTATTTTGTGTCCAAGCCCGACGGAAAAATTGCTTGAAATTATGTCTTGAAACTGGTTGAAACTTGGCAGTTTTAGATGCAAAAATCATAAGTTTCATCATTGAAACTTAAAACTTTTTGAGAGATTTTTGTTTTTGCCCTCATGCAGGATTAAACTACTGCGTGAATCACGAGGCAAAACGAGCGGACGGCAGGACTTGACATGTGAGTTCCCACGCACTCACGTGGCCCTGCACATTTCCGTTAACCAAAATGTCTATTCAACATCCAAAATCTTGGTTCGTCCACACCAGCTTTGGCTCCCAGCCTCCCGCCGAATACGCATGCGTCTCGTGTGGACTAAATGTTGTTGAGACTAGAGACCATCAGCTTTTTTGATTGTCAGTATGCTAAGGCGTGCTGGATACCTCTGTGACTCTGTTCCACTCTTGATCTTCATGGACCGATTGCTCAGAATTGCATCTGCGCCCTCAGGAGCATTTGCCAACCGTTCTTCATGGAACTGAGCATCTTGGGAGTTGGGATGTCGGAGCATCTGTAGTTGAAAGGAATGCCTTTATTTTTTGAAGGGCAGAGATTCGCCCAAGATTGTAAGGCTGCAAAAATGGATTGCAAAGCTGAGCTGGATTTAGTCTTTGGTACATTTTCTCTTTGGCTCAGTCCTGGGCACATACCTTTGTTACCAGCAAGAGTTACGGACTATGGTACATTTTCTCTTTGGTTCAGTCCTGGGTACATACCTTTGTGTAATGTGCCACCTTAGCTTTAGCTTTAGATTTGTTCATTTATATTCTCATACTACCTTGCCAAAACGTCTTACATTTAAGATATACGCTAACTAATCTATCGGTGCTAACAACTTAATGCATGCACTAACTATCTATACTAAGCCATGCACACATGCACGGATCGGCTAGTACTCCCATGTCGTGCACACATGCACGCTAACATGTCACATGTCAAGATTAATTCCTTTTCCCCGCAAAAAAAAAGATTAATTCCTTTTTTCTGAAATTATGTCAAGATTAATTCGAACAGCCTGTTTCCACACATGGCCTTCAGCCTCGATCCTGCTAAGAACATGTTTCAGCGAAGGGGTAGCTCCATCAAAGATTATCGCATTTCAGTGAAGGGGTAGCTCCGCGGAGGAGTTGATATCGTCCCAGTTGCCAATACTGAAAAAATGAAGCCCAAACCGACATTTTAAGGTGATGTGTGCGGCAGTCTCCAGCTTCATCCTAGTGACAAAGTCTACAAATTGACCATCCTCTTCTTTAGAAACGGTCCACGGTCCACACACCATCTTGCATGATACGTCACACAAAGAACTTGCGTTTAGGGGGCGTCCAATTGTTTCAAATGACTGGCCACATGATTGTGCGAGTTATTGTGTCTAAGGACATCTACACAGCCGGGCGTCTCAAACCCGCCTCATATGCCCGGTCACTGACGGACCATATTTTTTCGATCCAGATGAACGCCTCTAAAGGTCTCAAATGTCCGGGCTGACCAGCACCCCCCATATCCAGCCCAAATATGGGGCGGATATGGGAGTGTCCGGGCACGCCCACCACGTCGGACTGATAAAGGGGTCCCACACGAAAACGCCCTCAAACCCGGCGGTCCGAAACTCGTCTCCTCCGTCGGACTGGTGGCGTCGCGTGGCGCAGCTCCGGCGGGCCGCGTAGTGTATTGCCCGGCTATTTAAATCGACCGGCGGCACTGAAGCCCTACTATCCATCCACATTTTCCTCTTCCTGTCGCTGTCGTCACTTTTCACTCCACCCGTCCGCCTAATAGCCATGCCCCCCTGCCCCCCCCCCCCCCTCCCCGTCGGGTGACGAGCGAGCCATTTATGACGCCGGAGCGCCGGCTCGAGCTCCTTGAGCAGATCCGGGCTAGGCGCAAAACCCCGATCGCGGCGGGGCTACCTTCGGATGCAGTGGATCCGGAGGAGGAGGGGGAGGAGGATGACGAGGAGGAGGACTTTAAGGGGGAGGAGGATGAGCCGGAGCCCTCCTACCCGCCCGTCCAGCCGGCGCCCGACACCGTCGTCGTGGACATCTCCGACGACGAAGAGTAGTTAGGGTAGTACGTAGATGTAGCACGTAGAATTTCTTTTGCATGCTTTGTATGGATTTAGGAGATGAAATATGAGAGAGGCGGATGCAAAGTGGCTAATTTGAGGCGTCCCGGTCAGTGCCCACGGAAGTGTATTGACGTATTCTAGAAACAAAATACAGCGTCCGACTGGCTGTAGAGTCTTAGAGCATCTACAACAGGACTTTGCAAATTCGGCCCCTCAAACGCCCGCGGACGCCATGAGAAGCAATTTCAGGCATCTTGAGCTAACCATGATGCCCCTGGCAAAGTCATAAGAAAGCAACCTCGTACGCTCGATGGCCTGAGAGAACTGGGCATCTGCCCCCTCGCAGCATGCAGGCGCGTCTTCTCCGCGCTCCTTCCGTGCGAATCCTTCTGCGCAGCTGCACACCACATCGTTGCAAACACATGATGCCAATGCTAGGTGCGTTCCAAAAAGCCTCTTGATCGCGCCGGGGCATCGAATCGAGCATCTTCAGCCGGACATGGCGAGGCGGTGTCGGGCGCCAGTAAGTAGCGTTGGGCTTTATTAGCCGCGTGGGTTCGCGGGCAGAGAAGGCGGGTGCGCCTCTCCCTGGCGGGCCCCGAGAGCAGGAGCAGGCGCGATTTCAAGAAGGGTCGCCCGGGACCGGGACAGCCGCGCGGAGGAGACGGCCGCATGCGCTCTGCGCCACTGCCACCCCGACGACGCGAGTGATAGCCCGCGCAACACGGAGATTACGCTCCAGCTTTGCCTCAGTACTGAGACGGCTGAATGGTTAATAATACAACCAGCAGGACAAAGATCAGGTGACTTGCCCATGGGCACATGCGGGCATTCGTCAGCCGTTCAAAGTGCATCTAACGCACGTCAGTGACCCAAAGCAAAACAGGGATCCACACATTCACCAAAGATGGGGAAGATCGGTGAATCGTGCTGCTCGTTCCTTCCGCATGGCGATGCTGTGAGAATTATTCTAGACGTTCCTGTTCAGGGCAGGGATGATACGAATAAGTGGTGGTTCATTGCGTCTTCCGATGTGTTGTTGCTCCCATTCCATAATATCGCAGACGTCCGCCTTCCTCTCATGGGATTTAGTTGTCACAGGCACTAATCATCCTTCAACGAAGAGCAACTTGCCATCTTTTTAATGATTATTAACTTGCTGGCGTTTCATTGATTTAGCAGAAAAGTAGATGATAGTGTGTGATCAAGTAAAACAGCCTCCCAAAGCCCTCGACTCATGGCTATATCTCACGTCATGTCTCCGAATGGGGTCTCTATGCATTTGGCGCCGGCTAGCCTCCATTGCTCCATATTCCCGCGTTCATGCGATGACATACCTGTCGCTCGTCATCTTTTTTCTGAAAGTGCAACTATTACGGTCCAATCATATCTGCCATGATATTAGGACGATCATGGTTTTAGTTCCCTTCCTCGGGCCTGGATTAGTAGTCGCGATGATCTGCAACACGATGTCTGTCACGGGTTTCCCTTGGTTCCAAACCCCTTAATCCAGGAATCGCGACCATTCCACGTTGTTGTTGTGTTCCGAATTGAGATGGAAACATGACACTCCTAGAAGAGATAAACAGACAACTTGGGGCTTCTCATGCACGGCGGGCAAAGGTAGCCATTTTTTTTCCGACCTCTTGGTCTTGCCTGGCACCCAAGCCTTCTGGAAGATCGATTTGAACTTGCAACATGGCTAATCGGTGAACTGCATGGCATAAGTCGAACACACAGAGTAAACACCCGAGCCATCGAGCTTCCAGGCGATGTCGTCGTCGGTGTCCTAGGAGAGCATGATACAGGTGTTGTTGATGGCTCTCCAGAGCGATATGATTTCCTGCATGATAGCGTTGACTTTGTTGTGATGCAAATCCTGAACCCAGCGATCCTCACGCAGCGCAGCCACCACCGTCCTATTCTTCCTGATTGTGTGATTGTAAAGGATTGAGTAGACCAGGCGCAGGGGCTGCCGCCCAACCACAAGCAGTGCCAGATATTCACCGTCGCCCCATTTCCGATCGTGACGGGGATTGTGTAGGCGAAGAGCACGGTCCTTCTCGTTGCATAGAGTGTCGGTTCCCACCCAAGGCTTGTCAGGTTGCTTATAGGCCAGCCAAAGCCAGCAAAGCCTCAGCGCGCGGCCTTAGCGTGTAATGCCAGGGATACCGAGGCTACCTTGATCCACCGGCGATGTGACAGTCTACCGGTTAACCTTACATTTGCTGCCGCTGAGCTCCTTGTCTTGAGCCCAATGGAGGAAGCGGCGACACACCCTGTCGATGTCTTTAATGAATTTCTTCAAAGTGCCCAGGATGGTGAGCGTGAAGGACGACATGACAGAAAGGACGCACCGAACTAACACCCGCCGTCCCGACGCCGGCATGAGGTGGCCCTTCCAGCCGGCGAGCCTCGCTCTAATCCTATCGAGAATGAACTGAAGGTACACAAATTATATTTTTTGCGAGGGGACTGAAGGTACACAATTACTGTACATTATATATACATCTTATTAAATGTCACACATATTTTTTGGAACATGTGATTTAAAAAAACATGTACATTTTTAAAAAATTGTATGATACATTTAAAAAATCATGCGAACATTTTCTTATACACATTTTTTAAAATGCCACAAACATTGTTTTGAAGCATGTGAACACTTTAATGTCATGAACATTTTTATGAGTGACAAAAACTTTTTTTAATGTTTCAAACATTTAAAAAAAATAACTAAAGTAATTTTGAAATATGTATATTTAACTTTTTTTGGAATATAAACAAAAGTAGCCGGCCCACTACAGCGTCGCTAGAGGCGAGCGCTCGCCGTGTCTCGCAGCGGGCGAGACATAAATATCCCCTCCCCTAAAACGACAAGCTTGACGCCGGCGACCCGACGTGTCTCCTTCTTGCCGCCTTTTTCCGCAGAGCGGCGGCAGGGTGCGCCTCCGCCTCTCCGGCGGCGCAAGGGGTTGCTCAGCCGTTTGGAGGTCACCTCTTCCTAATTGGACAGGTGCGCTCGCCTTCTGGCCCCCGATTGTTGGCGCTTCCTCTGCGCACCTTTAATTCTCCGGTTATTTGCTCGCGGCTCGCCTGAGTGCCCACCTCGATAGTTGTTTGGCGCCAAGGTTAAGTTTGGGAATAGATCTGCTA
This sequence comes from Triticum timopheevii, assembly GCA_963921465.1. NCBI lineage: Eukaryota > Viridiplantae > Streptophyta > Magnoliopsida > Poales > Poaceae > Triticum > Triticum timopheevii. The sequence goes on from OY997264.1 coordinate 109,249,021, forward strand.
TTTCTAAGTTAAGAAGGCGTGGGTTGTATGTAGATCATAGCATAAATCTCCCCAGTTCGCCTGCTTATTGTGAGATTGGTAGAAATTTCAGTACTTGGGGTGCTGGTCTGCTGGAGTAACCTCAAATTTACAGTGCCACTATGTGGTCCGTGCTGAAGCATAACCGTTTAATCCGAGGCTCCCCCATCCCTGACCAAATTGCATGGTTCTTAGCCAATATCAGTGTTAGCCAGTTGAGCAAACAGACTAACTGACGGAGAGTATCAGTTCTGAACTGAAATCGGTGCTCATTGAATCGAAAATCGGATTCATCTTCTTTCTAAAACAGCCCTTTGTACAGAATTAATGCAACCATTATTTGGGTTGCTCTCATCATGGCACGCAATGTTCGTTTTACTGTTTACAGTTGTCTTATCAGTAGTACTAGGATTTGGCGGTGTGCGTTGTTCATCATATTAATCTGTTCAGTTCGTGGTTTTCTGAGATTGGCACTCTGTAGAGTGCAGTTAATGGCCAATTGCAGAAATGTCAATACTTGCAATATTGGGAAGTTTACCATGTTATTGGGTTATTCTAATTAACCTCCTCCCACCCAGCCTTGACTGAGGTTCTTTCTTAGTCAGGAGGAGCAGTATTAGCCAGTTGAGAAATTAGCAGGCTCACACAACGACAATGCACAACTAACTTGGCATTTCACGTTGAAATCAGAAAGCAAACTCTTTCTCCTTGGTCTTGCAACGCAAATACAACCATTATTTACACTGCTTTTATTATGGCACACAATGTAGACTTGCCAACACACACCAATTGTTTTATATCAACTAAAATTCATGGGATATCCCTGGATTGCAATCAATACCCCACCACTATGTTGAGCAAATTGACAGTAGTACAACATTTTCCAAATACATGCATGTTCAGGTGACCATGACACTGCTGATGCCTTGTCGCCACTCACGGCCCATCAGTTCTTTTGCTCTTGCCACAAGAGCGGAGAGAGGCATGCTGTGCTTCATGAGTCCTGCATCACCCATGAAGAACCTGTACATTTCAGCCCTTGAAGGTGTATGTTCTACCCGCAGCAGTGCTTCCATCATCCAGCATTTATTAAAACAGTCTGTGTAGCTAGGATTGCACTCCATTATGTGTATGGCATGTTCAACTATCACCCTCCTGATTCCCGGACAGTGAGCAGCAGGTGTCATATTTGAGTTAAGTGCACAGACAAGTCTGAAAGAGTAGATGACAATGGATTTGTTCCGTACATCTGGAGCGATGCCGGCTGCAGTTTATATATACGGGCAAACTTGCCGATCAAGAGAAGATTACATCAGGTTGTTACAATCTCAACTATACGCACACGTCCATGCTTATCTATACAACAAAGGGAGGTACACATCCGGTCAGGTAGTTAGGATCTCTACAATATCGCTAACACCCCCCGTCAATCACAACCCGATAGGTTGAGATTGTGACATAGCGTGCGAAGCTGCTGAACCCCAACTGGTTTCGTCAGGCCATCCGCTAGCTGATCCTGTGTTGAGATGAACCGTATCTCCAGGGTCTTGCGTGCCACTCTCTCGCGAACGAAGTGGAAGTCCACCTCAATATGTTTTGTGCGAGCATGGAAGACGGGATTGGCAGCTAGGTATGTAGCACCAAGATTGTCGCACCATAACGTTGGGGCTCGGGATTGATATACGCCAAGCTCCCCCAACAACAATTGCAACCAAATGATCTCCACTGTCGCATTTGCCAACGCCTTGTACTCAGCTTCGGTGCTCGACCGTGAAACAGTCTGTTGCTTCCTCGAACTCCATGTAACAAGGTTGGAACCGAGAAACACCAGGAAGCCACTTGTGGACCGCCTGTCATCAACTGAACCTGCCCAGTCTGCGTCAGAGAACGCGCTGATGTGTGTGGAGGCTGAACGTCGAATATGTAGGCCGACCCCAGACGTGTTCTTCACATATCTCAAGATGCGTTTTACCGCTGACCAGTGTTGATCAGTTGGTGTCTGAAGAAATTGGCACACCTTGTTGACAGCGAAAGCAATATCTGGGCGTGTAAGAGTTAGGTACTGGAGCGCACCTACAACACTTCTATACCTTGTCGCATCAGCTGCTGATAACTCGGTTCCTTCTCCCCTTGATAGCTTCTCTGTATTTGACATTGGCGTCGTAACTGGCTTGCAATCAGTCATGCCTACTCGAGCCAACAGATCATTGGCGTACTTGGTCTGCAGCAGCACCGCTCCATCTCTCTTCCTCTTAACTTCAACACCGAGGAAGTAATGAAGATCTCCAAGATCCTTGATAGCAAACTCCTGTTGCAGATTTCTCACAAGTTCTGGAACAGCCCGTGGAGATGAGCTTGCTATGATTATATCATCCACATAAATTAGCATGTAGATGTGTACTCCCCCTTTGTTGTAGATGAAGAGAGAGGTGTCTGCTTTGGATGGTACAAACTCCAATTCCTGAAGTTTGGTGCCGAGCCTTGAATACCATGCCCTCGGAGACTGCTTTAAGCCATATAGGGATTTATCAAGTTTACAAACATGTCGCGGAAGCTGCGGATTGACATACCCAGGTGGTTGTCGCATATACACATCCTCCTCAAGAATGCCATGAAGAAACGCATTCTGGACGTCCAACTGATTGAGACTCCACCCTTTCGAGATGGCAAGTGACAAGATGAGACGAACAGTTGCAGATTTTACCACCGGACTGAACGTATCCTCGTAGTCGATGCCGTATCTCTGCTTAAATCCCTTGGCGACCAAGCGAGCTTTGTACCTCTCTATTGACCCATCAGCCTTCCTCTTCAACTTAAACACCCACTTGCAATCAATGAGATTACGTCCAGGCTGTGGGGGTACTAAGTGCCACGTTTGATTTTTGATCAATGCTTGATACTCTTCATCCATAGCTTTGTGCCAGTTCGGATCATCAAAGGCTTCAGTATGATCAACCGGCTCAGTTGTGGCTAGTGATGCCTGATGTCTCCGATACGGGTTATACCGTACTTTCCCTTCGGTGTACCGAGATGGAACACAGACGAGACGTCGAAGATTATGTCCCTGTTCTCCAGCAGCCATTGGTTCTAGGTTTGCTTCAGCAAGTCGAGGAGCTCGCCGCGGTCTGTCGCTGCCGCCACTGCCGCCGTCGTCGCCGCCGCCGTCACCGCCGCCACCGCCGCTGCTGGATCTGCGTGGCGGCTCAGTACGCCTGGTGACCCGGCGATGCGGCCCAGTGGATGGTGCCATATGTTCTGGCGAGGCCGCCTCCATTGCAGAACTGCCAGGTAGTGCAGGAGATAGCCTTCTGTCGGCTGGCTCCAAAGCTTGCGCGGAGTCGCGCGTTGGTGTTGGCGAGGTGGTAGCAGCCGATTCGCTGCATGGTGCTCCGGTGCATGGTGCTCCGCCCGGTTGCAGCGGATTGGCCTGCATGGGAGGCGGTGTCAGAGTGCATGCCGCCTCATGCACGTCCTCATGCTCATCATCATCATGCGCCACTGGAGCTGTGTTTTCCTGCACACCAGAAACTGAAGAAAAGAGCGGCGCGAACGCCGGATCAGTCTGCTCAACAGTTTGCGGAATTGGTATAATACGACCTTGACACAATGGCTGCCCCCCTGTCTCCACACTCCCGGAATCGTAAAAATCAGAAGAAGATGGGAGGGATGGAGGCCCTAGGATGTCAAGGAGTGGAAGAGCATCGCTGGACGGCTGAATTTCAGAGAATGGAAAAAGTTGTTCGTCAAAGACAACGTCTCGCGAAACATAGACACGGCCAGAGGAAATATGCAAGCACTTGTAGCCTTTATGCATGCTACTGTACCCCAAGAAAACACACCGCTTAGATCGGAACTGTAATTTGTGATTGTTGTAGGGACGGAGACATGGCCAGCATGCACATCCAAATGTTTTGAGGAACGAATAATCAGGAGAGACCCCAAACAACTTGGTGAGAGGAGTAGCAAACTGAATAGTTTTACTAGGAAGTCGATTGATCAAAAAACATGCTGTTTGGAAGGCAACATCCCAAAAACGGAGTGGCATGGAAGCTTGGGCCAGAAGGGTGAGGCCAACATCGACGACATGACGATGCTTACATTCAGCCGAGCCGTTCTGTTGGTGTGCGTGGGGGCATGAAACGGTGTGAGAGATGCCAATCTTGGTGAAAAACGAATTCAATTTCTCGTATTCGCCGCCCCAATCCGATTGGACACGAATAATTTTCTTATTAAAGAGGAGTTCAACATGTGCTTGGAACTGAAGAAAGACACGCTCCACATCGGATTTATGTTTCAAACAATAAAGCCAAGTAAATTTGCTGAAATCATCGATAAAACTGACATAAAACTTGAACCCTCCGGATGAAAGACACGCAGGTCCCCATACATCGGAGAAAATTTGTTCAAGCGGAGAAGATGACACACTGCTAGACTTAGGGTAAGGGAGCTGATGGCTCTTGCCCTGTTGGCACGCATCACAGATGGTGCTTTTATTGGACTCGCTTGTAGACGGAAGACGATGACTTCTAAGAACTTGATCAACGACTAAAGACGCCGGATGCCCAAGCCGGCGATGCCACCTCTCTCGGCTGGGAACGGAAGCGAGGAAGGCATGCTTCTGGATGGCTTTATTGCTGGGAACAGGGTACAACCCCCTCTCACTGGGTCCTTGATGAAGAACCTTCCTCGTAGCCCGATCCTTGATAACAAAATAGTAAGGGTGAATTTCAAGAAAAATATTGTTGTCACAAGCGAGTCTATGACCAGAAAGAAGATTTTGGCTAGCATCTGGGACGTGCAAGACATTTTTCAACCGAAGATTACGGTGGGGAGTATGAATGAGGGATTGACCAATGTGAGCAATGGTCATACCTGATCCGCTAGCTGTGTGCACCTGATCCTTGCCGGTGTAAGGCTCGCGGATGTTCAACTTGTCGAGGTCCGCCGTGATGTGCTCCGTGGCTCCGGTGTCCAAGTACCACACGGGGTCGACGTTCTGCGACGTGGAGATGTGGGCGGCGCGAGGTTCTTCCATCTGGTAGTTCTGATTGAAGCGGTTGTAGTAGTTTAGCGCCTCGTGCCCCACCTTGCTGCAGATTTGGCACCGCACCTTGGGCGGGCCAGAGTTGTTGAAGCCGCCGCCGCCCGGGCCGGGGTAGCCGCCGCCGCCACCGCCGCTGCTGCGGGAGTTGCTGCCGTTGTTGGAGCTGCGTGGCTGCTGCTGCTTCTTGCCTTGGTTGTTGTAGCCACGGCTGCCACCGTTGCCGTTGCCATTGCCGCCGCCCCCGTTGCTGCCGTTGCCGCGGTACTGACCGCGGTTTCCACCACCGCCACGGCTAGCGCTGTTGGCAGAGATGTTGTAGCCGCCTCCACTGCCTTCCTGGCGGAGCTCGAAGTCGAGCATGTGTGCGAAGAGGTCGTCGACGGTGACATCCCCCGCCTGAGTGGTGACCGACGTAACGAGCGGATCATAGGAATTGTCCAGCCCTGTGAGCAGATACGTGACGAGGTCGTCGTCTCCGACGGGGCGGCCGGCGGAGGCGAGCATGTCGGAGAGAGTCTTGACGCGGCCAAAATACTCCGTCACCGTCAGGTCCTTCTTCTGGATGGTGGCCAACTGCTTACGCAGCTGCATGATCCTCGCCTTGGAGTGCGAGGCAAACATCCGCTCCAGCGTCGCCCAGACGGTGGCCGGTGAGGTGTGCAGCGCCACCCTCGCTAGCACTTCAGGAGCGAGTGTCGACAGGAGGCCCGAGAGAACGAGCGCCTCCTGTGCAGCCCAGACGCCATGGGCTGGGTTATCAACCAGCTCGGCGTTGGCTTCAGATGATGCCGGCACACGCCTGGGGGGAGCAACCGAAGACCCGTCGACGAAGCCAAACAGATGATGGCCTCGCAAGATCGGAACGATCTGCGCCCTCCATAGCAGGTACGTGGCGCCGGCGAGCTTGACGGTGACCAGCTGGGCGAAGTTGGGGACGGATACAGAGGGCGATGCCATGGCGCCGGCGAAGGTGGAAGTGATGGCGCCGGACGTCTGCCCAAGGAGCGCACCAGTGGTGGATGAGTTGGTGCAAGGGGAAGTCATGGTGTTGGACGTCTCAAGGTTTCAGAGAAGGAGGCTCTAATACCATGAAAGAGTAGATGACAATGGATTTGTTCCGTACATCTGGAGCGATGCCGGCTGCAGTTTATATATACGGGCAAACTTGCCGATCAAGAGAAGATTACATCAGGTTGTTACAATCTCAACTATACGCACACGTCCATGCTTATCTATACAACAAAGGGAGGTACACATCCGGTCAGGTAGTTAGGATCTCTACAATATCGCTAACAAAGTCTGCTTATAAATCTTTCTTTAATCTGGCCATGCTCAAGTTCTCGCACAAAGTCTCCAGGAATGGCATTACATATTTGTGAACTAAGGCCAACAAGGACCTCTAGTTCCGCCCCGTCTGCATCCATTATTCCTTCTAACACCTGTAGTGGAAATAGCTAAGTGATGTAAGCCTTGATTATTGTAGACATAACATGGTAAACTTTTGCTGCATTTGCACCTATATATATGGTCAAGTGGCAATCCATGATGATGCCATATCGCCATCTATTTCTCTAGTTATGTTATATATATATTTGTCAGTTTTTCTTACTTCTTATTACTCTCAACATTGAAATTACTTAATTGCATGGCATAAACTATATCATGAATGATGTGCATGTCCGTGCCATGAAATGTCCATAGTTAGAAGAAAAATAATGCATGCAATTTTCCTTAAAAGTTTGTGAGAAAGGAAATGTTACAACAACAGGTGTACATAATTCAGCATCTAATTTTACTTGTAGCTTAAGTTTGCAGGACTCACCTCTCGCAAGATGTGAGAGATCTCTTTCAGTTCTGAGTTGCCGAGCTTAGGTTGAGCATGTATGCACATACTCCGCAACAGGCTTGCTGCTACGTACCTGTACATGTCACCATGGATCATAAATGTGAGCTCCTTGATGAATATATACCCTGGTTCGGCTAACATAACCGAACAGTTGTTGGCACTGTCCATTGCTAGCACTGCCAGGGCTTGCCCGGCGACCTTTCGTAACTTGCCTGAATATGTACTTGAGGCTGCTTCTCGGTTAAGAAATGCATGCATGAACCTGCTAATGATCACTCGATTCTTCCCGATCTCGTCCCTTGCATTTGCATCAATGGAAATGTTTCTAAGGATTTCGGCTGTTAGCTCCCTAAGTTCTTGGCTGCTCCCACTGTCTTCCAAGATCACTGCAAGGTTGCTCAAAAGGAAGGGTGTTCTGAAATCTCCTGTCGCAAAGTTACCCCAAACTTCCCTTGAGTACTTACAAGTCTTCTCAGCAGTCTCAACGATGAACCTTTCAGCAGTGCCTGGTCTGTCTCACTAATATTTGTCATGTCAGTTCGGTTGCTTGTGAAATCTATGATCTTTGAGACGAGGCCTGTTGCTTTGTTGATTTCTATACAGTTCTCAATATCAAAGCTAGCAAGAGTGTCAAGAATTAACATGCCCAGTACAGGGAGCAGATCCTGGTCCGTTGATGGCTCCTCCTCTGGAATATACCAGCATTTGGTAATCTGCTTCCAGCATCTCAGTGTACATGAGTTTTGTCCATCCATGTTAGATGGCTCCTCCCTTGGAATCAAACAATATACTGCCATCTGTTTCAACCATTTAAGCATGGGCGGCCTCTGTTCGTCCATGGCAACTTGCTGAATAGGGGTTTCTTGTTTTGCTTCTAGGCTACCAATGTCCAGGAGAGGACCCTTTGTTTTTTGTCCGTCAACAGTATCAAGGAGTGAGGCTATGAGCTGCATTGCCCCAGGGACAGATACAACTCGGAGGCTACCAGCAAGCTCAGCTACGACCTTCGCGGAAAATGATCTAATATCTGTATCCCCTTCACTTGTCCAGCCCAACATGTTGAACAAGAGAGTTAGTGTCTTCGTGGAAGTCGCTAATTTTGAGATGGCTTTAGCCTTGACCGGCTCATTTTTTAGGAAAATGTGCAACATGTGAAGTCCATAGAGCTGCATCTTGGGTGAGTCCGACTTTAAAGAATCCATTGCAAATGTGATGAGACTGATCTTGTTTCGGGCAAACACAGCGCCTTCCATGCATTTCTCAAAGGCATATGCATAGTACAAATTGACGTATTCCAGTGCCCGGGGACCTCTGAATCTAGCACGACGGGCGAGGCATCTCAGGAGGATCCATGAAAAGAGATCAAGGATGCAGGCAACAATGTAGAGTATTCCCTGGCCAAGAACCATCCCGTAGAAGATATTGAGAGATGGCACAAGGTTTGTCTTTTCCCCAAGGATTGTCTGATCAACATGTTCATCATGATCATAGTAGTCTTGTTGTGTGAGGCGTATTAGTGCCAGCACGATGCGCAATACTGCTGCTGGAAACTGGAGATTGCCGAATAACATTTTCACCAGACCAAGTAATATCAGTGACATGAAAATCACAATTCGGACGGCACCTTCAAAAGTGAACACAAACATTGCTACCGCAGCTAGCATGCACAAGTTTAGAATAACCCGACGCCAGATTATTGTTTTGCTGACGAAAGTCTTGTCTACCAGTTTCATGATACCTGGGAACCGCAGCCTGCTGATTGTTACTAGGAGCACGGCCACAAATAGTATCAGGTATATTGTCAGCTTGGGGATTGAGTTTTGGAAGCTGAGTTTGTGAATGTTCTGTTCATCGAAGCTATACAGTACAGTGGGACTAAGCAATATGATTGCAACAATTGGGCTCCATAATGACATGGCACGGCGTAGAGGATTGCATACGACTATTCTTGCAGCTCCTGGACATAGAGAAGGGCTAATTGCAAGCATTGCCATGGGCAAAGGTGGTAGTTGTATTGTCGCATACTCATTCCAGATCAGCATGCACACGAAAACATCGGAAAAACATAACACCAAGATCAGTGCATTCCAGCTAAGAGACTTGAAAGCACCTCTGGTACGGAAGAATAGTCGATAATCCATGTTGTTGTTGCGGCCGCTGAACATCCTGCACATAAATATATAGTACAATTAAACAAAAAGGCTACATAGAATCCACAATGCAAACATGACAATACAATAACAATTCAGAAATCACCCTGACAAGATTTTGAAAACAGCTCTAGACTTTGAGTGCGAAACATGTAAACTGGGGATAAGTTGTTTCCATATATATTTTGTTTGAGTCAGTATTGATGGGTTGACATGGCTCTGACAGGGGTAAATTTACTTATTCTGAAGGCTTGCAGCCACGTTTTGGGCCCTTCGGAATATTAAATGAGATGTGCTTCTAAAGAATGTACTGCAATTAATGTAGAAGGCATGCGCCAACAGAAAATTATTGGTCCCTGTTTGGACTTCGGGTTATTTATCTCCAAGGTTTTGAGCACTGGATGTCGGGTTCGCAGTGGATTTTTTTTTTTTTTGGTGGATTGGCTTTGATAGGATATCAAACATTACGCCCAAGTATTGGCTTCAAAATTTGCATTCTGTGGATGAATGTCGGGAGTGGAGAGTTCTGGAAGTGTCTTTATTGGCAATTGCTGAGCCCGAAGCAGCCATCCTGTTCACGTTGCATTCATGGAACGTCTGAAGGAGAGGAAGATACACATCTTCAGCAACATAAGAATAATAACCTACCAGAGGTGGAGATGATCTCTTTTGAGGGTACTAGCCTCCATAATATCTGCAGGGCGATACATATTTGGGAAGGGTGGCTTTAGCACATGGGGCAAAAAAAATCTGTTCTGCAGCCACTAGTCAGGCAATACAAAACCTATAGAATATCTGCATTTTGGGCAATACGTTTAGTGGAACAACTGTATTGAACATCCGGAACTGCCGTCATCAGTCTTAAAAGGTGAATAAATGGAACATTCAGACATCGTGCTTCTAGCCAGAAGCGAAGAGGATTTCTCCCAAGAAATTCATATTTCAGACATGGTGCTTTTAGGGACAAGAAATGGTCACACTGGAAGGCCACAGGGGGTTGATAAAGAAGTTTGTTGGGTTATGTGTCAATGTGTGTAGCCCATGTATCATAGTATGTATATGTGTGTAGCATCATGTAAGAAGAGAGAATTCTACATTTTTCCCAAATTAACCACATGATATCGGAGCAAGAAGTTGGTGTGGCCTATGGTGAATCACAGCCCGCAGTGGAGCTTCAGGCAAAGGGAAGTGGACAAGGGGGTGTGCGCGTGGTGAAAGGACGATGAGCTGCACGACCGGAACCGTCGCGCTGAGTCTGGGGGGATCAGTGGCATGTAGCAGAGAGCAATGAGAAAGGGGTCCAAGTCCAACATGAGCGCTGCTTCTGATGGTCTGGAGGGAACAGAAGGGGATCACTGCGAAAAGTGCAAGCAGCAACCGAGCTCCATAGAGCTCTTTATTATTCTTTCAACGAAATACTTTTTCACATATCAAAAAAATCTGAAAAAAAGTATACACATAGACATATGTTTGTACTAGCTATTACATGTATAAAATTTCATAAACATATGTGTTAATATGTGATGTACTTCCTCCGTTCCTAAATATAAGTCTTTTTAGAGATAACACTATGGACTACATTCGGAGCAAACTGAGTGAATCTACACTCTAAAATATGTCTATATACATCCGTATGTCGTTTTTAGTGGAATCTCTAAAAAACTTATATTTAGGAACGGAGGGAGTACATAAAAAAGACAAATACATGGAGTAAAATAGGCCTTTTCTTTTTTGTTTTTGGGACTTATATCTGCCTTTTTTGTGTAGCATGCAAATAATCAAATTAGTTGATGAAACTTTATACTACCCGGAGAACATGCATATGTATTTATAGAAAAAAGATGACATTTTTTGAAACTTTTAAATATATTTTGATTTTTGTTTTTTGAAAAACGGACTCCATGGAACCCGTCCTTTGCAACTCTGCTCTCGGGATCGCTGCTGCTATTGTCCTGCAGCAGAGAGAAAGAGCAGAGAAGAGGAGTCCAACAGCAGCAGGAGGGAACATTTGCTGGATAGTACATTTTAGGTGAACCGTGTGACTGTGAGAAAGGAAAAGGAAGTACTCCCTCTGTCCGGAAATACTTGTCATTGAAATGGATGTATCTAGATGTATTTTAGTTCTAGATACATCCATTTTGATGACAAGTAATTCCGGACGGAGGGAGTATTAGACTGAGTCTGCTTGCTGTTTACGAGAAGAGAAGTCCCTGGAGCTGCGAGCAGGGAGGGGGTGAGTATCAATTGGGTTTGTTGCAGCTTCAACGAAAGTGAAACAAGCTCCAAGCAGATTGAGAACAGAGGAGAGAGTAGTTGCTGGTGCTGTTGTGCTCCCTGTAGTTTGCTGTGAGGAGCAAAGAGAAATCGAAGTGAACTGTTGTGTTAGGCTGCTCATTGAGATGTGAGGTACAGGGCATGGTGTGCAGGTGGTGTTATACGCATGTAGGAGAACAAACTAAGAAGCTACTACATCCTTCCCAAACTATAAGGTATGCTTGACTTTGCACGGTCTTTAATGTTATATGGATCTAGCATGTGTAAATGGTACTCCCTCCGTCCCAAAATTCTTGTCTTAGATTTGTCTAAATACGGATGTATCAAGTCACGTTTTAGTATTAGGTACATCCGTATCTAGAAAAATCTAAGACAAGAATTTTGGGACGGAGGGAGTATCATCATATTTGTCCAGTAAAATAGTTTTATTTCATACATCTTTATACTAATTATTTAGAAATGTTATAAATGATATTCATTGTCAAAGTTGTGCATCGAAGACCAGAAAAAGTCCATAACTCCTAATATTTTGGGAAGGATGGAGTACATGAGAAATTGGTTCAATTGCTCAAAGAGAAGAATAGGACCAACTGCAAAAATGATCTAATTAGGTACTCCCAATCTCAGCCGAGGAGTTGAAAATTTGTTCCAATTGTATACTATTCGTGAGCCTTAACACATGTCATGAGCCGCCGGAGTTTGCATCATATGCTCTAGATCCACCCATGGACAAAGAAAATATCCAAAATGCTACCAACCTGTCAAAGGGCTCGGTACTGTAAAATGCACCCTGCCATTATATTCAATCTTGTATATTTCATCATTTTTGGTTTGTTAGGTATCTAGGAGCTCCTTGGTTGATGATATTGATTGTCAAGTCATTGCTGACCAATACAATTGTCCAATCTTCGAGAGGAAGACTCAAAGGAGGGTTGGGGTCGGCGTCAGACATAAGGGACTATAGTACCTAGATAGACAGGAGACTGATGAAGCAGCGTTCACTCCTCTAACAGTTGTTGCAAGTGACGATGAGGTGAGGTTGATTGTTGAGTCATTGCTAACCGATACAGTTGTCTAATTGAGGAGAGGAAGACTCGAAGGAGGCTTGGGGTCGGTGTCAGACATAAGGGACTATGGTACCAGGTCAATAGGAGAATGATTAAGCATTGTTCAATCCTCTAAGTGATGATGAGGGGGGGGGGGGGGGGTGATATTTCAACATTGTGGATTCGGTCATGTGTCCTTTGATACAATGAGTAAGATATGAAAGGTGGGTAGAGGAGAGCTTGTGTGTGATGCATGTGAGTACGAAGTTTTTATGGACTTCGGAGCACTTCACCTTTGTGTTGATTGACTCGGATGTTTAAACATCTCTTGTGGTCTCTATTAGTAGAACGAAATATTTTTTGACATTTTACTCACTGTTGCTCTTGTATGACTTGGATATATCTCATGAAACAAAAAAACGTGAGGTGCTTAAATGTTTCAAGGACTCCTATACGTATCATCCAAATTTATTTCAGTATTAGTATTCAAATTATTAGGACGGGTAATGCGCAAGTATGTGAATAATGAATTTGGCAGATTTCTTTTAAAAAAGGGAATACTTGATCAAACATCGTGTCCGACATATATCCATAGAACGAGTAGCCGAAAGTAAAAAAAAAGACATATGCTAGAGGTGGCTCGATCACTTATGTTTACTATGAATGTGCCTAAATTCATGCGGAGTGAAGCAATTAATTATGACAACTACTTATCTCATCAATTGAATGACATCAAGAGTACTTGTGATGAACACTCCTTTTGAAATGATCTTTGTGAAGGATGAGTTTACTATTTCGCAAAAAGTGTTTGGATGCACTTGCTTTGTTAGAGACGGCATACCTTTCGTGGAAAAGTTGAACCCCCTGTGTTGTTAAATACATATTTGTTAGAAAGGATAGAGAGGGATTGGTGGAATCGATGCTTATTGCTTGAGCATCGTGGGCATATATATAGAAGTACATGATTTTTTTGAAGTACAAGACAAGTCAGAATACTTCCTAGTCTATTATATGTTTCCAATCTAATCACAATACTCAACATCCCCTCGCAGTCACAATGGTAGCGACGCAGACGGTGAGGCTGGAGAAGAATCCGAAGGTAAGCCGACGGACATCCCTCCCCCCTCCCCCCCCCCCCCCTCCCCCAGTCGTAATGGTCGATGTATCGCGGAAGTCGTGGCTAGAGTGGAAACCGACGAGGTAGGTTGTTCAAGCAAGGTGGTAGCCCTTTGTGCCAATGTCGAGGTAGCCAAGAGCGTATGATGGTGTAACCATGATTGAGGTAGCCGTGCGAAGAACGCCGTGGTCGATGTCTAGTCGGGGTGGCCGGTGTCGAGGAAGTCGTCGTGGAACCGCGGGCACAAGGTGGCGCCAAGTTAGTCATGGGCTCAGTGGTGTCGAAGCAGTGGTGCATCGAGAAGAAGACGTTGTTGACGAGGCGTCGCGCCGGGTTTGCCAAGCCCGGGGATACAACGTGGACGAAGGCACGGATCGGTGTTGCCAGCACAGGGTATGCGAAGACGGATGAAGTCGATGTTGACGATGCGCCGCTCCAGGCTTGCCAGGCATGTGAACACATCAGGGACGAAGGCACGCCTCGGTGTTTCCAGCACCGACATGCGTAGACGAGAAGCTCCACGAGTTGTACGCCATCTCGAAGGAGTCGAAGGGGCCAGCAGAGGAGGACTCGACAACTTGTAGGCCGACTCATCTATTTGTGTCAGGTGAGAATTAGCGTATTCTATGCAGTGAGTATGGTAAGAGCATCTCCACTCGCCCCCTAACAGGCCACATGCCATTTTTTTTATCGCCGGCTCGAAAAAAACGACCTAGTCGCGTCCCAGGAGCCCAAATTTCGTCGGTTAGGCAGAAATTGGCGCCGGCGGACCCAAGCCGAACCCAGCGCGTTGGGGGCCGACCGGAGGCGCCGGGGGAAAGGAAAAACACGCCAAAACTTTCGCCGCCAGATTCTCACCCCGTGGCCCCGCCGAGTCAGCGATTGCATCGTCGTCCTCGTCTCATCGCCTCGGCTCCCGCACGAATCAATGCCAAGGCTGCCACTGGTCAGCCTTCCATTGATGATGTACGGCGCAGTGAAGGCGAGCCGCCACGCGTCCCGCCCCTTCCCGCCACATGCCCGCACTGCTGCCGCCCCCTCGCCGCTATAAAAACCGCCCTTCGTCACCGCTGGCCGCACACCCGCCTCCACAACCATCTTTCTCGCGCCGTCGACGACCTTCTTTCCCTCGGCGCCCTTCTTCGCCCCCTCTCCTCCTTCACAGATGGCTGAGAGGTTCCCTGGCGACGGAGCGGCGGCCAACGGCTTCGGCCGCTGCCATCTTCACGAGTGGGAGGCGCGCCTCGACACAAGGCTGACTACTCAGCGCCGCCCAACATGCGCGTTCCGGGCGCGTGGAGGCTCAGCGCCGGAGGCGTCCCCGTGCCCCCGCTGCCCTCCGGCGCTGAACGCCGCGGCGAGATCACGCATATCCGGTCGGCGCTGCCGGAGGAAGCGTGGCATCAGCCGAAGTACGCCCCCGATAACCATACTCTGTGGCCGGCGTACTTCCAGCGCCGCCACGCCGACCAGCTCGCGTCCACGAACGGCGCTCAGGCACCAAGGGGGCGCAACAACTCCGACGGCCGCCGTCAGTGGTTAGGCGTCCCCGGGCGCAGGCTCCACGCTGTCCTCGAGCACATCGAGGGAGGCAACTCGCCGCCGTTGGAGTACCCGTTGTCGTCTTTCTCGCGCCAGAGCGGCAGGTCATGGCTGCCGAGGCGCATGGTGGGGGCGTCCTCCTCCTCCACTCCCACTCCTCCGGCACAACGACGCCACTCGTCGTTGTCAAGGCCGAGCCCCAGGAGACGCCGAAGCACCGGCGCAGCCGCGACTGCAGCCTCGTCATAAACGAGGGCCGCCGCCAACCTTCACCTCCTCCTCGTTGTCATCTTCGCCTGTTCAGGCCGAAGAAGGAGCCCACGACGCCGCCCGTGGTCGTCAAGCAGGAGCACGTCGACATGGCCGCCGACCTCGAAACCGGCCTGAAATGGGCGCGGGACGACTACGTGCGGGAGGAGATGGAGCGCCAGTGCCGCGCCTTGGAGGAGGTCGTCGCGACGAGGGCGGCGGCGTCGTCCTCGACGACAGTGACGAGGAGGCGCCGGCGCCGACCAACCCCGTCAGCATCTGCGACCCAGGGCTGTAGCAAGGATGGTGGCGGCGTGTAGGACGGCGACGACAACGACTACGACGACGGCGACTACACCACCTTCTACAAGCTCCTCGGCATGTAGTAGACTCAGGACGGTGGCGGCGGCATAGTTTTTTAATTATGTCTTTAAATTTGTACAAATATGAATGAAAACCGCCTGAATTTCATCCAAATTCATGTCATTTTCTTTGAAATTTAGCCGAATTTGCATTTCAAAAAATGGCGTCTGGGGCCAACTTGGGACGGTGGTTGGGAATCCGAGCTCCCCCCTCCCCCCTCCCACCCACGACAAAAATAGCGCCGGCTAGCCCCCAGGAGGTGCTATTACAGTCCCTGGGGCGCCTAAGGGCTGGAGATGCTCTAAGTTGCTAGATGCACGCCCCAAGAAGTGGGGAGGCAACACACCAATTTTGCACTATCGAAAAGGGAATCCTGGAAGGTGTCTAAGGTTCAAGGCCAATGTGCACTTGAATATAGATGCTGATTGGCTAACCGTTTAGATGATAAAATATCATCATCAGGTTATTGTGTCTTTTCATGGCGAAGCAACAAATAGTCAGGTGTGGCTCAATTTGCCGTCGTCATGGCAACGCAGGAAAGAGTAAGTTGTGGCTTGATCTGTTGCCGAGGTAGAGTACATGGCATTCTCAGTTGGCTTGAGTGAGATGCTTTGGGTAAGAAACCTAAGGAGTGGACCTTTGAAGCTTTGGTGTTACAACAATTCAACAATTAATATTTAAAAGAATCCAATTTAGACGGCATGAAAAAACATGTGGAGATAGATCTTTTCTTTATCAAAGAGACACCTGATGAGGGAACCTTCAAGTTGAGTCGTGCAACCTCCCGGGAATAAGCTGATTGTCTAACAAAAGGTCCAAGAGTTAAGGATTGTAGTCAGCATATGACCGGATAGGAATGATACTCCCTCTGTAAACTAATATAAAAGCATTTAGATCACTACTTTAGTACTCTAAACGCTCTTATACTACTTTAGTACATCTTGATGGAAGTTTTGGATTTTGTGTGTGGCCCGTGTACCATATATAGCATGTATATGTGTGTGTAGCATGAAGATAGATAATTCTGTTTTTTTTCACAAATTAATCACAACAATGAAAAAGTAAGAGTATCTCTAATCAAACCCCAAAAAAGCTCCAACTCACTAAAACTGGCATTTTTAGGGAAAACACCTATCTGGCCGATCCCCAAAAGCCTTTTAAAGAGGTAATAACAGTAGTGGTGCCTAAACTTGCCATCGATGTTCACTTTAGTGTCTGAACTTGAAAAATACGCCGAACTGGTTCTAACTTGGCAGTATGGTTCAAATACGGTTCAAAACACATCTAGATATGTATGTACTGCTGACTACACATGGCAGCGTGGCGCGGAGCCCACTTGCAGTGTCGCGAAAGACTGACATGAAGAGTGTGCATCTCAATGACCATCGAGTCCCACCTGTCAGTGCACAACTGAAATAAACAAAAAAGATGCAACGCTGAGTTTCGGAACCGGTCACGTTTGCTGTCTTTCACGCACCGCACCATTTTATATATCCGACATAATCGTGCAGTTAAATGGGCTGCACCCATTTTCCACATGCTAGTTGTTTTTCTTATTGTAGAAATTACAAAATATTCAGATAGTATAAGATGTGAGTATTCTATTAGGAAATGTATTTCTAGTTGTAAAAAGTGTTCATGTGTTTTAATAATGTATATGTGTTTTTCAAAAGATATATTTTTGAATAAAAATAAATTTTAAGATATGTGTGATAAATAAACAATGGCCTAGTGTTCCCCCACGATTTCATACAGTCTTAAATTTCAATTAACAATTTTCAAACTATATATACATTTTTCTACTTAAAAACATTTTAATTACATGAATTTTTAGTAATACGTAAATATTTTATAAAATTACATTAACATGTTTTAAAATAGATTTTTATGCATATTATTTCTATGACAAGAAGATTCTAGCTTCATTTTTATTACTAATACAATAATTTGCATAAGGTTTAGAATTACTAAAAATGAAAAAGAAACTCACATGTCGAAGGGGTCATGTACAGAAGGGAAAAGAACTAATAGTTTAAGAAAAGGACCACATGATATTTTTTGAACATAAAGATTTTGAAAATTAGATTAACATTTCGAAAATGTATAATTTTAAATTTTTTGAAATTACTTTCTTATATTTGTGAATCCTTACAAATATTATGAAAACCATTTATTAGTTATTTTTTGTATTATTTGAATTTTTGAATTTTTAAATTTCATTAACATTTTTTGAGGTGTTATTAACTATTATTTAATATTATGACTATAGTTTGAATTTTTTTCTGAAAAATGAAAAATAACTAGCATGTGGAAAATTGACCGCACTGATTGCGGTCTAATTAGCTAGATATAGGTTAGCGATGCGTATTAGTCAACTAACTTTTGCTGGTGAAGTGGTTTCTTCAGGTCCTTCGTAGCGCACAGGTCGCTTGTTCAAATCCTAGCCTAGCTCCATTTTTATTTATTTCAGTTGTGCACTAACATGTGGGACCCGATGGTCATTTAGACACACTCTTTCCATGTCAGCCTGTCTCGGCGCCATGCTGACATGTCTAGTCAACAATACATATGTATCTGGACATGATTTGAACCGTATTTGAACCATACCGCCAAGTTATAGAACCGGTTCGGTGTATTTTTCAAGTTTAGGCACCAAAGTGAACATCGATGACAAGTTTAGGCACCGCCGGCGTTATTACCTCCCTTTTAAATCAAATTATTTTTGGTGATGAAGCCGTCTCTCACATAAATTGAGGGCCTAGATTGAGGGAGGTGGTAAGAAGATATGTTGTGGAGCTGTTTTTGAGTGAGTGGTGATGGTTGGGTCCCATATTATTGGGAGGTAACATTTGGACATGCATTAAATTGCATCACCTCTTTCTAAAAAAAATAAAAATAAAATTGCATCACCTTTAGTGGCCAAAATATTTGAAAGTTAACTTTCGGGAGTAAACTTTTGGGCATAGATTAGAGATGCTCTAATGGCACATGGTTGTGGGTGGTAAAGATCCGCCGGGTAATTCCGCGACAGCATTGAATTTTGTACGGTTTAACAAACTCGATTGTTCTCTCCTACCAATTTTTGCATATACCAACATATACACATTCCTGCTAACTGATCCAATACATCATGTTAATGGCTTGATTAGGTTTGGATAAAACGAGCAAGCGAGCCTGAGCTCCCTTTGTAGTTTTGAGATGTTTGGGGAGTCCTCTGCATGCCTGTGGGGTGGGGGGTGTGGGCTCATTAGTTTTTGGCTTTGTTCCTCAAAGAAAGAAGGAAACAAGCTAAACTATCTACTGGATCACTTTTCCTTTTTGTTTGCCATTGCTGCACTATGTTTTGTACTTTTGTTTCACTTGATAGGAGAGAATGGCAGCAAAGGCCACCCATCATATTACTTCTTCCTCGAGAAAGAAAGAAAGAAAGAAAGAAACAGAAGAATTTATTGCAATATGTAGCCGCGTTACCTGACGGCTTCTAGGGAAACAATGGTTACCGTAAACCAGAAATCATCCTTTCGGCGGAGCTTGGCCGTGTAGCCGCCGAGCACGACGACGGTTGCCCACGTGAATGCCAGCGTGCCCAGCGCGTTGCCAACCCTTTCAACCAGAGCGACGAAGTGCACGAAGCGATTCAGCATTTTCTCCGGCGTGGCGGACATGCCGCCATGAGCCGCCGGTGCCGGCATCTGTATGCGGTGCTCCGCGTGGACGTCCGCCATTGCTGCGCGCGCGATGGCGAGCAATGGAGCAGCTATTGATCCGCAGGATCGTGCAGTCTTAAGTTATGCAACCCACTAAAGCTGCACCAAGTCAATTAACCGAAATGATTAATTGAGAATGTTAGCATATTATAGTACTCCCTCCATTCCAAAATATAGTGCGCCCGCGCTTCCCGAGGTCCAACTTTGACCGTAAATTTAACCAACAAGACCAACTGCGGCGGAAGAAAAAATTATATAATTGAAAACTTCTTTCGAATACGAATTCACTGATATAATTTTTGCTCCCGCCGCAATCGGTCTTGGTAGTTAAATTTACGGTCAAAGTTGAAGCACGTAGATAGAGGAAGCACTACATTGTGGAATGGAGGGAGTATGTTAATAGCTACTTGCGCTATTCTAAATCCAGCTTTGCCAGTTGTATCGGCCCAGTTGTACAAAAGTCAAAGTCTCTTCTCATTTCTACTATGTACGTGCACGGGTTGTCTCTCATCCAGGAAGTATTTCTACTATGTTCAACTGACGTAGAAAAAACCTGCTGCCATGTGCATGAATTGGTCGCCAAACCCGTTGTCCAGCCCTTGTAGCTAGAATTGAACAAAACAGTATACAAAAGTAAATTACCATGACCAAGCACACTAATACATATGTAGGTCAAATCCAGGAAAGTGTCTCTCATCATAGTCATAACTGTTGTCAGGGGACACATGTCCATTCCGGTGTCATGTACTCCCTCCGTCCGAAAATACTTGTCATCAAAATGGATAAAAAGGGATGTATCTAGAATTAAAATACGTCTAGATACATCTCATTTTGTTTATTTTGATGACAAATATTTCCGAACGGAGGGAGTACTATTATTTCTAATTGATCTATATCTACTAAGATACAAAGCTCCCTAGATTTGAAGCTTTTTGGTGCGTCGAGGGCCGTAGGGGTTGCAGGGCCTGCCTGTAAAGGTGTGGGTCGGTTGAGGGTTTTTGTCTGTTCTTCTGGGTCTTCTCTTTTCTATTTTTAGTTTTACTTTTCAGATTTTAATTCATGAACATTTATTAAAATTCGTGAGCATTACAGAAATTATGAATATTTTCGAAAATTCCCAAATATTTTTAAAAATTCGTAAATATTTTTAAATTTTATGAACATATTTAAAGTTTGTGAACATTTTCTAAATTTGTGATCTTTGTCAACTTTATGAAGAAAATGAAATTAATTAATATTTTAAATTTCTAACCATTTTTGAAAAATATTCATGGTTTTAAAATTTTGCAATGCTTATAATAATCCAACATTTTTACAATCCGTGAACATATTGTGATTTAATGAATTTTTTCAGAAAAAGATAGACGGCTTACAAGATAGTACTGGAGCGAGCGGGAAAAAATTGCTAAGTGAGCGAGTGAAGCAGGAGCCGAGCTAAGTGAGCGGGGGACTTCATTGGCCGACCCATGTGAACGTTATAGTAGCTGTGGTTTCAACATGGAATTGGAGTTGCCAAGAGGCTAACGCCGAGGCTGAAATGTGTAAGGACACCACAACCACACACAGAACAACTCAACTCTCCTCCCAGAACAAATACTAGGCTGAAAGTATTGGGCTGGTCGGCTTGGCGAGGCGCAACGTATATACATGTCGCCCATGGGGTGTGACTTAGGGCGACGACTACTGGGCCAAGGCCTAGCAGCGAGAGAGGCCAGCAGCTCCCCTTGGGCTCGGCTTGCCCAGTGTCGGGCCGTTGGTGGACAAGGTCGGCGCGATGGCGGCCGCTCACGGGCTCGGGGCTTGGAGGTGGTTCGTCGTGCCGGTGCGGGTCATGGGGATGAATCGCGGTCGGGGCGGTGGAGCGGGCTCCGCCATCGTCGAGGAAGACGAAAGGGCAGCCGGTGACGATTGGTGGCAGCGACGTTGTTGGGGTCAGATGCGCTAGGACATGTAGTTGACACAGATGAGCAAGGCAGATGAAAGGATTGAGTAGTTAAGAATAAAAATAGCATAGTGCAGTTTAAATATGAAATAGCCAGTAGTTCAACTATTGCATGGAATGTGCTTCGAATGACAAAGAAAGGAATGGGAAAAAGCTAGGGTACAGATTCAGACATGCAAGGCACTTGCTCCCTTTTTTTAAAAGGAGGTTGTACTGTTGCGCCGATTGATCGATGCATGCAGTCAGGTGGTATTATCATGCATGTTAACTAGGCAAATTTGATGAGGTGGCATAGAATTAAATGAAAACAGAGAGGGTTGAGTATCATATCATGATACTGTATCATATTAAATGGTGTGCTACTATGTGTCATGCATGACAATAAATGAAGTTAGCTATGCTACTAATTTATGATACTATGCACTGTAGATGTACTCCCTCCGTTTTTATTTAGTTCGCATATTAGCTTTGGTCAAAGTCAAGCTTTACAAACTTTGACCAAGTTTATAAACAAAAATATTAAGATATACAGTAACAAATCAACAACATTAGATTTATTATTGAATGTACTTTCACATCGTATGGATTTATTATGATAAATGTCTATATTGTTTTCTACAAACTTGGTCAAACTTTATGAAGTTTGACTTCAGTCAACTCTAATATGCAAAGTAAATAAAAACGGAGAGAGTAGTATCATACACTAGTATTATATGCACGATACTAGTATATGATACTCGCCATTACGACCAGCCTCATATAACTTATCTTTTCCATGATCCATGACAAAATGACGTCCTAAAAAACAACCTTGTAATCTCTATCAAATTAGTGGCTGTTTCATGCCTAAAGCGCTGTATCTGGAGCTAAGTATCCTGCTATCTATCTACTCTGTCCTCGTGTAATCAGAATCTGAACATCCGAGGGCGTAAGCTAGAGGGATAACCACTGCAGACTCGACAGTGTTATGCCTAAGAGCATCTTCAGCCACACCTTGCTAATTTGGATCTCTAAATGTCCGTCGACGCGTTCGGTCAGTAACGAGGCGCGTCCGTTTTAAGCCCTCATTTGCTCGAGTGTATAGCCACACCTCTCAAGGCCCTGCTTGGTATGGATGTAAGTTTATACGCCCGGAATTAATCTACAGGTGTATATTACCGGCTCCCTTTGATTTTCGGCTGGAAACATAAACGACGACTTGAGGTCTGTATCTTTTACGGGTGTACTTACTAGCGAACCGACAATCCAAGCGGAGCCCAAATAATTCTTCCTATTTCCAATCATTTTGATATGCGACTCTGCTAGAGCACGGAGGGGCTTAAAAACACACACACACACACACGCATTTATCGGAGCAACATGCGGTCATCCATGGCCAGCACACGCGCACAACACGGCCATGCATGGCCAGCAGGCACGCGGCCAGCACGACGCCGCCGCAAACAGGCGGACAGCACGCCGCTTCGACCCGCACACACACCTGCAAAGTGACGGCTGCGACGGCTAGCCAGCAGGCACGCACGCCCATGGCTGCGCACACGGCTGCGCCCGCCTGCCCACCCCGCTGCTGCGCGCACCACGGCTCGCCCGCCCGCCCGCGGCTGCATCCAGCACGCCGGCCCGCGCACATGGCTAGCACGCCCGCTCGCGGCTGCATCCAGCACGCCGGCCCGCACCTGCCGGCGTGGGCAGCCGCCGGCCAGCACGCCCGCCCCCGGCTGCACCCCGCACGCTGGCCGCGCCCGCGGCTGCGCGCACGCCCGCCATCACGCCGCCTCGTGCCCGCGGCTGTGCGCACGCTTGCCAGCACGCCGGCTCGCGCCCGCGGCTGCATCCAGCACGCTGACCTATGCCCGCCTGCGGCTGCAGTCAGGACGCCGGCCCGTGGCTACGCATGCTGCTGCACCCACGGCCTCCGGCGGCTGCGGCGGCATTCAACAGGCCTGCCCGTGCCTGGCGGCTGTGCGCACCGCGGCGAGCATGCCCGCCCACGTGTGCGGCGACATGCAGCCTCCTTCGCCCACCCTGACACCTCCTCCGCCGGCATTGTTGAGTGCTTCAGGAGAGAGAGATCAAAGACGAAGAAGGATTGGGTCATTGCAGGTGGGACCAAGCGAGGTGCCCGGCCGTGTCCGGTCGCGTCCTGTCGCCCTCATATCATCCCCAGATTTGATATGGATTTGAGAGGTACTGGTTAGTCCGGACATTTAAGGAGAAAGTGAGGGGTCCAGTTGGGTCAGCTTTTTGTGTCCGGACAATGACCGGCGGACGTTTGAGACGTCTGAAAAGGAAATAGGGGGTCCGGCTGTAGATGCTCTAAGCAAGCCACATAGAGCTACTATTATAATACTCAAGTGCATTTTTCACACTTTTCTTCTATTGTTTGTTAGGGTTCTTCTTACCGTACGAACACCCCACAGCTAAAACAGACAAGTGATTTGTTTGGCAGATTGACCCATCAAATGTTCCTATTCCAAAATGAAGAACCCCCTACAGGCCGCCTCGGCGAATGCGACACCATTTGTTCTCGGCGAATGTGATACCTCTTTCATTGCCGTCACTTGTTGCCACCGTTTATTGCCGCTTCCTGCTCAGCCACACCCCTCTTCCCCTACACGCCGCCGCAGCAACACCCTCATTCCACAACTCCTCCTCGGCAGATGTCCCCCTGACCTGCCAATGTGGCACAAGAAGTTGATGCTTCATAAACATTGATGCCACATGCCATCGATGATTGGTAATCCATCCGCCCGGAACATCAATTTCCGTGGCAAGTAACTCGGGGCGGAGGGAGTATTTTGTCCTGTCATATTTGAAAGATTGTGTAGAATGAGCAGCTAACGTGTGCCGTGTGGCGGCGGCGATGTCCATTGGTAGCAATAATGTCTCCCATGTCCTATACCCGCCCCGATGATGCGAATAGCGTTGTCGGTGGATGTGTGGAGGTGTGTCTCTGTCGGGTCTCATGGGATTCGGTCAATGCTGGTCTTCGGTGGATCTATTTGGATTCAGTTTTTATTCGTCTTTGTTCGTGTGGTTTCAGGTTTGATCTTTCTGATCTACAACTCTCTTCATCGGCGATCGTTATAGCACTGGTGCAGTGGTCCTTTAGGGCCTTAGGACGACGACTTTTCGACTGTCTACTACAACAAGGTTTGCCCCGCTCCCATGATGGAGGGGCGATGACGCCAGCGCGCCTTCGGCTTGCTCTAGTGCTTGTAGTCGTCGCTAGGTCGTCCATAGACCTGGTTGTAATTTTTATTACCTCTTGTGTTCTTTGTACTGCCATGGTTGATAAATAGATTGGAAATTTCTCTCTAAAAAAACAGAAAAAACGTGTCATGGGGCTGTGGGCCTGTAATTACAATGTTGTCGCATCAGTTTACAGTTCTTGACCGTTTGTATTCCAACAACTTGAGCACCCCACCACTGTCAGGTGATTGCTTTCATCAAGGCTTGGATTTTTATTTTTTTGAGCTTCTCCAAGGCTTAGAAGTTGGGAGCCATATGGATTATTTTTTTATAATTGAGATTTTTTTTTGAACTTGAGAATTGGGATTTGGGAGCCATATGGATGGACCTCCGTGAATCTTCCTTTTTTTTTGAGAAGAACCTCCGTGAATCTTCCGAAGACAAAGAAGCGCGCGCAGGTTTCGATGGCAATGGGCCGAGTGATTGGGCTTTGCACGTGCGCAGAGGGGCCAAACGGCGACCCACGAGCACGAGCAGCTCGGCCCATACGGGCGGCTCATTAGAAGACGCGTCACTGTGAGGGGCTTCCTTCTCACCGATTTTTTCGGAGCGGTGGCCGGCAGCGACGGCCGCGCCAATGAGAGCAAGTATAATAGTACCCAGTCAGCAGGCTATAAGCAGCTCCATGTCATCAAAATCATAGCTGGAAGAGAGAGAAAGAAGGGAAAACAGGGCAGCGGGCGCTTGAGCTAGCGCCGGCTACAGCGCAAGAAACAAGACATGCAGCCCGCATGCAGCCCCGAGAGCCAACCCTCATCTCCTTTCCACCAATGAGCGTGTGTCTTCCTCCCTTCTTTCACATGCAAGCATCAACTACTAGTAGCTAGTTTACAACCCGAAAATGCCTAACGGCGGACGAGCACTATGAGGACTTTATCTAGTCCGTCTGTTTTACACATTGGCCATCTTCATCACGGTATTTGCGGGAGCTGTCCCCCCCGTTGACGATTCCAGCCCACGTATTCTGGTTGACGGCTATGCCGTTGTAGCGACAGAATCTAGCTATCTGTTGATGTACCAGGTACACTCGAGTATGCGCATGCAGCAAAAAAAGTGGGTCGCCCATATGGACAGTTGTTCGTTCTCGCACGTGAGCCACTCCATTAATCCCCCGACACACGCGATGGTTCAGTGTGTACAGATGATGCTTCGTTAACAGCAGATTAGGGCGAGATGGACCAGATTCAATCAAAGAGCACCAGCTGTCCATCGTCCAGCTTCAGTCAAGTACCAACACTTTTTTTTTGGCCAACGACTCTAATAACCCTTCTTAAATCACAATCAGAATCATGTTTCGGACATGGGCCCCAACATGATTTTGTGCCTCGGTAATTAAACATGTTTTGTGTTTTTACCAGCACACCGTGTAATTTGTTAGGGCCGTGGAGGTCAAGACTCGTGACGGGCCGGATGGAACAGCTGCCATCACACTGTTTTCGTCACGTCTCGACGTGCAAAAAGTTACCTGATGGCCCACCACACATCAATTCTTATCAGGGGGTCTAGTCATCTCACGCAATTACTGCATCCGCCGCCCAGTTCATCTTCTCCAACCATCCTCCCCCCACCCACCCACGCACCAGAGAGGCAGGAAGAACGAGCCAGCGAGCTAGGAGGTAGAACTCCATGGCCGAGCACAAGAGCTGACATCCATGGCCGAACTGAAGGTATGAACAACATCAGTCTCACGCCATTAGTAGTGAAAGTTCTTCTCCATCAATCTAAATAGTGTTCACGCAAATAGGTAATGGCTTTTGTCGGGATTAATTGATACCCTTTTCGCCGCAAATGGTAAGTGTCAAAGCCATGTGGCCCTTTGTCCTTCTGGTACCGAACGAGATGATCAGGCAGGATATCACGGGCATCCCTAGTCCATAGCTTCAATATGTGCTTTTCTGGTATCTTGCTCAACTTGAGCTCGATCATAACCTGCCGTCACAGACACGCGTTTAGTAAGCGGCAAAACCATTTGCACAGCAAACATGCCAAGATATGGAATTTACCTTGAGTGCATGGCAGCACACCATTCCAGAGTGCTCGAAAATACAACACTCACAGTTGAAAAATGCCTGATCATCATCAACCTCAACCTTAAACTGGACCTTGCTCCATTTCTCACGAGAGAGAGCATCCACATGAGTAAGAATGTATAACTTTTTTGGTACAGCAACATCCAGTTCATAAGCCCCTGCCTTGTACAGAGCATCGCCAAATTGCTCAAACATTGCCCTGGTGTAAATCCTGCTAGCATGCCTCTCAATTGGGAGATTTACTTTCAGCAGAACACCACTCTGGAGAAATTTAAAACACACACAACTAAGTCAGTACTGCGCACAAGGTTCTACAAAATGTTATACGGACTGGAAAAAAGAATCTAGTCTTGAAGGCCGGAACATACCAGAGCAGTCCGTTTCTCCTGGAAACTCTCCTCAGAGTCCCTATCGAACTGAAGCTTCTCGTATTGTTTAATGAACAAATGCATTGGGCACCCTGGCGGGACATAACTCTTAAGCATGTGATTGGCACTTTCACTACGTTGGGTACTGGTCATTTTCGCGCAAAAAACACCTCTGAAAAACGGCTTTGCCCATTTATGCCGCACCTCATATATTTGAGTCAGATACGGATGCTTCCTAAGTGAATATTTATCAAGCATTGCAGACCATCCATCTTCAAACTCTTGTTCTGTGACCATGTGATGCACCAGCTTGTGGAATTCACTCTTGAAATCAGACTTCTTGCTCCACAAAGGCTATTCCTTCGCTTTCTTCAGCACATGCCATTTACACCACCTGTGGGTTGTGTTGGGCATTTCGGCTTCTATTGCCAACTCCATCGATCGCGCCTGGTCTGCAAATAAATGGATAATGTCATCATGTCAGAGTCTTACAGCGTGAACATCAGTCTAACACTGAAAAAATTAAGAACTGTTTTCAACTACAGCCGTACCTGTTAAAATTGTTTGTGGGTGTTTGCCGCCAACCATCCTAATGAATTCACGGAAAACCCACTTGAATGTGTCCTCCTTTTCATCCCTCAACATGACACCTCAAAAGATAATGCTCTGGAAGTGATTGTTGACTCCAACAAACAATCCAAATGGCATATCATAAAGATTTGTCCTGTATGTTGTATCGAATGTCACAACATCTCCGAAACACCTGTACTGTTCTACACTGCGCCTGTTAACCCACATAAGTGTTTTTATTCTGCTCTCATCATCAACCTGGATAGTATAGTTGAATTCTGGATCGTTTGCCTTCATCTATGCAAGTATGTCCATTGTCTTCCGGGCATCTGAATCAGATTGTTCTTTGTTCCGCTTGCAACAAAGCGTCCTCAGCGACTTTTTTGTAAATGGCACATTGTCTACTGATCCAAAAAAACTGCCAACTATGCTAAAAACCTTTCCGAGGCTAACATTGTTTTTTCTCAGCTGCCTAACAAGATCTTTAGCGTAGCATCAATGAGCCTGTGTGAAGGCCAGTGCATTTTCTCGCCAAGTACTTGACAGCGAGTGGTTGTGAAGCGGCCTGTGCTCTGAAATATACCATCCATTGTCATCCGACCTCAGCAGCCTGATCCTGGCAGCACAGCCGCACCTAGTTGATCTTGTATTCTCCCTCTCCGGTTTACCCTGCAAATGCACATGGAATGAATCGTCAGTACAAAAACATTTTTGTCCATATAGTACTTGAGTTTTTTTTCTTTTGGACATAAATATTAAGAAACGCACCGCACATCCGCATACAATCTCCTGCATGCACTTGACCCTCTCCACATTCAGCCTGCTTTTCGAATACCTTATGCCAAATCCAACCTCCCACGAATATAAATTATAGAATTGATACGCCTCATCCAGTGAATCAAACGAAGTGCCGACTGCTGGGTTGACTACATTGCCATCTCGCTTACTTATGAACGCCCTCATGGATAGTTCAAGAGCACTTCTGCGGTTAGGATTTAGTTCTCGCTCAGCAGGGGCTTTCTTGATCCTGACCCTGCCATGGTGCAATTATAAGATTAGTTATTTGCACATAGTAGAAAAATAAAAATCAGCACAGCAAAACAAACGCCCTTTTCTGTCTGACTACAAACATGATGCACATATAAACATTTTCATCAGTCTACAAAAAAACTGTAGAAACTGAGACCGAAACACCCAGATTGATTTTTAGGAACTATACAAATCCACCGTAAATTCCTACATGCCATACACCTGGGCGAGCCTGACATCCAAATTGCACACATGCCAAGCAGATAAACAAAAGAAACTAACTACTAATACCTCCGTGTACATCCGCTGGTAGCCTCCGAGCACACTTGCAAAAGCCGGTCCTCGCCGACAGATCCTGCATTTCCGCCGCCGCTGCAGATGTCTCCGGCACGGCGAATGTCGCCCTCGGCGACGCTGATAGATGCCTGGGACTCTATAGGGCGCGCAAAAGCAGTACCCCCCATCTGCCCATTGCTAATCCCGCGTGCAAAAAATGCCACGGGGAAATCTTATGAATCCGCAGCGACTACATCCAATACACAAAGCGGATCTAATCATACGTTAATCTAGAGGGAGATTAAGTGGCAGTTTAATTACCTCTTTTCTGAATCGCCCAGCGGCGGCACGAACAGGTCCATGGAGCCCTATCCAAGTTCTGGATCCGGAGGAAGAAGACGAGCTGGAGAGAGGAGCAGCAGGCGGGGCAGCAGGCGTCGTCCCGTCTCGGTCCGGAGGAAGAAGACAAACTGGGTCGCCCCTGCTTTTGATTAGTTGTCCCACAGCCCGGGTCACGTGACCTTTGCAAATGCACCAAACGAAATGCACCAGTACCACGTCGCACTGTTCCTTGGTCCAGCCTCAAAACGACGAAACAAATGCTCCAAATCGATACGCCTAAGGCCCCAGCACCTATTACTAGCCATAGAGCATGGGGGGACAGCGACTTGACGTTTGCTCATCTCCAGGAATCCACCTGCGGCCAAGATTAAGTCCACACAAGCCCGCGTCCACCGAAAAGTTGCTTCCGTTTACAACCCGCCTATTATACTAGCAGACTATTATGAAGACTTCAAGTGACATGGCATTGGTATATAGCCGGCAGCAGGCTTTATTATTAACCATGCTCTGAGCCGGACGCGGCGCGCCCGCGCCTCTCTGGC
Source organism: Triticum timopheevii (assembly GCA_963921465.1). Lineage (NCBI taxonomy): Eukaryota > Viridiplantae > Streptophyta > Magnoliopsida > Poales > Poaceae > Triticum > Triticum timopheevii. The sequence goes on from OY997264.1 coordinate 109,278,728, forward strand.
AGTGTACGCATTGCTCGGCCGCGCGGAGGTCACGTCCCAGCTTTGGACCCGTTATAATTCAACAGGTGCACTCGCCTTCTCGCCTCCGGTTAATAATCCCCTTATTGTCTCCGATTGATCTCCGACCTGAGGCTGAGCGCCGCCGGAGCTCCGGGCTCTGACGACCCTGGAAGTGGCCTGGCGCTAACTCTTCTCAAATATGGCTACGCATTGTAGGCATAAGTCTGTTCAGTTCGTCAGTTCGTGGTTCTGTGAGATGGGTACTCTGTGGTGTTCAGTTAATGGCCAATTTCTGATCTAGGAAGCAGAAATTTTCAGGTTTGGAGTAAACCACAAATTTTAGCATGCTACTACATGGTGCGTTCTTTGTTTAAAAAATCGTTTATGGTAAGACCCCTCGCGTTCATGACTAAAGTGGATGGTTCTTTAGGATCTGGACTGAAGTGGTTGCCTCGTGAGTGCTCAATTACCACACCATTTACTAGTGCCAAACAGTGCCGTCATAAGGCTTAAAATTTAAAATACGATGAGTTGGTGTTGAAGCTTCACACCCTGACAATGCACAACTACCATGACATTTCATATTTAAATTTTAATCACAAAGCAGATTCATCATCTTTCATATATCCATGATCCTACAACACTAACACAGCCATTATTTAAGTTACCCGCATCGTGGCACACAATGGGATCTCCATGGATTGCAATGAATAACTCACCACTATGGCGAGCAAATGGAAAGTCCCAGTATAGACCAGTAGTACAATATCTTCTAAATGCATGCTCAGCTGACACTTCTGATGCCTCGTACTCCCCCAGCGACAAGTATTGTGGTACAGAGGGAGTAGCTACTAATGGCCCATCAGCTCTTTTGCTCTAGCCACAAGAGCGGATAGAGGTATGCTGTGCTTCATGAGTCCTGCATCACCCAAGAAGAACCTGTAGTTTTCAGCCCTTGAAGGTTTACGCTCTACCATTAGCAGTGCTTCCATCATCCGACAATTCTTGAAACAGGTAGTATAGACCAGATTGGATTCCATCATGTATATGGCATGTTCAACTATCACCCTCCTGATGCCGGGACAATGAGCAGTGGGTATCATATTTGAGTTAAGTGCATGGACAAGCCTCTTTATAAACCTATCCTTAACATGACCATGCTCTAGTTCTCGTGCAAAATCGTCAGGAGTGGCATTACATATTTGTGAACTAAGACCAATAAGGACCTCCAGTTCTGTCCCTTCTGCATCCATTATTCCTTCCAGCACCTATAGTGGAAATGGATAAGCTATGTAAGCCATGATTAAACTTCAGTAATATTTGCAAATTCTTTTTAAGTGGTTGACATTGCCGTCCATTTATTTAGTTGTGTTGTGTGTAGCAAGCATAATTAACCGTTGTAATTTATGATGTTGCATCTATTTACTTGAGTAAATGTATTATCATCAGACATGAGAAGGGAAATGTTGCAGTAACTTGTTAAATTGTAAATTACACTATATGCCTCTAATATTGCACATGTAGCTTATATTTGTGGGTCTCACCTCTCTCAGAATGTAGGAAATTTCTTTCAGGTCAGAGTTGCGAAGCTCAGATCGAGCATGCACACACATATTCCGCAACAGGCTTGATGCTACATACCTGTACTTGTCACTATGGATCATAAGTGTTAGTTCCTTGATAAACATGTACCCTGGTTCTGCTAACATAATCAAGCAGTTGTTGGCACTCTCCATTGCCAGTACTGCCAATGCTTGCCCGGAGATCATTCTTAGCAAGCGATCTGAATCTGCACTTGAGGGTGTACCTTGGCTGAGAAATGCATCCATCAACCTGCTAATGATCACGGGGATCTGTCCGATCTCCTCCTTCACATTTTCCTCCATGGCAAGGTTTCTAAGGAGTTCTGTTGTGAGCTCCCTAAGTTCATGACTGCTCCCTCTATTGTCCAAGATCTCTGCAAGGTTGCTCAAAATGAAGGGATGTTCTGTAATATTCTGACGCAAAGTTACACCAAATTTCCCTTTAGTTCTTGAAAGTCTTGCCAGCAACTTCAGAGATGAAAGTTTCAACAGTGTCTTGTGTGTCTCACTAATATTTGTCATGACAGTTATGTTGCTTGTGAACTCTATAATCTTTGAGATGAGGCCAGTCGCTCTACTGATTTCTATACCATTCTCCAGATCAAAGCTAGCAAGCTTTTGAAGAATGAACATGCCCTGTACAGAGAGGAGATCCTGGTCGGTCAATGGCTCCTCCTCTAGAACAGATGGACGTTCTGTAGTCTGTCTCCAGTATCCGAGTATATGGGTGTTTTGTTCGTCCATGGAAGTTGTTGGCTCCTCTCTTGGAATCAAACAGTAAACAGCCATCTGTTTCAACCATTTAAGCAACGAGGATGTCTGTTCGTTCCTGCTAACTCGCTGAATCAGGTTGTCTTGTTTTGGCTCAGGGCTACCAATGTCCAAAAACGGATTCTTTATATTCTCTCTGTGAGTAGTGTCCAAAAGTGAGGCTATGAGTTGCACTGCCCCAGGTATTTGGACAACTCTAAGGTTATCAGCGAGCTCGGCCGTGACTTTCGCAGCAAATGTTCTAATATCTCTATCCACTTCACTTGTCCAGCCCAACATGCTGATCAAGCAGGTCACTGTCTTTGTGTAAGTGGTGAGTTCTAACGTGGCTTTAGTCTTTAGGGGCTCCTTTTTCAGAAATTTGTGTAGCATCTTAAGTCCATAGAGTTGCATCTTGGGTGAGTCTGACTTCAAAGAATCCATTGCAAATATGATGAGGCTGGTCTTCTTTGGAGCAAGCATAGAACCTTCCATGCATCTGTCGAAGGCATACGCATAATACAAATTGACATATTGCACTTCAGAGGGACCTCTAAACCCAACACGATGGATCAGGGATCTTCGTAAGATGAATGAAAACATCTCAAGTATGGCGGCAACAATGTAGAGTAATCCTTGTCCAAGCACCATCACATAAAAGATGATGAGAGATGGCTCAAGGTTTGTCTTGCTCTCAAGGTTTTGCTTGTAGTCTGTCGTATGACTATAAGGCGCCACACTGCCAGCCCAATGCGCAATGCTGCTGCTGGAATCTGGAGGTTGCCCAATGGCGCTATCATTAGAGCAATTATGACCATCGCAAGGTTAAAGCTTCGAACACAAATCATTGACGCAGCAAACAAGCACGAGTTCAGAATAACTCGATGCCAAAGTGCTATTTTGCTGCCAAGAACACAGTCTGCTAGTTTGACGATACCTGGGAACCGCAGCCTGCTGATTGTGAGTAGGAGCACCACCACAAATATTAGCAAGTACACTGTGCAGTAGGCAATTGAGCCAAGTCTTTGACTGTTGAAATTTTCATAGACCCTATGCAGTACAGAGGGACAAAGCAGTAGGATTGCAACCATTGGGCGCCATAATGAGATCGCACGGCGTAGCGGATCACACATGGGTGGAATTGCAGCTTCTGGACATAGAATTGGACCGGTCACAATTATTCCCACCGACAAAGTTAGTATCACTATTATTTCATGATTGCCCCATATATCAATTATGCCCATCAGAACATTGAAGAAGCATATGAGCAAGATCAGCTCATTCGAGCCAAGAGATCTGAAAGCACCTCTACTGCGGAAGAACAATTGGTAATCAAGCCTGTTGTTGCGGCTGAACATCCTGAAGCACATGCATATGGGGTATAGTTAGACAAAAAAGGCAACATACAATGAACAAAGCAAAGGCGACATGCTTGTATCTAAATCAGAGTGACAATTGCCAAATTTGGGACCCTTTTTCGAGAAAACACAAAAAAACTCCCTGTCTTGATGCATGATAGAAGAAAAGAGTTATGTACAAGCCCAAGGAAAGGCTACAACCTAGATCACAATAGTACACTCCTAAGGGCTAGGTGTCGGTGCTAAAATCGGCAGATCTCGGGTAGGGGGTCCCGAACCGGTGATCTTGGCACGATGGTGAACATGAAGTAAAGGGGACATATTTTTACCCAGGTTCGGGCCCTCTCGAAGGGGTAAAACCCTACGTCCTGATTGTATTGTATTTATTGTGGATGGGGTACTAGGTATAGATGATCTACCTTGAGATCATATGGATGAGTTGTAACCTCTTAGTCTTGAAAGTGTGCCTCTATAGACTAAATCCCTCGCCTTGTATAGGCACCAAGGGTATCTAGGGTTATAAGTATGGCAGTTACTACTAGGGATAACATGCCGATCATTGGGCTGCTCGGCGTAGGCTAGCGAGCTTGGGCTGCTCGGCGTCAAAGACAACTAATTTCTGTCACTTCCAAATCACACTAGGCCGTGAGCATGATCACTGATGAGGTGACTTTCCTCACGGTGATAGGGGTGGAAGGTGGCCTGCTGCCACACTCCACGAAGTCCTCACCGAAGATGCGCAACCGATAGGAGGATGGAATCCACAAGAGCACCTCGTGCCATTATGTGACGCCCCCGTTTATAATATTGCTTTGATGAGTGATGTATTTTGGGTCCTCGTGGCCCTAGCTTGAAATATAAAGTTTTATGTTTATCAGTTGTGTCGTAGAGTTGTGTTGTGATATTTACGTGACTCACCGTTTGTGATTGTGTATGATGCGTGTATGGTGTGCATGATTATAAACGGGGGCGTCACACATCAGATGCATTAGAAAGGATAGGTGCATCATAAAGGATAATCTGTAAGGAGGTGATGCAACCCCACATCGTGAGTTTTTTCACCCCCACCCCCACCCCCACCAACGTTTCTGACACACCTACTAGATGAAGAACTTGATCCAAGGTCCCCCCCCCCCTCCCCCAATGACTTCCAGTTAAGTTTCCACAGTCTTAGATGAAATCACCCCTTGGAAGGTGCCCCCCATAACTATGTAATCACTTCACGGTGTTAATTGCTTATAGCTTGTTGATGACATGTGTTTTATTGTTGCAGGATATATACGTCTAGATTGCTATATATATCCATATGCCCATTCACTTGTCTATGTTTTTTCATGACCCCTACCTACAACTTTTCAAGTTGTTTTCTTAAAGCTTGTATAATGTTATTTATAGGATTTTGATGAATCGAAGATTCACATTCAGATGACAACCGTACTATGAAGAAGGACACCAACAAATACTTTGGTTTGAACTCCAAGAACAAATCATAAACTGAAGTCTTCAAAATTCACTTTGTAGCCACCTAAAGTTCGAGTTTTCTAAGCCCCGGTACCTCGAAGATTTTATCTCCCGCCGCTATCAAGCTCCTTAGAGTTATTCATTCTCAAAGAAAAAACCAATATTGTATAGGTTCGAACCCCGTTTCATTTGTTCCAGGACCATCGATCCAATCCTCCTTGATACATATCTGTTAGCACTGACACTTCTGAGCGTAAAAGTCCCTATCGGCACTTTTGAGCCTTCTTGGTTTCCTTCTTTGTGGGTCATGTAAAGGTTCTAGACCTCCGTTGTTTTCTGATCGGAATGTTCGAGCTGTGGCTTACCATTTTTTTTTGCACATTCTCATCTTGAGAACTGCTCTATATACTATGGTACCGTTGAGAGAATGGTTTCATTCTGTACTCCGCAGTAGTTCTATTCTTGTAGAAAAAGAGCCTCCTTTATTGGTGGTAACCATTGCTTCTTTTTATCCTATACTTTAGAGTATTGTTTCCTGTTTGATTCCCGGACAATGCCCTAGCTATTGGAATATAAGTGAACTGACTCCGAAGTTCCAAACGTTTTCTTCCAGTTTTCCAGGCTAGTTACATTTTCATGTAATTGTAAGATTTTTGGACCCTCACCCTTCTCACCGCCGGCAAGGACGGAGGGAGAGGGGAGGGGCCAGAGCGGAAGAGCAGGGGAGAGCTGGAAGAGAGAGGCAGAGAGAACGAGTCTGAGACGTCCCTCAGTAAAAAAACAAGTGTCGTCAAGGTGGAGGTGATGAATGTCAAACACAATTTTTGCAAACCTTAAGTTGATAACTTCCATTGGCTCAAGCCCGCAAATATTTTTCTCTTGCCAAAGAAAGATGGGGTAGAGGACATCAACGAGTTTACACCCATTAGCCTCATCTATGCAATAGCCAAGATAATCAAGATGCTTGCAACTAGGCTCTCCCCCCATATGAACACCATTGTATCCAACACCCAAAGTACCTTCATTAAAAGGACGGAATCTCGCACGCCGTCTGCACAGAAACAAGACCCCAACGCTCCTTTTCAAGCATGACATTAGGAAAGCTTTCGACTCGGTGCATTAGGAATTCATTCTAGACATCCTTAGAGGAAAGGCTTCCATAGTAGATTTCACGATTGGACCATTGCACTTTTACAGACCTCCACCTCGCATGTTCTCCTCAATGGGGATTCCGGGCTCACTCATCTCCCATGGCCTTGGTCTTAAGCAGGGAGACCTGCTCTCCCCACTACTCTTTGTCATTGCCATCGACCCGCTTCAGCAGATCCTCGACTCAGCCATGAGGTTTGGTCTTCTTAATAAGATTAGAGGCCGCTGTTTTGTGGCACCTTTTAAAGAGGACATTCAAAACCTTACCCACATTCTTAAGGGATTTGGTGAGGTGACGGGACTACAAACAATTTTTCACAAGAGCTCGGTGGTGCCTATTCGGTGAAGACATGTGGACTTGGATGCCATCCTTGAAGGGCTGCCCGCCGTGCGTTCATCCTTCCCCATGAGATAAGTCGGCTTCCCTCTCCCTGTTTGGCAGCTTAGGCGGGTGGATTTCCAATACATTGAGGACAAAATTGCTAAGAAACTTGTGCCTTGGGAGAGCATGCACATCACCTTGGTGGGCCACAGAGCGCTTGTTAAATCAGACATCACCTCTTAGGTCATCCACCACCTTATGCCACAGATTGTCCCCACACATGTCCTCAAAAGCATCATCAAGATCAAGCGTACCTTCCTTTGGGCGGGGACTGCTAAGGTGATGGGTGGCAAGTGCAAGGTAAATTGGGAAGCCATCTACGTCCAACCCACCTTGGGGGCTTCGGTATTCTGCATCTTGACAAGTTTGGTAGAGCTCTTCGGTTGCAATGGCCTTGGTGTGACCCATCAAAGACTTGGGTGCTTTGGCAACCCTCGTGGCGAGGATGGCATGGCCCATTTTTTTGCTCTCACCACCACCATTGCTGGCAATGGAGAGAGGACTCCATTCTGGAACGCCCCATTGTTGAATGGTCGGAAGCCTAAAGATGAGCACCTCTTATCTACACGCCCTCAAAGCGCGAGAATTGGAAGGTCAATTTTTCCATGCACGAGGAGGCTTTGGGTTAAAGTCATTGATATACGCCATGGGCTGTCTTAGAATCATATGACGGAATTCATCAAGCTTTGGTCACAACTACCGCACATCACTCTCTCTGAGGAGAGCCAAGACTCCATCACTTGGAAGCTCTCTCCTAGTAGGGACTACTCAGTAAAGTCGGCTTACAATGCTCAATTCATGGAAAATTTGTGGACTTTGTCCTTATGTAAAGGCGAGTTCGAGACCGGTGCTCATCTTCTCTTCAAATGTCGCTACACCTTGAGAGTTTGGAGGTTGGTCAAAGCTTGGTTAGGTCTCCATGCTATCGACCTCTAGTCCTCTCCCCGTGGGCGACCCACCACTCCGTTCATGATTGCTGGACTCACTTGGCCACTCGTAGCAAGGCCTTAGCGACCCTCTTGATGCTCCGATTTAGAATGAGAGAAACACGACAAATCATTTTTAACATTTTGAAGAACGAGGCAAAAGTTTGGGTCGCAACAGGGACGAAAGGTTTGAGTAACTTGATGCCGGGAAAGTAACGGCTTTTGTATCATACGGGCCTTGGCCGCTTTGTAAGAGCCCTCTCTTAGAGCATCTTTACTAAAGGTGCTAAAAGTAGCCCGCGCGAGAAAAACCACTAATTTAGCGCGCAGAAGGAAAACAAAGCTCTTCAACAGACGCTGCAAAAGCCAACATGCTGCAAAATCTATCCAGCGCACCGGAAATTTCTACATCACATGTGAGATATTTGGTGCACGCCGTACAATGCATTGGACAATTTGAAGATGACGCGCGAAGACCAACTGGTCTGCTCCCTCTGCTCGTCCCGCCTCGAGCTCGCAGCTGCAGCCACTCCCTGCAGCTCGCCGTCGCCGGCCGCCGCCACTCCTCTGCTTGCTCGTCCCGGCACGGGGCAGAGCCGCCGCTGCCCTTCTGCTCGCCGGCTGCAGCTCGCCGCTGGCCTTCTGCTCGCCGCCTCGAGCTCGCCGGTCGGGAGCACGTGCGGTGTTCGAAGGCGAGCGGTGCGTTCGGAGCATGCGATTCCAACGATTGCAAGTTAGCTTGGTCCAACGATTGGGGAAGCTAAGCTAGCTAGCTCGTGTTTGCGATTCCAACGACCACAGCAAGCTAGCTCGCATGCGGTGGCCGGCCGAAGATGGTTTGCAAGCTAGCTTGCTTCAACGGTTGGGGACCTAATTGTGTTTTTGTTTTGGTCTAATGAATTTATTTGTCAATGTTATAAGAAACTGTTTGTTGTAGACATATTTATGGCGCTTTATTTTTTAGTGTGTCTGAATTATTGCGCGCTGTTCGATGGACTGAATCGGTCAAGACACGTTAAAATTATTAAAATGGCGCTGTAAAATTATTTTAGCGCACTGCTTTTTTGGACGCCTGTTGGAGATGCTCTTAATTAATGAATGAACAAGTATTTTGCCTCCTCTTTCACAAATCACCGAGAAAAGAAGTAAAGGAATGATTTATAGTGCGACTAGTAGTTGCATACGTACCTCAAGGCTTCCAGGAAAACTATGGCCGTCAAGACCCCGAAATCCGAGCCGAGGTCGTTGGAGTTGGCGTAGCCGCCGAGTAGGACGACGGTGGCCCAGGTGAAGGCCAGCGTGCCCAAGGCGTCGCCAAGCCTCTCCATCAGCGCCACGAAGCGAATGAAAAGATTCAGCCCCATCTCCGGTGCCGCGGCGGCCTTGCCGGCCGGAGGATCCGCCGGCATCTGCACGCCGTGCTCGGCGACGTTCGCCATGCTGTGCTATTACAGCAGCAGCAGCGAACAACACGTCAACACCCGACAGCTGCTTTGGTGGCGAGTCCAGTTCGTTCGGGGTTTTCTTGTATAAATATACCGCACACATCCTGTTTCTCTTCTGTGAAAGGATAGAAAAGGGCTCGACGGCAGACCATTTTCTTGAAGGGTATCTCAGGAAGAGAAAAGGCCAACCGAAGACCACAAAGTGTTTCCATCGAGACCCGCGAGCCGCATGAGACGCACAGCCACTCGAGGACGGTCGTCTTCCAAGTCGTCGCGGGAAGTGGAAAGCGAGTACGCGGTGCTTGCCGACAGACGAACGGTCGACATGACGAAGCCGGACATTGGTCAAACTTCGGCCATGAGGTCGCTCCCGGAGGTCTGCGTGGGCCAGAAAAGGATTCGCCTTCCCTCTGCAGTCTGCACGCTCCTCCGACCTCGAAGGGCCAAAAATTCTAAACCTACAGATTGCAATCTACGGAGGGACGTGTCTCCACTCAGGCACTCACTGGTAATCCTCTCCCACCCCGTGATTCCAACTGTGCGGCAGGTGGTTCCCAATATAATGGTCCAACCACATCATTCCGTAGATTATTTTCCATGACTTGCCCACCTCGGGTCTTCTCTAAGAAAACAGAAACAATCCATCCGCAGTCTTCGGAATTTGTCAGGATGTACGAATGTACTAATACAAGTAGAAGGCGCAACCGCGTGAGGTGATCCTGCAGTATGTAAGCTGCCAAGACAAGACGCTCCATGCTTCAGTAAGGCATCTCCGAGGCTGACCCCTCGAATCGGACACCGCATCCGTCCGCGGATACTGATGCGGGAGCCGGACATTTAAAACTAGCCGATACATCTACTTTCATTCTTTTCAGTCCGCACGTTTAAAATGGCCGCATATCTAGTTCCATATTAGCTAAAAATCGTTCAAATGTTCAAATGCAGCAGTTCACACTTGAATATTACCATCCAATAAAGTATTTAAATTATAGTAGTTCAAACTTGAATTTAACTAACACATATGTACTAGTTGTCCTCTTTAACCGCTCATAGATGCTCCGTCAAAATCTTTATTCAGTTGCTCGATACCGAATTTGTTGATGCATTTGGACAAACTCATCAAATGTGGTCGGATTCTACTCTAGAAGTTCGATAGGCTCAACCATGTTCTCAAATTCAAGAGTTGCGACAACATCCTCACCCTCATCCTCCACAATCATGTTTTGCATAATCACACGACATGTCATCACCTCTCACAAGGTCTTCGGATCCCATTGTTTAGCACGTCCACGAACAACAACAAAACGGGCCTGCAAAACTCCAAATGCCCTTTCAACATTTTTTCTAGTTGTTTCTTGTCTTTGGGCAAAGTGAGACTTTTTTTGACAACTGGCGGCTCAGAGATAGTCTTGACAAAGATAGACCACGGAGGATAAATATCGTCGATCAGATAGTAGCCCATGTTGTAGTCACGCCAATTGATAGTATAGTGACAAGGAGAAGCTTTCCCTTCAGTCTGCCTAGCAAACAATGATGATCGTTGCAGCACATTGATGTCATTGTGAGACCGGAGCATTGCCAAAGAAAGTGCGCCAAACCCAAAGAACTTGTGATGCAACTGTCTCAAGAATGATGGCGAGCTTTTTAACATGACCCTCGTATTACCCTTGTAGAGCTTTGAGCAGCTCTTCCATCTCCAATGTATGTAGACAAGAGATTCGAGCAAACCTGACCACCCTCTTACTTTAAACATTGCCATCAATTTAGCATTCCCCTTTAAGTGTAGCTCCATCAATTTACAGGGTATACAGAACTAAAATTGGCCCTTCAATTTTTTATGGGGTTTCAGAGGATGACTTTCCTATGTGGCAAGGATGTTAATTAGAAGCTATTATCGGATTTATGTATCTTGTCACTTGGATTTGCCATTACTCGTTAGTATGTTGTGGCGTGCAGTCGTACCTTCTTAATAAACTCTCAAGCATTTACATTCTTTTCTTATGAAGACAGTATGCACTGCTTTTCACCTTCTCTAGGCAATCCATGTGTTATACGATCTGTTTCATCAGTATTGTTTTTGTTTGGGAATGTCCATAAGCATTATTGGAAGGCAATTAGACAATACATTTATCAGGATATGTATATGTTTATTCTTTGTTCTAAAACACATTTCTACTTTGTGGCTGTGCATATCATCTAGAACAAGGAAACAGGGCAGAGCCGTGTGTTCGGGTTCATCACGATGAGTACTGTTGAGCAGGCTGAGAAGGCTGTGGAGATATTCCATGGCAGTGTGAGTATATTTGATACATGACAACTTGATGGGGCTATTTTCCTATAAATTTTCTGAACTTAGTTGAGCTAGATTTCTCATGGGATGAATGGAATGATAATGAGCACCTCCCAGGATGCAACACTGCATTTGCATACCTTTCTTGTGGGATGTGGCATTGGTTTATCATTCTTAGTTAGTTTGGATATAGTACATGGCAGTGCCCTTTTTGGTTCCTGTTTGGGGAACACCAATATCTGGAGCTAGCCTAGTCGGCCTCTTGATTCTAAATTTCTAATACCTTAGTTTTACTTTACTTGCTTATTCATTCACATGGTATTTACATGAATGCCCTTTGATGCAATCCGTTTCTTGTAGTTGTTACTTAGGGCATCTCCGGCCGCGCCCCCAAGAAGGCCTCCGCAGGCGATTTTTTTGCGCCGGCCGAAAAAACGGCCCAGTCGCGCCCCCAGGAGCCCGATTTTCGCCGGCTTGGGCCGAAAACAGCGCCGGCGGACCCAGCCCGAACCCGGCGCGCTGGGGGGCGCCCGGGGGCGCCGGGGCGAGTTGTTTTGGCGCGAAGAAGCCGCGGGCCAGCCGCGTCAACGACTCGGCGCCTCGTCTCCCCCCAACGGCCTCGGTTCCCGAGGGGAATCAATGGCAAGGCTGCCGCCGGTCAGCCTTGCCATTGATTCCTTCACGGGCGGCGCTTCACGGGACGGCGCCGACGCCTCCCCTCCCTCGCACGCGCACACACGGGCGCGGCCCGGCTATAAAAGCCGGCGGCCTCCACTCCACTCTCCTGTACCCACACCAGCCCCGCCCGCCCCCTCGCCGCCATCCAGCCCCTCCCTCTCCCTGCCTCTCCCGAGCGCCGTCGCCATGGCAGAACGTTTCCCCGGAGACGAGGCGGCGGCCAACGGCTTCGGCCGCCGTTCGCTCCGCGTTCTGGAGTCCTGGCTCCTGTTCCAGGCGAACATCCCGGCGCCGCCGGACATGCGCGCTGGGCCATCGGGGTGGAGGCTCAGCGCCGGGGGAGTGCCCATTCCCCCGTTGCCCGACGCCGCGGCGAAGCCGGAGTACTTCGCCGAGGAGGTCGAGATCGCGCGCGCGTCCCTCACCGACGCCCAACGCTCCCTCCCCCCAGTACGCCGCCGACAACCACGCGGCCTGGGCGGCGTATTTCGAGCGCCGCCAACAGCAGCGTTTGGCGTCCACCAACGGCGCGCCGGTGGTCGGCGAGCGGCAGAACAGCGAGGGGCGCCACCTCTGGTGGGGCGTCCCCGGCCGCACACTCGAGGGCGTGCTCATGCACCTCGAGGGCGGCAACGACCCGCCGTTGGCGTACCCCCCGGCGCCGCACCGACGCGTCGGGCCATGGGCGCCAAGGCGGTTCGGGTCCTCCTCCTCCTCTTCCTCCTCCCGTTCCTCGTCGCACTCCTCCGGAACTCCGGCCCTGCTCGGCGTCAAGGCCGAGCCCGCGGCGGAGTCGCCGCTCGGCCGGCGCACTCGCAGCGCCGGCATCGTCATCAACGAGGGCGGCCGGCGTGCCTCCTCCTCGTCGGCTCCTCCGCGCTTCGTCAAGCCAAAGACGGAAACGGGGCTGGCGCCAGTGAAGGCGGAGCCGGGGCTGGCGCCGGTGAAGACGGAGCCGGGGCTGGTGCCGGTGAAGGCGGAGTTCGTCGACGACGACGCGGCCCTAGAATGGGCGCGCCAGGACTCCATTGCGATGGAGAAGGCGCGCCGGGAGAAGGCGAAGGAGCGCCAGCGCGCCGCCCTGCGCCGCTTCGAGGAGTGCCGACGCGGCCGCGACGAAGACGGAGTTGTCGTCCTATGCGACAGCGACGACGACGACGACGCGACGCCACCAGTCCACCATGGCGACGTCGGGTCCAGCCGGGGCGTCCGCGTCAAGGAGAAGAAGGCCGACGACGATGATGGCGGCGACGGCGGCGACGACTTCAGCCCATTTCTTTTTTAGATTAGCTTAATGTAATGAAAATGAGCGAATTTGGCCGAAATTCGCCATGTTTAGCTGAAATTTAACTACTCTTTTATCATAACTTCGCCGAACGGCCCCTTTTTTTTTAAACACTCGCCTGGGGGCGGCCCTGGGGGCCGACGGCTGGGCGACGACTCGCCCCCAGGGCCTTTCTTTGCGCCGGCTCACCCCCAGGCGGCGCTTTTAGACGCCCCCTGGAGGGCCAACGGCTGGAGATGCCCTTACTAGTTACTACCCGAGTTCACCATCCGACTTGCCTTCAATGTGGACATTTCAGGAGCTTGATGGCAGGCTTATGACTGTGAACAAGGCAGGTGCTTCTAGAACTACCCGGGCCGAAGACAGACGTTCTCCCTGCTGGTCCGAAAAATCTATGTGGGCCATCTGCCCTACGAAGTGGATGACTCCCGGTTAAAGCGGCTATTCAGCAGGTATGGCAATGTGGTTGATGTTGAAGTCATCTACGACTACGGAGGAGCGGGTTGGCGCTCCCGGGGCTTCGGTTTCTTTTTTTTGCGGGGTAAAGGGGATTGTATTAGTTAAGTATAAGAAATGTTACAATCCATGAGGATGAGGTCTTGAATAGATTCAGGACCTGCTCCTAACCATACCACAGTACGATTCTCTTCACGGCCGAATTTTGCAAGCAGGTGGCTCGCATGGTTCTGGGCTCGGGGTATCTTTTTCAGGCTTGTACACCGGTCTGAAGCCATATGATGCTTGATCTCACCCACAAGCTGGCAGAGAGCAGAGCCATCCCGGCTGGGACTATTAACCATAGCAACGAGCTCCGCTGAATCAGACTCCACCACAAACTGATGTGCACTCCACTGCATCGCCAGATTAATTCCTTCCAGGCATGCACTCATCTCAGCTTCTAGGGCCGAACTACAGCGATGGAGGACGCGGCAAGACGAGAAAATTATCTGATCCATCCAGTCTGGCCGAACTACAGCGATGGAGGAAGCGATGGAGGGGCTTCGGTTTCATCACCATGGCAACACTGGAGGAACGGACGACGCGATTTGGGACCTTGACAAACAGGTCAGTGTATGGCGCCGGTGGAAGGATGCTACATTTTTATCCTGATCGAGTGTATCATGAATTGATGACGATGCAATTTTGTACTCCCTCCGTAAAAAAATGTAAGAGCGTTTTGATCACTACTTTAGTGATCTAAATACTTTTATATTTCTTTACAGAGGAAGTATATCTGCTTTGAGTTGTGCAGATATGGAAGAGGCGTGAACTGCGCGTGGAAGTTGCCAAGGAGGAGAGGCGGGGGTGGACAACACGATTAGGGTCTAGATTCAGACATGCAGGGCCCTTGCTTCCTTTTCTTTGAAAATGAGGTTGTAATTCTCGCACAAATCAATTGATGCACACAGCAATATGACATTTTTTTTCATGATCCAGAAGAGAATGACGTCCTAAACAATGATCATTAGGCCTGCTAGGAAAAAATATACTGTACAATCTCGTTTTCTATCAAATTGGTGGTTGTTTTCATGCCTAAAACGCTGTATGTGAGTATTTTGCTATCTACTCCCTCCGTCCCATAATGAAGGTTTTAGCTTGAAAAACATTCTTATATTATGGGACGAAGGAAGTAATATCTATTCTATCTCGTGGTAAACAGAAGTTGAACATCCGAGGGCGTGAGCTAGAGGGACATCCTGACAACGCTACTACAGACTCCACAAAATGGATGATAACCCTGGCCTCTGCAATGTTATGCCTAAGCAAGCCACACAAAGCTACTATAATACTCACACAAGTGCATTTCTCGTAATTTTCATCTATAGTTTGTTGGGGTTCTCGTTACCACACGAACACCCCGCAGCGAAAATTGCCAAGTGATTTTGTTTGATAGATTGACCTATCAAATGTTTCAACTCCAAAATGGAGAATTCCCTACAGATTGCCTTGGCGAATGCACTTGCTGCCACTGCCCGCCGCACCACTCTTCCCCTAAACCCCGCTGCAACATTCCCACCCCACAGCTCCTCCTCGGCAGATGCCCCCCCTACCTGCCAACCCGGCACAGGAAGTTGATGCTTCACAAACAATGGCGCCGTATTGTTTTGATGATGATTGGTATTTGGTACTGTCGTATTCGATTGCTTAAGATTGCGTGGAGTGAGCCAGTGGCGGAGGACGAAAGTATTTTGAGGTGGGGCGAACTCTTAAGCCAAAAAAATAATTTGTGCACGACCAACATAAAGAATACGATCAACAATGAACAATGCACACCAATATTTTCATATAATCCTAAACAGAATAGCCAACTAAAATGAAAATGCAAACATACTTTAAAAAGACAAACAACCTAAAACATACCCAGGCAAGTTCTAATGGCGAGTGGAAGACCCGGGCAACGGTAGTGCCCTACCCTTCTTGTGAAAATCTTCCTTAATTTTACCAAGATCAAGACTTTTGAATATCCCTTGTTCAATGTAACACACCATCAAGTCATTAAGCCAGCCATCGGACATCTTGCTGCGCAACTCGGTCTTGATGATTTTCATTGCTGAAAAAGCCCTTTCAACTGTTGCTGTCGCCACCGGTAGTAGCAATGCCAGCTCAATGAGGCGATAAACCGTGGAAAACATGATGTGCCTTTCAAGTTCAACCATCTTTTTAGCTAGGCTTGCAATATCATGACAATCTCTAAAATCTTCAATTCTTCTCATATGAATAATGAATAGCTCAAGGTGATCTCGTATATGCTCATGGTCATAACTAGAGAAATCTTCATGATAAATCTCTGCGAGTCGAGCAAGCTTACTGATATTGAACCTAGAAAAGGAGTCTCTTGGGTCAAGACAAGAGAAGTTCTGGAGGAGCTCCGAAGATACCTCATTAAAACGATGATCAAACTCCATGGTGATGGAGTCTATAGCAACATATAAGGTGTCCACACGGAAGAAATGATCAGCAGTGACATTGTTTCTTCCACCTTTTCTTGATTTCCCCCATTTTGTGAAGGTGTCATCCATACTTGGTATTGGAATTTCATTTTTGGTGCAGAATGCTTTCACATCTTCCAAGAGTGGCTCCCAACCATCATTTCTCCAATTGATCAAACATGTTCTCACATCCGTAACCAATGACATAGCCTGAAATGATACAATTGTGGGTTTAGATGCAACTCTACTTACATGAACAAAACATATCAAGCAAACTAGATACATATAACATACTCCATCTGTCTATCACATACCTGAACAACATTTTGATCCTTCTTTTGCAATAGAAGAGATAGATCATTTGTCATACGAAGGATTTTTAACATCATCTTTAGGATGAACACGAAGCTGAATGTCTCCATTTGATGAACCAAACCTCCTGTCCTACATGGAACACGCACATCCTCCTCAACAATGCCCAGAACTTCTATCACAGCATCCCACATTGATTCAATGCGAGATAAAGTTGTGTAATGAGAGCCCCAACGTGTATCTCCGGGTCTGACTAATGAGGTTGCTTGATTTTTCTCTCTTCCCGTGGGCATCTCACCCCTCTCAATCTTATCCAAAAGAATCTGCTTTTGCTTATCAAGCAATTTATCCTTCCTCCTGCAAGATGAACCACTGACATTGACAATCATGGTCACATACTCAAAAAAAATCCTCAACACCCTTGCAACATCTCGAAACAGCAACAACTACCAATTGTAGTTGGTGGGTAAAGCAGTGAATATAGAAAGCATATGGATTATCATCACGGATTAACTTTTGAAGGCCGTTGAATTCTCCTCTCATATTAGATGCCCCATCATACCCTTGCCCTCGCAATTTTGCAACAAGCAAACCATGTTTACCAAAAACCTCCAACAGAGCCTTCTTCAAAGATGCTGATGTTGTATCTGGGACATGCTTGATACCCAAAAATCTTTCAATGGTCTCCCCTTTTTTGCTCAAGAACCTATAGGGAAAACATACAATGAGTTCACCCACTCTACTACTCTAGATTGAACAAAAGTAAATAAATGCAGAAATAATTAAAATACTTAAACATGTACCTGACAACCACAGCCATTTGCTCTTTCACTGAAATATCACGGCACTCATCAATAAGAACGGTGAAAAGACAACCATCCATCTCTTCTTTGATTGCTTTGGTGACCGCCATTGCACAATATTTAGCAAGTTCTTTTTGCATGGTTCCTGAAGTCATTTTGTGTCACATCCCTAGTTCTGACAATGCCTAGTGCATGCTTTAGAGTGTTGCATCATGTTTAAATTTTAGTTAAACCTGAAATGGGGATTGTTCAAACCCTAGCATCAAAAAGGAATTCAAATAGGTTCAACCAAAATATTTTTCAATAATTTCAAAATGCCCTTTAAAAATGTTCATCATTTCTGGATCAAGGTGGAAGCATCTACCAAAAATGGTTCACATTTTTGCAGGACATATTTGGACTTTGAATTAATTCAAACATATTTGAATTGGGGCTATTTAAATGCTATATATATTTTAGATGCTCCAAAAATGTTGGGAATTATTGAGGGTCACTGGAATAATTCAGAAAGCACCCATAATTATTTCCAGGATTTTATGAAATGGTTTAGCTTTATTACTAAACCAAAACAAAAAACAGAAATAGAAAAAAATCTAAAATAAAAGAGAGAGAGAGAGAGAGAGAGAACAGCACCTGGGCCACTTACCTGGCGCCCACCAAGCCCACCTGGGCCTCACCTGCGCTGGCCCAGCCCACCTGGCCTGGTGCCAGTCGTCACCTACCTTTGCTAGTAGGCAGAGGAGGGAGACAGCGCACGCGCGCCCACGACGCCACGCACCTCCCTGCCTACCTGCGTCGCCTGGCCACCGCGACGCCTCGCGTCTTCTCCTCGGCGCCGCCTCGACCCCCTGGACATCACTCTCCCCTCCTCTGGCCTCTCCCTCGTCCTCTCCCGCTACGACCGACGCGCCCGTAAGCCGCCGACTGCCGCAGCCGTGGCCACCGGCCACCCCACGCCTCACCAACGCGCCCAGAAGCTCCGCCACTTCGTCCTCAACCTCCTCACCGAGCCACGCCCCGCCGGACGCCCTTGAACACCGGCCACCCCGTCTTCTTCAACCTCAGTCCGCCGAGATCGCCATCGCCGCCCCGCTTGCTCCGATGCTTCCCTGAGCTCGCCGTTCGCCTCGTCGCAACCGCCGTGAGCCCCTGCCCCTTCTCCCCCTCTCCGTTTGCCTTCTTGTGCACCGCAGCGACCACACTGAGCTCGGCCGCACCCGCCGCCGCCACCGCACGTTGCCGTCGTGGCCACAGCCACGTTGGCTCGATTCCGAGCACACCACCGTCCTCACCGCACCCGCAGGAGCCCAGAACACCACCCCACGCACCTCGCCGTGCCCCCTAGCGCCGTGTTCGACCTCGGCCGAACTCCGGTGACCGCCAAAGTCGTCGCTGGCGACGTCTCTGGCCACCCCGAGCTCAACCACCACCACCAATAGCCGCGGCTCGGTCTCAGCTACGCGTAGATGCCTTCCGCCGCTCGTTTGGTCGCCGGAGCGCGAATTTGCACTATCGCCGCCGCGTCTGGCCTCGCCGGCGGCTAAACGCCGGCAGGCTTTGACCCGTTGACCGGCGGGTTTGACCCCGCTAACTTAGTTGACTAGGTGGGACCCTCTGCTAATTAACCTAGTTTAAGTTTAATCAAAATTAGTTAGTCTAATTAGCTACTGACAAGCGGGACCCACTGGTCAGGTTTGACCTGGACCGGCTCCGTTGACCTGCTGACGTCACACTGACGCACTGCTGACGCAATAAGTATTTCCTGGATTTATTCTTATACAGGAAATTCCAGAAAATAACCAAAACTTCTAAAATTCATAGAAATTCAACCATAACTCCAAATGAAATAAATTATATATGAAAAATGATCAGAAAAATCCAATCTATCCATCTGTATTATTTTCATGCATGTTAGAACAACTTACAGCTGCTGTTTAGCACAAATCATATTAATGGAATTTAAACCTTCACATATGGAGTTTGAATTTGAACCTAGGGTTCAAACCAACTTCATTTAACTTGCTGCTAGTTGCATTAGCTCAATCAACATCATATTGCCATGTCATGATCATGCATCATATTGTGCATTGCATTGATTGAGTTTCTTCTTTGTTTGTCGGTGTTTGTCCCCTCTCGATAGACGTGGTTTCGACGACGAGTTCGATGACACCGATGAAGAACTATATTATCTTCAGAAGTGCCAGGCAAGCAAAACCCCCTTGTTCAGTCCGATACAATCCCACTCTCTCACCCTGCTCTCTTTTACTGCATTAGGACAACAACGATTCATCTGTTACTTGCTGCGGTAGCTGAACCCCTTTATCCTTTGCATGACCTGTCATTCCACAGTAAATAGATGAAACCCACTAGCATGAGTAGGAGTTGTTTGAGCCCTGTTGTGCCTACTCATACATGCTTGTTTGTCATGCCTACTACTGCTTAGAGTTGAGTCGGGTCTGATTCATCGAGGATGAATCAGAGGTGTGTGAACATGTCCTACTGTGTGTGAGCTAAGTGTGTGAACACGATTTGGTAAAGGTATCGGTGGGAGGCCATGTAGGAGTACATGGTGGGTTGTCTCATTGAAGCCGTCCTTAGGAACTGAGTTCTGTGTTTGCGATCCATGATTCAGCTACTACCATGCATTGGGCCCTGAAATATGACCCCGCTCGACTTCTTATTCACCCTTGTCCTCTGTCCAGGAGTTGCAAGTAGTTTCTGGTGTTTGTAGTATGCTGGAGGCCGTGCGCAGCGCTGACCGTAGGGGTGGGCTGTGATGCGGTAGGCACGTGGCACGGTGTACCGGGCGCCCGTTTGGTGTCTCGGGAACCCTGCTCACATCGTTTGGGGCTGTGAGCGAAACTTCGACCGGATCTCCTCATGGATGGAACCCGAATAGGCGATAAACCTGGACTAGGGACTTGAGTGTCTAGGTAGGTCATGGTCTACACCCACGTCGGCTTTCGCTTGAAGTCTGCCGAGCACATGTCGTGTGCAGACGCTAAGTGGTGGAAACATGTATGAAGAAGTACACCCCTGCAGGGTTAATATGATCTATTCGAATAGCCGTGTCCGCGGTAAAGGACTTCTGGGTTGCCTATAACAGTTCATAGACAAGTGAAAGTGGATACTCTAAAATACGCAAGATAAGCGTGAGTGCTATGGATGGCGTTCTCGTAGGGAGACGGGAGCGGATCCATAGTGGTGTATTGCTATGGTGAATATGTGGACTCGTGTGCGCCACCTCAAAAGAGTCACTTGCAATAGTAGTTCAGGATAGCCACCGAGTTAAAGCTGGCTTGCTGCAGTTAAACCCCACCATCCCTTTGTTGATAATGATGCATATGTAGATAGTTCTGATGTAAGTCTTGCTGGGTACATTTGTACTCACGTTTGCCTATTTTATGTTTTTGCAGAGAGACGTCAGTCTCGTTAGTAGTTCCGCGTGGACTTCGACGTTTAGCTTGTTACCTCAGCTACGATCTTGTGCCCTCGGCAGGATCTGGTAGATAGTCAGGCTTCTCAGCCTTTTTCATTTATAGATGTCTGTACTCAGACATGATAGCTTCCGCTTGTGCTTTGACTTGTATGCTCTGAATGCTGGGTCATGAGACCCATGTTTGTAATATCTCGCTCCTCGGAGCCTATTGAATAAAATACTTGAGTCGTAGAGTCATGTTGTGATGCCATGTTGTATTTGCACATATCGAGCATATTGTGTGTATGTTATTGAAATGCTTGGTATGTGTGGGATCTGACTATCTAGTTGTTTATCCTTAGTAGCCTCTCTTACCGGGAAATGTCTCCTAGTGTTTCCACCGAGCCATGGTAGCTTGCTACTGCTCCGGAACACTTAGGCTGGCCGGCATGTGTCCTTCTTCGTTCCTATGTCTGTCCCTTCGGGGAAATGTCACGCGATGAATACCGAAGTCCTGTTAGCCCGCTACAGCCCGGTTCACCGGAGTCCTGCTAGCCCAGTGCTACAGCCTGGATTCACTCGCTGATGACCGACACGTTCGATGATGGGTCATGGATGCCTGTCCCTGTAAGTTTGTGCCACTTTGGGTTTACGACTAGCCATGTCAGCCCGGGCTCCTTATCATATGGATGCTAGCGACACTATCATATACGTGTGCCAAAAGGCGCAAACGGTCCCGGGCAAAGGTAAGGCGACACCCGTGGGAATACCGTGCGTGAGGCCGCAAAGTGATATGAGGTGTTATATGCTAGATCGATGTGGCATTGAGTCGGGGTCCTGACAGCTTGGCATTTTTAGGACATAGCTCATCAAATGCAAGTTTAACTTTCGGGCACCTTTCTTTGACCCAATCAAGTAACTCTAAAAAATTCCCCTTGTTCAAAGAGGAAGCAGATTCATCATGCCCACGGAATGGTTCACCTTGCAATGCTAGATAACTTACAATGCCCAAAGATGTATCCACACGAGTTTCATACTTGATTAGTGACTCTTTGTTGTAAGTTGTTACTTTAGTTTTCAAACTTGCCCTTTGATCTTTGAAATCTTCATGTGCTGTCTTTGACATATTGTGGATGCTAGTTACCCCACCGACATGCTTACGGAATGCTACGACTGCATTTTTCCAATTGTCATACCCCAATTTGGAGAAAACCTCATAACCAAATTTCTCATCCATTCGGTCATGTTTAAAAAGAAAACAATAGTGACAGTAAGCTTTTTTCTTGGAAACACTATATTCCAACAATTCAAAATCCTTATACCATGCTGCTCGAAAGCATCTTTCATCTTTATTTGATGGAAAATTGGGACACATTGGTTGAGTTGGACCCATCTCTATGTAAGCAAATCTAACATCATCCCTAATATTGGGGCTAAATCTATCAAGTGGAATGCGAAGTCCTGGATCATCTTTTATGTAATACATTGAAAAAACGGTTATACCTTCATCTCCTAGAACCTCAACATTCTCCTCAACTATTGCTTCGACGGAATCTGGAATCTCTTCTTCAACTTGTTGAGAGGGCACGGAATTTGTGTTCTCTGTTTCTGCAGTATTCACTTGATTTTGATGAACATATTGGCCCGGAGCGTTGCCATTTTCTCTTGTACTTGGATTGGAGTTGGAGCTGCTGCGACTACCACCAAGTACCTCAAAGTATCTCTTCAAATCTGCAATTCATCACATAAAAACTGCAATTAATCACTGCATTCTATCCTCTTGGCCCTTCCTATCCTAAAATTCAGAGAAAAATACCTATGCCCTTCTTCTTTGCCATTCCTTTCCCCTTCCTGTCCATCTTCACTTTTTGGCAGCCGGAAACTGGCCCTCACACAGTCACGCGTGCTCCGGCTGGCGCCGGCACCGGGAACGGCACGCCCTCCTGCTGATCGTCGACCTCGCGCAAGCTCGTGGCCACCAGGAAGTGGCCCCCGCCCCCACGCGCGCTAGGATCTCCTACTGGCCGCCGCGGCGCCGACCCCTCGCTCGGTGCTGCTGGCCGTTGATCCCCTCACGGCCTCGCTCCTGCTTGCTGCCGCCCAGGCGCGCCGCTAGGGTTATCTTTTCTCTCGTGGACGACTAGATCGAGCCAGGGCGTGGAGGCTTGGACGACTGGATCGATCGATTGAGCGAGGCTGTACGTGCGCCTGTGGGCTGGTGAGGTTGGTTAGGCCGGCCCAATAAGGTGTCCATGTTATATCACAGCCCAACAAAACGTTTGACGGTTATTATTAGCGATCAGATGAATCCATCGATGTATATACGTATGTTGGGGAACATAGCAGAAATTCAAAATTTTCTACGCATCACCAAGATCAATCTATGGAGATACTAGCAACGAGAGAGAGGGGGGTGCATCTTCATACCCTTGAAGATCGCTAAGCGGAAGCGTTACAAGAACGTGGTTGATGGAGTCGTACTCGCGACGATTCAAATCGCGGAAGATCCGATCTAGCGCCGAACGGACGGCGCCTCCGCGTTCAACACACGTACAGCCCGGGGACGTATCCTCCTTCTTGATCTAGCAAGGGGAGAGGAGAAGTTGAGGGAGAGCTCCGGCAGCACGACGTCGTGGTGGTGGAGCTTGCAGTTCTCCGGCAGAGCTTTGCCAAGCACTACGGAGGAGGAGGAGGAGGTGTTGGGGATGGAGAGGGTTGCGCCAGGGGCAAGGGTGAAGCTCCCATGCGCCTCCCCACTATATATAGGGGTGGAGGGGGCTGGTTTCTTGCCCTCCAATTCCATTGGGGCGTGGGCAAAGGTGGGAGGAAAGAAATCCCATCATTTCCTTCCCCACCGATTGTTATCGCCCTTTTTTAGGGATCTTGATCTTATCCCTTCAGGATATGATCTTATTCCTTCTAAGGGGGGATCTTGGTGCGCCTTGACCAGGGGTGTGGGGACTTGCCCCCACTACCCACGTTCATGTGGGTCCCCCCATGCAGGTGGGCCCCACTCCGGAACCTTCTAGAACCTTCCCGGTACAATACCGAAAAATCCCGAACATTTTCCGGTGGCCAAAATAGGACTTCCCATATATAAATCTTTACCTCCGGACCATTCCGGAACTCCTCGTGACGTCCGGGATCTCATTCGGGACTCCGTACAACATTCGGTAACTGCACACTAATTCCCATAACAACTCTAGTGTCACCGAACCTTAAGTGTGTAGACCCTACGGGTTTGGGAATCATGCAGACATGACTGAGATAGCTCTCTGGCCAATAACCAACAGCGGGATCTGGATACCCATGTTGGCTCCCACATGTTCCAAGATGATCTCATCGGATGAACCACGATGTCGAGGATTCAATCAATCCCGTATTCAATTCCCTTTGTCTAGCGGTATTGTACTTGCCCGAGATTCGATCGTCGGTATCCCGATACCTTGTTCAATCTTGTTACCGGCAAGTCTCTTTACTCGTTCCGTAACACATCATCCCGTGATCAACCCCTTGGTCACATTGTGCACATTATGATGATGTCCTACCGAGTGGGCCCAAAGATACCTCTCCGTCACACGGAGTGACAAATCCCAGTCTCGATTCGTGCCAACCCAACAGACACTTTCGGAGATACCCGTAGTGCACCTTTATAGCCACCCAATTACGTTGTGACATTTGGTACACCCAAAGCATTCCTACGGTATCCGGGAGTTGCACAATCTCATGGTCTAAGGAAATGATACTTGACATTAGAAAAGCTTTAGCATACGAACTACACGATCTTTGTGCTAGGCTTAGGATTGGGTCTTGTCCATCACATCATTCTCCTAATGATGTGATCCCGTTATCAACGACATCCAATGTCCATGGTCAGGAAACCGTGACCATCTATTGATCAATGAGCTAGTCAACTAGAGGCTTACTAGGGACATAGTGTTGTCTATGTATCCACACATGTATCTGAGTTTCCTATCAATACAATTATAGCATGGATAATAAACGATTATCATGAACAAGGAAATATAGTAATAATAAATAATTTATTATTCCCTCTAGGGCATATTTCCAATAGTCTCCCACTTGCACTAGAGTCAATAATCTAGTTCACATCACCATGTGATTAACACTCACAGGTCACATCGCCATGTGACCAACATCCAAAGAGTTTACTAGTGTCACAAAACTAGTTCACATCATCATGCGATTAAGACTCATTGAGTTCTGGGGTTTGATCATGTTTTGCTTGTGAGAGAGGTTTTAGTCAACGGGTCTGCAACATTCAGATCCGTATGTACTTCGCAAATCTCTAGGTCATATTGTAAATGCTGCTTCCACGCTCCACTTGGAGCTATTCCAAATGGTTGATCCACTATACGTATCCGGTTTGCTACTCAGAGTCATTCGGATAGGTGTTAAAGCTTGCATCGACGTAACCCTTTACGCCGAACTCTTTATCACCTCCATAATCGAGAAACATGTCCTTATTACTCCAAGGACAATCTTGACCGCTGTCCGGTGATCCACTACTTGATCACCTCTGTACCCTCTTGCCAGACATGTGGCAAGGCACACATCAGGTGCGGTACTCAGCATGGCATACCGTATAGAGCCTATGACAAAAGCATAGGGGACGACCTTCGTCCTTCCTCTTTCTTCTGCCGTGGTCGAGCTTTAAGTCTTAACTTCATACCTTACAACTCAGACAAGAACTCCTTATTTGACTGATCCATCTTGAACACCTTCAAGATCATGTCAAGGTACATGCTCATTTGAAAGTACCATTAAGCGTTTTGATCTATCCTTATAGATCTTGACGCTCAATGTTCAAGCAGCTTAATCCAGGTTTTCTAATGAAAAACATTTTTCAAATAACCCTATATGCTTTCTAGAAATTCTACATCATTTCTGATCAACAATATGTCAACAACATATACTCATCAGAAATTCTATAGTGCTCCCACTCACTTCTTTGGAGATACAAGTTTCTCATAAACTTTGTATAAACCCAAAATCTTTGATCATCTCATCAAAGCGCACATTCCAACTCCGAGATGCTTACTCCAGTCCTTAGAAGGATCGCTGGAGCTAGCATACCTTTTAGCATCCTTAGGATCGACAAAACCTTTCTGATTGTATCACATACAACCTTTCCTTACGAAAACTGGTAAGGAAACTTGTTTTGACATCCATCTGCCAGATTTCATAAATGTAGCTAATGCTAACATGATTCCGACGGACTTAAGCATCGCTACGTATGAGAAAATCTCATCGTAGTCAACTCCTTGAACTTGTGAAAAACTCTTCACCACAAGTCGAGCCTCATAGACGGTGACATTACCGTCCACGTCCGTCTTCTTCTTAAATATCCATTTATCTCAATGGCTTGCCGATCATCGGGCAAGTCCACCAAAGTCCATGCTTTGTTCTGATACATGGATCCTATCTCGGATTTCATGGCTTCTAACCATTTGTCAAAATATGGGCCCACCATCGCTTCTCCATAGCTCGCAGGTTCATTGTTGTCTAGCAACATGACCTTCAAGACATGATTACTGTACTACTCTGAAGTAGTACGCATCCTTGAGGTACGGTAGTGACTTGATCCGAAACTTCATGATCACTATCATAAGCTTCTAATTCAATTGGTGTGGGTGCCACAGGAACAACTTCCTGTGCCCTGCTACACACTAGTTGAAGTGACGGTTCAATGACCTCATCAAGTCTCCACCATGCTCCCACTTAACTTTCCAAGACAAACTTTTCCTCAATAAAGGACCCGATTCAAGAAACAATCTGTATTGCTTTCGGATCTGAATTAGGAGGTATACCCAACTGTTTTGGGCGTCTTATGAAGATGCATTTTATCCGCTTTGGGTTCGAGCTTATCAACCTGAAACTTTTTCACATAAGCGTCGCTTCCCCAAACTTTTAAGGAACGACAGCTTAGGTTTCTCCAAACCATAGTTCATACAGTGTCGTCTCAACGGAGTTACGTGGTGCCCTATTTAAAGTGAGTGCGGTTGTCTCTAATGCCTAACCCATGAACGATAGTGGTAATTTGATAAGAGACATCATGGTACGCACCATATCCAATAGGGTGCAACTATGATGTTCGGACACACCATCACACTATGGTGTTCCAGGCGGTATTAATTGTGAAACAATTTCCACAATGTCTTAATTGCATGCCAAAGCTCGTAACTCAGATACTCCTCTCTATGATCATATCATAGACATTTTATCCTCTTGTGACGATGATCTACAACGTCACTCTGAAATTACTTGAACCATTCAATAATTCAGACTTGTGTTTCATCAAGTAAATATACTCAGTATCTACTCAAATCATCCGTGAAGTAAGAACATAACGATATCCACTGCGTGCCTTAGCACTCATTCGACTTCACACATCAAAATGTATTACTTTCAACAAGTTGCTTTCTTGTTCCATTTTACTGAAAACGAGGCTTTCAGTCATCTTGCCCATGTGGTATGATTTGCATGTCTCAAGTGATTCAAAATCAAGTGAGTCCAAACGGTCCATCTCATGGAGTTTCTTCATGCATATACACCAATAGACATGGTTCGCATGTCTCAAACTTTTCAAAAACGAGTGAGTCCAAAGATCCATCAACATGGAGCTTCTTCATGCGTTTTATACCAATATGACTTACATGGCAGTGCCACAAGTAGGTGGTACTATCATTACTATCTTATATCTTTTGGCATGAACATGTGTATCACTACAATCGAGATTCAATAAACCATTCATTTTAGGTGCAAGACCATTGAAGGTATTATTCAAATAAACAGAGCAACCATTATTCTCCTAAAATGAATAACCGTATTGCGATAGACATAATCCAATCATGTCTATGCTCAACGCAAACACCAAATAACAATTATCTAGGTTTAACACCAATCTCGATGGTAGAGGGAGCGTGCGATGCTTGATCACATCAACCTTGGAAATACTTCCAACACATATCGTCAGCTCACCTTTAGCTAGTCTCAGCTTATTCCGTAGCTTTTATTTCGAGTTACTAACACTTAGCAACCGAACCGGTACCTAATACCCTGGTGCTACTAGGAGTACTAGTAAAGTACACATTAACATAATGTATATCCAATATACTTTTATCGACCTTGCCAGCCTTCTCATCTACCAAGTATCTAGGGTAATTCCGCTCTAGTGACTGTTCCCTTTATCACAGAAGCACTTAGTCTCGGGTTTGGGTTCAACCTTGGGTTTATTCACTAGAGCAGCAGCTGATTTGCTGTTTCATGAAGTATCCCTTCTTGCCCTTGCCCTTCTTGAAACTAGTGGTTTCACTAACCATCAACAATTGATGCTCCTTCTTGATTTCTACTTTTGTGGTGTTAAACATCGCGAATGTCCAAGGATCATCATGTCTATCCCTGATATGTTATAGTTCATCACGAAGCTCTAGCAGCTTGGTGGCAATGACTTTAGAGAAACATCACTATCTCATCTGGAAGATCAACTCCCACTTGTTTCAAGTGATTGTTGTACTCAGACAATCTGAGCACAAGCTCAACGATTGAGCTTTTCTCCCTTAGTTTGCAGGCTAAGAAAATCGTCGGAGGTCTTATACCTCTTGACGTGGGCACGAGCTTGAAATCCCAATTTCAGCCCTCGAACATCTCATATGTTCCGCGACGTTTCGAAATCATCTTTGGTGCCTCAACTCTAAACCGTTTAACTGAACTATCACGTAGTTATCAAAAACGTGTATGTCAGATGTTCGCAACATCCACAGACGACGTTCGAGGTTCAGCACACTGAGCGGTGCATTAAGGACATAAGCTTTCTACGAAGCAACGAGGACAATCCTGAGTTTACGGACCTAGTCCGCATAATCGCTACTATCAACTTTCAACTAAATTTCTCTAGGAACATATCTAAACAGTAGAACTAAAGCGCGATCTTACGACATAATTTGCGAAGACATTTTGACTATGTTCAGGATAATTGAGTTCATCTTATGAACTCCCACTCAGATAGACATCCCTCTAGTCATCTAAGTGATTACATGATCCGAGTCAACTAGGCCGTGTCCGATCATCACGTGAGACGGACTAGTCAACGTCGGTGAACATCTTCATGTTGATCGTATCTTCTATACGACTCATGCTCGACCTTTCGGTCTTTCGTGTTTCGAGGCCATGTCTGTACATGCTAGGCTCGTCAAGTCAACCTAAGTGTATTACGTGTGTAAATCTGGCTTACACCCGTCGTATTCGAACGTTAGAATCTATCACACCCGATCATCACGTGGTGCTTCAAAACAACGAACCTTCGCAACGGTGCACAGTTAGTGGGAACACTTTTCTTGAAATTATTTCGAGGGATCATCTTATTTAAGCTACCGTCGTTCTAAGCAAATAAGATGTAAAACATGATAACCATCACATGCAATCAAATAGTGACATGATATGGCCAATATCATATTGCTCCTTTGATCTCCATCTTCGGGGCGCCATGATCATCTTCGTCACCGGCATGACACCATGATCTCCATCATCATGATCTCCACCATCGTGTCTTCATGAAGTTGTCACGCCAACGACTACTTCTACTTCTATGGCTAACGCATTTAGCAATAAAGTAAAGTAATTTACATGGCGTTCTTCAATGACTCACAGGTCATACAAAAATAAAGACAACTCCTATGGCTCCTGCCGGTTGTCATACTCATCGAGATGCAAGTCGTGATTCCTATTACAAGAACACGATCATCTCATACATCACATATATCATTCATCACATCCTTTGGCCATATCACATCACAAAACACTTGCTGCAAAAACAAGTTAGACGTCCTCTAATTGTTGTTGCAAGTTTTTACGTGGCTTCTATAGGTGTTCTAGCAAGAACGTTTCTTACCTACATAAAACCTGAAGGAAATATGCCCTAGAGGCAATAATAAAGTTATTATTTATTTCCTTATTTCATGATAAATGTTTATTATTCATGCTAGAATTGTATTAACCGGAAACATAATACATGTGTGAATACATAGATAAACATAGTGTCACTAGTATGCCTCTACTTGACTAGCTTGTTGATCAAAGATGGTTATGTTTCCTAACCATAGACATGTGTTGTCATTTGATTAACGGGATCACATCATTAGGAGAATGATGTGATTGACATGACCCATTCCGTTAGCCTAGCACTTGATCGTTTAGTATGTTGCTATTGCTTTCTTCATGACTTATACATGTTCCTGTAACTATGAGATTATGCAACTCCCGTTTATCGGAGGAACACTTTGGGTGCTACCAAACGTCACAACGTAACTGGGTGATTATAAAGGAGTACTACAGGTGTCTCCAAAGGTACATGTTGGGTTGGCGTATTTCGAGATTAGGTTTTGTCACTCCGATTGTCGGAGAGGTATCTCTGGGCCCTCTCGGTAATGCACATCACTATAAGCCTTGCAAGCAATGTAGCTAATGAGTTAGTTTCGGAATGATGCATTACGTAACGAGTAAAGAGACTTGCCAGTAACGAGATTGAACTAGGTATTGGATACCGACGATCGAATCTCGGGCAAGTAACATACCGATGACAAAGGGAACAACGTATGTTGTTATGCGGTTTGACCAATAAAGATCTTTGTAGAATATGTGGGAGCCAATATGGGCATCCAGGTCCCGCTATTGGTTATTGACCGGAAACGTGTTTCGGTCATGTCTACATAGTTCTCGAACCCGTAGGGTCCGCACGCTTAAGGTTTCGATGACAGTTTTATTATGAGTTTATGAGTTTTGATGTACCGAAGGAGTTAGGAGTCCCGGATGAGATCGGGGACATGACGAGGAGTCTCAAAATGGTCGAGACATAAAGATCGATATATTGGATGACTATATTCGGAGTTTGGAAAGGTTCCGAGTGATTTGGGTATTTTTTGGAGTACCGGAGAGTTACGGGAATTCGTATTGGGCCTCAATAGGCCATACGGGAAAGGAGAGAAAGGGCCAAAAGGGTGGCCGCACCCCTCCCCTCGGACTAGGGAGGGGGGGCGCCCCCTTCCTTCCTTCTCCTTCTCTCTTCCCTTTCCTTCTCTCCTACTCCTACTACATGGAAGGGTTCCTAGTTCTACTAGGAAAGGGGGAATCCTACTCCCGGCGGGAGTAGGACTCCCCTAGGGCGCGCCATAGAGAGGGCCGGCCCTCCCCCTCCTCCACTCCTTTATATACGGGGGCAGGGGCACCCCATAGACACACAAGTTGATCTACGGACCGTTCCTTAGCCGTGTGCGGTGCCCCCCTCCACCATATTCCACCTCGGTCATATCGTCGTGGAGTTAGGGGAAGCCCTGCGCCTGTAGAACATCATCATCGTCACCACGCCGTCGTGCTGACAGAACTCATCCCCGACACTTTGCTGGATCGGAGTCCGGGGATCGTCATCGAGCTGAACGTGTGCTGAACTCGGAGGTGCCGTACGTTCGGTGCTTGGATCGGTCGGATCGTGAAGATGTACGACTACATCAACCGCGTTGTCATAACGCTTCCGCTTACGGTCTACGAGGGTACGTGGACAATACTCTCCCCTCTCGTTGCTATGCCATCACCATGATCTTGCGTGTGCGTAGGAATTTTTTTGAAATTACTACGTTCCCCAACAAAACCACAACGTGATATGCCAATTTCTATTTACCCTTCATAAGGACCCTTTTCATCGAATCCGCTCCAACTAAAGTGGGAGAGACAGACACCCGCTAGCCACCTTATGCAACTAGTGCATGTCAGTCGGTGGAACCTGTCTCACGTAATTGTACGTGTAAGGTCGGTTCGGGCTGCTTCATCCCACAATACCGTCGAAACAAGATTGGACTAGTAAGGGTAAGCATATTGAACAAAAATCAACACCCACAACAACTTGTGTTCTACTCGTGCATAGAAACTACGCATAGACCTAGCTCATGATGCCACTGTTGGGGAACGTAGCAGAAATTCAAAATTTTCTACGCATCACCAAGATCAATCTATGGAGATACTAGCAACGAGAGAGAGGGGAGTGCATCTTCATACCCTTGAAGATCGCTAAGCAGAAGCGTTAGCAAGAACGTGGTTGATGGAGTTGTACTCGCAGTGATTCAAATCGCGGAAGATCCGATCTAGCGCCGAACGGACGGCGCCTCCGCGTTCAACACACGTACCTATGCCCTTCTTCTTTGCCATTCCTTTCCCCTTCCTGTCCATCTTCACTTTTTGGCAGCCGGAAACTGGCCCTCACACAGTCACGCGTGCTCCGGCTGGCGCCGGCGCCGGGAACGGCACGCCCTCCTGCTGATCGTCGACCTCGCGCAAGCTCGTGGCCACCAGGAAGTGGCCCCCGCCCCCACGCGCGCTAGGATCTCCTACTGGCCGCCGCGGCGCCGACCCCTCGCTCGGTGCTGCTGGCCGTTGATCCCCTCACGGCCTCGCTCCTGCTTGCTGCCGCCCAGGCGCGCCGCTAGGGTTGTCTTTTCTCTCGTGGACGACTAGATCGAGCCAGGGCGTGGAGGCTTGGACGACTGGATCGATCGATTGAGCGGGGCTGTACGTGCGCCTGTGGGCTGGTGAGGTTGGTTAGGCCGGCCCAATAAGGTGTCCATGTTATATCACAGCCCAACAAAACGTTTGACGGTTATTATTAGCGACCAGATGAATCCATCGATGTATATACGTATGTTGGGGAACATAGCAGAAATTCAAAATTTTCTACGCATCACCAAAATCAATCTATGGAGATACTAGCAACGAGAGAGAGGGGGGTGCATCTTCATACCCTTGAAGATCGCTAAGCGGAAGCGTTACAAGAACGTGGTTGATGGAGTCGTACTCGCGACGATTCAAATTGCGGAAGATCCGATCTAGCGCCGAACGGACGGCGCCTCCGCGTTCAACACACGTACAGCCCGGGGACGTATCCTCCTTCTTGATCTAGAAAGGGGAGAGGAGAAGTTGAGGGAGAGCTCCGGCAGCACGACGTCGTGGTGGTGGAGCTTGCAGTTCTCCGGCAGAGCTTTGCCAAGCACTACGGAGGAGGAGGAGGAGGTGTTGGGGATGGAGAGGGTTGCGCCAGGGGCAAGGGTGAAGCTCCCATGCGCCTCCCCACTATATATAGGGGTGGAGGGGGCTGGTTTCTTGCCCTCCAATTCCATTGGGGTGTGGGCAAAGATGGGAGGAAAGAAATCCCATCATTTCCTTCCTCACCGATTGTTATCCCCCTTTTTTAGGGATCTTGATCTTATCCCTTCGGGATATGATCTTATTTCTTTTAAGGGGGGATCTTGGTGCGCCTTGACCAGGGGTGTGGGGACTTGCCCCCACTATCCACGTTCATGTGGGTCCCCCCATGCAGGTGGGCCCCACTCCGGAACCTTCTAGAACCTTCCCGGTACAATACCGAAAAATCCCGAACATTTTCCGGTGGCCAAAATAGGACTTCCCATATATAAATCTTTACCTCCGGACCATTCCGGAACTCCTCGTGACGTCCGGGATCTCATTCGGGACTCCGTACAACATTCGGTAACTGCACACTAATTCCCATAACAACTCTAGCGTCACCGAACCTTAAGTGTGTAGACCCTACGGGTTTGGGAATCATGCAGACATGACTGAGATAGCTCTCTGGCCAATAACCAACAGCGGGATCTGGATACCCATGTTGGCTCCCACATGTTCCAAGATGATCTCATCGGATGAACCACGATGTCGAGGATTCAATCAATCCCGTATTCAATTCCCTTTGTCTAGCGGTATTGTACTTGCCCGAGATTCGATCGTCGGTATCCCGATACCTTGTTCAATCTTGTTACCGGCAAGTCTCTTTACTCGTTCCGTAACACATCATCCCGTGATCAACCCCTTGGTCACATTGTGCACATTATGATGATGTCCTACCGAGTGGGCCCAAAGATACCTCTCCGTCACACGGAGTGATAAATCCCAGTCTCGATTCGTGCCAACCCAACAAACACTTTCGGAGATACCCGTAGTGCACCTTTATAGCCACCCAGTTACGTTGTGACGTTTGGTACACCCAAAGCATTCCTACGGTATCCGGGAGTTGCACAATCTCATGGTCTAAGGAAATGATACTTGACATTAGAAAAGCTTTAGCATACGAACTACACGATCTTTGTGCTAGGCTTAGGATTGGGTCTTGTCCATCACATCATTCTCCTAATGATGTGACCCGTTATCAACGACATCCAATGTCCATGGTCAGGAAACCGTAACCATTTATTGATCAACGAGCTAGTCAACTAGAGGCTTACTAGGGACATAGTGTTGTCTATGTATCCACACATGTATCTGAGTTTCCTATCAATACAATTATAGCATGGATAATAAATGATTATTATGAACAAGGAAACATAGTAATAATAACTAATTTATTATTGCCTCTAGGGCATATTTCCAACAACGTATACCTAGTAAAAAATTCCAAAAAATCAAGGTAGGGCGAGCGCCCCACCTCGCCCTACCGTGACCTCCGCCTGTGGAGTGAGCAGAAGTTGTATTCCAAGAACTTCAGGTCTTCAGTACATCACTCACCTGTCTAGTGTTCTTCCGTCAAAGCTTGAAAGTTGGAGCCATACGGCCGGAAGTCTGTGAATCTTCCCTAGACAAAGAAGCGCGCGTAGGTTTTGAATGGACGGCATTAAAATGGGCCGCGTGGGCTTACGCGTGCGCAGAGGGGCCCAAACGGCTCGGCACATACGGCTCCTCCCCTGTTCGGCCTTATAGCTGGCCAAATGGGCCGCTTTTTTCGGGCCGGCCCGTGAGCACGCGCGGCACGGCCCGCCTTGGGCCAGGCACGACACGGTCTAAACGGGCCGGGCCCGGCACGCGGCACGCCCTGGGCCGTGCCTGGGCCTGGAGGCTGGGCACGCGGGCCGGCACGGCACGGCCCGATTACGTTTTATTTTTTTTTATACATCTATATATGGCCCAATATATAAAAATAGGCTAAAAACGCTCAGTGCGGCAAATAATAGGCTGAAAATATGCGGCCCACCGTGCTAAGCGGGCCAACGTGCCGGCCCGTTTACTAACTGGGCTGTGCCTGGGCCTGGGGGCGCAGCACGCGGGCCGGCACGGCACAGCCCGTATAGTAATCGTGCCCTGGCGGGTCGTGCCGGGCCAGGCACGATTACGATGGGCCGGGCCGGCCCGTTTGGCCAGGTATGTTCGGCCTTACCCCTCAAAAAAAAAAACCCCTTCAAAAAAAAGGAAAAAGAAAGACGCATAACTGTACGGGGCTTCCTCCTCCTCGCCGATTTTTCTTCGAAGCGGGGGCCGGCAGCGACGGCGACGGCGATGGCGATGATCCGGACGCGGCGCGCCCCCGGCTCTCCGGCAGGGCTACGAATTGCTCGGCGGTGCGGAGTCCCAGCTTTGAACCCCTTCTAATTCGACAGGTGCACTCGCCCTCTCGCCTCCGGTTAATGATCCCCTTTTTTGTCTCCGATTGATCTCCGGCCTGAGGCTGAGTGCTGCCGGAGATCCGGGCTCTGACGACCCTGGAAGTCGCCTGGCGCTAACACTTCTCAAATCGGGCTATGCATTGGAGACTGTTCAGTTCGTTAGTTGGTGGTTCTATGAGATGGGTACTCTGTAGTGTTCAGTTAATGGCCAATTTCTGATCTAGGAAGCAGAAATTTTCTGGTTTCGAGTAAACCACAAATTTTAGCATGCTATACTAAATGGTGCCTTCTTAGTTTAAAATCGTTTATGGTAAGACCCCTCGCATGTCGCATCCATGATTAAGACCTTGCTTGGTTGTAGTGGAAGTGTGGAACTAATCCACCTAGGGATTAGGTTGATCCCTTCTTGTCATCCAATCCCTGCATACTGATCCCCTCTCTGTAGATCTCGTTTAGTTCTCCTAAACCCAGGAGCAGCAATGGAGATGAGCAACCGCAGCGCCTTGGCAACTCAAGGGGAAGAGAGGGAGCAGCCTCGCCATGCGTGGATCCGTTCCACGGATTAGAGGCGATTCTTTTGCGCCCCGTGGATTGGAGGAGATCGACGTGGTTTGGGCCGGGAATTTCCCCACCATGGCCCAAACCAAGCACGTCAACTGGGATCCATGGGGAACAGTTCCCCATCGGAATGAACCACGTGGATCGGGCTGCGATCCCGGACGATCCATGTGGATTGCATGCTAACCAAACAAGGTCTAAAGTGGATGGTTCTTGGTCTTTTAGAAGATCAGTGCCAGTTAATGAGTGTTTAGGATCTGGACTGAAGTCGTTGCCTCGTGAGTAATCAATCACCACACCATTTACTAGTGCAAAACAACACCCGTTATAACGCCTAAAATTTAAAATACTATACTATGAGTTGGTGTTGAAGCCTCACACCGTGAGCACAACTACCATGGCATTTCATATTTAATCACAAATCAGATTCATCATCTTTCATATGTCCAACAGCCATTATTTAAGTTGCGCTCATCGTGGCATACCACTATGGTGAGCAAATGGGAAGTCCCAGTATACACCAGTAGTACAATATCTTTTAAATAAATGTTCAGGTGACACTGATGATGGCCCATAACTACTCATGGCCCATCAATTCTTTTGCTCTAGCCACAAGCACGGATAGAGTTATGCTGTGCTCCATGATTCCTGCATCACCCAAGAAGAACCTGTAGGTTTCAGCCCTTGAAGGTGTACGCTCTACCCTTACCAGTGCTTCCATCATCTGGCATTCGTTGAAACAGTTAACGTAGACTGGATTGTGTTCCATCATGTATATGGCATGTTGCACGACGACCCTCCTGATTCCTAGACAATGAGCACCGGGTACCATATTTGAGTTAAGTGCACTGACGAGCCTCTTTATAAACATTTCCTTAATCCGATTATGCTCTAGCCCTCGCACAAATTCTTCTGGAATGACATTACATATTTGTGAACTAAGGCCAACAAGGACCTCTAGTTCTTTCCCTTCTGCATCCATTATTCCTTCCAGCACCTGTAGTGGAAATAGGCAATAAACCATGATTAAACTTCAGTAATTATGACCTTTTTGGTTAAGTGGTAATTCATGATGCTGCCATCTATTTATTAATTGTGTTTTGTACAGCCGGAGATATTCTTTTAAGTCGCAGTGTCAAAATTAGTCAACTGCACGACATAAACTTTAAAAAGCTATGAACACCAGAGGAGGCATGCAAATGCATGTGCATGCAGAAAAAAGAAGTCCAGAATTTAAAGAAAAAAAGGTGTATGCTAATCTTCCACGCGTAGGAACATATGTTAACATTAAGTTACAATATTAACCTCTTATATCGCACTTATAGCTTAAACTGGCACGGCTCACCACTTGCAAAATGCAGGAGACTTCGTTCAGGTCCGAGTTGCCAAGCTGCGGTCGAGCATGCACACACATACTCCGCAACAGGCTTGATGCAATGTACCTGTACTTGTCACTGCGGATCATAACAGCGAGTTCCTTGATGAACACATACCCTGGTTCTGCTAACATAAGCAAACAGTTATTGGCACTCTCCATTGCCAGTAGTGCTAGTGCTTGCCCAGCGATCATTCGTAGCAACTGATCTGTATCTGTACTTGAGGGTGCACTTCGGCTGAGAAATGCATCCATCAACCTGCTAATGATCATTGGGATGTGCCCGATCTCCTTCACATTTCCCCCCATAGCAAGGTTTCTAATGAGTTGCGCTGTGAGCTCCCTAAGTTCTTGGCTGCTCCCATTGTTATCCAATATTTCTGCAAGGTTGCTCAAAAGGAAGGGATGTTCTGTAATCATCTGACACATAGTTACACCAAATTTCCCTTTAGTACTTGCAAGTCTTGTCAGCAGCTTCAGTGATGAACATTTCAACAACATCTGGTGTGTCTCATTGATATTTGTCAAGTCGGTTCTTTTGCTTGTGAACTCTACAATCTTAGAGATGATGCCAGTTGATCTGCTGATTTCTATACAGTTCTCTATATCAAAGCTAGCAAGCTTGTCAAGAATTAACATGCCTTGTACAGGGAGGAGATCCTGGTCGGTCGATGGCTCCTCCTCTGGAACAGACCAGTGTTTTGTAATCCATCTCCAGCATCTTGGTATATGGGTGTTTTGTTCATCCATGTTAATTATCTCTCTCGAAATCAAACAGTATAGTGCCATCTGTTTCAACCATTTAAGTTTTGGGGAGGTCTGTTTGTTCCTGCCAACTTGCTGAATCAGGTTATCTTGTTTTGCCTCAGGGCTACCAATGTCCAAAAGAGGATCCTTTATATTTTGTCCGTGAACAATGTCCAAAAGTGAGGCTATGAACTGCATTGCCCCAGGGATAGAGACAACTCGGAGGTTATCAGCGAGCTCGACCATGACATTCGTGGCAAATGATCTAATATCTTTATCCTGTTCACTTGTCCAGCCCAACATGTCTATCAAGCAGGTCACAGTCTTCGTGTAAGTTGTGAGCTCCAATATAGCATTACTCTTTAGTGACTCCTTTTTCAGAAAACTGTGCAATATCTTAAGCCCATAGAGTTGCATCTTGCGTGAGTCTGACTTTAAAGAATCCATAGCAAATATGACGAGGCTGGTCTTCTCTTGGGCAAGCATAGCACGTTCCATGCATCTGTTGAAGGCATATGTGTAGTACAAATTGACATATTCCACTCCTGGGAGACCTCTAAATCCGGCGCGGCGGATCAGGGATCTTCGTAGGATGAATGAAAAGATCTCAAGGATGCTGGCAACAATATAAAGTATTCCTTGACCAAGCACCATCACATAAAATATTTGGAGAGACGGCACAAGGTTTTTCTTGTCCTCGCGTTTATCATCACCATAGTAGTCATGTGTTATAGATTGAAGCCCCCCCGCTGCTAGCCCAATGCGTAAGACTGCTGCTGGAATCTGGAGGTTGCCAAATGACGTCATCAATAGAGCCATTGCGTCTAATATGATAATAATAAGTTTAGAACTTGCTGGAAAACTGATCACCGACATCACTGTCGCAACAAACATGCACAAGTTCGGAATAACTCGATGACAAAATGCTATTTTGCTGCCAAGAGCCCAGTCTCCTAGCTTGATGGTACTTGGGAACCGCAGCCTGCTGATTGTGAGTAGGAGCACTACCACAAGTAGTACCAGGTATACTGTGCAGTTGGCAATTGAGCTGAGTCTTTGAATGTTGAAATCTTTATCGACCCTATATAGTAGAGAGGGAAAAAGTAGCATGGTTGTAACCATTGGACCCCATAATGATATGGTGGGGCATAGCAGATCGCAAATGTGTTGAATTGCAGTTTCTGGACATAGAATTGCGCCAATCCCAAGTATTACCATTGACAAATTCAGTATGTATATTGCTTCATGTTTGGCCCATATAAGAAGACCAATTGATATCACAACATTGAAGAAGGATATGGGCAAGATCAGCCCATTCCAGCTAAGAGACCTGAAAGCACCTCTTGTGCGGAAGAACAATTGGTAATCCACCCTGTTGTTGTGGCTGAACATCCTGAAGTACATACACATATGGTATTGTTAGACAAAAAGGTAACATACAATCAACAAAGTGAAGGCACATGCTTGTATCTTAATCAGAGTGACAATTGTGAATTTTGGGACCCTGGAAAACTTATTCTGACAAGATTTTGAAACAGCTCATGATTGTAAAGTTATACTTTAAACTCAATCGATCTGTACCGAAAGTTGTCAACTTTTTTAAAGGGTGTA
This sequence comes from Triticum timopheevii, assembly GCA_963921465.1. Lineage (NCBI taxonomy): Eukaryota > Viridiplantae > Streptophyta > Magnoliopsida > Poales > Poaceae > Triticum > Triticum timopheevii. The sequence goes on from OY997264.1 coordinate 109,318,245, forward strand.
TTGAACCAAACCTGAGCAGGATAGGCTTCTTTTGTACTTCTTCCATCCTCATTTAGGCCCCTCTCGTATTTTGGGTCAAATTTTGACCATAAAGTTAATTAGCAAAACATTAGATTATAGTATGCCACAAAATTTATATTATTATATCCCTATGCGAAAGAAGTTAACAATAATACTGTCTTTACATCAAACAGAAAAATGGCACACAAATCTCCATGTAAAATCAAATGGCTTAGGAGTTTGTTTGTTTTTTCGGGTGAGGAGTTTGTTTGTTTTGAAAGAAAGTCGTGCGGGCGCTCTTTAAATGGCACAGGAGGCAGTTAATTCTCATCTAGATGAAATTGAGTAAATCAGTTCTTTTTATTCAACATCTTTTATGAGTCCAGCAATTATTTTGCTTCACTTGCTAAAATTTGTTAACCGATACTGCTACAATGTAATTCGCCGAAAGGAAAATAAAGCAAGAGTTTATTTTGCGACATGTAGTAGTTTCGTGCGTACCTCAAGGCTTCTAGGAAAATTATGACCGTTGAGACCAAGGAATCACTGTCGAGGTCGCTGGAGTAGCCGCCGAGCAGGACGACGGTGCCCCAGGTGAAGGCCAGCGTGCCCAAGGCATTGCCGAGCCTCTCGATCAGCACAACGAAGAGAATGAAGCGATTTAGCCCCATCTCTGGCGCCGCGGCGGCGGCCTTGCTGGCGGGGGGATCCGCCCCCGCCGGCATCTGTATGCGGTGCTCGTCGACGTTCGGCATTACAGCAGCAGCAGCAGCAGCAATCAACACCACCACACACGCACGGGTGACGGGTCGTCGACTCACTCCAGTGAGCACAATGTACAGCTGCTTGGTGCCTTTGTGGTGGTGAGCGCATTGTTCTCGGGATTCTCTCCTAAAGCACTACTATATCCGCAGACATCCTGTTTCTCCAGTTAACCGAATGCTATCTGGAAGAAACAAAAGATAAACCAAGGCCAGCCCGCCGCAAAGCTAGCGTTTTCATCGTCCAGACTAGCGAGAGCATAGCTGCGCAGGTCGCTGTCCAAGTGTCGAGTGTTGTGTTCAGCCAGAACATTCGACCTGCACGCACGTAAACAAACGGCAGATCGAGCCTGCATGAGACAAGAAAACTCGAGGAAATCTCGATTGAGACCATGCGCGGACGTAACAAGCACAGCCTGAGCCTAGTCGAGGGACGACGGTCGTCATGCAACTAGTATTGTAGAAAGCGACCTAGTCCACGTCCCAGAGAATTCACACGAGACACGACCGTCGTGTGGAGTCTCCTACGAAATGCTGCTCGTAGTGGGTGGTATCATAAGTTAGTATCACTAGATGACCCGTTGCGCCCATGGCGCAAAGGCCGAATGTAAGCCAATTGATGTAAGAGTGTGCATTAACATATTGTTGTTCAAAAAGAATAGCTCATATACTATATGTAGTAAGTACATAAGATTGGAAATGATACACCAAGTCATGCAGGAAAGGACCCTTGTGATCTTTTTAGATTGGAAAAATAATCATGCAGAGGCCTCTGGATATGTACTTGAAGGAGCATATATTTCCTTTATCATGGTTGTTTCAAAAGCATGCGATAGAGCAGTCTAAGTAGCGGATAATCGATAGCTAAATGCACAACACTGTCTTAGGGGATTACATAAGATTGAAAAGGAGGATAAACATAGATGTCTTTGTAGGCATTTATACTAATACTATGTTATATAGCAAGGGGCTCCTGCAGCTTGCTTATATTGACTAGACAATCAGGCGCAATCCATTGGAAGTGCATTTGAAGCCGAAAGCATATGCTTGCCCTTCGTTCATGTGGGTCCGACGGAAGAAGTCGCTCCAGCCTTTAGTGATGGTGGCCCTTTTGTCAACTCCCTTGATAAAGCGGGCCGTGACAGTGGTTGTTCCGTCTCCAGTTGTGATTGGAAGTTCACCGTGGTCAGCATCCATGTGTGGGAAAAGGGAACCCGTAGAAAAATGGACATTAAAGTACTGAAAACAGTAGTAAAGGTTAGTCACTATATCATTTTATACCATGCTATTATATGAAACAGAACAGAATAATTGCGAAGAATTACCATTCTTTTGCCTTGTGTTGCAAATGTTTCTGTCATGTGGCACACATAGTAGTTATTAGGCGTGGTGGTGCTACAGATGATCTTTCACAGTGCACGAACATTATGGTTGTAGAGCCTAACTGTGTTGCCCCACACAACGTGGCGACTAAACTCATCTAAGTAGTGCTTGCAAGGCTCACCTATGTTAAATTGCACAAAATTATACTTTTCAGTAGCTCTTGCGAGAGCTGATGGAATGGGAAGAGTAATGTAGTTCTTACCACGGAGAATGGACTTTCCAGGCTTTAGATGGATTTTCTTGCCTTTGAACTTTTGGATTGAGTTTGCTTTGTGTGGGCGATGAATATACTCATATCGCTTATTGTGCTTCTGACATAGTGGTTCGCCTGTGTTGAATAGGTAAGGAGATCATTGTAAAAGGTTGCAACAGCAGATAGAGGATAACATAAACAAACAGAGGGGCTAATTAGCTTGTGTGTATTAGTGAAAGGCAGAAAATGGTATCCATCGTATATGGTAAGCTGGAAGTAGTAAGCAGTGCTTGCACATTTAACAACAAATAAATTAGAGCATTAATGAATAGCAAACAGAAGATCTATTGGACCCTGAAAGAAGTTTATTTTATTACATACTTGATCAACTTGCATGTGTAAGTGATACAAAAAACTTTTCAAACAGCATGCATCGGCGAAGAAGAAGAAACATTCTTTGCAATTTATAAACAATTATAAATACGTTTTTCAGAATTACCATGGGTAATTTGGCCACCGCTGGTATCATTGGCTGTGTCTACCTCCTCTTGTTTAACAGCAGCCATCTGGAAAGAAGTAATAGAATAATTAAGCTGATATATTAGACCGTGGTATTAGTTGTGATGATTAACAGTGATGCACACAGACTTAACAGGCCATTAGTAGTAAAAGGCGGTCATTATATTTAATAAATAATCCTAGCCCTCAAAAATCTGATTTCTTTATGTGGGAGGGGAAGCATATCGCTCAATGCCAGTGGGTGAAATCGACGGCATCCCATCGAACCCAGTAGAGGGCAAATCTCTCTCGCCTCATTTTCAAAGTCTGGCGGATGAAGATCTCATGGCTCTTGGCCATGTGAGTGCTCTTCATTGACTTGAAGATTGGCCAGTTCTTAAAGACGATCTTGAGCGAAACAATAAACTGTATGGGAATAATCAGGATGGGATAGTGCTTGTGAGCATCATATTAAGAACCAGAGACATGGCAAAAATTATGGTGATTTCATATGTTAATAAACCGGAAAAAGTAGCAAGATGAGTCTGAAAAAAAAAATCTCTTGACAGTGCTCTCTGGCAAGCCTTGCAGAGATCGAGAAAACTCAGTCACAGTCTCTATAACAACATCTCCTGTAGGCTGGGCGTAACATACAGATTTTTGGAGCTACAGTGTCTTCCAGCATAGCATCTAAAAATAGTGCTTGATGGAAGATGTACAGAATCTATTTGGAAATTTTGAGATGATATTTTAAGTGTTAGGTTATCTCTCATAAAAATAACTATATAAGTATTAGATAAATTGATTTGCCTCTTTATCGATTCTGTAAGAGAAATCTTGGCTAGTATGTACGAATCTAATGCAGTTGTTGGATCCTACCTTGTAAATCTGGCAGTTGGAACGCGTATGCAGAAGGGAAGAGGTGGCTTGTTCGTTGGTGAGTCCTTGAGCCAGGTGTGCCGCGAGCGAATACGTCGGTAGCACGCCGTGACGACGGACAGCGGCGCTACTTCGGAGCGGCTTCTTGGCCATGGCTCCAGCAGCCAATCGATGCCAGGTCGGTCGCTGTCGATGCGGATGGGGGAGGTGGTCTGGCGGTGGATCTGGATAAGGAATCTGGAGCGGCTGAGTTTAATGGGAGCTGCGGTCTCCTTCTAAAAAGGGCCAGGCGAAGATTTCTATGGGCTCGTGATGGGCCGTGAAATTTTTTGAAAACCAATGTATTAAGCAGGCTGGTCTATTTTACAGAAACTTGTTTAGTTGATGGAGAGCGTTTTTTGCGGCTACAAAAGCCAGAACCACATTATTATTATTATTTTTGCGGGGCAGAACCACATTATTATGTTTTTTAATGAAAAAAAATTATTTCTGTGCAGGCGTTGCACAGAGATTTAGTAGTACACATTTTTTCTGTTGGCATAAAAAATGTATAGCATAGTCAAGGAGCTATATGATTGGTTGTCTATGGTAGACAGAAGGGCGACAAAATGTTTTGCGAAGGAAAATAAGAATGTCATTTTTATGAAGGCTAATCTCGATGGAGAAAACAGGGGCATCTGAAAATTGTTTTTTCCTTTTTTACTAATAGGGCTGCATATTTTGTAAGCATCTATAAATTCCAATGGATTACTTTTGGCTTGTTGCACGGCATAGGGAGTATATCGAACAGGTGTGTATGATTGATATTAGAGTCATGGTGGCTTGTGTTACAATAAGCAAGCAGGGAAAAAGAATGAATTAGAAATAACAAGCCTCGGTAAAAGTTGTTGTTTTGTAGATCAGAAACAAAGGCGCCAATGATTTAAGTGTTGCATCCCTATTGGTAAAAAAGGAAAAGTGCAGAGCTTACGCATTTTGCATAGCATCATCTTCAAACAAATTTAACCTACAGAGAATAACTTTTTTTGATCGATAGGTAAGAGTAGTGCTAAAATGTTCATGGGAAATCCTCTTTTGAGTTGTACAAATGGTGAGACATTATTAAAGACACAAAGAATAGCATTAAGTATACAAGCGTGACAAATGGCACCAAACACTTGAGGTTTTCAGTATCTGCTGAAATTGGGGTATTGGAGGAAAAACCCAGTTCTCACATAATTTTCAATTGCAGACAAAGAAACCTTGACTGGACAAAATAAGCGCTAAGATTCTAGCTCAAAGATAGGAGTACTGGAACTTACCTTACGGAAATTGCTTCAGATATTTAGCTCAGATTGGCTACTGATTATGCTGGAAAATATCCAAAAGGAAGAAATAACTCTGGGCTTCTTCTTTTGTGATGCTAAACAGCAGCATATGAGGAATGATATGACAATGGAACCATGGTGACCTGCACAAATTATTAACATACATACTAAGGCATTAGTTCAAGTAAATTAGTCATATTAAATCAGTACAGTACTGCATGGTTATACAAGAAAAACTGGTTTCCTCTGGAGTCCCATTGCAATACAGTACTGACTATTAGTTATACCATGCAAGTATAAGAAATTAGTACAATGTTGCATGATGATACAAGAAAATTAGTCCTACAAAGAACCTGAAGCTAATTCTTTTAGTGTTCAGACTTGATTACCTCAAATTTGTTAACATCCTAATGGCCAGAAATGCTTTCTGCAAATACAATATATGCGGAACTTGGTTCCCTTCAGAGTACACATGCGTGCAAGCTTAGATGCTTGAATTTGCTGGGAATTGCCTAGTGATTCTGGCACAATTACAACCTGTAGAAACAAGTAATGAGAAGAGCCAGATAAGAAAATCACAAGCGACAGCCGTGTTGTAATTGTTTAGCTATCAAAAGGTTCGCCGCTGGAGATGCACGGTTAATTCCACATGGAGAAAAACCCGGAAAAATAGTACTCCACCAGTGACATCAAGGCCGCGGAGTCGAGCAGTGTTAGCAGTGTCGCGGAGGGGGTGGAGAAGAGGCGCTCTTTGCAGGCCGACGAACACCTGGTCACTTGAATCTGAAGTAAGATAACTATTTTGTATGGTTAATGAAAAAGAAATGTACCAAGAATCAAAGGATGTACTTCATGAATCAAGCTTTTGACTCAGAAAATAAAATCATACAATTATGTGCTAACATTCAGTTCTGCAAAATTAACATATACCGAGACTTGTTCAAGCTCCTAAACAAATAGCTATATTATAGATGGTGTCCAAATTCAACAAAAGGCGTGTTCAGACATGCCTACTATCAAGACCTAGCCACTTGAATCTAAAGCAACCTGACAGTTTTGATTATAGATCTTGAATATTGATTTACAACATGTTAACATGTAAAGTGAATATAATTATAGATCTTGATCTTATAGAACCAAAACCAACAAAGAACATTTCATAGTTATCAGATCAAATTGTTCCTCGGTGAGTATAGACTCACTTACACTGACATAGAATGTCAATTTATATTGTGGAGTCCACTCATCATAAGTTTACCTTGTCTGGATGTGCAAACATTGATTTTTGTTTTAGAGTCCGGTGGATAACAATGCAGGGATATAGAACAAGATTTACTCTCAGAATACAACAAATGGAAGCGACATGGTTAGAACCTAGAACTCCGTTCTTCGGAACCTGCAAATGAAAATTCAGTTGGAAACTGCAGTAGTTCAATGAAAACTATGGACGCCCTTACCCTCTGATTAATTATGCAATGCAGCCTCCATTGGGTACACTCAATTATTATAATAACCATTACCCTCCCGCAGATCATGATCAGGCACTCGCTGCTTCAGAAAACAAGAGCATATTTAGTAAGGCATATGAAATCAATGCTATAGAATCGGCAAATGACAGCTTAGTTGGAAACTATGGTACCACGATCAAAATTATGGATGCCCTTACCCTGCTGCGACTAAGACACACTCAGTTGTCAAAATCAATCACCCTCCAGCATATCATGATTAGGTACAAAAGCATATTTTCTCAAGAAACGACATATCGACATAATTATAAGAAAGAGGAATCAACAGAGTAGCAGTAAGGTGCCAACCTCGCCAAATTTAGTCACTGTATTAGCTTGAATATGAATTCCAACTGGCACCATATCATTGACCTCGCAGGAAGCAACATAAATGCACTGAACAGTTGCAAATTCAGAGTTAAGAGTGTTTTCATGACGGAAAATATGGTTGTGACTGAAGATGGTAAAAAATGGTAAACTAATCTATCTTCGCCTTCCAGTTTGTAGGAACTAAGATCATACACAAACCTGTATACAGTACCAATGTAACTTGTCAAGGGGTAAAAATCAAACTACTATTCTCCAGAGTTGAACTGAACTAAATACAAAATAAGGCATTGCAACGAACTTGTGGTGGAAAACCTACACATTAATTCATCTTGGCAAAAGAAAGTAGTCGAGGGGAAAATAATAAAATTATGACTAATATGTCACAATGCTTGATTGGAGTTTAACCCGAAAAAGAAAACAAGCTAGGAAGATCATAGATGCACCATAAGAATTCCAAACAAGCACTGCAAATAACCATGGGCGTTCAAGAGACAGAGGGGAAGTGAGACATAGGGTTCACCTTGTTCTTCTTTACCTAAATATTCCTCAATATTCTTTCTTTGCTCCTTTTCGTCGGATTTGCAAACAACTGGGAAAACACAACAGCTGTTCGGTCGAACTGTGTCTTCCTGAGCGAACTAACAACAATGTTGTACTACGTTCACATGGTCCACTTCTCTCCTTTGTAGTCCATGCCATAAAAACCGATCCTTCCACTATAGATGCCAGAGTAATTAAATTATAATTTTTCATTTCTACCCTGACAAAAGTGTAACAGAACAGCTATGTTTGGTAAGCAGTATCATATACTTCGTCTAAAAAAGGGTATAACATATACAAGCGCATATATCGAATGAATATGAGTGCGTAAGATATTATACAGCGTCGCAAAGAGAGTCGATAGCATTGTCACGTTTGCCGAGGTCCATGATCAGCTTATCAAGAACATTTAGTATGCTATTTTTTGTACAATCCATTGCTACTCTGCATGCACACACGCACATGTGGTTTTAGATAATGGAGGAGTGACATTGTTCTTCCATGCATGTTATGTTGATCACAGAACCAAATTTTAGGACAAGAATAGAAGCTAGCTAGTCAGTACTTTCAGTAGTATCATTCATTTATTTATTTTCCTTGTTGAGGAAAACCTGTTTTTCTTTCTTTAGAAAACAATCGACAAGACAGGGAACAAAGAAATCTTCTGAACCAAACCTGGCTAGACTGTGGTGGTGCTCGCGTGTGTGGTAATTTAGAAATGAAAACAAGCTAGGAAGATCATAGATGCACCATAAGAAGAAACAAGCATTGCAAACAACCATGGCTGTACATGAGAGAGAGGGGGAAGAGAGAGAGAGAGAGAGTTCACCTTGTTCTTCTTCACCAAAACTCTTCCTCAATATTCTTCCTTTTCTCTTCTTTGTCGGATTTGCACACAACTGGGAGAAACCCATAAGTTGATATATAAAAATCAGATTATTGGTAAAAGGGGAAGATGTACTATTAAAAAAAGAATTTATTCCCCTTAAACAAAAATGCCATCCTAGGATAAGAAAGAACAAAACCAACTAACATGTCTAGCAATCTAGAAACACGGAGTCCAGGGAATCGTTGATATGTGAGCATGAGTTGATCAAGGAGTGGTAAAAATCAAAATAAATAAGGGCACGTACAGACTAATTTCTTCTTGTATCTATCTTTCCCTTAAACAAATGCGGTTCAGGGATGACCTTGGCTCGTTGGAGCTCCGGAGCAGCCGTGAACTCACAGCCATCGGCTGTAGATGAGGAGGTCTCTGTAGAGGAGAGGAGACCATGGCATCTGGAAAGGACAGATGAGGTGGCAATGGCGGTGTCGACCCTTGCAAGGCCGCAGATGGTTGCTTGTTCCTGACGGGGCGGTCAGCTCGCAGAACAGAGCCCCCACTCCAACCACTGGATGTCCTACACTGAAACGAATGGCACAGCCAATGATGCTAAGCGAGGGTGGAGAGACAAGGAAGTTGAGAGATGGAGAGACAACACAAAAGATGATACCTGCCCAATAGCAGCACCATCCCATCCATTGGCTGCGTGTGCACTGCAACTCACCGCATTTCACCTGAAACACTTGAGGAGGAGTTCGCCAAAGGAGAGGGGGCACCATATCCACAGAACACCACCCTCATTGGACGTGACCGTCCCATGCTGCAAGCCACCACCCACCCTCGTCTCCCTTCTACTCGATCTCCCATTCCCTTATGTGATGCGGCATTGTCGATCTATCCTCCCCTGCCCAAGAATTTGGGCGCGGGCCTGGGATGGGGCTCCCCGAGGTCCAGCGTCCCATGGCCGGCGGCGCCGCCTCACCAGGCACGGCCTGCGCCTTCACCCTGTCTCGGGACTCCTCCCTCTTCCCAGCAGCTCGAGCCAACAGCGACGGGCCGGTCGGGTTCGCCCGCGAAGCGCGTGCCCCACGATGGCCTGCACGCGATGGGAAGGCGGGGAGGAGGAAGAGGCGAGGTGGTGGAGGAGTAGCAGGCGGCGGCGGGGCTCCTAGGGCGCAGAAGAAGGAGGAGGAGGTGGTGGGAGGGAGCGGCGGCGGGTGAGGGAGGAAGGAGGAAGGGGCGAGGGGCTGTGGATTGGGGATAGGGTTCGATGCCGTTTTCGTCCCTCACGCGGTGCAGTGTTTATTGCGCTCGCGTGGTGCGCTGCGTCCCCACGCGCGGGCACGGTGCGGTGCTCTTTCTCGCCTCGCGTGGTACCGTGCTCTCGAGGCATCGGTTGTGCCTAGCACTTCTTGAGGCTTTATATGTTAGATGCATATGATAGTAGTATAGGATACTACCTTCCTGATGCATAATGCATAGTAAGAAGTATCATAGAGTAGTATCTTAGCTTGCCTTATTTACTGTCATGCAGGACACATAGTAGTGCAATATTTATTATAATACGGTATCATGATATGATACTATCTCTCTCTTTCTTCATTTAATTCTATGTCACCTCATCAAAATTATCTACTCCCTCCTGTTCTAAATATATGTCTTATTTCTAGATATTTCAACAAAGCAACTATATACGGAGCAAAATGAGTGAATCTACACTCTAAAATACTATGTCTATATACGTCCGGATGTGATGGTCCAGTTGAAATCTCTAAAAAACATATATTTAGAAATGGAGAGAGTAGTTAGCATGCATGATACTGGTTATGATACTACCATTACGGGGAGCCTAAGCCGATCTAGGCCCTGCAGCTTTGTAAATGTTTCTCACCTAACGGTGATACCATGCATGGTACCAACAACAAAAACTAGTTCAAACGATTAGGATTTCTTTTACCTAAATGCATGCTACCAATTGCGATCTAGCAAATATAATTTCGATATTTCTGGTGGTCGAATAAACCCCAAATTTTACTATGTTACTATATATGTTGTCGCTCCTACTTCAAATCATTTATGCTAAGGCTCCTTTCCATCCATGATCAAATTGCATGGTTCTTTGAAGGATGAACTTAGTGAGCTCTAGACTGAAGTGGGTGCCTCATGGATTCGGATTGATGGATGTCGTGAGTACTTGATAACCACACCATTCACTGGTGCCGAACAACACCACCCGTTTTAACTCTTAAAATTTAAGCCTCACACCCTGACAATTCACAACTACCATGACATTTCATATTACATCGAAAAGCAGATTCATCAACATTCATATATCCATCTTCTTAGAAAACTAATACAGCCACTGTTTAAGTTACCATCATCATGACAGTACAATGTATGACTTATCAACACAAATCAACTGCTTAATATCAACTGTAAACTCATAAATTCATGGAATCTCCATCTTGGATGCAATGAATAACTCTCTATACTATGGTGAGAGGCCAATCGATCCACTCATCGTACATGGACACCATGGCTATTTGAGCTAGCAGTGAGAGCTTCCGCTGCTCCACGCCGGCGAGTAGGCCGAGGAGTAGTTCGGGCCCTCCTCTTGCCGGAGACTGACGGAGCCCGCGATGGCGATTCTCCCGCTGCCGCCGACGGCGGCCTCGCCTGCCGCCATGCTCCTCTCCTCCGCCGCCGCTCTCCCCCGCCCTTCCCCGCCGGTCCCTCGCGCCCTCCCTGCTCCTCCGTCTCGGGCTCTCCGGCGCCTCCTACCCCATCGCCACCGGCTGGGGCTCCGGTCCAGGCCCCTGCTTCGCCCTGCCGTCCTTGCTGGGCCGACTGGGCGGCGGAGGAGGACCGGGCGGACGCAGCTGCAGCGTCGTCGGGCCGCCGACCCCATCGCCGGTTTGGGGATCGGCTCGCGGAGATCGCCGCTGTTGAGCTCCCTCTCGTCGCCGGGGTGCCGCCTCTGCCTCCTTCCCCCGTTCCCTTGCCGGTGCGGCTGTGTCCTCACCGTGCACCACCTTCCCCTCCGTTGCCGGACGCGCACCGCACTGCGCTCCGACGCGACGGAGGGGCCCGAGCCCGCGCTTGGGGGGTGGCCGGAAGGGCGGACCTTGGCCGCGCGGCGGTCTCCTGGCGCCGGTCGCCGCCGGTGTCGCCCTCCCCTGCGGCGGTGCCGCGGTTGGCGGGCATGGGAAGTGCCGCGGTGGTGCCCCAGGGCCCGAAGTTCCGGCCTTTTCGGCCATCGTCGGCGGCGGTGTCCGGCGGGATGGCAGCGGCGGCGCTCCGGCGGTCGGGGGAAACCCTAGGTACTTCCCTCCCCTCCCTGGTGGAGGGGTTGGGCTGTCCTGGGCCTGGTGGGCCGGTAAGGACGGGGGAGGCCGCTGGGCCGTCTGGGCCTCTCCATCTCGCTGGGCTGTCTGGGCCCCATGCGCCTGGGATGCCTCTTCGCGCTGCCTCCTCTCGGGCCTGGCCCACCCGGACGGCCAGCCCTGCTCGTCTTTAGGGTTGGTTGCGCCTAGCCAGTCGCATCCCCCTCCTATCCATCTCCGCGCGACGCCGCCGCCCTGCTCCCTCCCCTTCTCCGGTTCCTCTGCGCCGCTCCCTGAGCCGGCCCTTCCGCCCCCTGCGTTCCCTCCTCTTCCCTCGTTGCGGTTCCTATGGTCCGAGACGCCGGGGACGGGGCCCCCCGCCCCAAGGGCCGGGCGGGCGGCCGGGACGCGCCGCTCCCTGACGAGCCTCGCCGGACAGCTCCCGGAGGGAGGCTGAGCTCCGGGAGGGCTTGCTCCGTGGCAAGGGGTCGGCCGCTGCCGACGATGCGGACTGGCGGTCTTCTCGGGGCCGGGATCGATCCCCCGAGGAGTGGCGGGGCCATGGCCGGGATTGGGACCGCTGCTTCCCTCCCGCCTGCCGCTCCCGCTCTCCTCCCCGCTCCGAGCATGCGCCGGTCTCCCCCGCGCGGCGTTACGACCCTCCTCGTCGCCAAGCCCAATTTCCCCCGACCAGTCCCAACAACAACAATAACCGCAATGGTTGGGAGGGGGGTTCGCCAAGAAGAATAAGAAACGCGGCGCACAAACCCAGCCGGGTGGCCCAGCATCCTCGGTCTCCAACCCCCCGGTGGTTTCGGCTCCTCCCTCGGCTGCAGCGGTGCCCACTTGCTTCAACTGCGGGGTGGACGGTCATTGTCAGGGTGAATGCACCGCCCCTCCCGCGTGCTATGTCTGCAAGAGAACATATCATCCTGCTGCTCTTTGTCTGGACCACCAGCCCGTTGGAACCCTTGGGCTGTTTGGATACGCCTTGGATGATTTGGGTTACTTCCAGATGGACCTTCCTGACGTCTAGGCCGCTCCTCCCATGACTGCTCTTATCTCGGTCTTGGATGGCAGGACGACCTCTCCGGCCATCATCTCTGAGGAGCTTCGCCACCTGTTCAACCCGGATTGGGATTGGGGTGTGACCCCAGTCTCAGACCGGGAGTTCACCGCCGTCTTCCCCGACCCGGTCAGTCTTCGCTATGGCACCCACAACGCCCCACTCACGCTCGCCCTCAACCAGCTCTCCGTCCGCATCTCGGTCCCGACCGTCGATCCTCTGGCGATGGCCTCTCTCTCCATGGTGTGGGTGCAGATCCGTGGACTCCCACCGGCTGCTAGGGTGGAGAGAGTCATTCGTGGCCTGTCCCGCTTGTTGGGAAAGTTTGTGGCGGTCGACGACTCCTCTCTCTCCACGGGCCCGGTCGTCCGGGTGCAGATCAAGTCTCCAGACCCCTCCAAGCTCAAGACGACGATTCAGATGTTCTTCAACGACGTAGGCTACGACCTTCGCATCACAGTTGAGGGTGGGACTCCCAATGATCCCCTCAACCCGGAGGGTGGGGGAGCTGATGATCCCGCGCCGGGCCCTGGCAATGGGGGCGTGGCCCCTCAGGACCCCCGCAGCGGTTCCCCTCCCTCTGAGGCCTTCGATGACGACTCATCTGATCCTGAGGATGACCTCCCTCCAGCTGGCTCCTCTCACCCCTCATCCACCCATGGTTCGGGGCTCGACGGCCTCGACCCCAAGGCCGAGGAGGAGGCCGAGGACATCGCGGTGATTGTCCATGCTCGACGAGGCAGCCACCCTCCCCCTGGTGCTACTCTCCCTCCTCCCTTCCTCCCGCCGCTGTCGCTCTCTAATGAGGAGGGGAGTGGGGTCAGCCGAGGTAGCATGCAGGTTCGCCCTCCATCCTCTCTTCGGCCCGTCTATCCGGTGCTTTCCGGGGAGGTCTCGGTGGCACCGGCCGCTCTGGAGCCGGCCCCTGAGGTGACTTCTTCCCCTGCGTCCTCCTGGCCTCCCAAGTCAAGGGGTCACCACCGCTTGGCCTCTACCCCGGTCTCCTCTGCCCGGAAGAGTGCTCGGCTGGGGGTGGCCCCGCGGCCGACAGGGGCCCCGCCGACCGCGGTGGAGAAGGCAGCGCGTTGCGCCACCATCCGCAACCTTGACACAGGTCCGTCCGACCCCCAGGCTCATTGCCATGATTATGATGATTTCTGCGTCGAGTCTTTTTCTGCTCTTGCTGGTGTTCCCCTTGGCCATTTGGCCAAGGTCGCGGCCAATTCGGCCATAGTTTTCCATGGTGAGAAGGGTCCGACTTTAGAGCAGCTCGCGTCCCTCCAGGCCAAGGAGATCTTGGAGGGCCACCTCGCGGCCAATAGGGCGCGCGAGGGGGCAGCAGCTGCGGCGGCTCCTTCCTCGTCCCCTTCCCTTGCGACTAGGGCTCGCGTCCCGCTAGTGGAAGACCCGAGTGAGATTCGTGGTCAGACGCGCTCCCGCACGGCCCAGTTGCGTCGGGCTCTCAATGCTGCCTCTAGCGTTGGGTCCAGGGAGGACCCTATGGGCGAGTGATCATGCGCGCTCTGTTCTGGAACCTGCGGGACTTCGGCCATGATGGCTGATGCAGGCAGCTTATGGAGTACATGCGTGATGAAGCAATTGATGTAGTGGCAATCCAAGAAACCATGCGAACGGAATTTTCCCTTGGGGAACTGGAGCGTCTTAGTAGACATCTGTTTGCATGGCATTGGCTGCCGTTTAGTGGAGTGACTGGTCACTCCGGTGGCATCCTTCTAGGTGTGAAGGATGCCACCTTCGAGGTTGGATCCATGGATCATGGATCCCACTTTGTTAGCATGGAGGTTTGGGAGCGGGAGATGAATTTCAAGTGGGAGATCATTGTGGTCTACGGTCCGGCTGATCATAGCCACTCAGCCGCCTTCCTGTCCGAGCTCCACGCCAAGATCTCCTTTGCGACCCTCCCTGTTGTGGTAGGGGGAGATTTCAACCTCCTTCGTTCGGCTGCAGAAAAGAGTAATGCTAGACCTCGCTGAAGTTCTTCGTTTCAACGACTGGGTGGCGGACTTGGGCTTGTTGGAGTTGGACAGGGTGGGATCGCGATTTACCTGGACTAATAGACAGGTGTCCCCTACCCTTAGTGTGCTTGATCGGGTGTTTGTCTCCCCCGATTGGGAACTTCGGTTCCCCTTGGCCTCTCTTCAGGCTATCACATGCATTGGGTCCGACCATGTCCCTCTTCTGTTGTCCTCTAGGGACGAGAGATCCCGCCGCCCGCCCCGATTCCATTTCAAGGGTTTCTAGCTCCGTCAACCGGGCTTCATTGCAGCCGTCCAGGTGCATTGGGCCTCGGCCTTGGCCGAGCCACATAGGAGGATGTTGACCCTGGATGGCTGGCATCATCTGTCCAAGCGAGCCAGACAGTTCATGAAAGGCTGGGGCGCTAATGTTGGTAGGGACCTTCGGGTCCAGAAGACTGCCCTCCTGGAGGAGATTCGGGCCCTTGACCTTCATGTAGATTTCTCTGGGATCTCGGCAGTGGAGTGGGCCCATAGATATAACTTGGAGGACTCCCTTATGGAGATATATTCCAAGGAAGAGGAGTTCTGGCGCCAGCATGGGTTTTATAATTGGGTGCTATTCGGTGATGCTAACACGGCCTACTTCCAGGCCATCGCTAACGGGCGTCGGAGACGCTGCTCCATCCCACTCCTTTGGGAGGGAGGACAGCTCTTCCAGGACCCCCAGGCAATCCGTGCTCTGGTGGACGACTTTTATAAGTCATTATTTGCGGGGCGAGTTAGGGGCGGAATCGCCCTTGCGGATCATATTTGGTCGGCCGACCAGCGGATCTCTTCGGGGGAAAATGCTGCCCTTCTTGCCCCCTTTGATGCTGTGGAAGTTGAAGCCTCCGTCAAGGCCATGAACCCGGCCTCGGCTCCGGGCCCAGATGGCCTTCCGGTTCGTTTCTTCCAGGCTTTTTGGCCGATGGTCAAAGAGATAATCTTGGACCTTTTTCGCGAGTTCGCGAGGGGGACATTGGATGTATCCCTGCTTAACTACGGGATCATCTCCTTGATCCCCAAGGTACCGGGGGCCGCTGATATCCGGCAGTTCCGCCCTATCACGGTCCTTAATGTTATCTTTCAGATTCTGGCTAAAGGGTACGCCACTAGGGCGGCCCTGATCGCCCCTCGTATTCATCATCCGAACCAGTCGGCCTTTACGAAAGGCAGGTTTATTCTTGATGGGATCCTTGTGCTCCACGAGATCGTCCATGAAGTCAGGAGCAAGCACCTCCATGCGGTGTTCTTCAAGATCGACTTCCATAAAGTATATGACACTGTCGATTCGTATTTCCTTCGTGAAGTGTTGCTCAAGCGTGGGTTTGATCACCACTGGGTAGCACGGGTGATGCAGCTGGTGACAAGTGGTCGCACGGCGGTGAATGTGAATGGGGAGATTGGACCGTACTTCCTGACTGGACAAGGAGTGCGGCAAGGCGATCCGATTTCCCCATTTCTCTTCAACCTTGTGGTCGACGCCTTGGCCTCGATCCTAGACTTGGCCAAACAGGCTGGACATATTAGGGGGATATGCCCCCATCTTGTGGCCAATGGAGGTCTGACTCACCTCCAGTATGCCGATGGCACCATTATGATGGTTGAAGGCTCGGACGAGGATATTCAGAATCTCAAATTCCTCCTCTTATGCTTTCAAGAGATGTTGGGCCTCACGATTAACTTTGCCAAAAGCGAGGTAATGGTCTTGGGATATTCCCGGGCTGAAGCCCAGCGAATCGCCAACCGCCTGAATTGTCGTTTGGGATCTTTCTCGGCCACTTATTTAGGCATGCCCATTAGTGATACGCGTCTCCAAGAGAAGGACTTCCGTCCAATAGTTGCCAAACTCCAGCCAAGGATGGAGCCTTGGCAGGGGAGATGGTTGTCCAAGGCTGCGCGAGTGATTCTAATGAACTCCTCACTCATTAGCCTTTTGATGTACCTCATGGGATTCTATAGTCTTCACGAATCCCTCCATAAGGAGGTCACCAAGCTCCTCTCCAGATTTTTTGGGCAGGAGAGAATAATAAACAAAAGTACCACATGGTGAAGTGGTCTGAGATCTGTAAGCCCAAGGACCAAGGGGGCCTTGGGGTCATCTCATCGAAGCGGATGAACATAGCCCTCCTCTCCAAATGGCTCTGGCGTATCCAGACCGGCGAGGGAGGGTTGTGGTTGGAGATTATTCGCACAAAATACTTGCGCGGACAACCTTTGGCCTTCACCACTCGTGCTGGAGGCTCCCAATTCTGGCAAACGGTGGTCCGATTGATGCCGGTCTTGCGTATTGGGACCTCAATCCAAGTGGGGTCCGGCATAGGTACCCTGTTCTGGTTGGATAGGTGGGCGGGGACTCGGCCTTTCGCGGAGCGTTTCCACGCCTTATTCTCGATTTGTGCCCACCCGCAGTTATTCGTGGCCGCTGCCCTGGCCAACCTGGGCGCCATTGCTTTCCGCCGTACCTTCGGGCTGACGGAACTTGAGCAATGGGACGAATTGCTCTCGTGCATCGCTCTACAACCCCCTTCTCTTGAGCCTGATGTGTTTTCATGGCATCTTGAACCTAGTGGCCGGTTCTCGACTAGGTCCCTTTACCAGGCGATTGTACCCTCGCCAGGACCAGTTGAGCTGACCGTTCTTTGGGAAATCAAACTCCCATTGAAGATCCGTATTTTTCTTTGGCAATGGGTCCGTGGTCGCTTACCTTCGGGTACGGAGGTCCAAAAACGCAACGGACCTGGGGATGGTTTGTGCCCCATCTGTTTGGTCCCTGAGGACTGCAACCACATCTTTTTTCTGTGTCTGGTGGCTCAATTCTTGGGGAGTTGTTTCAGGGAGGTGGTCGATGGCAACTGGTGCCACGACAACCTCCCAGACCTCTTTGCGGAGGTCCTTAGTTTTCCCGGTCCCAGGCGTCCACCCATCTGGGTGGCGCTGGGCACACTAGCCTGGACATTATGGTGCTGCCGCAATAAACTTGTCATCGAACATGTGATCCCATGTCGTGTGAGTGATGCAATCTATAAAATGTATGGCTTCTTACAGCTTTGGAGACCGCTTAGCAAGCGGCAGGACCGAGACGTCATCAATAACCTCATCTCCGGTCTTCGTTCCTCGGCCTCGGCTTTTGCTCCTCCACCACCTCCGCCGCCCCTCCCCCTCCCCCCCGAGCCGGATTAGCTTTCTCCTTTTTAGCTTTACTTGGGGCTTGTCTCGCTGTGCCCCTAGCATGACTTTATGACTTGTTGACACTATGTATTGACTGGTTGGATGCTTAGTCCGTTGCTTTATAAGGCCAACAAGGATCTCTAGTTCCGCACCTTTTGCATCTATTTGTGAACTAAGGCCAACAAGGATCTCTAGTTCCGCATCTTCTGCATCTATTATTCCATCCATCACCTGTGGTGAAATAAATAAGTTGGGTGAGCCATGATTAAACTTTAGTGATATCTGCACCTTTTTGGTTGCAATCGTTTTGGTTAAGTGGTAGTATCTGCAATTTAAACTATCACTAGTTTAAATTTGAAAGGGCTCACCTCTTGCAAAATGTAGGAGACTTCTTACAGGTTTGAGTTGTGAAACTCCCTTTGATCATACACACACATACACCGCAACAGGCTTGATGCTACATACTTGTACCTGTTATCATGGATCATAACTGCGAGTTCCTTGATGAAGACATAACCTGGTTCTGCTAACATAACAAGACAATTGTTGGCACTCCCAATTGCCAATAGTGCAAGTGCTTGCCCAGCGATCATACGTAGCAACTGGTCTGAATCTGTACTTGAGGGTGCACCTTGGCTGAGAAATGCATGCATCAGCCTGCTTATGATCATTGGGATGTGCCCGATCTCCTCCTTTATGTTTCCTTCCATGGCAAGGTTTCTAATAAGTTCAGCCGTGAGCTCTCTAAGTTCTTGGCTGCTCCCACGATCATCCAAGATCTCTGCAAGATTGTTCAAAAGGAAGGGATGTTCTGTAATCTTCTGACGCAAAGTTACACCAAATTTCCCTTTAGTACTTGCAAGTGTTTTCAACAGCTTCAGTGATGAACTTTTCAACAGTGTCTTCTGTGTCTCACTAATATTTGTCATGTCAGCTCTGTTGCTTGTGAATTCTATAACCTTTGAGATGAGGCCAGTTGCTCTGCTGATTTCTATACAGTTCTCTAGATCAAAGCTAGCAAGCTTGTCAAGAATTAACATGCCCTGTACAGGGAGGAGATCCTGGTCGGTCAATGGTACCTCCTCCGGGACCGACCAACATTTTGTAATCTGCTTCCAGCATCTAAGTACACGATAGTTTTTTTCATCCAAATTAGTTGGTTCCTCCCTTGGAATCAAGCAATATATAGCCATCTGTTTCAACCATCTAAGTATAGGGGAGATCTGTTTATCTCCGTCCACTTGCTGAATTAGGGCATTTGGGCTGCCAATGTCCAAAAGTGGATGCTTTATGTTCTGCCAAGGAACATTGTCCAGGAGTGAGGCTATGAGTTGCATTGCCCCAGAGACAGGGACAACCCGGAGATTAACAGCAAGCTCAGTCGTAACCTTTGCGGCAAAAGATCTAATTTCTTTCTCACTTTCATTTTTACAGCCTGTTAGACTAAGTATATATTAGATATACGTGTTGTAACACAACTTGTATTTGTATGGTTCCCTCTTATAAATATATGACGGCCATACCCACCAAGGGTATCGAGCATTGTTCCAAACCCTAATATGTCTAACATGGTATCAGACGACGCGTTCGATCCGCGTCACGCTTCCGCCTCCTCTGCTGCCGTCGTGCCGGCCCCCACCGCCGTGCCGCCTCTCTCCACTCTGGCGATGGAGTCGCCGTTCCTGGCGTCGCCTCCACTTGCCTGGGCCCGATCTACTGCGTCGGGATCACGTCCTCCCGCGCCACATCGATCGCCTGCCATGTTGCCGCCGCCTTGGTCGCCTGCTGCGCCTCCGATCGCGGCCACCCTGATCCAGTCGCGGGACACGCCTCCACCACCGGCCTCCTACGTCGCCAATGGGTAGGCGGCCTACGGTGGTCTTCCAGCCCCGGCCCCGTACCACGATGCGGCCAGGCTGGCCCCGTACCACGATGCACCCCTGGCCTCGGGGCCCTATGGCGCTCCCATCCAGGCGCCATACGGCGGCCCATACCCGGCGCCCTACCTCGCGCCGTCGGCTGCGTTGTATGCGCCGTATTCTGCTACAGCCCCGACGTCCTACGTTGCTGCCCAGCCGTACACCGCTCCTCCTGCGCTCCCATATGGTGCGCACTCCTCGGCGGCTTACGGCCATCATCAACAACCATCGACCGAGGCACTAGTCCCGTATAGTGCTGTTCTGTCGCCTGGTCCACTGCCTGATCTGCCGATCTCCGTGCCGATGACCGAACGAGGGCCGTTTCACTTCGCCCATCTGGTGATGGTGAAGCTTTCTGCTGATAACTATCTCCTGTGGCGCGCTCAAGTGTTACCGCTGATGCGGAGCCACTACCTTGAAGGATATGTTGATGGCTCCCTGCCGTGCCCTCCGGCTATGGTTCCGGTGCCCTCGTCCCATGGTGTCCCTGCCATGGTCCCCAACCCTGCTCATCGTCGGTGGACTGCTCAAGATCAAGCCATCCTGGGTGCTATTCAGTCGTCGCTCACTCCATCCGTGGCTGGCATGGTTGTCTTTGCCGCCACGTCGAGGGATGCATGGACCACGCTTGACTCCAGCTTCTCCTCACAGTCGCTCGCACGTTCGTCTGCTATACGCAATCAGCTGGGTGAGGTCAAGAAGAATGATCTCTCTGTCACTGCTTTCTTCAACAAAGTCAAAAGCTTGGCCGATACACTCTTAATGGACTGGACAAGGATTATGACTCTCTGGTTGAAAATGTCAACGGGTGTGACACGCCGATGCCACCCCGTGACCTCTACGCCCGCCTCCTTAACACGGAACAGCGGCTCGCTGCTCGTCACTCTGTCGGAGTCTACACGGAGGGCCCTTCTGCGAATGCTGCTCTTCGCGGAGGTGCCCGTGGTGCCAAGCAGAAGCCACCGCCGCCCTCGGGCAACCAGCCTCGTCTGCCCGCTCCCGCTCCTCCAACGGCTGGTCGCAAGCGACTTCACTGCGAGGCGTGTGGTGGTGGTGTCGAGTGTCAGCTTTGCGGTATTGAAGGGCACTTGGCGTCTCGGTGTCATCGTCGGTTTAAACGTGATTTCCTTGGCATCGGGAACAATGGGAAGGGCAACGAGAAGCAAGCTTCTCTTGCCACACAGGAGCCCGGGTTCACTCCTTCATACTCTGTGGATCCTGCCTGGTACATGGACACAGGCGCCACGGACCACTTGACGAGCCAGCTTGACAAGTTGGCCACTCGACAGCCCTACACCGGTCATGATCAGGTTCGCACTGCCAATGGATCAGGTATGCCCATCTCACATATTGGTCAGGCATCTCTTCTTTCTCGTACCACTAAAACCTTGTGTCTCCTTGATGTCCTTCGTGTTCCTTCAGTCACACGTAGTTTACTCCCGGTTCCTAAATTAACTCTTGACAACAATGTGTTTGTTGAGTTTCACCCTTTCCATTTTTTTGTTAAGGACCGGGACACGAGGGACGTTCTTCTTAGTGGTCGAGCTCGCGATGGCTTATATGCGCTTGATGTGCCACGAGTGCCTGATGTGCCACGAGTATCTCAGGTGTTCAGTGGTGTGTGGGTGTCGTCGTCGCAGTGGCATTCTCGCCTTGGCCACCCTGCCACTCCCATTGTGCGCCATGTGCTTCATCGTCATCGTCTTCCCGTTGAGTCCAGTAATAAGGAGTTTCTAGTTTGTGATGCCTGTCAACAAGGCAAGAGTCATCAGTTGCCCTTTTCTGTATCAAGTCGTGTTGTCAAGGCTCCTCTTGAACTTGCGTTTTCCGATGTGTGGGGCTATGCCCAAACCTCTGTTAGTGGGCACAACTATTATGTCAGTTTCATAGATGCTTTCAGTCGCTTTACTTAGCTTTATCTTATTAAGCGCAAATCTGATGTGTTTCATGTTTTCATGCAATTCCAAGCACATGTTGAACGGTTACTCAAGCACAAAATTATTCATGTTCAGTCTGATTGGGGAGGTGAATACCGTAATCTTAAAACCTTCTTTCAGAAACTTGGTATCTCACATCATGTGTCTTGTCCTCATACACATCAGCAGAACGGTGCAGCTGAGCGTAAGCACCATCATATAGTTGAAACTGGGCTAACACTTCTTGCACATGCCTCTGTCCCGTTTCGGTTCTGGAGCGATGCCTTTGTTACTGCTTGTTTTTTGATAAACAGGATTCCCACACGACTTCTTCACATGAAGTCCCCTCTAGAAGTGTTGCTTCATGAAACTCCAGATTACTCCTTTCTCAAAGTCTTTGGTTGTGCGTGTTGGCCACATCTTCGCCCGTACAATAAGCATAAACTTGAGTATCGGTTGAAAAAATGCGTGTTCCTTGGATACAGTCCTCTCCACAAAGGTTACAAGTGTCTCCATGTTCCATCAAACCGTGTTTACATTTCCCGTGATGTTGTGTTTGATGAGGCTGTCTTCCCTTTTTCCACGCTCATGTCGCCCACTGACACTCATGTCACCGAGTTGCACTCGTTTCCAGTATTGCCTGATCAGTTTGTAGATGCTGCGTACTCTCCTCTGTTGTTGCCTAACCATGGTGCAGGTGCTGGACGAGGTGCCCGACTGGAGCTGCTTGATGATGACGGTGCGCCACCTACGCCAGCTGTTGCTACGCCGGCTGCACCCGCTGATACGACGGCCTCCATCGACGTTGATCACACGTGCATGCCCCATGCACGTGGATCCGCTGGCATGCCCGCGTCGCCTGGGCTGGCTACCCCAGTGGCCTCAACGCCTGGGCTTGCGGCCCCACAGTCGCCTGGGTCAGCTGACCCTGTGGCTCGGTCCCCTGGGCCGGTGGCCTCGCCGATCGAGGATGCATGCATGTCCCATGCACGTGGGCTCGCTGAAGCGCCCGTGTCGCCCGGTGCGCTCGTGTCGCCCGGTGCACTCGTGTCGCCTGGTTCCTCGTCGCCACCCACGCCTGGCCATTCTTCATCGACAACTCCAGGCCAGGTGCTGCGCTTGACTGTGCCGCCAGACGCACTTGTTGACTCACCTGCAGGCGCGTCCTCTTCGCCACTCTTGGACAGTAGCTCTCCTATGGTGACAGATCCATCGCCACCTCCGCCTGTCGTCTTGCGCCCTCATACTCGCAGCAAGAGTGGCATCTTCCAACCGAAGAAGCGTACGGACGGGACTGTCGCATGGCTTGCAGCATGTGTGGCGCATGCTGAGGCAGATCCTACGACTGAACCACGACACTTTCAGGCAGCACTTCACATTCCACATTGGCGTGCTGCTATGGAGCAGGAGATCCATGCTCTTCAGCAGAACAACACTTGGCATCTGGTTTCACCTCCATCTGGTGTCAATATCATTGATTCTAAATGGGTATTTAAGGTGAAGAAACATGCTGATGGCTCCATTGAGAGGTATAAGGCACGCCTGGTTGCAAAGGGATTCAAACAACGATATGGCATTGATTACGAAGACACGTTCAGTCCTGTTATTAAACCAACTACTATTCGTGTTCTTCTTTCCTTGGCTGTTACTCGAGGATGGTCGCTTCGACAGCTTGACGTTCAGAATTCTTTTCTCCATGGAGTTCTGGAAGAAGAGGTCTATATGCGTCAGCCGCCAGGGTTTGTTGATCCTGATCAACCACATCATTTGTGTCGTCTTGTCAAGTCTCTCTATGGGTTGAAGCAGGCCCCTCGTGCATGGCATGCACGTCTTGGAGCTGCTCTTCGTGCGCATGGTTTTGTGCCTTCTACAGCGGATACGTCTATGTATATTCTTCAGCGGCCTGAGGTGACTATGTACATTCTGGTCTATGTTGATGATATCATTCTTGTCAGTTCATCTGCTATTGCTACGGACCGGCTTGTGTCCTCTCTTGGTGATGAGTTTGCTGGTAAGGATCTTGGGAGACTCCATTATTTCCTGGGTTTGGAGGTGCTTCATTCTGATGGTGGTCTGGCCCTTTCTCAAAGGAAGTACTCTCAGGATCTTCTACGTCGTGCTGGTATGTTGTAGTGCAAGATTTCCACGACTCCTATGTCTGCCACAGACAAGCTGACAGCTCTTGATGGTGACTTGCTCTCTCCTGAGGATGCTACAGAGTATCGTAGTATTGTTGGTGGGCTGCAGTACTTGCTCGTTACTCGACCAGACATATCTTTTGCGGTCAACCGTGTGTGCCAGTACCTTCATGCACCTCGTGGACCTCACTGGTCCGCTGTTAAGCGCATCTTGCGCTATGTTCGTCACACCGGTTCATATGGTCTCTATCTTCGGCCTGCATCTTCTGGACTGATCTCAGCCTTTTCTGATGCCGATTGGGCTGGTTGTCCTGATGATCGGCGATCCACGGGGGGACATGCTGTGTTCTTTGGACCTAACTTGATCGCCTGGCAAGCTTGCAAGCAAGCTACAGTGTCCCGGAGTAGTACTGAAGCTGAGTACAAAGCAGTTGCTAATGCCATAGCTGAGATCATATGGGTGCAGTCATTACTTCGAGAGTTGAAGGCCTCTCCCACTCAGTCGCCTGTCCTTTGGTGTGACAACATCAGTGCCACATATCTTTCATCTAATCCGGTATTTCATGCCCGAATGAAGCACATCGAAGTTGACTATCATTTTGTCAGGGAACGCATTGCAAAGAAGCTTCTTCAGATCAAGTTTGTTTCTTCTAAGGATCAGCTTGCTGATATCTTCACTAAACCTTTGCCCTTGCCTTCTTTTGAAGGATGTCGACGTAATCTTAACCTTCTGAGTATTTCATGACATAGTTAAGATTGAGGGAGGGTGTTAGACTAAGTATATATTAGATATACGTGTTGTAACACAACTTGTATTTGTACGGTTCCCTCTTATAAATATATGACAGCCATACCCACCAAGGGTATCGAGCATTGTTCCAAACCCTAATACGTCTAACACATCCCAACATGTTGAACAAGGAGGTCACTGTTTTTGTGGAAGTAGTGAGTTTTGCGATAGCCTTAGTCTTGAAGGGCCCCTTTATCAGAAAGTTGTGCAACATGTGAAGCCCATAGAGCTGCATCTTGGGTGAGTCTGACTTTAAAGAATCCATTGCAAATGCGAGGAGGCTAATCTTCTTTGGAGCAAGCAGAGCACCTCCCATGCATTTCTCAAACACATATGCATAGTACAAATTGACATATTCCAGTCCCATGGGCCCTTTAAATCTAGCATGCCGGACGAGTGATCCACGGAGAATGAATGAAAAGACCTCAAGGATGCAGGCAACAATGTAGAGTATTCCTTGGCTAAGTACCATCACATAAAAGATATTGAGAGCTGGCACGAAGTTTGTCTTGTCCCCAAGATTTGTCTTGTTGACATGTTCATCATCACCATAGTAGCGTTGTGGTATAAGCCGTAACAGTGCCAAGACAATTCACAATAATGCTGCTGGAAACTGTAAATTGCCAAATGACACTATCATTAGAGTATATGCTTGGAATGTGATAATGACAAATCGAGATAAGCCATGAAATGTTAACACCAACATCACTATTGCTGCAAACATGCACAAGTTTATGATAACTCGATGCCAAGATACCAGTATGCGGCCCAGAACACAATCTGCTAGTTTGATGACACGTGGGAACCATAGTTTGCTGATTGTAAGGAGGAGCACAACCACAAGCAGTACGAGGTATATTGTCCATTTGGCCATTGAGTTTCTGAGAATAAACCTGTGATTGTGAAACTTATCCAGCTCGTAAAAATCATCACCATAGCTATATGGTATAGAGGGACCAAGCAATACAATTGCAACCATAGGGCTCCATAATGATATCACATGGCACAGTGAATTGCTTACGAGCAGTCTTGCAGCTCCTGAACTGAGAAACTTGCCAATCATAAGTACTGCCAGAAATAAGGTCGGCAGAATGTGTTTCCATCCGATATTCCAAATCGTCACCCACACCAGAACATCCACAAAGCATACGGTCAAGATCAGCTCATTCCAGCCAAGCGACCTAAAAGCACCTCTCGTACGAAAGAACAATTGGTAATCCATCTTATTGTTATGGCGGCTAAACATCCTGAAGTATAAATATGACATAATTAAGAAAAAGACATTGTGGTATCCACAAAAGAAAGTTGATTTGCATATTAACCACAATGGCAGTTATGAAATAGCTTACTGATCTTCATGAGTTTTTCATAAAGGTCTAAAATTTTAGTCCCCTGTGTTGATTGTGATTACAAGAATCATAACAAAGGTTTTGGCATGTGATTTTAGCTTGTAGGGCAACAATTTCAATATGTGCAATGGTGATCCGTCTACTGGAGGTTATTTGCACCTTGAGGGTGAACAATTCTACTTCCTGTCTCACACTTTTGTTGGGTTTTACCGTAGTAAGATTGGTTGAAATGTTGGGTTCCGTGAAACTGGGGAGCTGCCTTTTTTCCTTGAAGGAAGTATGCCCCGAATTTTCATGAACAGATGTATGCTCAAAACCGCAAACATGATTTGCAGAATGCTTGAATGTACTCTGGTATTCTGACTGGTCTGTCTAGTGAATCGTGAAATGTCTTTTATTCTAGTCTATTTATGTTTTTTTGCGGTTGTATTTATGGTTGGTGTTGCAGGATGACAATCAGATTTGGAGGATGGCAATCATAATTCCTGAAATTTGTTAGACAAAAATACGTCTAGATACATCCATTTCAATGAGATGTAATTCGAGACAGAGGAAGTACTTTTCTAATTAATGTATATAAAGTTGTTTCGTGTAAAAATGAGCTTTTGTGATTCCCCCCTTCGCGGCGCTCCCGCAGGCGTCGGGGGGGGGGGGGGGGGACCCTAGCACCACCGCCGGTCCCCCCTCCTCCTCCCTCGCCGCTGCCAGGGGGCGCGAGCGGGCGAAGCCCGCTCGTCGCTGGCGGCGGCGGGGCCTTCTCGTCTCCGGGTGTGGGGGATTCAGCGTGGGCCGGACGCCTCTGGCCGGATGCGCCGCTTGGCGCTGGGCACGACAGCTCGATGACGTGCCGGCGTGGGCCGGCGGTGGTGCGTGACGGCGATGCGACGGGCGGCATGGCGGTGGTGTGGGCTGGAGGCTGGTGGTGGCGGCGGCACGCCCAGATCTGCCTCTGGCACCGCGGGTCGCAGTCGGCCTTCCCTGCCATGGCTCGTTGGCGGGGTGCGGCACGGCAGCGGGTGGATGTGTGCGTCGCTGCTAGGTCGGGCCCTTGCAGCTGGTCGACGTTGCACGACGCGGGAGACTCCCCTGGTGGCCATCCATGGTTGCGGCGGTGGGCTCTGCTTCCTCCTCTACGACGACGGGCTTCTGCCGTGGCCGGGCCTATGGCAGGGTGGGGTGAAATGGTGGTTTGGGGGGGGGGGGGGGGAGGTAGCTGGTTGGAGGGACGAGAGCTCTCTGCCGCCGAGCTACCCGTCGCCGGCACCGAGTTGTCTGTTATCGCCTCCAACATTGCTCCGCGAGTTTGCTGGCGGTCTCGTAGGCGATTGTTGTGCGGAATGTTCAAAGCCCTCGACCTTTGGTGGTTCTCGGGGCGGTTTAGATGCAGGGCGGAGGCTCTGGCGGTGGGAGACGCGTTGGTCGTGGGCTGACCACACAGTTTAGGTGCGGGCAGGCAGCCATGGTCGCTTGGGCGGCATGGATGCGGGTGGTTGCACTAGTAGAAAAAGGACCTAATGTGAGACACATTAGTCTCGGTTCAATTTTGGCCCGGTACTAATGGTACTGTTAGTCCTGGTTTGAACGGCTATGCATTAATGACGG
The DNA here is from genome assembly GCA_963921465.1 of Triticum timopheevii. Taxonomy (NCBI): domain Eukaryota; kingdom Viridiplantae; phylum Streptophyta; class Magnoliopsida; order Poales; family Poaceae; genus Triticum; species Triticum timopheevii. The sequence continues at coordinate 109,345,759 of OY997264.1, forward strand.
TTCGTGTTGAACCTTTAGTACCGGTTCGTGCCACGAACCGGTACTAAAGGGATGGTGGCAGGCTGGCGTCAGGCCAGGGCTCCACGAGCCCCTTTAGTCCCGGTTCATGGCACAAACCGGTACTAAAGGGCTAACCTTTAGTACCGGTTTGTGCCACGAACCGGGACTAAAGGGGTCTGACCTATAGTCCCAGTTGGAGACACAAACCGGGACTATAGGGCAATTTTCAAACTCTACCCCCCTGTGTATCGCCATTTCAGTTGTCTCCAACCGGGACTATAGGGCAATTTTCAAACTCTACCCCCCTGTGTATCGCCATTGCAGTTTTGAAAAAACAAAAGAAAATGATAAAAAATTCAAAAAATAAAATTCTTCAAGATGTAGTTATATTACTAAATCTACTAGTTAGGAAAATTTAAAAACTTAAATTTGGACATGTTTTGCAAAAAAGTGTTATGAATTGCATATGATGTCGGAAAAAACACATAATATATCAAAATGTTCAGCACAAAAATCCGCATCTAATTTTGTCCGCCTACGACCTGTTTGCAATTTTTTAGAATCCTCAAATTCTAAAAGAAAAAAAAAGAAATGCTCAAATTTAAGCTTTTTTGAATTTTGGTTAAACTGTGGTCAAACTAAGTATTCAAGAAATATTAGTGTTACTAAATAATTATTGTAGAATGTTAGTGTTACTAAATAATTATTTCAGTTTTTTGAATTTTGGTCAAATCTAGTCAAATTGTTGTCAAACTATGGTCAAACTACTTATTCAAGAAATATTAGTGTTAGTAAATAAGTACTGTTTTTTAGAATAACAGTTTCAAACTCAAACGGTGAAACGTGTGACCTAATGCTCAAGCTAAACTCATGAGGGTTAATAGGATTAACAGCTTACATTTGTAAGGCTTTTCACTAGTAGTGGAGCCTTCTAGTGAGTTGCTCCGGTTTGTGAAGGGTGTGTGTCCAAACTTTCATCAAATAGGCCAATTTTTTTAGTACATCAGCTTGGTGGCATGACATTACATCAAGAAAGGTTTCATGTTTTTCTGATCATATTTTAAATTTTTCGGAATTAAAATGCCATGTCACTCCATGCATGTGTCCATGCCGTGACACCAATATGTTTGAAAATTCCTTCTAATTTACTGCACATGGAATTAACTCGCACACAAATATGATTTTTCGAACCGTTATGGTTAGCTGTTGCATGTAGATGTAGTTCAAATTTTAATTACGGTCATTAAATGGATAGAGAGTCACTTAAATGTCTTAGAAAGGTCAAATGACCCCTAGAATTTTCCAAATTTTCACATGATAGTTGTATTAGTCAATGTTAAATGTAGAAAAAATTGAAGGCCGTAAGAGGAAGCTATCTCCCGTTCGTCATCAAACATGCATTGTTCCCTCTCGGAACCACGAGTCTTCTAGTGAGTTGCTCCAGTTTGTGAGGGGTGTGTGTCCAAACTTTCGTTAAACATGCCAATTTTCTACTACATCATCTTGGTGACATGACATTACATCAAGCAAGGTTTCATGTGTTTCTGATCTTCTTTTAATTTTTTGGAATTTAAATGCCATGGCACTCTATGCATGTGTCCAGGGAGTGAGACCAATATGTTTGAAAATTCCTTCCAATTTACTGCACATGGAATTAACTCGCACACAAATACACAAATATGATTTTTCAAACCATTATGGTTAGCTGTTGCATGTAGATGTAGCTCAAATTTGGATTACGATCATTAAATGGCTAGAAAAACACTTAAATGTCTTAAAAAGGTCAAATGACCACTGAAATTTTCCAAATTTTGACACGACAGTTGTATTAGTGCACGTTAACTGTAGAAATTTTTTGAAGCCCGTAAGAGGAAGCTATCGCCCGTTCGTCATCAAACATGCATTGTTTCCTCTCGGAAGCACGAGCCTTCTAGCGAGTTGCTTCGGTTTGTGAAGGGTGCGTGTCCAAACTTTCGTCAAACATGACAAATTTTTACAACATCATCTTGGTGGCATGACATTACATCAATCAAGGTTTCATGTGTTTCCGTTCTTTTTTAATTATTTTGGAATTTAAATGCCATGGCACTCCATGCTTAATTGTGTCATAGCCGTGAGACCAATATATTTGAAAATTCCTTCCAATTTACTGCACATGTAATTAACCCGCGCACAAGTACACAAAAATATGACTTTTGAAACCGTTATGGTTAGCTGTTGCATGTACATGTAGTTCAAATTTGAATTACGGTCATTAAATGGCTAGAAAATCACTTAAATGTCTTAAAAGATCAAATGACCCCTGAATTTTCCAAAATTGGACATGACAGTTGTATTAGTACTACAAATTTTCCCGTACATTTAAAACACCATCCGTTGCCACTTTACTCCAAATTCGTCTTTCACATCTAATACAAAATATCAACAACATCACACACAGTTTTTTTGTAGGAACCGTTTGCGATGAAAATTTGTGGATCTATTTAAGTCTACCTCCTTAAGCGTCGCCGGCTCGTCTGCTTCGGGGCCGGCAACAAATGCATGAATCCCGATCCCCATTGTCGCAAACCCTTCTTGCAAAGATGACACCATGGAAACGCTTCGTGAAGGCCCGTACGGTGGCCGCGTCCTCCTCTAGTGCCGTCGCCTGCGCCGAGAGCGTGGCCGCCAACGTCGAGAGTGCCGCCGCATACGCATTTAGCGCGACCGCCTCCATCGAGAGGGCGTCTGCGGCAGCCGACAGGGCAGTTGCTACTGCGACAACGGCTGCAAATGCTGAGAGCGCTCGAGCTGCCGTCCGTGCCGCCGATGTCGCCCTGGCCCAGGTCGAGGCCATCCACGACAAGATCAATGTCGCACACGCCAAGATATTCCAGGCCACCTCGGAATCCAGCATCCAACCCACGTCCGAAAAGGCGGCGGTGGCTAATACGTCTCCAACACATTTATAATTTTTGATTGTTCCATGCTATTATATTACCTGTTTTGGATGTTTAATGGGCTTTATTATACACTTTTATATTATTTTTGGGACTAACTATTAACCGGAGGCCCAATCCAAATTGTTTTTTTGCCTATTTCAGTGTTTCGCAGAAAAGGAATATCAAACGGAGTCCAAACGGAATGAAACCTTCGGGAGAGTTATTTTTGGAACAAACGTGATCCAGAGGACTTGGAGTGGACGTCAAGAAAGAAGCAAGGAGGCCACGAGGCAGGGACGCGCGCCTGCCCTCCTTGGGCGCGTCCCCCACCCTCGTGGGCCCCTCGCTGCTCCACCGACCTACTTCTTCCTCCTATATATACCCATATACCCCGAAAACATCCAGGAGCACAATAGATCGGGAGTTCCGCCGCTGCAATCCTCTGTAGCCACCAAAAAACAATCGGGTCCCTGTTCCGGCACCCTGCCAGAGGGGGGATCCCTCACCGGTGGCCATCTTCATCATCCCGGCGCTCTCCATGATGAGGAGGGAGTAGTTCACCCTCGGGGCTGAGGGTATGTACCAGTAGCTATGTGTTTGACTCTCTCTCTCTCTCTCTCGTGTTCTTGATATGGCATGATCTTGATGTATCGCGAGCTTTGTTATTATAGTTGGATCTTACGATGTTTTTCCCCCTCTACTCTCTTCTAATGGATTGAGTTTTCCCCTTGAAGTCTTTAAGGATTTGAGAACACTTGATGTATGTCTTGCATGTGCTTATCTGTGGTGACAATGGGATATTCACGTGATCTACTTGATGTATGTTTTGGTGATCAACTTGCGGGATCAGTGAACTTGTGAACTTATGCATAGGGGTTGGCACACGTTATCGTCTTGACCCTTCGGTAGAAACTTTGGGGCACTCTTGAAGTACTTTGTGTTGGTTGAATAGATGAATCTGAGATTGTGTGATGCATATCGTATAATCATGCCCACGGATACTTGAGGTGACATTGGAGTATCTAGGTGACATTAGGGTTTTGGTTGATTTGTCTCTTAAGGTGTTATTCTAGTACGAACTCTATGATAGATCGAACGGAAAGAATAGCTTCATGTTATTTTACTACGGACTCTTGAATAGATCGATCAGAAAGGATAACTTTGAGGTGGTTTCGTACCCTACAATGGTCTCTTCATTTGTTCTCCACTATTAGTGACTTTGGAGTGACTCTTTGTTGCATGTTGAGGTATAGTTATATGATCCAGTTATGTTATTATTGTTGAGAGAACTTGCACTAGTGAAAGTATGAACCCTAGGCCTTGTTTCGAAGCATTGCAATACCGTCTGTGCTCACTTTATTCATTAGTTACCTTGCTGTTTTTATATTTTCAGATTACAAAAACCTATATCTACCATCCATATTGCACTTGTATCACCATCTCTTCGCCGAACTAGTGCACCTATACAATTTGCCATTGTATTGGGTGTGTTGGGGACACAAGAGACTCTTTGTTATTTGGTTGCAGGGTTGTTTGAGAGATACCATCTTCATCCTACGCCTCCCACGGATTGATAAACATTAGGTCATCCATTTGAGGGAAATTTGATACTGTCCTACAAACCTCTGCACTTGGAGGCCCAACAATGTCTACAAAAAGAAGGTTGTGTAGTAGACATCAAGCTCTTTTCTGGCGCCGTTGTCGGGGAGGTGAGTGCTTGAAGGTATATCTTTAGATCTTGCAATCGAATATTTTAGTTCTTGTTTTATCACTATAAAAAATGGAATTAAGGGTGCCTCATATGCTTCATCTTTTTAATGTCTTTCGTGAAAATGATGGGAAGGAAAATTGTGCTCAAGTACTAGAAGAAGAATTACATAGAATGCTTGGCATAAAATATGTGAATGATGAGCATGATTGCAATGTTGTTAGTATAAATTCTTTGAATATCCATGATGCTAATGATATGCAAAGCCACAAGCTTGAGGATGCTATGTTTGATGAAGATGATATTTTTAGTCCCCCAAGTTTTGATGAGAAAATTTATTTTGATGAAAGCATGCCTCCTATTTATGATCATTATATTGATGAAAGTGGATTTGGAGAGGTCATGACTTTATTTAGTGATGAATCCACTATTTTGGAAGAGGTTCCAATTGATGATGAGAACAAAGTTGCTACATATGATGATTATTGTGATGACATGTATGCTATAAAGAACAATGATAACCATGAAACTTGTCATCATGATTTTAATTTTCAATTGGATTATGCCTCACATGATAGTTATTTTGTTGAGTTTGCTCCCACTATTCTGAATTTTGCTTATGTGGAGAATAGTAAAATTTATATGCTTGTGCATCATGAGAATAATGCTTTATGTGATGGTTATATTGTTGAAATCACTGATCATGCTACTGAAAATTACTATGAGGGAGGAACATATGCTTGTAGGAATTGCAATAATATCCTGTTTCCTCTCTATGTGTTGAAAATCTTGAAGCTATGCTTGTTTTACCTTCCTATGCTAGTTGATTCTTATTCCCATAAGTTGTTTGCTCACAAAATCCTATGCATAGTAAGTGGGTTAGGATTAAATGTGCTAGTCATATGCTTCATGATGCTCCCATTATGTTTCAATTCGTATCTTTTATGTGAGCATCATTGTCATCATCATGCCTAGCTAGAAAGGCATTAGAGAAATCGCTTGTTGGGAGACAACCCAATATTTACCCTTACTGTTTTTGTGTGTCCACATGATTATGCTACTGTAGTAATCATGTTTTATAGCTTTTGTTTCAATAAAGTGCCAAGTAATACCTTTAGGATAGCTTACGGTGATAGTTGTGTTGATCCTGCTGAAAATCAGAAACTTTTGCACACAGCAAATTAGTTTTGATAATTCACATAAACGTGATTTTGATCTGATTCTTTTTGCTATGGATTGGTACACAAATTTCTCAAGTTTTCCTAATTTGGTAGGATTTTTTAGAGTTACAGAAGTATTTAAGAGTTACAGATTACTACAGACTGTTTTGTTTTTGACAGATTCTGTTTTCTATGTGTTGTTTGCTTATTTTGATGAATCTATGAGTAGTATCGGAGGGTATGAACCATAGAGAAGTTGGAATACAGTAGATAGTACACCAATATGAATTTATAATGAGTTCACAACAGTACTTAAGTGGTGGTTTTATTTTCTTATACTAATGAAGCTTATGAGATTTTTTTGTTGAGTTTTGTGTTGTGAAGTTTTCAAGTTTTGGGTGAAGCTTCGATGGACTACGGAATAAGGAGTGGCAAGAGCCTAAGCTTGGGGATGCCCAAGGCACCCCAAGGTAATATTCAAGAACAACCAAGAGCCTAAGCTTGGGGATGCCCCGGAAGGCATCCCGTCTTTCGTCTGTGTTAATCGGTAACTTTACTTCACTACTAGGGAAAAGGCTAGCAGCAGCGCGGGTTTTCAGGCTAGCAGCAGCGCGGGTGGCCGCGTTACTAATAAGGCGCTACAGCTAACTCATAGTAGTAGCGCGTCCCCAATCCGCGCTACTACTGTTGACGATATCAGCAGCGCTTTTTTGGAACGCGCCGTGAACGCGCCGTGAACGCGCTACTATTAACTAGCTGTAGCGGTTTCGTCATCCCCCGCTACTGCTATATCTTTCATCATTTTCCGCCGCACCATTCCCTTTCAGTTCTCCTTTCACTTTCAGTTCTCCTTTCAGATACTAGATACTAGGTACTGCTAGTAGATATCAAATTCATAAACCATTACTAGGTACGGTAGTACTCCCTTCGTTCCAAATTACTCGTCGTGGTTTTAGTTCAAACCACGACGAGTAATTTGGAACGAAGGGAGTACTAGATAACAATTTTATGCATAGCCAACATGCATCCTCAAGCAGTACAAGGTCATATCAACGGTCATCATCATATGTAGTTCTAGATGATATCGACGACGACCATCATATGTTGTTCTAGATGATATAGCCACACACACATATGTACGTAGTTCTAGATGATATAGCCACACACACATATGTAGTTCTAGATGATATAGCAACACACACATATGTAGTTCTAGATGATATCGAAGACAATCATCATCCTCAAGCCTCGGCGGTTGGTGTTCCTGATAGTAATTAGGATGGCCTGTCCAACACGAAGATTTTTGCCATCAAGGAATTTGTTCCACCCAACCGAGCTTAAGTGTGTGCAACCGTCCGTGTCCACGCGGTAAGTACAGGTTGTGATGGAGCCCCTTGCAGTAAGGCGTAGTCCAGCTGAGCCTTCTTCATCAGGCTCGATACCATAACTCACAGATATGCTCTTTGCCAATTTCTGAATAAGAAAAACATATCAATTAATAAGCATGTGATCGAACTCTACACTAAAACATATATATCATCGACTAGATTCCACACAACATACCATATCATTGGACTGTACACTAAGTAATTCACACTATTAATTTGCATTTGTAAGTATAACATACCATATCATGTCGATCAACCATGGTATTTGTCAAGCGGGTCATGAATGGCACCCCGACAAAGTCAGCACGTGGCGGAATTATGTCCCACAGGTTGGACACCTCCTCCTCACTCAGCCTTGTTCTTTGAGCTACGATGGCTTCATGAAGTGGGTCCTCATCATCTTCATCGAGTGGGTCCTCATTATCTTCATCATCTTTGTCATCTTCATCATCTTCCACCAGGTTGAGATAAATGACAACTAGCTTGGGTCTTTCTGCTCGGAAGTTGAAGCTGATCAACTCACCACCAGTAAGATGCATGCGAGCAACGAAACGGGCCCATCCATCTCCTCCAATCTGCGACATATTGCGTCCTTTCTCGACCTCCATAGTGTACGCCCCCCAGGAGCCTCAAATGTCACAGTATCTCCTGTCAGCTTGTTGAATTTCAACCTCACATTGCATGGGATGATCTGTGTAAAATAAGCAAAATGACACAATGCAGTAATGCCAACACTAAAAATAAAATAGTTATTACATTTCATCTAATTTCTTACCGCCGCATGACGAAAACTCGGCTGGAAGTAGATGCAGAACAGCTTGCCAGTTACAAGGCTGCTGGCGCACCTTGATTTGCACAGTTGACATAGTGGTGGTGGTGGTGGTGGCGCCATTCTTCCTAAAGCAATATGAGCAAAGGATTACTAAATCAACTAAATCAAAATGTTCCTAAGTCAACTAAATCAACTAGCCTACTAAATCAAGTAAATCAAAATGTTCTAAGTCAACTAAATCAACTAGCCTACTAAGTCAACTAAATCAAAATGTTTTAAGTCAACTAAATCAACTAGCCTACTAAATCAACTAAATCAAAATGTTCTAAGTCAACTAAATCAACCAGCCTACTAAGTCAACTAAATCAAAATGTTCTAAGTCAACTAAATCAACTAGCCTACTAAATCAACTAAATCAAAATGTTCTAAGTCAACTAAATCAACTAGCCTACTAAGTCAACTAAATCAAAATGTTCTAAGTCAACTAAATCAACTAGCCTACTAAGTCAACTAAATTATATCAACTAAATCAAAATATTGCATATGAGCAGGAGGGAGAAGGAGGGCGACTCGAGGAGGGAGAAGAGAGTAGGATGGAGGAGGAAGGCGGAGCGAGGAGGGGCCGGCCGACGCGGCCAGCTGAGGGAGGACGGAGGAGGAAGGCGGAGCGAGGAGGGGCCGGCCGGCGCGGCCAATTGAGGGAGGACGGAGGAGGAAGGCGGAGCGAGGAGGGGCCGGCCAGCGGCGAGTGGAGAGGGAGGACGGAGGAGGAGGTCGGTGCCGAGTCTAGCAAGGAGGAGGAGGTGACAGCGCGCGGCGCAGACGAAGGAAGGGCAACAGGGGCGCGCGGCGCAGATGGAGGAGGGGCGACGGGGGCGCGCGGCGTAGATTTTGAGTGGCTGTGTGTGAGTGGATCCGAAGGGAGGAGATGAGGGAGATGGATGGCTTAGCAGTAGCGCTCTTTAGGAAAACACGCTACTGCTAAGCTATCTAGCAGCAATGCTTTTCACAGTAAAGCGCTACTGCTATGTGTCAGCATGCAAAAATAGACTTTGTTCAATATATCAAAAACACATTGATCATCAACGATCTTTTTGTGTACAATCTGATTTGACAATATGAGTCCTCACCGGTTTAGGAACAGGTGAAGATTCATATTGCAGCCACAAATTCTACACATAGAGTTCAATGAAGATCAAGTGCTTGTCAAAGTGTGAGAAGTAACATATTTAAGGCGGTAGAAACTCTCTTCACGGAGCGAGGTGGGACTAAATTTTTGTAGGAAACTTAGCAGTAGCGCTTATCCGAGAAAAGCGCTGCTACTATGCCACGTAGCAGTAGCGCGCATCACGCTAACGCGTTGCTGCTATAGCTAGCCTCGCGGCGGCCTCATAGGAATTATAGCAGCAGCGCGTCTTTCGGGTGACGCGCTACTGCTATATTTGTCTCAGCAGCGAGTTTCACCCGTACGCGCTACTGCTAGTTCGCAGCAGCGAGTTATTTTGGAGCGCGCTGCTGATAAGATTCTGTGTATAGGCTTTTCCCTAGTAGTGCTTGGAGCTATATTTTTATCCACCACATGATATGTGTTTTTCTTGGAGCGTCATTTTCTTTTGTTAGTATTTTCTTGCTGTTATTTATAATAATGATTTTCATCTCTATTTTCAATAAAAATGTCTAGGATAGCCTTACCATGCTTATTTTGCAAGTATACTTGTTGCTGTTTGAAAACAGAAATTTTATCAATGTTGCAAAAATTCCTTAGAAAAGTCAGAATATGACAAGTTGTTGAAACTTTTTGCAAAATAATATCTGATAAATTTTATAGAGTTTAGTATTTTTCTCATAATTTTTGGAGTTAGGGAAGTATGATGAATCTTGCATTCTTTACAGACTATACTATTTTGGCAGATTGCTGTTACGTTTGCATTGTTTGCATATGTTTGCTTGTTTAATGATTCTATTTGAGGATAGGAGTATTAATATGCAGAGACATTTAGTATGCAATGTTGAATAATATTTTTTGTGATTTTCTACAGTAGAGAATGATAAGGTTTTTGCATTGGTTAATACTAACTTATCTCACGAGTTCTTGTTGAGTTTTGTGTGGATGAAGTTTTTGAGATTTAAGGAAACTGAGATATAAAAGGAATTAAGGAGACGCAAAAGTTCAAGCTTGGGGATGCCCAAGGCACCCCAAGATAATATTTCAAGAAGTCTCAAGCATTTAAGCTTGGGGATGCCCCGGTAGGCATCCCACCTTTCTTTTTCAACAATTATTGGTTAGTATCGATTGAGCCTAAGTTTTTGCTTCTTCACATGAGTTGTGCTATCCTTACAATGCCATTTTATTTTATTTTGCTTGCTATTTGAATGAAGTACTTAAGATCTGAAATACTTAAATGAGAGAGAGTCCTCACATAGTTAAATAATTGTTTGACTACTCATTGATCTTCACTTATACCTTTTTAGAGTAGTTTGGCATTTACTTGTGTGCTTCGCTTATGTCCTATGAGTAAATGGTTGAATGAGTTGAATATCGTAAATATGAAATTATTATATGTTTCATATGCTTATCCCATGGGGAGTAATGACTTCACATATAAGAAGTAGAGGTGGTAAATTTATTGAAGGTTAGCAAACATTGTATTGGTCACTTGAACAATTCATGATAGAATATTGAAGGAAGAGAGATTTCACATATAAATATACTATCTTGGACATCTTCTATGATTGTGAGCCCCATTAATTATTTTCAAACCTGAGCAAATTAGTTGAAGTTGGACAAGGAAGACAACATAATGAGTTATGCTTGGGTATATTTGTAATGAAGTTATATTGTTATGGATCCTCTAACATGTGGTGCTTGCTATTTAGAATCCTTTGCTAGACAAAATATCTGTACTAAGCAGGAATACTGCTTGTGCATCCAAATTCCTTGAACCAAGTTTATTCCATGAGTGTCAACCATATCTACCTATATGCGGTATTTACCTGCCGTTCCAAGTAAATTTGCATGTGCCAAACTCTAAACCTTCAAATAATAATCTGTTTTGTATGCTCGAATCGCTCATGTAGCGACTAGGGGCTATCAGTATCTTCCATGCTAGGTGGGTTATTCCCACGATGAGTGGACTCCGCTCATCATTCACGAGAAAATGGCTGGTAAATGGGATGCCCAGTCCTATGATCAAAAGATCAAAAACAAAATCGCAAATAATTTAAACAAAACTCCCCCAGGATTGTTAATAGTTGGATGAGATCCATTGTTTCGGACAAGCCGTGGAGTGTGATTGTTGGTGGAGGGGGAGTAAAATCTTTACCTTTCTGTTTGTGAACCACCTATAATGTATCTAGTATGGAAGATATTGGGAACTCTTGGTCGTTGTGTTGAAAATGAAAGCATACCTCTCAAAATTATTTTCATCTCTGTTTTAAAGCTTCGAGCTCTGGCACCTCCGCAAATCCCTGATTCCCTCTGTGAAGGGCCTATCTTTTACTTTTATGCAAGAGTCAGTAGTATTCCTTCTCATTCCAACCTACTCTTTAGTTGGCAAGCATCATGTGATGGGGAAAGATCTAAGCATATATGGCCATTCAATTATATTTGATCATGAATTATTATTGTTGACAATTATCTATATGATAAGTAAGTTGGGAGGCTAAACATTAAGCCCCTATCTTTCTCTGTGATTGATGGATGCTATTTGTTCTAAAAATATGCTTTGAGTGGTAGCAATCATGGAAGACTATATAATAGTTGAGTATGTGGGATTTGCTAAATCAAAGCTCTTACATAGATCCTTCCTGAAAATAAGATGAAAAAAATTGCAATTGTTTGATGACTGAGAACATAGTTTGTTAGTTTTCAAGAAAGTTTATGGTCTATGCTTTAACATGTGAATAGCTTGATCATGAGAAGTTTTATGAGATGAGCTACTATTATGACATATAATGATGCTAGAAAAGGTGGTTGAAATTATCATTGATCAAACTTGTGCACCTAATAGCATTCACACTTCATAAATTATTTTGTTTATCATTTACCTACTCGAGGATGAGCAGGAATTAAGCTTGTGGATGCTTGATACGTCTCCACGCATCTATAATTTCTGATTGTTCCATGCTATTATATTACCTGTTTTGGATGTTTAATGGGATTTATTATACACTTTTATATTATTTTCAGGACTAACCTATTAACCGGAGGCATAGTCCAAATTGTTGTTTTTTGCCTATTTTAGTGTTTCGCAGAAAAGGAATATCAAATGGAATCCAAACGGAATGAAACCTTCGGGAGAGTTATTTTTGGAACAAACATGATCCAGAGGACTTGGAGTGGACGCCAAGAAAGAAGCGAGGAGGCCACGAGGCAGGGAGGCGCGCCTGCCCCCTGGGCGCGTCCCCCACCCTCATGGGCCCCTTGCAGCTCCACTGACCTACTTCTTCCTCCTATATATACCCATATACCCCGAAAACATCCAGGAGCACAATAGATCGGGAGTTCCGCCACCGCAAGCCTCTGTAGCCACCAAAAACCAATCGGGTCCCTGTTCCGGCACCCTGCCAGAAGGGGATCCCTCACCGGTGGCCATCTTCATCATCCTGGCGCTCTACATGATGAGGAGGGAGTAGTTCACCCTCGGGGCTGAGGGTATGTACCAGTAGCTATGTGTTTGACTCTCTCTCTCTCTCTCTCTCTCTCTCTCGTGTTCTTGATATGGCACGATCTTGATGTATCGCGAGCTTCGCCATTATAGTTGGATCTTACGATGTTTATCCCCCTCTACTCTCTTGTAATGGATTGAGTTTTCCTTTGAAGTTATCTTATCGGATTGAGTCTTTAAGGATTTGAGAACACTTGATGTATGTCTTGCATGTGCTTATATGTGGTGACAATGGGATATTCACGTGATCTACTTGCTGTATGTTTTGGTGATCGACCTGCGGGTTCAGTGACCTTGTGAACTTATGCATAGGGTTTGGCACACATCTTTGTCTTGACTCTTCGGTAGAAACTTTGGGGCACTCTTTGAAGTACTTTGTGTTGGTTGAATAGACGAATCTGAGATTTGTGATGCACATCGTATAATCATGCCCACGGATACTTGAGTTGACATTGGAGTATCTAGGTGACATTAGGGTTTTGGTTGATTTGTGTCTTAAGGTGGTACGAACTCTATGATAGATCGAACGGAAACAATAGCTTCATGTGATTTTACTACGGACTCTTGAATAGATCGATCAGAAAGGATAACTTCGAGGTGGTTTCGTACCCTACAATAATCTCTTCATTTGTTCTCCACTATTAGTGACTTTGGAGTGACTCTTTGTTGCATGTTGCGGGATATTTATATGATCCAATTATGTTATTATTGTTGAGAGAACTTGCACTAGTGAGAGTATGAACGCTAGGCCTTGTTTCGAAGCATTGCAATACCGTTTGTGCTCACTTTATTCATTAGTTACCTTGCTATTTTTATATTTTTAGATTACAAAAACCTATATCTACCATCCATATTGCACTTGTATCACCATCTCTTCGCCGAACTAGTGCACCTATACAATTTGCCATTGTATTGGGTGTGTTGGGGACACAAGAGACTCTTTGTTATTTGGTTGCAGGGTTGTTTGAGAGAGACCATCTTCATCCTATGCCTCCCACGGATTGACAAACCTTAGGTCATTCACTTGAGGGTAATTTGCTACTGTCGTACAAACCTGTGCACTCGGAGGCCCAACAATGTCTACAAGAATAAGGTTGTGTAGTAGACATCAGTGGCCATGGAGCACCTGCTTCCTCATGAGATCGCCGAGCGGGAGCGGAGATGCAGGAGGTGCCGGAGATCGAGGAGCGTCGGGAGGAGGAGTTGTGTGTGGCCTAGGTCGAGGTAGAGAAGACTCTGTCCGTCGAGGAATCGGTGGTGGAGTACCAACGCGAGCTCTGGCGTAGCCACTACTATGAGTACTACAACCTTGAGGGCGACACCGAGGACGAGGATGAGGATAAGGACACGATCGACTTAAGAAGGGGGGACGCGGAGTCCAACAACGGCAGCATGTCGTCAAGACAAGTCATCGACGTCTCATCTCACAGTGGCGATGCATAGGTTGGCGCAACGGCGGCTTCATTAAAATTATGCGTACTTAGGCTTTATTTTTAATGCTGGTCTTTTGTTAGAACAATGTTTAGGCCAACTGGCTCTTTTTAATTACTAAAATTGCTCAATTCAGTAAGTGTGGTTTGTGTGTTGTACGCTCTTTTGTGTGCCCAAATTAGCAAGCAATGTTAAATTATGCAATGACGTGGATGATGACAGTACCCAGGGAAATTTCCACAAAAATTTGAATTATCAGGCTCATGTCATGCGCGTAAAGCAGAAGAATCGTTTGTGATGCACACAATCATTCAAAGTGAATGGTGTCCGGTGGTGATGAAGCCATGTACCTAGGGTAGGGTCATGGACCTATCCAGAGATACCCTCCCCAAGGACATCTCTAGAAGAAACTACCTTCCAGTCGACCAGGAGGGATTCCACTCGACGGACTCGAAGACACTCGACCATGAAGCCTCACTCGACCACCAGGAGTTCAAGAGTCACTCTGTACCCAAATGGTCTGTAGTTAAGTAGTCTTTATGGTCATGATGACACTTTATGTAAGGCGTTATCAGTAATGCCGGGCCTTAATGTACTTAAAACCCCGCATAACTGAGGGCCGGAGGGGTCTGGCAGACACTATATAAGCCACCCCCTCCTCAGTGTAAAGGGTTCACACCCCTGTAACTCATACGCATATAATCCAGTCGACCGCCTCCGGGCTCCGAGACGTAGGGCTATTACTTCCTCCGAGAAGGGCCTGAACTCGTAAATCTCTTGCGTATACAACTACTCCATAGCTAGGATCTTGCCTCTCCATACCTACCCCCCTATTCTACTGTCAGTCTTAGAACCACGACAGTTGGCGCCCACCATGGGGCAGGTGTCTTAGCGACTTATTGGAGAAGTTGCAATTGTTCTGATCGCCTTCACCATGGTTTCTGGCGGAGTTTTAGTGGAGGGCCGCGAGATCCGTTTCGACGCACTCACGTTCATTGCCGACGACTTCGCCTGGCTCCAGGAGGCTCCACTCGACATCGACGCGCTCCTAGTCTGCGGGGCGACACACTTTCGCGCATGTGTCCGCGGTGTTTTGCTGCGGCAACCGTCGGCTCCGTATTGGTCGACCCCTGCGTCGTCCTCCCTCCCTGTCTCCCGCCAGCGCAAGCGCTCCGGTTGGTCGAGACTTCAGCGGTGGGTGAGACACGCCGTGGCTCGCCAATCGGCCATCACACAAGTCGCGGCGATCGAGCCCGACGAATCTCTCTACGGCCTGTTCAATCTGTCGACTGGCTCCGTAGAGACTGCATCCGAGTGCGACAGCAGTGATCCAGCAGCAGAGGTCCTGATGGTCAATGGGCCTCGAAGTCCTCCCGGCTTCCCCCGCACCGACGAAGGGGACGGCGGAGGCGACCAAGCTCAGGTCCACGAAGAGTATTAACCCGAGCCACTCACTTCGCTGCAAAGAGAAGATCTTCGCCGCCGGAACATGGATGCTCTGCATACTCCTATCATAGGGGAAACCCCCGAGGCCCGTGCCTTGGAGGACACGCGTTTGGCCAACTTGGCTGAGCGCACTCGACTGGAGAACCTCCAGCAAGCACTAGACGAGTGCGTGCGGCAACGAGTTCCAGACTCTAGTCGACGTCAACTCTTTCCACCGCCGACTCAGGTATATCGAACTCCAATTCAGAATTTAGCAGCTGCAGCCCGTATAGCGGAGTCGATTCAGCCCTCTCAGTCAGAGGCTGGCAGAGGCTTGATGCAGATCAGAGATTTGCTCCGGGCAGCAGGATATCAAAATTCAGCTGTATCGCAGTCGCGTAACAGGATTCACAGTCGACCCGTCGCTGCGAATACAGTCCAGTTGGCTCATAGCCCAAGATCGCCCCTGCGGCGTGAGGGACGTGGAGGCCGATGTGATCAGTATGATGACCGATTCGATCGTGATGATCGGTGTCGAGTGCCCACTCCTCCCCCAAGGGGTGGGTCTTACGCCCCTCGGCAGCAAGATGACAGACGCCAGCACAGTGTTGGGCGAAGGGTTCCAGTCGACCCCAGAGAACCAGGCTTTGACGTGAGATCCATTATCGTGCAAGGTCTGGTCGACCGGAACAGAGCTCACCGAGAAGGCCATGACAGAGATGCGCCCACCAGCAGCCGAGTTCATGTCTCAGGACCAGAGTGTTTTAGCAGAGCCATCCAAGCTGCAGTGATTCCTCCCAACTTCAGGTTGGCAACTGGGATGAGTAAGTTCACTGGTGAATCCAAGCCCGATACTTGGCTTGTGGACTACCGAGTGGCTGTTCAGATTGGTGGTGGCAATGATGAGGTGGCCATGAAACACCTACCGCTTATGTTGGAGGGCTCGGCCAGAGCCTGGCTGAATCAGTTGGCGCCTAGCAGCATTTACACTTGGGAAGATCTCGCTCGAGTGTTTGTCAGGACATTTGAAGGAACTTGCAAGCAACCAACAGGTTTGACAGAGCTGCAGGTTTGCGTGCAAAAGTCGAATGAGACCTTGAGAGATTACATCCAGAGGTGGATCACATTGCATCATACGGTGGAGAACGTATCTAATCACCAAGCAGTCTGTGCCTTTAAAGAACGCGTTAAGAATAGGGAATTAAGTTTGAAGTTTGGTCGGACCGGAGACATGACCCTGAGTCGAATGAAGGAGATTGCCACCAAATATGCCAATTTTGAAGAAGAGGATCGACTCCGGAGTGGCAAGTACAAGCCGAGCCAGTCGGAAAAAGGAAACTCCAGCCGGAAGCAGAAACGGAAAGCCGAGCCAGCTGCTCCTGGAGAAGCCTTGGCCATGACTCAGGGCAAGTTTAAAGGGAAGTCCAAAGGATAAAGAAAAGGAGTCGAACAAGGTTGAGGACAAAGAGGACAATGATGGAGGATACCCCCATGTCAATTCCACCCTGATGATTTTTGCTGATGTTGAAAGCAAAAGTCGATTGAAAGTTATCAACCGTGAGGTGAATATGGTTGCTCCGGCGACACCCAGTTATCTGAAATGGTCTTAGACCGCCATCACGTTCGACCAGTCTGATCATCCGACGCACATAGCCACCCCTGGGAGGCAAGCTTTGGTGGTCGACCCAGTCGTCAAAGGCACTCGACTGACAAAGGTTCTGATGGACGGTGGCAGTGGAATGAATATCTTGTATGCGGAAACACTGAAGGGAATGGGCATTCCGATGTCCAGACTCAGTTCCAGCAACATGAGTTTCCATGGAGTCATTCCTAGGAAGAAGGCTGAGTCACTCGGCCAAATTGCTCTTGATGTGGTTTTCGGCGATTCGAAGCATTTCCGCAAAGAAAAGTTAACATTTGAAGTGGTGGATTTCCAGAGTGCTTATCACGCCATTTTGGGCAGGCCAGCTTATGCACGATTCATGGCTCGACCATGTTACGTGTACCTCAAATTGAAGATGCCTGGTCCCAAGGGTGTGATCACCATCACTGGTAATCGAAAAAAGGCAAAAGAGTGCTTTCAGAAAGGCTCAAAGATTGCCGATGCTCAGATGATAGCAGAAGAGTGGCAGGAACATCAGAAAAATGCAGATCCGAGTGATTTATTGCGGGCCAAGAAACCTGCCACAGAATCAGTGTTTCAGTCGTCTGGTGAGACGAAGCCTGTTCACATCCACCCGACCGACCCCAATGCTGCTCCGACCCATATCTCCACATCACTCGACTCTAAATAGGAAGAAGCGCTCATCCAGTTCCTCCGTGAGAACTGGGACATCTTCGCATGGAAGCCTGCTGACATGCCGGGTGTTCCCAGGGGGCTGGCTGAGCATCGTTTACGAGTCGACTCAAAAGCAAAACCTGTCAAAGAACATCTCCGACGGTCCGCCGTCCAGAAAAGAAAGGCCATTGGCGAAGAGGTGGCTCGACTCCTAGCAGCAGAGTTCATCCGAGAAATTTACCACTCTGAGTGGCTTGCCAATGTTGTCATGGTCCCCAATAAGGACAAGTCACTACACATGTGCATTAATTTCAAACATATCAATCGGGCCTGCCCGAAAGGTCATTTTCCTCTCCCCCACATCGACCAAATAGTCGATTCAACTGCGAAATGTGAGCGCCTGTATTTTTTAGACGCTTATTCCGGTTACCATCAGATCTGTCTGTATGGACCCGACGAGATGAAAACAGCTTTCATCACTCCATTCGGGTGCTTCTGCTATGTCACCATGCCTTTCGGCCTCAAGAATGTCGGAGCCACGTTCATGAGAATGATTCAGAAGTGTTTACTCACTCAAATCAGTCGGAACGTGGAAGCATACATGGATGATATTGTGGCCAAATCACGAAAAGGTTCCGACCTGTTGACTGACCTCGCTGAAACATTTGCCAATCTCAGGAGGTATGATATCAAGCTTAATCCATCAAAGTGCACATTCGGAGTTCCTGGCGGAAAGTTACTCGGTTTTCTCGTTTCCGAACAAGGAATCGATGCCAACCCGGAAAAAGTCAGCACTATCCTCCGAATGAAATGCCCCGTGCGTGTGCACGATGTCCAGAAGCTTACTGGATGCTTGGCCGCGTTAAGTCGATTCATCTCTCGCCTCGGTGAAAAGGTATTGCCTCTTTACCGACTGATGAAGAAGTCAGACAAGTTCGAGTGGACTCTAGAAGCTGATGCAGCGTTTGCAGAGCTAAAAGCTCTGCTCTCCACCCAGCTGGTGCTCCAATCAGCAAAGAGCCTCTGTTGCTTTACATTGTAGCCACAGGACAAGTCGTCAGTACAGTACTTACGGTCGAGCGGGAAGAAGAAGGGAAAGCCTTCAAAGTTCAGTGCCCAGTATATTATCTTTTCGAAGTGTTGACCCCATCAAAGCAAAGATACCCTCATTATCAGAAGGTCGTGTATGGGATTTACATGACCACAAAGAAGGTTGCTCATTATTTCTCTGATCATTCCGTTACAGTCGTCAGCGATGCGCCATTGTCAGAGATTTTGCACAATAGGGATGCAACTGGTCGAGTGGCAAAGTGGGCAATTGAACTCCTTCCCCTTGATATCAAGTTTCAGGCAAAGAAAGCCATTAAGTCCCAAGCAGTAGCAGATTTCATCGCCGAGTGGATTGAACAACAACTGCCAACTCAAGTTCACTCGGAGCACTGGACCATGTTCTTTGATGGTTCTAAGATGTTGAATGGTTCCGGTGCTGGGGTAGTATTGGTTTCCCCCCGAAGAGATAAGCTCAGATATGTGCTCCAGATCCACTTTGATTCCTCCAACAATGAAGCAGAATACGAAGCACTTTTGTATGGGTTGCGCATGGCCATTTCACTCGGCTTCCGTCGCCTTATGGTTTATGGCGACTCAGATTTGGTGGTCAATCAAGTGATGCAGGAGTGGGATGTTAGAAGCCCAGCCATGACTGGTTACTGCAATGCAGTGAGAAAGCTTGAGAAGAAATTTGAAGGGTTAGAGCTCCATCATATACCCCGACTGAAGAATCAAGCGGCTGATGATTTGGCAAAGATAGGTTCCAAGAGAGAAGCCGTCCCCAGTAATGTGTTCTTGGAACATATCCATACTCCATCAGTTCCGGAAGATCCTTTTACCGAAGAAGCTCCGCAGCCAAGAAGTACCACAGATCCGACTGAAGTTGAAGTTCCAGCAGTGGTCGACCTGATCATGGAAGCGTTGGTCATCACTCCCGATTGGACAGTGCCGTACATCGCATATATCTTAAGGAAAGAGCTCCCAGAAGATGAAGAAGGGGCTCGACAGATCGTCCGCCGATCTAAGGCCTTTACCATGATAAAGGGACAGTTGTACAGAGAAAGCGCGACTGGAGTCGATCAGAAGTGTGTAACGCCAGAAGAAGGTCGGATAATCCTTGACGATATCCACTCGGGGACCTGTGATCATCATGCGTACTCCCGGACCATTGTGGCTAAAGCATACCGAGCGGGATTTTACTGGCCAAGAGCAAATGAAATGGCAAAGGAGATAGTCGACAAGTGTGAAGGATGTCAATTTTACTCCAATATGTCACACAAGCCCACCTCAGCCTTTGAAGACCATCCCACTTGTTTGGCCATTCACCGTATGGGGACTGGATATGGTTGGACCACTAAGAATAGGTAGAAGCGACTTCACCCATGTGCTGGTGGCAGTCGACAAGTTCACTAAGTGGATTGAAGCTAAACCCATCAAGAATCTTGATGCCGGCACTGCTGTCAGCTTCATCAGGGAGTTGATATTCAGATATGGAGTTCCCCATAGCATCATCACTGATAATGGGTCGAACTTCGATTCCGAGGAATTCAGAGCCTTCTGCACGTCTCAAGGCACACGAGTCGACTATGCTTCAGTCGCTCACCCCCAGTTGAATGGACAGGCAGAACGAGCAAATGGTTTAATTCTCAAAGGGCTGAAACCCCGACTGATGCGTGATCTCAAGCACTCAGCTGGTGCATGGGTCAACGAACTTCCGTCAGTACTTTGGGGATTAAGGACCACGCCTAATTGGTCGACTGGGAGAACTCCGTTTTTCTTGGTCTACGGCGCGGAAGTAGTCTTGCCGAGTGACCTGCTTCACAACACACCCCGAGTCGAACTCTACACTGAAGCTGAAGCAGAGCAAGCCCGACAGGACGCAGTCGACCTTCTAGAAGAAGAAAGAGAGATGGCCTTGATCCGATCGACCATTTATCAGCAGGACTTGTGTCGTTTCCATGCCAAAAACGTGAAGAGTCGAGCCTTCCAAGAAGGAGATTTGGTTCTCCGAGTGGATCAGCAGAAGCCACACAAGCTTGCTCCTACTTGGGAAGGTCCCTTCATCGTCACCAAGGTTCTCCACAATGGGGCGTACCGCCTTTACAATGTCGAGCACCGGATTGACGAGCCCCGAGCTTGGAACGCGGAGCTGCTACGCCCCTTTTATACTTAAATATTCACTCGGATGAGATGTAATAAAAGTACTTTTGTAGTTTATTTATCAAAGACAAGAGTGTTATGATTTTCCCAGTGATTGTTGTTACTTTTGTTCACATAAAGCAGTCCCCCAGTGGGTGGCTTAGTTGCGAATCCATTTAGCCTAAATTTGTAAAGAAAATCCTTGCCAAGTGGTGAGCCAGCCTCCCACTCGGGGGCTTAGCTGTGAATCCGTTTCGCCTAAGTTTCACAAAATCCTATCGAGTGGTGAGCCAGCCTCCCACTCAGGGGCTTAGCTGCAGTCCAAGTACTTGCCTAAGTTTCAAAAAATCCTACAGAGTGGTGAGCTAGCCTCCCACTCGGGGGCTTAGTTGCAGTCCAAGTACTCGCCTAATTTTCACAAAATCCTACCGAGTGGTGAGCCAGCCTCCCACTCGGGGGCTTAGATGCAGTCCAAGTACTCGCCTAAGTTATACAAAATCCTACCGAGTGGTGAGCCAGCCTCCCACTCGGGGGCTTAGCTGCAGCCTAGCGCTCGCCTAAGTATAAATACAATGTGCGCTCCGCAAGGAGGACAAGGTGCAGGTCGACCGCTGTCTCCTCCTTCCGAGCTACGCCACAAAAACAACATGCACTCCGCAAGGAGGATGAGGCACAGGTCGACTGCTGTCTTCTCCTTCCGAGCTACGCCACAAATACAACATGTGCTCCACGAGGAGGATGAGGCGTAGGTCGACTGCTACCTTCTCCTTCCGAGCTACGCCACAAATACAACGTGCGACCTGCAAGGAGGTGCGTCACAAAAATTCTACCGAGTGGAGAGCAAACCTCCCACTCGGAGGCTTAGCTGTAGCCCAGTGCTCGCCTAAGTTTTTGAAAAATCCTACCGAGTGGAGAGGAAACCTCCCGCTCGGAGGCTTAGCTGCAGCCCAGTGTTCGCCTAAGTTTTTGAAAAATCCTACCAAGTGGAGAGCAAACCCCGAACACTCGGAGGCTTAGCTGCAGCCCAGTGCTCACCTAAGTTTTTGAAAAATCCTACCGAGTGGCAAACCTCCCACTCGGGGGCTTAGCTGCAGCCCAGTGCTCGCCTAAGTTTTTGAAAGATCCTACCGAGTGGAGAGCAAACCTCCCACTCGGAGGCTTAGCTGCAGCCTAGTGCTCGCCTAAGTATGAGATTCATTCCACTCTGCAAGGGTGATGAGGTACGAGTCGATTGCAATCTGTGCTTCATCCCTACCTGCAAAAGTGCATCACGAACACTAGCATATATTCCAAGCGAAGGATAATGTTTGTTCGAAGGCAAATGCAAACATATCCAACGGCAAACCCAAGTTCAGATAGCATCCTATGGATCCAGAAGTGCTCAGGCACCAATCCTGTTAAAGTTTACCGGTTACAAAAACCACTCGACATTCCGAGGCAAATTTAAGGCATCAAGCATAGAAGTTTTTTACTCCTCCTGCGGAGGACTGGAAGGCACGACAAACTCGTCCAGGTCGATTCCATCTATGATCTGAGTGGTAGCAGCAGTGAAGGTCTCCATGAAAGATCGGAAGTCATGCTTCTTGGTATTGGCCACCTTGAGAGACGGCAGCTTGTCCTCTCGCACGTCCTTGCAGTGAACACGGACCAGAGATAGAGCAACATCGGCACCACACCTGGCAGAAGACTTCTTCCATTCTTGCACTCGACTTGGAACTTCGTTCAGTCGAGTCATCAGGGTCTCGAGGTCATTCTGAAGCGTTTCTCCTGGCCAGAGTGCTGTGTCGATGCGCGACGTTGCAACCTTCAGTCTCGCAAGATAGTCGACCACAGCAGCAACGCGAGACTCGAGACAGAGCACGTTCATGGCGGCTTCATCCTTCACAGGAGAGTTGATGGGATCCAAGCCAGTCTCCACTCGACTAGTCTCCTCTTTAAAGTTTTGGCAGAATTCTGTGGATACAATCCAAGGATAAGCTAACAGTCCTACAATAAGTCAGTGATTACCGGTCGGATATAAGGGGTTACCTTCGAGCATGAGGAACAACTTCATGGCGAGACCTCCCAGATAAACCTCTAAGTCGTTCTTCTTTCCCGCCAGCTCACTAGCCTTATCGCTCAAGGCCAACTTGTCATTCTTCAGTCGACTGGCATACTTGTTGGCCGTGTCGAGAGCAGCTTTCAGATTGGTATTCTCCTCTTCAAGTTTCTTGATTGAAGCTAGCTTTTCTTCTGCGAGTTTCATCTTGTCCGAAGCCGCTTTCTGCGCCTCGGCAAGGTCGAGGTCCTTCTTCTTCAGAGCATCCTTCAGTTTATCTGCGAAATGACAGTTGGGATCAGACTCAGGGATGAAAAAAAAATAAGGACAGTCGTCAAGGTTCTCACCAAACATACCTTTTGCCTCCTCCTTCGCCTTCGTGAAGTTCTCTTGGACAAGTTTCAGATCAAGTTCGAGCTGGATATGCTTGTTCTCCAACTCAGTATAACGAGCCACAAGCTCGCAAGATTTCTGTGAAAGATCAATCGACAGACGTCAAAAATAGGTCACTTCCGAGTGATTAAGAGAAAAATCGTAGTATTTCTAAGACTACAGCCGAATCAAAACATTTAACTGTAGCCTCGGGGACTACACCCAGTGGGTGCACTCAGTGTGCCCCCACTAGTTCTATCAGCTCGGGTCGATCAGTCGACCAAAAGAGACAGAAAGGCTAACTACCAGTAGTTAGACAGAGTTTCCAAAAAAAGAGAGAAGAGTGTTTTTCAGACCATAGTCGACTGCTAGCAGTCGACCACGGTCTCGGGGACTACACCCAGTGGGTGCATTCAGTGTGCCCCCACTGGTTCCATGATTCCATTCGACCAGATAGAGTGAAGAAAGTAAAACAGAAAAATTTCAAGACATAAAGACTACAGTCGACTGCCAGCAGTCCACCATAGTCTCGGGGACTACACCCATTGGGTGCACTCAGCGTGCCCCCACTAATCCAGACATTTCAATCGACACACCCAGTGGGTGTATGACAAATACTAAGATCTTCAGAAAGAAAAATTGTCAGGTATCATATCCTAACAGAACATGCGGTAGTCAACTAACCTGGACATTGCTCTGAAGAGCTGAGCTTGCGTCATAAGCTGCTTGGCTAGCGTCTCAGATCGCCTTCACCTGCTCCATCATGACCCCCACCTAGCGTATGGCTTCCTTGGCAGCACCTGCTTGGTCCTCTGGGACGTGGTGTGTGGAGAAGAGGGAAGGTGGATCAGCACTCGACGACGGAGGGCGAGCACTCGTCAGCGGCACCGCAAAAGACACGGTAGCCCGAGTGACGTTGCCTCCCTCTGGAACCAGCGTCTCAGGTGCTGATGCAACTTGAACAGTCTTGCCAGCAGACGCTTTCCTGTTCCTCCTTTGCCTCAGCGGCTCCTCATTGTCATCGTCAGGGAGATCAATGATAATGCTAGGTGGAGCTACAGAAAAGATTCAAAGTTAAAAATGAAGATCCAATCGACCGAAAGTGAAACTGCACAGATCATACCAGGATTGGAAGTGGCAGCATCCTCCATTTCTTGATCTTCATGTCTGGCTGAGGTCTCAGAAGTAGCAGCACTGCGATTTCAGAAATCAGTCGGCCAGCGATCGAGTCGACCAAGAATATATCCATGTTAAAAGAGAAGACACGAGTTATGACATTACTCAGAAACAGTGGGAATCTACATCCTCATCATTGGTAGGGCCTTCGCCGGTTTTGATGGTGCCGCTCGCGGTTGCTTCGACGCTTTTTCAGTCGGCGCCAGAGAAGTTGTCCGAGGACGTTTGGTCGACTGCCCAGCAGGCACGGCCACCTTGCCACGCTCGACTGCAGGGTCATGGGCGAGCTTGGACCGTCTTTCAGTACGAGGAGGCTCGACTTCTTCATCCTCTTCCTCCTCCTCCTCCACACCAGAACCAGGATCCTCTTCGTCCTCCTCGCCATCGGATTCCCACTCCTCCTGACTTTCACCTCCGCTCCCTTCCTCCTCCTCGGTTGTTCTTGCACTCCATTGGGCATCGAATACATCTCGGTGGTGACCTAGAAGAAGACAAACAAGACAAAAGTCAGTCGACTGAATGGTAGCAAGACAGAATGAAGGAAACAGAGTCATGGTCAGAGATATGTGGTCGGACCTTGTCTGGATCGTATGACTGGTCGAGTGGCGGGATCCTCCTGGCTCCACAAGGATTATCTTTGTTCCCCGTGATGGCAGTCATCCACCTCTCCAGAGTGGCATCGTCGACCTCCTTCGGGTGGACCCGAGTGGTGTCATCAGTACCAGAGTACAACCACATCGGATGGCCCCGGTACTGAAGTGGCTGAATGGGCCATCGAAGGAAAACCTCTAGAAGATCCATACCAGTCACTCCGTCGCGAATGAGCTGGACTACATGCTCCACCAACATCCTAACCTGAGCCTTCTCCTCCGGAAGCACCTTCAGAGAGGACGGCTTGTTCACTCGGTCCATGGAGAACAGGGGGAGGCCAGTCGACTGCCCTGGCATCATCTGGTCTTGGCAGTAGAACCAGGTCGACTGCCACCCTCGTACTGACTCGGGAAGGGTCATGGCTGGAAAGGCACTCTTACTCCTCATCTGAACCCCAAGACCCCCACATATCTAGATTACCTGGGTTCTCTCGTCACTTGGACTAGCCTTTTTCACCGTCTGAGAGCGACAGGTGAAAATATGTTTGAAAAGGCCCCAATGCGGCCGACAGCCCAAGAAGTTTTCACACAAGGACACGAAAGCAGCGAGATAGGCAATGGAGTTGGGAGTAAAATGATGGAGTTGTTCCCCGAAGAAATTCAGAAACCCCCGAAAGAAAAGATTTGGCGGTAGAGAAAACCCGCGGTCAACATGGGTGGCTAAGGGGACGCACTCACCCTCCTGAGGCTGCGGCTGCCACTCCCTCCCCGGAAGCCTCGCCGACCCATGGGGGATCAGTCCTTCGTTGGCCAGGTCATCGAGGTCCTTCTGGGTGATGGTCGAGCGGATCCAGTCACCCTGGATCCAGCCTTACGGCGGGCCGGCCCGAGACGAAGATCCACCCCGACTGGTCGCCCTCCCCTTTGCTTTCGCCGTCGCCTTCTTCGCCTGCTCCAAAGCCGCCGTCTTTTCTTTCACCATCATCGCCGGCGAGGCGCGCAAGGAGAAGTAGGGCGGGGATGGAAGCGAGCATAGCGGGCGAGTTTGAGGAAGAGCGAGAGGAGAATGAGGGTGCACTATTCAAAAAAACCCCGTCCGACGCCTTATATAGAGTCTCTTCTGAGTGGATGACTGGTAGGCCCGGACGATCCTGTCAAATCCCGCAACAGGCGCGCGCGCAATACGTGGCTAAAAAGGTGGCACGAAGATCGAGGCGTCCCTGCCTTATCCCATCCGAGTACCACGGCCTCCCCCGCTTCGCGCGCTTCTCGAAATTTGGATCCCGATAAATCCGCGAACAGCAGAGCAACTTGTCTGACCGCAGATTTCCTCCGATCCATCGCTCGGAAATCTCCAAGTTCATAAAGTTCACTCGACAGATACAAAGAATGGATCATGGCGACTGAAAAATAAATTGGTGCCATCACTAAAAGCCATTAATCTAGAACAAGACACACTCATAGCATGAAAAACAGGTCGGAGGAATTCTCAATTCCTTCCTCATTCAAACCTCGATCCATTCGGGGGCTAATGATGAAGCCATGTACCTAGGGTAGGGTCATGGACCTGTCCAAAGATACCCTCCCCAAGGACATCTCTAGAAGAAACTACCTTCCAGTCGACCAGGAGGGATTCCACTCGACGGACTCAAAGACACTCGACCATGAAGCCTCACTCGACCACCAGGAGTTCAAGAGTCACTCTGTACCCAAACGGTCTATAGTTAAGTAGTCTTTATGGTCATGATGACACTTTATGTAAGGCATTACCAGTAATGCCAGGCCTTAATGTACTTAAAACCCCGCATAACTGAGGGCCGGAGGGGTCTGGCAGACACTATATAAGCCACCCCCATCCTCAGTGTAAAGGGTTCGCACCCCTGTAAATCATACGCATATAATCCAGTCGACCGCCTCCGGGCCCCGAGATGTAGGGCTATTACTTCCTCCGAGAAGGGCCTGAACTCGTAAATCTCTTGCGTATACAACTACTCCATAGCTAGGATCTTGCCTCTCCATACCTACCCCCTATTCTACTGTCAGTCTTAGAACCACGATAGGTGGCACCGCGCGCAAAGTTCCCTCCACTTTTCGAAAGTTTTGGCCTACCGCCAAAATATCTACCCCCCTATTCCCCACCCCTTTTCTCCCCAGCCACAAGTCACATTTCCCCTATTTCCTCCTTCCTTCCATCCATCCTAAGCTATAGATGCTTCCTCGCTTGCTTCCTCGCTCTCGCTGTCTAGCATCCTACCACCGGGGTTGCCATGGTCTTGTTAAATGACATCTCCAGCGGTTCCTCCTTCGACGACGACTCCTTCACCACCCGAGTATGCCTCTCTTCTCTCTCTCGGGCTATGACTTGGAATGAAGGATTTTGACCCGGTGGTCGATTTGAGTCATTTCTTCCTCTTGTAGCTCCCTAGTACCATCAGTTGCAACGAATGGAGCGGGGTGACTGAAGATCTGTCTGCTCATTGTTACCATCAATCTCCATGCGTGAAGCTAGTTGTGTTTGAATCTGTGGACAGTGGGAGGAAATTTCTGGCATGTTGATACGTCCATTTTGCATCATGCTTTTATATCAATATTTATTGCATTATGGGCTGTTACTACACATTATATCATAATACTTATGCCTTTTCTCTCTTATTTTATAAGGTTTACATGAAGAGGGAGAATGCCGGCAGCTGGAATTCTGGACTACAAAAGTAGCAAATATTAGAGACCTATTCTGCACAACACCAAAAGTCCCAAAACTCCACGAAGATCAGTTTTGGAATATATTAAAAATATTAGGCGAAGAAAGCACCAGAGGGGGGCCACCGGTCATCCACGAGGGTGGAGGGCGCGCCCTACCCCCTGGGTGCACCCCTGCCTCGTGGGCCCCATGGTAGGCCCCCGGCATCCTTCTTCTGCCATATGGTGTCTTTTTCCCTGGAAAAAATCAGAAGGAAGCTTTCGGGACGAAGCACCGCTGTCTTGAGGCGGAACCTGGGCAGGACCAATCTAGGGCTCCGGCGGAGCTATTCTGCCGAGGAAACATCCCTCCAAGAGGGGGAAATCACCGCCATCATCATCACCATCAATCCTCTCATCGAGAGGGGGTCAATCTCCACCAACATCTTCACCAGCACCATCTCCTCTCAAACCCTAGTTCATCTCTTGTATCCGATCTTTGTCTCAAAACATCAGATTGGTACCTGTGAGTTGCTAGTAGTGTTGATTACTCCTTGTAGTTGATGCTAGTTGGTTTATTCGGTGGAAGATCATATG
Organism: Triticum timopheevii; assembly: GCA_963921465.1. Classification (NCBI taxonomy): domain Eukaryota; kingdom Viridiplantae; phylum Streptophyta; class Magnoliopsida; order Poales; family Poaceae; genus Triticum; species Triticum timopheevii. Next base: position 109,374,150 of record OY997264.1, read on the forward strand.
TTCAGATCCTTAATGCTATTCAATACCCCTCTGATTATGAACATGAATATGCTTTGTGAGTATATGTTTGTTCCTGAGGACATGGGAGAAGTCTTGTCATAAGTAATCATGTGAATTTGGTATCTGTTCGATATTTTGATGAGATGTATGTTGTCTCTCCTCTAGTGGTGTTATGTGAACGTCGAATACATGACACTTCACCATTGTTTGGGCCTAGAGGAAGGCATTGGGAAGTAATAAGTAGATGATGGGTTGCTAGAGTGATAAAAGCTTAAACCCTAGTTTATGCATTGCTTCGTAAGAGGCTGATTTGGATCCATATGTTTAATGCTATGGTTAGGTTTACCTTAATTCTTCTTTCATAGTTGCGGATGCTTGCGAGGGGTTTTAATCATAAGTGGTAGGCTTGTCCAAGGAAGGACAACACCCAAGCACAGTCCACCCACATATCAAATTATCAAAGTTTGTCCAGGCTTGTCCTTCGCTACAAAAAGGATTGGGCAACTGATACGTCTCCAACGTATCTACTTTTCCAAACACTTTTGCCCTTGTTTTGGACTCTAACTTGCATGATTTGAATGAAACTAACCCGGACTGACGCTGTTTTCAGCAGAACTACCATGATGTTGTTTTATGTGTAGAAAAGAAAAGTTCTCGGAATGTTCTGAAAATCCACGGAGGCACTTTTCAAAATTAAAAAAAATTGGCGAAAGAATGAAGGCCAGGGGGCCCATGGGCTGTCCACAAGACAAGGGGGTGGGCCCCGTAGGGGCGCGCCCTCCTATCTCGTGGGCCCCCGGACCTCCTCCGACCTCAACTCCATCTCCATATATACCGTCTCGGGGAGAAAAAATAGAGGAGAAAGTTTCATCGCGTTTCATGACACGGAGCCGCCGCCAAGCCCAAATCTCTCCCGGGAGGGCTGATCTGGAGTCCGTTCGGGGCTCCGGAGAGGGGGATTCGTCACCGTCGTTATCATCAACCATCCTCCACGACCAATTTCATGATGCTCACCGCCGTGCGTGAGTAATCCCATCGTAGGCTTGCTGGACGGTGATGGGTTGGATGAGATTTACCATGTAATAAAGTTAGTTTTGTTAGGGTTTGATCCCTAGTATCCACTGTGTTCTGAGATTGATATTGCTATGACTTTGCTATGCTTAATGCTTGTCACTAGGGCCCGAGTGCCATGATTTCAGATCTCAACCTATTATGTTTTCATGAATATATGTGTGTTCTTGATCTTATCTTGCAAGTCTATAGTCACCTATTATGTGTTATGATCCAACAACCCTGAAGTGACAATAATCGGGATACTTCTCGGTGATGACCGTAGTTTGAGGAGTTCATGTATTCACTATGTGTTAATGCTTTGGTCCGGTTCTCTATTAAAAGGAGGCCTTAATATCCCTTAGTTTCCACTAGGACCCCGCTGCCACGGGAGGGTAGGACAAAAGATGTCATGCAAGTTCTTTTCCATAAGCACATATGACTATTTACGGAATACATGCCTACATTACATTGATGAATTGGAGCTAGTCCTGTGTCACCCTATGTTATAACTATTGCATGAGGAATCGCATCCGGCATAATTATGCATCACTCATCCATTGCCTACGAGCTTTTCATATATTGTTCTCCGCTTTTTTACTTTTCCGTTGCTACTGTTACAACTACTACAAAAACCCGAAAACATTTACCTTTACTGTTGCTACTGTTACCATTACTATCATGCCACTCTTGCTACTAAATACTTTGCTGCAGATACTAAGTTATTCAGGTGTGGTTGAATTGACAACTCAACTGCTAATACTCAGTAATATTCTTTGGCTCCCCTTGTGTCGAATCAATAAATTTGGGTTGTACTTCACCCTCGAAAGCTGTTGCGATACCCTACACTTGTGGGTTATCAAGACTAATTTCTGGCACCGTTGCCGGGGAGCATAGCTCTATTCTCTGAGTCACTTGGGATTTATATCTGTTGATCACTATGAAGAACTTGAAAGACGCTAAGACCAAGATTTTGCCCTCAACTACGAGGGGAGGTAAGGAACTACCATCTAGCTCTACACTAGATTCTCCTTCCGTTATTAGTAGGCTTGCGACACCTAAACCTGCTACTGCTATGAATTCTGATATGTCGCATATTATTGATGATGCCACTTCTGCTATGCATGATGAAACTACTTCTGTGCATGATACTACTTTGCCATTAGGTGAATTTCTTGATGAACAACTTGCTAGAGTTAGGGGGAATGAAAATATTGAAGATGCTATTGATGATAGTGATGATGAACGTTCCCCCAATGATTATGTTTTACCTGTTGTTCCTAAGGGTTATGTTATGAACAAAGAAGCTGCTGAAGCTATTCTTGCTTGCAATGATAGATCTGATCTTAAGAAATTATTTGCTAAATGGAAGCAGCAGTCTCTTAATGCTAGAATGAAACCCGATCCTACTTTTGCTACTTCACCTATCTGCGCTACTGATAAGGATTATGAATTCTCTGTTGATCCTGATATTATTACTTTAGTTGAATCTGATCCTTTTTATGGCCTTGAATCTGAAATTGTTGTGGCACATCTTACCAAGTTGAATGATATAGCCACTCTATTTACTCATGATGAGAAGTCTCGCTATTTATATATCCTTAAGATATTTCCGTTCTCATTAAAGGGTGATGCTAAGACTTGGTATAATTCTCTTGCTCCTGGTTGTGTGCGTAGTCCCCAGGATATGATTTATTACTTCTCTGCTAAATATTTCCCTGCTCATAAGAAACAAGCTGCCTTGCGGGAAATATATAATTTTGTGCAAACCAAAAAAGAGAGTCTCCCACAAGCTTGGGGGAGGCTTCTCCGGTTACTTTATGCTTTGCCTGATCATTCTCTTAAGAAAAATGAAATACTTGATATCTTTTATAATGGACTAACCGATGCTTCCAAGGACCACTTGGATAGTTGTGCTGGTTGTGTTTTCAGGGAAAGAACAGTCAATGAAGCTGAAATACTATTGAATAATATGTTGACTAATGAAAACAATTGGACTCTTCTCGAGCCAGTTCCTGTAGTAATTCCTGAACCAATTGAGCCAACTCCCGAGCCTATTCCTAAACCCAATCCGAAGAAGATAGGTGTTTTATTTCTCAGTCCTGAAGATATGCAAGAGGCAAAGAAATCAATTAAAGAAAAAGGTATTAAAGCTGAAGATGTTAAGAATTTACCTCCTATTGAAGAAATACATGGTCTTAATTTACCGCCTGAAGAACCACATTGTCTTGATAACCCGACACAGGTAGTAAAGGTAAATTCTCTCTATAGATATGATAAAGTTGAAATACCCTCTACTAAATTTCATAGCCCATGCTTAGATGAATTTGATGACTTTATGGCTAGACAAGAAAGTTTTAATGCTTATGTTGGTAGAGAGTTAAAGAATAATGCTTTCGAGATAGGACGCGTAGGTGATAATCTGGCTAGAGTTAAAGATGAACTTCACCGCGTTAGCAAATATGCTTCTATGGTGGCTACTCAAGCTGAGCAAGTACTCAAAGCTCAAAACGATTTGCTTGATGAATTGAATAATAAAAATGACTTTGCTGTTAGAGTGGCTACTAGAACTGGTAGAATGACTCAGGAACCTTTGTATCCCGAAGGCCACCCTAAGAGAATCGAGCAAGATTCTCAGAGAAATAATCTAGATGTTCCTAGTTCTTCTAAGAAGAAGAAGAAAAAGAAGAATGATAGGACTTTGCAAACTTCTAGTGAACCTAATGTTGAAACACCTGAGAATCCCAATGATATTTCTATTTCTGGTGCTGAAATGGAATCAGGTGATGAACACGAACCTAGTGATAATGTTAATGATAATGTTCATGTTGATGCTCAACCTAGCAAAGACAATGATGTAGAGATTGAACCTGCTGTTGATCTTGATAACCCACAATCAAAGAATCAACATTATGATAAGAGAGATTTTGTTGCTAGGAAGCATGGTAAAGAAAGAGAACCATGGGTTCAGAAACCCATGCCCTTTCCTCCTAAACCATCCAAGTCAAAGGATGATGAGGATTTTGAGCGTTTTGCTCAAATGATTAGACCTATTTTCTTACGTATGCACTTAACTGATATGCTTAAAGCAAATCCTTATGCTAAATATATGAAGGATATCATCACAAATAAAAGAAATATACCAGAAGCTGAAATTTCCACCATGCTTGCTAATTACACTTTTAAGGGTGGAATACCAAAGAAACTTGGAGATCCGGGTGTACCAACTATACCATGGTCTATTAAAAGAAATTATGTTAAAACTGCTTTATGTGATCTTGGAGCCGGTGTTAGTGTTATGCCTCTCTCTTTATATCGTAGACTTGAATTGAATAAGTTGACACCTACTAAAATATCCTTGCAAATGGCTGATAAATCAACTGCTATACCTGTCGGTATTTGTGAGGACGTGCCTGTTGTGGTTGCAAATGTCACTATCTTAACGGACTTTGTTATTCTTGATAATCCCGAGGACGATAGTATGTCTATTATCCTTGGTAGACCTTTTCTTAATACTGTAGGGGCTGTTATTGATTGCAACAAAGGCAATGTTACTTTTCATGTTAATGGTAATGAGCATATGGTACACTTTTCGAGGAAACAATCTCAAGTTCATAGCATCAATTCTATTGAAAAAGTTCCAACTATCTTTTTTGGAGGTTTTGAATTTCCTCTCCCTACTGCCAAGAGAAAGTATGATATTCTTATTTTTGGGGATTTTCATATCCCCATTGAGGTAACTTAGTGTTTTTCGAAATTTCTCCGATTTCGTGTTATTTGGAATGAGTTTGTTAACAAGACTTGATCAACCTTGTTACCGGGTTCATTTTGATGATCACGAGATGGATGAAACTAGAAGGCACAACCTTCTGTACCCTCTTTTTACTTTCTGTTATTTAGAATAAATAAAGCAAAAATAGTATTATCTGTCTGTTTTCTGATTTATCCATGCAATAAAAAATAGTTCGAAAATAAAAGGGCTCCAAATGCCCTGGAAATTTAGTATGATTTTTTCTAGAATATTTGAGGATTTTAGGCACTGAAAACACTGCGGGAGGGCCAAGCACCAGGCCACAAGACAGGAGGGCGCGCCCCCCTGTAGGGCGCACCCCCTATCTCGTGGGCCTCTGGTGACTCCCCTCCACTTATGCTAGCACCCACACACTCCATCTTCTACCCAAAAAAATCCCCATCTAGTTCATGCCCGAGTTCTAGCTCGTTTTGCTGTGATTTTCGATCTCTTAGCTCAAAGCTCCATTCGCGAAGCTGCTTTGGGAGATTGTTGCTTGGTATGTGACTCCTCGATTGGTCCAATTAGTTTTTGTTCTAGTGCTTTATTCATTGCAAATCCTTGCTGCCTTGGTGACCCTGTTCTTGAGCCTGCATGTTAAATTTTTGAGGTCCCAAGCAATTCCAATGCATGATATAGGCTCTAGACACTTGTAGGAGTAGTTGCTATCAATCTTGTTTAGTTTTATGCACATTCATTTTGAAGTTACTAAAATTTCATAAATTTTCAAAAAAAGAAATATGCTTAGAGGAATGTACCCAGGTGGTTCCTCGGCAAAGGAAGGGCCAAGGATTGCTATACGAGAACAAGATGTTAATTTGCCGAGGGATGCATATGTACGGGCTTGTGAGTGGCCATCCGATGATTTTATGGTCGAAGCAGGCTTCAAGGAGGAATTTGACGCGTATGTGCATAATGCCGAGCTGGAGGACTTCTTACAAGATAAGTGTCCTCAATATTATCATTTGGCTGATTCCTTTGTGCGGAGGTTCGAATATATTTCTTCGCGTAATTCTCCTAGCGTTATGTTTGATATTTATGATACCTCTTATACCATGGATTTAGAAGATTTTACAACTGCTTGCAAACTCCCTCAGTGGGGTAATATCAATGATCCTCGCAAATCTGAATTTAGAGATGTTCTTGCTAGTATTACTATGGAAGAATCCAGGGACGTAGCACAAACTACCATAGGGAGCATTCTTTTTCCTGCTATACATTACTTTGCTCTCTTTATTGGTAAATGCATTAACGGTAAGGATAAAGTAAGTCACTTGTGTGCCCTTGATATTTGTGTCCTCAAGAGTGCTGTGTCTGGTTACAGAGGTTATAACTTGGGGGCAATAGTTGCACGTAGGTTGCATAATAATAGTAAAAAGGGAAATTTCTTTGGAGGAATTTATGCAACCCGTGTGGCCAATTTTCTTAATATAGCTCCACGAGAGGCGGATATGATTGTACCTCCTACTTATTTAGATAAAGAAGCTATGTTTGATCATCAATTTCTTGAGAGGAATGAACAATTCCTCCATTATCGACTAATCTATGATAGACACAACGTCGTCCCTGTTACTCTTCCTGCTCCCTACCTTTTTGATTATTAGGCAAGAGGAAGATATGTTATCACTAGGAAAGAAGCCACTGAATATGAGAGGAGAATGGAGGCAGCTCGCCAACACGCTGCTGCTCAGGAGGCGGTCGCCTCTGCATCTCAATACAACCCCAGTTTCACTTATGGATATCAGCCAGGCGGTCCTTGGTATTAGACCAACTTAGGCTAAAAGCCTAAGCTTGGGGGAGTACGTATTTCTCATCGACTTTACATTCATGTTCACACACTAGTCGTCGGTGCTCATACTCTTTCATTGTATTATCCATGTTAGTTTAAATTTCTTTTTTTAGTTTTCTTCTTGTGTGTTTGATAAACCTTAAGAAAAACCAAAAAAATTAGTTAGTTTAATTTCCTTGCTTGTAGTAGAAATTAAAATGAAAACCCAAAAAGATTTCTCGTTCTTCTTTTACTTGTTGGGAACTTTCCTGTGTAAATAGTTTTATTTCTTTTCTTTCTATTGGGGGTCAAGAAGACCATATTGAAAATGCTGAGTGGCTCTTATATGCATGATTGATTATTCATATTTAGAGCCCATATTACTTGTCTTCTCTATTGAGTTGAATGCTTGCAGATTCCAGCTTAGTCCAATGCACGTGCACTCTTATTATTATACACTTCGTTCGGTCGTGCGAGTGAAAGGCAATAATGACGATATATGATGGACTTATTGGGATGAGAAAAGCTGGTATGAACTCGACTTCTCTTGTTTTTGTAAATATGATGATTTATCGTTCCTGAGTCAGCTATTATGAAGTAAACATATTTGCAATGACATTTAGAGATTATAGTTGCTTGTGCCATGCTTGATTAGCTACGAGTTATAATGGTTTACCTTGCGTGCGAACATGCTATTAGAATGATTATGATGTGATATGATGGGATGGTATCCTCCTTTGAATGAATTGAGTGACTCGACTTGGCACATGTTCACGCATGTAGTTGAATCAAATCAACATAGCCTTCACGATATTTATGTTCATGGTGGATTATATCCTACTCATGCTTGTATCCCATATGAATTAATTTTAATGCATGCTTACGACTGTTGTCGCTCTCTTAGTTCGTCGCTTCCTAGTCTTTTGCTAGCCTTCACCTGTACTAAGCGGGAATACTGCTTGTGCATCCAAACTCCCTAAACCCCAAAGTTGTTCCATATGAGTCCACTATACCTTCCTATATGCGGTATCTACCTGCCGTTCCAAGTAAATTTGTATGTGCCAAACTCCAAACCTTCAAATGAAATTCTGTTTTGTATGCTCGAGCAGCTCATGTTTCAACTAGGGCTGCCTATATCTTCCATGCTAGGTGGGTTATTCTCAAGAGGAGTGGACTTGGCTCCTCATTCACGAGAAAGGGCCGGTAACCGGGATGCCGAGTCCCATGATCCAAAAGATCAAAGCAAATCAAAATAATTAAACAAAACTCCCCCAGGGCTGTTGTATGTTGGAGGCACTTGTTGTTTCGAGCAAGCCATGGATTGATGCTTGTTGGTGGTTGGGGGAGTATAAACCTTTACCATTCTATTTGGGAACTGCCTATAATGCATGTAGTATGGAAGATACAACCATCTCATAGTTGTTGCGTTGACAGCGAAAGTATGCCGCTCAAAATGTTATTCATTCTCTATTTTAAAATCGAGCTCTGGCACCTCTACAAATCCCTACTTCCCTCTGTGAAGGGCCTATCTATTTACTTTTATGTTGAGTCATCACCCTTCATATTAAAAGCACCCGTTGGAGAGCACACTGTCATTTACATTCATTATTATTGGTTTATATTGGGTATGACTTGACTGGATCTCTTTTACCATGAATTACAATGTTTGGTCAGTCCTTGATCTTTAAAGGTGCTCTGCATTTATGTTTTGCGGTCTCAGAAAGGGCTAGCGAGATACTATTTTGTTATATCATGTTATGATTATTTTGAGAAAGTGTTTTCATCCGAGTTTTATTATTATGACTCACTAGCTGATTATGCTATTGATGTGAGTGATTGTGAGACCTATGTGTTATTGTGAGTATGGTTAGTTCATAATATTTGCTGAAACTTGAATGCTGGCTTTTCATGTTTACAACAACAAGAGCAAACAGAGTTTGTAAAAGTTTTTCTTTATCACTTTCAGTTTGTCAACTGAATTGCTTGAGGACAAGCAAAGGTTTAAGCTTGGGGGAGTTGATACGTCTCCAACGAATCTACTTTTCCAAACACTTTTGCCATTGTTTTGGACTCTAACTTGCATGATTTGAATGAAACTAACCCGGACTGGCGCTGTTTTTAGCAGAACTACCATGGTGTTGTTTTATGTGTAGAAAACAAAAGTTCTCGGAATGTCCTGAAAATCCACGGAGGCACTTTTCAGAATTAATAAGAATTTTTGGCGAAAGAATGAAGGCCAGGGGGCCCACGGGCTGTCCACGAGACAGGGGTGCGCGCCCCCTAGGGGCGCGCCCTCCTATCTCGTGGGCCGCCCGGACCTCCTCCGACCTCAACTCCAACTCCATATATACCGTCTCAGGGAGAAAAAAATAGAGGAGAAAGTTTCATCGCGTTTCACGACACGGAGCCACCCCAAGCCCTAATCTCTCTCGGGAGGGCTGATCTGGAGTCCGTTCGGGGCTCCGGAGAGGGGGATTCGTCGCCATTGTTATCATCAACCATCCTCCATCACCAATTTCATGATGCTCACCGCCGTGCGTGAGTAATCCCATCGTAGGCTTGCTGGACGATGATGGGTTGGATGAGATTTACCATGTAATCAAGTTAATTTTGTTAGGGGTTGATCCCTAGTATCCACTATGTTCTGAGATTGATGTTGCTATGACTTTGCTATGCTTAATGCTTGTCACTAGGGCCCGAGTGCCATGATTTCAGATCTCAACCTATTATGTTTTCATGAATATATGTGTGTTCTTGATCCTATCTTGCAAGTCTATAGTCACCTATTATGTGTTATGATCCGACAACCCCGAAGTGACAATAATCGGTATACTTCTCGGTGATGACCGTAGTTTGAGGAGTTCATGTATTCACTATGTGTTAATGCTTTGGTCCGGTTCTCTATTAAAAGGAGGCCTTAATATCCCTTAGTTTCCACTAGGACCCCGCTGCCACGGGAGGGTAGGACAAAAGATGTCATGCAAGTTATTTTCAATAAGCACGTATGACTATTTACGGAATACATGCCTACATTACATTGATGAATTGGAGCTAGTCCTGTGTCACCCTATGTTATAACTATTGCATGAGGAATCGCATCCGGCATAATTATCCATCACTATCCATTGCTTACGATCTTTTCATATATTGTTCTCCTCTTATTTACTTTTCCGTTGCTACTGTTACAACTACTATAAAAACCCAAAAACATTTACCTTTGCTGTTGCTACTGTTACCATTACTATCATACCACTCTTGCTACTAAATACTTTGCTGCAGATACTAAGTTATCCAGGTGTGGTTGAATTGACAACTCAACTGCTAATACTCAGTAATATTCTTTGGCTCCCCTTGTGTCGAATCAATAAATTTGGGTTGTACTTCACCCTCGAAAGCTATTGCGATCCCCTAGACTTGTGGGTTATCAGCAACCTTGCTGCACCTTATTACCTGTTATGAATTACCTTATCACAAAAATATCTGTTACTGATAATTTCAATGCTTGCAGAGAATACCTTACTGAAAACCGCTAGTCATTTCCTTCATTTCCTTACTTATTGAAGGAACTATGATAGATCCACTATAATTGTGGGTCATCAAGACTCTTTTCTGGTGCCGTTGCCGGGGAGTGAAGCGCCTTTGGTAAGTGGAATTTGGTAAGTAAACATTTATATAGTGTGCTAAAATTTACTGTCACTTGTTACTATGGAAAATATTCCTTTGAGGGGCTTGTTCGGGGTATCTTCACCCCGACAGGAAGAGCAAAGAGTTTCTCCTCAACCTACTGAACCTACTAAAAATATTTACTTTGAAATTGCTTCGGGTATGATAGAGAAACTGCCAGCTAATCCCTATACAGGAGTTGGAACATTACATCCCAATATGCACCTAATCTATGTGGATGAAGTCTGTGGATTATTTAAGCTTGCAGGTATGCCCGAGGATGTTGTCAATAAGAAGGTATTCCCTTTATCTTTGAAGGGAAATTCATTGACATGGCATAAGCTATGTGATGATATTGGATCATGGAATTACAACCGATTGAAATTGGAATTTCATCAGAAGTTTTATCCTATGCATCTGGTTCATCGTGATCGTAATTATATATATAATTTTTGGACTCGTGAAGGATAAAGTATCGCTCAAGCTTGGGGGAGGCTTAAGTCATTGTTATATTCATGCCCAAATCATGAGCTCTCAAGAGAAATTATTGTTCAAAATTTTTATGCTCGACTTTCTCATAATGATCGCTCCTTGCTTGATACTTCTTGTACTCATTCTTTTATGATGAAGACTATTGAATTCAAATGGGATTTATTGGAAAGAATTGAACGCAACTCTGAAGATTGGGAACTCGACGAAGGTAAGGAGTCAGGTATAACCCCTAAGTTTGATTGTGTTAAATCTTTTATGGATACCGATGCTTTTCGTGAATTTAGCACTAAATATGGACTTGACTTTGAGATAGTAGCTTCTTTCTGTGAATCATCTGCTACTCATGTTGATCTCCCTAAGGAGAAGTGGTTTAAATATCATCCTCCCATTGAAGTGAAAGTAGAAGAACCTATTAAAGTTAAAGAAAAAACTATTATTTATAATGTTGATCCTATTGTTCCTACCGCTTATATTGAGAAACCACCTTTTCCTATTAGAATAAAGAATCATGCTAAAGCTTCAACTGTGGTTCATAAGAGTAATTCTAGAACACATATACCCCCCAAGCAAATTAAAGTTGGACCTAGTATTGCTATGGTCAAAGACCTCTTGGTTGATAATATTGATGGGCATGTTATCTATTTCTGTGATGAAGCTGCTAGAATTGCTAAACCCGATACTAAAAATAAACATAGACCTATTGTTGGCATGCCTGTAGTTTCTGTTAAAATAGGAGATCATTGTTATCATGGCTTATGTGATATGGGTGCTAGTGTGAGTGCAATACCTCATTCCTTATACAAAGAAATTATATATGATATTGCACCTGTTGAGATAGAAGATATTGATGTTACTATTAAGCTTGCCAATAGAGATACTATTTCACCAATTGGGTTTGTTAGAGATGTTGAAGTCTTGTGTGGCAAAATTGAATATCCTACTGATTTTCTTGTTCTTGGTTCCCCACAAGATGACTTCTTTCCCATTGTATTTGGTAGACCCTTCTTGAATACTGTTAATGCTAAGATAGACTGCGAAAAGGATATTGTTACTATCGGTTTAGGGGATATGTCTCATGATTTTAATTTTGCTAAATTTTGTAGACAACCCCATGATAAAGAATTGCCTAGTAAGGATGAAATTATTGGTCTTGCTTCTATTGCCGTGCCTCCTAATGATCCTTAGAACAATATTTGCTCGACCATGAAAATTATATGTTTATGAATAAAATAAGGGAAATAGATGAAGTATTCTTTAAGCAAGGGCCTATTTTGAAACACAACTTGCCTGTTGAAATTCTCGGGGATCCTCCTCCACCCAAGGGAGATCCCGTGTTTGAGATTAAACAATTACCTGATACTCTTAAATATGCTTATCTTGATGAAAAGAAGATATATCCTGTTATTATTAGTGCTAACCTTTCAGAGAATGAAGAAGAGAAACTATTGAAAACTCTGAAGAAGCACTGTGCCGCTATTGGATATACTCTTGATGATCTTAAGGGCATTAGTCCCAGTCTATGCCAGCACAAAATAAAACTGGAGAAAGATGCTAAACCAGTTGTTGATCACCAACGACGGTTAAATCTAAGATGAAAGAAGTGGTAAGAAATGAAATACTAAAGCTTCTCGTGGCAGGTATAATTTATCCTATTGCTGATAGTCAGTGGGTAAGTCCCGTTCATTGTGTCCCTAAGAAGGGAGGTATTAGTATTGTTCCTAATGATAAGGATGAATTGATCCCACAAAGAATTGTTACAGGTTATATAATGGTAATTGAATTCTGCAAATTAAATAAAGCTACTAGAAAAGATCATTACCCTCTACCTTTTATTGATTGAATGCTAGAAAGACTATCCAAACATACACATTTTTGCTTTCTAGATGTTTATTCTGGTTTCTCTCAAATACATGTGTCAAAAGAGGATCAGGAAATGACCACTTTTACTTGCCCTTTCGGTGCCTTTGCTTATAGACGTATGCCTTTTGGTTTATGCAATGCACCTGCTACCTTTCAAATATGTATGACTGCTATATTCTCTGACTTTTGTGAAAAGATTGTTGAGGTTTTCATGGATGATTTCTCCCTTTACGGAACTTCTTTTGATGATTGCTTAAGCAACCTTGATCGAGTTTTGCAGAGATGCGAAGAAACTAATCTTGTCTTGAATTGGGAGAAGTGCCACTTTATGGTTAATGAAGGTATTGTCTTGGGGCATAAAATTTTTGAGAGAGGTATTGAAGTTGATAAAGCTAAAGTAGATGCTACTCAAAAGATGCCATGTCCTAAAGATATCAAAGGTATAAGAAGTTTCCTTGGTCATGTTGGGTTCTATAGGAGGTTTATTAAAGACTTCTCTAAAATTTCTAGGCCTCTGACTAATCTCTTGCAAAAAGATGTTCCTTTTGTTTTTGATGATGATTGTGTAGAAGCATTTGAAATAGTTAAGAAAGCCTTGATTTCTGCACTTATTGTTCAGCCACCTGACTGGAATTTACCCTTTGAAATTATGTGTGATGCTAGTGATTATGTTGTTGGTGTTGTACTAGGATAAAGAGTTGATAAGAAATTAAATGTTATCCAATATGCTACTAAAATTCTAGACAGTGCCCAGAGAAATTATGCGACTACTGAAAAATAATCTTTAGCAGTTGTATTTGCTTGTGATAAGTTCAGACCTTATATTGTTGATTCCAAAGTAACTATACACGCTGATCATGCTGCTATTAAGTATCTTATGGAAAAGAAAGATGCTAAACCTAGACTTATTAGATGGGTTCTATTGCTACAAGAATTTGATTTGCATATTATTGATAGAAAGGGAGCTGAGAACCCCGTTGTAGACAACTTGTCTAGTATATGAAAGTGACAACATATGAGACTCTCTATATGAAGAACATGGTGCCACTTTGAAGCACAAAATATGAGACTCACTATATGAAGAACATGGTGCTACTTTGAAGCACAAGTGTGGAAAAAGAGATAGTAACATTGCCCCTTTTTATTTATTTTCTTTTTTTCTTTTTCTTTTTTCTCCCTTTTTTTCTTTTTCTTATTTTTTTGGGCCTTTCTTTTTTTATTTTGTCCTTTCTTTTTTTCTTCTTGGGGGCAATGCTCTAATAATGATGATCATCACACTTTTATTGATTACAACACATGAATTACAACTCGAAGCTAGAACAAGATATGACTCTATATGAATGCCTCCGGCGGTGTACCGGGATGGTGCAATGAATCAAGAGTGACATGTATGAAAAATTGTGCATGGTGGCTTTGCCACAAATACAATGTCAACTACATGATCATGCAATGACAATATGATAAAAGTAATGCGTGTCATGATGATAAACGGAACGGTGGAAAGTTGCATGGCAATATATCTCGGAATGGCTATGGAAATGCCATAATAGGTAGGTATGGTAGCTTTTTTGAGGAAGATATAAGGAGGTTTATGTGTGATAGAGCGTGGTCAATGCACCGGCGAAGTTTGCACCAACTCTCAAGGTGAGAAAGGTCAATGCACGGTACCGAAGAGGCTAGCAATGATGGAAAGGTAAAAGTGCGTATAATCCATGGACTCAACATTAGTCAAAAGAACTCATATACTTATTGAAAAAATTTAGAAGCCATCAAAAACCAAGCACTACGCGCATGCTCCTAGAGGGATAGATTGGTAGGAAAAGACCATCGCTCGTCCCCGACCGCCACTCATAAGGATGCACAACCCAAGGACACTTCATGTTTCAAATTTGTTACACAACATTAACCATACGTGCATGCTACGGGACTTGCTAACTTCAACACAACCATTCTTTAAATTCATAATCACCCAACTAGCATGACTTTAATATCACTACCTCCATATCTCAAAACAATTATCAAGTATCAAATTGATCATAGCATCCAATTCACTTCCTATGATAGTTTTTATTATACCCAACCTGGATGCCTACCATTCTAGGACCAATTTTATAACCATAGCAAATACCATGCTGTTCTTAGAGACTCTCAAAATAATATAAGTGAAGTATGAGAGACTAGCAATTTCTACAAAATTAAGCCACCGACGTGCTCTAAAAGATATAAGTGAAGCACTAGAGCAAAAACTATCTAGCTCAAAAGATATAAGTGAAGCACATAGAGTATTCTAATAAATTTCAATCAAGTGGGCTTCTCCCAAAAGGTGTGTACAGCAAGGATGATTGTGGAAAACTAAAAAGAAAATACTAATATCATACACGACGCTCCAAGAAAAACACATATCATGTGGCGAATAAAAATATAGCTCCAAGTAAAGTTACCAATGAACGAAGACGAAAGAGGGGATGCCTTCCGGGGGCATCCCCAAGCTTAGGCTTTTGGCTACTCTTGAATATCTTGGGGTGCCATGGGAATCCCCAATCTTAGGCTTTTTCCACTCCATATTCCATACTCCATCAAATCTTTACCCAAAACTTGAAAACTTCACAACACAAAACTCAACAGGAAATCTCATAAGCTCCGTTAGTGAAAGAAAGCAAAACCTCCACATAAGGTACTGTAATGAACTCATTCTTTATTTATATTGGTGTTAAACCTAATGTATTCCAAGTTATCTATTGTTCATACCACTTAATACTAGCCATAGATGCATCAAAATAAGCAAACAACACACGAAAAACAGAATCTGTCAAAAACAGAACAGTCTGTAGAAATATGTAACTAACGCAAACTTCTGAACTCTAAAAATCCTACCAAAATAGGAAGTCCTGGAAACTTTGTCTATTGATCATAAGAAAAAAGAATGAACGCGAAAGCACATTTCTGTGATGTAACAAAACTAATTTCGTGTGCACAAAGTTTCTGTTTTTCAGCAGAATCAAATTAACTATCACCGTAGGTTATCCTATAGGTTCTACTTGGCACAAACACTAATTAAAACATAAAAACACATCTAAACATAAGGTAGAAGAAAATTTTATTACTAAACAGAAACAAAAATAAAAAACCACAAATAAAATTGGTTGCCTCCCAACTAGCGCTATCGTTTAACGCCCCTAGCTAGGCATAAAAGCAAGGATAGATCTAAGTAGTGCCATCTTTGGCACTCGATTCATAAGTAGCTCACATGATAGATTCATAAGGTAATTTAATTTTCTTTCTTGGAAAGTGCCCCATTCCCTTCCTTAATGGAAATTGGAATCTTATTCCCTTCCTTCATATCAATAATCGCTCCAATCATTCTAAGGAAAGGTCTACCAAGAATAATAGGGCAAGAAAGATTGCAACCTATATCAAGAACGATAAAATCTACCGGCACCAAATTTCTATTTGCAACAATGAGAACATCATTTATCCTTCACATTGGCTTTTTAATGGTGGAATCCGCAAGGTGCAAATTTAAAGAGCAATCATCAAGATCATGGAAACCTAGAATATCACATAAAGTTTTTGGAATCGTGGAAACACTAGCACCCAAATCACACAAGGCAAAACACTCATGATCTTCAATTTTAATCTTTATAGTAGGTTCCCACTCATCACTAAGTTTTCTAGGTATAGAAACTTCCAAATTAAGTTTTTCATCATAAGATTGCATCAAGGCATCAATGATATGTTTGGTAAAAGCTTTATTTTGACTATAAGCATGAGGAGAATTAACAACGGATTGCAACAAGGAAATACAACCTTCTAAAGAACAATTATCATAATCAAATTCCTTGAAATCCAAGATAGTGGGTTCAATGCTACTTAAAGTCATGACCTCTCCAATCCCATCTTTACCAAATTTAGCATCAAGATCCAAAAACTTCGAATTATTGGGACGCCTTCTAACTAAAGTTGACTCATGTCCAGTCCCATGATTATTAAGATTCATATTGCAAAACAAAGATATAATAGGAGACACATCAATAACTTTAAGATCTTCATCATTATTTTCATTGAAACTAGAAGAACACGCCTTTACAAAGCAATCTTTCTTAGCACACAATCTGGCGGTTCTTTCCATGCACTCATCAATGGAAATTCTCATTGCTTTGAGAGACTCATTGATATCATGCTTAGGAGGAGTAGATCTAAGTTTAAGAGAATCAACATCAAGCGAAAGTCTATCAACGTTCCTAGCCAAATCATCAACTTTGAGCAATTTTTCTTCAAGCAAAGCATTAAAATTCTTTTGAGACATCATAAATTCTTTCACACTATTCTCAAAATCAGCGGGTATCTTATTAAAATTACCATAAGAATTATTGTAGGAATTTCCATAATTATTAGAGGAATTACTAGGGAACGGTCTAGGATTAAAGTTTCCTCTATAAGCATTGTTTCCAAAACTATTCCTACCAACAAAATTCACATCCATACATTCATTATTATTCTCAATCAAAGTAGACAAAGGCATATCATTGGGATCAAGAGGAGTATTTTTAGTAGCAAACAACTTCATAAGTTCATCCATCTTTCCACTCAAAACATTAATTTCTTCTATAGCATGCACTTTTTTACTAGAAGATCTTTCGGTGTGCCATTGAGAATAATTAGCCACAATATTATCAAGAAGTTTTGTAGCATCTCCTGAAGTGATTTCCATAAACATGCCTCCCGCGGCCGAATCTAAAAGATTTCTAGAAGCAAAGTTCAAACCGGCATAAAATTTTTGTATGATCATCCATAAATTCAAACCATGAGTAGGGCAATTGCGAATCATCAATTTCATTCTTTCCCAAGATTGGGCAACATGCTCATGATCAAGTTGTTTAAAATTCATAATATCATTCCTAAGAGTGATAATCTTAGCGGGAGGAAAATACTTAGAGATAAAAGCATCTTTGCACTTGTTCCAGGAATCAATACTATTTTTAGGCAAAGACGAAAACCAAACTTTAGCATGATCTCTAAGTGAAAACGGAAATAACTTCAATTTACCAATATCATTATCCGCATCTTTCTTCTTTTGCATATCACACAAATCAACAAAGTTGTTTAGATGGGTAGCAGCATCTTCACTAGGAAGGCCGGCGAATTGATCTTTCATAACAAGATTTAGCAAAGCATTATTGAGTTCACAATACTCAACATCATTAAGGGGAGCAATCGGAGTACTAAGGAAATCATTATTATTGGTATTGGAGAAATCACACAATTTGGTATTATCTTGCGCCATGGCAACAAGTAATCCGACACACAAGCAAACAGAAAAAGGCAAGTGAAAAAGAGAGGAGAAGATTGGGAAAGAGAGGGCGAATAAAACAGCAAGGGTGAAGTGGGGGAGAGGAAAACGAGAGGAAAATGGCAAACAATGTAAATGCGAGGGATATGAGTTTGTGATGGGTACTTGGTATCTCTTGACTTGAGCGAAGACCTCCCCGGCAATGGCGCCAGAAATCCTTCTTGCTACGTCTTGAGCTTGCGTTGGTTTTCCTTGAAGAGGAAAGGGTGATGCAGCAATAGTAGCATAAGTATTTCCCTCAGTTTTTGAGAACCAAGGTATCAATCTAGTAGGAGGCTCCTCAGAACCCACGCACCTACACAAACAAATAAAGAACTCGCAACCAACGCAATAAAGGGGTTGTCAATCCCTTCAAGGCCACTTGCGAAAGTGAGATCTGATAGAGATAGTATGATAAGATAAATATATTTTTGGTATTTTATAATATAGATTGGAAAAGTAAAGATGCAAATAAAAGTAGATTGAAAACTTATATGATAAAAGATAGACCCGGGGGCCATAGGTTTCACTAGTGGCTTCTCTCAAGATAGCATACGTATTACGGTGGGTGAACAAATTACTGTCGAGCAATTGATAGAAAAGCGAATAATTATGAGATTATCTAGGCATGATCATGTATATAGGCATCATGTCCGCGACAAGTAGACCGACTCCTGCCTGCATCTACTACTCCACACATCGACCGCTATCCAACATGCATCTAGAGTATTAAGTTCATAAGAACAGAGTAACGCATTAAGAAAGATGACATGATGTAGAGGGATAAACTCATGCAATATGATATAAATCTCATCTTTTTATCCTCGATGGCAACAATACAATACATGCCTTGCTGCCCCTGCTGTCACTCGGAAAGGACACCACAAGATTGAACCCAAAGCTAAGCACTTCTCCCATTGCAAGAAAGATCAATCTAGTAGGCCAAACCAAACTGATAATTGGAAGAGACTTGCAAAGATAACTCAATCATACATAAAAGAATTCAGAGGAGATTCAAATATTATTCATAGATAAACTTGATCATAAACCCACAATTCATCGGATCTCGACAAACACACCGCAAAAAGAGATTACATCGAATAGATCTCCACAAGAGAGGGGGAGAACATTGTATTGAGATCCAAAAAGAGAGAAGAAGCCATCTAGCTAATAACTATGGACCTGAAGGTCTGTGGTAAACTACTCACAACTCATCGCAGGGGCTATGGTGTTGATGTAGAAGCCATCTGTGGTCGATTCCCCCTCTGGCGGAGCGCCGACGAAGGCTCCAAGATGGGATCTCGCGGATACAGAAGGTTATGGCGGTGGAATTTTTTTCATTGGCTCCCTAGTTGTTTTTGGGGTACGTGGGTATATATAGGAGGAAGAAGTACGTCGGTGGCCGCCCGAGGGGCCCACGAGACAGGGGGCACGCCCTGTAGGGGTGGGCGCGCCCTCCACCCTCGTGGCCGCCTTGGCTGCTTCTTGGCTTGCATTCCAAGTCCTCTGGATGACGTTCGTTCCAAAAATCACTCTCCCGAAGGTTTGATTACATTTGGACTCTGTTTGATATTCCTTTTCTTCGAAATACTGAAATAGGCAAAAAAAACAGCAATACGGGCTGGGCCTCCGGTTAGTAGGTTAGTCCCAAAAATGATATAAATGTGTAAAATAAAGCCCATAAACATCCAAAAGGGGTAATATAATAGCATGGAACAATCAAAAATTATAGATACGTTGGAGACGTATTAGGATGAAGTGACGATATGTGTTGGAAGTGGTTCCAAGATTGATATGATCATCATCGAGCACTCCCTATTATTTCGGGATTAGTGTCGAATATAAATAAATGTTATTTGGTGTTTGCGTTGAGCATGAATATGATTAGATCATATTAATTTTAATAAAGTTATTCACTTAAGATATAGAATAATTGTTATTCTGTTTACATGAATAAAACCTTCTATGGTCATACACCCAATGTCGATGGTTTATTGAGTCTCGATCGTGGTAATACACATATTTATAGTATTGATGCCAAACGATGCAAAGTTGATAATGATAGTGCAACTTATTTGTGGCTCTGCCGTTTGGATCATATCGGTGTAAAGCGCATGAAGAAACTCATGCTGATGGACTTTTGAAATCACTTTATTGTGAATCATTTGATGCTTGCGAATCGTGCCTTATGGTCAAGATGACTAAAACTCCGTTCTCCGGAACAATGGAACGAGCTAGTGACTTATTGGTAATAATACATACCGATGTATGCGGTCCAATGAGTGTTGACACTCGTGGCGGGTATCGTTATTTTCTGACCTTCACAGATGATTTGAGCAGATATGGGTATATCTACTTAATGAAACACAAGTCTAAAACATTTGAAAAGTTCAAAGAATTTCAAAGTGAAGTGGAGAATCATCGTAACAAGAAAAGAAAGTTTCTATGATCTGATCGTGGAGGAGAATATTTGAGTTACGAGTTTGGTCTTGATTTAAAACAATGTGGAATAGTTTCACAGCTCACGCCACCTGGAACACCACAACGTAATGGTGTGTCCGAACATCGTAACCGCACTTTATTGGATATGGCAATCTATGATGTCTCTTACCGATTTACCACTATCGTTTTGGGGTTATGCATTAGAGACATCTACATTCATGTTAAATAGGGCACCATCAAAATCCATTGAGACAACGCCTTTTGAACTGTGGTTTGGCAAGAAACCAAAGTTGTCATTTCTTAAAGTTTGGGCTGCAATGCTTATGTGAAAAAGTTTCAACCTGATAAGCTCGAACCCAAATCAGAGAAGTGCATATTCATAGGATACCCAAAGGAAACTGTTGGGTACACCTTCTATCACAGATCCGAAGGCAAGATATTCGTTGCTAAGAATGGATCATTTCTAGAGAAGGAGTTTCTCTCGAAAGAAGTGAGTGGGAGGAAAGTAGAGCTTGATGAGGTAATTGTACCTTCTCCCGAATTGGAAAGTAGTTCATCATAGAAATCAGTTCCAGTGATTCCTACACCAATTGCTGAGGAAGCTAATGATGATGATCATGAAACTTCATATCAAGTTACTACAGAACCTCGTACGTCTTCCAGAGTACGGTCCGTACCAGAGTGGTACTGTGATCCTTTTCTGAAAGTCATGTTACTAGACGATGATGAACCTACGAACTATGAGGAAGCAATGATGAGCCCAGATCCCACGAAATGGCATGAGACCATGAAATCTGAGATGGGATCCATGTATGAGAACAAAGTGTTGACTTTGGTGGACTTGCCCGATGATCGGCAAGCCATATTAAATAAATGGATCTTCAAGAGGAAGAAGAACACTGATAGTAGTGTTACTATCTACAAAGCTCGACTTGTCGTTCGACAAGTTCAAGGTGTTGACTACAATGAAATTTTCTCAACTGTAGTGATGCTTAAATGCGCCCGAATCATGTTAGCAGTTGCCATATTTTATGAAATCTGGCAAATGGATGTCAAAACTGCATTCCTTTAATGGATATTTCTTAAAGAAGAGTTGTATATGATGCAACCATAAGGTTTTGTCAATCCTAAAGGTACTAACAAGGTGTGCAAGCTCCAGTGATCCATCTATGGACTGGTGCAAGCATCTTGGAGTTGGAATATACGTTTTGATGAGTTGATCAAAGCATATAGTTTTATACAGACTTGCGGTGAAGCCTGTATTTATAAGAAAGTGAGTGGGAGCACTACAACCTTTCTGATAAGTATATGTGAATGACATGTTGTTGATCGGAAATGATGTAGAATTTTCTAGAAAGCATAAAGAGAGTTTGAAAGGAGTTTTTCAAAGAAAGACCTCGGTGAAGTTGCTTATATATTGGGCATCAAGATCTATAGAGATAGATCAAGACGCTTGATAAGATTTTTCAATGAATACATACCTCGACAAGTATTCTGAAAGAGATCAAAATGGATCGGTCAAACAAGAAGTTCTTGCCTGTATTACAAGGTGTAAAGTTGAGTAAGACTCAAAGCCCGACCATGACAAAATATAGAAAGAGAATGAAAGTCATTCCCTATGCCACAGTCATAGGTTCTATAAAGTATGTTGCGATGTGTACCAGACCTATTGTGCACCTTGCCATGAGTTTGGAAAGGGGGTACACTAGTGATCTAAGAGTAGATCACTGGACAACGTTCAAAATTATCCTTAGTGAGGACTAAGGAAATACTTCTCGGTTATGGAGGTGATAAAGAGTTTGTTGTAAAGAATTATGTCGATGCAAGCTTTTACACCGATCTAGATGACTCTAAGTCTCAATCTGGATACATATTGAAAGTGGGAGCAATTAGCTAGAGTAGCTCCATGCAGAGCATTGTAGACATAGAATATTTGCAAAATACATACGGCTCTGAATGTGACAGACCCGTTGACTAAACTTCTATCATGAGCAAAACATGATCACACCTTAGTACTCTTTGGGTGTTAATCACATAGCAATGTGAACTAGATTATTGATTCTAGTAAACCTTTTGGGTGTTGGTCACATGGCGATGTGAACTATGGGTGTTAATCACATACAAATGTGAACTATTGGTGTTAAATCACATGGCGATGTGAACTAGATTATTGACTCTAGTGAAAGTGGGAGACTGAAGGAAATATGCCCTAGAGTCAATAATAAAGTTATTATTTATTTCCTTATATCATGATAAATGTTTATTATTCATGCTAGAATTGTATTAACCAGAAACTTAGTACATGTGTGAATACATAGGCAAAACAGAGTGTCCCTAGTATGCATCTACTTGACTAGCTCGTAATCAAAGATGGTTATGTTTCCTGACCATAGACATGTGTTGTCATTTCATAAATGAGATCACATCATTAGGAGAATTATGTGATGGACAAAACCCATCCGTTAGCTTAGCATTATGATCGTTACAGTTTTATTGCTACTGCTTCCTTCATGACTTATACACATTCCTCGGACTATGAGATTATGCAACTCCCGGATACTGGAGGAACACCTTGTGTGCTATCAAATGTCACAACGTAACTGGGTGATTATAAAGATGCTCTACAGGTGTCTCTGAAGGTGTTTGTTGGGTTGGCATAGATCGAGATTAGGATTTGTCACTCCGTGTATCAGAGAGGTATCTCTAGGCCCTCTCGGTAATGCTAATCATTGTAAGCCTTGCAAGAAATGTGACTAATGAGTTAGTTGCGGGATGAAGAATAACGGAACAAACAAAGAGACTTGCCGGTAACGAGATTGAACTAGGTATGATGATACCGACGATCGAATCTCGGGCAAGTAACATACCGATGACAAAGGGAACAACGTATGTTGTTATGCAGTTTGACCGATAAAGTTCTTCGTAGAATATGTAGGAGCCAATATGAGCATCCAGGTTCTGCTATTGGTCATTGACCGGAGATGTGTTTCAGTCATGTCTACATAGTTCTCAAACCCGTAGGGTCCGCACGCTTAACGCTCGATGACGATTTATATTATGAGTTATGTGTTTTGATGACTAAAGTTTGTTTGGAGTCCCGGATGAGATCACGGACGTGACGAGGAGTCTCGAAATGGTCGAGACGTAAAGATTCATATATTGGAAGGCTATATTGGGACATCTGAAAGGTTTCGAATGATTCAAGTATTTTTCGGAGTACCGGAGACACTACAAAAAAAAGACACATCCGTGACATTTTGGGCCGAAAGAAATTTTTTTCTGTCATACTTATGACACTTCTGTGATGATAACTGTGAAAAAACTCGGTATCATCATAGATGTGGTGGGATCCTACTTCTATGACAAAAAATCATGACAGAAATGGGCTTTTCGTCCTGGGCGGGCTGGAGATGCAGCTGCATGACATTCTTTGGGCTGTCCATGACGGAAAAAACCGTGGTAGAAGCGAGGGCAAGGAAAAGTTTGGGGAGTTCCCGATTACGGTGGGTGGTCGGGGGCCGAGTGATGCGCATATCTCTCGTACACGTACATGCACAAGTGCGAGGCGTTGGCTCTAACTGAACCCGACAAGGTGTTGGGTGAGGGAGTCCTGGGTAAGGGGGTATCCAGACAGCCGGAGTATATACTTTGGCCACACTGTTGGACTAAGAAGATACAAGATTGAAGACTTCGTCCCGTGTCCGGATGGGACTCTCCTTTGCGTGGAAGGCAAGCTTGGTGATTCGGATATGTAGATCTCCTTCTCTGTAATCGACTCTGTGTAACCCTAGCCCCCTCCGATGTCTATATAAATGATGTCTACTACACAACCTTCTTCTTGTAGACGTTGTTGGGCCTGCAAGTGCACAGGTTTGTAGAACAGTAGCAAATTTCCCTCAAGTGGATGACCTAAGGTTTATCAATCCGTGGGAGGCGTAGGATGAAGATGGTCTCTCTCAAACAACCCTGCAACCAAATAACAAAGAGTCTCTTGTGTCCCCAACACACCCAATACAATTAGCAAATTGTATAGGTGCACTAGTTCGGCGAAGAGATGGTGATACAAGTGCAATATGGATGGTAGATAAAGGTATTTGTAATCTGAAATTATAAAAACAGCAAGGTAACTAATGATAAAAGTGAGCACAAACGGTATTGCAATGATAGGAAACAAGGCCTAGGGTTCATACTTTCACTAGTGAAAGTTCTCTCAACAATAATAACATAGATAGATCATATATTAAGCCCTCCACATGCAACAAAGAGTCACTCCAAAGCCACTAATAGCGGAGAACAAACATAGAGATTATGGTAGGGTATGAAACCACCTCAAAGTTATTCTTTCGGATCAATCTATTAAAGTGTTCGTACTAGAATAACACCTTAAGACATAAATCAACCAAAACCCTAATGTCACCTAGATACTCCATTGTCACCTCAAGTATCCGTGGGCATGATTATACGATATGCATCACACAATCTCAAATCCATCCAACCAACACAAAGTACTTCAGAGTGCCCCAACGTTTCTATCGGAGAGTCAAGAACGTGTGCCGACCCCTATGCATTGGTTCATGGGCGGAACCCGCAACTTGGTCACTAAAACATACATCAAGTGGCACATGATATCCCATTGTCACCACAGATAAGCACGACAAGACATACATCAAGTGTTCTCATAAAAGACTCAAGCCGATAAGATAACTTCAAGAGGGAAACTCAATTCATCACAGAGAGTAGAGGGGGAGAAACATCATTAGATCCAACTATAATAGCAAAGCTCGGGATACATCAAGATCGTGCCATAGAGAGAACACAAGAGAGAACACGAGAGAGAGAGAGAGATCAAACACATAGCTACTGGTACATACCCTCAGCCTCGAGGGAACTACTCCCTCCTCGTCATGGAGAGCGCCGGGATGAAGAAGATGGCCATCGATGATGGGATCCCCCTCCGGCAGGGTGCCAGAACGGGCTCCCAAGAGGTTTTTGGTGGCTACAAAGGCTTGCGGCGGCGGAACTCCCGATCTTTCTTGATTTTTGATGGTTTTAGGGTACGTAGGCTTATATAGGCGAAAGAAGTCGGTCGGGGGGTGCTCAAGGGTCCACGAGACAGGGGGCGCGCCCAGTAGGGGGGGCACCCCCTATCTCCTGGGCTCCTCGAGTATCTTCTGACGTGAACTCCAAGTCTCCAGGATGATAATCTTGCAAGAAATCACGTTGCCGAAGGTTTCGTTCCGTTTGGACTCCGTTTGATATTCCTTTTCTTCGAAATACTGAAACAAGCAATAAAACAGCAATATGGGCTGGGCCTCCGGTTAATAGGTTAGTCCCAAAAGTGATATAAATGTGTATAATAAAGCCCATAATCATTCAAAACAAGTAATATAATAGCATGGAACAATAAAAAATTATAGATACGTTGGAGACGTATCAAGCATCCCCAAGCTTAATTCTTGCTCGTCCTCGAGTAGGTAAATGATAAAAACAGAATTTTTGATGTGGAATGCTACCTAGCATAATTCTCAATGTAATTTTCTTTATTGTGCATGAATATTCAGATCCAAATGATTCAAGATAAAAGCTTATAAAACATATAAATAATAATGCTTCAAAGCATACTAGCAAATAATCATGTCCTATCAAAATAGCATAGCCAAAGAAAGCTTATCCCTACAAAATCATATAGTTAGTCCATGCTTCTTTTCATTACACAAAATACTCCCATCATGCACAACCCCGATGACGAGCCGAGCAATTGTTTCATACTTTTTAACGCGCTTCAGCTTTTTCAACTCTTATGCAATACATGAGCGTAAGCCATGGACATAGCACTATGGTGGTATATGGTGGTTGTGAGGACAAAAAGGGAGAAGATAGTCTCACATCAACTAGGCGTATTAATGGGCTATATGGAGATGCCCATTAATAGATATCAATGTGAGTGAGTAGGGATTGCCATGCAACGGATGCACTAGAGCTATAAATATATGAAAGCTCAACAAAAAGAAACTAAGTGGGTGTGCATCCAACTTGCTTGCTCACGAAGACCTAGGGCATTTTGAGGAAGCCCATCATTAGAATATACAAGCCAAGTTCTATAATGAAAAATTCCCACTTAGTATATGAAAGTGACAACATATGAGACCCTCTATCCTGAAGACCATGGTGCTACTTTGAAGCACAAGTGTGGAAAAAGAGATAGTAGCATTGTCCCTTCTCTCTTTTTCTCTCATTTTATTTTTTTATTTTTTTTTCTTTTTTTTCTTTTTCTTTGGCCTCTTTTTTTTCTTTTTGACCTTTCTCTTTTTTATCTTTTTTTTCTTTTTGTAAAGTCCAAAGTCTCATCCCGACTTGTGGGGGAATCATAGCCTTCATCATCCTTTCCTCACTAGGACAATGCTCTAATAATGAAGATCATCACACTTTTATGGGTTTACAACTCAAGAATTACAACTCAAAGCTAGAACAAGATATGACTCTATATGAATGCCTTCGGCGGTGTACCGGGATATGCAATGAATCAAGAGCGACATGTATGAAAATTATGAAGGTGGCCTTGCCACAAATACGATGTCAACTACATGATCATGCAAAAGAGCAATATGATAATGATGGGACGTGTCATAATAAACGGAACGGTGGAAAGTTGCATGGCAATATATCTCGGAATGGCTATGGAAATGCCATAATAGGTAGGTATGGTGGCTGTTTTGAGGAAGGTAAATAAAGGGTTCATGCTACCGGCGAAAGTTGCGTGGTAATAATAAAGGCTAGC
This sequence comes from Triticum timopheevii, assembly GCA_963921465.1. NCBI lineage: Eukaryota > Viridiplantae > Streptophyta > Magnoliopsida > Poales > Poaceae > Triticum > Triticum timopheevii. Next base: position 109,401,322 of record OY997264.1, read on the forward strand.
AAAGTAAAAGGAGGAGTGTGCATATGTCTATGGACTCACATTTGTCAAAAAAAGAACTCATATACTTATTGCAAAAGTCTACTTCGCCCTCGAAGCAAAGTACTACTATGCATGCCCCCAAGAGGGATAGATTGGTAGGAAAAGACCATTGCTCATCCCCGACTGCCACTCATAAGGAAGACAATCAAAAGAGCACCTCATGCAACAAATTTGTCACACAACTTTTACCATACGTGCATGCTACGGGACTTGCCAACTTCAACAAAAGTATTTCTCAATTTCATGATTACCCACTAGCATGACCCTAACATTACTATCTTTATATCTCAAAACAATTATCAAGCAACAAATTGATCATAGCATCCAATTCACTTCCTATGATAGTTTTCATTCAAATTACCATGCTGTTTAAGACTCTCAAAATAATATAAGTGAAGCATGAGAGTCTAGCAATTTCTTCAAAATATAACCACCACCTTGCTCTAAAAGATATAAGTGAAGCACTAGAGCAAACGACAAACTACTCCGAAAGATATAAGTGAAGATCAATGAGTAGCAAAATAATTATGCAACTATGTGAAGACTCTCTCTCATTTAAGAATTTCAGATCTTTGTATCTTATTCAAACAGCAAGCAAAACAAAATAAAATTACATTGCAAGGATAGCACAACTCATGTGAAGAAGCAAAGACTTAGGCTCAACCGATACTAACCAATAGTTGTTGAAGAAGAAAGGTGGGATGCCTACCGGGGCATCCCCAAGCTTAGATGCTTGAGACTTCTTGAAATATTATCTTGGGGTGCCTTGGGCATCCCCAAGCTTTAACTTTTGTATCTCCTTAATTCCTCTCATATCATGGTTTCTCTTCTTTTTATCAAAAGCTTCATCCACAACAAACCCAACAAGAACTCGTGAGATAGGTTAGTATAAACCAATGCAAAACCTTATCATTTTCTACTGTAACAAATCACTAAAATTATTATTCAACATTGCATACTAAATGTCTCTGCATATTTAATACTCCTATCCTAAAATAGAATCATTAAACAAGGAAACATATGCAAACAATGCAAACATAACAGCAATCTGCAAAACAGTACAGTCTGTAAAGAATGCAATAGTATCAATACTTCCCTAACTCCAAAAATTACAAGAGGAAATTCCCACTGTAATAAATTTATCAGAGCTCAATATGCAAAGAGATTCAACATTATACCATTCTCTGACTTTTCTAGGGAATTTTTGCAACAGCGGTAAACTTTCTGTTTTCAAACAGCAAGATGTATACTAGCAAAATAAGCATGGCAAAGGCTATCCTTGACATTTTTATTGAAACTAAAGATGCAAAACATTAATCTAAATAACATCAAGAAAATACTAACAAAATAAAAATGACGCTCCAAGCAAAACACATATCATGTGGCGAATAAAAATATAGCTCCAAGTAAAGTTACCGATGAACGAAGACGAAAGTGGGGATGCCTTCCGGGGCATCCCCAAGCTTAGGCTCTTGGTCGTCCTTGAATATTACCTTGGGTTGCCTTGGGCATCCCCAAGATTAGGCTCTTTCCACCCCTTATTCCATAGTCCATCGAATCTTTACCCAAAACTTGAAAACTTCAACCACACAAAACTCGTAAGCTCCTTTAGTATAAGAAAATAAAACCACCACTTAGGTACTGTAATGAACTCATTATAAATTCATATTGGTGTAATATCTACTGTATTCTAACTTCTCTATGGTTCATACCCTCCGATACTACTCATAGATTCATCAAAATAAGCAAACAACACAACGAAAACAGAATCTGTCAAAAACAGAACAGTCTGTAGTAATCTGTATCGAACGTATACTTATGGAACCCCAAAAATTCTGAAATAAATTGGTGGACCTGAGGAATTTGTCTATTAATCATTTTCAAAAAGAATCAACCTAAAAGCACTCTCCAGTAAAAAATGGCAGCTAATCTCGTGAGTGCAAAAGTTTCTGTTTTTTACAGCAAGATCACATAAACTTCACCCAAGTCTTCCCAAAGGTTCTACTTGGAACTTTATTGAAACAAAAGCTATAAAACATGATTACTACAGTATCATAATCATGTGGACACACAAAAACAGTAAGGATAAATATTGGGTTGTCACCCAATAAGTGCTTTTCTTTAATGCCTTTTTAGCTAGGCATGATGATGGCAATGATGCTCACATAAAAGTTAAGAATTGAAACATAAAGAGAGCATCATGAAGAATATGACTAGCACATTTAAGTCTAACCCACTTCCTAAGCATAGGGATTTTGTGAGCAAACAACTTATGGTAACAATAATCAACTAGCAAAGGAAGGCAAAACAAGCATAGCTTCAAAATTTTCAACACATAGAGAGGAAACTTGACATTATTGCAATTCCTACAAGCATATGTTCCTCTCTCATAATAATTTTCAGTAGCATCATGAATGAATTCAACAATATAACCAGCACCTAAAGCATTCTTTTCGTGATATACAAGCATAAAAAATTTACTACTCTCCACATAAGCAAAATTCTTCTCATGAATAGTAGTGGGAGCAAACTCAACAAAATAATTATCATGTGAAGCATAATCCAATTGAAAACTAAAATCATGATGACAAGTTTCATAGTTATCATTATTCTTAGTAGCATACAAGTCATCACAATAATCACCATAGATAGCAACTTTGTTCTCATAATCAATTGGAACCTCTTCCGAAATAGTGGAATCATCACTAAATAAAGTTGACACTCTTCCAAATCCACTTTCATGTTCATCACAATAAGATTCAACATCCTCCAAAATAGTGGGATCACTACTTCCTAATGTTGACACTCTTCCATACCCACTTTCATCAATATAATCATCATAAATAGGAGGCATGCTTTCATCATAATAAATATTCTCATCAAAACTTGGGGGACTAAAAATAACATAATCATCAAACATAGCTTCCCCAAGCTTGTGGCTTTGCATATCATTAGCATCATGGATATTCACGGAATTCATACTAACAACATTGCAATCATGCTCATCATACAAAGATCTAGTGCCAAACATTTTAATGCATTCTTCTTCTAGCAATTGAGCACAATTTTCCTTTCCGTCATACTCACGAAAGATATTAAAAAGATGAAGCATATGAGACAAACTCAAATCCATTTTTTGTAGTTTTCTTTTACAAACTAAACAAGTGATAAAACAAGAAACAAAAAGATTCGATTGCAAGATCTAAAGATATACCTTCAAGCACTCCCCTCCCCGGCAACGGCGCCAAAAAAGAGCTTGATGTCTACTACACAACCTTCTTCTTGTAGACGTTGTTGGGCCTGCAACTGCACAGGTTTGTAGAACAGTAGCAAATTTCCCTCAAGTGGACGACCTAAGGTTTATCAATCCGTGGGAGGCGTAGGACGAAGATGGCCTCTCTCAAACAACCCTGCAACCAAATAACAAAGAGTCTCTTGTGTCCCCAATACACCCAATACAATTAGCAAATTGTATAGGTGCACTAGTTCGGTGAAGAGATGATGATACAACTGCAATATGGATGGTAGATAAAGGTATTTGTAATCTGAAATTATAAAAACAGCAAGGTAACTAATGATAAAAGTGAGCACAAACGGTATTGCAATGATAGGAAACAAGGCCTAGGGTTCATACTTTCACTAGTGCAAGTTCTCTCAACAATAATAACATAGATAGATCATATAATAAGCCCTCAACATGCAACAAAGAGTCACTCCAAAGCCACTAATAGCGGAGAACAAACGTAGAGATTATGGTAGAGTACGAAACCACCTCAAAGTTATTCTTTCGGATCGATCTATTAAAGAGTTCGTACTAGAATAACCCCTTAAGACACAAATCAACCAAAACCCTAATGTCAATAGATACTCCATTGTCACCTCAAGTATCCGTGGGCATGATTATACGATATGCATCACACAATCTCAGATTCATCCAACCAACACAAAGTACTTCGAAGAGTGCCCCAAAGTTTCTACCGGAGAGTCAAGAACGTATGCCAACCCCTATGCATAGGTTCATGGGCAGAACCCGCAAGTTGGTCACCAAAACATACATCAAGTGGCACATGATATCCCATAGTCACCACAGATAAGCACATCAGGACATACATCAAGTGTTCTCATAAAAGACTCAATCCGATAAGATAACTTCAAGAGGGAAACTCAATTCATCACAAGAGAGTAGAGGGGGAGAAACATCATAAGATCCAACTATAATAGCAAAGCTCGGGATACATCAAGATCGTGCCATAGAGAGAACACGAGAGAGAACACGAGAGAGAGAGATCAGACACATAGCTACTGGTACATACCCTCAGCCTCGAGGGTGAACTACTCCCTCCTCGTCATGGAGAGCGCCGGGATGATGAAGATGGCCACCGGTGATGGGATCCCCCTCCGGCAGGGTGCCAGAATGGGCTCCCGAGAGGTTTTTGGTGGCTACAGAGGCTTGCAGCGGCGGAACTCCCGATCTATCTTGATTTTCGATGGTTTTAGGGTACGTAGGCTTATATAGGCGAAAGAAGTCGGTCAGGGGGTGCTCGAGGGGTCCACGAGATAGGGGGGCGCCCAGTAGGGGGGTCCTATCTCCTAGGCTCCTCGAGTATCTTCTGACGTGAACTCCAAGTCTCCAGGATGATAATCTTCCAAAAAATCACGTTGCCGAAGGTTTCGTTCCGTTTGGAATCCGTTTGATATTCCTTTTCTTCGAAATACTGAAACAGGCAATAAAACAGCAATATGGGCTGGGCCTCTGGTTAATAGGTTAGTCCCAAAAGTGATATAAATGTGTATAATAAAGCCGATAATCATTCAAAACAAGTAATATAATAGCATGGAACAATCAAAAATTATAGATACGTTGGAGACGTATCAATAAACCGAAGGGTTTAGTCCGTAGGACAACAACAATCATAATCATAGGCAAGCCTCTAGGGTTTAGCCTCTACGATCTCGTGGTAAATAAACTCTTGTAATACTCATATCATCAAGATCAATCAAGTAGGAAGTAGGGTATTACCTCCATAGAGAGGGCCCGAACCTGGGTAAACATCGTGTCCCCCGCCTCCTATTACCATTAGCCTTAGACGCACAGTTCGGGCCCCCTACCCGAGATCCGCCGGTTTTGACACCGACATTGGTGCTTTCGTTGAGAGTTCCACTGTGCCGTCGCCATAAGGTTTGATGTCTCACCTCGTTGTCAAGGACAACATCACCTCCGGAGGTACCCTGGCTGTAGGCCAGACTCTCCAGCTGGGCGGCTTCATCATGACCGCCCGTTCGGCCTCCACACCGACGATGACTTCTCGGGTCATCAAGAACTGCCTCCACGCCAGCTCGGAATTCGCCGAGCAGATGGATCCAATAGAGCTCTCCTCCCTCAATGAGCTCTTGGATCGCATCACCGCCCTGGGAGTCGCTACGGACTATGATCGGATCGGGCTTAAACTCGACCAAAGGGAGATTAACTCTCCGCCGGTCACCCATCAGATAGCGGTGGTGGAGGAACAACACAACGATTCTTCCTCTATTTTGAGGATGAACTATGTCTGGATTGCCGAGCTCTCTGAGCGGGATACCCGTCTACGAGAGGACATGGTCCAGGACCCGAACTTAGAATCGAGCAGCGGGCCAGAAAAATCGGGCAACATCCTGGAGTCCGAACCGTCGAGACCAAGAACTCCTTTGCCCCTGGGTTTCAAATCGGGTCAGGATTCAGATCTAAATCTACCCACCCACCCAGATATAGGCGATCTTTCCCACATTAGACAAGAGCCCCAAGAGACAGTACACCACTTCTGGGCCAAATTCCTCCTTGTAATGAGCAAGGTCGAGGACTGTCACGAGGAAGACACAATCACATTCTTTTGCAATAATTGCACGGACAAGGGAATTCTCAATGCCATAAGTCCCAGTGACATAGCACACTTTGCCGACTTGGCGACCATAGTATAGAAATACTGTGCAATGGAAAGCGCCTGGAAAACCCAAAAATTCTGGGATCCTCCGGCTCTCACAAAATCCCCCGTCCGAACTAAAAGGGTGCGCTCTCGTAAGCCACCCAATCCAATTACAAAGAAGACAAAGCCCTTCACAGGGCATGGAACCGTACTGGAGGGATGGCTCAACGGGCCAGCAAAATCCACAACACACCGGACGCCATACCAATACACAGCCTTAGAGCATGTTGGGTACTCCGGCAAGTGGCCAGGAGCAGCGAGGATCTCCTCATTAACAATGCCGCAGAGCTCCATCCCACGGAGGATAACAATATAGTACTGACAGTCTTTGATACTTTCGCCTCAAACAACAGGCGCAAGCGAGCACTCCGCAGGCTCGCTGAAGTCTGCCACGTTGCTGCAATAAACCCATGGAACGACACGGCTATAACTTTCAATGCCAGTGACGAGCCTCAATTCCGAACAGTCCGGGCACCAGCCGCACTAGTCCTTAGTCCAATTATGGACGGTTTTCGGCTTACTAAAGTGCTCATGGATGGCGGTAGCGGATTAAACCTCATTTACGAGGAGACTCTTAACAAGATGGAAATAGACAAGAGCCACATTGAGCAGAGCAGCACGACCTTCAGCGGAATCATCCCTAGTCGAGAGGTGCGATGTGCAGGAAAAATCACACTGGACGTGGTATTCGGCACGCCGGAGAATTACAGGTCAAAAGAAACCATATTCCAGGTGGCACCGTTCAGCAGCGGATACCATGCCCTTCTAGGGTGGGATGCATTCACGAGCTTTCAAGCTATACCCCACTACGGGTACATGAAGCTCAAGATGCCCGGGCCCAATGGAATCATCACTCTTGCAGGTGATCCGGACATAGCACTCCACGCTGAAAACAAAACCACCGCACTGGCCCTTGAGGCATTATCCGAAGCCCTCGCAGCTGAAGAACTAACCACACTGCGCTCCACAGTGGACAGGGACGATGTGATACTCGACAAATGACCCAAATCCACCTCCTTTAAACCAGCAGACGAAATAGTCAAATTCCAGGTCCACCCAACGGACCCTACAAAAACAACGTCAATCGGGACACAGCTGAATCCTACAATAGACGCCGCTCTACGAGAGTTCTTGCGCGAGAATTGGGACATCTTTGCCTGGCATCCTCCAGACATGCTAGGCATCCCACATAGGCTGGCCGAGCATAGCCTAAACATACTAAAGGGATACAAGCCGGTCAAGCAGACTCTTCAGCGCTTTTTAGAACCCAAGCGACAAGCCATGGGAGAAGAACTGGCCAAGCTACTCGAGGCCGGATTTATCAGAGAAATAAAACATCCGGACTGGCTAGCAAACCTGGTGATGATACCAAAGAAGGACAAATCCTGGCGCCTATGTGTCGACTTCAAAGACCTTAACAAGGCATGCCCAAAGGATCCCTTCCCTCTACATCACATCGATCAAATAATCAACGCTACCGCAGGACACAACTCTTTGTGTTTCCTAGACGCATACTATGGATACCATCAAATCAAGATGGCGGAGTCTGACCAGGCCGCAACGACATCCATTCCATACGGCCCTTTTTGTTTTAACACGATGCCCTTTGGGCTCAAAAGCGCTGGTGCAACATATCAACGGATAATTCAGACATGCTTGGAAATGCAAATCGGCAAAACAGTGGAGGCATACATACACGACGTGGTCATCGAAACCAAACACGTAGCTTATGTTCAACAATCTCCTAACATATGACATCAAGCTCAATCTGGAAAAATGCGGCTTCGGCTACCTACCGGAAAGCTCCTGGGCTTCATCATCTCCAATAGAGGAATCGAAGCAAATCCAGCTAAAATCCAAGCTCTGTCATAGTTGGCTACCCCAACAGACCTCAAGCAAATCCAGAAATTAACTGGATGCGTGTCTGCCTTAAGCCGCTTCATCTCCCGATTAGGACAAAAGGCATTACCCCTCTATTACCTTCTTTGACACACCGACCACTTCGAATGGACGGATGTGGCTACAGCCGGACTGGATGAAATAAAGGCCCTCTTGGCCAGTAATCCTATCCTGGCCGCACCAAGTATTGGAGAACCCATGCTGTTATATATAGCTGCAACACATTAGGTTGTAAGCACAGTGCTCGTGGTCGAACGAGAGACGACGGACATAAGTTCCCACTTAAAAAGCCGCTATACTACGTATCCACTGTCCTCACTCCATGCAAATCACGGTACCCACATTATCAAAAGATAGCGTACGCGGTCTTCATGGCATCCCGAAAACTACGACACTACTTTCAAGTGTTCAATCACAGTGGCCTCCGAAGTACCACTCAATGACCTAATAAATAACCGCGACACCACGGGCCGGATTGCTAAATGGGCTATCGAACTCCTCCCATTCGACATTACATACAAACCACAACGAGCCATTAAGTCGCAAGTACTGGCTGACTTCGTCGCCGAATGGACAGAAGCCGAACTCCCTAAAGAGTAAGGCGCGTACTCCAATTGGATCATGCACTTTGACGGCTCTAAGATGCTGGCTGGTCTAGGGCCAGGCGTTGTCCTGACATCCCTCACAGGAGATACAGTCCAATACATGCTTCAGATACTATACACAGATTCCAACAATGCAGCCGAATACGAGGCTTTGTTGCACGGTCTTCGGATGGCGGTCTCCATGGGCATCCAACACCTAGAAGTGCGTGGGGATTCAAACCTTGCAATATCTCAAATAAATGGAGACTTTGACGCCAAGGACCCAAAAATGGCGGCGTACCGCAATGCCGTTCTTAAAATGTCAGCTCGGTTCGAGGGGCTCGAATTCCACCACGTGGTAAGAGAAAACAATCAAGCGGCGGATATCCTCGCTCGCATTGGCGCTAAGCGCGACCCCGTCCCACCCAACATCTTCATGGAAAGGCTGTTCAAGCCATCCGTGGTGTGGGAAGGGGAGACCGGCAATATCAGTCCGGATGCAAAGACAACCCCATACTCCGAATACTCTGACATAATCGGAGGCTCCGCCACCGAGATAACACCGTCGGCCCACATGATTATGGCTATAATAGCCCCGTGGACGGAACCCTTCTTAGCCTACCTAAATAGGCAAGAACTCCCTGAGGACCAAAATGAGGCACGTTGCATTGTGCGGCGCTCTAAAGCATACAAGGTCCACGAGGGAGAGCTTTATAAGAAAAGCGCGACTGGAGTGCTCCAAAGGTGCATCTCCAAAGAGGGAGGACGACAGCTTTTGGCAGAAATTCATGCCGGACTTGGCGGCCACCATGCCACAGCGCGGGCCCTTGTAAGCAAGGCCTTCTATACAGGTTTCTATTGGCTGACAGCCCGAGCGGACGCACAGGACCTTGTCCAACATTGCGTCGGTTGCCAGCTCTTTGCCAATCAAAGCCATATGCCGCCTACCGCTCTTCAAACAATCCCCATAACTTGGCCCTTTGCGGTCTGGGGGCTCGATATGGTTGGACCCATTAAAGGAGGAAGCCATAAGAAAAAATACTTGTTGGTAATGGTAGATAAGTTCACCAAATGGATAGAGGCCAATCCAGTTAAAACGGCCGAATCTCGACCAGTGATAGACTTTATATCCGAAGTCGTACAACATTACGGTGTCCCCCACAGCATCATCACCGATAATGGCTCCAACTTTACAGCCGACGAGGTGAAAACTTGGTGCAGAAAGATGGGTATTAAGCTCGATTACGCCTCTATCTATCACCCCCAAACAAACGGTCAAGTCGAACGAGCAAATGGTCTTATTATGAGCGGCATCAAACCCAGACTAGTGCGATCCTTGAAGGAATCAGATTCGCACTGGGTCGAGGAGCTCGGCTCCGTACTATGGGGGCTGCGGACCACGCCAAATCGCACCACCGGATACACACCATTCTTTATGGTGTACGGCGCATAGGCGGTGTTGCCCTGCGACATTATTCATGACTCGCCTCGAGTGCGCATGTATGAAGAGAAAGAAGCCGAGCTAGATCGGCAGGGCAGTTTAGATGCCCTGGAGGAGGAACGCGATGTCGCGAAGGCCCGTTCCGCATTTTATCAGCAGCAGGCTCGAAGGTATCAAAGCAGAGAAGTATGGGCCAAAACCTACAACATTGACGAACTCGTTCTGCGCCTACCCGAGAAGAAAAAGGACAAACTCAAGCCCAAGTGGGATGGTCCGTTCATCATCGACGAAGTTCTCACCGGAGGGGCGTACCGCCTGCGTGATGCATGAGACAACCGACTCGAGCCAAACCCATGGAACGCGGCCAGACTCCGAAGATTCTACGCCTAGTGCCGAACTCCGTGTTTGTTCCCCTATCTTCATTTATCTTTTTTTATATACCCTCCTCATTTCTTTCTTTTCTTTTTATATATAGCCTTAAATGCTTTAAGTGCGCTTCGACCACACACTCCTGCCACACTATGTGTGTTCGGTATACCTGGGGGCTTCTTACACAAAAGCTTAATATAAATTATCTTCTGGGCTTTATGCCCACCACATATGCGTCACTTCTCCATATGTGCCTTTTTTCACCATTATATGCATCGATATGACTTAAGTTTTGGCCAAGCTGGGTTGCCTGGCTCTTGTGTTTATACCCTACGTTCCCGTTAATTCGGCTAGGGCATAAGGGGAGCACCTCTGCGATTGTTACTATCGGGTCAGCCGGATGTGTACCTCAGACTGGGTGAAGCCGAAAGCTAGCGTTCTTAAGGGAATATTCGGTCGGTGAACAAAAGATGTCTTTTACTTATTACAAAAACATGCCCCCAGATGTTCATATCCTGCGTTATTTTCCGTAGTTCGGACATGCACATTAATGCATGCACACCCAGGGAAAGGAACCCTTAACGGAACTATTCTCCCTGGAAGATGTTTCTTACTACCCATGTAATATAACATAACTAGTTGGGTACTTGTCTGTTCAAGCACTTATGACCCCTACGCCTGGTTTCCATGCGTACCCCAATTTTCACATAACCGAGCGGGTATTCGGATACACTCTGGACTGTCGGGTCCAGAGGTTGAAACAAAAAGGTCGGCCAAGACAAATGATTTACAATCCGGCTAGGGACAAAATATGTCCTTCGAAGTACAATGTCACTTAGACTGACTAAATTCTTCTTCTATACCATCCAATAGGCTGTCTAGTCTACAATCCTGTTGGGAATACTTAGCGGCTAATGCTACCTGGTCATACACCAGATGAACAGGGATCTCTTTCCCATCTGACCCTACAGGTCCAACCTCGGCCATGTGGTTCAGGTCAGCCTTGGTGTATCGTGTCTTCACCTTGGCCCAGGCTTCCCTTGCGCCTTGTCGGCAAGCTGATATCTTCCATTATCGGAAGTGCTGCCGCGCTCCCTTGAGCATCTCCACAAGCTCCACCATACCTCATGGCAGGGAGACGGATGGCCATAAGGCTTGGGCAATACCCTACATCACCTGCTGAACTTGTTCTTGCAGTTGTGAGAGCTCCTGCAGGAGATCGCTGGAAGACCCAGGCATCTCCTCTTCAGGACGACCTGTTAACATACCTACAGACATAGTTCTGTTAGCAAGCTTCTCCGCCGAACATTATAATGGATCGTTAGAGCATTTACTGAATATGCCGCGCCGAAGCCTCTTGTTCTCCTTTAGGGAGTCTGCAAGCTGGGCCCGAACATCCCTTAATTCAACGTCTAGTCGGACGTTCGCATCCTGGAGAGTATTTTTCTACTTTATAACCTTGTTAAGCACACGCTCGCTAGCCTTTAGCTGTCACCGAACATGTTGGTCACCCTCTGGTACTATCTCCGGATTGCCTCCGAGATTGTCTGCAGAGTCTATTGTTAGAACTGCATTCATGCCGAATACTAAAACTGGTACATGCCATGACATTATTTATGTTCGAAGCAAATATTACCAGATGGGGCCTTCGAAGACTCCATTATGGCAAGTGCAGCCCGCAATTGGGCTGTGCGCTCCTCCAGCTCTTTAGATAGCTGGGTATTTTTCTCTGTCAGAACCTATACACATGACGATCCTTAAATTAGTTGTGCCAACTATTTCAAGTCTCAGGGGCTACTCATATACATACTTATCAAATTTTCTTACCTGTATATCCTTTATGTACTGGTTCTTGGCCCTGGCAAGGCCACCTTGAGCAGCCCGGATGTACACGTCCCCTGAGTTGAAGGCATAGAATGCCTCTTCAGAGAAAGTAGGGTCGCGTAGTGCGGCCCATCGGCGCCTATGATTCATGGCGCTCTCCACTTCAGAGTTTGTAGCGGAGAATCTATCCGCATCCTCTGTTGGAGGATCGTCCATGTTGACCTCCACCCTTGAGTCCGGCCTCGAAGTCCGGCTGGTGGAGGTGTGACCGGCAGGCTCTCCGGATATAGTCCGGTGAACGCTTTTTTTGTAAAAAGACAATGGACATTGTTATACTTTAACAATGATAATTCCGTGGCAGGGTTTTAAACATACCTTTGCAACGACGTCTCGGTCCTAACCGCCTTCCTTTTAAGCCTACCCGGCTTCGGTGCCCCTTGTTGGCGAGTCACTACGGGTTTGGCTTGGCGCCCCGATGGCCTTCCCTGTAAGGCGCAATACATATGCAGTAGGTGAAGTGTAGAGAGGGAATCCTTTTTGGAAGTCGGGACTCTGGCTTTACTTACCTGGGATACAGGGAGTAGGCCAGGATAATCGGCTGTAATAGCCACCATCACACCATCACAGCTTAACTGATAAAATACCCCGTCGACAAGCTCCACAAATGTGTCTGGATCTTCTTTGAGTCCGGGGTCGAGAGCTCGGTTGAGGTCTTCTGGCTGTGGGGATGGGCTGTTGACATTCTTCATAGCCCTTCGCAATTCCTGCTATGAATTGACGAAGTAAGCGTTCGTGCTAAAAATATAGGAAAGACTGGAATAAAAGATAGCGACTCACCCAGCTTGGGGGTTGTACATGGAGAATCCATCCCGTGGCTTAATACGGATGAACTCCTCTTCTTCTCCTTTGTATAAGTCAGACAGTATCTTCGCCAGAGTGACGAGAGAGTATGAACCTTTACGGCCGTAGCGGGTGGCATCATCTTCCCCATTGAAGTGCCACATGGGTTTTCCCCGATATTGAATTGGCTGCACTCCCCGCAGTATACATATGGAAATGACTTCGATTATTGTCAGTCCTGATCTGGCCAGCGTATTTATCCTACTCATCAGGAATAGGATCTCTCTGTTATCTTCCTCCTGGGGGCTCCTGGGGCGCCATTTGTAGCGTTTCTTCAATGGAGCATTTATGAACTCGGAAAGGCCTTTCTGGATATGGTCCGGAAGAGGGACATCCTCCATGTAGAACCACTCCGAAGGCAAGTCTTCGGACGTCTTCTTCGGGGTACCGGATAGGTATCCGGTCCCGGCGATGTATTTGTCGCCTTATTTCGGCTCCGCCCACTTGATATTCCGACCCCTCTTGAGTGCAGGGTACGAGGCAGAATAGCCTCTTCCACAACTTGAAGTGGGCCTCGCAACCCAGAAATAGCTCGCAGAAGGCAACATCGCCTGCGATATGCAATACGGAGGCTGGGGTGAAGTTATGCGGCTGGAGGCCGTAGAACTCCAGGAGCCCGCGGAGGAAAGGATGGATTGGAAATCCGAGTCCCCTCATCAAATAGGGGACGAAGCATACCCACTCTCCCTTGGATGGGTTTGGATAGCTCTCCGCTTGCTCCCCGCCATTATAAGTGGCTAGTCCAGCTCGGACGGGGACCATGTATGCAGGCGGAAGAAACCCCTTGGTCTGCAGCTCTACTAATCGGCTGTGGGGGACAGAACATTTCTCCCAATCACCTGGCTTAGTGCTACGGGAGCAGGAACCGTGACAATCGGCCATGGTGGTATGGATTTTTTCGATCACGCTTGGGATGAACGCTCGCTCGGAGGAGATGGTATGATTTGGATCTGAGGATCCCCGTCTCTTTAAATAGACGATTTACTTGCATGGTCAGGGTGGCAAATGTAAAAATGCCCCAACTTCTCGCATTCGCTCGACACGTGGAGATAGCCATTATTGCGGCACAGAAGCTGAGGAGTGCAATAATGAAGGGAAGTCGGACACTGCTCGTTACAACAGGTACTCTGGATAATTTGGAGAAGAACCCGTCTTGCAATGACGAAGACAATCTGCGCGCCGGACTAATCGTCATTGAAGCCTGGTTCAGGGGCTACTGAGGGAGTCCTGGATAAGGGGGTATCCGGACAGCTGGACTATATAATTTGGCCGGACTGTTGGACTATGAAGATACAAGATTGAAGACTTCGTCCCGTGTCCGGATGGGACTCTCCTTTGCGTGGAAGGCAAGCTTGGCGATTCGGATATGTAGATCTCCTTCTCTGTAACCGACTCTGTGTAACCCTAGCCCCCTCCAGTGTCTATATAAACCGGAGGGTTTAGTCCGTAGGACAACAACAATCATAATCATAGGCTAGCCTCTAGGGTTTAGCCTCTACGATCTCGTGGTAGGTCAACTCTTGTAATACTCATATCATCAAGATCAACCAAGTAGGAAGTAGGGTATTACCTCCATAGAGAGGGCCCGAACCTGGGTAAACATCGTGTCCCCCGCCTCCTGTTACCATTAGCCTTAGACGCACAGTTCGGGACCCCCTACCCGAGATCCGCCGGTTTTGACACCGACATTGGGCTCTAACTGAACCCGAGCGATTGCACTGTAGGCTACGCGTTACTGAACCCAATCGATCGATAGATGGCTGTTAACTGAACCCGATCGAGCGATTCCTTCGCTACTGCTAACTAAAGCCTATCGATGCTGCCTCTGGATGAACAGTGAGCGTTGCGGGGGGTTTGGATGAACAGTGAGCGGTGGGGGTGGATGAACAGGACCCCGTGGCGTTGCCTCTGGATGAACAGGACCCCGATTGATCGAGCCGGTTGGGGCTGGATGAATAGGACCCCGTGGAGGGCTGGATGAACAGGACGACCCCGTGGAGGGCTGGATGAACAGTAGACGGTGGAGGGGTGGATGAACAGTAGCCCGTGGAGGGGTGGTTGAACAGGAGCCCGTGGACGGGTGGTTGAACACTAGCCAGGTGAGTAGCGCGCGGTGGAGGCTGGATGAACAGGAGCCCGTGGAGGCTGGAGGAGGTCGATGGTGGATGAACAGTAGCCCGTGGAGGCTGGAGGAGGTCAACGGTGGAGATGAACAGTATCCCGTGGAGTCCTGTTTTGCGGTATGCCACACCCCTCCCGATGAACAAGACCCCCGTTTCGACCATAGCGCTCCAACACAAGTTTGTTTTGTCCATTTTGCGGTACGCCACATCCCTCCCGATCAACAAGACCCTCGTTTCGACCGTAGGAGGTCCATTTCCTCCGTTTTGCGGTACGCCAGACCCCTCCCGATGAACAGGATCCCATTTCGAACGTGGCCGGTCGAACACAAGGCCGTTTCCTCTATTCTGCGGTATGCCAGGCCTCGTTTCAATCACTTGTTCCGCCCAAGCCGGTTGGCTCCCACACGTTCCGTTGCCTCCCGATGAACACGACGCATTCCGTTGCCTCCCCATGAACATGACGCATTCCGTTGCCTCCCCATGACCACGACGATGACACGGTTTCTCCGTTCCAACCCAGACATATACACGAGCCCTGGCCGTACGTATGCGCGAGTAGGCGTTCGAGACCCCGCCCGTATGTACACATACATGGCCGTGTTTTATTTCTTGCACACTGGCCGCTGTACGTACGTGTACATGCTACGTTCGTACCTCTACTACGACACGTACGCGCCTCTACTACGACACGTGCGCGCCTCTACTACGACACGTGCACGCATCTACATCCACCAGTATGTACGTACACGTTCGCGACCAGAATGACAATGCTACGTACGCTTCGACCAGGTGGGTCCCGACTGTCAGGCACTTCCTTGCGTGCGAAGATGTAGCTGGTGGGTCCCAGCAGTCAGGGGGCAAATCGTTTATTTTTCTGATGCACTTCCTTGCGTGCGAAGATGTAGCTGATGGGTCCCAGCAGTCAGGGGGGCGAATCGTTTTTTGGCCCGGACGCACTTCCTTGCATGCGAAGGTGTAGCTGGTGGGTCCCAGCAGTCAGGGGGGAAACATTTTTTTGCAAAATATGGTGACCCGTCCGATGGGTCCCTGCTGTCAGGTGGAGGAATAATTATTTTGCGCGTAATAAGGAGGCACTTCCTTGCGGCTACCGTGGACCCAGTTGTCAGCCTCTCCACGTACACTACTCTTCCAATAGAAGTCGGTCGTTGACCACATTGACCACGCCGCGCCGAGAGCACCACGACGGTGGACGATGGCGTGGCCTAGGAAGGGGACGACGCGGAGCCGAGGAAGACGCGGCAGTGGATGCCCATGTGTAGAGGAGTATGAGGGTTCACTCGCTCGGCTGCGATGTGAGGCTGCCGTCGCCGCAGAATAATAGGGGGTGTGGGTGAGTGGAGGGATGGCCTGGCCAGCAACGGGAGTAGTAGGGGGCGGTGAGGCCTCCACGGCATCATAGCCGGCCAAAGGAGGTAGGAGCAGGCGGCACGACCGGCGCTGCTTTGGGCGGCTGGAGCAAGAAGACCAGAGGTTGAAGAAGCATGATGGCCGTTGGATGGACATCATACAGTCACTGCAGCTAGAATCGTTCATATTGACTAAGTTGACAAAGCCCTCCGTCCCCGTCAACTTAGTGGGCCCACAAGTCAGCCTCCCACCAAGGTGGGTCCCAGCTAGCAGGGGGTATTCATTTTTTCTGCTTAATAAGGAGGCACTTCCGGTGGGTCCGAGCTGATAGCGGGGGGAACGTTTTTTTCGCAAAATACGGTGGCCCGTTAGGTGGGTCCCAGCAGTCAGGGGGAAACATTTTTTTTACAAAATATGGTGGCCCGTCCAGTGGGTCCCTACTGTAAGGTGGAGTAATCATTATTTTCCGCATAAGAAGGAGGCACTTCCTTGCTGCGGCCGTGGACCCAGCTGTCAGCCTCTCCACGTATAGTATACTTCCGATGGAAGTTGTTCCTTGACCACGTTGACGACGACACGTTCCGTTGCATGCATGCGTCCATGGGCGTGGTGCGTCCCCACTGTTAGCCTCTCACGTACAGTCATCTTCCAATGACTCTCGGTTGTTGACCATGTTGACCACACCGTGCCGAGCGCACCAAGGCTGGTGGACGATGGGGAGGCCCCAGACTGGAACGACCCAGAGATGGGAAAGACGGAGCAGTGGAGTCGCAGATGGAGAGGAGTGGGAAACTTGATTGGTTCGGGTGCGCGGCAGCACAGCCGCGGTGCCACCCACGGGAGACAGGAGCAAGAACAGAGGTTGAAGAAGGAGCATGGTTGTTGGACTAACATCCAACGGTCCAGCTGCTAGAATCATTTGTTGATTAAGTTGAGAAAG
This sequence comes from Triticum timopheevii, assembly GCA_963921465.1. Lineage (NCBI taxonomy): Eukaryota > Viridiplantae > Streptophyta > Magnoliopsida > Poales > Poaceae > Triticum > Triticum timopheevii. The sequence continues at coordinate 109,418,769 of OY997264.1, forward strand.
CTGTGCGTACACGTCCGCTTAGTAGGCCCACAAGTCAGCCACCAAATCTGACGGGTCCCAGCTGTCAACGGGATGAATAAATTTTTTCGCGAAACAAGGAGACACTTCCTTCCATGCGAAGATACAACCGGTGGGTCCTAGCTGTCAGCTGGAGGAAACATTTATTTTCAACTTAATAAGGAGGAACTTTCCTTGCGTGCGACCATGGACCTCGTGGGTCCCAGCCGTCAGGCTCTCCACGTACAGTCCTCTTTCGATGACTCTCATTTGTTGACCACGCCGCACTGAGCCCAGTGAGGCGATGGACGTCAGGCCCCGGACGGGAACGACTCAGAGATGGGAAGACGCGGTAGTGGAGTCGCAGATTGAGAGGAGGAGAAGGGTTATAACTGGTTCTGTTGCGGTGCGGGGCTGCAGTCTGTGGAGAATAAGAGGAGGTGTAGAGGGGTGGAGGGATAGCCTGGTCGGCGGTGGGTTAGCGCTTCACAGTGATGCATGCTAAGCAGAGCCGCTAGCCGCCGGAGGCCAGACCAGGTGGGCCCGGCGACGCTGGAGGAAGAAGACGAGAGATTGAAGGTGCATGCCGGCCGTTGGATATAAATCCAATGGCTATGGATGTCACAATCATTTGTTGACCAAGTTGACAACGTCCTGCGTAGGCTTTGACCTATTGGCCCACATGTCAGCCTGCAAAAATGTGGCATATATTTAACCCATGTTTTCTAGAATGTACAGTCCATTTGCTGGGCTGGGTGAACAAATAATTTCACGTCAATCAGGCCCATTTATATTTTCTATGAAATTCCAGCCCATTTGCACTTCCTTGAAATACATGAATTAGCTGGGCTCGTTATATATATAATGTTATGTTAGAAGGAGCAATTAATATCAAAGAATAAACCGGAGAGGCAAATTATATATATATATATATATATATATATATATATATATATAATTAACAAATTAGCGAGTTATTGCTCAAAATAAAAATGAGCGCGTTATTATTAATTTGGTCCTTAAAATCTTCGCAAGCTTTTGTACGCAATCACCAGGATTTTCCTTGCCTGTGAGTCAAAAACAACTAGGATTTTCCTTGCCAACTTCTGTTAAACACTTACTTTTATAAGTTAATAACACGTGGGATGTTTTTATAATGTATATATAAGTCTCTATAAAATATACGATAATAGTAATAGTATAAATATATATAATGTGGTTAGAAGGGAAAACATAAATTGGACACAACATTATTATTCTTATATATAGATAAATAGAACAGAGACCTGTGTTTTATTAAAAAATACATTGGGCTGCCGATCTTTAAGAAAAAGCCCATAGGCCGGTATGGACCTCAAAAAATAAGTTGAAACCAGTGTCTCCGTATGTCGTGGGCTACGCATGTTATAATACAAAACCTAGGCCTAGCTGATACTTGTTCGCCCTCAACAAAAAAATGATACCAGATCCCCGAGCGAACTGGATTAAAGAGGGGACCCGCGGCACGACTGAAGAAGCACATCAGGAGTGATTTTTTTCTTAACTGGATAGCTCTCGATAGCGTTTTTCACTTGCCTTTGCACCATACAACTTGTATTTTTAGCCTCCCAGTCCGTCGTTGTGGACCAGCAGCCCATTTGCTGGGCGGGCCAACCTACAGAAACCAGCACTCGATTTTTGATCAAGCCCCAAAAAAATGCAGTACTATGTTGTTTTGAGGCCGAAAACATTACGGCAGGGGTTGAGCGGGGGAGAGGGAAGACAGAGTAATAAAAAGATTAAAAAGAGCTGATGCGCCGTTGCTACCCTAACAAAGCAGGTGCAATTCTTCTCGAGAAGAAGGTGTGCCGTTGACACCCACATGTCACATACCCCACAGTAGGCATACTAACAAGTTCACACACAAATACAACAGAAAAGGTAAACATTCATATCAAACTCAGGTTCACAGGACACGTTCATATTCATAGCCAATATTCACTATCAACAACTCAAAAGATTCATATATACACAAGCTCAGCATATCTATGCATCCAAATGATTGATAGATCACACGACAATATTCATGCATAATTCACAAAAAGATTCAGATATACACATGTTCAGTATGTTTATGCATCCAAATGATTGAGATCACAGCCAATATGATTCATGGACGAACTTTAATTACCTAGGGTACAGACTGGTAAATGGTATTCAGTCGGAGGTACTTCTTTCTAATATTATTTCTTGTATGAGTGAACTTTCGAGTACATAAGAGGCAGCACACACAATCTGAACTTTGCTTGTAGGTTTATCCTCAAATAGTGGCCTTGTGTCGAGCGAGGTTTGAGCAACTTGCCCACTACTTTCATCCAACTAGTTTACTGGCTCATCTTGGTCCTGTAGCTCACCAAAATTATACATTGCAGACGAGGAAGGAGGCGGTTGAGAAAATGAACCACCCAAATTTTTTGTGCAGTTCAACTGAAATGGAGCATCCCTGGCGTGCAGACTGATTAAGTGCCAGATGAATATACACATCAACCAACTTGTCTAGAATCTTTAGACTCCATGCCATACAGTTCGATACCATATCTGCCGATAACCAAAAGGCACAAGTTGGGACCAAAGACTGGACTGTGTTCTTCTGGGCTATGCGCCAAGCAATATTTTTGGCATTCACTCTCCTAATACTTGGGAGTTTGACAACTGGTTGACGCCGATTGATACGCGAATGAATATAGGCACTTCTTGTCAACATCAATGCTTGTCAGAGTGAACTTTGGAGTACATGATAGCAGCATAAGTATCTGTCCATCTGATCATTTTGTGTAGTTCTACTGAAATCACCCAATGCAATGATTTGCATGCGAGTTCAGGCTCCAAGTTACTCCTTTATAAAATCAGCAAACAGTAGCACAATATCAAATTACCAATACATGACAAGCACAAAAATCAGGATAAAGAACAGTACCAACCTGTGTGAGGTAGCATATCAATTACTATTTCCTTTGACTGGAAGCTGAGATAAGCGAAGCGACTAACAGCGAAGGAAGAAAGCAAGCCGAGTTTAGTGGCTGACAGGAAAGGACGGAAGCTGTCGAGACAATGAAGCACCCAAAGTTTTTGTGCAGTTCCACCAAAATCGAGCATCCCTGTTGGCACATATATTGAGAGAGTGGGATTATTGTAATAGTGGGACTAGTTGATGAAACATACACTAACAAATAGAAGCACCCTCATTATCTTAATGGGTAAAGTTAGCAACATAGTAGTCTTGCTTAAAGAGAGGTATTAGTTTATTTAATCAGTGCCAATTAGCTCAACACTCAAAGCATTGCCATTTATCATAGGTTGCAAAACTTTAACGTGCAAAGATAAAGGAGTTTCTCATGACAGTAGCACGATACAAATAGAGATGACAGCAAACTAATATGGATGAAGGCCTTAGGCCCGTACCAACCTGAGAAAAAAAAGCTTATTCATGTAGTCCCATAAGAGATGATAAAGCACTCACTGGAATCACACAATAGTATATATTTTCGTGCACTTCAAATGTATGGTTGAAATCACTCTTGTTTACCAGTGCTGAGATTATATCAAAAGATTATCAAGAACTTCTAGCAGAGTTAAAGCACTGGCTGGGATACAGTTCATTCTATTATCTTGTGTAGTTCCACTAAAATGTATGATTGGCACAACATGATCCCTGTTTGCACAAGTAGGAACAAGGTGAAACCTTCATTAGCTCAGTGAGAAAGGATAGGAAGACATTATCATATTACTCAAACAGTAGCATCAAATTCATGATGGACAATACGCAAAACATTGCCTCATTGAACCAATGGCAATAAATTGACTTGCAAAACAATAGCACTATTATGTCATGACACTAATAATATTCCATCCATGCTCCACCACATGATTCACCTCCATAGACAAACATACACATGTACATGATTCAGAATAGGGTCCTACTAAAGATTTGTTTAACTCCGACAGGAAAATTAGGCAGCAATAAATTAGTGGTACTTAAGTACTCCTAATTAATAAAGTGAGATAGCACAAGTGGAAGGATCGTCTCACATGCAAGGTAGTCATTGTCGGAGCCCTTGAATGGCCTCGACTGAGGCCTCTGGCTTCAGCAAGATCGCCTTGGCACTGTTTGTTCTTCTTCTTCTTCCTCTTCATTCTCTGGTTCTCTTTCTCCTCACCAGTTGGTGAAACCAAGTACATGATTGGCCTTCTAATTCAGAATTGGTTTTGTCAGTGAGGGAGTAGAAGTGTAGTACTAAAAAATAGCATTATTTTCTCATGGCAGTCAGAAAATAGAGATGAACACATGCATTAAATATCATTCTTACCTAAAGGAAGGTTATGGCACCAATATGAATGATGAGGATTGGAACACAGATCTCCCTTTGTGCAGTTACACCGAAATGAACCAACTGTTCCATTCTGACATTCCAGTTAAACATCACAAAAGTCACTTCTTTTAAGAAGAGTTTTGTGCAGTGAACCAAAAGGTCACAACAGCAACCAGGTGAATTGGATATCCCTGTTTGCACAAAAAGGTACAGAGGAAACAGTTAGAGTCTCCAACAATTACAGGCAAAAACATTTGGCTAAACTTGTCATGGCTTATAATAGTGGCATGGCTTCATTTTTACCAGGGCCATTAGATTATGAACAGCTAAATATTTGGTATAAGGGCATGGGACAGTGGGTGCACCAGCAGTCCAGCACCATGTACGTAAACAGGGGCATAAAGTGGTGACTCATAGTTTGTTCCCCCGAGAAACAAACATCCAAGAAACATATCTGGGTTGGTCCCATTTTTATTCACTCTAGCCACCTACTCCTATGTGTGGATAGCAAATCTAGTCCTGGTCATACCAATGTGTACAGTGTTACCCCTATATTTCCCTTTTCGACCAAGAGACCGGTTGGATGACTAGTCTATACTACTTTCACCCCCTTTCCTTCCTGTGTGTACCAAGTCTGATGTACATACTAAATTCCCCCACCGCCACTTTATTTCTTGTTTGAACCAAGTACTCCCTCCGTTTGGAATTACTTGTCATCAAAATGGATGTGTCTAGAACTAAAATATATCTAGATACATCCATTTCAATGACAAGTATTTTCGGACGGAGGGAGTACAAGATTCAACTCCATGAAGTAGCTTTACCTCTAAAAATAGAAGAAGAAAAATAGGTGACGTTGGACCATCCGATCGAGAGGGGCTGAAAGGTAGAAAATGATGCACATGCAGTGCGTAGCGAGCTGGGGAAGTAGAGCTAAGGCGGTTTCGAATGAAGATATACCTGAAGGTCGTCGGGATGTGGATAGGTGGGCGGCGGGAGGCCGGATCCACCCACAGGCAATGACGAAGGGATCGGAGGACCTCCCGCACCGGCGCTCAGCCAGAGATAACGGTGCGGCCGGCAGTTGGTCTCCTCCCTTGCTGTTGACGATGGCCTAAACGCTGCCCCTCCTCCCCTTCACCGGCGGAGGGGGATACGTCCGGATCTGTAACCAGCAGTGAGGATAGAAAGACAGTGTTTTTTGAATGGAGAAAGATAGTGTTACTACCCCTATCTTGTTTAGATCTTGAGAGGATGAGAGTGTGTGAATAGAGCAACCCTAGCAAGCAAGTGCGGAGGCTCCAGCCTATATATACGTAGTGGGGTAGTTTTCCTTTTTCACTCCATCAAAACAATCATTTAAAATTGTGTACTACTACATGCCAGGTCGCGTTTTTTTAGTTGTTGATTGTTTTTTGAGATAGCTACCCGCTTGTTCCAAGTGGTGTTACGGTGTGCCAGGTCGCACTTTGTATCGTTCAAGTCTGGTACTACAAGTCCCTCCATTAAATGAACAACCACCCCCTCGTAAAAATGGTGAACAAGCCCACGGCTAAAATTAGCGGAAACGTGGGTTGCCCCAACATGCATTATTATTTATATTTTCTACTCCCTCCGTTCCTAAATATAAGTCTTCTTTATTAGCCACACCTAAGACAAGAATTTTTTATTAGCAGTGAACCCCACATGTCATAGGCACAAAAATTGTGGCAAGATTCCCTTAGGCAAGGCAAAGTGTGTCTAACAATTTGAGCAACTCAAGTTAGGCAAGTGTGGCAAGTGTGGGAAAAATAATGTGGCAACATAAGAAAAACATAGTCACAATCCAAACAGCCCCATAATTTTTTGTGACATGCATGAAAATTTGGTTAGTTAAATTTATAGTCAAAATTTGGCAAGGTGCATCAAATCAAAAGGAAAGTCACGGCATGCATGCATGCATTGTACTCCCTCCGTTTCCAAATATAAGTCTTTTTAGAGATTGCAACAAGTGACTACATACGAAGCAGAATATGTCTACATGCATCCGTATGTTGTAGTCCATTTGAAATGTGTAAAAAGACTTATATCGAGTGCAGTGCTTTGATGTGTCGCGTCAACTCATACAAGACCGAGAAATTTAATTACTACAACGCCCTCTCCCTCGCTAATTTAGCTCCGGTGCCTTAACTGCACCTGCCTTTGGCTGCATGACAGGAGGGCCAACCACCTGTTGGGCCCACCTGTCATAGACGCAAAGGCAGGAGCAGTAAGTAGAAGCTTTCGCTACACGCTATCCCTCCCGCACAAGGTGGACGTACATGCAGCAGTGGATTCGATACTGTAGAAGTAGGAGTAACATCATTGTTCGTCTTCTCAAAGAGGCGAAGAGCCAAGCGCAACCTGAACGTGGCAATTACGAATGCTCGCGTGGTGCGGTGCCTTGGAGAACGCATATAGTAGCCAGGCTCTTGCATGAGACAAAATTGCTATTTGAGCCCACTATTGTAGTACTAGTACTTTCTACTCTCTCCGTCTAGGTGAGTAAGTCATTGAATTTGTAGCTAAGCTTCCCTCATTGAATTGTTTAACAATGAAACTCCATCATCCATTGGTTGATACTCATTCTGCATAGGTCCATGCGCTTAGCACCGTTTCCTCCTGGGGTCAGCAATGTTTATTTGCTAATTAATAGCATTGCATGCAATGAACTAGCCACTGCAAGTCATTAAAAGCATGCACATCTCTCATCTCTTATTGGTTGATATGTCAAGAAACAAGAAACAATGTAGAAGTTAATGCATTGCACCTAAGTGTTTTGTGACTATTTGGTTTTCGTAAGATGACTTAGAGTAGCCATAGTGGGAGTAACTTCAGCCGTAACATCGAGTCCAACTCGGCAAATTTTCTTATGTGGCAATGAGTTAATGAGGAGAGAGGTAGTTATAGTAACTTAGCTAGTTACTGTAACATCACATGCCCCAATGCAATATGAGTCTATAACCTAATAAATGAAGCTTTGCATGTTACCACACTTATGTTACTACCCACTATGAAGGTAGTAACAAAGTCTAGGGATATGTGTATGTTACTAGTGTATGTTACTCACCATTGTGGCTAGTCTTACACACCTAGACGGAGGGAGTAGTATAGCCCTGTAAACCCGGAAAGGAGTATTTGCCTTTCTAGAGATTTCAACAAGTGACTAGACTACACCGCGTGCAGTACTCCCTCCCTTCCAGTTTATAGGGCTCAAATATCAAATCTCATGAACCAAGGCATTTTGCGATTGGAGGAATGTATCTCGTACTTTACAAAAACTACCCTAATTAAACTCATGCATTAATTACATAGTTCTGTTGTTTTCCTCTCCGCCTTGGTCACGGTGCACAAGTATTGAGCACTCCTATATGACTTGCCGCTATATCTACATGCGGACATTTCAAAGCATCCGGGCCCGCGTGCCATCCACCAAATCACAGCGAGGTGCTACAGTCAAGACTCACCTGTCACCCCGGCGTGGCCGTCATGAACCATCATATCACAAAACCCACACCTTTACCAGCAGCGTTAAGGTGGCCTCCAAGTTGGACTGGACGAAGCAACCATCATTTCATTGGAACGCTCGTTCAAGCCCTTTCTTCCCTTTATTGAAGAAAACCTCACTCCAGGCTACTCACTTCTGCCATTTTTCTTCTGTACCGACGAAGGAAAGGTGGGCAAATCAGTTATGGTGCTATATTTTCATTCCAAGAATCTTCTTTTTGCAAAGCACCGACCGATTATCACATCCTATTCTTTTCCCGTTTTCATTGCGATTGTGGTTTCCTTTGGATTGCTTTTTGTTTGTCAGTTCATTAATGGATCCTGGAGCACTAGGCAAAGAGTTGTCGGTGGACAGCCCACTGTAGACAGCGATCCCCAGGAAGCGAGCACCGACCAATGAGTTGACCATGTTGGCGGGCCAACCCATGGAGACGAACAACTTCAAGAAACAAGCACTGACCAAAGAGTTGACGACATTGGCGGACGAACTCCTCAAAGAAAGTTCGAAGAGCAGCAAGGGCCCCACCATTCCTACCCTAGGAGCTTTGATGGCCACCTATGCGAGGCTCAAGGCCGAGTTTGAGGAGATAGTCACTATTGAGAAGCAATATTCCCCTGGCAAGGTGATGGCCCCCATCGAGGATGAGGAGCTGGCCCCCAGAGGGATGAGATCCCCCGGTGAGCTGCACAAGGTAAAAAATAATGGCTTATTACCATACTTGTGGTTTTTGATTATTTGCAATGTGCTTGCTAATATGTTAGGGTTGTGCAGGTGCCGGTGGACGTCCTTGATGATTCTGATGTCGCGGCCCATCCTGTTGGCATTGCCCCGGAGATCGATTCTGATGCCACTGTCCATCCTGTGGACATCGCCCCAGAGATAGATTCCAATGTCGCGGTCAGTCCTGTGGACATCGCCCCAGAGATCAATTCCCATGCCGCTGTCCGTGCTGTGGTCATTTCCCGGGAGATCGATGACAAGAAATAGTTGGTCGCGCTAATCCTTCAGGGTAGTTTGCATTGCCCTGTGTTTAATTACCAGAACGATGCGTGTTATCAAACCATCTTAGGGCTAGTGCACTGTCTTGTGTGGGCGGTACTTGCTACTTTTGTTTGATAGTGAATCATGCGAACCCTCTCCGAGTTATGGAAACAGATGTATCCTCACCAACTTTTGATGTAATATATGGCATGCTTAGATGTAAGTTTGAAATGTTTATCATATCAGCAGGGCTTGTTTGATGATTCTTGGTGCTAGTAGGCTAGCTACTGTGCGAGCTATACTACTTGCAAAACACTCACCGAAGAGAAACGTTGGGGCTGATGAGCTTGTGGTACGCTTATACTTATCTGTCATCGATCAACCAATAGCCCTAGCTCCTAAAATTGTAGGCTTAGCAATCGATCAGACAATAGTCGACACAGATAAATTCAGGCCTCATTTGGTTCATAGGGTAGGAAAATCATAGCAAAAGTTCAGAGACGTACAACACAAAATCATAGCAGTGCAGAGACGTACTCCCTCCATTCCAAAATAGATGACCTAGGCGGGCTAGTTTGGCCTAGTGGGTTTCAGTGATATGACGTGGTATAGTGCCGTCCAGTCTTCGCGTGTGGTAGCAGTATTGCGCCTACAATAAGTTTTCTTGAAGAAGCGGAATTAAACGAAGTCATGATGGTTCCTTCGTCCGAACAACTTACATTGGGAAAGGTTGGGCCTGCGATATGACCGGGGTAGACTAGGATAATTTTGTGCATGGAAGGTGGACCAGGATGGTCGACGTCCCACATGTCGGTGAATAAAATATTCTTTCTGATATAGAGGATGAGCAACGAGTATTCATTGTTTATTTTTGATGAAAGCTATTGTCTCCACTGTTACTCCTTGACTTTGTCAATGCCTCTCTCTCTCCTCCACATAAGCGGGGACTACTTGCTATGCATGCGATGGGCAGCTGGCGTCTTGAGGGCCAGGGCGGTCAGAGCGGGCTCCGAAAGCGGTCCGGACTCCAGCATGGCCCACCTCACATTATCACCATATATTTCTTGGAGTCCGTATATGGCGGGCGGGCGATCTCTTCTCCCTCCCCCGTTTCTCTCTTCTCAGCCCATGCCCGCCGAGCGATTAGATTTCGGCTATCGACGGTTTATTCAATTATAGTCCCACATGTTAGTGAAATTGCAAGACAACGTGTGTCCCCTCTAGTGAGCGGCGTGCGAGCCGTACTGTCGGGGGTGCGACGCGTACGAGTCGTAAGTGTGCCGCCTTTTACTTTAAAACTTGCGAAGCGTAACATTTTCATGCGATCGATCGATAGAAATCCAGAACAAAATGACGAGGGTGGTGCTTTCCCGCTTGTTAGGCGGGCTAGTTCGAGTGATATGACGTGCTACAGTGCCGCCCACTTGCTCCATTTTTATGTAAGCAAGAGTTTACACTCTTACGCGGGAGGAGTGCGAAACACCACGGATCTGATTTTGATCGAGGGATAATTGTTCCCTACCAAATAATGGAGGACTATTAGCGATTATAGCATGATAGTTAGGGCATCTCCAGCGCTATCCCACAAATTTACATCGGCATCTGTCCGAGGACACTGATGGATGCCATCCGATGCTGCTCGCATACCTTTTGACAACTATAAGAACTAACTGGATGAAATTCGTGCAAACAAAGCAAATTTCAAATTAACCGGATGAAATTCATTACATTTCAAAAACTTTTCCTACAAACTAGACGAAATTCATTACATATTTCGCACAAACCATACTAAAACCTACTGTAAACCTAATCTAAACGATCGCCGGCGCACGACCACCATGTCCGGCCATGAACCCGAGAAAGCCAGCCATTGTCTTTGCCTCCTCCTCATCCGCCTCGATAACCTCCTCCTCCGGAGCACAAGGTTCTGAAGATTTCCGCCTCCACGTTACCGTCAAGCGGCTAATCGGCCGCCGATGTTTACCCCACCAAGCTTGGCGTTGACTGAGTGGAGTAGCGGTGGCCTTCCTGGGACCAAAGCGGCAGCGACCTACCGTGTACTACTCTTCCTCGCTGCCGGCTGCGCCCGCACACGCGCGCCGGCTTCGTGGTCGTGGCGACGGAGGGCGGCCGGGGGGTGCCGGCGATCTCCTTCGTTTGCTCCTGCGACAGTACATCGAAGAGAGCTTTGAAGCGCGCCAGGAGCGGAGCCGCCGATGTTCGTCATCTGCTCCTATGATAGTACGTCCAAGAGAGCTTAGGAGCACCAGGAGGCCATGGTTGGAGTGGTGCCGACAGAAGGAAGGGACCGGAGGAGAATAAGTGTGGGTCTTTGGCTATGGCTGGGAGCTGGGGCTCAAGTTAATATAGTGGGCGAATGGCAATGAGCCGCGGTAGACGGATGGACAACTGGCGCCGGAGTAGGTTCGTTGGGTGTGAATGCGGACGCTGCTTCAGTGACTTAACTGCAGATGCGTTGGGTTACTGACATGTGGGCCCAACGGGCATCTGGCCCGCATGTTAGTGACACACCAATTGCACCTGCAGTTAAGTCCGGTGAATGCGGCTTTGATGTTCTGGAGAGACGGTGACCGTTTCAGGCGGGAAGTGCGCGCTAGCAATGGAAGGGGTTTCGGTGTGCAGTGGCACTAAGATCGGTTGCTCACGATAGTACATACTCTGTACCATACTACCATAGTACCCTCTCTAGCTAGGCTGTTTTATAGATTGTCGTTGTGATGGACGATATACATGAGCAAGGAACTCCGAGTATGACCATTGGTGTTGAGTCAGGTGAATACATGCTCGGCGTTCGCGTAGGCCTCCATCAAACATCTAAACAGTAATGTCAGGCACTGCCGGGGCGCGCAGGTGATGGGCTCGCCATTTGCGTTGCGCCATGAGCAGGACTTTGATTTAGAGGGCGACGTGCATGCATTAGCATGCTTTGACAGCATGAGCGTGAGTGTCTGACGTGAAGTATTTCATTTTCATTTGGCTGACGAGGGTGCGTTACAGCGACGAGTCTGTGGTTTGATTCCCCATATACGCATAATTTTGGTTTTTATAGTATTTCTTTCTCCATTGACAGGTAGGCCCGCGTAGATAGATAAAGAACACGAGCTGATGAGGCACATGCGGACTGTTTGACTGGTCAACCAGACAAATTCGGAGCTATACGCTGAGCCAGTGACCGTATAATCACCATATCTCGTATACAATGATCAAAGTGAGCTATCAAGACAAGTTCGATGACCGCCAATGCATTTTACTCGGTAATAAATGACCAGGATTGAAGGGGAATCCAAATTTCCTTCGTCTTCTGTCCTTGAGCTCTTGACAAACCAATGCACTATACAGTTGTCCGGCCACTCTACCCCAGAGCTCTCACCAAGCGTCGTTCATGCCACTGTGTCGCACACTAACCGGTAAGGCAGCGACAGCATCCCTCCGCGCCGAGCTCCTCGCCACCCACGACCACGCACAAAATGGTAGGGAAGCGATGGCATCCCGCCGTGCCGAGTTCGTCGCTGCTCGCGACCTCACAACTATGTGGGAGGAATTTGAAGATGCGAAGGCCGAATGGGCAGTAGAGCAAGAGGCGGCCAAAGCCACACAGAGGGAGCAGAAAAGTCAAAAAGCACTCAAGAAAAGGGAGGCCCGCTGCCGCAAGAAAGAAAAGGACGCGCGCGCTGCTGCGGAGAGGTCGGCGGAGATCCAAGCACGGTGGGGTGTCGCCTACAAAGCCGGGAAGGAGAACGACGGCGTCTGGCCAGCATGTGAGAAGTAGTAGTACTAGTAGTTAGTGTGTGTGTCTGTGTCTGAGTACGAGCATGTACCAGTACTACTAGTTACTACTGTAGTTTTTAGAGCAAATTACCAGTACATTAGCCTAGATTAAATGGAAAAATTCCTATCCTATGCATCAAATGGCATCTCTTTCTCTATAGGAATTGAGATGCATGTCATCTCACTTCATATGATTTTCATATTCCTATAAAATTTCTATCCTATGAATGAAAGGAGGCCTCTGTTGGAGTAACTACTGTAGCTAGTAGTACTGTTGGTACAGTAGTTTTCTTAAAGAAGCGGAATTCAACGAAGTCATGATGGTTCCTTCGTCCGAGCAACTTCAAAGTGGGAAGTGGGCCTGTGATTTGACGGCTCATTAGTCATTGTTACTATGGCACGACGACCGGGGTGACTCTCCCTTGGAGTTCTGCGTGCATGGCAAGTGGACCAGGATGGTCGACGTCCCACATGTTGGCGAACGAAAGTATTCTTTCCGATATCGAGGAGCAAGGAAACCGCGTGGTATAGTATCACTGCTGATTGGTTCTCAAAAAAATAGTTTCACTGCTGATTTATAATTATTTTTTATTTCTGATGAATGCTAGTGTTTCAACTTTTACGATGAAGAGTGCCAAACACGGCACATGCTGGATGTCCCACACGTCAGCGAAAGGAGTGTGACATGAACAGCGTGGTAGAGCCCAGCGTAAAAAACAGTGTAGTAGAGCGTCTCCACTTATTCCACTTCTGTGTCGGAGACCACATGTAGTAGTACTTAGTGGTATGAACGATACAAAGTGCGACCTGGAGAGAAAGACACGTCTAGTTGGAAGGTCTTGGGGCATACACGTAAACAAATATAAAAGTTAATATGTGCCTCCAACTAATATAGTAGTAGTAGAGTACTTAGGCACGTACTCCATAACATCACCGTGCATTGCAAGTACAACATTTAGTGGTAGTACGTAGTAAGAGACAAATGCCACCCAAGAGTTCCCTTCTCGACCTACTTTTGGGTTTTTGGTAGTATGGAGGGTGCATGAGTCCACACTAGTTTAGCACAAATACACTAGAAGCATGCATGAACAGAGCATACATGAATAGGGGTGTTGAGTTGAGCATGCATGAAGAGGGAACAACTATGCTGAGACAAGAACGCAATCAAACACACCCTATATGCCACGCATGTTCATACCATTTGTGCCTTTCTACTTCACTTACTGCGCTACATTACTCAGGTTCGTACGTCCATCCTGGGTACATGTCTGTCTTGTAGTTCTAGTCCCACGTGTTCTTCATATAGATGGAACGATCCTTGCATAACACGTGCACCTTGATGCTAGATGTCTCACGTGTTGGCAAAAGGATGAACAAAGTTCACGGTAAAAAATAGAGTGGAAGAACATATATTCTCGACGACCGAGAAGGAGCAAGGAACCTCATGGTGGAGCGTCTGCCCTCATAATATTTAATATTATTCAGCAATATAAAATCAACCAATCATCTCCACAGTGGACTGGAAGAGTACGAAACACGGCAGCCCAGTGTAGTTACATCATACTAGTACATGGCTAACCCACGCTATCACCATATTTCTTGGCTTCCGTGCGACACCTATCTCGAGTAATCCAGCAGCCTGTATCACTTCTCCCTCCTCGTCTCTATCAAAGTGCGGTGGGCTGGCGTTTTTGCCGTCTATTGAGGTCGGTTAACTCATCACATGTTAGCGACATGCCAAGAGCATTCTAAAAAATTCCTTTCACGTTCCGTTTTCAAAAAGAAAAAAAATCCTTTCACGTACGAATTTGACTGCATGCTTTGAGCAACTTGCATGTCCTATACTGCTCCTGTTTGATACTCTAACTTAGCTAGTGGTTAGACTAACTCATTACTAACCCTATACTAACTGTAGCCAAAGAGGTGTTTGGGTGACAGTGTTAGATTGACAATAAATGCACTTGATGGAGAGAGAAAAGTGATTTTTCAGTGGTCCCAATGAGAACTATCTCCAGTTAGCACCTCTTGGGTGGGATAGTTTTTTTTTGGTGGGTTCGATGCAACTTGCTCCAATTTTAAACCCTCATACTTGGATACTTTAGGGCTATTTGAGCCCCAACTAGCTCAAACTAACTCTAACCCATGGATCCAAATAGGGCCTATGGCCAGTCTCGACGCGGAGCAGTCGCGTGCACCGGGAAGCGGCGCTCTCTCGGCCATCGTGCCACTTCAAAGCCGGCGACAGTGAGAGGTCGCCTCCGCTCTGGCCGGGCATTAATGCGGCACTAACGCTCCAGGGTGACGCTGACTGTTTCACGCGGGAAGCGTGCACTGGCAATGGAGTATAGGTTTTGAACCGTTTCAGGTGTAGTACTGGTAGTTTGCAAAACTACTCAATTATTGCACTCAGTTTCCTAAGAAATTGTGGTAAAAAACGTTAGTCCACAGCCCGCTTCCCTTCTCCTTCCTCTTCCACCACCCACGCACGTCCGCGGGAAGCGACCGGTCAACCCTTATATAGGAGTGCTAGCACAAAAAGATGCATGCATGACCAGTAAAATTTCCATACTAAAGCGCCGCTCCGGCGGGAGTATGTCGTATGTTGTTACCTTCGGCCGGGCCATGGCTACCGGGCGATGGCGACTAGAGAAGAGGCGGTGGGAGGGGAATGAATGCAGCTACTGTTTGGGTTCGCCTTCTGGCTTAAATAAATGCGCAGCATCACGTGTACCCGCGGGTGCACAAATTGTAAAATACGTGTCTGCTTAAGTGGGCGTCACGTAACTGGTGTGTGTGTGTGAGAGAGATTCTGAGAGACAGAGTGCGTGTGTGCGACTCTACTCTTCGGACATGTACTCAACCTTTTGCATCGGGATATAAGTATAATGGTATTTACTTTAGCTAGTGATTTATGTGGCCATGTTAACGTGGTTGTGTCAAAAAAATGTCACTTCCTGCTCGTGATTTGCGTTATATAATTACAAGCAAGATTCTCGTGCATTGCACGGAACATCAATATGCATTTTTTTTACAAAACACCTGTTGTGATTGACCCATGCAGGAGTAATCCCATGTGTAAGAACTAATGATATCTCGAGAATTTTATCGGAAAACTGGTATCTCGAGAATGTCATTGAAAAAATGAAAGATGAGAGATAAGGCGAGGAGGAGTGGAGCGTGGTGGTGACTGGTGGTCGGAATGGGCGGAGGCATGGGGATGGACGGCGCCGGCAGGCGGCAGCGGCCACCACCATGCTAGATTGTTCCAGAGACTTCCTTTTTTAATTGCTGAGCAATGAGGTTGTGGGAGATAAGGATGTGGAGAGAGGTGCAGGTATCTTTTGTAAAATTATCATAGTTTGCTTTCTATCCGTCAGATATAGATCATACGGTCTTTATTACAAGATGGCAGGCACACCATCATCGCCAACTCATTTTTTTATAAGGGTACAGATGATAAGTTTGCTGACTACTAAAGTAAAGTGGAATTTGTCCATGTTATGCAAGTAAATTAAGGTGATTGTTTATCATACGGGTAAGGTTGGATGAAGGGTGGTAGGAACAAATGCTCCGCCTAGAGCATGTGTGTGTGAGATGGAGTCTTAGTGTGTGTGTGTGTGTGAGAGAGAGAGAGAGATGGAGTCTTAGTGTGTATGTGTGTGTGAGAGAGAGAGAGATGGAGTCTTAGTATGTGTGCGGGGGGTGTGCATGCGTGCGTGTATGTTTGTGTGTGTGTGTGAGAGAGATAGAGAGAGAGATGGAGTCTTAGTGTGTGTGGGGGGTGCGTGTGTGTGTGTGTCTTTGTGTGTGTGTGTGTGTGTGTGTGTCGTGGGGTCCTCTGTGGCGGATGTAATTTAAGTGTGCATGTCTTCATCATAGAGAGGTGATGTGTATGGCAGAGGCCACCAACGATGGGGTGCAAGAGAGAAAATGCCCGTAGAGAGGGAAGAGAAGGTGTGTGCGCGTGAGAGGAGTCGACATCGAGAGAACATGTTTGTTCGAGAGACGCCGAGGAAGACTACTATATATCGATGGTGCATGTAGGCGGTAATTAAACAAAGGGATGGTCTTATTGGTTTCGGGGATATAGGGGAAGAGTGAGAGGGGGGTAGCTAGAAGGAGATTGTTAAGTGTGCGTGTGTGTTTTACCCATCCAAGCGGAAGTTATGTGCACACAAGAGGAGAACGATTCGATGTGGCGTTAGGATTGAGGGTAATAATTAACTATGTATGGAGACATAGAGACCTTGAATGTGCATGTGTGAGAGGTATAGATGTATATGTGGGATGTGTGTGTGCGCGCGCGCATGATCGAGATAAAAGAAAGAAGGCATAAGTCATAAGATCAACGACATGGGAGAGACGGATCGGTATGACAACATGCATGCATGTGAGAATGCAGGGAAGAAGGCCCGGCAATTGAGCATGTGTTTTTGTCTTTAAGAGATACTGGCGAGGGCTGGAGCATGCATCTATGGCGAGCAGAGGGAGTGAGGCACAACGATTTTGCAAAAGAGATCAACCTATAAATGCATATGTATGGAGAGACATATATAGTGTGGGTGATAGGAAGCAAGACTTTGTGCGAGAAAGAAATGTTGACAGAGAAACTACAGATAGATACAGAGATGGAGATGCTAGCTAGAGGGACATCTGCTAGTTTGGGTGTTGGAGATGACCGCCGGGTGGTTCAGAGGGTGAAGTTATATATGTGTGTGAGAGGGCACTTGACTACACGTAGAGAGAAACATATGTAGTGTGCGTGATAGGAATCAAGAGTGAGGGCGAGAAAGAAGGTTGATGGAGAAACAGATAAATAGAAAGATAAAGATGCTAGCTAGCGTGCATTAGAGATAGGAGTCAAGTGGATCAGAAGGCTGAGTTATGTGTGTGGGTGTGAGAGAGATAGAGAGAGGGTGCATGTGAGTCACATACAAACAGATAGCAGAGAGAAATGAGATCCTGAGAGATGGAGTTTTGTGTCTGCGAAAGAGAAAGATATTTCACAATGAGAGTGATAGCTAGAGAGACATATGAGGGAACGCAAGATATCTCTAGGGAGAGAGAGTGTGTGTGAGTGACATACAAGAGAACAATGGAGAAACATGAGACCCTGGGAGACAGAGTTTGTCTTTTTGTGTGAGAAAGAGATATTTAAGAGGAAGAGTCATAGGTTCTCATATCTAAGGAGCGAAAGACATCTCTGTATGAGGGGTGTGCGAGTGGCACACATGGGAATAGTAGAGAGAAATGAGTCCCCGGGAGACAAAGTTTTGTGTTTGTGTGAGAAAAAGAGATTCCACATGGAGAATCATAGTTAGAGACACATAGCAGGGAGCGAGATATACTTAGAGAGAGACAGAGTGATGAAGGTCGAGGGAGACAGTACCGTTAGTGTGTTACGAAGATAAAAGATCATTGTTGACATACAGGTAGCACGAGAGATACCTAAGAGACGATGAATGCGTATAGGTCCAGAGAGATAGTCCTATATAAGCATGAGTAATAGCTATATGAGACGAATATCTAGATTAAAGGGGACTCAAATATTTAAACTAGAGATCACAACATCGATAATATCATAACGCAAATTGGTGTATCAAACATGCACATTCATTTGAATTTGGGCACACGTGTAATGTTATATAGTTTATCAATATTGGTGATCCATAGATTCTTTAATTACAAACAATGCATGGTTTATATGCAATTAATGTCTAAACGGGATTACACTATATGTTGCATGTGTGAAACACATTATACATGTTTGAGAAGTAATAAAAACCCGCATGAAACACACATTAATTGGAGACAGTTAGCGAGGAATGCATACATTGGATTTCAACATAAAGTGGTTCAAATATTTCAAAATCCAAATTGATGGATACAACCTTATGAATCTGAGATCATGCCATTTGTAAACCATATTTATGTATAAATGGTGTTGTGCTTTTGAAAGTATATATAAAAAATGATGTATATAGAATGTAATTCCAATTGAAAATGGATCCCGCCCCAAAAAATAGAATACAAACGGGATTCGAATTGAGTTGGCACGGTAAACGTGCACTCTGCAAAATTTGAACGAAGCAGGGAAAGTCGCAGTAACCGCCTGAAACCAAAATCTACGAGATGGAAATTACTACTGCCTATCCCTGCCACGCAAAGCCTATCTGCTGGATTTTTATAGGTTTCGATAGGGGTAGGTTTGTAATTTCACCCAAACGTGACGTAACCGCCTCTCACCCAGATTCATACGTGGTGGGCGCCAAAACATAGTGTGTCCTCGGCCGAAATCGACTCCCTCCCCGATTCATATTCATACACGGTGGGCGCCAAAAACAAACTCTCGTCGGAAAATATTCGGTGTATGCGAGATTACCGTCCTATCCCCAACCGACTAATATTTTTGTGATGTAGTAGAAATTTGAAACGGGGGCTAAGTTTGTAAATTTCCTCACATTTGAGACAAGCGTGCCCTGAATACATGGTTCCCCCCTTCCTCTCTACCTCCCTTTTCCCCATTCGTACTCTGTGGGCGCCAAAACACCCTCTCCACCCCACCCTCCTCCGTCCGCCACCATCCGCCACCCCATCCCCCGCCGTCCTCCTCCACCATCCCGGAGCTAATACCCCGACGCTGCCGTCCATTACAAGAGATCTACCTCTCTCGTCCATGGCTTGGGACTGGGATCCTTGCATCCCGTCCTCTTGCTTCATCCCCGCCATCGTCCACCTTGTCGGCGCCGCTCCTACGACCGTATCGTTCACCATGCCCTGCCGCCACCATCTACCCTCCTAGATCTGCTTCCACAGTCGATTTTTCAGAGCTCGCCGGTGCGAACGAAGGGGCTCGGGTGGTTGTGGGGGGCTCGCAGAACGAACAAAACTCGACGCGGGTGGGGGTTGGGTGGGGGTGGTGGTGGCGGAGGAACACAGGCGGTGGGGGCCGGTGGTCCGGCCGGCGGCCCGTGTGGTGTTCTGTATGGGAAGAATCAGAGACGAGGAAGAAGAAGGGTTAGGAGACGTAGGATCTTCATCCAACCGCCTGAAATGGTCGAGAGACAGCTGGGAGTTGCATTCATAATGTGCTCTGGTTCATCATGTGTGGGAACTATGCAACCAACATTTTATTATCCAAAATCTGCTTGCTCTTCTTTACCATGTTCCTCTTCCGTTCTTCTTTAATATGTACTCTCTCCATTCCTAAATACAAGTCTTTGTATAGATTCCACCATGGACTACATATGGAGCAAAATGAGTGAATCTACACTCTAAAATGTATCTGGATACATCTGTATGTGATCCATAGTGGAAATCTCTACCGAGGCTTATATTTTGGAACGGAGGGAGTATGATAGTAGTACAGTATGTTCCTTGTACTGAAGATGAGTAGGGACATTTGCAGTGTAGAGGTCTATACGGTCGGTTGTGATGGACATTTTGAGCCTCTTAGATTCGTAGGATTTTGTAAACATAGGAATAGGATTTGTAGCGGCCTGCCCACTTGAATCCTATAAGAGCAAGGAAATGCGGGGAGCTGTGTTGCCTTTGAGAGTTACACTGATATTAACAGTACCGCACCTTCACTTGAAGAGAGCTGGTATCCAAAGCCTTTCTAGCCGTACCAGCAATACTAGCACATATATTCCAGCAAGTTCCACTTTGCTGATTTTACTTTGATGCTTAAGGTTTTCCCATTGTATCTACACTATGATCTGTGTAGCTGCTTTGTGTCACACTAGTAGCAGTCCACTCTTGAAGCTAAACACTGCAATGACTTACAAAATTGGCACCAAGGCATTGAGTGCCATTCTAGATGCAATGAAGCTCATACGCTCCCCACCTGTTGACTCTTGTTTAGAATATGATCCTAATGACTATTGTTCAAAATTGCCACATATAGAGAAACAACATGGAATTGCATTTCTTTGGGCGTTGTGATTCATCATGAGTGGGCAACCAACATTTTATGCAATGAAGCGGAACCTCAAGAATATGCTTCCTCTTCTGTTCTTTAACATGTTCCTCTTTGTTTATTCTGTATTTAGTATGTACAATATGTTCCTTGTCAGGAAGGGGCACAGGGACATCTGCAGTCAACAGCTGATAGAGCTGGCCTGTACTTGATCGATGGGTTTTCAATTACTAGCGGCAATACAACACCGTATTTTCAAGCCAGTTCCACTTTCCCGATTTATATATCGTGGTTATGGTGTACCCCTGTTATGTACACTATGATCTGCCTAGTTGCTGTGTGCTCTTGTTACCATGGTTTGGCAATAAACTCTCTATACAATATATTATGAACCTATCATCTGCCAACTATCCTTACTTCTGGATCCTATTTTTTGTGTACTTGTGCCAGATTATATAAATGCACGCACCATATTACAGCACACATGAGCTCTCTCATCAGAATCCAGTGATAGCACACAAGTGTTTACAGGGGCGCCCCTATATTAGAATATCATCTACATTACAAAGATAATATCACAACTATTTATGTTTTCATGGTTCTCGGATATTATACACAATTACAATGAATATCAGAATCCGCGCATCAGAAGAATATTGTGGAACACTGCAATAACATACAAAATTGGCACCAAGGCATTGAGTGCCATTCTAGATGCAATGAAACTCATACGCTCCCCACCTGTTGATTCTTGTTCAGAATATCATCCTAATGACTATTCTAACCTCGAGGAGTCAAAGGCAGATGGCCTATCCTATTCGCCCATCAAGGTGCTGCTACGTCTTGAGCTTGCATTAGTTTTCCTCGAAGAGGAGAGGGTGATGCAGCAATAGTAGCGTAAGTATTTCCCTTAGTTTTTGAGAACCAAGGTATCAATCCAGTAGGAGGCTCCTCGAAAGTCCCACACACCTACACAAACAAACTGAGAACTCGCAACCAACGCAATAAAGGGGTTGTCAATCCCTTCACGGCCACTTGCAAAAGTGAGATCTAATAAAGATAGTAAGATGAGATAAATATATTTTTGGTATTTTATAATATAAATGCAGAAAGTAAAGATGCAAATAAAAGTAGATTGAAAGCAAATATGATAAGAGATAGACCCGGGGGCCATAGGTTTCACTAGAGGCTTCTCTCGAGATAGCATAAGTATTACGGTGGGTGAACAAATTACTGTCGAGCAATTGATAGAAAAGAGAATAATTACGAGATTATCTAGGCATGATCATGTATATAGGCATCACGTCCGCAACAAGTAAACCGACTCCTGCCTGCATCTACTACTATTACTCCACACATCGACCGACTCCTGCCTGCATCTAGAGTATTAAGTTCATAAGAACAGAGTAACGCATTAAGCAAGATGACATGATATAGAGGGATAAACTCAAGCAATATGATATAAACCCCATCTTGTTATCCTCGATGGCAACAATACAATACGTGCCTTGCAACCCTTTTTGTCACTAGGTAAGGACATCGCAAGATTGAACCCAAAGCTAAGTACTTCTCCCATGGCAAGAAAGATCAATCTAGTAGGCCAAACCAAACTGATAATTCGAAGAGACTTGTAAAGATAACTCAATCATACATAAAAGAATTCGGAGAAGATTCAAATATTATTCATAGATAGACTTGATCATAAACCCACAATTCATCGGATCTCGACAAACACACCGCAAAAAGAGATTACATCGAATAGATCTCCACAAGAGAGGGGGAGAACATTGTATTGAGATCCAAGAAGAGAGAAGAAGCCATCTAGCTAATAACTATGGACCCGTAGGTCTGTGGTAAACTACTCACAACTCATCGGAGGGGCTATGGTGTTGATGTAGAAGCCCTCCATGGTCGATTCCCCCTCCGGCAGAGTGCCGGCGAAGGCTCCAAGATTGGGTCTTGCGGATACAGAAGGTTACGGTGGTGGAAATTGTGTTTCGTCCGCCTCCCGGATGCTTTCGGGGTACGTAGGTATATATAGGAGGAAGAAGTACGTCGGTGGCCGCCCGAGGGGCCAATGAGATAGGGGGCACGCCCTACAGGGGGGCGCGCCCTCCTATCTCGTGGCCGCCTCGGCTGCTTCTTGACTTGCACTTCAAGTCCTCTGGATCACGTTCGTTCCAAAAATCACGCTCCCGAAGGTTTCGTTCCGTTTGGACTCCGTTTGATATTCCTTTTCTTCAAAATACTAAAATAGGAAAAAAAAACAGCAATATGGGCTGGGCCTCCGGTTAGTAGATTAGTCCCAAAATGATATAAATGTGTAAAATAAAGCCCATAAACATCCAAAAGGGGTAATATAATAGCATGGAATAATAAAAATTTATAGATACATTGGAGACGTATCAAGCATCCCCAAGCTTAATTCCTGCTCGTCCTCCAGTAGGTAAATGATAAAAAAGAAATTTTTGATATGGAATGCTACCTAGCATAATTTATAATGTAATTTTCTTTATTGTGGCATGAATGTTCAGATCCAAATGATACAAAATAAAAGTTCATATTCACATAAGAGATAGTAATACTTCAAGCATACTAATCAAAGTAATCATGTCTTCTCAAAATAACATGGCCAAAGAAAGTTATCCCTACAAAATCATATAGTCTGGCTGTTGCTCTATCTTCATCACACAAAGTATTTAATCATGCACAACCCCGATGACAAGACAAGCAATTGTTTCATACTTTAATAATCTCAAACTCTTTCAACTTTCATGCAATACATGAGTGTGAGCCATGGACATAGCACTATATGCGGAATATAATGGTGGTTGTGGAGAAGACAAAAAGGAGAAGATAGTCTCACATCAACTAGGCGTATCAACGGGCTATGGAGATGCCCATTAATAGATATCAATGTGAGTGAGTAGGGATTGCCATGCAACGGATGCACTAGAGCTATAAATATATGAAAGCTCAACAAAAGAAACTAAGTGGGTGTGCATCCAACTCGCTTGCTCACGAAGACCTATGGCATTTTGAGGAAGCCCATCATTGGAATATACAAGCCAAGTTCTATAATGAAAAATTCCCACTAGTATATGAAAGTGACAACATATGAGACTCTGTATCATGAAGATCATGGTGCTACTTTGAAGCACAAGTGTGGAAAAAGAGATAGTAGCATTGTCCCTTCTCTCTTTTTCTCTCATTTTATTTTTTTTCTTTTCTTCTTTTTCCTTTTTTTCTTTTTTTTCTTTGGCCTTTATCTTTTTTCTTTTTGGCCTTTCTCTCTTTTTTTCTTTTTTTCTTTTTTTTCTTTTTGTAAAGTCCAAAGTCTCATCCCGACTTGTGGGGGAATCATAGTCTTCATCATCCTTCCCTCACTAGGACAATGCTCTAATAATGAAGATCATCACACTTTTATGGGTTTACAACTCAAGAATTACAACTCAAAGCTGGAACAAGGTATGACTCTATATGAATGCCTCCGGCGTTGTACCGGGATATGCAATGAATCAAGAGCGACATGTATGAAAATTATGAAGGTGGTCTTGCCACAAATACAATGTCAACTACATGATCATGCAAAGAGCAATATGACAAAAGTAATGTATATCATATGAACGGAACGGTGGAAAGTTGCATGGCAATATATCTCGGAATGGCTATGGACATGCCATAATAGGTAGGTATGGTGGCTGTTTTTAGGAAGGTATATGATGGGTGTATGGCACCGGCGAAAGTTGCGCGGCACAAGAGAGGCTAGCAATAGTGGAAGGGTGAACGGGTGCGTATAATCCTTGCACTCAACATTAGTCCAAAGAACTCATATACTTGTTGCAAAAATTTAGAAGTCATCAAAAACCAAAGCACTACACGCATGCTCCTAGGGGGATAGATTGGTAGGAAAAGACCATCACTCGTCCCCGACCGCCACTCATAAGGAAGACACTCAATAAATAAATTGTGCTCCAACTTCATCACAAAGCGGTTCACCATACGTGCATGCTACGGGAATCACAACCCTTAACACAAGTGTTTTTCATAATCACCTCAACTAGCATGAGTCTAATATCACTACCTCCATATCTCAAAAAAAATTATCAAGCATCAAATTGATCATAGCATCCAATTCACTTTCTATGATAGTTTTTATTATACCCAACTTGGATGCTCATCATTCTAGGACCAAATTTGTAACCATAGCAAATACCATGTTGTTCTAAAAGACTCTCAAAATAATATAAGTGAAGCATGAGAGACTAATAATTTCTTCAAAATTAAGACACCACCGTGCTTTAAAAGATATAAGTGAAGCACTAGAGCAAAAACTATCAAACTCAAAAGATATAAGTGAAGCACATAGAGTATTCTAGCAAATTCTAATCAAATAGGATTCTCCAAAAAGGTGTGTACAGAAAGGATGATTGTGGCAAACTTAAAAGCAAATACTAATATAATACACGACGCTCCAAGCAAAACACATATCATGTGGCGGATAAAAATATAGCTCCAAGTAAAGTTACCAATGAACGAAGACGAAAGAGGGGATGCCTTCCCGGGGCATCCCCAAGCTTAGGCTTTTGGCTATCCTTGAATATATTGGGGTGCCTTGGGCATCCCCAAGCTTAGTCTCTTGCCACCCTTTATTCCATAGTCCATAAAAGCTTTACCCAAAACTTGAAAACTTCACAACACAAAACTCAACAGGAAATCTTATAAGCTCCATTAGTGAAAGAAAACAAAACCACCACATAACATACTGTAATGAACTCATTATTTGTTTATTTTGGTGTTAAACCTACTGTAATCCAACTTCTCTATGGTTTATAAACAATTTTATTGGCCATAGATGCATTGAAATAAGCAAACAACACACGGAAAACAGAATCTGTCAAAAAGAGAACAGTCTGTAGCAATCTGTAACTAACGCAAACTTCTGGAACTCTAAAAATCATACCAAAATAGGAAGTACTGGACAATTTGTTTATTGATCCGCAGAGAAAAGAATCAATGCAAAAACACATTTCTGTGATTTATTGAATTTTTTCTCGTGTGCACAAAGTTTCTGTTTTTCAGCAGAATCAAATCAACTATCATCATAGTTTATCCTATAGGTTCTACTTGCCACAAACACTAATTAAAAGATAAAAACACATCTAAACAGAAGGTAGATGCAAAAATTATTACTAAACAGGAACAAAAACAAAAACACAAAGAAAAATTGGGTTGCCTCCCAACTAGCGCTATCGTTTAACGCCCCTAACTAGGCATAAAAGCGAAGATAGATCTAACGAGTGCCATCTTTGGCACTAAATTCATAAGTAGCCCGCAAGATAGATTCATAAGGTAATTTGACTTTCTTTCTTGGAAAGTGCTCCATGCCTTTCTTTAATGGAAATTGGAATCTAATATTCCCTTCCTTCATATCAATAATCGCGCCAATCGTTCTAAGGAAAGGTCTACCAAGAATAATAGGGCAAGAAAGATTGCAATCTATATCAAGAATGATAAAATCCACGGGCACCAAATTTCTATTCGCAAGAATAAGAACATAATTGATCATTCCCATTGGTTTTTAATGGTGGAATCAGCAAGGTGCAAATTTAACGAGCAATCATCAAGATTGTGGAAGCCTAGAATATCACATAAAGTTTTCGGAATCGTGGAAACACTAGCACCCAAATCATACAAAGCAAAACACTCATGATCTTTAATTACAATCTTTATAGTAGGTTCCCACTCATCATTAAGTTTTCTAGGTATAGAAACTTCCAAATTAAGTTTTTCATCATAAGATTGTATCAAGGCATCAACAATATGTTTAGTAAAAGCTTTGTTTTGACTATAAGCATGAGGAGAATTAACAATGGATTGCAACAAGGAAATACAACCTTTTAAAGAACAATTATCATAATCAAATTCCTTGAAATCCGAGATAGTGGGTTCAATGCTATTTAAAGTTGTGACTTCTCCAATCTCACTTTTACCAAATTTAGCATCAAGATCTAAAGACTCCGAATTCTTGGGACGCCTTCTAGGCAAAGTTGATTAATCATCAGTCCCATGATCATAAAAATTCATATTGCAAAACATAGATCTAATAGGAGACGCATCAATAACTTTAAGATCCTCATCATTATTTTCATGGAAACTGGAAGAACACGCTTTTATAAAGCTATCTTTTTTAGCACGCAATCTAGCGGTTCTTTCCTTACACTCATCAATGGAAATTCTCATTACTTTGAGAGACTCATTGATATCATGCTTAGGAGGAGAAGATCTAAGTTTAAGAGAATCAACATCAAGCAAAAGCCTGTCAACGTTCCTAGCCAAATCGTCAACTTTGAGCAATTTTTCTTCAAGCAAAGCATTAAAATTCTTTTGAGAAATCATAAAATCTTTCACATTATTCTCAAACTCAGAGTGCATCTTATTGAAATTACCATAAGAATTATTGTAGGAATTTCCATAATTATTAGAGGAATTACTAGGGAACAGTCTAGCATTAAAGTTTCCTCTATAGGCATTGTTTCCAAAACTATTCCTACCAACAAAATTCACATCCATAGATTCATTATTATTCTCAATCAAGGAAGACAAAGGCATATCATTGGGATCAAGAGGAGTATTTTTAGTAGCAAACAATTTCATAAGTTCATCCATCTTTCCACTTAAAACATTGGTTTCTTCTATAGCATGCACTTTTTTACTAGAAGATCTTTCGGTGTGCCATTGAGAATAATTAGCCATAATATTATCAAGAAGTTTTGTAGCATCTCCCAACATTATTTCCATAAATGTGCCTCCCGCGGCCGAATCTAAGAGATTTCTAGAAGCAAAGTTCAAACCGGCATAAAATTTTTGTATGATCATCCATAAATTCAAACCATGAGTAGGGCAATTGCGAAGCATCAATTTCATTCTTTCCCAAGATTGGGCAACATGATCATGATCAAGTTGTTTAAAATTCATAATATCGTTCCTAAGAGTGATGATCTTAGCGGGAGGAAAATACTTAGAGATAAAAGCATCTTTGCACTTGTTCCAAGAATCAATATATTTTTAGGCAAAGACAAAAACCAAACTTTAGCACGATCTCTAAGTGAAAACGGAAATAACTTCAACTTGACAATATTGTTATCCGTATCTTTCTTCTTTTGCATATCACATAAATCAACAAAGTTATTTAGATGAGTAGCGGCATCTTCACTAGGAAGGCCGGCGAATTGATCTTTCATAACAAGATTCAGCAAAGCAACATTGTTTTCACAAGACTCAACATCATTAAGAGGAGCAATCGGAGTACTAAGGAAACCATTATTATTCGTATTCGAGAAATCACACAGTTTGGTATTATCTTGCGCCATGGCAACAAGTAATCCAACACACAAGCAAGCAGAAAAAAGGCAAACAAAAAAGAGAGGAGGAGATTGGGAAAGACAGGGCAAATAAAACGGCAAGGGTGAAGTGGGGGAGAGGAAAACGAGAGGCAAATGGCAAATAACGTAAATGCGATGGAGAGGGGTTTGTGATGGGTACTTGATATGTCTTCACTTGAGCGAAGACCTCCCCGACAACAGCGCTAGAAATCCTTCTTGCTACGTCTTGAGCTTGCGTTGGTGAAAGCACAAGTGCTCCCTAGGTGGTTTTGGTAATTAATGTCAACATATCTCTTATTGGACTAACACTTTTATCTAGCATGTTTCAGATAAGTTCAACAATGGAGTGGCATGGACTAAAGGATGTGGGAACTCCTTCAAGATGCTAAGGACAAAGGATTGGCTCAAGCTTCAAGCCCAAGACTCTTCATTTTACATTTTAGTGGTCCAAGATCACATTGAGTCTATAGGAAAAGCAAATACTATCAAGGAGGGATGAGGTGTTGCTTAATGAGCCTCTTGTTTCATGTGCTTAGTAATATGCTCCAAAACCCTCAACTACTTTACCACTTCCGCAAATGACCTAAATCCAAAGCCAAAATCGGTCACACCGATTCTTCCTATCCGGCGCCACCGATTCTAATAGTCATAGCCACTGCCACAAAACCTAAGCAAATTGGTCTTACCGATAGGGATCTCGGCTTCACCGAGATGGGATTGTAATCTCTCTGTGTATGTCCATTATCAAATCGGTCTCACTGTGTTTGAGAAATCGGTACTACCGAGATTACAATGCAAACTCTCTGGAAAACTTATTACCAAAATCGGTCTCACCGAGTTTGAGTAATCGGTCCCACCAAGTTTGCCTGACCAACTCTCTGGAAAGCTTATTACCAAATCGGTCTCACCGAGTTTTTGTAATCGGTCTCACCGAGATTACGTTATGCCCTAACCCTAACAGAATCGGTCTCACCGAGTTGCATTACGGTCCCACCGAAAATCACTAACGGTCACTAGGTTTACTAAATCGGTCCAAGCGAGTTTAACAATTCGGTCCCATCGAGTTTGGTAAATTGTGTGTAACGGTTAGATTTTGTGTGGAGGCTATATATACCCCTCCACCTCCTCTTCATTCGTGGATAGAGCCATCAGAACGAACCTACACTTCCAGCATACATTTTCTGAGAGAGAACTACCTACTCATGTGTTGAGGCCAAGATATTCCATTCCTACCATATGAATCTTGATCTCTAGCCTTCCCCAACTTGCTTTCCACTCAAATCTTCTTTCCACCAGATCCAAAACCTATGAGAGAGAGAGTTGAGTGTTGGGGAGACTATCATTTGAAGCACAAGAGCTGGGAGTTCATCATCAACGCACCATTTGTTACTTCTTGGAGAGTGGTGTCTCCTAGATTGGCTAGGTGTCACTTGGGAGCCTCCGAAAAGATTGTGGAGTTGAACCAAGGAGTTTGTAAGGGCAAGGAGATTGCCTACTTCGTGAAGATCTACCGCTAGTGAGGCAAGTCCTTCGTGGGCGACGGCCATGGTGGGATAGACAAGGTTGCTTCTTCATTGACCCTTCGTGGGTGGAGCCCTCCGTGGACTCGCGCAGCCGTTACCCTTCGTGGGTTGAAGTCTCCATCAACGTGGATGTACGATAGCACCACCTATCGGAACCACGCCAAAAACATACGTGTCTCCAATTGCGTTTGAATCCTCCAAACCCTTCCCTTTACTTTCTTGCAAGTTGCATGCCTTACTTTCCGCTGCTCATATACTCTTTGCATGCTTGCTTGATATGTATTGTGATTGTTGAAATTGTGCCTAAACTCCACTTAAACTTAAGGAAACTTAAAAACTGCAACTTTGGTACTTAGTGTCTAATCACCCCCCTCCCCCCTAGACACCTCTTCTCAAGGTCCTACAGTTGGTTTTACTCGAAGAGGAGAGGGTGATGTAGAAATAGTAGCGTAAGTATTTCCCTCAGTTTTTGAGAACCAAGGTATCAATCCAGTAGGAGGCTCCTCAAAAGTCCCACGCACCAACACAAACAAACTAAGTACTCGCAACCGACGCAATAAAGGGGTTGTCAATCCCTTCACGGCCACTTGCGAAAGTGAGATCTAATAAAGATAGTAAGATAAGATAAATATATTTTTGGTATTTTATAATATAGATGCAAAAAGTAAAGATGCAAATAAAAGTAGATTGAAAGCAAATATGATAAGAGATAGACCCGGGGGCCATAGGTTTCACTAGAGGATTCTCTCGAGATAGCATAAGTATTACGGTGGGTGAACAAATTACTGTCGAGCAATTGATAGAAAAGCGAATAATTATGAGATTATCTAGGCATGATCATGTATATAGGAATCACGTCCGCAACAAGTAGACCGACTCCTGCCTGCATCTACTACTATTACTCCACACATCGACCGACTCCTACCTGCATCTAGAGTATTAAGTTCATAAGAATAGAGTAACGCATTAAGCAAGATGACATGATATAGAGGGATAAACTCAAGCAATATGATATAAACCCCATCTTGTTATCCTCGATGGCAACAATACAATACGTGCCTTGCAACCCTTTCTATCACTAGGTAAGGACACGGCAAGATTGAACCCAAAGCTAAGCACTTCTCCCATGGCAAGAAAGATCAATCTAGTAGGCCAAACCAAACTGATAATTCGAAGAGACTTGCAAAGATAACTCAATCATACATAAAAGAATTCAGAGAAGATTCAAATATTATTCATAGATAAACTTGATCATAAACCCACAATTCATCGGATCTCGACAAACACACCGCAAAAAGAGATTACATCGAATAGATCTCCACAAGAGAGGGGGAGAACATTGTATTGAGATCCAAGAAGAGAGAAGAAGCCATCTAGCTAATAACTATGGACCCGTAGGTCTGTGGTAAACTACTCACAACTCATCGGAGGGGCTATGGTGTTGATGTAGAAGCCCTCCATGGTCGATTCCCCTCCGACGGAGTCCGGCGAAGGCTCCAAGATGGGATCTAGCGGATACAGAAGGTTACGGTGGTGGAAATTGTGTTTCATCCGCCTCCCGGATGTTTTCGGGGTACGTAGGTATATATAGGAGGAAGAAGTACGTCGGTGGCCGCCCGAGGGGCCAATGAGATAGGGGGCACGCCCTACAGGGGGGGCGCCCTCCTATCTCGTGGCCGCCTCGGCTGCTTCTTAACTTGCACTCCAAGTCCTCTGGATCACGTTCGTTCCAAAAATCACGCTCCCGAAGGTTTCGTTCCATTTGGACTCTGTTTGATATTCCTTTTCTTCGAAATACTGAAATAGGCAAAAAAACAACAATATGGGCTGGGCCTCCGGTTAGTAGGTTAGTCCCAAAAATGATATAAATGTGTAAAATAAAGACCATAAACATCCAAAAGGGGTAATATAATTGCATGGAACAATAAAAAATTATAGATACGTTGGAGACGTATCAGGTGCCTATTCTAATTTGGCAAGGTTTTATTGATTGCACGTATCTTGCATCTGTTGTGTTGCATTTCTTCTACTTTCTTGCACCGCCATCTGCTTAGTTTACTCATCATATAACTCGAGATGCCAAGCCCATCCATTATCAATACATATTCCATCTGTCATCATGCCATGTTTTTCCACTCAAATGTTGTTCTTGTGCATCAGACATCAAAAAGGAAGAGGGTGATTGCCGAACCTGAAGGAGCACCAGCAAAGTCCTTGAAAAACGTGGTGGTGCCGGAGAAATCAGACAACACCCCACTTATATTGGTTGCACAACCAGTGACACAAAACGTAGGACCGACTCCAGCAGACTGTACCCATACTTCACTGGCCACACCACTAGCCCCACCACACAGGACCCGCACTCCGGCAAAAGGTATACCGATTTCATTTGCCATAGCACCAGCCGTACCATAGAAAAATCCCACTCCAGCAAAAAGTACAGCAAGTCCACCGGCCGAAGACCTATCCCAACTGCAGAGACGGCCAATTCCTGCAGATTGGAACCCCATTCCATTTATTCCCCGTTTTAAAGACAATGCTTTCAATGTTGTTAGGGACTACATGCATATATTCCCATCATGGGAAGATTATAGTGAAGACAAACACCATTTTCACATCTTCCTGTCCAACTTACGTGTAAGTGCTATTATTCATGGTTATTATTTTCCTGTTTTCTGCTGATTGAACACATCAATGATTTAAATTACATTGTTGTAACTAGGCAAGGGTCAATCTGGGTAGTCATGACGAGCAAAGCTTGCTTGTGCTTTTCAAGGAAACATTGCAGCAGTATCGGTGTTACCTAAGAAAATCACACTTTGATGGCAAGTCTATAAACGAATTTCCGGTGAAGTCTCCTGTGCTAAATTTAGAAGACATTGAACGGAAAAACCTTGTTATGCACAGGTCTCGTTCCCAGGATGAGGTACTGTCTATGAAATCACATGACAATTTGAACTTCTACTTTTCTGCATGTGCCTTATGGATATTTTTTGCAGGAAATCTACTCGAAGAAGAATTCTGGTTTGAAAAGAACGACAGGATATCACAAATATGTTGCCCGCTGCTTTGCTCTTGTTAGTACCTGTTGTCCTGTATCACTGTACTTGCATACATACCTGGTTCGTTATGTGACAGCAGTATGCATGATAGCTTGCTTATCAATTGTTCGCTCCAAATTATCTGATCTGTATGAATGGTTACATTAGTGTAGAATATATCCAATGCCAATGAATTTTTTAGCTCTGCATTGTTCTTGTAAGTACATGCTGTCCTTTATCAGTGTACTTATATTGACAGGTAGTTATTCATGTACCATCACTCCGCAGCTTATTTTCCTTTGCCCTCCATTTTCTACACATCAGATCTATATTTACTCTTACCATAAGGTTGGTACTGAAGAAGTTTAGTTGTGCATTGCTCTTGGCTGTGCCTTTTGCCTGTATCGCTGCACATACATTTATAGCTACTTGGTTATGTAGCATCACTCTTCATCTTATCTTAAATATTCTCCATTTTTTCGTATATTATCACATCTATATTTACTCTTAACAAAATGTAGAATAAAGGCAATGCTTATGAAGAAGATTTTGTAGTAAACTTCTTGAATTGCCCCCCCCCATCAGCATGGACAAGGGCTTTATAGAGCCTGTATTCACCAGTAATGTAAGTTTGTCCTTCTCAAGTCTTCAAACTTTGTTGTGTATATTTGGTTAGGCGTGACTGCAACAGTTGTTTATTTTTGGTGTTTGCATCAAATTGCATGTTTAAAGTTTATTATGTAGTTCATAAACAAAAGTTTGTCCTTCTCAATTTAAGTTTTCAGATGTACAACCAAGTTCCTTCTTCATACCTTGTAAATTAAACTATACAGAGCAAGTTATCTTATTTTGCACTGCATGTATGCTTCTGTTCTTCATCCGTAATCCAGTAGTGTGGTGAACCTACCCACTACAGCACAATGTCATATTCTGCAATGTCTTAACTATGAACAATGTCATATCATTCTACTATTATTTAAACCGTCTCTTTATTTGCCAATCTGAAATGGGATAAATTGACAGCACACTAACCATTGATACTTATGAGTTCTTCATCTGTAGTCCAGTGGTGTCGTGAAGCTGCCAACTCCTTCACAATGTCATTTCCTGCCATGTCTTGACCTGAACAATACAATATTGTGTTAATGCAATTTTAAACTATGTCACTTATTCGTCAGTAAGAAATGTGATGAATTGTCAGCACTGATACTTTTATGTGCAAAACCTGTCATCTGTCTGCTTGTTTATCTTTCAGAGTGAGGAAGATATAAGTGTTGAACAAGCACAGTCTCATCATCTTGCTCAGTTGCTTGCGCTGTAGCTCCCCAGCAGGGCTAACCTTTCTTGAACTCTATTGAAGTGCTGTCGATTTTGTATATTATTTTGTCGGCGTGTTTATTTGCACTGGTGGCGATATTTGATGCCCAATGTATGTAATCTGCTGTCTGCTTGTGCTTTATTATCATAGAGGAGAACTTTGATGCCCAGTGGATGTAATATGCCATAATTTATTTATTATATAGTCTAGGTTTGTTCTTATTCACAATGCTGCAGTTATTTTACTGTATATATATCCTATCTTCGCAGTAAACCGGCCAAACCGTAAAGTTACGGTACATAATCGGGTCGTCATGCAATCACGATGTATGATCCGCATCATGGGCCCCGTCATCTTGGTTCATTAAACGGCCAAAAGTAAACTGGCCCACTAGTAGATAAGGGCCTCTAATAGGCCGAGTAACCCCCGGGCCTCTTTTCGCAAGAAAACTCAATGGGCTTTTAGGAGGCTGAGAAGTAGGTTGGGCGTGAAACGTGCCGAACAGCTCACGGGCCGGCAGCAACCCGAAATGGACCCCGGCCCATGATTGTGCGAATCAAATCATGGGCTTTTAATAGGCCAAAATTGTCTCGATCCTTGTTTGGCCCAATCAGATATCGGTTGCGAGCAGGCCGGATGCAAACCGGGCTGTAGTTAGGCCCAACTATATGACGGGCTTTTAACATGCCGAAATTAATATAGAGCCGAAATGTTAAATGGGCCCTTAACAGGCCGAAACTAATATCAGGCCGAATTAATAAATGGGCCTTTAGCAAGTGGGCCCAAAAGCATAGCGTCCAGTTGACGGGCCGACTCTGATATGGGCCATAATTTAGCCCAAAGCCTCTTAAAGGGCCGGACCTGATCTGGGCCGTAATTTGGCCCAGAACGTGGTAGGCTTTTAACGGGCCGGATCTCATATGGGCCATTATTAGGCCCGGAACGTGGCAGGCCATTAATGGACCGGATCAAATATGGGCCGACATTTGGCCTGAAACATGGCAGCCAGTTAATGGGCCGGCCTACTAGGGTCCTCAAAATCTTGTGGGCCTACAGCTGGGTCGGCCCATTAATGTCGGTAAAATCTCATGGGCCTTTAGCAGGGCCAGCCCATTATGATCCGCAAGAATCTTGTGGGCCTTTACCTGGGTCGGCCCATTATGGCACACAAAAAACTTGTGGGCCTTTACCTAGGTCGGCCCATTATGGCCCACAAAATCTTGTGGGCCTTTAGCTGGGCCAGCCCGTTATGGTCCGCAAAATCTCGTGGGCCTTTAGATGGGCCGGCCCATGATGGTCTGCAAAGTCTTGTGGGCCTTTAGTTGGGCCGGCCCATTTAAACTTGATGGGCCGGTCCACGTGTCAACATATCATAGGTGCGTCTCTCCCATTGGATGAGTGACACCTGTGCCAACGCGGACCTGACACGTGTCTCCTCCAGCCAATGATGATTTTACACGTGGTAAATCCCCATTGGTCGGGGCTGTTAACGGGTTATCGGATCCAAAACCCGACCCGATAGTTTAACGGTGTTCCGTTACAGTGGATGCCACGTGTCGGTCACCCTTGACGAAAGCACTTCTGTGACACGCGATTTATCGTCATGGAAGTGGACACTTCCGTGATGATAATTTTGGTAATGTCATGGAACACTTCTACGACAGCACAGGTATGACTATCTTGATTCTGTCAGAAAATCGTCATGGATGTACATGCATGACAAAAAACACGACCTACTGTGACAAACACATATCATCACGGAAGTGTATTTTTTGTAGTGAGAGTTATGGGAATTCGCCGGGGGAAGTTAATGGGTCTTATTGGGCTTTAGCAGAGAGAGGGAAGAAGGGCCACGAGGTGGCGCGCGCCTCCCCCCTGCCCAAACCAAATTGGACAAGGGGTGGGGGTGCGCCCCCCCCCTTCCTTCTCCCTCCCCCTCCTTTCCTTCTTTCCTACTCAGAAAAGGAAAGGGAATCCTACTAGGACTTGGGAGTCCTAGTAGGACTCCCTACACTTAGCGCGCCCCTAGGAGGGCCGGCCTCTCTCCCTCCCTCCTTTATATACATGGGCAGGGGGCACCCCAAAGGACACACAAGTTTCTCTTAACCGTGTGAGGTGCCCCCTCCACAGTTACACACCTCGATCATACCATCGTAGTGCTTAGGCGAAGCCCTGCGCCGGTA
The DNA here is from genome assembly GCA_963921465.1 of Triticum timopheevii. NCBI lineage: Eukaryota > Viridiplantae > Streptophyta > Magnoliopsida > Poales > Poaceae > Triticum > Triticum timopheevii. The sequence goes on from OY997264.1 coordinate 109,454,779, forward strand.
GCATCACCATCACCATCACCACGCCATTGTGTTGATGGAACTCACCTCCTCCTTGATACATCTCCGTCGTATCTATATTTTTTTATTGTTCCATGCCAATATTATTCAACTTTCATTTACTTTTGGCAACTTTTTATACTATTTGTTGGGACTAACATATTGATCTAGTGCCCTGTGCGAGTTCCTGTTTGTTGCATGTTTTATGTTTCGCAGAAACCCAATATCAAACGGAGTCCAAACGGGATAAAAACGGACGGAGAATTATTTTGGAATATTTGTGATTTTTGGGAGGAAGAATCAACGTGAGACGGTGCCCGAGGTGGCCACGAGGGTGGCCCACGCCACCACTCTAGGTGGGCACGCCCCCCACCCTCGTGGGCCCCTTGTAAGGCGATTGATGCTCTACGTTGGCCGCAAGAAAGCTAATTTTTGGAAAAATATCTGGGCGAAGATTTCAATCCGAACGGAGTTACGGATCTCCAGATATAAAAGAAACGGTACAAGGGCAGATCCAATCTCGGAGGGGCTCTCGCCCCTCCCACGCCACGGGAGCGCAGAAACAAAGAGATAGATCGAATCTCAGAGGGGCTCTCGCCCCTCCCACGCCGTGGGAGCCAAGGACCAGAGGGGAAACCCTTCTCCCATCTAGGGAGGAGGTCAAGGAAGAAGAAGAAGAAGAAGAAGAAGAAGGGGGCTCTCTCCTCCTTGCTTCCGGTGGCGCCAGAATGCCGTCGGGGGCCATCATCATCACCGCGATCTACACCAACACCTCCGCCATCTTCACCAACATCTCCATCACCTTCCCCCTTCTATATTCAGCGGTCCACTCTCCCGCAACCCGTTGTACCCTTTACTTGAACATGGTTCTTTATGATACGTCTCCGTCGTATCTATAATTTTTGTTTGTTCCATGCCAATATTATTCACTTTCATATACTTTTTGGCAACTTTTTATATTATTTTTGGGACTAACATATTGATCCAGTGCCCAGTGCGAGTTCCTGTCTGTTGCATGTTTTTTGTTTCGCAGAAACCCAATATCAAACGGAGTCCAAACGGGATAAAAACGGACGGAGATTTTTTTGGAGTATTTATGATTTTCTGGAAGTAACATCAACGCGAAACGGTGTCCAGGGTGGTCACGAGGTAGGGGGGCGCGCCCTACCCCCCAGGCGTGCCCCTGACCCTCGTGGTCCACCCGTAAGGCGGTTGACGCTCTCCTTCTGGCGCAAGAAAGCTAATTTTACATGGAATATCTGAGCGAAAGATTCACCCCAATCAGAGTTACGGATCTCCAGATATAAAGGAAACAGTGAAGGGGTAGAATCTGCCAACGCAGAGAACGCAGAAACAGAGAGATAGATCCAATCTCGGAGGGGCTCTCGCCCCTCCCAAGCCATGGGAGCCAAGGACTAGAGGGGAAACCCTTCTCCCATCTAGGGAGAAGGTCAAGGAAGAATAAGAAGAAGGGGGGCTCTCTCCCCCTTGCTTCCGGTGGCGCCGGAACGCCGCCGGGGGCCATCATCATCACCGCGATCTTCACCAAAACCTCCATCATCTTCACCAACGTCTCCATCACCTTCCCCCATCTATATCCAGCAGTCCACTCTCCCGCAACCCGCTGTAGCCTCTACTTGAACATGGTGCTTTATGCTTCATATTATTATCCAATGATGTGTTGCCATCCTATGATGTCTGAGTAGATTTTCGTTGTCCTATCGGTGATTGATGAAGTGCTATGATTGGTTTGAGTTGCATGTCTTATTGGTGTTGTCCTATGGTGCCCTCCGTGTCGCGCAAGCGTGAGGGATTCCCGCTGTAGGGTGTTGCAAGGCGTTCATGATTCGCTTATAGTGGGTTGCGTGAGTGACTGAAACACAAACCCGAGTAAGTAGATTGTTGTGTATGGGATAAAGGGGACTTGATGCTTTAATGCTATGGTTGGGTTTTACCTTAATGATCTTTAGTAGTTGCGGATGCTTGCTAGAGTTCCAATCATAAGTGCATATGATCCAAGTAGAGAAAGTATGTTATCTCATGCCTCTCCCTCAAATAGAATTGCAATAATGATTACCGATCTAGTAACATAATCAGTTGCTTAGGGACAATTCCACAACTCCTACCACCACTTTTCCACACTCGCTATATTTACTCTTTACTGCTTCTTTATCTAAACAGCCCCTAGTTTATGTTTATGTGTTCTTTATTATCTTGCAAACCTATCCTATCACACCTACAAAGTACTTCTAGTTTCATACTTGTTCTAGGTAAAGTGAACGTCAAGCGTGCGTAGAGTCGTATCAGTGGCTGATAGGACTTGAGAGAGTATTTGTTCTACCTTTAGCTCCTCGTTGGGTTCGACACTCTTACTTATCGAAAGAGGCTACAACTATCCCGTATACTTGCGGGTCATCAAGACCTTTTTTTGGCGCCGTTGCCGGGGAGTCATAGCGTGGGGTGAATATTCTCATGTGTGCTTGTTTGCTTTATCACTAAGTAATTTTTATTTGCTGTTCTTAGTTGTTCTCTATCTTTAGTTATGGGTAGGAAACGCAAAATACCAAAAAAATTAGTTGTACCTGCTGAACCAATGGTTGAAGAACCACTCAAAATCTATCACACTGCTGAAGCTTATTACTTGGATCATCTTCGATCCCTATTTGCTCGTGCTGAAACCCCAACTAGCTTAGTTGAGGGCAAATCTTTAGATGAGCATGCTTGTTATGTGTGACACCGTATATCTGAAAAAGGGAAACTATAATGGAGTCAAATTCAACGTTTGCAATGTTATGCTTGGAATTTATGTTGGGAATATGATTTTACTTGTTGTTCTGAAAACCCTAAAAAACACCTTCCCTACCAATGTGAGTTTATTGATAATGGAATCTTATCTTCTTATGCTTAGGGTGTTTATAGTTACTATGATGTTCAACAAATTGAAGAATTTGTTGCTTTTAAGGGTGCTTTTGAAATTGCTATGTTGATTGCAAAGTATGATGCTACTCTTTACAAATCTGAAAATTTTGCCATACTTGAATATTGTTATTATAATTATGCTTCTAATGCCTATGTTAAACAATTTATTAGGAAATCCTCCGCTGTCCAAGAAGAGACTAATATTTTGCAGGAAGCTATGGAAGAAGAAATTGATGAAACTGTGAGCTCATTGGATGAAAAAGATGATGAGGAGAGCGAAGAACAAAAGGAGGAAGAGCGGATTAGCTACCCATGACCACCTTCTAATGAGAGTAACCCTCCAACTCATACATTATTTAATTCCCCTTCGTGCTTACCGAAGGATGGTTGCTATGATGATTGCCATGATGATTGTTATGATCCCGTTGATTCTTTTGAAATATCCCTTTTTGATGATGCTTGCTATGCTTGTGGCCAAGATGCCAATATGAATTATGCTTATGGGGATGAACTTGCTATAGTTCCTTATGTTAAACATGAAATTGTTGCTCTTGCACCCATGCATGATAGTCCTATTATCTTTTTGAATTCTCCACACTACACGATATGGAGAAGTTTGCACTTATTAAGGATTATATTGATGGGTTGCCTTTTACCATTGCACATGATGATTTTGATAGATATAATATGCATGTTCTTGCTGCTCCTACTTGCAATTATTATGAGAGAGGAACTATGTCTCCACCTCTCTATGTTTCCAACATGATAGAATTGCAAGAAACTGTTTATACTATGCATTAGCCTTTACTTGGTGTGCATGAATTGTTCTTTTATGACATGCCGATGCATAGGAAGAGAGTTATAATTCGTCATTACATGATTTATGTTACTTTGTGCTCATTACAAAATTACAAATCGTTGTTAATTAAAAATGGCTTTGCTATACCTTGGGATCCGGGTGGATTCATTACTTGAGCACTATATGCCTAGCTTAATGGCTTTAAAGAAAGCGCTGCCAGGGAGGCAACCCGGAAGTTTTAGAGAGTCATTTAAGAGTCATTTATTTCTTTTGAGTGCTTTCATATAGTTTAAAAAAAATAAAGAGGGGAACCTAAAACTTTTCAAAAAAGGAAAGTGAAAGCGAGAAAGACAAGCATTGTTGAAGTGGGAGAGCTCCTTGAACTTTGTTCATGCTCACGGAAACTTTGTGAATCTTGATTACAGAAACTTTTCATCAAAAATAATTATCCCCTTGTACAATTCCATTGTATTATAAAAATAATGTGCTAAGGTTTGCCTTTAGGATGTTTACAATGCTTGTTGGTTTGTATGGTGCAGGACATAAACTTTGTCTGTAGTGCGCGATTTTACATTTTTAACTGGAACGTCAATAGCTTCTGATTCATTTTGCACTGTCTTGCTATACAACTTGTTTATTTTTCCTAATTTTGGTAGAATTTTTGGGGTACAAGAAGTGTGGTGGATGTTCAGATTGCTACAGACTGTTCTGTTTTTGACAGATTCTGTTTTTGATGCATAGTTTGCTTGTTTTGATGAAACTATCAATTTATATCAGTGGATTTAAGCCATGAAAAAGTTATATTACAGTAGACACAATGCAAAAACAAAATATGAATTGGTTTGCAACAGTACTTAGAGTGGTGATTTGCTTTATTATACTAACGGATCTTACCGAGTTTTCTGTTGAAGTTTTGTGTGGATGTAGTGTCTAATCGAGGATGTTTCGATGTGAGAAGAAGGAAGAGAGGCAAGAGCTCAAGCTTGGGGATGCCCGAGGCACTCCAAATAAATATTTAAGGAGACTCAAGCGTCTAAGCTTGGGGATGCTGGGGAGGCATCCCCTCTTTCTTCAACAAGTATCGGTATGTTTTCGGATTCGTTTCGCTCATGCATTATGTGCAAGTCTTGGAGCGTCTTTTGCAATTAGGTTTTTATTTTTCTTTTATGCACCATGCTGGTATGATATAGTCCTTGGTTGATTTATAGAATGCTCATTGCACTTCACTTAAATCTTTTGAGTATGGCTTTATAGAATGCTTCATGTGCTTCACTTATATCATTTGAAGTTTGGATTGTCTATTTCTCTACACTTGGAAAACCGCCATTTGTAGAATGCTCTTTTTCTTCACTTAAATTTGTTAGAGCGTGGGCATATCTTTTGTAGAAAGAATTAAACTCTCTTTCTTCACTTATATCTATTTAGAGACATGACAGGAATTGGTCATTCACATGGTTAGTCATAAAATCCTACATAAACTTGTGGATCACTGAATATGATATGTTTGATTCCTTGCAATAGTTTTGTGATATAGTGATGATAATATGTGGGAGGTACTAGTAGATGGTTGTGTTTAGTAAGGATATTGGTGTTAAGGTTTGTGATTCCAGAAGCATGGACATATGGTCTACTAACTATGTAACCAAATTGGCGCGCATTATATTTTGATTGTTTATCTTCGCGTGAAGGTCGGGGGCGCGCAATGGTTAACTCCTACCAACCTCCCCCCTAGGAGCATGCGCGTAGTACTTTGTTTCGATGGCTAATAAATTTTTGCAATCAGTATGTGAGTTCTTTATGACTAATGTTGAGTCCATGGATTATACGCACTCTCACCCTTCCATCATTGCTAGCCTCTTGGGTACCGTGCATTGCCCTTTCTCACCTCGAGAGTCGGTGCAAACTTTGCCAGTGCATCCAAACCCCGTGATACGATACGCTCTATCACACATGAGCCTCCTTATATCTTCCTCAAAACAGCAACCATACCTACCTATCATGGCATTTCCATAGCCATTCCGAGATATATTGCCATGCAACTTCCATCATCATCATATACATGACTTGAGTATTCATTGTCATATTGCTTTGCATGATCGTAAGATAGCTAGCATGATGTTTTCATGGCTTGTCCGTTTTTTGATATCATTGCTATGCTAGATCATTGCACATCCCGGTACACCGCCGGAAGCATTCATATAGAGTCATATCTTTAGTTGTAATATTGAGTTGTAAGTAAATAAAAGTGCGATGATCATCATTATAGAGCATTGCCCCATAAAAAAAGAAAATAAAAAAAGGAGAGGCCAAAGAAGCCTAAATAAAAAAGGGGGGGCCAAAGAAGCCTGGCCAAAAAAAGAACAAAAAGAAAAAAGGGGCAATGTTACTATCCTTTTTCCACACTTGTGCTTCAGAATAGCAACATGTTCTTCATATAGAGAGTATCCTATTTTGTCACTTTCATATACTAGTGGGAATTTTCATTATAGAACTTGGCTTGTATATTCCAACAATGGGCTTCCTCAAATGCCCTAGGTCTTCATGAGCAAGCAAGTTGGATGCACACCCACTTAGTTTTCAGCTTGAGATTTCATACACTTATAGCTCTAGTGCATCCGTTGCATGGCAATCCCTACTCCTCGCATTGAGATCAATTGATGGGCATCTCCATAGCCCGTTGATTAGCCGCGTCGATGTGAGACTTTCTCCCTTTTTGTCTTCTCCACATAACCTCCACCATCATATTCTATTCCACCCATAGTGCAATATCCATGCCTCATGCTCATGTATTGCGTGAGAGTTGAAACAGTTTGAGAATACTAAAGTATGAAACAATTGCTTGGCTGACACCAGGATAGGCATGAGGGGTACCTTGTGTTAAGAAAAGGGAGCATACAAGACTATATGATTTTGTAGGGATAACTGAGGGAGTCTTGGACTAGGGCGTGTCCGGACAGCCGGACTATCATCGTCCGCCGGACTCCAAGACTACGAAGATACAAGATTGAAGACTCCGTCCCGTGTCCGGATGGGACTTTCCTTGGCGTGGAAGGCAAGCTTGGTGATACGGATATGTAGATCTCCTACCATTGTAACCGACTCTGTGTAACTCTAGCTCTCTCCGGTGTCTATATAAACCGGAGGGCTTTAGTCCGTAGGACATAACATACATTACAACAATCATACCATAGGCTAGCTTCTAGGGTTTAGCCTCCTTGATCTCGTGGTAGATCCACTCTTGTACTACCCATATCATCAATATTAATCAAGCAGGACGTAGGGTTTTACCTCCATCGAGAGGGCCCGAACCTAGGTAAAACATCGTGTCCCTTGTCTCCTGTTACCATCTGCCTAGACGCACAGTTCGGGACCCCCTACCCGAGATCCGCCGGTTTTGACACCGACATTGGTTCTTTCATTGAGAGTTCCTCTGTATCGTCGCCGATAGGCTCGATGGCCTCTTCAATCAACAACGCTGTCCAGGGTGAGACTTTTCTCCCCGGACAGATCTTCGTATTCGGCGACTTCGCACTGCGGGCTAATTCACTTGGCCATCTGGAGCAGATCGAAAGTTACGCCCCTGGCCGTCAGGTCAGGTTCGGAAGCCTAAACTTCACGGCAGACATCCGCGGGGACTTGATCTTCGACGGACTCGAGCCACAGCCGAGCGTGCCACACTGTCACGATGGGCATGATATAGCTCTGCCGCTGGATAGTGCCTTGGTGGCAGCACACGAATCCGCTCTGGCCCTCAGTCCGGAGCCGATCGCCCAGATCGAGGATCGGTGGCTGGACACCGCCTCGGGGGCTACAACTTCCACGGCGATGGAGCCGAACACTGACTTTGTCCCCTGTAAAACTCGTGACTCCGAGGTGCCGGACTCCCTGCCGGACTCCGAACCTCCTACGCCCCCGCCAATCGAATCCGATTGGGCGCCGATCATGGAGTTCACTGCTGCGGACATCTTTCAGCACTCGCCCTTTAGCGACATCCTAAATTCACTAAAGCATCACTCTCTATCCGGAGAGCCCTGGCCGGATTATGGCCAGGATGGTTGGGAAGCGGACGACGAAGAAATTCAAAGCCCACCCACCTCCCACTTTGTAGCCACTGTCGACGATCTAACCGACATGCTAGACTATGACTCCGAAGACATCGACGGTATGGACGACGATGCCGGAGATGAACAAGAACCAGCGCCTACAGGGCACTAGAAGACCACCTCGTCATATGACATATACATGGTGGACACCCAAAAAGAGGGGGACAGCGAAGAAGCAGCAGAGGCAGATTCCCCAAAGAAACAGCCCAAGCGCCGACGTCAGCGGCGCCGCTCCAAATCCTGCCACAGCAAGAATGGAGATTCCAGCACAGGAGATAATAACACCCCAGAAAGTGCCGACGACAATGCCGTCCAGCAAGATTCAGCGCAGGAGGACGAAGAAGCAAGCCCTCACGAGAGAGCGGCAGATGAAGAGGTCGAGGATGATAATTACATACCTCCCTCCGAAGACGAGGCAAGCCTCAACGATGACGAATTCGTCGTGCCCGAGGATCCCGTCGAACAAGAGCGTTTCAAGCGCAGGCTAATGGCCACGGCAAATAGCCTAAAGAAAAAGCAGCAGCAGCTTCAAGCTGATCAAGACCTGCTGGCCGACAGATGGACCGAGGTCCTCGCGGCCGAAGAGTATGAACTCGAACGCCCCTCCAAGAGCTACCCAAAACGCAAGTTGCTCCCCCGATTAGAGGAGGAAGCATACATACCATCATCACCAGCGCACAATACGGCCGACCGACCACCCCGTGGTCGCGACAGAGAAGCAACAAAGCCTTCCATCAAGACCGTACCCCGGCATCACTCGAAAAGTACGAAGCCATGAGGGAACGCGCCGGACTTGCGGGACATATTGGAGGATAAGGCAAGACAATCCAGATCTATCTATGGATCACGTGGGTGCCCCACGACCCACGACTAATACCGTCGAGCCGGATACAATAACTCCGGCCGGGCCGAACACAGCAGACAACGCTCCCTTGAGCTACGTCGTGATATTGCTCAATACAGAGGCGCCGCACACCCTCTATGCTTCACTAATGAAGTAATGGATCATCAAATCCCTGAAGGGTTTAAACCCGTAAACATCGAATCATACGATGGCACAACAGACCCCACAGTTTGGATCGAAGATTATCTCCTTCACGTCCATATGGCCCGCGGTGACGATCTCCACGCCATCAAATACCTCCCGCTCAAGCTTAAAGGACCAGCTCGGCATTGGCTTAACAGCCTGCCCACAGAGTCAATTGGGTGTTGGGAGGACCTGGAAGCCGCATTCCTCGACAACTTCCAGGGCACATATGTGCGGCCACCAGATGCCGATGACCTAAGCCACATAATCCAGCAGCCAGACAAATCGGCCAGACAATTCTGGACGCGGTTCTTAACAAAGAAAAATCAAATCGTCGACTGTCCGGATGCAGAGGCCCTCGCAGCCTTCAAACATAACATCCACGACGAGTGGCTAGCCCGGCACCTAGGACAGGAAAAGCCGAAATCCATGGCAGCCCTCACATCATTAATGACCCGCTTCTGTGTGGAAGAGGATAGCTGGCTAGCTCGCAGCAACAACCTCAACAAAAATGTTGGTAGTCCGGACACTAAGGACCACAATGGCAGGTCGCGTCGATACAAAAATAAATGCCGTGTTAACGGTGACGACAAGGAGGATACGGCAGTCAACGCCGGATTCTGAGGCTCTAAACCCGGTCAGCGGAAGAAGCCATTCAAAAGAACCACTCCGGGTCCGTCCAATTTGGACCGAATACTCGACCGCTTATGCCAGATACATGGCACCCCCGAAAAGCCAGCTAATCACACCAACAGAGATTGTTGGGTATTCAAGCAGGCAGGCAAGTTAATTGCCGAAAACAATGACAAGGGGCTGCACAGCGACGATGAGGAAGAGACCCGACCGCCGAACAATAGAGGACAGAAGGGTTTCCCCCCACAAGTGCAGACGGTGAACATGATATACGCCACCCATATACCCAAAAGGGAGCGGAAGCGTGCACTAAGGGATGTATATGCGATGGAGCCAGTCGCCCCTAAGTTCAATCCATGGTCCTCTTGCCCGATCACTTTCGATCGAAGAGACCATCCGACCAGTATCCGCCATGGCGGATTCGCCGCATTGGTTTTAGACCCAATCGTCGATGGATTTCACCTCACAAGAGTCCTTATGGACGGCGGCAGTAGCCTGAACCTGCTTTATCAGGATACAGTGCGCAAGATGGGCATAGACCCCTCAAGGATTAAACCTACAAAGACGACCTTTAAGGGCATCATACCAGGTGTTGAGGCCAATTGTACAGGCTCAGTCACACTGGAAATGGTCTTTGGATCCCCGGACAATTTCCGGAGCGAGGAGTTAATCTTCGACATAGTCCCGTTCCGCAGCGGCTATCACGCTCTGCTCGGACAAACCGCGTTTGCAAAGTTCAACTCAGTGCCGCATTACGCATACCTCAAGCTCAAGATGCTAGGCCCTCGCGGAGTCATCACAGTCAACGGAAATACGGAACGCTCCCTCCGAACGGAGGAACACACAGCGGCTCTCGCGGTAGAAGTATAGAGCAGCCTTTTAAGGCAATTTTCGAGTCCGGCCAATAAACGGCCGGATACAGCCAAGCGCCCGAAGCAACATCGACCAAGACCACCTGGCACGATCCGAGCACGCGTAGCAATGCGGCCCCAACCCCAGCCCTTGCATAATTGCAAGACCAACCCTCCGCGTACATCATTACGCTCTGGAGATACCATGGGCCTAGGGGAAGGGGCACGACCACAACAGACCCAGAGTACGGCTCGACCACACCAGGGCTCACAAGTGTGTCACTCTTTTTGTTATCATTTTCCTTCTTTGTATACACAGGATTCCGTTCACCAGAGGCCCTGTCCGGCGGCGAACCCGCCGAATTCATGATGCAACAGCCAGGGAAGAAAGAAGGCTGCAACGAACACTCAGGTGGCCTCCATTACGAGCATTAAATTCATTACATACACCAGTCCGCAGCCCACCCCTGGAGGGGGACATGTTTATTTAGTCCAATCCCTTGCTTACCGCACTATTTGTATCCTTCCGCACTCATAGCAGAATTCCCTGAATAAATAATGCCGTGCTCTTTTGCCTATAATTGCATTACTTTACATATATGTTCACTAATGACATCTTGCACCCGTATATTTTGGTACGGCCGAATACACCAGGGGCTTATGTTCCCCGCATTATGGTGTGATAAGTCCGAATACTTTCACAAGTGCGGCACCCCGAACTTATAGCATTATATGAATCGGCTCTGAATCATGTCTTGGGTCAATAGTTGGGTTTGCCCGGCTCCCACGTTTTGGTACCTTACGTTCCGTTCTATCGGCTAAGGTGGCACTGGGAGAACCACTGCGATTGCGCCCCGGTTGAGCCGGGTGAGCGCCTCAGTGGAGAAAGCTAAAACTAACCGGCATGATAAGGCGAGAGACCGGTCGCTATTCGAGAGGTCTTTTCGGGTCCCTAAAGACTTATGCCGCTTCGAGCGAAGTACCGGATAATGTCCGACGAAGGCGTGGATAGCACCCCAAATTCGGTCTTCCGAATACTAGGGGCTTCGCCGAAATTTAAAATTATAGAATTCTATGGCTAAGTGAGAGTGTTCAAGCATTATAAGTCCGGTTGCCTTGTTCGTTGTGTTGAGAGCCTCCCTAGATGGACCCAAAAATGGGAACAAGAGTGCTCAAGTTTATCCCGAACACCCCAGCACTCGTGGCTTGGGGGCTGAAGCCAACGACTTGCCATCTCTCAGATTTTATAAACGGCCGCACAGAAGGTAATATTTTAAATTAAACAAGTGTTGCGTAGCGCATATGAACAAAGTTTTCAGCGCACAGGATAATACATAGCGAGTTTTACTCAATAATTACATCTCTGGGGCACTCATCCGCAATATTGCAGGCACCCTTCAGGACACTCTTATAGTACATTTTGGGCGTACGATACTCCTTGCCCGCTGGCGGCGGGTCAGTAAGAAGCCTCTCCGCATCCAACCTGCCCCAGTGCACATTTGCGCGGGCAAGGGCCCGACGAGAACCTTCAATACAAGCGGAGCGCTTGATAACATCCACCCAGGGGCACGCATCCACCAGCCGCCGCACGAGGCCGAAGTAGCTCCCAGGCATGGCCTGTCCAGGCCACAGCCGGACTATAAGGCCCTTCATGGCCTCCTCAGCTACCTTGTGGAGCTCGACCAGCTGCTTCAGCTGGTCGCTAGGGGGCACCGGATGGCCGGCCTCAGCGTACTGAGACCAGAAGACCTTCTCCGTTGAGCTCCCCTCCTCGCCACGGTAGAATGCGGCAGCATCAGATACACTGTGAGGCAGATCTGCAAACGCCCCTGGAGAGCTCCGAATTCGGGTAAGTGTCAGGTAGTTTACATTAACATGCTTGCTTTGCATGAAAAATGCCTTACCCGCCGCTATTTTCTTCATATCCTCAACCTCCTGAAGGGCCTTACGGGCCTCGACCTTGGCGGACTTGGCACTTTCGAGAGCCGAGGCGAGCTAGGACTCTCGAGTCTTTGAGTCGCACTCCAAACACTCATGCTTCTCCATGAGAGCCTGGAGCTCTTGCCGCACCTCCGCCACCCGTGCCTCCTGTCTTTCTCGCTCTGTCCGTTCCGCGGCCGCATTTCGTTCGGCCACGGATACAGCCTCGTTCAGGGCTGCCACCTCGTTCGTGGCCCCTGCAGTACCCATATTATCCTTGTCAATTTTATTGCAACCGAAATCCTTTTCTGTAAGGTAAAATTTCAAAGTGGTGCTACTCACCTTCTTTGTCCTCGAGCTGCCTCTTGGCATGGCCGAGCTCTCGCTCAGACCGCTCGAGATCTTGCTTCAATGCACCAACCTCCGCAGTCAGTGCGGCGGAGGTTAGTAGTGCAGCCTGCAAACCCATATTGACATAATCTATTAGCAACCCTGCGTATATCTTTTCAGATCCTCAATCCGGCTTTTCTTTCCGAACACCGAACCGAGCATCAGGGGCTACTGTCTATGCGGTATTACATTACATAATTTTAAAACTTCTTACCTCAAAGCCTGTTAGAAGGCTGCTGCAGGCTTCGGTCAGCCCGCTCTTGGCAAGATGAACCTTCTGAATCACCGCACTCATGATAGTGCGGTGTTCTTCCTCGATGGAAGCGCCTTTGAGCGCCTCCAACAAGCTGTCCGGCGCCTCCGGTTGGACGGAGGCCGCCGGTGTCACGGTCTTGCCCTTCTTGCGAAGGGGCCGCTTGCCGGACTCCGGAACCACTGCAGGTTCCGGCGCAGAGTCCGGCGCAAAGTCTGGGAGGCTGCCTTGCGGCGCCTCCGGAGCCTCCTCCTGGTGGGTCCCTTTCTGGGATCCCACCTCGGCGTCCTCATCGGCACGAGGGGTGGAGGCAGTCGGGATGGAATCCACATCCGACAGCGCCAACGACCCGCTCGATGAAGCGGGGAGATCATCATCGGCCGGACAACAGATAGCATGCGGCATTAGAAGGACACTATGTGACGCAAAAGAGAAATTACAAATCATTCAGGAATCCGGATACTTACGATCTCGCCGAAGGCCTAGCCCTTAAAGGCCACTCTTCGCCGCCAACGTTGGTGTCGGCAGCGCTGTCCGGGGGAATAGTTCTGCCCCTCTTGGACCCTTCGGCTTCCCCCGTTGGGGAAGCCTTCCTCTTCCTCTCTCCCTCCTCTGGGAGAGAGTCTTCCTCCTCCTCATCTTCGGGAGAGGAATCCGCCTCGGAGTCATCGGACACCTGAAAACAGGAACTCTTTCGAGTGCCCGTGGCCACCTTCTTGGCCTTCTTCTCTGGCACCACATGCGGTGCCGGAACCAGCAGCCCCGCTAGACGGGCATCCACTGGGTCTTCTGGCATGGGCGCCGGGCAGATGAGCTGCTTGGCCTTCCTCATCCATTCCTGTCAAGGGAAAAGGGAGATTAAAACCCGCTTAGAATCAAACTATTAACAACAAGTGTCCCGTAAAGGGGTAGAATCACTTACCTCGTCAGCTGGACGCTGTGAGTGAAATCCGCGATCTTCCGTCATGGATGCGGGGGCTTCGGCGCCCTTAAACAGCATCCTCCAGGCGCCTTCGTACATCGTGTCGAAGAGCCCGCTCAGCGCCTGGTGCTGTTCCGGATCGAACTCCCACAGATCAAATGCCCGTTCTTGGCATGGGAGAATCCGGCGGATGAGCATGACTTGGACCACGTCAACAAGCCTGAGCTTCTTGTTCACCAGCTTCTGGATACAGGCTTGGAGTCCTGTCAGCTCCTTCGAATTACCCCACAGCAAGCCCTTCTCTTTCCAGGAGGTGAGCTGTGTAGGGATACCAGATCTAAACTCGGGGGTCGCCGCCCACGTAGGGTCGCGCGGCTCGGTGATATAGAACCACCCCGATTGCCACCCCTTGACGGATTCCACGAAGGCCCCTTCAAACCAGAGGACGTTGGGCATCTTGCCCAACATGGCGCCTCCGCACTCCGCCTGCGTGCCCTTCACTACCTTCGGCTTGACGTTGAAGGTCTTGAGCCACAAGCCGAAGTGGGGCCGGATGCAGAGGAGGGCCTCGCACACGACGATAAACGCCGAGATGTTGAGGATGAAGTTCGGCGCCAGATCATGGACATCCAGGCCGTAGTAGAACATCAGCCCCCGGACAAAGGGGTGAAGTGGAAAGCCCAGTCCGTGGAGGAAGTGGGGAAGGAAAACGACCCTCTCATGGGGCCCGGGGAGGGGATGAGCTGCCCCTCGTCGGGAAGCCGGTGCGCGATGTCGCCGGAAAGGTATCCGGCGCTGCACAGCTTGGTGATGTACTCCTCCTTAACGGTGGAAGCCAACCATTTGCCTCCCGCTCCGGACATGGTCGGAGAAGGTTGAGACGAGATGCGCGAACTTGGGCGCTGGAGCTCGAGTGCGCGGAGGTGGATAAGCAAAGGAGGAAGAAGGCGTGGGTGAAAAGGTGAATCCTTATCCCTTATATATAGGCGGGCGAAGACTATGCGTCCCCCACCAGCCTGGTAAAACTCGCTTATCTCCCAAGCGCCACCATCAAATGGCGCGGTTGGGTTACCCACGTCCGTATTGATGAGAATCCCGGAATAAGGGGAACACGATCTCTGCTTCGACAAGACGTGCCAAGGAAACCTCTTCGCTAAACACGCTGAGACGGTATAATAAAAAACGATTCAAGTAAAGGCTTGGTGGTGGTGTGATGTCATGCCGCAAAATACATCAGCAGATTGAACTTGTGTATATATTATTCTCTCTACGGTGGAATGTGGAATTTGTTTTGCAGAGCCGGACACTATCCTGGTGTTCATGATCTTCTCTGGATTATTCAAAGGAGGAACCCGCCTTGCAATGTCGAACATTATGCGCGCCGGACTTATCGTCATTGAAGCCTGGTTCAGGGGCTACTGAGGGAGTCCTGGACTAGGGGGTGTCCGGACAGCCGGACTATCATCGTCCGCCGGACTCCAAGACTACGAACATACAAGATTGAAGACTCCGTCTCGTGTCCGGATGGGACTTCCCTTGGCGTGGAAGGCAAGCTTGGCGATACGGATATGTAGATCTCCTACCATTGTAACCGACTCTGTGTAACCCTAGCCCTCTCCGGTGTCTATATAAACCGGAGGGCTTTAGTCCGTAGGACATAACATACATTACAACAATCATACCATAGGCTAGCTTCTAGGGTTTAGCCTCCTTGATCTCGTGGTAGATCCACTCTTGTACTACCCATATCATCAATATTAATCAAGCAGGACGTAGGGTTTTACCTCCATCGAGAGGGCCCGAACCTGGGTAAAACATCGTGTCCCTTGTCTCCTGTTACCATCCGCCTAGACGCACAGTTCGGGACGCCCTACCCGAGATCCGCCGGTTTTGACACCGACAATAACGTTCTGGAAGCATTGATATTTTGAAACACATGATTGTTTGTTGGGATGCCCTAAGTATTATTGTTTTTATGTCAAATGATAGACTATTGCTTTGAATCACTCGTGTCTTACTATTCATGCCATGATTAGATATTTGATCAAGATTATGCAAGGTAGCATTCCACATCAAAAATTATCTTATTTTATCATTTACCTACTCAAGGACGAGCAGGAATTAAGCTTGGGGATGCTGATACGTCTCCGTCGTATCTATAATTTTTGATTGTGCCATGCCAACATTATTCAACTTTCATATACTTTTGGCAACTTTTTATACTATTTTTTGGGACTAACATATTGCTCCAGTGCCCAGTGCCAGTTCCTATTGGTTGCATGTTTTATGTTACGCAGAAACCCAATATCAAACAGAGTCCAAATGGGATAAAAACGAACGGAGAATTATTTTTGGAATATTTGTGATTTTTGGGAGGAAGAATCAACGCAAGACGGTGCCCGAGGTGGCCACGAGGGTGGCCCACGCCACCACTCTAGGTGGGCGCGCCCCCCACCCTCGTGGGCCCCTCATAAGGCGGTTGATGCTCTAATTTGGCCGCAAGAAAGCTAATTTTTGGAAAAATATTTGGGCGAAGGTTTCAATCCAATCGGAGTTACGGATCTCCAGATATAAAAGAAACAGTGCCAGGGCAGATTCAATCTCGGAGGGGCTCTCGCCCCTCCCACGCCATGGGAGCGCAGAAACAGAGAGATACAGAGAGATAGATCCAATCTCGGAGGGCCTCTCGCCCCTCCCACGCCATGGGAGCCAAGGACCAGAGGGGAAACCCTTCTCCCATCTAGGGAGGAGGTCAAGGAAGTAGAAGAATAAGGGGGGCTCTCTCCCCCTTGCTTCCGGTGGCGCCGGAACACCGTCGGGGGCCATCATCATCACCGCGATCTACACCAACACCTCCGCCATCTTCACCAACATCTCCATCACCTTCCCCCTTCTATATTCAGCGGTCCACTCTCCCGCAACCCACTGTACCCTCTACTTGAACATGGTGCTTTATGCTTCATATTATTATCCAATGATGTGTTGCATTCCTATGATGTCTGAATAGATTTTTGTTGTCCTATCGGTGATTGATGAATTGCTATGCTTGGTTTAATTTGCTTGTGGTTATGTTGCTGTCCTATTGTGCCCTCCGAGTCGCACAAGTGTGAGGGATTCCCGCTGTAGGGTGTTGCAATATGTTCATAATTCGCTTATAGTGGGTTGCTAGAGTGACAGAAGCTTAAACCCGAGTAAGGGGATTGAGGCGTATGGAATAAAGGGGACTTGATGCTTTAATGCTATAGTTGGGTTTTACCTTGATGATCTTTAGTAGTTGTGGATGCTTGCTAGAGTTCCAATCATAAGTGCATATGATCCAAGAAGAGAAAGTATGTTAGCTTATTCCTCTCCCACATAAAACATGCTATCGGTCTAGTAAAGTAGTCAATTGCTTAGGGACAATTTCACAAAGCCTACCACCACTTTTCCACACTCGCTATATTTACTTTATTGCTCTTTATCTAAACAGCCCCTACTTTTTATTTATGTGTTCTTTATTATCTTGCAAACCTATCCAACAACACCTACAAAGTACTTCTAGTTTTATACTTGTTCTAGGTAAAGCGAACACTAAGCGTGCGTAGAGTCGTATCAGTGGCAAATAGGACTTGAGAGAATATTTGTTCTACCTTTAGATCCTCTTTGGGTTCGACACTCTTACTTATCGAAAGAGGCTACAATTATCCCCTACACTTGTGGGTTATTAGTCCTCAACTGGATCAAGAGCACGAGGGACGTCATTGAGTTGAATGTGTGCTGAACATAGAGGTTCGTGCGTTCGGTACTTGATCGGTTGGATCGCGAAGAAGTCCGACTACATCATTCGCATTATTTAAACGCTTCCGCTTTCATTCTACAAAGTACATGGACACACTCTCCCCTCTCATTGCTATGCATCACCTAGATAGGTCTTGCGTGATCGTAGGAAATTTTTGAAATTACCGCGTTCCACAACAACGATGTATGCTGCCTCCCCCCCCCCCTATTTTTTATAGAGGCAACATAGAACTATATGAGTGCCGTGTTAAAATTTGGAATTATTCTGGGTTCGTTTGGACTTTCTTATACATTAATTGAATTTCTGGTCATTTAACATGCATAATTCAAATTTGAACTACAAGCACATGCTCCAATGCACCAAAGATGGTTGAAAAATCAAATGTGTGTCCTTGGGTGAATTTCTAGGTCCCATGCAAGAAATGGGAATGAAATTCAAACATCTGGGCGTCGTGGCTCGGCCGAAAAGAATGAGAAACTTGGTTTTTTAATTGATGTAAATCCAAAACAGGCCTGAGGATCATGAAACTTGGCATGATGTCATGACATGGCACCAACATGTTGCGGTAATTTTTTTGGACGGATTGGGACAAGCTTTGGTATAAGCTTCTTGCAAACCGGAGTTTCTCTCATGAAGGCTCGTGGTTCCGAGAGGAACGTGTCACCTCCGTGTGCGAAACAACATACGTACACTGCCTTCTCCCGCCTTAATTTTTTTACACATGCAGATTAGACCAAATAGAAGTATCATGCTAATTTTTGGAATTCTTCCGGGTTCATTTGGCCTTTTTTATACATTAATTGAATTTCTGGTCATTTAATGTGCATAATTCAAATTTGAACTACAAGCACATGCTCTAGTGCACCAAGTTGGTTGAAAAATCACATGTGTGTCCTTGGGTGAATTTCTAGGTCCCATGCAAGAAATGGGGATGAAATTCAAACATCTTGGCGTCATGGCTCGGCCGGAAAGATTGAAAAACTTGGTTTTTTAATTCATGTAAATCCAAAACATGCCTGAAAATCATGAAACTTGGCATGGTGTCATGACATGGCTGTCGGTGTCAAAACCGGCCTATCTCGGGTAGGGGGTATCGAACTGTGCGTCTAAGGCTAATGGTAATTGGAGGCAGTGGACATGATGTTTTACCCAGGTTCGGGCCCTCTCGATGGAGGTAATACCCTACTTCCTGCTTGATTGATCTTGATGATATGAGTATTACAAGAGTTGATCTACCACAAGATCGAAGAGGCTAAACCCTAGAAGCTAGCCTATGATTATGATTGTTGTTGTCCTATGGACTAAACCCTCCAGTTTATATAGACACCGGAGGGGGCTAGGGTTACACAGAGTCGGTTACAGAGAAGGAGATCTACATATTCGAATCGCCAAGCTTGCCTTCCACGCAAAGGAGAGTCCCATCCGGACACGGGACGAAGTCTTCAATCTTGTATCTTCATAGTCCAATAGTCCGGCCAAAGCCTATACTCCGGCTGTCCGGATACCCCCTAATCCAGGACTCCCTCAGTAGCCCCTGAACCAGGCTGCAATGATGATGAGTCCGGCGTGCAGATTGTCTTCGGCATTGCAAGGCGGTTTCTTCTCCATGTTCTCCAGAGTATTGTAGTTTCGAGTAGTGTCCGACTCCTTATCAATGTCGCGCTCCTCGGCTTCTGTGCTTTAATAATGGTTGTCTCCACGTGTCGAGCGGATGCGAGAAGTCGAGGTGTTTTTTACATTTGCCACCCCAACCATGCGAGTAAATCGTCTATTTAAATAGACTGGGATCCTCAGATCCAAATCATACCATCTCCTCCCAGCAAGTATTCATCAAAGCGCGCCCAGAAAAATCCATACCACCATGGCCGGTCGTTGCGGTTCCTCCTCTTGCTCCCATAGCACTAGGCCAGGTGATTGGGAGAAATGTTCTGTCCCCCACAGCCGACTAGTAGAGTTGCAAACCAAAGGGTTTCTCCCGCCTATGTACAGGGTCCCTGTCCGAGCTGGACTAGCCACTTATAATGGCGGGGAGCAAGCGGAGAGCTATCCAAACCCATCCAAGGGAGAGCGGGTATGCTTCATCCCCTATTTGCTGAGGGGACTCGGATTTCCAATCCATCCTTTCCTCCGCGGGCTCGTGGAGTTCTACGGCCTCCAGCTGCATAACTTTACCCCAGCCTCCATACTGCATATCTCAAGCTACGCTGCCTTCTGCGAGCTATTTCTGGGTTGCGAAGCCCATTTCGAGCTGTGGAAGAGGCTATTCTGCCTCGTACCCCGCACTCGAGAGGGGTCGGTATATCAAGTAGGCGGAGCCAAAATATGGCGCATCGCCGGGACCGGATACCTATCCGGTACCCCAAAGAAGACATCTGAAGACTGGCCTTTGGAGTGGTTCTACATGGAGGATGTCCCTCTTCCGGACCCTATTCAGATAGGCCTTCCCGAGTTCATGAATGCCCCATTGAAGAAACGCCACAGCTGGCGCCCCAGGAGCCCCCAGGAGGAAGATAACAGAGAGATCCTTTTCCTGATGAACAGGATAAATACGCTGGCCAAATCAGGACTGACAATAATTGAAGTCATGTCCATATGTATAATGCGGGGAGTGCAGCCACTTCAACATCAGGGAAAACCCATGTGGCACTTCAATGGAGAAGACGATGCCACCCGCTGTGGCCGTAAAGGCCCGGACTCTCCCGCCGCTCTGGCGAAGATACTGTCTGATCTGTACAAAGGAGAAGAGGAGGAGTTCATCCATATCAAACCACGGGATGGATTCTCCGTGTACAACCCCCTAAGCTGGGTGAGTCGCTATCTTTTATTCCATTCTTTCCCACATTTTTAGCACAAATGCTTACTTCGTCAATTCATAGCAGGAACTACGAAGAGATATGAAGGATGTTCACAGCCCATCTCCACAGCCAGAGGACCTCAACTGGGCTCTCGACCCCGGACTCAAAGAAGATCCGGACACATTTGTGGAGCTTGTTGACAGGACATTTTATCAGTTAAGCTGTGATGGTGTGATGGTGGCCATTATAGCCGATTATCCGGGCCTACTCCATGTATCCCAGGTAATTAAAGCCAGAGTCCCGACTTCCAAAAAGGATTCCCTCTTTATACTTTACCCACCGCGCATGTATTGCGCCTTACAGGGAAGGCCATCGGGGCGCCAAGACGAACCCGTAGTGACTCACCAACAAGGGGCACCGAAGTCGGGTAGGCTTAAAAGGAAGGCAGTCAGGACCGAGACGCCGTTGCAAAGGTATGTTTAAAAAGCTGCCACCAAATTATCATCGTTAAAATATAACAATGTCCACTGTCTTCTGACAGAAAAAGCACTCTGGACTATATCCGGAGAGCCTGCCGGTCACGCCTCCACCAGCCGGACTCCGAGGCCGGACTCAAGGGCGGAGGTCAACGCGGACAATCCTCCAATAGAGGATGCGGATGGATTTTCTGCTACAAACTCCAAAGTGGAGAGCTCCATGAATCATAGGCGCCGACGGGCCACAATACGCGACCCTACTTTCTCTGAAGAGGTGTTTGATGCCTTCAACTCAGGGGACGCGTACATCCGGGCTGCTCAAGGTGGCCTCGCCAGGGCCACGGACTAGTGCGTAAAGGATGTACATGTAAGAAAATTTGATAAGTATGTATATCAGTAGCCCCTGAGACTTGAAACAGTTGGCACAACTGATTTAAGGATCGTCGTGTGCATAGGTCTTGACAGAGAAGAATACCCTGCTGTCTAAAGAGCTGGAGGAATGCAAAGCCCAACTACAGGCCGCACTTGCCGTCATGGAGGATTCTGCGAAGGCCCCATCTGGTAATATTTGCTTTGAACGAAAATAATGTCATGGCATGTACCAGTTTTAGTATTTGGCATGAATGCAGTTCCAACAATAGATTCTGCAGACAATCCCGGAGGCAATCCGGAGATCGTACCAGAGGATGAGCAACATGTTCGGCGACAGCTGAAGGCTGGCGAGCGTGTGCTTACTAAGGTTATAAAGGAGAAAAATACTCTCCAGGACGCGAACATCCGATTGGACATCGAATTAAAGGATGTTCGGGCCCAGCTTGCGGACTCCGTAAAGGAGAATAGGAGGCTTCGGGACGGCATATTCAGTAAGTGCTCTAGCGAACCATTATAACATTCGGCGAAGAAGCTTGCTAACAGAATTATGTCTGTAGGTATGTTAACAGGTCTTCCCGACGAGGAGATGCATGGGTCTACCGGCGATCTCCTGCAGGAGCTCTCACAACTGCAAGAACAAGTTTGGCAGGTGATGCAGGGTATTGCCCAGGCCTTATGGCCATCCGTCACCCTGCCAGGAGGCATGGGAGAGCTTGTGGAGATGCTCAAGGGAGCGCGGCAGCGCTTCCGATTATGGAAGATATCTGCCTACCGACAAGGCGCAAGGGAAGCCTGGGCCATGGTGAAGACGCGATACACCAAGGCTGACCCGAACCACATGGCCGAGGTCGGACCTGTAGGGTCAGATGGGAAAGAGATCCCTGTACATCTGGTGTATGACCAGGTAGCATTAGCTGCTAGGTATTCCCAACAGGAATGTAGGCTAGATAGCCTGTTTGATGGTATAGAAGAAGAATTTAGTCAGTCTAAGTGACTTTGTACTTCGAAGGACACATTTGTCCCTAGCGGATTGTAAATCATTTGTCTTGGCCGACCTTTTCGCTTCGCCCTCTGGACCTGACCGTCCGGAGTGTATCCGAATACCCGCTCAGTTATGCAAAAACCAGGGTATGCGTGGAAACCAGGCGTAGGGGTCATAGGTGCTTTAACAGACAAGTACCCAACTAGTTATGTTATATTACATGGGTAGTAAGAAACATCTTCCAGGGAGAATAGTTCCATTGAGGGTTCCTTTCCCTGGGTGTGCATGCATTAATGTGCATGTCCGAACTGCGAAAAATAACGCAGGATATAAACATCTAGGGGCATGTTTTTGTAATAAGTAAAAGACATCTTTTGTTCACCGACCGAATATTCCCTTAAGAACGCTAGTTTTTGGCTTCACCTAGTCTGAGGTACACATCCGGCTGACCCGGCAGTAACAATCGCAGAGGTGCTCCCCTTATGCCCTAGCCGAATTAACGGGAACGTAGGGTATAAACACAAGAGCCAGGCAACCCATCTTGGCCAAAACTTAAGTCATATTGATGCATATAATGGTGAAAAAAGGACATATGGTGAAATGACACATATGTGGTGGGCATAAAGCGCATAAGATAATTTATATTAAGCTTTTGTGTAAGAAGCCCCCAGGTATACTGAGCACACATAGCGTGGCGGGAGTGTGCGGTCGAAGCACACTTAAAGCTTTTAAGGCTATATATAAAGAGAAAAGAAAGAAAGAAGGAGGGTATATCTTAAAAAAATTAACGGAGATAGGGGAACGAACACAGAGTTCGGCACTAGGCATAGAATCTTCGAAGTCTGGCCGCGTTCCATGGGTTCGGCTCGAGTCGGTTATCTGATGCATCACGTAGTCGGTACGCCCCTCCGGTGAGAACTTTGCCGATGATGAACGGACCCTCCCACTTGGGCTTGAGTTTGTCCTTATTCTTCTCCGGTAGGCGCAGAACGAGTTTGCCAATGTTATAGGTTTTGGCCTGTACTTCTCTGCTTTGATACCTTCCAGCCTGTTGCTGATAAAATGCGGAACGGGCCTTCGCGACGTCCCACTCCTCCTCCAGGGCATCTAAACTGTCTTGCCGATCTAGCTCGGCTTCTTTCTCTTCGTACATGCGCACTCGAGGTGAGTCATGAATAATGTCGCAGGCAACACCGCCTCTGCGCCGTACACCATAAAGAATTGTGTGTATCCGGTGGTGTGATTTGGCATGGTCCACAGCCCCCATAGTACGGAGTCGAGCTCCTCGACCCAGTGCGAATCTGATTCCTTCAAGGATCGCACTAGTCTGGGTTTGATGCCGCTCATGATAAGACCATTTGCTCACTCGACTTGACTGTTTGTTTGGGGGTGATAGACAGAGGCATAATCGAGCTTAATGCCCATCTTTCCGCACCAAGTTTTCACCTCGTCGGCTGTAAAGTTGGAGCCATTATCGGTGATGATGTTGTGGGGGACACCGTAACGGTGTACGACTCCGGATATAAAGTCTATCACTGGTCCGGATTTGGCCATTTTAACTGGCTTGTCCTCTATCCATTTGGTGAATTTATCTACCATGACCAACAAATATTTTTTCTTATGGCTTCCTCCTTTAAGGGGTCCAACCATATCAAGCCCCCAGACCGCAAAGGACCAAGTTATGGGGATTGTTTGAAGAGCGGTAGGCGGCATATGACTTTGATTGGCAAAAAGCTGGCAACCGGTGCAATGTTGGACAAGGTCCTATGCATCCGCTCGGGTTGTCGGCCAGTAGAAACCTGTACGGAAGGCCTTTCTTACGAGGGCCCGAGCTACGGCATGGTGGCCGCTGAGTCCGGCATGAATTTCTACCAAAAGCTGTCGTCCTTCCTCTTCGGAGATGCACCTTTGGAGCACTCCAGTCGCGCTTTTCTTATAAAGCTCTCGCTTGTGGACCTTGTAGGCTTTAGAGCGCCGCACAATGCAACGTGCCTCATTTTGGTCCTCAGGGAGTTCTTTCCTATTTAGGTAGGCTAAGAAGGGTTCTGTCCATGGGAAGATTATAGCCATAATCACGTGGGCTGACGGTGTTATTTCGGTGGCGGAGCCTCCGATTATGTCAGAGTATTCGGAGTCTCGGGTTGTCTTTGGATTCAGACTGATAAAGCCGGTCTCCCCTTCCCATACCACGGATGGCTTGAACAGCCTTTCCGCGAAGATGTTAGGTGGGACGGGGTCGCGCTTAGAGCAAATGCGGGCGAGGATATCTGCCGCTTGATTGTTTTGTCTTACCACATGATGGAATTCGAGCCCCTCGAACCGAGCTGACATTTTAAGAATGGCATTGCGGTAGGCCGCCATTTTTGGGTCCTTGGCGTCAAAGTCTCCATTTATTTGAGATATTGCGAGGTTCGAATCCCCACGCACTTCTAGGCGTTGGATGCCCATGGAAACCGCCATCCGAAGACCGTGCAACAGAGCCCGAAAGGCATCGTGTTAAAACAGAAAGGGCTGTATGGAGTGATGAATGCCGTTGCGGCCTGGTCAGACTCCGCCATCTTGATTTGATGGTATCCGTAGTATGCGTCGAGGAAACACAAAGAGTTGTGTCCTGCGGTAGCGTCGATTATTTGATCGATGCGAGTTAGAGGGAAGGGATCCTTTGGGCAAGCCTTGTTAAGGTCTTTGAAGTCGACGCATAGGCGCCAGGATTTGTCCTTCTTTGGTACCATCACCAGGTTTGCTAGCCACTCCGGATGTTTTATTTCTCTAATAAATCCGGCCTCGAGTAGCTTGGCTAGTTCTTCTCCCATTGCTTGTCGCTTGGGTTCTGAAAAGCGCCAAAGAGTCTGCTTGACCGGCTTGTATCCCTTTAGTATGTTTAGGCTATGCTCAGCTAGCCTGCGTGGGATGCCTGGCATATCTGAAGGATGCCAGGCAAAGATGTCCCAATTCTCACGCAAGAACTCTCATAGTGCGGCATCTATTGTGGGGTTCAGCTGTGTCCCAATTGATGTTGTTTTTTAGGGTCCGTTGGGTGGACCTGGAATTTGACTATTTCATCCGCTGGTTTGAAGGAGGTGGATTTGGGTCGTTTGTCGAGTATCACGTCGTCCCTGTCCACTGTGGAGCATAGTGCGGTTAGTTCTTCGGCTGCGAGGGCTTCGGATAATGCCTCAAGGGCCAGTGTGGCGGTTTTGTTTTCAGCGTGGAGTGCTATGTCCGGATCACTGGCTAGAGTGATGATTCCATTGGGCCCGGGCATCTTGGCTTCATGTACCCATAGTGGGGTATAGCTTGAAAGCTCATGAATGCATCCCGCCCTAAAAGGGCGTGGTATCCACTGCTGAAAGGGGCCACTTGGAATATGATTTCTTCGGACCAATAATTCTCCGGCGTGCCGAATACCACGTCCAATGTGATTTTTCCTGCACATCGCGCCTCCCAACTAGGGATGATTCCCCTGAAGGTCGTGCTGCTCTGCTCAATGCGGCTTTTGTCTATTTCCATCTTGTTAAGAGTCTCCTCGTAAATGAGGTTTAATCCACTGCCACCATCCATGAGCACTTTAGTAAGCCGAAAACCGTCCACAATTGGACTAAGGACTAACGCGGTTGGTGCCCGGACTGTTTGGAATTGAGGCTCGTCACTGGCATTGAAAGTTATAGCCGTGTCGTTCCATGGGTTTATTACTGCAACGTGGCAGACTTCAGCAAGGCTGTGGAGCGCTCGCTTACGCCTGTTATTTGAGGCAAAAGTCTCAAAGACTGTCAGTATTGTATTGTTGTCCTCCGTGGGATGGAGCTCTGTGGCATTGTTAATGAGGAGATCCTCGCCGCTCTTGGCCACCTGCCTGAGTACCCAACATGCTCTAAGGCTGTGTGTTGGTATGGCATCTGGTGTGGTGTGGATTTTGCATGGCCCATTGAGCCATCCTTCCAGTACGGTTCCACGCCCTGTGAAGGGCTTTGGCTTCTTTGGAATTGGATTGGGTGGCTTACGAGAGCGCACCCTTTTAGTTTGGACGGGGGATTTAGTGAGAGCCAGAGGATCCCAGAATTTTGTTTGGGTTTTCCAGGCGCTTTCCATCGCACAATACTTCTGTACTATGATCGCCAAGTCGGCAAAGTGTGCTATATCACAGCAAAATATGGCATTGAGAATTCCCTTGTCCGTGCAATTATTGCAAAAGAATGAGATTGCGTCTTCCTCGTGACACTCCTTAACCTTGCTCATTATAAGGAGAAATCTGGCCCAGAAGTGATGTACTGTCTCTTGGGGCTCTAGTGTAATGTGGGAAAGATCACTTATATCCGGGTGGGTGGGTAGATTTAAATCCAAACCCTGACCCGATTTGAGACCCAGAGGTAAAGGAGTTCCCGGGCTTGACAGTCCGGACTCCGGGATGTTGCCTAATTTTTCTGGCCCGCTGCTTGATTCTAAGTTCAGATCCTCGGCCATATCCTCCCGTAGATGGGTATCCGACTCAGAGAGCTCAGGAATCTGGACATAGTTCATCGTCAGAATAGAGGAAGAATCGTTGCGTTGTTCCTCCACCACCGCTATCTGATGGGTGACTGGCGGAGAGTTAATCTCCCTTTGGTCGAGTTTAAGCCCGATCCGATCATAGTTCGTAGCGACTCCCAGGGCGGCAATGCGATCCAAGAGCTCGTTCAGGGAGGAGAGCTCTATTGGATCCATCTGCTCGGTGCATTCCGAGCTGGTGTGGAGGTTGTTCTTGATGACCTGAAAAGTCATCATCGACGTGGAGGCCGAACAGGCGGTCATGACGAACCCGCCCAGCCGGAGAGTCTGGCCTACAGCCAGCGTACCTCCAGAGGTGATGTTGTCCTTGACAATGAGGTGAGCCATCAAGCCTTATAGCGACGGCACAGTGTGACTCTCAATGAAAAGCACCAATGACAGTGTCAAAACCGGCGGATCTCGGGTAGGGGGTCCCGAACTGTGCGTCTAAGGCTAATGGTAACAGGAGGCAGGGGACACGATGTTTTACCCAGGTTCGGGCCCTCTCGATGGAGGTAATACCCTACTTCCTGCTTGATTGATCTTGATGATATGAGTATTATAAGAGTTGATCTACCACGAGATCGAAGAGGCTAAACCCTAGAAGCTAGCCTATGATTATGATTGTTGTTGTCCTACGGACTAAACCCTCCGGTTTATATAGACATCGGAGGGGGCTAGGGTTACACCGAGTCGGTTACAGAGAAGGAGATCTACATATCCAAATTGCCAAGCTTGCCTTCCACGCAAAGGAGAGTCCCATCCGGACACGGGACGAAGTCTTCAATCTTGTATCTTCATAGTCCAACAAACCGGCCAAAGCATATAGTCCGGCTGTCCGGATACCCCCTAATCCAGGACTCCCTCAATGGCACCAACATGTTGAGGTATATTTTTTCGCCGAATTGGAACAAGCTTTGGTATAAGTTTCTTGCAAACCGGAGCTTCTCTCAAGAAGGCTTGTGGTTTCGAGAGCGAACGTTTCACCTCCATGTGCGAAACGACATACGTACACTACCTTCTCCCACCTTAATTTTTTTACACGGGCAGATTAGACCAAATAGAAGTATCATGCTAAATTCTGAAATTATTCCGGGTTCGTTTGGACTTTTTTATACATTAATTGAATTTCCGGGCATTTAATGTGCATAATTCAAATTTGTACTACAAGCACATGCTCCAGTGCACCAAAGTTGGTTGAAAAATCACATGTGTGTTCTAGGGTGAATTTCTAGGTCCCATGCAAGAAATGGGAATGAAATTCAAACATCTGGGCGTCGTGGCTCGGCCGGAAAGATTGAAAAACTTGGTTTTTTAATTCATTTAAATCCAAAACACACCTGAAAATTATGAAACTTGGCATGGTGTCATGACATGGCACCAACATGCTGCGGTAAATTTTTTGGCCGAATTGGGACAAGCTTTGATATAAGCTTCTTGCAAACCGGAGCATCTCTCAAGAAGGCTCGTGGTTCCGAGAGGGAACTTGTCACCTCCGTGTGCGAAACAACATACGTACACTGCCTTCTCCCACCTTAATTTGTTTACACAGGCAGGTTAGACCAAATAGAAGTATCGTGCTAAATTTTGGAATTATTCCTGGTTTGTTTGGCCTTTTTATACATTAATTGAATTTCTAGGCATTTAATGTGCATAATTCAAATTTGAACTACAAGCACATGCTCCAGTGCACCAAAGTTGGTTCAAAAATCACATGTGTGTCCTAGGGTGAATTTCTAGGTCCCATGCAAGAAATGGGAATGAAATTCAAACATCTGGGCGTCGTGGCTTGGACGGAAAGATTGAGAAACTTGGTTTGTTAATTCATGTAAATCCAAAACACGCCTGAAAATCATGAAACTTGGCATGGTGTCATGGCATGGCACCAACATGCTGCGGTAAATTTTTTGGCCGAATTGGGACAAGCTTTGGTATAAGCTTCTTGCAAACCGGAGCTTCTCTCAAGAAGGCTCGTGGTTCCGAGAGGGAACTTGTCACCTCCGTGTGTGAAACGACATACGTACACTGCCTTCTCCCGCCTCAACTTGTTTACACAGGCAGATTAGACGAAATAGAAGTATTGTGCTAAATTTTGGAACTATTCCGGGTTCATTTGGCCTTTTTGGTACATTAATTGAATTTCTGGGCATTTAATGTGCATAATTCAAATTTGAACTACAAGCACATGCTCCAGTGCACCAAAGTTGGTTGAAAAATCACATGTGTGTCCTTAGGTGAATTTCTAGGTCCCATGCAAGAAATGAGAATGAAATTCAAACATCTGGACGTCGTGGCTCGGCCGGAAAGATTGAGAAACTTCATTATTTAATTCCTGTAAATCCAAAACACGCTTGAAAATCATGAAACTTGGCATGGTGTCATGACAAGGCACCAACATGCTTCGGTAACTTTTCTGTCCGATTTGCGAAGGCGCCCACATTAAAAATAAACAAAAGTCATTTTGGAACAAGTGTTGTCACGTTACAAATCGGAAACACAACTATTATTGAAACCGTGGGCGTTCTACTTACCAATTACTTGCCGCCACGCGTCCCTTTTTTATTGGCTAGGAGGTTCCATGCGGGGTAGCTATTTGAGTACGGGAGGCGTGCGATCAGACCCCTATGTGTGCTCATCGGGAGGAGAGCCCTTTGACCTCTATCCACCACGCACCTCCCTCCCAACGTCTCCATTAATGGCACCCGAGCCCCTGTTTCACGGCGTGGCTATATCTCACAGGACTGAGATTTAAGAGAGAAAAATAAAAATCTGAAAAGAAAGTTTTGCGCGGATCTTGAAGTAAGATCGGACGGACCTATATAGCATCGACTTTGACTTATAGCAAGCATGATGAATATAGGATGATGACAGTGGATAATAATTGTCTTACATATTTAGGAACATAATTAAAAAAATCCACACGGCAACGCCCGAAATACACAAGGGCAAAAGAAGAAGGAAGAGAACGATCTGGCTGTGGGAACTAGTCTCCGCGGCGAGGAGCGATGAGCTTGTTCCTCTCCTCAATATGCTGCTTGAGAGCATCCACGGATCCCTCCACTAGCCTATTGTGCTTCATGCACAGCATAGCATTCCCGTCCATAAGTTTCTCGACGATGACGTTGGTCCTCTTCAACAAGGCACTGGTCTCCTCCTGCTGCTCCGCACTTCCGACGATCTTCGCCCTCAGCAGGTCGTGCTCGGCCTGGAGCTTCTCAGTGCTCTCCCTTAGTTGATGGATGATGCTGGTAGCCTGTTCAAACGAGGCTTTCATGTCATCCTGCAACCTCGCCCAGCCAGAGATCTGATCGATCTGGCTATGGACGATCACATGCATGCGCCTGTAAGAGTCCTCGCCTACCCACGAGACATTTTCCCAAGCCGCCGCAGCGTGGGAGGACATCTCTACTGCTTCTGTGGCACGGCCAGACATCTTTGCTGCTTCCGCAGCGCGGCCGCACCAGTCTGCTACATCGACGGTGTGGCGGGAGCTCCGTGCTGCTTCGGCGGCGCGGTGGGACCTCTGTGCTGCTAGGGCCGCGCGGCGAGACATGTCGGCTACTTTCGCGGCGAGGCGGGACATCTCTCGTGCTTCCGCTTCCATGCTCGCCTCTCCCTGGTGGCAATCTCTCGACCCAGAACTCACGCTGGCTATGGCAGACGGAAGGGAACGATGATGAATGACTTGTTTGTTTTTTGTGGATGAGGGTTGAGGAGGAATGTGCAGTCATATTGGAGTAGTAGTATTTATAATTGAGTACTAATACGCTCCAAAGTGGGAAACCATCTAGGTTTTGATCGGTGTGAACATGTTTGCAATTTGGAAGGTAACGGGACGCAGGCTCAAAATTTATTAATGGTTCTATAATTTCTAAGTGCGGCACTATTCCCAGACGGCGTAACGTGGGCACGCTTTCTCAGCCTCGTACGTGGCGTTTGGTGCACCGCAATAGGCAATGTCAGCACACGTCTTGTTCCAAGAACTGTGCGCGCTCGTTATTACCATCGCACACGCTTCTTTTAATTAGAATGGGTGTCCGTCTAGAGCACACACGTTGATCTGTCTAACTGTTTCTGTTTGTTGTGGCTAATCACAAAGAGTTCATCTATGTGAAGTGTATGCCATCAATCGCATGCACCTTTGATCTGGCTGACCGTTTCTGTTCTGTTTCCTAATCGCAAACAGTTAATCCTTCTGAATCATATGCCCTCAATCGCACACACCTTTATCTAGCTTTCCGTTTCAGTTGTTCCGCCTCATCACAAACAGTTAATCTGATTGAACTATATGATGTATATCGCACATGCCTTCATCTGGCTGCCCGTTTTCGTTCTTCTTCCTCATCGCAAACAATTCATTGAACTGAACCGTATGTCGTGCATCGCACATGCAACTAAAATCTGAAACGTGTTTGATGCATCCGTCATTGCAAATGTTTTGCACCTTTTTTGACGGGTTTTTTACACCACCGTTTGCGATTATTGCATTGCACACAGTTTCGTCGAAGGGTCTCTGATCATAGTGTCGCGTTAGCAGCATCCTGCAGTAGTGTCAAGAGTGGCCACAGTCTTTGAAGATGTGCCTAGCAAAGCTCTGGAGCATGTAGGAAGAGAACAGAGGTAGGCTTAGAGGAAGTGTTGTCAACGCTGTAGAATATTTGAAGATGCGGGATAAAAATAGGAAGGTGGAGAATGAGATCAGATTTTTTACACCAGACTTTGCTAAGATGGTGTTGGCGAAGGAGGAGGCACTTTCCCAATTGGCCAGTGCAAAACAGGTTCTTACTGAACCGAAAGCAGAGGTGGATAAGACGAGCCTGTATGATCTCGATTAGGGAAATGGATATATTGTTCTAATATTGTTCCAATATTGTTCTTATGGAGTTGAACTAGCTATATGATGTATTCTGTTGTTTTCAGGTAGCTATCATACTGTGATGTTAAAATATATTTATGTGCCTGATATGAAATTGGCAAACAGTTGTTTAATATGAAATGTGAATTTGCGTAATACTGGAATTATTAATTATAAACTAATAAACCTGCTAAATGGGTCATGAAACTTTGCAAACGGTTCTAGCAGTAAAAGCGCTTGTGATGGATAGCCCAATGTCACACAGTTTTCTTCATGAAATCATGTGTGGTGTAGTTAAATAAAAGCAAACGGTTAACCAAGGCAGAGCGTGTGTGATAGTTACACCTATCACACACGAGCCTATACATAAAACTGTGTGGGATGTACATACGAACAGAAACGTTTTCCCTGGATTGATTGTATGGGATGTACATACGAACAGAAATGTTTTCCCTGGATTGACTGTGTGGGATGTACATAAGGATGGAAACATATTCCTTGGATTGACAGTGTGAAATGTACATAACAAACAGAAACGTTTGTTTGTGAATGACTGTGTGGGATGTACTTAAGACCGGAACCGGTTGGGCCTGTATAATCGTATTTGATCGCTCGTCTGTTGCACATGACCTCATTTTGCCGAGTGTGTGTGCCGGGAGGGCCTATCCTCGACGGTTTTTGGGTCATGTGGGGAGGACCCCCCTATCACAGTCACTCACTAGGCGATGGTTTAGAATGCCGTCGCGGAAAGGGGTTAAAAACCGTTTGTATAGCACCTCGTTGTGCCAGTGATGCTTCGACCCAGAGGAACAGCTCGCCTCCACCGTCGCTGACTTTGGGCGGGCTCTGGCCAAGATGAAGTGCCCCAGCAACTACCTCTTAGGACTTACCAAGTATGAACTCACTAGTTCAATCTTACTAGTACCAGCTACAATTAATGGCTATGTTTTGTACGCTTGATGTATTAAGCATGTTGTAGTAAACATGCCTAACACGTTTTAGCTATTTTCCCTACCTTTTTATAGATAACTGGGCCATTTTCTGCTCTGGCAGCACCTGCCTTGCGATGTTTTAATGGCTATTAAGCCTATTAATAGTTGTATCCATTTTTAAATAGTTGTATTCCAATGGCTACAAACTTACAAAACATGACTTAGGATGCTATTAAGCCTGTTGCAATTAATAGTTGTATCCATTTTTTAATCTGTCCCTTTGCTACCGTGCTACTCTACGCAATGAAGATATACTAGAAATGCTACCCATTTTTTATTTTTAGTGGATGCTAACCCTATTGTACTTAATATGCCTTTCCATGTACTTACGCAGGGCCATAACGGGCGATGTTGTTGTTTGCGGCCGAGGTTAACTGCATCCCATGTCTTACAGTATTTTACATCATTTGTGCAATTGTTTGGCTTCTAACATTTACTTGCTTCTTGTAGGTACACATGTCGGCGGCACTGATCCACTCTTCGACCCAGAGGAACACCTCGGCTCCGCTGCGGCCAACTTGGGGTGGGCTCTTGTCTATATGAAGTGGCCTAGCAACTACCCCTCAGGACTTACCAAGTATGAACTCACCAGTTGAATCTTACCAATACCAGTTGCAATGGCCTTGTTTTGTACAGTTCATTTATTAAGCATGTTGTAGTAAATATGCCTAGCCCGTCTTATCTATTTTCCCTATCTTTTTATAGACAACAGGGCCATTCTCTGCTGTAGTAGCACCTGACTTGTGATGTTTAACTCTGACAATTTCATTTCTATCAGTACCAGTTTCAATGGCTATACTAGGTTGTCTGTTGCAGTAAACAATTCTATCCATTTTTTAATCCGTCCCTTCCGCAATGAAGATATCACTACAGATGTTGTCGTTTTATTGCCATTTGCTATTTTTGGGACATGTTAATTAATCATGTTGTAATTAACATTGCCTTACCATGTACTTACACAGGGCTACAATTGGCGATGATGTTGTTTGCCGTCGAGATTAGCTGCATCCCATGTCTTATACACCATCTGTTTCTAAATATAAGTATTTTTAGGGATTCTAGTATAGACTACATAACGAGCAAAATGGGTGAATCTAGATTCTAATGTAAACTATGTCTATAATTCTATATACATCTGTATGTAGTTCATATTGAAATCTCTAAAAATACTTGTACTTAGGAACATAGGTAGTTGTATTTTACATCATTTGTGCAATCACGGATTAGCTCCTAACATTTACTGGTTGCTTGTAGGTACATATATGAGCGATACTGATCCATGCTTTGATCCCTTTTGTGTATGGGGCAATAAGATATTCATGAACAAGTGTCAAGTGAGGAAACTAAGAAAGATTGTTAGGCGAAAGAAACGGGTGATGGGAATTAAGCTCTTTAATTACACTTTGTACAAGACAACAGTGAACTTTAGGATGGTAAGTACTAAGTAATGTGTTGCCTTTTTCCCCTGCCCACAACAAGTTACTCTATTAGACCTAAGTATTTGAATCTTTTTCTCTTTTTAGTGGTTTCCGAAGCTATTTACTGATGATTACCTTGAAAACTACATGACCGGAGTGGAGGCAACTAAGGTTAAAGTATATAATTCATGCTACCATGATAATGCTCTAGAAGTCTTCCTGAAGGTAGTGAAGGATGGGCGGGCGGGCGATCGTCACAAGGGGTTGGACAAAAGTTGTTCATGCCTATGGCATGCAGGAGGGCACATTATGGGCATTCCGCTTCTCCAACACCATTGGTATCCAAAATGATTTACACTTGTCTCTTCACCTTTACCGCCTCTAAATATTGTGGTTCATCATAGTTAGTTGTTGTCTAATCCTGTAATTACTGAACATATTGTACTGAGCATTTTATTTATGGATTCGCTGTTGAACCATTGTGCTGAGAATTTGAATTCCATGTTTCACATTTCAAAATTTCCAATTCGAATAATAAACTACAGGTAAAATAAAATTATACAGGAGCGAATAAAATAATGTGCACACGGTTAGAAAGAAAACTGCATGTGCGATGAAAAATAGAGAACAGACAGTTCTTCGATGTGAAACGTTTGCGATGCCCGACGGATGCACACATGGTTTTGTCTCATTAGGCGTGTGCGATTCATGGTAATACGGCAAACGTTTCAAACTTGTGTGTGTGATAGAAATACCTATCGCACATAGTTATGAAAATGGACACGTTGGTGTTAGTAGAGGCACCACACACATTTTAGATTCTTGAACTGTGTGTGATAACTTACCTATCGCAAATATCGGTAGATTAAATGTTGATGTCCACCTTTTCGCACGACTATGGCGCCGTAATCGTTTGGGATATCTCTCGGATCAGAAACGTAACGTCGAGATGTAACGTGTGGGACAGGGGCGACTTCTCGTATGTTTATTCTATGGCGATCGTCAGTAGCCACTCGCCTATCCCCGACGATTTCTGGATCGTGTGGGAAGGACCCCCCCCCCTATCGCAGTAACTCACTTGGTGACGGTTCAGAATGCCGTCGTGGAAAGGGGTTAAAAACCGTTTGTATAGCATGTCACGGTACTAGTGAAGAAGAAGAAGGAGAAGAAGAAATGGCGGCTATTTAGGTTAGGGGGTGCCTTGGCATCGACGAAAGCCTAAATGACATCTATATAGGTTAGAGGTGCCTCGACATTGATGAAACCCTCAATGACATATATTTCGGGTAGGGGTGCCTACGCATGGATAGAACCTTAAATAACGTCAATTATGGTTAGGACGTACCTCGGTGTCGATGGAACCCTAAATTACAACTATTTAGGTTAGGGGGTGCCTCGGCGTCGATGGAATAACAAATGACAATTGTTTAGGTTAGCGGGTGCCTCGGTGTCGACGAAACCCTAAATGATAACTCTTTAGGTTAGGGGATGTTGTGGGGAACGAGCAGTGTGAATCTTTTTTTACAACTTGGCAGTGGTATCTTGTTGTAAATATTTAGTTAGGTTGATGAAAAAACAATAATGTTATGTTACTCATCTTTGGATTTAAATGTGCAGTTGTTTCGCCGCTGCGAGGGTCTGGTGTTTGACGAGCTCCACCCCTACGTTCGTGGGTGAGCACAAATGACATCTCCTCCTCCCCCCTTCATTATTTGCTCTGTTCCAGTCTTCCTGCCGGTGAAACTTGCTAGCTATAGGTGTCTTCAATCATCAGTATGCATGACCAGTATGCATCTCCCGTTCGAAAGGGTTACATGCATAAATATGCATGCATTTGCACATTTATAACCGTGATTCTTTTGAATTGTCCAACGTTATCCATGGACAGCTCGAGTATTTGTAGATTGGGTTCGTTTTCCCATATGCTCTACTCCGGATCTGATACATAATTTTTGTCAGTGCCTCCCTGTTGTTCTCCGGGTACACATCCTCTTTGTTTATTGCCGAGACGTGTATCAGGTGAACAGTGGGGATGTGCTGCCAAAATTTTGCATCAGATCCGGAGCAAAGCATGGGAAAACAAACCCAGTCTACCATACTCGGGTGGGACTAGGACCTATATTTACCTATTAGCGTGTAGGTTGCATGGACATAATAAAACTGACAAACTTGATTAACTGATGAATACATATGCTGAATTATATATATACATACATATATATATATATATATATATATATATATATATATATATATATATATTGTGTCCAGTAGCTAGGCAAGATGGGTGATCGTGTGTGGATGTACACCGGTCACACTAGTCAGAAAGAAATGACCAATGAATGGTTAACAAAGACCAAGGGTTTTGTGAGAGCCGCATTTGTAAATGGCCAGAGAAAAACCTGGTGCCCTTGTGCCCGGTGCGACAACTTTCAGAAGAGGACATAGGGTGAAATGGGTAAACACCTGCAGAAGTGGGGTTTTACGCCCGATTATATGATGTGGACATTTCATGGTGAGTCTGCCCAACGTGCCAGAGCTGAGGTGGTTCGTCATCGCACTGACGAGCATGGTACTAGGATCGAAGACATGGTGGAAGACTTTGATGATGCTCGGGATTCGGATGATGTGATGGAGGAATATGCAAAGACCTTCAATGAAATGTTGGAGTCTTCAAAACGTCCTCTCCACGAGCACACTGAGCTTTGTCAGCTGGATGCCATCGCAAAAGTAATGGCTCTGAAGGCTCAATTCAACTTGGGCAGAGAATGCTACGATGCGATGATGACAGTATTTGGACGATTTCTACCCAAAGGCCATGTAATGCCTGCAAACCTGTACCAGTCGGACAAAATCCTCCGTGCACTTAAGATGCCCTATGAGAAGATAGATGCCTGTGAGAAAGGATGTGCCTTATTTAGGCTTGAGTATGCGGACTTGAACTATTGTCCCATTTGCAAGTCTTCCAGGTATGTTGTGGTAGACAAAGGTATGGGTGAGAAGAGGCAGACCAAAACCCCGTTAATGTTCTTTGGTATATGCCAATCGTACCAAGACTTCAACGTATTTTTATGGTCGAAGAGACGGCTAGACAGATGACATGGCACAAAATGGGCAAAAGAACCAAACTAGATGCAGATGGGAATTAGATGATGGTACACACATCAGATGGTTCTATGTGGAAGAACTTAGATGCATTACATGAGCAAAAAGCGGCAGATCCAAGGCATCCTCGAGTCACCATCAACACGCATGGGTTCAATGTGTTTGGTCTGACGGCAACCCAATACAGTTGTTGGCCTGTATTTGTCATTCCACTCAATCTCCCCCTGCCGGACAGATTATGCAAAGAAAGAATATTTTCCTAACATTGATAGTTCCAGGGCCCAACTATTCGGGGAAGAATATGAATGTGTACATGCAACCGCTTAAAGATGAATTGCAAGAAGCTTGGGATAATGGGTTCAAGACATACGATGCCGCTAGCAACCAAAACTTCATAAGGCATATCTGGTACATGTACTCGATGCATGACTTGTAGACGTATGAGCTATTCGTTGGCTAGTGTGTGCATGGAAGGTTCCCGTGCCCCACATGCGAGGCAACTCTTCAGTTTCATTGGTTGCAGGCGGGTCGCAAGTTTTCTTGCTTCGACATGCATAGATATTTCCTGGATCCTCGCCATAAGTTCAGAAAAACATAAGAAGAACTTCATCAAAGGTAGAGTTGTCAAAAACTCTGCACGACCTGCATTGACAGGCCAACTGGCCTTGGATCAGTTAAACGCTCTCGAGCCTGATCTAGAGCGTCCAGGGTATTTCAAGGGGTATAATTTGGAACACGCCTGGACTCACAAGACATGCTTGTAGAATCTGCCTTACTTCAAAGACCTCCTTTGCCCACACAACATCGACGTGATGCACACTGAAAAGAAATGACGAGGCCCTTTCTGGTACATTGTTCGGCATAGAGGGGAAGTCAAAGGATAATCCTAAGGCTAGAATCGATCAGGAGGCTCTATGTGATAGACTGTTACAAAACATGCGACGACCGAAAGGAAAGCAGAACCGGACGAAGCCAAAGGCATGGTTCAATCTTGAAAGGCCAGCTATGAGGGAAATTATCTTGTGGGTGAAAATGCACTTGATGATTCCCGATGGTTATGCAGCGAATCTAAAGAGGGGAGCGAATCTTGAAAAATTGAAAATATTTGGTCTCAAGAGTCATGATTGACACATATGGCTTGAGCGGGTAATGCCGGTGATGTTGCGTGGCTAGTACTGGCAGAGCTGAGCTATTTCTTCCGTGTTCTTTGTGCGAAAGAACTATCGCCTGGCGTGCTAGATGAAATGGAAGAGTTGGCGCCGGAGTTGATCTGCAAGTTAGAGAAGATCTTTCCACCGGGCTTCTTTAATCCAATGCGGCACTTAGCTTATTTAGTTCATTTATAACATAATTAGCTTACTTAGGTCAAAAATTTCATAATAACCTTGTTTAGCTCATAAATGTCATATACTTAGCTTATTTTTCTCCAAAATGACATAATAAGCTTACTTAGCTCCAAAATGACCTATTTTACCTAAGTTAGCTCTAAAATGACCTATACTTAGTTTTGTTTCCTCCAAAATGACATAATATGCTTAGTTAACTCAAAAATGGCATAATTACCTAGGTTAGCTCAATAATGACCTATACTTAGCTTACTTATGTAAAAAATGGCATAATTAGCTTTCTTAGGTCAAAAATGCATAATAACCTAGGTAAGCTCATAAATGTCATATACTTCTTCTTCTTCTTCTTCTTCTAACTTTCTTATTTCCCATTTTGCAGATTTGATTCACTTCACGGAAGCTTGCATTGATGGAGTGCTTGTGCTTACTTTCTGTTCTGATTTTGTATCGATGAACAATGTGACACTTGCTACCTATGAATGAAACTATTGTAATATGGATGAACCTATGTGTGTATGGATGAAACGTATGTGTTGGATATCATATATTTGCTGTGAAAATGCTTGGATATAACAAAAAAACAGAATAAAAAGGCGCAATACAAGCACTTTACCGTCTGCCACTGACGGCAAAGGGCTCTTTGCCATCTGCCACTGACGACAAAGGTGACACGTGGTAGTAACCTGTGCAACCTGAGAGCACTAGGTCTGACCCATTTGGTCACTTTGCCGTCGGTGGCAGACGACAAAGGCTGGTGTGACTTTGCCGTTGGTGGTGGGCGGAAAAGTCTGCCAGTAGCCACCTAAGGCCAACTGACGTCACCTGGCAGACGACAAAGGAGCTTGTCTCTTTGTCGTCTACAGGAAGACGACAAAGTCTACTGTTAGCCACCTAACGGGGCTAACTTCATTGCTATGTCGTCCAATTACTTTGCCGTCCGTTTTGCGTGTATGGCGGACGGCAAAGGTCTTTGCCATCCACTTTATTTATGCAGGAGACAAAGTAGCCCTTTACCATGGTTTCCTGTGCTGGAAGTGGGGCCGTCTGCCGGCAGACGGCTAAGACATTTGCCATCCGTGAATCTGTCCTTTGCCATCTGCCATGGCAGACGGCAAAGCACATGATTCCTGTAGTGACAGATCCACACCGACCCCTTTTAATAGTGCG
This sequence comes from Triticum timopheevii, assembly GCA_963921465.1. Lineage (NCBI taxonomy): Eukaryota > Viridiplantae > Streptophyta > Magnoliopsida > Poales > Poaceae > Triticum > Triticum timopheevii. The sequence continues at coordinate 109,494,403 of OY997264.1, forward strand.
GTCTTTCCTACGACTCGAATCGAACCAAAAAGAAAACCTTCGAATCGTCGGTAGACCACGTCTTTAATCTTTTTGAATTGCGGGGTCGCACACCTCCATCAAGAAATACTTAGAACCAATATCGTGAGATAAACTTTAGCACCCAATTTTAGTTCCACTAACCATATTGTCATCACACCAAAATATAATTAAAGTTATACTTGCACTTCCACTTAGAATTAACGAATACAAGGCAATTGACAACCCTCTTGCGCGCGTTGGGTGCAAGTATTTGCTCTTGTGTGTATAGTATTATTGACGGTGGTTTATGTGAATCTCGTATTGGTTCGATAACCTTAGTTCTCTGCTAAGGGGAATACTATCCTCTACTATATTACTTTACTCTTCCTCTTTAGGAAACATCTCAATGCATCTCACAAGTAGCAACCACCTGTACGCAAGTACACACTACTCCCTCCGTTCCAAAATAAGTGTCATGGTTTTAGTTTGAATTTGAATTAAAACCATGACACCTATCCTGGAGAGCAATTTTGGCATGGGAGGTTGACGAAAAAGGGTTTCCCCCTGCTTTATATTATAAAGCAAACATCCGATACATCCAACTTGCTGGGGCCGCAGCACAGATAAGCCCAAAAGAAAAACAAGAAGAAGAAAGATAAATAAATGCTGACAACGGCAGATCAATGAAGAAGGGAAGTCCGGCAACTGCTGCACCCTCCAAAGAAGTACCACCACGCTCCCAGCATCCCGAAGCGCCGCGCCCCAAGCAACACCCTCAAGAGGGAGTGTGACGATGCCACCACTGTTGCCCGAACAAGTTCTAGGGTTTCCCCCGGTACGCGAGGGACAGTGGGGAAGGGGTGTACCCGATGCCCCTCAGGAAGGTCCGATGGCGCTCGCAGGCGTCATCGCATCGGTGCCGGCCAGGCCGACAAGGATTTCTCCCGATCCACAACCACCACCACCACCTCAGGCATTTCGAAATGCACCACCTCCTCGGCCACCAACCAGCTTGTGCCACCACGATTACCGAACAACCCTCCCCGCTTCACTGGAGCTGTCAACACGAGGCTTGGAGAGGAAGAGGAGACACCAGCCACGAGAGTGACCACAACTCGATCGGAAGGAGGGGACAGCCTCCACCGCCACAGCGGAGCCGACCGGATGCGGCGACGAGGACTTGCCAGGCCTCGATGGCCCGGCCGGGCCCACATGGACCCGGACAGTCCTGTCACCACGCTGCAGCACGCCGGCCAACGAAGTCCTCACCGCGCGAGACCACCGCCACCACGCCATCACCAAGGAACGTCGCCGCCGAGCACCAAGCCACCGGCCCACGCCAACCCAGATGGGCCCAAAAGGGCCCAGATCTGGGCTGGGCGGGCGCCGCCAGCCACAGCGCCACCGCGCCGCCCAACGGCCAACGGCCGCACCGCCGCGTCGAGAGCCACCGGGCCGCGGCACCACCATCGACGGGCCGCACCGATGCCGGCCGTGGAGCACCGCCACAGGCCACCACCGTCCGAGCCGGAGGGAGCCGCGCGCGGGGAAGGGCAGGCCTGCCGCCGCCAGCACCACACGGCCGAAGCCCGGCGACGCTCACTGGCGGCGGCGGGAGGAGGCAGGGGCAGGGGAGGGGCGCTGGGGAGGAGCGGCGAAGGGGCCCCCGGTCGCCCCGCTCGGGGAGGCGACGCGGGGGTACGGGGAAGGGAAGGAAGCGGTAGGGGAGGGGGAGAGGAGCAGGCTCCGGCTAGCGGCGGCGACGGGCTCCGGCCGCGGCGGCGGCCCCGCGCGGGGGAGCCGCCGGCGGCGGCGAGGGAACCCTAGGAGCGGGGCGTTCGTGAGAGAGGAAGGGCCCTCTTTTGTGGTCAAATCTGTCGCGCCAACTCCGGCATGGGAGGTTAGAAGGTAAGAGTTACTCAGACCCTCTTAATAAAATCAACGACTCAGATATATCACATACTTTTACCTCTCATGTGAAAAAGAAGAGGTGAGAGGGGCCATGTTAAAACTAGTCATGAATTAAAGATAATTGGAAAAAAATAGGCGAGTGGTTGAACTCGTGCGTAGGTGCTACGCAACAATAAAATGCCCAATGCAATGGTGCTAGGCGTGTGCTATAGGGGCTAGACAGTGGCTCGTTTGTTTACTACTCCTTGTGTTCCAAAATAGAGAATGCACTCCTTCTTTCTGCTATTTTTTGATCGATTTCCTATCTGTAAATCTGCACGGTATCGAGTATGCTCACAGGAAGCAAACACATGCATGCGAGGATGGAGTGTGACCTGCTAAGTGCTAACAATTATGAAAATGAACATCCTAAGCTATGTTCCCAACAATAATCCCTTCGTCCTTGGGGAAAAGTCATTTCATCTCATTTTGGAAGTAACTCCATCATTAGCGGAAAGCCATTTCATCTCACTTTGGAAGATGTAGATCATCTAATGAGTTTCCTCTCGACGGGCAGGAATTTGCTTCATATGAGTCATACAAAGTTCCGAAAGACCTTTCGGAAACAACATAACCTTGAAAAGCCTCGTTGAAAAGATAAAAACAACAATGGTTTATCCACGCATTTTTCTACCAATTGCACTTGTCCCGCCGCATTTTCACACTAAAGGGGCAAATGAAACAGACCCATTAATACTGAAACAAGCTGTAGTTGGAGACAACTACAATAATTCAATTTTTGGTGCCCTATTCCGAGAAGCAAAATTTAAAATTTTGTATTACTTTGAGTCAACTTCTATCAAATGGTGTCTGCGGGTTTGGTTGTGTCAGATGTATGTATGTGGCTATGTGATGTACAAAACATTGTAACAGATGCGATGCCGGTGATTTAGTTGGTCCGTAGGTGTAATAGAAACAAACTTTTCATAAAAATAAAATAAATACAAAGATGTCATCTTTTCAGACACCAAGTTGAAATGAGGAATAACCTATAATCTGAAGAGCTTTAAAGTCAAGCACTTGGACAAGGTAAACGCAAGGCTCATAAGCTAGGGTGGTTTGGCGCGAGTTTGGTCGAGTTAGATGTATGTATGTGGTTATCGGATATACCAAACTTTGTAACTAATGCGGTTGCCAGTGATTTAGTTAGCCAGTACGTATAATGGAATCAAACTTTTTATTTAAAAAACAAAGATGTCACGTTGAATTTTTTTTAGAAAAGGAGGATGACCCCCGGCCTCTGCATCTGGGCGCTGCATACGGCCACTTTATTAATTATTTTCACGAGACCTTATAAAGTCATACAACAGTAAGATTAGCCGCCGTCTAAGCAATAAACTGTCGCTACACCTATCCAGTTGATGAAGGGGCGCAGATAGCCTGGGCCTAATACCAAACAAACATCGCAGCCAAGCCTAACACCTAAGACCTGAGACCCCAACCTAGCCACTTGCCGGGTCTGGGGCACACACTGGTCCGGCGTGCTCTCAGAGGCCGCCGCCGTCAACTGCCACCGCTCCATCTTCAGAACTGTACTGATGCATCAACCTTGCTCGGTCTAGCTAACGTCGACGCCACCACGACGCCCAAAGGCACCTCCTCCCTGCGCGCAAACAGCTGAGCACGTCGCGGTCGCCACTGATACACCTCAGCGCTATGCTGCCAGGTACCACCAGCCGACACATCTTGAAGTCATTGGAAGATCTGTCGTGCGTAGCACCTGCCGACCAGGCATGACAAAACGTAGCACCTGTCGGTTAGGCATGACTTGACATCTCCACTGAAGCTCCGTGCAAGACGAAGCCGCTCCACCTCCTGCCTCTGACTTCCAGCGCTGCTCCGCAAACGATGCTCCCAAGAGAGAAACGACACTGCAGTGCCGCCATCGTCCGATCTGGAACACCGGATCCTAGGGTTTTCCCCGGAGCAGTGCCCATCACCGGCAACCGTCAAGGACCCACACAGTGCCCACCACCACTCTGCCCTCGAGACGACACCTTCAGGAAGGTCACGGCGTCAAGGCCGTCGCCGCCGCCCACCGGAGTTAGGGTTTTCACCCGAGAGGTGGAGAGGGGGAAATGAAGGAGCAGACATAGACCGACGTCTCCAAGAAGAAAAACGGCGCCCTTGAGCGTCGACGTCGGCGCGGCCGACTGTGGTCGACCAAGGGATTTCCCACTCTTTGGATCTCCTCCACCAGCTTCACCCGCGGCCAGGGTCCCGGCAACCACGCCGGCACCGTTAGGAGCCCGCAAGAGAGAAGCCCACTGATCAGGGGCCGGATGACTGCGGCCAGATCTGGTGCTAGAACCCACCGCCCCCGCGCACCGGCAGCCGAACAAGCCGACCCCGACAACGCCGGCCATAGATTTGGCCACACCCAGATCCGACACACCAGCCGCGCCGACGACCACCTCCACTCGCCGGAGTGGAGAACCTACCCCGGCCGCGCAGCCAAGCGCCGACGACACCACGGGCCGCCACCACCCACAGCAGGACGAATCTGGGCAGGGGGCGCCCAGATCCGCCGCCACCGCGCGCCATGGATGACCACCACGCAGCCCCGGCAGCCATGGAGGCGCAGCCCCGCCAAAAAGCCCTGGAGCCGCCGCTCCAGCTTCCTATCTCCGCTGCCACGCTTGACGCCCAGGGTCGCCGTCGCGCGCAGCCGGAGTCCGCCCCCAGGATGAAGGGCGAGCCCGCCACCGCCGTCCGCCGGACAAGCTTTGCTCGCCGGCTTCCTCCGACGACGGCGGGGGAGGGTGGGTCGGGGTGGGTTGGGGGCGGCGACGGCTAGGGTTCGCCCGAGCCGCCCCCTTGGGGGCAGCGCGAGCGCGTGGGCATGAAAGGGTTAGATGTCACGTTGAAATGAGGAATGACATGTAATATGAAGAGCTTTGGAGTCATGCACTTTGAAAAAGCTAAACCCAAGGTAACATGTGACACAATCATTTTCATCCCCCAGGCCTAACATATGTAGAATATATGTAATCTCTTATGAGAGAGAGTCAAGGAAGTAGAAATGGCTTGAAAATTGTCTTATGATATGAAGAAATAATCTACACTACCAAGGACTCCAATGGGTGGCCAGCAGGGGCCCTCCCAACATCCAAATTTCCTTACTACTATGTGTATGAATAGTGACACTTTTTAACTGTTCTCTACAGCCACCCCCCCCCCCCCCCCCCCCCTCAATATCAGATTATAGGTATTCCTGCCTCCACCATTGCAGGACCCTAACCCCGGTGGGTAGTGTGCGCTCCTGTCTTATGATATTTGACAAGAAAGTTAGATACATCCATCCCTCGACAATTAATATGGATCCCATGGAATATGTAATTTGACAAGAAAATTATCCTATAATATGTGAGTTGTTCTAAACCTCACGATGAGCTGTCAAGGGGGTAGAAATGACTAGTACCCGTAGTGCTGAACCCGACTACAAAATTCGAAATTTCAAAGACCGGAGCGGTCGGGCGGGCGAAAGCAGACCGCCACTCACGTGTGGGTCCCACCAAACCAACAACGGATGCTAGTGGCCTGCTCTGCTCTTCTCCTCCAAAATCTTCGGCTTTCGGGCAGAGGCTTCCACTTTCCCCTCCCGCCGCCGCGCCTACGCTCATCTCGTTCGCCGTGCCTGCCTTTGCCCCTCCCCGCTTCCCGCCGGTAATAGAACCTTTGAGCCGCTGAGCGGCGGCGACGGCGTCACACCAACCCGCCGCCGGTCGAGCTGGTGCTGCATTTCAAGGGCTATTTGGCCATTTGGGGAACCTGTCTCTGTAGTCGTACCCAGGAGGCAGGAGAGCCGCCGCGTTTGAGCTCTCTCTGTGAGGGTTGGGGGGGTCCGATGGGGCCGGCTCGCGATGTGGTGGACATCAGCTCCGACGAGGAGGAGAGCTTCCGCAGGCTTTCCGCTGGGCCGCTCGGGTGGGTCTCCAAACTTTTCGACCGCGTCGTGGTCATCGGCGACTCGCCCGAGCCACCGCAGAAGAAGGGCGGGTCCGACGGCATCGGCGAGGCTGACGGAGGAGATGAAGACTGCGTGGTCCTCGACGGCGACCCCGACAGACCCGTCGCCGTTGCGCCTGACATGGGCGCTGCCTCGGATGAGCTGGAGATTGTCGCGGTGAAAGGCCAGGTATTTGTTTCTTGTTTCCCCCCGTTTTGAACCATCCATCGAAGAAGCAGTACCTTCGTATGTAGGCTATATATATGTGTGGTGTAGAGATGAGCAGGTTGCTCATTTAACTTTGATCCAAATAGTATCAAAGTTGTTAAAGATGCATCATTGGATTCATCCAAAAAGATGTCTGTATTTTTTGTCTAATGTAGTAAAAGATGTCTGCTTAAATAGATGCACTGTTCCATGTCAACCTGCTCTTACTGTATACAGTACGAGTTTCTGTGATTTTTGACTTCATTTCAAATTCGATAAAGATAATTTTGGAGCTTTTTCATAGAGATTATACTACTACAGTTTGCCTGCAGTAGCATTCCCTCGATCATTTATTTGATGGCATTGGCTATGTTTCTGCAGATAGCATGCAGGGACTTCCCTCACGCGCGACATTCATGTTCCGAATTTCCCTTCAGCACTACTTTGCACGTGAAACATTGCAGCAAGGTAACTAGCAAACATTTTTCATCTCCTCACGGCTCATGCTCTTGACAATATCTCAATAATACAGTGTTTACAGTAAGATGAAAATGGAGGTTTTTAATGCAATTTTGTTGCTGTTTTCCAAAATGCAGTGCTACTGTTTTGTTTGTGATGCTCCAGCTCCATGCAAGAATTGGGATAAAGGTCTCTTGAATGATCATCATTGTCATGCTACGGACAAGGAAACAAAGTGGAAAACTCTGAGGCAGCTGTCCAAGTTAAATAATCTGGCAGCATCTTATCCAGAAAGACACTTGAATGCTCGTCACCAGGAGTACACATCGACAGAGGAGTACACATCGGAGGACGATGGGGAGTACTTCGAGCCCGATGAGGAGGCCACGGTATATGTCGGGAACCTACCCTATTACACTGAGAGTGAGTACCTTGCCCAGCTCTTCAAGTATGCTGGAACCGTCAAGTCCTCAGAGGTGAGCCTTCTTAGCTCTTCACTGTCCTTGTCCGATATATGAAAAAGATGTCTGAAGATCCTGGTTCCTTAATAATGTGTACATAACTACAATTGGCCCTGCATCTACTGTATCAACACCAGGCACTCTAGACTTCCCATTTAATTGCAGCTCCATCAATTTACAGGGTATACACAACTAAAATTGGCCCTGCAATTTTTTATGGGGTTTCAGAGGATGACTTTCCTGTGTGATGAGGCTGTTAGTTAGAAGCTATTATTAGATTTATGTGTATCTTGTCACTTGGATTGGCCATTACTCGTTAGTTTGTTGTGGCGTGCAGTCGTATTTTCTTAATAAACTCCGAAACACTTAAATGCTTTTCTTATGAAAACAGCATAAACTGCTTCTTCATCTTCTCTAAGCAATCCGTGTTTTATGCGATCTGTTTCATCGGTATTGTTTTTGTCCATCAGCATTACTGGGAGGCAGTTAGACAATATCAGGATATTCATATACTTATTCTTTGTTCTAAAACACAGTTCTACTTTGCGGTTGTGCAGATCATTTACAACAAGGAAACAGGCCAGAGCCGTGGGTTCGGATTCATCACGATGAGTACCGTTGAGCAGGCTGAGAAGGCTGTGGAGATATTCCATGGCAGTGTGAGTATATTTGATATACATGATAACTTGATGGGGCCATTTTCCTATAATTTTCTGAACTTAGTTGAGCTAGATTTCTCATGGGATGAATGGAATGATAATGAGCAGCTCCCAGGATGCAGTGCTGCATTGGTTTGTCATTCTTAGTTTGGATATAGTGCATGGCAGGGCCCTTTTTGGTTCTTGATTTGGGGAGCACCCATATCTGAAGCCAGCCTAATGGGCCTCTTCGTTCTAATAACTTAGGTTTACTACTATACTTTCTGATTCATTCACATGGTATTTACATGAATGTCCCTTGATGCAATTCGTTTCTTGTAGTTGACACCTACTAATTGAGTTCACCATCATGTGTAACTCATATGCTAATGTAGAAAATCCCCTGACTTGCCTTGAATGTGGACATTTCAGGAGCTGGATGGCAGGCTTATGACTGTGAACAAGGCCGGTGCTTCTAGAACTGCCCGGGCAGAAGAAAGACGTTCGCCCCGCCGATCCGGGTCTTCCACGTCCGTCAAAATCTACGTGGGTCATCTGCCCTACGAAGTGGACGACTCTCGGCTAAAGCGGCTATTCAGCAGGTACGGTGATGTGGTCAATGCCGAAGTCATCTACGACTACGGAGGAGCAGGTTGGCGCTCCCGGGGCTTCGGTTTCGTCACTATGGCAACGCGGGAGGAAGCGGACGACGCGATTTGGGATCTCGACAAACAGGTCAGTGTACGGCTAGTCGGTGCATGATACTTACATTTTTATCCTGATCGAAGTGTATGATAAATTATTCTCAAGACAAGATTGTATGATGAATTGATGATACAATTTTGCATATCCGTTTTGTGTCATGCAGATATGGAGGGGACGTGAACTGCGCGTTGAAGTTGCCAAAGACGAGAGGCGGGGTTGGACAGCAGGACTTTGGTCCAGATTCAGACATGCACGACCCTTACTTCCTTTTTTTTGAAAAAAATTACGAGGTTGTACACTCGTGCCAATCGATTGATGCACTCAGCCGGCCATATGACATTTGTTTTTTCTTTTTATGATCCGTGAGAGAATGACGTCCTAAAACATAATCGTGTAATTTCTATCAAATTGGTGTCTGTTTTCATGCCTAAAACGCTTTATTTGGGGCTGAGTGGGTATTTTGCTATCTATCTATCCTCGTGTATACAGAACCTTAACATCCGAGGGCGTGAACTAGAGCCTAGAGAGACAGCCTGACAACGCTACTACAGACTCCACAATGTTATGCCTAAGCAAGCCACCTAGAGCTATTATAATACTCAAGTGCATTTCTCACAGTTTTCTTCTATAGTTTGTTAGGGTTCTTGTTACTTCACAAACACCCCGCAGATTTTTTTTTCGAAAAGGGGGTCTCCCCGGCCTCTGCATCACAGCGATGCATACGGCCATCTTATTAAACCAAACAAAAAGGTTCCAACAAGGTCTCAAAGTGTCGAACTGAAAATAAAGAGATAAAAGCTCACACAGAGTCAAACTGGGCTAGAAACACAAACTAGCCAAAAAAAAAGACGCCACAGCCAGCTGGCTAAAGGGAGATAGGTAAACTAATTTTCTATCCTATTACATGGCCGCCATCCAAACCGGTTGAAGATGTCCCGAGCTACCATCTCCCAACGCATAGATCCAGTAACCAAATGCTCCCTGGCCTCCATCTGAGTGAGTAGCGACCACGAACGGATCAATGCCGTGGCTCGGAAGATAACCTGTTAAAAAACAAATCATTTCTGCAAGTCCAGATAGTCCACAGCAAAGCGCATACTCCTACACGAATATGTCTCGCTAAGTCGGGCTCAATCCCATTAAGCCACGTCCCAAATAACGCGTTGACAGAATTCGGTGGAGTAATATTAAAAGCAATGTGGACCGTCCGCCAAAGAACTTTGGCTAGCGGGCAATCAAGAAATAGGTGCTTGATCGTCTCATCCCGATCACAGAAACTACACCTAGTAGGTCCTGTCCAATTACGCTTCGTCAGGTTGTCCTTAGTTAAAGTAACTTGTTTATGGACAAACCACATAAACACTTTTATTTTTAATGGAACTTTGACAGCCCAAACATGCTTGGAGGTAGGAATGAAGCTCGAATTGATAACATCAATATACATTGATTTAACTGTGAATACTCCAGACCTAGTAAGCTTCCAGCGTAATTCATCTGGTTGTTGAGAAAGCTGAACCTCCATTAGTCTCCTAACTAGATGGAGCCATTCCTCCCAACGATTGCCCGCTAGCGACCGTCTGAACTGAATATTAAGGGGGATCGATTGAAAAACCGTTGCAACGAACACCTCTCGTCATTGAACAATGCGATATAAAGACGGGTATTGAATGGCCAAGGGTTCCTCTCCGAGCCAAGTATCCTCCCAGAACCGTGTACTAGTCCCGTTGCCAATACTAAACTTTGTCCTATTAAATAAGGATTGTTTGACTTTCATCAGTCCTTTCCAGAAAGGCGAATCGGTCGGCCTGCCTGTCACCTGGGACAAAGTTTTAGTCTGAAGGTACTTGCTACGAAGGATTTGCGCCCACGTGGCATCTGTCTCACTGGACAGCTTCCACAACCACTTACTGAGAAGGCATCTGTTCTTAACTTCGAGATTCTCAATACCAAGACCCCCTTGGTCTTTCGGTCTACAGATGATATCCCATTTGGCTAGGCGGTATTTTCTTTTTAGTTCATCACCCTGCCAGAAGAAACGCGATCGATAGAAGTCCAGTCTTTTCCTGACTCCAACTAGGACTCCAAAGAACGATAGGAGAAACATAGGTATACTCGTGAGCACCGAATTTATGAGAATTAATCAGCCTCCGTATGACATGAGCTTGCCTTTCCAGCAACTCAGTTTCTTTTCAAATCAGTCTTCGATGCATTTCCATTCTCTGTTTGTTAGCTTACGGTGGTGGATTGGTATACCTAGGTAAGAGAAAGGTAAAGTCCCCAAATCGCACCCAAACAATTGCCTATAAGCCTCTTGTTCATCCTTGGCTCTACCAAAGCAGAACAACTCGCTCTTGTGAAAGTTAATCTTTAAGCCGGTCAATTGTTTGAAGAGGCATAACACCAGCTTCATATTTCTCGCCTTGGCCAAGTGATGCTCCATAAAGATGATTGTATCATCAGCGTACTAAAGGATGGATACACCTCCATCAACAAGATGAGGTACCAAGCCACCTACTTGACCATTCTCCTTAGCCCTTCCTATCATGATTGCTAACACATCAACCACAATGTTAAACAGGATAGGGGACATCGGATCTCCTTGCCTTAGGCCTTTATATGTCTGGATAAATCAGACAAGTGATTTTGTTTGCCAGATTGACCCATCAAATGTTTCTATTCCAAAATGAAGAAGTCCCTACAGATCGCCTCAGCAAATGCGACGCCTTTGTTTGTTATCAAAAGACCTGCTTCCTCGCTGCCGCTTGCCACCACTTGCTGCCGCTGCCCGCCGCACCCCTATTCCCCTACACGTCGCTGCAACATTCCCACCCCACAGCTCCTCCTCGGCAGATGCCCCCGGACCTGCCAAAGCAGCACAAGAAGTTGATTCTTCATAAACAAAGGCGGCACATGCCTTTTATGATGATGATATTTGGTTCTATCGTATTCGACTGGATTCAAAAGATTGCCTATAGAATGAGCAGCTAATGTATCATGTGGGGGGGGGGGGGGGGGGGGGGCGCTGCGGGCCTGCAATTGCAATGTCGTGACATCAGTTTACAGTTCTTGACCGTTTGTATTCGACGAACTTCAGGTCTTCAGTACATCACCACTGTCTAGTGTTCTTCCATCAAAGCTTGAATTATTCGCAAAAAAAAAAAAGCTTGAAAGTTGGAGCCATACGAATGGACGGCCGTGAACTTCCGAAGACAAAGAAGCGCGCGCAGGTTTTGAATGGACGGCATTAAAATGGGCCGCGTGACTGGGCTTACGCGTGCGCAGAGGGGCCCAAACGGCTCCTCCCCTGTTCGACCTTACCCCTAAAACAAATCCCGTTAAAAAAAAAAGGAAAAATCCCCTCGCCGATTTTTTTAAGCAGTGGCCGGCAGCGAGGGCCGCGCCGATGAGCCGGACGCGGCGCGCTGCCTGCTCTCCGGCAGGGCTACGAATTGCTCGGCGGTGCGGAGTCCCAGCTCTGAACCCCTTCTAATTCGACAGGTGCACTCACCTTCTCGCCTCCCATTAATAATCCCCTTTTGTCTCCGACTGATCTCCGGCCTTTGGCTGAGTGCCGCCGTAGCTCCGGGCTCTGACGACCCTAGAAGCGGACTGGCGCTAACTCTTCTCAAATATGGCTATGCACTGCAGAAATAGGTCGGTTCAGTTCGTCAGTTCGTGGTACCCCATGAGATGGGTACTCTGCAGTGTTCAGTTAATGGCCAATTTCTGATCTAGGAAGCAGAAATTTTCTACTTTCGAGTAAACCACAAAATTTAGCATGCTAAGACCCCTCGCGTCCATGACTAAAGTAGATGTTTCTTAGTCTCGTAGGAAATCAGTGCAAGGCTGCCAGCTAATGAGTGATCAGGATCTGGACTGAAGTGGTTGCCTCGTGAGTACTCACTTACCACACCATTTACTAGTGCCAAACAGTATAGACGACCAGACCAGTAGTACAATATCTTCTAAATGCATGTTCAGCTGACGCTTCTGATGCCTCGTAGCTACTAATGGCCCATCAGCTCTTTTGCTCTAGCCACAAGAGCGGATAGAGGTATGCTGTGCTTCATGAGTCCCGCATCACCCAATAAGAACCTGTAGTTTTCAGCCCTTGAAGGTTTACGCTCTACCATTAGCAGTGCTTCCATCATCTGACAGTTGTTGAAATAGCTAGCGTAGGCCGGATTGAATTCCATCATGTATATGGCATGTTCAACTATCACCCTCCTGATACCAGGACAGTGAGTAGTGGGTATCATATTTGAGTTAAGTGCACTGACAAGCCTCTTTATAAATCCTTCCTTGATCTGACCATGTTCAAGCTCTCGCGCAAAGTCTTCTGGAATGACATTATATATTTGTGAACTAAGACCAATAAGGACCTCCAGTTCTGTCCCTTCTGCATCCATTATTCCTTTCAGCACCTATAGTGGAAATAGATAAGCTATGTAAGCCATGATTAAACAGTAATATTTGCAAATTTTTGTTCAAGTGATTGATGTTGCCGCCCATTTATTTAGTCGTGTCATGTGTAGAATGTATAACAGTTGTAATTTATGATGTTAACGTTTATTTACTTTGAGTATTAGCTTAAATGTATCAGGAGGAAAAGATTGCAGTAACATGTTAAATAATAAGTCACGGTATCTGCCGCTGATAGTGCACATGTAGCTTATACTTGTAGTGCTCACCTCTCTCAGAATGTAGGAGATTTCCTTCAGGTCAGAGTTGCGAAGCTCAGGTCGAGCATGCATACACATATTCCGCAACAGGCTTGAAGCTATGTACCTGTACCTGCCACCATGGATCATAACTGTGAGTTCCTTTATGAATACATACCCTGGTTCTGCTAACATAACCAAACAGTTATTGGCACTCTCCATTGCCAGTACTGCCAGTGCTTGCCCTGATTTCAGTCGTAGCCGCTGATCAGAATCCGTACTTGAGAGTGCATCTTGGCTGAGAAATGCATGCATCAACCTGCTAATGATCACTCGGATGTGTCCAATCTCGTCCTTTGTATTTCCCTCCATGGCCAGGTTTCTAAGGAGTTCTGATGTGAGCTCCCTAAGTTCATGGCTACTCCCACTGTCATCCAAGATATCTGCAAGATGGTTCAAAAGGAAGAGGTTTTCTGAAATCTTCTGACGCAAAATTACACCAAATTCCCCTTTAGTACTTGAAAATCTTCTCAGCAACTCCAGTGATGAACCTTTCAGCAGTGTCTGCTGTGCCTCGTTAATATTTGGCATTTCAGTTCTGCTGCTTGTGAACTCTATGATCTTTGAGATGAGGCCAGTTGCTCTGCTGATTTCTATACAATTCTCAAGATCAAAGCTAGCAAGCTTGTTAAGAATTGACATGCCCAATAAAGGGAGGAGATCTTGATCTGTCGATGGCTCCTCCTCTGGGATAGACCAACACTTTGTAATCAGATTCCACCATCTGAGGACATGGGAATTTTGTTCATCCATGTGAGTTGGCTCCTCCCTCGGAAGAAAACAGCGTATTGAAATCTCTTTCAACCGTTTAAGCAACGAGGAGGTCTGTTCGTTCCTGCTAACTTGTTGAATAAGACTATCCTGTTCTGCCGTAGGGCTGCCAATGTCCAGAAGAGGATCCTTTAATTGCTCCCAATGAGCAGTGTCTAGAAGTGAGGCTATGAGCTGCATTGCCCCAGGGATAGGGACAATGTGGAGGTTATCAGCGAGCTTGGCCGTGGCCTTTGCAGCAAATAATCTAATATCTTTATCCCCTTTACTCGTCCAACCCAACATGCTGATCAGGCAGGTCATTGTCCTTGTGGAAGTGGTGAGTTCTGATATTGCTTTGGTCTTTAAGGGATCCTTTTCGAGAAAGCTGCGCACCATCTTAACCCCATAGAGTTGCTTCTTGGGTGAGCCTGACTTTAAAGAATCCACTGCAAACATGATGAGGCTATTCTTCTCTGGAGCAAGCACAGCCCCTTTCATGCATTTGTCGAAGACATATGCATAGTATAAATTGACATATTCCATTCCTTGGGGACCTCTAAACCCAGCATGACGGATCAGGGATCTTCGTAAGATGAATGAGAAGATATCAAGGATGCCGGCAACAATATAGAGTATTCCTTGGCCAAGCACCATCACATAAAAGATTACGATAGATGTCACAAGGTTTTTCTTGCCATCTCGTTCATCATCACCATGGTAGTCCTGTGGTATATTTGTAAGGCGCCACACTGCCAGCCCAATGCGTAATGCTGCTGCTGGAATCTGGAGGTTGCCAAATGATGTTATCGTTACAGCAAATGTGTCAAATAGGAGCATCTCATGTTGATACGCTGTAGGAAAAGTGGACAACGGCATCACTGTGGCAGCAAACATGCACAAGTTCAGAATACCTTGACGCCAAAATGCTATTTTACTGCCAAGAGCCCAGTCTGTTAGTTTGATGATACTTGGGAATCGCAACCTGCTGATTGTGAGTAGGAGCACAACCACAAATAGTACCAAGTACACGTACACTGTGCAGCTGGTCATTGACTTTTTAAAACTGAGCCTCTGAATCTTGGAATCACCATCGAGCTTATACAGTACGAAGGGACAAAGCAGTAGGATTGCTACCATTGGGCCCCATAATGATATCGTGCGGCATAGCGGATTAAACATGGGTGGAATTGCAGCTTCTGGATATAGAATTGCACCAATCACAAGTATCACCATTGAAAAAGTCAGTGCGTTTATTATTTCATATTCGCTGCCCCATACAGCATTGATACATCTTAGAACATTAACGAAGCATATCAGCAAGATCAGCCCATTCCAGCCAAGAGACCTGAAGGCACCTCTCGTTCGGAAGAAAAATTGATAATCCGGCCTGTTGTTGTGGCCAAACATCCTGAAGTACATACGTATATGGTATAATTAGAAGAAAAGAAATACTCCCTCTGTCCCATAATGTACTAGTGTCAAAAAACGTCTTACATTATGGGACGGAGGGAGTACTATATACAATCAACAAAGCGAAGGTGGCATGCTTGTATCCAAATCAGAATGGCAATTGTGAAATTTGGGACCATGGAAAACTTGACAAGATTTTAGTACAGCTCTAGACTTCTAATTTGGCAGTAAAGTTTTTCAGATGGTTTGATTGGTTTGCCAAGATAAACTTCACCTAATTTGCAGGCTTGCAAGCCACATTCTGGGCCTTTGCAAAATGAGAAATCGTTTCTGCTTTGGAACAATAATATCTGGTTCAGCGATGGACATGCTATGTCCATGTACGGTCCCCTAATTGCTTTTGGATCCCGATTTCCAGTGGTCTCTAGATTTTGAAAACTTGAATGATTGTATACAAAAAGAAATTATTTAATAGAATCCCACACGTATATGTAGAATAAACTACAAAGTTGCAAAGTCATATAGAATATATTTATTTGTGAGCTGCACAAGAAAAACAAACTACACCCAAGCATATGGCACCAATGGTGAACAGTAACAGCAAATTAAAAAAACAAAGAAAATGGTAAAAAATTGAAACTTTGTGGCTTTGATTATGACCAAATGTTTTTAGTGCTTGCAAAATTTGGTGGCCAAATGACATCTGATGAGCTCCCTACAAAAAGTAAAAACAAATGCGTTCAAACTTGTGTGCACTGTTTGAGAAGAATTTTTGATTTGTTTGCATGGAGCTCATTTGAATTTACTGTTTATCATGGGTGCAGTGTGTCTGGGTGTAGTCACAACTTCTCCAGAAAACAAAATCTTTTGATCTTTGAGTGCAAAAAGTAGCACGACTATTTTCTACTCCCTCTGTCCTTGACATACTGTGCAATACATCCCCATAGCAGAAGTTGGGTGTTGCCTCCTCCCTGAGAAGCCCGTACTTGGGTAGATCGTGTTGTTTTTTGTGTTTAGTCACTCCGATCTGTCACTCGTATGCCCCTCCTAACAAATTTGCTATCTCCCAGTAGCACCGCCGGCAACAAACGTAGACATTGGTGATTGCCTTCTTCGTGATGATCAATCCCGAGTTATGCTTTGAACTTCGTCGTACCAAGCCATGGTGGCATAGGTCATCAAGAGGCTTTGTTGAGGCCTTGGTGTGCATAGAAATTTGTGTTCGAACCTTCACCAACAAGGAGTAGGATTTTGCTAACAATCAGAATCTCATGAAAAAAATCATCGCATTTGTCGTGTCATGTTTTTGGTTCATTTTCCCTACCTCTTTTTTTTCGAGTTACGCTTCCACTCTTAACTCTTTTGTAGACTTGCTTCTCTAGGTGGTTATATAAGCAACTAGAAGTAGAAAGGTTAAAAAAAAATTGCAGGGTAAGAAAGGTTAAAAATGACCAAGTAAAAGGTTGTATTTGTAATTGTCTATTCACCCCCCTCTAGAACACAATCACAATCCTATAGATGCCGATAGGGTCGCATAATTGTTGTTGATGACATGACGGTGTCGTGTTGTGATTGCTTGTCCTCAGTGTCAAACAAGTAACGCATTATGAGATATTTCTGGCATCCAGGAGATAGATAGGCGCACGGTTTAACTTTGTATTCGGTTGTAACTAGCTTCGTTATCTCCTGTTTTCTTCTCCTTCAAGTTGTATATCTCCAACAAACTTGTACGCGTATCAGGACTCGCAATCCTCTATATAACATGCAACACGTCCCCCAAGCTAGGGTAAGACGTTTCTGCTCATCGCACATGGTATATAGAGCCTCCTCTTCCAATCTCGTCTAGCCTAGCTCATCTCCATTAGTGCCCTAGCCATGTCTTCCTCCGGCTACTCCCACCCAAACCTCAACCAACAGGTCACGGAGAAGCTTACCCGCACGAACTATGTTCTGTGGTGCGCCCAGATCGTGCCGCAGCTGCGGGGCGCCGGTGTCTTCGGCTATGCCGACGGCACCACACCGGAGCCGGCCCGACTCCTCGTCAGCTAGGACAAAGATGGGAAGGAGTCATCGGAGCCCAACCCTCTCCACCCAATATGGGTACGGGAGGACCAGCAGGTCCTCGGCTACCTGCTCAACAACCTGTCCAAGGAGGTCCTTGTGCAAGTGACCGCGATCACCACGTCGCCCGCGCTTTGGGCTGCTCTGGCGGGCATGTTCTCGTGGCAGTCCCTCAGCCGGGTGAACAACATCCGCACGACCCTCATCAACGCGCAGAAGGGGAACCAATCCGTCGCCACCTACTTTGCCCACATGCACGGCCTTGTGGATGAACTCGCCGCGACCGGCAAGCCTTTGCAAGACGACGAGCTTGTCTCCTACATCCTCCATGGGCTGGACATGGACTACCAGCCCCTAGTGTCTGCCCTCGACGAGCTCTTCTCCATGATGAGCAATTTTGATCAGCGCATGGCGCTCTTCCAGTCCTCGGGCGGCTTAAAGTCGTCCGCCAATGCCGCCTACCGTGGTCGCGGTGGAGGCTCCTCTCATCAGCGTGGACCACCTCGCAACAGGGGCAAGACCTCGGGTGGGGGACATGGCAACAACAACTCCAACACTCGTGGCGGCGGACGGCCCTCTTTTGGCAACAACAGGGGCCGCCGCGGTGGTTCCACCAGATCACGACCGGATGCACCTCGTTGCCAAATTTGTGGTAAGCCAGGGCATACAGCCAAAGACTGTTGGTACCGCTACGACGACGATGGCGACTCCTCCCAAGATGAGGACAAAGTTGCTGCTGATGCGGATGGCTCCTACGGGATCGACACCAACTGGTACGTCGACAGTGGCGCCACCAACCACATCAACAACGAACTTGAAAAGGTGACCATGAAGGAAAAATATCGCGACAAGGATTAAATCCACACAGCTAGTGGTGAAGGCACGAGGATAAACCACATTGGTCACTCAATTTTTCATACCCCCCTAAGAAAAATTCATCTTAAGAAAATCTTGCATGTCTCTAGTGCCAATAAAAGCCTTCTTTCTGTTCATAGAATTGCTCTTGGTAATCACGTTTTTCTCGAATTTCATCCATATTTCTTTTTGATGAAGGATCAGGCCACAAAGAGAATCCTCTATCGCGGTAGATGTGTTCGAGGGCTTTACGCACTGATTTCGGGGCGCACAAGATTCAATAAACAAGCTTTTGGTGTTGTCAAACTCTCGTCAACACGATGTCACGATCATTTAGGACATGCTTCTTTTGCTTTAGTTGAAAAACTTCTTAGGAAAAATAAGCTTCCGTATATTGGTAAGCGCAATGTTGAAACTATTTGTGATTCTTGTCAGCGAGCTAAAAGTCATCAGCTACCTTATCCAATTTCTACTAGTGTGTCTACTCGACCATTGCAATTGATTTTTTCTGATGTTTGGGGACCGGCCCCTAGCTCTATTGGTAGACACACCTACTATGTAAGTTTTATTGATGACTACAACAAGTTTTCATGGATCTATCTTCTTAAGAAAAGATCCGACGTTTCCAAGTGTGCTAAAATTTTCAAGCACTTGTTGAGCGTAAATTCGATTCCAAAATCATCGCTGTCCAATCTGACTAGGGAGGGGAATACGAGAAGTTGAACTCCTTCTTCCAAATCCTTGGCATCTCACACCATGTGTCATGCCCCCACGCTCACCAACAAAACGGCTCAACTGAACGCACACACCGTCACATTGTTGAGGTTGGCCTTGCTCTTTTAGCTCATGCGTCCATGCCATTAAAGTTTTGGGATGAAGCGTTCCTTACTGCTGTTCACATTATCAACATGCTCCCTAGTCGTGTCATCAATAATGAAACTCCAATAGAACGACTTCTTCATGTCAAGCCCGACTATTCCACTCTTCGTGTGTTTGGGTGTGCGTGCTGGCCTAACCTACGCCCATACAACAAGCGCAAGCTCATGTTTAGGTCAATACAATGTGCTTTTCTTGGGTACAGTGCCCAACACAAAGGTGTGAAATGCCTTGACATCTCCACTGGTCGAGTCTATATCTCACGCGATGTGGTTTCGATGAGACCAAATTCCTCTTTTCAGATCTTCATCCTAACGTTGGTGCTCTACTCCAAAAAGAAATTCTTTTGCTTCCTCCAAGTCTCTCCGATTATGATCAAGGGGGCGTTGATAATTATCGTGATCATATGTTGGCTATCCCTCTTAACCTTGTGCATGAGTCATCTGATGATGTTATAGGAGCACCAAACTGTGGAAACAAAGAAGAAAACGACGAAGAAATCAACTCAAACGATGAAGAAATCAACCCAAGCGGGCTTCATCGCATGTGTCGCGACATGGGGAGCATATCCCCCTCGGGATCGGAGCTCCAGATGCCCAGGCAATCGCCTCTGGGATCCGTGCCAGCCGCACGCCTGCGCCAAACGGGCCAGACGCGCCAGGCGCGGTCGGGCGCGCGGGCTCCAACAGCTCGCTGCATGATGTGCGACCCCTCCTGACAGGGCGAGACGCGCCCTCCAGCCCGCGCTAGTCTCCCGCTGCCACACGACAGTTCGACGGTTGCCCGGACCGCACGCGCTTCACGGACCAACCGGTCTGCTACAAGCGGCGCGTCCTCACGCGCCAGGCGAACGCGGGGCCAGCCCCTGACTCAAACAGGCCCGCGCCATCACGGGCTCATGATGAGCCGAGCGGCTGCCCCGGATCTTCTGCGGCTCCTGCGGCGTCTTCCTCACCATCGCCTCGGGCCGCTGCCACAGACAATCCCGTGCACCTGGAACCGACAGTGGCGAGCGGATCTTCCTCGGGCTCTGCTGCTGATCTGGCTCCTACGGGATCTTCTGTGGCTACGGATTCTGCTGCATCACCAAAACGCCGCACAAGACTACAACAAGGTATGATTCAACTGAAAAATTATAAAAACATAACCAAATATGGTCTAGTTTGTTCTACAGGTGAACCAGGTGAGCCCAACACAATTGAAGAGGCTCTCGGTGATGAAAAGCGGAAAAAGGCAATGCTAGAAGAACATAAGGCTCTTGAGAGAAATTAAACATGGCACTTGGTTCCTCCAAAGCAAAGTAAAAACCTCATTGGCTGTAAGTGGGTATTCGGAATTAAGGAGAAAGTCTGACGGAACCATTGATCATTATAAGGCTAGACTTGTTGCAGAAGGCTTCAAACAACGGTATGGCATAGACTATGAAGATACTTTTAGTCCAGTCGTAAAAGCTGCTACCATTCATCTTATTGTCTATTGTTGTTTCCAGGGGATGGAGCCTTCGACAACTAGATGTACAGAACGCGTTTCTTCATGGTGTTCTGGAAGAGGAAGTGTACATGAAACAACCTCCTGGGTTCGAAAGCAAACATACACCTTCTCATGTGTGCAAGTTAGATAAAGCATTATATGGACTGAAACAAGCTCCAAGGGCAATGGTATTCCCGTCTCAGTAAAAAGATGCAGACACTTGGCTTTGTTCCTTCCAAATCTGACACCTCCTTGTTCATTTATAACAAGTTCAACACATCCATGTTTGTCCTTATATATGTTGATGATATTATTGTCACAAGCTCATCTGATGAGGCAATATCAAGACTCTTGAAGGATTTAGGTGCTGAATTTGCTCTCAAAGATCTAGGAGAATTACATTACTTCCTAGGAATTGAGGTGAAGCAACACAAGGATGGGCTACATCTCTCTCAGAAAAAATATGCAACAGATTTGGTAAGGAAGGCAGGCTTGCGAGGTTGTAAACCCACACCTACTCCTCTCTCTAGTACAGAAAAATTATCTCTTACAGAGGGAACATTTTTAAGTCCAGAGGACAGTACAAAATACAGAAGTCTTGTAGGTGCACTTCAGTACTTAACATTGACCAGGCCAGATATTTCTTTTGCTGTCAACAAAGTATGTCAGTTCGTACATGCACCCACTATAGTTCACTTGACTGCAGCCATGCGCATTGTCAGATATGTCAAGTATACTTTGAATATTGGTTTAAATTTCGGCAAGTCAACTTCTACTCTTGTCAGTGCTTTTTCTGATTTAGATTGGACAGGATGTTTGGATGACAGACGCTCAATTGGTGGCTTTGCAGTATTTTTGGACCCAAACTTATATCATGGTGTGCTAGAACACAAGCTACAGTTTCCAGGTCTAGTACTGAAGCAGAATACAAGGCCTTGGCCAATGCAACAACAGAAATCATATGGGTACAGTCTATCTTGAAGGAGTTGGGTGTGAAAAGCTCTCAGGCTCAATGCTTATGGTGTGATAACTTTGGTCCCACCTATCTGTCTGCAAATCCAGTGTTGCATGCCAGAACAAAACACATTGAGATAGATTTTCATTTTGTCAGAGAAAGAGTTACTGATAAACTCTTGGACATACGTTTCATTCATTCACGGGATCAAGTGGCAGATGGGTTTACAAAAGCTTTGCCTACAAGGAGTTTTGAAGACTTCAAGCACAATCTCAACTTGATGAAGTTGTGATTAAGCGAGGGTGTCAAACAAGTAACGCATTAGGAGATAATTCTGGTATTCAGGAGATAGATAGGCGCACGGTTTAACTTTGTGTTCGGTTGTAACTAGCTTCCTTATCTCCTGTATTTCTTCTCCTTCAAGTTGTATATCTCCAACAAACTTGTACGCGTATCAGGACTTGCAATCCTCTATATAAAATGCAACACGTCACCCCACGATAGGGTAAGACGTTTCTGCTCATCGCACACTCAGGTGATCGACGTGCGCGCAAGGCTCAACTGAGTCTGGAGCATGATATGGAGGCCATGTTCTACAGGGTGTTGAACAATGCACAGTGATGTGTTGGGACAGTGGCAGAGACACGGGGGACCAGCAGGGCCCTGGCCCCCCTAATGTCACTGGTTTAAGACTAATACTAATGTAAACACTGAATTTTTTGCTGTCAAAACAGAGTATTTCAATGGACCGGCCCTCCCCAATTAGGTTTAGCAACGTTTGGCCCTCCCCATTGGATTTTCCTGGCTCCGCCACTGTGTCGGGATGATATAGCCCGAGATCGAGCATGGTTGTAGTGGGATAAATTTACCCGTGGCTAGACATATGAGGCTGACGGCGTGGACAATCTAGCAGGTCGACTGAGGGGATGAGACCGGCGATGGCAACACAAAAGCCTGATGCTGATGGTGACCGTCTCACGTACGTTGCTACATGCGGCGCAAAGACGCACTTGAACAAGACCATGACACACGGTTTACTTAAACACACGCTAATGGTAAGTCCAAACACAAATCCAATAGGAAGTAACGGAAGAGCTTATTTTGCCGCATGTAGCAGTTGCATACTTACCTCAAGGCTTCTAGAAAAATTGTGGCCGTCGAGACCCAGAAATCCCTGCGGAGGTCGCTCGAGTAGCCTCCGAGCAGGACGACGGTGGCCCAGGTGAAGGCCAGCGTGCCCAAGGCATTGCCGAGCCTCTCCATCAGCACGACGAAGCGAACGAAGCGATTCAGCCCCATCTCTGGTGCCGCGGCGTTGGCGGCCTTGCCGGCCGGGGCATCCGCCGGCATCTGTACGCGGTGCTCGGCGACATTCGCCATTACAGCAGGAGCGAAACGAACACTGCCACACACGCACGGGTCGTCGACTCGACTCCACAATCTACAGCTGCTTGGTGCCTTGTTGGTGAATCCGGTGTTCTCGGGATTCTCCCCTAAAGTATATCTGCAGACATCATCCTGTATATATCTCCAGTTAACCGAATGCTATCTGGAAGAAACAAAAGATAAACCAAGTCAGCCGGCCGCAAGCTAGCGTTAGCTGCGCAGGTCGCTGTCCAAGAGTGTAGCCAAAACACTCGACCTGCACGCACGTAAACAAACGGCAGATCGAGCTTGCATGAGACAAGAAAACTCGAGGAAATCTCGATGGAGACCACGCGCGGACGTAGCAAGCACTGCACAGCCTGAGCCTAGTCGAGGACGATGGTCGTCATGCAACTAGTCATTGTAGAAAGCGACCTGGTCCACGTCCCAGAGAATTCACACGAGACACGACACCATCGCGTGGAGTCTCCAGCGTTAAGAAGTCGACCTAGGCCCCGCAGCTTTGTAAATGTTTCTCAGAACTGGTGTGCGCGGATGGAGACGTCCGCATGCTCTGGCGACGTCGCTGGCGCCCCGCCCCCGCCCGTGGCGGCCGCCGCCTCCGCCGTCTCCTCCAGCTGCGACGCCGCCTCGGCCCCCGCGGCTCCTTCCCCTTCACCGGCGCCGGCCGTTTCGGCCGTCCTCCCGCCTCCCGTGCCCGCTCTCGCCCCCGCTTCCTGGGTCTGTCGGGCGGACCTCGTCGACGAGGACCCCCTCCCCTCCCCCGCTGGCCCATCCTCGCCTCCCGCAGCCGCCCCCCGTCGCACCGCGCAGCCCAGCCGGGCCGGTGGCTCAGCCCCCCAAGCGCGGGGTTCTGCTACTAGCTCGCGGCCGCTGCGGTTGCCGACGCTGCCCTCGAGCTCGCCTCGGGCGGGTGGGATCCAAGGCACGGCCTTGCGGAGCGGGGCTGCGCGTCGCCGGCGGATGCGGGCTTGGGGTGTGGCAGGCCGCTCCGATAGGGGCTCCACCTGCTCCTCTTGGTGCCGCCCGACGGCAGGGATTCGTCCGGTGGTGCCTCCAGCGCCGCCCGCGGCTCGCTGTGGCCCCTTCCTTGCCTCTGGTCGTGCGTGCCTCGCCATTCCGCCCGTTCATCACGGCTTTTGGATCCTCATCGCTCCGCTTCCAGTCGCTCCGCCCTGGGCTCTTCCCCGATCCTGCCCGCGCCATTGCCTCGCCGCCGGCGGCGGCGGCGGCCTGTTCCTCAGGGGAGACCCTACGGGGTTCGGGGGCCGCCCCGCCTGCTGGGCCGGGCCACCCCCGCGCCGGGCATATTGGGCCCCGACCCGACTCATCTGCAGCGCCACCCTGCTGGACCGCCTTCGCCTCGGATGGGCCGGCCCGCAGGACCTGGGCCGCTTGTGTGCCCTAGGCCCAGGGTGCCGGCCGCTTCGATATGGCTCCCCCGTGGCCTCCCGTTACCTCCTGTTTCCTGCCCCACCGCCGCCTCCCACAACCCGGCCATCCCCTCCTCCGGTCCCCTGGTCGCCGCGCCCCCTCCCCTTTCCTCCATCCGGCCGCCGTTGCTGCGCCTCCCTCACCCCCTCCTCCCTCGTCGCGGCAGATGCCACGTGAATGGGACGATGGCGCGGCCCGGCACAAGCGGCGTGTCGACGACCGGCGCGACTCCTCCCGCCCATCGCCGGACTCGCTCCAGCGCGAGGCGGAGCTCCGTCACGAGCTGCGTGAAATCCGGGAGGGCCGCCGTGACGACCGCCGCTCCCCTGCCCGCCGCGACGCCCGGGGCCGCTCCCGCTCCCCTCGTCCGGCCGCCTCGGGGGATTGGCGAGCTTGGCGCCGCTCCCCTTCTCCAGCTCCTCGCCACGGCTGTTCCCTCTCCTCGCCCCGGTCTTCACGCCCAGCTTCCCCACGCGCCCAAGCCCCACCGCCTGCCCCTGCCACGCGGAGGTACGTGCTGCCCCACGTGGCTGCCTCCTCGGCTCCGGCCACGGCTGCTGCCCCGGGCGGTGGCCCTGCCCGCGGTCATCCTGGACCGGCCAAGAAGAAGAAGTGTCGTGGCATGGGACGTGGCGCCCAGCCCGTGTCCCCCCGGCCCCGGGCACCTTTGCTGATCCGGGCCCCGTCTCAAGCCTTCCCTGCCCCCCTGCTTCAACTGCGGGGTGGTGGGCCACTCACAAGTCAACTGCGTCAACCCTCAGTGCTGCTACCTCTGCAAAGACCCTGGTCACCCCGCCTCCTGTGCCCGGATAGACTGGTGGCGTCGGAGCTCATGATGTACGGCCACGGCATCGAGGGGTTGGGCTTCTTCCACCTCGAGGTCCCCAACGTGCCGCCTCCCACTCCCACCCTCTAGGCGGTCGTCACTGTGGTCGACGGGGTGGCCTCCCCGGAGATGATTGAGGCCGAGCTCAACCACCTCTACCTGCGCCAGTGGGACTGGGTGGTTGATACGTCCGCAACATATCTATAATTTTTGATTGTTCCATGCTATTATATTACCCCTTTTGGATGTTTATGGGCTTTATTTTACACATTTATATCATTTTTTGGACTAACCTACTAACCGGAGGCCCAGCCCGTATTGCTGTTTTTTTGACTATTTCAGTGTTTCGAAGGAAAGGAATATCAAACGGAGTCCAAACGGAATGAAACCTTCGGGAGCGTGATTTTTGGAACGAACGTGATCCAGAGGACTTGGAGTGCAAGTCAAGAAGCAGCCGAGGCGGCCACAAGAGGGGAGGGCGCGCCCACTCCTACAGGACGCGCCCCCTGTCTCGTGGGCCCCTCGGGCGGCCACCGACGTGCTTCTTCCTCCTATATAAGCCTACGTACCCCGAAAACATACAGGGAGCCAACAAAACACAATTTCCACCGCCGTAACCTTCTGTATCCGCGAGATCCCGTCTTGGAGCCTTCGCCGGTGCTCCGCCGGAGGGGGAATCGACCACGGAGGGCTTCTACATCAACACCATAGCCCCTCCGATGAGTTGTGAGTAGTTTACCACAGACCTTCGGGTCCATAGTTATTAGCTAGATGGCTTCTTATCTCTTTTTGGATCTCAATACAATGTTCTCCCCCTATCTTGTCGAGATCTATTCGATGTAAACTCTTTTTGCGGTGTGTTTGTCGAGATCCGATGAATTGTGGGTTTATGATCAAGTTTATCTATGAGAAATATTTGAATCTTCTCTGAATAACTTGGGTCGAGACCTCCACAATCGCAAGAAGGCCCTGTTAACCGCCATTGAGACGCTTGACTTGCGTGCAGACGCGGTTGGGCTCTCTCCCAACGAGTGGCTCTCTTGCTATGACTTAGAAGATCAATTCTCCGTCATCTACACCAATGAAGAGGCCTATTGGCGCCTCCGTGGTGCCCAGAAATGGGTTTTGAAGGGCGACGCGAACACGGCCTACTATCAGGCTATCACGAATGGCCGTCATAGACGCAACACCATCCCCCTCTTGTGGGATGGTGCGACCCTCCTTCAAGACCCCCGCGACCTTCGGACCCACGTTGATGGGTTCTATAGATCTTTGTTCTCTGCTGCTCCTAGGAGCGGCCTCTCCCTGGCCCCTGATTGTTGGACCGGCCCCCAGCTAGTCTCTGAGAGTGAGGTCTGGGTTGCCATTAGGGGCATGAACCCTACCTCGGCACCGGGTCCTGACGGCCTCCCGGTTAAATTCTTCCAGACCTTCTGGAACGTGATTAAGCCGGAGGTCATGGCCATCTTCGAAGAGTTCTACGTTGGATCCATCGACCTCGGACACCTCAACTTTGGGATCATCTCTCTCATCCCCAAGGTGCTTGGCGCTTCCGACATCCGCCAGTTTCGCCCGATCACGGTCATTAACGTGATTTTCCGGATTCTAGCAAAAGGGTACGCCAATAGGGTGACCCTTCTTGCTGACCATGTTACTGACCCCAACTAGTCCACCTTCATCCAAGGTCGGTATATTCTGGATGGGGTGTTTGTTCTTCATGAAGTCCTCCATGAGGTCCGCGCCAAACACCTCAAGGCAGTTTTCCTGAAGATTGATTTCCATAAGGCCTATGACACTGTTAGCTGGCCCTTCCTTCGGGAAGTTTTGCTCCGGAAGGTCTTCGACGACTGTTGGATCACCAGAGTCATGCAGATGGTTTCCTGCGGTCGCACGGCCGTTACATCAATGGCGAGATCGGTCCTTTCTTCCCCACCCTATGTGGGATTCGACAAGGCGACCCCTTCTCCCCATTCTTGTTCAGTATGGTGGTGGACGCTCTTGCTGCCATCTTGGATAAGGCGAAGGCTGCTGGCCATATTCGTGGGATCACCCCCCACCTTGCCAGAGGTTCCTGGATTTCCCTTCTCTAGTATGCCGACGACCCATCATCATGCTCGAAGGCTCGGAGGCGGACATCTCCAACCTCAAGTTCCTCCTCCTCTGCTTCCAGCAAATGTCTGGCCTTAAGATTAACTTCGACAAGAGTGATGTTATGGTGATGGGCTACTCTCCTGTGGAGTGTCTGTCCATTGCCAACTGGCTTAACTGCCGCCTGGGCTCCTTTCCCACGACCTACTTGGGTACGCCCATTAGTGACTCCCGGCTCGCCGTCGTGGACTTGCGCCCGACCATGGCCAAGCTTCAAACGTGCATCGAACCGTGGCAAGGGAGGTGGTTATCTAAGGCATCCCGGACAATTCTCATCAACTCTTCCGTCTCCAGCCTCCTCTTGTTTCTCATGAGTTTCTACAGCCTCCACGAGACTCTGCACCATGAGATTGCCAAAGTCTAGTCTCGTTTCTACTGGGCTGGCGACAACGATAAGCAGAAGTATCATATGGCCAGTTGGTCGGACATTTGCAAGCCCAGGGATCAAGGAGGCCTTGGCATTATGTGCTCTAAGCGCATGAATATCGCCCTCCTATCCCGTTGGCTTTGGTGCATCTCGCAAGGTCACGGTCGCCTCTGGCTCGACATCATCCAGAACAAATACACGCGTGGACAACCCCCCGCCTTCTGCCAAAGATCTGGCGGCTCCCAGTTCTAGCAGTCAGTCGTCCAGCTTCTTCCGGTTCTCCGCATCGGGCCATCTTGGTCGGCTCTGGGCGTCGACTTTGTTCTGGTTGGGCCGGAGATGCCCCCTTCACGGCGCGCTTTCCCGGCCTCTTCTCCATCTCCGTCTATCCAATGATCTCTGTCGAGAGGGACTTTATTGACTTCGGGCGCCTCGCCTTCCGGAGGCCATTTGGGCCCCTGGAGTCCGCCGCTTGGCGTGAGTTACTGGACTGTGTTACCCTCCACGAATCGATGGTGGACGGTGGACCCGACCAGGTGCATTGGCGCCTGGAGACTTCTGGCCAGTTCTCCACCAAGTCTCTCTACTTGGCCATCACCCCTCCTCCGACCCTCTCCCCCTTACGACGGTGTGGTCCATCCGCCTACCTCTGAAGATCCGGATGTTCATGTGGCAATGAATTCGCGGTCGGGTCCCGTCCGGGGTCGAGGTTCGCAAGTGAAATGGCCCGGGCACTGGCATCTGCCCGCTCTGCGGTGTCCCCGAAGACTCGAATCACATCTTCTTCTCCTGTGTGTCCGCTCAATTCGTTTGGAGCTGCTTTCGCGAAGTGGTCGGTGGAAATTGGTGCCACACCAACTTTCCTAACTTATTTGCCGAACTCCAGAACTCCCCCTTGACGTCTCGCCACATTAGGTGGCTTGAGATTGGGGTCATTGCTTGGACCCTCTGGACGATCCGCAATAAGCTTGTGATCTAGCGCACCCCTCTTCGACGAGCTACTGACGCTATCTTCAAATTCTCTGGTTTCTTGCAGCTTTGGCGGCCGCTTAGCCACCCTCAGGACCGCGACTCCATCTCCGCCTTCATCGCTGACCTTCGCTCGATGGCCGTCCGTCTGTCGCCGCCGCCCCCGCCGGAACCTGACTAGACGCTTGTTTCGCTCTCCGGTGATTTTCTTTTCATTTGCCTGGGCTTGTTGAGCTGTGCCCTCAGGAGAACCTTTATACTTATTTGTGAGACTTGGGTGTGTGTGTGTGTGGACTAGTCCTTGTATGTGTGCTCTCTGGCGGTTTCCTTTATTTATAAAGCGGAGCAAAAGCCTTTTTTGGTAAATGTTTCTCACCTTTTTTTGAGAAATCTGCCCACTTTTATTGATTGATAACAATGTTCATAGGTACACGGTTCAGGTTATGAGGGTTACCCACCACACATGTCTACCTAAGCCTAATTTACAAGCAAACTTGGCGAGATTATGAGCCTTGAAATTAAAATGCCCACGCTCATGAATAGAAGAGCAAGACATATAAGAAGATCTACGTGCCACGATCTCTTGGATGATGGCCGCATTAGGACCTCCCGTCCCCTCGTTGATGTATTTTACCACTTCTAGGCAGTCTGATGCTACTACCGTATTCTGAATATCAAGATCATCTGCTAGGGCAAGAGCTTCCCTGCAAGCAAAAGTTTTGAGCATCATTGGATCACGAGTTCCTCGGAAGACCACTGCAGAAGAACCCAAGTAGGTGCCATGCTCATCCCAGCATAGAGCTGCAACTGCACCCCCATATCTATTCTTTGCCAGTGCACCATCCACATTGATTTTTAGGAGACCGGGGGTCGAGGCAGCCAACGTTGTTGCTGTACCGGTGCAGCAAGAACATTCCGGACTTTCTTGTCCATGGACTATACCAAGCACCGCTCTAGTCACAGCTTCGCCGCAAACGTCCCAGTGCCGCTGGAAAAATGTGCAGGAAATCCGTCAGGGCCCGGTGCCTTTGTGGGAAACATCTGAAAAAGCGTCGTGTTAACCTCCTTTTCATCATAAGGGGCCATTAACATATCATTCATTGCTTAGGTCACCTTAACAGGGACATGTTGAAGCACATCACCCACCCCATGTACACCCTCAGAAGAGTACATGTTTTTATAAAACTCCAGTGCAAGTTGTTGCATCTCCGTTGGATCATCAGTTAACTGTCCGTCTAGCCTCTGTAACGCCTTGATCAAATTCTTCCTGCGCCTCATGGACGCCCTCATATGGATGAAATAAGTGTTCCGATCGCTAGCTGATAACCATTCGACGCGAGACCGTTGTCGCCACATTATTTCTTCATGCATGTAAAGCTTAATCAGCCGATCATTTATCTTTATTTTTGCATGAGACGGACCGGTTCTGGGTACCTGGCTCCGTAACTGTTGTAGCTCCTTTTCTAATTTCTTGATCTCCCCTCGGACACTGCCAAACATCGCTTTCGACCAGTCACCCAGGTTATGTGCCAGGGCATCCAACTTTTCACGTACATCATGTGCTGTCCAGTTGTGGCCATTGGACTCCCATGCAGAACGAACGGTGGGTGCTAGCCCTGCATGTGTATCCCACATAGCCTCCTACCGAAAAGCTTTTTCTTCAGACTTTCTCTTGTTCTGTGCTAGGCTCAAAAGAAGGGGAGTGTGGTCCGAGGTCGCAGCAGTTAGGTATTGTACTACCGTGTGATGTCTACTACTCAACCTTCTTCTTGTAGACGTTGTTGGGCCTGCAAGTGCACAGGTTTGTAGGACAGTAGCAAATTTCCCTCAAGTGGATGACCTAAGGTTTATCAATCCGTGGGAGGCGTAGGATGAAGATGGTCTCTCTCAAACAACTCTGCAACCAAATAACAAAGAGTCTCTTGTGTCCCCAACACACCCAATACAATGGTAAATTGTATAGGTGCACTAGTTCAGCGAAGAGATGGTGATACGAGTGCAATATGGATGGTAGATATAGGTTTTTGTTATCTGAAAATATAAAAACAGCAAGGTAACTAATGATAAAAGTGAGCGTAAACGGTATTGCAATGATAGGAAACAAGGCATAGGGTTCATACTTTCACTAGTGCAAGTTCTCTCAACAATAATAACATAGATAGATCATATAACAATCCCTCAACATGCAATAAAGAGTCACTCCAAAGCCACTAATAGCGGAGAACAAACGAAGAGATTATGGTAGGGTACGAAACAACCTCAAAGTTATTCTTTCGGATCAATCTATTCAAGAGTTCGTACTAGAATAACACCTTAAGACACAAATCAACCAAAACCCTAATGTCACCTAGATACTCCATTGTCATCTCAAGTATCCATGGGCATGATTATACGATATGCATCACACAATCTCAGATTCATCCAACCAACACAAAGTACTTTAAAGAGTGCCCCAAAGTTTCTACCGGAGAGTCAAGAAAACGTGTGCCAACCCCTATGCATAGGTTCATGGGCGGAACCCGCAAGTTGGTCACGAAAACATACATCAAGTGGCACGTGAAATCCCATTGTCACCACAGATAAACACGGCAATACATACATCAAGTGTTCTCAAAATAAAGACTCAATCCGATAAGATAACTTCAAGAGGGAAACTCAATTCATCACAAGAGAGTAGAGGGGGAGAAACATCATAAGATCCAACTATAATAACAAAGCTCGCGATACATCAAGATCGCGCCATAGAGAGAACACGAGAAAGAGAGATCAAACACATAGCTACTGGTACATACCCTCAGCCCCGAGGGTGAACTACTCCCTCCTCATCATGGATAGCGCCGGGATGATGAAGATGGCCACCGGTGATGAGTTCCCCCTCCGGCAGGGTGCCGGAACTGGCTCCCGTGAGGTTTTTGGTGGCTATAGAGGCTTGCAGCGGCGGAACTCCCGATCTATCTTGATATTCGATGGTTTTAGGGTACGTAGGATTATATAGACGAAAGAAGTCGGTCGGGGGGTCCTCGAGGGGCCCACTAGATAGGGGGCGCGCCCTACAGGGGGGGGGGAGCCCTACTATCTCGTGGCTGCCTCGAGGATCTTCTGACGTGAACTCCAAGTCTCCAAGATCATATTCTTCCAAAAACTCACGCTGCCGAAGGTTTCATTCCGTTTGGAGCTCGTTTCATATTCCTTTTCTTCGAAATACTGAAACAGGCAATAAAACAGCAATATGGGTTGGGCCTCCGATTAATAGGTTAGTCCCAAAAGTAATATAAAAGTGTATAATAAAGCCCATAATCATTCAAAACAGATAATAAAATAGCATGAATGCTTCATAAATCATAGATACGTTGGACACGTATCAGCATCCCCAAGCTTAATTCCTACTCGTCCTCGAGTAGGTAAATGATAAAAGAAAGAATTTATGAAGTGTGAATGCTAGAAGGTGCACAAGTTTGATCAATGATAATTTCAATCACCTTCTCTGGCATGATAATATGTCATAACAGTAGTTCATCTCATAAAACTTCTCACGATAAAGTAACAAGCAATTCACATGTCAAAGCATAGACCATAAACTTTCTTGAAAACTAGCAAACTTCATTCTCAGTCATCAAACAATTGCAATTCATCTTATTTTCAGGAATAGCAAACTCCACATACTCAACTATCATATAGTCTTCTACAATTGCTAACACTCACACAATAATAATGGTTATGGAGTTTCAATCAGACACTGAGAAAGATAGGGGCTTATAGTGTTGCCTCCCAACGTATTCACCTTTGGGTGATGTCAACAATAATAGTTCATGCTAACTTACATCCAATTGGATATATATATCAGGATCACCCCAACACAAAGTGCTTGCCAAAGGATAAAATGAAAAAGGGAAAGGTGAAGATCACCTTGACTCTTGCATAAAAGTAAAAGACATAAAGTAAAAGATAGACCCTTCGCAGAGGGAAGCAGAGGTTGTCATGCGCTTTTAGGGTTGGATGCAAAAAATCTTAATGCGAAAGAATGTCACTTTATATTGCCACTTGTATATGGACCTTTATTATGCAGTCCGTCGCTTTTATTGCTTCCATAACAAGAGATCGTATAAAGCTATTTTCTTCACACCAAAATATCATACATATTTAGAGAGCAATTTTTATTGCTTGCACCGATGACAACTTACTTGAAGGATCTTACTCAATCCATAGGTAGGTATAGTGGACTCTCATGGAAAAACTGGGTTTAAGGATATTTGGAAGCACAAGTAGTATCTCTACTTGGTGCAAGGAATTTTGGCTAGCATGAGGGGGAAGGCAAGCTCAACATGTTTGAATGATCCATGACAATATACTTTAACTGAGATGTCGGAAAACATAACCCATTACGTTGTCTTCCTTGTCCAACATCAATTCTTTAGCATGTCATACTTAATGAGTGCTCCCAATTATAAAATATGTCTAGGATAGTGTATTTATATGTGAAATCTCTCTTCCTTCAATATTCTTTCATGAATTGTTCAAATGACCAATACAATGCTTGCTAACCTTCAATAAATTTACAACCTCTACTTTTTAGATGTGAAGTCATAACTCCCCAAGGGATAAGCAAATGAGACATATATAATTTCAGATTTGTTACAATCAACTCATTCAACCATTTACTCATAGGATATAAGTGAAGCACACGAGTAAATGAAAAACTACTCCAACAAGATATAAGTGAAGATCAATGAGTAGCTAAATAATTATGTAACTATGCGAAGACTCTCTCTCATTTAAGAATTTCAGATCTTGGTATTGTATTCAAACAGCAAGCAAAACAAAATAAAATTACAATGCAAGGATAGCACAACTCATGTGAAGAAGCAAAAACTTAGGCTCAACCGATACTAACCGATAGTTGTTGAAGAAGAAAGGTGGGATGCCTACCGGGGCATCCCCAAGCTTAGATGCTTGAGACTTCTTGAAATATTATCTTGGGGTGCCTTGGGAATCCCCAAGCTTTAACTTTTGTGTCTCCTTAATTCCTCTCATATCATGGTTTCTCTTTTTATCAAAAGCTTCATCCACAACAAACTCAACACGAACTCGTGAGATAGGTTAGTATAAACCAATGCAAAACCTTATCATTTTCTACTGTAACAAATCACTAAAATCATTATTCAACATTTCATACTAAATGCCTCTGCATATTTAATACTACTATCCTCAAATAGAATCATTAAACAAGCAAACATACGCAAACAATGCAAACATAACAACAATCTGCCAAAACAGTATAGTCTGTAAAGAATGCAAGAGTATCAATACTTTCCTAACTCCAAAAATTATGAAAGAAAATTCCCACTGTAATAAATTTATCAGATCTCAATATGCAAAAGTTTCAATATTATACCATTCTCTGACTTTTCTAGGGAATTTTTGCAACAGCGGTAAACTTTCTGTTTTCAAACAGCAACATGTATACTAGCAAAATAAGCATCGCAAAGGCTATCCATGACATTTTTATTGAAACTAAAGATGCAAAACATTATTCCAAATAACAGCAAGCAAAACTAACAAAATAAAATGACGCTCCAAGCAAAACACATATCATGTGGTGAATAAAAATATAGCTCCAAGTAAAGTTACCGATGAACGAAGACGAAAGAGGGGATGCCTTCCGGGGCATCCCCAAGCTTAGGCTCTTGGTTGTCCTTGAATATTACCTTGGGGTGCCCTGGTAATACCCAAGCTTAGGCTCTTTCCACTTCTTATTCCATAGTCCATCGAATATGTACCCAAAACTTGAAAACTCCACAACACAAAACTCAACAGAAAACTCGTAAGCTCCGTTATTATAAGAAAATAAAACCACCACTTAGGTACTGTAATGAACTCATTCTAAATTCATATTGGTGTAATATCTACTGTACTCCAACTTATCTATGGTTCATACCCTCTGATACTACTCATAGATTCATTAAAATAAGCAAACAACACATAGAAAACAGAATCTGTCAAAAACAGACCAGTCTGTAGTAATCTGTATCAAACGTATACTTCTGTAACGACAACAATCCTACAAAATTAGGAAGCCTAAGAAATTTGTGTATCAATCCATAGCAAAAATAATCAGATCATAATCACGTTTCTGTGAATTAACAAAACTAATTTACTGGGTGCAAAAGGATCAACACAACTATCACCGTAAGCTCTCCTAAAGGTCTTACTTGGCACTTTATTGAAACAAAAGATATAAAACATGATTACTACAGTATCATAATCATGTGAACATAAAAAAACAGTAAGGGTAAATATTGGGTTGTCTCCCAACAAGCGCTTTTCTTTAATGCCTTTCTAGCTAGGCATGATGATGACAATGATGCTCACATAAAAGATAAGAATTGAAACATAACGGGAGCATCATGAAGCATATGACTAGCACATTTAAGTCTAACCCACTTCCTATGCATACGGATTTTGTGAGCAAACAACTTACGGGAACAATGATCAACTAGCATAGGAAGGTAAAACAAGCATAAGTTCAAAAACTGAAGCGCATAGAGAGGAAACTTGGCATTATTGCAACTCCTACAAGCATATGTTCCTCCCTCATAATAATTTTCAGTAGCATCATGAATGAATTCAACAATATAACCAGCACCTAAAGCATTCTTTTCATGATCTACTAGCATAGAAAATTTACTACTCTCCACACAAGCACAATTCTTCTCATTCGGAATAGTGGGAGTATCATAAGAGACTTGAACACTAAAAATTGTTTCCACATTAAAAGAGTAATGTTCAGAAAAAGGGTAATCATAATCATGACAAGATTTGTAAATATAATCATCACTACTTTTTATAACATAAGTTTCATCACAATAATCATCATAAGTAGCAACTTCGTTCTCATCATAATCGATTGAAACCTCTCCGAAGATAGTGGAATCACTAAATAAAGTTGAAACTCTTCCAAATCCACTTTCACATTCATCACAATAAGATTCAACATCCTCCAAAATAGTGGGATAACTACTTCCTAAAGTTGACACTCTTCCAAACCCACTTTCATCAATATAATCATCGTAAGTAGGAGGCATGCTATCATCATAACAACTTTGCATATCAAAACTTGGGTTACTAAAAATATCATCTTCATTAAACATAGCATCCCCAAGCTTGGGACAAACATTAATTTAAGCAAATATATTCTCAAATATTTCATCCTCATCAAACATAGCTTCCCCAAGCTTGGTCCCTTTCATATCATAAGCATAATTACTCTCATCATTAAAAAAATGGATAGGACCAATAGTAAAGCAATTATCATCATCACAATGAGTAGTAGGAGCAACATCATTTGGGAGGGATACCTTTCTACCTTTGTTGCTCCTTCTTTTCTTTTTCTTCTTCATATTATGTGTGGGTTCAACCTTCCTCTTTGAGCTCCTTATTGATGAGATTGGTTGAATAGAAAGCTCCTCCTCGTTACCTGATTCATCATGAGAAATAATAGGAGGATATTGGGAAGTCTCTTCCCTTTCATTAGTATTCTCATCATCTTCTATTTGCTTTCTTTTCTTTAGGTAATTAGCAATATAAGGATTTTCAATGCAATTCTCCGCACAAAACATATAAATCTTTTCTAGATCAAAATCAAGAAATCTATCAAGATTAAATTTTGGAATACCCTCAGTTATACGTTTCATTTCTTCATACCCCAAAAGAAGACTAAGCTCTTTATGACGCCCAAGGGTAATCAAGTTATCACAATTTTTGGACACGATTCGATCATGAAACAATTTGCATTGGAGATTTAAATGACCACGTTCATTGCATAGTTCACAAGGGGCACGGAAAATATTGAATCTTTCAGCACAATCATCAAGCCTTTCTTGTAAACCTTTAGTTTTTAAATACTTATGCCTCTTTCAATATCTATTTTCTCTATTTGGTGTGTCCATGCAAACCCATTGTACTTCACAAAAATTAATATGCTTATAAGAGACATTTTCATCATAACTAGTGCAATCATCATTAGTACTATGGATATTCAAAGAGTTCATACTAACAATATTGCAATCATGCTCATCATTCAAAGATTTAGTACCAAGCATTTTAATACATTCTTCTTCTAGTACTTGAGCACAATTTTCCTTTCCATCAAACTCACGAAAGATATTAAAAAGACGAAACGTATGAGACAAACTCAACTCCATTTTTTTGTAGTTTTCTTTTATAAACTAAACTAGTGATAAAACAAGAAACAAAAAGATTCAATTGCAAGATCTAAAGATATACCTTCAAGCACTCACCTCCCCGGCAACGGTGCTAGAAAAGAGCTTGATGTCTACTACTCAACCTTCTTCTTGTAGACGTTGTTGGGCCTGCAAGTGCACAGGTTTGTAGGACAGTAGCAAATTTCCCTCAAGTGGATGACCTAAGGTTTATCAATCCGTGGGAGGCGTAGGATGAAGATGGTCTCTCTCAAACAACCCTGCAACCAAATAACAAAGAGTCTCTTGTGTCCCCAACACACCCAATACAATGGTAAATTGTATAGGTGCACTAGTTCGGCGAAGAGATGGTGATACGAGTGCAATATGGATGGTAGATATAGGTTTTTTGTAATCTGAAAATATAAAAACAGCAAGGTAACTAATGATAAAAGTGAGCGTAAACGGTATTGCAATGATAGGAAACAAGGCATAGGGTTCATACTTTCACTAGTGCAAGTTCTCTCAACAATAATAACATAGATAGATCATATAACAATCCCTCAACATGCAACAAAGAGTCACTCCAAAGCCACTAATAGCGGAGAACAAACGAAGAGATTATGGTAGGATACGAAACCACCTCAAAGTTATTCTTTCAGATCAATCTATTCAAGAGTTCGTACTAGAATAACACCTTAAGACACTAATCAACCAAAACCCTAATGTCACCTAGATACTCCATTGTCATCTCAAGTATCCGTGGGCATGATTATACGATATGCATCACACAATCTCAGATTCATCCAACCAACACAAAGTACTTTAAAGAGTGCCCCAAAGTTTCTACTGGAGAGTCAAGAAAACGTGTGCCAACCCCTATGCATAGGTTCATGGGCGGAACCCGCAAGTTGGTCACCAAAACATACATCAAGTGGCACGTTAAATCCCATTGTCACCACAGATAAACATGGCAATACATACATCAAGTGTTCTCAAAGTAAAACTCAACCCGATAAGATAACTTCAAGAGGGAAACTCAATTCATCACAAGAGAGTAGAGGGGGAGAAACATCATAAGATCCAACTATAATAACAAAGCTCGTGATACATCAAGATCGTTCCATAGAGAGAACACGAGAAAGAGAGATCAAACACATAGCTACTGGTACATACCCTCAGCCCCGAGGGTGAACTACTCCCTCCTCGTCATGGATAGCGCCGGGATGATGAAGATGGCCACCGGTGATGGGTTCCCCCTCCGGCAGGATGCCGGAACGGGCTCCCGAGAGGTTTTTGGTGGCTACAGAGGCTTATGGCGGCGGAACTCCCGATCTATCTTGATATTCGATGGTTTTTGGGTACGTAGGCTTATATAGACGAAAGAAGTCGGTCGGGGGGGGGGGGGGGTCCTCGAGGGGCCCACGAGACAGGGGGGCGCGCCCTACAGGGGGGTGATACGTCTCCAACGTATCTATAATTTTTGATTGCTCCATGTTACTTTATCTACTGTTTTGGACTATATTGGGCTTTATTTTCCACTTTTATATTACTTTTGGGACTAACCTATTAACTGGAGGCCCAGCCCAGAATTGCTGTTTTTTTGCCTTTTTTAGTATTTCGAAGAAACAGAATATCAAACGGAGTCCAAACGGAATGAAACCTTCAGGATCGTGATTTTCCAACCGAACGTGATCCAGGAGACTTGGACCCTACTCCAAGAAGTCTATGAGGAGGTCACGAGGGTGGGAGGCGCGCCCCCTAGGCGCGCCCCCGGACCTCGTGGGCCCCTCGGAGCTCCACCGACGTACTCCTTCCTCCTATATATACCTACGTATCCCCGTACGACCAGAACAGGAGCCAAAAACCTAATTCCACCGCCGCAACCTTCTATATCCACGAGATCCAATCTTGGGGCCTGTTCCGGAGCTCCGCCGGAGGGGGCATCCACCACGGAGGGCTTCTACATCATCACCATAGCCCCTCCGATGAAGTGTGAGTAGTTTACTTCAGACCTTCGGGTCCATAGCTGGTAGCTAGATGGCTTCTTCTCTCTTTTTGGATCTCAATACAATGTTCTCCCCCTCTCTCGTGGAGATCTATTCGATATAATCTTCTTTTTGCGGTGTGTTTGTTGAGACCGATGAATTGTGGGTTTATGATCCAGTATTATGTATGGAAAATATTTGATTCTTCTCTGAATTCTTTTATGTTATCTTTGCAAGTCTCTTCGAATTATCTTTTTGGTTTGGCCAACTAGATTGGTAGTTCTTGCCATGGGAGAAGTGCTTAGCTTTGGGTTCAATCTTGCGGTGTCCTTACTCAGTGACAGAAAGAGTTGCAAGGCACGTATTGTATTGTTGCCATCGAGGATAACAAGATGGGGTTTTTATCATATTGCATGAATTTATCCCTCTACATCATGTCATCTTGCTTATGGCTTTACTCTGTTTTTACTTAATACTCTAGATGCATGCTGGATAGTGGTCGATGAGTGGAGTAATATTAGTAGATGCAGAATCATTTCGATCTACTTGTTTTGTACATGATGCCTATATACATGATCATTGCCTAGATATACTCATAACTATGCTCAATTCTGTCAATTGCTCAACAGTAATTTGTTCACCCACCGTAGAATACTTATGCTCTTGAGAGAAGCCACTAGTGAAACCTATGGCCCCTGGGTCTATTCTCATCATATCAATCTATATCACTTTATTTACTTGCTTTGTTTTTACTTTGCCTTTACCTTTTACTTTGCATCTATCTATCAAAAATACCAAAAATATTATCTCTATCAGATCTCACTCTCGTAAGTGACCGTGAAGGGATTGACAACCCCTAAGCGTTGGTTGCGAGTTGCTATCATTTTGTGTAGGTACGAGGGACTTGTGCGTGGTCTCCTACTGGATTGATACCTTGGTTCTAAAAAATTGAGGGAAATACTTACGCTACTTTACTGCATCATCCTCTCCTCTTCGGGGAAATCCAACGCAGTGCTCAAGAGGTAGAAGGGGGGGGCGCCCTCCTATCTCGTGGCTGCCTCGAGGATCTTCTGACGTGAACTCCAAGTCTCCAGGATCATATTCTTCCAAAAAATCACACTGCCGAAGGTTTCATTCCGTTTGGACTTCGTTTGATATTCCTTTTCTTCGAAATACTGAAACAGGCAATAAAACAACAATATGGGCTGGGCCTCCGGTTAATAGGTTAGTCCCAAAAGTAATATAAAAGTGTATAATAAAGCCCGTAATCATTCAAAACAGATAATAAAATAGCATGAATGCTTCATAAATTATAGATACGTTGGAGACATATCACTGTGCTCGAGAACTGATTGCACCACTCCACCGACCCAAGGGCCCTATCAAGGCGGACTCGTGTGTATGATCCGCCCATAACATTTTTCTCGTACGTCCATCTAGTACCCTTGAAGCCGAGATCAACTAGCCCGCAAATGTCAACTACATCACGGAATCCCTGTATTTGTGATTGGCTTCTAGTACATATTCCATCATGCTCATCATGATGAAGGACCTCATTAAAATCGCCTATGCAAACCCAAGGTATGTTATGGAGGGTTGAGAAATTTTTCATTGTGTCCCAAGTATTCTGAC
The DNA here is from genome assembly GCA_963921465.1 of Triticum timopheevii. Taxonomy (NCBI): domain Eukaryota; kingdom Viridiplantae; phylum Streptophyta; class Magnoliopsida; order Poales; family Poaceae; genus Triticum; species Triticum timopheevii. The sequence continues at coordinate 109,534,821 of OY997264.1, forward strand.
GAAAGTGAGTCTGGGCCTGTCCATAGAGACAAGATAATCTCCATGGATCCTCACATCTTTATGCTATCTCGAGTAGCCCAAATTTTCAATCTTTATATCATTATTCCAAAACATTGCCAAACCTACACTCCTACCAGGAGAATCAACATCAAAAGTTTCATCATAACCTAGAGTACTTGCTAACTTTTCAGCTTTTTCACTACTAATCTGAGTTTCTACTATGCAAAGAACTCTAGGGGCAAACTTTTTCGCGAGTTCGCGTAGATCTTGAATTGTCAGGGCGTTGCCAATCCCGCGACAATTCCAGCATAACAGATTCATTGTGCCTGGCGGTCCTCCGTCGGGGAGGCCGCTGATTTTGCATCATTGTTTCTCCCCCCATTGGGAGTCTTCTTTGCAACACCATTGATGTTCTTCTCAGCCAAGCTTGTCTTTGACCGTTTTGGATCCTGCTTTGGTGGCGGGCTGGGTGGTACCATCGCCGTTGCTGTAGTATTGTTGACCACTAGAGATAGCTCTGAGCCATGAACCGTGGCACTAGGAATTGGCCCAACCACTTGGTCCGATGAGTGCTTCCGATTGGCATCAACATCATCCATATCTGTATCCTCACGTTCCTAACCAACAACTCCTTTCTCACAAAACATCCCACTGGCTGACCCGTCCTGGTTGTTGGCCTTCTGCTTTCTATTGCGCCTTTTAGTTCCCCATGCCGTGGTAGCTGGTGCTCGCAGGTTCTTGAATACCAAAGCTGAAGGAGGGTGCACACCATCTCCATGCTCTTTCAGCTCGTGGCCCATGAAGCCACAAACTTGACACCAGTCCAGCAAGCGTATGTACTTCATAGCAAAAATTTCCCTTTTGCCTCCATGGATGATAGATGTAGCTTTCTTTAGAGGGTTTCGAACGTCCAAGCGCACTCTAACCCTGGAGAAGTTCCCCTCAAAATCAAAAGACGAGGGTTCTGAGTCCACATACTCGCCAATCTTGGAGGCCAAAGCTTTAACCTTTCCATGGAACGCAATAGGTAGATCAATGATGCGTGCCCAAATATCAAACTTAAAAAGCTCTATGGAAGACGGCTTGGAATAGCCGTCATGGGGAGCGATGATCACATGATTGTCCCTGAAGTGCCACAGCCCGCCCTGCGTCACCATCTCCCAGTCACCCAAGCAGTTGAACTGCATCTGAAACAGATTCTCTTCTAGGGTTTTTATCTTAAACTCCCTAGCTAGGTCCCAAGCAGTCCGCATGTTGCGGAAAAACTTGTACATGCTGAAGCCCTTATCCATATGAACTCGCACCAGGATCATCCACCAGAGATCTTCCTCCGCCGGGGCATCACTCTCCTCAAAGACAACATCATCCAGATCGTCTTCCTTCAGAGCAAGTTCCTTCATCAAATCTTCAATCTTTGCCTTCTTGTTGCCTCCCATCGCCGAGGACTCTCCCTGACGCGACATGGCGCAGCTGGACTCGAGCAGATCGATCTCCCTCTAGGATAGCAGGGGAGAAAACTCACCCAAGAATCCTACAACACTCTATATCCTTGCCAAGGTCGGGTAGCAGTCCGTGACTGCCCCTTGATCAGTCCGAGCAGAGAGAACCGGAGTCGGAGGGGAGCAAAGGGCGGTAGGATCTCAATGTTACCGTAGGCGACGAGAGGAACATGAAACCCTAACGAGAGGGGAAAATCTCTTTGTAAATGTTTCTCACCTACCGGTGGTGATACCATGCAGTGGCCGATCTAGGCCCCAGGCCGGGGGGGCTGGGCCTGGGGCGTTAGGCCGATTCTCTTCGTGTATTGTAGTGAAAATACTGTAGCAATTGCTACAATATACAAAGAGGGCCCGGGGCGCTGGGCTGGGCTGGATCCGCCCCTGATACCATGCATGGTACCAACAACAAAAACTGGAGTAGTTCAAACGATTAAGATTTCTTTTACCTAAATGCATGGTACTAATTGCGATCTAGGAAGTATAATTTTAGTATTTGTGGTGGGCGAGTAAACCCCAATTTTTACCATGTTTATATATGTTGTCGCTCCTAGTTCAAATCATTTATGCTAAGGCTCCTCTCCATCCATGATCAAATTGCATGGTTCTTTGAAGGATGAACTTAGTGAGCTCTAGACTGAAGTGGGTGCCTCATGGATTAATGGATGTCATGAGTACTTGATAACCACACCATTCACTGGTGCCGAACAACACCCCCGTTGTGACACCTAAATTTAAGCCTCACACCCTGACAATGCACAACTACCATGACATTTCATATTGCATAACAAAGCAGATTCATCAACATTCATACATCCATGTTCGTACAAAACTAATACACAACCATTGTTTAAGTTGCCATCATCATGACAGTACAATGTATGACATATATGAAAACAAATTAACTGCTTAATATCAATTGTAAACTCATAAGTTCATGGAATCTCTATCTTGGATGCAATGAATAACTCTCTAGTCTCTATACTATGGTGAGCAAACTGAGTGTGCCTTCAAGTCCTAGTATAGACCATTCGCAAAAATTAAAACAAAAGGAGTCCCAGTATAGACCAGTAGTGCAAATATCTCCTAAATGCATGTTCAGTGACACTGATGATGTCTCATAGCTACTCACAGTACATTAGTTCTTTTGCTCTAGACACAAGTGTGGATAGAGGTATGCTGTGCTCCATGAGTCCTGCATCACCCGAGAAGAACCTGTAGTTTTCAGCCCTTGAAGGTGTACACCCTACCATCAGCAGTGCTTCCATCATCCGACAGTTCTTGAAATAGCTAGCGTAGATAGGAATGAATTCCATCATGTATATGGCATGTTCAATTATCACCGTCCTGATGCCAGGACAATGAGCAGTGGGCGTCATATTTGAGTTTAGTGCAGAGACAAGTCTCTTCATAAAACTTTCCTTATTCTGACCATGCTCAAGATCTCGCTCAAAGTCTTTAGGAATGGCATTACATAGTTTTGAACTAAGGCCAACAAGGACCTCTAGTTCTGCACCTTCTCCATTCATTATTCCATCCATCACCTGTAGTGAAATAAATAAGTTGGGTAAGCCATGATTAAAGTTTAGTGGTATCTGCACCTTTTTGGTTAGAGTCATTTTGGTTAAGTGGTAGTATCTGCAATTTAAACTATCACTAGGTTAAATTTGAAAGGGCTCACCTCTTGCAAAATGTAGGAGACTTCTTTCAGGTTCGAGTTGTGAAACACGCTTTGATCATACACACACATACTCCGCAACATCCTTGATGCTACGTACTGATAGTGACATGTACCTAGGGTAGGGTCCTAGGCCTGACCTATATGCCCTTCCCAAGGACATCACACAAGAGACTAAGCCCTACAAAGTCAAACAGCAGATACCGACTGAAATCCTCTTGAAGTGCAATCCACTCGATAGACAATTACACTCGGATACCCCAATTCCACTCTACCATCATTATCTCATTCGGAAGAGAAGAATCCACTCGAAAGACAAAAGGTCTAAGGTCACCTGTGGATAGCAACGGTCGGTCATTCACTCCACCACCATAAAGATCATTAATATGGGCGTTACCAGTAACATTCATGACTTTACTCCCTCATTTAACCATTGCGTAACGGTGGGTAGTCAGGGGTCAGTGCACTCTATATAAGCCACCCCTCCCCTCTGGCACAAGGTTTCGCACCCCTGTAACATTGCACTGCAATCGACAAGCCTCCGAGGCAGCAAGATGTAGGGTTGTTACCTCCTCCGCGAGGGGCATGAACTCGTAAAACTGAGTGTACAACCTTGCTGTAGCTATGACTCTGCCCTCTCCTACGTACCCCCTCTCTCTAGTATCAGATCCGTTCCCACGACACTTACCTGTACCTGTTACCATGGATCATAACTGTGAGTTCCTTGATGAAGAGATAACCTGGTTCTGCTAATGTAATAAGACAATTATCCGCACTCTCAACTGCCAATAGTGCAAGTGCTTGCCCAACAATCATTCGTAGCAACTGATCTGAATATGTACTTGAGGGTGCACCTTGGCTGAGAAATGCATGCATGAACCTGCTTATGATCATTGGGATGTGCCCGATCTCCTCCTTTATGTTTCCTTCCATGGCAAGGTTTCTAATAAGTTCAGCCGTGAGCTCTCTAAGTTCTTGGCTGCTCCCACTATCATCCAAGATCTCTGAAAGATTGTTCAAAAGGAAAGCATGTTCTGTGATCTTCTGACGCAAAGTTACACCAAATTTCCCTTTAGTACTTGCAAGTCTTTTCAACAGCTTCAGTGATGAACTTTTCAGCAGTGTCTTTTGTGTCTCGCTAATATTTTTCATGTAAGCTCTGTTGCTTGTGAATTCTATAACCTTTGAGTTGAGTCCAGTTGCTCTGCTGATTTCTATATAGTTCTCTAGATCAAAGCTAGCAAGCTTGTCAAGATTTAACATGCCCTATACTGGGAGGAGATCCTGGTCGGTCAATGGTACTTCCTCTAGAACAGAGCAACATTTTGTAATCCACTTCCAACATCTAAGACACGGTAGTTTTCTTCATCCAAATTAGTTGGTTCCTCCCTTGGAATCAAAGAATATATAGCCATCTGTTTCAACCATCTAAGCATCGGGGAGATCTGTTCATCTCTGCCCACTTGCTGAATAAGGCATTTGGGCCAATGTCCAAAAGTGGATGCTTTGTGTTCTGCCAAGGAACATTGTCCAGGAGTGAGGCTATGAGTTGCATTGCCCCAGAGACAGTGTCGGAGTAAATGACCATGGGTAGCCTAACCGGCACCCCTGGATCTTCAAAAAATATTGGGCCGACAGAGCCCTCAATCATCCGAGACGCAGGGCCGCCTTCTCCTGGCCGTTTGTCCCACCGGCCAGCTGGTGGAAGGCGGCAGGGCTCTACGAGCACTCTCGAAGAGGGCCGACTCCTAGCAGCCGGCCACCAGAGGGCCGGCTCCTAGCAGGCGGCCCGGCTCACATCCTCAAATTTTGCACCCACATAATGGCGATAAGACGGGACGTGGCTATAGTGAAGCCTGCCACCCCCGAATCCCGGAGCAAGCGTGGCCACAGTGCGCCGTACGGGGCGGCCACTCCCCGTTCGGCGCGGCACTGTTGCCATGTTGACCATGACATCACCCACGACAGACTGTTAGTACGGCCTGCGGGCGGCGGGCCCCTCCTACCAGCGAGATACCAGAAGGCGGCCGAGCTTGGCCAGTCGGCCAGGGGGGAGGGTGGCTCCCAACAGTCGGCTCACCCCCACCCTGGAAGTTTGTGCACCATTAAGCAGATAAGATGTGGTAAGGCTACAGTGAAAGCCCGCCAGGCGGCAGCACTGTAGCCATGCTTACTCCGACAAAGCCATCATCACCAAGAGTAAGGCAACAGTGACCAGCAGCCGACAAGACCCCAGGCGGTGGGCCCAGCCTGTCGGCTAAGAGGCCGGCAGTCGGCGGGCCCCAGCGGCTGGCGGAGAAGCCGGCGACCACGGACACTAATGGCCTGGACCCACAACTAGCTAGATTACCATTGTACCCCTGGGGGGTAGGCCTATATAAACCCCCCAGGGCACCCATGCAAAGGGTTGATCTCTTAGAGTTTTAGACACCACATAGAGAGAAGATGAGAGCTAGCCTTGCCCTTCTTCTTCCTCTAGCTAAACAACTCAAGGAGCCTCTTGTAGCTACTTGTTTTGATCTAGTGATCATGCGGAGACCCCGCAGAGTAGGAGTAGGGGTGTTATCTCCTAGGAGAGCCCCGAACCTGGGTAAGATTCGCCGTCTTGCATGTCTTCGCCTGCTCTGGACTAGGTGCACCGTCGTCCAGAGACCCTCTTCCTCCCTAGCGAGCGTAGCCAGCTCGGCACGCTCGATGGCGCTTGCCCCAACGTGCTGCATGGCATCGACGACGCCTGTGCAGCGAGCTGCCTCGCCAATCTTCTCGGCGAGGTCCGCCTCTCCGACGAGCCTGCGTTTGATGCAGGCACAGTTTGCCCCGAGAACCGCCTCATCAGCCTCCTCGACCAGCTCCATGTCGCCAGCGAGCCTGCTGTGGACTTGGAGTCTGTCGGCTCCACCGACCCGATGCTGGTCGACTCTGAGACGGCATCGCTTGACGCCTTCCCCATCAACGTGGTGGTCATCGACGGCCCTCTTCCTCGAGCCGACAGCTGCAGTAGCACCATCACCGAGGTGCTGGTCATCAGTCACGGCGCCGCCTCCGGCAAAAATATCCAGGACACCCTGCAGACGGCGCTACATGACCTGTCCGCCTCAATCCCGGCCGACGCCGACGCCGACGCCGACACACTGGAGGCCCGCCGCCTTGCCCTCATAGATAGCGGCAAGAAGATAGCCTCCATGATACACCTCACTGAAGCTTACCAGTGAGAGGTCGATTGTGCCGCCTCTGGCACGCCGCCTGCTGGCGGACCCAGCCAGTTTGGCGCTATCAAGAAGCACGGCGCGGCCATCGCCAGCATGCTGGGTGCTGACCGCCTAGTCTACGCCACACCACTCGAGAACCTGCGTGCCGCCCAAGCGGCCGTAGACGAGTTGGACGGGCTGGAGGGCGACGAGCTTCACTAGATGACCAGACACGTCCAGCAGCTGATTGACGCGGCCATTAAGCGGCATGAAGCCCGCGCCCGCGCTAAGAGTCCTCCCCCATGCAGAGAGCACGGTGCGACATCCCGGACGCCGATTGCAGGCGGTGCCCGCAAGCTAAAAGACAAGGGGCCAACTGCTAGCCGCAGTCGGACTCGCCTCACCATCGAGCGTGACGTAGAAGGCCACCCTTGAGCCGTGGAGTGACGAGGCAACCCGCCTCCTCCTCTGCCTCGCGGGGAGAGATATCCCACCTTGCCGCCTGTCACACACCCGACGCTTAGTGGCCGACTGGGCCGCCGAGAAGGAATCGGCGAGAATGATGCCCGCCATCGGATCGACCACCTAGCGCGATCCTTGGCACTAGAAGAAGAAGACGATGTCGGTCTGCCCTATTTCGGCCCCCGCATCCACGACGAGCCCTTCCCCAAAGGGTTCTCGCTCCCAAGAGACACACCAAAATACAATGGCTCGTTGAAGCCGGAAGACTGGTTGATCGACTACTCCATTGCAGTCAGCATAGCAAACGGCAACAGGCGCGTTGCCGTGAAGTACGTCCCCCTCATGCTTCAAGGCACGACACGCACCTGGCTGAACAGCCTCAAGCCCTACAGCATCTACAGCTAGCTAGACTTCACGGAAGTATTCATTCGCAACTTCACCAGCATGTACAAGCGGCCTCCCAAGCCCCGCTAGCTCTCTTTGTGCATCCAAGGCCCCAGCGAATAAACTCGCGACTACCTCACGCGTTTAGCCGAGCTCCACAACTCTTGCGAGGGAATGCACGAGGTGCAAGCAATAGAGTACTTCACCGCTGGGTGCCGAGAGGGCACCCTCCTCAAGCACCGGCTTCTCTGCGACGAGCCGGCTACACTCGACGAACTGCTGATCATAGAAGACAAGTATGCCACGGCTGACTCCTCGATGAAGACCGAGCTCCGAGTGGACGCCTCTGGCAAGGTGCTCCCTCCGGCTCCAAAGACGCTGGCTGGCGACTCCAATCAACGCCCACATCAGAACAACAACAAGCACAAGGCTCCTATGCCGCCTTCCACCAGTTGGCAGGTGGCCACGGTCGAAGAAGAGCAGCCTGAAGGGTAGCCCGCGCCCAAGCGTCCGAAAGGCGGCAGGCCAGCTTGGCAGTCGACTCTCTCCTACGAGCAAACCCTTGATGCGCCCTGCAAGTTCCACAGCGGCGCAAAGCCGTCCAACCACATAACCCGGAAATGTCATTGGCTCACGCGGATCTCCAAGGGCGAAGGATTGTTGCCTCCTCCGCCTGCTGGCCAGCCGCCTCCGGCTCCTTAGTAGCCGGCCGCTCGCCCAACAATCGGAGCCATTCAAGACGAGTTCCCTGACGAGCATGCAGCCTACATCATCTTCACGAGCCAAGCTGAGGACAGGCGCAACCGGCGCCGACAACACCAAGAAGTCAATGCAGTTGCCTCCAAAGATCCAGAATTTATGCATTGGTCTGAAAAGCCTATCAACTGGAGCCGGGCTGATCACCCAGAGGTGATGCCATCTCCAGGCTCTTATGCGTTGGTGTTGGATGCCACCTTCGCAACAGAAAGGCGAGCTGCCCATTTCTCCCGAGTTCTGATCGATGGTGGGAGCAGCATCAACATCCTATACCATGACACCATGGAGAAGATGAACATCAAGACGAAGCAACTTTTGCCCAGTCGAACCGTGTTCCATGGCATTGTATCCGACCTGTCCTACTCACCAATCGGCAAGATCAAGATAGATGTTCTTTTCAGAGACAAGGATCACTTCTGCCATGAAGCAGTCTGGTTTGAAGTGGTGGATCTAGAGAGCCCTTACCATGCTTTACTTGGCCGACCTGCCCTGGCCAAGTTCATGGTTGTCCCCCACTATGCTTACCTCAAGATGAGGATGCCGAGCTCCAAGGGCATCATCACCATAGTCGGAGACTACAAGAAATCCTCTGCTTGTGCTGCAACCAGTAGCCGGCTGGCCAAGTCCCTCGTTATTGCTACTGAGAAGAAGATCCTTGATCGGGTTGCGGCCATGGCCGGCAAGCAGCCGGACCTATCGCCTGACCCCAAGGAGTCGGAAGCTCAGGGCTCCTTCCAGTCGGCCAAGGAAACAAAGAAGATACCTCTGGACCCAGAGCACCTGGAGAGGTTTACTGTTGTAGGAGCAAACCTGGATAGCAAACAGGAAAGCGAGCTCGTCGATTTCCTCCATGAGAATCGGGATATCTTTGCATGGTCCCCCAAGGACATGCCGGGTGTCCCGACGGATTTCGCCGAGCACAAGCTACATGTCCCAGCAGATGCAAAACTAGTCAAGTAACCTCTCTGCCGACTGTCGGAGGAGAAGAGAGGAATTGTTGGTGAAGAGATAGCCCGGCTTCTGGCAGCCGGCTTCATTATGGAGGTGTTCTTTCCAGAATGGCTTGCCAACCCGGTGCTTGTATTAAAGAAGAACAAGGAGTGGCGCATGTGTATAGACTATAACAGCCTAAACAAAGCTTGCCCCAAAGATCTGTTTGCTTTGCCCTGGATTGATCAAGTGATAGACTCCACAGCCGGATCCAAGTTGTTGAGTTTCTTGGATGCCTACTCAGGTTACCATCAGATCAAGTTGGATCCAGCCGACCGCCTGAAGACCGCCTTCATCACACCATTCGGAGCTTTCTACTACCTGACTATGACATTTGGCTTGAGAAATGCCAGTGCCACTTTTCAGTGTTGCATGCAGAAATGCCTCCTCAAGCAGCTTGGCAGAAATGCCCACGTCTATGTAGACGATATTGTGGTGAATACGGAGAAGCGCGGCACCCTCCTAGAAGATCTCAAAGAAACATTTTACAACTTGCGCCGATTTCAGATCAAGCTCAACCCTGAGAAATGCGTGTTTGGAGTGCCAGCCGGCCAGCTCCTAGGCTTCCTGGTCTCTGAACACGGCATTGATTGCAACCCAGTGAAGATCAAGGACATAGAAAGGATGGAGATTCCCACCCGGCTTCGAGATGTCCAAAAGTCCACCGGATGCCTGGCCTCCCTTAACCGCTTCATCAGTCGGCTAGGGGGGAAGGCTCTCTCCCTGTACCGGCTCATGAGGAAATCCACTCACTTTGAGTGGAATAATCAGGCAGACGAAGCTTTTCACAAGTTAAAAAAGATGTTGACCACGCCGCCTGTCCTGGTGGCACCGACTGAAAAAGAGCCCATGCTCCTTTACATTGCCGCAACCAGCCGGGTGGTCAGCACTGTAATCGTGGTTTAGTGCCCCGAAGAAGGCCGAGCTCAGCTGGTTTAGAGGCCGGTGTATTACTTGAGCGAAGTACTGTCAAACTCAAAGTAGAATTACCCCCACTACCAGAAGATGTGCTATGGTGTGTACTTTGCCGCCAAGAAGCTCAAGCCCTACTTTCAAGAGCACCCCATCATGGTCATTTGCACTACCCCGCTTGCCGAGATCATAAGTAGCCGGGATGCATCTGGCCGGGTGGCCAAGTGGGCTATTGCGCTGGCTTCTTACACCATCTTCTACCATCCTCGCACTGCCATCAAGTCCCAAGTGCTGGCCGACTTCCTTGTCGACTGGGCCGAAACCCAGTACCTGCCACTAGCATCCGACTCCACTCATTGGTAGATGCACTTTGACGGATCCAAGATGCGCACCGGCTTGGGAGCCGACATCGTCCTCACCTCTCCCAAGGGTGACAAGCTCAGATACACGTTGTGAATTAATTTTGCCGCCTCCAACAATGTGGCCGAGTACGAGGCTCTCATACATGGGCTCCGGCTAGCCAAAGAGCTCGGCATCCGTCGGGTCCTATGTTACGGCGACTCGAAATTGGTGATCCAGCAATCATCTGGCGATTGGGACGCCAAGGATGCAAACATGGCGAGCTACCGCTTCCTCGTTCAGCAGCTCAGCGGATACATTGAAGGGTGCGAGTTTCTCCACGTGCCACGGGCCGACAATGAGCAAGAAGATGCCCTGGCACGAATCGGCTCCACCCGGCAAGCTATACCAACCGGCGTCTCCCTCCAACGCCCCCTCAAGCCGTCTGTCAAGACGTCTCTTCGTGCCGCCTGACCCTGCAGTCGGATCCGACTTGGGGAACCCAGCAGGCGGCTTGGGGACTTCGGCAGTGTAAGGGCATATTTATTCCCCAGTGGTTTTGGTGATTGATGACAATGCTTTTGCGGACTAATCGTGTGCGTTAAGTTCTTTCAGAGAATCATCCACTGGCACGAGACGATTTCCTCCCCTCGGTGTTTTATTCAAGACGGTGTAGCTCCTGCGTTTCGTTGTTGGTGGACTAGTTTCATAGGAGTCACCGTACTATTAAGAGGGGATCCGCTTTGGTAAGACTAGGGTGGAATCAACACGTACACATCCTTATCACACCCGCCGTCTTCCCTTCGCATCTTTGGAGCTGCACTTCTCTTCTGTTACCTGCTTCGCCCTATGTCAGCGGTAGTACCGCGATCTACAGCGGTAGTACCGCCGAAGCCCCCCCAGCGGTAGTACCGCTCCACCGAGCGGTAGTACCGCTCTCAGCGGTAGTACCCCTCCGCAGAGCGGTAGTACCGCTCATGGGTTTCGGCCATAGTACCGCAGTAGTACCGCGCCTACTATCGCCTCGATTCGAGACGATGTTTTCTCGTGTCGGGTTTTGCGGCACTAGAAGCGGTAGTAGAAACGGTAGTACCGCTCCGAGCGGTAGTACCGCTCCTACTCCCACGGTAGTACCGCTCTGGGGCCAGTGGCCTGGCTTCCTCTTCCGCGCGGTAGTACCGCTGGGCAGGGAGCGGTAGTACCGCCCTGCCCCAGCGGTAGTACCGCCATGTGCGGGGCTGCTCAGTGGGGTAATGGTTGGATGTGTTCCCCCACTATTTAAAGGGGTCTTCTTCCTCCTAGTTGACCCATCTCTTTCCCCCAAAGCTCCATTGTTGCTCAAAGCTCCATTTTCGCCCGATCTCTCTCCTTAGCCAATCAAACTTGTTGATTTGCTCGGGATTGGTTGAGAAGGCCCAAATCTACACTTCCACCAAGAGAAATTTGATTCCCCCTACTTATCCCTTGCGGATCTTGTTACTCTTGGGTGTTGAGCACCCTAGACGGTTGAGGTCACCTCGAAGCCATACTCCATTGTGGTGAAGCTTCGTGGTGTTGTTGTTGTTGTTGGGAGCCTCCGGTTGTTGTGGAGATAGCCCCAACCTTGCTTGTAAAGGTTCGGTCACCGCCTTCAAGGGCACCAATAGTGGAATCACGGCATCTCGCATTGTGTGAGGGCGTGAGGAGAATACGGTGGCCCTAGTGGCTTCTTGGGGAGCATTGTGCCTCCACACCGCTCTAACGGAGACGTACTTCCCCTTAAAAGGAAGGAACTCCGGTAACACATCCTCGTCTCCACCGGCTCCACTCTTGGTTATTTCGTGCCTTTACTCTTGCAAGCTTACTTGTTGTTACATCCCTTGCTTGCTTGTGTACTAGTTGTTATTGCATCATATAGGTTGCTCACCTAGTTGCACATCTAGACAACCTATTTTGTTGCAAAGTTTAATTTGGTAAAGAAAAGGTTAAAAATTGTTAGTTGCCTATTCACCCCCCCTCTAGTCAACCATATCGATCCTTTCAATTGGTATCAGAGCAGGGTTTCTTTATTAAGGACTTTGCCGTCCGAAGAGTATGGTTGACACCAACGATGGTGCGGAGGAACACTCCGGTGTGAATCCCATCTCGTCTTCAGCCGAAGGGGGAACCTTGGTCTCTCATGAGGAATTCAATGTGGCTTTAGACACATTGAAAACCTCCATGACGGCCGAGGTTAAAAGCATGTTTAATGAATTTCTAGAGGGACTTAAACTATCTACCGCGCCAATGAAAGTGGGTGATCCTACTAACAAGGTGACGGATGCTATCTCCGACAAGGGGGAAGCTAACAATGAAAAGAGTCCTTCTACTAGTGGTAGAAATGGCGCCGGCATCTTTGCCCATGTGGAACCCCCGGTTTATGGAGGGCCAATCCCCTCCACTCATTTGAATCATGCCGGTCCACCTCCTAAATATGAGAAACATGAAGATTTTGATAATTGGGTCTATTGCTTTAAGCGTCATTTGAAACATGTGAACACTAACCTTTGGAGAATCATTGAAGAAGGTTTTTATCCTCATGACCCAAGCAACTTCACCCCTTGAGAAGCTGTGGACAATCAATTCAATGAGAGTGCTCTCTTCATCATCCAAGATGCAATCCTTCCCAAAGATCTCCCTCACCTTCGACCCCATGTCATGGCTAAAGAAGCATGGAAATGTGTCGAGGGTCTCTATCGTGGAAGTGCTAGCATTCAACGCTCCAACTATGAAGTGGTGCAAGATGAAGCCGATGAGTTTGCAATGAAAGATGATGAAGAACCTCGTGAGCTCTTTCGAAGAGTGACAAAACTCGCCGTGGCACTTCGAGATCATGGAAGCAAGGACACGGATGACAATTGGATCAAGCGGAAGTTCCTCAAGGCCATGATGCCCTACAACTAGGCCATGTCCTCCGTTATTCCTCAACGACCGGACTTCCACTCCATGACCTCAAGTGAAGTGTTGGATGAGTTCGTTGCGATGAGCATCTTGGACAAGACCGCCGACAATGCGGTGCTCCGTTCTCAAAGAGCAAAGAAGCCTAACCTTGCTTTGAAGGCCAAGATTACTATGGAAGAAGAGGAAGAAGTGGAAGATGAGGAAAGCAACCCCGAAGACACCAAGTTTGACTACCATGAGCACATTGTAACGCCCCGGATTCGTTGCGCCAGGTGTCCGCCAGCTATTCGTCATCTTTGCCATGTCATCATCTGCATTTTTTATCATGTCATCATGTGCATTTCATTTTGCATACATGTTCGTATCATGCATCTGAGCATTTTCCTCATTGTCCGTTTTGCAATCCGGCACTCCAATGTCCTCCGGCATTCCCCTTTTGTCTTCTGTTGTGAGTGGGTATTAAACTTTCTCGGAATGGCCTGAGGTTTGCCAAGCGGCCTTGGTATAGCACCGGTAGACCGCCTGTCAAGTTTCATGCCATTTGGAGGTCGTTTGGTACACCAACGGTTAACCGGGTAACCGCAAAGCCCTCTTTGAGTTGCAGCCCAACACCCCTTCCAAAGTGGCCCAAAACCCATCTAACTCCCCACCATGCTCTCGGCCGTTCGATCACGATCGCGTGGCCGAAAACCGCACCTCATTTGGACTCTCCTAGCTCCCTCTATCTATAAATAGCCCCTCCCCCCGAAAATCCCGGATCATTTCCACCCTAACCCTAGCCTCTTCCCCCGCGCGCCGCCGGACACGTCCGTCCGCGCCAGACGCTTCGCCGCCTCCGCCGCGGCATGCCACCGCCGCCATGGCGCCAGCGCCCGGCCTCCACGCCGGCCACGCTCGTCGGCCTCTGCCCCGCCGCCTTCCCTGGCAACCGCCGCCGGACATGGCCTTCCGCCACCGGCCGCGCTGCCCCTCGGCTGCCGCCTCTTCCTCCGCGCCTCGCCGGAGCTCGCGCGCCGCCCCATGCCGGCGTCCTCCGCAGCCGGACCTCGCCGTCCTCCTCCGCTCCGGCCGGCGCGCCACCTCGCCGGAGGAGCTCGCCGGAGCCGCCGCCCTCGCCGGATCTGGAGGTGGACCAGATCCACCAGGCCACCCAACCAAACACGGCGCCTCCCCCGATCCACTCCGTCACGGTACCGCGTCGTCCCGGGTTGATTTTTCCGGAGGGGTATATTTCTTTAAGTCCCCGTTTTCAGACATAATCATGCCTTGTTCATCGCATTGTATTCTGCATCCGTAGCTCCGTTTCATGCGTGTAATATGTCAAATTGTTCGTCTCGACGAGTACTTCATTTCATTCCATTGCATCATTTTCATTTGAGCTCGTCTTGATGCCCGAAATGCTGTTGGAAGAGTGCATGTTGATGTTAATCTGCTGAAACTGTTATAACTTGCTCATTTATCATTTTTGCCATGATTGATGTGTGCATCCTATGAGGTTGATGTCTACATGTGTTTTGATCTATGCCATGCCATCTTTCCAGAGGTGTTAACCATGTATTTTTGTGAGTTGTGTGCTGAGTGCATTGAGCTTGTTAAGGAGGGTACTTGCTGTTGTTGTTTTCCTGACAGATTCTGTTATATTTTGTTGCTATGTAAACATGCTTCTACTAATCATTCTATGCATAATCTGGAGGTGTTCTATAAACATGTTTTGATCTACATGTCTTGCTCTATCCATTCATGCCCTTGGTTGCAATTATAGCCTGCTGGAACATGTTGTTATCTTGCTCCAAAGTTGCTTGAAAATGTTGCTGTCAGCCTGTTAACATTAAGTTCAATGTTTCCATGATTGTTTGCTAGTGACCCATGCACCCTATGAACTTGCTCTTGCCATGCTTAGCTTCATAAACTTGTCTTCTTACTGTTGGTTGCCTTGCCATGCCATGTATTACTCTGTGGTGAGTGATTCAAGCTCACCAACATGCCTACTTATTGTTGTTCCTGCCATGTATGAATCTGTAATATAACTTGCCATGTTTACATGGGTGCCATCATATTTTCTGATCCTTTTTGGCTCATGGTCAGTAAGGGACTCTTGTTCTATGCATTTATTAGTATCATTCCATGCCTTTCTTTGCCATGATATGTTCCTGTAACATGTTGTTTGATAGCTCTAAACATTGCAACCTGATGTTATTTCCTGATAAGTCTGAAACTGTTATTATTTGCAATCTTACCATGTGTGTTTGAGCATGTTCTAGTGATTTCTGGAGATAGCTCAGTGTTCATGTTTTCTTATGCTTTACCTGTACATCATGCTCATGCCTTTTTTTTCTTATTTTGGGGTGTTGTAGCATGTTGTTTTGATGCTTGTAAGATGCCTAGTTGCTGTTATGGAAAGATTGTTGTTATGACTTGTATAGAGTGCATGTGTTGAACCATTGCTCCGTTTTGAGTGTGCTTTATATGAAACTTGCTTGATTTTGCATGTCATATTATCATGTTGCATCCTTGTTTTGAGGTGTTTGCTTGATGTTTGTGTGCATTTTGCATCGATGCCATGTTTAACTTGTTTTGCTCATATCTTCTAGGCCGTAGCTCCGAATCTAATGAACTTTATATGTAACTTGACTAGAATTTCGTGTAGATCCTCTTGGTGCTCTTTAACTTGCTGTTTAACAACTTGAACATAAGGTTTATTCAGTTCTGGACCAATTTCGAAATTTGCATATGAGGACTTACCGGAATTGTTACATGTTGTTCCCGGCCTCATTTAAACTTGCTTTGATGTGTTGTTCTTGTTTGCATCATCTCTTGCCATGAGTAGCTTCATGTAGCTTTGTCATGCATCATGGTTGTTGTGCATCATGTCTTGTTCATGTGTGGTGTGTTTACCATGTTGTGTGCTTCTTCTTGTTAGTTCCTGTTTCATAGCGATCGTGAGGATTCGTTCGTCTATGGTTGGTTCGGCTTCATCCGTTCGTCTTCTTCATGGACTCGTTCTTCTTCCTTGCGGGATTTCAGGCAAGATGACCGCTACCCTGGATCTCACTACTATCATTGCTATGCTAGTTGCTTCGTTCTATCGCTATGCTGCGTTACCTATCATTTACTCTTCAAGCCTCCCAAATTGCCATGAACCTCTAACCTTTGACCCCATTCCTAGCGAACCATTGATTGGCTATGTTACCGCTTTGCTCAGCCCCTCTTATAGCGTTGCTAGTTGCAGGTGAAGTTGAAGATTTCTCCATGGTGGACAGGGTTATGTTGGGATATCACAATATCTCTTATATTTATTAATGCATCTATATACTTGGTAAAGGGTGGAAGGCTCGGCCTTATGCCTGGTGTTTTGTTCCACTCTTGCCGCCCTAGTTTCCGTCATATCGGTGTTATGTTCCCGGATTTTGCGTTCCTAACGCGGTCGGGTGATTTATGGGACCCCCCTGACAGTTCGCTTTGAATAAAACTTATCCAGCAAGGCCCAACCTTGGTTTTACCATTTGTCTCACCACCACCTACCTTTCCCTTGGGAGTAATTAACCCAAGGGTCATCTTTATTTTAGCCCCCCCGGGCCAATGCTTGTCTAAGTGTTGGTCCAAACTAGAGCCACTTGCAGCGCCACCTCGGGGAAACTTGAGGGCTGGTTCTAGTTGTACGTACTGCTCATCCGGTCGTGGCCTGAGACGAGATACGCGCGGCTACTATCAGGATGTCGGCACGCCGGGAGGTCTTGCTGGTCTTGTTTTACCATTGTCAAAATGTCTTGTAAACCGGGATTCCGAGACTGATCGGGTCTTCCTGGGACAAGGTCTATTCCTTCGTTGATCGCGAGAGCTTGTCATGGGCTAAGTTGGGACACCCCTGCAGGGTATAAACTTTCGAGAGCCATGCCCGCGGTTATGTGGCAGATGGGAATTTGTTAATGCCCGGTTGTAGATAACTTGACACCAGATCCGAATTAAAACGCATCAACCGCGTGTGTAGCCGTGATGGTCTCTTCTCGGCGGAGTCCGGGAAGTGAACACGGTCTTTGGGTTATGTTTGGCGTAAGTAGGAGTTCAGGATCACTTCTTGATCATTGCTAGTTGACGACCGTTCCTTTGCTTCTCTTCTCGCTCTTATCTGCGTATGTTAGCCACCATACTTGCTTAGCCGCTGCTGCAACCTCACCACTTTACCCCTTCCTTTCCCATTAAGCTTTGCTAGTCTTGATACCCATGGTAATGGGATTGCTGAGTCCTCGTGGCTCACAGATTACTACAACAACAGTTGCAGGTACAGGTTATGCGATGATCGTGACGCGAGCACGATGTTTACTTGTTTGGAGTTCTTCTTCTGCTTCTTCGATCAGGGGATAGGTTCCAGGTCGGCAGCCTGGGCTAGCAGGGCGGATATTGTTTGAGTTTCTGTTTATGTATCATCCGTAGTCGGATGTTGTTCTTGTATGATGTATTGTTGTATTCGTGTGGCATTGAATGCCTCTTGTATGTATCCCCATCTATTTATGTAATGTTGATGTAATGATATCCACCTTGCAAAAGCGTTCCAATATGCGGGTCTATCCTTGGTGGGACCTTCGAGTTCCTTTTGGATAGGGTCGCATATTGGGCGTGGCAAGCTGGTATCAGAGCCTCGACCGACCCTAGGAGCCCCCTTGATTGATCGTGTAGTTTGGCCGTTGTTGAGTCTAGAAGAAAACTTTTTCGGAGTCTAGTTATATCGGAGAGTAGGAATTCTTTTTACTCCTCAACCCCTTCGTCGCTCTGGTGAGGAAGCTTGACGTAGGTGTTTTGAATTACTCCTCTTCCCATTCAAATTTTTTCTTTAGGATCACGTGGTTAGTTTCGTGAGTTGTCCATCCTCTTTCATCCGGTGCATTCCTCGTCAAGCGGATTCGAACCTCTTTGTCTTTGGGAGATCAATCCTCAGCTCTTTTCGATCGATGTTGTTTCCCTGTCCGAAGTTGTCCTTGTTTTTCCCACCCGCCCCCCCTTCTTCTTTTCGAATCCGGAGTCTGTAATCGAGTATCCGTCCTACTCGTGCGAAGTCTTTTGTTTTCTTTCCTCGATGATTTCAACCGGTGTTTTCTTTTCAAGTTATTCGTCGGTTCCCCTTCCAAGATGCCTTTGTTTTCCCGCCCTCCCACCCTTTTCTTCCCGGAGTCCGAGTCTCTTTCGACCATCTATTTCATCCATGTGGAGCCTCTTCAGTCTTCCCTCAATCATTTCAACCGGTGAATTCTCGTCTCGGTGGACATTCTTCATCTCTTTTTCTTTTCCGGTGGATTTCAATTCAAGTTTTTCGGGTTGATCATATTCTTTTCCTCGGATCAAGTGTTTTCCCTACTCGTTCGCCTCTCGCCAGTTTATCCTTCCGGAGTGCTCAAGACATCTCAGGAGTTTCGTCTGTATTCCAATTAATTCGAGGGTGTCACCTCATTCAAATATTTCAATTATTTCGATGCATCATCTATCTGTTCAACATTCTTTTCCAACGGTGTTATCTCTTCAGTGGGCCCTAACCCACAGGTCTTTTCCCAGGATCTTACCTGACTCTTCTAATTTCCCCGGAGTTATTCTCATTTCTTTTCAAGTGTGACGTAAGAATGAATTTCATCAGTCACATGCCTTCTCCAAGATCTCTTTCAAATTCTTTTCATTGTTGGCTCAACCTCTTCGCTTTTCATTCTCCCGGAGTACCTCAGTAATTTTGGTGGTGTTTCTCGTCGTCGTTTGAAGACCGAAGAAGAGTTTTTTCCTCTAAATCTTGTCTGTTCTCTCGAAGATTCGTGGTTCTAGCTTCATATCATCCTCTCAAATTATTTCAGTTTGTCAGATATTCTTTCTTACCCATCCGGAGTATTTCAGGAGTTGATTCTCTTTTTCATTTTACCGGAGGACATCATTCCAATTATCGTTACCCATTTATCCCAGTGCTTCGTTCAAGTGTTCTTTAATCAGCTCATGTTCTCTTTGTTCTTTTGCATCTAAATCCCCTCGAGCATATTTGTCTTCTAATTATTCTCGGTGATTCACTCTCTTTCATCAATCATTTTGAATTCTTACGGTGGTTTGTTCAAGATTCTTTTCCTTCATTATCATTTTTAATCCATTCGTTCTTTTCAATCCTACCGGTGATTCATGAAGACCTTCTCAAGTTTGCGTTATGCCACTTCTCAATTCTTCTGCAAGAAGAATAAGTAATATGCAGAATCCATTGCTTGTCATCAATTTAATTTGATGAAGGATAAGCATACAATAAATCTTATTCTTATTTCATCCAAGTGATTAATCCCTTTTCTTCGGAGTTTGTTCTTGAGGAATAAATTATAGTTCCAAGTGTTTTTCATCTTTTCTTTTCTGGAGTTCAAATTTCCTCGGCCATCTCGTCGGAACCTCCATCTAAATCATTGCAAGGCTCATCTTATTCTTTCATCCTTCATTTTACCTAGTCATTCTTTTGTTACCGGAATTCTTCACGGTGGTTCTTCATGATTTAATTCATTCTTCAAGAGTTCATCAAGATTCTTGTTCAAGGAGTTCTATTATTTTTTTGTTCTTGCATCTCGAGGTGCAATTAAATCTCCGTATTCTTTTGAAGTGGACTTTTGAAGTTCTTCGTTCTTCTCAGATATTCAAATCCATTCAATCCCTCTAAATTCTTTTCATTCAACTCTTTCAATTCTTTCCGGAGGTTTTGTGTCATGTCTTCATCAAGTATCATTCCATCCTCTCAATCTCGTGTTCTATTTCCCCCATGTTTAAGCTGAAGTGCTGCCTAAATTCTTTCAGTCTTATCCGTTTCTTTTCTCATTCTAACCATTCCAGTTAGAACGAGTAGTTTCATAGTCTATCTGATTCCGTGAGCTTTCGATTCTCGTAAATCTCGTCGTTCCTCTCTTCTTCTCGAGTGCTCTCGATTCTTTACTTCTTCTCTTGAGTTCTTGTTTCACCTCATCCTTTTTCCCTTCCGTCTCGGTCCTAAGATCTCGGGACGAGATCTCTTGTTAGTGGAGGAGTGTTGTAACGCCCCGGATTCGTTGCGCCAGGTGTCCGCCAGCTATTCGTCATCTTTGCCATGTCATCATCTGCATTTTTTATCATGTCATCATGTGCATTTCATTTTGCATACATGTTCGTCTCATGCATCCGAGCATTTTCCCCGTTGTCCGTTTTGCAATCCGGCACTCCTATGTCCTCCGGCGTTCCCCTTTTGTCTTCTGTTGTGAGTGGGTATTAAACTTTCTCGGAATGGCCCGAGGTTTGCCAAGCGGCCTTGGTATAGCACCGGTAGACCGCCTGTCAAGTTTCGTGCCATTTGGAGGTCGTTTGGTACTCCAACGTTTAACTGGGTAACCGCAAAGCCCTCTTTGAGTTGCAGCCCAACACCCCTTCCAAAGTGGCCCAAAACCCATCTAACTCCCCTCCATGTTCTCGGCCGTTCGATCACGATCGCGTGGACGAAAACCGCACCTCATTTGGACTCTCCTAGCTCCCTCTATCTATAAATAGCCCCTCCCGCCGAAAATCCCGGATCATTTCCACCATAACCCTAGCCTCTTCCCCCGCGCGCCGCCGGACACGTCCGTCCGTGCCGGACGCTTCGCCGCCTCCGCCACGGCATGCCACCGCCGCCATGGCGCCCGCGCCCGGCCTCCGCGCCGGCCGCGCTCGTCGGCCTCTGCCCCGCCGCCTTCGCCGGCAACCGCCGCCGGCCATGGCCTTCCACCACCGGCCGCGCTGCCCCTCGGCCGCCGCCTCTTCCTCCGCGCCTCGCCGGAGCTCGCGCGCCGCCCCATGCCGGCGTCCTCCGCAGCCGTACCTCGCCGTCCTCCTCCGCTCCGGCCGGCGCGCCACCTCGCCGGAGGAGCTCGCCGGAGCCGCCGCCCTCGCCGGATCTGGAGGTGGACCAGATCCACCAGGCCACCCAACCAAACACGGCGCCTCCCCCGATCCACTCCGTCCCGGTACCGCGTCGTCCCGGGTTGATTTTTCTGGAGGGGTATATTTCTCTAAGTCCCCGTTTTCAGACATAATCATGCCATGTTCATCGCATTGTATTCTGCATCCATAGCTCTGTTTCATGCGTGTAATATGTCAAATTGTTCGTCTCGACGAGTACTTCATTTCATTCCATTGCATTATTTTCATTTGAGCTCATCTTGATGCCCGAAATGCTGTTGGAAGAGTGCATGTTGATGTTAATCTGCTGAAACTGTTATAACTTGCTCATTTATCATTTTTGCCATGATTGATGTGTGCATCCTATGAGGTTGATGTCTACATGTGTTTTGATCTATGCCATGCCATCTTTCCAGAGGTGTTAACCATGTATTTTTGTGAGTTGTGTGCTGAGTGCATTGAGCTTGTTAAGGAGGGTACTTGCTGTTGCTGTTTTCCTGACAGATTCTGTTATATTTTGTTGCTATGTAAACATGCTTCTACTAATCATTCTATGCATAATCTGGAGGTGTTCTATAAACATGTTTTGATCTACATGTCTTGCTCTATCCATCATGCCCTTGGTTGCAATTATAGCCTGCTGGAACATGTTGTTATCTTGCTCCAAAGTTACTTGAAAATGTTGCTGTCAGCCTGTTAACATTAAGTTCAATGTTTCCATGATTGTTTGCTAGTGATCCATGCACCCTATGAACTTGCTCTTGCCATGCTTAGCTTCATAAACATGTCTTCTTACTGTTGGTTGCCTTGCCATGCCATGTATTACTCTGTGGTGAGTGATTCATGCTCACCAACATGCCTACTTATTGTTGTTCCTGCCATGTATGAATCTGTAATATAACTTGCCATGTTTACATGGGTGCCATCATATTTTCTGATCCTTTTTGGCTCATGGTCAGTAAGGGACTCTTGTTCTATGCATTTATTAGTATCATGCCATGCATTTTTTGCCATGATATGTTCCTGTAACATGTTGTTTGATAGCTCTAAACATTGCAACCTGATGTTATTTCCTGATAAGTCTGAAACTGTTATTATTTGCAATCTTACCATGTGTGTTTGAGCATGTTCTAGTGATTTCTGGAGATAGCTCAGTGTTCATGTTTTATTATGCTTTACCTGTACATCATGCTCATGCCTTTTGTTCTTATGTTGGGGTGCTGTAGCATGTTGTTTTGATGCTTGTAAGATGCCTAGTTGCTGTTATGGATAGATTGTTGTTATGACTTGTATAGAGTGCATGTGTTGAACCATTGCTCCGTTTTGAGTGTGCTCTATATGCTTGATTTTGCATGTAGCTTCATATTATCATGTTGCATCCTTGTTTTGAGGTGTTTGCTTGATGTTTGTGTGCATTTTGCATCGATGCCATGTTTAACTTGTTTTGCTCATATCTTCTAGGCCGTAGCTCCGAATCTAATGAACTTTATATGTAACTTGACTAGAATTTCGTGTAGATCCTCTTGGTGCTCTTTAACTTGCTGTTTAACAACTTGAACATAAGGTTTATTCAGTTCTGGACCAATTTCGAAATTTGCATATGAGGACTTACCGGAATTGTTACATGTTGTTCCCGGCCTCATTTAAACTTGCTTTGATGTGTTGTTCTTGTTTTCATCATCTCTTGCCATGAGTAGCTTCATGTAGCTTTGTCATGCATCATGGTTGTTGTGCATCATGTCTTGTTCATGTGTGGTGTGTTTACCATGTTGTGTTCTTCTTCTTGTTAGTTCCTGTTTCATTGCGATCGTGAGGATTCGTTCGTCTACGGTTGGTTCGGCTTCATCCGTTCGTCTTCTTCATGGACTCGTTCTTCTTCCTTGCGGGATTTCAGGCAAGATGACCGCTACCCTGGATCTCACTACTATCATTGCTATGCTAGTTGCTTCGTTCTATCGCTATGCTGCGTTACCTATCATTTACTCTTCAAGCCTCCCAAATTGCCATGAACCTCTAACCTTTGACCCCATTCCTAGCGAACCATTGATTGGCTATGTTACCGCTTTGCTCAGCCCCTCTTATAGCATTGCTAGTTGCAGGTGAAGTTGAAGATTTCTCCATGGTGGACAGGGTTATGTTGGGATATCACACTATCTCTTATATTTATTAATGCATCTATATACTTGGTAAAGGGTGGAAGGCTCGGCCTTATGCCTGGTGTTTTGTTCCACTCTTGCCGCCCTAGTTTCCGTCATACCGGTGTTATGTTCCCGGATTTTGCGTTCCTAATGCGGTTGGGTGATTTATGGGACCCCCCTGACAGTTCGCTTTGAATAAAACTTGTCCAGCAAGGCCCAATCTTGGTTTTACCATTTGCCTCACCACCACCTACCTTTCCCTTGGGAGTAATTAACCCAAGGGTCATCTTTATTTTAGCCCCCCCGGGCCAATGCTTGTCTAAGTGTTGGTCCAAACTAGAGCCACTTGCAGCGCCACCTCGGGGAAACTTGAGGGCTGGTTCTAGTTGTACGTACTTCTCATCCGGTCGTGGCCTAAGACGAGATATGCGCGGCTACTATCAGGATGTCGGCACGCCGGGAGGTCTTGCTGGTCTTGTTTTACCATTGTCGAAATGTCTTGTAAACCGGGATTCCAAGACTGATCGGGTCTTCCTGGGAGAAGGTCTATTCCTTCGTTGATCGCGAGAGCTTGTCATGGGCTAAGTTGGGACACCCCTGCAGGGTATAAACTTTCGAGAGTCGTGCCCGCGGTTATGTGGCAGATGGGAATTTGTTAATGTCCGGTTGTAGATAACTTGACACCAGATCCGAATTAAAATGCATCAACCGCGTGTGTAGCCGTGATGGTCTCTTATCGGCGGAGTCCGGGAAGTGAACACGGTCTTTGGGTTATGTTTGGCATAAGTAGGAGTTCAGGATCACTTCTTGACCATTGCTAGTTGATGACCGTTCCTTTGCTTCTCTTCTCGCTCTTATCTGCGTATGTTAGCCACCATACTTGCTTAGCCTCTGCTGCAACCTCACCACTTTACCCCTTCCTTTCCCATTAATCTTTGCTAGTCTTGATACCCATGGTAATGGGATTGCTGAGTCCTCGTGGCTCACAGATTACTACAACAACAGTTGCAGGTACAGGTTATGCGATGATCGTGACGCGAGCGCGATGTTTACTTGTTTGGAGTTCTTCTTCTGCTTCTTCGATTAGGGGATAGGTTCCAGGTCGGCAGCCTGGGCTAGCAGGGTGGATATTGTTTGAGTTTCTGTTTATGTATCATCCGTAGTCGGATGTTGTTCTTGTATGATGTATTGTTGTATTCGTGTGGCATTGAATGCCTCTTGTATGTATCCCCATCTATTTATGTAATGTTGATGTAATGATATCCACCTTGCAAAAGCATTCCAATATGCGGGTCTATCCTTGGTGGGACCTTCGAGTTCCTTTTGGATAGGGTCACATATTGGGCGTGACACACATGGCCCTTGCTTCAAGACAATTTTGGAGCAAGAAGAGCTCAAGACCCAACTTCAACAAGAACAACTCAAGTGGCGTCAAGGGCAAGCAACGAGTGAGAACTTGCTTCAACTGTGGCAATGTGAGCCATTTCGTTGCGGATTGTCCTTACGAGAAGCGGGAAGACAATGGTGGCAAGTTCATTCCAAAAGACAAAGCCAAGTCCTTCCCCAACAAGAACAACTTTGCCAAGAAGACTCCCACTCGTGGGTTGGTGGTTCAAGAAGAATACCAAGAGGATGACGATGATGATGAAAATGAAGAAGCAATGGCCATGGCGTCCGTTGCCATTGCTACTCCCCGGGTGTCTCTCTTCGAATCACCCAACGAAAACATCACTGCTAGATGCCTCATGGCTAAAGCTTCAAACAAGGTAACCCCCAACATCACAACCACCATCATTACTAATCCCTCCTTGGAAGATTGCATTGATGGACATGTTGAGTCTAATGAGGAAGTAAATGAATTTGAGTCTTTTATGAGTAAGCTCAAGGGAAAGTCCGAGAAGCACTTTGTTGCTCTCTTGGAACAACTTGGTGAGGCCAATGACATGATCGAGGCTCACGAAGAAACCATCTCCAAGATGGAAGGTCATAGTCGTGACTATGCCGATGAGATATCGGATCTCTCTAATGCTCTTGAGGAAGAGCGTGTGCATCGTTTGACTCTTGAGGAGTCACACAATGATGACCATGCTAAGTTAAAGAAAGATCTTGATCATGCTCTTGTCATGTCTCGTGTGCTAACCTCCGAGAAGGCTAAACTTGGGGTTGATCATGCTAGACTCAAAGAGGAGTTTGAGATACTTGACAAGGCCCACTAGGTCTTGAAGGGTACTCATGCTAGCCTCAAAGAGTCTCATGCTCAACTCCAAGTCAAGCTAATCAAGGAAAAGGCCACCTTTCCTCATATGGTATTAATTGATAATGCATGTGCTACTAACCCTTGTTGTGAGCATGTGCATCTTGTGGAGGAAAATGCCAAGTTGAAGGATCAACTTGAGAAAGGCCTTGTGTCTTGCATTCAAGGTGAGAAAAACCTCAACGACCTTTTGAGCAATCAAAAGGAAGTTGTGGCCAAAGAAGGAATTGGGTTTGCACCCAAGTCCAAGAGCAAGAAGAAGAAGAACAACAAGACCAATCATCCTCCTCCTCTCAAACAAACGTTCGTGAAAGAGGGAGAGGGTGCTCCTAAGAAGAAGGAGAAAGTGAAGGAAGTTGATGTCCAAAAGGGCAAAAGCATTTCCTCAAACAAAGCCGGCGACTTTAACCCGTCATATGTGTTGTGTCGTGCTAGTGATGGACATGTTTATGCTAGATTTGTTGGTTCTTCTTATGAGTACATTGAATGGTCTATTTGGGTTCCCAAGACCCTTGTTACTAACATCAAAGGACCCATTACTAAATGGGTACCTAAAACCAATCATTGATCTCGTGGAGGTGTTTGCTTCCGGTGGGGGATCATGGTTGCTCGACAGTGGAGCAACAAATCATATGACCGGGAGCAAGGACTTGGTGGTGGACGTGCAATAGATTCCATCTATGCCCACCAATGTTGAGTGGGGTGATGCATTATATTCTCAGGTATTGGGTCTCGGCAAGGTTTTCATTTCTCATGATCTAACGATCGAGAAAGTCATGCTTGTTGAGTCCCTTGCATTCAATTTACTTTCCGTTCGTCAACTTGCACTCATGGGCTTTGCTACATTATTTGATATTGATACCGTGGCCCTCTTGTGGAGCAAGACTCTTAAAGTAGCCTTTGTTGGGCATGTCAAGAACGGTCTCTATGTGGTTAACTTCTCGGAGCGACCCACTAAGACCGCGACATGCCTAATGGCTAAAGTTGACGTGGGATGGCTTTGGCATCGCCGTTTAGCCCACGTCAATATGAGATCTTTGCAAAGTCTTCTCAAGGGGGACCATGTTCGTGGACTAACAAATGTTAGTTTTGCCAAAGATCGTGCTTGCGGTGCTTGTATCGAAGGAAAGCTTCATGAAAAGGCTCACCCTCCTTCAACCATCATCTACTAGAAGAGACCCTTGGAGCTCCTTCACATGGATCTCTTCGGGCCTCCATCTTTTGATAGTCTTGGAGTGAGAAAGTATTGCTTGGTGATTGTGGATGATTATTCAAGGTACACTTGGGTATACTTCTTCAAGAGGAAGAGTGAGACTCAACAAACCGTCATCGACTTTGCAAATGAAGCTCAACGCCAACATGATGCAAAGATCTTGACAATAAGAAGTAACAACGGCACCGAGTTCAAGAACTACACCTTGGATGAGTTTCTTAGTGATGAGGGGATCAAGCATCAATATGCGGCACCTTATACCCCTCAACAAAATGGTGTTGCGGAGAGGAAGAACCGGACGTTGATGGATGCGGCAAGGACCATGATGGCGGAGTTCAAGTCTTCGTACAACTTTTGGGCCGAAGCCATCAACACCGCATGTCATGCATCCAATCGGCTCTGTCTTCGCAAAGGCTTGAACAAGACTCCTTATGAGATACTCACCGGCAACAAGCCCAACCTCAAGTACTTTCGGGTGTTCGGTTGTAAGTGTTTCATTCTCAAGAAAGGTGTTCGTTTGTCTAAATTTGAGGCTAGAGCTCATGAGGGCATATTTGTTGGTTATGCTACAAACTCTCATGCTTACCGTGTCCTCAACAAGTCCACCGGACTCATTGAGGAGACGTGTAACGTGGAGTTTGATGAAAATAACGGCTCCCAAGTGGAGCAAAGTGGTACTTGTGATGTAGGTGATGAAATTCCTCCCCAAGCCATAAGAAGAATGGGTATTGGTCAAATCCTACCCATTGAGGAACCCCTTGTGGCCGAAGGAGAAGGACAATGCTCTACTCAAGTAGAGCCATCACCTCATCAAGACCCACACGCTTCCGAAGAACAAAGTGAAGGCCCTCAACCTTGTGAACAAGACCAAGGGCAAGATCAACCTCAAGATGGTGGAGAACCTCTAAATGATGCCCAAGGTCAAGTTCTCCCCCTCGAGCAAGTTTAAGATCAAGAGCAAACTCAAGCTCAAGAACAAGCTCAAGATCAAGAACAAGCTCAAGACGACGCTCAAGATGATCAAGTCAACCCTCCTCCCTCCACATCCGAGGAGGAATTAGAGCGTCGCGCCGCGAAGATTGCTTCCAAGCTCACCACTCAAGGCCATCTCATGGAAAATGTAGTTGGAAGCCTAAGAAAGGGGGTAAGCACTCGTAGACAATTAGCAAACTATTGTGAACATCACGCGTTTGTCTCTTGTGTTGAACCCCAAAAGGTCTATGAGGCGCTCGAAGACTCGGATTGGCTCAATGCCATGCATGAAGAACTCAACAACTTCGAGTACAACAAAGTATGGAGATTGGTGCCAAGGCCATCGGGGAACCACAATGTCATTGGAACCAAGTGGATCTTTAAGAACAAGCAAGATGCTCATGGGAACATCATTCGCAACAAGGCAAGATTGGTAGCACAAGGCTACTCCCAAGTCGAGGGTATCGACTACAGTGAAACCTTTGCTCCCATTGCTCGTCTTGAATCCATACGTTTGTTGATTGCCTATGCTTCTCATCACAACTTTAAGTTGCAACAAATGGATGTGAAAAGTGCTTTTCTTAATGGTCCTATTAATGAGTTGGTTTATGTCAAGCAACCCCCCGGGTTCGATGACCCCTACTTCCCGGATCATGTGTATCAACTCGATAAGGCACTCTATGGCCTTAAACAAGCCCCACGTGCGTGGTATGACCACCTTACCGAGTTGCTACAAGATCGTGGTTTTGAAGTAGAACTAATCGATCCCACTCTTTTTACTAAGAAGGTCAACGGGGAGTTGTTTGTATGCCAACTATATGTTGATGATATTATCTTTGGTTCTCCTAACAAAGCTTTCAATGAGGAATTTTCCGCTCTCATGACCTCCAAGTTTAAGATGTCTTCGATGGGAGAGTTGAAGTTCTTCCTTGGTTTTGACATCAAACAAAGAAGAGAAGGAACCTTCATCAACCAAGCCAAATACACTCATGACATGCTTAAAAGATTCAAGCTAAGTGATGTCAAGCCGGCTTCTACACCAATGCCTACCAAGTGCCAACTTGACATCGATCCCAATGGTAAAGCGGTGGATCAAAAGGTATATCGCTCCATGATTGGCTCCTTGCTTTACCTTTGTGCATCTAGACCGGATATCATGTTGAGTGTGGGGATGTGTGCACGTTTTCAAGCCGCACCAAAGGAAAGTCACTTTGTGGCGGTCAAGCGAATCTTTCGATATTTGGCTCATACCCCAAACTTTGGCTTATGGTACCCAAGAGGAGCAAACTTCAAGCTTGAAGGTTTCACGGATTCCGATTGGGCGGGAGACAAAGTGGATAGGAAGTCCACTTCCGGAGGGTGCCAATTTCTTGGTTGCTCTTTGGTAAGTTGGTCTTCCAAGAAGCAAAGTTGTGTGTCTCTCTCGTCCACCGAAGCGGAGTATGTGGCGGCCGGTAGTTGTTGTGCTCAACTCCTATGGATGAGGCAAACTTTAAAGGAGTACGGTGTCATTTGTGATAAAGTGCCTCTTTGGTGTGATAATGAAAGTGCCATCAAGATTTCTCTCAACCCGGTGCAACACTTCAAGACGAAGCACATTGAGATTCGGTATCACTTCATCCGGGATCACATTAGGCGAGGGGAGATCGAGCTCAAGTATGTCAACACTCATGATAACCTTGCAGATATTTTCACGAAGCCCTTGGATGAAGCAAGATTTTGCGAGTTAAGGCATGAGCTAAATATCATTGATTTGAGCAATGTGACTTGAACCCGTGCACCCCCCACCACACTCAACTTGTTGTCTAGTTTAGGTGTAGGCATGGACATAGGGGGAGTGTTGTTCTCTCAATGAACTCTCCCTCCCCCCATTATGCATAAAACGATCAACTCTTTCACATTAGCCATTTGTGATGGTACTTGTGCTTCAAAGACGAGTTTTGGTCATGGGCCCAAGGATAATTCTTCGCGGTGCCATACCAATTGACTCAAACATAGGTGGCTCCGGCCACCGCCCTCTCTTGAGAGAGGCCAGAGCCCGCTCCTCTTTTGTTTGGTTGCCTTGAAGGAGTGGGTTCCGGTTCGTTGCACGTGTTTATGGTGTCTTGTTGGTCTTTGTTTTTAGTATCTTTGCCTTCCCATTCTTTTCGTGCATTTTTGTGAGTCTAGAAGCAGTTTTTGGTTGCTGGCGGTACTACCGCTGCTGGCGAGCGGTACTACCGCTCCAAGCGGTACTACCGCTCCCCAGCGCCGTACTACCGCTGAGACGCGCGGGCGAGGGTTATATCGGGGGCATGGGGAGTTTTTTCTCCCCCATACCAATTCGCTCACCCCCACGCCTGTTCCTCTCTCTCTCTAGCAACCGGCGCCGCGGGAGGGCTCCGGCGGATCTCCCTCTCCGGGCCATCCCTCTCCATTCCCTTCGGTGGAGACGATCCCCACCTTGTCCTGTTGCCATGGATGCCGGTATTGCCCCAGTTCTCTTGTTCTTTTTGTCTAGGTTTCCAATCTAGCATCTTAGGGGCAGTAGCAGTTGCATCTCTAGATTTTTGGCCAAATCTAGGCTTGAGTTGGATGGAGAATGCTTCTAGGCAGTGTGGATTGATGTTTGGTTGGAGTATTTTTGAATTTGGTAGGACGGTAGTGCCGGATCTGACCACGGTAGTAGGAAACTGCTGTTTCCCCGCCCCGAGCGGTACTACCGCCCTCTCCAGGGCGGTACTACCGCTTGGAGCGGTACTACCGCTCCCTGTGGAGCGGTACTATCGCTCATGGCGGTACTACCG
This sequence comes from Triticum timopheevii, assembly GCA_963921465.1. Classification (NCBI taxonomy): domain Eukaryota; kingdom Viridiplantae; phylum Streptophyta; class Magnoliopsida; order Poales; family Poaceae; genus Triticum; species Triticum timopheevii. The sequence goes on from OY997264.1 coordinate 109,565,213, forward strand.
CTAGCATATCGCGGTACTACCGCTCTATACTAAATTCCACTCTACTGCTACCGTTCAGTGATCTTTTTGCTCGTATTTTGTGGCTTATGCTTGTGCTTTCTGGTTGTTTGCGTGTTCTTGTGTGTGGTTCCAGGTGATGAGGTCCCTGAACATCAGGCTCGTCATGTAAATCCCGGACGTGCCACGTCCAAGCGCTACCGTACCACCGAGCCTGCCGGAGGATCCTCAAGTGCTGAACCTCCACCTCCACCTCTACCTCAACTCTAGAAGAAGTCAGGGGTCAAGCCCAAGCCCGGCAAGACTGTGCCAGAAATGCCGCAAAAGGAGTTCTGGGCAAGGCGCCGCCGCAACCCGTATGAAGCTGCCCAAGAACCCACTTTGGTCAACCGTCCGTTCTAGACCAAGTTCCAGTTTGCCATCTTCTTCGATGTTCTCAAAGCCAAGAAGAATTTCTTTGTTAACGTGCACTCCATCGACACTGACCATATGGAGCAAGATCCTGACTACTTTGGTGAAGCTCTTCAGATGTGCACTCAACTGAACATTCTTGGGGTCATGAAATTCAACAAGGACTTTGATGCTGATATTGTGGCCCAATTCTATGCCACGGTTCACCTTGGGACTGATGACGACAGGACTCTCACCTGGATGACCAATGGCAAGTTGCTTTTCGTCAAGTGGAGAGCGTTTATGCAGTTGATTGGGGTGCAAGATCTTGGACTTGAGTCTCCTGTTGGCTTTCGCCCTCACGCCCGCGCCCATTGCACCCACAAGCAAGCTCTCTGGCCCTACTGCACTCTGAAGGTCAACCAGGAGACCAAGAAGGAAACCTATGAGCTGCCTGCCTTTCTGGATATCCTTCACCGCATCTTCAGAGAGACTCTTTTCCCTCGCATTGGGAATCTGGACCAGGTTCACTCTTATCTTGTGGACATGCTCCTCTTCTGCCAGCGTGAGAAGGAAAATCCCACCGGAGAGTCTTTGGATATTTCTCATGTGATGTGGTCTGAGCTGTTGTCTGCTATCTCCGAGCGCAAGTGCCCGATCTATGGTCCCTTCATCATGCTGCTCATTGAGAAAGCCTGGGATCACATATATCCTAATGTGCCACTGGAGTGTGGAGAGTTGATCTCCCATGATGTCAAGCGTCTGAGGAAGAAGGATAACTGGGGCACTCAGGCCCCTAAGACTGGAGTCCCTTCGTCTGCTGCTGCCATGGAGACAGAGGAGGAGCATGCAGCTGATGATGATGAGGATGATGACTACATGCCTTCTGAGACAGAGCCCTCTTGGGCTAAGAAGCTCAAGTCTAAGATGAAGAAGCTATTCTGCATGGAGGCTCACAGTCAGTACATGACTCATGTGGCTGAGAAGAAGGCTCGAGGTCGTCACAAGGAGCTCATGCGCCAGTTGGGTGCTACTGTCAGAGTGGATCTGAGGACCAGCTTACTAAGGAGGAGGAGTGGATTCAGCAGCACTGCCCCGTGGACCGATTCTGAGGCCGAGCACTTCCCGACTGACGACGGTGGTGCCGATGATTCCGCTGGGCTCGGATGCGTGTGTCCCTCTTTTGCTCTCACCTGGAGCGGTAGCAACACTCCCTCTCCTTTTTGGTGTCTCGATGCCAAAGGGGGAGAGAGTTTAGGGATTTGCGAGTGTGTCTTTCGTCTCTTATTCGTGTCGTGTTCATGTTTTCCTCGCATTTGCTTTGGTTGGTTTGTTTGTGAGACTTAAGTTCGAGTCATATAGTGTAAGACATATGCTACCTTCATTTCCAGTATCATTATCTATGTCTATCTAGCTTATGAGTTGCGTACTTATCTTGTTATATCATCTATGCTGCTCTCATACACCATGCTTAGATTATTGGTCTCTAAAATGTAGGGGGAGCTTTGATCCTAGTATGTGTGCTGTGCAGTCCAAAGCACTTATCTAAATAGCACACATCTAGGGGGAGCCCATCTACATGTTAGGACCGTGGGGTTTGTATGCTTACTATATATCGTGTTTTTGCAAATCCCGTATTGTCATCAATCCACCAAAAAGGGGGAGATTGTAAGAGCATATTTATTCCCTAGTGGTTTTGGTGATTGATGACAATGCTTTTGCGGACTAATCGTGTGCGTTAAGTTCTTTCAAAGAATCATCCATTGGCACGACACGATTTCCTCCCCTCGGTGTTTTATTCAAGACGGTGTAGCTCATGCGTTTCGTTGTTGGTGGACTAGTTTCATAGGAGTCACCATACTATTAAGAGGGGATCCGCTTTGGTAATACTAGGGTGGAATCAACACGTACACATCCTTATCACACCCGTCGTCTTCCCTTCGCATCTTTGGAGCTGCACTTCTCCTCCGTTACCTGCTTCGCCCTGTGTCAGCGGTAGTACTGCGATCTACAGCGGTAGTACCGCCGAAGCCCCCCCAGCGGTAGTACTGCTCCACCGAGCGGTAGTACCGCACTCAGTAGTAGTACCGCTCCGCAGAGCGGTAGTACCGCTCACGGGTTTCGGCCGTAGTACCGCAGTAGTACCGCGCCTACTACCGCCTCGATTCGAGACGATGTTTTCTCGTGTCGGGTTTTGCGGCACTAGAAGCGGTAGTAGAAGCGGTAGTACCGCTCCGAGCGGTAGTACCGCTCCTACTCCCGCGGTAGTACCGCTCTGGGGCCAGTGGCCTGGCTTCCTCTTCCGCGCGGTAGTACCGCTGGGCAGGGAGCGGTAGTACCGCTCTCAGCGGTAGTACCGCCCTGCCCCAGCGGTAGTACCGCCCTGTGCGGGGCTGCTCAGTGGGGTAACGGTTGGATGTGTTCCCCCACTATTTAAAGGGGTCTTCTTCCTCCTAGTTGACCCATCTCTTTCCCCCAAAGCTCCATTGTTGCTCAAAGCTCCATTTTCGCCCGATCTCTCTCCCTAGCAAATCAAACTTGTTGATTTGCTCGGGATTGGTTGAGAAGGCCCAGATCTACACTTCCACCAAGAGAAATTTGATTCCCCCCACTTATCCCTTGCGGATCTTGTTACTCTTGGGTGTTGAGCACCCTAGACGGTTGAGGTCACCTCGAAGCCATACTCCATTGTGGTGAAGCTTCGTGGTGTTGTTGTTGTTGTTGGGAGCCTCCGGTTGTTGTGGAGATAGCCCCAACCTTGCTTGTAAAGGTTCGGTCGCCGCCTTCAAGGGCACCAATAGTGGAATCACGGCATCTCGCATTGTGTGAGGGCGTGAGGAGAATACGGTGGCCCTAGTGGCTTCTTGGGGAGCATTGTGCCTCCATACCGCTCTAACGGAGACGTACTTCCCCTAAAAAGGAAGGAACTCCGGTAACACATCCTCGTCTCCACCGGCTCCACTCTTGGTTATTTCGTGCCTTTACTCTTGCAAGCTTACTTGTTGTTACATCCCTTGCTTGCTTGTGTACTAGTTGTTATTGTATCATATAGGTTGCTCACCTAGTTGCACATCTAGACAACCTATTTTGTTACAAAGTTTAATTTGGTAAAGAAAAGGTTAAAAATTGTTAGTTGCCTATTCACCCCCCCCCCTCTAGTCAACCATATCGATCCTTTCAGGCAGGGGGCCCGGGGACTGCTGTAGTCACACCTGGCTCGGGGACTTCAGAACCTGGCCTGGGGACAACGACGACACAGCAGGCGGTGGCCGACTCCAACTCTTCACCACCCATCCCACCCACCATGGTCGCGATAGCCGTGTTGGCAATAGAAGAAGTCGCAGCTCCATCATGGGCCCAGCCCATCCTCAACTTTCTGGTGAACAGAGAGCTGCTGGCTGACAAGATCTCGGCAAGACAAGTTCAACGCCGAGCCGGAGCATACACAATAGTGAACAAGAACTCATTAGGCGCAGTGTCACTGGAGTCTTCTAGCACTGCGTCGAGCAATACAAGTGCATTGCAATTCTCAAAGACATCCACCAAGGTGAATGCGGCCATCACGCGGCCTCAAGATCACTCGTCGCCAAAGCTTTCCGCCATGGGTTCTTCTGGCGGACTGCTTTAGAAGATGCCAAAGAGTTTGTCAAACACTACAAAGGGTGCCAAGTTTTCAGCTCCAAGCAACACCTGTCGGCTGCTGCACTCAAGACCATCCCCCTCACCTGGCCTTTTGCTGTCTAGGGGTTGGACATGGTGGGCCCATTAAAGACAGCACGCGGCAACATGAAACACCTGCTTGTCACCGTGGACAAGTTCACCAAGTGGATTGAAGCAAAGCCAATCAAGAAGCTGAATGGGCCGACTGCTGTGACATTCATCGCCGACATCACCACCCGGTATGGCAAACAACACAGCATCATCACCGACAATGGCACGAATTTTTCCAAATGAGCATTGGCATGTTTCTGCGCGACACAGGGCATCCGACTGGACTTAGCGTCCGTTGCCCATCCGCAGTCAAACGGCCAAGTCGAGCGAGCAAACGGCCTCATCCTGTCTGGCATCAAGCCCCGACTAGTCATACCACTGGAGCGCTCGGCTGGCTGCTGGCTCGAGGAGCTGCCGGCCGTCCTCTGGAGCTTGCGTACCACCTCGAACAAGTCAACCGGCTTCACTCCTTTCTTCCTTGTATATGGCGCCGAGGCTGTCATCCCAACTGATATCGAGTTCGACTCACCTTGAGTCACCATGTACACGGAAGCGGAGGCCAAGGAAGCACGAGAAGACGGCGTTGACCTACTGGAAGAGGGCCGACTATTAGCACTCAGCCGGTCCGCCATCTACCAGCAGGGTTTGCGCTGTTACCACAACCGGAAGGTCAAGCCAAGATCCTTCCAAGAGGGCGATCTTGTGCTCCGGCTGATCCAGCAAACAGCCAGCCAGCACAAGCTCTTGGCCCCTTGGGAAGGCCCCTTCGTCATCAGAAAGGCCTTGGGCAACGACTCCTACTACCTCATCGACGCATAGAAGCCCAAGGCGCGCGAGAGATGATTCCGGCAACGAGTCGGAACGACCATGGAACGCCAATCTCCTCCGAAGATTTTACAGTTAAACGCAGTATGTACCACGCTATCTTTTTATTAAGTACAAGACATCGGGCTCCCCAAGGAGCACTCGGGGACTACCCTCTTTTATCTATATGATGAGTATCATGCCTATGAATGTGTTACCACATTTGTTCTTCTGTCCGGCACCGGGTTCGACCAGTCGGCCTGGGGACTTGCCGCCTTGAATTATGCTAAGTTCCACCTGCAGTCAGACAAGTAGTGTGCCGGCATCTAAGCCCTCTCTTGTCGAAACTCGGAGCTCGCAGAATCGACTGTCCGACTGGCGAGAGTTAAAGGCAGGAAAAGATGCCCACATGAAAAATGGCTAAGGACCAATGGGCTTACATAACACAAGCCGGCTCCCCACCCTGCCAACCGACTGTTAAGCAGCCGGCTGGCCGGCTTCCCACTCACCTTGCTACAATCTAAGAAAGCTAAAGTACTTGCCCTCCCACACGGCCAAGTACTTTCCCAGCCACAGATTGTAGAGCAGTTGTCCGGCTGGGAAGGCGGCGACCAAGGGAGGGCGGCAAAGGAAATAGCCGAAAAAGATGAAAAGCAAGCACAGTCAGAAGTCGAACACATGCAAGATTATATTTACACAAAAGGCCTTCGAAGGGCCGGAGTTCAACATAGTCTGAATACACCCCAAGTGGGTGGAACTACGCGAATTTAACGAATATTGTTCAAAGAGCAACGAACAGGAAAGCAAAGATAAAGATGGCGGCTCAGGCCAAGGGTGCAACGGGCGAGCCGGGCAGGTCTGTGGAGACGGCAGTGCTGGCTGAACGAGTGGTCGGCTGGTGAGTCTCGGCTTGATCATCACTAGCGGCAGGCGGCGTGCTCGCGCGTGCCTTGTTGCTGGAGGCACGGTCAAGCTGAGGCTGGTCGGCTGCTCCACCATCCGGCACGGCGTCTTCACCGCCCTCTTCCTCCTCCTCCTCACCCTCGTCGCTGGAATCGATCTCCTCCACCGAGTCTTCACCATCCATCGGGTTTAGGACGAACCACTCCTCCGACAGAGGAACGCCGTCGTCGTTCAGCTTGGGGACAAAGGCGCTGGTGTCGGTGTACTTGGTGAGCGCCGAGGCGCGCTGGATGATAGCCGGCCGCACCGCCTCCAGCTCCTCGTTGGCCTCCTGTCGCCACGTGGCCAGCTAGGTCAAGTCCAGCTCGAGATACCACGCTCGGACGAACTCCAGCGCCTGCCTGGCGCCTGCCCGAGCTGCAGAAGCCTTCCAGGCCTTGAAGCAGCTAGCCGCCATCTCCAGCCAGTCGGCAGTCCGACTGGGGGTGCAGGGAATCACTTCGCCAGGCCAGAGGGCAGACATCACTGGGCTCCAACACGCTGAAGACGGCAGAGCATGCGGTGAGCTGGCTGGAGACGGGCTTGGATGGCCAGGAGCTGCTCCTCGAGCGACCGGCCAGCGTCCGACGCAATCTCAGCACCAGCCTGCCTCTACGCATTGCGGTGGGCCTCGATGACTTGGCTGGCGGCAATAGACTAGCCGGGGAAGTACTCCGCACAAAGAAGAAAAGAAAAGAGAAAAAAACACAAAGTCAGAAGTCGGACCAAGCAGCAGGAGGCATGAAAGGGGACGAAGAGGAAGGCGGCTTACCGTCAACCAGGTCTTCAATCTGGCCATAGCCTCACTTAGCGCCTACTTTGACTCAGCCCAGTTTGCCGCCTCGGTCTCGTACTCGGCTTGGAGGGCGGCCTCTCTGTCCTTCACCGCCTTCAGGGCCGCCTTGTGGCTCTACTCCTGGTCAGCCAGCTTCTTGGCCAGGCGATCACGCTCCTGAACCAAGGTGTTGCACTCGGCCTCCTTGACGCGCAGGGCGGTCTGGGCCTCACCCAGTTGCTGCCGCAGGTCAGCATTGGCCTCTGCAGAGACGGCAAAGAAGAAAAAGCAATGAGAAAGAAGTCGCCAGAAAAGATCCGGCCCGACTGCTCGGCAGTCGGCCCGAATCTCGGGGACTACACCCAGTGGGTGCGCTGACGCGCCCCCACGAGAGATAGAAGATGGAGCACTTACTCCGGCTCTCAGACAAGTCGGCGGTCTTCTGAGTCAGCTCCCGGGTATGGGAGTTGAAGGCGGTCGCGTGGAGATTATGATAGTCCTGCAAAAAGGGACAGACAAACAAATAAAGACAAGTTAGCACCCGAAGTCTACTAAGAAGTTTCAAGCCGCCTGCTCAGCAGCCGACTCGGAACTCGGGGACTACACCTAGTGGGTGTGCTGACGCGCCCCCATGGAAGAATTCAAGAACAAGAAGCAAAAAGCAAGAAGCTTACCCGAATGGTTGTTCACGTCGCCAGGAATTGTTGGTTGTATTGCTTCAGCACGGCGGCCTGAGACTGAAGCCAGGTCCGGACATCTTGCGCCGCCGCGTTCAGCACGGCCGTCCCGCCACCCGGCGTCCACCCCGGCGAGCTGACGCTTGCCGTCTCCAGATCCTGGGCCGACGAGCTCGAGTCCCCAGCCTTCTGCGGGTTCGGTGCCGAAGTCGCCTTCCCTGCGCGCCGGTGATAACCCACAAGTATAGGGGATCGCAACAGTTTTCGAGGGAAGAGTATTCAACACAAATTTATTGATTCGACACAAGGGGAGCCAAAGAATATTCTCGAGTATTAGCAGTTGAGTTGTCAATTCAACCACACCTGGAAACTTAGTATCTGCAGCAAAGTGTTTAGTAGCAAAGTAATATGATAGTGGTGGTAACGGTAGCAAAAGTAAAGACAACAAAAGTAATGTTTTTGGTATTTTGTAGTGATTGTAACAGTAGCAACGGAAAAGTAAATAAGCGAGAACCAGTATATGGAAAACTCATAGGCACCGGATTGGCGATGGATAATTATGCCGGATGTGGTTCGTCATGTAACAGTCATAACATAGGGTGACACAGAACTAGCTCCAGTTCATCAATGTAATGTAGCCATGTATTCTGTATATAGTCATACGTGCTTATGGAAAAGAACTTGCATGACATCATTTGTCCCACCCTCCCGTGGCAGCAGGGTCCTATTGGAAACTAAGGGATATTAAGGCCTCCTTTTAATAGAGAACCGGAACAAAGGATTAGCACATAGTGAATACATGAACTCCTCAAACTATGGTCATCACCGGGAGTGGTCCCGATTATTGTCACTTCGGGGTTGCCGGATCATAACACATAGTAGGTGACTATAGACTTGCAAGATAGGATCAAGAACACACATATATTCATGAAAACATAATAGGTTCAGATCTGAAATCATGGCACTCGGGCCCTAGTGACAAGCATTAAGCATAGCAAAGTCATAGCAACATCAATCTCAGAACATAATGGATACTAGGGATCAAACCCTAACAAAACTAACTCGATTACATGATAAATCTCATCCAACCCATCACCATCCAGCAAGCCTACGATGCAATTACTCACTCACGGCGGTGAGCATCATGAAATTGGTGATGGAGGATGGTTGATGATGATGGCGGCGATGAATCCCCCTCTCGGGAGCCCTGAACGGACTCCAGATCAGCCCTCCCGAGAGAGATTAGGGCTTGGCGGCGGCTCCGTCTCATAAAACGCGATGATTTCTTCTCTCTAATTTTTTCTCCCCGAAAGCCAATATATGGAATTGGAGTTGGCGTCGGAGGGCCACCAGGGGGCCCACGAGGTAGGGGGGCGTGCCCAGGGGGGCGCCCCCCACCCTCGTGAGCAAGGTGTGGGCCCCCTGATCTTCATCTTTTGCAACGATTTTTCTTTATTTTTTCTAAGGTGTTCCGTGGAGTTTCAGGACATTCCGAGAACTTTTATTTTCTGCACATAAAACAACACCATGGCAGTTCTGCTGAAAGCAGCGTCAGTCCGGGTTAGTTCCATTCAAATCATACAAGTTAGAGTCCAAAACAAGGGCAAAAGTGTTTGGAAAAGTAGATACGACAGAGACGTATCAACTCCCTCAAGCTTAAACCCTTGCTTGTCCTCAAGCAATTCAGTTGACAAACTGAAAGAGAAAAAGAAAAACTTTTACAAACTCTGTTTGCTCTTGTTGTTGTAAACATGAAAAGCCAGCATTCAAGTTTCAGCAATTATTATGAACTAACCATACTCACAATAAGGTATCACAATTACTCATATCAATAGCATAATCAGCTAGCGAGCCATAATAGCAAAACTCGGATGACAACACTTTATCAAAATAATCATAACATGATATAACAAAATGGTATCTCGCTAGCCCTTTCTGAGACCGCAAAACATAAATGCAGAGCACCTTTAAAGATCAAGGACTGACTAAACATTGTAACTCATGGTAAAAGAGATCCAGTCAAGTCATACCCAATATAAACCAATAATAATGAATGCAAACGACAGTGTGCTGTCCAGCGGGTGCTTTTAATAAGAAGGGTGATGACTCAACATAAAAGTAAATAGATAGGCCCTTCGCAGAGGGAAGCGGGGATTTGTAGAGGTGCCAGAGCTTGATTTTGAAATAGAGATAATTTACATAACAACTAAAAGACGACGATATCTTCCATGCTAAACAGATTATAGGCGGTTCCCAAACAGAATGGTAAAGTTTATACTCCCTTCCTCCACAAGCATCAATCCATGGCTTGCTCAAAACAACGAGTGCCTCCAACATTCAGCGGGTCCCAAGAGGAGTTTTGTTTGCAGTTATTTTGATTTAGTTTGCATAAAGCATGGGACTGGGCATCCCGGATACCAGCCATTTTCTCGTGAATGAGGAGCGGAGTCCACTCCTCTTGAGAATAACCCGCCTAACATAAGGGCAGCTCTAGTTGACATATGAGCTATTCGAGCATGCAAAACAGAATGTTTATTTGAAGGTTTAGAGTTTGGCGCATATAAACTTACTTGGAACGGCAGGTAAATACCGCATATAGGTAGGTATAGTGGACTCATATGGAATAACTTTGGGGTTTAAGGAGTTTGGATGCACAAGCAGTATTCCCGCTTAGTATAGGTGAAGGCTAGAGAAAGACTGGGAAGCGACCAACTGAGAGAGCGACAACAGTCGTAAACATGCATTAAAATTAATTCACACCGAGTACAAGCATGAGTAGGATATAATCCACCATGAACATAAATATCATGAAGGCTATGTTGATTTGATTCAACTACATGCGTGAACATGTGCCAAGTCGAGTCACTCTATTCATTTAAAGGAGGATACCATCCCATCATACCACATCATAATCATTCTAATAGCATGTTGGCACGCAAGGTAAACCATTATAACTCATAGCTAATCAAGCATGGCACAAGCAACTATAATCTCTAAATGTCATTGCAAATATGTTTACTTCATAATAGCTGAATCAAGAACGATGAATCATCATATTTACAAAAACAAGAGAGGTCGAGTTCATACCAGCTTTTCTCTTCCCAATAAGTCCATCATATATCATCATCATTGCCTTTCACCTGCACGACTGAACGGTGTGTATAATAATAAGAGTGCACATGCATTGGACTAAGCTGGAATCTGCAAGCATTCAACTCAACAGAGAAGACAAGTAATATGGGCTCTAAGTTAAATAAACAATCATGCATATAAGAGCCACTAAGCATTTTCAATATGGTCTTCTCGACCCCCAAAGAAAGGAAAAGAAAATAAAAACTATTTACAAGGGAAAGCTCCCAACAAGTAAAAGAAGAACGGGAAATATTTTTGGGTTTTCTCTTTTTAATTCTACTACAAGCATGGAAAGTAAACTAACTAATTTTTTGATTTTTCTTAAAGTTTATCAAACACACAAGAAGAAAGCAGGAAAAAGAAATTTAAACTAGCATGGATATTACAGTGAAAAAAGTATGAGCACCGACATCTAGCAATGAGTGTGTGTGTGAACATGAATGTAATGTCGGTGGGAAATACATACTCCCCCAAGCATAGGCTTTTTGGCCTGAGTTGGTCTATTGCCAGGGATGGCCTGGCGGATACCCGTAGGTGTAGCTGGGGTCGTAGTGTGATGAAGAAGACTCTGACTGCCACTGGCTGGCAGCCTCCTCTGGATCCCAAGAATAAACATATAGTCGTGGAGGCTCATCTTGTGGCTCCGGCTCCGGGGCTGGTGTAGGGTTCTGATAGGCTTGAACAGCCGACCACGGAATGATGTGGGGTTCTGCAGACAAGTTAAACAAAGAAGGAGCAGGCAAAGTAATAGTCTCAGGGTGATGTTTATCAAAGTATAATTTATATTTGAGCTCCCCATCGCGACTCTTAACAAGAAAATCATGCTCTATCATACTCTTGTAATCTAAATAAGCATGAGGCAGTGCTATTTCTTCTTTCTCTTCATGCCTAATAGGTATTTCAAAATGTTTAGCTAGGCGTGAAGCATAAATGCCTCCAAATATGGGGCCCTTAGTACGGTTCAGACTTAACCGTCTAGCAACAATTCCATCCATACTAACAGAGTTATTGCGGTATAAACCATGGAGCAAAATAATAATATCAGGAATACTAAGGTTCCCACAGTTCCCGCGTCCAATTAAACAACGACTAGCAAATAAGGCAAAGTAGCGTAAAACAGGATAATGTATGCTAGTGATCCTCGAGTCAGAAACCTTCCTGGTTTCTCCCACCGTGATAGTGTTAATAAAACCTTCTACTTCGTTACGGTGGGGTTCATCTAAGGTGCCCTCAAAGGGTATTCTGCAAACCTCCCAGAATTCAGCTAATGTCATCTCTTTAACAACGTCATATAAATGAAACTCTACTGTTGGAGGTGATTTCTTGGGGAAAAAGTAGAAGTTTTCCACAAAAGTATTTGTGAGTAAGAGATATTGATGACGTTGGTCGTGGAGGAAGTTGGTGAGGCCAGCATTTTCAATCAATAAATAGAAATCCTCATAAATCCCGGCTCTCCTCAAGAAGTCATCGAAAGGCCATTCACACGGCCGGACCTCGGTGATGCGAGGCAAATTAAATTTGGGCTTCTCCTCTTCTTCCTTTTGTTTTTCCATAGAGCTTCGGCTCGACGAGCCCCTCAAAAGTCTCTTCATTATTTCTGAAACAATCTGAAATTTTTAGTAACTTCAAAATAAAAGTGAACCAACTTCAATAAAATTGATAGTAACAACTCCCACAAGTGCCTAGAGCCTATATAAAGCATTGGAACTACTTGGAACCATATAAATTTGACATGCAAGCTCAAGAACATGGTCACCTATGCAGCACAAATTTCCAATGAATAAAGCACTAGAACAAAAACTAGTTGGACCAATGGAGGAGTCACATACCAAGGAACTATCTCCCCAAGCAGTTTTGCAAGAGGTGCTTTGAGCAAGGAGATAGAAAATCACAGCAACGGGGGCTGGAACTCGTGCTTGAGTTGGTTTTTCGTGTTTGTGTGAGATAGAGGAAGAACATGGGTGCAGGAATAAGTGGAGGAGGGCCACCGTGGGCCCACGAGGCAGGGGGGCGCGCCCAGGGGGGTAGGGCGCGCCCTCCACCCTCGTGGCCAGGTGGCAGCTGCCCCCGTGGTAATTTTTGCACAGTAAATTCTCAAATATTCCCGAAAAAATCATATTAAATTGGCATGGCATTCTGAGGACTTTTATTTTCGGGATATTTTTATATTGCATGGATAAGTCGGGAGACAGACAGAAAAATACTATTTTACTTTATTTCTACTAAATAACAGAAAATATAAAGAGGGTACAGAAGGTTGAGCTTCTAGTTTCATCCATCTCGTGATCATCAAAATGAACCCACTAACAAGGTTGATCAAGTCTTGTTAACAAACTCATTCCGAATAATCACGGAACCGGAGAAATTTCGAATAACACTAAGTTACCTCAACAGGGATATGAAAATCCCCAACAATAAGAATATCATACTTTTTCTTGACAGTAGGGAGAGGAAATTCAAAACCTCCAAATATAACCGGTGGAATTTTTCCAATAGAGTTGATACTATAAACTTGAGGTTGTTTTCTCGGAAAGTGTACCGTGTGCTCATTGCCATTAACATGAAAAGTGACATTGCCTTTGTTGCAATCAATAACAGCCACTGCAGTATTAAGGAAAGGTCTTCCAAGAATAATAGACATACTATCATCCTCAAGAATATCAAGAATAACAAAGTCCATTAAAATAGTAACGTTTGCAACCGCAACAGGCACATCCTCACAAATACCGACAAGTATAGCAGTTGATTTATCAACCATTTGCAAAGATATTTCAGTAGGTGTCAACTTATTCAAATCAAGTCTACGATAAAAAGAGAGAGGCATAACACTAACACCAGCTCCAAGATCACATAAAGCAGTTTTAACATAATTTCTTTTAATGGAGCATGGTATAGTAGGTACTCCTGGATCTCCAAGTTTCTTTGGTATTCCACCCTTAAAAGTATAATTAGCAAGCATGGTGGAAATTTGAGCTTCAGGTATCTTTATTTTATTAGTAATAATATCTTTCATATACTTAGCATAAGGATTTGTTTTGAGCACATCAGTTAATCGCATACGCAAAAAGATGGGTCTAATCATTTCAGCAAAGCGCTCAAAATCCTCATCATCCTTTTTCTTGGATGGTTTCGGAGGAAAAGGCATGGGTTTCTGAACCCATGGTTCCCTTTCTTTACCATGTTTCCTAGCAACGAAGTCTCTTTTATCATAACGTTGATTCCTTGATTGTGGGTTATCAAGATCAACAGCAGGTTCAACTTCTACATCATTATCATTACTAGGTTGAGCATCAACATGAACATTATCATTAACATTATCACTAGGTTCATGTTCATCACCTGATTGTGTTTCAGCGTCAGAAACAGAGGTATCATTTGGATTCTCAGGTGGTTCAGCAATAGGTTCACTAGAAGTTTGCAAAGTCCTATCATTTTTCTTTTTCTTCCTCTTAGAAGAACTAGGTATATCAATATTATTTCTCTGAGAATCTTGCTCGATTCTCTTAGGGTGGCCTTCAGGATACAAAGGTTCCTGAGTCATTCTACTAGTTCTAGTAGCCACTCTAATAGCATAATCATTTTTCTTACTATTCATTTCATCAAGCACTTCTTTCTGAGCTTTAAGTACTTGTTCTACTTGAGTGGTAACCATAGAAGCATGTTTGCTAACAAGTTTAAGTTCACCTCTAATATCAGCCATATAATCACCCAAGTGTTTAATCATAAAGGTATTCTGTTTTAATTGTCTACCAAAATAAGCACTAAAGTCATCTTGCTTAAACATAAAGTCATCAAACTCATCCAAGCACTGACTAGCAATTTTAGTAGGAGGGACTTCAGCTTTATCATATCTATAGAGAGAATTTACTTTTAGTACCTGTGTCGGGATATCGGGAGGTTCTTCATTAAATAAGTAGTTGAGATCATATACTTCTTCAACAGGCGGTAAATTAAGACCATGTATTTCTTCAATAGGATGTAAATTCTTAACATCTTCAGCTTTAATACCTTTTTCTTTCATAGATTTCTTTGCCTCTTTGTAACACCCCAAAAATTTAACCATGTTTTGAATTATTAAAACTTTGCCAGGAGTTTAATTTTTTTTTGCTTTCTGGATTTTCTTTCGATTTCAGAACCCCTTTTCTTTAATATTGTGGAGTTTTTACCCCAAGTGGAAACTTTCCAAAAATATTATTGGACTTCTATACTCTCTCAATAAAACAATTCTTAATCAGTGGTTTATTTGCATAATTGTTTTTCCTGAGCTCTATTCTTTTAAAATGATTTTTCATAATATTCCTTAGTCATGCAAAAATATCACTTTTATGCAAAAATATCACAGACGCCCGACTGCGACACGTTCGTTACTTATTTCACTTATGAGCCCTTTCTGTGGTGTCGCTCAGACGCCCGACCGAGGAACTCTATTTCTACTCTCTAATTGCATTATTCATGTGCTACGTGAATGACTTGTTTGCGTGCATCATGGATTTTATTTCTGTGACTGATGTTGTGATCATAGAATATTTCGAAGCATGATTATCGTTTGTTATATTATACATGTGTTCATAATATTTGCGAGTACATTCAAAGTACTCACTGGCTTGTCCCTGGCTATTGTCTTGGCCAGATTTCTTGCTTGGAGAGGAGCGTTGCAATGACAGCCCCGGAACCTAATCAATGATGATAGCAGCCTCGCGAAGATAGGAGTTATCCAGGTCAGCTGTTCCTGTGGGAAATGGAGTTCCACAGACGCTGATGACCACAAACCGCTTCCGCCATCAACCACTAGAAACCTTGTGTTATACTCATAGGCCAGAATGGTCTTTTACTACATATCATGTATTTTTCTTGGAGTTATTGTATCAAGTTTGTGTCTCGCCAGCTAACAGTAATCCTGGGGCTGGTGAGCATAAGGGCCATTTTCTGGGAAATTAATATCCCGAAATCCGGTCCTGACACTCTTGCATATCTTCGGGACTGAGAAACAGAACACCTCTCTTCTTCGGAGTTGGTTTAGGAATATGCTCAGTAATGGGCTCAGGAACTGGCTCAGGAGGTAGCTCGGGAGGTGCGCAATTATTTTCATTTGCCAACATATTATTCAATAGAATTTCAGCGTCATCCGGTGTTCTTTCCCTGAAAAGAGAACCAGCACAACTATCCAGGTAATCTCTGGAAGCATCAGTTAGTCCATTATAAAAGATATCAAATATTTCAGGTTTCTTAAGAGGATGATCAGGCAAAGCATTAAGTAACTTGAGAAGCCTCCTCCAAGCTTGTGGGAGACTCTCTTCTTCAATTTGCACAAAATTGTATATTTCCCTCAAAGCAGCTTGTTTCTTATGAGCAGGGAAATATTTAGCAGAGAAGTAATAAATCATATCCTGGGGACTTTGCTTACAACCAGGATCAAGAGAATTATACCAAATCTTAGCATCACCCTTTAATGAGAATGGAAATATCTTGAGTAAATAAAGGAAGCGCGATCTCTCATTATTAGTAAATAGGGCAGCTATATCATTTAACTTAGTAAGATGTGCCACAACAGTTTCAGATTCATAGCCATAAAAAGGATCAGATTCAACCAAAGTAACTATATCTGGATCAACAGAAAAATCATAATAATCCGGATCAGGAACACAGATAGGTGAAGTAGCAAAAGCAGGGTCAGGTTTCATTCTATCTCTAAAAGATTCTCTACTCCATTTAACTAGCAACCTCTTAAGTTCACGTCTATCCTGGCAAGCAAGAATAGCTGCAGAAGATTCAGCATCAAAAAGATAACCCTCAGGAATAGCAGGCATAGGTTCATCATCACTAACATCATCGTGTTCAGGTTCAATAATTTCTCTTTCTCTAGACCTAGCAATTTGCTCATCAAGAAATTCACTAAGTGGCACAATACTATCAAGCATAGAAGTAGTTTTATCATAAGTATCATGCATAGCAGAAGTGGCATCATCAATAACATGCGACATATCAGAATCAATAGTAGTAGTAGGTTTAGGTGTCGCAAACTTACTCATAACAGAAGGAGAATCTAGTGCAAGGCTAGATGGCAGTCCCTTACCTCCCCTCGTAGTTGAGGGGAAAATAGTAGTTCGATCATATTTCAAGTTCTTCATAGTGTCCAGCAGATATAAATCCCAAGTGACTCAAAGAATAGAGCTATGCTCCCCGGCAACGGCGCTAGAAAAAGGTCTTGATAACCCACAAGTATAGGGGATCGCAACAGTTTTCGAGGGTAGAGTATTCAACCCAAATTTATTGATTCGACACAAGGGGAGACAAAGAATATTCTCAAGTATTAGCAGCTGAGTTGTCAATTCAACCACACCTGGAAACTTAGTATCTGCAGCAAAGTGTTTAGTAGCAAAGTAATATGATAGTGTTGGTAACGGTAGCAAAAGTAAAGACGACAAAAGTAATGTTTTTGGTACTCCCTCGGTTCCTAGATATAAGGTGTATATTATTTTGAGAAAAAAACCAAAATATAAGGTGTATTGCATTGCACCACTCGTTTGGATAATTTTTTTAGGGATTTGATTATATTTCCTTATATCAAGCAAGCTCCTCTATTTTCTCATGTCAATTAGTCAGGTGAAATCGCACCCAAAACTTGTGAAATTTTCCCTCCACGTGTGTTCTTTAATTTTCGTGCCAAAAACTATACACCCTATATTTAGGAACGGAGGGAGTATTTTGTAGTGATTGTAACAGTAGCAACGGAAAAGTAAATAAGCAAGAACCAGTATATGGAAAACTCGTAGGCACCGGATTGGCGATGGATAATTATGTCGGATGTGGTTCGTCATGTAACAGTCATAACATAGGGTGACACAGGACTAGCTCCAGTTCATCAATGTAATGTAGGCATGTATTCCGTATATAGTCATACGTGTTTATGGAAAAGAACTTGCATGACATCTTTTGTCCTACCCTCCCATGGCAGCGGGGTCCTATTGGAAACTAAGGGATATTAAGGCCTCCTTTTAATAGAGAATCGGAACAAAGCATTAGCACATAGTGAATACATGAACTCCTCAAACTATGGTCATCACCGGGAGTGGTCCCGATTATTGTCACTTCGGGGTTGCCGGATCATAACACATAGTAGGTGACTATAGACTTGCAAGATAGGATCAAGAACACACATATATTCATGAAAACATAATAGGTTCAGATCTGAAATCATGGCACTCGGGCCCTAGTGACAAGCATTAAGCATAGCAAAGTCATAGCAACATCAATCTCATGGATACTAGGGATCAAACCCTAACAAAACTAACTCAATTACATGATAAATCTCATGCAACCCATCACCGTCCAGCAAGCCTACGATGCAATTACTCACTCACGGTGGTGAGCATCATGAAATTTGTGATGGAGGATGGTTGATGATGACGACGGTGACGAATCCCCCTCTCCGGAGCCCCGAACGGACTCTAGATCAGCCCTCCCGAGAGAGATTAGGGCTTGGCAGCGGCTCCGTATCATAAAACGCAATGATTTCTTCTCTCTGATTTTTTTTTCTCCTAGAAAGCCAATATATGGAGTTGGAGTTGGTGTCGGAGGGCCACCAGGGGGCCCACGAGGTAGGGGGCGCGCCCAGGGGGGCGCCTCCCACCCTCGTGAGCAGGGTGTGGGCCCCCTGGTCTTCATCTTTTGCGAGGATTTTTGTTTATTTTTTCTAAGGTGTTCTGTGGAGTTTCAGGACATTCCGAGAACTTTTATTTTCTGCACATAAAACAACACCATGGCAGTTCTGCTGAAAAAAGCGTCAGTCCGGGTTAGTTCCATTCAAATCATACAAGTTAGAGTCCAAAACAAGGGCAAAAGTGTTTGGAAAAGTAGATACGACGGAGACATTTCAGCTGGCGTGCCGGAGACCGGACCACAATGTCCGCCCTTGCAGCCGACTCGCCTCTAGCCGGTGGCACGGGCGGCGCGCTAGGTTGGCTGCCTTGGTCGTCCCCAGTCGGCGCTGGCAGAGCCGCCTCCTTCTCCGACAACATCGCCTTCCTCCCTCTCCATCACCGGCTGGTCACCACCCGCTCCCTCTGGCGGCACCACCGAGATCTCAGGCACCACGGAGCAGAGGGGGATGACAAGCTGTGGAGGCTGGTTGCGCAGGGCTTCCTCTGCCTGCGCCACGGGTGCAGCATCCACCTGGGCCTTGGCCGCCACGTCGGCCGGCGCCCTCGCCGCCTCTAGTGCTGCCTTGGCGGCAACCGCCTCCCGCTCCTCCCGTGCCTCCCACCCATTCCGCTCCGCCACCGCCTGAAGCTCGGCACGAGGGTCTACACGGTGGGTGCTGGTGGAGTCTCCCGCCTCCCCAACCACGGAGGCGGCGACAGTCCGCTCAAGAGAGAGCGGAGCCCTGTTTCCAAAACAAGACAAAGAAAAGACAGAAGAAAACTGACAAGATGGAAGAAAGAACACGTGAGGGAGTTGGCACTTACACAGAAACCATCTGCGGCTCCTTCACCACCTTGCGGAAGCGGGTGGCCTTCGCAGCCGCTTCGTCCCGCTTGGTCGCCACAGCCGGGCCCTTGGGCTTCTTCGGCCAGCTGCCGAACAGGATCGGTGCGGCCCGGCGCTTCAGCGGGCCGCCTCGGGCAGCCGGCACGGCAGATGAGCTTGTGCTTTGCTGGTCGGACGCCAGCTGGCGGCGCGGGGCGACTTCCCCCTCGTAATCGTTCGGCCAGTCCTCGACGCCGGCTCCGAGCCACCTGCCTCACCGCCCCTTGCCACGGCGTCGTCGTCCAGGGCGGCCGCCCCCAAGTCGGGGTCGTCCACGTCGCTCTTCGTTCGGTCGGGGAGAAATTGACGCTCTGGTACTGCGGCGCCGGCTGCTGGCTAGAGGAGGGGGCTCTGTTTCATAAGCCAATTGGTCGAGTCGGCAAAAAAGAACTCGGTGACAGAAGAAAAAGAAAGAAGAAGAAAAGGAAACTTACCATAGGCGAGGGATCGGCGCCTGAATATGGCTCCTTGCCAAACCGCCACTCATCCGTGAGCTTGCGGTTCGCAAGGTAGTTCACCATGTGAGCTACCTCTGCATGAGGCATCTCCTGGGTGCGCAGCCGGCTTGGGTCAAGGAGCCCGCTCGTCTGACAGATCATATGAGGGCGACCCTAGAGCGGGAGCACCTGGCGCGCCATGAAGGCGGTCAGCAAGTCGGGCCCGGTCAGGCCCTCCGACTTGATCAACACCCGGAGCCGCGCGACGACAGCAGCTCCGGAAGGCGACAGCGACCTAGCCCGATAGGACTAATTGGGACGCTTCCCAGTCGGCGGGCCGGCTACGTAAGCCAATAGGTTGACCCAGTCGCCCTACGGGAAGATGCTCTTCACATAGAAGTATGATTGTTGCCACATCTTCACCGATTGGATCAGCGCGATGGGCGGAAAGGGGTTGTCGGCCACCGACCTCCGCACCGCAACGAAGGCGCCGCATTGAGCTGGCACGCTCTTGACGATGGTGCCGAGCTTGGAGTAGAAGAACTCCCCCCCCCCAAAGCTCGATGGTGGGCAGGACACCGAGGAATCCTTCGGACAGAGTGACGAAGGCGGATAGTAGCACCATCGTGTTTGGGGCGAGGTGGTGCGGCTGAAGATTGTAGAAGTCGAGGAAGGAGCGGAAGAAGCCGCTCGCCGGCAAGCCAAGGCCGCGCAGGCAGTGCGAGCGGAAGATGACCCGCTCGCCCTCCTCCGGCGCCGGCGAGATCTTCCGCTCCAGCGCAAGGCGAACCCACATGTAGTCCTCGTCGGGAAGCCGCCGCGTCTTGCGGAGGAAGTCAATATGGTCTTCGTGAACATTGGAGCCATCCCAGGCTTCGGCGCACGCCATGACGGCGAGAGGACGACAGAGGATCCACGGCGACAGCGAGAGCGCGACCCCGCAACAGCGAAGTTGCGGTGTAGCAAGGTGGCCGGAGCAGCGGCGCGGAGCGAACAGCGGCGAAGACAGAGAGGAAGAAGAAGAGGAGAATGGCGGAGTGCGGGGTGAGCACGCGTGCGTCTGCCACTCCCCCTCCTCCCCCTATTTATAGCCTCGGTGCGACGAAGCCGAGGAGGTGAGATGTGGGGGACGTGGGATTAACTGCGCCCACTCCCCCACGACCCACGATTATTACGCCTTAAAGGCGTGCGGCAACTGCTGCTGGAATGCCAACTGCCCGCCTTGGCCACAGAGGATCCCTGCGGTGGCCGAGGCATGGTAGTGGCGGGCCCCAGCCTGCGGCGACGTCCCGTCGCGCGCGTGGGCTGGCAGGCTGGTCCAGCCGAGGGGTACCACGTGGCGCGCGGATGGCGGGTGGCCGGCCCGCCGCCCGGCATGCGCGCCAGCTGGTTCCCACCTTCGAACTCCAAAATCTTTCCAGACGGCGCGTCTGATCGAAGCTGGCTCCTAGCTGTCGGCACTTCAAGATAAGAAGCTGCTCCAGCTTCTCGTCCCCTTTCAACCGTGAAGCCCGACCAGCTTCGGGGACTATTGTCGGAGTAAATGACCACGGGTAGCCTAACCGGCACCCCCTGGCTCTTCAAAAAATATCGGGCCGACTGAGCCCTCAAACATCCGAGACGCATGGCTGCCTTCTCCTGATGGCTGTCCCACCGGCCGGCTGCTGGAAGGCGGCAGGGCTCTACGAGCACTCTTGACGAGGGCCGACTCCTAGCAGCCGGCCACCAGAGGGCCGGCTCCTAGCAGGCAGCCCGGCTCGCACCCTTGAAGTTTGCACCCACATAACGGCGATAAGACGGGGCGTGGCTACAGTGAAGCCTGCCACCCCCGAATCCCGGAGGAAGCGTGGCCACAGTGCGCCGTACGGGGCGGCCACTCCCCGTCCGGCGCGGCACTGTTGCCATGTTGACCATGACATCACCCATGGCAGACTGTCAGTACGGCCCGCGGGCGGCGGGCCCCTCCTGCCAGCGAGATACCAGAAGGCGGCCGAGCTTGGCCAGTCGGTCAGGGGGGAGGCCGGCTCCCAACAGTCGGCTCACCCCCACCCTAGAAGTTTGTGCACCATTAAGCAGATAAGACGTGGTAAGGCTACAGTGAAAGCCCGCCAGGTGGCGACACTGTAGCCATGCTTACCCCGACAAAGCCATCGTCACCAAGAGTAAGGCAACAGTGACCAGCAGCCGACAAGACCCCCAGGCGGTGAGCCCAGCCTATCGGCTAAGAGGCTGGCAGCCGGCGGGACCCACCAGTCGGCAGGCCCCAGTGGCCGGCGGAGAAGCCGGCGACCACGGACACTGACGACCTGGACCCACAACCAACCGGATTACCATTGTACCCCTAGGGGGTAGGCCTATATAAACCCCCCAGGGCACCCATGCAAAGGGTTGATCTCTTAGAGTTTTAGACACCACATAGAGAGAAGAGGAGAGCTAGCATTGCCCTTCTTCTTCCTCTAGCTAAACAGCTCAAGGAGCCTCTTGTAGCTACTTGTTTTGATCTGGTGATCATGCGGAGATCCCGTAGAGCAGTAGGGGTGTTATCTCCTAGGAGAGTCCCGAACCTGGGTAAGATTCGCCGGCGTGCATGTCTTCGCCTTATCCTGTTTCCAGGCACCAGCGATGTCTTACTGGCTCCCAAAATGATAAGCCACCCATTGGCATATGTCGCACCTACCACCCGACAGACAGGGACAACTCAGAGGTTAACAGCAAGCTCAGCCGTAACCTTTGCGGCAAAGGATCTAATATCTTTCTCACTTTCATTTTTCTAGCCCAACATGTTGAACAAGGAGGTCACTGTTTTTGTGGAAGTAGTGAGTTTGGCGGTAGCCTTAGTCTCGAAGGGCTCCTTTCTCAGAAAGTTGTGTAGCATGTGAAGCCCATAGAGTTGCATCTTGGGTGAATCCGACTTCAAAGAATCCATTGCAAATGTGATGAGGCTAATCTTCTTTGGAGCAAGCAGAGCACCTCCCATGCATTTCTCAAACGCATATGCGTAGTACAAATTGACATATTCCAGTCCCATGGGCCCTCTAAATAGATGAGCGATCCATGGAGGATGAATGAAAAGAACTCAAGGATGCACCACAACAATCTAGAGTATTCCTTGGCTAAGTACCATCACGTAGAAGATATTGAGAGTTGCCACAAAGTTTGTCTTGTCCCCAAGGTTTGTCTTCTCAACATGTTCACCATCACCATAGTAGTGTTGTGGTATAAGCCGCGACAGTGCCAAGATAATGCGCACCAATGCTGCTGGTAATTGTAAGTTGCCAAATGACACTATCACTAGAGTATATGCTTGGAATAGAATTATGAAATATCGAGATAAGCCACTAAATGTTAACACCAACAGCATTATGGCTGCAAACATGCACACATTTATGATGACTCGATACCAAGATACCAGTATGCGGCCTACAACACAATCTACTAGTTTGAGGACACGTGGGAACCGTAGTTTGCTGAGTGTGAGTAGGAGTACAACCACAAACAGTATGAGGTATATTGTCCATTTGGCCATTGAGTTTCTGAGAATAAACCTGCGATTGTCAAACCCAGCTAGCTTGTAATCATCACCATAGCTATATGGTATAGAGGGACCGAGCAATACAATTGCAACCATGGGGCTCCATAATGATATCACATGGCACAGTGAATTGCAAGAGAGTAGTCTTGCAGCTCCTGGACTAAGAAACTTGCTAATCACAAGTACTGCTAGAAATAAGGTTGGCAGAGTGTACTTCCATTTTGGATTCCAAATAATCACCCACACCAGAACATCCACAAAGCATACGGCCAAGATCAGCTCATTCCAGCCAAGAGACCTAAAAGTACCTCTCGTACAGAAGAACAATTGGTAATCCAGCTTATTATTATCGCGGCTAAGCATCCTGAATTATAAACATGACATAATTAAGCAAAAGGGCATTATGGCATCCATAGAAGAAAGACTATGTGCATATATCTAAACCACAATGGCAGTTAGGAAATAGCTTACTGATCTTCACGAGATTTCTATAAGGTTATAAGATTTTAGTCCCCTGTGTTGATTGTGATTATAAGAAGCATAAAGAGGTTTTTGCACGTGATTTTAGCTTGTGGGCCTCAACAATTGCAATATATGCAACATGCATTGCCAATATGTGCAATGGTCACCCACCTACTGGAGGTTATTTGCACCTTGAGGGTGAACAATCGCACTTCCTGTCTCACACTTATGTTGGGTTTTTAGTTTTACCGAAGCAAGATTTGTTGAAATGTTAAGCTTCCGTGACACCGGGGAGCTGCCTTTTTCTTCAAGGAAGTAGGCTCTAAATTTTCGTGAACAATATGCTCGAAACTGCAAATATGATTTGCGGAATGCTTGAATGTACTCTAGTATTCTGACTCGTCTGTCACATTGGATTGTGAAATGTCTTTTATTCTGGTTCATGGTTGGTATCGCAGGACGACAATAAGATTTGGACGATGATGGAGTGTTACACCTGTAGGGACACCTTTAAGATTATGTGCCTTCAGGTTGCTGATGACATTTGTGTTTTGGATGTGACTAATCTTGACGACGTCTCTGTCTTTCTTTTGTGTTCGTTGCCCTTCTGGGGCTGAGCGACGATGCGTGTGTAACTCTTCGCCCTTCTTCATAACGAAAATGAGCGTAAGTTGTGTTTTCCATCAAAAATGAAAAACAAAAGTGGATGGCCTCGGAGTTGTCTAGCTGTTGTGCCGGCTATGTGGACGTGTGGATCTATGAAATGAATGCACAAATGTTGGAAGTGTTAGTGTGGAACGTCCATGGGCTAAACGCCCGGGCTAGGAGGAATGCCCTTTACCAGGTGGTGACAACAGCCAACCTGGTTATTGTTTGTCTTCAAGAAACCAAGCTGCGTGATGTATCGATAAACATTGTTCGACAATACCTCGGAAATAAATATGAAATTTTCTTCTACTTGCCGGCACAGGGCACTCAGGGTGGGATTTTGGTGGCTTGGGATGCATCCGTCACCTAATTGTCCAATCCACACTATACTCACCATACATTGACCGCACTCGTCAAGTGTCCGGAGGACGAGCATGCACGGTGGCTCACATGCGTGTACGGTCCGCAGGAGGAGGCCAACAAGCTAGAGTTCTTGCATGATTTAGTTGACATTCAGGACTTGCACGCGGGTCCTTGGTTGGTGGTTGGGGATTTCAACCTGCTGGCTAGGCAGGAGGATAAGAGTAATGCTCTGATTAACCGAAGGATGTTGGGAAGGTTTAGAGCCAAGTTAAACTTGCTTGAGCTCAAGGAGCTTTATCTCAATGGGAGGCGGTATACATGGTCGAATGAGAGGCAAAATGCGACGTTGGAGAAAATAGATCACGTGTTTGTCTCCAACGAGTGGGATTAAGCATTCCCATCATGCTTCCTCTCTGCCCTTGGGACAGCGGTTTCGGACCATTGCCCGCTCATGTTGGATATGAACATCGACATAAGTACGCGGAAAAGATTCAAGTTTGAGGCTTTTTGGATCAAAACGGAGGGGTTCATGGATACGGTATGGATGGCATGGGATTCGACGCCGGTGGCTACAAATGACTACCTAACACTCCATAACAAGTCGAGGGCCAGGGCGACCAGTCTTCAGCGGTGGAGTGCCCGTTGGATTGGGATTTGAAACTTCAAATCTTGATTGCAATGGAGGTGATAAAACAGCTAGATACGGCCATGGAATCTAGGGCGCTCTCGGATGCGTAGCGAGATTTAAGGAGTTGTTTGAAGAGGAAGCTACTTGGGTTGTGTTCCCTTGAGAGAACCATTGCAAGGCAGCGATCGAGATTGCTGCAGCTGCGCGAGGGTGACAGTAGCACAAGGCTATTCCATCAGCAAGCGAGTCATCAGCAAAGGAAGAATGTTCTCTGGATGTTAAAGTACAATGGGAACGTCTACTCCGGGAAAGATGAGGTGGCCTCCATGGTGGATGCGCATTTTGGTGCGACATTTGGCAGTACTACCTCCAGGAACTACATGCCTAACCTATGTGAGTTAGACTTGCCGTAGCTAGACTTATCTTAGTTGGAGGAACCTTTCGCCTCTAAGCAAGTGGAAAACGTCATCAAAGCTATGCCTTCGGATAAGGCGCCAGGATCGGATGGGGTCATTGGCCGTTTTTATGCCACATGCTGGAACATTATATGAGTGGACTTCATGAAGGCCATGAACTGTTTCTACAATGGGGATGTTCATGGAATGGCTGCAATCAACAAGTCCCTGGTGACTCTTCTGCCCAAGAAGGATGGTGCTCTTGAGGTGACAGATTTTAGGCCGATCAACCTTGTTCATGGGGCTATAAAAATCTTCGAGAAAGTGCTTGCGTGCAGATTGGTGATGCAGTTGCCGAAGCTTGTGGGCAATCATCAGAGTGCTTTCGTGAAGGGCAGATCCCTACATGAAAACTTCATGTTGGTGCAAAGTACAACTCGCAGGCTAAATGCCCTACAGAACCCAGCAGTGCTACTCATGCTAGATATATCGAAGGCTTTCGATTCTGTCCAGTGGCCTTTCCTGATTGAGTTGATGCAACACCTTGGATTTGGGCCTAGGTGGCGGTCCTGGATCTGTGGGATTCTTGCAACATCCACCACCAAGGTTATGGTGAATGGAGACCACGGGGACACCATTTACAACTGCAAGGGGCTAAGGCAGGGTGACCCGATATTGCCAATGCTATTCATCCTCACCATGGAGCCTCTACAAAGGATGTTTGAGCGAGCCACGAGGAGAGGCATTTTGGAGCCTTTGGCACGTTTTGGAGTGAGGCAATGTTTATCCATCTTTGCGGATGATGTGGTGGTGTTCATCAAACCAAAGCCAGTGGAGCTGGAGATTAGCAAGAGAACCTTTGAGATGTTTGGGGAAGCGTCAGGGTTGCAGATAAGTATGGCAAAATCAGCTGCTTTCCCTATAAGATGCAATGATCAGGAAATCACATTGCCTAGTGTGGAGCTGGGATGCCCGAGAGAATCCTTCCCAATCAAGTACCTGGCTTTACCGTTGTCTCTAAGGAAGCAATCACCGGCGCAGTTGCAATACCTTGTCGACCAGATGGCAAACTGTTTGCCAAAGTGGAAGGCGGCACTAATGCCAAAGAGTGGACGACTAACTTTGGTCCATTCAGTACTATGCGCCATGCCCATACATGCCATGATGGCTTTGGATCTCCTGATGAAGACAATAGTTGTGATCAACAAGGTTTGCAGAGGGTTCCTTTGGTGCCGGAGGGACGCTGCAAATGGTGGCAACTGTGTTGTTGCCTGGGACTCAGTGTGCACTGAGGGGGTCCTGGACTAAGGGGTCCTCGGGCGTCCGGGCTGTGTGACATGGGCCGGACTGATGGGCCATGAAGATACGAGATAGAAGGACCTCCCTCGTGTCCGGATGGGACTCTCCTTTGTGTGGATGGCAAGGTTGGCATTCGGATCATGTATTTTCCTTTCTCTGTAACCGACCATGTACAACCCTAGATCCCTTCGGTATCTATATAAACCGGAGGGTTTAGTCCATAGAGGCTATCACAATCATATAGGCCAGACATGTAGGGTTTAGCCATTACGATCTCGAGGTAGACCAACTCTTGTAGCCCCCATACTCATCAAAGTCAATCAAGCAGGAAGTAGGGTATTACCTCCATTAAGAGGGCCCGAACCTGGGTAAACATCATGTCCCCTGCCTCCTTGTTACCTTCGATCCTTAGACGCACAGTTCGGGACCCCCCTACCCGAGATCAGCGGGTTTTGACACCGACATTGATGCTTTCATTGAGAGTTCCACTGTGTCGTCACCAGAAGGCTCGGTGGCTCCACCAATCATCTACAGCAATACCGCCCTGAGGGAGACTTTTCTCCTTTGCCAAATCTTCGTAATCAGCGGCTTCACACTGCGGCCACCAACTCAGTTGGCCATCTGGAGCAAATCGACAGCTACGTCCCTGGTCATCAGATCAGTTTCGGAAACCTAAACTACGTTGCTGATATCCGAGGAGACTTGATCTTCCAAGGGTTCGCGGCCTCAACCGCAGCTCCGACCTCAGATCCGGAACTCCTTGCCGAGTCCGAAGACGGGAGTTGAGAGCCCGCCAGACTCTTCGTAGCCATAGAGCTCAAGACCGGAGATATGGAGGGGATCGTTTCACCGGCCGGCCCGGAATCACTCCAGGCTCCCTCTATTCCCATCGAGCCGGACTCACCTCTGTACACGAGCTCCGAATTCTCGAGGTCTGTGTTATACAAGCTCGGCCAGGGAACTCCTGTCCCGCCCCGCTCCACGTATTCTCGCTTCCCTGTCCAAACCTCACCCTTAAACGAGGCTCTGGACTTAATGCCATCTCTCACCATTACGGAAGGATCGCTACCGAACTATACCCAGCCCGCACTAGGGGCTGAGAGCAGGGAATTTTACATCCCACCCACCACCCACTTCATAGCCACTGTCAAGGACTTAACCGACATTGTTGATTACGCTTCTGAAGACATCGACGGCATGGACGGCGATGCCGAAGAAGAGCAAAGCCAGAACCCGCCGCTTACCAGACGTTGGACGGCTACTTCCACATATGACGTGTACATGGTGGATACCCCCAAAGAGGATGACGGCGAAGGGGGGAGGATTCACTCGAAGACAAGCCTCCCATGGCACCACCAAGGCATCAACGTCAGCGGCGCCACTCTAAATGGCGGCGCGAAAAAGACAGTAATACCGGCACCAGAGACAATAGTACTCTGGATAACGCCGAAGATCAAAAAGCCCCCATTGAACCAACATCTAAGCATGACGATTGGGAGGAAGGGCAAGTAAACCCCGACGACCCCATTGAGGACGAGGGCTCGGAGGATAGTAACTACGTACCGATCTCCGAAGAGGACGAGAGCCTCGGCGACAAAGAATTCATCGTGCCATAGAAACCCTTCGAACAAGAGCGCTTTAAGTGCCGGCTAATAGCCACTACAAGAAGCTTGAAAAAGAAGCAGCAGCAGCTTCAAACTGATCAGGATATGCTCAATGACAGATGGGCTGATGTCCTGGTAGCCGAGGAATATGGCCTCGAATGTCCAACCAAGAGCTACCCAAAGCGCAAGCTACTCCCCCAACTTGACGACAAGGCCCCAGAGCCTATACCGCCCACGCGTAATGCTACCGACGGACCTGACCGACCATCACGTGGATAGGACAGAGTGGCAACTCAAGCCGAACACCCGCCTGTACCACCCCGCCGTAAAGGTAGAGAGGCAGTGCTACCTCTTGAGCATGCGTTGGTTTTCCCTTGAAGAGGAAAGGGTGATGCAGCAAAGTAGCGTAAGTATTTCCCATAATTTTTGAGAACCAAGGTATCAATCCAGTAGGAGGCTACACTCAAATCCCTCGTACCTACACAAACAAATAAGAACCTTGCAAGCAGCGCGATAAAGGGGTTGTCAATCCCTTCACGACCACTTGCAAAAGTGAGATCTGATAGAGATAATAAGATAAATATTTTTGGTATTTTTATGATGTAGATTGGAAAGTAAAGATTGCAAAATAAAATTGATCGGAAACTTATATGATGGAAGATAGACCCGGGGCCATAGGTTTCACTAGTGGCTTCTCTCAAGATAGCATAACTATTACGGTGGGTGAACAAATTACTGTCGAGCAATTGATAGAAAAGTTCATAGTTATGAGAATATCTAGGCATTATCATGTATATAGGCATCACGTTCGCGATAAGTAGATCGAGACGATTCTGCATCTACTACTATTACTCCACACATCGACGCTATCCAACATGCATCTAGAGTATTAAGTTCATAAGAACAGAGTAACGCATTAGGCAAGATGACATGACGTAGAGGGATAAACTCAAGCAATATGATATAAACCCCATCTTTTATCCTCGATGGCAACAATACAATGCGTGCCTTGCTGCCCCTGCTGTCACTGGGAAAGGACACTGCAAGATTGAACCCAAAGCTAAGCACTTCTCCCATTGCAAGAAAGATCAATCTAGTAGGCCAAACCAAACTGATAATTCGAAGATACTTGCAAAGATAACAAATCATACATAAAAGAATTCAGAGGAGATTCAAATATTGTTCAGAGATAATCTTGATGATAAACCCACAATTCATCAGATCTCGACAAACACGGCAAAAAGAATTACATCGAATAGATCTCCAAGAAGATCGAGGAGAACTTTGTATTGAGATCCAAAGAGAGAGAAGAAGCCATCTAGCTAATAACTATGGACCCGAAGGTCTATGGTAAACTACTCACACTTCATCGAAGAGGCTATGGTGTTGATGTAGAAGCCCTCCATGATCGATTCCCCCTCCGGCGGAGCGCCAGAAAAGGCCCCAAGATGGGATCTCACGGGTACAGAAGTTTGCAGCGGTGGGAATAGGGTTTCGTGGTGTTCCTGGATGTTTTCAAGGTATATGGATATATATAGGCGAAGGAAGTTGGTCAGGGGAGCCACGAGGGGCCCATGACGGTGGGGGGCGCGCCTACCCCCTAGGCGCGCCTCCCTGCCTCGTGGCCGCCTCGTTTCTTTCTTGACGTCCACTCCAAGTCTCCTGGATTGCGTTTGTTCCAAAAATAACTCTCCCGAAGGGTTCATTCCATTTGGACTCGTTTGATATTCCTTTTTTGCAAAACACTGAAATAGGCACAAAAAAAGCAATTTGGGTTGGGCCTCCAGTTAATAGGTTAGTCCCAAAAATAATAAAAAGTGTATAGTAAAGCCCATTAAACATCCAAAACGGGTAATATAATAGCATGGAACAATAAAAATTATAGATACGTTGGAGATGTATCAAGCATCCCCAAGCTTAATTCCTACTCGCCCTCGAGTAGGTAAATGATAAAAACAGACTTTTTGATGTGGAATGCTACCTAGCATAATTCTCAATGTAATTTTCTTTATTGTGGCATGAATGTTCAGACCCAAAAGATTCAAGATAAAAGTTTAATATTAACATAAAAATAGTAATACTTCAAGCATACTAACAAAGTAATCATGTCTTATCAAAATAACATGGCCAATGAAAGCTTATCCCTACAAAATCATATAGTTAGGCCATGCTTCATTTTCGTCATACAAACAACTCCCATCATGCACAACCCCGGTTTCAGCCAAGCAATTGGTTCATACTATTTAATGCGCTTCAGCTTTTTCAACCCTCACACAATACATGAGCGTAAGCCAAGAATATAGCACTATGGGTGGAGTAGAGTATGATGATAGGGATTATGTGAGAGAACAAAAAAGGAGAAAGTCTCACATTGACGCGGCTAATCAACGGGCTATGGAGAAGCCCATCAATTGATGTCAATGCGAGGAGTAGGGATTGCCATGCAACGGATGCACTAGAGCTATAAATGTATGAAAGCTCATCAAAAGAAAATAAGTGGGTGTGCATCCAACTTGCTTTCTCACGAAGACCTAGGGCATTTTGAGGAAGCCCATCAGTGGAATATACAAGCCAAGTTCTATAATAAAAAATTCCCACTAGTATATGAAAGTGACAACATAGGAGACCCTCTATCATGAAGATCATGGTGCTACTTTGAAGCACAAGTGGGGAAAAAGGATAGTAACATTGTCCCTTCTCTCTTTTTCTCTCATTTTTTTTCTTTTTTTATTTTGGTGGGCTTCTTTGGCCTCTTTTTTCATAAAGTCTTGAGTCTCATCCCGACTTATGGGGGAATCATAGTCTCCATCATCCTTTCCTCACATGGGACAATGCTCTAATAATGAAGGTCATCACACTTTTATTTATTTACAACTCAATACTTAGGACAAAATATGACTCTATGTGAATGCCTTCGGCGGTGTACCGGGATATGCAATGAATCAAGAGCAACATGTATGAAAGAATTACAAAGGTGTCTTTGCCACAAATATGATCTCAACTACATGATCATTCAAAAGCAATATGACAATGATGGAACGTGTCATAATAAACGAAACGGTGGAAAGTTGCATGGCAATATATCTCGGAATGGCTATGGAAATGTCATAATAGGTAGGTATGGTGGCTGTTTTGAGGAAGATATAAGGAGGTTTATGTGTGATAGAGCGTATCGTCTCACGGGGTTTGGATGCACTGGCGAAGTTTGCACCAACTCTCAAGGTGAGAAAGGGAAATGCACGGTACCTAGAGGCTAGCAAATTGCAGAAGGGTAAGAGTGTGTATAATCCATGGATTCACATTAGTCATAAAGAACTCATATACTTATTGCAAAAGTTTATTAGCCCTTGAAGCAAAGTACTACTACGCATGCTACAAGGGGAAGGGTTGGTAGGAGTTAACCATCGCGCGATCCCGACCTCCACTCATAAGGAAGGCAATCAAAGAACACCCCATGCTTCAAATTTCTCACACAACGTTCACCATACATGCATGTTACGGGACTTGCCAACTTTAACACAAGTATTTCTCAATTTCATAATTACCCAACTAGCATGACTCTAACATTACCACCTTTATATCTCAAAACAATTATCAAGTATGAAATTTATCATAGTATTCAATGCACTATATATGATAGTTTTTATTATACCTATCTTGGATGCTCATCATCTTAAGACAAAAATTTTAACCAAAGAAAATTACCATGCTATTCTAAAAGACTCTCAAAATAATATAAGTGAAGCATGAGAGATCAATAATTTCTATAAAATGAAACCACCGCCGTGCTCTAAAAAGATATAAGTGAAGTACTAGAGCAAAAATATCTAGCTCAAAAGATATAAGTGAAGCACATATAGTATTCTAATAAATTCTGGTTCATGTGTGTCTCTCCAAAAGGTGTGTACAGCAAGGATGATTGTGGTAAACTAAAAATTAAAGACTCAAATCATACAAGACGCTCCAAGCAAAACACATATCATGTGGTGAATAAAAATATAGCCTCAAGTAAAGTTACCGATGGACGAAGACGGAAGAGGGGATGCCTTCCGGGCATCCCCAAGCTTAGGCTTTTGGTTGTCCTTGAATTTTACCTTGGGGTGCCTTGGGCATCCCCAATCTTAGGCTCTTGCCACTCCTTATTCCATAATCCATCAAATCTTTACCCAAAAATTGAAAACTTCACAACACAAAACTCAACAGAAAATCGCATGAGCTCTATTAGTGCAAGAAAGCAAACCGCCACTTTAAGGTACTATAATGAACTCATTCTTTATTTATATTGGTGTTAAACCTACTGTATTCCAACCTCTCTATGGTTCATACCCCCCGATACTAGCCATAGATTCATCAAAATAAGCAAACAACACACGAAAAACATAATATGTCAAAAATAGAACAGTCTGTAGAAATATGTAACTTTCGAATCTTCTGGTACCCCGAAAATTCTACCAAAATAGTAAGTCCTAGGCAATTTGTCTATTAATCTTCTGCAAAAAGAATCAACTGAAAATCACGTTTCTGTGATTTATTAAAATTATTCTCGGTCGTGCAAAAGTTTATGTTTTTCAGCAAGATCAGATTAACTATCACCCAAGATGATCCTATAGTTCTTACTTGGCACAAACAC
This sequence comes from Triticum timopheevii, assembly GCA_963921465.1. Taxonomy (NCBI): domain Eukaryota; kingdom Viridiplantae; phylum Streptophyta; class Magnoliopsida; order Poales; family Poaceae; genus Triticum; species Triticum timopheevii. The sequence goes on from OY997264.1 coordinate 109,598,165, forward strand.
TAATTAAAACATAAAACCACATCTAAACAGAAGCTAGATGAATTATTTATTGAATATCAGCAAGTAAAAATATTGGGTTGTCTCCCAACAAGCGCTTTTCTTTAAAGCCTTTAGCTAGGCATTGATAATTTTAATGATGCTCACATGAAAGACAAGAATTGAAGCGCAAAGAGAGCATCATGAAACACGTGACAAACACATCTTAGTCTAACATACTTCCTATGCATAGGCATATTATAAGCAAACAAATTTGCAAGGCAAGCAAAAACTAGCATATGCAAGGAAGAAGAAAGAGACGATAGCAATCTCAACATGACGAGAGGTAATTTAGTAAGATAAAAATTTCTACGACCATATTTTCCTCTCTCATAATAATTACATGTAGGATCGTAGGCAAATTCAACAAAATAGCTATCACATAACATATTCTCAACACGGTCCACATGCATGTGAAGTTGACACTCTTCCAAAATAGTGGGATTATCATTAACTAAAGTCATGACCTCTCCAAATCCACTTTTATAAAAAATACCATAAGATTGATCAAATTACAAATATGTGGGATCTAAAGTTGACACTCTTCCAAACCCACTTTCAATAATATTGAAACACTATTATCAATCTCAGATTCATCATGGGGCTTAAATAGATTTTCAAGATCATAAAAAGAATCACCCCAATCATGATCATTGCAACAAGTAGTAGACATAGCAATCTTAGCATCCCCATGATTAGGGTTTTGCATATTATTAGCACAATTGACATCAACAGAATTTATAATAACATCATTACAATCATGCTTTTTATTCAAAGATCTATCGTGAATCACTTCATAAATTTCTTCATCACAATTTTCAGATTCACGAATTTCAAGCAAAACCTCATAAAGATAATCTAGTGCACTCAAATCACTAGACTTTGGTTCATCATAATTGGATCTCTTAAAAAGATTGGCAAGCAGATGAGGATCCATAGATATTAGGTTCTCTGTTTAGCAATAAATAAACAACTATTCCAACCGAACGTGCAAACAAGCCAAGTAAGACATCAAAGCAAACGAAAAGACGAACAGAGGAAGCGCAAATAAAACGGCAAGGGTGAAGTGGGGGAGAGGAAAACGAGAGGCAAATGGCAAATAATGTAATGCGAGGGATAAGAGTTTGTGATGGGTACTTGGTAAGTCTTGACTTGTGCGTAGACTCCCCGGCAATGGCGCCAGAAATCCTTCTTGCTACCTCTTGAGCATGCGTTGGTTTTCCCTTGAAGAGGAAAGAGTGATGCAGCAAAGTAGCGTAAATATTTCCCTCAGTTTTTGAGAACCAAGGTATCAATCCAGTAGGAGGCTACACGCAAATCCCTCGTACCTACACAAACAAATAAGAACCTTGTAACCAACGCGATAAAGGGGTTGTCAACCCCTTCACGACCACATGCAAAAGTGACATCTGATAGAGATAATAAGATAAATATTTTTGGTATTTTTATGATATAGATTGGAAAGTAAAGATTGCAAACTAAATTGATCGGAAACTTATATGATGGAAGATAGACCCGGGGGCCATAGGTTTCACTAGTGGCTTCTCTCAAGATAGGATAAGTATTACGGTGGGTGAACAAATTACTGTCGAGCAATTGATAGGAAAGTGCATAGTTATGAGAATATCTAGGCATGATCATGTATATAGGCATCACGTCCACGACAAGTAGATCGAAACGATTCTGCATCTACTACTATTACTCCACACATCGACCGCTATCTAGCATGCATCTAGAGTATTAAGTTCATAAGAACAGAGTAACACATTAGGCAAGATGGCATGATGTAGAGGGATAAACTCAAGCAATATGATATAAACCCCATCTTTTTATCCTCGATGGAAACAATACAATACGTGCCTTGCTGCCCCTGCTGTCATTGGGAAAGGACACCGCAAGATTGAATCCAAATCTAAGCACTTCTCCCATTGCAAGTAAGAGCAATCTAGTAGGCCAAACCAAACTGATAATTTGAAGAGACTTGCAAAGATAACAAATCATACATAAAAGAATTCAGAGGAGATTCAAATATTGTTCATCGATAATCTTGATCATAAACCCACAATTCATCAGATCTTGACAAACACACCGCAAAAAGAATTGCATCGAATAGATCTCCAAGAAGATCGAGGAAAACTTTGTATTGAGATCCAAAGAGAGAGAAGAAGCCATCTAGCTAATAACTATGGACCCGAAGGTCTGTGGTAAACTACTCACACTTCATCGGAGAGGCTATGGTTTTGATGTAGAAGCCCTCCATGATTCCCCCTCCGGCGGAGCACCGGAAAAGGACCCAAGATGGGATCTCACGGGTACAGAAGGTTGCGGCGGTGGAAATAGGGTTTCGTGGTGCTCCTAGATGTTTTCAGGGTATATGGATATATATAGGCGAAGGAAGTCGGTCAGGGGAGCCACGAGGGGCCCATGACGGTGGGGGCGTGCCTACCCCCCCTGGGCGTGCCTCTCTGCCTCGTGACCGCCTCGTTTCTTTCTTGACGTCCACTCCAAGTCTCCTGGATTGCGTTTGTTCCAAAAATAACTCTCCCGAAGGGTTCATTCCGTTTGGACTCGTTTGATATTCCTTTTCTGCACAACACTGAAATAGGCACAAAAAAGCAATTTGGGTTGGGCCTCTAGTTAATAGGTTAGTCCCAAAAATAATAAAAAGTGTATAGTAAAGCCCATTAAACATCCAAAACGGGTAATATAATAGCATGGAACAATCAAAAATTATAGATACGTTGGAGACGTATCAGACAGCAGCTGCAGGATACACTTACGACTTACGACAGGACCTGGACAATAGAGTCGGTCAGACCAGGTAAATATACGGATCAAGGGGGCGGGCCCCAGCATGAGAAGACGGCCATCAAGCCTGGGGCGACAAGCATAACTTCACCCGGGCTGAAAACCGCATACGGACTCCATCCGAACTGCGTCGTGATGTGGCCCGATATAGAGGCGCCGCACACCCCCTATGCTTCACTGATGAGGTAATGGAGCACCAGTTCCCATAAGGGTTTAAACTCGTGAACATCGAGTCATACGATGGTACAACAGATCCCGTAGTTTGGATTGAAGCTTTCCTTCTCCAGATTCACATGGCTCGAGGTGACGATCTACATGCCATAAAATACCTCCCCCTCAAACTTAAGGGCCAGCTCGGCACTGGTTAAATAGCCTCCCAGAAAACTCTATTGGAAGCTGGGAAGACCTGGAGGATGCCTTTAGAGACAACTTCCAGGGCACTTATATCCGACCTCCGGGCGCCGATGACCTCAGCCACATAGTCCAGCAGCCCGGAGAGTCAGCCAGAAAATTCTGGACCCGGTTCCTAATCAAAAAGAACCAAATTGTTGATTGTCCGGACACCGAGGCTCTCGCAGCATTTAAACACAACATCCGCGATGAATGGTTTGCCACTACAAGAAATATGTCAACTTGCGACCATCACTATTGGTCACTGAAAGGTCATTTTGTTTTTCATTTGCGACCTTTTTGTGACCAAAAATAGAAAGTCAAATGCTGGCAGTCGTAAACTGAAATTAACGACCTTCTTCGTGATAAGGTCGTAGACGTTTACGACCAAAACAAAAGGTCATTGAACCCATGACCTTTTGTTTTGGTCACTGGCTATCTGGCCAGGCCATGTCGGATCCGACGTGGCAATCTGACGTGGCAAAATTGCGACCAATTGAAAAGGTCGTTGATAAGATTCAGCCCAGTCCAATTCGGTGTTCTAGATGGGCCGAGCCCAGTAATTCGGCTTTTTATGTTTTTTGGACAGATTTTTCCTGCTATATGGCTGGGCCTTTTCTATCCGGGATCAGCCTTTTTTCCAGTCATTTTTTCAACGTAATACCATTTGGGGCAAGGCCTTTTTGCAACCCAGGAATTAATTTGTCCAACATTGTTTGGGCCAAGGCCTCTTCCAGCCCATCAATATTTTCAGCCTACTAATGCAAAAGGACTAGACGACAGAGAAACAATTGATTTTTTTTCCAGGTTTGTTGTCAAAAGCAACATTTGTTCCATCATACAACATTTGTTACGATTACATCTTCATCACATTATAGACATAAGAAGCAACAACTAAAAGATTGTCATCTATAACAAACGACGGCCATGTTCAAATAACCTTGGCAATAAGAAAACAGCATCACAGCTAATATGTAGTACAACTTCCGCTTATGTGCAGACCTACAGGAAGGCCAAACAGAAAAAAATCATTGAAAATATGATCACTAGCTTAGATATTTAGAGATAACTGGTATGCTGCCGATTAGATTTGGTTGCAGCCCTTCCAGTTTGGTAATGGCATCTCTCCAGCATCATCTCTTGTAACCTAAAAGAAGGAACATAAACCATCATCAGAATTTGCAACTTTTTGCCCTGCCAAAATATTAGTACTTGTTTAAAAGAAAGGATTGATGGCAAAAATTATTTCCATAGCCGTTTGTTGGATACTGATGGTAGTTTGAGTTGGTAGGCTAAATAGTTCAGTGTGTTAAACAACCAGGTGCATTTTTCTCTACAGCTGAACCAGGTATATAGTTCATAGTATGTTAAGCATGTGGCACCAAACATTTTTTGTATTTCAACATGATAGACCATAAACATAACTTGCTAATTGCAGGTTTACTAACTATAGGTCCTGTTATTGGCAACCAAAAGCATTAGGCGGTGAAGAATAGTATATTTGCAATGCAATCCGTTAGCCAACCACTAATATGATAGTCCATGTGGGTATTACACCAGGGACAAGCCAACAGATAATTACATATGACAAGAAACAAGAACAGAGAGGTCGTACAACACATGGCACATGCATATCTCCATGACACCAACCAAGCAAGGAATGTACAAACAAGAAGCGCACCTTCAGCATCTCATCATCGGTCATGATAGGTGTGCTGGGAGGTGGTTGACGAGCCTCCCTTCTTGTCATGCTTGGTCATGATCTGGATAGCGAAAAGAGGGAGGTTAGGAACATCACAATTGCAGTACTGAGATCACTCAAGCAATCCTAATGATGCACGAACCTCACAATGTTGCCAACAAGGCAAGAACTTCCTTGATCTTATCCTTGATGTTCTCTAGCTCCAGGTTGTTTCGCTGCAACTTGGTATTTGCTGAACTGTGTGTGTACATGCATCAGGGCGTACATACAATGTTCAAGTTAATATTCTCAGCAAACTATGATGTAACCAAAATAATTACTTCAAGACTTAGGATAAAAGTTGAGCTTAGACATGAAACTTTACAGCGCTCATTTCAACCATGTTAGATAAACTTGACGTAAATTAGCAATAAGGATATTGGTTACAAGCTAGGTGAAATGCAAACAAAGTCCTATTATAATGATGGATCCCAACTTGTTTAAACTAGAGCAGATCGTTCAACTTGTGCAATCTAGCAGTCTAAAAAGAGAGAAGTATGTTCATTCTCAGTTACACATTAACTAGAACAAAAATGAGAGACATTAATTAGAAAAGAAATAAGAGACACTAATATAAGCAAGAACTTTCAACAAGTACACATTAATTATTACATAGCATCTCTGGCACTGTTGTTGTTTGCATATTAAAACCAGTAGTTGTCCGCTATGAAGCATCACTTGTTGACCAACATTAGTATGTCAGCTAGCAGAATCCTCATGTACTAACTTAGACAAATTTGACATACTAATGCTAGAGAAAATAATTGTTTGCACATCATCGTCCAGTACCTCCTACAGGATCATTTCACTCTAATCCCCTACCTGACTAAACTAACAAGTGCTTAGATTACCGACAAAAACAAGTGGCAGTAGCTAAAAAAGTGGAAGTAGCTCAAAACAAGCAGAACATCTGTCCAGGTGACCCGTCTGGAGTAGCGTGTAGTAGAGAACCTGCACCCTGCATCCACGCACATACGAATCATTCAACGAGTCCATCAACAAGAAAGGGGTCGAGATTTCAATGTGGGGAGGAAGCAATTAACCGTCCAAAGAAGATGGGCCAGTTATAGATGCAGAGTTAGGCACACTCGGTTGTCGACGCCATTGCTGCTGCCGCCGCCCGGATCATGGTGTCATGGAGGAAGCGATCTGAAGCAACAAAAACTGAGCAAATTTAAAAGCAGCAGTCGCTAGAAGCATGTAGGCAATAGTAATGGATAATATTTAGACCAAAAGACGTTTTATATTTTGAGACAAAGGGAGTATTACATAGTTCATCAAACCCATGTCAAATTAATCTAAAAAATGAATTACTAAACCTACCTGACTAAATCAAACTCAAACCAATGCATCAATTGACACTAGCAGTAGTACATTGAATAAATCGACACTGGATGGAGTCAATTAATATGTGCAACTAGCACCCATTTGCCTATATTCTGCACTTGAATTCAAACCGACCACTCTATTTCAGAAGAGGCATGTACATGCATGCAGCTAGCGGACATGTGCCTGAGTGTAGAAAACCTATTCGATCTGTGTTTATCTAGTGCTTTCCATTTACCTTAATCTTAAATCGCAGTTTTGTAATGCACATGCTCTGTAGCTTGGTCATAGCAAATAGTGTTGTGCATTACTGAAACACAGGCTAGAGTTGGGCATAAAGACCGAAACACAAGACCATTTTCCGGTATTTTTTGGAATAGGTCATTCCTGGTTTCTAGTTTATACGTATGTAGGTGCCATCTCCACTGAAGATGGTTCAAACTACTACTCCAGTACATACTAATAAAACTTGACACAGGCTAGTTCAAACTACATACTAATAAAACTAGATCAAGTTGGTGACAGACATCAAATGCTTCTAAACAAGCAAGGGGCATCGCTTCCTACTCTTAGGACACACGACTAATCGTCAGACGGGCACAACTGAGGTTCACACAGGCAAACCAAGCACCAACGAAGAACTAAAAGCACAGAGCAAGACCTCCTCGATCACTTACCTGACCGACAATGGCAAGAGCGTGCTTCCGGGCAAGGGCGGCCTGCAGGCCGTCCACCTGTGCCCGGAGCTCCTGCTATATGCCAGAGGTGTATCACCTATCAAAATCATCAAAATAAGTTCAAGAAATGATATGTTCTGGCCAAAAGAAGAAAATCCAAACTAGATTATTCGTTTTTATGATTAAACATGTTTGTCTCCCACTATACATCCGAAGGATCTACATAACAATCCACGTTTGGATTCTCGGTGGATGTTCACGCAAGCAGCACGTCAGCGGTAAAGGGCCAAACCAAGCCAGAGGCTCCTCTATATGAAACCACATTAACACTAGCTGGTGTCTAAACATAAGGATTAAACTATCATGTGGGTATTCAGAAACACCTGCAGGTGGGTTTGTTACCGATTTCCCCTAAAATGAAGAGAACACACGTGTGGCGCTATGATTGATGCAGCAAAAATAAAGCATCTGTGCAGTCTGTTTCATCCTACTGATTGTGCCGCTTGTGAGGCACCGATTTCAATTTGTAGGCACGCTGGTGTTCTGCAGTTTGCGAAACCAAAGGAGAGGCTGAACAGAGCACCTTTGTTGTCTACGGCATTGACATTCACGCGAAGCTTCTCGACCAGGTAGACGCACACCGGCATCCTCGCATGGCCAGCGGCGGCGTGCAGCGCCCCGGATCCGGCGTCCGTGGCGGCCTCCACTGCCTCCCTGACGCGGCCCTTCCCGCCGTCCAGCATGCTCGTGATGCCTGACGGGAACAAAAACCATGCCCAAATCAGGATCGAGCACAAACAAACACCAAAGCGGAAAACCAGCACGGGAAGAGGGAGGCGCGGGCGTACTCTTGAAGCGGCCAAGGTCGTCGTTGGCCGCCGCCTTGAGGAGCTGGCACTGCTGCTGGCCTGCAGCTGCAGGGGGGAGGAAAGGGGACGGGGTTAGGGCCAGTGCGAGGTAGGAGGCTGGGTCGGGGGAGGGGGTGCTGCAGAGGTGGGGGCGGCGCCATGCCTGGCGGGGTGGAGGTGGGTAGGGTTTTGGAGGCCGTCCACTTGTTGGCCGCCCTCTGGACGCCAGCGCCGCCGCCCTCCGTGTCGGAGCTGGCGGCCCCGATGACAGCGGCAGCCTCCTCCTCCTAGACGTGGCCGTCGTCTGCGTCGAGCGACGGGTGCGGGCGCTTCTGCGTGGGCATTCCGGTCGCCTGGCTGCCCTCCCCGCTCCTTGGCGCGGCGCTCGTCGCAGGAGAGAGGATGGTCAGGCGCGTGCGGGCGGGCGGAGGAGTGAGAGGGAGGAGGCAGGAGGTGGGTGGAGGCGGCTCGGGTCGAGGGGGAGGCGGATCGAGACGGGTCTGGGGAGTGCATGGGGGAGGCCATGGGCGTCGGGGAGCTCCGCCGGAGGAAGGTGGCGGCCGCGATCCGGAAGGGAGGAGGTGGCAGCTGCGATCTGGAAGGGATGAGCGTGGATTCGACCGCGGTCGTGGGAGAGAAGGGGAGGGGAGGGGTTGTCGGCGATCGGGGTTGGGGGAGAGGACGGAGGACGGCGGCGGCGGCGGCTGGGTGGTCGGGGATCGAGAGAGTGAGACGGAGGAGGAGCGAGAGGGTTGGGGTGGCGGCTGTGAGACGAGAGGGGGAGAGTGGATCAGGGGAGAGGAGTGGATCGGGGAAGTTAGGGTTTGGGTGAGAGGGTGAGGGGGTGAGGGCTGACGTTGGATTCAGAAGCATTCAACGGTGGTTGATGCATGATCCGCGTGATATGCCTATGGACCAATCAAAGCGCACCAAACAATTTGAAGATTTTTTTACCATATAAATTGGTCATGATTGATTACATACAAATTTTTCATTTCATTTTCCAATGCTCAAAATGAGTTTTTTTGTGAAAGACCTATCAAATATTTGTTCAAATGATGTCATATTTTCGACAAGTTTACATCTTAGATTGGCAAACAACATTGACAAAGGGAGTTTTTATTTCTTTTGCATGAAAAAACAATTTTCTATTTTTTGAGTGCCCAAAATAAGTTTTTTTGTGAAGGACTTACCATATATTTGTTGCAAAATTGTACCAAATCAATTTTCTAAAATACCAGGCCATATATAATGCACAATTGACCAAATGGTTAGGTGTCAAAAGTTTCGATGCACCTCTCATGAAAAAGACAAATTTCCGCCGATTCAGCAGAAAGCGGGTAAATTTGTACCGCAGCTGCCTCATAGTTTGCTCTTTATTTTTTCCAAAAATCATCTGTAGGTACATAAGTATCTATTTAATCATATAAACACAAAAAAATTCCAAGATTCAACCACTATCTAGGAACGGTCATGTCCGCCGTTTTCACCCCATTTTGAAACGGGCATAAAAAATTAAAAAAATCAAAAAATTGAACAACCTTCGCATTGTGTCATTATATGTGACCAAGTTACCAGGAAAAATAATAAACTCGTAATACGGCAATTCTTTTAAAAAGGTGTTCTCAGAAACGAGCTATCATGTGTGGAGATCAATGGCTTTCAAGCCAAATGATCAATCTTATGGCCACATTCATGGCATACTTTGTTCAAATGATCTCATATTTTCCACAAGGGTGCATATTGGAATGGCAAACAATGTTGCCTAAGGAAATTTTCATTTCTTTGGACGAAAAAATCATTTTCCATTTTTCGAGTGCCCCAAATGAGGTTTTTTTTGTGAAGAACTTACCAAATAATTGTTGAAAAATTGCACCAAATCATTTTTCTAAAATACTAGGCCATATTTAATTCACAATTGACCAAATGGTTGAGTGTAAAAAGTTTTGATCCACCTCTGGTTAAAAAGACAAATTTCCGTCGATTCAGTAGGAAGCGGGTCAAATTTGAACTGCAGCTGCCTCATAGTTTGCTATTTATTTTTTCCAACAATCATTTCTAGGTCAAAAGTATCTATTTAATCAGAGGAACGCCAAAAAAATTCCAAGATCCAACCACTAGCTAGGAACAGTCATTCCCGTCATTTTGACCGCATTTTGAAACGGGCATAAAAAATTCAAAAAAATCAAAAAATTGGAAAACCTTCGTATTGTGTCATTATATGTGACCCAGTTACCAGGAAAAATAATAAACTTGTAATATGGTAATTCTTTTAAAAAAGTGTTCTCAGAAATGAGCTATCATGTGTGAAGATTCATGGCTTTCAAGTCAAATGATCAATCTTATGGCCACATTCATGGCATAGTTTGTTCAAATGATCTCATATTGTGCACAAGGGTGCATATTGGAATGGCAATATTGGCTAAGAGAGTTTTCATTTTCTTTGCACAGAAAATTCATTTTCCATTTTTTGAGTGCCCGAAATGAGGTTTTTTTGTGAAGGAACTACCAAATAAATGTTGTAAATATGGACCAAATCAAATTTATAAAATACTAGGCCATGTTTAATGTAGAATTGACCAAATGGTTGGGTGTCAAAAGCCTTGATCCACCTCTGGTGAAAAAGACAAATTTCCGGCGGTTCAGTAGGAAGCGGGTCGAATTTGAACTATAGCTGCCTCATAGTTTGCTCTTTATTTTTTCCAAAAATCATTTCTAGATACATAACTATATATTTAATCATAGAAACATCAAAAGGTTTCCAAGATTCAACAACTAGCTAGGAACGGTCAAGCCCGCAGTTTTGCCCGCATTTTGAAACGGGCATAAAAATTCAAAACAAATCAAAAAATTGGAAAACCTTCGCATTGTATCATCATATGTGACCAAGTTTCCAGGAAAAATAATAAACTTGTAATACGGCAATTATTTTAAAAAAGTGTTCTTAGAAATGAGCTATTGTGCGTGAAGATTCATGGCTTTCAAGCCAAATGATCAATCTTATGGCCACATTCATGGCATAGTTTGTTCAAATGATCTCATATTGTGCACAGTGGTGCATCTTGGAATTCCAAACAATGTTGCCTAAGGGAGTTTTCATTTTCTTTGCATGGAAAATTCGTTTTCCATTTTTCAAGTGTCCGAAATGAGGTTTTTTTGTGAAGGAACTGTCAAATAATTGTTGCAAAAATGGACCAAATCAATTTTATAAATTACTAGGCCATGTTTAATGCACAATTGACAAAATGGTTGGGTGTAAAAAGTTTTTATCCACCTCTGGTGAAAAAGAAAAATTTCCGTCGATTTAGCAGGAAGCAGATCAAATTTGAACTGCAGCTGCCTTATAGTTTGCTCTTTTTAAAAAAAATCATTTCTAGGTACATAAGTATCTATTTAAGCATAAATACATGGTTTGGTGGTGATACGTTGAGGTTTGGACGGTGGCCCAGGGCCCCAACTCCAAAGCGCGTAGACTCTCATGCCCGCTGCGTGGTCACCACGTGACCGTCGCGTTGCCATGCGTTCTGGGATGCCTAGGCATGTCTAGTAGGTTTGGCACTCCCCAGGTAGATGCTTGGAAGAAAATAACAACAGAAGAATCTCACGAGGAGACCGAACTATGCTCAAACATGAATTAGCAGCCAAGTGTTTGATTAGCGGTATGGGAAATTCACAAGGCCAATGGGCCTGAGTTTTAGCTGAGGATGATCGTCTACTAGGGAGACTATCTTGGCAAATTTTCAGCTCAAATGGAGGAGTTTGGATGGCACTTGCTTTGCAAAGTACCACATAGGGCAGAAATATGGATGTTGAAGCTAGGCTCAAATGGATAAGTGGATTGAGCTAAAATTTTGTGGAGTATGGTAATTTTGGCATAGTAAATCACTGTAAAAAGTTTATACCATTTGGATAATCGTAGCTTGTACTTTCTTCACAAAGCTTCTCTCTGGATAGAAACTTTAGAAATTTGTTGAGGAAGATTTGATAGGCAAATGGAGCTGAATATTGGAATGTGGCAATGATTTGTATATGTAAGATGGAACAAAAAGTTTGAGGAAAATATGAGGTGTCTAGATAGCACTTGCTTTGCAATGTGCCAATTTGGACAGAAAATGGAAATCGAAGTTGGGCTTACAAAGATGATTGGATTATGCTGAAATTTGGTGTAGGGGGTTTCTGTAGTCAGGGTAATGTCCTGGTAAATTTTCAGTAATTATAAAGCAACATAAAATGCAGTTGCTTCACAAACTGAAAATATTACCAGAAACAAAGATTCGATGGTGAGCTCACATGTATTGCTAGACAGTGCTAAACTTTTGTGTAGAGCTATGACTTCGGCATATAGAATATGTGGCAAAAATTTAACTCATTACGATATTCCAATCTTGTACTTCCTTGACAAAGCTTCTAGGTGAATAGAAATTTTGGAAATTTGCCGAGGAAGATTCACTAGGAAAATAGAGCTGAATATTGGCATGTGGAAATGATTTGGGTATGGAAGATTGACCAAAAAGTTTGAGGGCAATAGGAGTGGTATAGATAGCTGCTACGTCTCGAGCTTGCGTTGGTTTTCCCCGAAGAGGAGGGGGTGATGCAGCACAGTAGCGTAAGTATTTCCCTCAGTTTTTGAGAACCAAGGTATCAATCCAGTAGGAGGTCACGCGCAAGTCCCTCGTACCTGCACAAAACGATAGCAACTCGCAACCAACGCTTAGGGGTTGTCAATCCCTTCACGGTCACTTACGAGAGTGAGATCTGATAGAGATAATATTTTTGGTATTTTTGGTATAAAGATGCAAAGTAAAAAGTAAAAGGCAAAGCAAGTAAACAAAGTGATGGAGATTGATATGATGAGAATAGACCCGGGGGCCATAGGTTTCACTAGTGGCTTCTCTCAAGAGCATAAGTATTCTACGGTGGGTGAACAAATTACTGTTGAGCAATTGATAGAATTGAGCATAGTTATGAGGTTATCTAGGTATGATCATGTATATAGGCATCACGTCCGTGACAAGTAGATCGAAACGATTCTGCATCTACTACTATTACTCCACTCATCGACCGCTATCCAGCATGCATCTAGAGTATTAAGTTAAAAATAGAGTAACGCCTTAAGCAAGATGACATGATGTAGAGGAATAAATTCATGCAATATGATAAATACCCCATCTTGTTATCCTCGATGGCAACAATACAATACGTGCCTTGCAACTCTTTCTGTCACTGAGTAAGGACACCGCAAGATTGAAACCAAAGCCATGCACTTCCCCCATTGCAAGAACTACCAATCTAGTTGGCCAAACCAAACGGATAATTCGAAGAGACTTGCAAAGATAACTCAATCATACATAAAAGAATTCAGAGAAGATTCAAATATTATTCATAGATAAGTTGGATCATAAACCTACAATTCATCGGTCTCAACAAACACACCCAAAAAGAAGATTACATCGAATAGATCTCCACGAGAGAGGGGGAGAACATTGTATTGAGATCCAAACAGAGAGAAGAAGCCATCTAGCTACTAGCTATGGACCCGAAGGTCTGAAGTAAACTACTCACACTTCATCGGAGGGGCTATGGTGTTGATGTAGAAGCCCTCCATGGTGGATGCCCCCTCGGCGGAGCTCCGGAACAGGCCCCAAGATGGGATCTCGTGGATACAGAAGGTTGCGGCGGTGGAATTAGGTTTTTGGCTCCTGTTCTCATCATACGGGGATACGTAGGTATATATAGGAGGAAGGAGTACGTCGATGGAGCTCCGAGGGGCCCACAAGGTAGGGGGCGCGCCCAGGGGGCGCCCTCCACCCTCGTGACCTCCTCGGAAGCTTCTTGGAGTAGGGTCCAAGTCTCCTGGATCACGTTCGGTGAGAAAATCACGTTCCCGAAGGTTTCATTCCATTTGGACTCCGTTTGATATTCCGTTTCTTCGAAACACTAAAATAGGCAAAAAAAAGCAATTCTGGGCTGGGCCTCCGGTTAATAGGTTAGTCCCAAAAATAATATAAAAGTGGAAAATAAAGCCCAATATAGTCCAAAACAGTAGATAAAGTAGCATGGAGCAATCAAAAATTATAGATACGTTGGAGACGTATCAGGCATCCCCAAGCTTAATTCCTACTCGTCCTCGAGTAGGTAAATGATAAAAAGAAGAATTTTTGATGCGGAGTGATACTTTGGCATAATTTCAATGTAAATCTTCTTAATCATGGTATGAATATTCAGATCCGAAAGATTCAAGATAAAAGTTCATATTGAACTAAAAATAATAATACTTCACGCATACTAATCAAGCAATTATGTCATCTCAAAATAACATAGCCAAAGAAAGTTCATCCCTACAAAATCATATAGTTAGGCTATGATTCATTTTCGTCACACAAAGATTTTCCCAACTTGTATACCCCCGATGACAAGCCAAGCAATTGTTTCATACTTTTTAACGCGCTTCAGCTTTTTCAACCCTCACGCAATATATGAGCGCAAGCCATGGATATAGCACTATAGGTGGAATAGAATATGATGATGGGATTGTGTGGAGAAGACAAAAAAAAGGAGAAAGTCTCATATTGACGAGGATAATCAACGGGCTATGGAGATGCCCATCAATTGATGTCAACATGAGGAGTAGGGATTGCCATGCAACGGATGCACTAGAGCTATGAATGCTCAACAAAAGAAAACTAGTGGGTGTGCATCCAACTCGCTTGCTCACAAAGACCTAGGGCATTTTGAGGAAGCCCATCATTGGAATATACAAGCCAAGTTCTATAATGAAAAATTCCCACTAGTATGAACAAGATAATTTATGAGACTCACTATATGAAAAAAAAACGTGGTGCTACTTTGAAGCACAAATATATGAGACTCACTACATGAAGAACAAGGTGCTACTTTGAAGCACAAGTGTGGTAAAAGGATAGTAACATTGCCCCTTCTCTCTTTTTCTCTCGTTTTTTATTTTTTTATTTTTGGTGGGCTTCTTTGGCCTCTTTTTTTTATTTGGGCTTCTTTGGCCTCTTTTTTTTGTAAAGTCCGGAGTCTCATCCCGACTTGTGGGGGAATCATTGTCTCCATCATCCTTTTCCTCACTGGGGCAATGCTTTAATAATGATGATCATCACACTTTCATTACAACAACTTGATATTACAACTCGAAACTAGAACAAAATATGACTCTATATGAATGCCTCCGGCGGTGTACCGGGATGGTGCAATGAATCAAGAGTGACATGTATGAAAAATAATGCGTGGTGGCTTTGCCACAAATACGATGTCAACTACATGATCATGCAATGGCAATATGACAAAAGTAAAGTATGTCATGATGAACGGAATGGTGGAAAGTTGCATGGCAATATATCTGGGAATGGCTATGGAAATGCCATAATAGGTAGGTATGGTGGCTGTTTTGAGGAAGATATAAGGAGGTTTATGTGTGAAAGAGCATATCATATCACGGGGTTTGGATGTACCAGCGAAGTTTGCACCAACTCTCAATGTGAGAAAGGGCAATGCACGGTACCGAAGAGGCTAGCAAATGCGGAAAGGTAAAAGTGCGTATAATCCATGGACTCACATTAGTCATAAAGAACTCATATACTTATTGCATAAGTTTATTAGCCCTCGAAGCAAAGTACTACTACGCATGCCCCTAGAGGGATAGATTGGTAGGAAAAGACCATCGCTCGTCCCCGACCGCCACTTATAAGGATGCACAAGCCAGGTACATTTCATGCTTCAGATTTGTTACACAACTTTACCCATACGTGCATGCTACGGGATTTACAAACTTCAACACAAGTATTTCTCAAATTCACAACTACTCAACTAGCACGACTTTGATATTATTACCTCCATATCTTAAAACAATTACTAAGCATTAAATTTATCTTAGTATTCAATTCACTCAAAAGAAAGTTTCACATATTTTGAACACTAAGTATATTAACATTAAGCAAATTACCATGCTATTAATGACTCTCAAAATAATCTAAGTGAAGTATGAGAGATCAAGTTTCTTTAAAACAAATCCACCACCGTGCTCTAAAAGATCTAAGTGAAGCACTAGAGCAAAAATTATCACGCTCAAAAAGATATAAGTGAAGCACTATTTGCAAAACTATCAAGCTCAAAAGATATAAGTGAAGCACATAGAGTATTCTAACAAATTCCAAATCATGTATGGCTCTCTCAAAAGGTGTGTACAGCAAGGATGATTGTGGTAGACTAACAAGCAAAGACAAATAATACAAGACGCTCCAAGCAAAACACATATCATGTTGGTGAATAAAAATATAGCTCCAAGTAAATTACCGATGGAAGTGGACGAAAGAGGGGATGCCTTCCGGGGCATCCCCAAGCTTTGACTTTTTGGTGTCCTTGGATTATCTTGGGGGTGCCATGGGCATCCCCAAGCTTAGGCTCTTGCCACTCCTTATTCCATAATCCATCAAAAGAATTCACCCAAAACTTGAAAACTTCACAACACAAAACTCAACAGAAATCTCGTGAGCTCCGTTAGAGAAAGAAAACAAAAGACTACTTCAAGGTACTGTAATGAACTCATTCTTTATTTATATTGGTGTTAAACCTACTGTATTCCAACTTCTCTATGGTTTATAAACTAATTTACTAGCCATAGATTCATCAAAATAAGCAAACAACACACGAAAAACAGAATCTGTCAAAAACAGAACAGTCTGTAGTAATCTGTGACTAATGCAAACTTCTGGAACTCTAAAAAGTTCTACCAAAATAGGAAGTCCTGGAAAATTTGTTTATTGATCAGCAGCAAAAAGAATCAACGCAAAATCACTCTCCAGTAAAGAATGGCAGCTAATCTCGTGAGCGCTAAGGTTTCTGTTTTTCAGCAGAATCAAATCAACTATCATCGTAGGTTATCCTATAGGTCTTACTTGGCACAAACACTAATTAAAACATAAAACCACACCCAAACAGAAGGTAGATGGATTATTTATTCCTAAACAGAACCAAAAACAAAAAACACAAAATAAAATTGGGTTGCCTCCCAACAAGCGCTATCGTTTAACGCCCCTAGCTAGGCATAAAAGCAAGGATAGATCTAGGTATTGCCATCTTGGGTTTTTAACTTTTTAGCGGAGTCATGTTCTAATCCGGGGGGTTCTTTCCTCCTCCCTTCATACTCGGAAATTTTTAGATCTAAAGAATCCAACCGCTTATTGCAAAGAGTAATCAACGTATTCATACGGTTAAGATTTCCGCCAATATTTTTAAGAGGATCAAGAGACTTTTGTAAAATCTTTGTTGCTTCACAAATCTTTTCAAACATTTGGCTTTCTTCCTGGTTAGATCCTTCTTTTCGGGGTGGTGTTCCCACTATTCCCTCTATAATTTCATGCGCAATACTGGGATCAATTTCAATGAAATTTCCCTTGGCAATGCAATCCAGGATTTGTCTATATGTTATATTTAACCCAACATAAAAATTCCGAAAAAGGATTCTATAGTTCACCTCTAGGGTGCATTTATGATAAGATTCCATCATCCTATACCAAGCATCTTTTAAGTTTTCTCCTTGCCTTTGCTCGAAGTGAAGAACTTAAAACTCGGGAGACATAGGAGTAGATAAGGGACTAGTCATGATGACAAGCAAGCAAACTAACACACGGGCAAACAAAAGGCAAAGGGAAAGAGAGGGCGAATAAAGCGGCAAGGGTGAAGTGGGGGAGAGGAAAATGAGAGGAAAATGGCAAATAATGTAATGCGAGAGATAGGGATTGCGATGGGTACTTGGTATGCTGACTTTTGCGTAAGCCTCCCCGGCAACGGCGCCAGAAATACTTCTTGCTACGTCTCGAGCTTGCGTTGGTTTTCCCCGAAGAGGAGGGGGTGCTGCAGCACAGTAGCGTAAGTATTTCCCTCAGTTTTTGAGAACCAAGGTATCAATCCAGTAGGAGGTCACGCGCAAGTCCCTTGTACCTGCACAAAACGATAGCAACTCGCAACCAACGCTTAGGGGTTGTCAATCCCTTCACGGTCACTTACGAGAGTGAGATCTGATAGAGATAATATTTTTGGTATTTTTGGTATAAAGATGCAAAGTAAAAATTAAAAGGCAAAGCAAGTAAATAAAGTGATGGATATTGATATGATGAGAATAGACCCGGGGGCCATAAGTTTCACTAGTGGCTTCTCTCAAGAGCATAAGTATTCTACGGTGGGTGAACAAATTACTATTGAGCAATTGATAGAATTGAGCATAGCTATGAGGTTATCTAGGTATGATCATGTATATAGGCATCACGTCCGTGACAAGTAGATCCAAACGATTCTTCATCTACTACTATTACTCCACTCATCGACCGCTATCCAGCATGCATCTAGAGTATTAAGTTAAAAACAGAGTAACGCCTTAAGCAAGATGACATGATGTAGAGGAATAAATTCATGCAATATGATAAATACCCAATCTTGTTATCCTCGATGGCAACAATACAATACGTGCCTTGCCACTCTTTCTGCCACTGAGTAAGGACACCGCAAGATTGAACCCAAAGCCATGCACTTCTCCCATTGCAAGAACTACCAATCTAGTTGGCCAAACCAAACGGATAATTCGAAGAGACTTGCAAAGATAAATCAATCATACATAAAAGAATTCAGAGAAGATTCAAATATTATTCATAGATAAGTTGGATCATAAACCCACAATTCATCGTCTCAACAAACACACCGCAAAAAGAAGATTACATCGAATAGATCTCCACGAGAGAGGGGGAGAACATTGTATTGAGATCCAAAAAGAGAGAAGAAGCCATCTAGCTACTAGCTATGGACCCGAAGGTCTAAAGTAAACTACTCACACTTCATCGGAGGGGCTATGGTATTGATGTAGAAGCCCTCCATGGTGGATGCCCCCTCGGCGGAGCTCCGGAACAGGCCCCAAGATGGGATCTCGTGGATACAGAAGGTTGCGGCGGTGGAATTAGGTTTTTTGCTCATGTTCTCATCATACGGGGATACGTACGTATATATAGGAGGAAGGAGTACGTCGGTGGAGCTCCGAGGGGCCCACGAGGTAGGGGGCGCGCCCAGGGGGGCGTGCCCTCCACCCTCATGACCTCCTCGGAAGCTTCTTGGAGTAGGGTCCAAGTCTCCTAGATCACGTTCGGTGAGAAAATCACGTTTCCGAAGGTTTCATTCCGTTTGGACTCCGTTTGATATTCCATTTCTTCGAAACACTGAAATAGGCAAAAAAACAGCAATTCTGGGCTGGGCCTCCGGTTAATAGGTTAGTCCCAAAAATAATATAAAATTGGAAAATAGAGCCCAATATAGTCCAAAACAGTAGATAAAGTAGCATGGAGCAATCAAAAATTATAGATACGTTGGAGACGTATCAATAGCACTTGCTTTGCAATGTGCCAATCTGGACAGAAAATGAAAATTGAAGGTGGGCTCACATAGATGATTTGATTGAGCTGCAATTTGGAGGAGGATGATAATTTGGCCATATGAAGGCACTGTATAAATTTCATGCCATTTGGATGTGCATAGCTAGTACTTCCTTCACAAAGCTACTAGTTGAACAAAAACTTTGGAAATTTGCCGAGGAACATTTACTAGGCAAATGGAGATGAATTTTATCATGAGGCAATGATTTCGATAAGAAAGAGTGCCCATAATTTTTTAGGGCAATCAAGAATATAAAAATAGCACTCCCTTCACAAAGTGTTGTTCTGAATAGAATAGGAAAATGAATATTGTTGAATTATATTTTAACTAGGCGAGGAAGGTTTTTGACATATTTGACAAAGATATGATCCAAAGATATTATGAGAATTTTTTAGAATTTTGGGACTAACAGAAATATAGGTTGCTTCACAACCTAGGGCAAAAATTGACACATGGACATGACACATAGGCAAAACTGATGAGGTGGCGCCTAGTCATAGCAATCCACCACAACTTACAAGGTTATGACCATCTATATTGGTCGTGATCAGCTAGAAATAAGGCAGCGGATCAGTGTTTTCTGCTTTATGACCATTTCGTGTAAGGAAATTACGACCATTATGGCCAAAATGGTCGATATAGTTGAGGGTTTGGAGCCCCCCGAACAGCTTTTGACCAATTGGTCTAAAATGGTCGTAGATCTATGACCAATTCTTCCAGGGTCACTAACAGAAGGTCACTAGTTGACATATTTCTTGTAGTGTGCCCGACACCTCGGCCAAGAAAAGCAGAAGTCCATGGCCGCCCTCACATCACTCATGACCCGCTTTTGCGCAGGCGAAGATAGCTGGTTTGCCCGTAGCAGCAACAGTACCAGTGATCATTGTACTTCCGAAGCAAGGAACAGAAACGGCAGGCCTCGATGCAATAAAACAAGCGTCAAAGCAACACTAAAAATGCCGAAGACACGGCGGTCAACGCCGGATTCAGTGGCTCCAAGCCCGGTCAATGGAAGAGGTCATTCAAAAGAAACAAAGACGGTTCATCTAGCCTGGACCGAATACTCGATCGACCTTGCCAGATTCACGGCACCCCTGACAAGCCTGCTAACCATACCAACAGAAGCTGTTGGGTCTTTAAACAAGCCGGTAAATTAAACTCCCAGCACACGGGGAAAGGGTCGCCCAGCGAGGATGATGATGAGGAGCCTCGTCCACCAAACACAGGAGGGCAGAAGAAATTTCCCCCCGAGGTCAAGACGGTGAACATGATATACACTATTCACATCCCCAAAAGGGAGCGCAAGCGCGCGTTAACGGATGTCTAAGCGATAGAGCCAGTCGCCCCAAAATTCAACCCATGGTCAGCATGCCCGACCACCTTTGATTGCAGGGACCATCCGACCAGTATCCGTCATGGAGGTTCAGCCACATTGGTCCTCGACCCAATTATTGATGGATTCCACCTCACTAGAGTCCTCATGGATGGCGGCAGCAGTCTTAACCTGCTCTATCAGGACACGGTCCGAGAAATGGGTATTGACTCATCAAGAATCAAACCCACCAAAACCACCTTTAAAGGAGTAATACCTGGTGTAGAGGCCTGCTGCACGGGCTCAATCACATTGGAGGTCGTATTCGGTTCACCAAACAACTTCCAAAGCGAAGACTTGATCTTTGACATCGTCCCTTTCCGCAGTGGCTATCACGCACTGCTCGGACGAATTGCATTTGCCCGCTTCAATGCGGTCCCGCACTATGTGTATCTAAAACTCAAAATGCTAGGACCATGCGGTGTAATAACAGTTCATGGAAACATGGATCGCTCCCTCCGTACCGAGGAACACACCGCAGCCCTCGCAGCGGAAGTGCAGGTCGACCTTATCAAGCTGAACTCCACATCGGCAGTCAAGCCACCAGACCCTGTCAAACGAGTCCGGACAACCCCGCAGAATGATAGCTTAGCTCGTCAGGAGCTCTATTAGCAGTCCGGCCTCTATCTTCACCCCAACCAAGCAGCGGCGTATGTACCGCGTGCTCATAACTACGCACTAAAAATACCATGGGCGACGATGGAGGCATATCGAGGATAAGGTCCACAATATGGCTCAACGGTACCTGGACCCCCATCTATCTTTTTCTCAACTTCATTTTTTCTTTTCAGGTTCTTTACAACCCACATCACCCTTTTTATGGTGTCAAGGGCCCATTTTCCAGCCCCTTATGAAAAATTATTCATTAATCCTCTCAAAGGATCACACACCAAGGCGAAAAGCAGCGCAGATGTATGGCGGAGTACTTAAAGGATCTTTCAAGATCACCTCCTCCCCTTTTCTAATACTTGTACACAGCTTTCCCTCTCACTCGGCATGTAAAATAGCCTCGATGCTTATAGCATTATCTGTACAAATACGTTTTGACGTATCAATCAGACTATAATGGAAATAGTTTTTCGCCCAAACTATTCGGTACTGGCTTATTCCCTATTCTGTATTCCTTCTTCTTTTTCATCTGATTTTCATGTACACCTCGACACGACCTAAATCGCCAGGGTCTACATTCAGCCCCGTACATTTCTTAAAGTTACCATAAGTCCGAACACTTTCATAGTGCAATTCGGCGTCCCGAATCTAGCGTTATATGCATTAGCTCCTAATCATGTCTTAGGTCAATAGTTGGGTTGCCCGGCTCCTGTGGTTACTACCTTACGTTCCGATTGCTCGGCTAAGTAAGTAAAGGGAGAACTACTGCGATTGTGTTTCTGGTTAGCCGGATAAACACCTCAGTAGAGAAAGCCGAAAACTGACTGTCATGATGCGGCGAGAGCTAGTCAGCTATTCGGTGACTCAGTATAAATCTCTTGCGATTTTTTCCGTATCACACGAAGGACAGGTTTTTACCCGGTCATATGTCTACAACACCCGAGTTCGGATCACCGAACAATACTAGGGGCTGCGCCTACAATCCTATTTTTCAAACTCATATGGCTAAGTGAGAGTGATAAAGCCGCATAGTCTGATTGACTGGTTCACTGCACTAGCACCTCCTTCGAGGACCAAGTTGTTGGGTTAAGTGTGTTGTGCGCTGTTACAAACACCCCTGTAGTATCTATGCAAGGGGTTGAAGCCGACGACTGGCCAACTCTCAAATTTAATAAACGGCCGTAACGGAGGATAAATAATTTCAAATGAAACAAGAACTAAATTACAAAAATGCCTTGTTTTCATTATACAAAGTTTGGGCAGCACGGATACATTCATTCAAAAATGATGTCCTTCGAACATGGGCCCTCTATAATGCGGGATCCTTCAAGGACGTCGTTGAAATACTTCTCTGGCGTATGATGCTCCTTCCCTGCGGGCGGTCCTTCGGTTGCAAGACTGATGGCATTCATCTTCGCCCATTGCACTTTGACACGGGAGAGGGCCGCAATCCGGGCACCTTCGATACAGATCGACCGCTTTATAGCATCAACTCGTGGGCACGCATCGACCAGCAACTTCAGAAGCCCAAAGTAGCTACTAGGTATGGGTTCTGCTGGCCAAAGTCGGACTATGACATTCTTCATGGCCAGTCCGGCCACCCTATGCAGCTCGGTCAGTTGTTTCAGCTGATCACTGAGGGGCACAGGATGCTCTGGCGCAAGGTACTGCGGCCAGAACAGCTTATCTATTGAGCTCCCCTCTTCGGCCCGGAAGAAATCTACAGTATCTGCAACACTTCGGGGCCGATCCGAAAACGCTCCTGGAGAACTCCAAATGCGTGTCAGTAAGGTGTACTTTCTCCTTACGTATTTGCTCTGCATATTAAAAGCCTTACCGCCGGGATCTTCTTGGCTTCTCGGATCTCCTGGTAGGCACCTTGGGCTTCAACCCGAGCCGCCTTCGCACTTTGAAGTGCCGCAGCAAGTTCGGAGTCCTGATCCAACACCTTGCGCTCCAAGGACTCACATTTGTTTATAGCATCAGTGAGCTCCTATTGGACTTGCTCCAACCTTGCTTCATGCTTTTGGCGGGCGGTTCGTTCCTCATCCACCTCCTTCTTGGCTTCAGCCAGAGCACTCTTGAGGGCCTCGACCTCAGATGTGTCACCTATGAGCGTAATCATAAAGCTCATTTAGATAACAAATTGATATCAATTTATATATCCTTCGGTATCGTATACCTTGTTTTTCCACCAACCTCCGCTTTAGTTCGGAGACTTCGGTAGCATGCAAGGTTGTTGCTAGCTTTGCAGCCTGTTCATCCAAAGAGACATATATGTTAGCTCCTGCGGAATATTATTCGATCCTATGTTTGGCCTTTCTTTGCGAAGGCCGAACAGAGTCTCGGGGGCTACTATCTATATACAGGTTTTCTTTTTTGCAAATAGCCAAAAAATATTACATCACATACCTCAAAGCCTGTTAGAAGGCTGGTGTAGGCTTGGTTCAATCCGCTCTTAGCGGACCAAACCTTTTCAACCACCGTACCCATAAAGGTACGGTGTTCCTCCACAATGGGAGCACCCTGAAGCGCTTCCACCAGAGTGTCCGGCGCCTCTGGATTGATAGAGGACGCCGGCGGAGACGGCGCGCCCCTTCCCTTGAGGAAGGCTGCCAGTCTGATTTCGGGGCCGTATGGGTCTCCGGAATAATATTCGGTTGGGGGCCGAATTGAGCATTGCCCCCATCATCGGTCTCCATGGGGGTTGATTTCCCCCTCTCTTTGGCAATAGAGGTATTACCCTCTGCCGCCACATTCACGGCCTCCTGTACCTCCCCATGACCTGGAGAGGTTCTTTGGGACAACACTTCGGTGTTATCCGTGGCAGTGGGTGGAGAGATCTGCGGAGGTGACTCGCTCTCCATCGCGTCCGGCCCTAACGAGTTCCCAGATGACAATGATCGTTGAGGGAGATCGCGAGTCGGGCTATCATGCGCAGTTCAGTATGTTAAAATAATAAGGCATAAAATTGGATATGTATACGGTGTCTTCGAATACTTACGATTCAGCTAAGGCCTTCAGCCTGGGGTGCCGCTCTGGGATGGCATCGGCATCCACTTCGGAATCATCCGAAAGGGAGGGTTTTCCCTTCTTGGTCGCCTCCGCCTCCAGATCCGCGGAAGCCGCCCTTTTCTTCTTCCTCCCCTTAGGGGGAGAGTTTCTCTCTTCCTCCTCTACATCTTCGTCATCAAAGGAGGAGGACTAAGTGTCTTCGGACACGACGTCCGAAGCACCCTTACGGCGAAGGCCACTTCTGACCTCCTGGCCCTTCTTCTTGGCCTTCTTCTTCGGCGCCTGATACGGCGCCGGAACCAACATCTTTGTCAGCAAGGGGGTGGCCTGGTCCTCGGGCAGCGGAGCCAGACATTTGATCTGCTCCGCCTTCTTTGTCCAGCCCTGTGGGAGTAAGAAAATTCAATATACTCCTTGAATTTGCAAATAAAAGTTATCATAATACTCACAAGAGTGGCCGGATGTGCGCAGTCAAGGCCGCGGTCTTCAATTGCCTCCGGCCACGACTTTTGAGTCTTGAAGAGCAGCTTCCATATGTCTTCGTGCGTCGTGCCGAAGAACCGTTGCAGGGTCCGAGGACCGGCCGGGTCGAATTCCCACATATATTGAGTCCGGTGTTGACAAGGGAGAATCCAGCGAAAAAGCATCACCTGGATCATGCTAGTGAGGCTGGTGTTCCTGTTTATCATGCCCTTGACGCGGCTCTCCAGCGTCTTCACCTCGTCAGGCGATTCCCAATCTAGGCCCTTATTGAGCCAGGATGTAAGCCGCATCGGGGGCCCAGATTTGAACTCAGGAGCGGCGGCCCATGTGGCATCGCGGGGTTCCGTGATATAGAATCACCCCTGCTGACATCCCTTGACGCTCTCCACAAAGGTCCCCTTTGGCCAGGTGACATTGGGGAGTTTGCTCACCATGGCACCGCCGCACTCCGCGTGTTGGCCCTCGACCACCTTTGGCTTCACATTGAAGACCTTGAGCCATAGGCCGAAGTGGGGAGGGACGTGAAGGAATTCCTCGCACACGATGATAAACGCTGAAAGGTTGAGGAAAGAATTTGGGGCTAGATCATGAAAATCTAGCCCATAGTAGAACATGAGACCGCGGACGAAAGGATGAAGGGGAAACCCTAGTCCGCGAAGGAAATGGGGAATGAACACTACCTTTTCATTAGGCTTCGGAGTGGGAACAATGTGCTTTTTCGGCAGGGAGCCGGTGGACTATGTCCGTGGCTAAGTACCCAGCTTCGCGGAGCTCCTTTATGTTTTCCTCTGTAACAGAGGAAGCCATCCACTTGCCCTGCGCTCCAGATCCGGACATGGCTAGGAGTGTCTGGTGGCGGTGGGAAGGACTGGGACTTGGGCGCTGGAGCTCAAAGGGCAGATGGGCAGAGGAGGAAGAAGGCGTGGGGTAAAAAGACGGATCCTTATCTTCTTATAAAGGTGGTGGATGTCAAGTGCCCCCTCACAAGCCTTAAATCTTGCCTATTCCCAAGGGGACGTGTGAACAGCACGGTTGGATTACCCAAACCCCTACTGACGAGAATCCCGTGATAAGGGGGCACGATCTCTGTTTTGACAAGACGTGCCTATGACCGTGCCTCGAAACACGAAGCGAGGGTTGTGAAACGGTTCAACATAATAACAAAGCTAGGACATAACGCCTCGCCGGAAAGATCGCCTATGGACGTGACTTACTTTGTTTCGAATATTTTTTGCCCTTAGAGCTTAAGGCTCTAGTTATTTGACAGAACTGGATACAGCTATTCTGCGTGGAGGACTGTGTTGGAGTATTCGGAGAAGGAACCCGCCTTGCAATGCTGAAGACAATCTTCGCGCCGGATACATCATCATTGAAGTCTGGTTCAGGGGCTACTGAGGGAGTCCTGGACTAAGGAGTCCTCGGGCGTCCGGGCTGTGTGACATGGGCCGGACTAATGTGCCGTGAAGATACGAGATAGAAGGACCTCCCCCGTGTCCGGATGGGACTCTCCTTTGCGTGGATGGCAAGCTTGGTGTTCGGATCATGTATTTTCCTTTCTCTGTAACCGACCCTGTACAACCCTAGATCCCTCCAGTGTCTATACAAACCGGAGGGTTTAGTCCATAGAGGCGATCACAATCATACAGGCTAGACATCTAGGGTTTAGCCATTACGATCTCGAGGTAGATCAACTCTTGTAACCCCTATACTCATCAAAGTCAATCAAACAGGAAGTAGGGTATTACCTCCATTAAGAGGGCCCGAACCTGGGTAAACATCATGCCCCTTGCCTCTACCTTCGATCCTTAGATGCACAGTTCGGGACCCCCCTACCTTAGATCTGCCGTTTTGACACCGGCATGGACACCAAAATGGGAAGGAGGCCTGGGGCTGCCAAACCTTAGATGGCTAAACGTGGCCATGCAGGCCAGATTGCCATGGCTCCAACGGGTGGACACTAGCAGACCATGGAGTGAATTTAACATCAGAGTTCCAAGGGAAGCGAAAAGACTCTTCTAGGTAGCAACTAGGAGTGAAGCACATGCTGGGCTCAATACACTTTTATGGGAAGATCGTTGGATTGATGGTCTAAGGGTGCAGGACATTGCGCCAACTATATATGGCCGGATCTCGCGGAGAGTCAGATCGACGAGGCTAGCTGCACAGGCCATAGAGGATGGGTGTTGGGCATTAGATGTTGGCCACGAGCAAGGAGATGAGTTACTACAGGAATTCCTCTCGTTATGGTTAAGAGTATGCATGGGAACCAAGCGCGGACGCGCCGGATACAATATCTTGGGCATGGGAGACAAATGGCCAGTAGTCGGTGAGGTAGGCATACGCGGCAATGTTTTGGGGCCGGACTGTTGAGCCCATGGCGGAGCTGGCATGGAAGTCTCAGACACCTTCCACTTGCAAGTTCTTTACATGGCTTGCGTTGAGGGACCGATGTTGGACCTCGGATCGACTCGCACGGAGAGGATTACCGCATCAGGACGCATGCGCTCTGTGCGACCAGGAGGAAGAAACGATAAACCATGTGCTACTAACATGCGTGTTTGCCAGATCGGTATGGGATGTCATATGTCAAGCTCTGGGAAAGTTGGACTGGACACCATCGGCACATGATTCCCTTGGCCCATGGCTATGGGAGAAGCAAGAGCCAGATAACCTATGAAGGAAGGATCTGCATACAATTTTCACTCTAACACTTTGGAAACTATGGAAGCATCGCAATGCTATTGTGTTCGACGGAGCATCTCATTCGATGAGTGTGCTCCTGAGCAGGGTGAGGTCCGAGGGCATGACTTGGCTGGGTGCCGGAAAGTTTAAAGGGAATGTTGATCCTTTCTTTCGTGAATTGTAAAGAAACCCTTGTAAACTATGGTGGAGGCACTCTTTTGCCTTTCTTCTTTAATATATAATATGCACACTCGTGCATATTCAAGAAAAAAAAAAGAATGTGTCCGAGCCCGGAAGGAATCCTGTTGAAGAACAGTACGTTTTATTCAAGTTAATAAGATGCAAGAACCCGGCCAATAGGAAACCAGAACAATCTTTGAAGCATAAGAGCAAGTACAATAAATCCTACTCAGCTGGCTATAAGCATGTCCACGTCATCTGAATCCTATGTAGAGGGAAGAGAAATGAGGAGAGAGAAGAGAGCCGCCGCTTCATGGGTCGCCCGCTGCAGCACAGGAACCAAAACTTTACAGCCTGCGTGGGAATGGCTAGAGCTGGCTGCATGCTTTAATTGCAAAGCTTTTGTGTCTTGCATGTAAACTCCACGGTACAAGTAAAAAAATATTTAAATATTCGGTAAAGCCAACCTAGTAGCCAGCTTGTTGTACTGCTATTTGTTTCACGTAGATTTTTGGTGACATAGATTCGTTTGCAGTCGGCAGCGGGCTTTGTTATTGTTCTTGCTCTAAGCGTGCTATGTTATTTATTATATGCATGTGCTAAGGAAACTATGATTGTGCTATGTGTAGTGGAAATGGGGTACCTGACGGCTTCTAAGAAAACCGTGACCGTGGCGGACCAGAAGTCCTCTGTCCTGAGTACCGTGGCGTAGCCGCCGAGCAGGACGACGGTGGCCCAGGTGAAGGCCAGCGTGCCGAGCGCGTTGCCCACCCTCTCCATCAGCGCCACGATGCCAACGAAGCAATTCAGCAACTTCTCCAGAGCGGCCGCCGTGCCCTGCGTGGAGCCGCAAGCGGCAGCCGGCACCTCGATGCTGTGCTCGAAGCCGCGGGCGGCGATGTTTCCGGCCATTGTTTGGACGACGAGCAGCTTCGTGGACCCAGCCGGCGCGGGAACCTCAACACTTCAAGAGTACGTACAATTCTCAACGACGGATGATATACCATTATGTCTGCTGGTTTTAGCTAGAGGTGTTTTAGTGGAACACAATAGAAGCAGACCAGAGAGTACTTGTGGAGTTGCCAAGTGGATTCCTAGCACGCAGCGTTTGCCCCGGCCGGGCGCCGGCCGGCACGTGAAAGGAACGTCTGAATAATGCAATGGAGCAAGCCCTTGGATGATTGGTGTAGTATTGTATCCGGTTCGACCGCGCGAACATAAATTCAGCGGAGACAAATTCTCACAAGAGGAAGAATAGCAGAATCGGCAGGCAATGAGTGGGGCAGGCTGTCTGTATGGATGCAATGTCAAACTACTCAGGCTCCATTTCTTTGGGCTTCTGGGAGCAGCTTTGATGGGAAAATGCTAAAGCTCAGACACACAATTATACCGGCTGTGGCCTCGCACCTCCAAGCTGCTTGTGTGTGTTAAAACAACTTCTTTTTTTTTGCGGGTGGTGTTAAAACAACTTCCAATCCGAAGCACCTCCGGATGTGAGGACGAGACTTGCCTGAGCCCCACGCGTGTGCCCATCCGTGCTCCCGCCTACTTGGCTTGATTTGATTGAAACAAAATAAGACTCGGACCCACCCTGTTAAAATTAGGAGGGGAGATGATTAGATTAGAAAGGGAAAAAAAGACAACCGTAAGATAAAGTGGAAGCACGGATGGGAGCATGGGGAGGGAGCAGGCAAGCCGGATCCGGATGTGAATCAGTTTGAGCGCCAATCTCGCCCTTCCATTTCATTTAATTCATGAAGAAATTGCCGTCCTAATCCATGGTCCCGATGCATCCTGAGACTAGCACCACCGGCTCTTTGCCGTACTTCCCCCACCCCAACCCGCACCGAGCTCGCCATCACCAAACAGGAGCTCCCCGGGCGGAACCATCGCATCACCAGGACTTGTCGACGAGGAGGATCCATTCAAATGAACAAGAAACAGTAGACCGTGAAGGATCAATTTCACCATACAATCTACACTGGCCGCTGCATGCTTATCGTGCTCGGTGAGAAAGTTTCCAATTATTCGGACCAGTCTACTTATCCAAATCCCGCCTACCTCCTAAACATCATCCCTTGGCCTATTTTTTATCGTTGGCTGCGTGCACTGTGATCTGTGCCAACCACCGACATGAATCAGATGTTGCCAACTCCGACATCACCTTATTGTAGCATCTGAATGTCGCTCCTTAAGAGTTCAGCCAGCACCGAGTCAATTTGATCTCCAAAGCTCCCTCGTTGTCGTCATGAACCGAATGGAGCACCCACCCCTATGATGTATCAGCTACCGTCAAAGATGAAGAACAACAAAGAACAAGAAGCAAGAAAACCATGGCAAGAGAAAATGGTAGATTTGAAAGTAGTGGATTGATTTGTTTGCTTGTGTGTTGTTTAATGGGCCATTATCTCTCATCTATATATGAGGTGGCTGGCCTTTTCATATGAAAAAAAGTAAAATACACTAGAGGTCCTAAAAGTATTCCAAGCGTGTCAAGTAGGTCCTGAAAGATTGAAATCGTTCACCGCATATCCTAAATGTGTGCAAGTTGTTCACCGCGAGTCCTAAAAGTATTTCGAGTGTGTCAAGTAGGTCCTAAAAGTCATGGGTAAAATATTTTCGGAACCTTCCGGCTGGCCCGGAGCCTACTCTAAGGCCCATCCGAGAGGGTGCCGCATGCTTCCGTTTTGATCCGGAGTATGCTTGGAGCGGCAATTCCTATTTGGCGCTGCAGGCGCCGGTTTGTACTATTTTTCGCTAACCGACGCGTGCAGCAGCTACCTCGCGTCTTAGTTGGGACGGCCCATATTGCATCCCCCCCTGTTTTCTAACCACAGGAGATAAATTGCAAAAATGGCACGCGATCTGTGATTCGAACCAACGTCGCGGGTCATCACATATAGACGCGTAACCAACTCGACCACCGCAGGAATTGTGATAACACACATGTTTTCATCCACCCTAAAAAAACATGTTTTCATCCATTTCTACATTCCTCTATTTCCTTTTTTTCCCTTTTTTCTTTTTTCTCTATCCTTTTCCAAATTTGTAATTGTTTTCTTCAAATAGATGAACTTCTTTTCTAAATACATGAACTGAATTTTTCGAAACTCATGAACTTTTTTTCAAATTGATGAACCTTTTTCAAAATTGAGGAACTTATTTTTCAAATTTGATGAGCCTTTTACAATTTTTTGAACTTCTCCTCAAAATTGATGAACTTTATTTTCAAAATCGATGAACTTTTTTTCAAAATCCATGAATTTTTTTGAAGTTAGATGAACTTTTTCAAAATTTGATGAACTTTTTTTCAAACTCTATGAACTTCTTTTGAATTTGTGAACTTTTTTTAATACATGAACTTTTTTGATTTGGTGAACTTTTTTTGCATGCTCATGAACTTCATCCGGAATATGTGAACATCTTTTCAAATAATTAGAAAATATAAACACTATAGTGTAAAGCGCAAAAAATTGCAGCATCTACATTTCTATTCTTTAAATACTTCGCGTGTCAATATTCACAAGCAGCAAGCTGATCCAGTGTGGTTAGCCTCTCTGTGTGGAAGCGCGAGGTCAGTTTCCTTGAGCGGCGCTGAAGAGGCCCAATAGAAGGTCCCGCTTGGAGCCTCCGAGCATCCTCAGAGCGGACTGTTGCACGTTATGTTTTGGCCCCAACGTGCGTCACAACCTACGAGTAGGCCGCAGCCGAAGGGTGTTCGGTGCCTCCATGTTGGTCGAGGTATTTCTGTTGTCAACACAACCATGGCTGCAATTTCCAGACGCCATGGCGCGCGTCACCACCAGCAGAAAACCAGCGCTATGGCATCTGCAAGACAAAAGGGCCATCGTCTACACGCGACCATGATTGCCCATGTGTGAGGCGTGCCACATTCATGGTCGTTGCCAAAATCATGGACATCCCGACCCACCGTTGCGGGCCGGTGGCACACTGGCACGACGAAAAGGAGAGGCGAAGACAGAGAGGGAAACAAGGATGAACAAGGCCACTAGTGCAAGGTGCTCAACACACACACATACACACACGTGCGACCAGTAGCGAGGTGCTCGACTGAGAGCATGGTTAGCAGTATAGACAACCGCTGACTTGCCATGTCATATATAGTCGTCACTTATAGCTACTCATAATAAGGTTAGCTATAAGGTTGACCATAAGAGTACTATTTTTTCTCATCTTTTCTCTATCTATTTCTTCATATTTATTGTATTAGTCTAAGTATTCGCATATAATTAGGCTCTTGCATGAGAGTTCACTCTCCTTACTTTTTCATGTCTCTCTTCTTCACATAGGCAAAATTGTCATGTAAGCGGGCTATAAGCCTGCTATCGTACTTGCTCTGAGAGGGAAACAAAAATGCGCGCACTCCGTCACGGCCAGGGCACAAATCCGTGGCCGAGCGAGCGTTCGAACAGAGAGAGCAACTAATTGACGAGCGCTCCTTCGGGAGCCTCACAACGATTATTTGGGGTGGGCTGAGAGCACGCCACATGTCGCGCTCCGGCGCTCCCCCGAATTATTATTTTTTATTTCACACGCATTTTTGGCTTTTTAAACAGTTTTTTGGGTTTTTTTCCATTTTTTTGGTTTTTCATTGGCCTTCCTTAGCTTTTGGACCAAAAAAATTTAAGAAATTTTTTTTACGAGAAAGAAGGCATTTTTCTTTGCTTCCGCGGTTTTGTTTTTGTGAGAGGCACAATCATGTCTCTCAGAAACGGGAAAAAACGCGTTTTTTATTTTTTATTTTTTCTTCCGCGAGAGGCACGGCCTTGACTCTTGGAAATGGGAAAGAAAAACGTGTTTTCTGTTTTTTTTTCCGCGAGAGGAACGGTTTTTCTTGCGTGAGAGGCACGGTTGTGCTTTCGTGAAAGGACAGCTGTACCTATCAAAAATGAAAAAAAATGTATTTTTTATTTCTTTTTTTTGAGACACTTTTTTTATTTCGTCAAACCCACGGTATTTATAATGGGCCTCATGCTTGGGCTTCCGCGCGCGCAAAGGGGCCCAAACGGCGACCACGAGCGAGCAGCTCGACACACACGGACAACCGTTCCCCGTAGGAAAATGAAAATCCCAACACGCACGGCCCTAGGGTGCTTCCTTCTCGGCGTTTTTTTCGAAGCGGCGGCGGGTGGCGACGGCGGCGCCGATGAGCCGGACGCGGCGCGAAACCAGCCTCTCTGGCAGGGATACGAATCGCTGGGTCGTGTGGAAGTCGCGTCCCAGCTTTGAACCCTTTCTGATCTGACAGGTGCACTCTCGCCTTCTCGCCTCTGATTAATCCCTTCTTATCTCCGACTGATCTCCGGCCTGAGGCAGAGTGCCGCCGGAGCACCGGGATCTGACAATTCTAGAAGTGCATTGTACACACACATCGGTTCAGTTCGTGGTTGTATGAGATAGGTACTCTGTAGTGTTCAGTTAATGGTGAACAAAAAAAAAATAAGTAGATTGTTCAGTTATGATCTAGTAGGAAGCAGAAATTTCAATATTTGTGGTGTTCGAGTAAACCAAAAAAAAATACCATACTGCGTGGTGGGTTCTTAGTTAAAATAGATTGTGCTAAGGTCTCCTCCCTCCGTGACTGAATTATATGGTTCTTTGGCAGGATCAGTGCCATGTAATTTGCAAATCAGTAGAACAACTTAATGGGTGTTTAGGATCTGGACTGAAGTAGTTGACTCCGTGAGTACTCAATGACCAAGCCATTTACTAGTGCTAAACAACACCCGATGTAAGCCTTATAAACTTTAAAAGACTGAGTTGAAGCCTCACACCCTGACAATTGCGCAAGTAACATGACATTTCATATTGAATTGCAAAGCAGGCTCCTCATCTTTCATATATCCATGGTCTTACAACCTCATTATGGCACATAATGCCTGACTTGTCAACACAAACCAACTGCTTAATATCAGTTCTAATTTTATGGGATCTCCTTGGGTTGCAATGAGCAAATGAGTCTACAAGTTCCATTATAGACTAGTAGTACAATACCATCTAAATACATGTTCAGGTGCTGATGCCTCATAGCTACTCACGGCCCATCAGTTCTTTTGCTCTAGCCACAAGTGCAGATAGAGGTACACTGTGCTCCATGAGTCCTGCATCACCCGAGAAGAACCTGTAATTTTCAGCCCTTGAAGTTGTACGCTCCACCTTTAGCAGTGCTTCCATCATCAAGTATTTGTTGAAACAGTCGGCGTTGCCAGGATTACACTCCATCATGTATATGGCATGTTCAACTATCACCCTCCTGATTCCGGGACAATGACAGGTGGGTATCATATTTGAGTTAAGTGCATCAACAAGCCTCTTTATAAATCTTTCCTTGATCTGACCATGCTCTAGTTCTCGTGCAAAATCACCTGGAATGACATTACATATTTGTGAACTAAAGCCAACAAGAACCTCCAATTCTGCCCCTTCTGCATCCATTATACTTTCCAGCACCTGTAATGAAAATAGCTAACGTATGTAAGCCATGATCAAACTTCAGTAACATGGTTAAGTAGAATCCATGTAAGTATTTCTTTAGTTGTGTGGTGTATAGAAGTATATCAAGTAGAATCTATGTAAGTATTTCTTTAGTTGTGTGGTGTATAGAAGTAAATCAGTGGTAATGGATGATGTTGCCATCTATTTACTAGAGTGATTGCTTAAATGGATGCTAAAGAAAATGTTCAAATAACATGTATAAATATAAGGCCCAATATCCGCCTCTAATATTGCACATATAACCTAAATTTGCAGCGCTCACCTCTCTCGTAATGTAGGAGATTTCCTTCAGGTCCGAGTTTCCGAGCTCAGATTGAGCATGCACACACATATTCTGCAACAGGCTTGAAGCTATGTACCTGTACCTGCCACTATGAATCATAATTGTGAGTTCCTTGATGAAGATGTACCCTGGTTCCGCTAACATAACCAGACAGTTATTGACACTCTCCATTGCCAATAGTGCTAATGCTTGCCCAGCGTTCATTCGTAGTAACTGATCTGAATCTGCACTTGAGGATGCGCCTTGGCTGAGAAATGCATGCATCAACCTGCTAATGATCATCGGGATGTGCCCGATCTCAGTATTTACATTTCCATCCATGGCAAAGTTTCTAATGAGTTCTGCTGTAAGCTCCCTAAGTTCTTGGATGCTCCCTGTGTTATTCAAGATCTCTGCAAGGTTACTCCAAAGGAAGAGATGTTCTGTAATCTTCTGACGCAAAGTTACACCAAATTTGCCTTTAGCACTTGCAAGTCTTGCCAGCAGCTTCAGTGACGAGCGTTTCAGCAGTGTCTCATGTGT
Organism: Triticum timopheevii; assembly: GCA_963921465.1. Lineage (NCBI taxonomy): Eukaryota > Viridiplantae > Streptophyta > Magnoliopsida > Poales > Poaceae > Triticum > Triticum timopheevii. Next base: position 109,633,092 of record OY997264.1, read on the forward strand.
CTCACCAACATTTTTCATGTCACCTCTGTTGCTTGTGAACTCTATGACCTTTGAGATGAGGCCAGTTGCTTTGCTGATTTCTATACAGTTCTCAAGATCAAAGGTAGCAAGCCTTTCAAGAATCAACATGCCCTGTACAGGGAGAGGATCCTGGTCGGTTGATGGCTCCTCCTCTGGAACAGACCAATGTTTTGTAATCTTTCTCCAGCATCTGAGTATGTGGGTGTTTTGTTCATCCATGTTAGTTGGCTCCTCTCTCGGAATCAAACAATATAGTGCCATCTGTTTCAACCATTTAAGCATTGGGGAGGTCAGTTCGTTCCTGCCAACTTGCTGAATCAGGTTATCTTGTTTTGTCTCAGGGCTAGCAGTGTCCAAAAGCGGGTTCTTTAAATTATGTCCTTGAACAGTGTCCAAAAGTGAGGCTATGAGCTGCATCGCCCCAGGAATAGGGATAACTCGGAGGTTTTCAGCGAGCTCGGCTGTGATCTTCGTGGCGAATGATCGAATATCTGTAGCCCCCTCACTTGTCCAGCCCAACATGTTAATCAAGCAGTTCACTGTCTTTGTGTAAGTGGTGAGTTCTAATATGACCATAGTCCTTAGGGGCTCCTTTTTTAGAAAGCTGTGAAGCATCTTAAGACCATAGAGCTGCATCTTGGGAGAGTTTGACTTTACAGAATCCATTGCAAATATGATAAGGTTGGTCTTCTTTGGGCCAAGCATAGCACCTTCCATGCATCTGTCGAAGACATACGCGTAGTACAAATTGGCATATTTCACTCCCGAGGGTCCTCTAAATCCAACACGACGGATGAGTGATCTTCGTAGGATGAATGAAAAGATCTCAAAGATGCTGGCAACAATATAGAGTATCCCTTGGCCAAGCACCATCGCATAAAAGATGTAGAGAGATGACATAAGGTTTTTCTGGTCATTATAATCATTTTGTATAACTATAAGGCGCCACAGTGCCAGCCCAATTCGGAATACTGCTGCTGGAATTTGGAGGTTACCAAATGAAGTTATCACTAGAACAAGTATGTCCCATGTGATCGGCACATATATAGCTCTTCTATTATAATTGAACACCGACATCACTGTCGCAGCAAACATGCACAAGTTCAGAGTAACTTGTTGCCAAAATGCTATTTTGCTGCCAAGAACCCAGTCTGCTAGTTTGATGATGCTTGGGAACCGCAGCTGCTGATTGTGAGTATGAGCACTACCACAAATAGTACCAAGAACACTGTGCAGTTGGCAACTGAGCCATGTTCTTTGAACTTATAGGAGGACCATACCGAGGGACAAAGCAGTAGGATTGCAACCATTGGGCTCCATAATGAGATCGTGCGGCGTAACATGGGTGGAATTGCAGCTTCTGGACATAGAACTGAACCAATAACAAGTAGTCCCACTACTGAGAAAGTCACTATCACTCTCATTTGATAATTGACCCATATAACACGATTGCCCATGAGAACATTGAAGAAGCATATGAACGAGATAATCCCATTCCAGCCAAGAGACCTGAAAGCTCTCGTGTGGAAGAACAATTGGTAATCCATCCTGTTGTTGCGGCTGAACATTCTGAAGTACATACGTATATGGTATTGTTAGACAAAAAGTCAACATACAATAAACAAAGCAAAGGCGATGTGCTTGTATCTAAATAAGAGTTATAATTGTCAATTTTGGGAGTTGGGACCCTATTTTGAGAGTTGTACATTTTGTCAATTTTGTCAATTTTGGGAGTTGGGAGTTGTACATACGTATATGATACTCCCTCTGTTCCAAAATAGATGACTCAACTTTGTACTAACTTTAATACAAAGTTGGGTCATCTATTTTGGAACGGAGGGAGTACTACAGAAGCCACTAACTCCCGTTCGCTCCCTTCGAGTGACTTATATCCGGAGCATTCCTTCATATTAATAGGATCTAATCTACTCCCTCCGTCCCATAATATAGGATGTTTTTTTGACACTAGTGTAGTGTCAAAAAACGTCATACATTATGAGACGGAGGGAGTACCTTTTTGGTGTCTTTATTCATAAAAAAGTGACGTGGTCAATCTAGAAAATTATTTCTCGGAGGGAGACGTCACATGATCCGGACACATAGCGCTCCGCGCGTGCTGAGCTGGCCGCGCGCCCGGAATCTTTTTGTGTTCTTCACATTTGTTTAGAGATATGTTAATCGTAAAACAGTAATTTGTGGTGCCAGTTGTAGTACTTATTCGTCACCGAACGGAAGTAACGGAAGAGTTTATTTCGCGGCATGTGGTACTTGCAAACGTACCTCAAAGCTTCTCGGGAAATTATGGCAGTGGAGACCCAGAAATCCAAGTGGAGGTCCTGGCAGTAGCCACCGAGCAAGATGACGGTTGCCCAGGTGAAGGCCAGCGTGCCCAAGGCGTTGCCAAGCCTCTCGATCAGCGCGATGAAGCGAACTAAGCGATTCAGCCCCATCTCCGGCGCCGTGGTGGCCTTGCCGGCAGGAGGATCCGTCGGCATCTGTACGCGGTGCTCGGCGACGATCGCCATTCTGCGCTATTAGAGCAGCAGCAGGAGCAGCAAAGAACACTACACACACGCACTCTGGTCCAGTCCACGCTCTCTACAGCTGCTTGGTGGTGGGTTCTCGGGGTTTCGTCCTACAAATACGAGACATACTGTTTCTCTTCTGTGAAAAGAAAACAAAAGGACTCAACTGTTTTCAGATTCGTTGAACCAACCAGGCACGTGAAACACTGGCAGATCAAACCGCGTGAGTCAAGAAAACTCGGTAAATTTCCACGGACAACGTACGGACCTAGTACGCACAGCCCAGTCGAGGACGGTCGTCTTCCAAGTCGTCGTAATGGAAAGCGACCTACCCGGCGCTCGCCGAGAGGCAAACGATCGATTCACATAGCAGAGAATCCACGTGACCATGAAAGAGCTCTAGGCCCCGCTTGGAAGCTTAGTAGTAATGTTTTTCACCTGCCTATGACTCCAATACACCGACAACACAGTGCAAATGAATGATTACGTTTTTTTAGAAAACTTTAAATAGCTAGAGAATAATATGATGAGCAATCCTACAACCTGCAGGCTGTGGTGTTCAAGCATGTTTGCTAATGTAGCGGTTCATTTGTTAGCTAAATCTTGTAAGAATTTGTCTAGCTTTGTGTTTTTTCATTCTGCTTCGGATTGTATCCGGGAGACTTTTTGTAACTTGGTTAAGTGATCAATAAACCGATGTTTATCTAAAAAAAAAACCCTACAATCTGGGTTTTTAGATGAGCTCTGTTGTTAGACCGTATGTTTACATAGAGCTTCTGTACGTAACTGTATATTGTATTTGTACACGTTGTGTACCCCTACATATATAAAGAGCCACACCCGTATTAGGGTGTCGAGCAGTTTCCCACAACCCAAAGTTTCACATGGTATCAGTTTAGGTCTATGATCAATGTCTTCCGCCCCTGTTCCGACCGCCCCGATCGCCGCCGCCCACTAGTAGAAAACACGGCTTTGGTTCAGGCCTGGCCAGCCCATTAGTCCCGGTTCAGTCATGAACCTGTACCCATGGGGGCATACGTCTCGGTTCGTGCGCCCAGGGGGCCAGTCGGGCCTCGTGGGGCATTGGTCCCGGTTCGTCTGGACCCTTTTGTCCCGGTTCCAGCCACGAACCGAGACCAATGGGCCTCGCTCCTGGCCCATAACCATTGGTCCCGGTTCGTGTCTGGAACCGGGACCAAAGGGTTGCCGTTAGTCCCGGTTCCAGCCACGAACTGGGACCAATGAGGTGGCTATATATACCCCTCGCCCTTGAGCAGAGCACTCCACTGCTCTGTTTTTTTCTGGCCGGCGAGGGAAGGGCTTTGTGGTGCTCTAGCTCACCTCCTATGCAAATGAGGTGTTCGATGAAATGCCCGAGCCACATTACTTAAGATTTTTTCTCTCCAAACTCGACCTCCAAACTCCATTTTCCTCAAGATTTGTCTAGGTTTAGCGGTCCGTCCCGTCCCGTCCCCGTCTTCCCCGCCGTCGATCGCCCGCGCCGATCGTTCCGCCGACACCACCGTGGTGAGCCTCTTGTTCTTATCTTCTTTCTAAAAGAAAAAAAATTCTTACTTGTATGATTAGATAGATACTTGTCTAATTTTCTTACTTTTATTATTGCTTGTTATTATATAGTGCGATGGTTTTGGTATCCGCCCCCGTCGGCCCTCGTCTTGTCTATGATTCGGATGTGGTATATATATATTATCTTTTATAACTATTTGGTCCATTTATTGTTTATGACAATTATGCCGACCAACGTGACATAGTTTTATTTACCTAGGAGGTATGTGAACCGGAAATTCCAACCGACCCTATTGTCGAGAGGTTAAATTTAGTTGAAGAAGAAAACAATTACTTGAAGAAAAAATAAAAAAATTTGAGGAGGAGAAGATGATATTGGAGTTGCATGTTGGATGTCGTCGATGATCACAAGATCAAGATGGATGCAATGCGTTTGAAGATTAGAAAGATTAGAAAATATGGCATTCATACCGAGGCTTGGTATCATTATGCCGTTGGATCAATTGTTACCTTGGTTGGGATTATGATCGCATTTGTTGTTGCATTGAAATGTTTTACATAGTTTCAATGTATGTTTAATTAGATGCTCTCGAGAGCTATATGTTGTTCAATGAGAATTATGTATGTACCTTGGTTTTAATGTGATGATGAACTTCTATTAATTTGGTCACTTATCTATTCAAGATATTTTGTAGTGGTTTTTAATAATCCCCAAGTGCAGGGAATCATCATAGCAATTCCCAAAGCTGGAAGTGATAAGTGTGGAGTGTCGAACCCACAAGGAGCTAAAGGTAAGATCAATATTCTCTCAAGCCCTATCTGCCACTGATACGACTCTACGTGCACCGAACGTTTACTTCCAACTAGAAACAAGAAATAAAACCGTGTTGTGGGTATAAAGAGGATAACTTTGTATGATATCGGAGAGCTAAAATATAAAAGTAGGTGCTGTTATCATAAAGTTAGAATATATTACTAAATAATATAAATAGCGAGTGTGGAATAATGGTGGATCGGTGTGCGGAATTGTCCTAAGCAATTGTTAACAAGATCGATAGTCGTCATTGCAATTTCATATGAGGGGGAGGCATAAACTAACATACTTTTCCTACATGGATCATATGCACTTATGATTGGAACTCTAGCAAGCGTCCGCAACTACTAAAGATCATTAAGGTAAAACCCAAGCATAGCATTAAAGCATCAAGTCCCCTTTTATCCCATACACAACAACCCCGTTACTCGGATTTGTGTTTCAGTCACTCACGCAACCAACTATAAGTGAATTATGCACGTATTGCAAAACCCTACAGCGGGAATTCCTCACGCTTGCACGACACGGAGGGCACTATAGGACAACATCAAAATAAAACATACAACTCGTACCAATCTAGATCATCAATCAACTCAAGGACAAAATATATCTACTCAAAACATCATAGGATGGCAACACATCATTGGATCATAATATGTAGCATAAAGCACCATGTTCAAGTAGGGATTACAGCGGGGTGTGGGAGAGTGGACCGCGTAAAAGAGATGAGGGTGGTGATGATGATGGTGATGTTGACGAAGACGATCATCGCGGCGATGATTCCCCTCCCGATGGCACTCCGGTGCCACCAAGAGAGAGTAGAGGTTCTCCCCCTTGTGCTTCCTCCTCCATGGCTTTCCCCCTCTGGTCCTTGGCCTTCATGGCGATGATGGCCCCTCCGAGATCCTCCTCCATGGCCTCCGGTGATGATGGCCCCCTCCTGCAGGGAGCCGGAGAGGGCCTAGATTGATTTCTCGTGGCTACAGAGGCTTGCGGCGACGGAACTTCTGATCTAGGTTAATTCCTGAAGGTTTCTCTATTTATAGGAATTTTTGACGTTGGTTTCACATCAGGGAGGTCTCCGGGCTGTCCACGAGATAGGGGGCCACGCCCTAGGGAGGGGGGGGCGCGGCCCCCACTCTCGTGGGAAGCCCGGGACTCTTTTGGCCCAACTCCGATGCTCCGTGGTCTTCTTTTGGTCCATAAAAAATCCTCAAAAATTGGCACGTCAATTGGACTCCGTTTGGTATCCCTTTTCTGTAAAACACAAAAACAAGGAGAAAACAGAAACTGGCACTGCGCTCTAGGTTAATAGGTTAGTCCCAAAAATCATATAAAATGACATATAAATGCATATAAAACATCATAGATGGATAATATAATAGCATGAATACTTCATAAATTATAGATACGTTGGAGACGTATCAGCATCCCCAAGCTTAATTCCTGCTCGTCCTCGAGTAGGTAAATGATAAAAGAAATAGTTTATGAAGTGTGAATGCTAGTAGGTGCACAAGTTTGATCAATGATAATTTCAATCACCTTTTCTAGCATCAAAATGTGTCATAATAGTAGCTTATCTCATAAAACTTTTCATGATCAAGTAACAATCTATTCACAATGTCAAGTATTGTTCAGAAACTTTATTGAGAACTAACAAACTATAATCTCAGTCATTGAAGCAATTGCAATTTATCATAACATCAGAAAAAGTCAAGAATAGAGCTTTTCAGCAAGTCCACCTACTCAACTATCATATAGTCTTCTACAATTGCTAACACTAACGCAATACTTGTGGTTATGGAGTTTCAGCCGGACACTGAGAAAGATAGGGCCTTATTGTGTTGCCTCACAACGTATTCACCTTTAGGTGATGTCGACAATAATAGCCCATGCTAACTTACATCCAATTGGATATATATATCATGATCTTTCAAACACGAGGGGCTTGCCAATGGATAAAATGAAAAAGTGAAAGGCGAGGATCACCTTGACTCAAGTATAAAGTAAAAACATAAAGTAAAAGATAGGCCCTTCGCAGAGGGAAGCAGAGGTTGTCATGCGCGTTTAGGGTTGATTCACAAAATCTTAATGCAAAAGAACATCACTTTGTATTGCCCCTTGTATGTGGACCTTTATTATGTAGTCCGTCGCTTTTATTACTTCCACAACAAGATCGTACAAAGCTTATTTTCTCTACACTAATAAGTCATGCATATTTAGAGAGCAATTTTTTATTGCTTACACCGATGACAACTTACTTGAAGGATCTTACTCAATCCATAGGTAGGTATGATGGACTCTCATGGCAAAACTGGGTTTACGGGTATTTGGAAGCACAAGTAGTAGCTCTACTTGGTGCAAGGAATTTGGCTAGCATGAGGGAGAAAGGCAAGCTCAACATGTTTGGAAGGTCAATGACAATATACTTTAACTGAGATGTCGGAAAACATAAACCATTACGTTGTCTTCCTTGTCCAACGTCAACTCTTTTAGCATGTCATACTTAATGAGTGCTTCACAATCATAAAATATGTCCAAGATAATATATTTCTATGTGAACCTCTCTTTCCTTATTACTTCCTATTAATTGCAACGATGACCAAAACTATGTTTGCCAACTCTCAACAACTTTTATACCTCATACTTTCTATGTGTGAAGTCATCACTAACCATGTTATAAGCATATGAAACATATAAAAGTTCATATTTATGACATTCAATTCATTCCCCCATTTACTCATAGGATATACATGAAGCACATGAGTAATGACAAACTACTCCAAAAGATATGAGTGAATGACACTGAGTAGTCAAATAATTAACTAGCCATGGGAGGGTTCCTTTTTTATTCAATATTTTAGATCCAATGATTTTATTCAAACAACAAGTAAAATTAAAAATACGCTCCAAGCAAAACACATATCATGTGACGAATAAAAATATAGCTCCGAGTAAGATGTACCGATAGTTTTGAAGACGAAAGAGGGGATGCCTTCCGGGGAATCCCCAAGCTTAGGCACTTGAGTCTTCCTTGAATATGACCTTGGGGTACCTTGGGCATTCCCAAAGCTTAGGGTCTTTCCACTCCTTATTCTCCTCATATCAATATCTCACCCAAAACTTGAAAACTTCAATCACACAAAACTTAATGGAACTTCGTGAGATAGGTTAGTATGATAAAGAGTAAACCATTCACTTTGATGCTATAAAAGACAAGGCTCATAATTGTTTTCACATAATTCCTACTGTACCATATCATTTCTACAATTTATATTGGGGAATACAAGCCATAGAAACTAGAAAACAAGCAAACTATGCAATGAAAACAGAATCTGTCAGAAATAGAACAGTCTGTAATGATCTGAACAATAACCATACTTACGCTACTACAAAAATTATGAAGTAAATTGGTGGACGTGAGGAATTTATCTATTAATCTTCTGCAAAAAGAATCAACTCAAAATCACTCTTCTGTAAAAAATGACAGCTAATCTCGTGAGCGCAAAGTTTCTGTTTTTTACAGCAAGATCACATTAACTTTCACGCAAGTCTTCCCAAAGGTCTTACTTGGCACTTTATTGAAACAAAAGCTATAAAACATGATTACTACAGTAGCTTAATCATGTAGACACACAAAAACAGTAAGGGCAAATATTGGGTTGTCTCCCAACAAGCGCTTTTCTTTAATGCCTTTTAGCTAGGCATGATTATTTCAATGATGCTCGCATAAAAGAAAAGAGTTGAAACACAGAGAGAATCATGAAGAATATGACTAGCACATTTAAATCTAACTCACTTCCTATGCCTAGGGATTTTGTGAGCACACAATTTATAGGAACAAAAGTCAACTAGCATAGGAAGGCAAAACAAGCATAACTTAAAAACTTTAAGCACATAGAGAGGAAACTTGATATTATTGCAACTCCTACAAGCACATATTACTCCCTCATAATAATTTTCAGTACATCATGGATAGCAACTTTGTTCTCATACTCAATGGGAACCTCTTTCGAAATAGTGGAATACTAACTAAAGTTGACACTCTTCCAAATCCACTTTCATAAATATCGTAAGAAGATTCAACACCCTCCAAGATAGTGGGATCACTAATTCCTAAAGTTGACACTCTTCCAAACCCACTTTAAATTATAGTATTATTCATACTCCAAAAGATATAAGTGAAGTTCCTGGAGCATTCTACAATTAATATAGACTAGCCAATATCCAAGATCAAAATATATAAGTGAAGCGCACGAAGCATTCTACAAAACCATACTCAAACGATTTAAGTGAAGCACAAAGAGCAATTCTATAAGACCATACTTAAAAGATATAAAGTGAAGCACATGAATTATTATATAAATCAATGAAGATCTATCTCATACTAGCATGATCTTTAAAGAAAAACAAAAACACAAAGGGCACAAACAATGTGAACAAAACAAAAACCGAGGTATACCGATATTTGTTGAAGAAGAAAGATGGGATGCCAACCGGCGCATCCCCAAGCTTAGATGCTTGAGTATCCTTTGAAATATTTACTTGGGGTGCCTTGGGCATCCCCAAGCTTGAACTCTTGTCTCTCTTTATTCTTCTCACATTGGTAACTCCTCGTTCTTCAAACACTTCATTCACAAAAACTTAAACAAAAACTTGTGAGATCCGTTAGTGTAATAAAGCAAACTACCACTTTAAGGTACTGTAATTAACTCAAACTTTGCTTATATTGGTGTTAAACCTACTGTAATCCAACTTCTCTATGGTTCATACCCTACATACTAGCCATAGATGCATCAAAATAAGCAAACAACACACGAAAAACAGAATCTGTTAAGAACAGGACAGTCTGTAGTAATCTGGAAGTTTAGTAAACTTCTGTAACTCCACAAATTATGAAATAAATTTGAAAATTTGAAAAATTTGTACAGAAGTAATGTGCAAAAAGTTTCAGACCCATTTGACTTTCCAGTAAAAAAAATGTAAATTCATGCACTACAGCCAAAGTTTCTGTTTTTGTTCTGTACATAGTAAGCAAGCAATCTTATCATCCTAAAACCAAAGCTTGGTACATAATTTTTATAATACAATGGATATATACAAGGGGATAATTATTTACAGAGAAACTTTCATGAAAAATTCTACATTATTTCCGTGAGCATGAACACAAGTGCTCAAGGTCGACCCTCACTTCTTCAATGCATAACTTTCCAATCATTTCTCTTTTTGAAAAACTTTTTAGGCATGAGAGGCAAGTAAATATTTTTTTGGTATTTTAATTCTTTTAAAAAAAATTGTATGTTTCACCCACAACTAAACAGAAACAAAAAGGAAAAACAAAATCTATTTAGTGAAGAAAGCAAACAAGCACACACGAGAATATCAACCCCACGCTATTGCTCCCCGGCAACGGCGCCAGAAAAGAGCTTGATAATCCCCAAGTGCAGGGAATCATCGTAGCAATTCCCAAAGGTGGAAGTGATAAGTGTGGAGTGTCGAACCCACAAGGAGCTAAAGGTAAGATCAATATTCTCTCAAGCCCTATCTGCCACTGATACGACTCTACGTGCACCGAACGTTTGCTTCCAACTAGAAACAAGAAATAAAACCTGTTGTGGGTATAAAGAGGATAACTTTGTATGATATCGGAGAGCTAAAATATAAAAGTAGGTGTTGTTATCATAAAGTTAGAATATATTACTAAATAATATAAATAGCGAGTGTGGAATAATGGTGGATCGGTGCGGAATTGTCCTAAGCAATTGTTAACAAGATCGATAGTCGTCATTGCAATTTCATATGAGGGAGAGGCATAAACTAACATATTTTTCCTACTTGGATCATATGCACTTATGATTGGAACTCTAGAAAGCGTCCGCAACTACTAAAGATCATTAAGGTAAAACCCAACCATAGCATTAAAGCATCAAGTCCCCTTTTATCCCATACGCAACAACCCCGTTACTCGGGTTTGTGTTTCAGTCACTCACGCAACCCACTATAAGTGAATCATGCACGTATTGCAACACCCTACAGCGGGAATCCCTCACGCTTGCGCGACACGGAGGGCACTATAGGACAACATCAAAATAAAACATACAACTCGTACCAATCTAGATCATCAATCAACTCAAGGACAAAATATATCTACTCAAAACATCATAGGATGGCAACACATCATTGGATCATAATATGTAGCATAAAGCACCATGTTCAAGTAGGGATTATAGCGGGGTGTGGGAGAGTGGACCGCGTAAAAGAGATGAGGGTGGTGATGATGATGGTGATGTTGATGAAGACGATCACCGCGGCGATGATTCCCCTCCCGATGGCACTCCGGTGCCACCAGGAGAGAGGAGGAGAGGTTCTCCCCCTTGTGCTTCCTCCTCCATGGCTTTCCCCCTCTGGTCCTTGGCCTTCATGGCGATGATGGCCCCTCCTCCATGGCCTCCGGTGATGATGGCCCCCTCCGGCAGGGTGCCGGAGAGGGCCTAGATTGATTTCTCGTGGCTACAGAGGCTTGCGGCGGCGGAACTTCTGATCTAGGTTAATTCCCGAAGGTTGCTCTATTTATAGGAATTTTTGGAGTTGGTTTCATGTCAGGGAGGTCTTCGGGCTGCCCACAAGATAGGGGGCCACGCCCTAGGGAGGGGGGCGCGGCCCCCACTCTCGTGGGCAGCCCGGGACTCTTCTGACCCAACTCCGATGCTCCGTGGTCTTCTTTTGGTCCATAAAAAATCCTCAAAAATTGGCACGTCAATTGGACTCCGTTTGGTATCCCTTTTCTGTAAAACACAAAAACAAGGAGAAAACAGAAACTAGCACTGGGCTCTAGGTTAATAGGTTAGTCCCAAAAATCAAATAAAATGACATATAAATGCATATAAAACATCATAGATGGATAATATAATAGCATGAATACTTCATAAATTATAGATACGTTGGAGACGTATCAGTTTTTGACACAGTTAATTATATATAATGCACGCAGATGAACCGACAATGGATGTACGGTGACACACCTCCAAGTACATTAAGGGCGTGCATAATTTTCTCGAAGTCGCTGAGGCAAACAAGTAGAATGGTTGTTTCTGTTGTCCATGCCCTATATGTGGGAATACGAAGTCTTACTCTCACCGGAAAATCCTTCACAGCCACCAGCTTTTCAATTTCAAAAAAAATGAAATCCCTTTGTAACAGATGAGTTTTTGTCCGAAACCCTGATACTTCGAAAGAAATTGTCCAGTTTGTACACGAAGTGCATCCAGTTTTTGCCATAACCCTCTCTACTTTTTAGCACATGCTATGTGTGTGAATTGATTATATCGTGCCAATTTTCAACCTCTTCAGAGTTCATTTGAAGTGATTGTCAATTTCAGGGTCATTTAGCTCAAAAAAATCAGTAAATGCATGAAAAATAACAGATGAAGTCAGAAAATGTTGAAAATTGATGATGTGATTTTGAATGGTTCATTTTGAACACACAAAAAGTCTGGAGTTCAAATACGTTCAAAAAATAAAATCCCTTTGTAACAGATGAGTTTTCGTCCGAAACCCTGATACTTCCAAAGAGATTGTCCATTTTGTACACGAAGTGCATCCAGTTTTTGCCGTATACCTCTCAACTATTTAGCACATGCTATGTGGGTGAAATGATGATATCATGCCAATCTTCAACCTCTTCAGAATTCATTTGAAGTGCTTTTCAATTTTAGGGTCATTTAGCTCAAAAGAAATTAGTAAATGCATGAAAAATAACAAATGAAGTCAGAAAGGGTTGAAAATTGATGATGTGGCTTTGAATGGTTCATTTTGAACACACGAAAAGTCTGCAGTTCAAATAAGTTCAAAAAATGAAATCCCTTTGTAACAGATGAGTTTTCGTCCGAAACCCTAATACTTTGAAAGAGACTGTCCATTTTGTACACGAAGTGCATCCAGTTTTTTCCGTAACCCTCTCAACTTTATAGCACATGCTATGTGGATGAAATTATGATATCATGGCAATTTTTAACCTCTTCAGAGTTCATTTGAAGTGCTTTTCAATTCCAGGGTCATTTAGCTCAAAAAAATCAGTAAATGCATGAAAAATAACAGATGAAGTCAGAAAGGGTTGAAAATTGATGATGTCGCTTTGAATGGTTCATTTTGGACACACAAAAATTCTGGAGTTCAAATAAGTTCAAAAAAAATGAAATCCCTTTGTAACAGATCAGTTTTCGTTCGAAACCCTGATACTTCGAAAGAGATTGCCCGTTTTGTACACGAAGTGCATCCAGTTTTTGCCGTAAAGCTCTCTACTTTTCAGCACATGCTATGTGGGTGAAATGATGATATCATGCCAATTTTCAACCTCTTCAGAGTTCATTTGAAGTGCTTTTCAATTTCAGGGTCATTTAGCGCAAAAAATCAGTAAATGCACGAAAAATAACAGATGAATCAAAAAGGGTTGAAAATTGATGATGTGGCTTTGAATGGTGCATTTTGAACACACAAAAAGTTTGGAATTCAGATAAGTTCGAAAAAAATAAAATCCCTTTGTAATAGATGAGTTTTCGTTCGAAACCCTGATACTTCAAAAGAGATTGCCCGTTTTGTACACGAAGTGCATCCAATTTTTGCCATAACGCTCTCTACTTTTTAGCACATGCTATATGGGTGAAATGATGATACCATGCCAACTTTCAACCTTTTCAGAGTTTATTTGTAGCGCTTTTCAATTTAAGGGTCATTTAGCGCAAAAAGAATGAACTAATAGCAAAAAGAATGAACTTAAACTAATCAATTAAAATATTCTGTTATGATCAACTAAAACAAAATTATAATATTCTTCAATAGCAAAAAGAAACAACTAAAAAGCTTTTATAAAACTCTAATAGCAAAAGGAATCAACTAAAAAGCTTTTATAAACCTCTAGTATTTTTTAAACTAAAATTATATAAAATTTATGCAACTAAAATTATCAAAGTATTTTCTGTTCAAAACATTAATGGCAAAAAGAATTTTCATAAAGAAATTTTTTGTTAGAAACTTTAATAGCAAACTAAAAAAACAAAATCTATTCTTGATTAAAACAGACATTTAAAATAACCTAAAATAAAACACAATAATATTAAATAGCAGGAAAAAGAATCAGTCAAGAATCTATTTTATAGTAAAATTATTCACAAACTAGTGATTCACACAAATTTAAAAGAATTCAAATTTAAACTATTCGAATTTGAAAATTAATGGCACTAACAGAAATAAAAAATTTTGTGACCTAACAGCAAAAAGAATCACTGGAAAACTGCAAAAAAAAGGAATAAAAAAAAGCAAAATAGAAAACAGAAAAATGAGGCATCCGAGCGATATGCAGTCATGTCGCCGCGGTGATAGACGAACAACGAGGCATCCGAGCGAGTAACGCTGAAGCCCAGTGTCTGAAGGAACCGGGCGATGCGCTGGTACCAGGTGCGAGGTGCTTGCTTGAGCCTGTAAAGAGACCGGAACAACAAACACGCATGCCCATGAAGAGATGCATCAACGAAACCGGTCGACTGCTCACAGTAAACCTGCTCCTCAAGATGGTTGTGAAGGAAGGCGTTGGAGACATCCATTTGATGAACCGGCCAGCCTCAAGAAACCGCTAGCTGGAGAATAGTGCGGATCGTGCCCGGTTTGACAAACGGTGCAAACATCTCAGTGAAGTCGACACCAGCGCGCTGCCGAAAGCCACTAACCACTCAGCGAGCCTTGTGGCGCTCAAGTGACCATCCGAGTGGGTCTTATGGCGAAAGACCCACTTGCTGCTGATGACATTGGCGCGAGAAGGCCGAGGAACCAGTGTCCAGGTACGTTTCCGCTGAAGAGCATGGAACTCTTCCTGCATCGCAGCAAGCCAGTGAGGATCACGAAGTGCTGCTCTGGCGGACGCAGGGATCGGTGACGACGAGGAGATACTCGTCGCTGGAGTACCGTAGACTTGGGCGATGAACTCCGGCTCGAGCCCGAGTGACGGGGCGAGACGACAACTCCGTGACAACCGGCGAGCCGACCGGCAAGGCGGCCGGCGAGGCAGCCGGTGAAGGGGCAGCCGGCAGGCCAACTGGTGAGGCGGCCGGTGAGGCAGCCGGCGAGCCGGCAGCCGGCAAGGAGGCAGCTGGAGAGGGCGCCGGCGATGAAGCCGGCGTGGATGGCGATGGCGGCGTGGGGGCGAGAGGCGCAGCTCGTCCCACGACGCGAGGACCGCCAAAGCCCGGAGGCGGTCCGAGAGCCGCATGGGGCCATCCACCTGACTGGGTCGCGGAAGGGCCGACAGCGACGGGGCGACGAGAGGTACCTGCTGCTGAAACGGAAACACCTTCTCATCAAAGTAAACGTGTCGGGAGGTGAACACATGATGTGAGATAGGATTGTAGCAGCGGTGCCTTTGGTGTTTGGTGGGTAGCTGAGAAAAATGCAAGCAATGGAGCGGGGTGCAATCTTATGAGGAACAGTGGCGGTGATGCTAGGGTAACAGAGATAGCCGAAGATGCGAAGCTCATCATAAGAGGGTGGTGCACCGAAGAGGAGGTGATGAGGTGCAAAGTTCCCGCAAGTGCGACAAGGTCGGATGTTAATGAGAAGTGATGAGGTGGCGAGAGCATCAGGCCAAAAGCGCGGAGGCACATTGGAATGAAATAGGAGGGTCTGAACACAGTCGTTAAGAGTGCGAAGGACACGCTCAGCGCGACCGTTCTGCTGCGAAGTGTACGGGCATGTGAGACGAAAAGTCGTGCCATGTGTGGTGAGGAGAGTACGAACATCTAAGTTGTCGAACTCCTTCCCATTATTGGTCTGAAACGCAAGAATGGGATGACCAAACCGCGTGAAAACGTAGGAGTAGAAAGTGGCGAGAGTGGAGATGACATCTACTTACACGCAACGGGAAAGTCCACACATAGTGAGAAAAATCATCAAGGATAACAAGATAATAAAGATAGCCCGTATTACTTGCAATAGGAGAGGTCCAAACATCACTATGAATTAACTCAAAGGGAAAGATGCAACATGAGAAGAAGCCCTAAACGGAAGACGAGCATGTTTGCCGAGGCGACATGCATGACACGAGTGGTCCTCGATCTTATTACACGTGAAAGAAAAACTCCGAAGTATGTGACAAAGGGTGGCGGGGTTGGGATGACCCAAGCAAGCGTGCCAACAATCCACTTTGGTGGTGAGAGCGACGGGGGCAGCGGAGGTGGTGGAGGTGTTGGAGTGGACCGGGTAGCGCTCATCGGGGCTGTCACATCGGTGGAGCACCATCCGGGTATGAGCGTTCTTAACAGAAAAATCACACTCGTCAAACTCAATGGTAACATGATTTTCACATGTAAAAGAACGAACCGAGACAAGATTTTAATAAGATCAGGAGAAACTAAGATGTTAGATAATGACGAAGGAGTAGAATTAGATGGAAAATATGCATGTCCTGTGTGAGTAATGGGAAGGGAGGAACCATCACTGACAGTGATGCGAGTGGAAGTGTGGATGGGAGAGGAGGTGTGGAGGTTACCGGGATGCGCCGCCATGTGCGCGGTAGCTCCAGTGTCCATATACCAGTCGCCGCCGCCGGTGTAGGTGGACAGTGAGGGAGCGGAGTGCAGGACCGCCAAGAGAGTCGGGTCCCACGGCGTCAGTGGGAGGGCGGGCTGCTGGGGCGGGGCCGTCAGGGGCAGCGGCCCGTAGGGCATCGCATAGGGCTGTTGCGCAGCATAGAACGCCTGGTGAGACGGAGGTCGCGCGCTGAGGTTACCCGGGGCAGGGGCGCGGTGAACTGGCATGGAATAGGCATGCACGGCGCTAGTCCAAGGGTTCTGGCCGTTGTACCACGGGGCCGGCTGGTACTGCTGCTGCTGAGGGCGGGCCGCTCCTCCCTGAGCGCCCGCGCCCTGCTGCTGCTTGCGGCCTCTACGACGGCCTCCGTTGGCGGCCGGATGGGGCTGCGGGAAGGGGGCGGCCGGCGCCGGCAGGAAGGCGGGCGTGGGCAGGAGGGCCGGCACGAGACGCGCCGGCGGCGGTGCCTGGCCTCCCCGGGTGCCGACGACGAGAGCGGTGTGGGTCGCCCGAGCTTGGTCCAGACAGCATAGGCGTCGTCGTCAAAAGCCACCATGGTGTGGAAGAGGTCATTGGAGATGGTGAGGTAGAACCGGCGGATGATGGTGGCGTTGAGGATCATCCACTCCTCGTCATGAATCATGAGGCTCGAGTCCCCGATGCCGTCGATGTGGCCGTGGGGTAGGTACTCGCGAAACACCAAGGAGAAGTACCGCTTCCAAGCGGAGTAGGAGGCGGTGGATTGATCAAGCTTTACTGGGACGCGCTCGTGGATGTTGCGGACGAGGGTGACGTCGGGACTAGCGAAGGGGTTGGAAACGGTGGAGGAGGAGGAGGAGCTCATGACGCGGCGTGGGAGGTGGAGGCGGCGCGGGTTAGAGGCGGCTAGGGTTCGGTGCGGATCGGGTAGGGTTTGGCGCGGCGGGGAGAGGAGGAGCGGTGCGGGGTGGGGAGGGTGATGCGGAAGCAGGAGGTGCGGTGATCGGCAACTAAGGAGGCCGCGGCGTGTGGCGGGAGAGCGGCGGCGACTAGCGGCGGCGGGTGGCGCGACGGGTGGTCGGAGAGCGGCGGCGACTAGCGGCGGCGGCCGCGACCGGGGAGATCGGTGGCGGCATCACTGGGGAGGCGCGGCGGCTAGGGCTAGGATCTTGCTGCGATAGATACCATGTAGAAGGGAAATAATAGGCTGTGGAACGCAATGCATTGATCGGCGCACCAGATACGTACTTCCTTCGTTCCTAAATATAAGTCTTTTTAGACATTTTAAATGGACTACAACATAGGATGTATGTAGACATATTTTAGAGCGTAGATTCACTCATTTTGCTCCGTATGAAGTCACTTGTTGGAATCTTTAAAAAGACTTATATTTGGAAACAGAAGGAGTATATGTGAGTACAGAGAAGGACCACAACCTTAACTATACAGATAAACTAAAAGGTAGGGCCAAAACATAATATACACGTACACATATATTCAACACGCGATGCTCGGCGACGTTCGCCGTTCTGCGCTATTAGAGCAGCAGCAGGAGCAGCAAACAACACTACGCACACGCACTGGTCCTGTCCACACTCTCTGCAGCTGCTTGGTGGTGAGTTCTCGGGGTTTTTCTCCTACAAATACCACCGACATATACTGTTTCTCTTCTGTGAAAACAAAACAAAAGGACAACTGTTTTCATATTCGTTAAACCAACCAGGCACGTGAAACACTGGCAGATCAAACCGCGTGAGTAGTCCTGGCCATCTCAGGCCCGGCCCTGTCGACCCACCCAGGCCCGGCCCTAAAATCCAGGGCCTAGGCCCAATGGGCTTGTCCATGGATCGGGCTTGGGCCTGAATTTTGAGCCCACCAGTAGGGCCTGGACGGGCTTGGGCTTGGCATATTAGCATTTTAAGGAAGAGGCCCGGCCCACGGCCCTAAGCCCTAAGGGCTTTTTAGGGCTTTTTACCAGATGGGCCGGGCTTGGGCTTGAAAAGTAGGCCCAGTGATAAGGCCTGGGAGGGCCTGGGCCTTAGTTTTCTGCCGTGGGCTTTTTCAGGCCCGGCCCAAGCCCGGCCCGGCCCATGGCCAGATATACGCGTGAGTCAAGAAAACTCGGTAAATTTCCACGGACAACGTACGGACGTAGTACGCACAGCCCAGTCGGGGACGGTCGTCTTCCAAGTCGTCGTAATGGAAAGCGACCTACCCGGCGCTCGCCGAGAGGCAAACGATCGATTCACATAGCAGAGGATCCACGTGACCATGAAAGAGCTCTAGGCCCCGCTTGGAAGCTTTGTAATGTTTTCGTTGTCACTTTTGGATGTAGATAAATGATGTAGTCTTTAAAAAAAAACACTCTCCTTATGTAGGTTATCTACTCATTACACGTTGGCTCCGTCTTTGGTAAATTCTTCGACAACTATAGCAGCATGACTTGCTTATAGTGCTACGTATGTATATGGAGCGGTTGGCCAAAAGGATTTTTCACAAACCTAGCTATGGTACCATGAGTCCATAACACAGATAACACAGTGCAAATGAAGCCGAGATCCTTGGAGTAGCCTCTGAGCAGGACGACGGTGGGCCAGGTGAAAGACAGCATGCCCAAGGCATTGCCAAGCCTCTCGATCAACGCGACGAAGCGAACAAAACGATTCAGCCCCATTTCCGGTAGGGCGGGAGTAGCGGCCTTGCCTACTTAGGGCATCTCCAGCCGTTGAGCCTCCCAGAAGGCATTTTTTCGCCGCCTGGGGGCTGCCGGCGAGAATTTTAGACTGAGGATGAAAAACTCTCCAGCCGTTGAGCCTCCCAAGCGAGGCCGTCGTCATCACCGCGCCCGCGCATGGCCGCCACCGTGCCGCCCCGTCCGCCCCCGCTCCTGCTGCTTGCGGCCGGACCTGTTGCCCGTGCCTAGCCGTCCGAGACCGCGCCTGGCCACCACCGCGCCGCCCCGTCCGCGCCCGCGCCGGCTGCTCACGGCCGGACCTGGCCGCGCCTGCTGCTCGCTCGTGCCGCCCCGTCCAAGACCGCACCGGACGCCACCGCGCCGCCCCGTCCGCGCTCGCGCCGGCTGCGCTCGCGCCCGCGCCTAGCCGCCACCGCGTCGTCCCGTCTAAGGCCGCGCCCGCGCTTGCTGCTTGCGCATACGCCTAGCCGCCACCGCGTCGTCGCGTCTGAGGCCGCCCGCTCTGGCCACCCGCTGCCTGCGCGAGGACGTCATTGGCGGCTGCCTGCGCCTGCGCCGGCTGGCACTGGACCAAGGTGGGGATGACGCGCGGGCGCTCCTCCGAGCCTGCGACGAGGACGGAGAGGAGGAGGAGGAAGGGGGGCGCCAAGCTCGCCATTGCCGGTCTCGGGCAACGAGTTGTCGGCGAGCGGGCAGGCAGGTGGTTTGCCCGGCCGCTAGCTCCGCCCCGGCCACGCTCCACCCGGCCACGAGCTCGCTCGCCCTCGGAGTTGCTCGCTACGGAGGCCATCACCCTCACCCCGTCCACGCCCGGCCACGAGCTCCGCTCCGCTCCGTCGAGGGCGGCCACGACACGCAGGGCGAGCACGGCGAGCAGGCGGGGAGGCAAGCGCGTGGTGGGGAGAGAGAAGAGGCAAGCGCGTGGAGGGAGCACGTGGGTCGGCCAGCGCCCACAAAGTGAGTTATTAACAGGAGAGAGACGCTGGCTGGTGGGCCAGCGCCCACAAAAAGGCGAGATTAGGCCTCCCAGGAGCCCCCCAGTGCGCTGGGTGTGGTATGGGGTTGCCGGCGGGAATTTTTGCTCTTACCGACGAAAAACAGCGAGTTGGGGGCCTGACTGGGGCGGTTTTTGCCCGCCGGCGCCTAAAAAGTGGCTTGGGGATGTTGGATAACGTTGCAGAAAATTAAAATTTTTCCTACGGTTTCACCAAGATCCATCTATGAGTTCATCTAAGCAACGAGTCAAGGGAGTGAGTTTGCATCTACATACCACTTGTAGATCACGAGCGGAAGCTTGCAAGGGGATGGTGATGATGGAGTCGTACTCGACGTGATTCAGATCACCGATGTCCAAGTACTGAACGGACAGCACCTCCGCGTTCAACACACGTACGGGATGGGAGACGTCTCCTCCTTCTTGATCCAGCAAGGGGGGAGGAGAGGTTGAGGAAGATCGCTCCAACGACAGCACGACGGCGTGATGATGGTGGAGCGACAGTTCTCCGGCAGGGCTTCGCCAAGAACACGCGGAGGAGGAGAGGTGTTGGGGAGGGGAGGGGCTGCGCCTTCAATTGTGTGTTGCAGCCCTCCCCTCACCCCTCTATATATAGGAGGAGAGGGGAAAGAGGGGCCGGCCCTCTAGGGGAAACCCTAGAGGGGGGCGGCGGCCAAAGGGAGAGGGGAAGAGGGGTGGCTTGCCCCCCAAGCTAGGGGGGCGCCCCCTTTAGGGTTTCCCCCTCCCTTGCCCTAGCCGCATGGGCCTAGGTGGGGAGGCGCGCCCAGCCCACTAGGGGCTGGCTCCCTCTTCCACACAGCCCATGTGGCCCCTCCCGGTGGACCCCCGGAACCCTTCCGGTGGCCCCGGTACAATACCGGTATGCCCCCGAAACTTTCCGGTGTCCGTTTAACAACTTCCCATATATAAAACTTCACCTTCGGACCATTCCGAAACTCCTCGTGACGTCCGGGATCTCATCTGGGACTCCGAACAACATTCGGTAGTCACATACTAGTCTTCCTAATAACCCTAGCGTCACCGAACCTTAAGTGTGTAGACCCTACGGGTTCGGGAGACATGCAGACATGACCGAGATGCTCTCAGGTCAATAACCAACAGCGGGATCTGGATACCCATGTTGGCTCCCACATGCTCCTCGATGTTGTCATCGGATGAACCACGATGTCGAGGATTTGATCAAACCCTGTATACAATTCCCTTTGTCAATCGGTACGTTACTTGCCCGAGACTCGATCGTCGGTATCCCAATACCTTATTCAGTCTCGTTACCGGCAAGTCACTTTACTCGTACCGTAATGCATGATCCCGTAGCCAACACCTTGGTCACCTTGAGCTCATTATGATGATGCATTACCGAGTGGGCCCAGAGATACCTCTCCGTCATACGGAGTGACAAATCCCAGTCTCGATCCGT
This sequence comes from Triticum timopheevii, assembly GCA_963921465.1. NCBI lineage: Eukaryota > Viridiplantae > Streptophyta > Magnoliopsida > Poales > Poaceae > Triticum > Triticum timopheevii. The sequence continues at coordinate 109,654,662 of OY997264.1, forward strand.
GTCAACCCAACAGACACTTTCGGAGATACCTGTAGTGCACCTTTATAGTCACCCAGTTACGTTGTGACGTTTGGTACACCCAAAGCGCTCTTACGGTATCCGGGAGTTACACGATCTCATGGTCTAAGGAAGAGATACTTGACATTAGCAAAGCTCTAGCAAACGAACTACACGATCTTTGTGCTATGCTTAGGATTGGGTCTTGTCCATCATATCATTCTCCTAATGATGTGATCCCGTTATCAACGACATCCAATGTCCATAGCCAGGAAACCATGACTATCTGTTGATCACAACGAGCTAGTCAACTAGAGGCTCACTAGGGACATATTGTGGTCTATGTATTCACACGTGTATTACGATTTCCGGATAATACAGTTATAGCATGAATAAAAGACAATTATCATGAACAATGAAATATAATAATACTTTTATTATTGCCTCTAGGGCATATTTCCAACAGTCTCCCACTTGCACTAGAGTCACCAATCTAGTTACATTGTGATGAATCGAACACCCATAGAGTTCTGGTGTTGATCATGTTTTGCTCGCGAGAGAGGTTTAGTCAACAGATCTGCGACATTCAGATCCGTATGTACTTTGCAAATTTCTATGTCTCCATCTTGAACATTTTCACGGATGGAGTCGAAACGACGCTTGATGTGCCTGGTCTTCTTGTGAAACCTGGGCTCCTTGGCAAGGGCAATAGCTCCAGTGTTGTCACAAAAGAGTTTGATTGGCCCCGACGCATTGGGTATGACTCCTAGGTCGGTGATGAACTCCTTCACCCAAATCGCTTCATACGCTGCCTCCGAGGCTGCCATGTACTCCGCTTCACACTTAGATCCCGCCACGACGCTCTGCTTGCAGCTGCACCAGCTTACTGCTCCACCATTCAACATATACACGTATCCGGTTTGTGACTTAGAGTCATCCGGATCTGAGTCGAAGCTAGCGTCGACGTAACCCTTTACGACGAGCTCTTCGTCTCCTCCATAAACGAGAAACATGTCCTTTGTCCTTTTCAGGTACTTCAGGATATTCTTGACCGCTGTCCAGTGTTCCTTACCGGGATTACTTTGGTATCTCGCTACCAAACTTACGGCAAGGTTTACATCAGGTCTGGTACACAGCATGGCATACATAATAGATCCTATGGCTGAAGCATAGGGGATGACACTCATCTCTTCTTTATCTTTTGCCGTGGTCGGTGACTGAGCCGTGCTCAATTTCACACCTTGTAACATAGGCAAGAACCCTTTCTTGGACTGATCCATTTTGAACCTTTTCAAAATCTTATCAAGGTATGTGCTTTGTGAAAGACCTATGAGGCGTCTCGATCTATCTCTATAGATCTTGATGCCTAATATATAAGCAGCTTCTCCAAGGTCCTTCATTGAAAAACATTTGTTCAAGTAGGCCTTAATGCTGTCCAGAAGTTCTATATTATTTCCCATCAAGAGTATGTCATCTACATATAATATGAGAAATGCTACAAAGCTCCCACTCACTTTCTTGTAAACGCAGGCTTCTCCATAAGTCTGCATAAACCCAAATGCTTTGATCATCTCATCAAAGCGAATATTCCAACTCCGAGATGCTTGCACCAGCCCATAAATGGATCGCTGGAGCTTGCATACTTTGTTAGCGTTCTTAGGATCGACAAAACCTTCCGGCTGCATCATATACAGTTCTTCCTTAAGATGCCCGTTAAGAAATGCCGTTTTGACGTCCATCTTCCATATCTCATAATCATAGTATGCGGCAATTGCTAACATGATTCGGACGGACTTTAGCTTCGCTACGGGAGAGAATGTCTCGTCTTAGTCAATCCCTTGAACCTGTCGATAACCCTTAGCGACAAGTCGAGCTTTATAGATGGTAACATTTCCATCCGCGTCCGTCTTCTTCTTAAAGATCCATTTGTTTTCTATCGCTCGCCGATCATCGGGCAAGTCTGTCAAAGTCCATACTTTGTTTTCATACATGGATTCTATCTCGGATTTCATGGCTTCAAGCCATTTGTTGGAATCTGGGCCCTCCATCGCTTCTTCATAGTTCGAAGGTTCACCGTTTTCTAACAACATGATTTCCAGGACAGGGTTGCCGTACCACTCTGGTGCGGAACGTGTCCTTGTGGACCTATGAAGTTCAGTAGCAACTTGATCCGAAGTACCTTGATCATCATCATTGGTTCCTCTTCAGTTGGTGTGGGCATCACAGGAACATTTTCCTGAGCTGCACCACTTTCCCGTTCGAGAGGTAGTACTTCATCGAGTTCTACTTTCCTCCCACTTACTTCTTTCGAGAGAAACTCTTTTTCCAGAAAGCATCCGTTCTTGGCAACAAAGATCTTGCCCTCGGATCTTAAGTAGAAGGTATACCCGACAGTTTCCTTAGGGTATCCTATGAAGACGCATTTTTCCGACTTGGGTTCGAGCTTTTCAGGTTAAAGTTTCTTGACATAAGCATCGCATCCCCAAACTTTTAGAAACGACAGCTTAGGCTTCTTCCCAAACCATAATTCATACGGTGTCGTCTCAACGGATTTAGACGGTGCCCTATTTAAAGTGAATGTAGCTGTCTCTAGAGCGTATCCCCAAAATGATAGCGGTAAATCGGTAAGAGACATCATAGACCGCACCATATCCAATAGAGTGCGATTACGACGTTCGGACACACCATTTCGCTGAGGTGTTCCAGGCGGCGTGAGTTGTGAAATGATTCCACATTTCTTTAAGTGTGTACCAAATTCGTGACTTAAGTATTCTCCTCCACGATCTGATCGTAGGAACTTTATCTTTCGGTCACGTTGATTCTCTACCTCATTCTGAAATTCCTTGAACTTTTCGAAGGTCTCAGACTTGTGTTTCATTAAGTAGACATACCCATATCTACTCAAGTCATCAGTGAGAGTGAGAACATAACGATATCCTCCGTGAGCATGAACGCTCATTGGACCGCACACATCGGTATGTATGATTTCCAACAAGTTGGTTGCTCGCTCCATTGTTCCGGAGAACGGAGTCTTGGTCATTTTGCCCATGAGGCATGGTTCGCATGTGTCAAACGATTCATAATCAAGAGACTCTAAAAGTCCATCAGCATGGAGCTTCTTCATGCGCTTGACACCAATGTGACCAAGGCGGCAGTGCCACAAGTATGTGGGACTATCGTTATCAACTTTACATCTTTTGGCATTCACACTATGAATATGTGTAATATTACGCTCGAGATTCATTAAGAATAAACCATTGACCATCGAAGCATGACCATAAAACATATCTCTCATATAAATCGAACAACCATTATTCTCAGACTTAAATGAGTAGCCATCTCGTATTAAACGAGATCCAGATACAATGTTCATGCTCAAACTTGGCACTAAATAACAATTATTAAGGTTCAAAACTAATCTCGTAGGTAAGTGTAGAGGTAGCGTGCCGACGGCGATCACATCGACTCTGGAACCATTCCCGACGCGCATCGTCACCTCGTCCTTCGCCAGTCTCCGCTTATTCCGCAGCTCCTGCTGTGAGTTACAAATATGAGCAACGGCACCGGTATCAAATACCCAGGAGTTACTACGAGTACTGGTAAGGTACACATCAATTACATGTATATCAAATATACCTTTGGTGTTGCCGGCCTTCTTATCCGCTAAGTATTTGGGGCAGTTCCGCTTCCAGTGACCCTTCCCCTTGCAATAAAAGCACTCAGTCTCAGGCTTGGGTCCATTCTTTGACTTCTTCCCGGTAACTGGCTTACCGGGCGCGGCAACATCCTTGCCGTCCTTCTTGAAGTTCTTCTTGCCCTTGCCCTTCTTGAACTTAGTGGTCTTATTGACCATCAACACTTGATGTTCTTTCTTGATTTCAGCCTCCGCTGACTTTAGCATAGAGAACAATTCAGGAATGGTCTTTTCCATCCCCTACATGTTGTAGTTCATCACAAAGCTCTTGTAGCTTCGTGGGAGCGACTGAAGGATTCTATCAATGACCGCCTCATTAGGGAGGTTAATATTCAGCTGGGTCATACGGTTGTGCAACCCAGACATCTTGAGAATGTGCTCACTGACAGAACTATTTTCCTCCATCTTACAACTATAGAACTTGTCGGAGATGTCATATCTCTCGACCCGGGCGCGAGCTTGGAAAACTAGTTTCAGCTCTTCGAACATCTCATATGCTCCGTGATGCTCAAAACGCTTTTGGAGCCCCGGTTCTAAGCTGTAAAGCATGCCACACTGAACGAGGGAGTAATCATCAGCACGAGTTTGCCAAGCATTCATAATGTCTTGGTTCTCTGGGACGGGAGCGTCACCTAGCGGTCCTTCTAGGACATATTGCTTCCTGGCAGCTATGAGGATGATCCTCAAGTTCCGGACCCAGTCCGTATAGTTGCTGCCATCATCTTTCAGCTTGGTTTTCTCTAGGAACACGTTGAAGTTCATGTTGACATGAGCATTGGCCATTTGATCTACAAGACATATTTGCAAAGGTTTTAGACTAAGTTCATGATAATTAAGTTCTAATCAAATTATGAACTCCCACTCAGATTAGACATCCCTCTAGTAATCTAAGTGTTACACGATCCGAGTCGACTAACCAGTGTCCGATCATCACGTGAGACGGACTAGTCATCGTCGGTGAACATTTCCATGTTGATCGTATCTTCCATACGATTCGTGTTCGACCTTTCGGTCTCCGTGTTCCGAGGCCATGTCTGTACATGCTAGGCTCGTCAAGTTAACCCTAAGTGTTTTTGCTGTGTAAAACTGTCTTACACCCGTTGTATGTGAACGTAAGAATCCATCACACCCGATCATCATGTGGTGCTTAGAAGCGACGAACTGTAGCAACGGTGCACAGTTAGGGGAGAACACTTCTTGAAATTTTGTAAGGGATCATCTTATTTACTACCGTCTTCCTAAGTAAACAAGATGCATAAACATAATAAACATCACATGCAATTATATAGTTGTGACATGATATGGCCAATATCACATAGCTCCATTGATCTCCATCTTCGGGGCTCCATGATCATCTTGTCACCGGCTTGACACCATGATCTCCATCATCATGATCTCCATCATCGTGTCTTCATGAAGTTGTCACGCCAACGACTACTTCTACTTCTATAGCTAACGCGTTTAGCAATAAAGTAAAGCAAGTTACATGGCGTTCTTCGATGACACGCAGGTCATACAAAAATAAAGACAACTCCTATGGCTCCTGCCGGTTGTCATACTCATCGACATGCAAATCGTGAATCCTATTACAAGAACATGATCTCATACATCACAATTCATCATTCATCACAACTTCTGGCCATATCACATCACATGATCAATCGCTGCAAAAACAAGTTAGACGTCCTCAAATTGTTGTTGCATCTTTTACGTGGCTGCAATTGGGTTCTAGCAAGAACGTTTTCTTACCTACGAATAACCACAACGTGATTTTGTCAACTTCTATTTACCCTTCATAAGGGCCCTTTTCATCGAATCCGCTCCAACTACAGTGGGAGAGACAGACACCCGCCAGCCACCTTATGCAACTAGTGCATGTCAATCGGTGGAACCGGTCTCACATAAGCGTACGTGTAAGGTTGGTCCGGGCCGCTTCATCCCACAATACCGCTGAAGCAAGAAAAGACTAGTTGAGGCAAGCAAGTTGACAAGATCCACGCCCACAACAAAATTGTGTTCTACTCGTGCAAAGAGAACTACGCATAGACCTAGCTCATGATGCCACTGTTGGGTAACGTTGCAGAAAATTAAAATTTTTCCTACGGTTTCACCAAGATCCATCTATGAGTTCATCTAAGCAACGAGTCAAGGGAGTGAGTTTGCATCTACATACCACTTGTAGATCACGAGCGGAAGCTTGCAAGGGGATGGTGATGATGGAGTCGTACTCGACGTGATTCAGATCACCGATGTCCAAGTACTGAACGGACAGCACCTCCGCGTCCAACACACGTACGGGACGGGAGACGACTCCTCCTTCTTGATCCAGCAAGGGGGGAGGAGAGGTTGAGGAAGATCGCTCCAACGGCAGCACGACGGCGTGATGATGGTGGAGCGGCAGTTCTCCGGCAGGGCTTCGCCAAGCACACGCGGAGGAGGAGAGGTGTTGGGGAGGGGAGGGGCTGCGCCTTCAATTGTGTGTTGCAGCCCTCCCCTCACCCCTCTATATATAGGAGGAGAGGGGCAAGAGGGGCCGGCCCTCTAGGGGAAACCCTAGAGGGGGGCGGCGGCCAAAGGGAGAGGGGAAGAGGGGTGGCTTGCCCCCCAAGCTAGGGGGGCGCCCCCTTTAGGGTTTCCCCCTCCCTTGCCCTAGCCGCACGGGCCTAGGTGGGGAGGCGCGCCCAGCCCACTAGGGGCTGGCTCCCTCTTCCACACAGCCCATGTGGCCCCCCCCGGGAGGGGTGGCCCTCCCGGTGGACCCCCGGAACCCTTCCGGTGGCCCCGGTACAATACCGGTATGCCCCCGAAACTTTCCGATGTCCTTTTAACAACTTCCCATATATAAAACTTCACCTCCAAACCATTCCGAAACTCCTCGTGACGTCCGGGATCTCATCCGGGACTCCGAACAACATTTGGTAGTCACATACTAGTCTTCCTAATAACCCTAGCATCACCAAACCTTAAGTGTGTAGACCCTACGGGTTCGGGAGACATGCAGACATGACCGAGATGCTCTCAGGTCAATAACCAACAGCGGGATCTGGATACCCATGTTGGCTCCCACATGCTCCTTGATGTTGTCATCGGATGAACCACGATGTCGAGGATTCGATCAAACCCTGTATACAATTCCCTTTGTCAATCGGTACGTTACTTGCCCGAGACTCGATCGTCGGTATCCCAATACCTTGTTCAGTCTCGTTACCGGCAAGTCACTTTACTCGTACCGTAATGCATGATCCCGTGGCCAACACCTTGGTCACCTTGAGCTCATTATGATGATGCATTACCGAGTGGGCCCAGAGATACCTCTCCGTCATACGGAGTGACAAATCCCAGTCTCGATCCGTGTCAACCCAACAGACACTTTCGGAGATACCTGTAGTGCACCTTTATAGTCACCTAGTTACGTTGTGACGTTTGGTACACCCAAAGCGCTCTTACGGTATCCGGGAGTTACACGATCTCATGGTCTAAGGAAGAGATACTTGACATTGGCAAAGCTCTAGCAAACGAACTACACGATCTTTGTGCTATGCTTAGGATTGGGTCTTGTCCATCACATCATTCTCCTAATGATGTGATCCCGTTATCAACGACATCCAATGTCCATAGCCAGGAAACCATGACTATCTGTTGATCACAATGAGCTAGTCAACTAGAGGCTCACTAGGGACATATTGTGGTCTATGTATTCACACATGTATTACGATTTCCGGATAATACAGTTATAGCATGAATAAAAGACAATTATCATGAACAATGAAATATAATAATACTTTTATTATTGCCTCTAGGGCATATTTCCAACAGGGGAGGCTTCTTGGGGGGACTAGTGGAGATGCCCTCATCTCGCGCCGTAATGAGGCGGTGGCATCTGGATGTGGTGCTCTCTCCCTCGTCCGTTGGCCATTGCTTGGGGCTGAGCACAGTCGGGTAGCCGCCGAGCAGGACGACTGGCGAAGGCCAGCATGCCCAAGGCATTGCCAAGCCTCTCGATCAGCGCGATGGAGCGAACGAAGCGATTCGGCCCCATCCGGCGTGGTGGTGGCCTTGCCGGCGGGAGGATCCGTCAGCATCTGTACGCGGTGTAGAAGGAAAAGAATAGGCTATGCAACACAATGCATTGATTGGTGCATCAGACACGTATACATGAGTATAAAGGGGGGCCACAACCTCAACTATACAAATGAACTAGGAGGTGGGCTCAAAACACAATATACACGTATACATATATTTCAACACCCCCCTCCCCCCCTGCATAGTCGAAACGGCGCCGGAGACGTAGAGACTGGAACGAAACTCCTCAAAGGTGGAAGTCGGCAGTCCCTTAGTCATCACATCAGCAAACTATTAAGCGGTCGGAACATGGAGGACCCGAATGTGTCCAAGGGTCACCTGCTCACGCACAAAGTGAATGTCCAGCTCAATGTGCTTAGTACGGTGATGTTGAACGGGGTTGGCGGAATGGTACACCGAAGAGACGTTGTCACAGTAGACAACTGTAGCCTGGGAGACGTCATGATGCAACTCCTGAAGTAGCTATCGTAACCAGGTGCACTCAGCGACGATGTTAGCCACACAGCTCGGTACTTAGCCTCCGCGCTAGAGCGCGAAACCGTAGGTTGTCGCTTGGACGACCACGAGACGAGTGAAGGACCAAGGTAGACGCAGTAGCCAGAGGTGGACCGACGGGTGTCAGGGCAGCTAGCCCAGTCCGCATCGGAGTACGCCACCATCTCCCGAGAAATGGACGCCGTGAGAGTGAGCCCAAGAGCCATCGTGTCACGGATGTAGCGGAGAATCCGCTTCACGAGGGTCAAATGGGAGTCACAAGGGGCATGCATATGGAGACACACCTGCTGAACAACATACTGAAGATCCGGCCGGGTGAGAGTCAGATATTGAAGAGCACCAGCAATGGACCGGTAGAACGGAGCATCCGACGCGGGCGAGCCCTTGAGAGCAGAAACCTTGGCTTTCATGTCAACAGGAGTAGCGACAGGGTGACAGTTGAGCATCCCAGCACACTCAAGTAGCTCGAGCGCATACTTCTGCTGATGAAGAAAGAAGCCGGCGGGTCACCGAACAACCTCAATGCCAAGGAAACAATGGAGAGCGCCTAGGTCCTTGATGGAAAACTCATCCCGCAGCCAGAGAGTAATCTGCTAAAGAAGGGTTGCTAAGGAGGCCGTCAGGATGATGTCGTCGACGTAGAGGAGCAAATATGCAGTCGTGTCACCGCAGTGGTAGACGAACAATGAGGCATCCGAGTGAGTAACGCTGAATCCCAGTGTCTGAAGGAACCCGACGATGCGCTGGTACCAGGCGCAAGGTGCTTGCTTGAGCCCGTAGAGAGACCGGGACAACAAACACACATGCCCATGAAGAGATGCGTCGGTGAAACCGGTCGGCTGCTCACAATAAACCTGCTCCTCAAGATGGTCGTGAAGGAAGGCATTGGAGACATCCATCTGATGAACCAGCCAGCCTCGAGAAACCGCCAGCTGGAGAACAGTGCGGATCATGCCCGGTTTGACAACCGGTGCAAACGTCTCAGTGAAGTTGATACCAACGTGCTGCCGAAAGCCACGGACCATCCAGCGAGCCTTGTAGCGCTCAAGTATACCATCCAAGTGGGTCTTATGGCAAAAGACCCACTTGCCGTTGATGACATTGGCGCGAGAAGGCCGAGGAACCAGTGTCCAGGTACGGTTCCGCTGAAGAGCGTCGAACTCTTCCTGCATCGTAGCAAGCCTGTGAGGATCACGAATGACTGCTCTGGCGTACGCAGGGATCGGTGACGGCTCAGTGGTGGAGGCGGCGAGGAGATACTCGCCGCTGGAGTACCATAGACTTGGGCGATGAACGCCGGTTCGAGCCCGAGTGACGGGGCGAGACGGAAACTTCGTGAGAGCCGGCGAGGCGGCCGGCAAGGCAGCCGGCGAAGGGGCAGCCGGCGAGCCGGCTGGTGAGGCGGCCGGTGACGAAGCCGATGTGGATGGCGACGGTGGCATGGGGGGCGCTAAAGGAAATATGCCCTAGAGGCAATAATAAAGTTGTTATTTATATTTCCTTATATCATGATAAATGTTTATTATTCATGCTAGAATTGTATTAACCAGAAACTTAGTACATGTTTGAATACATAGACAATACATACTGTCCCTAGTATGCCTCTACTTGACTAGCTCGCTAATCTAAGATGGTTATGTTTCCTAACCATAGACATGTGTTTTCATGTGATGAATGGGATCACATCATTAGAGAATGATGTGACGGCAATGATGTGATGGACAAGACCCATCTGTTAGCTTAGCATTATGATCGTTACAGTTTTATTGCTACTTCTTTCTTCATGACTTATACATGTTCCTCTGATTATGAGATTCTGCAACTCCCAAATACCGGAGGAACACCTTGTGTGCTATCAAACGTCACAACATAACTGGGTGATTATAAAGAGTCTCTACAGGTGTCTCCAAAGTTGTTTGTTGGGTTGGCATGGATCAAGATTAGGATTTGTCACTCCGTGTATCGGAGAGGTATCTCTGGGTCCTCTCGGTAATGCTCATAACTATAAGCCTTGCAAGCAATGTGACTAATGAGTTAGTTATGGGATGAAGCATTACAGAACGAGTAAAGAGATTTGCCGGTAACGAGATTGAACTAGGTATGATGATACCGACGATCGAATCTCAGGAAAGTAACATACCGATGACAAAGGGAACAACGTATGTTGTTGTGCGGTTTGACCGATAAAGATCTTCGTAGAATATGTAGGAGCCAATATGAGCATCCAGGTTCCGCTATTGGTTATTGATCGGAGATGTGTCTCGATCATGTCTACATAGTTCTTGAACCCGTAGGTTCCGCATGCTTAACGTTCGATGACGATTTGTATTAAGAGTTATGTGTTTTTTATGACCGAAGCTTGTTCGGAGTCCCAGATGAGATCACAGACATGACGAGGAGTCTCGAAATGGTCGAGGCATAAAGATTGATATATTGGAAGGTTATGTTCGGACACTGGAATGGTTTCGAAAAGGTTCGGACATTTTCCGGAGTACCGGGAGGTTACCGAAACCCCCCAGGGGATTAATGGGCCTTCATGGGCCTCAGTGGAAGAGAGGAGGCGGAGGCCAGGTGGAGGCATGTGCCACCCAGCCCAAACCGAATTGGACTAGGGGTGGGAGGCGTGGCCCCCCTTTCCTCCTTCTCCTCCACCTCTTTCCCTCTTCTCCTATTCTGGAAAGGAAAGGGGGATCCTACTAGGACTAGAGAGTCCTAGTAGGACTCCCCACACTTGGCGTGCCCCTCCTAGGCCTCCAGACTCCTCCTCCCCTCCTTTACATAGGGGCGCAGGGGGCACCCCAAAGGCACACCAAGATTTCTCTTAGCCGTGTGCGGTGCCCTCTTCCATAGTTTACTCCTCCGGTCATAGCGTCGTAGTGCTTAGGCGAAGCCCTACGCGGATCACATCATCAACACTGTCAGCACGCCATCGTGCTGACGGAACTCTCCCTTGACACTCTACTGGATCAAGAGATCGAGGGACGTTATCGAGTTGAACGTGTGCTGAACACGAAGGTGTTGTACGTTCGGTACTTGGATCGGTTGGTTCGTGAAGACGTTCGACTACATCAACCGCGTTAACTAACACTTCCGCTTTTGGTCTACGAGGGTACATGTACACACTCTTCCCCTCTCGTTCCTATGCATCTCCTAGATAGATCAAGCGTGATCATAGGAATTTTTTTGAAATTGCATGCTACATTCCCCATCAGTGGCATCAGAGCCAGGTCTATGCGTAGATGATATGCACGAGTAGAACACAAAGAGTTGTGAGCGATAATAGTCATACTGCTTACCACCAACGTCTTACTTTGATTTGGTGGTATTGTTGGATGAAGGGCACGGACCGACATTACATGACCGCATTCATGAGACTGGTTCTACCAACGTGCTTTGCACACAGGTGGCTAGCGGGTGTCTATTTCTCCAACTTTAGTTGAATCGAGTTTGACTACGGCCGGTCCTTGTTGAAGGTTAAAATAGCACACTTGACGAAAAATCATTGTGGTTTTGATGCGTAGGTAAGAATGGTTCTTGCTAGAAGTCCATAGCAGCCACGTAAAACTTGCAACAACAAATACAGGACGTCTAACTTGTTTTTGTAGGGCTTTTTGTGATGTGATATGGTCAAGACATGATGAGATATAAATTGTTGTATGAGATGATCATGTTTTGTAACAGAGTTATCGGCAACTGGCAGGAGCCATATGGTGGTCGCTTTATTGTATGAAGTGCAATCTATTGGGGAACGTAGTAATTGCAAAAAAATTCCTACGCAAACGCAAGATCATGGTGATGCATAGCAACAAGAGGGGAGAGTGTTGTCCACGTATCCTCATAGACCGAAAGCGGAAGCGTTAGAACAACGCGGTTGATGTAGTCATACGTCTTCACAGCCCGACCGATCAAGCACCGAAACTACGGCACCTCCGAGTTCTAGCACACGTTCAGCTCGATGATGATCCCCGTACTCCGATCCAGCAGAATGTCGGGGAAGAGTTCCGTTAGCACGACGGCGTGGTGATGATCTTGATGTTCTACCGTCGCAGGGCTGCGCCTAAGCACCGCTACAATATTATCGAGGACTATGGTGGAGGGGGGCACCGCACACGGCTAAGAGATCAAGAGATCAATTGTTGTGTCTATGGGGTACCCCCTTCCCCCGTATATAAAGGAGTGGAGGAGGGGGCTGGCCAAGGGGGGTGGCGCGCCCTAGGGGGGGAGTCCAACCCCAACCGGGAGTAGGACTCCCCCCTTTCCTATTAGGAGAGGGAGAGGGAAGGAAGAGGTGGGAGGGAAGAAGGAAAGGGGGGGCGGCCCCCCTCCCAATTCGGATTGGGCTTGGGGGGGCGCCCCCTCCTTTGCTTCTTCTCCCTCCTTTCCCCTAAGGCCCAATAAGGCCCATATACCTCCCGGGGGGTTCCGATAACCTCCTAGACTCCGGTATTGTCCCAATCTCACCCGGAACCTTTCCGGTGTCCAAATATAGTCGTCCAATATATCGATCTTTATGTCTCGACCATTTCGAGACTCCTCGTCAAGTCCGTGATCACATCAGGGACTCCGAACAACCTTCGGTACATCAAAACTCATAAACTCGTAATAAAACTGTCAACGAAAACTTAAGCGTGCGGACCCTACGGGTTCGAGAACTATGTAGACATGACCGAGACTCGTTTCTGGTCAATAACTAATAGCGGAACCTGGATGCTCATATTGGCTCCTACATATTCTATGAAGATCTTTTATTGGTCAAACCGCATAACAACATACGTTGTTCCCTTTGTCATCGGTATGTTACTTGCCCGAGATTCGATCGTCTGTATCCAATACCTAGTTCAATCTCGTTACCGGCAAGTCTCTTTACTCGTTATGTAATGCATCATCTGTAACTAACTCATTAGCTACATTGCTTGCAAGGCTTGTAGTGATGTGCATTATCGAGAGGGCCCAGAGATACCTCTCTGACAATCGGAGTGACAAAACCTATTCTCGAAATACGCCAACTCAACATGTACCTTTGGAGACACCTGAAGAGCTCCTTTATAATCACCCAGTTACGTTGTGACGTTTGGTAGCACACAAAGTGTTCCTCCGGTAAACGGGAGTTGCATAATCTCATAGTTGTAGGAACATGTATAAGTCATGAAGAAAGCAATAGCAACATACTAAACGATCAAGTGCTAAGCTAACGAAATGGGTCATTTCAATCATATCATTCTCCTAATAGTGTGATCCCATTAATCAAATGACAACACATGTCTATGGTTAGGACACATAACCATCTTTGATTAATGAGCTAGTCAAGTAGAGTCATACTAGTGACATTAAGTTTGTCTATGTATTCACACATGTATCATGTTTGTGGTTAATACAATTCTAGCATGAATAATAAACATTTATCATGATATGAGGAAATAAATAGTAACTTTATTATTGCCTCTAGGGCATATTTCTTTCACAATCGCCATGTAATTGATTTACTTTATCACTAAGTGCTAGCGATAGTCATAGTAGCAATAGTTGGCGAGACGACAACGATGCTACGATGGAGATCAAGGTCTCAAGCCGGTGACGTTGGAGATCATGACGGTGCTTTGGAGATGGAGATCAGAGGCACAATATGATGATGGCCATATCATGTCACATATTTTGATTGCATGTGATGTTTATCTTTTATGCATCTTATTTTGCTTAGTACGACGGTAGCATTATAAGATGATCACGCACTAAATTTCAAGGTATAAGTGTTCTCCCTGAGTATGCACCATTGCTACAGTTCGTCGTGCCGAGACACCACGTGATGATCGGGTATGATAAGCTCTACGTTCACATACAACGGGTGCAAGCCAGTTTTGCACGTGCAGAATACTCGGGTTAAACTTGGCGAGCCTAGCATATGCAGATATGGCCTCGGAACACTGAGACCGAAAGGTCGAACATGAATCATATGGTAGATATGATCAACATAGAGATGTTCACCATTGAAAACTACTCCATCTCACGTGATGATCAGACATGGTTTAGTTGATATGGATCACGTGATCATTTAGATGACTAGAGGGATGTCTATCTAAGTGGGAGTTCTTTAATAATATGATTAATTGAACTTTAATTTATCATGAACTTAGTCCTAATAGTTTTCTTGCATATCTATATGTTGTAGATCAATGGCCCGTGCTTGTGTTTCCTTGAATTTTAATGCGTTCCTAGAGAAAGCTAAGTTGAAAGAGGATGGTAGCAATTACACGGACTGGGTCCGTAACTTTAGGATTATCCTCATTGTTGCATAGAAGAATTACGTCCTAGAAGCCCTGCTAGGTGTACCACCTACAACAGCAACTACAGACATTGTGAATGCCTGGCAGCTGCATGTTGATGACTACTCGATAGTTCAGTGTGCCATGCTTTACAGCTTAGAATCGGGACTTCAAAGATGTTTTGAACGTCACGTAGCATATGAGATGTTCCAAGAGTTGAAGTTAATATTTCAAGCAAATGCCCGAGTTGAGAGATATGAAGTCTCCAACAAGTTCTATAGCTACAAAATGGAAGAGAATAGTTCTGTCAGTGAACACATACTCAGAATGTCTGGGTACCATAACCACTTGACTCAGCTGGGAGTTAATCTTCTTGATGATAGTGTCATTGACAGAGTTCTTCAATCACTGTCACCAAGCTATAAAGGCTTCTTGATGAACTATAATATGCAAGGAATGACAAAAACGATTCCCAAGCTCTTCGCAATGCTAAAGGCTGCAGAGGTAGAAATCAAGAAGGAGCATCAAATGTTGATGGTTAACAAGACCACTAGTTTCAAAAAAGGGCAAAGGGAAGAAAGGGAACTTCAAGAAGAATAGCAAGCAAGTTGCTACTCCCGGGAAGAAGCCCAAGTCTGGACCTAAGCCTGAAACTGAGTGCTTCTACTGCAAAGGAACTGGTCAGTAGAAGCGGAACTGCCCCAAGTATTTGGCGGATAAGAAGGATGGCCAAGAGAAAGGTATATTTGATATACATGTTATTGATGTGTACCTTACTAATGCTTGTAGTAGCGCCTGGGTATTTGATACTGGTTCTGTTGCTCATATTTGCAACTCGAAACAGGGGCTATGGATTAAACAAAGATTGGCTAAGGACGAGGTGACGATGCGCGTCAGAAATGGTTCCAAGGTCAATGTGATCGCCGTCGGCATGCTACCTCTACATACCTTCGGGATTAGTTTTAGACCTGAATAATTGTTATTTGGTGCCAGCGTTCAGCATGAACATTATATTTGGATCTTGTTTGATGCGAGATGGTTATTCATTTAAATCAGAGAATAATGGTTGTTCTATTTATATGAGTAATATCTTTTATGGTCATGCACCCTTGTTGAGTGGTCTATTTTTGTTGAATCTCGATCGTGGTGATACACATGTTCTTAATATTAAAGCCAAAAGATGCAAAGTTGATAATGATAGTGCAACTTATTTGTGGCACTGCCGTTTAGGTCATATTGGTGTAAAGCGCATGAAGAAACTCCATACTGATGGGCTTTTGGAATCACTTGACTATGAATCACTTGGTGCTTGCGAACCATGCCTCATGGGCAAGATGACTAAAACTCCGTTCTTCGGAACAATGGAATGAGCTACTAACTTATTGGAAATAATACACATCGATGTATGCGATCCAACGAGTGTTGAGGCTCGTGGCGGGTATCGTTATTTTCTGACCTTCACAGATGATTTGAGCAGATATGGGTATATGTACTTAATGAAACATAAGTCTGAAACGTCTGAAAAGTTGAAAGTATTTCAGAGTGAAGTGTAAAATCATCGTAACAAGAAAATAAAGTTTCTATGATCTGATCGTGGAGGTGAATTTGAGCTACGAGTTTGGTCTTCATTTGAAACAATGTAGAATAGTTTCGCAACTCACACCACCTGGAACACCACAGTGTAATGGTGTGTCCGAACGTCGCAATCATGCTTTATTGGATATGGTGCGACCTATGATGTCTCTTACTAATTTACCGCTATTGTTCTGGGGTTATGCTTTAGAGACGGCTGCATTCACATTAAATAGGGAACCATCAAAATCCGTTGGGACGACACCATATGAACTGTGGTTTGGCAAAAAACAAAGTTGTTGTTTGTTAAAGTTTGGGGCTGTGATGCTTATACAAAAAAGCTTCAACCTGGTAAGCTCGAACCCAAATCGGAGAAGTGTGCCTTCATAGGATATCCAAAGGAGACTGTTGGGTACACCTTCTATCACATATGAAGGCAAGATATTCGTTGCTAAGAATGGATCCTTTCTAGAGAAGGAGTTTCTCTTGAAAGAAGTGAGTGGGAGGAAAGTAGAACTTGATGAGGTAATTGTACCTTCTCCTGAATTGGAAAATAGTTCATCACAGAAATTAGTTCCAGTGATTCCTACACCAATTAGTGAGGAAGCTAATGATGATGATCATGAAACTTCAGATCAAGTTACTACTGAACCTCGTAGGTCATCTAGAGTACGATCCGCACCAAAGTGGTATGGCAATCCTATTCTGGAAGTCATGTTACTAGACCATGATGAACCTACGAACTATGAAGAAGCGATGATGAGCCCTGATTCTGCGAAATGGCTTGAGGCCATGAAATCTGAGATGGGATCCATGTATGAGAACAAAGTGTGGACTTTGGTGGACTTGCCCGATGATCGGTAAGCCATAGAAAATAAATGGATCTTCAAGAAGAAGACTGATGCTAACGGTAATGTTACTGTCTACAAAGCTCGACTTGTTGCGAAAGGTTTTCGACAAGTTCAAGGAGTTGACTACGATGAGACCTCCACACCCGTAGCGATGCTTAAGTCTGTCCGAATCATGTTAGCAATTGCTGCATTTTATGATTATGAAATTTGGCAAATGGATGTCAAAACTGCATTCCTTAATGGATTTCTTAAAGAAGAGTTGTATATGATGCAACTAGAAGGTTTTGTCGATCCAAAAGGTGCTAACAAAGTGTGCAAGCTTCAACGATACATTTATGGACTGGTGCAAGCCTCTTAGAGTTGGAATATACGCTTTGATAATGTGATCAAAGCATATGGTTTTATACAGACTTTTGGAGAAGCCTTTCTAATATTATATGTGGGAGCTCTATAGCTTTTCTAATATTATATGTGTATGGCATATTGTTGATTGGAAATAATACAGAATTCCTGGATAGCACAAAAGGATACTTGAATAAGAATTTTTCAATGAAAGACCTTGGTGAAGCTGCTTACATATTGGGCATCAAGATCTATAGAGATAGATCCAGATGCTTAATTGGACTTTCACAAAGCACATACCTTGATAAAGTTTTGAAGAAGTTCAAAATGGATGAGTCAAAGAAAGGGTTCTTGCCTGTATTACAAGGTGTGGAGTTGAGTCAGACTCAATGCCCAACCACTACAGAAGATAGAGAGAAAATGAAAGGCATTCCCTATGCTTCAGCCATAGGTTCTATCATGTATGCAATGTTGTGTACTAGACCTGATGTGTGCCTTGCTATAAGTATAGTAGGGAGGTACCAAAGAAATCCATGAGTGGATCACTGGACAGCAGTCAAGAACATCTTGAAATACCTAAAAAGGACAAACAATATGTTTCTCGTTCATGGAGGTGACAAAGAGATTATCGTAAATGGTTACGTCGATGCAAGCTTTGACACTGATCCGGATGACTCTAAGTTGCAAAACGGATATGTATTTATATTGAATGGTGGAGTTGTCAGTTGGTGCAGTTCCAAGCAGAGCGTCGTGGCGGGATCTATGTGTGAAGCGAAATGCATAGCTGCTTTAGAAGCAGCAAATGAAGGAGTTCATATCCGATCTAGGTGTAATACCTAGTGCATTGGGTCCAATAAAAATCTTTTGTGACAATACTGGAGCAATTGCCTTGGCAAAGGAATCCAGATTTCACAAGAGAACCAAACACATCAAGAGACGCTTCAATTCCATTCGACATCAAGTGAAGGAAGGATACATAGATATTTGCAAGATACATACGAATCTGAATGTTGCAGTCCCTCTGACTAAGCCTCTTCCACGAGCAAAACATGATCAGCACCAAGACTTCATGGTGTTAGAATCATTACTTTGTAATCTAGATTATTGACTCTAGTGCAAGTGGGAGACTGAAGGAAATATGCCCTAGAGGCAATAATAAAGTTGTTATTTATATTTCCTTATATGACGATAAATGTTTATTATTCATGCTAGAATTGTATTATTCGGAAAGATGCAGGCAATGGAGTGGGGTGCAAGCCTATGAGGCGTAGTGGCGGCGATGCTAGGGTAGCAGAGACAACTGAAGATGCGAATCTCATCATAAGAGGGTGGTGCACCGAAGGGGAGGTGATGAGGTGCATAGTTCCCGCGAGTGCGACAGGGTCAGATGTTAATGAGAAGTGATGAGGTGGCGAGAGCGTCAGGCCAAAAGCACGGAGGCACATTGGCATGAAATAGGATGGTCCGAACGCAGTCGTTAAGAGTGTGAAGGACACGCTCAGCGCGACCGTTCTGCTGCAAAGTGTACGGGCATGTGAGACGGAAAGTCGTGCCATGTGTGGTGAGGAGAGTACAAACGGCTAAGTTGTCGAACTCCTTCTCGTTATCAGTATGAAACGCGAGAATGGGACGACCAACTGCTTGAAAACATAGGAGTAGAAAGCGGGGAGATTGGAGATTTCATCCGACTTACGGCGCAACGGGAAGGTCCACACATAGTGAGAAAAATCATCAAGGATAATAAGATAATAAAGATATCCCGTTCATACGTCCATTTTGCATCATGCTTTTATGTCAATATTTATTGCATTATGGGCTGTTATTTCACGTTATGTCACAATACTTATGGCTATTCTCTCTTATTTTACAAGGTTTACATGAAGAGGGAGAATGCTGGCAGTTGGAATTCTGGGCTGGAAAAGGAGCAAATATTGAAGGACTATTCTGCGCAACTCCAAAAGTCCTGAAACTCCACGGAATACCTTAAAATAAATAAAGAAAAATCGTCGCCAAAGATGAAGGCCAGGGGGCTCACACCCTGCTCACGAGGATGGGGGGCGCCCCCCTGGGCGCGCCCCCCTACCTCGTGGGCCCCCTGGTGGCTCTCCGACGTCCATCTTCTCCCATATGAAGTCTTTTGATGAGAAAAAAATAGAAGAGAACCTTTCGGGACGAGACTCCGCCGCCACGAGGCGGAACCTTGGTGGAACCAATCTAGGGCTCCGGCAGAGCTGTTCTGCTGGGGACACTTCCCTCCGGGAGGGAGAAATCATCACCATCATCATCACCAACGCTCCTCTCATAGGGAGAGGGCAATCTCCATCAACATCTTCACCAGCACCATCTCATCTCCAAACCCTAGTTCATCTCTTGTATCCAATTCTTGTCTCCAAGTCCGGGATTGATGCTAGTAGGTTGCTAGTAGTGTTGATTACTCCTTGTAGTTGATGCTAGTTGGTTTATTTGGTGGAAGATCATATGTTCAGATCCTTTATGCATATTATTACCCCTCTGATTATGAACATGAATATGCTTTGTGAGTAATTACGTTTGTTCTTGAGGACAAGGGAGAAGTCTTGCTATTAGTAGTCATGTGAATTTGGTATTCGTTTGATATTTTGATAAGATGTATGTTGTCTAACCTCTAGTGGTGTTATGTGAACATCAACTACATAACACTTCACCATTATTTGGGCCTAGAGGAAGGCATTGGGAAGTAATAAGTAGATGATGGGTTGCTAGAGTGACAGAAGCTTAAACCCTAGTTTATGCATTGCTTCATAAGGGGCTGATTTGGATCCATATGTTTCATGCTATGGTTAGGTTTACCTTAATACTTTTGTTGTAGTTGCGGATGCTTGCAATAGAGGTTAATCATAAGTGGGATGCTTGTCCAAGTAAGGGCAGTACCCAAGCACCGGTCCACCCACATATCAAACTATCAAAGTATCGAACGCGAATCATATGAGCGTGATGAAAACTAGCTTGACGATATTCCCATGTGTCCTTGGGAGCGCTTTTCCTATTATAAGAGTTTGTCCAGGCTTTTCCTTTGCTACAAAAAGGATTGGGCCACCTTGTTGCACTTTATTTACTTTTGTTACTTGTTACTCATTACAATTTATCCTATCACAAAACTATCTGTTACCACTTATTTCAGTACTTGCAGAGAATACCTTGCTGAAAACCGCTTATCATTTCCTTCTACTCCTCGTTGGGTTCGACACTCTTACTTATCGAAAGGACTACGATAGATCCCTATACTTGTGGGTCATCAAGACTCTTTTCTGGCGCCATTGCTGGGGAGTGAAGCGCCTTTGGTAGGTGGAATTTGGTAAGGAAAAATTTATTTAGTGTGCTGAAATTTTATGTCACTTGTTACTATGGAAAGTAATTGTTTGAGGGGCTTGTTCGGGGTATCTTCACCCCGTCCAGTTGAGCCAAGAGTTGCTCCTCAACCTACTGAACCTGCTGAATCTATTGAAAATGAAACTTCTTTTCAGATTCCTTCGGGTATGATGGAAAAACTGCTAGCTAACACTTTTGCAGGAGATGGAACAAAGCATCCCGACGAACATCTACGCTTTGTGGATGATATTTGTGGACTATTTAAGCTTGCAGGTATACCCGATGATGTTGTTAAGAAGAAGGCTTTCCCTTTATCTTTGGAGGGAGACGCATTGACATAGTATAGGCTATGTGATGATACGAGATCATGGAACTATAAAAGAGTGAAATTGGAATTTCATCAAAAGTATTACCCTATGCATCTTGTTCATCGTGATCGCAATTATATATATAATTTTTGGCCTCGCGAAGGAGAAAGCATCGCTCAAGCTTGGGGGAGGCTTAAATCAATGTTATATTCATGCCCCAATCATGAGATCTCAAAATTGACAATTCTCCAGAATTTTTATGCTCGGCTTTTTGATAATAATCGCAACATGCTCGATACTTCTTGTGCTGGCTCTTTTATGATGAAGTCTATTGAATTTGGATGGAATTTGTTGGATAGAATTACACGCAACTCTGAAGATTGGGACCTCGACGAAGGTAAGGAGTTAGGCATGACACCTAAGTTTGATTGTGTTAAATCTTTTATGGATACCGATATTTTCCGTAAGTTTAGCACTAAATATGGACTTGACTCTGAGAGAGTAGCTTCTTTCTGTGAATCTTTTGCTACTTATGTTGATCTCCCCAAGGAGAAGTGGTTTAAATATCATCCTCCCATAGAAGTAAAAGTAGCTGCACCTATTAAAGTTGAAGAAAAGGTTGTCACTTATAATGAGCCTATTGTTCCTACTTCTTTTGTTGAGAAACCCCCTTTCCCTGTTAGAATGAAGGATCATGCTAAAGCTTCAATTGTTGTTCGTAAAAGCAATACTAGGACTTATGCACCTCCTGAGCAAGTCAAAGTAGAACCCAATATTGCTATTGTTAAAGATCTCTTGTCTGATAATATTGATGGGCATGTTATTCAATTCACTGGTGAAACTGCTAGAATTGCTAAACCCTGTGATAGAGATAAACATAGACCTGTGGTAGGCGTGCCTGTTATTTCTGTTATTGTTATCATGGCTTATGTGATATGGGTGCTAGTGTTAGTGTTATACCCATTGGCTTATACAAAGAGATTATGCATGAGATTGCACCTGCTGAGTTAGAGGAAATTGATGTTACAATTAAACTTGCCAATAGAGATACTATATCTCCAATGGGAATTGTTAGAGATGTTGAAGTCTTGTGTGGGAAAACCAAATATCCCGCTGATTTTCTTGTTCTTGGTTCTCCACAAGATAGCTTTTGTCCCATTATATGTGGTAGACCCTTCTTGCGTACTGTTAATGCTACGATAGATTGCGAAAAGAATGTTGTTACTGTTGGCTTGGATGATATGGTTCATGAGTTTAATTTCTCTAAATTTAGTAAACAACATCGTGAGGAAGAATTGCCTACTAAGGATGAAATTATTGGTCTTGATTCTATTGTTGTACCTCCTAGTGATCCTTTAGAACACTATTTGCTAGACCATGAAAATGATATGTTCATGAATGAAAGAAGGGAAATAGATGAAGTATTCTTTAAACAGGAACCTATTCTGCAACACAATTTGCCTGTTGAAATCCTAGGGGATCCTTCTCCACCCAAGGGTGATCCCGTGTTTGAGCTTAAACCGTTGCCTGATAATCTTAAATATGCTTATCTTGATGAGAATAAAATATATCATGTTATTATTAGTGCTAACCTTTCAGAGCATGAAGAAGAAAGATTATTGAAAACTCTGAAGAAGCATCGTGCCGCTATTGGATATACTCTGGATGATCTTAAGGGCATCAGTCCCACTCTATGTCAACATAAAATAAATTTGGAAGCGGATGCCAAACCAGTTCGTGATCCTCAATGACGTTTGAATCCTAAAATGAAAGAAGTGGTAAGAAAGGAAATACTCAAGCTTCTGGAGGCAGGTATAATTTATCCCGTTGCTGATAGTCAGTGGGTAAGTCCTGTCCATTGTGTCCCTAAGAAGGGAGGTATTACTGTTGTCCCTAATGATAAAGATGAATTGATTCCGCCAAGAATTATCACAGGTTATAGGATGGTAATTGATTTCCGCAAATTAAATAAGGCTACTAAGAAAGATCATTACCCCTTACCTTTTATTGATCAAATGCTAGAAAGATTATGCAAACATACACATTATTGCTTTCTAGATGGTTATTCTGGTTTTTCTCAAATACCTGTGTCGGCTAAAGATCAATCAAAGACTACTTTTACATGCCCTTTTGGTACTTTTGCTTATAGACATATGCCTTTTGGTTTATGTAATGCACCTGCTACCTTTCAAAGATGCATGATGGCTATATTCTCTGGCTTTTGCGAGAAAATTTGTGAGGTTTTCATGGATGACTTTTCCGTCTATGGTTCCTCTTTTGATGATTGCTTGAGCAATCTTGCTCGAGTTTTGCACAGATGTGAAGAAACTAATCTTGTCTTGAATTGGGAAAAGTGACACTTTATGGTTAATGAAGGTATTGTCTTGGGGCACAAAGTTTCTGAAAGAGGTATTGAAGTTGATAAAGCCAAGGTTGATGCTATTGAAAAGATGCCATGTCCCAAGGACATCAAAGGTATAAGAAGTTTCCTTGGTCACGCCGGATTTTATAGGAGGTTCATCAAGGACTTCTCAAAAATCTCTCGGCCTCTGACTAATTTATTACAAAAAGATGTACCATTTATCTTTGATGAGGATTGTGTAGAAGCATTTGAAATACTTAAGAAAGCATTAGTCTCTGCACCTGTTGTTCATCCACCTGATTGGAATTTACCTTTTGAAATTATGTGTGATGCTAGTGATTTTGCTGTAGGTGCTGTTCTAGGGCAAAGAGTTGATAAGAAATTGAATGTTATCCATTATGCTAGTAAGACTCTAGACAATGCTCAAAGAAATTATGCTACTACTGTTGTGGTTCTAAGCCTGACAGTAGAATAGGGGGGTAGGTATGGAGAGGCAAGATCCTAGCTATGGAGTAGTTGTATACGCAAGGGATTTACGAGTTCAGGCCCTTCTCGGAGGAAGTAATAGCCCTACGTCTCGGAGCCCGGAGGCGGTCGACTAGATTATATGCGTATGAGTTACAGGGGTGCGAACCCTTCTGCCTGTGGAGGGGGGTGGCTTATATAGAGTGCGCCAGGACCCCAGCCAGCCCACATAGCGGAGGGTTCAATGTACATAAAGGCCTGGCGTTACTGGTAACGCCCTACATAAAGTGCTATCATGGCCATACTAGTTAATAACAGACCGTTTGGATGCAGGATGACCCTAGATCTCCTGGTGGTCGAGTGAGTCTTCATGGTCGAGTGTCTTCGAGTCTGTCGAGTGGAATCCTTCCAGGTCGACTGAAAGGCAGTTTCTTCTAGAGATGTCCTGGGGAGGGTATCTTGGACAGGTCCATGACCCTACCCTAGGTACATGGCTTCATCATTAGCCCCCGAATGGATCGAGGTTTGAGTGAGGAAGGAGTTGAGAATTCTTCCGACCTGTTTTTCATGTTGCGAGTGTGTCTTACTCTGGACCAATGACTTTTTAGTGATGGTGTCAACTTCTCTTTCAGTCACCTTGATCCATTCTTTGCATCTGCCGAGTGAACTTTATGAACTTGGAGATTTCTGAGCGACGGATCGGAGGAAATCTGCCGTCTGACAAGTTGCTCTGCTATTTGCGGATTTAACGGGATCCGAATTTTGGGAAGCGCGCGAAGCGGAGGAGGCCGCAGTACTCGGATGGGATAAGGCAAAGACGCCTCAATCTCCATGCCACCTTTTTCGCCACGTATCACGCGCGCGACTGTTGAGGGATTTGACAGGATCGTCCGGGCCTACCAGTCAGCCACTCGGAAGCTGCTTCATATAAGGCGCCGGACGGGGTTTTTTTGAACAGTGCGCCCTCATTCCCCTCTCCCTCTTCCTCAAACTCGCCCGCTGCGCTCGCTTCCATCCCCGCCCTACTGCTCCTTGCGCGCCTCACCGGTGACGATGGTGAAGGAGAAGACGGCGGCTTTGGAGCGGGCGAAGAAGGCGACGGCGAAGGCGAAGGGGAGAGCAACTAGTCGGGGCGGGTCCTCATCGCGGTCCGGCCAGCCACAAGGCTGGATCCAGGGGACTGGATCCGCTCGACCATCACCCAGAAGGACCTCGACGACCTGGCCAACGAAGGACTGATCCCCCATGGGTCAGCAAGGCTTCCGGGGACGGAGTGGCAGCCGCAGCCTCAGGAGGGCGAGTGCGTCCTCTTAGCCACCCATGTTGATCGTGAGTTTTCTCTACCGCCGAATCTTTTCTTTCGGGGGTTTCTGAACTTCACTGGGGAACAACTCCACCACTTCAAACCCAACTCCATTGCCTATCTCGCCGCTTTCCTGTCTTTGTGCGAAAACTTTTTGGGTTGTCAGCCGCACTGGGGCCTTTTCAAACACATTTCACCTGTCGCTCTCAGACGGTGAAAAAGGCTAGCCCGAGTGTCGAGAAAACCCAAGTAATTCAGATGTGTGGGGGTCTTGGGGTTCAGATGAGGAGTAAGAGTGCCTTTCCAGTCATGACCCTTCCCGAGTCAGTCCGAGGGTGGCAGTCGACCTGGTTCTACTGCCAAGACCAGCCGACGCCAGGGCAGTCGACTGGCCTCCCCCCATTCTCCATGGACCGAGTGAACAAGCCATCCTCTTTGAAGGTGCTTCTGGAGGAGAAGGCTCAGGTTAGGATGTTGGTGGAGCGTGTAGTCCAGCTCATTCGCGACGGGGTGACGGGCATGGATCTTCTGGAGGTTTTCCTTCGACGGTGCATTCAGCCACTTCAATATCGGAGCCATCCAATGTGGTTGTACTCTGGTACTGAAGACACCACTCGGGTCCACCTGGAGGAGGTCGATGATGCCACTCTGGAGAGGTGGATGACTGCCATCACAGGGAACAAAGATAATCCCCGTGGAGCTAGGAGGATCCCGCCACTCGACTAGTCATACGAACCAGACAAGGTCTGACCACATTTCTCTGACTGTGACTCTGTTTCTTTCGTTCTGCTTTGCTACCATTCGGTCGACTGACTATTTGTCTTGTTTGTTGTCTTCCAGATCACTACCGAGATGTATTTGATGCCCAACGGGGCGCAAGAACAGACCAAAGAGGAGGAAGGGAGCGGAGGTGAAAGTCAGGAAGAGTGGGAATCCGATGGTGAAGAGGATGATGAAGAAGCTGGCTCTGATGAGGAAGAGGAGGAGGAAGAGGAGGAGGAAGTCCAACCTCCCCGTACCGAGAGACGATCCAAGCTCGTCCATGACCCTGCAGTCGAGCATGGCAAGGGGGTCGTGCCTGCTGGGCAGTCGACCAAACGCCCTCGGACGACCTCTCCGATGCCGACTGAGAAAGCACTGAAGCAACCCCGAGCGGCGTCATCAAAGCCGACGAAGGCCCTGCCAAAGATGAAGATGGTGATTCCCACTATTTCCGGGTAATGGCATAACTTGTGTTTTCTTGTTTCACATGGATTTACTCTTGGTCGATTCGTTTGCTAACCGACTGATTTCTGAAACTGCAGTGCTGCTACTTCTGAGACCTCGATCAGACATGAAGATCAAGAAATGGAGGATGCTGCCACTTCCAACCCTGGTATGATCCCTGTAGTTTCGCTTTCGGTCGATAGGATCTTCATCTTTAACTTTTGAATCTTCTCTGCAGCTCCACCTAATATCATCATTGATCTCCCTGATGATGACGATGAGAAGCCACTGAGGCAGAGGAGGAACAGGAAGACGTCTGCTGGTAAGACTGCTCAGGTCGTATCAGCACCCGATGTGCTGGTTCCAGAGGGGGGCAACGCCACTCGGACTACTGTGTCCTTTGTTGTGCCGCTGACGAGTGCTCGCCCTCCGTCGTCGAGTGCAGATCCGCCTTCTCTTTTTTCCACCCATCACGTCCCAGAGGACCAATCAGGTGCTGCTAAAGAAGCTATACGTCAAGCGGGGGTCATGATGGAGCAAGTGAAGGCGATCCGAGACGCCAGTCAAGCGGCTTATGATGCAAGCTCGGCCCTTCAGAGCAATGTCCAGGTTAGTTGACCACTGCCTGTTCTGTTAGGATATGATACCTGACAATTTTTCTTTCTGAAGATCTTAGTATCTGTCGTACACCCACTGGGTGTGTCGATTGAAATGTCTGTATTGGTGGGGGCACGCTGAGTGCACCCACTGGGTGTAGTCCCCGAGGCTATGGTGGACTGCTGGCAGCCGGCCATAGTCTTTATACGTTGAACTTTTTCTCTTTACTTTCTCCACTCGATATGGTCGAATGGAATCATGGAATTAGTGGGGGCATGCTGAGTGCACCCACTGGGTGTAGTCCCCGAGACCATGGTCGACTGCTGGGAGTCGACTATGGTCTTAAGAACTCTCTCTCTCTCTTTTTTGAAGTTAACTGCTGGCAGTTAGTTATGTTTTAGGATCAAAACCTTTTTGTCTCTTTCGGTTGACTGATCGAACCGAGTCGGTAGAACCAGTGGGGGCACGCTGAGTGCACCCACTGGGTGTAGTCCCCAAGACTACAGTTGAATACTTTGATTCGGCTGTAGTCTTAGAAATACTACAATCTTTCTCTTAGTCACTCGGAAGTGACCTATCTTTGACGTCTGTCGATTGATCTTTCACAGAAATCTTGCGAGCTTGTGGCTCGTTATACTGAGTTGGAGAACAAGCATATCCAGCTCGAACTTGATCTGAAGCTTGTCCAGGAGAACTTCACGAAGGCGAAGGAGGAGGCAAAAGGTATGTTTGGTGAGAACCTTGACGACTGCCCTTATTTCTTGTCCGCTCCTGAGTCTAATCTCACTGTGATTTTGCAGATAAACTGAGGGATTCTCTGAAGAAGAAGGACCTTGACCTCGCTGAGGCGCAGAAAGCAGCTTTGGAGAAGACAAAACTTGCAGAAGAAAAGCTGGCTTCAATCAGCAAACTTGAAGAGGAGAATACCAATCTGAAAGCTGCTCTCGATGCGGCCAACAAAGAGGTCAGTCGACTGAAGAATGACAAGATAGCCCTGAGTGACAAGGCCAGCGAACTGGCGGGGAAGAAGAATGATCTGGAGGTTTATCTGGGAGGACTCGCCAAGAAGCTATTCCTCATGCTTGAAGGTAATCCCTTGTATCCGACAGGCTTGTAATTATGGACTTACCACAAAACTACTGCCTTATCTTTGGGTTGTGTCTACAGAGTTCTGCCAGAACTTTGAGGAAGAGACTGGTCGATTGGAGACAAGTGTGGATCCCATCAACTCTCCTGTGAAGGATGAAGCCGCCATGAACGTGCTCCGACTGGAGTCTCGTGTTGCTGCTGTGGTCGACTATCTTGCTAGACTAAAGGTTGAAACGTCGCGCATCGACACAGCCCTCTGGCCAGGAGAAACACTTCAGAATGACCTCGAGTCTCTGATGACTCGAATGAACGAAGTTCCAAGTCGAGTGCAGGAATGGAAGAAGTCTTCTGCCAGGTGTGGTGCCAATGTTGCTCTGTCTCTGGTCCATGTTCACTGCAAGGACACACGAGAGGACAAGCTGGCATCTCTCAAGGTGGCCAATACCAAGAAGCATGACTTCCGATCTTTCATGGAGACCTTCATTGATGTTGCCACTCGGATCGCAGATGGAATCGACCTGGACGAGTTTGTCGCGCCTTCCAGTCCTCCGCAGGAGGAGTAAAAAACTTCTATGCTTGATGCCTTAAATTTGCCTCGGAATGCCGAGTGGTTTTTGTAACCGGTAAACTTTAACAGGCTTGGTGCCTGAGCACTTCTGGATCCGTAGGACGCTATCTGAACTTGAGCTTGCCGTTGAATATGTTTGCATTTGTCTTCGACTTGTACCTCGTCATCCTTGCAGAGTGGAATGAATCTCATACTTAGGCTGGCACTAGGCTGCAGCTAAGCCCCCGAGTGGAAAGTTTGCTCTCCACTCGGTAGGATTTTCAAAAACTTAGGCAAGCACTGGGCTGCAACTAAGCCCCCGAGTGCGAGGTTTGCCCTCCACTTGGTAGGATTTTCAAAAACTTAGGCGAGCACTGGGCTGCAGCTAAGCCCCCGAGTGCGAGGTTTGCCCTCCACTCGGTAGGATTTTCAAAAACCTAGGCGAGCACTGGTCTGCAGCTAAGCCTCCAAGTGGGAGGTTTGCTCTCCACTTAGTAGAATTTTCAAAAACTTAGGCGAGCACTGGGCTGCAGCTAAGCCCCCGAGTGGGAGGTTTGCTCTCCACTCGGTAGGATTTTCAAAAACTTAGGCAAGCACTAAGCTGCAGCTAAGCCCCCGAGTGGGTGGTTTGCTCTCCACTCGGTAGGATTTTTGTGGCGTACTTCTGAAGGAGAAGGTGACAGTTGACCTGCGTCTCATCCTCCTTGCGGGTCACACGTTGTATTTGTGGTGTAGCTCGGAAGGAGAAGGTAGTAGTCGACCCGCGCCTCATCCTCCTTAAGGAGCGCACGTTGTATTTGTGGCGTAGCTCGGAAGGAGAAGGTAGCAGTCGACCTGCACCTCGTCCTCCTTGCGTAGCGCACATTGTATTTGTGGCGTAGCTCGGAAGGAGAAGGTAGCAGTCGACCTGCACCTTGTCCTCCTTGCGGAGCGCACATTGTATTTATACTTAGGCGAGCGCTAGGCTGCAGCTAAGCCCCCGAGTGGGAGGCTGGCTCACCACTCGGCAGGATTTTGTTAAACTTAGGCGAGTACTTGGACTACAGCTAAGCCCCCGAGTGGGAGGCTGGCTCACCACTCGGCAGGATTTTGTTAAACTTAGGCGAGTACTTGGACTGCAGCTAAGCCCTGAGTGGGAGGCTGGCTCACCACTCGGTAGGATTTTGTCAAACTTAGGCGAAACGGATTCGCAGCTAAGCCCCGAGTGGGAGGCTGGCTCACCACTCGACCAGGATTTTTTTTACAAACCTAGGCGAAACGGATTCGCAGCTAAGCTACCCACTGGGGGACTGCTTTATGTGAACAAAAGTAACGACAATCACTGGGAAAATTATAACACTCTTGTCTTTGATAAATAAACTATAGAAGTACTTTTATTACATCTCATCCGAGTGAATACTTAAGTATAAAAGGAGCGGAGCAGCTCCGCGTTCCAAGCTCGGGGCTCGTCAATCTGGTGCTCGACATTGTAAAGGTAGTACGCCCCATTGTGGAGAACCTTGGTGATGGTGAAGGGACCTTCCCAAGTAGGAGCAAGCTTGTGTGGCTTCTGTTGATCCACTTGGAGAACCAAATCTCCTTCTTGGAAGGCTCGACTCTTCACGTTTTTGGCATGGAAGCGACGCAAGTCCTGCTGATAAATGGTCGATCGGATCAAGGCCATCTCTCTTTCTTCTTCTAGAAGGTCGACTGCGTCCTGTCGGGCTTGCTCTGCTTCAGCTTCAATGTAGAGTTCGACTCGGGGTGCGTTGTGAAGCAGGTCACTCGGCAAGACTGCTTCAGCTCCGTAGACCAAGAAGAACGGAGTTCTCCCAGTCGACCGATTAGGTGTGGTCCTTAATCCCCAAGTACTGACGGAAGTTCGTCGACCCATGCACCAGCTGCGTGCTTGAGATCGCGCATCAGTTAGGGTTTCAGCCCTTTGAGAATTAAACCATTTGCTTGTTCTGCCTGTCCATTCGACTGGGGGTGAGCGACTGAAGCATAGTCGACTCTTGTGCCCTGAGACGTGCAGAAGGCTCTAAATTCCTCGGAATCAAAGTTCGACCCATTATCAGTGATGATGCTATGGGGAACTCCATATCTGAATATCAACTCCCTGATGAAGCTGACAGCAGTGCCGGCATCAAGATTCTTGATGGGTTTAGCTTCAATCAACTTAGTGAACTTGTCGACTGCTACCAGCACATGGGTGAAGCCGCTTCTGCCTATTCTCAGTGGTCCCACCATATCCAATCCCCATACAGCGAAAGGCCAGACGAGTGGGATGGTCTTCAAGGCTGAGGCGGGCTTGTGTGACATATTGGAGTAAAATTGACATCCTTCACACTTGTCGACTATCTCCTTTGCCATTTCATTTGTTCTTGGCCAGTAAAATCCTGCTCGGTATGCTTTAGCCACAATGGTCCGAGAGGACGCATGATGGCCACAGGTCCCCGAGTGGATATCATCAAGGATTATCCGACCTTCTTCTGGCGTTATACACTTCTGGCCGACTCCATTCGCTCTTTCTCTGTACAACTGTCCCTTTATCACGGTAAAGGCCTTAGATCGGTGGACGATCTGTCGAGCCTCTTATTCATCCTCTGGGAGCTCTTTCCTTAAGATATATGCGATGTACGGCACTGTCCAATCGGGAGTGATGAAAAACGCTTCCATGATCAGGTCGACCACTGTTGGGACTTCAACTTCAGTCGGATTTGTGGCACTTTTTGGCTGCGGAGCTTCTTCAGTAAAAGGATCTTCCTGAACTGATGGAGTATGGATATGTTCCAAGAAAACATCACTGGGAATGGCTTCTCTCTTGGAGCCTATCTTTGCCAAATCATCAGCCGCTTGATTCTTCAGTCGGGGCATATGATGGAGTTCTAACCCTTCAAGTTTCTTCTCAAGCTTTCTCACTGCATTGCAGTAACCAGTCATGGCTGGGCTTCTAACGTCCCACTCCTTCATCACCTGATTAACCACCAAATCTGAGTCACCATAAACCATAAGGCGACCGACGCCGAGTGAAATGGCCATGCACAACCCATACAAAAGTGCTT
The DNA here is from genome assembly GCA_963921465.1 of Triticum timopheevii. Taxonomy (NCBI): domain Eukaryota; kingdom Viridiplantae; phylum Streptophyta; class Magnoliopsida; order Poales; family Poaceae; genus Triticum; species Triticum timopheevii. The sequence continues at coordinate 109,686,225 of OY997264.1, forward strand.
CATATTCTGCTTCATTGTTGGAGGAATCAAAGTGGATCTGGAGCACATATCTGAGCTTATCTCCTCGGGGGGAAACCAATACTACCCCAGCACCGGAACCATTCAACATCTTAGAACCGTCAAAGAACATGGTCCAGTGCTCCGAGTGAACTTGAGTCGGCAGTTGTTGTTCAATCCACTCGGCGATGAAATCTGCTACTGCTTGGGACTTAATGGCTTTATTTGCCTCAAACTTGATATCAAGGGGAAGGAGTTCAATCGCCCACTTTGCCACTCGACCAGTTGCATCCCTGTTGTGTAAAATCTCTGACAATGGGGCGTCGCGGACGACTGTAACGGAATGATCAGAGAAATAATGAGCAACCTTCTTCGTGGTCATGTAAATCCCATATACAAGCTTCTGATAATGAGGGTATCTTTGCTTCGATGGGGTCAACACTTCGGAAAGATAATATACTGGGCGCTAAACTTTGAAGGCTTTCCCTTCTTCTTCCCACTCGACCGCAAGTACTGTACTGATGACTTGTCCTGTGGTTGCAATGTAAAGCAACAGAGGCTCTTTGCTGATTGGAGCAGCAAGCACCGGCTGGGTGGAGAGCAGAGCTTTTAGCTCTGCAAACGCTGCATCAGCTTCTGGAGTCCACTCGAACTTGTCTGACTTCTTCATCAGTCGGTAAAGAGGCAATGCCTTTTCACCGAGGCGAGAGATGAATCGACTTAACGCGGCCAAGCATCCAGTAAGCTTCTGGACATCGTGCACACGCATGGGGCGCTTCATTCGGAGTATAGTGCCAACTTTTTCTGGGTTGGCGTCGATTCCTCGTTCCAAAACGAGGAAACCAAGTAACTTTCCGCCAGGAACTCCGAATGTGCACTTTGATGGATTAATCTTGATATCATACCTCCTGAGATTAGTAAATGTTTCAGCGAGGTTAGTCAACAGGTCAGAACCCTTCCGTGATTTGACCACAATATCATCCATGTATGCTTCCACGTTCCGACTGATTTGAGTGAGTAAACACTTCTGAATCATTCTCATGAACATGGCTCCGGCATTCTTGAGGCCGAATGGCATGGTGACATAGCAGAAGCACCCGAATGGAGTGATGAAAGATGTTTTGATCTTGTCGGGTCCATACAGACGGATCTGATGGTAACCGGAATAAGCGTCTAAAAAAGACAGGCGCTCACATCCCGCAGTAGAGTCGACTATTTGGTCGATGCGGGGGAGAGGAAAATGATCTTTTGGGCAGGCCCAATTGATATGTTTGAAATCAATGCACATGCGAAGTGACTTGTCCTTCTTGGGGACCATGACAACATTGGCGAGCCACTCGGAGTGATAAATTTCTCGGATGAACTCTGCGGCCAGGAGTCGAGCCACCTCTTTGCCAATGGCCTTTCTTTTCTGGACGGCGGACCATCGGATATGTTCCTTGACAGGTTTTGCTTTTGAGTTGACTCGTAAACGATGCTCAGCCAGCCCCCTGGGAACACCCGGCATGTCAGCAGGCTTCCATGCGAACATGTCCCAGTTCTCATGGAGGAACTGGATGAGCGCTTCTTCCTATTTAGAGTCGACTGTTGTGGAGATATGAGTCGGAGCGGCACTGGGGTCGGTCGGGTGAATGTGAACGGGCTTCGTCTCACGAGACGATTGGAACGCTGACTCTGTGGCGGGCTTCTTGGCCCGCAATAAATCACTCGGATCTGCATTTTTCTGATATTCCTGCAGCTCCACCACTGTTATCTGAGCATCGACAATCTTTGAGCCCTTCTGAAAGCTATCTTCTGCCTTTTTCCGATTGCCAGTGATGGTGATCACACCCTTGGGACCAGGCATCTTCAATTTGAGGTACACGTAACATGGTCGAGCCATGAATCGTGCATAAGCTGGCCTGCCCAAAATAGCGTGATAAGCACTCTGGAAATCCACAACTTCAAATGTTAGCTTTTCTTTGCGGAAATGCTTTGAGTCGCCGAAAACCACATCAAGAGCAAATTGGCCGAGTGACTCAGCCTTCTTTCCAGGAATGACTCCATGGAAACTCATGTTGCTGGAACTGAGTCTGGACATCGGAATGCCCATTCCCTTCAGCGTCTCCGCATACAATATATTCAGCCCGCTGCGACCATCCATCAGAACCTTAGTCAGTCGAGTGCCTTCGACGACCGGGTCAACCACCAAAGCTTGCCTCCTAGGGGTGGCTATGTGCGTCGGATGATCAGACTGGTCGAATGTGATGGTGGTCTGAGACCATTTCAGGTAACTGGGTGTCGCCGGAGCAACCATATTCACCTCACGGTTGATAACTTTCAATCGACTTTTGCTCTCAACATCAGCAAAAATCATCAGGGTGGAATTGACATGGGGGTATCCTCCATCACTGTCCTCTTTGTCCTCAACCTTGTCCAACTCCTTTTCCTTATTCTTGGGATGTTTCCCCTGAAACTGCTGGATTAAGAGCCGGCACTGGCGAGTGGTATGTTTTGGGTAAATGAAGTTACCCTCCTCATCACGTCGTTTCCTTCCTTGTCCTTCACCTTCTTGGGGTTCCAAGATCCTTTGGGTTTCCCTTTAAACTTGCCCTGAGTCACGGCCAAGGCTTCTCCAGGAGCAGCTGGCTCGGCTTTCCGCTTCTGCTTCCGACTGGAGTTTCCTTTTTCCGACTGGCTCGGCTTGTACTTGCCACTCCGGAGCCGATCCTCTTCTTCACCATTGGCATATTTGGTGGCAATCTCCATCATTCGACTCATGGTCATGTCTCCGGTCCGACCAAACTTCAAACTTAACTCCCTGTTCTTAACACCTTCCTTGAAGGCACAGACTGCTTGGTGATCAGATACATTATCCACCGTGTGATGCAATGTGATCCACCTCTGGATGTAATCCCTCAGGGTCTCATTCGACTTTTGCACGCAAACTTGCAGCTCTGTCAAACCTGCTGGTCGCTTGCAAGTTCCTTCAAATGTCCTGACAAACACTCGGGCAAGATCTTCCCAAGTGTAAATGCTGCTAGGCGCCAACTGATTCAGCCAGGCTCTGGCCGAGCCCTCCAACATAAGAGGTAGGTGTTTCATGGCCACCTCATCATTACCACCGCCAATCTGAACAGCCACTCGGTAGTCCTCAAGCCAAGTATCAGGCTTGGACTCACCAGTGAACTTACTCACCCCAGTCGCCAACCTGAAGTTGGGAGGAATCACTGCGGCTCTGATGGCTCTGCTAAAACACTCTGGTCCTGAAACATGAACTCTGCTGCTGGTGGGCACATCTCTGTCATGGCCTTCTCGGTGAGCTCTGTTCCGATCGACCAAGCCCTGAACGATAATGGATCTCACATCAAAGCCTGGTTCTCTGGGGTCGACTGGAACTCTTCGCCCAACACTGTGCTGGCGTCTGTCATCTTGCTGCCGAGGGGCGTAAGGCCCACCCCTTGGGGGAGGAGTGGGCACTCGACGCCGATCATCGCGATCGAATCGGTCATCATACTGATCACGTCGACCCCCACGTCCCTCACGCCGTGGGGGCGATCTTGGGCTATGGGCCGACTGGACTATATTTGCAGCGACGGATCGACTGTGAATCCTATTACGTGACTGCGATACGGCTGAATTCTGATCTCCTACTGCCCGGAGCAAATCTCTGATCTGCATCAAGCCTCTGCCAGCCTCTAACTGAGAGCGCTGAATCGACTCCGCTATACAGGCTGCAGCTGCTAGATTCTGAATTGGGGTTCGATATACCTGAGTCGGTGGCGGAAAGAGTTGATGTCGACTAGAGTCTGGTATTCGTTGCCGCGTGCGCTCGTCGAGTGCTCGCTGGAGGTTCTCCAGTTGAGTGCGCTCAGCCAAGTTGGCCAAACACGCGTCCTCCAAGGCACGAGCCTCGGGGGTTTCTCCTACGATAGGAGTATGCAGAGCATCCATGTTCCGGTGGCGAAGATCTTCCCTTTGCAGCGAAGTGAGTGGCTCGGGTTGATACTCCTCGTGGACCTGAGCTGGGTCGCCTCCGCCGTCCGCTACGTCGGTGCGGGGGAAGCCGGGAGGACTACGAGGCCCATTGACCATCAGGACCTCCGCCGCTGGATCACTGCTGTCGCACTCGGATGCAGTCTCTACGGAGCCAGTCGACAGATCGAACAGGCCGTAGAGAGACTCGTCGGGCTCGATCGCCGTGACTTGGGGGGCGGCCGACTAGCGGGCCACTGCGTGCCTCACCCACCGCTGAAGCCTTGACCGGCCGGAGCGCTTGCACTGGCAGGAGACAAGGAGGAAGGACGCCGCAGGAGTCGATCGATACGGGGCCGACGATTGCCGCAGCAGGATGCCACAGACACACGCGCGAAAGTGTGTCGCCCCGCGGACTGGAAGCGCGTCGATGTCGAGTGGAGCCTCCTGGAGCCAAGCGGAGTCGTCGGCAATGAACGTGAGCGCATCGAGACGGATCTCACGGCCCTCAACCAAAACTCCGCCAGAAACCATGGTGAAGGCGATCGAAACAATTGCAACTTCTCCAATAAGTCGCTAAGACACCTGCCCCATGGTGGGCGCCAACCGTCGTGGTTCTAAGCCTGACAGTAGAATAGGGGGTAGGTATGGAGAGGCAAGATCCTAGCTATGGAGTAGTTGTATACGCAAGGGATTTACGAGTTCAGGCCCTTCTCGGAGGAAGTAATAGCCCTACGTCTCGGAGCCCGGAGGCGGTTGACTGGATTATATGCGTATGAGTTACAGGGGTGCGAACCCTTCTGCCTGTGGAGGGGGGTGGCTTATATAGAGTGCGCCAGGACCCCAGCCAGCCCACGTAGCGGAGGGTTCAATGTACATAAAGGCCTAGCGTTACTGGTAACGCCCTACATAAAGTGCTATCATGGCCATAAATACTACTTAATAACAGACCGTTTGGGTGCAGGATGACCCTAGATCTCCTGGTGGTCGAGTGAGTCTTCATGGTCAAGTGTCTTCGAGTTTGTCGAGTGGAATCCTTGCAGGTCGACTGAAAGGCAGTTTCTTCTAGAGATGTCCTTGGGGAGGGTATCTTCGATAGGTCCATGACCCTACCCTAGGCACATGGCTTCATCAACTACCGAAAAGGAACTTTTAGCAGTTGTATTTTCTTGTGATAAATTCAAACCCTATATTGTTGATTCCAAAGTTACTATTCACACTGATCATGTTGCTATTAAATATCTTATGGAAAAGAAAGATGCTAAGCCTAGACTCATTAGATGGGTTCTCTTGCTCCAAGAATTTGATTTACATATTGTTGATAGAAAAGGAGCTGAGAACCCCGTTGCCGACAACTTGTCTAGGTTAGAGAATGTTCTTGATGACCCACTACCCATTGATGATAGCTTTCCTGATGAGCAATTAAATGTCATAAGTACTTCTCGTAGCACTCCATGGTATGCTGATTATGCTAATTATATTGTTGCTAAATTTATACCACCTAGCTTCACATACCAACAAAAGAAAAAGTTTTTCTATGACTTGAGGCATTACTTTTGGGATGACCCACATCTTTATAAGGAAGGAGTAGATGGTGTTATTAGACGTTGTGTACCTGAGCATGAACAGGAACAGATCCTACGCAAGTCTCACTCCGAGGCTTATGGAGGACACCACGCTGGAGATAGAACAACACATAAGGTATTGCAATCCGGTTTTTATTGGCCTACTCTCTTCAAGGATGCCCGTAAGTTTGTTTTATCTTGCGATGAATGTCAAAGAATTGGTAATATTGGTAGACGTTAAGAAATTCCTATGAATTATTCACTTGTTATTGAACCATTTGATGTTTGGGGCTTTGATTATATGGGACCTTATCCTGCCTCTAATGGTTACACACATATTTTAGTTGCTGTTGATTACGTTACTAAGTGGGTACAAGCTATTCCAACTAGTAGTGCTGATCATAACACTTTTATTAAAATGCTTAAGGAAGTTATTTTTCCGAGGTTTGGAGTCCCTAGATACTTAATGACTGATGGTGGTTCACACTTTATTCATGGTGCTTTCCGTAAGATGCTTGCTAAATACGACGTTAATCATAGAATTGCATCTCCATATCACCCACAGTCTAGTGGTCAGGTAGAATTGAGCAATAGAGAGCTCAAATTAATTTTGCAAAAGACTGTCAATAGGTCTAGAAAGAATTGGTCCAAGAAACTAAATGATGCATTATGGGCCTATAGAACTGCATACAAAAATCCTATGGGTATGTCTCCGTATAAAATGGTTTATGGAAAAGCATGTCACTTACCTCTCGAACTTGAACATAAGGCATATTGGGCTATTAAAGAGCTCAACTATGATTTCAAACTTGCCGGTGAGAAGAGGTTATTTGATATTAGCTCACTTGATGAATGGAGAACCCAAGCTTATGAAAATGCCAAGTTGTTTAAAGAGAAAGTTAAAAGATGGCATGACAAAAGGATACAAAAGCGTGAGTTTAATGTAGGTGATTATGTATTACTATACAACTCTCGTTTAAGATTTTTTGCAGAAAAACTTCTCTCCGAATGGGAATGTCCCTACGTTATCGAGGAGGTCTATCGTTCCGGTGCCATAAAAATCAACAACTTCGCAGGCACAAATCCGAAGGTGGTAAACGGTCAAAGGATCAAACACTATATTTCAGGTAATCCCATAAATGTTGAAACTAATATTATTGAAACCGTAACCCCGGAGGAATATATCAGGGACACTTTCCAGAACGTTCCAGATTCCGAAAAGGAACAGGTATGTGGTACGGTAAGTAAACCGACTCCAAAACAATTTTAAAGGCAATATTTCTCCATTTTGGAATATTTAGAAAAATAGAAAAATAAGTAGCAGTCCGGGGAGGACACGAGGCCTCCACGAGGGTGGAGGGCGCGCCCTACCCCCTGGACGCGCCCCCCTACCTCATGAGCACCTCGTGTGGCCTCCGGACTCCGTTTCCTTGCGCGATACGTATTTTAGTCGGTAAAAATTCATTATATATACTCCCGAAGGTTTTGACTCCCGTATCACGCAAATATCCTCTGTTTTTGTTTCAAGCTGTTGCTGCTACAGATAAGAGCAAGATGTCTTCTCAAGAGTCAGTTGGGGAGAGCCGGGTATCTAACCCGACACCGGAACCAAGGGCAAACAGCGACGCTGACCACTTTGGGCCGGCAACAGAGGAAGAGATGGAGGCTGACCTGATGAGAGTAGATGCCATGGAAGATCAAGAAGTCACCTCTCGCTTCCGAGCTGGGTTTACGATGGGGGAACTGCAGAGCTCAGCTATTCCAAACTCGGTTATCCCTTCCAATGTTAAATTCCTTTCCTATGAAAATATGAGGAGAAGTATCTCTGGTTCTCCCACAGCTATGCAACACCCTTGGGTGCAAGGAGCTTTAGCCATTACAGGAAAGCTTCGCAAGGAACTAATGGACCTCAAGCAGCAGGTCAATAAGCTCGAGGAGGAGAACCGTATTCTGAGGGGGATCATCGCTAAGAATATTACGCCAACAACAAAGAAGGAGAAAAATCACCTGGGTATGGGCACTCCCCTTGGCAACTGCCAAGCTTGGGGGAGGTGCCCTGGTATCGTATCACCATCACAACTCCTATCTTTACCGTTTTTTCTTAGTTCGATCCTATTAGTAGTATCTTGATTTAGTAGAATAAAGTCATGGCATGATCTAGTTTTGAGTTTTGCTTTATGATCCTTCTTTGTAATCGAGTCCGTGAGCTATATAATAAAGATTAGTGTTGGGTCAAGGGCTTGATTATTTTGCCATGATCTTGGGTGATTAGAAGAAAAAGAATAAAAAGAATCAAAGAGTTCCTATTGATCTTAGTGAAAGTAATGATTCCACATAGAAAGAGTATGATGATTAAAAGTTGTTGGGAGTTGGCAAATATAGCTTTGGTCATCGTTGCGATTAATAGGAAGTAATAAGGAAAGAGGGGTTTCACATATAGATATATTATCATTGACATCTTTTATGATTGGGAGCACTCATTAAAATATGACATGCTAAAGAGTTGATGTTGGACAAGGAAGACAACATAACGAGTTATGTTTTCTTATATCTGAGATAAAGTATGTTGTCATGATTCCTCTACCGTGTTGAGCTTGCCTTTCCCCCTCATGCTAGCCAAATTCTCAGCACTAAGTAGAAATACTACTTGTGCTTCCAATACCCTTTAAACCAGTTTTGCCATGAGAGTCCACCATATCTACCTATGGATTGAGTAAGATCCTTCAAGTAAGTTGTCATCGGTGCAAGCAATAAAAATTGCTCCCTAAATATGCATGACTTATTAGTGCGGAGAAAATAAACTTTGTACGAACTTGTTGTGGACGCAATAAAAGCGACGGACTGCATAATAAAGGTTCACATACAAGGGGCAATATAAAGTGATGTTCTTTCGCATTAAGATTTTGTGCATCAACCCTAAACGCGCATGACAACCTCTGCTTCCCTCTGCGAAGGGCCTATCTTTTATTATTATCCTCTACCTTATGCAAGAGTCTGGTGATCTTCACCTTTTTCCTTTTTCATTTTATCCTTTGGCAAGCTCAGCATGTTGGAAAGAACATGATATATATATATATATATATATATATATATATATATATATATATATATATATATATATAATTGGATGTGGGGGAGCATGAATTATTATTGTTGACATTACCCTTGAGGTAAAAGGTTGTGGGGCAAAACTATAAACCCCTATCTTTCTCTGTGTCCGATTAAAACTCCGTAACCACAAGTATCGCGTGAGTGTTAGCAATTATGAAGGACTAAGTGATAGTTGAGTATGTGGACTTGCTTTTAAGCTCTGACATAGACTCTTTCTGATTATGATAAATTGCAATTGCTTCAATGACTGAGGGTATAAATTTTTTGGTGCTCAATAAGTTTTCTGATTCATATTTTGGCTTTGTGAAAAGATATCACTTGAACATGAGTATTCTTCTGACAAAATCTTTATATGTTGCTGTTATGAAATAATCATGATGCCTTCATGTCCGTATTTTATTTTTATCGACGCCTCTACCTCTAAACATGAGGACATATTTATTGTTATCGGCTTTTCGCTTCAGGACAAGCGAGGTCTAAGCTTGGGGGAGTTGATACGTCCATTTTGCATCATGCTTTTATGTCAATATTTATTGCATTATGGGCTGTTATTTCACGTTATGTCACAATACTTATGTCTATTCTCTCTTATTTTACAAGGTTTACATGAAGAGGGAGAATGCTGGCAGCTGGAATTCTGGGCTGGAAAAGGAGCAAATATTGAAGGACTATTCTGCGCAACTCCAAAAGTCCTGAAACTCCACGGAATACCTTAAAATAAATAAAAAAAAATCGTCGCCAAAGATGAAGGCCAGGGGGCTCACACCCTGCTCACGAGGATGGGGGGCGCCCCCCCTGGGCGCGCCCCCCTACCTCGTGGGCCCCCTGGTGGCTCTCCGACGTCCATCTTCTCCCATATGAAGTCTTTTGATGAGAAAAAAATAGAAGAGAACCTTTCGGGACGAGACTCCGCCGCCACGAGGCGGAACCTTGGTGGAACCAATCTAGGGCTCCGGCAGAGCTGTTCTGCTGGGGACACTTCCCTCCGGGAGGGAGAAATCATCACCATCATCATCACCAACGCTCCTCTCATAGGGAGAGGGCAATCTCCATCAACATCTTCACCAGCACCATCTCATCTCCAAACCCTAGTTCATCTCTTGTATCCAATTCTTGTCTCCAAGTCCGGGATTGATGCTAGTAGGTTGCTAGTAGTGTTGATTACTCCTTGTAGTTGATGCTAGTTGGTTTATTTGGTGGAAGATCATATGTTCAGATCCTTTATGCATATTATTACCCCTCTGATTATGAACATGAATATGCTTTGTGAGTAATTACGTTTGTTCCTGAGGACAAGGGGGAAGTCTTGCTATTAGTAGTCATGCGAATTTGGTATTCGTTTGATATTTTGATAAGATGTATGTTGTCTAACCTCTAGTGGTGTTATGTGAACGTCGACTACATAACACTTCACCATTATTTGGGCCTAGAGGAAGGCATTGGGAAGTAATAAGTAGATGATGGGTTGCTAGAGTGACAGAAGCTTAAACCCTAGTTTATGCGTTGCTTCGTAAGGGGCTGATTTGGATCCATATGTTTCATGCTATGGTTAGGTTTACTTTAATACTTTTTTTGTAGTTGCGGATGCTTGCAATAGAGGTTAATCATAAGTGGGATGCTTGTCCAGGTAAGGGCAGTACCCAAGCACCGGTCCACCCACATATCAAATTATCAAAGTATCGAATGCGAATCATATGAGCGTGATGAAAACTAGCTTGACGATATTCCCATGTGTCCTCGGGAGCGCTTTTCCTATTATAAGAGTTTGTCCAGGCTTGTCCTTTGCTACAAAAAGAATTGGGCCACCTTACTGCACTTTATTTACTTTTGTTACTTGTTACTCGTTACAATTTATTCTATCACAAAACTATCTGTTACCACTTATTTCAGTACTTGCAGAGAATACTTTGCTGAAAACCGCTTATCATTTCCTTCTGCTCCTCGTTGGGTTCGACACTCTTACTTATCGAAAGGACTACGATAGATCCCCTATACTTGTGGGTCATCACCCGTATTACTTGCAACAGGAGAGGTCCAAACATCACTATGAATTAACTCAAACGGGTATAATGCAACATGAGTAGAAGCCCTAAACGGAAGATGAGCATGTTTGCCGAGGCGACATGCATGACACGAGTGGTCCTCGATCTTATTACACATGAAATAAAAACACCGAAGTATGTGATGAAGGGTGGCGGGGTCGGGATGACCCAAGCGAGCATGCCAAAGGTCCACTCCGGTGGTGAGAGCAACAGGGACGACGGAGGTGGTGGAGTGGACCGTGTAGAGCTCATCGGGGCTGTCACATCGGTGGAGCACCATCCGGGTACGAGCGTCCTTAACAGAAAAACCACACTCGTCAAACTCAACGGTAACAAGATTTTCACGTGTAAAAGAATGAACAGAGACAAGATTTTTAATAAGATCAGGAGAAACTAAGATGTTAGATGATGCCAAAGGAGTAGAATTAGATGGAAAAGATGCATGTCATATGTGAGTAATGGGAAGGGAGGAACCGTCACCGACAATGATGTGAATGGAAGTGTGGACGGGATAGGAGGTGTGAAGGTTACCGGGATGCGCTGCCTCTGCGCGGTAGCTCCAGTGTCCATATACCAGTCGCCGGTTCCTGTGTAGGTGGACGGTGAGGGAGCGGAGTGCAGGGCCGCCAAAAGAGCCGGATCCCACGACACTGAGGGAGGGCGGGCTGCTAGGGCGGGGTCGTCAGGGGCAGCGCCCCGTAGGGCGCCGCATAGGGCTGCTGTGTGGCGTACCACGGGGCCGGCTGGTACTACTGTTGCTGAGGGCGGGCCGCTCCTCCCTGAGCGCTCGCTCCCTGCTGCTGCTTGTGGCCTCCGCGGCGGCCTCCGTTGGCGGTCGACTGGGTCGGCGGGAAGGGGGCGGCCGGCACCGGTAGGAAGGCGGGTGTGGGCAGGAGGGCCGGCGCGGGTCGTGGCGGCGGTGGCGCCTGGCCTCCGCGGGTGCCGGCGACAAGAGCGGTGTGGGTCGCCCGAGCTTGGTCCAGATGGCATAGGCGTCATTGTCATCAGCCACCATGGTGTGGAAGAGGTCATTGGAGATGGTGAGGTAGAACAAGCGGATGATGGTGGCGTCAAGGATCATCCACTCCTCGTCATGAATCATGAGTCTCGAGTCCATGGTGCCGTCGACGTGGTTGTGGAGTAGGTACTTGCGAAACACCAAGAAGTACCGCTTCCAAGCGGAGTAGGAGGCGGTGGATTGATCAAGCTTCACCGGGACGCGCTCGTGGATGTTGAGATCGCGGACGAGGGTGATGTCGGGGCCGGCAAAGAGGTTGGAAACGATGGAGGAGGAGGAGCTCATGGCACGACATGGGAGGTGGAGGCGGGGCGGTTTAGAGGTGGCTAGGGTTTGGTGCGGGTTGGGTAGGGTTTGGCGCAGCGGGGAGAGGAGGAGCAGCGCGGGGTAGGAAGGGTGGTGCGGAAGCAGGAGGTGCGGCGACCGGAGGCGGCAGCGGCTAAGGAGGCCGCGACGGCGGCGGCGGGTGGCACGGCGTGTGGCAGGAGAGCGGTGGCAACTAGCGGCGGCAGGGCGGCGGGTGGTGCGGCGTGTGGTGGGAGAGCGGCGGCGACTAGCGGCGGCGGCGACCAGGGAGATCGGTGGCAGCAGCGGCAGCTGGTGGCGGAGGCGCTGGGGAGGCGCGGCGGCAAGGTCTAGGATCTTCCTGCGATAGAGATCATGTAGAAGGGAAAGAATAGAATTTCAAAGAAAAGAAAGAATAGGCTGTGCAATACAATGCATTGATCGGTGCACTAGGCACGTATATATGAGTACAGAGGGGGCCGCAACCTCAACTATATAGATGAACTAGCAGATAGACCCAATACACAATATAATCGTACACATTCTAAATATACTAAACCTGGCCAGGTTTCTTTTTTCTGCCTTTTTTGACTTTTTCCAGTCAGTAAAAATCGGACCAATCGGAGGCTGACACGCCAATTAGGGGATTTGACTGTGTATGATTCCGGGTGGACCTAGCGGTTTTTGTGGGGCGAGCAGTTCCTGGTTGTCTACCTTCTCTCCTTTCAATACTCACCCTCCGTCCTATGATTTTTCTTTAGTGATGAGCGGTGCCGTTCCAGCTTTGATTTGTTTTCAAGCGGCCGCCGCTTAGATCGCTGCTTCTCGTAGGTGCTGCGATGTGCGTGGCCATCTATATAAGGCGTGCGATATCCTCCTCCTCCCCTTCTCACTTCCGTTCCCTAGTCAGGCCCCATATGCGCCGCCATGGAGCTCAATGGCATTGGAGGCCCGTTCTGCAACATCTGCCTCCCCGAGCTCCTGTTGGTGGCTTCGACACCCGCCGACACTTCTCCAACTCCTCCCTCCGGTGTTGTGAGTCATCAGTCTAGGGAGAGGAAGAAGGAGCCTGCACGCCTCGCCTTCCGATGGATCCCCTGTGGCCCTGGAAAGTGTGTTTTCCCCTGCGTGTCTGGGTCGGGTTGCCCCCTTCCCTTTTCCTTTTGCTAATTCTTTACTCTCCTTTGAGCAACGGGGGATTGGCGGCTGCGGCGAAGTGAGGCAGACCCGTTGGTTGGGCCGTCCTTGCATAGTGCACAGGTCGTCGGGCACCGATACGATGGCGCCGACACTGCTCCAGCTCCAGGACACGTTGGTGCTGATGTGGGCCACATGGCAGCTGCGGGCCTGTGGCTTGCATCACGGTACCTTCGGCGTAGGCGGCTGAACTTGCGGATTGACGACGACGCGTGGATACCCAAGAAATGACCGCGACAAAGTTTTGAGCTCTGTGGGTTGCCCCTCCCCTTTCTCTAGAGTCCAGAATATCTCTTTCACTCTCTCTCAGGTGCTGGCGAGCGCGGATGGGGAGCGGATAGCGTGAAAGAGAAGGTTCCAAGGAAGGAGAATAAGCAAGGAAGCCAGAGCATGAGTAGCACCTTGCGAAATTTGGTGAGTTGGTGTCCAGGCTTTGGTTATGCGGCAGGGAAGGTTGGGAGTTCTTTACCGGCTGCGGCGGGTGGCAAAATGGCGAGGCCGATTTGAACCCGGCTGCCCTCTCTGTCTCTGTCCATTGGTCTAAACGCTTATTCTTTTATATGTGTCAATGAAGTGTTCATGGTCATTTAGATGTAGTGGCGATCTTATTTAGTAGCTTGAGTTCTTTCAAATGTACATGTTTCATGTGGCTTCAATGTTTGCCCTTTCTTTATCTTCAGTAGTTATAGTACTATGTACGCGTGGTTGATGATTCAGTGGTACAATTGGCATGTGTCAATGAACATTGTTGATAGTAGAAAAAAATACTAGATGCACGCATGGCATGTGTGCATGTTAGAGAATCAGATTTCATCATTCATATCCATCACTGGACAGGGTCTTCCGATCTCATGGATTGGTATTGCCATCTAGATGCATGAATGTGCTGAGTTGTTTGTTCAGTATACAGGTGATTACACATTCTCAGTTATATCTGAACCATGTACATGACTACAATCTGGCACATATTTGCTTTGTACTTAAGAATGCATAGCTACTTCGAGCATTTAGAGTCGTAGCCCCGCTACTGTGACAAACAAGTTCGTACATTTCAAGCACTAATTGGTGATGGATTGTCGTGCAATTATTGGTAGGAATATTTTAGCCAACCCTATGAGATAAAAGTCAAGCAATTTTGTCTTTTGCAATAATTTGGATATGTTTATGGTCTTAATGTATGTGTTTCCATTACAGGAATACAGGGTGAGGACTGATGATGCATGCTTCTTTGTTCAATGGATGGATGCAGAATGTAAGTGCAGGAATTGTGACTATATTTTCCATCACAGTTCTTCATGTGCTTGCTCAAAATGTTGAAATTTATTTGAAGCTATATTGGAATTGCTGGTCTGATACGTGTTGGATCATGGCTTATTGGGTCGTTCTCCCTTTCAGTACCTGTGAGATATCTATCGACGACGGCAAGAAGGCTGTTGCTTCTGATTTCTTGGTGTTCAGTAGCTAAGAATCTAGAGACATACATACTTTTTTCTTATGGGAAACTAATTGAAACGTCTCTTTGGGATTAAGGTGAATATATGGTTTCTACTTTCCTATACTACCACTCTCTATGACAAATAAATATACCTAAAATGATGCAAGTAAGTATAGTTTCTTTGTTATTAGGTCCCGGCATTAGACACACATTTAGCTACAACTAATCAGTCAATAGACTACAAAATAGGAATTATCCTTCTTTCAACCTCGTGGCATGTCGCCCCATATATGATGCCACATATAGATATTTTTGTGTTTCCTTTAAAAGTTAATTGTTAGCTACAGGTGAAGGTGACACCGAGATTTACATATACGTACTTCATTTGAATAACAGCTTACAGTAGTTTCTGTTACCATTAACAACACCACAATTTTGGCATTGAGGGGCAAGAACTAAACTCTTTGGTGTGTATCGTCAATACATTTTCGAAAGAAATATACCATGTAAGCATGTATTCCCATCTCTTTGAGGTTATAAGACCATATGGGATAGACTGTAAATCAGCCACAATCCCATGAAGGCAATGAGATAGACTGTTCTTGCATCATTTCATTTTAAGTGGGCTAATTGAAAAATTCCCTATTGAAATATTGAATTAATTTCATGATCATTAGCATTTTTCTGAGATTATATATTTGTATTAGCCGCAAGGATATTTTTAATAATTTTGTATGTCGACTATAAAACATGGACTCATAACACATGAACTTTGTGCGTGTTTATGGCTTCCTCATGGTATCATGTGGAGAAAGGTGTACAAACGAGTTTCAGACTTCAGTGCTAAAAGTGCTCAAAACTTCAAGCACCAATATGTTTTCGTGTGTAGAGCTCCTCAAGCGGTTTTTTGTCATGAAAACTTGGAAGCACCTACAAAGTTTGACCATCTTTGATGTTGCAATGTTTCAGAATTTTTTGTTTTTTTTCTATTTTTTTGAATTTACTGTTCATAGAGGGTGCCTAGTCACCCGGGAGCTGTTACACCTTCATGGTTTGCAAAATATGGGCACACTATGATGTGCTCTATAAAGCAGCCGAGAGGTTCAGTCTAAAGCAAATTTGATGACATTCTACTACTGTCAGAGGGACAAGTTGTATATATGGGGCATGCAAAAAAAGACCTGATAAAATACCTTGCATCATTAGGTTACTGCTACCATTCCTTTAATGTGTTCTTTATATATAAATATAATCTTTTCAATGATTTATGCAGCTCTTCAGTCTATATGTGCACTTGGTTTAGTGTTTAGTCCACATTGGCCAAGCTATACTCACGGACTGACCAGCAGTGCTAAGTACCGGAGATGTTAGCCATAGTCTGCACAATCTCCCTCACCATATGATTCATGGTTGTTTAATAACAACGAGGTGTGCTTATCATTGCCTAATTGATGAATTCTATCTCTTTTCTATCAATTCTGGTATGCAGACAAGATATGTTCGTTGTTTTGAGTTGATTGGATGTTTGGTTTGCATGTGCAAGCGAAGCACAATGGGAAGCTCTTTCATAGAGGGAAAAATCATACCTTCTTTTATATAGATGCGTAAAAGCCCGATTGATTTGCCATAAAGCATGTAAATTCACAACTATTTTAATTTCTTTGAGCAAAGTTGTTTGCTTCTTAAATTATGTGTCCGAAGTTTTTGTGATCTTGGTTGAAACAACACCTCATTTCAGATAAAAAGATTGTATCTAATGTAAGTGTCACAATTCATTTTATTGATTGCTTTGGTTCCCATCATTGCCTGTTAGTGTGTTATTCAATTAGCCAAGGTTACTGTCGATCAAAAATTCTCCCTCTGTCTGATGTCCCATTTGTTAAACGTACAACCCCTCGCTTTGTTTAGCCACCTTCAGCCCAAGCAATTATCAGTTAAGCAACAAAAATGTCAACACACAAAAAATTATACACCACATAAAATATTTCATCAGAATGGATTGGCAAGGCGCAGCGTCCGCTGCGCGGGCATGGCTAGTATATTCAACACGCGGTGCTCGGCGTTTGCTATTCTGCGCTATTAGACATCTCCAGTCGTTGCAACCCCCAGGAGGCATGAAAATCACCGCCTGGAGGCGAGCCGGCGGCAAAATCGACTCTGGGGGCGGTTGGGCACCCAGCCGTCGCCCTTTGGCGCCGATTTTGGCCCATTATTCGGCTCACTTTCGTCGAAAAATGGCCCGATATCATCGTGAATCGGCCCATATTCGATGTGTTTCGACTGAATTCTCCATAAATAATTTTTTTGTCTCCATAGTTCATCACAGAAAATCAATAGAAATCAAATAGTTCAACAACAAATAGTTCAATACAAATTATATAGTTCAACAAATAAAAACTCATATTTCATCACACGTCGTTCCCGGCGTCGCCCTTGAGCCTCCATAGGTGCTCCACCAGATCGTGTTGCAGTTGTTGATGCACCTTTGGGTCTTGGATCTCCTGACGCATATTGAGGTAGGCAGTCCAGGTTGTCGGTAGCTGGTGATCAACTTGGGAAAGAGGACCCTGCATGTAATATGGTTCCGTGTCAAACACTGACTCTTCCTGCTCGCTCTCAATGATCATGTTGTGCAAGATGACACAGCAAGTCATGATCTCCCACATTTGATATTTCGACCAGGTCTGAACAGGGTACCGGACAACAGCAAATCGAGATTGGAGCACACCAAATGCCTACTCGACATCCTTCCTGCAAGCCTCCTGAACATTCGCAAAGAAGGTGTTCTTGCCTCCTGGCACAAGGTTTGAGATAGTCTTCATAAATGTCGACCATCTCGCGTAGATGCCATCAGCTAGGTAGTACCCCTTGTTGTAATACCGCCCATTGACCTCGAAGTTCACCGGAGGAGAATGACCTTCAACTAGATTGGCAAAGACAGGGGAGCACTGCAGAACGTTCATGTCATTGTGAGTTCCTGGCATCCCAAAGAAAGAGTGCCAAATCTAGTGGTCCTGTGTGGCCACTGCCTCAAATACTACACTGCAACCGCCTTTGTACAACCCCTGCCAAGCAAATGAACAGTTCTTCCATTTCCAATGCATGCAGTCAATGCTTCCAAGAATCTCAGAAAATCCTCTTGCTGCATTCTGTGCTAGGATCCGAGCAGTGTCTTCAGCATTGGGTGGTCGCAAGTATTGCGGTCCAAACATTGTCACCACTGCCCTGCAGAACTTGTAGAAACACTCAATGGCCGTGGACTCGGCCATGCGCCCATAGTCGTCGAGTGAATCACGGGGAGCTCCGTATGCAAGCATCCACATAGCTGTCGTGCACTTCTGGATTGAGGTGAATCCAAGTGTGCCGGTGCAATCCTTCTTGCACTTGAAGTAATTGTCGAACTCCCGGATGGAATTCACAGTCCTGAGAAAAAGCTTTCGGCTCATTCAATAACGGCGCCAAAATGTTTTCTCGTCGTGCAATGGAGCGTCGGCGAAGTAGTCGGAGTAGAGCATGCAGTAGTCTTCCAGACGATGCCGGTTCTTTGCTTTCTCCCGCCCCGGCGCCGAGCCACCTCGCCACGGCTCTTCATTGCTCGTAAGCAGGCCAGCGAAGGCGGCGAGCACCATGATATGCTCCTGCTCCTGGACGTTGGCTTCGGCTTCCTCCTCCAGCAACGCCGCGAGCGCCTCCTTGTCGTCTGAGTCCATCGCCGGGCCGGGCAGACAAATTGTTGAACACCTTGCGGGCAAAGTCGGCGCACACCCGCCGGTGTACAGCCCCTGCACGGTCGGAACGCCGGAAAAGTAGTCCGGACGGCGGTGGAGAGGCTGCCTCAGCGAAACCTCTTCTCTTTTCCTGCGGGGAATGGCCTGTCTAGCTGTGGTGGGTGGTGGACGGCACTGGGATCGGCAGGGTGGCGACCGAGCATGGGGGGTTCGGAGGCGAATCTTGACGGTCGGCTTGACTTTCCGCGTGACAGTGCGGCCCCAGATGCGCTTTTCCCTTGCGCCGGAGCCCCCGAGCGCCCCCTGTGTGCCGGGTTCGGCCTGCGACCACCGGACCCAAAAACGAACCGAGCCGGCGAAATTCGGCGTTTTGGGGGCGCGATTGGGGCGTTTTTTCGACGCCGGCGCGTAAAAAGTCGCCTGGGGGGCCAGCTGGGGCGTGGCTGGAGATGCTCTTAGAGCAGCAGCAGGAGCAGCAAACAACACTACGCACACGCACTGGTCATGTCCACACTCCCTGCAGCTGCTTGGTGGCGAGTTCTCGGGGTTTTCTCCTACACATATCACCGACATTTACTGTGTCTCTTCCGTGAAAACAAAACAAAACGACTCAACTGTTTTCAGATCCGTTGAGCCAACCAGGCACGTGAAACACTGGCAGATCGAGCCGCATGAGTCAAGAAAACTGGGTAAATTTCCACGGACAACGTACGGACAGAGTACGCACAGGCCAGTCGAGGACGGTCGTCTTACAAATCCGATGCTCGCCGAGAGGCAGATAATTCACATGACCATGAAAGAGCTCTAGGCCCGGCTTGGAAGCTTTGTAATGTTTTCCACAAACCTAGCTATGACACCATGACACCGACAACACAGTGCAAATGTGAATGATTACGTTTTTTTAGAAAACTTTAAATAGCTAGAGAATAAATGATGAACAACCTACAACCTGGCTTTTACACGAGCTTTCGTGTAGCTCATCATGGATCTCTGGTCGGTAGCGAACGACTTCAACTTAATCATGGATGCAGCGGACAAAAATACGAGAGAATAAACAGGTTTCGACGGTCATGAACGACGTCGTACTGGCGGAGGGCCCAATTTACGGAAGGCGCTATACTTTCCCAGTCAAGCGCTCGCGGCCTACCGTAAGTTGCGCCAGCGTAAATGCATGTGCATTGCAACGGAAGATATTATTACGCATCTTACATATACACAGCATGCACAAATGCCCGTGTGTTGTAACGGAAAATATTGTTACACGCCTCACATATGCATAAACGTCTGTGCGTTGCAACGAAAGATATTGTTACACGCCTCACATATGCACAACATGCACAAATGCCCATGCCCGGCCTGGAGGGCCGACATCTGGGCCGGGCTGTAGAGGAATAGGATGCAACTCTCAATGTATTGATAGGTGCATATGCACAAGTATATATAGTACATAGGGCAAGTCATATCCTCAACTATACACAAGGAGACTTGGAGTACAAGAATACATGTGCTAAATACATATCTCAACACCACCCCCCCCCCCCCCCCCCCCCCCCCGCAGTCGAAGCGACACCGTTGCTGACGCATAGACTGGACCGGAATTCCTCGAAAGACGTCGTGGGCAAGCCTTTGGTCATGATGTCGGCAAATTGTTGGGAGGTGGGTACGTGCAGAACACGGACATGCCCAAGAGCCACCTGATCCCGAACAAAATGGATATCAAGCTCAATATGCTTGGTGCGACGATGATGAACCGGGTTGGCGGAGAGGTAGACGGCGGAGACGTTGTCGCAGTAGACCACCGTGGCCTTCTCAACAAGACACGAGAGCTCGTGAAGAAGCTGACGAAGCCAGGAGCACTCAGCAACAACGTTGGCCACAGCGCGGTACTCAGCCTCGGCGCTAGACCGCGAGACGGTGGGCTGCCGCTTGGACGACCACGACACCAGGGATGGTCCAAGGAAGATGCAGTAACCCGAAGTAGAACGGCGAGTGTCCGGGCAACCAGCCCAGTCGGCGTCGGAGTAGGCGACCAAATCAGTGGCAGTGGAGGCGCGCAGAGTGAGGCCGAGGTCCATAGCACCACGGATGTAACGGAGAATCCGCTTAACGGCAGTCCAGTGAATATCTCGAGGAGCATGCATATGCAGGCAGACCTGCTGAAACGCGTACTGAAGCTCCGGCCGAGTGAGAGTAAGGTACTGAAGAGCACCAACAATGGACCGGTAGAAGCCAGCATCTGGAGGAGGAGTACCATCAGTAGCAGAGAGCTTAGCCTTCGTGTCGACAGGAGTAGCGGCCGGTTTGCAGTTAAGCATACCAGCGCGGTCAAGGAGCTCATGAG
This sequence comes from Triticum timopheevii, assembly GCA_963921465.1. Lineage (NCBI taxonomy): Eukaryota > Viridiplantae > Streptophyta > Magnoliopsida > Poales > Poaceae > Triticum > Triticum timopheevii. Next base: position 109,706,898 of record OY997264.1, read on the forward strand.
CGTACTTCCGTTGATGAAGAAAGAAACCATCAAGACGACGCACCACCTCAACACCGAGGAAGTAGTGCAACGGACCCAAGTCCTTGATGGCAAACTCAGCACGGAGACGATCAGTAAGTCGGCGAAGAAGCTCAGAAGTGCATGCTGTGAGGATGATGTCGTCAACATAAAGCAGCAAGTACACCGTGTCGGTGCCATGGTGATAAACAAACAGCGAAGCATCGGAGCGTGTAGAGCGGAAGCCGAGTTGATGAAGGAACGCTGCGATGCGCTGGTACCAGGCACGAGGAGCCTGCTTGAGCCCATACAATGAGCTGAGAGCAGACACACATGATCAGGACACGCCGGGTCAACAAACCCCGTGGGCTGCTGACAGAAAACCTGCTCCTCAAGATGGCCATGCAGAAAAGCGTTGGAGACATCCATCTGATGAACTGGCCAGGCACGAGAAACCGCTAGCTGTAAAACAGTGCGGATCGCCCCGGGCTTAACAACCGGGGCGAAAGTGTCGGTGAAGTCCACATCGGCGCGTTGCCAGAAACCACGAACAACCCAACGCGCCTTGTAGCGATCCAGAGTGCCGTCGGGATGAAGCTTGTATTTGAAGACCCACTTCCCGGTGATCACATTAGCGTGCCGGGGACGGGGAACAAGCTGCCAAGTCCGGTTCCGCTGCAAAGCGTCAAACTCCTCCTGCATGGCAGCCATCCAGAGAGGGTCGCGGAGAGCGGCCCGGACCGAGGACGGCAGCGGGGAAGGAGCGGACGTCGAGGCGGTGCAGACGTAGTCGTCCGCATAACGGGAACTCGGGCGAAAGACCCCAGTGCGCGAGCGGGTGACGGGCCCGACCGTCGGAGCAGCCGCGGGTGGCGGTGGGGCCGTGGCAGCCACGGCGTCCACTGGAGAGGCAGTGGCCTCCGCGTCGTCGGTGGGGCCAGCAGACGGAGCTGTCGAGGCAGGGGTCAAGGCCGCGGCGTCGGAGAAGCCAGCCGACGAGGCTGGCGAGGCGGGCGACCGAGGCGGGGTCGAGGCCTCGCCCGTAGAGGCCGCGCCAGGGGAGGCCGACCCAGCCGGCGACCCATCATGAGGCCCAGCAGCCGGCCCAGCATGCATGGCTGGGGCGCGAGGCGACGTAGGCGGCGTGGACGGGGCTCCAGGCGACGAGGGAAACACAAACTCATCAAAGTACACATGTCGTGACGTGATGACACGGTGAGACACAGGGTCGTAGCAGCGATAACCCTTAGTGTTAGCCGGGTAACCAAGGAAGACACATGAAACGGAACGAGGAGCGAGTTTATGGGCGGTGGTGGCTGTGGTGTTGGGGTAGCAACGGCAACCAAAAATACGGAGACCGTCGTAGGAGGGAGGAGTGCCATAGAGGAGATGATGAGGCGCGTAGTTCCAGCGCGGCCGGCATGGCCGGAGGTTGAGGAGGAGGGTGGCGGTGGCGAGGGCATCGGGCCAAAACCGAGAAGGCATGTAGGCATGAAAAAGAAGGGTGCGCACACACTCATTGAGGGTGCGTAGGATGCGCTCGGTACAACCATTTTGCTGGGAGGTGTAGGGACACGTGAGACGAAACACGGTGCCGTGAGTGGAAAGGAGATGGCGGATGGTGTGATTGTCGAATTCTTTTCCGTTGTCGGTTTGAAGTGCGAGTATGGGTCGCCCGAACTGTGTGGAAACATAAGCATAGAATGCAATGAGAGTGGCGGCAACATCTGATTTCCTACGAAGAGGAAATGTCCACACAAAGTGAGAGTAATCATCCAGTATGATGAGATAATAAAGATAGCCAGAATTACTGGGTACTGGAGATGTCCATACATCGCTATGAATTAACTCAAACGGAAAAGATGCAACTGTGGAAGAGGAACTAAAAGGAAGGCAAACATGTTTGCCTAACCGGCAGGCTTCACATGAGTGAGCGGCCGTTTTATCACATGAAAAATAAAATCCTCTCATTATTTGACGAAGGGAAGAAGTGCTACGATGCCCGAGACGAGCATGCCAAAGATCGACGCCGGTGGAAAAAGCGCGAGGACCACCCGGAGATGACGGCGACTGAACTGGGTAGAGGTCGCCGGGACTGTCACAGCGGTGAAGAATCATCCTGGTGCGAGCGTCCTTAACAGAAAAGCCAACTTCGTCAAATTCCACAGTTACGAAATTATCACGAGAAAGATTGCGAACAGAGACTAAGTTCTGAATGAGATGGGGAGAAACAATGACATTATTAAGAGAGAGAGGTCGAGAGTTAGAAGGAAAAGGTGCAGACCCGACATGGGAGATAGGAAGACCAACACCGTTGCCGATGATGATACGGGAACGAGTGGAAGTGGGATGAACAGAGGAGAGGTTACCTGGATGAGCGGACATATGAGCGGTGGCACCGGAGTCCATGATCCAATCGCCACCACCGCCGGAGTAGGGTGGCGGCTGCTGCAGGGCCGCTAGAAGGGCCGGGTCGTAGTAGGGGGCGCCATATGCGCCGGGGGCGCCGTATGCGCCGTGTGAGGGCGCGGCAGGAGGGGCGCCGAGGGCGCCGCTGGCGCCGAAGGGCGCGGCCAGGAGCGCCTGGTGTGCGCTCGGGCGGGGGCCGAGAATGCCCGGGGTGGGGGGCCGCGACACAGGCATGCTGTAGGCGTGCACGACCCCCGTCCAGGGGTTGTATCCACCGGCCCAGGATGGCGGGGGCTGCTGCTGAGGAGCCTGACCACCACCGCCGCCACCTTTGCCTCCGCCTTGGCGGTTGCCGCCGCGACCGCGGCGGCTGTTGCCGCTGTTGCCACCGTTGTGAGGTGGCTGGGGTGGCTGCGGCACCGGCGCAGGGTGCGGGACAGCCGGAGGACGGGGCGCCGAGGGTGGTGTAGAGGCGCCGATGGAGAGGCCGGCGGCGAGCGCGGTGTGGCTGGCGCGGGTGCGAAGGTGCTTCATCCGCCGCTCCTGAAGACGGAGGTAGGCCACCGCCCGCTCGTAAGTGGGGTTGGCCATGAGGGTGAGGTTGGAGGCGGCGTTGCCGAAGTCCTCGTTGAGGCCGGCGGTGAGCGTTGAGAGGAGAAGCTCGTCGCCCACCTTAAACCCGACGTCATTGAGCTCGTCGGAGAGGGTCTTGAGCCGGAGGCAGTAGGCGTCGATGGTGGAGTCGTTCTGGTGACACCCAAAAAATTCCTGCTGCAAGAAAACAATCCGTTGGAGCTTGTTGTCGGTGAAGAGGCCATTGATCTTGGTCCACACCGTGTAGGCATCGTCCCCATCGCGAACGACGGTGTGGAAGATGTCCGGAGAGACGGTGAGGAAGAATCACCGGATGAGGGTGGCGTCGATGGCGAGCCAGTTGGCGTCGTGGGCGCCGGCGAAGAAGTTGGCGAGACCGTCCACATGATCACGAAGGTTGTACTCACGGAAGAGGAGGTTGAAGTAGGTTTTCCAGGCATAGTAGTTGGCGGAGGAGTGGGAGAGGATGATGGGAACGTGATCGGAGAGGTGGATGTTGCGGATGTCGGCAGCTTGGGGCTCATCGACCTCGAACCCGTAGGAGGAGGCGAACGGGTTGCTCGGAGCGGCGCTGGAGGAGGAAGAGGTGCCGAGGGCCGACATGGCAGAGGGAGGGGGGGTGGCGGCGCGAGATGGGATCGGGGAGGGTTTAGGGTTTTGGAGGGGAGGCGGCGCGGGAATGGCGGCTTGGGAAGGCGGGGAGGGTGGGGTGGCGCGGCGGGGTGGTGGGGAGGGGAGGAAGGAGGCGCGGCGGGGTGGGAGGGGCGGCGGCGCGGGACAGCGAGAGCGGCGGCGGCCTGGAGAGGCGACGGCGGCGCGGCTAGGGCTGGGGATCGAGGGTTAGGCTGATACCATGTAGAGGAATAGGATGCAACTCTCAATGTATTGATAGGTGCATATACACAAGTATATATAGTACATAGGGCAAGTTATATCCTCAACTATACACAAGGAGGAGACTTGGAGTACAAGTATACATGTGCTAAATACATATCTCAACACGGGCTCATTAGACATGTGCATGAACAACCTGGCCCGGAGGCCTGAACACGAACCTGACATCTGGACCGGGCTCGGGTTCCACTTTCTCGCCAAGCCCAACATCCTTAGCCCGAGCCCGGCCCGAAGCACATGAACGGTGACATTTCTAATTAAATTAAATATATTTGGGATACAACTCTTTGCTCGAGATGATGTGAACTAATCGACCAGTCTAGAATATGTAACCAATTGGCTAAGTCACTATATACCTAAATAGTTATCTTTTTTAGAATTATATACCTAAATAGTTGATCCTCATTATACCAATTCTCTCAACATACACACATGTCACCTCACCAGGCATGCCACATCATCATCCCACTAATTATTTTGTCTTAACATGCACGGAAAATGATATTCATATTCTCTCTCAATATGCACACATCTCAACTCTCCACACATGTCACCTCATCATTAATTATATTTCTCTCAACATGCATGGAAAATACTACTTATATTCTATATATATTCACAACTATATAATACAATTTATCATATTTATTTTATTTTTCTTCAAAAGAATTGCAAGAGATCTCTGCAGCAAGTCATAGAGTATTATCTAGTCTATACCTATTAATAAAGGGATTAGTGTTTTTGCCCGTCCGTCATCAAATTACCCTCGAGTTGACAAGAATTACCCACCAATGCCACCGATAAGTGGTAAAAAACAACTCACTTTTGTCCTGGCTACCACGTCTGATTCATGTATAATTATCCCAGCATGCATCACAAGCGAACTATAGCCTTGCTCTTCCAATCGGGAGACTTGAGTTCAAGTCTCACTTCTCTAATTTTTTCTGCTTTTCTCTTTGAATTCCGGTTGGCGTAAGATAGAAATGCCTCGCCCAAGCAATGCTTAGCAGATGGGTTGCACGGTGTTACAATTTCGGCCTAGTTTAACTTTTTTTAGCAGATTCAAGTACTTTTTGAATTATTCATACCTTCCAAACCCTAACACCAAAATTAACATGTTATAGGAAAATTGCTCAGAAAAATATGCAGACTTCAAATATGATATTATCTTGCATCTTCATCATTTCTAAAATTATGTTTACGATGCACCCTTAATTAATATATTTTTTATATGGGGTATTTTGAAAATGTCTATTATATATGTTTCCTACAACTAGGTAGGTATTTTTGTTGTCTAATAAATTGGACACAATTTCATCAATACACTTAAAAATTGTCCCACCTTTATGTTTTTGCACAACAATACTTATCATGTTGTTTCAAGTACGACATCATGAAAGATTTTAAGGGATTTGCTGATGTATTTATTTTTCACCCGTTGCAACGCACATACATTTTTGCTATTATATTAATTTATTATACTTATATTTTTAATAAATATATATAGTCATTTTTGGAGAAAAAAAATCTGACTTTCGTGTTGGCCTTCGGGCTTCGGATTTGGGCAGGGCTTGGCAAAGTCCATGCACAGGTCTAATGAGCCCGGCCCGAGCCCGACCTAGATGTCGGGCTTCGGGTTTGGGCCGGGCTTGGCAAAGCCTGGAATTTTTCCTCGGGCTTGGGATTTTTTTCGGGCCAGGCCGGGCTCGGGCTTGGACTCGAAGAGGAGAGGCGGTGACAAAGAGGGAAACAAGGATTGGGCAAGCACCAATGAGGGCCGTGGTGGCGTCCCATCGTTGTAGCGAGCATCAGCTGGGCACACACACCACTATGCCGATCCGACTCACCTTGTCGTCGTCATGACTCATGAAAACTGGATTGGACTTACCCGTTCTCAAAGGGGACCAAACGGCGACCACGAGCGAGCAGCTCGACGCACACGGCCGTTCCTCATATAGGGAGAAAAAAAATTCCCAACACGCATGACTCTAGGTGCTTCATTCTCGCCGATTTTTTTCGAAGCGGCGGCGGCACCGATGAGCCGGGGCCGCGGCGCACGACTGGCCTCTCTGGCGGGGATACGAATCTCTGGGCCGTGTGGAAGTCGCCAGCTTTGAACCCTTTCTGATCTGACAGGTGCACTCTCGCCTTCTCGCCTCTGATTAATCCCTTCTATTTTATCTCCGGCTGATCTCCGGCCTGAGGCTGAGTGCCGCCGGACCACCGGGCTCTGACAATCCTCGAATTGCATTTTACACATACATCATTTCCGTTCGTGGTTGTATGAGATAGGTACTCGTACTCTGCAGTGTTCAGTTAATGGTGAACCAAATAAAATTAAATATATTGTTCAGTTACGATCTAGTAGGAAATTAGCAGGACAAACTCAACGAGTGTTTAGGATCTGGACTGAAGTGGTTGACTCGTGAGTACTTAATGACCACCCCATTTACTAGTGTTAAACAGCATCCAATGTAAGCCTTATAAAATCTAAAACACCGAGTTGGTGTTGAAGCCTCACACCCTCACAAATGTGCAACTAACATGACACTTCAAATTGAATTACAAAAAAGATTCATCATTTTTCATATATCCATGGTCTTAACATTCATTATTTAAGTTGCCATCATCATGATACATATATTGTAACTTGTTATACACAAATTAACTGCTTAATATCAATTCTAGTTTCCTGGGATCTCCTTGGTGTAACTCGCTATTGTGGTGAGCAAATTGAGTCTACAAGTCCCAGTATATACTATTAGTAGGAGTACAATATCTTCTAAACACATATTCAGGTGACACTTCACTGCCGATGCCTCGTAGCTACTCACGGTCCATCAGTTCTTTTGCTCTAGCCACAAGTGTGGATAGAGGTATGCTGTGCTCCATGAGTCCTGCATCACCTGAGAAGAACCTGTAGTTTTCAGCCCTTGAAGGTGTACGCTCTACCACTAGTAGTGCTTCCATCATCCCACAGTTCTTGAAACAGCTAGCATAGACCGTATTGGATTCCATCATGTATATGGCATGTTCAACTATCGCCCTCCTGATGCTGGGACAGTGAGCAGTGGGTATCATATTTGAGTAAAGTGCATCGACAAGCCTCTTTATAAATGTCTCCTTAATCTGACCATGCTCTAGTTCTCGCGCAAAATCGTCTGGAGTGGCATTACATATTTGTGAACTAAGATCAACAAGGACCTCCAGTTCTTTCCCTTCTGCATCCATTATTCCTTCCAGTACCTATAGTGGGGGAAAAAAAGATAAGCTGTGTAAGCCATGATTAAACTTCAGTAGTATTCACAACTTTCTGTTTAAGTGGTTGATGTTAAACGTCCATTTATTTAGCTCTGTCGTGTATAGCAATTATAACTGTTGAAGTTTATGGTGTTTCCATAGTATTATCTTAAATGTATGGGAAGGAAAAGGCTGCAGTAACATGACAAATATTAATTTACAATATCCTCCTCTAATATTGCACATTTAGATTCTATTAGTAGGGCTCACCTCTCTCACAATGTAGGAGATTTCCTTCAGGTCAGAGTTGCGAAGCACTGGTCGAGCATGCACACACATATTCCGCAACAAGATTGATGCTACGTACCTGTACGTGTCACTATGGATCATAAATGTGAGTTCCTTGATGAATACGTACCCTGGTTCTGCTAACATAACGGAACAGTTATTCGCACTCTCCATTGCCAATACTGCCAGCGCTTGTCCTGATTTCATTCGTAGCCGCTGACCTGAATCCGTACTTGAGAGTGCATCTTGGCTGAGAAATGCATGCATCAACCTGCTAATGATCACTCGGATTTGTCCAATCTCCTCCTTTGTATTTCCCTCCATGGCCAGATTTCTAAGGAGTTCTGATGTGAACTCCATAAGTTCTTGGCTACTCCCACTGTCATCCAAGATATCTGCAAGATGGCCCAAAAGGAAGGGATGTTCTGAAATCTTCTGACGCATAATTACACCAAATTCCCCTTTAGTACTTGAAAATCTTGTCAGCAGCTCCAGTGATGAACCTTTCAGCAGTGCCTGATGTGTCTCATTAATATTAGTCATTTCAGTTATGCTGCTTGTGAACTCTATGATCTTTGAGATGAGGCCAGTTGCTCTGCTGATTTCTATACAGTTCTCAAGATCAAAGCTAGCAAGGCTATCAAGAATTAACATGCCCAACAAAGGTAGGAGATCTTGATCTGTTGATGGCTCCTCCTCTGGAACAGACCAACGTTTTGTGATCCGCTTCCAGCATCGGAGTACATGGGAGTTTTGTTCATCCATGTTAGTTGGCTCCTTCCTTGGAATCAAACAGTATATTGACAACTCTTTCAACCTTTTAAGCATCGGGGAGGTCTGTCCATTCCTTCTAACTTGTTGAATCGGACTATACTGTTTTGTCTTGGGGCTGCCAATGTCCAGAAGAGGATCCTTTAATTTCTGCCGGTGAGCAGTGTCCAGAAGTGAGGCTATGAGCTGCATTGCCCCAGGGATAGGGACAATGTAGAGGTTATCAGCGAGCTTGGCTGTGACCTTTGCAGCAAATAATCTAATATCTTTATCCCCTTCACTCGTCCAACCCAACATGCTGATCAAGCAGGTCGTTGTCTTTATGGAAGTGGTGAGTTCCGATATGGCTTTGGTCTTCAAGGGATCCTTTTCAAGAAAGGTTAGCAGCATCTTAAGCCCATAGAGTTGCTTCTTGGGTGAGCCTGAATTTAAAGAATCCACAGCAAATGTGATGAGGCTAGTCTTCTCTGGAGCAAGCACAGCCCCTTTCATGCATTTGTCGAAGACATATGCATAGTATAAATTGACATATTCCAGTCCTTGGGGACCTCTAAATCCAGCATGAAGGGTGAGGGACCACCGTAGGATGAATGAGAAGATCTCAAGGATGCCACCAACAATATAGAGTATTCCCTGGCCAAGCACCATCATATAAAAGATTAACTGGGATGGCACAAGATTTGTCTGGTCGGCATTTTCATGATCATCATGTGAGTATTGCCTTATAACTATAAGGCCCCACAGTGCCAGCCCAATGCGCACTACTGCTGCAGGAATCTGGAGGTTGCCAAATGACGCTATCATTAGACCAAATATGTCTAACATGATCATCGCCCCTCTTACATCGCCATGGGAAGTGACGATGGGCAATACCATTGCAGCCAACATGCACAAGTTCATAATAACTCGACGCCAAAATACTATTTTGTTGCCAAGAGTGCAGTCTACTAGTTTGACTATTCTTGGGAACTGCAGCCTGCTGACTGTGAGTAGAAGCACGACCACAGATAGTATCAGGTACACTGTCAGCTTGGTAGTTGAGGCTTTCAAACTGAGTCTGTCAATGGAATCATCATCGACCCTGTACAGTACAGAGGGGCAAAGCAGTACTATTGCAACCACTGGGCTCCATAATGATAGTGTGTGGCGTAGGGGGTTGCACATGGGTGGTATTGCAGTCTCTGGAAATAAAATTGTGCCAAACACAAGTATCATCATTGACAAAGCCAGTTTGTCCACTACATTATTATTTTCCCATATGGAGTCAATGCACACCAGAACATTGAAAAAACAAACGAGTAAGATCAGCGCATCCGGTCCAAGAGACCTGAAGGCACCTCTCGTGCGGAAGAACAATTGGTAATCCAGCCTGTTTTTGTTGCGGCAGAACTTCCTGAAGTACATACACATATGTTATAATTAAACAGAAAGGCAACACATTTCAGCAAGCTCTTTTACTGCCCAACATGAAAAACTGAAGAAAGCAATATTTTCCATCTCGTTTGAGATGTGTTGGCCAGGCCTTGACAGCGGTAAATTTTTCCTATTACCTATTTTGTAGGCCTCCAGTCCTTTCTATTTGTAAGCAATGTTTTTGTAAAACCTCAGTATTCCCGATACTACAGTTTTTTATACCGATGACAATGAATACTGTAGTTTATGAAAACAACAGTTTTTTTAAGTATTATGGAAACAATGACATGTTTGGCAATCAAAGTATACAGCGTTGTAATAGGCCACCGCTAAGACAAGGCCTTTGCTGTGTTTCTCAGTTTTTCAAAAAGAGGTCCTAACCTCTTTTTTTAATACTGCAAAAATACTACAGTTTTGTGGATACTGTAGTTTATAATGCTACAATTTTAACTAGAGCCAAACACCTCAAAGTATTGTAAACCATAGTAATCTAAAATACTGCAGTATTCCTGAAATACTTTAAAAATACTTTGCAACCAAACACAAATGATTTCGAATAATATCCAGCTCAGTGTTAGACATTATCATCTGTCTTGTAAACTCACGCAATGGAAAAAAAACTGTCTTCTACGCCTTCTTATCTGGCAGGATTTTTTTCTTGACAAAACTTGGGAAGATATATATTTACAGATGGTGTGGAGAGTGTGACGGCATGAGCTGCCTAGGCACTGCTAAAAGATGTTAGATCTTGTACTTTAGTCGTGAGACGAGGGACCCTTGTTGATTGTTTGATATTTGTAGTTGAATGTGGTTTCAAAACAAAATGGTTGCGTGTGGTACTTCTCCGATGGTGGTGGTTGTCCCCTCCCGTCGGCTGAGTTGTGGATGCCTCCGAGCCCGTTGGCTCCTCGTCCCTCCTCCATGTCTCGTGTCGGTGGCCTCAGGGCGACGACGAGGTTGGTTCGGTGACTGTGGTGGCACATGCTGGTGGGAGGGAGGTCTGGTGGTGCACTTCGAAACGTCCGGGGTGGTGGTTGTTTGGGTTGGGAGAAATCCTTGGAGGCTCGTCCGTCATCGACGCGGTGATGCCTGCGGGATCCGCCGGACTTTCCTGAAGGGCATTGGGTACACCCCTTCCCCACCGCCCTCTGCGTACCGGGGGAAACCCTAGGACATGTCCGGGCAGCAGCGACGTCGTCGTCGTCGCATTCTTTCTTGAAGGTGTTGCTCGGTACGCGGCGCTTTGGAGTGCTAGAAGCACAATGGTACTTCTCCATAGGGTGCAGCGGTTGCCGGCCATCTTTGTTTCGTTGATCTGCCGTTGCGGCGTTTGTTTCTCTTTCGTTTTCTCTCTTTTTCTTTTGGGCTTGTTTGTGTTGCGGCCCCAGCGAGCTCGTTTTATCGGATGGTTGCTTTATAATATAAAGCGGTGGGAAACCCTTTATCGTCAAATGGGTTGCGTGTGGCAACTGGTGCTCTTTCTTTTTCTAGATGTACTTAAAAAACTGTGAATGTGCAGCTTATGACGCATTTTGTGGCCTTCATCAAGCCTAACCAAGCCAACGCGGGAAGAAAATAGGTTGTTTGGTTGGTTGGGCTGCATCAAAATGTTGCATAGCATAGTACTTAAAGCACCCCCAGCGAGGCTCGCTGTGATTTGGTCGTTCCATGTGAGCCAGGCCCGCTGGGATTCGGCCATTTCCAGTGAGCCAGGCTCGAGCAATACAGGCGAGGGGAACGCATCGCGGATTGACAATGATGACCGGGTAAGTGGCACTCCTGCTCTGGCCATTGGCCTTCCATTGTACCTCCGGTGCGGATTGACAATGACGACCAGGTAAGTGGCACTCCTGCTCCGGTCATCGGCTAATGGCGGCTGCGATTCGAGTCCTACTCTTCTCCGACGTGTTCTGCCCCTCCTTCGAGATGCTCCGATAGAGTCTGTGAGTTCAATCACCCCCTTATATGTACTCGTTCTAGTTAGACCTGTGAGCATGTGGTAGGGTTAGATCTGTGACCATGTTGTATATATCGTCAATCTGTGTGAATGTGATGTTCTGGTAGCTAGTGGTGATGGATTTGAAGCATGCTAGGAATTGTTCCATGTCAGCAAGGTTTGATGGCTAGCGGTGATGGATTGGTACTACGCTTGATGTGCGGTAGTGTGCTAGTTTGTTGAACTCCTTGCTATGATTTGAGATGATGTGTTGAACTAGATCATCCGCTTGTATGTGTAGTAGTGCTTGTTCATACTGTCCATATGTAGTGTTCGTTCATACTGTCCATGTTTAGTTCTAGTTCCTACTATCAATGTGTAGTATTGCTCCACTCTTGTTGATGCTTACACTTATAGGACATGAGCATGCAAGACTTTAGTCAGGTCCTTGTCTTGTCCCAGTGCCAGTTTTCGGTGTCCTATATCGAGGACTCTCGGCCTCCCATCGACCAGATGCCTCCTGATTTAGATGTTTTCGAGGTGTCTCCTATGGTTCCACCATTTGTGGCTACATCATTTGTGCTGGTTAGCCCAATGATGCAGCTTATGTTGCTGCTCAAAAGGTAGCCGCAAAGAAAAAGAAGGAGGGCAGGGGAAACTCCATGAAATGGCAGTCGTTCCTGTCGACATTCGTGCTTAACAAGATGTGTGAAATCATACCCAATGGGGTGAAGACTGACAAGGGCTTCAAGGAGGTGCACTTGAACGCTGTTGCAAAGGAGGTATTCGAGTTTTGTGGGCAGGAAGTCACCTCGCCTCATGTCTACAACCACCTTAGGAAGTGGAGAGCGAGGTGGATTATAGTGCCCAAGCCTTAGAGACCTCAGCGGCGCTTCATGGGATCAGGAGACCTGCTCGATCCTTTTGGGGGCAGAGCACTATCAAGGCCACACCGCGGTTAGCTCACGAACCACCTATTTAAGCCTATGTACCATGCCAATCGCAAGTAACCTCGCCGTTGTCCAACTAACCATGCAACTGTATTTCTTTCTTACTCTCACCCCAAGGACACAGAGTTCCTCAACACACCCACCCAGAACTACCACAGAGGTTTTACTGTTCATGGAAAGCATGCGATAAACAAGTGGCGGGTTACAAAACAGCTGCCACAAAGGGTTTATGAGTAGGCAGACAACGGAGAATGCTTACTCCAAGGCCATGCTCAAGCAGGTATGCAGTGTTGAAGTTGGCAAGTGGGATCGACAGTTTGGGCTACTTCATCATCATCGTCCAGTTCGTTGTGATTGCAGTGTTGTTTTTATTGGTGTGATCTTGTATAAGGTGTAGCTGGTAAGCTCACCACATAGGGTACAAGGTAACCAGACCTCAATGCCTGTATGCAACAAAACAACATGCAGTAGTATGAGCCCAACCAATGCGAGCAACCAAACACAATGCATAGAGTCGTTGTTACGATACAGGGAAGTAGTATACATGCAACCAATTAACATACAGATGTTAGTTTTTTGCCTGCATTAGCTCAACCGGGCCTAACCGGGACAAATATGCAAAGTGGAAAAAAAATATGCGAGTAACCAAATGTGTCAATAGTATATGTCGTTGAAACTCTGGTATAAGGTGATAGGATATATATACTAGTCTTAAAAACATGAATTGTATTTTTTTTACCTGGGTCATCCAAAATAATTTATACAATTCACAATATTTTCATGTAATGGTTGTGGAAAGAAATGAATCATCATCTCCCAATTATATTTAATGTCTTGTAGTCACTCAATTTAAAATTAAGATATCTCAGAATAGTTTTTTTTCATTTAGATATTTTTACTGGCATTTTGTCCTTGTTATCAAATAATACAATGTAGTCCAAAATTTTGAAACAACGTTTCTTCTTTTAGATGAAATTATAAAATTATCTATACATGTATTTATAGGCTTCAAATTTGATGTGCTTGTATTATGCTTGATTTAGTATATACTCCCTCAGTTCCAAAAATGTAGGGAGTATGTAATTATAAAAGTCGTAAGTAGTGTGCATGATTACATAGTAGTTATTTTTTTCCTGTCAACAATATTTTGTGTGTGTTCTTTCTCAACAAGAGTATCGGGGGGGGGGGGGGGGGGGGGGGGGGGCATGTTAGTATCGATCTCCCGTTGTTTACATCTCCATCTCCATCTCCATCTCCTTAAAAATTTAGGGAGTATGTAATTGTAAAATTCGTAAGTAGTGTGCATGATTACATAGTAGTTATTTTTTTCCTATCAACAATATTTTTTTTTGTGTTTTTTCTCAACAAGAGTATGGGGGGCATGTTAGTATCGATCTCCCGTTGTTTACATCTCCATCTCCTTACATTGTCCCGTAAAACATGACATGCATGCACAAAAGGAATTGGTGTGGAAGCATCAACCACGGTTAATTAATTATTTGCTCGTTTTCATGATGGTATCTATGAAGGGCAAAGTAAGAATAAGAGATTGAAACTACATTGAAAGTGCTGGCAGAAAATACTCCCTCTGTAAAGAAATATAAGAGCTTTTAGATCACTACCTTAGTGATATAAACGCTCTTATATGTCTTTAGGGAGGGAGTACCATTTAGCAAAATTGTAGAAGCTAAACGGTGGTACTAAAACATCTTTATTTTAAATTACAAGGAAGATCACACAACTAAATATGTAGCATCATTGCTTCTGATAGTACGAGCGCTCGAGCTCAAATGATCTCGCACAAACATTCGTGGAAGGCGTGCCAAACTTTGACAAATCAGCGGTCCAAAATGCTTTCGAAAGTACAGTAGCATTTCCGGAGCATTGATTTTGTTTTTTTGTCACGCCTTCCGCGAATGTGATCTCATGATGAAAATTCGCAAGCACTTAGAACATTTGTCAAAGTTGACCAAATTTTTTTAAAAAATTGAACTTTTTTACTGTTCATTTGAGCTCATTTGGGCCCGAGCTCAGATACTCCGCGTCCACGTGGAAGGCATATACTAGAGTAGTGTCAGCCTTCTCTTAGGAGAGGCATGTAGGGTGACTTGGACTTGGAAGAGAAACATAGGAAAAAAGATGTTTTCTTTCCTTACCTAAGAGATGATCTTCTCAAAATAAAATGAAATAAAAATATCCCCTTTAAACATGGTACCATCTTTTTATCACACTATCTTTATTATTAAAGGCGAGTTTGTTGGTTTTGCTTCCATCTCTTCCACCCGCCCATCGATATATGCTCCTTCCTGCCGATTTTTTACCACATCACATGATAACCCTGTTTTTTTTTTCCAAACCAACCCCACCTACTTGTTTTCGGGAAAGAAATCATTTGCAAAGCAATCAACAGAAATCAAGTAAATCACCAATAGCAAGAAATCCCTTACAAGCAGACAACAAAATCAACTCACGTAGTTGTACGCATCAGATATTAATGGACCGCAGTATCTGAGGAATGTTTCCTGGGAGCATTTTTCCTAGCAAACGCCTAGCTTGCCATGCCAAATCAACTAAAGTTGCCATGTCAATTTTGTAAGAATGGCCATGTTAAGAGGCGAAAACTGCCATGCGGCGTTTTTAAACCAGAAAAATCACCACGTTTCGCACAGCAATTGTCGTTTGTCCGATCGTGATCAGACGGCTTTGGGGGCTCCATTGAAATTCCCTCCCAGGGAACGTACCCAAGTTATCTTTTCCCTTGCAAATTGGGCATAACTTTGCCTAGGCAAAATTTTGAGAATGATCCCTTTAGTCCCATGTCTTCCGGCTACTTTATCCTCAACTTTGATTTTACGTTTTTGTAAAATATATACACAAACCATTATGTTGAGGGTGTCCCTTTAGATCCATTTTACATCGGTAACGCGCCCTCTTCCACCTATTGGTATTTTTAGAGAAGTTTCTTTTGAACTGGAAACCATAAGGCCAAATATGGCATGTAATAATCCAGCTTCCACGATATACAATGATTCATTTGCTATCTAAGGCGTTAATTTGCTTAATAAAATATCACCAGTTTCTACTCAGGATCCCAACCTAACAACTCCATTTTTGTCCATATTTTGGAGTAAATGTTCTTCTAGATGTGGTATACCTTTAGTGATTTTTTCAACGGAGCCCAGTCTTGTCGCATCCTTCTGAGTTTCATATTTCGAGATGTGAAAAGAGGTATAAACATCCTCAAATACCAAACATCGCTAATTAGTATTGCATTTTTAAATTGTAACCTTCCCATGACATATAAGGTACCAATACATTTTTTTTCTAAAGTACCCCCCCCCCCCCCCCCCCCCCCAATTGCAGCAACTCCTTCCGCTAAAATTTGTCCTTTTTAATGGGTTCACTCCATGGAACCCGATGTTTTTGTTACATACAAGTATTTCTGGTAGAGCGACAGTGGTTAACTAAAGGAATACTTATAGTCTTCCCACTACTTGATAAAAGTATCTTATGACTATCAGTAGAAATGATCTTTTCCTCGCGTTTGGCTATAACGGAAACCCTCGAATCTAGAGTTATTTGGCGTTCCAATCCAATTTCAACAATGCATTTCTTGACTGAGAAAGCGGAACTGCTTGGTGCTACATACTAGAACTCATTCAAGCTCGACTCGCATCATTGCGCTTAATAAAATAAATGAGAGAACCCCCAATAGAAACATATTGGAAAGGAAAAAATACTTCTAGCATGAATTTGTTCCCATGCAATAGTCAAAAATTCTTGACAGGTATCTATAGCTGGAACAACTTGTTCTTCCTGAATACCTTGATTCAAGGGCAAAGAATTTCCTATATATCATATAATATTCATCTCTATTTGATGATAGATAAACCATCTGTCTTCCTTTTTTTCTTTTGCTTTCTCAGCAGATATCTCATAAAATGGACTCTCTATGGATCCTCACAAGTGATCAATTCGTGCCGATGGGAGGCTGGGAAACGCGCTGGATAACGTGAAACCCACAGGAAAATAGTATGTGAAGGCGGCCTTGTATTTATCACTGTATATGCCTTATTTTGTGTCACTTTTGTTGGTTGTTAGGACAAATTAAGTAAGTAATTTGTTCCTCTCATGGTTTTTTACTTTTAAGTAGTAACTCTGTTTCTAAATACTCCCTCCGTTCCAAATTACTCGTCGCTGAAATGGATGTATCTAGAACTAAAATACATCTAGATACATCCATACGTGCGACAAGTAATTTGGAACAGAGGGAGTATAAGATATGAACTGCAAAAACACTTTATTTTTAGAAATAAAGGGTGTAAGTACTTCCTCCATTCCTAAATATAAGTCTTTTTTAGATATTTTAATATGTAATACATACCGATGTATATAGACAAAGTATAGAGTGTAGATTCATTATTTTGTTTCATATGTAGTTTATATTGAAATCTGTAAGAAGACTTATATTTAAGAATGGAGGGAGTAATAACAAAGTAATCGGGGAATTTGTGCGACATGTGGTAGTTTGATTACGTACCCCACGCCTTCCATGAAAATTACGATGGTCGTGATCAAGAAATGTTGCCAGCGGAGCTGCGTGGGGTAGCCGCCGAGCAGGACGATGGTCGCCCACGCGAGCGCAAACATGCCCAGCGCGTTTCCCAGCCTCTCCATCGGCGCGACCGAGTGCACGAAGCGGTCCAGCCGCTTCTCAGGATGCGCGGCCTTGTCGTCGCCGGCGGGAGGATCAGCCGGCATCCGCACGCGGTGCTCGGTGGCGTTCGCCATTCTCTGCTATCAGCAGCGGCAGCAAACAACACTAGCACACGCGCGCGGGCCGTCGGCCGCTAAGGTGGTGAGTCTGGTGTTCAAGTGGTTTTCGACGGGCTTGGCTCTCAACTCCTATAAATGGTGAGAATGGTAACACAAATCCGCAAATATCCATTTTTCTCTTCGGTAAAATTAAATATAATAGTATTACTACAAGAAAAGAACTCCACGGCAAGTGTGTTAACCCAAGGCCACAAGTGTTTCCGTCGCCGGGACTCGCAAGCACAGGTCTCCGGCGACTGATTCAGGGCGTACCAGCGAAGTACAGCTCACTGTCGAGAGTTCAATGTTGAGTCGACCAGCACGGAACGAAATACTGTTTGAGCCGCACGAGACAAGAGAGCTCCGGTAAATTTCCACGGAGCACGTACACACGGACAGCCCAGTCGAGGGCTTGGAGAGGACGTATGGTCGACGTCTTCCAGGTTCTAAGTCGTCTTGGAACCACAAAAGCCACGTACTACCTTCGTCTTGGTTTATAAGTCTCTTTTGTATTTTACTAGCAAAAGAGCCCGTGCGTTGCAACGGGAGAGAAAACATAACATACGCTGTTAACTCAACAACCATCACTCAAGACCACAATAGGTCCATCTCCTTTATTTTTGTGAGGCATCATATTTATGTTGCCCCTTATCCTCCTTCTCATCCTCGCCAGCGATGGCCTCGGCGTTCACACAAAACAACAAAAAATGTGTGTTGAATATGGTTAATCCTAAGGCGTTCTCGCTCCCTCTCTCCTCTCTCTCTCTCTCTCTCTCTCTCTCGATGAAAAATCTGTTGTTTTCCCCTGCGACATTTTTTAGAGGTATGCATGTGTAGTTATCGATGTTTTTTTTCCCTATATGATTATAGTGGGGTGTTTATTTGCAATCTGGATCGCCGCCGGTATGAAAAAACCGCATCTTACGCTATAAATTATAAGTTTGCTTCCATAACAATATTTTAAAAATATTTAACAGATAAAATTAACATCATATTTAGATTCCACACATTTTTCTAATAAAATTTCATATATGATATGTTAAAATCGAAGTTACGGTTTAAAAGATACAGATAATTTAGAAAATCATTTGGTTTAACTCAAATATATTCTAAAATAATATTTAAAAATATTCAACAGGTAAAAATAATCTCATATTCATATTCTACATATTTTTCTAATCAAATTTCATATATAACATGTTCAAATCGGAGTTACGGTTTAAAAGATATGGATGATTTTAAAAAGCATTTGTTTGACTTAAATATGATTCGCGCGGATGAATTACCTAAAACATCAGGGGGGTTTTCGAAAAATATAAAATAACGGTTCGGGTGTGACTTAAATCCAGACGGCGGGTTGATTTCAAGAAAAGATAGGGACTTTTATGTAAAATGCCATGACGGACGAAGGAAACCCAATTTGCTTTATTATTAGGTAAAGATAAAGATAAAGATATTAAATTTTAATTAAAGATTTAACTAACAAAAAAGTAATACATGTCATTAAAAATTATATCGTTGGATTCATATTTGAACATAGTTTTTAGTTATATTATTTTTCATGATATGTGTTAACATTTTGTTAGTTAAATTCAAGGTCAAAATTTAGCACAAAATACAAAAAAGACTAATAAACAGGTAGTACTAAGTAAGTTCACACGGTGCTCGATTGCGAAGGCGCGTGCCAGGTGCCGGGGTGTCGTCGAGCGAGGGATCTCCGAGGGAGCAGGCACACATCAGTCACATGACCCATCTCAGGTCTTTTTCGTTTTTGTTTTTCACGCGCCACCCCTGGTCTTCTGTAAGAAAACAGGAGTCGCCATATGGATTTGTAAAATGAAACGAATGTTATATTTCGTCTGGCAGTGGAGTTTTGTCTCATTTTGAATTATAGTGATAAACAATCAGCATTCCCTCTCCATCCTGCGTTTCAACACAATTACAACGTAAAAATGTTAATTAACCCAAAAATAATGGTGTATTTTTTGACCAATCAAGATCAAAAAGATCTTGACAACATTAGATTCACAAAATCAAATACCCCCTCCGATTCATATTAATTGTCGTTGTTTTAGTACAAATTTTGTACTAAATCAATGACAATTAATATGCATGGATCGAAGGGAGTATTAAAATATATTCATCTAAACTGAAGACAAGATATTGGACAACATGGGTAACATAACTGGACATATTCAGCTCCACAAGTAACATATATATGTGGAAGTTGAGCGATCAATATTTTCGAAACTACCCTCTCGTTTAGGGTTTTCGTCTCTGGCGGCGATCTCATCACCGTCTAGATTATCATCCATCTACTGCCGGCCGATCTTGTCGCTGACATCTTCCCTCTCCGGCTAGAGGCAGAAGGACGGATCGGCTCCTCTCAGGCGGTTCCTCGGCTGCTGCGGGTGAAACCCTAGATGGCGACACCGACAGGATCTTCTTCGACGGGCTGGACGGGGGAGAACTTGGACGAGATGCTGCAACATCTGGACCTCCAGGACGACGAGCTAGACGACGTGGTTGTTGGGGAAGAGGAGGTAAAGAAGTTTGAAGCGGATGCAAGATGGTTGGCGATCGGGAAGGTCAATACGACCCGCATCTTCAGCTCTTCGGCGATGTTCGAGACGCTGAAGTCGATCTGGGGATTAGCTCATGTGTCAAAGTACAGGGAAGCAGGGGAGAACTTATTTATTTTCCAGATGTTTTGCTTGGGGGATTGGAAGAGGGTGGTGCATGGAGGCCCATGGTTGTTCAGGGGTATGGGCATGCTGATTGAAGATTATGATGGCAAGAAGGATCCAACAACTTTCGAGTTTGATGGCTTATATGTGTGGGCTCAGATTCACAACATCCCAGAGTTGTATCGGAAAGCAGAAGTGGTGGATCAGCTAGCTCGCCGCATTGGTCGAGTGAAGGAAATCCAACTTGCGCCCCGTCTCTTCTATGAGGGGGATTATGTTAGGGTTCGTGCAAGAGTGCTGGTGAATAAACCTCTCACAAGGGTGACGGCCCTGAATGTTGAGGGCAAACGAAGACGCCTCCTTCCTGTTAAGTATGAGAAAATCCCCTACTTTTGCAAAATCTGCGGGTTCATGGGCTACAATCATCAGGAATGTGGTGATGGGGTCTGGGAAGAGAAGGACAAGCAATGGGGAAGCTGGATGCTTGCTCAGAGGAGGGATACAGCTCCGGAACAGCAAAGCGATTGTGCCTCATGCGGGGGTCGCACCGGAGGGCGGGGAAGAGGAAGAGCAGCAGGGGTTCGACCTATCGC
The DNA here is from genome assembly GCA_963921465.1 of Triticum timopheevii. Taxonomy (NCBI): domain Eukaryota; kingdom Viridiplantae; phylum Streptophyta; class Magnoliopsida; order Poales; family Poaceae; genus Triticum; species Triticum timopheevii. The sequence goes on from OY997264.1 coordinate 109,727,485, forward strand.
CAGAGAATGCCACCACGCAAGCGCTCATCAGAAGAGGCCGGGCTAGAGACGAGAATGGAAGAAGCAGAAGTTACAAGTCCTCTGAAGCAAGGGCTGGGGGAGAATGAGGCTCAAGTTACACCTACAGTTCGCAAGAATCTGAACCTGACACTCAGTTTGGAGAGGGTGGTTAATCCACCAACTATTGACGACCTGGGGCGAATCAATGGGAGCGGCATGGTCGACGGGGCTGCTCTGGACGCCCCACCGCTGCCTCCACCTTATGTCTCCCCTCGGGACGCAAAGAAAGAAAAGAAGGCAGGGTCACCTTTGAAGAACGAAAAGGAGAAGATGGCATTATTGGCGGGCTCCAACTCGGAGCGCGGCCATGCCCAATTAAAATCCTAAGTTGGAATTGTCGTGGGATTGGCGATCCCGCGACAGTTCGTGAACTCCGCGATCTTGTGGAGCTTAGTTCGCCGTCTATCCTTTGTTTAGTTGAAACTCAATTACAAAAGAGTCGTGTTGAAGGTCTTCGCTTTTCATTAGGTTTTGATTTCAGTTTTGGTGTTGGTAGCAATGGTAGAAGTGGTGGTATATGTATCTTTTGGAAGAATTCAGTGGATGTTGCAATAATTTTTTTTTCAGAGTATCATGTGGATGCTTGGGTGCAAGAGCAGGGGAAGGAACAATGGCATTTGTCTTGTTTCTATGGAGAAGCAACCTGGAGTCTCCGTTATAAAACTTGGAACACAATGAAGAGATTGAGAGGGGAAAGTACTCTCCCATGGCTATGTATTGGTGACTTCAATGAGATACTGAGACCTGAGGAGCAACATGGTCCCAATGCTCATGATAGTGCTCAGATAGAGGCTTTCAGAGAGGCCGTTGATGTTTGTGGACTTGCTGATTTGGGCTACCGTGGCTTGGACTGGACATGGGAGAAGAAGGTGGCTGGTGGATACTTTTGCCGAGTACGTTTGGATCGAGCCTTGGGTTCGGCCTGCTGGTCGACGCTCTTTCCTTTCGCTTCTCTTGAACACTTAACTGTGGCAAACTCTGATCACTGCCCCATACTGTTAGGGACGGAGCTGGTAGCGACAAGTGTTCGGGCAAAGCAAAAACAGTTTCGGTACGAGTGCATGTGGGAAAGGGAACCTAGCTTTGGGGATATCTTGGCTGAGGCGTGGAACGCTTCGGGCAAAGCCCAAACAGTATCTGGACTGTCAGGGAAACTTGCTAACGTTGCTGGTGTGCTACAGAGATGGGGCCGGAACAAGTTTGGTGCAGTCCGGGCGGAATTGCATTCTCTGCGCCTTTGGCTTGGTGAGCTGCGTGCACTGCAGGATCGGATAGGCCCCTCGGCGGAGGAGGAAAGCATTGAAGCTTGGATGGTTGAGCTATGCCTCTGAGAAGAAATCATGTGGCGTCAGAGAGCTAGGGTCCAGTGGCTAGCCGAAGGTGACAATAACACAAAGTTTTTCCACCGTAAGGCTAGTGCCCGCAAAGCGCGTAACCGCATTACCAAGCTGCAGCGAGTTGATGGAACAGTTTGCACGGACGAGCAAGAGATGGAGACTATGGCCTCTAACTTTTATGGCAATCTGTATGCATCCGAAAATACTGTGGGTATTGAAGAGGTTTTATCCCATATACCACCACGAGTTGATGAGGCCATGAATAACTCTCTGGATGCTTAGTATACGAAATCAGAGATAAAAACTGCATTGTTTCAGATGTTCCCGACAAAAGCACCAGGACCGGATGGCTTTCCTGCACATTTTTTCCAGCGGCATTGGGATCTATGTGGTGACGAGGTAACTAATATAGTGTTGCGTGTTCTGAAAGGAGAGGATTCCCCGGAGGAGATCAACAAAACGTTCATAGTTTTAATTCCCAAGATAGCAAGTCCAAAAAATTTAGGACAGTTTCAACCGATTAGCCTCTGTAATGTGATCTTCAAGATCGCATCAAAGGTTTTGGCTAACCGGCTCAAGCTTATTCTCCCCGACATCATCTCTGAGAAGCAGTCAGCATTTGTGCCAGGGCGCCTGATCACTGACAACTTTATCTCAGCCTATGAGTGCTTGCACTACATGAAAACAAGGAAGTTGAAGAGTAACAGGTTCTACGCGTTGAAACTGTTGGGGAACGTAGCAGAAATTCAAAAATTTTCCTACGTATCACCAAGATCTATCTATGGAGAGACCAGCAACGAGGGGAAGGAAAGTGCATCTACATACCCTTGTAGATCGCTAAGCGGAAGCATTCAAGTGAACGGGGTTGATGGAGTCGTACTCGTCGTGATCCAAATCACCGATGACCAAGTGCCGAACGGACGGCACCTCCGCGTTCAACACACGTACAGCCCGGTGACGTCTCCCACGCCTTGATCCAGCAAGGAGAGAGGGAGAGGTTGAGGAAGACTCCATCCAGCAGCAGCACAATGGCGTGGTGGTGGTGGAGGAGCGTGGCTATCCTGCAGGGCTTCGCCAAGCACCACAGAAGAGGAGGAAGAAGAGACGTAGGGCTGCACCAACGAGAGATCGAATCGCGTGTTATGGGCAGCCCCTAGGCCTCACTATTTATAGGGGAGAGGGAGGAGGGTGCGCCCCCTCTAGGGTTCCCACCCCTAGGGGGGGCGGCATCCCTAGATGGGTTTTGGGTGGCGGCCAAGAGGGGGAGGAGAGGGAGGCGCAGGGAGCATGGGCCTTAGGGCCCATCTGCCCTAGGGTTTGCCCCCTCCCACTCTCCCCTGCGCCTTGGGCCCCTTGTGGGGGGCGCACCAGCCCACCTGGGGTTGGTTCCCTCCCACACATGGCCCATGCAGCCCTCCGGGGTTGGTGGCCCCACTTGGTGGACCCCCGGGACCTTCCCGGTGGTCCCGGTACGTTACCGATAAAACCCGAAACTTTTCCGGTGACCAAAACAAGACTTCCCATATATAAATCTTTACCTCCGGACCATTCCGGAACTCCTCGTGAAGTCCGGGATCTCATCCGGGACTCCGAACAACATTCGGTAACCACATACAAACTTCCTTTATAACCCTAGCGTCATCGAACCTTAAGTGTGTAGACCCTACGGGTTCGGGAGACATGCAGACATGACTGAGACGTTCTCCGGTCAATAACCAACAGCGGGATCTGGATACCCATGTTGGCTCCCACATGTTCCACGATGATCTCATCGGATGAACCACGATGTCAAGGACTTAATCAATCCCGTATACAATTCCCTTTGTCTAGCGGTATTTTACTTGCCTGAGATTCGATCGTCGGTATACCGATACCTTGTTCAATCTCGTTACCGGCAAGTCTCTTTACTCGTTCCGTAACACATCATCCCGTGATCAACCCCTTGGTCACATTGTGCACATTATGATGATGTCCTACCGAGTGGGCCCAGAGATACCTCTCCGTTTACACGGAGTGACAAATCCCAGTCTCGATTCGTGCCAACCCAACAGATACTTTCGGAGATACCTGTAATGCACCTTTATAGTCACCCAGTTACGTTGTGACGTTTGGTACACCCAAAGCATTCCTACGGTATCCGGGAGTTGCACAATCTCATGGTCTAAGGAAAAGATACTTGACATTAGAAAAGCTTTAGCATACGAACTACACGATCTTTGTGCTAGGCTTAGGATTGGGTCTTGTCCATCACATCATTCTCCTAATGATGTGATCCCGTTATCAACGACATCCAATGTCCATAGCCAGGAAATCATGACTATCTGTTGATCACAACGAGCTAGTCAACTAGAGGCTCACTAGGGACATATTGTGGTCTATGTATTCACACGTGTATTACGATTTCCGGATAATACAGTTATAGCATGAATAAAAGACTATTATCATGAACAAAGAAATATAATAATAACTAATTTATTATTGCCTCTAGGGCATATTTCCAACAGTCTCCCACTTGCACTAGAGTCAATAATCTAGTTCACATCGATATGTGATTAACACTCAAGGTCACATCCCCATGTGACTAACACCCAAAGAGTTTACTAGAGTCAATAATCTAGTTCACATTTACCATGTGATTAACACTCGATGAGTTCTGGTTTTGATCATGTTATGCTTGTGAGAGAGGTTACAGTCAAACGGGTCTGAACCTTTTAGATCCGTGTGTGCTTTACAAATCTCTATATCATCTCCTAGATGCAGCTACCACGCGCTATTTGGAGCTATTCCAAATAACTGTTCTACTTGGAGCTATTCTAAATTGTTGCTCCATTATACGTATCCGGTATCTCTACTCAGAGCTATCCGGATAGGTGTTAAGCTTGCATCGACGTAACCCTTTACGACGAACTCTTTTACCACCTCCATAATCGAGAAAATTCCTTAGTCCACTAGTTACTAAGGATAACTTTGACCGCTGTCCTGTGATCCATTCTTGGATCACTCTTATACCCCTTGACTGACTCATGGCAAGGCACACTTCAGGTGCGGTACACAGCATAGCATACTGTAGAGCCTACGTCTTAAGCATAGGGGACGACCTTCGTCCTTTCTCTCTATTCTGCCGTGGTCGAGCTTTTAAGTCTTAACTTCATACCTTACAACTCAGGCAAGAACTCCTTCTTTGACTGATCCATCTTGAACACCTTCAAGATCATGTCAAGGAATGTGCTCATTTGAAAGTACCATTAAGCGTTTTGATCTATCCTTATAGATCTTGATGCTCAATGCTCAAGTAGCTTAATCCAGGCTTTCCAGAAATTCTACGTCATTTCTGATCAACAATATGTCAACAACATATACTCATCAGAAATTCTATAGTGCTCCCACTCACTTCTTTGGAAATACAAGTTTCTCATAAATTTGTATAAACCCAAAATCTTTGATCATCTTATCAAAGTACATATTCCAACTCCGAGATGCTTACTCCAGTCCTTAGAAGGATCGCTGGAGCCAGCATACCTTTTAGCATCCTTAGGATCGACAAAACCTTTCTGATTGTATCACATACAACCTTTCCTTACGAAAGTTGGTAAGGAAACTCGTTTTGACATCCATCTGCCAGATTTCATAAATGCAGCTAATGCTAACATGAATCCGATAGACTTAAGCATCGCTACGGATGAGAAAATCTCATCGTAGTCAACTCCTTGAACTTGTGAAAAAACTCTTCGCCACAAGTCGAGCTTCATGGACGGTGACATTACCGTCCACGTCCGTCTTCTTCTTAAAGATCCATTTATCTCAATGGCTTGCCGATCATCGGGCAAGTCCACCAAAGTCCATGCTTTGTTCTGATACATGGATCCTATCTCGGATTTCATGGCTTGTAACCATTTGTCGGAATTTGGGCCCACCATCGCTTCTCCATAGCTCGTAGGTTCATTGTTGTCTAGCAACATGACCTTCAAGACAGGATCACCGTACCACTCCGAAGTAGTACGCGTCCTTGTCGTCCTACGAGGTTCGGTAGTGACTTGATCCAAAGCTTCATGATCACTATCATAAGCTTCTACTTCAATTGGTGTAGGCGCCACAGGAACAACTTCCTGTGCCCTGCTACACATTAGTTGAAGTGACGGTTCAATAACCTCATCAAGTCTCCACCATCCTCCCACTCAACTTTTCGAGACAAACTTTTCCTCGAGAAAGGACCCGATTCAAGAAACAATTCCTATTGCTTTCGGATCTGAATTAGGAGGTATACCCAACTGTTTTGGGTGTCCTATGAAGATGCATTTTATCCGCTTTGGGTTCGAGCTTATCAACATGAAACTTTTTCACATAAGCGTCACAGCCCCAAACTTTTAAGAAACGACAACTTAGGTTTCTTCAAACCATAGTCCAAACGGTGTCGTCTCAACGGAATTACGTGGTGCCCTATTAAAGTGAATGTGGTTGTCTCTAATGCCTAACCCATGAATAATAGTGGTAATTCGATAAGAGACATCATGGTACGCACCATATCCAATAGGGTGCAACTATGATGTTCGGACACACCATCACACTATGGTGTTCCAGGCGGTATAAATTGTGAAACAATTTCCACAATGTCTTAATTGCGTGCCAAAGCTCGTAACTCAGATATTCATCTCTATGATCATATCATAGACATTTTATCCTCCTGTCACAATGATCTTCTACTTCATTCTGAAATTACTTGAACCATTCAATAATTCAGACTTGTGTTTCATCAAGTAAATATTCTCAACATCTACTCGAATCATCTGTGAAGTAAGAACATAACGATATCCACTATATGCCTCAGCACTCATTGGATTGCACACATCAAAATGTATTTCTTCCAACAAGTTGCTTTCTAGTTCCATTTTACTGAAACCGAGGATTTCAGTCATCTTGCCCATGTGGTATGATTTGCATGTCTCAAGTGATTCAAAATCAAGTGAGTCCAAACGATCCATCTGCATGGAGTTTCTTCATGCGTATACACCAATAGACATGGTTCGCATGTCTCAAACTTTTCAAAAACGAGTGAGTCCAAAGATCCATCAACATGGAGCTTCTTCATGCGTTTTACACCAATATGACTTACATGGCAGTGCCACAAGTAAGTGGTACTATCATTACTATCTTATATCCTTTTGGCATGAAAATGTGTATCACTACGATCGAGATTCAATAAACCATTCCTTTAGGTGCAAGACCATTGAAGGTATTATTCAAATAAATAGAGTAACCATTATTCTCCTTAAATGAATAACCGTATTGCGATAGACATAATCCAATCATGTCTATGCTCAACGCAAACACCAAATGACAATCATTCAGGTTTAATACTAATCTTGATGGTAGAGGGAGCGTGCGATGTTTGATCACATCAAACTTGGAAACACTTCCAACACATATCGTCAACTCTCCTTTAGCTAGTCTCCGTTTATTCCGTAGCTTTTATTTCGAGTTACTAACACTTAGCAACCGAACCAGTATCTGATACCCTGGTGCTACTAGGAATACTAGTAAAGTACACATCAACATAATGTATATCCAATATACTTCTATCGACCTTGCCAGCCTTCTTATCTACCAAGTATCTAGGGTAATTCTGCTCCAGTGGCTGTTTCCCTTATTACAGAAGCACTTAGTCTCGGGTTTGGGATTCAACCTCGGGTTTCTTCATTAAAGCAGCAGCTGATTTGCTGTTTCACGAAGTATCCCTTCTTGCCCTTGCCCTTCTTGAAACTAGTGGTTTCACCAACCATCAACAATTGATGCTCCTTCTTGATTTCTACTTTCGCGGTGTCAAACATCACGAATACCTCAAGGATCATCATATCTATCCCTGATATGTTATAGTTCATCACGAAGCTCTAGCAGCTTGGTGGCAATGACCTTGGAGAAACATCACTATCCATCTGGAAGATCAACTCCCACTCGATTCAAGTGATTGTTGCACTCAGACAATCTGAGCACAAGCTCAACGATTGAGCTTTTCTCCGTTAGTTTGCAGGTTAAGAAAATCGTCGGAGGTCTTATACCTCTTGACGTGGGCACGAGCCTGAAATCCCAATTTCAGCCCTCGAAACATCTCATATGTTCCTGACGTTTCGAAAACATCTTTGGTGCCTCAATTCTAAACCGTTTAACTGAACTATCACGTAGTTATCAAAACGTGTATGTCTGATGTTCGCAACATCCACAAACGATGTTTGGGGTTCAGCACACTGAGCGGTGCATTAAGGACATACGCTTTCTACTGTCCGCATAATTGCTACTGTCAACTTTCAACTATATTTTCTCTAGGAACATATCTAAATAGTAGAACTGAAGCGCGAGCCTACGACATAATTTGCAAAGATCTTTTGACTATGTTCAGGATAATTAAGTTCATCTTATGAACTCCCACTCAGATAGACATCCCTCTGGTCATCTAAGTGATTACATGATCCGAGTCAACTAGACCGTGTCCGATCATCACGTGAGACGGACTAGTCATCATCGGTGAACATCTTCATGTTGATCGTATCTACTATACGACTCATGCTCGACCTTTCGGTCTCTGTGTTCCGAGGCCATGTCTGTACATGCTAGGCTCGTCAAGTTAACCCTAAGTGTTTTCGCGTGTGTAAATCTGTCTTACACCCGTTGTATGTGAACGTAAGAATCCATCACACCCGATCATCACGTGGTGCTTAGAAGCGACGAACTGTAGCAACGGTGCACAGTTAGGGGAGAACACTTCTTGAAATTTTGTAAGGGATCATCTTATTTACTACCGTCGTTCTAAGTAAACAAGATGCATAAACATGATAAACATCACATGCAATCAAATAGTGACATGATATGGCCAATATCATTTTGCTCCTTTTGATCTCCATATTCGGGGCTCCATGATCATCATCGTCACCGGCATGACACCATGATCTCCATCATCATGATCTCCATCATCGTGTCTCCATGAAGTTGTCTCGCCAACTTATTACTTCTACTACTATGGCTACCGGTTAGCAATAAAGTAAAGTAATTACATGGCGTTGTTCAATGACACGCAAGTCATACAATAAATTAAGACAACTCCTATGGCTCCTGCCGGTTGTCATACTCATCGACATGCAAGTCGTGAATCCTATTACAAGAACATGATCAATCTCATACATCACATATCATTCATCACATTCTTCTTGGCCATATCACATCACAAAGCATACCCTGCAAGAACAAGTTAGACGTCCTCTAATTGTTGTTTGCATGTTTTACGTGGCTGCTATGGGTTTCTAGCAAGAACGTTTCTTACCTACGCAAAACCACAACATGATATGCCAATTGCTATTTACCCTTCATAAGGACCCTTTTCATCGAATCCGTTCCGACTAAAGTGGGAGAGACTGGCACCCGCTAGCCACCTTATGCACCAAGTGCATGTCAATCGGTGGAACCTGTCTCACGTAAGAGTACGTGTAAGGTCGGTCCGGGCCGCTTCATCCCACAATACCGTCGAAACAAGATTGGACTAGTAATAGTAAGCATATTGAACAAAATCAACGCCCACAACTACTTTGTGTTCTACTCGTGCAAAGAATCTACGCAATAGACCTAGCTCATGATGCCACTGTTGGGGAACGTAGCAGAAATTCAAAAAATTTCCTACGTATCACCAAGATCTATCTATGGAGAGACCAGCAACGAGGGGAAGGAGAGTGCATCTACATACCCTTGTAGATCGCTAAACGGAAGTGTTCAAGTGAACGGGGTTGATGGAGTCGTACTCGTCGTGATCCAAATCACCGATGACCAAGTGCCGAACGGACGACACCTCCGCGTTCAACACATGTACAGCCCGGTGACGTCTCCCACGCCTTGATCCAGCAAGGAGAGAGGGAGAGGTTGAGGAAGACTCCATCCAGCAGCAGCACAACGGCGTGGTGGTGGTGGAGGAGCGTGGCTATCCTGCAGGGCTTCGCCAAGCACCACAGAAGAGGAGGAAGAAAAGACGCAGGGCTGCACCAACGAGAGATCGAATCGCGTGTTATGGGCAGCCCCTAGGCCTCACTATTTATAGGGGAGAGGGAGGAGGGTGCGTCCCCTCTAGGGTTCCCACCCCTAGGGAGGGCGGCAGCCCTAGATGGGTTTTGGGTGGCGGCCAAGAGGGGGAGGAGAGGGAGGCGCAGGGAGCATGGGCCTTAGGGCCCATCTGCCCTAGGGTTTGCCCCCTCCCACTCTCCCCTGCGCCTTGGGCCCCTTGTGGGGGGCGCACCAGCCCACCTGGGGTTGGTTCCATCCCACACATGGCCCATGCAGCCCTCCGGGGTTGGTGGCCCCACTTGGTGGACCCCCGGGACCATCCCGGTGGTCCCGGTACGTTACCGATAAAACCCGAAACTTTTCCGGTGACCAAAACAGGACTTCCCATATATAAATCTTTACCTCCGGACCATTCCAGAACTCCTCGTGACGTCCGGGATCTCATCCGGGACTCCGAACAACATTCGGTAACCACATACAAGCTTCCTTTATAACCCTAGCATCATCGAACCTTAAGTGTGTAGACCCTACGGGTTCGGGAGACATGCAGACATGACTGAGACGTTCTCCGGTCAATAACCAACAGCGGGATCTGGATACCCATATTGGCTCCCACATGTTCCACGATGATCTCATCGGATGAACCACGATGTCAAGGACTTAATCAATCCCGTATACAATTCCCTTTGTCTAGCGGTATTTTACTTGCCCGAGATTCGATCGTCGGTATACCGATACCTTGTTCAATCTCGTTACCGGCAAGTCTCTTTACTCGTTCCGTAACACATCATCCCGTGATCAACCCCTTGGTCACATTGTGCACATTATGATGATGTCCTACCGAGTGGGCCCAGAGATACCTCTCCGTTTACACGGAGTGACAAATCCCAGTCTCGATTCGTGCCAACCCAACAGATACTTTCGGAGATACCTGTAATGCACCTTTATAGTCACCCAGTTACGTTGTGACGTTTGGTACACCCAAAGCATTCCTACGGTATCCGGGAGTTGCACAATCTCATGGTCTAAGGAAAAGATACTTGACATTAGAAAAGCTTTAGCATACGAACTACACGATCTTTGTGCTAGGCTTAGGATTGGGTCTTGTCCATCACATCATTCTCCTAATGATGTGATCCCGTTATCAACGACATCCAATGTCCATAAATCATGACTATCTGTTGATCACAACGAGCTAGTCAACTAGAGGCTCACTAGGGACATATTGTGGTCTATGTATTCACACGTGTATTACGATTTCCGGATAATACAGTTATAGCATGAATAAAAGACTATTATCATGAACAAAGAAATATAATAATAACTAATTTATTATTGCCTCTAGGGCATGTTTCCAACAGAAACTTGATATGATGAAAGCTTATGATAGAATTGAATGGAATTATTTGGAGAAGGTCATGCTAAAACTTGGGATCAGCCCGCGTTTCACTGAGATTGTAATGAGGTGTGTTACATCAGTATCCTTCTCGGTTATCTTCAACGGAGGGAAGCAGGAGGAGTTCACACCATCACGCGGACTCAGGCAGGGTGATCCGATATCCCCTACCTCTTTCTGCTAGCGGCGGAGGGATTATCTTGTTTACTGAAATCTTCTAACCCAGCGGAGAGTGTCCGGGGTATTTCGGTGGCAATAGGAGCTCCTGAGGTAAACCATTTACTGTTTGCAGATGTTAGCCTCTTATTCTTTAATGCTACACCTGATATGGCAGCTCCAGTTGATGCTCTCCTGCAACATTACTGCGGTGCTTCTGGTCAGCGTATAAACAAGGAGAAGTCCTCAATCTTCTTTAGCAAAGGCTGTGCTGAGTCCCTGCGACAAGAAATCAAAGAAACCCTACAAGTCCAAAATGAGCAATTATCCGATCGATATCTTGGGCTGCCTGCTGATGTGGGGAGAGCCAAGGAAGGATCCTTTAAATTTTTGAAGGATAGGATTTGGAAGCATGTGCAGGGTTGGATGGAAAAGGCCCTGTCTATAGGTGGAAAGGAGGTAGTTATCAAATCCGTAGCTCAAGCTATCCCGACCTACTCTATGGCATGCTTCAAATTGCCACAAGGTTTATGTCAGCATATCAACGGTCTTTTGAGGAAGTTTTGGTGGGGATCTAAGAATGGAGAACGGAAAACAGCATGGGTGTCATGGGAAGTTATGTCACAGCCTAAGTCTATGGGAGGGATGGGCTTCAGAGACATTGAACTCTTCAACCTGGCTTTACTGGCCCGTCAAGCGTGGAGGCTCCTTACCGAGCCAAACACTCTCAGTGCCCAGATTTTGAAGGCTGTTTACTACGCTACATCCACAATCCTTGAGGCTGAGATAGGAAAAAATCCATCTCAAGTGTGGAGGTCCATTACTGAAGGCCGAGACTCGCTCAAGCTTGGCTTAATAAAGAGAATTGGTCCGGGAAATGACACAAACATATGGACTGATAATTGGATTCCTAGGGACTTCAAACTACGACATGTATGTCCAAAAACTACAAACCCTCCCGAACTAGTGTCCGATCTCATAAACCCTGTTACAGCCTCTTGGAATAGGGCCATCTTGGATGAGCATTTCTACGCAATGGACATAGAGGCAATCCTGAATATTCCTCTCAGCAACAGGGTGCGCGAGGACTTCTGGTCATGGCATTATGAACGCAAGGGTACCTTCACGGTGCGGTGAGCCTACCGGCTTATGTCCTCAATCAAATAGCAAAGGACTGTCTGGCTCGAGCACAATGAGGGCCACTCCAATGGTGCATCGGATAGCAGGTCCTGGGCAAAACTATGGGGTGCTCTGGTCCCCTCCAAGGTCCGTGTTTTTGCTTGGAGGCTGGCTAGAACCTCAATACCCACAGGAGACGTCCGAAAGAAATGGAAAATGATGGACTCTGCAGAATGCTCACTTTGCCACGCAGCGGTGGACTCTTGGCGCCATTCTCTTTTTGATTGCCACATGGCACGCTGCGTCTGGGCTCTTGCGGATGAAGATCTGACGGAGACGGTCATCTCCAACCAGACGGAAGACGCCAAGCTTTGGATGTTTTGGCTGGTGGATACTTTACCTATGACAGAGTTGGCGTGAGTGCTTGTCACGATGTGGGCGATATGGTGGGTGAGACGGCGGGCCATCCACGATAATCAGTTCCAGAGCCCTCTCAGCACTCATGTTTTAATCAATAAATTCATAGCAGAACTTGAACAGATTCCTGAGAAGGCCGCGCACACGAGGGACCTGCATGCGAGGTCCAAGGACTTGCATGTAAGAGTCAGGGACCGGCATGCAACTAGCGTGCATGTTGAGGGACCTACCAGCAATACAGGATGGCTGCCACCTGAAATGCATGCTTATAAAATGAACACAGATGCTGGCTTCTCTAAGATTGGAGACAGTGGGGCTGCTGCTGTGATATGCCGCGACGCGCATGGTAATTATATCGGGGCATCGGCGATCATCTTGGCGGGCCTAATGGACCCAACCATGTTGGAGGCTCAGGCGTGTAGCGAGGCACTTTCCCTGGCGAGTGATCTCCACATTCAGTCCGTTTGCGTGGCATCGGATTGCCTGGAAGTCGTCAACCGGATAGAGAATGTTTCTCCTTGCAGTTTTTTCTCCATCTTGCAAGACATTCAGCACCAGAAAAGGCTTTTCAATGATATCAAATTCATCCATGAGAGTAGGAAGAATAATGGGGAGGCTCATGCTTTGCGAAGGCAACAACCTCCCTGCCTCCCGGGCGCCACGTGTGGCTTACTAGTAGGCTCGAAATCATCTGTATCCCTATGTGTGTGAACTTTTAATAAAGGATGCAGTTTGCTAAAAAAAGTAACATATATATGTATCATGCAGCCTCATATACAAGTACATATGAGGTCCAAAAGGTATATTGCTTCATAATTCACTCATGCAAGCAATTCCAATTCAATTCCATAAGGCACAAAGGCACCATAATTCACTCACACTTTGTATTGGCCTGTATTTAGCAATCTCAATTCCAGTAGCAACAAAACACCCTATTATTCCAGTTCTGAACTCTGTCCTCTTTTTTCTATTGGCGTGTTCTCACCATGGGGACTGCATTGCACCCTGCAAGTTTTAGTAAGTTTCTTATGGATGAGAAACAAAAAACAAAAGGAAGGGAACAGAATAACAGAATAACTCGACCATGTTTGTAATTACACAACCATGCCAATGATACTAATATATCTAGACCCAATAGCAGATTGCAGGTTAGAGTCATGCCCATGGTTTCATTCACTCATCTCTTGAGACAAAAAATCCTCCATATTCTTCTCCGCTAATATTGGGCAGGTGTGAGAAAATGCAAGTCCGTGTACATTTTGGTATAATGGACCAAGTATGCATGTGAAGAGAAAGCAGTCCGGATTATCAAAATATGCACAGTAGTACGAATTATTTCAATTCAACAACAATGTGTTATGATGTAACTAAACAACCCTACAACCACCAAAATTAGATTAATAGGTAAGAGCCAAGCCCAAAGTTTCACTTACTCCTCTCTTGAGACAACAAAATCCTCCATATCACCTCTTCTCTACAAATATAACAGCCAGCACACTATATTTTCTAAAGCACAAAACATACTAGACTAGAGGCAATAGGGGTGGACATCTCTGTTTAATATGACTATAATAAGGACTTAAATTTTCTAAATGGAAAAGGTTCCCTTTTTTCCATTTCCCATTGATTACCTCCCACAGAAACTCAACATTCTACTCCAGTGTATTGCCCACAAGCATTATGACAGAATAAGAAAAATAGGGAATGGAAGTACAAAACTACTTTTCTTTTTTAGAGTAACTATCCCATGCTCTCCAAACCTCCCCTCTCTTTTTGTCTTACATTTATATGTTAAAATCACTTCTTAACAAGACATGTACCTACCAAGAAGCTTTGTTAAACGGGTCCACTATGTAAGTAAAGACCAGGCAGTCCAGACATTATTCATATTATACATGAAATGGCATTGCAAAACTGAAACTTCTACAAGAATGGCACCACCGGGCTGCTGTATTAGCTACTAAAAAACTTGTACTTCAAGTAGGGCTGCTACAACAAGTGCACCACAAAGTAGCAGGAACAAAAATAGAATTTGGGAGATCTTGTAGAAGTGGCTGATACGTCTCCAATGTATCTATAATTGTTTATTGTTCTATGCTATTAAAATATCAATCTTGGATGTATTATATGCAATACTATATAATTTTTGGGGACTAACCTACTAACTTAGTACGAAGTGCCGGTTGCTGTTTTTTGTGCCTATTTTTTGTTTTTCCAGGAAATCAGTACCAAACGATTTCCAAATGCCACGAAACTTTTTGATGATTTTTATGGACATAAGAGACCCTATAAGCTTCGGGAGGAGGCTAGAAGCCACATGGGCGTGCCCAGGGGGGTAGGCACACCCATGTGCCTTATGGGCCCCTCATTCCTTCGGTTGACTTCATTCCAACTCTATAAATTCTCTAAAATCAGGAAACCAACAGAGAGCCACACAAAATACTTTTTCCGCCGTTGCAAGCTTCTATTCTTGCGAGATCCCATCTAGACGCCTTTATCGGTACTCTGCCGGAGGTGGAATCAATCACGGAGGGCCTCTACGTCAACCTTGCTGCCCTTCTGATGATGTGTGAGTAGTTTACCATAGAACTACGGGTCGATAGCTAATAGCTAGATGGCTTCTTCTCTCTCACTGATCTTGAATACAATATTCTCCTCGATGTTTTTGGAGATCTATTCGATGTAATCTTCTTTTGCGGTGTGTTTTTTGGGATCCGATGAATTGTGGGTTGATGATCAGATTATCTATGAATATTATTTGAGTCTTCTCTGAACTCTTTTATGCATGATTGTAATAACTTTGTATTTTTCTCCAATTTATCCATTTGGTTTGGCCAACTAGATTGATTTATATTGCAATGAGAGAGGTGATTTGTGATGTGTTCAATCTTGCGGTCCTCTATATCCCAGTGATAGAAAGGAAAAAGACACATATTTGTATTATTGCCATTAAGGATAACAAACAAGAGGTTCTCCTACTGAAAGGAACAGTTGTTTGTGTTGTTCACGAGGTCTTGCATGGTTCTCCTACTGAATTGATAACCTTGGTTCTTAACCGAGGGAAATACTTATCTCTACTGTACTGCATCATCATCTCCTCTTCGGGGAAATCCCAACGCAGCTCACAACTAGCAGTGACCAGCACAAAATTTACCACGGCTTAATGGCCAACACAAGATTTTTCCCAAATATGGAACGTTAGAAAAATCATAGGGAAATAAACTTTTCAAAAATGGATCGTGATTGTTTGTTATTAGCTAGAATGTAGATAGAAGTTGTTTGATTTGATTGAAAATGAGGCTCAATTAGAATTATTTATGGCATCTCCAACACCGGCCCGCAAACCTCCCACAACCATCTCGACTGCGATGTCTGGACCACGGAAACCATCCATCGCGATCCTATATCGGTCTGCGGCACGGTCCAGACGTGTTTTCTCCCGCAAACCGGAGACAAACGTGTGGGGGGATTTGCAGGAGTCCGGACAGGCAAAATATCACTCTCTACCCCACTGGCCCACCCAAAAGGAAGACGGAGCCCACGCTTTTGTAGCATCATGCACTATTTCCATGCAAAAATCCCCCATTCTCTTCTTCCATTCCCCGCCCCTTTTCGCCCAATTCATGCTCTTTTCTCCCATCCTCTCCTTCCTTCCACCGCCGACACATGGAACCGTCGAACAACTTGTCGGAGATGGAGCCGGTAGAGGTGCTAGAGGATCCGAGCATCACACTTGCCCGGAAGGTCAGCTCGGCGATGCGACAAACTCGTCATGTCAAAGCAAAGGCTGCAAAGGAAGAGAAGCTCAAGAAATGGTTGGCTGCTGGTGGGCCTGGTGGTGGTGATGGGCATGGAGGTCATGGCGGACGAGGTGGTCAGCGCAACCACGGTGTCCGCTGCCAGATAGGTGGGCCCACAGTACAGATAGCGCCATGGCCGGAGTCTTACAAGCCTCTGTACTACTTGATGTCTACTATGCAACCTTCTTCTTGTAGACTCGTGTTGGGCCTAGCAAATTTCTCTCAAATAGATGACCTACCTAACGTTTATCAATACGTGGGAGTTCTAGGATTAATGGTCTCTCTCAAACAACCCTGCAACCAAATAATAAAGAATCTCTTGTGTCCCCAACACACCCAATACAATGGTAAATTGTATAGGTGCACTAGTTCGGCGAAGAGATGGTGATACAAGTGTAATATGGATGGTAGATATAGGTTTTTATAATCTGAAAATATAAAAAGAGCAAGGTAACTAGTAACAAAAGTGAGCAAAAGCGGTATTACAATGCTTGAAAACAAGGCCTAGGGTTCATACTTTCACTATTGCAAGTTCTCTCAACAATGATAGCATAATTGGATCACATAACAATCCCTCAACGTGCAACAAAGAATCACTCCAAAGTTTCTATCGGAGAACGTAGGATGAAAGCATGCATCAACCCCTATGCATAGATTACCCCAATGTCGCCTGGGAATCCGAGAGTTGGGTACCAAAACATACATCAAGTGAATCAATAGAACACCCCATTGTCACCACAGATATCCCATCGCAAGACATACATCAAGTGTTCTCAAATCCAATACTCAATCCAACATAACGAAACCTCAAAGAGAAAGACTCAATTCATCACAAGAAGGTAGAGGGGGAGAAACACCATATGATCCAACTATAATAACAAAGCTCGCGGTACATCAAGATCGTGCCAAATCAAGAACACGAGAGAGAGAGAGAGAGAGAGAGAGAGAGAGATCAAACACATAGCTACTGGTACATACCCTCAACCCCGAGGGTGAACTATTCCCTCCTCCTCATGGAGACCGCCGGGATGATGAAGATGGCCACCGGTGATGGTTTCCCCCTCTGGCAGGGTGCCGGAACGGGCTCCAGATTGGTTTTTCATGGCTACAGAGGCTTGCAGCGGCGGAACTCCCGATCTAGGTTTCTTTCTGGGGTGTTTCTGGATTTATAGGAATTTTTGGCGTTGGTTTCACGTCAATGGGGTCCACGAGTCAGCGACAAGGCAGGGGGTGCGCCCTCTGTCGTGGTTCTAAGTCTGACAGTAGAATAGGGGGGTAGGAATGGAGATGCAAGATCCTAGCTATGGAGTAGTTGTATACGCAAGAGGTTTACGAGTTCAGGCCCTTCTCGGAGGAAGTAACAGCCCTACGTCTCAGAGCCCGGAGGCGGTCAACCAGATTATGTGTATATGAGTTACAGGGGTGCGAACCCTTTACACTGAGGAGGGGGTGGCTTATATAGAGTCCGCCAGACCCCTCCGGCCCTCAGTTATGCAGGGTTTAAGGTACATTAAGATCGGGCGTTACTGGTAACGCCACAAATAAAGTGCTATGATAACCATAAAAGCTACTTAATGACAGGCCGTTTGCATGCAGAGTGACTTTAGGTCTCTTGGCAGTCGAGTGGTTAGCTTCATGGTCGAGTGTCTTCGAGTCCGTCGAGTGGAACACTTCCAGGTCGACTGAAAGGTGGTTTCTTCTAGAGATGTACCTGGGGAGGGTATCTTGGACAGGTCCATGACCCTACCCTAGGTACATAGCTTCATCATTAGCCCCCAAACACTTCCGACCCATTTTCGTGCTATGAGTATGTCTTGTTCTGGATCAATGAACTTAGGAGACGGCACCAACTTCTTTTTCAGTCGCCTTGATCCATTCTTTGTATCCGTTGAGTGAATTTCTTTACTTGGAGAACTCCGAACGTCAGAGCAGAGGAAATCTTCCATCTGACGAATTGTTCTGCAGCTCGCGGATTTAGCGGGATTCGAATTTCGGGAAGCGCGCGGGGCGGAGGAGGCCGCAGTAATCGGATGGGATAAGGCAGGGACGCCTCGATCTCCGTGCCACCTTTTTCGCCACGTATCGCGCGCGTGACTGTTGCGGGATTTGACAGGATCGCCCGGGCCTACAAGTCAGTCACTCGGAAGTAACCTCATATAAGGCGTCGGACGGGGTTTTTTGTACAGTGCGTTCTCATTTCCTCCTCTCTTCCTCAGACTTATCAGCCGCGTTCACTTCCGTCTCAGTGCCGCTGCCCTGTGCGCGTCTCGCTGGCGACGATGGTGAAGGAGAAGACAGCGGCCCTGGAGCGGGCGAAGAAAGCAACGGCGAAGGCGGAGGGAAGGGCGACCAGTCGGGGCGGATCTTCATCGAGGGCCGGCCTGCCGCAGGGCTGGATCCAGGGCGACTGGATCCGCTCGACGATTCGTCAAGAAGACCTTGATGACCTGGCCAATGGAGGACTGATCCCCCATGGATCGGCACGGCTCCCAGGGAAGGAGTCTGAGCCGCAACCTCAGGAGGGTGAGTGCATTCTCTTGGCCACCCATGTCGACCGTGGGTTTTCTTTGCCGCCTCTCCCTTTCTTTCGGGGATTTCTGAATTTCTTTGGGGCGCAACTCCACCACTTCACACCCAACACCATCGTGTACCTTGCTGCTTTCGTCTCTTTGTGCGAGAATTTCTTGGGTTCTCGGCCTCATTAGGGTCTTTTCAAGCACATTTTCACCTGTCGCTCCCAGACGGTGAAAAAGGCCAATCCGAGTGACGAGAGAACACAAGTGATTCAGATGTGTGGGGGTCTTGGTGTTCAAATGAGGGGGAAAAGTTCTTTTCCGGCCATGATCCTACCCGACTCGGTCCGTGGATGGCAGTCGACCTGGTTTTACTACAAAGACCAGCCGACACCAGGGCAGTCGACCGGACTCCCTCGTTTTTCCATGGACCGAGTGAGGAAGCCTTCCTCTTTGAAGGTGATCCCGGAAGAGAAGGTGCTGGTCGAACGTGTTGTCCAGCTTATCCATGACGGGGTGACCGGCATGGACCTCTTGGACGTCTCCTCCGACGACGCATCCAGCTGCTTCAAGCTCGAGACCATCCGATGTGGATGTATTCTGGCACTGAGGACACCACTCGGATCCACCCGGAGGAGGTCGAGGGTGCCACGTTGGAGAGGTGGCTGACGAGCATCACAGGGAACAAAGACAACCCCCGAGGAGCCAGGAGGATTCCTCCACTCGACCAATCATACGAAGTAGACCAGGTCCGATTCTGTATCTCTGACTGTGAACTTGTTTTCTTCATTCAGTTTGCTTAAAATCAGTCGACTGGCTTTCGTCTTGTTTTTTTTCTTCTAGGCCACTACTGAGATGTACTCGATGCCCAAAGGGGCGCAAGAACAGGCCGAGGAGGAAGAGGCGAGTGGAGGTGAAAGTGAGGAGGAAGAGGATGACGACGGCTCCAGTGAAGAGGAGGAGGAGGAAGTCGATCCTCCTCGCACGGAGAGGCAATCCAAGCTCACCCACGACCCCGTGAGCGAGCGTGGAAAAGCGACTGCGCCTGTTGGACAGTCGTCGAAACGCCCTCGGACGGCTGCTCCGGCGCCGACTGAAAAAGCACCGAAGCATCCACGAGCGACATCATCAAAGCCGCCGAAAGCCTTGCCCAAGATGAGAATGACCATTCCCACCATTTCCGGGTAACAGCAGAGCTTGTGTTTTCTTGTTTAGCATGGAAAGACTCTTGGTCGACTCATTGGCTAACCGACTGGTTTCTGAAATCTGCAGTGCTGCTACCTCTGAGACCTCCGCCAAGAACAAAGACCATGAGATGGAAGATGCTGCCACCTCCAACCTTGGTACGATCTCTGTAATTTCACTTTTGGTCAATTGGATTCTCGATTTTAACTTTGGACTTTTCCTGAAGCTCCTCCTCATGTCATTGATCTCCCTGATGATGACGACGAGGCGCTGCTGAGGCCAGGGAGGAATAGAAAGGCGCTGGCTGGCAAGACCACTCAGACTGCATCAGTGCCTAAGGCACCGGTTCAGGATGGTGGTAATATTACTCAGAATTCCGTGTCCTTCGATGTGCCGCTGACGAGTGCTCGACCTTCGTCGTTGACTGCTGATCCGCCTTCCCTTTTTGCCACACACCACATCCCAGAGGACCAAGCGGGTGCTGCTAAGGAGGCTATACGCCAGGCGGGGATCATGATGGAGCAGGTGAAGGCGATCCGGGAAGCCAGCCAAGCGGCCTATGATGCTAGCTCAGCCCTTCAGAGCAACGTCCAGGTTAGTTGGTCACCGCTTGTTCTGTTAGGATATGCTATCTGAAGACTTTCTTTTCGAAGATCTTTGTATCTGTACACCCACTGGGTGTGTCGATTGAATTTTCGGATTGGTGGGGGCACGCTGAGTGCACCCACTGGGTGTAGTCCCCGAGACTATGGTGGACTGCTGGCAGTCGACTGTAGTCTTTATATTTTAAATTTCTTCACTCGGTCTGGTTGGACCATGTCGAATGGAATCTTGGAACCAGTGGGGGCACGCTTAGTGCACCCACTGGTGTAGTCCCCGAGACCATGGTCGACTGCTGGCAGTCGACTAAGGTCTGAAGAACCTGTGGCTTTTTGGTAGATCATAATGAGACCATGGCTGACTGCTGGCAGTTAGCTATACTGCTATAGTTTTAGGATCATAACCTCTTTGTCTCTTTCGTCCGACTGATCGGACTAAGTCAGAAGAACCAGTGGGGGCACGCTGAGTGCACCCACTGGGTGTAGTCCCCGAGACTACTGTTGTATATTTTGATTTGGCTATAGTCGTAGAAATGTTACGATTTTTCTCTTAGTCACTCGAAAGCAACCTAGCCTTGATGTCTGTCGACTGACCCTTCGCAGAAATCTTGCGAGCTTGTGGCTCGCTATACTGAATTGGAAAACAGACGTATCCAGCTCGACCTTGACTTGAAGCTTGTTCAGGAGAACTTTAAGAAGGCAAAAGATGAAGCAAAAGGTATGGTTGGTGAGAATCTTGACGACTGTCTTTATCTTTCTGCCCATTCCTGATTTTGATCTCATTGTCATTTTGTAGATAAAATGAAGGAGGCTCTGAAGAAGAAGGACCATGACCTCGCCGAGGTGCAGAAGGTGGCTTTGGACAAAACAAAGCTTGCGGAAGAAAAACTGGCTTCAGTCGATAAACTTGAAGAGGAGAACGCCAATCTGAAAGCTGCTCTCGACACAGCCAACAAGGAGGTCAGCCGTCTGAAGAATGATAAGATAGCTCTGAGTGACAAGGCTAGCGAACTGGCGGGGAAGAAGAACAATCTGGAGGCTTATCTGGGAGGGCTCGCCAAGAAGTTATTCATCATGCTTGAAGGTAATCTCTTCTATCCGACTGACTTGTTATCATCGACTCATCATAGAACTGTTGGCTTAACTTCGAATTGTGTTTACAGAATTCTGCCAAAACTTTGAGGAGGAGACCAGTCGAGTGGAGACAAGCTTGGACCCCATTAACTCTCCTATGAAGGATGAATCCGCTATGAACGTGCTCCGACTGGAGTCTTGTGTTTCTGGAGTGATTGACTACCTTCCTCGACTGAAGGTTGCGGCGTCGCGAATCGACAGGACACTCTGGCCGGGAGAGACGCTTCAAAATGACCTCGAGTCTCTAATGACTTGACTGAATGAGGTTCCAGGTCGAGTACAAGAGTGGAAGAAGTCTTCTGTCAGGTGCGGCGCTGACGTTGCTCTGTCCCTGGTCCGTGTTCACTGCAAGGATGCGCGAGAGGACAAGCTGGCGTCCATCAAAGTTGCCAATACCAAGAAGCACGACTTCCAATCTTTCATGGAGACCTTCATTGCTGCTGCCACTCAGATTGCCAACGGAATCGACTTGGACCAGTTTGTCGCGCCCTCTAGTCCTCCACCTGAGGAGTAAGAAAAACTTCTACGCTTCGCCTTAAATTTGCCTCGGAATGCCGAGTGATTTTGTAACCAATAAACTTTTACAGGCTTGACGCCTAAGCACTTCTGAATCCATAGGATGTTATCTGAACTTGGCTTATCATTGAATATGCTTGCATTTGCCTTCGAGTGAATTTTGTTCTTCACTCGGAATATACTTTAGTGTTTGAGACGCAGCTCTGAGGTGGAAAATCCAGTCGACCTGTGCTTCATCGCTCTTGCAGGTAGGGATGGAGCACAGATTGCAATCGACCTGCGTCCTTGCGGATCGGGATGGAGTGAACATTGTACTTTTGATGTAGCTCCGAAGGAGAAGGTAGCAGTCGACCCGCACCTCATCGTCCTTGCAGAGCGCATGTTGTATTTGTGGTGTAGCTCCGAAGGAGAAGGTAGCTGTCGACCTGCACCTCGTCGTCCTTGCAGAGCGCACGTTGTATTTGTGGCGTAGCTCCAAAGGAGAAGGTAGCAGTCAACCTGCACCTCGTCGTCTTTCCAGAGCACACGTTGTATTTGTGGCGTAGCTCTGAGGGAGAAGGTAGCAGTCGACCTGCACCTCGTCTTCCTTGCAGAGTGCATGTTGTATTTGTGGCGTAGCTCTAAGGGAGAAGGTAGCAGTCGACCTGCACCTTGTCGTCCTTGCGGTTCGGAATGGATTAAATACTTAGGCGAGTCCTGGACTGCAGCTAAGCCTCCGAGTGGGTGAGTTGCTCTCCACTCGGTGGGATTTCAAATACTTAGGCGAGTACTGGACTGCAGCTAAGCCTCCGGGTGAGAGGCTTGCTCGTCACTTGGTAATATTTTTAAATGCTTAGGCGAGTACTGGACTGCAGCTAAGCCCTCGAGTGGGAGGTTTGCTCTCCACTCGGTAGGATTTTTAAATACTTAGGCGAGTACTGGACTGCAGCTAAGCCCCTGAGTGGGAGGTTTGCTCTCCACTCGGTAGGATTTTTAAATACTTAGGCGAGTACTGGACTGCGGCTAAGCCCCCGAGTGGGAGGTTTGCTCTCCACTCGGTAGGATTTTTTAAATACTTAAGCGAGTACTGGACCGCAGCTAAGCCCCCGAGTGGGAGGTTTGCTCTCCACTCGGTAGGATTTTTAAATACTTAGGCGAGTATTGGACTGCAGCTAAGCCCCCGAGTGGGAGGTTTGCTCTCCACTCGGTAGGATTTTCATATACTTAGGCGAGTACTGGACTGCAGCTAAGCCTCCGAGTGGGAGGTTTGCACTCCACTTGGTAGGATTTTTAAATTATTAGGCGAGTACTGGACTGCAGCTAAGCCCCCAAGTGAGAGGCTTGCTCGTCACTCGGTAGGATTTTCAAATACTTAGGCGAAACGGATTCGCAGCTAAGCCCCCGAGTGAGAGGCTTGCTCGTCACTCGGTAGGAATTTTTTTTACAAACTTAGGCGAAACAGATTTGCAGCTAAGCCACCCACTGGGGATTTCTCATGTAAACAAAAGCAAAAACAATCACTCGGAAAATTATAACACTCTTGTCTTTGATAAACAAACTACAGAGGTACTTTTTATTACATCTCATCCGAGTGAGTACTTAAGTATAAAAGGGGCGGAGCAGCTTCGCATTCCAAGCTCGTGGCTCATCAATCTAGCGATCGACATTGTAAAGATGGTACGCTCCATTGTGGAGAACTTTGGTGACGATGAAGGGGCCTTCCCAAGTAGGAGCGAGCTTGTGTGGTTTCTGTTGATCCACTCAGAGGACCAAATCTCCTTCTTGGAAGGCTCGACTCTTCACATTTTTGGCATGGAATCGACGCAAGTCTTGCTGATAGATAGTCGAGCGGATCAAGGCCATCTCTCTTTCCTCTTCTATGAGGTCGACTGCATCCTGCCGGGCTTGTTCTGCTTCATCTTCAGAGTAGAGCTCAACTCGGGGTGCATTGTGAAGCAAGTCACTCGGCAGAACTGCTTCAGCTCCATAGACCAGAAAGAATGGAGTTCGTTCAGTTGACCGATTAGGGGTGGTCCTTAATCCCCAAAGAACTGAAGGAAGTTAGTCGACCCACACGCCTGCTGCATGCTTGAGATCGCGCATCAGTCGGGGTTTCAGTCCTTTGAGAATTAGACCGTTTGCTCGTTCCGCTTGTCCATTCGACTGGGGGTGAGCGACTGAAGCGTAGTCGACTCGTGTGCCTTGAGAGGCGCAAAAGGCTTTGGACTTGTCGGAATCGAAGTTCGACCCATTATCAGTGATGATGCTATGCGGAACTCCATATCTGAATATCAACTCTCTGACAAAACTGATAGCAGTGCAAGCATCGAGATTCTTGATAGGTTTAGCTTCAATCCATTTAGTAAACTTGTCGACTGCCACTAGCAAGTGAGTGAAGCCGCTCCTGCCAGTTCTCAGTGGTCCAACCATATCCAACCCCCAAACAGCGAAGGGCCCGACGAGTGGAATGGTCTTCAAGGCCGAGGCGAGCTTGTGTGACATAATGGAATAGAACTGACATCCTTCACACTTGTCGACTATCTCTTTCGCCATTTCATTTGCTCTTGGCTAGTAATACCCCGCTCGGTATGCTTTAGCCACAATGGTCCGAGAGGACGCATGATGACCACAGGTCCCCGAGTGGATATCATCAAGAATTATCTGACCCTCTTCTGGTGTTATACATTTCTGACTAACTCCAGTCGCGCTTTCCCTGTACAACTGTCCCTTTATCACAGTAAAGGCCTTGGATCGACGGACGATCTGTCGAGCCTCTTCTTCATTCTCTGGGAGCTCTTTCCTTAGGATATACGCGATGTATGGCACTGTCCAGTCAGGAGTGATGACCAAAACTTCCATGATTAGGTCGACCACAGCTGGGACCTCAACTTCGGTCGGATATGTGACACTTTTTGGCTGTGGGGCTTCTTCGGTGAAAGGATCCTCTTGAACTGATGGTGTGTGGATATGTTCCAAAAACACATTACTGGGAATGGCTTCTCTTTTGGAACCTATTTTTGCCAAATCATCAGCCGCTTGATTTTTCAGTCGGGGTATATGATGAAGCTCTAACCCCTCGAATTTCTTTTCTAGCTTTCTCACTGCATTGCAGTAACCAGTCATGGCCGGACTTCTGACGTACCACTCCTTCATCACTTGGTTAACCACCAAATCTGAGTCGCCATAGACCATGAGGCGACGGACGCCGAGTGAAATGGCCATACGCAACCCATACAAATGTGCTTCGTATTCTGCTTCGTTATTGGAGGAATCAAAGTGAATCTGGAGCACATATCTGAGCTTATCTCCTCGGGGGTAAATCAACACTACCCCAGCACCGGAACCATTCAGCATCTTAGAGCCATCAAAGAACATGGTCCAGTGCTCTGAGTGAACTTGAGTCGGCAGTTGCTGTTCAATCCACTCAGCGATGAAATCTGCTATTGCTTGGGACTTGATGGCTTTCTTTGCCTCAAACTTGATATCAAGGGGAAGGAGTTTAATCGCCCGTTTTGCCACTCGACTAGTTGCATCTCTGTTGTGTAGAATCTTTGACAATGGAGCGTCGCTGATGACTATAATGGAATGGTCAGAGAAGTAATGAGCAACCTTCTTCGTGGTCATATAAATCCCATATACAAGCTTCTGATAATGAGGGTATCTTTGCTTTGATGGGGTCAAAACTTCACGAAGATAATACACTGGGCGCTGAACTTTAAAGGCTTTTCCTTCTTCTTCCCGCTTGACCGCAAGTACTGTACTGACAACTTGTCCTGTGGCTGCAATGTAAAGCAGCAAAGGCTCTTTGCTGATTGGGGCAGCAAGCACCGGCTGGGTGGAGAGCAGGGCTTTTAGCTCTGCAAACGCTGCATCAGCTTTGGGAGTCCACTCGAACTTGTCTGACTTCTTCGTCAGTCGGTAAAGAGGCAATGCCTTTTCACCGAGATGAGAGATGAATCAACTTAAAGCGGCCAAGCATCCAGTAATCTTTTGGACATCGTGCACACGCACAGGGCGTTTCATTCGGAGTATAGTACCAACTTTTTCTAGGTTGGCGTTGATTCCTCGTTCGGAAACGAGAAAACCGAGTAACTTTCTGCCAGGAACTCCGAATGTGCACTTTGATGGATTAAGCTTGATATCATACCTCCTGAGTTGGCAAATGTTTCAGCAAGGTCAGTCAGCAGGCCGGAACCCTTCCGTGATTTGACCACAATATCATCCATGTATGCTTCCATATTCTGTCTGATTTGAGTGAGCAAACACTTCTGAATCATCCTCATGAACGTGGCTCTGGCATTCTTGAGGCCGAATGGCATGGTGACATAACAGAAGCACCCGAATGGAGTGATGAAAGCTGTTTTGATCTCGTCGGGTCCATACAGACAGATCTAATGGTAACCAGAATAGACGTCTAAAAAAGACAGGCACTCGCATCCCGCAATCGAGTCGACTATTTGGTCGATGCGGGGGAGAGGAAAATGATCTTTCGGGCAGGCCCGATTGATTTGTTTGAAGTCAATGCACATGCGAAGTGACTTGTCCTTCTTGGGGACCATGACAACATTGGCAAGCTACTCGGAGTGGTAAATCTCTCAGATAAACTTCGCTGCTAAGAGTCGAGCCACCTCCTCACCAATGGCCTTTCTCTTCTGGACGGCGGACCGTCGAAGATGTTCCTTGACAAGTTTCACTTTTGAGTCGACTCGTAGACGATGCTCAGCCAGCCCCCTGGGAACACCCGGCATGTCAGAAGGCTTCCATGCGAAGATGTCCCAGTTCTCACGGAGGAACTGAATGAGCGCTTCTTCCTATTTGGAGTCGAGTGTTGTAGAGATATGAGCCGGAGCAACACTAGGGTCGGTCGGGTGAATGTGAATCGATTTTGTCTCACCGAACGACTGAAACGCTGATTCCGTAGCGGGCTTCTTGGCTCGCAAAAAATCACTCAGGTCTGCAGTTTTCTGGTATTCCTGCAGCTCTACCACTGCCATCTGAGCATCAGCGATCTTTGAGCCTTTCTGGAAGCACTCTTCCGCCTTCTTCCGATTGCCAGTAATAGTGATCACACCTTTGGGACTAGGAATCTTCAATTTGAGATACACATAACATGGTCGAGCCATGAAACGTGCATAAGCTGGCCTGCCCAAAATAGCGTGATAAGCACTCTGGAAATCCACAACTTCAAACGTCAACTTTTCTTTGCGGTAATTCTTGGAATCACCAAAAACCACATCAAGAGCAATTTGGTCAAGTGACTCGGCCTTCTTTCCAGGAATGACTCCATTGGAACTCATGTTGCTGGTGTCGTGGTAACGATTCCGACAGTAAGAGAGGGGTAGGATAATGGAGCATGATCTATCGAGATGCATATGGGTGACACGGTGGTTTTAGCGAGTTCGGGCCTCTCACGGTGGAGATAACAACCCTACGTCTCGTGCTCCGGAGAGGCTTTGTTTTATCTGAGTATATATCCGGAGATTACAATGTGTGTGTGTGAGAGAGAGGAACGGATCCCCATGCCTGAGCTAAGTCCTGAGACTAATGGTGAAAATAGAGAGAGGTGGAAGTCTAGACCCCTTAGTCTAGTGGTGGGGGTGGCTTATATAGAGTGCGCCACCCCCTCACCTCCTATGTTACAAAGTGGAGTATCAATGCCATAATACCTGGCCACTACAAAACCGTTATGCTGACTATTGGTCTTTGCATATCCGAGTGAGTTACCCGGCCGAGTGGAATGAGCTTGTCGAGTGGAGTGCCGTGCTCCAAGTGGTTGTTGCCGTCCGAATGACTTTCAAGTTGCGGTACATTTGGACGGCGATCTGGCCCAGGGGGCCAGTACAAAGTGTACGATGTCCATGGGTAGGGTCTTTAGGTCAGGCTTGTTACCCTACCCCCAATACATGTCCTCGTCATTAGCCCCTGAATCGGTCGAGGTTGAGCGGGTCGAGTCGAGGTGAATTCCCAGATGAGTCGAGTGCTACGGAGGCACTTATGAACTTCCTTTGGTCACCCGGAGGTCTTATCTTCGCTTGTTGCCTTGACGGATTCCAGTCTGCATGGTGCCCGAGTGAAATGAGCTCAAACGGGTCCGCGGAGGAGCGTTGAACTCACCTTATAGCAATTTTTTTTGAGTGATTTGGAGCTGGTCCTGCATCGAGTAACTGATTACTCAGAATTTATTCATGCCTGGAACGTGTCTTTTTGTTGTTGTTTGGCCGTCACTCGGACCGAGCGGACCATTCCGAGTGGATACCATTCCAGTGGGGGCACACTGAGTGCAACCACTGGGTGTAGTCCCCGAGACTGCCGTCGACTGCGGGCAGTCAGCGGGAGTCTTAGAGCCTGTCTTTTTGTTGTTGTTTGGCTGTCACTCGGACCGGGCGGACCGTTCCGAGTGGATACCATTCCAGTGGGGGCACGCTGAGTGCACACACTGGGTGTAGTCCCCGAGACCACCATCGAGTGCGGGCAGTCGGCGGGGGTCTGAGAGAACTAAAAATCTTCTTAGTTGGTACTAATCAAACTTGTTCTTCTCTGACTCAGAGGTCGAGTAATTCTGGAGCTGGTTTTGCATCGAGCAAAATGTTTCTTTCTGAGTTCTCTTCTAATGGGGGCACGCTGAGTGCACCCACTGGATGTATTCCCCGAGCCTCTGTCGGACTAGATGAGCCTGGCAGAGGGTTTAAGTCTCCTGGTAAACCTCCACGCAGTCGATACAGTAAATATCTTTTTAGTCTGAAATTGAGTCAATCCTGAAATTGTGTCAATCGAATGCATCTTCAGGCACTTGACATGGTAAATAAGCTCAGCCTGGAGCTGAGTCAGTCGGACTGGTCTTCGTGCACTCGGCACAGTAAATAAATTCAGCCTGGAACTCGGTCAAGCAGGTGAATCTTCGTGCTCTCGGCACGGTGAATGAATTCGGCTTTGAAACTGCCGACTGTACAAAAAAGCCGGACACTCCAGGGAGTAATCGTTCCAGCAGTACTTCTTATATTGACCGTTAGATTTTGTATGAAAGGGGTATTTGCAAGAGTATATTGTAACAGTAGAGGAGCTTCGTTTTCACCCTTTTACATGAAAGGGGTATTTGTCCGAGTGGACGTGCTTCACTTATAGATCTTCGGCGAACCGAGCATGTATAGTCAGAAGAATATTCCTGATGTGATCAATAGGTTGACCAAATGGGCGTAACCCCTGAGAGTGACATGGCCAACTGTCATGCGTAGCCCCCGAGTGATGCTCGAAGGAGGTAAGCTTGCTACAGAGTGTGATATGAGGTTTGACCATATGAGTAACTTAGTCGTTCTCGTGCTAGGGGTGTAGAGGTAAAGACATGTCCAACTGATGGTGACGCGCGAGGCGGCATAGGGGCGATGATGACGATGCGCGGGGCGGTCGAGTGGTGAAGACACGCGCAACCGAGTGGCGACGTGCAGAGCGATCGAGTGGTGAAGATGTGCCCAACCGAGTGGCGACGCGTGGGGCGGCCGAATGGTGATGACGTGTGAAGTGGTCGAATGTAGGACTACATATCTAGCCAAGTGAAGATGCGCAGGGCAGCCGAGTGGTGAAGACGTGCACAACCGAGTGGCGGCGCGCGAGGCGGCTAAGGCGAAGTCATGTGCCACCGGACGGCGAAAATGGTCCTCGGAGGACTTAGTCAAATGCTTTCGAAGCTTATGTAGTGACGAGGTCAGTGTAACGTGGTTGCGGCGCGAGAAGACCGGTGTGCCAACTGATTCTGAGTAGGAATGAAGATGACGTGCAGAGCATCTGGGTGATTAATAAACTTGTCGAAGTGGCGGATCGGATGCATTTGTTGAAGTGAAGGATCTGCGAGGTGATGAAGTAGTCGACCACTCAGGAGAGTGTCATTCCAAATGAGATGCAGCCCCCGAGTACGGCGTAGCCCCCGAGCATACTATAGGCTTTGACAACGGACATTTCGGAACACGAGAAATATAGTTTTGAATGGATGATTTGCAATTCATCGAGTTAGACTCGGGTAAAGATGAGGAGAATCTTCCGAGTGATGCTCGAAAGAGGCAAACTCGCAAAAGAGTGAAGTGTGAAATTTGATTATAAAAGGGACTTATCTGTCTCATGCCTGACGGGGTCTATATCATTGATACGATGAAGAGGATTCCACAGAGGGGTTGGCCGGATGTGTTTGAAGTCAATAGAGCGACAAGGTAGGTGTTGTGGTGCACTAGGACCGGTACGGTGACCGAGTCCGAGCAGCGATGAAGTTGGCGCATAGGGCCATCGAGTGATCACATAACTTGTGTAAAAAATGGCACAAGCCAACGAAATAATTTCTCGAGGAAATTCGGTGTGTGCTCAAATGATTTGTGTGAATAACACCCATAGACACCCGCTGAGAGTGCAAGGGGCTTGCTGGTTAACCAGCAAGAGTCTGAAAGAGCGAAGGATCAGTTCGAACTTGTTGAAGCGACGGATCCGACTGAACTCATTGGAATATTGGCTCAAATAAAATGGAAGTGTAGTGTTTCGACTAAGTTGCAGCCCCGGAGGACCGATGCAAACTCGGAATTAAGAACGACACATGGTGTTCATGAATGATGTATGCGAAAAAATGGAAGCTGGACTCGGGAGTCACATAACCAGTACTAAGCAAGTATGTGAAAATAAGCAGCCGAGCGTAGAGGTACACCCGGTGGTGCGGCCTTCAAGTGAAGGTGATGTGTGAATTACGGGATACTCGGAAATAACAGAATGTAAAATGACTTAGATGTCTGAAGGCGCGCGAGTGGCCGAGTGATGATGAGGCGACCAACTGAGCAGTGATGTGCGGGGCGGTCGTTTGATGTAGATGTGTCTCACCGAGTGAAGATGCGCGGGGGAGCCGAGTGGTGATGAGGTGACCAACCATGTGGCGACGCGCGGAGCGGCCGTGTGGTGATGAGGTGACCAACCGAGCGGCGACGCGCGGAGCGGTCGAGTGGTGATGAGCTGACCAACCGAGCGGCCGACTGGTGATGAGGTGACCAACTGAGTGGCGACGCGCGGAGCGGCCGAGTGGTGATGAGGTGACCAACCGAGTGGCGACGCGCGGAGCGGCCGAGTGGTGATGAGGTGACCAACCGAGTGGCGACGCGCGGAGCGGTCGAGTGGTGATGAGGTGACCAACCGAGCGGCCGACTGGTGATGAGGTGACCAACCGAGTGGCGACGCGCGGAGCGGCCGAGTGGTGATGAGGTGACCAACCGAGTGGCGACGCGCGGAGCGGCCGAGTGGTGATGAGGTGACCAACCATGTGGCGACGCGCGGAGCGGCCGAGTGGTGATGAGGTGACCAACCGAGTGGCGACGTGCGGAGCGGCCGAGTGGTGATGAGGTGACCAACCGTGTGGCGACGCACGGAGCGGCCGAGTGGTGATGAGGTGACCAACCGAGTGGCGACGCGCGGAGCGGCTGAGTGGTGATGAGGTGACCAACCGTGTGGCGACGCGCGGAGCGGCCGAGTGGTGATGAGGTGACCAACCGAGTGACAACGCGTGGAGCGGCCTAGTGGTGATGAGGTGACCAACCGAGTGGCGACGCGCGGAGCGGCCGAGTGGTGATGAGGTGACCAACCATGTGGCGACGCGCGGAGCGGCCGAGTGGTGATGAGGTGACCAACCATGTGGCGACGCACGGAGCGGCCGAGTGATGTAGACGCGTCTCGCGGAGTGGCGATGTGCGGGACGTCTGAGTCGGGAAAGCTGATGATAACACGAGCGGCTTCGTGATCGCGTGCAGGGCAGCTGAGTGGCGGCGCACGGGCGGCTGAGCACCAGTGATCCTGTTCGGTCCGAGTGAACTAGCCCATCCGAGTGATTGCTGGAACAGAACGTCTATGTCTGATTACCACAGTGATCTGTTAACCATCCGAGCAAATTCATCCGAACATGCGTTCCAGTGAGCTTAAGTCCCGTTCGAGTGAACCTGGATTCGAACATAAAAGGGACTGTTAAGCGACTGTCGAGTAATTTATGAGCTAAATTGTAAAAATGATCGGAGAGGATAAGGTCCTCAATCCTGTGCCGAGTGGCTGGGGACTTGTTCCCTTGAGTTCATCGTCAGGCTGGTTGTAATGGGAGTATCATAAGTAGTATCATGCATGCCAACTAGGCAACTTTGATGAGGTGGCATAGAATTAAATGAAGTAAGAGAGGATTGAGGGGGTGTTTGGTTCAGGGACTTTTTAGTCCCAGATACTAAAAAAAGTCCCTAAAAAGTCCCTAGGAACCAAACAGGAGGGACTTTTTCTACAAGGACTAGAAAAAGACTCTACTGGAGAGTCTTTTTTTATTAGTCCCTGGGACTAGAAAAAGTCCTAGGACTTCTGAACCAAACATCCCCTAAGTATCATATCATGATATCGTATCATAATAAATGCTACACTAGTATGTGTCATGCATGGCAATAAATAAAGTCATCTATGATACTACTATATGATACTATGCATTAGAGAGGTAGTATCATATACTAGTATCATATGCATGATACTAACTTATGATACTATCCATTACAACCAGCCTCATGGAAACGGATGCCGCCAGCTCGCAAAGGGAGGAGCCGCCGCGCGCTCGGGGCGTGGCCAGCCTCCAGATTTCTGCCGCGTCGGGCATGTGGAGCCAAGAAAAACAGAGTAAGAAACTCAAAAAGAATAGCTTGTGCCTGGAGGTAAGCGAAAGGGTGCAGCAGCTGCAGTGCATCCGGCAGTCCACGCCGAAGGGAGCAGCAGTGCTGCCGACTATCATGCTTTGTTGCTCGGGGGAGCCAGGCCGCCTGCCAATTTGAGGACGCCTGGCCCACGGCCGAGTGCTGATATTCTGAACATTAGCTGGCCGAGTGAAAAAAGGTGAACCGGCCAAGTGGACCCAGGGGCTGCACGACCGAGTGACCGCCGTCCGAGCGGACGCCTCCTCCAAGTGCATCTGCTGGTCCGAGGGAACCCTAGCTGGGTTGCGATCCGGTCGGTGTGGATGTGCCCATGCGCACGAGCGTTGATCCGTTTGCTGGAGGCGGTTGGCTCTATCCGGCTTCAAGCAGACCGGATCCAGGGGCGTCTGACCTGCAGATCAAGGCCGAGCAAAGAGACGGACTGTTGCTCCAAAACGGATCAAAATTAGCAATAAATGCCTAGTACTAATTAGGTGTGATTGCCTGGCTAACCAACGCATTGAAGAAGGGAATTGCTCCCGTCCAGGATCTGCATGCAAGAAAGCGTTAATTAGTGGTAATTAAGCAAGAGTTAATACTGTTCTGCATGTCATGGAAGTTTCCTTCTTCCGTGGATCATTTTCTGCATGCGATTTATTTCCATGTCGCTGTCTTGTGCAGTCGACTCCGAACGGAGATGCTTCGTCATCAAGCCGGCAGCACCGAAGAGGGGAGCCACCACGCACAGTCGCAGCATCGGACGGCTGCCGCTGAAGGAAGGAGTGTATCGTGCCCGCGGCAACGGCGGGAGGGGCGCCTCCGCCATGTAGATTACTGCCGAGCGGACGACCGGGCTGAGGATCACCGCGTTGCCGGCCAGAGAGCGGAAAGGGGGGAACCTCGCGTCGCCCGTCGGGCCCGCGCCTCCACGGCATGGACGCTACCGTCAAACACGTGATCGGCTGGGGAGGCCTCATGGCGAGGGAGCCGCCGTCGGGCAGGCAACCGACCGGGCGGACGAGCCCTACACAGTCGGCCAGGCCAGTGCCTTCGCGGCGTTGAAGCCATTGTCGGGCAAGGCGACCAGGCGGAGGAGCTCTGTGCAGCCGGCCAGGCCAGTGCCTCCGAGGTGCCGAATAAAGATGTAGATCTCTCCTCCTTTCTGCCATGCTTTAGTTCTAGTGTTGTGAAGATGAACAATTCGATCAGGATGAACAGGAAATTAAACATAGATGAATGAAAAAGAAACCATCTGCATCATGGCTTGATAGACGCCATGCCCCACCGTGGGTGCCAACTGTCGTGGTAACGATTCCGACAGTAAGAGAGGGGTAGGATAACGGAGCATGATCTATGGAGATGCATATGGGTGACACGGTGGTTTTAGCGAGTTCGGGCCTCTCACGGTGGAGATAACAACCCTACGTCTCGTGCTCCGGAGAGGCTTTGTTTTATCTGAGTATATACCCGGAGATTACAATGTGTGTGTGAGAGAGAGGAACGGATCCCCATGTCTGAGCTAAGTCCTGAGACTAATGGTGAAAAAGAGAGAGGTGGAAGTCCAGACCCCTTAGTCTAGTGGTGGGGGTGGCTTATATAGAGTGCGCCACCCCCTCACCTCCTATGTTACAAAGTGGAGTATCAATGCCATAGTACCTGGCCACTACAAAACCATTATGCTGACTATTGGTCTTCGCATATCCGAGTGAGTTACCCGGCCGAGTGGAATGAGCTTGTCGAGTGGAGTGCCGTGCTCCGAGTGGTTGTTGCCGTCCGAATGACTTTCAAGTTGCGGTACATCTGGACGGCGATCTGGCCCAGGGGCCCAGTACAAAGTGTACGGTGTCCATGGGTAGGGTCTTTAGGTCAGGCATGTTACCCTACCCCCAATACATGTCCTCGTCAGCTGGTACTGAGTCTGGACATCGGAATGCCCATCCCTTTCAACGTCTCTGCATACAATATATTCAGGCCACTTCCACCATCCATCAAGACTTTAGTCAGTCGAGTGCCTTCGACGACTGGGTCGACCACCAAAGCTTGCCTCCCAGGGGTGGCTATGTGTGTCGGATGATCGGACTGGTCGAATGTGATGGCAGTCTGAGACCATTTCAGATAACTGGGTGTCGCCGGAGCAACTATATTCACTTCTCGGTTGATAACTTTCAATCGACTTTTGCTTTCGACATCAGCAAAAATCATCAGGGTAGAATTGACCTGGGGATATCCATCATCACTATCTTCTTTGTCCTCAACTTTGTCCGACTCTTTTCCTTATCTTTGGGTTGTTTCCCCTGGAATTGCTGGATCAAGAGCCGACATTGTCGAGTGGTATGTTTCGGGTAAATGAATTTACCTTCCTCATCTTTCTTCGTGTGGATGTGGCACGACAAATCCATCACGTCATTCCCTTCCTTGTCCTTTACCTTCTTAGGGTTCCAAGACCCTTTGGGCTTCCCTTTAAACTTTTCTTGAGTCACGACCATGGCTTCTCCAGGAGCAGCTGGCTCGGCTTTCCGCTTCTGCTTCCGACTGGAGTTCCCTCCTCCGGTTTGATGGGCGACTGACTTGTGCTTGCCACTCCGGAGCCGATCCTCTTCTTCACCATTGTCATACTTGGTGGCAATCTCCATCATTCGACTCAGAGACATGTCTCCGGTTCGACCGGATTTTAGGCTTAGTGATACGCCTCCAATGTATCTATAATTTTTGATTGCTCCATGCTACTTTATCTACTATTTTAGGCAATATTGGGCTTTATTATCCACTTTTATCTTATTTTTGGGACTAACCTATTAACCGGAGGCCCAGCCCAGATTTGCTGTTTTATGCCTATTTCAGTGTTTCGAGGAAAAGGAATATCAGACGGAGTCAAAACGGAACGAAATCAACTGGAGAAGTTATTTTTGGAAGGAAAGCAACCCAAGGAACTTGGAGTGCATGTCAGGGGAGATACGGGCTACCCATGAGGGTGGGGGGCGTGCCCACCCCCCCTGGGCGTGCCTCCCTACCTCGTGGGGCCCCTGTAGCTCCTCCGACGTACCCCCTGCACCCATATATACCTACGTACCCTAAAACTTCCAGAACAGAAGATAGATCGGGAGTTCCGCCGCTGCAAGCCTCTGAAGCCACCATAAACCAATCGGGACCCTGTTCCGGCACCCTGCCGGAGGGGGGAACCCTCACCGGTGGCCATCTTCATCATCCCGGCGCTATCCATGACGAGGAGGGAGTAGTTCACCCTCGGGGCTGAGGGTATGTACCAGTAGCTATGTGTTTGATCTCTCTCTCTCTCTCTCTCTCTCTCTCTCTCTCTCGTGTTCTCTCTCATGTTTCCTCTATGGCACGATCTTGATGTATCCCGAGCTTTGCTATTGTAGTTGGATCTTATAATGTTTCTCCCCCTCTACTCTCTTGTGATGAATTGAGTTTCCCCTTTGAAGTTATCTTATCGGATTGAGTCTTTTATGAGAACACTTGATGTATGTCTTGCCGTGATTATCTGTGGTGACAATGGGATATCATGTGCCACTTGATGTATGTTTTGGTGATCAACTTGCGGGTTTTGTGACATTGGGAACCTATGCATAGGGGTTGGCACACGTTCTTGACTCTCCGATAGAAACTTTGGGGCACTCTTTGAAGTACTTTTATGTTGGTTGGATGAATCTGAAATTGTGTGATGCATATCGTATAATCATGCCCACGGATACTTGAGGTGACAATGGAGTATCTAGGTGACATTAGGGTTTTGGTTGATTTGTGTCTTAAGGTGTTATTCTAGTACGAACTCTTTTATAGATTGATCCGAAAGAATAACTTTGAGGTGGTTTCGTACCCTACCATAATCTCTATGTTTGTTCTCCGCTATTAGTGGCTTTGGAGTGACACTTTGTTGCATGTTGAGGGCTTGTCATATTATCTATCTATGTTATTATTGTTGAGAGATCTTGCACTAGTGAAAGTATGAACCCTAGGCCTTGTTTCCTATAATTGCAATACCGTTTACGCTCACTTTTATCGTTAGTTACCTTGCTGTTTTTATTATTTCAGATTACAAAAACCTATATCTACTATCTATTTTGCACTTGTATCACCATCTCTTCGCCGAACTAGTGCACCTATACAATTTACCATTGTATTGGGTGTGTTGGGGACACAAGAGACTCTTTGTCATTTGGTTGCAGGGTTGTTTGAGAGAGACCATCTTCATCCTACGCCTCCTACGGATTGATAAACCTTAGGTCATCCACTTGAGGGAAATTTGCTACTGTCCTACAAACCTGTGCACTTGCAGGCCCAACAACGTCTACAAGAAGAAGGTTGTGTAGTAGACATCTAGCCCTTTTCTGGCGCCGTCGCCGGGGAGGTTAGCACTTGAAGGTATATCTTTAGATCTTGCAATCGAATCTTTTTGTTTCTTGTTTTAGCACTAGTTTATTTTATAAAAGAAAACTACAAAAAAAATGGAATTGAGTTTGTCTCATACGCTTCATCTTTTTAATATCTTTCGTGAATATGATGGAAAGGAAAATTGTGCTCAAGTACTAGAAGAAGAATTACATAGAATTCTTGGCATAAAATATGTGAATGATGAGCATGATTGCAATGTTGTTAGTATGAATTCCCTGAATATCCATGATGCTAATGATATGCAAAGCCACAAGCTTGGGGAAACTATGTTTGATGGAGATGATATTTTTTGTCCCCCAAGCTTTGATGAGCAAATTTACTATGATGAAAGCATGCCTTCTATCTATGATGATTATTTTGATGACACGTATGCTTTAAAGAATAATGATAACCATGAAACTTGTCATCTTGATCTTAATTTTCATTCATATGATAGTTATTTTGTTGAGTTTGCTCCCACTACTATTGATGAGAAGAATTTTGCTTATGTGGAGAGTAGAAAATTTTCTATGCAAATAGATCATGAAAAGAATGCTTTAGGTACTGGTTATATTGTTGAATTCATTCATGATGCTACTAAAATTTATTATGAGGGAGTAATATATGCTTGTAGGAATTGCAATAATATCAAGTTTCCTCCCTATGTGCTTAAATTCTTGAAGCTATGCTTGTGTTACCTTCCTATGCTAGTTGATTATTGTTCCCATAAGTTGTTTGCTCACAAAATCCCTATGCATAGGAAGTGGGTTAGACTTAAATGTGCTAGTCATATGCTTCATTATGCTCCCGTTATGTTTCAATTCTTATCTTTTATGTGAGCATCATTGTCATCATCATGCCTAGCTAGAAATGCATTAAAGAAAAGCGTTTGTTGGGAGACAACCCAATATTTATCCTTACTGTTTTTGTGTGTCCACATGATTATGCTACTGTAGTAATCATGTTTTATAGCTTTTGTTTCCATAAAGTGCCAAGTAAGACCTTTAGGATAGCTTACGGTGATAGTTGTGTTGATCCTGCTGAAAAACAGAAACTTTTGCACCCAGTACATTAGTTTTGTTAATTCACAAAAATGTGCTTCTGATTTGATACTTTTTGCTCTTGATTGGTACACGAATTTATTAGAACTTCCTAATTTGGTAGGATTTTTGGGTTTCCAGAAGTATACGTTTGATACAGATTACTACAGACTGTTCTGTTTTTGACAGATTCTGTTTTCTATGTGTTGTTTGCTTATTTTGATGAATCTATGAGTAGTACCGGAGGGTATGAACCATAGATAAGTTGGAGTACAGTAGATATTACACCAATATGAATTTAGAACGAGTTCATTACAGTACCTAAGTGGTTGTTTTATTTTCTTATACTAACGGAGCTTACGAGTTTTCTGTTGAGTTTTGTGTTGTGGAGTTTTCAAGTTTTGGGTAAAGATTCAATGGACTATGGAATAAGGAGTGGAAAGAGCCTAAGCTTGGGGATGCCCAAGGCACCCCAAGGTAATATTCAAGGACAACCAAAAGCCCAAGCTTGGGGATGCCCCGGAAGGCATCCCCTCTTTCGTCTTCGTTCATCGGTAACTTGGAGCTATTTTTTTATTCACCACATGATATGTGTTTTGCTTGGAGCTTCATTTTATTTTGTTAGTTTTTTCTTGATGTTATTTAGAATAATGTTTTGCCTCTTTAGTTTCAATAAAAATGTCAAGGATAGCCTTTTCCATGCTTATTCTGCTAGTATACATGTTGCTGTTTGAAAACAGAAAGTTTACCGCTATTGCAAAAATTCCCTAGAAAAGTCAGAGAGTGGTATAACGTTGAATCTTTTTGCATATTGAGATATGATAAATCTATTACAGTGGTAATTTTATTTCATAATTTTTGGAGTCAGGGAAGTATTGATACTCTTGCATTCTTTACAGACTGTACTGTTTTAGCAGATTGCTACTATGGTTGCATTGTTTGCATATGTTTGCTTGTTTAATGATTCTATTTGAGGATAGGAGTATTAGATATCCAGAGGCATTTAATATGAAATGTTGAATAATAATGTTAGTGATTTGTTACAGTAGAAAATGATAAGGTTTTGCACTGGTTTATACTAACCTATCTCACGAGTTCTTGTTGAGTTTGTTGTGAATGAAGCTTTTGATAAAAAGAGAAACCATGATATGAGAGGAATTAAGGAGACATAAAAGCTCAAGATTGGCGATGCCCAAGGCACCCCAAGTTAATATTTCAAGAAGTCTCAAGCATCTAAGCTTGGGGATGCCCCGGTAGGCATCCCACCTTTATTCTTCAACAACTATCGGTTAGTATCGGTTGAGCCTAAGTTTTTGCTTCTTCACATGAGTTGTGCTATCCTTGCATTTTAGTTTTCTTTAGCTTTGCTTGCTGTTTGAATAAAGTATCCAGATCTGAAATTCTTTAATGTTAGAGAGTCTTCACATAGTTGTATAATTATTCGACTACTCATTGATCTTCACTTATATCTTTTGGAGTAGTTTTTGTTATTGCTCTAGTGCTTCACTTATATCTTTTAGATCATGGTGGTAGTTTTATTTTTAAGAAATAGATGAACACCCATGCTTCACTTATATTATTTTGAGAGTCTTAAATAGCATGGTAATTTGCTTAAAATCCTAATATGCTAAGCATAAAAGATTTGTGAGAATTCTTATGAGTGTGTTGAATACTAAGAAAAGTTTGATGCTTGATAATTGTTTTGAGATATGGAGGTAGTGATATTAAAGTCATGCTAGTTGGGTGATTATGAATTTGAGAAATACTTGTGTTGAAGTTTGCAAGTCCCGTAGCATGCACGTATGGTTAAAGTTATGTAACAAATTTGAAACATGAAGTATACCTGGCTTGTGCATCCTTATGAGTGGCGGTCGGGGAGGAGCGATGGTCTTTTCCTACCAATCTATCCCCTAGGAGCATGCGCGTAGTACTTGATTTTTGATGACTTCTAAATTTTTGCAATAAGTATATGAGTTCTTCTGACTAATGTTGAGTCCATGGATTATACGCACTCTCATCTTTCCGCCTTTGCTAGCCTCTTCGGTACCGTGCATTGCCCTTTCTCACCTTGAGAGTTGGTGCAAACTTCGCCGGTGCATCCAAACCCTGTGATACGATACGCTCTATCACATATAAACCTCCTTATATCTTCCTCAAAACAGCCACCATACCTACCTATTATGGCATTTCCATAGCCATTCCGAGATATATTGCCATGCAACTTCCATCATCATCATCATCATGACATACATCACTTTTATGATATTGCCATTGCATGATCATGTAGTTGACATCGTATTTGTGGCAAAGCCACCATGCATTATTTTCATACATGTCACTCTTGATTCATTGCACCATCCCGGTACACCGCCGGAGGCATTAATATAGAGTCATATCTTGTTCTAAGTTTCGAGTTGTAATCCTTATGTTGTAACCAATAGAAGTGTGATGATCATCATTATTAGAGCATTGCCCCAAAAAAAGAGAAAGGCAAAAAAAAGAAAGGCCCCCCCAAAAAAAGAAAGGGCAATGCTACTATCTCTTTACACACTTGTGCTTCAAAGTAGCACCTTGTTCTTCGTATAGTGAGTCTCATATATTGTGCTTCAAAGTAGCACCTTGTTTTTCATGTAGAGAGTCTCATGTGTTATCACTTTCATATACTAGTGGGAATTTTTCATTATAGAACTTGGCTTGTATATTCCTACGATGGGCTTCCTCAAATGCCCTAGGTCTTCGTGAGCAAGCAAGTTGGATCCACACCCACTAGTTTTCTTTTGTTGAGCATTCATTTATAGCTCTAGTTCATCCGTTGCAGGGCAATCCCTACTCCTCATGTTGACATCAATTGATGGGCATCTCCATAGCCCGTTGATTATCCTCGTCAATGTGAGACTTTCTCCTTTTTTGTCTTCTCCACACAATCCCCATCATCATATTCTATTCCACCCATAGTGCTATATCCATGGCTCACACTCATGTATTGCGTGAAGGTTGAAAAAGTTTGAGATTATTTAAGTATGAAACAATTGCTTGGCTTGTCATCGGGGGTATAGAAGTTGGGAACATCTTTGTGTGACGAAGATGAAGCATAACCTAACTATATGATTTTGTAGGGATGAACTTTCTTTTGCCATGTTATTTTGAGAAGACATGATTACTTTGATTAGTATGCTTGAAGTATTATTATTTTTATGTCAATATGAACTTTTGTCTTGAATCTTTCGGATCTGAATATTCATATCACAAGTAAGAAGAATTACATTGAAATTATGCAAAAGTATCACTCCGCATCAAAAATT
Source organism: Triticum timopheevii (assembly GCA_963921465.1). Taxonomy (NCBI): domain Eukaryota; kingdom Viridiplantae; phylum Streptophyta; class Magnoliopsida; order Poales; family Poaceae; genus Triticum; species Triticum timopheevii. The sequence continues at coordinate 109,769,140 of OY997264.1, forward strand.
CTTTTTTATCATTTACCTACTCGAGGATGAGCAGGAATTAAGCTTGGGGATGCTTGATACGTCTCCAACGTATCTATAATTTTTGATTGCTCCATGCTACTTTATCTACTATTTTAGGCAATATTGGGCTTTATTATCCACTTTTATCTTATTTTTGGGACTAACCTATTAACCGGAGGCCCAGCCCAGATTTGTTGTTTTATGCCTATTTCAGTGTTTCGAGAAAAAGGAATATCAGACGGAGTCAAAACGGAATGAAATCAACTGGAGAAGTTATTTTTGGAAGGAAAGCAACCCAGGGAACTTGGAGTGCACGTCAGGGGAGATACGGGCTGCCCACGAGGGTGGGGCCGTGCCCACCCCCTGGGCGCGCCCCCCTGCCTCGTGGGGCCCCCGTAGCTCCTCCAACGTACCCCCTGCACCCATATATACCTACGTACCCTAAAACTTCCAGAACAGAAGATAGATCGGGAGTTCCGCCGCCGCAAGCCTCTGTAGCCACCAAAAACCAATCGAGACCCTGTTCCGACACCCTGCCAGAGTGGGGAACCATCACCGGTGGCCATCTTCATCATCCCGGCGCTATCCATGACGAGGAGGGAGTAGTTCACCCTCGGGGCTGAGGGTATGTACCAGTAGCTATGTGTTTGATCTCTCTCTCTCTCGTGTTCCCTCTATGACACGATCTTGATGTATCCCAAGCTTTGCTATTATAGTTGGTTCTTATGATGTTTCTCCCCCTCTACTCTCTTGTGATGAATTGAGTTTCCCCTTTGAAGTTATCTTATTGGATTGAGTCTTTTATGAGAACACTTGATGTATGTCTTGCCGTGATTATCTGTGGTGACAATGGGATATCATGTGCCACTTGATGTATGTTTTGGTGATCAACTTGCGGGTTTCGTGACATTGGGAACCTATGCATAGGGGTTGGCACACGTTTTGACTCTCCGGTAGAAACTTTGGGGCACTCTTTGAAGTACTTTTATGTTGGTTGGATGAATCTGAGATTGTGTGATGCATATCGTATAATCATGCCCACGGATACTTGAGGTGACAATGGAGTATCTAGGTGACATTAGGGTTTTGGTTGATTTGTGTCTTAAGGTGTTATTCTAGTACGAACTCTTTTATAGATTGATCCGAAAGAATAACTTTGAGGTGGTTTCGTACCCTACCATAATCTCTATGTTTGTTCTCCGCTATTAGTGGCTTTGGAGTGACACTTTGTTGCATGTTGAGGGCTTGTCATATTATCTATCTATGTTATTATTGTTGAGAGATCTTGCACTAGTGAAAGTATGAACCCTAGGCCTTGTTTCCTATAATTGCAATACCGTTTACGCTCACTTTTATCGTTAGTTACCTTGCTGTTTTTATTATTTCAGATTACAAAAACCTATATCTACTATCTATTTTGCACTTGTATCACCATCTCTTCGCCGAACTAGTGCACCTATACAATTTACAATTGTATTGGGTGTGTTGGGGACACAAGAGACTCTTTGTCATTTCTGTCGGTGTTCTGGGAACGGGGGTCCCCAGGCTTGCCTGCCTGCGGCCTGCGGCATGGCTCAAGGGGCGGACCAGCATGGCCCATCTTCATCAGCATGAGGTCAAGACCCTCGCGAGGGGCCAAGCCTCGCGGGGTGGATGATAGGAGGCTTCCTCAGGCACAGCCTCGTCAGGCTGGCTCGCGAGGAGGCGGAGAGATCAAGGCGGGGTACCTCACGAGGTGCCCATGACGCAAGCCATGACGACCAAGTGCGCCAGGCGGGCGCCAGGCCACGCAGTGTCCTCCCTTTCCTCTTTGGTGCAAAGGGAGCAAGCGCAGGCGAGAGCATCAAGCAAAGGCATCCATTTCGGTGCAACAAGACCAAGACCACCAGAGCGGCAGGATGGAGGTCATCGTGGAGCCCAAGCCAGCGTCACCTCCAGAGCCTTTGGCAGGCGAATACCAACTTTAGTCAGGATAAGTGTACTAGATGTTCCCCTTCAAAATGGCCAATTGTTGGCGCCCTTCCCGCTCAATATTTGGGACGAGGCCCAGGGCCTTTGCCTATATATAGGACTAGCAACAACAAAGAGGGACGACAACAGATGACGAGGACAACAGAGAGAAGAGAGGAGAGAAGAGAGAACAAAAAACAAGACAGGATCCTCACCAGGAAACCAGTAGAGAGAGCGACTGAACTCCCTAGTTGTTCATCGCACCAGCCGAGAACAGACCCTCGCGAGGCTGTTCTTCCTTGTATTGTTCATCATCAGCACAAGAGGCAATCCACTACACCACACACTGGAGTAGGGTATTACACCACAATGGTGGCCTGAACCAGTATAAACTCTGTGTCTCTTGTGTTGTCCTTTGATTGCTTAAATCCTAGTGAGGCGGTGAGGTGTAGGTAGGTAGAAGGCTTAAATCTCCGCGCGCACCCCCATTGTTCGAACCTAGAGGGTCTTCCGGAACCCGAAATCCAACATTTGGCGCCCCAGGTAGGGGTGCACCGGAATTCGCCTTCCGCCGCCCTGTTTCTCACCGACCATCACGTCCATGTCAGACGCTCGTCGGGCCCGCGCCGAGCGCCGAGCCACTCTCGCTTCCCGTGTCGCCCAGACGGCCCTCGTCGGCGGCCACCCCCGCCGTTCCCCGTTGCCTGTCGTCAACGCCGCCACCGGCCCAGCGGGGAACGAGCAGCAAGCATCGTCCCAGCATCCATCCATGAGGCGAGACGGCCGCACTGCCACTCCCTCACTCGCCCCGGCTGGTTCTTCGTCCCGCGCGCCACGCACGGCCATGGAGGCTCGAGCTGCACTCATCACGGCAAACGAGCTCCTGCGCTATCGCCCAGTCGACGACGTCTATGAAGAGTGGCTGGACCGCGTCGCCGAGCTCGTCCACGCCGCAGGGGGCTCCCCCACGTTGTCCTTCTCGCTGCACCGCGCCCCGCCCTGCGCGGGCAATGAAGCTCCGGGGGTGCCTCAGCTGCCTCCCCCTCAAGAAGGCGCCCTGGCCCCAAGGCGTGTGGCCCCTCGATGGAACCCACCCCGTCCGGCGCCAGCGCAGCATGAGCGGAGCTGCCAAGAGGTTCCTCACCCCCCAAGAAGCTGCCCGAGTGCTCCCTGCTCCAGTCCGTCACGACCACGCTCCTGTCCCAGCGCGCCAAGACCCCGCGCTGCTCCTAGCTGCGGCGCATGGGGACCCGCAAGACCAAGCTCCTCGTCACCGAAGGCCTCCCGTGGCCACGGCAGGGTGCCGCACCTACACCGCAGAGCTGCGCCAGCGTCGCGTGGCCCTGCAAGTTCAAGCCAGACCTGCCTCCGCGCTACGACGGCACGGCCGACCCTGCGGAGTTCCTCCAGCTCTACGAGCTGGGCATCGAAGCCGCCAACGGGGACGAGAAGGTCATGGCGAACTGGTTTCCCATGGCACCCAAGGACGGGGCCCGCACCTGGCTCCTGAACCTGGCACCAGGCACGATCTCCTCCTGGGACGAGATGCGCACCCGTTTCATCGCCAACTTCCAAGGTACTCACGACCAGCCACCCGCCGTGAGAGACATGCGCCGCATCAAGCAGCAACCAGGGAGACCCTACAGAAGTACATCCAGCGCTTCAACAACGCACGTCTCAAGATTCCCAAGGTGACTGAGGAGGCCATCAACTCAGCCTTCTCCGACGGCGTGCGCGACGTCAAGATGAAGGAGGAACTGGTGATGCATGAAGATTTGTGCACTTCCTTGGAGCTGTTCAACTTGGCAACCAAGTGCGCTAGGGCTGAGGAAGGGTGCCTTTCCCTCCTCGAGCTGCCAGCCGCCGACCCGGAAGAGAAGAAATCCAAGGCCAAGGACGTGAAGCGCAAGGGGGCTGCCTGCTCGCGGCAGAACCAGACATCAAGCGTGGCAGAGATCAGCCCGAGTCTTTCAAGGGCAGCCGGTACTGTGTGTACCAGGACCTCCACACCCACAACACCAACGAATGCCAAGAGCTCCGAGCCGTGCGAGAAGGATAGGTCGGCCGACGCCCCGACCACAATGATCGCGGCTATGGCCGAGGAGGAGGAAGGAACGCAGGACGCTGGGAAGACCACGGCCCTCGCCAAGGGTGGCGCGACCGACCTCGCGAGGATCGCTGGCAGGATCAGCCTCGCGAGGGAGGCTGGAGGGATAGGCCTCGCGAGGATCCCTCCACTGCTGCCGCAGCCAAGGAGAAATGAGGACCATCATTAGGACGAGGGGGCTGGGGGCTTCCAGGAGCCGCGCGCGATCGCCTGCATCCTGGGCGGAGCTCAAGCCCCAGCCTCTCAACGCATCTTCAAGCAGTTTGCCCGCAAGGTGAATGCAGTCCTCCCTAAGCTTGAAGCCACGCGCCCCCTTAGGTGGTCGGCGTGCGCCATCACATTCAGCTCAGCGGATCAGCTCAAGTGCGCGGCCACAGCCGGAGTCCTCCCAATGCTTTGCTCCCCAGTCATCAGCAACGTGCAAGTCACCAGGACCCTCATCGATGGCGGGGCAGGGCTCAACGTCATGTCTGTAGAGACGTTCAACAATCTCCAAGTGCCTTACGATCAGCTTCAGCCAACCAGGCCTTTCTCCGGAGTCACCGACGGCTCCACAGTTCCAATTGGGCAGGTCCGCCTCCCTGTCACCTTCGGGGCGTGTGACAACTACCGCACCGAGCTCATCGACTTCGACATCGCCCACATTCGCCTGCCGTACAACGCCATCCTCGGCTACCCAGCTCTCGCCAAGTTCATGGCCGTGACACATCACGGCTACAATGTCCTCAAGATGCCAGGAAGCGGTGGAGTCATCACGGTGCCTTGTGAAGAAAGAGACGCGGTGTGCTCCCTGGAACGAGCTTTTCAGGCCGCATCACTCGAAGACCCAGATCGCGGGAGCGGGAGGCTCCCTGAGACCGCCCCCAAGAAGAAGACATCGCCAGGCCCGACCCCTCAAGAGGCAAGCCCCTCAAGGTCTGCGCCTGCTCAGGGGGTACCTCCTTCTATCGCATAGGGAGGCGCGCCCGGCGCCCTCCTCAAGCAGGGCCCGGGGGCTCCCACCTGGAGGGCCACCGACCTCGCTAAATTCACGAGGGAGGCGCTTGGGCACCACTTAGAGGCGTGTTTCAGAACACGTTTCCCTCAGGAAGGAGCAAAGCAAGGAGGGCCAAACCCTCAGGAGTTCGTCAGTCAGATCACACAGGAGTTGTAGGAATCAAGAGTCATGAGTGACAGCCGCCGCTTACCCACCACAGCTCCTCATCTAGGTGAGGATGGAGGGCTGCGTGTCTGCATCGACATCCCAGGGCTCAACCGAGTCGCCTCTCAGGAGCGCTTCTGGCCCTCACGTGTGGGGCGCTGCTGGGGCCCACCCCACAGCTACGTTTGCATGCCCTACGGCTTGCCGAACGCGGCTGCGGTGCGCCAGCGCCTCATGAGGAGCATCCTGGAGGCTCAGGAGGCCAGGCATTCTGCAGTCCTGGCGGAGATGGAGATGGTTCACGAGGAGCCACCAGCGCCCCCGGAGCCTCCTGAGGCTCCTGGGCCTGGGGGCTCGTGAAGATCGGCTCCCGCAGCCCACTACGTCTGCTACTTCAACACCCCTTCGTCGTCAACACTATCAGGTGACATCTTTCAAGTTTCATTTCCAGCTGGGAGCGCCCTCAGGGCTGCATCATTCCCAGGCCGCGTGGGTCCGTCCCTGCGGCGTGTATCCCTTTTGCTCGTGTTTTTAGCTTACTTTGTTGAGGGCGCCCCTCGGGCTGCATCATCCCCAAGTCGCTTGGGTCAGACCCAGTGGCATGTACCCCTCTTGCATTTATTTTCGGGCCATGCATTCGACCCATCATGCTTGTTATTTGGTGCCTGTCCGTGGTACCTCTTCTCCCTTGATGTCGGTAGCTTGCGCGTTAAAGGGTGGGTACTTGAGCATTGTGACTCAGGGCTCCTACCGGCTCTCCAGCCCTCACCCTCTAGCTTTGCCCACGGCATCGCGCCCCGGCAAACCAGCGACGGCTGAGACCAGCTCGAGGGCCGGGACCCGAGGATGTAGAGCGCCGACATCTAACCAAGCTTGCGCGTTAAAGGGGGGGGTACCTGAGCATCGCGACTTAGGGCTCCTACCGGCTCTCCAGCCCTCACCCTCTGGCTTTGCCCATGACATCGCGCCCCGGCAAACCAGCGACGGCTGAGACTAGCTTGAGGGCCGGGACCCGAGGGCGTAGAGCGCCGACATCTAACCAAGCTTGCGCGTTAAAGGGGGAGGGGGGTACCTGAGCATCGCGACTCAGGGCTCCTACCGGCTCTCCAGCCCTCACCCTCTGGCTTTGCCCACGGCATCGCGCCCCGGCAAACCAGTGACGGCTGAGACTAGCTCAAGGGCCGGGACCCGAGGACGTAGAGCATCGGCATCTAGCCAAATTTGCAGGAACACGTCACAAGTTAAGGCCTAGTGCCAGGCGCAACCCGCCTTGAGGTAGGGCCCGTGAGTCCCGCGCTGGCTCACGGGTGCCCAAATACACCTCCTCATGCCCTACCGTGCCGGCCACGTGCCAGGGCAGGGCTGTACATGCCCGGGGGGTTCCTCCCGGAGGGGAGCCCCCTCCCACGCACTAGTGGAAGCTCCATGCTCCGCGCTGGCTGACGACACTGCCGAGGAGCGGCTATGCTCGTACACATACGGAAGTGCTATGCTCCGCGCTGGTGATAAACAACTGAGAGTGGCCCTTGGCCGCATCAACCTCAGGGAGCCCAGAGCTCAGTGTTTGGTCTCATCGCAATGCCTCCCCTTAGGAGTGCTGCGCGAGGGGGCTGGGCACGGGGGCTGCGCCTGGGTCATGCCCAGGCGTACGCCACCCAGCCAGGCCCCTCGGGCCTGGTTCGTCGCGCGTCTCTCCCCGAGCGGAGCCAAGGTACGAAGGCCATTTGAGCGTCAAGGGGGACTCCTGAGCATCGCGACTCAGGAGCCTAACTGGTCATGTAACCCCTCACTCCTTAGTTCCGAAAGGCTAACGGCAGTTGAGGTATGCGCGGGGCCGGGATCTGCAGACGTAGAATGGTAGATTCACCCACACATATCACCTCCCTACTTGTTGTTCGTGCGCCAAGGGGGACTCCTGAGCATCGCGACTCAGGAGCCTAACTTGTCACGTAGCCCCTCACTCCTTGGTCCCAACCTGGTTTCCGGTCGGGGCTAACGGCGGCTGAGGTATGCGCGGGGCCGGGCTCTGCCGGCGTAGAACATAAGCAAGTAGGGAGAGCGCAAATTTCAAGGAATTCAAAAGCAAATATTACAGTCCATAGCTGTTATCACGACACCAAACACAAGTTTAAACGCCTCCACGAGGCATGATGCATGTTGCAGAAGCTGAAAGCAGGACAGGAGCCATGACGGGGTCATTTGTTGGCGGCGGAGCTGCGCGGAGCGGGTTCACCTCGTGGAGCCGCAGGACTGGCAGCACCTCGCTTCGGATTGGTGCTGAAGGCCCGGAACTTCGACAGCAGAGCCTCCGCACGACCCTTCACGGCCTCAGCAGCGACAGCGGCAAGCTCGCCGCTCACTGGCTCTAGCAGGCTGTCGAGGTCGACGTTGGGGTCGCGGAGGTAGACGTGGGTAAGGACCCGCGTCAGCGCTGCAGAAGAAAGGACGCGCGCCTCGGCCTTAGCCGTAGGGCCGAAGCCAAGGGTGACATCTTCAAGAGCACGGACCACGAAGGGGAGCAGCTTGGCGGGCCTGTCCTCGGCGCCGGCCAGCGGGCTTTCCAGGCCGCTGACGTAGAGCGACTTCAGCAAGTCGCGAACCTTCACCTCCGTCTCCGTGAAGGCCTCGCGGTCCTCGGCAAGGACCCGCGCCTTGCCGTCCAGCTCGGCCTTCCACGCCTCCAACTCCTGCTCCAGTGCGCCCAGGCGGTCACGGTGCTTGTTAAGCTTGGCGTCCCGGTCCTTGATGGCTGCCTCGCGAGCCTTCAGGTCTTCTTCCTTCTCTTGGCGGACGCGGACCTCCTCAGCAAGCTGGTCCTGCAGGCCCTGCAGTTCGCTCTCCAGCGCCTTGCAGCGATCTTGGGCATCAGCCGCCTCTCCCAAGGCAGCGTCTCGAGCAGCCTTCGCCCCGAGGACGGCCTGCTTCTCCTCGTCGCAGGCTGTCGAGGCCTGAACCAGTGCCGCTTGAATCGAAGCGTCAGAGCGAATCCAGCCAGAAGCCAGCTCCAAGCGCCCAGCCACCAGGCGAGGGTCGGCGCCCAGAAGATCTTGCCACAGCCGGTCCAGTTCGGCAGAAGCGCGATCCAGGATGGTGGAAGGAGTCGGAGAGACAGCAGTTGGTGGAGTAGGAGGAGAGGACGGCAGCGTAACCACAACATCCCGAGGCAGGACCTGCTGCGCCCCAACAGCTGTGGTGATGGCATCAGGCAAGGATACTTCAGGAGTCTCTTGGGCCATAGGGGCTAAGCTCGCCCCAGCCAGCTCCACCAGGCCTCGCGAGGACGACCGGGCAGGAGAGGCCTGTGCTTTGTAGCCACCTTCTTTTGTGGGCAGAGGTGCTGCCCCGGATGAAGCCTCAGGAGCCCCCTTCAGCTTCTTCGCCGCAGGCGCCAGCCTAGCCAAGAGATACAGACATCAAGCCTCAACAACAGAGCAAGGGATAAAACAAGAATCAAGCACTTACTGGTCGCCGCTCGCGAGCTCGAGCAACCTTCGGCCATACTTGAAGCCCGAGAGCCAGCTGCTGGGATCAGCCTCGAGAGGCTCAAAAGCAGGAGGAACGTCTAAGGATCGCCTCGGAGCCGGAGCAGACCCGAGGGGGACCAGCCCAGACCTGGCCTTCTTCGAGGTCGGGGGCAAGCTCCCGCCGCCCTACTCGTCATCATCCCCGTCGTCGCTCAGCGGGAGGCGGAGAGCACGGGGCCTGCGCCGGGGGAGAGGCGCTCTCGACTCCCCGTTGGTAGCCTCGGAGTCAAGCTCCCCTTCCCGCTCCACTTCTTCCTCCTCTTCGCTGGAGTCGCCGGAGGACAAGTTCACCGTCGCCTGGGCCGCCGGGTCCTCGGGAGCCTCCGTGGGCACGGGCCTGTCCCCATTGAAGACGGGCATGGAGTCCACCACCTCCTCCCAATCATCTCGAAGAAACAGGGGCACAGGGGCGCCCTCCAGCCTCGCCACGTCTCCTCCGACCAAAGATTGGAGGACCGTAGCCAGGTCTTCGTCGGCCAAGACTGCGGGGCTCAGGCGAGGCCTCCACAGCGGGAGCGAGTACTTACGAAGCGGGGCCACCTGGTGCTCCAGGAACTCCCTCAGGAGCGACGCAACAATCAGCTTCGCCACCGACATGTTGCCCAGCCTCAGATCTGCGTCCATCTTCTCCAACACCGGCTTCACGCGGGGGTCCACGAGTTCCGCGCAAGACCAATCATCGGAGCTCGTGGGCTGCCTCGTGGGCAGAATCAGCTGAGGGTGGATGCGCCCAGCATCTACCATGACCCATTTGCTCCTGAAGCCCTCAATCCTCTTCCCGGGCTTCGAGATGGCATTGGAGCCGCCATACGCGACAAAGCTCGCGCACGCGGAGATGGCACCATGAGAGGTCCGGAGGGAGAAGTAGTGGCGCAGCAAGGCCACTGAGGGCTGCACTCCGACGTGAGCCTCACAATAGTAGGCGAAGATCACCAGAAGGAGAACAGAGTTGGGGTGGAGATGCAGAGCTTGCAGGTTGTAATCGCGGAGGACAGAGAGGAAAAACTCTGAAAAGGGAGGCACCAGACCGGCAGCAATGGCGCTTACGAGGAGCGGATAGAAGGTGCTCCCTCGGGCCCCGGGAAGGGCGGAGCCGGCCTTGAACACCTTCTCCCCGTCGATGCCTTGCGCCGCCACCATCCGGCGCATCCGGGCAAGGCTCGCCTCCGACACATTCGGCGAGTCTAAGGCAGGCGAGTACCAAGATTCGGCCGGGGTCTGGCGAGGCGCCATGCCTTGCTAGGGCACGCGGTCAAGGTAGATCTGAAGGTTTCGGAGGTAGAAAGGAAAAGCGCAAGAAAGGGGATCTGGGCAATGACCGGAGGAAGCAAGGGAAGCAAAGCCTAGGCAGATGCCGCTCTTTTGTCGATCCACGCAGTTGCGGAGCCGCCCACGTCCAATCAACCACCACTCGGCGCCCGAGGCCGTAGGCTGTTAGGGCCCGCGGCGCTTCGCACTTGCCCCTTCGCCTCTCTGCTCAGCCAAGTCCGGGTGCGCCTTGGGCCCGGGGGCTACTGTCGGCGTTCTGGGAATTGGGGTCCCCAGACTTGCCTGCCTGCGGCCTGCGGCGTGGCTCAAGGGGCGGCCCAGCATGGCCCATCTTCATCAGCACGAGCTCAAGACCCTCACGAGGAGCCAAGCCTTGCGGGGCGGACGACAGGAGGCTTCCTCAGGCACAGCCTTGTCAGCCTGGCTCGCGAGGAGGCGGAGAGATCAAGGCGGGGTACCTCACGAGGTGCCCATGACACAAGCCATGATGACCAAGGGCGCCAGGCGGGCACCAGGCCGCGCAGTGTCCTCCCTTTCCTCTTTGGTGCAAAGGGAGCAAGCGCAGGCGAGAGCATCAAGTAAAGGCATCCATTTTGGTGCAATAAGACCAAGACCAGCAGAGCGGCAGGATGGAGGTCATCGTGGAGCCCAAGCCGGCGTCACCTCCAAAGCCTTTGGCAGGCGAAGACCAACTTTAGTCAGGATAAGTGTACTAGATGTTCCCCTTCAAAATGGCCAATTGTTGGCGCCCTTCTCGCTCAATATTTGGGAGGAGGCCCAGGGCCTTTGCCTATATATAGGACTAGCAACAACAGAGAGGGACGACAACAGATAACGAGGACAACAAAGAGAAGAGAGGAGAGAAGAGAGAACAAAAAACAAGACAGGATCCTCACCAGGAAACCAGTAGAGAGAGCGACTGAACTCCCCTAGTAGTTCATCGCACTAGCCAAGAACAGACCCTCGCGAGGCTGTTCTTCCTTGTATTGTTCATCATCAGCCCAAGAGGCAATCCACCACACCACACATTGGAGTAGGGTATTACACCACAATGGTGGCCTGAACCAGTATAAACTCTGTGTCTCTTGTGTTGTTCCTTTGATTGCTTAAATCCTAGCGAGGCGGTGAGGTGTAGGTAGGTAGAAGGCTAGATCTCCGCACGCACCCCAGTGTCAAACCTAGAGGGCCTGCCGGAACCCGAAATCCGACAATTTGGTTGCAGGGTTGTTTGAGAGAGACCATCTTCATCCTACGCCTCCTACGGATTGATAAACCTTAGGTCATCCACTTGAGGGAAATTTGCTACTGTCCTACAAACTTGTTCACTTGCAGGCCCAACAACGTCTACAAGAAGAAGGTTGTGTAGTAGACATCATTTAGCTCTCTGTACTTAACACCTTCCTTGAAGGCACAGACTGCCTGGTGATCAGATACATTCTCTACCGTGTGATGCAATGTGATCCATCTCTGGATGTATTCCCTCAAAGTTTCATTCGACTTCTGCACACAAGATTGTAGCTCCGTCAACCCTGCTGGTCGCTTGCAAGTTCCTTCAAATGTTCTGACAAATACTCAGGCAATATCTTCCCAAGTGTAAATGCTGCTGGGTGCTAACTGATTCAACCATGCTCTGGCCGATCCTTCCAACATAAGAGGCAGGTGTTTCATGGCCACCTCATCGTTGCCGCAGCCAATCTGAACAGCCACTCAGTAGTCTTCAAGCCAAGTATCAGGCTTGGACTCACCAGTGAACTTACTGACTCCAGTCGCCAACCTGAAGTTGGGAGGAAACACTGCGGCCCAGATGGCTCTTCTGAAACACTCTGGTCCTGAGACGTGTACTCTGCTGCTGGTGGGTACATCTCTGTCATCCTGCTGTCGAGGCGCGTACGATCCACCCCATGGGGGAGGGGTGGGCACTCGACGTCGATCATCACGATCGAATCGGTGATCATACTGCTCATGGTTCTTGTACTGATCACGCCGGTCTCCACGTTCCTCACGCCTCGGGGGCGATCTTGGGCTATGGGCCGACTGGACTGTATTTGCAGCGACGGATCTGCTGTGACTCCTATTCCGTGACTGTGATACAGCTGAATTTTGATCTCCTACTGCCCAGAGTAATGCTCTGATCTGTAACAAGCCTTTGCCAGCCTCTGACTGGGAAGGCTGAATCGACTCTGCTATACGGGATGCAGCTGCTAGATTCTGAATCGGAGTTCGATACACCTGAGTCGGTGGTGGAAAGAGTTGATGTCGACTGTAGTATAGAACCCGTTGCCACGCATGCTCGTCGAGTGCTCGCTGGAGGTTCTCCAGTCGAGTGCGCTCAGCCAAGTTGGCCAAGCGCGCGTCCTCTAAGGCACGAGCCTCGGGGGTTTCTGTTGGGGAACGTAGCAGAAATTCAAAATTTTCCTACATGTCACCAAGATCTATCTATGGAGAAACCAGCAACGAGGGGAAGGAGAGTGCATCTACATACCCTTGTAGATCGCTAAGCGGAAGCGTTCAAGAGAACGGGGTTGAAGGAGTCGTACTCGTCGTGATCCAAATCACTGGAGATCCTAGTGTCGAACGGACGGCACCTCCGCGTTCAACACACGTATAGCCCGGTGACGTCTCCCATGCCTTGATCCAGCAAGGAGAGAGGGAGAGGTTGAGGAAGACTCCGTCCAGCAGCAGCACAACGGCGTGGTGGTGGTGGAGGAGCGTGGCAATCCTACAGGGCTTCGCCAAGCACCGCAAGAGAGGAGAAGGGAGAGAGGTAGGGCTGCGCCAGGGAGAGGTCAAAACTCATGTGTTGGCAGCCCCTGGACCCTCAAGTATATATAGGGGGAGAAGGGGGGCTGTGCCCCCACCTAGGGTTCCACCCCTAGGGGCGGCGGCCAGCCCAAACCCATCTAGGGTGGCGGCCAAGGGAGGGGAGAGGGGAAACTTGCCCCCCAAGTTTAGGTGGAAGCACCCCCTCCCCAAACCCTAGGCGCCTTGGGCCCTTGTGGAGGGGCGCACCAGCCCACCTGGGGCTGGTCCCCTCCCACACTTGGCCCATGCAGCCCTCCGGGGCCGGTGGCCCCACTTGGTGGACCCCTGGGACCCTCCCGGTGGTCCCGGTACATTACCGATAAAATCCGAAACTTTTCCGGTGACCAAAACAGGACTTCCCATATATAAATCTTTACCTCCGGACCATTCCAGAACTACTCGTGACGTCCAGGATCTCATCCGGGACTCCGAACAACATTCGGTAACCACATACAAACTTCCTTTATAACCCTAGCGTCGTCGAACCTTAAGTGTGTAGACCCTATGGGTTCGGGAGACATGTAGACATGACCGTGACGTTCTTCGGTCAATAACCAACAGCGGGATCTGGATACCCATGTTGTCTCCCACATGTTCCACAATGATCTCATCGGATGAACCACGATGTCAAGGACTCAATCGATCCCGTATTCAATTCCCTTTGTCTAACGGCATTGTACTTGCCCGAGATTCGATCGTCGGTATACCGATACCTTGTTCAATCTCGTTACTGGCAAGTCTCTTTACTCGTTCCGTAACACATCATCCCATGATCAACCCCTTGGTCACATTGTGCACATTATGACGATGTCCTATCGAGTGGGCCCAGAGATACCTCTCCGTTTACACGGAGTGACAAATCCCAGTCTCGATTCGTGCCAACCCAACAGACACTTTCAGAGATACCTGTAGTGCACATTTATAGCCAGCCAGTTACATTGTGACGTTTGGTACACCCAAAGCATTCCTACGGTATCCGGGAGTTGCACAATCTCATGGTCTAAGGAAAAGATACTTGACATTAGAAAAGCTTTAGCATATGAACTACAATCTTTGTGCTAGGCTTAGGATTGGGTCTTGTCCATCACATCATTCTCCTAATGATGTGATCCCGTTATCAATGACATCCAATGTCCATGGTCAGGAAACCGTAACCATCTATTGATCAACGAGCTAGTCAACTAGAGGCTTACTAGGGACATGGTGTTGTCTATATATCCACACATGTGTCTGAGTTTCCTATCAATACAATTATAGCATGGATAATAAACGATTATCATGAACAAGGAAATATAATAATAACCAATTTATTATTGCCTCTAGGGCATATTTCCAACAGTCTCCCACTTGCACTAGAGTCAATATTCTAGTTCACATCGCCATGTGATTAACACTCATAGGTCACATCGCCATGTGACCAACATCCAAAGAGTTTACTAGTGTCATTAAACTAGTTCACATCATCATGTGATTAAGACTCAATGAGTTCTGGGGTTTGATCATGTTTTGCTTGTGAGAGAGGTTTTAGTCAATGGGTCTGCAACATTCAGATCCGTATGTACTTTGCAAATCTCTAGGTCATATTGTAAATGCTGCTTCCACGCTCCACTTGGAGCTATTCCAAATGGTCGCTCCACTATACGTATCCGGTTTGCTACTCAGAGTCACTCGGATAGGTGTTAAAGCTTGCATCGACGTAACCCTTTACGCCGAACTCTTTATCACCTCCATAATCGAGAAACATGTCCTTATTTACCCCAAGGACAATTTTTGACCGCTGTCCAATGATCCATTCCTGGATCATTCTTGTACCCCTTGACTGACTCATGGCAAGGCACACTTCCGGTGCGGTACACAGCATAGCATACTATAGAGCCTACGTCTGAAGCATAGGGGACGACCTTCGTCCTTTTTCTCTATTCTGCGGTGGTCAAGCTTTAAGTCTTAACTTCATACCTTACTACTCAGGAAAGAACTCCTTCTTTGACTGATCCATCTTGAACACCTTCAAGATCATGTCAAGGTATGTGCTCATTTGAAAGTACTATTGAGCGGTTTTCTTTTTTTTTTCTTTTTTTTGATCCATCCTCGTAGATCTTGATGCTCAATGTTCAAGCAGCTTAATCCAGGTTTCTTATTGAAAGACACTTTTCAAATAACCCTATATGCTTTCCAGAAATTCTACAACATTTCTGATCAACAATATGTCAACAACATATACTCATCAGAAATTCTATAGTGCTCCCACTCACTTCTTTGGAAATACAAGTTTCTCATAAACTTTGTATAAACCTAAAATCTTTGATCATCTTATCAAAGTTCACATTCCAACTCCGAGATGCTTACTCCAGTCCATGGAAGGATCGCTGGATCTAGCATACCTTTTAGCATCCTTAGGATCGACAAAACCTTTCTGATTGTATCACATACAACCTTTCCTTACAAAACTGGTAAGGAAACTCGTTTTGACATCCATCAGCCAGATTTCATAAATGCAGCTAATGCTAACATGATTCCGACGGACTTAAGCATCTCTATGGATGAGAAAAACTCATCGTAGTCAACTCCTTGAACTTGTGAAAAACTCTTCGCCACAAGTCGAGCCTCATAGACGGTGACATTACCGTCCACGTCTGTCTTCTTCTAAAAGATCCATTTATCTCAATGGCTTGCTGATCATCGGGCAAGTCCACCAAAGTCCATGCTTTGTTCTGATACATGGATCCTATCTCGGATTTCATGGCTTCTAACCATTTGTCGGAATATGGGCCACCATCGCTTCTCCATAGCTCGTAGGTTCATTGTTGTCTAGCAACATGACCTTCAAGACAGGATTACCGTACCACTCTGAAGTAGTACGCATCCTTATCACCCTACGAGGTACGGCAGTGACTTGATCCGAAACTTCATGATCACTATCATAAGCTTCTACTTCAATTGGTGTAGGCGCCACAGGAACAACTTCCTGCGCCCTGCTACACACTAGTTGAAGTGACGGTTCAATAACCTCATCAAGTATCTACCAACCTCCCACTCAATTCTCGAGACAAACCTTTCCTCGAGAAAGGACCCGATTCAAGAAACAATCCCTATTGCATTTAGATCTGAATTAGGAGGTATACCCAACTGTTTTGGGTGTCCTATGAAGATGCATTTTATCCGCTTTGGGTTTGAGCTTATCACGATGAAACTTTTTCACATAAGCGTCGCAGCCCCAAACTTTCAAGAAACGATAGCTTAGGTTTCTCTAAACCATAGTTCTCACGGTGTCATCTCAACGGAATTACGTGGTGCCCTATTAAAGTGAGTGCGGTTGTCTCTAATGCCTAACCAATGAATGATAGTGGTAATTTGACAAGAGACATCATGGTACGCACCATATCCAATAGGGTGCAACTATGATGTTCGGACACACCATCACACTATGGTGTTCCAGGTGGTATTAATTGTGAAACATTTTCCACAATGTCTTAATTGCGTGCCAAAGCTCGTAACTCAGATACTCATCTCTATGATCATATCATAGATAATTTATCCTCTTGTCACGATGATCTTCAACTTCACTCTGAAATTACTTGAACCATTCAATAATTCAGACTTGTGTTTCATCAAGTAAATATACTCAACATCTACTCGAATCATCTGTGAAGTAAGAACATAACGATATTCACTGCATGCCTCAGCACTCATTGGACTGCACACATCAAAATATGTTATTTCCAACAAGTTGTTATCTTGTTCCATCTTACTGAAAGCGAGGCTTTTCAGTCATCTTGCCCATGTGGTATGATTTGCATATCTCAAGTGATTCAAATCAAGTGAGTCCAAGCGATCCATCTGCATGGAGTTTCTTCATGCGTATACACCAATAGACATGGTTCGCATGTATCAAACTTTTCAAAAACGAGTGAGTCCAAAGATCCATCAATATGGAGCTTCTTCATGCGTTTTATACCAATATGACTTACATGGCAGTGCCACAAGTAAGTGGTACTATCATTACTATCTTATATCTTTTGGCATGAAAATGTGTATCACTACGATCGAGATTCAATAAACCATTCCTTTAGGTGCAAGACCATTGAAGGTATTATTCAAATAAATAGAGTAACCATTATTCTCCTTAAATGAATAACCGTATTGCAACAGACATAATCCAATCATGTCTATGCTCAACGCAAACACCAAATGACAATTATTCAGGTTCAATACTAATCTTGATGGTAGAGGGAGCGTGCAATGTTTGATCATATCAAACTTGGAAACACTTCCAACACATATCGTCAGCTCACCTTTAGGTAGTCTCCATTTATTCCGTAGCTCTTTTATTTCGAGTTACTAACACTTAGTAACCGAACCAGTATCTAATACCCTGGTGCTACTAGGAGTACTAGTAAAGTACACATTAACATAATGTATATTCAATATACTTCTATCGACCTTGCCAGCCTTCTGATCTACCAAGTATCTAGGGTAATTCTGCTCCAGTGGTTGTTCCCCTTATTACAGAAGCACTTAGTCTCGGGTTTGGGTTCAACCTTGGGTTTCTTCACTAGAGCAGCAGCTGATTTGCCGTTTCATGAAGTATCCCTTCTTGCCCTTACCCTTCTTGAAACTAGTGGTTTCACCAACCATCAACAATTGATGTTCCTTCTTGATTTCTACTTTCGCGGTGTCAAACATCGCGAATACCTCAAGGATCATCATATCTATCCCTGATATGTTATAGTTCATCACGAAGCTCTAGCAGCTTGGTGGCAATTACTTTGGAGAAACATCACTATCTCATCTGGAAGATCAACTCCCACTTGATTCAAGTGATTGTTGCACTCAGACAATTTGAGCACAAGCTCAACGATTGAGCTTTTCTCCCTTAGTTTGCAGGCTAAGAAAATCGTCGGAGGTTTCATACCTCTTGACGTGAGCACGAGCCTGAGATCCCAATTTCAGCCCTCGAAACATGTCATATGTTCCGCAATGTTTCGAAAACATCTTTGGTGCCTCAACTCTAAACCGTTTAACTGAACTATCACATAGTTATCAAAACGTGTATGTCCAATGTTCGCAACATCCACAAACGACGTTTGGGGTTCAGTACACTGAGCGGTGCATTAAGGACATAAGCTTTCTACTGTCTGCATAATCACTACTTTCAACTTTCAACTATATTTTCTCTAGGAACATATCTAAACAGTGTAACAAAAGTGCGAGCTTACGACATAATTTGCAAAGATCTTTTGACTATGTTCAGGATAATTAAGTTCATCTTATGAACTCCCACTCAGATAGACATCCCTCTAGTCATCTAAGTGATTACATGATCCGAGTCAACTAGGCCGTGTCCGATCATCATGTGAGACGAACTAGTCATCATCGGTGAACATCTTCATGTTGATCGTATCTACTATACGACTCATGCTCGACCTTTCGGTCTCTGTGTTCCGAGGCCATGTCTGTACATGCTAGGCTCGTCAAGTTAACCCTAAGTGTTTTGCATGTGTAAAACTGTCTTACACCTGTTGTATGTGAACGTAAGGATCTATCACACCCGATCATCACGTGGTGCTTCGAAACGGCGAACTTTAGCAACGGTGCACAGTTAGGGGAGAACACTTCTTGAAATTGTTGTAAGGGATCATCTTATTTACTACCGTCGTTCTAAGTAAACAAGATGCATAAACATAATAAACATCACATGCAATTATATAGTAGTGACATGATATGGCCAATATCATATAGCTCCATTGATCTCCATCTTCGGGGCTCCATGATCATCATCGTCACCGGCATGACACCATGAACTCCATCATCGTGTCTTCATGAAGTTCTCTTGCCAACTATTACTTCTACTACTATGGCTACCTGTTAGCAATAAAGTAAAGTAATTACATGGCGTTGTTTAATGACACGCAGGTCATACAATAAATTAAGACAACTCCTATGGCTCCTGCCGGTTGTCATACTCATCGACATGCAAGTCGTGATTCCTATTACAAGAACATGATCAATCTCATACATCACATATCATTCATCACATTCTTCTTGTCCATATCACATCACATAGCATACCCTGCAAAAACAAGTTAGACGTCCTCTAATTGTTGTTTGCATGTTTTACGTGGCTGCTATGGGTTTCTAGCAAGAACGTTTCTTACCTACGCAAAAACCACAACGTGATATGTCAATTGCTATTTACCATTCATAAGGACCCTTTTCATAGAATCCGTCCGAATAAAGTGGGAGAGACTGGCACCCGCTAGCCACCTTATGCACCAAGTGCATGTCAATCGGTGGAACCTGTCTCACGTAAGAGTACGTGTAAGGTCGGTCCGGGCCGCTTCATCCCACAATACCGTCGAAACAAGATTGGACTAGTAACGGTAAGCATATTGAACAAAATCAACGCCCACAACTACTTTGTGTTCTACTCATGCAAAGAATCTACGCAATAGACCTAGCTCATGATGCCACTATTGGGGAACGTAGTAGAAATTCAAAATTTTCCTACGTGTCACCATGATCTATCTATGGAGAAACTAGCAACGAGGGGAAGGAGAGTGCATCTACATACCCTTGTAGATCGCTAAGCGGAAGCATTCAAGAGAACGGGGTTGAAGGAGTCGTACTCATCGTGATCCAAATCACCGGAGATCCTAGTGCCGAACGGACGACACCTCCGCGTTCAACACACGTACAGCCCGGTGACGTCTCCATGCCTTGATCCAGCAAGGAGAGAGGGAGAGGTTGAGGAAGACTCCGTCCAGCAGCAGCACAACGGCGTGGTGGTGGTGGAGGAGCATGGCAATCCTGCAGGGCTTCACCAAGCACCGCAAGAGAGGAGAAGGGAGAGAGGTAGGGCCGCACCAGGGAGAGGTCAAAACTCATGTGTTGGCAGCCCCTGGACCCTCAAGTATATATAGGGGAGAAGGGGGGCTGTGCCCCCACCTAGGGTTCCACCCCTAGGGGCGGCGGCCAGCCCAAACCCATCTAGGGTGGTGGCCAAGGGAGGGGAGAGGGGAAACTTGCCCCCCAAGTTTAGGTGGAAGCACCCCCTCCCCAAACCCTAGGCGCCTTGGGCCCTTGTGGGGGGGCGCACCAGCCCACCTGGGGCTGGTCCCCTCCCACACTTGGCCCATGCATCCCTCCGGGGCCGGTGTCCCCACTTGGTGGACCCCCGGGACCCTCCCGGTGGTCCCGGTACGTTACCGATAAAATCCGAAACTTTTCCGGTGACCAAAACAGGACTTCCCATATATAAATCACCATTCTGGAACTCCTCGTGACATCCGGGATCTCATCCCGGACTCCGAACAACATTCGGTAACCACATACAAACTTCCTTTATAACCCTAGCGTCATCGAACCTTAAGTGTGTAGACCCTACGGGTTCGGGAGACATGTAGACATGACCGAGACGTTCTCCGGTCAATAACCAACAGCGGGATCTGGGTACCCATGTTGGCTCCCACATGTTCCACGATGATCTCATCGGATGAACCACGATGTCAAGGACTCAATCGATCCCGTATTCAATTCCCTTTGTCTAACGGTATTGTACTTGCCCGAGATTCGATCGTCGGTATACCGATACCTTGTTCAATCTCGTTACCGACAAGTCTCTTTACTCGTTCCATAACACATCATCCCATGATCAACCCCTTGGTCACATTGTGCACATTATGATGATGTCCTACCGAGTGGGCCTAGAGATACCTCTCCATTTACACGGAGTGACAAATCCCAGTCTCGATTTGTGCCAACCCAACAGACACTTTCGGAGATACCTGTAGTGCACCTTTATAGCCACCCAGTTACATTGTGACGTTTGGTAAACCCAAAGCATTCCTACGGTATCCGGGAGTTGCACAATCTCATGGTCTAAGGAAAAGATACTTGACATTAGAAAAGCTTTAGCATACGAACTACGATCTTTGTGCTAGGCTTAGGATTGGGTCTTGTCCATCACATCATTCTCCTAATGATGTGATCCCGTTATCAATGACATCCAATGTCCATGGTCAGGAAATCGTAACCATCTATTGATCAACGAGCTAGTCAACTAGAGGCTTACTAGGGACATGGTGTTCTCTATATATCCACACATGTATCTGAGTTTCCTATCAATACAATTATAGCATGGATAATAAACGATTATCATGAACAAGGAAATATAATAATAACCAATTTATTATTGCCTCTAGGGCATATTTCCAACAGTTTCTCCAACGATAGGAGTGTGCAGCGCATCCATGTTCCGGCAGCGAAGTGAGGGGCTCGGGGAGATACTCTTCATGGACCTGCGCCGGATCGCCTCCGCCGTCGCCTTCGTCGGCGCGGGGAAAGACGGGAGGACTACGTGGTCCATTGACCATCAGAACCTCCGCCGCTGGATCACTGCTGTCGCACTCAGATGCAGTCTCCGCGGAGCCAGTCGAACAGGCCGTAGAGAGATTCGTCGGGCTCGATCGTCGCGACTTGGGGGGTGGCCGACTGGCGAGCCACCGCGTGCCTCACCCACCGCTGAAGCCTTGACCGACCGGAGCGCTTGAACCGGCGGGAAACAGGGAGGGAGGATGACACAGGGGCCGACCGATACTGGGTCGACGGTTGCCGCAGAAGGACACCGTGGATGCACGCGCGAAAGTGCGTCGCCCCGCGGACAGGGAGTGCGTCGATGTCGAGCGGAGCCTCCTGAAGCCAAGCGGAGTCGTCGGCGATGAACGTGAGCGCACCGAGACGGATCTCGCGGCCCTCAACCAAAACTCCGCCTGAAACCATGATGAAGGAGATCGGAAAAATCGCAACTTCTCCAATAAGTCGCTAAGACACCTGCCCCACAGTGGGCGCCAACTGTCGTGGTTCTAAGTCTGACAGTAGAATAGTGGGGTAGGAATGGAGAGGCAAGATCCTAGCTATGGATTAGTTGTATACGCAAGAGGTTTACGAGTTCAGGCCCTTCGCGGAGGAAGTAACAGCCCTACGTCTCGACGCCCGGAGGCGGTCGACTGGATTATGTGTATATGAGTTACAGGGGTGTGAACCCTTTACACTGAGGAGGGGGGTGGCTTATATAGAGTCCGCCAGACCCCTCCGGCCCTCAGTTATGCAGGGTTTAAGGTACATTAAGATCGGGCATTACTGGTAACGCCATAAATAAAGTGATATGATGACCATAAAAGCTACTTAATGACAGACCGTTTGCATGCAGAGTGACTTTAGGTCTCCTGGCAGTCGAGTGGTTAGCTTCACGGTCGAGTGTCTTCGAGTCCGTCGAGTGGAACACTTCCGGGTCGACTGAAAGGTGGTTTCTTCTAGAGATGTCCTTGGGGAGGGTATCTTGGACAGGTCCATGACCCTACCCTAGGTACATAGCTTCATCACCCTCCACCCTTGTCATTGACTTGGGACTCTTCTAGCCCAACTCTTGTGCTTCGGGGGCTTCTTCTGGTCCATAAAAAATCATCTTAAATTTTCAGCTCGTTTGGACTCCGTTTGATATTCCTTTTCTGCAAAACTCAAAAACAAGGAAGAAATAGAAACTGGCACTAGGCTCTAGGTTAATTGGTTAGTCCCAAAAATAATGTAAAATAGCACATAAATGCATATAAAAAATACAAGATGGATAATATAATAGCATGGAACAATAAAAAAAGTATAGATACGCAGGAGACGTATCACTACTACACCGCCAAGCAACACGGAACCCCTGCCGGTACGGTCCCGTACATCATGGACGTTAAGCGGCACCGCTCTTTGCTGAGTATTCTTTGCTGCAGCTCGTCTAGGCGAGGACCGCGACATGGGAGCAGATGGGTGTCCGCACGCTGTAAGCTGCAATGCCTAGATTGGGGGAGCCGGCGTATGACGCTGACAGGGAGATGCTCGACATCATCCACGATGATGTCAAGGGGGTACGGGGCTATGAGGACAGGCATGTGGAAGACTCGGATCCCGCCCAGTCCGGCAACTACCAGCATGAGCAGTCCTACACCCAGATGGCCACACAACATTCCTACACCCAGACCGGCGATGGCACACAACAACAACAACATTAGGCCAACGGAGAGCAGTATCCTAAGGGGGAGGAGGAGGACAGCGACGACGATGATCCGGACGATACATCCAGCGATCCGAAGAAGAAGGATAGAGGAGAAAGCTTCAACATGCGGGAGGATGAGCTGTTGTGTGATGCATGGTCGGCCACTAGCATTGATCTGATCCATGACATGGAGCAAAAGGGCACAACCTTTTGGAGGAACATTCACATATGGTTCCATGAACACAAGCATTTCACACCCTACTCCGGCTCGGTCATCTGTGATACGTCCATTTTGCATCATGCTCTTATATCAATATTTATTGCATTATGGGATGTTCTTACACATTATATCTCAATACTTATGGCTATTCTCTCTTATTTTACAAGGTTTATCATGAAGAGGGGGAATGCCAGCAGCTGGAATTCTGGCTGGAAAAGGAGCAAACATTGGAAACCTATTCTGCAGTGCTCCAAAAATCCTGAAACTCCACGAAACATGTTTTTGGAATTTACGAGAATTATTGAGCGAAAGAAATACACCAGGGGGCCCACACCCTGTACAGGAGAGTGGACGGCGCCCCCCCCCCTACTGGGCACGCCCCCTATCTCCTAGGCCCCCTGGTGGGCCTCCGGTGTCCATCTTCTGCTATATGAGAGCTTTTACCCTGGAAAAATTCGTGGGCAAGCTTACGGGACGAAACTCCGCCGCCACGAGGCGGAACCTTGCCGGAATCAATCTAGGGCTCCGGCGGAGCTGTTCTGCCGGGGACACTTCCCTCCGGGAGGGGGAAATCATCACCAACGTCATCACCAACGATCCTCTCATCGGGAGGGGGTCAATCTCCATCAACATCTTCACCAGCACCATCTCCTCTCAAAACCCTAGTTCATCTCTTGTATCCAATCTTGTATCAAAACCACAAATTGGTACATGTGGGTTGCTAGTAGTGTTGATTACTCCTTGTAGTTGATGCTGATTGGTTTACTTGGTGGAAGATCATATGTTCAGATCCTTTATGCATATTATTACCCCTCTGATTATGAACATGAATATGCTTTGTGAGTAGTTACGTTTTTTCCTGAGGACATGGGTGAAGTCTTGCTATTAGTAGTCATGTGAATTTGGTATTCGTTCGATATTTTGATGAGATGTATGTTGTCTTTTCCTCTAGTGGTGTTATGTGAACGTCGACTACATGACACTTCACCATTATTTGGGCCTAGAGGAAGGCATGGGGAAGTAATAAGTAGATGATGGGTTGCTAGAGTGATAGAAGCTTAAACCCTAGTTTATGCATTGCTTCGTTAGGGGCTGATATGGATCCATAGGTCTAATGATGTGGTTAGGTTTACCTTAATACTTCTTTTGTAGTTGCGGACGCTTGCAATAGGGGTTAATCATAAGTGGGATGCTTGTACAAGTAAGGGCAGTACCCAAGCGCCGGTCCAGCCACATATCAAATTATCAAAGTACCGAACGTGAATCATATGAATGTGATGAAAACTAGCTTGACGATAATTCCCATGTGTCCTCGGGAGCTCCTTTCTCATTATTAGAAATTGTCCAGGCTTATCCTTTGCTACATAAAGGATTGGGCCACCTTGCTGCACTTTATTTACTTTATTTACTTGTTACTCATTACTATTTATCTTATCACAAAACTATCTATTACCTATTATTTCAGTGCTTGCATAGAAAACCTTACCGAAAACCGCTTATCATTTCCTTCTGCTCCTCATTGGGTTCGACACTCTTACTTATCGAAAGGACTATGGTAGATCCCCTACACTTGTGGGTCATCAAGACTCTTTTCTGGCGCCTTTGCTGGGGAGTGTAGCGCTTTTGGTGAGTGGAACTTGGTAAGGAAACATTTATATAGTGTGCTGAAATTTTCTGTTACTTGTCACTATGGAAACTAATCCTTTGAGGGGCTTGTTCGGGGTATCTTCACCCCGACTAGAAGAGCAAAGAGTTGCTCCTCAACCTACTGAACTTTATGAAAATATTTATTTTGAGATTCCTTCGGGTATGATAGAGAAACTGATGGCTAATCCATTTGCACGAGATGGAACATTGCATCCCGATTTACACCTTATCTTTGTGGATGAAGTTTGTGGATTATTTAAGCTTGCAGGTATTCCCGATGATGTTGTCAAAAGGAAGGTCTTCCCTTTATCTTTGAAGGGAGATGCATTGACATGGTATAGGCTATGTGATGATATGAGATCTTGGAATTATAAGCGATTGAAGTTGGAATTTCACCAGAAGTTTTATCCTATGCATCTTGTTCATCGTGATCGTAATTACATATATAATTTCTAGCCTCGCGAAGGAGAAAGCATCGCTCAAGCTTGGGGGAGGCTTAAGTCAATGTTATATTCATGCCTTAATCATGAGCTCTCTCAGGAAATGATTATTTAGAACTTTTATGCTCGGCTTTCTCTTGATAATCGCAACCTGCTCGATACTTCCTGTGCTGGTTCTTATATGCTGAAGACTATTGATTTCAAATGGGACTTATTGGAAAGAATTAAACGCAACTCTGAAGATTGGGGTTCCGACGATGGTAAGGAGTCAGGTATGACACCTAAGTTTGAATGTGTTAAATCTTTTATGGATATCGATGCTTTTCGTGGATTTAGCGCTAAGTATGGACTTGAGTCTAAGATAGTAGCTTCTTTCTGTGAATCTTTTGATACTCACGTTGATCTCCCTAAAGAGAAGTGGTTTAAATATAATCCTCCTGTTGAAGTGAAAGTAGTTGCACCTATTATAGTTGAAGAAAAGACTATCACCTATAGTGATCCTATTGTTCCTACTACTTATGTTGAGAAACCCCCATTTCCTGTTAGGATAAAAGATCATGCTAAGGCTTCGACTGTTGTTCGTAAGAGTAATACTAGGACTTATACACCTCCTAAGCAAATTAATGTTGAACCTAGTGTTGCTATGGTTAAAGATCTCTTGGATGATGATTTAGATGGGCATGTTATTTATTTCTGTGGTGAGACTGCTAATATTGCTAGACCAGATACTAAGATACATAGACCTGTCGTTGGCATGCCTGTTATTTCTGTTAAAATAGGAGATCATTGTTATCATGGTTTATGTGATATGGGTGCTAGTGCTAGTGCAATAGCATATACCTTATATCAAGAAATTATGCATGACATTGCACCCATTGAATTAGAAGACATTGATGTTACTATTAAGCTTGCTAATAGGGATACCATTAAACCGTTTGGGATTGTTAGAGATGTTGAAGTCTTGTGTGGGAAGGTTAAATACCCTGCTGATTTTCTTGTTCTTGGTTCCCCACAAGATGATTTTTGTCCCATTATTTTCGGTAGACCCTTCTTGAATACAGCTAGTGCTAAGATTGATTGTGAAAAAGATACTGCCACCGTTGGCATAGATGGTATGTCTCATGAGTTTAATTTTGCTAAGTTTCATAGACAACCTCGTGATAGGGAACCACCTAGTAAGGATGAGATTATTGGTCTTGCTTCCATTGTTGTGCCTCCTACTAATCCATTAGAACAATATTTGCTAGACAATGAAAACGAGATGTTTATGAAGGAAAGAAGGGAAATAGATGAAGTGTTCCTTAAACAGGAACCTATTCTGAAACGTAACCTTCCCATTGAAATTCTTGGGGATCCCCCTTCACCCAAGGGTGATCCCGTGTTTGAACTCAAACCATTACCAGATAATCTTAAGTATGCTTATCTTGATGAAAAAGAAATATATACTGTTATTATTAGTGCTAACCTTTCAAAGAAAGAAGAAGAAAGATTATTGAAAACTCTGAAGAAGCACCTGTTGGGGAACGTAGTAATTTCAAAAAAAATTCCTACGCACACGCAAGATCATGGTGATGGTATAGCAACGAGAGGGGAGAGTGTTGTCCACGTACCCTCGTAGACCGTAAGCGGAAGCGTCATGACAACGCGGTTGATGTAGTCATACGTCTTCACGATCCGACCGATCCAAGTACCGAACGTACGGCACCTCCGAGTTCAGCACACGTTCAGCTCGATGACGATCTCCGGGCTCCGATCCAGCAAAGCTCCAGAGATGAGTTCCGTCAGCACGACGGCGTGGTGACGGTGATGATGTTCTACCGGCGCAGGGCTTCGCCTAAACTCCGCGACGATACGACCGAGGTGGAATATGGTGGAGGGGGGCACCGCACACGGCTAAGGAACGATCCGTAGATCAACTTGTGTGTCTTTGGGGTGCCCCCCGCCCCCGTATATAAAGGAGCCAGGGGGGAGGAGGCAGCCGGCCTAGAGGGCGCGCCAAGGGGGGGAGTCCTACTCCCACCGGGAGTAGGACTCCCTCTTTCCAAGTAGGAGTAGGAGAAAGGGGGGAAAGAGGAGGAAGAGGGGAAGGAAAGGGGGGGCGCTGCCCCCCTTCCCTTGTCCTATTCGGACTAGGAGGGGGAGGGGCGTGCGGCCCCCTCCTGGCTCCTTCCCTCTTCTCCCTCATGGCCCATGTAGGCCCATTAACCCCCCGGGGGGTTCCGATAACCTCCCGGTACTCCGGTAAAATGCCGATTTCACCCGGAACTATTCCGATGTCCAAACATAGGCGTCCAATATATCAATCTTTATGTCTCGACTATTCCGAGACTCCTCGTCATGTCCGTGATCACATCCGGGACTTTGAACAAACTTCGGTACATCAAAACTTATAAACTCATAATAAAACTATCATCGAAACGTTAAGCGTGCGGACCCTACGGGTTCGAGAACTATGTAGACATGACCTAAAACCATTCTCGGTCAATAACCAATAGCGGGACCTGGATGCCCATATTGGTTCCTACATATTCTACGAAGATCTTTATCGTTCAAACCGCATAACAACATACGTTGTTCCCTTTGTCATCGGTATGTTACTTGCCCGAGATTTGATCGTCGGTATCCAATACCTAGTTCAATCTCGTTACCGGCAAGTCTCTTTACTCGTTATATAATACATCATCTCACAACTAACTCATTAGTTGCAATGCTTGCAAGTCTTATAGTGATGTGCATTATCGAGAGGGCCCAGAGATACCTCCCCGACAATCGGAATGACAAAACCTAACCTCGAAATACACCAATCCAACATGTACCTTTGGAGACACCTGTAGTACTCCTTTATAATCACCCAGTTACGTTGTGATGTTTGGTAGCACCCAAAGTGTTCCTCCGGTAAACGGGAGTTGCATAATCTTATAGTTACAAGAACATGTATAAGTCATGAAGAAAGCAATAGCAACATACTAAACGATCAAATGCTAAGCTAACGGAATGGGTCAAGTCAATCACATCATTCTCCTAATGATGTGATCCCGTTAATCAAATGACAACTCTTTTGTCCATGGCTAGGAAACATAACCATCTTTGATAAACGAGCTAGTCAAGTAGAGGCATACTAGTGACACTATGTTTGTCTATGTATTCACACATGTATTATGTTTCTGGTTAATACAATTCTAGCATGAATAATAAACATTTATCATGATATAAGGAAATAAATAATAACTTTATTATTGCCTCTAGGGCATATTTCCTTCAGTCTCCCACTTGCACTAGAGTCAATAATCTAGTTCACATCACCATGTGATTTAACACCAATATACACATCTGTATGTGATTAATACCAATAGTTCACATCGTCATGTGATCAACACCCAAAGGGTTTACTAGAGTCAATAATCTAGTTCACATCGCTTATGTGATTAACACCCAAAAAGAGTACTAAGGTGTGATCATGTTTTGCTCGTGAGAGAAGCTTAGTCAACGGGTCTGTCACATTCAGAGCCGTATGTATTTTGCAAATATTCTATGTCCACAATGCTCTGCATGGAGCTACTCTAGCTAATTGCTCCCACTTTCAGTATGTATCCAGATTGAGACTTAGAGTCATCTGGATCAGTGTAAAAGTTTGCACCGATGTAACTTTTACAACGAACTCTTTTATCACCTCCATAATCGAGAAATATTTCCTTAGTCCTCACTAAGGATATTCTTGACCAATGTCCAGTGATCTACTCCTAGATCACTATTGTACTCCCTTGCCAAATTCAGAGCAAGGTATACAATAGGTCTGGTACATAACATAGCATACTTTATAGAACCTATGACTGAGGCATAGGGAATGACTTTCATTCTCTTTTCTATTTTCTGCCGTGGTCGGTATTTGAGTCTTACTCAATTTCACACCTTTGCAACACAGGCAAGAACTCTTTCTTTGACTGTTCCATCTTGAACTATTTCAAAATCTTGCCAAGGTATGTACTCATTGAAAATCTTATCAAGCGTCTTGATCTATCTCAATAGATCTTGATGCTCAATATGTAAGTAGCTTTTACTGAGGTCTTTCTTTTAAAGAACTCCTTTAAAACACTCCTTTATGCTTTGCAGAATAATTCTACATTATTTCTGATCAACAATATGTCATTCACATATACTTATCAAAAATGTTGTAGTGCTCCCACTCACTTTCTTGTAAATACAGGCATTTCCAAAAGTCTGTATTAAAACATATGCTTTGATCAACTCATCAAAGCGTATATTCCAACTCTGAGATGCTTGCACTAGTCCATTGATGGATTGCTGGAGCTTGCACACGTTGTTAGCATCTTTAGGATTGTCAAAAACTTTATGGTTGCATCATATACAACTCTTCTTTAATAAATCCATTAAGGAATGCAGTTTTGACATCCATTTGCCAGATTTCATAAAATCTGGCAATTGCTAACATGATTCAGACAGACTTAAGCTTCGATACGAGTGAGAAAATCTCATCGTATTCAACACCTTAAACTTGTTGAAAACCTTTCGCAACAAGTCAATCTTAGTAGATAGTAACACTACTATCAGTGTCTGTCTTCTTCTTGAAGATCCATTTATTTTCTATGGTTTGCCGATCATCGGGCAAGTCCACCAAAGTCCACACTTTGTTCTCATACATGGATCCTATCTCAGATTTCATGGCCTCCAGCCATTTTGCGGAATCTGGGCTCATCATCGCTTCCTCATAGTTCCTAGGTTTATCATGGTCTAGTAACATGACTTTCAGAACAGGATTACCGTACCACTCTGGTGCGGACCGCACTCTGGAAGACCTATGAGGTTCTGTAGTAACTTGATCTGAAGTTTCATGATCATCATCATTAGCTTCCTCACTAATTGGTGTAGGAATCACTGGAACTGATTTCAGTGATGAACTACTTTCCAATTCGGGAGAAGGTACAATTACCTCATCAAGTTCTACTTTCCTCCCACTCACTTCTTTCGAGAGAAACTTCTTCTCTAGAAAGGATCCATCTTAGCAACGAATAACTTGCCTTCGGATCTGTGATAGAAGGTGTACCCAATAGTTTCCTTTGGGTATTCTATGAAGACGCATTTCTCCGATTTGGGTTTGAGCTTATCAGGATGAAACTTTTTCACATAAGCATCACAGCCCCAAACTTTAAGAAACGACAACTTGGGTTTCTTGCTAAACCACAGTTCATATGGTGTCGTCTCAACGGATTTAGATGGTGCCCTATTAAACGTGAATGCAGCTGTCTTTAATGCATAACCCCAAAACAATAATGGTAAATCAATAAGAGACATCATAGATCGCACCATATCCAATAAAGTGCGGTTACGACGTTCGGACACACCATAACGTTGTGGTGTTCCAGGTGGCGTGAGCTGTGAAACTATTTCACATTGTTTTAATTGAAGACTAAACTCGTAACTCAAATATTCGTCTCCGCGATCAGATCGCAGAAACTTTATTTTCTTGTTACGATGATTTTTCCACTTCACTTTGAAATTCTTTGAACCTTTCAACTATCTCAGACTTATGTTTCATCAAGTAGATATACCCATATCTGCTCAAATCATCTTGTGAAGGCCAGAAAATAATGACACTTGCCACGAGCATCAACACTCATTGGATCGTATACATCGGTATGTATTATTTCCAATAAGTCAGTAGCTTGTTCCATTGTTCCGGAGAACGGATTTTTAGTCATCTTGCCCAAAAGGCACGGTTCGCAAGCATCAAATGATTCATAACCAAGTGATTCCGAAAATCCATCTTTATGGAGTTTCTTCATGCGCTTTACACCGATATGACCCAAACGGCAGTGCCACAAATAAGTTGCACTATCATTATTAACTTTTCATCTTTTGGCATCAATATTACGAATATGTGTATCACTACGATCGAGATCCAACAAACTATGTTCATTAGGTGTATGACCATTGAAGGTCTTATTCATGTAAACAGAATTTCAATTATTCTCTGACTTTAAATGAATAACCGTATTGCAATAAACATGATCAAATCATATTCATGCTCAACGCAAACGCCAAATAACATTTATTTAGGTTTAACACTAATCAAGTATAGGGAGTGTGCGATGATGATCATATCAATCTTGGAACTACTTCCAACACTCATCGTCACTTCCCCTTCAACTAGTCTCTGTTTATTCTGTAACTCCTATTTCGAGTTACTAATCTTAGCAACCAAACAAGTATCAAATACTCAGGGGCTACTATAAACACTAGTAAGGCACACATCAATAACCTGTATATCAAATATACCCTTCTTCACTTTGCCATCCTTCTTATCCACCAAATATTCAGGGCATTTCCGTTTCCAGTGACCATTTCCTTTGCAGTGTAAGCACTCAGTTTCAGGCTTTGGTTCAGCTTTGGGCTTCTTCGTGGGAGTAACAACTTGCTTGTCATTCTACTTGAAGTTTCCCTTTCTTTCCCTTTGCCCGTTTCTTGAAACTAGTGGTCTTGTCAATCATCAACTCTTGATGCTCTTTCTTGATTTCTACCTTCGTTGATTTCAACATCACGAAGAGCTCAAAAATCGTTTTTGTCATCCCTTGCATACTATAGTTCATCATGAAGTTCTACTAACTTAGTGATGGTGACTAGAGAATTCTGTCAATCACTATCTTATCTGGAAGATTAACTCCCACTTGATTCAAGCGATTGAAGTACTCAGACAATCTGAGCACATGCTCACTAGTTGAGCGATTCTCCTCCATCTTTTAGCTATAGAACTTGTTGGAGACTTCATATCTCTCAACTCGGGTATTTGCTTGAAATATTAACTTCAATTCCTGGAACATCTCATATGTTCCATGACGTTCAAAACGTCTTTGAAGTCCCGATTCTAAGCCGTTAAGCATGGTGCACTAAACTATCAAGTAGTCATCATATTGAGCTAGCCAAACGTTCATAACATCTGCATCTACTCCTGCAATAGGTTTGTCACCTAGCGGTGCATCAAGGACATAATTCTTCTGTGCAGCAATGAGGATAAACCTCAGATCACGGATCCAATCCGCATCATTGCTACTAACATCTTTCAACACAATTTTCTCTAGGAACATATCAAAATAAACATATGAAAGCAACAACGCAAGCTATTGATCTACAACATAATTTGCAAAATACTACCAGGACTAAGTTCATGATAAATTAAAGTTTAATTAATCATATTACTTAAGAACTCCCACTTAGACAGACATCTCTCTAGTCATCTAAGTGATCACGTGATCCAAATCAACTAAACCATGTCCGATCATCACGTGAGATGGAGTAGTTTTCAATGGTGAACATCACTATGTTGATCATATCTACTATATGATTCACGCTCGACCTTTCGGTCTCCGTATTCCGAGGCCATATCTGTATATGCTAGGCTCGTCAAGTTTAACCTGAGTATTCCGCGTGTGCAACTGTTTTGCACCCATTGTATTTGAACGTAGAGCCTATCACACCCGATCATCACGTGGTGTCTCAGCACGAAGAACTTTCGCAACGGTGCATACTCAGGGAGAACACTTCTTGATAATTAGTGAGAGATCATCTTAAAATGCCACCGTCAAACAAAACAGAATAAGATGTATAACAGATAAACATCATATGCAATCAAAATATGTGACATGATATGGCCATGATCATCTTGCGCCTTTGATCTCCATCTCCAAAGTACTGTCATGATCTCTATCGTCACCGGCACGACACCATGATCTTTATCATCTTGATATATATCAATGTGTCGTCACATGGTCGTCTCGCCAACTATTGCTCTTGCAACTATTGCTATCACATAGCGATAAAGTAAAGCAATTATTTGGCACTTGCATCTTATGCAACAAAGAGACAACCATAGAGCTTCTGCCAGTTGCCGATAACTTCAACAAAACATGATCATCTCATACAACAACTTATATCTCATCACGTCTTGACCATATCACATCACAACATGCCCTGCAAAAACAAGTTAGACGTCCTCTACTTTGTTGTTGCAAGTTTTACGTGGCTGCTACGGGCTGAGCAAGAACCGTTCTTACCTACGCATCAAAACCACAACGATAGTTCGTCAAGTTGGTGTTGTTTTAACCTTCGCAAGGACCGGGCGTAGCCATACTCGGTTCAACTAAAGTTGGAGAAACTGACACCCGCTAGTCACCTGTGTGCAAAGCACGGCGGTAAAACCAGTCTCGCGTAAGCATACGCGTAATGTCGGTCCGGGCCGCTTCATCCAACAATACCGCCGAACCAAAGTATGACATACTGGTAAGCAGTATGACTTGTACCGCCCACAACTCACTTGTGTTCTACTCGCGCATAAAACCTGGCTCGGATGCCACTGTTGGGGAACGTAGTAATTTCAAAAAAAAATCCTACGCACACGCAAGATCATGGTGATGGTATAGCAACAAGAGGGGAGAGTGTTGTCCACGTACCCTCGTAGACCGTAAGTGGAAGCGTCATGACAACGCGGTTGATGTAGTCGTACGTCTTCACGATCCGACCGATCCAAGTACCGAACGTACGGCACCTCCGAGTTCAGCACACGTTCAGCTCGATGACGATCTCCGGGCTCCGATCCAGCAAAGCTCCGGAGATGAGTTCCGTCAGCACGACGGCGTGGTGACGGTGATGATGTTCTACCGGCGCACGGCTTCGCCTAAACTCCGTGACGATACGACCGAGGTGGAATATGGTGGAGGGGGGCACCGCACACGGCTAAGGAACGATCCGTAGATCAACTTGTGTGTCTTTGGGGTTCCCCCCGCCCCCGTATATAAAGGAGCCAGGGGGGAGGAGGCGGCCGGCCTAGAGGGCGCGCCAAGGGGGGGAGTCCTACTCCCACCGGGAGTAGGACTCCCTCTTTCCAAGTAGGAGTAGGAGAAAGGGGGGAAAGAGGAGGAAGAGGGGAAGGAAAGGGGGGGGGGCGCTGCCCCCCTTCCCTTGTCCTATTCGGACTAGGAGGGGGAGGGGCGCGCGGCCCCCTCCTGGCTCCTTCCCTCTTCTCCCTCATGGCCCATGTAGGCCCATTAACCCCCCGGGGGGTTCCGGTAACCTCCCGGTACTCCGGTAAAATGCCGATTTCACCCGGAACTATTCCGATGTCCAAACATAGGCTTCCAATATATCAGTCTTTATGTCTTGACCATTCCGAGACTCCTCGTTATGTCCGTGATCACATCCGGGACTCTGAACAAACTTCGGTACATCAAAACTTATAAACTCATAATAAAACTGTCATCGAAACGTTAAGCGTGCGGACCCTACGGGTTCGAGAACTATGTAGACATGACCTAAAACCATTCTCGGTCAATAACCAATAGCGGGACCTGGATGCCCATATTGGTTCCTACATATTCTACGAAGATCTTTATCGGTCAAACCGCATAACAACATACGTTGTTCCCTTTGTCATCGGTATGTTACTTGCCCGAGATTTGATCGTCGGTATCCAATACCTAGTTCAATATCGTTACTGGCAAGTCTCTTTACTCATTATGTAATACATCATCTCACAACTAACTCATTAGTTGCAATGCTTGCAAGGCTTATAGTTGTAACGCCCCAGATTCGTTGCGCCAGGTGTTTGCCAGTTATTCGCCGTCGTTGCCATGTCATTTGCTTGCGTGTTGCATTTTATCATGTCATCATGTGCATTTCATTTTGCATACGTGTTTGTCTCTTGCATCCGAGCTTTTTCCCCGTTGTCCGTTTTGCAATCCGGCACTCCTATGTCATCCGGCATTCCC
This sequence comes from Triticum timopheevii, assembly GCA_963921465.1. Lineage (NCBI taxonomy): Eukaryota > Viridiplantae > Streptophyta > Magnoliopsida > Poales > Poaceae > Triticum > Triticum timopheevii. The sequence goes on from OY997264.1 coordinate 109,804,055, forward strand.
TTTTTGCCTCTTCTCTTGTGCGGGTGTTAAACATTCTCGAAATGGACCGAGTCTTGCCAAGCGGCCTTGGTATAGCACCGGTAGACCGTCTGTCAAGTTTCGTGCCATTTGGAGTTCGTTTGGTACTCCAACGGTTAACCGGGTAACCGTAAAAGCCTCCTTCTCTTTGCAGCCCAACACGCCTTCCAAAGTGGCCCAAAGCCCAGCAAACTCCCCTCCATGCTCTCGGTCGTTCGATCACGATCGCGTGGCCGAAAACCGCACCTCATTTGGACTCTCCTAGCTCCCTCTACCTATAAATATGTGTCCCTCCCGGATTTTTCGCGCAGTCCAACCCTAGCCCCGCTCTTCTCCGCGCCGCCGGACATGTCCGCCCGGTCGTCGGACACGTCCACCGCCGCCAGCCACCTCACCCCGGCCAATGGGGCACCGCCACGTCAGCCCGCCACCGCCCGGAGCCAGTGGCATTGCGCCACGTGGCCCCTACGCCTCCTCCCGCCGCCGCCAGCCCGCGGGGCCCGAGTCGGGCCCGCGCGGCCCATCCTCCGCCGCCGCGCCCGCCTGGTCGCCCGCCGCCGCCGGGGCGAGCCCGCTCCACCGCCGTTGCTGCCGCGCCGCCGCCCGGCCGTCGTCGCCGGCCGGCGACCGCGCCGCCCGCCGCCTCCCGCGCTTCCGCCGGACCGGCGCCCGCGCCGCCGCGTCCCGCGCGACCCCGACCGGGTCACGCCTCGCGCCGCCCGCGCCGGCCTCGGGCGCCGCTGTTCGCCGCTCGCCCCGCCGCCTCCGCCGCCCCCGCGCCGTGCCTCGCTGGAGCGCGCCGCCCCGCCTCGCCGTGTGTCGCCCCGCACCACGGCCTCGCGCCCCCGCCGCCCCGCATCTCCGCCCGGCGCCGCCCCGTCATCCCGTGCCTCCCCCGCAGGCCGCTGCCTCGCCGGAGTTCGTCGACCTCGCCGGAGAAGAAGGTGGATGAGATCCACCGGTCCCTCCATCCAAACGCCGGATACGCTCCATCCCGGGATCTCCTCGTCCCGGTTTGACTTTTCGCGAGGTTGTTTTTTTGCCCAAGTCCCAGATTTCTGTCGTTAACATGCCATGTTCATCGCATCACATCTCTGCATCCGTAGCTCTGTTTTGTACGTATAATATGTCAAATTGTTCACCTCGACGAGTACTTCATTTCATTCCATTGCATCATTTTCATTTGAGCTCATCTTGATGCCCGAAATGCTGTTGGAAGAGTGCATGTTGATGTTAATCTGCTGAAACTGTTATAACTTGTTGTTTTATTATTTTTGCCATGATTGATGTGTGCATCTTATGAACATGAGTTCTACATGTATGTTGATCTATGACATGCCATCTTTCCAGTGGTGCCAACCATGTATTTTTGTGACTTGTGTGCTGAGTGCATCAAGCTTGTTAAGGAGGGTACTTGCTGTTGCTGTTTTCCTGACAGATTCTATTATATTTTGTTGCTATGTTAACATGCTTCTACTAATCATTCTATGCATAATCTGAAGATGTCCTATAAACATGTTTTGATCTACATGTTATGATCTATCCATTCATGCCCTTGGTTGCATTTATAGCTTGCTGTAGATTGTTCATATCTTGCTCTAAAGTTGCTTGAAAATGTTGCTGTTAGCCTGTTTACATTAAGTTCACTTGTTACCATGTGTTTTGCTAGTGATCCATGCATCCTATGACCTTGCTCTTGCCATGCTTAGCTTCATAAACATGTCTTCTTTCTGTTGGTTGCCTTTCCATGCCATGTATTACTCTGTGGTGAGTGGTTCAAGCTCACCAACATGCCTACTTATTGTTGCTCCTGCCATGTATGAATCTGTAATATAACTTGCCATGTTTACATGGGTGCCATCTTATCTTCTGATCCTTTTTGGCTCATAGTCAGTAAGGGACTTTTGATCTATGCTTTTATTAGATTCATGCCATGCCTTTGTTTGCCATGATAAGTTCCTGTAACATGTTGTTTGATAGCTCTAAACATTGCAACCTGATGTTATTTCCTGATAAGTCTGAAACTGTTATTATTTGCAATATCTCCATGTCTTTTTGAGCATGTTCTATTCTTTTCTGGAGATAACTCAGTGTTCATGTTTTGTTATACTTTACCTGTACATCATGCCCATGCCTTTTGTTATTATGTTGAGATGCTGAAGCATGTTGTTTTGATGCTTGTAAGATGCCTAGTTGTTGTTATGGACAGATTGTTGTTATGACTTGTATAGAGTGTATGTGTTGCACCGTTGCTCCGTTTTGAGTGTGTTCTATATGAAACTTGCTTGATTTTGCATGTAGTTTCATATTACCATGTTGCATCCTTGTTTTGGTGTGTTTGCTTGATGTTTGGGTGCATTTTGCATCAATGTCATGCTTAACTTGTTTTGCTCATATTTTCTAGGTCGTAGCTCCGAATCTAATGAACTTTATATGTAACTTGACTAGAATTTCGTGTAGATCATCTTGGTGCATTTTAATTTGCTGTTTAACAACTTGAACATAAGGTTTATTCAGATCTGGACCAATTTCGAAATTTGCATATGAGGACTTACCGGAATTGTTATATGTTGTTTCCGGCCTCATTTAACTTGCCTTGATGTGTTGTTCTTGTTTGCATCATCTCTTGCCATGAGTAGCTTCATGTAGCCTTGTCATGCATCATGCTTGTTGTGCATCATGTTTTGCCTATGTGTGGTGTGTTTACCATGTTGTGTGCTTCTTCTCGATAGTTCCCGTTTCGTTGCGATCGTGAGGATTCGTTCGTCTACGCTTGGTTCGTCTTCGTGGCTTCTTCTTCTTCATGGACTCGTTCTTCTTCCTAGCGAGATTTCAGGCAAGATGACCGCTACCCTGGATCTCACTACTATCATTGCTATGCTAGTTTGCTTCGTTCTATCGCTATGCTGCGTTACCTATCATTTGCTCTTCAAGCCTCCCAAATTGCCATGAACCTCTAACCTTTGACACCATTCCTAGCGAACCGTTGCTTGGCTATGTTACCGCTTTGCTCAGCCCCTCTTATAGCGTTGCTAGTTGCAGGTGAAGTTGAAGATTGCTCCATGGTGGACAGGGTTTTGTTGGGATATCACAATATCTCTTATATTATTAATGCATCTATATATTTGGTAAAGGGTGGAAGGCTCGGCCTTATGCCTGGTGTTTTGTTCCACTCTTGCTGCCCTAGTTTCCGTCATACCGGTGTTATGTTCCCGGATTTTGCGTTCCTAAAGCGGTCGGGTGATTTATGGGACCCCCCTGACAGTTCGCTTTGAATAAAACTTGTCCAGCAAGGCCCAACCTTGGTTTTACCATTTGCCTCACCACCACCTACCTTTCCCTTGGGAGTAATTAACCCAAGGGTCATCTTTATTTTAGCCCCCCCCACCCCCCGGCCAGTGCTTGTCTAAGTGTTGGTCCGAAACGAGCAACCTGCGGGGCCACCTCGGGGAAACTCGAAGTCTGGTTTTACTCGTAGCTTGACTTATCCGGTGTTGCCCTAAGAACGAGATATGTGCAGCTCCTATCGGGATTGTCGGCGCATCGGGCGGCTTTGCTGGTCTTGTTTTACCATTGTCGAAATGTCTTGTAAACCGGGATTCCGAGACTGATCGGGTCTTCCTGGGAGAAGGTCTATTCCTTCGTTGATCGCGAGAGCTTGTCATGGGCTAAGTTGGGACACCCCTGCAGGGTATAAAGTTTCGAGAGTCGTGCCCGCGGTTATGTGGCAGATGGGAATTTGTTAATGTCCGGTTGTAGATAACTTGACACCAGGTCCGAATTAAAATGCATCAACCGGGTGTGTAGCCGTGATGGTCTCTTCTCGGCGGAGTCCGGGAAGTGAACACGGTTTCTGTGTTATGTTTGACGTAAGTAGGTGTTCAGGATCACCTCTTGATCATTGCTAGTTGATGACCGTTCCTTTGCTTCTCTTCTCGCTCTCATTTGCGTATGTTAGCCACCATACTTGCTTAGTCACTGCTGCAACCTCACCACTTTACCCCTTCCTTTCCCATTAAGCTTTGCTAGTCTTGATACCCATGGTAATGGAATTGCTGAGTCCTCGTGGCTCACAGATTACTACAACAACAGTTGCAGGTACAGGTTATGCGATGATCCTGACGCGAGAGCGATGTTTGCTTGTTTTGGATTTCTTCTTCTGCTTCTTCTTCGATCAGGGGATAGGTTCCAGGTCGGCAGCCTGGGCTAGCAGGGTGGATATTGTTTGAGTTTCTGTTTATGATTCATCTGTAGTCGGATGTTGCTCTTGTATGTTGTATTGTTGTATTCTTGTGACATTGTATGTATTGGATGTATCCCCACTATTATGTAATGTTGATGTAATGATATCCACCTTGCAAAAGTGTCTTCAAGATGCGCTTCTATCCTTGGTGGGACCTTCGAGTTCCTTTAGGATAGGGTCGCATCTTGGGCGTGACAAGTTGGTATCAGAGCCTCGACCGACCTTAGGAGCCCCCTTGATTGATCGAGTAGTTTGGCCGTTGTTGTGTCTAGAAGAAAACTATTTTCGGAGTCTAGTTATATCGGAGAGTAGGAATCCTTTTTACTCCTCAGTCCCTTCGTCGCTCTGGTGAGGATTCTTGACGTAGGTGTTTTGATTTACTCCTCTTCCCCTTCAAATTTTTCTTTAGGTTCACGCAGTTGGTTTTCCGGTAGTTGTTCCTCAGCTCTTTTCATCCGGTGCATTTCTCGTCAAGTTGACTCGAGCCTCTTCATCTGTGAGTTCAATCCTCAGTTGTTTTATTTTCCTCCCGCCCACCCTTCTTCCTCTCGGAACCGGAGTCCATAATCGAGTATTCTTCCTACTCGTGCGAAGTCCTTGCTTTATATCCTCATTGTTTTCAACCGGTGTTTTCTCTTCAAAATATTCGTCGTTTCCCCTTCCAAGTTACCCTTGTTTTCCCGCCCTCCCACCCTTTTCTTCCCGGAGTCTGAGTCTCTCTCGACTATCTATTTCATTCATGCGGAGCCTCTTCAGTCTTCCCTCAATCATTTCAACCGGTGATTTCTCGTCTCGTTTGTCATTCTTCATCTCTTTTCTTTTCCGGTGGACTTAATTCAAGTTTTTTCGGGTTGATCATATTCTTTTCCTCGGATCAAGTGTTTTCCCCTTGCTCGTTCGTCTCTCGCCAGTTTATCCTTCTGGAGTGCTCAAGACATCTCAGGAGATTCGTCGGTGTTCCAATTATTTCGAGGTTGTTACCTCATTCATATATTTCATTTGTTCCGGTGCATCATCTATCTTTTCAACAATCCTTTTCAACGGTGTTATCTCTTCAGTGGGCCCTAACCCACAGGTCTTTTCCCAGGATCTTACCTGACTCTTCTAATTCCCCAGAGTTATTCTCAAATTCTTTTCAAGTGTTACATAAGAATGGATTTCATCAGTCAGATGCCTTTCCAAGATCGATTTCAAATCATTTCATTGTTGGCTCAACCTCTTCGCTTTTCATCCTCCCAGAGTCGTTTCATAGTCTATCCAATTCCGTGAGCTTTCGATTCTTGTCATTCTCGTCGTTCCTCTCTTCTTCTCGAGTGCTCTCAATTCTTTGCTTCTTCTCTTGAGTTCTTGTTTCACCTCATCCCTTTTCCCTTCCGTCTCGGTCCTAAGATCTCGGGACGAGATCTCTTGTTAGTGGAGGAGTGTTGTAACGCCCCAGATTCGTTGTGCCAGGTGTTTGCCAGTTATTCGCCGTTGTTGCCATGTCATTTGCTTGCGTGTTGAATTTTATCATGTCATCATGTGCATTTCATTTTGCATACGTGTTCGTCTCTTGCATCCGAGCTTTTTCCCCGTTGTCCGTTTTGCAATCCGGCACTCCTATGTCATCCGGCGTTCCCTTTTTGCCTCTTCTCTTGTGCGGGTGTTAAACGTTCTTGGAATGGACCGAGTCTTGCCAAGCGGCCTTGGTATAGCACCGGTAGACCGTCTGTCAAGTTTCGTGCCATTTGGAGTTCGTTTGGTACTCCAACGGTTAACCGGGTAACCGTAAAAGCCTCCTTCTCTTTGCAGCCCAACACCCCTTCCAAAGTGGCCCAAAGCCCAGCAAACTCCCCTCCATGCTCTCGGTCGTTCGATCACGATCGCGTGGCCGAAAACCACACCTCATTTGGACTCTCCTAGCTCCCTCTACCTATAAATATGTGTCCCTCCTGGATTTTTCGCGCAGTTCAATCCTAGCCCCGCTCTTCTCCGCGCCGCCGGACATGTCCGCCCGGTCGTCGGACACGTCCACCGCCGCCAGCCACCTCACCCCGGCCAATGGGGCGCCGCCACGTCAGCCCGCCGCCGCCCGGAGCCAGTGGCATCGCGCCACGTGGCCCCTTCGCCTCCTCCCGCCACCGCCGGCCCGCGGGGCCCAAGTCGGGCCCGCGCGGCCCGTCCTCCGCCGCCGCGCCCGCCTGGTCGCCCGCCGCCGCCGGGGCGAGCCCGCTCTTCCGCCGTTGCTGCCGCGCCGCCGCCCGGCCCTCGTCGCCGGCCGGCGACCGCGCCGCCCGCCGCCTCCCGCGCTTCCGCCGGACCGGCGCCCGCGCCGCCGCGTCCCGCGCGACCCCGACCGGGCCACGCCTCGCGCCGCCCGCGCCGGCCTCGGGCGCTGCCATTCGCCGCTCGCCCCGCCGCCCCCGCGCCGTGCCTCGCCGGAGCGCGCCGCCCCGCCTCGCCGTGCGTCGCCCCGCACCACGGCCTCGCGCCCCCGCTGCCCCGCATCTCCGCCCGGCGCCGCCCCGTCATCCCGTGCCTCCCCCGCAGGCCGCCGCCTCGCCGGAGTTCGTCGACCTCGCCGGAGAAGAAGGTGGATGAGATCCACCGGTCCCTCCATCCAAACGCCGGATCCTCTCCATCCCGGGATCTCCTCGTCTCGGGTTGACTTTTCGCGAGGTTGTTTTTTTGCTGTCATTAACATGCCATGTTCATCGCATCACATCTCTGCATCCGTAGCTCTATTTCGTGCGTATAATATGTCAAATTGTTCGCCTAGACGAGTACTTCATTTCATTCCATTGCATCATTTTCATTTGAGCTCATCTTGATGCCCGAAATGTTGTTGGAAGAGTGCATGTTGATGTTAATCTGCTGAAACTGTTATAACTTGCTGTTTTATTATTTTTGCCATGATTGATGTGTGCATCTTATGAACATGAGTTCTACATGTATGTTGATCTATGCCATGCCATCTTTCCAGTGGTGCTAACCATGTATTTTTGTGACTTGTGTGCTGAGTGCATCAAGCTTGTTAAGGAGGGTACTTGCTGTTGCTTTTTTCCTGACAGATTATGTTATATTTTGTTGCTATGTTAACATGCTTCTACTAATCATTCTATGCATAATCTGGAGATGTCCTATAAACATTTTTTGTTCTACATGTTATGCCCTATCCATTCATGCCCTTGGTTGCATTTATAGCTTGCTGTAGATTGTTCATATCTTGCTCTAAAGTTGCTTGAAAATGTTGCTGTCAGCCTGTTTACATTAAGTTCACTTGTTACCATGTGTTTTGCTAGTGATCCATGCATCCTATGACCTCGCTCTTGCCATTCTTACCTTCATAAACATGTCTTCTTGCTGTTGGTTGCCTTTCCATGCCATGTATTGCTCTGTGGTGAGTGGTTCAAGCTCACCAACATGCCTACTTATTGTTGCTCCTGCCATGTATGAATCTGTAATATAACTTGCCATGTTTACATGGGTGCCATCTTATCTTCTGATCCTTTTTGGCTCATGGTCAGTAAGGGACTTTTGATCTATGCTTTTAGTAGATTCATGCCATGCCTTTGTTTGCCATGATAAGTTCCTGTAACATGTTGTTTGATAGCTCTAAACATTGCAACCTGATATTATTTCCTGATAAGTCTGAAACTGTTATTATTTGCAATATCTCCATGTCTTTTTGAGCATGTTCTAGTCTTTTCTGGAGATAGCTCAGTGTTCATGTTTTGTTATGATTTACCTGTACATCATGCCCATGCCTTTTGTTATTATGTTGAGATGCTGTAGCATGTTGTTTTGATGCTTGTAAGATGCCTAGTTGCTGTTATGGACAGATTGTTGTTATGACTTGTATAGAGTGTATGTGTTGCACCGTTGCTCCGTTTTGAGTGTGCTCTATATGAAACTTGCTTGATTTTGCATGTAGCTTCATATTACCATGTTGCATCCTTGTTTTGGTGTGTTTGCTTGATGTTTGGGTGCATTTTGCATCAATGCCATGCTTAACTTGTTTTGCTCATATCTTCTAGGCCGTAGCTTCGAATCTAATGAACTTTATATGTAACTTGACTAGAATTTCGTGTAGATCATCTTGGTGCATTTTAACTTGTTGTTTAACAACTTGAACATAAGGTTTATTCAGATCTGGACCAATTTAGAAATTTGCATATGAGGACTTACCGGAATTGTTATATGTTGTTTCCGGCCTCATTTAACTTGCCTTGATGTGTTGTTCTTGTTTGCATCATCTCTTGCCATGAGTAGCTTCATGTAGCCTTGTCATGCATCATGCTTGTTGTGCATCATGTTTTGCCTATGTGTGGTGTGTTTACCATGTTGTGTGCTTCTTCTCGATAGTTCCCGTTTCATTGCGATCGTGAGGATTCGTTCGTCTACGCTTGGTTCGTCTTCGTGGCTTCTTCTTCTTCATGGACTCGTTCTTCTTCCTAGCGAGATTTCAGGCAAGATGACCGCTACCCTGGATCTCACTACTATCATTGCTATGCTAGTTTGCTTCATTCTATCGCTATGCTGCGTTACCTATCATTTGCTCTTCAAGCCTCCCAAATTGCCATGAACCTCTAACCTTTGACACCATTCCTAGCGAACCGTTGCTTGGCTATGTTACCGCTTTGCTCAGCCCCTCTTATAGCGTTGCTAGTTGCAGGTGAAGTTGAAGATTGCTCCATGGTGGACAGGGTTTTGTTGGGATATCACAATATCTCTTATATTATTAATGCATCTATATATTTGGTAAAGGGTGGAAGGCTCGGCCTTATGCCTGGTGTTTTGTTCCACTCTTGCCGCCCTAGTTTCCGTCATACCGGTGTTATGTTCCCGGATTTTGCGTTCCTAACACGGTCGGGTGATTTATGGGACCCCCCTGACAGTTCGCTTTGAATAAAACTTGTCCAGCAAGGCCCAACCTTGGTTTTACCATTTGCCTCACCACCACCTACCTTTCCCTTGGGAGTAATTAACCCAAGGGTCATCTTTATTTTAGCCCCCCCCCCCCCCGGGCCAGTGCTTGTCTAAGTGTTGGTCCGAAACGAGCAACCTCGGGGCCACCTCGGGGAAACTCGAAGTCTGGTTTTACTCGTAGCTTGACTTATCCAGTGTTGCCTTGAGAACGAGATATGTGCAGCTCCTATCAGGATTGTCGGCACATCGGGCGGCTTTGCTGGTCTTGTTTTACCATTGTCGAAATGTCTTGTAAACCGGGATTCCGAGACTGATCGTGTCTTCCTGGGAGAAGGTCTATTCCTTCGTTGATCGCGAGAGCTTGTCATGGGCTAAGTTGGGAAACCCCTGCAGGGTATAAACTTTTGAGAGCCGTGCCCGCGGTTATGTGGCAGATGGGAATTTGTTAATGTCCGGTTGTAGATAACTTGACACTAGATCCGAATTAAAATGCATCAACCGCGTGTGTAGCCATGATGGTCTCTTCTCGGCGGAGTCCGGGAAGTGAACACGGTTTCTGTGTTATGTTTGACGTAAGTAGGTGTTCAGGATCACCTCTTGATCATTGCTAGTTGACGACCGTTCCTTTGCTTCTCTTCTCGCTCTCATTTGCGTATGTTAGCCACCATACTTGCTTAGTCGCTGCTGCAACCTCACCACTTTACCCCTTCCTTTCCCATTAAGCTTTGCTAGTCTTGATACCCATGGTAATGGGATTGCTGAGTCCTCGTGGCTCACAGATTACTACAACAACAGTTGCAGGTACAGGTTATGCGATGATCCTGACGCGAGAGCGATGTTTGCTTGTTTTGGAGTTCTTCTTCTGCTTCTTCTTCGATCAGGGGATAGGTTCCAGGTCGGCAGCCTGGGCTAGCAGGGTGGATATTGTTTGAGTTTCTGTTTATGATTCATCCGTAGTCGGATGTTGCTCTTGTATGTTGTATTGTTGTATTCTTGTGACATTGTATGTATTGGATGTATCCCCACTATTATGTAATGTTGATGTAATGATATCCACCTTGCAAAAGCGCAAGACGCGCTTCTATCCTTGGTGGGACCTTCGAGTTCCTTTAGGATAGGGTCGCATCTTGGGCGTGACAATAGTGATGTGCATTACCGAGAGGGCCCAGAGATACCTCCCCGACAATCGGAGTGACAAAACCTAATCTCGAAATACGCCAACCCAACATGTACCTTTGGAGACACCTGTAGTACTCCTTTATAATCACCCAGTTACGTTGTGACGTTTGGTAGCACCCAAAGTGTTCCTCCGGTAAACGGGTGTTGCATAATCTCATAGTTACAGGAACATGTATAAGTCATGAAGAAAGCAATAGCAACATACTAAATGATCAAATGCTAAGCTAACGGAATGGGTCAAGTCAATCACATCATTCTTCTAATGATGTGATCCCGTTAATCAAATGAAAACTCTTTTGTCCATGGCTAGGAAACATAACCATCTTTGATAAACGAGCTAGTCAAGTAGAGGCATACTAGTGACACTATGTTTGTCTATGTATTCACACATGTATTATGTTTCCGGTTAATACAATTCTAGCATGAATAATAAACATTTATAATGATATAAGGAAATAAATAATAACTTTATTATTGCCTCTAGGGCATATTTCCTTCAGCACCGAGCAGCTATTGGATATACTCTGGATGACCTCAAGGGCATTAGTCCCACATTATGTCAACACAAAATTTCAGTGGAGAAAGATGCCAAACCAGCTAGAGATACTCAAAGACGATTAAATCCCAAGATGAAGGAAGTGGTAAGAAAAGAGATACTAAAGCTCCTTGAGGTAGGTATCATTTATCCCGTTGCCGATAGCGAATGGGTAAGCCTTGCCCATTGTGTCCCTAAAAATGGAGGTATTACCGTTGTTCCTAATGATAAAGATGAATTGATCCCGCAAAGAATTATTACAGGTTATAGGATGGTAATTGATTTCCGTAAGTTAAATAAAGCTACTAAGAAAGATCATTACCTTTTACCTTTTATTGATCAAATGCTAGAAAGGCTATCCAAACACACACATTTTTGCTTTTTAGATGGTTATTCTGGCTTCTCACAAATACCCGTGTCCGCGAAGGATCAATCTAAAACTACTTTTACTTGCCCTTTTGGTACTTTTGCTTATAGACGTATGCCTTTTGGTTTATGTAATGCACCTGCTACCTTTCAAAGATGCATGATGGCTATATTCTCTGATTTTTGTGAAAAGATTTGTGAGGTATTCATGGATGACTTCTCCGTCTATGGATCCTCTTTTGATGATTGTTTGAGCAACCTTGATCGAGTTTTGCAGAGATGCGAAGACACTAGTCTCGTCCTGAATTGGGAAAAGTGTCACTTTATGGTTAATGAAGGCATTGTCTTGGGGCATAAGATCTCCGAGAGAGGTATTGAAGTTGATAAAGCCAAAGTTGATGTTATTGAAAAGATGTCGTGTCCCAAGGACATAAAAGGTATAAGAAGTTTCCTTGGTCATGCCGGTTTTTATAGGAGGTTCATTAAGGACTTTTCTAAAATCTCTAGGCCACTGACTAATTTATTGCAAAAAGATATTCCTTTTGTCTTTGATGATGATTGTCTAGAAGCATTTGAAATACTTAAGAAAGCTTTGAACACTGCACCCATTGTTCAGCAACCTGATTGGAATTTACCTTTTGAAATTATGTGTGATGCTAGTGATTATGCTGTAGGTGCTGTTCTAGGCAAAGAGTCAATAAGAAATTGAAAGTTATCCAGTATGCCAGTAAGACTCTTGATACTGCCCAGAGAAATTATGCTACTACTGAAAAAGAGTTCTTAGCAGTTGTATTTGCATGTGATAAGTTTGGACCTTATATTGTTGATTCCAAAGTTACTATTCACACTGATCATGCTACTATTAAATATCTTATGGAAAATAAAGATGCTAAGCCTAGACTCATTTGATGGGTTCTCTTGCTCCAAGAATTTGATTTGCATATTATTGATAGAAAGGGAGCTGAGAACCCCGTTGCAGATAACTTGTCTAGGTTAGAGAATGTTCTTGATGACCCACTGCCTATTGATGATAGCTTTCCTGATGAACAATTAGCGGTCGTTAATGCTTCTCGTACTGCTCCTTGGTATGCTGATTATGCTAATTACATTGTTGCTAATATACCGCCTAGTTTCACATACCAGCAAAATTAAAAATTCTTTTATGATTTAAGACATTACTTCTGGGATGACCCACACCTTTATAAAGGAGTAGATGGTGTTATTAGAGGTTGTGTGCCTGAGCATGAACAGGAACAGATCCTACGCAAGTGTCACTCTGAATCCTATGGAGGACACCACGCTGGAGATAGAACTGCACACAAGGTACTACAATCTGGTTTTTATTGGCCTACTCTCTTCAAAGATGCTCGTAAGTTTGTCTTATCTTGTGATGAATGTCAAAGAATAGGTAACATTAGTAAACGTCAAGAAATGCCTATGAACTATTCTCTTGTTATTGAACCGTTTGATGTTTGGGGCTTTGATTATATGGGACCTTTTCCTACCTCTAATGGTTATACACATATTTTAGTTGTTGTTGATTATGTTACTAAGTGGGTAGAAGCTATTCCGACTAGTAGTGCTGATCATAACACCTCTATTAAAATGCTTAAAGAAGTTATTTTTCCGAGGTTTGGAGTCCCTAGATATCTTATGACTGATGGTGGTTCACATTTTATTCATGGTGCTTTTCGTAAGATGCTTGCTAAGTATGATGTTAATCATAGAATCGCATCTCCTTATCATCCGCAGTCTAGTGGTCAAGTAGAGTTGAGCAATAGAGAGCTCAAATTAATTTTGCAAAAGACTGTGAATAGGTCTAGAAAGAATTGGTCGAAAAAACTTGATGATGCATTATGGGCCTATAGAACTGCATATAAAAATCCTATGGGTATGTCTCCATATAAGATGGTTTATGGAAAAGCATGTCATTTACCTCTTGAACTTGAACATAAAGCATATTGGTCTATTAAAGAGCTAACTATGACTTCAAACTTGCCGGTGGGAAGAGGTTGTTTGATATTAGCTCACTTGATGAATGGAGAACTCAAGCCTATGAGAATGCCAAGCTATTCAAAGAAAAAGTCAAACGCTGGCATCACAAAAGGATACAAAAGCATGAGTTTAACGTAGGAGATTATGTGTTATTATTCAACTCTTGTTTAAGATTTTTTGCAGGAAAACTTCTCTCAAAATGGGAAGGTCCCTACGTTATCGAGGAGGTCTATCGTTCTGGTGCCATAAAAATCAACAACTTCGAAGGCACAAGTCCGAGGGTGATAAACGGACAAAGAATTAAACATTATATTTCAGGTTATCCTATCAATGTTGAAACTAATATTATTGAAACCGTAACCCTGGAGGAATACATAAGGGACACTTTCCAGAACGTTCCAGACTCCGAAAAGGAATAGGTATGTGCGGTAAGTAAACCGACTCCAAAACAACTCCAATGGCAATTTTTATCAGTTTTGGAATATTTAAGAATTTTCGGAAGAAAGAAGTAGTCCGAAAGGGACACGAGGCCTCCACGAGAGTGGAGGGCGCCCCCCCCCCCCTACTAGGCGCCCCCCTGTCTCGTGGGCACCTCGTGTGCCTCCCGAACTCCGTTTTCTTGCACATTACGTATTTTGGTCGGTAAAAATTCATTGTATATACTCCCGAAGGTTTTGACCACCGTATCACGCAAATATCCTCTGCTTTCGTTTCGAGTTGTTTCTGTTTCAGATTTAGAGCAAGATGTCTTCTCAGGAGTCTGTCGGGGAGAGCCGGTTGTCTCACCCAACACCAGGTTCAGGAGCCAATAGCGATGCTTATTACTTTGGACCATCAACGGAGGATGAGATGGAGCCTGATTTGAAAAGGATAGATGCCATGGAAGAAGATCAAGAAGTTACCTCTTGCCTCCAAGCAGAATTTATGACGGGGGAGCTACCTAGCCTGGCAACTCCAGCTTCGGTTATCCCTTCCAACTTTAGATTTCTCTCTTATGAAAATATGAAAAAGAGCTTTACTTGTTCTTCAGAAGCTATGCAGCATCCTTGGGTAAAGGGAGCTTTGGCCGTTATAGGCAAGCTCCGTAAAGAAATTATGGACCTCAAACAACAAGTCAACAAGCTCGAGGAGGAGAACCGTATCCTGAAGGGAATCACTGCCAAGAAAATCTTAACACCAACCGTGAAGAAGGAGAAATAATCACATGGGTATGGGCACTCCCCTTGGCAACTGCCGAGGTTGGGGGAGGTGCCCCGGTATCGTATCACCATCACACTCCTATCTTTACCTTTTTTATTTATTTCGATCCTTTTGGTAGTATCTTGATCTAGTAGATTGAAGTTTTGATATCAAGTAGTTTTGAGTTTTGCATTGTGATATCTTTTTGTAATCGGGTCCCTGAGCTATCTATAATAAAGATTAGTGTTGAGTCAAGGGCTTTGCTATGTTGCTATGATCTTGAGAAAGTAGAAAGAATAAAAGAGTTCATATTGATCTTATGGATAGTGATAACTTCACACATACAAAGTATGAGGCATAAAAATTGTTGAGAGTTGATGAACGTAGTTTTGGTCATCGTTGCAATTAATAGGAAGTGATAAGGAAAGAGGGGTTCACATATAAATATATTATCATGGACACCTTTTATAATTGGGAGCACTCATTAAGTATGACATGCTAAAAGAGTTGACGTTGGACAAGGAAGACAACGTAATGGTTTATGTTTTCGCGCATCTCAGTTAAAGTATATTGTCATTGACCTTCCAAACATGTTGAGCTTGCCTTTCCCCCTCATGCTAGCCAAATTCCTTGCACAAAGTAGAGATACTACTTGTGCTTCCAAATATCCTTAAACCCAGTTTTGCCATGAGAGTCCACCATACCTACCTATGGATCGAGTAAGATCCTTTAAGTAAGTTGTCATGCTGCAATCAATAAAAATTGCTATCTAAATATGTGTGACTTATTAGTGCAGAGAAAATAAGCTTTGTACGATCTTGTTGTGGAAGTAATAAAAGTGACAGACTGCATAATAAAGGTCCACATACAAGGGGCAATATAAAGTGACGTTCTTTTGCATTAAGATTTTGTGCATCAACCCTAAACGTACATGACAACCTCTGCTTCCCTCCGCGAAGGGCCTATCTTCTACTTTATATTTTTACTTTATGCTTGAGTCAAGGTGATCCACACCTTTCCTTTTTTTCATTTTATCCTTTGGCAAGTTCCTCGTGTTTGAAAGATCATGATATATATATCCAATTGGATGTAAGTTAGCATGGGCTATTATTGTTGACATCACCTAAAGGTGAATACGTTGGGAGGCAACACAATAAGCCCCTATCTTTCTCAGTGTCCGGCTGAAACTCCATAACCATAAGTATTGCGTGAGTGTTAGCAATTATAGAAGACTACAAGATAGTTGAGTATGTGAATTTGCTTGAAAGCATTTTTGTTGACTCTTTCTGATGTTATGATAAATTGCAATTGCTTCAATGACTAAGATTATAGTTTGTTAGTTCTCAGTGAAGTTTTTGAACCATACTTGACATTGTGAATTGATTGTTACTTGAGCATAAGAAATCATATGATAAAATCTACATATGTTGTTGTTATAAGAATGATCATTATGCCCTCATGTCTGTATTTTATTTTTATCGACACCTCTATCTCTAAACATGTGGACATATTTTTTGATATCGGCTTCCGCTTGAGGACAAGCGAGGTCTAAGCTTGGGGGAGTTGATACGTCCATTTTGCATCATGCTCTTATATCAATATTTATTGCATTATGGGCTGTTCTTACACATTATATCTCAATACTTATGGCTATTCTCTCTTATTTTACAAGGTTTATCATGAAGAGGGGGAATGCCGACAGCTGGAATTCTGGCTGGAAAAGGAGCAAACATTGAAAACCTATTCTGCACTGCTCCAAAAATCCTGAAACTCCACGAAACATGTTTTTGGAATTTATAAGAATTATTGAGCGAAAGAAATACACCAGGGGGCCCACACTCTGTCCAGGAGAGTGGAGGGCGCCCCCCCTACTGGGCGCGCCCCCTATCTCCTGGGCCCCCTGGTGGGCCTCCGGTGTCCATCTTCTGCTATATGAGAGCTTTTACCCTAGAAAAATTCGTGGGCAAGCTTACGGGACGAAACTCCGCCGCCACGAGGCGGAACCTTGGCGGAATCAATCTAGGGCTCCGGCGGAGCTGTTCTGCCGGGGACACTTCCCTCCGGGAGGGGGAAATCATCACCAACGTCATCACCAACGATCCTCTCATCGGGATGGGGTCAATCTCCATCAACATCTTCACCAGCACCATCTCCTCTCAAAACCCTAGTTCATCTCTTGTATCCAATCTTGTATCAAAACCACAAATTGGTACCTGTGGGTTGCTAGTAGTGTTGATTACTCCTTGTAGTTGATGCTGATTGGTTTACTTGGTGAAAGATCATATGTTCAGATCCTTTATGCATATTATTACCCCTCTGATTATGAACATGAATATGCTTTGTGAGTAGTTATGTTTGTTCCTGGGGACATGGGTGAAGTCTTGCTATTAGTAGTCATGTGAATTTGGTATTCGTTCGATATTTTGATGAGATGTATGTTGTCTTTTCCTCTAGTGGTGTTATGCGAATGTTGACTACATGACCCTTCACTATTATTTGGGCCTAGAGGAAGGCATGGGGAAGTAATAAGTAGATGATGGGTTGCTAGAGTGACAGAAGCTTAAACCCTAGTTTATGTGTTGCTTCGTTCGGGGCTGATATGGATCCATATGTCTAATGGTGTGGTTAGGTTTACCTTAATACTTCTTTTGTAGTTGCGGACGCTTGCAATAGGGGTTAATCATAAGTGGGATGCTTGTCCAAGTAAGGGCAGTACCCAAGCGCCGGTCCACCCACATATCAAATTATCAAAGTACCGAACGCGAATCATATGAACCTGATGAAAACTAGCTTGACGATAATTCCCATGTGTCCTCGGGAGCTCCTTTCTCATTATTAGAAATTGTCCATGCTTATCCTTTGCTACATAAAGGATTGGGCCACCTTGCTGCACTTTATTTACTTGTTACTCGTTACTATTTCAGTGCTTGCAGAGAAAACCTTACCGAAAACCGCTTATCATTTCCTTCTGGTCCTCGTTGGGTTTGACATCCTTACTTATCGAAAGGACTACGATAGATCCCCTACACTTGTGGGTCATCAATCTGCAACCGTGAATGGAAGTCCCTCAACCATCGATGGTTATCCAAGAGGCCGTATCCAAGTATTGCGGGCACTTGAAGCATCTCATCGCATGGTGGCCTAGCACTGCACAAATCACCGAGCAAGTAAGTTGATCACTAGCCATATATGCTTTAGTTTTGTTGATCACTAGCCAGGGATATATTGTTTTGTTGCTCACTAGACGGATTTGCATTGTCGACATTGTTCCACTTTGTAGCCTACTCGTGCTTGTGTGGTGTACAAGAAGTTGGAGAAGAAGCCCTTCATCGTCATGCATTGTTGGTTAAAGTTGAATGGGCAACCGAAGTGGAACCTTTTCATTACCAAGACCCTCGCCCAAGCCAACGAGGAAGAAACCGGTGACCCTACCGACCCAACCCAAGAACCGTCGAAGAAGGTTAGGAGAAATTTAGAGGGGAAGAAGTGGGAGGAGGAGAGGGCGAAGCGAGAAGGTGCGGCGGCCAAGCTGACGGAGAGGTTCGAGGACATCTTGGTGAAGGAGGAGGCATGCGTGAGGCGCTCGGACATCAAGGAGGAGGAGAAGGCGAAGAGGTTCAAACTATTGATGGAGGTGACGGACAAGAAGCGCAAGCTCGAAGAGAGGAGGACCATGATCAAAGAGAGGAAGGTCGCACTCGAGGAAAAGAGGGTGAAGATCGCCGCCAATGCGGAGGACGCCAAGATGTTGACCTTGCATGTCGAATCTTTGGATGCCGACACAAGAATGATCGTGCAATCTGTCCGCTACCAAATGTTGCAGCGGCAGAAAGAGTTGGCGCCGACGGACTATGAGGACGTGGCGGAAGTGGAGGCGGACGCGGGGGCGGAGGCTGCCCATGCGGCGGCGGCGACACCTCCTTGATTGGGGAACAACTACCTGGGATTGTCGGTCCCCATAAATGCATGGACTGCCGGACTGATGTTATTTTGGATCCAAGCATGTAAAAATTAAGCACATTTGCCTCTTTTTGGTTGTGATCAGGCATGCAATCCGACGCTGGTGTGATCCAGCGTGCTGTGTGGATTGGAGTACATTTGAATTTGAGTTTACTGGCGTACATATACAGAATACGGTTGGATGCCCCCCCCCCCCCCCCCACGCGCGCATCTATGTCCGCGGACTAGTCCACATGTCCGCGGACGGACGCGGGAGAAAATTTACGGGTTCCATTGGAGATGCCCTTATCCTAAATTGTCATGTAGGGAATATTTATAAAACCAGAAATTGAGCACACAAAATGATTGTGACATTTTGTCAAATATTTTAGGTAGGAAATAAAATCTATAAACCCCTAATATTTATTTGAAACCCTAAAGTTATTTGGGAATTTAAATTGAACTGCCAAGTAACTTAGGGAATAAATTGATATTTCCCAAATGGGTGAATAATTAAATATTTAATTAGGCATAAAGAAAATGTCTAAAAAGCCCCAAACAATGATTTGACCCTCTAATAAATTTCCCCAAAGGTATTAAAGTGGATGGATTTTTGAATCAATTCAAAAATCAAACAGGAGAATATTCCGTTAAGGCTTATAAATTATTTTGGCAGGAAAATAAATCCCCATAAGTCCAAGTATTAGCATGGTTTCAGCTAGATGCAAGATTAGCATGGTTTGTGTGAGAAAACCGGCCGCTTTGCAAATAGATCCCTCTTCAAAAATAGTTAGTCCACGAGCGATCTAAGGAAGGCTGGCGTGGCACCCACATGGCCGGAGTTTCCCCTCATGGATCTGTTTTGGCCTTATTTAATCATATTAATGACTTTATGACCTTAATTGATTAATTTTTAAGTTGTTGGTCTAAAACATGCAATCAGTTTGAGTCAATCAAGTAATGACACATTTCACTCATGCTTTAGAGATACTATGCTTATTTCGTGTTGGAATATGTAAATCATTTTTTGGATATGCAAAGATTGCATCTCATTGCAGCGATTGGAGAGTAAAGTTAGAAGAGGGACGGCTACACCAATACATGTACGCAAGCTGGTGTGAGGGTCTTGACCGGAGCAGATGTCCACAAGTTGCACATGCTTCGGTAATTCACACGGGCACACAGTTGAGGAGGCACACACCTGCCCAGCCGTTTCGGCAAAGTCCGCAAACTCGTTTGATCTCCAGCATGGTTTTAAGTTTTACTCTCTCTGCCTTATAATGTAAAACGTTTTTCGATACTAATATAATGCCAAAAAATGTTTCATATTATGGGACGAAGGAAGTAGTTCCTAAAACTACTCAATAAATTTGTCGACCGTCGTATCAAGTTTCAGCACTTGAAACTTAGAAAAGTTTTTAAAAACTTGTTAAACCATATTCAAAAGTGTTTTATTTCATAGCTCTCTCATCATACAAAACACGAATATACATACGAAACATAACTTGGACAACTTGGACTTTCGGTTTGATATATAACCAATTCAAAACTGAAAGTACAAAAAAAAAGACGCCGATAACGCCCACACGTGTGGCATATTAGACATTTGTTCACACATTATGTGTGGTGTAAGCAGGAGGCAGCCCACACGAATCATGTGTGGGCGAACATTAAAACTGTCCATATGTGTGGCGCAGCTACTTCGTGCCACACGCCCAACGAACTACTACTCATCATCATCCCGCGTGTGTGGCATGAAGCAAATCTGCCCACACGTCCTGGCGCACCCGTGGGATGGCAACTTTAGTCGCCCGGGATGGTAAATGTAGTTGACATGTCTAAGTAACGGTAGTTGCCGCGTGTATTCAAATCATAATTGCCATGTGAGATAAACTACTTGCCTTACGTGGTCAAACAGTAGTTGGCATGCGTGATTAACTAGTTGCCACGTGTGGTCCAACCATAGTTTCCATGTATGGTTAATCACAGTTGACATATGTGTTTACCTAGTTACCACATGCAACTGCAGTTGCCATGTGTGTTAACCTAATTGCCACGTACGCGCAACTGCAGTTGCCATCTAACAACGTACGAGCGTCGTGTAGGCGAAGAGCAGTCCGTCCACACACGCGTGGACTAGGTGGTGACTGTGTGGGCAGAAACTGGTTCGCCCACACGGCGCAGCTGGTAACCGTGTGTTGCGGGTTATGTGGAGGAACTCTTCAACGCCCACACACACGATGATGCCCACGTGGCACTGAAAATCTAACTGATTTCTTTAGGATTCATGTAAAACAGAATCAACGTTTATCAATGCGGGTGGGCGAAGTGCAAATAGGCCACATGGGCGTTAACATTTTCGGAAAAAAATTGGTGTCGGCGCCTCAAGTCGCCTCCCGCACATGCTTGGCGTATATGCTGTCGGTTTGTAAATCGTGTCAGGTTAGCAGCATAGTGTACTATTGTGATTTGTACTGATCACCATCTCTAATTCATCGCCATCTGATTTCGAGACCGATAACCCATTTATAAATAGAAGAGGAAGCTCAAGCACCGATCACAGCATAGTACATATACGTTTTGTAGCTCCTAGCGCTGAGCTATCGTTGCCAGTACGTGTTCTGGGGTGAGCAAATGGCGGCGGCGGCGACGGCCGGCCGGAGACCAGCCTCGTCAACAACGGCGTCGGAGGCAGAAGCTAGGGACGCCGAGAACCTCCGTCTCATCGAGGAGATGACCTCCGACGTGGACTCCGTGCAAGAGCGAGTCCTCGCCGAGATCCTCTCCCGGAACGCCGCCACGGAGTACCTCAGGGACTGCGGCGGCCCCACCGACCGTGCCACCTTTCGGGCCAAGGTGCCGGTGGTGTCGTACGACGCTCTCAAGCCGTACATCCAGCGCATCGCCAACGGAGACAGATCGCCCATCATGTCGACGCACCCCGTCTCCGACTTCCTCACCAGCTCCGGCACCTCGGGCGGCGAGCGCAAGCTGATTCCCAGCACCGCGGAGGAGGGCCGCCGACGCCAGCTTCCCTTCGGCCTCCTTAAGGCAGTCATGAACTTGTAAGTCCACTGATATATACTCAACGTAACACTCATTTCCATGCAAAGCACAGAGTGATGGTCGTGCTGAATGTGCAGGCACTTCCCTGGGCTTGACAAGGGGAAGGGGCTCTACTTTCTCTTCGTCAAGTCGGAGACCAAGACGCCGGGCGGGCTGACGGCGTGGCCGATGATGACCAGCATTTACAAGAGCGAGCAGTTCAAGGACCCCTTGCGCGACCACACCAGCCCGAGGGCGGCCGTGCTCTGCGCCGACACGTCCCAGAGCATGTACGCGCAGATGGTGTGCGGCCTGTGCCAACGCCACGACGTGCTCCGCATCGGCGCCGCCTTCGCTTCCGGCCTGCTGCGCGTCATCCGCTTCCTCCAGCTCAACTGGGAGCAGCTCGCCGCCGACATCGAGGCCGGCACGCTCGCTCCATGCGTGGACGACGCGTCCGTGCGCGAGGCGGTCGCCAGCATCCTCCGCCGCCCGGACCCGGAGCTGGCTCAGTTCGTCCGGGGCGAGTGCTGTAAGGGCGAATGGGCCGGCATCGTCCCGCGCATCTGGCCCAACACGAGGTACCTCGACACCATCGTCACCGGCGCCATGGCGCAGTACGTCCCGGCCCTGGAATACTACGGCGGCGGCCTGCCGTTGGTGTCCACCTCCTACGCGTCCTCCGAGTGCTACTTCGGCATCAACCTTCAGCCGCTGTGCAACTCGGACGACGTCTCCTACACCATCATGCCCAACATGGCCTACTTCGAGTTCCTCCCCGTGGACGACACCACCACAGGCGAGGCCGTGGCGCCTGAAGGTGACGCGGCCCGGCTGGTGGACCTCGCCCGCGTGGAGGCTGGGCGGGAGTACGAGCTGGTGATCACCACCTACGCCGGGCTCAACCGGTACTGCGTCGGCGACGTGCTCCGCGTGGCTGGCTACCACAACGCCGCTCCACGGTTCACGTTCGTGCGCCGCAAGAACGTGCTGCTCTCCGTCGAATCCGACAAGACCGACGAGGTCGAGCTGCAGCGCGCCGTGGAGCGGGCATCGGAGCTGCTCCGGCCGCACGGCGCGTCCGTGGCGGAGTACACCAGCCACGCATGCACCAAGCGCATCCCGGGCCACTACGTCATCTACTGGGAGCTGCTGACCACCGGCGACGAGGCGGTGGGCAAGGAGACCCTCGACGGGTGCTGCCTGCAGATGGAGGAGGCCCTGAACGCGGTCTACAGGCAGAGCCGGGTGGCGGATGGGTCGATCGGGCCGCTCGAGATCCGGGTCGTCCGGCCCGGCACCTTCGAGGAGCTCATGAACGACGCCATCTCTCGCGGCGCGTCCATCAGCCAGTACAAGGTGCCCCGCTGCGTCGCGCTCCCGCCCGTCATTGAGCTGCTCGACTCGTGCGTCGTGTCCGCCCACTTCAGCCCTAGCTTGCCACACTGGACCCCAGCTCGGCGCCACGAGTAGAAAGAAGCAGCTCGTCGGGTCATGCTCCCCAATGTTTGGGATGATTGACTTTGTTGGGTATGGGAGGTGCTTCCGCTGGCCTTGAGCCTAAGGCGCCATTGTGTATCTCGTTTGAACGATGTGCCTTGATTGTTGTTGATCGGATGTGTGTGGTTTTCACTTCCTTCTTTAATAAATTCGTGCTTTGTTTTATACTCCCTCTGTCCGCAAATACTTGTCTTGAAAATGGATAAAATGGATGTACTCATATAACTAAAATTTGTTATAACAAATTTTCAAGTAGAACATAAAAAAATGCTCATATCAAAGCACTTAAATTGCTAAATATTTAAAAGTTACCTTTAGTATATCCTCTTCTTGTGAGCCAACCACTTGATCATTGGTGAGCTTTTCTATTTTTTTTTCATTTTTCACATAACAAGTAACATTGCCAGTCAAGTTGTCATTTTTGAGGCGATTATGCAAGCAAGTTTTGACTAGTTTCATAGACGAAAAGCACCTCTCAAGTGTAACAGTAGAAATATGCAACACAATTACTAGTTTCAACAACTCCCCGCAAAAAAATACTAGTTTCAACAACTTATAAAAAAGATGCATAGTAATAGCCAATAAACTAATAAAGTTTACCTAACTATTCTAAGTTTTCTTGGAAGTCGTGGCAAAAAAACATTATCGATGTTCCAAAAATGCTAGTTTTGAAAACATTTTGGAGTACTGATTTTATTTTATTTTTTTCACGCCTTTCACGAGTGTCATCGTGTGTTGAAATTTTGCAAGCATACAAAACATTTGGTAAAGTTTAACCCAAAAAAAGTTTAGAATATTTTGAGTTTTTTTTTTACTTTTTTTGATTTTACTGTTCATAAGAGAACATTTGAGCTCGAGAGCAGAATAAGACTTTCGGAGGATTGATCCATATATCTAGGGAGCAACTAGTTGGACGAGCGCTCCTTCGTGAGCCTCGCAACGTTCACTTGCGGGTGGGCTGAGAGCGCGTCATTTGGCGCGCTCTCAGCCGCCGCCATGTGTAGCGCTCTGGGCGCTCCCTCCGAATTATTTTTTTATTTTTCCGCACGCGTTTTCGGCTTTTTAACCGGTTTTTCTAGGGTTTTTTGGCTTTTCGGTTTTCCACCGGTCTTCCTTAGCTTTTGGACCAAAAATAAATTAAAAAAACGCGTTTTATTTTTTCTTTTTTGCTTCCATGAAAGGCCCGGTTTTGCTTCCGCGAGAGGCACGGCCATGCCTCTCGGAAACGAAAAAACGTGTTTTCTATCTTTTTTCCCGCGAGAGGCACAGTTTTGCTTTCGCGAGAGGCACGGCCGTGCCTCTCGGAAACAAGGAAAAAAAGTGTTTTCTATTTATTTTTTCTTCCACGAGAGGCAGGGTTTTACTTCCGCGAGAGGCATGGTTGTGCTTTTGCGAGAGGCACGGCCGTGCCTCTCGAATACGAAAAGAAAACACGTTTTCTATTTATTTTTTTGTCCCGCAAGAGACACGGTTTTGCTTCCGCGAGAGGCATAATTGTGCTTTCGCGAGATGCATGGTGTGCTTATCGGAAAATGAAAAAGAATGTGTTTTCTATTTTTTTCCTTCCGCGGGAGGCACGGCCGTGCTTTCGCGGGAGGTACCGCCGTGCTTCTTTTGGAAAGGGAAAAAACCGTGCTCCGGTGCGGGTATTTTGCTCGGTATTTTCGTGAAAAAAAGGTTTGTCAAAACCTATTAACATGGGATTTAGTTCTAAAAATCTCGACGCGAGGAATCCAACGGTGAACATGGTTCGAGATTTGGCCGCACAGTTTAAGAGATTAAATGTTTTGAATAAATGCATCTACGAAAAATGGAAAAACTCTCATGTTATGACAAAGTGATGCACATACAGCACGCCACTTGTCACAGCCTGAGAAGGTGGGGATGATCTTTGCAATAAGTACTTCTCAATTAGTGATTTCGATATATCTAGGGGGCCATCGATCGCGCGTGACGCCGGATGGTCAACGAGCGTACATTTTTATAGGCAATCAGAGCAACTCCAATGGGCCGACCCAAACGGACGGCGCATTTGTCCGCTTTTTGTCCGTTTGGGTCGGCCGCCCGCCCGGCATCCGCCCAGTTTTGCATTTGGGTCGGGAGTGCGCCCAACGTGCCACCCCATTTCATGTCCGCATTCAACTTTTAAAAAAAGGCCCGCGGGAGATCATGCCAGCGGCCATGTCTCATCATGCCAGCGCCGGCATACAATGCCGGCTTCAGAAAATATCACCACAGTTCATGCTGGCGCACTCGCCAGCCGGCCGGCACACATGCCAGCACACAAAAAAGGGTGGGACTTGAGTTTGACCACGCCATCGCGGCTGCCGTGGTCATGCCGGCACACCTGCCGGCATAAAAAAAGATGGCGCTCGCCGCCATAGATCACTCGTCGTCGAACTTGAGCATGTCGGCCTGCATCTTCTTGAACCACGGCCTCTTCCTTGGCGACACAGTGTTGAGATCCACCTTCATGATCTCCACCCCGGTCATCATGCTCGCAAGAGCCACTTCTTTCGCCTTGGTCTTCGCGTTGGCGGCCTCTATCTCTAGCATCTTGGCTTGCTTCTCCGCCTCTAACTCGAACATCTTGGCTTGCTTCTCGGCGTCCAGGTTAAGCCTCCTCCTTTGGATCTCCATGAAAGCGTCCATTTGCTCCGCCTTGAAACGCCGGCGCTCCTCCTCCCTTGAGTCCTTCTTATTCATCATGCCGTCCATGCTTGCGATCAAAGTGTTGGTGGCCGCATCTCGCTTGTCCTCCTTCTTGGAGTTGGCCTTCCCCCGCGGCCGTGCCGGCTCGCCCTCCCCAACATCCTCCACGGCTTTCTCCCCCCTCCCCCACGAGACTTGAGTGCGGCATATTGCGCCTTGAACTTATCCACGTCCTTGATGACCCGATAAAAATGGGAGAGGTTGAAGCACTTGCCATTGTGTTGAACCTTGAATGCCTCCAAAGCTTGAAATGCCTACAAAATGTTTCCATGCAAGCATATGGACAAGTGATATGCAAATGAACACACAAAGTATGAACTTGATGACACAAAAGAGGTCGGCTTGCTAGCATACCATGTCTTGCATGCCGATGCCGCTCACGGGGTGGGCCTTGACGCTCTCAAGAGTGGCGCAAAACTTGTTGCACTCTTGTTGGATCACCCTCCATCGCATGGAAATGGAGACCCACCCACACGTGCTCACAAATTGGTAAGGCGGAAACTTCTTGCGCTCATGAAACTCTCGATGGACACGAATCCAAAAGGTTGAATGCTTTTGCTCGGCACTGAAAGGATCGATATGGTTGACTAGAGGGGGGGTGAATAGGCAACTAACAAATTTTAAGCTTTTCTTTACCAAATTAAACTTTGCAACAAATAGGTTGTCTAGATATGCAACTAAGTGAGCAACCTATATGATGCAATAACAACTAGCACGCAAGCAAGCAAGAGATGTAACAATAAGTAAGCTTGCGAAAGTAAAGGCACGAAATAACCAAGAGTGGAGCCGGTGGAGACGAGGATGTGTTACCGGAGTTCCTTCCTTTTAAGGGGAAGTACGTCTCCGTTACAGCGGTGTGGAGGCACAATGCTCCCCAAGAAGCCACTAGGGTCACCGTATTCTCCTCACGCCCTCACACGATGCGAGATGCCGTGATTCCACTATTGGTGCCCTTGAAGGCGGCGACCGAACCTTTACAAGCAAGGTTGGGGCAATCTCCACAACAATCGGAGGCTCCCAACAACAACAACACCACGAAGCTTCACCACAATGGAGTATGGCTTCGAGGTGACCTCAACCGTCTAGGGTGCTCAACACCCAAGAGTAACAAGATCCGCAAGGGATAAGTGGGGGGAATCAAATATCCTTTGGTGGAAGTGTAGATCAGGCCCTTGTCACCCAATCCCGAGGAAATCAACAAGTTTTATTGGCTAGGGAGAGAGATCGGGAGAAAATGGAGCTTGGAGCAACAATGGAGCTTAGAGGTGGAAGAGGTAGTCAACTAGAGGTAGAAGACATCCCTTATATAGTCGTGGAAAAAATCCAACCGTTATCCACATGTTCTGCCCGCGACTCACGGTACTACAGCTCCAAGGAAGCGGTACTACCGCGAGGCAACGCGGTACTACCGTGGACGACCACGGTACTACCGTGGCAACTGCACAGGCCGGAACAGGCCTGACAAAGGAGCAGTACTACCGCTGGCGCGGTACTACCGCTCCCCCTTGCGGTACTACCGCAAGGCAGGAGGGTCACGGCCTAGGAAGGGCGCGGATGAAATAAATTACATCCGTGCCTACTTCCGCAGAAACTAGGGTGGTGCAAAAACCCGACGCGGTACTACCGCTTGAGAGGCGCGGTACTACCGTGGTCGGCGCGGATGTAAAAAATTACATCCGCGCCTACTACCGCGACACTGCGGTACTAGGTCGAAGGGGCACAGTACTACAACTCCTAGGGAGCGGTACTACCGTGGGCCCCCGCGGTACTACCGCGCTGGGCGAGCGGTACTACCGTGGGGGGCACGGATGTAAAAAATTACATCCGCCCCTACTACCGCACCGGAGCGGCACTAGGCCAGGGTGCCGCGGTACTACCGCACCGAAGGGGGGGTACTACCGTGACACGCCGCGGTACTACCGCTTGTACCTGCGGTACTACCGCAAGTACAGCAGTAGTCGCCAGTTTTCCACACAACCAAGATAACGACGGGTAGCTCCAAAGTGCAAGGAAAGGAGGGACAAGTGTACGTGTGATTCCACCCTACCTTTCCGACGCGGACCCCCTCTTAATAGTATGGCTCTCCTACGACTCAACTCCACCAAAGAGAAACGTAGAACAACGCCGGCTTCAACAGTCTCCGAGGGGCACCGAATCGTCTTGTGCCTAATGATGAAGTATCTGATGGACTCAAGGCACACGATTAGTCCGCACAAGCATTGTCATCAATCACCAAAACACTTAGGGATAAATATGCCCTTACAATCTCCCCCTTTTTGGTGGATTGATGACAACACGGGATTTGCACAAAGATAAGATAATTTAGAGCGGGGGCAAACCCCACCTCTCTAAAATATAGACGGGCTCCCCCTAGATGTGTGCACTTTAGATGAATGCTTTGGACTGCATGGCACACAAACTAGGATCAACACTCCCCCTATATTTTAGAGACCAAGACATGATAATAAGCATAGCAAAGCATGAAGATAACACAATATAATACAAGCTTGCTAGGATAGATAGAGTGCATATGTCTTACACCATACGAAGTAAGATAACCAAGGTTCAAACGAGAAAAAAACAGCAAAGAGTTCAACTGAGAAAGCAGCAAACACACGACTCGCAAACTCGCAAATCCCTACACTCTCTCCCCCTTTGGCATCGAGACGCCAAAAAGGTAGAGAGGACACCTACACACACAAGAGGTGGCTCAAGCAGAGAAGTCGTCCCAAGCCTCTTCGTCAGACGCCTCTGCAGCTGGAATGGACTCCTCGACCTCCTCCTCAGAATCAGTCCACATGTATCCTTGCTTCTCCATCCACTCGGTCTCAGGAGTGATGTGCTCCTCAGACCCGCCAGACACATCCTCGCCATAGAGCTGCAAGACCTTGTTGTGCCGGCAACGACTCTCCTTGGACTCCACGTGAGCCCTGTACTGGCCCTTGGCTTGCATGCAGAAAAGAGACTTCATCTTATCCTTCAACTTCTTGGCCCAAGATGGCCTAGAGTCACTCTGAGAGGGCCTAGCAGAATGGCCCTCGGCGCCAGCAACATCCTCATCAACGGCAGCAGCCCTAGCAGCAGACGCCTCAGCACGAGTAGCGGTGTTAGCCCAGTTGGGTTTGACCCGCAGACAAATGGGCTCATGGCGAATCCAGTCTGGAGCCAGGAACTCCTCCTCAGGGTACATCTTCTCCCAAGTCTTCGAAATCAGCAGAAACAGGTAGGGCCCATAAATAGGCACCTTGCGGTTGAACACGGCAAACCGAAGCTCACACCACATGATGTGAGAGACATCAAGTGGCTGAGTCTGAGACGAGCGAGCCTCCTGGCAAATAAGCATCATGTCCACCATATAGGCATGAACCTTGTCTTTGTCACCGATGCGTGGGAACAAGGAGTTGCGGAAGATGCGGTACATGATATCCAGAAAGGGGTTGAGAACCAAAATTGTCTTGCTATTGGCGAGCGTCTTCTCAACCATGAACGGGGTGAGCTTGTCCTTGTCGGCAGAGTCAGCATTTCCATGAGGGCGAACACCCACAGGAGTGTCAAGTCCATCATCAGCAACATGAAGCAAATCCATGAACTCCTTCCAGGTAGCAGACAGCTTGCGGCCATTGGTCATCCAGGTCATCCTTCTTTCTTCATTGGAGTGAAAGTACACTGAAGCAAAGAACTAACATATGATCTCAGGGTCATAGTCCAGGTGGAAAGAGATCACATGCTCAATGCCAAACTGCTCCACCAAGTCCAGAGCCTCCCCAAAGTAGTCACGGAACTTGTCCTTCCTCATGTGGTGCATATCAATCCACTTCACTTCCACATAGGTATTCTGCTTATTCTTGATGACATCCAAATAGATTTGGGTTTGGGTCTTGTTCCAGAACAGTTCACACCCTCTGACAGTGGAGCGTGGGGTCACATAAGGGTGAAGCTGCCTGAGACGGACATACTCTGTAGGGCCTATCTCATCCATACCCCTGGCGGGCTCCTTGTGCTTGCTAGCGGTGGTCTTGACATTGCGCTTGGACGCAGATGACCCCTCGGGAACTTCTCCTGGGTTGCACAGACGCTTGGAGCCAGTGTCACGAATGGGATTGGACCGGCGAGAGCCACCACCTGAGACACACACGCAAAGCACCAAAACAAAAAGGCGAAAAGAACCAATGCAAAGGCCATAAGACAGCACATGAAACCCATAGAAGATAAACGAGAAAGTTGGCATGCGATAGATGTGAGCCACGGTAGATCTGCCATGGTCTGCGGTACTAAAGGCTTAGTACAGCTCCAGACGTGGTAGTACCGTGCGGGGTCACGGTAGTACCGTGGCTGGGGCAGTAGTAAACTTTTAGTACCGCACGGTGCGCGGTAGTACCGCGCCCTAGGGGCGGTAGTACTGTGCGAGCGGTAGTACCGCTCCCTACGGGTGGTAGTACCGCGTCGCGTCAGATCTAACAGGATTTGAATCTGAAAAAGAACCGCGAAGCCATGGCGGTGCTACGGTGATCAGATCTAGCGCAAGACAACAATACAAGTGTAAATCCTATGCAATACCACACTCCTTCATCCTACTCTTGCAGAGATTTAGTCTAGGAATCTCAAGAACATACAAGCCTCCCCCAAAACCTAGAAGAACCAAAACACAATCAAAAAGGAGAAGGATTTGGGGAAAAACCTTGGTCCATAGCAAGAGCACGTGGTGGGGAACGATCCCACCGGACGGAATCACGAGAGGGCAGCCGGTGGAGGAGATCCGGCGACGAACGCCGGCTCCGTTCGTGAGCACGGGAGAGGAAGAGACGACGTGGAGAGAAAGAGGACGAATGGGTATGGGGAGTTAGAACTCCCCCTGCCCGGCCTTATCCCCACGCGCTCGAACCGGTGCGGTAGTACCGCGGGTTATCGCGGTAGTACCGCTCGGGCAGAAGTACCGCGCCGAGGCGGTAGTACCGCTCAACCAGGCGGCAGTAAAAAATTACTGCCGCTTGGGGATGGTAGTACCGTGCTCCCATCAGCGGTAGTACCGTGGTTGGCCGCGGTAGTACCGTGGCCGACCGCGGTAGTACCGTGAGCTCACGACACCGAAGGTTTCAAACAAGAGAAAAAACGCCTTTGCACGGAAAAACAGACACACACCCAAAACTACAAAAACAAGCACATACCAAGGGAACAATAGGAAATCCCTAAGTGACAAAGCCTCTCGAGGAGAGAGGGCGGTGGCCGAAGCCACCTATGTTTGAGTTGGATGGTATGGCACCGCGAAGAATTATCCTTGGGCCCATGACCAAAACTCGTCTTTGAAGCACAAGTACCATCAAAAAATGGCTAATGTGAAAGAGGTGATCTATTTATGCATAATGGGGGAAGGGAGAGTTCATTGAGAGAACAACACTCCCCCTATGTCCATGCCTACACCTAAACTAGACAACAAGTTGAGTGTGGTGGGGGGTGCACGGGTTCAAGTCACATTGCTCAAATCAATGATATTTAGCTCATGCCTTAACTCGCGAAATCTTGCTTCATCCAAGGGCTTCGTGAAAATATCTGCAAGGTTATCATGAGTGTTGACATACTTGAGCTCGATCTCTCCTTGCCTAATGTGATCCCGGATGAAGTGATACCGAATCTCAATGTGCTTCGTCTTGAAGTGTTGCACCGGGTTGAGAGAAATCTTGATGGCATTTTCATTATCACACCAAAGAGGCACTTTGTCACAAATGACACCGTACTCCTTTAAAGTTTGCCTCATCCATAGGAGTTGAGCACAGCAACTACCGGCTGCCACATACTCCGCTTCGGTGGACGAGAGAGACACACAACTTTGCTTCTTGGAAGACCAAGTTACCAAGGAGCAACCAAGAAATTGGCACCCTCCGGAAGTGGACTTCCTATCCACTTTGTCTCCCGCCCAATCGGAATCCGTGAAACCTTCAAGCTTGAAGTTTGCTCCTCTTGGGTACCATAAGCCAAAGTTTGGGGTATGAGCCAAATATCGAAAGATTCGCTTGACCGCCGCAAAGTGACTTTCCTTTGGTGCGGCTTGAAAACATGCACACATCCCCACACTCAACATGATATCCGGTCTAGATGCACAAAGGTAAAGCAAGGAGCCAATCATGGAGCGATATACCTTTTGATCCACCGCTTTACCATTGGGATCGATGTCAAGTTGGCACTTGGTAGGCATTGGTGTAGTAGCCGGCTTGACATCACTTAGCTTGAATCTTTTAAGCATGTCTTGAGTGTATTTGGCTTGGTTGATGAAGGTTCCTTCTCTTCTTTGTTTGATGTCGAAACCAAGGAAGAACTTCAACTCTCCCATCGAAGACATCTTAAACTTGGAGGTCATGAGAGCGGCAAATTCTTCATTGAAAGCTTTGTTAGGGGAACCAAAGATAATATCATCAACATATAGTTGGCATACAAACAACTCCCCGTTGACCTTCTTAGTAAAAAGAGTGGGGTCGATTAGCCCTACTTCAAATCCACGATCTTGTAACAACTCGGTAAGGTGGTCATACCACGCACGTGGGGCTTGTTTAAGGCCATAGAGTGCCTTATCGAGTTGATACACATGATCCGGAAAGTAGGGATCCTCGAACCCGGGGGGTTGCTTGACATAGACCAACTCATTAATAGGACCATTAAGAAAAGCACTTTTCACATCCATTTGTTGCAACTTAAAGTTGTGATGGGAAGCATAAGCAATCAACAAATGAATGGATTCAAGACGAGCAACGGGAGCAAAGGTTTCACCGTAGTCGATACCCTCGACTTGGGAGTAGCCTTGTGCTACCAATCTTGCCTTGTTGCGAATGATGTTCCCATGAGCATCTTGCTTGTTCTTGAAGATCCACTTGGTTCCAATGACGTTGTGGTTCCCGGATGGTCTTGGCACCAATCTCCACACCTTGTTGTACTCGAAGTTGTTGAGTTCTTCATGCATGGCATTGAGCCAATCCGAGTCTTCGAGCGCCTCATAGACCTTCTGGGGTTCGACACAAGAGACAAACGCGTGATGTTCACAATAGTTTGCCA
This sequence comes from Triticum timopheevii, assembly GCA_963921465.1. NCBI lineage: Eukaryota > Viridiplantae > Streptophyta > Magnoliopsida > Poales > Poaceae > Triticum > Triticum timopheevii. The sequence goes on from OY997264.1 coordinate 109,836,715, forward strand.
ATTGTCTACGAGTGCTTACCCCCTTTCTTAGGCTTCCAACCACATTTTCCATGAGATGGCCTTGGGTGGTGAGCTTGGAAGCGATCTTCACGGCATGACGCTCTAATTCCTCCTCGGGTGTGGAAAGAGGAGGGTTGACTTAATCATTTTGAGCGTCGTCTTGAGCTTGTTCTTGATCTTGAGGTTGCTCTTGATCTTGAACTCGCTAGAGGGGGAGAACTTGACCTTGGGCATCATTTAGAGGTTCACCACCGTCTTGAGGTAGATCTTGCCCTTGGTCTTGTTCACGAGGTTGAGGGCCTTCACTTTGTTCTTCGGAAGCGTGTGGGTCTTGATGAGGTGATGGCTCTACTTGAGTAGAGCATTGTCCTTCTCCTTCGGCCACAAGGGGTTCCTCAATGGGTAGGATTTGACCAATACCCATTCTTCTTATGGCTTGGGGAGGAATTTCATCACCTATATCACAAGTACCACTTTGCTCCACTTGGGAGCCGTTATTTTCATCAAACTCCACGTTACACGTCTCCTCAATGAGTCCGGTGGACTTGTTGAGGACACGGTAAGCATGAGAGTTTGTAGCATAACCAACAAATATGCCCTCATGAGCTCTAGCCTCAAATTTAGACAATCGAACACCTTTCTTGAGAATGAAACACTTACAACCGAACACCCGGAAGTACTTGAGGTTGGGCTTGTTGCCGGTGAGGATCTCATAAGGAGTCTTGTTCAAGCCTTTGCGAAGATAGAGCCGATTGGATGCATGACATGCGGTGTTGATGGCTTCGGCCCCAAAGTTGTACGGAGACTTGAACTCCGCCATCATGGTCCTTGCCGCATCCATCAACGTCCGGTTCTTCCTCTCCGCAACACCATTTTGTTGAGGGGTATAAGGAGCCGCATATTGATGCTTGATCCCCTCATCACTAAGAAACTCATCCAAGGTGTAGTTCTTGAACTCGGTGCCATTGTCGCTTCTTATTGTCAAGATCTTTGCATCATGTTGACGTTGAGCTTCATTTGCAAAGTTGATGACGGTTTGTTGGGTCTCACTCTTCCTCTTGAAGAAGTATACCCAAGTGTATCTTGAATAATCATCCACAATCACCAAGCAATACTTCCTTCCTCCAAGACTATCAAAAGATGGAGGCCCGAATAGATCCATGTGAAGGAGCTCCAAGGGTCTCTTTGAGTAGATGATGGTTGAGGGAGGGTGAGCCTTTTCATGAAGCTTTCCTTCGATACAAGCACTGCAAGCACGATCTTTGGCAAAACTAACATTTGTTAGTCCACGAACATGGTCCCCCTTGAGAAGACTTTGCAAATATCTCATATTGACGTGGGCTAAACGGTGATGCCAAAGCCATCCCACGTCAACTTTAGCCATTAGGCATGTCGCGGTCTTAGTGGGTTGCTCCGAAAAGTTAACCACATAGAGGCCATTCTCGACATGCCCAACAAAGGCTACTTTAAGAGTCTTACTCCACAAGAGGGCCACGGTATCAATATCGAAGAATGTAGCAAAGCCCATGAGTGCAAGTTGACGAACAGAAAGTAAATTGAATGCAAGGGACTCAACAAGCATTACTTTCTCGATCGTTAGATCATGAGAAATGACAACCTTGTCGAGACCCAATACCTTAGAATGTGATGCATCACCCCACTCGACATTGGTGGGCATAGATGGAATCTCTTGCACGTCCACCACCAAGTCCTTGCTCCCGGTCATATGATTTGTTGCTCCACTATCGAGCAACCATGATCCCCCACCGGAAGCAAACACCTACACGAGATCAATGCTTGGTTTTAGGTACCCATTTAGTAATGGGTCCTTTGATGTTAGTAACAAGGGTCTTGGGAACCCAAATAGACCATTCAATGTACTCATAAGAAGAACCAACAAATCTAGCATAAACATGTCCATCACTAGCACGGCACAATACATATGAAGGGTTAAAGTCGCCGGCTTTGTTTGAGGAAATGCTTTTGCCCTTTTGGACAACAACTTCCTTCACTTTCTCCTTCTTCTTCTTAGAAGCACCCTCTCCCTCTTTCACGAACGTTTGTTTGAGGGGAGGAGGACGATTGGCCTTGTTGTTCTTCTTCTTCTTGCTCTTGGACTTGGGTGCAAACCCAATTCCTTCTTTGGCCACAACTTCCTTTTGATTGCTCAAAAGGTCGTTGAGATTTTTCTCACCTTTAATGCATGTCACGAGGCCTTTCTCTAGTTGATCCTTCAACTTGGCATTTTCCTCCACAAGATGCACATGCTCACAACAAGGGTTAGTAGCACATGCATTATCAATTAATACCATATGAGGAAAGGCGGCCTTTTCCTTGATTAGCTTAACTTGGAGTTGAGCATGAGACTCTTTGAGGCTAGCATGAGTACCCTTCAAGACCTTGTGGGCCTTGTCAAGTACCTCAAACTCCTCTTTGAGTCTAGCATGATCAACCCCAAGTTTAGCCTTCTCGGAGGTTAGCACACGAGACATGACAAGAGCATGATCAAGATCTTTCTTTAACTTAGCATGGTCATCATTGTGTGACTCCTCAAGAGTCAAACGATGCACACGCTCTTCCCCAAGAGCATTAGAGAGATCCGATATCTCATCAGCATAGTCACGACTATGACCTTCCATCTTGGAGATGGTTTCTTCGTGAGCCTCGATCATGTCATTGGCCTCACCAAGTTGTTCCAAGAGAGCAACAAAGTGCTTCTTGGACTTTCCCTTGAGCTTACTCACAAAAGACTCAAATTCATTCACTTCCTCATTAGACTCAACATGTCCATCAATGCAATCCTCCACGGAGGGATTAGTAATGATGGTGGTTGTGATGTTGGGGGTTACCTTGTTTGAAGCCTTAGCCATGAGGCATCTAGCGGTGATGTTTTCGTTGGGTGATTCGAAGAGAGACACCCGGGGAGTAGCAATGGCAATGGACGCCATGGCCGTTGCTTCTTCATTCTCATCATCATCGTCATCCTCTTGGTATTCTTCTTGAACCACCAACCCACGAGAGGGAGTCTTCTTGGCGAAGTTGTTCTTGTTGGGGAAGGACTTGGCTTTGTCTTTCCGAATGAACTTGCCACCATTGTCTTCCCGCTTCTCGTAAGGACAATCCGCAACGAAATGGCTCACATTGCCATAGTTGAAGCAAGTTCTAACTCGTTGCTTTCCCTTGACGCCACTTGAGTTGTTTTTGTTGAAGTTGGGTCTTGAGCTCTTCTTGCTCCAAAATTGTCTTGAAGCAAGGGCCATGTGCTCATGATAGTCAAACTTGGTGTCTTCGGGGTTGCTTTCCTCATCTTCCACTTCTTCCTCTTCTTCCATAGTAACCTTGGCCTTCAAAGCAAGGTTAGGCTTCTTTGCTCTTTGAGAACGGAGCACCGCATTGTCGGCGGTCTTGTCCAAGATGCTCATTGCAACGAACTCATCCAACACTTCACTTGAGGTCATGGTGTGGAAGTCCGGTCGTTGACGAATGACGGAGGACATGGCCTTGTTGTAGGGCATCATGGCCTTGAGGAACTTCCGCTTGATCCAATTGTCATCCGTGTCCTTGCTTCCATGATCTCGAAGTGCGACCGCGAGTTTGGTCACTCTTCGGAAGAGCTCATGGGGTTCTTCATCTTCTTTCATTGCAAACTCATCGGCTTCATCTTGCACCACTTCATAGTTGGAGCGTTGAATGCTAGCACTTCCATGGTAGAGACCCTCAACACATTTCCATGCTTCTTTAGCCATGACATGGGGTCGAAGATGAGGGAGATCTTCGGGAAGAATTGCATCTTGGATTATGAAGAGAGCACTCTCATTGAATTGATTGTCCACGTCTTCTCGAGGGGTGAAGTTGCTTGGGTCATGAGGGTAAAAACCTTCTTCAATGATTCTCCAAAGGTTAGTATTCACATGTTTCAAATGACGCTTAAAGCGATAGACCCAATTATCAAAATCTTCATGTTTCTCATATTTAGGAGGTGGACCGGCATGATTCAAATGAGTGGAGGGGATTGGCCCTTTATAGACCGGGGGTTCCACATGGGCAAAGATGCCGGTGCCATTTCTACCACTAGTAGAAGGACTCTTTTCATTGTTAGCTTCCCCCTTGTCGGAGATAGCATCCGTCACCTTGTTAGTAGGATCACCCACTTTCATAGGCGCGGTAGATAGTTTAAGTCCCTCTAGAAAATCATTAAACATGCTTTTAACCTCGGCCATCATGGAGGTTTTCAATGTGTCTAAAGCCACATTGAATTCCTCACGAGAGACCGAGGTTCCCCCTTCGGCCGAAGACGAGATGGGATTTACACCGGAGTGTTCCTCCGCACCATCGTTGGTGTCAACCATACTCTTCGGACGGCAAAGTCCTTAATAAAGAGACGAGGCTCTGATACCAATTGAAAGGATCGATATGGTTGACTAGAGGGGGGGTGAATAGGCAACTAACAAATTTTAAGCTTTTCTTTACCAAATTAAACTTTGCAACAAATAGGTTGTCTAGATATGCAACTAAGTGAGCAACCTATATGATGCAATAACAACTAGCACGCAAGCAAGCAAGAGATGTAACAATAAGTAAGCTTGCGAAAGTAAAGGCACGAAATAACCAAGAGTGGAGCCGGTGGAGACGAGGATGTGTTACCGGAGTTCCTTCCTTTTAAGGGGAAGTACGTCTCCATTAGAGCGGTGTGGAGGCACAATGCTCCCTAAGAAGCCACTAGGGCCACCGTATTCTCCTCACGCCCTCACACGATGCGAGATGCCGTGATTCCACTATTGGTGCCCTTGAAGGCGGCTACCGAACCTTTACAAGCAAGGTTGGGGCAATCTCCACAACAATCGAAGGCTCCCAACAACAACAACAACAACAGCATGAAGCTTCACCACAATGGAGTATGGCTTCGAGGTGACCTCAACCGTCTAGGGTGCTCAACACCCAAGAGTAACAAGATCCGCAAGGGATAAGTGGGGGGAATCAAATATCCTTTGGTGGAAGTGTAGATCGGGCCCTTGTCACCCAATCCCGAGCAAATCAACAAGTTTGATTGGCTAGGGAGAGAGATCGGGCGAAAATGGAGCTTGGAGCAACAATGGAGCTTAGAGGTGGAAGAGGTAGTCAACTAGAGGTAGAAGACATCCCTTATATAGTCGTGGAAAAAATCCAACCGTTATCCACATGTTCTGCCTGCGACTCACGGTACTACCGCTCCAAGGAAGCGGTACTACCGCGAGGCAACGCGGTACTACCGTGGACGACCACGGTACTACCGTGGCAACTGCACAGGCCGGAACAGGCCTGACGAAGGAGCAGTACTACTGCTGGCGCGGTACTACTGCTCCCCCTTTGCGGTACTACCGCAAGGCAGGAGGGTCACGGCCTAGGAAGGGCGCGGATGAAATAAATTACATCCGTGCCTACTTCCGCAGAAACTAGGGTGGTGCAAAAACCCGACGCGGTACTACCACTTGAGAGGCGCGGTACTACCGTGGTCGGCACGGATGTAAAAAATTACATCCGCGCCTACTACCGTGACACTGCGGTACTAGGTCGAAGGGGCACGGTACTACAACTCCTAGGGAGCGGTACTACCGTGGGCCCCCGCGGTACTACCGTGCTGGGCGAGCGATACTACCGTGGGGGCGCGGATGTAAAAAATTACATCCGCCCCTACTACCGCACCGGAGCGGCACTAGGCCAGGGTGCCGCAGTACTACCGCACTGAAGGGGCGGTACTACCGTGACACGCCGCGGTACTACCGCTTGTACGTGCGGTACTTCCGCAAGTACAGCAGTAGTCGCCAGTTTTCCACACAACCAAGATAACGACGGGTAGCTCCAAAGTGCAAGGAAAGGAGGGACAAGTGTACGTGTGATTCCACCCTACCTTTCCGACGCGGACCCCCTCTTAATAGTACGGCTCTCCTACGACTCAACTCCACCAAAGAGAAACGTAGAACAACGCCGGCTTCAACAGTCTCCGAGGGGCACCGAATCGTCTTGTGCCTAATGATGAAGTATCTGATGGACTCAAGGCACACGATTAGTCCGCACAAGCATTGTCATCAATCACCAAAACACTTAGGGATAAATATGCCCTTACAGGCACCCGTCTTGGGGTCTTGTCCAATGTCTCGCCAACACTCGCAAAGAAGCTTGTCCTTGGCCGCCGTGTACACATTCGTACGCTTGATCTTGCGCTTCAGCTTAGGACCTGCGGCTTGGTTGGCGAGATCGTCCTCGAACAAAGGCTCCATGTTGATGTCGCACTCGTCCTCTTCCTCTAGCCTGTAGTCGTCCAGGAACTCGTGGTCAAGGGGGAAGCCGTCTAGGTCGATGCCGACCAGATCACGCATGAAGGCCGCCTGGTCGGGATCATAGCTAGTGGCCGGCGTGAACGCCCCGCGGCCGTCCTGGCTTTGTGTCTCATCGGGATCGTAGCCAACGGCCGGCGCACCGCCCTTGAAGATGAGGTTCTGCATGTAGTCCTCGTCGGCGGCGGACGACATTTCCACGAACAGGTTGCAGGCGTCCGGGAGCACGCTGATACGTACATTTTGCATCATGCTTTTATATCAATATTTATTGCATTATGGGCTATTATTACACATTATATCCCAATACTTATGGCTATTCTCTCTTATTTTACAAGGTTTACCATGAAGAGGGGGAATGCCAGCAGCTGGAATTCTGGCTGGAAAAGGAGCAAACATTGGAAATCTATTCTGCACTGCTCCAAAAATCCTGAAACTCCACGAAACCTATTTTTGTAATTAATAAGAATTATTGAGCGGAAGAAATACACCTGGGGGCCCAAACCCTGTCCAGGAGGGTGGGGGACGCCCCCCCCCTACTGGGCGCGCCCCCTGTCTCCTGGGCCCCCTGGTGGCCCCCCGGTGTCCATCTTCTGCTATATGAGGGCTTTTACCCTGGAAAAAATCGTGGGCAAGCTTACGGGACGAAAATCCGCCGCCACGAGGCGGAACCTTGGCGGAACCAATCTAGGGCTCCAGCGGAGCTGTTCTACCGGGGACACTTCCCTCCGGGAGGGGGAAATCATCACCAACGTCATCACCAACGATCCTCTCATCGGGAGGGGGTCAATCTCCATCAACATCTTCACCATCACAATCTCCTCTCAAAACCATAGTTCATCTCTTGTATCCAATCTTGTATCAAAACCACAAATTGGTACTTGTGGGTTGCTAGTAGTGTTGATTAATCTTTGTAGTTGATGCTAATTGGTTTACTTGGTGGAAGATCATATGTTCAGATTCTTAATGCATATTATTACTCCTCTGATTATGAACATGAATATGCTTTGTGAGTAGTTACGTTTGTTCCTGAGGACATGGGTGAAGTCTTGCTATTAGTAGTCATGTGAATTTGGTATTCGTTCGATATTTTGATGAGATGTATGTTGTCTTTTCCTCTAGTGGTGTTATGTGAACATCGACTACATGACACTTCACTATTATTTGGGCCTAGAGGAAGGCATTGGGAAGTAATAAGTAGATGATGGGTTGCTAGAGTGACAGAAGCTTAAACCCTAGTTTATGTGTTGCTTCGTTAGGGGCTGATTTGGATCCATACGTTAATGTCGTGGTTAGATTTACCTTAATACTTCTTTTGTACTTGCGGACGCTTGCAATAGGGGTTAATCATAAGTGGGATGCTTGTCCAAGTAAGGGCAGTACCCAAGCACCGGTCCACCCACATATCAAATTATCAAACTACCGAACGCGAATCATATGAACGTGATGAAAACTAGCTTGACGATAATTCCCATGTGTCCTCGGGAGCTCCTTTCTCATTATTAGAAATTGTCCAGGCTTATCCTTTGCTACATAAAGGATTGGGCCACCTCGCTGCACTTTATTTACTTTATTTACTTGTTGCTTGTTACTATTTATCTTATCACAAAACTATCTATTACCTATAATTTCAGTGCTTGCAGAGAAAACCTTACTGAAAACCGCTTATCATTTCCTTCTGCTCCTCGTTGGGTTCGACACTCTTACTTATCGGAAGGACTACGATAGATCCCCTACACCTGTGGGTCATCACACGCCGGCCGGAGTCTGCCGCGTGCGTTTTCTCGCGCCGCCGGATGACGAGCCACCGGCCACCGGGGTGGAGTTGAGGTCGATGGGAGCGGGCGCGGGCGTGGAAGGCACGATCACGCTCACTTCGGGCGAGCACTCCCCGGAGAGGCGGAAGGCCTGCAGGTAGACGTGAAAGCCGGGGATCGGGTTGCAAGCCGACGCGCTGGGCGAGTAGGGCAACACCATCCGAGGAAACGCCGACGAGCCGGTGCTGGCCGCGGTGACGACGGCTTGGATGAGGCCGTGCTGGCTAGGGTTTAACCCTAGCATGTAGAGCGTATCTCTTGTTGCCACCATGATGCGGGCGTTGGTGACCTCCTGCTGCGCGACGACGACGGTGGCGGCCTCATCCCTAGCGTCCGCGGCATGCCTCCGGCCCTTCCTCTTGGCCGACTCGCGTGCCCGCTGGTCGGGCGTCAGCGCCTTCTTTGGCTTGGTCGTGGCGGCCGTCTTGCACGGGGCACGAGGCTTGCCTTTCCCGACGGGGGTGGCGGCGCCGAACGAGGTGAGGGAGGCGAGGCCGGCGGCGGTGTCGAGGTCGATGGCGTCGTCCATGGCTGGTTGGAGCGGGAGCGAGCGCGCGCGGGCGGGAGTGTTTTTGGGGAAAATGGGGGGAAATGGTGATGGCTGCCACCGACTGGCGGGCCCGGGGAGAGGAATAGACGCGCACGCGCGTGTTTGTCTGGTGTCCGCGCGGACGCAAATCCGTCTCAAAAATGGGCCGGGAATGGGTCACCATGTGGACGCCAAGCGGACACGCGTCCGTTTGGGTCGGCGCATTGGGCCGCCTTTTGTGTCCGCGCCGACCCAAACGGACGGCGGCGGACGAATGGGTCGCCCTATTGGAGTTGCTCTCATCGAGCATACTTTTTTTAGGGGTATCAGCGAGGGAGTGTACGTGATCACGGGCCGCTAGAAGCCTTCTGCTAGCCCACCCTGTTGCCTCGGGCCTTATTGCTAATAATTAGCACTAAAAATTGTTTTGGACCCTGTAGCATGTGCCATAGGGTTAGCCCATTGGGCTCCGCCTTGTCTATATCCCTCTAAATAAATATAATAAAATCATAAAATAGGCAATTGTAATCCTAATTTTTCTTCGGCGGTTGCTACAAATCAGGCGGATGATTTCCAGGAAATTATCCTCCTAGCCAGCCGTCCGATCTAGCGCATGTGATGTTCGATGGCAACAGTACGTCCTCGATCCACACCGCGTCCTCCTCTGCAGTGATGAAGGTGCAGCAGACCCTCGTCAACCCACACCCTGCCTCCTCTGAACAGCGATGGTGCAGCAAAACAACGGATGGCAATGGCGCCGGCGACCTCCCAACACCAGAGCCACCGGAGATGCTACTTCATAGCTCCAAAAGAGCCGCCGGCGACTCGCTGCAGCTGAGACTCACCGGGGGGCTGCATCATGGTAGCACCGACAGCTGCAAAAAAAAAGCTTCAACGCAGCACTGATGACACCATGACGAAGCTCCAGTGCAGCTCCATGGGAGCACCGTGGACGCCTGGCGATGCTCCATTGCAGCTCGGGTGGAGCTCCATTGCAGCAGCGGCGAAACTCCGATGACTCCTGGCGACCCTCCATTGCATGCCGGTGGTGCTCCATTGCAGCTCGAGTGGAGCTCCATTGCAGCTGTGACGAAGCTCGAACGACCCCGACGATGCTCCATTGCAGCCATGGCCAAGCTCCATTCAAGCCACGAAGAAGCTCCGATGACCCTCCATTGCAGCCCCGGGTGCACTCATTGCATCACCGGCAATGACAGCAGATGTTGCGACACGACACGCGGTGGCCATGGCGGAAGTTGCGACGACGGCGGAATCTGCGATGTAGCACGGGGATGCTGCGATGCAGCTCCGGTGGAGCTCTATGGCAGCCCCGGCGGCGCTGAAGATGAATCAGCCGATGGGCCGACGACCATCACCTCCTCCGCTGCCATGCTGCTGCTTACTTTTCCTCTGCCGCTTAATGAACAAGAGAAGAGAAAGGAAAATAATCAACGGTATTGGATGTGAGAATTGCACGATGTATTGATTCGGTGCAATGTGCATGGTATATATGAGTACAATGTCAGTCCACTACCTCAATCTATACAACAAACTAGAGAGGTGGGCCTAATGTACAAAAGACAATATACATGCACAAATAATATCCTCAACACCCCCTGCAGTCGAAGTGGCACCGCGGCTGACGCAAAGACTGGACCGGAACTCCTCAAATGACGCCGTAGGCAAGCCCTTGGTCATGATATCTGCAAATTGGTGGGAAGTAGGGACATGTAAAACACGAATATGACCAAGAACCACCTGCTCCCGAACAAAATGAATATCCAACTCAATATGCTTGGTCCGTCGATGATGCACCGGGTTAGCGGAGAGGTAGACCGCCGAGACGTTATCGCAGTAGACCACTGTGGCACGGTCAACAGGGCAAGACAGCTCCTGAAGCAGCTGACGAAGCCAGGAACACTCAGCGACGGCGTTGGCCACCGCACGATACGCAGCCTCAGCACTGGAGCGTGATACCGTAGGCTGCCGCTTAGACGACCACGAGATAAGTGAGGGTCCAAGATAGACACAATAGCCCGAGGTGGAGCGACGTGTGTCAGGGCAGCCCGCCTAGTCTGCATCGGAGTAGCCTGTGAGGGCGATGTCGGGGGAGGCGTGAAGCGTGACTCCAAGATCCATAGTGCCACAAACGTAGCGGAGAATCCGCTTGACAGCGACCCAGTGAACATCCCGAGGAGCATGCATATGAAGACACACCTGCTGCACTGCATACTGGATCTCTGGTCAAGTCAAAGTTAGGTACTGGAGAGCACCAACAATAGACCGATAGAAAGCAGCATCCGAAGCAGGGGAACCATCCGTGGCAGAGAGCTTGGCCTTCGTATCAACAGGTGTGGCGGCGGGCTTGCAGTTAATTATGCCAGTGCGCTCCAGGAGCTCATGAGCGTACTTCCACTAATGAAGAAAGAAGCCATCCGGACGACGCACCACCTCAACACTGAGGAAGTAGTGCAGAGGACCCAAGTCCTTGATGGCGAACTCAGCGCGAAGACGAGCCGTGAGCTGACTAAGAAGGCCAGCCGTGCATGCCATCAGGATGATGTCGTCGACATATAGCAGCAAGTAGGCCGTGTTGGAGCCCTGGTGATAAACGAAGAGCGATGCGTCCGGGCGAGTGGAGCGGAACCCAAGCTGATGAAGAAACGCCGTGATGCGCTAGTACCAAGCGCGCGAAGCCTGCTTGAGTCCATACAAGGACCGCGAAAGCAGGCACACGTGGTCGGGAAGTGCCGGATCAACAAACACGATGGGCTGCTGGCAGAAGACCTGCTCCTCGAGATGACCATGAAGGAAGGCGTTGGAGACGTCCATCTGGTGCACCGGCCAAGCACGGGAGACCGCAAGGTGGAGAACCGTGTGTATCGTGCCGGGCTTGACGACCGGAGTGAAGGTGTCGGTGAAGTTGATGCCAGCACGCTGTCGGAATGCACGAACGACCCAGCGCGCTTTATAGCGATCAAGGGTACCATTAGGACGGAACTTGTGTTTGAAGACCCACTTCCCGGTAATCACGTTGGCGTGCCGGGGACGGGGAACAAGCTGCCACGTCCGGTTGCACAACAGGGCGTCAAACTCCTCTTGCATCGCAGCCATCCAGAGCGGGTCACGAAGAGCGGCTCGGACGGAGGATGGCAACAGAGGTGGACGCCGCATGGACGTAGTCATTCGCGGTGTAGCGCGAGCTCAGGCAAAAAACGCCCGTACGAGCACAGGTGACCGGACCGGCCACAGGTGCCGGAGGCGCGGGGGCCGGGGGCGCCGAGGAGGGCCAGGGACACCGAGGAGGCCGGGGGCGCCGGGGCTGGGGGCGCCAAGGGGGGCGCCGAGGGCGCCGAGGGGGCACCGGGGCCGGGGGCGCCAGGAGCGTCGAGGGGGCCACGGGGGCCGCGGGCGTGAAGGAGGCCGCGGCTGAAGGAGGCGCCGCATGCGGGGGGCGCGCCTCAAAGCCAGGGGCAGGCCAAGAGAGGCGCGTGAGCGCCCTGGGAGCGGCGTCGAGGAGCCCGCGTCACCGGTGATGGGAGGAACAGCCGGAGGTACCTGCTGAAACGGAAACACATGCTCATCAAAGTAAACGTGCCGGGAAGTGAACACACGGTGGCAGACGGGATCGTAGCACCGATATCCCTTGGAGTTGGGAGGGTAGCCGATGAAAATGCAAGCGACAGAACAAGGTGCGAGTTTGTGTGGAGTGGAGTCCAGAGTGCTAGGATAGCAAAGGCACCCGAAAATACGCAAGTCAACATAAGATGGGGGCGTACCGAAGAGAAGATGGTGAGGTGCATTGTTCCACCGTGGGCGGCAAGGGCGAAGGTTAAGGAGAAGTGAAGCAGTAGCGAGTGCATCCGGCCAAAAACAAGGCGACACATTAGCGTGGAACAGGAGTGTCCGAACGCAGTCGTTCAGAGTGCGAAGGATGCGTTCGGCACGACCATTCTGCTGTGAAGTATATGGGCATGTGAGATGAAAAACTGTGCCGTGGTGCGACGGAAAAGTGCGGAAAGCAAGATTGTCGAACTCTTTTCCATTGTTAGTCTGAAGAGCAAGGATGGGACGCCCAAACTGCATGCTGACATAGGAGTAAAAGGCCAACAAAGTGGAGAGTGCATCCGACTTTCGTCGTAAAGGAAACATCCACACATAGTGAGAATAATCATCAAGAATAACCAGATAATATAAATAGCCCGAATTACTAGGAACCGGAGAGGTCCACACATCACTATGAATCAACTGAAAAGGAAAAGAAGCTATGGTGGTGGAGATATTAAACGGAAGGCGAACATGTTTGCCGACACGACAGGCATGACAGGTGTGATCCTCTATCTTATTACAACTGAAACTGAAACTCCTAAGAATATGACGAAGTGTGACGGGGTTGGGATGACCCAAACAAGCGTGCCAGAGATCGACGTCGGCGGAGAGAGCAACCGGTGCGGTGGTGGAGGTGGACGGCGGATGCACCGGATAGAGCTCGTCGAGGTTGTCACATCGGTGAAGTAACATCCTGGTTCGAGCATCCTTGACACAAAAACCAAGCTCGTCAAATTCAACAATAACAGGATTTTCACGAGTTAAACAACGAACGAAAACAAGTTTCTTAATAAGATGAGGTGACACAAGAATGTTAGACAAAGTAATAGGCATAGAAGTAGAAGGAAAAGAAGTGTGCCCGACATGTGTGATAGGTAGTGTGGAACCGTTGCCGACAATGATGCGGCGGTTAGTGGTGACAGGAGTGAAGGAGGAAAGATTACCAGGATGAGCAAACATGTGAGCCGTATCACCGGTGTCCATGTACCAATCACCGCCTCAAGTGTAGTTGTTCGGCGTAGGCGCAGCGTGCAGCGCGGTGAGAAGCGCCGGATCCCAAGGTGCCGGCGGCAGGGCCGGCGAGGGCGGCGACGGGGCCGCAGGGAGGCCGTAGGCGCCACTCAGCTACGGCGGTGGGTATCCTCCGTACGGCTGCGAAGCCGTGTAGTACGCCTGGTGCGCCGGTGGGCGCGGCACGGGAAGCGTCGGTTCAGGAGCCCGTGGAACCGGCATGGTATGTGCATGGATGACATTGGTCCAGGGGTTGTAGCCGGAGGCCCATGGGGGCAGCACCTGGAGATGCGGCGGCGCCTGAAACTACTGCTGCTGCTGCTGACCGCCGCGGCAGCCACCATGGTGCCCCCCCCCCCTCCCCGGCGCTTTTCAGCGGGAGGGGCGGGGGGTGCGGGCGGGCCGTACGGCAGGGGCAGTAGCCCCGGCTGTTGGGGCGCCGAGAAGGGCGCCGGATGGCGCTGCTGGGGTGCCGGGGCAGTGGGAGGCGCCGGAGGCCCACCGCGGGTGGTGCCAGCGGTGAGGGCGGTGTGGATGGCGCGTGCCTTCACCTGCTTCATCCGCTTCTCCTTCAAGCAGAGGTATGCAACGAACTTGGCAAAGGACGGGTTGGGGATGAGGCCGACGTTCCCTGCGGCGTTGCCGAAGTCCTCGTTGAGCCCAGCGTTGAGCGTGCTGAGGAGGAGGTCATCATCGACCTTGGCGCCGATATCACGAAGCTCGTCAGCGAGAGTCTTAAGGCGGCGACAATAGTCGTCGATGGAGGTGTTGTCTTGATGACACCCAAAGAACTCTTGCTGCAGAAAAACGCGACGCTGGAGCTTGTTGTCGGTGAAGAGCTCGTTCAGCTTGGTCCAGACGGTGTAGGCATCATCACCGTCCGTCACGACCGTCTGGAAGAGGTCGGGCATGATGGTGAGGAAAAACCAGCGGATGATCATGATGTCGATGGTGGACCAGTCATGAAACTCGGGGACGAGGCTGGGGTCGACAGTGTCGTCCACGTGATCCATGAGATGGTACTCCCGAAACACGAGGGAGAAATACATCTTCCACGTGTGGTAGGAGGAGTCCGTCTGGGAGAGACGAACCGACACGCGCTCGAAGATGTTGAGCTTGCGGATGTTGTTGACGTCAGGAGGGTTGGCGTCGGCGAACGAGCTGGAGTTGGTGGACGCAGAGGAGGCTACGGACGACATGGCGGCGTCGGGTGGTGCGGCGGCGGCAGCAGACGGGACAGGCGGCGGCTGGACAGATTGCACGAAGCAGCAGATGGGACAGGCAGCAGACGAGACAGGTAGCAGACGAGGCAGCCGGCTGGCAGTAATCAATCGCTAGCGGCCGTGGGCGAGTGGCTCGCGGGGCGGGATCGCTAGCGGCCTGGAGATCGGCTGGGCCGATCAACTTTCGATCGGCTGTGGCGAGCGGGGGTTAGGAGAGGAGGAGGATGCGGCGCAACGAAAAAGGAGGAGCGCGGCGGCAGGGTGGCAGCGGCGGCGGCGGCGCAGGAGGTATGCGGCAGCGGCGGCGGAAGCTAGGGTTAGGGAACCTAGAAAACTGATACCATATTGGATGTGAGAATTGCACGATGTATTGATTTGGTGCCATGTGCACGGTATATATGAGTACAATGTCGGGCCTCTACCTCAATCTATACAACAAACTAGAGAGGTGGGCCTAATGTACAAAAGATAATATACATGCACAAATAATATCCTCAACACACAGAGGATATGCTTCGTGGAAGAAAACATGGTGAAAGCGATTGGAGTGGTGGGCGGGCCCCACAGCAACACGTGTAGCATAGGAAAAGCGGTTTACGGGAGTAAGTTATCATCCGACTTAAGGCTGGTCATAATGGGGAGTAACTTAGACTAGTAACATATGCATGTTACTAGTCTATGTTACTACCTCTATAGTGCATAGTATCATACTCCCTCCGTTCGGAATTACTTGTCTCGGAAATGGATGTATCTAAAACTTAAATAAGTCCAGATACATCCATTTTTACGACAAGTAATTCCGAACGGAGGGAGTACATTAGTATCATAGATGGTCTCACTTATTGCCATGCATGGCACATAGTAGCATCACATTTATTAGAGGTAATATCACCGGAAGTCATAGAACTTGCACTCGATGTTCAGTTTGGTGCTAGAACTTTGAAAATACGAAATTGCAGTCACTTAACTTGACTCAAGCGTGCACATACGGTTACAAAATACATATGTAGGCGTATCCGTGTTTATGGCCCACATGTCAGTGAGTGAAAGCACTTGGATGACACACTTTTGCATAAAACACCCTTATATTTTTTTACTCAGAAAAAAGGAAACGACTGCAATGATGTTTTCCATCAAATCCCACCGTATTTTGGTATTAAAAGTGAATCACTGCACTGAAAAATACAGTACGAAATGGAGCTGCAGGGTGTCGAACCGGCGACCTACGTCTAAAACACGAGGCAGCATAGCCACGAAACTTCTGGAATGAGTCGGATAACAAATCAATATGTACTAGAATAAAGGCGCTCGTGGAGCTGGAATGGGCTATGGCCAGTGCAGCCCATTTTGCACCTGTTCTTTTTTTTTTAGAAATTGTATATAGCATGTAATTTTAATTTCAGCAATAATAATCCTTTAGATAATCACCTGTTATAAGTATTGTACATACTCCCTCCGGTCCTTTTTACTCTGCATATTAGATTTATGTTAAGTCAAACTTTGCAAAGTTTGACCAAATTTATATTAAAAATATCAACATATACAATATCAAATATATATACAATGAAACTACATTTCGTAATGAATCTAACAGTGTTGATTTAGCATTATGAGTGTTGATACTTTTGTCTATAAGTTTGGTCAAAGTAGAGATACTTTGACTTCGGACAAAACTTATATGTAGACTAAAAAGGACCGGAGGGAGTACAACTAAATAATCTATTTTCAAAATTCTCCCTCTATTATTTAAAAAATAAATATACAACTAAAAAATATTTATGAATTATAATTTTTTGTATAAATAACATTATTCATAATTTAGAATTCAAACTTTCGATATGAATATTCAATTATGTACAATATTTAAATTATACACAAGTGAATAGTCAAAATATTTAGTACATGTTTTTATTCATCATTTTGTATATTGAAATATAAGCCATGAATGTATAACTTTTTATGAATTTTTTTGACATATTTATTTAATCTACTATTTAATATCCATAGGTATATATTTAAATGCTTTTTGAGAAATAATCATTGTCTGTATGTATAGTATTTTTAACACACAAATATTTGAACAAAACTTTTTTACTTACTTTTTTTTTAGGAAGCAAAGGGCTTTATTGGATTATAACAATGTTGTCAGGAATAAAAATAATCTCTGGCAAAGAAACTAGCCAACATGGCGCCCTATGGGTAAAGAACTTAACTTTTGTAAATATATATAAAAAATTGCTCGTGCAAAATGGCCGAGGTATCTGTAGCTGTTTAAGCTCCGTACGCATTCTCGTTTACTCCACATGCATTTTATCTATAATGGACATGTGAGCGTGATGGTTCTGTTGGCTAGATGGATTTCTGTTTTAACTAGTAATCATGTACGTGCAATGCACGTATTAAGTAATAAATATAATTTACAATAGATATTATGTACCTAGTATTTATTCCAGTTCATCTCTTTGTTAAACAGAGGACATATATGTGAGCCCTCTTTTTGTTTGACATCATATATGCAAGCCCTCTTAATAATACTAAGTGCAAGCTAGATTGTGTAGGGGGGTTACATCACCTACAGCAAATTTATTTTCCAAGCTAGTTCGGGTAAGGACCAAGAATCTATCTATGGATTATTATATCCACTAATTGAGCACGTGTGTTGGTGCAGCAATATTTTCATGATTCGTATCACGCAAAAATTTAGTCTTACTCTTAAGAGGCCGAGAAATTAAGTCACTACATGATCAAGGTCTATTACAATCTGAGATGCACTAATCATCACTGACTCTGCCATCATCTGTTGTAAAATTTACAAAATAATTCATGAATAGATAATAAATTAATAATAAAATATATGTACAATAGTGCAGATGAATCTTGAAGTACAACAAGTGAAATGTATAGAATGGTGTATCAACTTACAGAAGGTGCGCTTAAAATAGACGTCAAAGAGCATCAATTTTTTTTTCCAACCAGGTGCCCTCAAACTTCGTAAAGAAAGAAACTTGTACGAAAAATTCCTTGAATCAAAGAGACTGTTACATCACTTTACTCCTACAGAGCTCACCACATTTCTCTTGGTCTTTGCTTTCAGAAGTTGCTTAATGTGTAATCTGCATTACATTAATTGATTTGATTTTCTATTTCGGGCTTCCAAATCATCTTCTATATAAGAAGCCGGGACAAGTGCAATGGTGGGAAGGAACCAGCCTATGAGATGATAAGCATGTTGTGGCATTTGACAGAACTCCTCTGAACCTTGTACTCGTAACACAGTAAAAAAACATCAGGAAGGTACTCTCAAGAAAGTCAAAAGCAAAAATATCACCAATCTTACCTCATATTTATTGACAGCAGTGCATCCGTCTGTCTCAGAGCTCCATAATTCACTGGATGACATTCTGAAGCTATCAAATTTTCGCAACTCAATTATGGAGCAAATTAGGCAATAAAAATGCCCCTACAACGAAAAGGCTATCAAGTGAACTTCTAGGAAACATAGTACATATTCATGTCGTAGAAATTAGAATGGCATTCCGTTAACTCATCCATAAGTAACATCTTACTTCCTCGACAACAATATATTCCATGGCGCCTTTAGTAAGTTCCTCACTAACCTCCAGAAGGGCTTTCCTGATAAGAGAAAGTTAGGAATCAGTGAATAGCACATCTTCTGAAACTCTGAAGCGTGAACTTTGGCAACTCGTTGTGTCAAAGCTGAAGGGTCATCCATGGCTCTAGCAACGAATGCAAACCCATGGCTGTTGGGCATACTCTTTGACAACATCTCCCAATCTCACATCGTTTGATGTACGACACATGTCGTTAATGACCGCAGATCACTACCGGAATGAGATTTAGCCGTGACAGCCTGATTCACATCACCACAGAGACTTGATAAGGATTGTATTGTAATTTTAATTCCACATAAAGTAAGCATGAACAAACGTTATACACAACAATGATATGGATATATAAAAGTGGAGCTTTTAGTGATGTCCTATGATAGGGATATATCAAACTCGGGAACAATTCCTACAGGCCCAACCTACTGCAGCTTGCCTCGGATCAGTGCAGTTAACATGCGCCAACAACAATCAGATGTCGTGCAAGTGTTCGAGAATATCCGATAGTCCTAATCCAGGACCCCATACAACATACGTTGATGAACCATTTGAGTTTGATATATCCCTATCATAGGATATCACTAAAAGCTGCAGGAGGTCGTGCAAGTGTTCGAGAAGATCCGATAGTCCTAATCCAGGACCTCATACAAGATACAACATACGTTTCTGAAGCGAGCTAAGGTTCGTGTAGCAATTGCTTGCAGATATAATGTATTTTGAATCCCTCTCACATGGTCAAATGCTGAAACAATAATATGACACTTCAGAATAAAACAATGTCTCCACAATTGCACTAACCTTGGCATCTCTGTATGTTATTGGCATCTGCACTATGTTGATTCAGATCCTTGCGTCCTCGAAGCATGAAATTGAGAAGATTTCTTTATGTACAGAGAGAACCATGGCTCTTGCAGTTTCTCGCGGCTACAGATTGAGGAACATATGTGAGGAGTCCTTGGCACATCGGCGGTTTCGAATGACCCACAAGAGAAATCCATCGCCGCGCCGAGCCTGCTGTGTCCCGCGCGGACGCCGCTGCTCGACGGAGGAGAGGACCCTGTGGCAGGCCGATCCCGCTGCGTCCCACGCCGCCGCCGCCGCTGCTCGACGGAGGAGAAGAACTCCGCCGCCGCCGACGAAGGCAGAGCCCGTGCTCGATCTGGATGGCACCCATGGCGCACATGATGTGGGGCAAGCGGCAGGAGGCACGGGAGGAGAGGATGGCGGGCGGAGACGACACGGGAGGATGGGGGCGGCGGGGCGGCGAACCACTTGGGCGGCGAACGGCGCGGCGCGGGAGAATCGGGGAATGGCGTCCCCGTGCTGCGTCGGATGGAAGGATGAGGAGGGGCGAGAGGTCGTGCGAGGGCGTGCGTGCGTGCGTGCGTTGTTGGCAGTTTTTTTTTCTTTTTCCAACGACAACAGGGTCAGCGATCGATGGATTATTAGTGGCTTAATGCGTGGCTTGCAGCGTTAAACACGAAAGTATTAAGGACCATCAAATTTTATAGATGGACGGGTCTGATTGTTTGGATCTGTCCCTCTCTTCCTTTTATAGTGGTAGTAGATAGTAGATAAAGCTCGGTGTGTGTTCGAGTCCTTCCATTTTATGTATGTATTATTGCAATACAGTGTTGTTTGCTTTTTTGGAAATTAAAAAATCGGAAGGAGTTCGTGCAAAAATACGTCGCTATGGTTGGCTTTTCCCACGAATAAAAAAATACATAGGTGATTTGTGCAAAGATGCTTCGGCCTAGAGCCCTCACTCAGTGACATGTAGGGCCCACTAGTGCAGAACCACGCAATAGCACCGGTTCGTAAGGCCCTTTAATAAAGTGTGGTCAATAAAGGGCCCCCCTTTAGTACCGGTTCAGCACGAACCGGTGCTAAAGGGCAACCACGTGGCACGAGCCAGCTCCGGGGGTCTGGAGCCCTTTAGTACCGGTTGGTAAGACCAACCGGTACTATAAGGTTTGGGTTTTTTTTAGTTTTATGATTTTTTTTCATTTAATTTTGTGTTTCCATTTTAATTCTTTTTCGTTTGCTGGTATTTTACGATACTACACATTGTACACGTTATGCATATATATATATATATATATATATATATATATATATATATATATATAAGACAATATTATTCTAATCCCAGGATTAGAACAACTATTTGGATCACGGCCGGACCTATATAGGGGCGAGGAGGTCCTCCCGAACTCAAAAAGAACAGAAAAAACCTGTCCCCAACGGCCCAACCCCACTAGCTCTCCCCTAACCTCCCACTCCCACGTCTTTTACCCACGCGCCACCGCACACAAACCGCCGGCGGCTTCCCCACCGTCCCCGCACCGCCTTGGATCCGGCCGTCGCGCTGCCCCGCTCCTGGTCCGGCCACCGCGCCGCCCATCTCCTAGATCCAGCCGCCGCGCCGCCCATCTCCTAGATCCAGCCGCCGCGCCGCCCAGCGCCTGGATCCCACCACCGCCGCGCCGCCCAGCTCCTGGATCCCG
Source organism: Triticum timopheevii (assembly GCA_963921465.1). Classification (NCBI taxonomy): domain Eukaryota; kingdom Viridiplantae; phylum Streptophyta; class Magnoliopsida; order Poales; family Poaceae; genus Triticum; species Triticum timopheevii. The sequence goes on from OY997264.1 coordinate 109,857,570, forward strand.
CCGCCGCCGCGGATCCCCAACACCTCAACCGGCCGCAGCCATGGCTCCCCAACGCCTCCGCATGTGGCTGCGCAGCACCTCCACCGTCGCCCCAGCTTTCGGCAACGCGCACTACCACATCTGGCGGCGGCGCCGCCGCAACCGGCACCAACCAACCTCCCCTTGCCGGGAACATGCGGCCGCGCGACAGGCACCACCCGCCTCGCAAGCCGCCGGGATCCTGCCACCGCGCGACGTTCCTCCACCTGCCGATGCGACCTTCCTCCACTTGCCACTGTGACCTTCTTCCTTCCCCCGCGCACCGTCGCATCCCGGTTCCTCCTGCACACCTTCTTCCTTCCCCCGCGCACCGTCGCATCCCGGTTCCTCCTGCACACCTCCACCTCCCGCAAGCAGCCTCCATGTGCGGCTCCCTGCACGCCCGCCTCCACCTGAACTTCCCCCAACCACCGGAGCATCACGGCAGTCCACCTTCTCCTCCGTCGGCAGGGCGGTCCTGCACGGGCTAGAACATTTCCTTGAGGTCTCGGGCCACCATGCCTTTCTCTCTGTTTCTTCCTTTGACTACCAACACTCACAGGAGATTCACGTTCAGATTTTTTTGACTATATTTTTCGTTTGGTGATACTTCAGTTCACATGAGTTTAATTTATCCCTGGTTGATCTACTAGACATGTAAAATCTGTGTGTTCCTATTTTGGGCATGCTAGACGTTGGATGTGATGGGCAGGAGAATCATCCTTCTGCACTTGAACTTCACAAAAACAGTAGTAGGAGTATCTGTTTTGTGCATTTCGTGTCTAATGTGGAGGAATTCTCCGTCGACTTGCAGGTTCAGTGATGGGCGGGTTCAGTGGATGGGCAAATTAGAAATAAATCTTCCTTCTCTCCACGGGCGACCTTCCCTGGCTCCTCTCTTCGACCTTCCGCCGAGTCTCTCCTGCAGCTGCGCATGGCATCGGCAGCTTCCCTGACGCCTGTCCAAACAGTCTACTTTTTGTGGCTCTCCCGATGTAAGGCTATGGCACCCAACGTCTGGCTCTGCTTAGTGAGTTTTTACTTTGAACTTGCTGTCGATTTGGGCGTACAGAGAAGAAGGCAAAAGGTAGCAGAAGAAGAAGAAAAAGGTCAAAAGGGACAAGGCCTCGTGGTGTGGACAAGAAGTGTGTGGTGTACGAGGACAAGTACATATATTACTCCTCGGTGAATTAAAGAACTTGTGGTTCAGAGAAGAGAGAAGCATTTTATTATCAAGTGGTCACGGATCAGCTCTAAAACTTGCATATTTCAATTCTGTTGTTCATAACAAAAATAAAACTAATAGGAGCCGAATAGAAAAATAGCAGAAGTTTAATTTATTCATTTTAGGAAAAGACATAGAGAAAACAAAAGTCCACTTTGCTTAGTGAACACCTGAAGTTCGAATATTAAATGCAAGGCAGAAGAAAGTAAAAAAGATCTAGTGGTCAAAATAAAACCCACCAACTAAAAATAACATATAAAAATACAAAAGTTCAATCTAAAAAAAGCGAACATTTTGATGTTAAAAATTGTAAAGCAACTAAACCCCTTAGGGTTCACCCAAAACATGGAGTCCTAATTCAATCAGAGATAAAAATGAAAACCGATTTTACCCATTTCTAAAAGGAACGCGGAAGTCCAAAATTTAAAAGATGGAGAAGTTCAAAATTTATATACCAAGAAGAAAACAAGCCTCACCCAAAAAATGTTAACTCTGTAAATTTAAGTAATTAGATTGTTCGAAGAATATATTACACGTGTATAAAATTTTCATCATGGATTTCCTTTTTATCAAAAAAAAGATAATACAGGCATTTGATGTTTGTACGAAAATATATTTTCTCCATTTAAAACAAAAGGAATAGTTCAAAAAAGTTCAATAAGAAAACAAAGTTAAAAAAATCAATAGCACGTGAAGTTCATGTTTTAGAAATTCCGAAGTTCATGTGTACCACGTTCAGAAGAAAAATCATCAAATGAAAAAAGGGACCGCCTAGGCCATTTCACCGAAAAGCAAAAAATGCATAAAATGTCGCGACAAAATTCTATAAGAACTTCAAACTTAAAAATCGAAGCAGGTCAACTTAAAAAAATAAATTTTTAATATCTAAAAGAAAATTTTGGAAGTTCAAAAAATTTGAGCAACAAGTTAAAAAAATATTTATAACGCATTTTCCCCATTTGTAAAAAATCGGAGAAAGTCAAATTAAAAAGAGGAGCATTTCAAAAGATTGTATAAAAACTGATTTTTCCCATTCTATAAAACTAGAAGTTCAAATTAAAATAACGGCGCGGTATCATTGTTTATATAAAAAAGAATTTTCCCCGTTACTAACCAATAAAACTAAGAAGTTAAAAATTTAAAATGGTGAAGTTCGATGTCTATAAAAAATTCGGATTTTTCATATCGTTAAAAAATAAAACCAAGAAGTTCAAAATTTAATAACAAAGAAGTTCAGAAAACTCGATTTTTCTCGTTACTAAAGAATAAAACTAAGAAGTTCAAATTACAATAACATAGAAGTTCAAATGTTATAAAACCTCAGATTCTCGTTCTAAAGAATGACTAATAAGTTCAAATTAAAATAAGGGAACAACAAAAAAGTTATAAAAATGATTTTCCCCATTTTTAAAAAAATTAGGAAGTTCAATTTTAAAAAATAGAGTAATTCAATGTACATTAAAAACACATTTTTTCTTGTTACTGGATAATAAAACAAAGAAGTTCAATTTAAAAATGGGGAGAAGTTTGGTTTTTAATTATGAAATATAAAAGATGGAGAAAATAAAATCAGGAAGTCCATATTAAAAAGATGGAGAAGTTCGATGATTATAGAAAACTCAGATTTTCCTCGTTATTAAAGAATGGAAACAAGAAGTTCAAAAATAAAAAACAAGAACTTCAACTTTTAAAAAATATAACGCTTCAAAATTTCATAAAAAAAGATTAAGAAATAAAACCAGGAAGGCCATATTAAAAAGATGGAGAAGTTCGATGATTATAGAAAACTCGGATTTTCCTCGTTATTAAAGAATGGAAACAAGAGGTTCAAAAATAAAATAACAAGAACTTAAAATATTAACAATAGAGCGCTTCAAAATTCATAAAAAAGATTAAGAAAAATCAGATGAAAAATTCATTAAAAAACTCAAATATTTTCACGTAACCGAGAGAGGTTCAAGTTGATAACTGCCAGAAGTTCATATACAACACGGTGTGCATTTTATATTAAAAAAAGAATAAAAAAGCAAAGACTAAAAGTTTTGTTGTTACAAGTTCAAGTACTTCGTCGAAGAAAGTAAAAAAATATATTGTGCTAGAGATTTATACAAAAGAAATATCATTTGTGTAACACTGGCGATGGATGAGAAAATGACAAACGAAAATACGTCATAGAAGTTCAACTGAAAATAGAAGGAAGTTCAACTACTAGAGTGGATGAATTTTAGATGAAAACTTTTAAAGTCGTCGCGAGTATGAAAAAAGGTCAACACGAGAAAGTTGCATGTTTACAACAGATTTCGAACGGTATGTCATTTGCTCAATTCCGGTGAGTGGATGAAGAACTACGAGCAGTGGATGGAGAGCTACGAGCAAGAAAATCACGTGAAAAATAGAGTGAAGTTCAGGTACACGCACCGAGAAGTTCAGGTTCTTCACGCCGTGCATTTTCGAAGAATCTGTTTCGCGATGGAGGCAGAACGAATGATCCCGCCGTTTTCGGAATTACTTGAAAACGGCTAGGAAACAGAGAAAACCATCAACATGAAAAAGTTTCGCATTTTCCGTAGCTTTTCAACGGTATATTAATTGCCCAATTTCGATAAAGTTCGTAGAAACTACGGTGAAAATACATTTTTCGCCATTTTCGAAACTGACTTAAAACCATAAAGAATTGAGAGAAACAATACATACCAAAAAGTTTCGCATTTGTTCAAGATTTCCAACGCCTGATCATTTGCTGCATTCATACTAACGTTTAAAAAATTAGCTCAAAAATACGAACTCGGTAGGACTTGGACCATTTTCTAAATTACTCTTAAACCATTCAAAGTTAGAAAAAAAACTTTCAAGATGAAAAAGTTGCGCATTTTCATAAGCTTTCCAACGCCATATCATATGGCTCCATTGGGTTAGCCGTTTAGAAATGATATCGAAAAAACGAACTCACCTGTTCGGTTTACGAAATTTTACGTTTTTTCAAATTACTCTTTAACCATAGGGAATTAGAAAAAACTTTCAACATGTGGAAGGAGCGAATTTGCAGCAGCTTTCCAACGCCATATTATATGCCTCATTCCAATAAACGGTTTAGAAATGCGATCGAAAATGCGATTCACGTTTTTTGTGCGAAGAAAAAATGGTTTTCAAAACTGCTCTTAAACCGCTTATATTTTGCCAAAAATTTAAGTTGGGTCATGATATTGGTGTCCATAGCTTTCCAACGGTATATCGCAAGCCCCGTTTGGGCAATGTTGGCGGAAGTTCAACCGAGTTCACGGGGAAGTTCAACGTACTACTAGCGGAGCAGGTCGGGTTGTGATCAGAGTATTATTCTGATCACGGGGAACTTCACTCTGTTTCATTTTATTGTATTTTTCTTGTAGGAAATACACACCATGTAGTACGTGAACTTCCGGTTGTTATCGCTTTGAACTTCTCTCTGGTTTGAGAGAATTATTTTGAAACACAAAAAACAACATATTTTTTTTTGTATTTCGGATGTCTAAATACATGGTGATCATCTCTCACAAGAATTTTTTGAACTTTTCCTCGCCGGGCACTTGAACTTGTAGCAACCATTTTTTTCGTTTATGAGTTGTGTTTAAAAGTGCAAAAAATGGCTTTGTGTGTTTTAATTTTTTGAACATGTAAATCCTAGGTTTTTAATAAACTCCGAACTTCTGGGTTATTTCAATTTGAACTTCACCTCTTTATATTTTGATGAAAGAATTGTATTCAATTTTTATACGAAAAAAATCGAGCATGGGAATACAAGGTGAAACTCTCTCGCAAGGATTTTTGAACCTCCCCGGACAGAGCACTTGAACTTCTCTCAACAAACATTTTAAGCTTTTATTTTTCTGTACTTTTATTCTCACCTGAAATGCATTCCTTGCACTAGTTGAACTTCTCGTTGTTTTCACCTTGACCTTCTGTCACATATTTTTGTTCAACCTCTTTTCACAAGAATTTTTGAACTTTCTCGGGTCGAGCACTTGAACTTGTAGCAACAAATTTTTTGGACTTTGCCTTTTTATTCTTTTTTCTCTCATACGAAATGCACACCACACAGTAAATGAACTTCTGACAATTATCAAACCGAATTCTCTCTTTTTTGCTTTCGTAACAGAAAAAGTCTGAGTTTTTTATATACATCGAACGTCTCTAACTTTTTATTTGAACTTCTTTGTGTATTTTTTTCAGAAATGTGAAAATTGGAGTCCTGTTAGAAACATCAAACTTCTTTGTTATTTTCAATTGAACTTATTTGGTTTATTCTGTTAGTAATTGTAAACTCTAAGCTTCTATGTTATTTAAATTTGAATTTCACATTTTTCATTTTTTGAGTAAAGAATTGTAATCCATTTTTATACGGAAAAAATCGAACATGGAAATACAAGGTGGACCTCTCTTGCAAGGATTTTTGAACTTCTCCGGAAAGAACACTTGACCTTCTTTCAACAAACCTTTTAAACTTTTATTTTTTATTTTTGTAAATTGGACTTCTTTTTTATTTCATTTAGTAATGAAAAAAAAATCCTAGTTTTGTATAAATATTGAACCGGTCCATTATTAAAATTTGAACTTCTAGAGTTTTTTGTTTCTGAAACAATGAAAATCCTTTTTTGTGAATTTTGAAATTCTCTATTTTAAAAAATGGAACTTCTCGTTTTTTATTTTTGAACTTCTTGTTTTTCATTCATTAATTATGAGAAAAATATGAATTTTGTATAAACATCAAACTACTCCTTTTTTAAAATTTGGACTTCTTGGTTTTATTTATTTTAGTAACGGCAAAAATCCTAGTTTTTTTGTAAACTAGTTTTACTATATTTGAATGTGTGCTTTTTATATTCGACCTCCTCACATCATTTACATGTAAATGGTATTTTCTGTCGCGTGAATTGATATGAACTTCTAGGTAAAACAAAATGAAGAAAGAGTAGCAAGTAACATCCACGACTCTCCACCTCGTGAAGCACCACATGTAACATCCACGACTCTCCACCTCGTGAAGCACCACATGTAACATCCACGACTCTCCACTTGCAAGTTGACCAGTCAAAATCAATCCACTAGTAACTACAGCACAAAATCGAACAAGAAAGCACTACACAAGTCTTTCTGAACTATGAAGGTTGCCTCTGCACTCTGCAATGGCAGCAGGAGGAGAAGGAGGCGAGCTGCAGCTGCTTGGCGCGTGGAAGAGCCCCTGGGTGATCCGCGTGAAGGTGGCGCTGCGGATGAAGGGCATGAGCTACGAGTACGTCGAGCAGGACCTGCAGCACAAGAGTGACCTGCTGCTCAGCTCCAACGAGTAGGAGGGCGCGCCGGACCAAAGGGCAGGCCGCGCCGGAGGGGAGGGAAGGTCGCGGCGGCATAGAAGGAAGTTTGTGCCGGACGGGAGGAAAGGGCGTGCCGCAGGGGAGGTTGGGGCGGGGCGAAGGGCGCGTGGCCGACGAGTGGTGGCGGCACAAGACACTCTGAATGTACTAAAAAATAATGTACATCTCTGAACCTTAAGCCACATTCACTCTGAAGTGCAGAGAAATATACAGATTCAGTGACAACACATGAATGGACAAAGCAAAAATTCAGAAAAACGATCAACAATGGGAAGAACACAAACATCGGCTACAGCCTCCCCCTCTCCGTTGCAGGTAGCAGCAACTTGGAGAAGATACAAGCATGAAGGTCGAGCTTTGGCCTCGGACAGGTCGTTGCTTAGGCCTCAGCAGTTCGTCGGCCGCGCGAGATGAGTGGCCATGGCGGTGGGATCCAGCAGTTGTAGCCCGAGCTTTCCCCGGCGACCTGCTACTGCACGGGTTGTTCTTCGACAGTGGCGTCGCGTGGGGACGTGGGCCTTCCAGCGAAGCACAGGAAGAAGCAGGGGAAGCCACCGTCGAGCTTTCTTGCAGGGGTTGCAACGGCTTGACCGATCGACCGGCTTGCTAGGTCGCGGGAACCGGCAGTGAGGCAGGATCCAACACGGGCTCCGGTTTATCTGGCCGGGGTATGTTGTTGCCGGCGCGACAGCGTGGGAGAATGACTCAGCGGGGAGGAAGGAGAAGACCCATCTCGCGGCAGAGACGAGATCCATCTCGCAGCACCGCGCGGGAGTTGTCGGTGACCCCCGGGTTTGCAGGGGCGATGGCGGGAGGTGGCGGCTCACCGGGAGGAGGCGCGGGCGTCGGCGCCGGGAGGAGGCGGGGTTAGAGGCGCGTCGTGTGGAGGTGGTGGGATGGTGCGGCGGCGGTGGTCCGGAGCTGGGCCAGCGGCGGGTCGATGACTGCCGGGGATGAGAATTTGGGTTGGGACAGGGAGATCGGGAGGAGATTTTTTTGGGCTGGGACAGGAGAGATCGGGAGGAGATTAGGGATCGGGGAAAGGTGGAGGACAGGTGCAGTCGTGGGTGGGCTTTTTTTGCGAGTTTGGAAGTTCGAGAACGTGTCCATCGAGCCCTATATAGGACTGACATGATCCAAATAACTATTCTGATCCCATGATCAGAATAGTGTTATCCTATATATATATATATATATATATATTGATATATAGGGTAACGCTATTCTAAGCGTGAGTGTAGAATAGCTTATTCTACACCCCCTAGTAACGCTATATACAAAATCTAGTAAAACGGTGTACGAAATGTAGTAATTCGGAAAATAAAATTTTTATCACCCAAGTTTGGAATTTACTACATTTTTACAAAAATTACTATATTTTACATAGTGCGTTACTATATTTTGTATGTACCATTACTGGGGTGTAGAATAAGCTATTCTACACTCACGCTTAGTTTAGCGTTACTATTGATATATATATATATATATATATATATATATATATATATAGAATTTCTAGTAGAACCAATCATGCATATATATATATCATCAATGTCTCACAAACCACCATATTAATTAATTCACACATACACACATGTATAGCTATATACAATTTCTCCTACATATGCATGTTGCCTTCGGAGCCAGTGGCATTAGCCTAATTGGTGCCTTCGGAGCACGATGACAATTGGAAGTGGTTTTCATGGGGGCGGTAGCGGGTAATAGTATTCTCCCTTCGGATTTATGACCTGGTCGAGCAAAAATCCCGCTATTTCCTCTTGAAGTGCTTCTACGCGCTCCGTTTCTAGGAGCTTCTCCCGCACCTCTTTGAACTGTTAAGAAGGAGATCAATATGCATGTGTATTAGTTGTGTGACTAGATATCGATAATGGTGTAAAAATTGTGAATAGTGTTCTGACAAGCGTGCCCATTCTTGTCTTTGAGATCTGCTCCTTTCGGACGCCATCATGTGAATGTTCTGGCAAACGCAGAATGCACACAGATCAGTCCCCTGCGCCTGCTTCAGGGCCTTTACGAGAATGGAATTTGATTAGATAATAATTAATCAAGCATGATAATTAAAGAGATGACAGCTAGCTAGCTAGCTAGTACTATTTAATTACTTACCTTGGGTCGAAACCATTTAAGCTTTTTTTTTCCATTCGCCTTCTGTGACGCTGATGAACCTTGCCCAAGCCCTGCCCGCCGACAAACAAAATGAATAAAGGGGTTATTAAATAGTTCATATCATGAAATGACGAACTAAATAGGCTGAGATATATAGTTAATAATGATTGAAATTACCTGTTGACTATCCCAAACAAGATGTTATAGTCAGTTTTTTCTTTGAGTAGTGAGTCCAGTACTTCAACTGTTCCGGCGTCAACTTTAATGATACACAAGACCCAGTGAAATCTGCATGCACACACATTTGCATGTCTTAATTAAGCGGGCATATGTAAGCAAAAACATGTAGCTAGCTAGTAGGCAAAAATAGAGAATTTGTAGTACAAGACAGTGTGACTCACTGGAAGTTGTAAGGAAGTAGTATATCTTCATTGTATTTGAGGCGCTTCAAGAACTCTAGCATGTTGTCCTCTACGTTCTTTTGATGATGTGGATTTCTTAGCCATGTGTATTCATTAACGGTGTTTGGGTCAATGAACCCAATGCCAAAGCGTCCACCTTTTCTCATTTCATACATCTTCATCCTGCATAATACCACAGAAAAGAATATAGTGAGGATAATTATAGGTAATGATTGATCAAAAGGTTCACTACAGCTAGCTTGAGACTTAAATTACAGAAAGAAATCACTTACAGACAATAGCAGCTGACGATAGATTTGTTGAGTGCATCTTGATTGTATAACTGAAACAGTTCAGAATACTCAACGGACAGAGCTTTCTCATGGAAGTAATGCTCCTCCTTGACATTCACCATGAGGGACAATCGATCTGAAATCTTGGTAATGTTCATGTACCATTGATGCAATTCATACATTCCCGTTGAGAGGTTCTTGACCTTATCTGGCTCGACCAAAGGTTGGCCCCGGACATATTTCTGTTTTATTTCATCCTCTCTAAGCAAAGGCATGGGCTCGATCTCGAGGAGTTGTCCAACAGTGATGTTGAGAACTTCAGCCTGCATTATATGCTCCTCCGTTATTACCACATTGCCCACCTCGGGAACGTGCACTGTTTGCCCACAATAATATTGGGCGCGCGTACTGTCACGTGTTGTTGGCACAACAAGAGAGGGGATCGATTGCGCCGCCTGTTCTCCTAGCTGGGGAATGGTTTTCCTGCATTTTTTGACAGCTGCTTCTTGTTTGCTCGATCCCGATGTAGACGTGCTCACCTACCTTTGTAGACGTGCTCGATTTAACTTCCTGATGTGGCGCTCATAGTCTGTTTCAACAGGCTTGGGAGCTGGTGGTTGAGCCATACGAATGAAGTGGTCAATCGTTTCCTCACGCACTTTCTCCCTTGGCGGCGGTGGCGGTTTCGGTGCAAAATGGGCTTCCACCTCGGCCTTCGATATGGCTGCGATTTCCTCCTCGGACCTGTCATAAGCCCTCTGCGGAAGAGGCGTGAGGCTTGGACCATATTTATATCGCTTGCCTCCGCCTGTACTTCCTGTACTACCTCGACTCGTACCGCTACGCACCATAGCTGCTGGGTGTCTCTTCTGCGATTGCTGAGGCGGCGGAGACGGCTGACGGGGCTGAGTTGGATGAGGAGAAGTGGCCTGAAGCTGTGCCGGACTTGGAGGAGGAGTGGACTGAGGTTGTGCGGACTTGGAGGAGGAGTGGACGTCTGACGCTGTGGCGGACTTGGAGGAGGAGGAGTGGCCTGACACTTTGCCAGACTTGGAGGAGGAGTGGCCTGACACTTTGCCGGACTTGGTGGACTTGCAGGAGCGGGAGTCTGCTGACTCGGTGGCGGACTTCGACGAGGAGTCAGCTGACGCGGTGTCGGTGGCCTTCGAAAGATGATGCAATCCTTTTTCCATAGGATGATACGATGTTTGGCCTCTCCGAGAAAGCGCTCGCCGTCACCTCCAGGAATGTCAAGCTGTAGCTCCGAATATGGTGGGTCCACCACCTCATCAACCAAGACACGAGCATAGCCCGCTGGAATCAGGTTGCAATGGAAGGTTGCCTCGGGGGGATTTGTAAAAGCAACACCGTCCGCCATCTTCATGGATATGTTCTTCATTTTGACGTGTAGCTCGCAGTTAGTGTTCTCCGTGATGTCATCCACGGGGTATCTACCCAGCATTGCATCGTCCGGGACAGAACCCACGCTGCTTCTCGGCATGGATGCGTCGGTGCTATCCAATGTTGGATCATCCGCTAGCTGCTGCAGCTGCTGAGACCCCCTTTGCTGGGTAAGTGAGTTGATCTGCTCCTGCTGCCGCTGGAATTTGACTGCCAATTCCGCTTGACTTGCTTCTAGGCCTTGAAGGCGTTCATAGTCCCGCTTCCTCTGCTCCTCCTCCATCTTCCTCTTCTTCTCCTCCGCAATCTTCTTTCTCGCACGGGTTCTGTAGTCGGTGTTCCATTCTAAAAACCCCTCATACCACGGAATAGCGCCCTTGCCTCGTGTTCTTCCCAGGTGTTCAGGATTTCCCAGGGCATGCGTAAGCTCGTCGTTCTCTCTGTTGGGTGGAACACCCCCGATCGTGCCTCTTCTATTGCAACAAGTATCGCATCGTCGGCTCCCTTCAGACTTGCCCTCGTCGAAACATTGCCTGTCTACGGGTCCAACTCCCCCGATGCGCATAGAACCAAGTCCTGACCCTGGGGGGCCAGCTCTTAGTAACCGGAGTGACACCTGCATCCTCCATCTCTTTCTCAGACTTATCCCACTTAGGCATTGCCACCGCATAGCCACCTGGCCCCAGCTTATGGAACTTATCCTTTTTTTCGGCATTCTTCTTGTTTATTCTCGACCGTTCCTTAGCTAATTCCGAATCCTTGAATTTCACGAAATCCTCCCAATGAGCACGTTGGTTCTCTAGTGTTCCCTCGAATACTGGAGTCTTCCTTCCTCCCTTGACGTACTTGTTCCATTCACGATTCTTGTGGTTCTTGAATGCAACCACCATCTTCCTAAGAGCAGCGTCCTTGACTTTCTGCACATCTGCTTCTGTGAAATGATCTGGTAGGGTGAAATGTTCCATGAGAGTATCCCAAAGCAGATCTTTTTGATTCTTGTCGACAAAAGTAACATCTGGACGTGGCTTTGCTGGCTCTCTCCATTCTTGAAGTTTGATCGGGAGTTGGTCCTTCACAAGAACTCCGCACTGACGAACGAACTTGTCCTCAATCTTCTTAGGCGCTAATGGTTCGCCAGTAGGGCTGCATGCCTCGATATTGTACTTTACGCCCTGCTTCAACTTTTTGTTCGGGCCTCGTTTCGTCCTTTTGCCTGAAGATTTGCTCGATCCGGATGGCTGAAAGAACAAAGATCGATTCGTTAATATATCTTCAAGTCATTTAAAACATGTGATGATCACCAGATCCCTGCTTATATAAATATATATACCTCGCCGGTCTTTGTTGTTTCAGGATCAACATGTTCTTCGTCATCGTCATAATCGTAGTTCATGACTTCATCAATTCGGTCGTCGCGATCGAATATCATATCACCCTCTCCGGTGTTGTTTAGAAATTCGGAGCCGTCATAATCTTCTTCATTCTGATCATCATCTGGCCCGCGTATCATATTGAACATGGTCTGTTCATCCTCTCTGTCGGTATTTTCTGCCATAGCTTTTATTTAACTAATCCAAAAGAAATATAAAACAATTTAGTATTCAAATTACATCGTCTCGAATAATAGATATAATCTTGAATACATCGTCTAGAATAATAGATATAATCTCGAATACATCGTCTCGAATAATATATAATATTGAATAGTACATCACTGGCTAGGTAGCTAATAAAGATCGAATACTACAGAAGAATCTAGGACACTCGCGGTTCCTGCGGCGCGTGCGGTGGACACCCAAAGAGAAGGAACCCTCACAGGATCATAGCTGAAGTGAGATCCCCGAACAAACTGCCAGGTATTGGAGAACCTGCCGCCCTCTAACGCAACCATGTAGCGATGGACGTGCTTGTCCTCCTCCCTGACACAGCGAAGTACCACCTCCGGCGGGGCCGGGTCCCTCTGCACCGAAACTGGCCCACGCGAACGCCACCAAAAGAGATCAGGGTCGACGACGGGACCCGGGGCCGGGTTCCTCATCAAGCGGCGCGCCCCTCCAGGCAGCACCTCCTAGTGCCAGCCCAGCGGAGCCCAGTCCCGGACATGGGTCAGCCGGACGTCGTCGCGGACGGGTCGACGGCGAGGATGCGGGCCGGGCATCGTCGAGAACAAATACTAGCTATATGCCCGAAAAAAGTAACATTTTTTAATGATTGGATTTTGATAACTAAAATTTCTAACATTTCTATATAACACTAATTATGCTATCATTGCATATGTCAAAAATCTATATACTGTTTCATACTAATTAAGCATCTAACACTAAAAACAGAAAACACAATATCTATACATCCATTAAAAAACTGAAAAACAACATTATATAAAAAATTGCCATACTAATTAAACACTAATTATATCCATCTAACATGCATTCATACATATATAATAGTGAAAAAATAATAATCTAAATAATCTAAACTAATTAAACATACAAAATACGTATATACTAATATATACATGCATTAATTCATACATATGTACGTGTGTGTGTGTGTTCATCATGCATGCTTGTGTGTGTGTGTGTGTATGGGCTCGGGGAGGGGCGGCGCCCATGGTGGCCGCCGGGGGCGAGGGAGAGGGGTTAGAGGGGAAGAGCTCACAGCGGGGCGACGGCGACGGCGAGGCGACGGCCGGGGGCGGTGACGGGCCTGGGCGTGACGCGGGGGCGGCGACGTGGGGACGGCGCGACGGGGACGGGCCCGGGAGTGGCGACGACTACGGAGACGAGGGCGGCGACGGGGACGGGGGCGGCGACGGCGACGGAGACGACGGAAACAGAGGAACAAACAGAGGGAAAATGAAATTTTCGTACCTATTGTATAGATAGAAGGCACCTTTAGTACCGGTTGGAGCCACCAACCGGTACTAAAGGTCTGTTTTGGCCAGGCCAAGCGGCGGGAAGCGACCCCGTTTAGTACCGGGTGGTGGCACAAACCGGTACTAAAGGCCCCCCCTTTAGTACCGGTTTGTGCCACGACCCGGTACTAAAGGGGGTGCGCTGGCGCAGGTGCGGTGCGGCAAGTTTAGTCCCACCTCGCTAGTCGAGGGGCTACCGCACTGGTTTATAAGCCCCAGTGCGGTAGCCCTCTCGAGCTCCTCTCCTAACCAGGCCTACTGGGCCTACCTGTCCTCTTCGCCCAGTGGGCCTACTGGGCCTTTGCGGGCCTGCATCCTGGCCCAACAAAAGGTTGTGTCGCTAGTCGTATGCAGGCCGCTTTGGCCCAGTAGGCGGGCTTTTTTTTTCTTAATTTTTTTTGCTTTATTTATTTTTGTTTTATTTATTTTTGAGTTGTTTTTTGCTGTATTTAGAGTTTCTTTGTGAATATTTTTGCTTTAGTTACAAAAAATTACAAACTTTCTGTTAGTGCCGGTAGATTTCAAATTTGAATAGTTTAAATTTTGAATTATTTGAAATTTGTGTGAATCACTAGTTTGTGAATAACTTAACTTTGAAAAAAGTTTTTTCAGTGATTCTTTTTTCTTATGTTTAATATTAGTGTGTTTTATCATTATATTCAATTTAGTAATGCTTAGGTTATTTAAAAAATGAAATGCCTGTGTAACAGTTCAGTTTTCGTCGGAAACCCTGATACTTCGAAAGAGATTGTCCATTTTGTACATGAAGTGCATCCAGTTTTTGCCGTAACCCTCTCTACTTTGTTGCACATGCTATTTTTATGAAATTATGATACCATGCCAACTTTCAACCTTTTCTGAGTTCATTTGAAATGCTTTGCAATTTCAGGGTCATTTAGCTGGAAAAAAAATCAGTAAATGCATGAAAAGAATTTGTTTGCACATAAAATTTCTTCGCCTTTCAAATGCCAAAACACATAACTACCCTAACTATTACAGACATTCCCTCCTGGGTGTGAAACACAGAAGAAAGTGATGATAGTGAAGCCGATCACATCCCAGATCTTTGGGTGTCAAACTTTTTCTTCGCGTGTGTCCCTTTGCGCCGTAACCATGGAAAATCTTCATCATTTAACGGGATGCTCGGGTCAATATTCACTGTGAATGGAGCAATTTCATCAAACTTTTCATAATCTTCTGACTTGTCTGTCTTGTCATCCACTCCCACGATGTTTCTCTTCCCAGAAAGAACTATGTGCCGCTTTGGCTCATCGTACGATGCATTCGCTTCCTTATCTTTTCTTTTTCGTCGCTTGGTAGACATGTCCTTCACATAGAAAACCTGTGCCACATCATTGGCTAGGACGAATGGTTCGTCTGCATATGCAAGATTGTTGAGATCCACTGTTGTCATTCCATACTGCGGGTCTTCCGTTACCCCGCCTCGTGTCATATTGACCCATTTGCACCGAAACAAAGGGACCTTTAAACCACGTCGATAGTCAAGTTCCCATATGTCCTGTATATATAATATGTTTCCTTTCCCGTCTTGGTTTCTGCATCAAAGCGGACACCACTGTTTTGGTTGGTGCTCTTCCTATCTTGGGCGATCGTGTAAAATGTATTACCATTTATCGCGTACCCTTTGGAAGTCATTATATTCGAAGATGGTAACTGGGACAGCAAGTACAGGTCATCTTCAATAGAGGTGTCATGCATGGTACGTGTCTGCAACCAGCTGGCGAAACTCCTGGTTTGTTCACGTGTAATCCAGTCATCAGACCGCTCCGGGTGTTTGGAGCGTAGCAAATTCTTGTGTTCATTCATATACGGAGCCACCAAGGTGGAATTCTGTAGAACTGTGTAGTGTGCTTCAGTGAGAGAATGTCCGTCCATACATATTATTTGTTCCCCTCTTAGCGTGCCTTTTCCATCCAGTCTGCCCTTATGCCGCGAATAAAGTCAGGAACACCAATCGGCTTAAGGTCAGGAATAAAGTCAATACAAAACTCAATGACCTCCTCATTTTGATGGCCCTTGGAGATGCTTCCTTCTGGCCTAGCACGGTTATGAACATATTTCTTTAAGAATCACATGAACCTCTCAAAGGGGAATATATTGTGTAGAAATACAGGACCCAAAACGTTAATCTCTTCGCATAGGTGAACTAGGACGTGCGTCATGATGTTGAAGAAGGATGGTGGGAACACCAACTCGAAACTGACAAGACATTGCACCAAATCATTGTGTAACCTTGGTATGATTTCTGGATCGATTACCTTCTGAGAGATTGCATTGAGAAATGCACATAGCTTCACAATGGCTAATCGAACATTTTCCGGTAGAAGCCCCTTCAATGCAACCGGAAGCAGTTGCGTCATAATCACGTGGCAGTCATGAGACTTTAGGTTCTGGAACTTTTTCTCTGCCATGTTTATTATTCCCTTTATATTCGACGAGAAGCCAGACGGTACCTTAATACTGAGCAGGCATTCAAAGAAGATTTCCTTCTCTTCTTTGGTAAGAGCATAGCTCGCATGACCCTGATGTATGACGTATTCTCCGTGCCTACATTGCTGGTCCTCCCGTGCCTCAGGTGTATCTTTTGTCTTCCCATACACGCCCAAGAAGCCAAGCAGGGTCACGCAAAGATTCTTCGTCACGTGCATCACGTCGATTGCGGAGCGGACCTCTAGGTCTTTCCAATATGGAAGGTCCCAAAATATAGATTTCTTCTTCCACATGGGTGCGCGTCCGTCAGCGTCCGTCGGAACAGGTTGTCCACCAGGACCCTTTCTAAATATCACCTTCAAATCCTTGACCATATCATGTACATCAGCACCAGTACGGTGGCGAGGCTTCGTCCGGTGATCCGCCTGACCTTTGAAATGCTTGCCTTTCTTTCTTACGGGATGCCTGCTCGGAAGAAATCGACGATGTCCCAGGTACACATTCTTCTTACAACTATTCAAATATATACTGTCGGTATCATCCAAACAGTGCGTGCATCCGTGGTATCCCTTGTTTGTCTGTCCTGAAAGGTTACTGAGAGCAGGCCAATCATTGATGGTCACGAACAACAACGCCTTTAGGTCAAATTCTTCCCCCATGTGCTCATCCCACGCACGTACACCTGTTCCATTCCACAGTTGTAAGAGTTCTTCAACTAATGGCCTTAGGTACACATCAATGTCGTTGCCGGGTTGCTTAGGGCCTTGGATGAGCACTGGCATCATAATGAACTTCCGCTTCATGCACAACCAAGGAGGAAGGTTATACAAACATAGAGTCATAGGCCAGGTGCTATGGTTGCTGCTCTGCTCCCCAAAAGGATTAATGCCATCTGCGCTTAGACCAAACCATACGCTCCTTGCGTCATCTGCAAACTCCTTCCCATACTTTCTTTCGATTTTTCTCCACTGCGACCCGTCAGCGGGTACTCTCAACTTTCCGTCTTTCTTACGGTCTTCTCTGTGCCATCGCATCGCCTTGGCATGCTCTTTATTTTGGAACAAACGTTTCAACCGTGGTATTATAGGAGAATACCACATCACCTTGGCAGGAATCTTCTTCCTGGGGCGCTCGCCCTCGACATCACCATGCTCATCGCGGCTGATCTTATAGCGCAATGCACCACATACCGAGCAAGCGTTCAAATCCTCGTACTCACCGCGGTAGAGGATGCAATCATTAGGGCATGCATGTATCTTCTGCACCTCTAACCCTAGAGGGCAGACAGCCTTCTTTGCTTCGTACGTACTCTCGGGCAATTCGTTGTCCTTTGGAAGCATATCCTTTATCATTACCAGAAACTTTCCAAATCCCTTGTCAGATACACCATTCTCTGCCTTCCATTGCAGCAATTCCAGTGTGGTGCCCAGCTTTTTCTTATCACCTACGCAATTCGGGTACAACAATTTTTTGTGATCCTCTAACATGCGCTGCAACTTCTTCTTCTCCAAATCACTTGCGCAGTTTCTCTTTGCATCGGCAATGGCCCGACCTAGATCATCAACGGGCTCATCTGATGCCTCTTCTTCAGCTTCTTCCCGCATTGCCGGCTCAGCTTCTTCCCGCATTACCGGCTCAGCTTCTTCCCCCATTGTTGTATCATCGTATTCAGGGAACCCATGGCCAGGATAGCTGTCGTCGTCCTCTTCTTCTTCATTGTCTTCCATCATAACCCCTCTTTCTCCATGCTTGGTCCAAACATTATAGTGGGGCATAAAACCGGACTCAAACAGGTGGACGTGAATGGTTCTTGACGTAGAGTAATTGTGACCATTCTTACAGCCAGCACATGGACAAGGCATAAAACCATCCGCCCGCTTGTTTGCCTCAGCCGCAAGCAGAAAAGTATGCACGCCCTCAATGAACTGGGGAGAGCATCGGTCATCATACATCCATTGCCGGCTCATCTTCATTACACAACACCGAATAGACCAAATTAATACAAGTTCATACATAAAGTTCATACAACACTTAAATGCAACAAACAAATAACTCTCTAGCTAAAGCATTTAAATGCAACAACAAATGCGATCAAGATCGCAACTAAGGTAACAATTGATCCAACAGCATAATGATACCAAGCCTCACTATCGATGGCATATTTTCTAATCTTTCTAATCTTCAAGCGCATTTTCTCCATCTTGATCTTGTGATCATCGACGACATCGGCAACATGCAACTCCAATTCCATCTTCTCCCCCTCAATTCTTTTCAATTTTTCTTTCAAGTACTCGTTTTCTCTTTCAACTAAATTTAACCTCTCGACAATAGGGTCGGTTGGAATTTCCGGTTCACATACCTCCTAGATAAAAATATCTATGTCAACTTGATGGGCATAATTTGTCATAAACACGAAATGCAACAAATAGTTTTAAAAGAGAATATACCACATCCGAATCATAACAAGGACGAGGGCCGACGGGGATGGATATCAAAACCATGACACTATGTATAACAAACAACATACGGGTAAGATAATTATTATACGAGTAACTATATATCCAAATCACACAAACATCAATTTTTTATATAAAATTTCATGAACAAGAGGCTCACCACAAGGTGGTGCCGGCGACGGGACGGTGCGGGCGATCGACGGTGGTTACGACGGAGATTTAGAAGGCACTAAGTAAACCACACCTACATATGCAAACTAAGTGTTATTTTTGACCTCAAATTGCATATAAATCAAATACTAGCACATATATATATTTCCTCCCAAATTACTAAACTCACAAATTAATAACTATATAAAGCATTGCAAGAGCTAATCTAGCAATGAGAGATGAAAGGACAAAGTTGCTAACCTTTGTGATCATTTGAATGGATGGGGGCCTTCAAATCTTGACAAATTTTGGGAAAAATGTGTGATGAGCTCGAGAGGAAGAGGGGAAGAACAGAGAGGAGAGGGGAAAGGGGAAGAACAGAGCGAGCTCGGGTGGACGAAGGGTTTATGTAGGACGATCTTTAGTACCGGTTCGTGCCAAGAACCGGTACTAAAGTTGCTGGAGGGGGCCCAGATTGACAACATCCTGCCATCACTCTCATTAGTACCGGTTCGTGGCACGAACCGGTGCTAAAGGTTAGCCACGAACCGATACTAATGAGAGCGCTCGGCTAGCCGTTGGAACCGGCACTAATTATACATTTGTGCCGGCTCTAATACAAACCGGCACTAATGTGCTTCACGTTTGACCCTTTTTCTACTAGTGGCCGTACACACTGATATGTCTGCATATGTATTTTGTGACCGTTTGTGCACGCTTGAGTCAAGTTAAGTGACTGCAATTCCGTATTTTCAAAGTTCTAGCACGAAACTGAACATCGAGCGCAAGTTCTGTGACTCCCGGTGATATTACCTCCATTTATTATGTTACGGTATCTACCTATGTTACTATAACCATCTCTCTCTTCTTTAATTGTCTGCCACATAAGCATGTTTACGAGTCCCAAGCGCATGATACTACTTATGTTACCCCCACTATGGCTAGCCTAATTTAAACGTTTTCCTTATTGAATGATATCAGATAAAATTATTGTGACCCTAGTCTGGCTCAAATGATGCAAGTAAACAGCGAAACGACCTAGAAACGGTATGGTGGATGGATACAAGTAACCAAACACGTTGCTATTAGCTACGTTAGACTGTTTCACCAATCCAATCAGAGGAAGTTTTTGCATTTCTAATTTTGTACGTAGAACTGCTCACAGTCAGCTGCCATGTGGCCTCTTTGCGTTTAGTAAAGCTTTCGGTATGGGAGTGTACATGCCAACAAGTGAACAATAAACAACGTGTTTTTCTGTACAAGGCATGTGAGGCAGAAGAAGGGGAAGGATTTAACTTGAACATTGCGAAAAGAAAAGAAAAAACTGTAAACTAACAAAGCGTCATAATTTAGAAACGGAGGGAGTAGGAGCCTATTACGGAAGGCACAAACATTCTCCATATTCACCACTGAATTTGAAATATTTTGCATCCGGTTCAAATAAAAAATCGCACGTGATACAAGAGTTGGTTTCGTCAGACTATGAGCTCAATGATTCATGAAACAATTCCTTATTTGACACTATCTTAAATTTCATTTCCTTATTTGACACTAGCTCAAGGAATAATTACTTGTCGATGTCAAATAGGGCATAAAATTTAGGCATGGTGTTAAATAAGGAATTCTCTCATGATTCATTGGATGCTCTTTCTTAGGGTGCATAGATACGTGCTGGTAATAGAGAATTTTGGCGGCAACACCACCACCGCGCATGCATGCCCGAGCTATGGACTCCACGTGTTAAACGGAGGCTCGGCTGTCTTCATCGTCACTACGGTGCACAAGTTCTCGGCCACTGTACGTTTAGCGCTTTGCGACCCTATCCGCGTCTTGGGGATTGTCCGGAAGATCTCACTATCGAGTGATCAGTCGATTACACGGCAGATGAAGCCGTGATACATGACAACTCTTAGATTTCTAAGTTTGAGATGTCCCATACTACCGTATGTCAGGACCAGAGGGCTTGTCTGCGAGCGGACATATGGACGCCTTCTCAGCTTGTCTCGGGTAGCGAAAATGAGAAGCTAGGGCTTGCCTTCCTTCCTAAAGAGATCAATGATGCGCTAAAGAGCATGAAAGAGGATACGGCGTCGGGCCCGGACAGGTGGCTGATGGCTATGTTCAAACAATTCTGGCCACTGCTTAGGGGCCCCATTTTTTAGATGTGTAACGGCTTTATGCGCGGTACCGTAGACATCACTCGCCTTAACACCTGGGCTCGGTGACTTCACCGTCTGCAGCATCGCAGGACAAGGGGCTCACAACGTCGTCTGACACGGGCATGCCGGTGGGTGAGCGCACCCCTCTAGTGTTGTCTACCAACACTAGTAGAAAACAGGGCATTTGTCCCGGTTCATAAGGGCCTTTTGTCCCGGTTTAAGAACCGGGACTAAAAGGTCGGTACTAATGCCCTTGGCCTTTAGTCCTATTTCTTACACGAACCGGGACAGATGGGCCTCCACGTGGCCACTGCGGGTAGCCTAGGCAGGGGGGCCTTTGGTCACGGTTGGTGACATAAACCGGGACCAAAAGGCTTCCACGCGTCAGCAGCTGGCTGGAGCTGAGGTTTTTCTTTTTTTTTTGAAAGTGGCTGGTTTAGGGGTTTTGGGGGTTAATTTAGGTTGTTATTAGCTAGCTAATAGAGAGAAGTGTCCTCTCGTATATCTCCGTGCTTCATTTACCAACGCTACTGCTATGTTCATTTCACCCGCTGATATATAATAACTCTTCATGCTCGCATCATACATCATCATATATAATAACAAGTCCTACTAATCATGCATCATCATATAACTTCTACTCGTTATTAATAACAAGTCATATGATCATCATCCTCAGAGTCATCGAACCCAACCCTACATAATTGTTCTTAGCACATGATCATCAGTATCAGGTAGGACCTAAACACCCTTAAGGTAAAATATCATAAAACAATATAGACCCTGACTCTCCATTATGAAGAGTGGAGATCATCCTGTCTCCAATTCTTTCGCTTCGCTTCCTTTTGCTTCCAAGAAGCTCCTTACGACTGTCCATACATTTTTTCCATTTTTTGATTGTCATGTCTCCACTTCTTTTAGAAATCCGGTATGGACAGTTGAGATTTGTAGGACGACCTAATTGTATGTTCAAAACATCAAGGCGACCGTGCGTATACATCAGATGAGGCACACAATCATTCGGGATTATCTGTTGAAAAACATAATAATAATTTCGTAGTTAGCAATGATGTACTACTTTTAGAAGTATGCAAAAAGATGCACAGATGTCGTAATAGTAAAAAATCTTACCAGGGTATATCCATGGTAGTTACTGTAGTTCAACACGTGCACTAGTGGCACGTATTGACCATAATGTCACTACTAGGGAAAAGCCTAGCAGCAACGCGAGTTTTGGGCCTCTCAGTAGCGCGGGGACCGGCGCTACTAATAAGGCGCTACAGCTAACGTATAGCAGTAGCGCCTGTTGTCCCATGCTACTGCTATACATGAATAGCTATAGCGCTCTTTTGAAAAGGGCGTACTGATATTATCTGCAGCACTGTTTACAGGGAAGCACTACTGATAAGGCTGCGCTACTGCTAAATTTCCCCCCTCGCTACTACTCCCTCCGTTTTTATTTAGTTCGCATATTAGCTTTGGTCAAAGTCAAGCTTTACAAAGTTTGACCAAGTTTATAAACAAAAATATTAAGATATACAATAACAAATCAACAACATTAGATTTATTATTGAATGTACTTTCACATTGTATAGATTTATTATAATAAATGTCTATATTGTTTTCTACAAACTTGGTCAAACTTTACGAAGTTTGACTTCAGTCAACTCTATTATGCAGAGTAAATAAAAACAGAGGGAGTACTAGTTTTATTAGTTTTTTTCCTGCATATTTGTTTTGTATTTGTTTTGTATTTGAATAGGCTTTATACAATAATCTTTAGCATATGATACACATACAAATGTAATCAAAGCATATACATACAATTAGTCTCATCAAATCATGTCATCATCATAATCATCATCCAACACAAAGTGGTCTCTCGTCATCAATCTCGAAAATAGCGATATAAGTCTCAATTACTTGCAAATACATCATCATCCATCTAAACAATGATATACGCGAGAAGAGCTATCACTTTGAGTACATCAGTTCGTATCCCTCTCTCGCATTAGCGTGAACCTAAACTAACTACTGTCTGTCGCTCGAAAACCGGAAACCAGTACACCTGGGCCTGACACTCCGGCCACTTGTCGTATATATACTCCTGGCGTAGCACTTCTTCGCCATCTATGATCTATGCACCTGCATCGTCACATGAGTCGATGATATGCAACATATATAGTTGAGCAATAGAAAGAGACAGACTTGGCAAAAATAGAAACAACATATCATAAGCATAAATAACAAAGTTCATCGTACCCAAAATAACCTAACTAGAGTGATTTTCACTAGTCGAGGAGGAGGACGGTTTAATTACATCACAAATAAAGTTTCACCGTGCATAACTCAAAGTTTTGTCATACATAAAGTATGGACTAAACGGACACATTGTCATATATCGACAATCACTCCACCATGTCGTGCCATCCATCCATGTCAGGGAGATAGTCCTCGAACTTAGTGAAAGGCTTCATGTCGAGACGCTGAGAAGCTATCCATGTTCAGGCGTCTTCCCGCGACATTTGTCCTTCTCCGTAGAACATCCCTGTTTTTCTGATGACCTCCTTCATGATGATTTGGGCAAGTTCACGCTGGATGTTATAGAACTCAGCTCGAAGTCGATGATCCTCGATATCTCCTATGTCCTTTGCCCATTGCAGAATATGGGCATCGCCAGATCTAGGTGACATGCGAAGGTTCTGGTGATCCCGTCTGTACTCCAGCATGTTGTGTAGGACATAGAATCCATCACTAAGAGAATTGTTCGGTTGCTGGATGCAGCAGAAGTCGGTCTTATGGCTGAAGGCGACCCTGCCGCCCCTTCTCTTCTTGTCCCTAATCTCTCCACCCCTTGCTTGGTAGTAAAACATAGCACTGTCGAGAACATCTTTGATGTGGGTGTAATCCTTTTTGTGAATGTTCTTCGACGAGTCCAAGTAAAGAGCATGGGAGAATCGGGGGTAGAGGATGATGAGGACGGTGCGCCCGCCGCTGCACAAAATAAGTACACCTCAAATTAATTAGCCTCCACCGTGCAAATGAATTATTGAAATCGAAGGAAGGATAGCAGCGCGGATGACTTACACGGGATGATAAGGCACGAGAATCACCTCCTTGTCCTTATTGGTGAGCATGAAACTGACGATGTAATCCCTCGCGTATTCACGGTGCTCTGCGCAGACTCTCAAGAAGCCCTCGTGCATGTAGTATGGGTCAGCGACACAGATATGACGTATCTGCTCAACCCCAATGATGTAGTTCATGTGCAAGGCATAAAGGTGGACAAACGTAAAATCCAGCTTCTTCATGTGAAACATGTCGAATATGTAAAAGAATCGGAGGAAGAACTTATCCGCGGGGAAGCTGTCGACGTACGACATTTGCCGCGGAATGTTAACCACGTAGAGTGGGTATCCTGGATCTTTCGAGGCGATGAGGCCTTTCTCTACCCACAACACATCGTCATGAAGTCTCCTTAGATCGCCGAATCTGGCCCTTAGCACTGTTGCAGGTAGGATTGGTTGACCGGGGATATGCCATTTATTCGCATCGGGGATATCTGTACGGTCCTGAAGCCGAGGCTGCTGAGGCGGCTGGATCATAGAATCAGCTTTTTTGCCTTTCCTCGCTCTCTTCCTAGACTTCTTTACTATCGGAAGGTCGTCCATAATACGTTGAGACGGTAATTCAGGCACTGATTCATGACGCTCAAACCTTGAGGAGGCGCCAGTATAGACATACTGTTCAGCGCCATTGTCATCCTCATCCTCATCCATGGCGACGTCATCAGCGACTAATGAAGCCTCCTCCTTACCCCGTCCGCTATCACCCAATCCGACACCCAACGCTAATTGGGTAGGTGGGGTGTTGATGTTCATACCTTGCTGAGGCCGCGTGCTCGTGGGTGTGCTCCCGGCCGCCTCCAGACGAAGCAGACTCTTTGGCCACAATAGGACCCACCCATTTCAACAATCACCAAGCCGCCGCGGGGTCTCGTCGTCATCCCCCACTAGTATTAGAGGATGCAAATTCTCATGGCCCAGTTTGACACTGGCCAAGGAAACCTTGAAGACGTTCGGGGGGATCGGCCGGCTGTGGAACAATGGTTCCTTCCGCTCCATTATCGTCACCTTCCCCACGTCCACCATCTGGTCGCCGATGGTGTTCAATATTGTGCACGGGGTTTCGTCGTCCTGCAAAGAAAAGTCTGCGACGTGAGACATCCGAAAGGCAACAAAAACGGGAGATTATACATTTATATTGAAGGGGGCCGGTGTGACAGATACCGTGAGGGCATCGAGCTCAGCCAAAGACGAGGCACCACCGAGCACGTCCGGTGCGGGAGCCGGTGCGGGAGCAGGTGCTCCCAAGAAGTCAGCAAGGGGAAAGTCCTCTACATTTTTTTCTGGATTTTGCCTTGTCCAAGTGAAAACGCCCGTCACCAAGGAAGTAGACAAATCTGCAACCACCTGTTTTGCGGCAGCTACCGCTGTTGTGACTGCCTGAGATGATTTCTTCTCAACCGCAATCTCAACCTTCTTGTCAATGTTTTCTTCAGTTAACCTCTGTCTTTCCTTTCTCTCCTTCGTGGTCTCACGGTAGTACTTCTTCCACGTGGCGCCGTCTCCGACACCGTGCACGCGTCCATCTGACGGTCGAGTATCCACCGGTTGTCATTTCAATATGTTCAACACCCGGTTGAATGGAGTGTCCCACTTGGGCCTCGCCAATGCCTCAGACGGCGAGTCGCTTTCGGCCGCAATCCGGTGCTGCTCTCTCTGCAAAAGGCACAAGGATCGTTTACAAATATGACTAACGTGTGCAGTCGAATTGATCACAAACTAAAATTACCAGCAGTCTCATGAACTCCATAATGACCGGTGTTGTCTCGTAAACCTTCTTCATGGGTCCCAATGGTGCCGGGCCCTCAGGACGTCACGCTCCTGCGGGACAGTGAAATCCGCCAAGGGGTCTGGGATGCCCAGACTCGCGGCTTCCGCGTCCTCCTTGGCCCATTTGGACCTCTTTCTGCCATAACCACGGCTTCCGAGGTGGTGGCTCCCAATGTTCCTCTCTTGAAGCCCCTTCATGTACTTAGACTTTATTTTGGCAGCTTCGGCCTCGCAAGCCTCCTTGAATATTTGAAACTGCTCTTCCGTGATTGTCGGATTATCCTTTACAATCTCGGAGTAGGGTTCCTTCTTGTCGATGATCCTTGCTTTCACTCGAGTTTTCCAGGTGGCCAACGCGTCGCTAAACTTGGTCATGGCGTGTTTGTTTACCTTCTTCATTGCTGGGTCCTCGTCTGGATCTTCATAATCCTTCTCATTCCGGCCCGGGAACAAGAATATCTGGTGAAACTTCTTTAGGAGGGAGCTCCTCATATTTTCTATCTTCTGTAGTTTCTCATCATTGATGGTGGCGGTTGTCCGTATGATGCGGCCTATTTGATTGTCGTAGCATCGACGCGCTTCCTCGGGCGCCTTTGGCTCAAAAATTCCCTCGTCCACCTCCGTGACCACCAGTCTAGTAGTCCTGAGTTTGTTAGGAAGCCGTTGCCTCTTTGCTTTCGGTTCTACACTGGCTCCGCTCCCCGAGGCAGCACTGGTCTCAGTCTCAGCGTTGGTCTCGTTGCCGGTCTGAGTCTCAGCGCCGGTCTCAGTCTTAGCACCAGTCTGTGTGTCGGTCTCAGTCCCCGATGCCACCGGTGGGCCCAGCAACAACATCGGTTGATCGTCGGTAAGGCTAAAAAATTCGTCTGCCGCCCAGTAGACATCGTCGCAATCACCAGAACCCTGTCCTTCGTCATTGCTAGCCATGTTTCCTATGATTAAATCTAGTCAATTAATTCTAGACCTAATAAAATGATTAATGACATAAAAAGGCCTATTGTTTTGCAGGAATGTTGACTCCTTCCTGGTGCGGCAAATCCCAGGCACTCGATATGTCCTAGTTTGTAGCACAAGTCATGCCGAAATTCACGGAAAATTTCGGCATGACCTTTGCTAAAAAGTGGACAAATCGAGAACCTAAAATTTGCCGGAACAGAAATGAATCAACATTCCGGCAAAACATAGGCCACTCAGCATCATTCCCTGGAAACAACAAAGCCACTTGGGCACAATCGAACAACTTGAATGAAAAGATATAACATGACCACTTCAATGAAAAGATATAATCAACAATAAAAGTCTAGGAAGGGATCATCTTTAAAATAAAATTTGCCTAAATTATTTTCCTTGAAAAATAGTGGTCTTTTCAAAAATCAAAAACCTTTGCAAAATGACCTCACTCACTTCTCTGCCTAGGATAGAACCCAAATTATGTTGATCTAGCTATTCCTCTCTCTCACACAAACATACATTATTATCTCTAACCCTTCTCTGCCTAGGACAAAACCCAATTAAATTGCAAAGGAACTCCATTTCTCTAACCCTTCTGACCTAATGCTCTAAAATAAAAATTTCCTCTAACCTAGCCAACCTACTTAACCTAGCTTGTTAATCCAACGAACCTAATTAACCTACCTATTTAACCTAGTTAGTTAATCTAGTTTACCTAGATAATTAACCCTAATTAAACTAGTTAACGCAGCTAGTTCTCTGTCAAAGCCCTAAATAAATTTTTACACTAATTAACCTTCTCTGCCTACTACACGCGCTACTGCTAAGGTTGTATCTGTAGAGCGGTTTTTTCTCAATCGCTACTGCTATCTAGCACTAGCGCCCTTTTTTGACCCGCGTTGTTGCTAAATTTCTGTGTATAAGGTTTTCCCTAGTAGTGTGTTGAGGAGTTCGATTGTAGATATTGTAATTCTCAAGATCAGTACAAAATGCGATTAAATGATTTTTCTCCTTATAAGTTAATTCGGAGTCATCGGTGTAGTGGGTTTTGTCTACCATCTTCCGCATATTCTTTGAAGAATGAAAATAAACTGTCAATGGAAATAAGCTGTCAACTATTTTGAAATAAACAATATAAATTACTTAATAACTATGTTTGAGAAGCTCACATGGGGGAAGAATTGGAAGTGTATCAACAAGGACCCAAATGTCCATATTGTCTTGCTCGATTGTAGGATCACCAAGATCCATGGTGACAAGCATACCCTCATCAAAACCATACATCTTGCAAAGTGTTTCCCAATTTTTGCAACCATAATGGGTTACACTCTCAGAATTGTACAACTTTATTTCAGAATCTACACCATGATGGATCCTTAGGTGAAATTTTTTGGTTTCCATACTTTCATGGTCTTCAAAACTCATCATCTTCAAGACATAGCGTCTTGCATAGCATGGGATAAGCTAGTCGAATTGGAAAAGATGAAAAATACACGTTAAAATAGTTGAAGTCGTGCTTAATTACGAAAAAAACTATTGTTGTCGTTGCGTACCATTTCAACATCAAAGGTCTCCTCGAGCTTAATGCTGAAGCGCCGATCTTCGTCCAGCTCAAGGAACCTGTCGCACATACCTCGGTCGTCGTGGCACCAGCCGCACTCCCCCGGGCGGTTTTCGTCGTCCGAGTACGACATTTCCGGCCTATGTTCATAATTCAAATATTAAACTTGTACAATTAAATATATGTACTAAAAAACCTAAATTAGATCATTATTATTAATCACGGGTTGACTATCGGTGATGGTAGCTCCTCCTTTCATTCCCGAGTGCATTATTACACCAAATTTTCTAGCACACGGGAATGAAGGAGAAGCTACCCCCACGACGGTGTGGATGATGGAGGGGGCTCCTAGATTTCTGCATAGTGCTCTCCAATTTTAGCATTCAAAGTAGGAGTACTTTTCCAATATGAGCATTCAATAAGCAAAACCAAATCGTAAAATAAAGTAATATTCAAATGAGCATGCATTCAATTATAAGCAAAAGTACATCATCTCTTGTGTTCGTACATCGTCGAATATTATCACTAATACTCCTCGAACACTATTACACATATAACATCGCTAATACAGCTAGAACCGTAGCGCCTGACGGGTATCGTCGCGGACGGTGGACACCCAAAGATAAGGAACCATCACAGGATCATAGCTCCAGTGAGATCCCTGAAGAACCTGCCAGGTATTGTCGAACCTGCCCTCCAACACAACCATGTAGCGACGGACGTGCTCGTCCTCCGCGCTGACACGGTGACGTACCACCTCCGCGGTGTCCGGAAGCCTCGGCACCGTCACTGGCCCACACGACCGCCACCAAACAAGGATCGGTCAACAACGGGCTGGCTCCTTACCAACCTACGCCCCCCGGAAGGTAGCACCTCCCAATACCAGCCCGGCGGAGCCCAGTCCCGGACATGGCCCTGATCAAGCAGGCCTCCACCGCTGAGTCGACGACGAGGATGCGGGATAGGCATCGTCGACGTTGATGCGGGAACTACTTCTATATATAGTAAAATAAAGTAGTTTTATTAATTAAATCAACTAGTTCAACTACTAGGCACTTACTATAAATAAATAAAGTAGTACTTACTAAAAATAAACTACTTCTATAGTAAAATAAAGTTGTTTATTAAATTAGCTAGTTCAACTATATATTAAGCACTTACTATAAATAAAATAAAGTAGTACTTACTAAAAATAAACTAGTTTAACTAGTTCTATTATTTTTCTAACTAATTATATTAAACACTTTCTCTTCTTATTTTCCTTTTTCCTCTCCTGCTTTTTCTTCTAAATATGAACATATTCATAAATGACTTTGATCATACACAATTTTCCTATACATACACAATATGAACATATACATAAATTGACAAAGAAAATTCTATGAACAAAAATATCATTAAAATTCTATGAACAAAATTACAACAGAAAAAAACATAAAAATTCTATGAACAGAAAAAAATCATAAAATATTGACATATTCGATCTTTGCATATATATGAACGTACAAACATGCATATTCAACAATAATATCACCAAAAAAATCTATTAACAGAAAAAAAAATCTAACACAATATGAACAAATTACACAATATGAAGAAAAATCTAACAAAAAAAATCTATGAACAAAATCTAACTCAATTAACCACACATCTAAATTACTACACATCTAAATTAACTACACATCTAATTAAATTAGCAAAATTCATATAATTAAGCTCACGGGATGGCGACGGCGTGGGGGGCGCGGCGAAGGCGACGGGCAGGGGACGGCGACGGCGACAGTGCGTGAGGGGCGGCGCGGCGACGAGCGACGGTGAGGGGCGGCGCGGCGACGGGCGACGAGCGAGGAAGGGGCGACGGGGCGCGGCGCGGTGATGGAGTGCGGGGCAGCGACGGCGTCGGGACGGCGCGGGATGGCGCAGGACGGCGCGGGACGACGGCGAGGCGGAGACGGGCAGCCTGGCGGCGTCGGGGTGGGGAAGAACGAACTGAAGGAAATTTTGACGAGTGCCAGTTATATAGACGACGCATTGGTCCCGGTTCGTGAGACAAACCGGGACGAATGCGACCTTTAGTCCCAGTTTATGGCACCAACCGGGACCAAAGGCCTCTTTTAAGCAGCCCAAATGGTGGGAAGTAGAGGCCTTTGGTCCCGGTTGGTGGCATCAACCGGGACTAAAGGGGGGCATTGGTACCGGTTTGTGCCACCAATCGGGACCAATGCACCTCTTTAGTCCCGGTTGGTGGCACCAATCGGGACCAAAGGCCTTGCACAGCACGGTGCGGTGGGAAGTTTAGTCCCACCTCGCTAGCTGAGAGAGCTCAGCACCTGTTTATAAGCTGCATTGCAGCTTAGTTGCAGCTCCTCTCTAATATGCAGGCATTAGTTGCCTACCCTTGTCACTGCCGTGTTGGGCCTATTGGGCCTGCGGGCCTACATCCTGGCCCATGTATAGATGGGTTTCTAGTCGTATGCAGGCCGTGTGGCCCATTAGGCGGCATTTTTTTTATTTTTTCCAGTATTTTTTTGTTTTTTGAATTATTTATTTTCTTTTGATTTTTCCTTTATTTTTTTATTCTTTTTTCGTTTAGCTCAGAATAATTATAATCTTTCTGTTACTCTATTAGTTTCCAAATTTGAATAGTTTAAATTTTAATTCTTTGAAATTTGTGTGAATCACTAGTTTGTGAATAACTTCACTATAAAAATATATTTTGAGTGATTCTTTTTCCTGCTATTTAATATTACTGCGTTTTATCATTACTAGCAAAAAATGCCCGTGCGTTGCAACGGGAGAGAATTTTTTTTGCATGTGTGTACTCCAAAAAGTATGGCTCAGACCTCCGTAGGTCCACACGATCTTTTCTAACACGATGCCCACCTATGTCACCTCTTAACCTCCTTCCTGCTCTTATCGACAGTGGCCACAGTGTCCAAGACAATGCACGCGAGTAACACAAATACTGATAGAAATGTGTAAAGTGTGTTTTTGCACATAACTTCATTAAAAATAATAATAAATAGCACATAAGTAATTATAGTATATACCATCAAAATTCACAGCCTTTAATATTGTGTAACCGTTTTCTCCGGCTAACAAATCACTTTGATATTATTTTAAAAGCTACATCCTTTTGATCGATGTATGTGTACAATTGAAAACCCTTGAGAAATCCCATAAAAAACCTTAAGAAATTATTGACACCTGTCAATGTTAATACTTTTCCCGAATAAAGAATTGAATCATTGCATGATCGGCAAATTATATGTATATAATATATGATTGAATTAATGTTTTATTACTCATACCATTATTATTTACTCTGAAATATAAAATTAATTTGCTAAATTTTGATCTACCGATAATTTTTTGATTTTTTTATAATCAAACTGCATGGTCATGTGAAATTTTCTTTTTTGAGAATG
Source organism: Triticum timopheevii (assembly GCA_963921465.1). Lineage (NCBI taxonomy): Eukaryota > Viridiplantae > Streptophyta > Magnoliopsida > Poales > Poaceae > Triticum > Triticum timopheevii. The sequence continues at coordinate 109,889,348 of OY997264.1, forward strand.
ACCATGTGCAAATTAGTACTCTAGCAATCCAACCACGTAATTTGAATTGACCCCGTACACTTAGAATTTTTTAAGCAAACACCATACATTTGGATGTTTTTTTAGATAAAGTACACTTGGATGTGTTACCACGGACCAGCTACTTGGGCCTGACTAACCCCCTCGCAGGAAGCCGAGGTAAGGGCATCTCCAGCCGCGCCCCCAAGAAGGCCTCCCCAGGCGATTTTTTCGCGCCGGCGCCGAAAAAACGTCCCAGTCGTGCCCCCAGGATGCCGAAAATCGCCAGTTCGGGCCTTTTTTCCGCCCGGCGGTCACAGGCCGAACCCGGCACGCTGGGGAGCCGTTGGGGGCTCCGGCGCTAGTGAAAAGCGCGCCTGGCCCACACCGACAGGGGAAAAGTCAAGTTTTTCTTCCCCGACTCGCCTCGCACCCCCCGCGCCCTCGGCCACCACTAGCTGTATCCCGGCGACGGTCGCCGGCCTACTCCGCCTAGATAGCCATTCCCCGCCTGAAAATAGCAGCGCTTCGCCGCGGCAACCCCTCCCCGCAGCACTAGGCGGTGCCGGCCGCCGTTTCCGTCCGCGGAGGCGCGGTTTAACAGCGGGTACACGCCCACGAGCGCAAGGTGTTCTGCGTTTTGACTGACTCGGCGATGGACTTCGATGAGGAGGAAGAGCTCGCCGCGCTGCTGGAGGAGGAAGCCGCGGCCGACGTCCAGGAAGAAGAGCATCTGATGGTGCTCGCCGCCCTCGCCCAGCTGCTAGCGAGCAATGAAAAGCCGCATCGAGGTGGCTCGGCGCCGGGGCGGGTGAAAGCAAAGAACCGGCATCGTCTACAAGGCTACTACATGCTCTACTCCGACTACTTCGCCGATGCTCCACTTCATGGCGAGAGAACATTTCGGCGCCGTTATCGGATGAGCCGAAAGCTCTTCCTCAGGATTGTGAATTCCATCCAGGAGTTCGACAACTACTTCAAGTGCAAGATGGATTGCACTGGCGCTCTTGGATTCACCTCCATCCAGAAGTGCATGACAGCGATGAGGATGCTTGCATATGGAGCTCCCAGTGATTCACTCGACGACTATGGGCGCATGGCCGAGTCCACCAGCATAGAGTGTTTCTACAAGTTCTGTTGGGCAGTGGTGGCAGTGTTTGGGCCACAATACTTGAGAGCACCCAATGCGGAAGACACTGCTCGGATCCTAGCCCAGAATGCAGCAAGAGGATTCCCTGGGATGCTTGGAAGCATCGATTGCATGCATTGGAAATGGAAGAACTGCCCATTTGGTTGGCAGGGGATGTACAAAGGCGCCAAAGGCGGTTGTAGTGTGGTGCTTGAGGCGGTAGCCACACAGGACCTCTGGATTTGGCACTCCTTCTTTGGTATGCCAGGAACTCACAATGACATCAACGTGTTGCAGTGCTCTCCTGTTTTTGCCAAGCTCGTTGAGGTCCATTCTCCTCCGGTGAACTTCGAGATCAATGGGCACCAATACAACAAGGGGTACTATCTAGCTGACGGCATCTATCCGAGATGGTCGACATTTGTGAAGACGATCTCAAACCCTGTGCCAGGAGGCAAGAACGCCTGGTTTGCGAAGGTTCAGGAGGCTTGCAGGAAGGATGTCGAGCGGGCATTTGGTGTGCTCCAATCTCGATTCGCTGTTGTTTGGTACCCCGCTCAGACATGGTCGAAAGATCAAATGTGGGAGATCATGACTTGCTGTGTCATCTTGCACAACATGATCATCGAGAGCGAGCAAGAAGACCCAGTGTTTGACACTGAACCATACTACAGGCAGGGTCCTCTAGCCGAAGTTGATCACCAGCTACCGGCAACTTGGACTGCCTATCTCAGTATGCGTCAAGAGATCCGAGACCCACAGGTGCATCATCAACTGCAGAAAGATCTGATTGAGCACCTATGGAGGCTCAAGGGGGACGCCGCGTGATGAAATACGAGTTTTTATTTGTTGAACTATATAATTTGTATTGAACTATTTGTTGTTGTACTATTTTGTTGAAGTATTTGATTTTTCTGTGATGAAATATGTGATAAGGAATAATTATGTTGATAAATGAACGCCGAGACAGGGCGAAACCACGCCGAATATGGGCTTATTCTCGCCCATAATGGTCGTTTATTCGCCGAAATTGGGCTACAAAGTGGGCCAATTTCGGCGCCTGGGGGCGAGCTGGGGCGGCGACTGGGCGAAAAACCGCCCCCAGCGCCGAGTGTCTCGCCGGCTCGCCCCCAGGGGGCGATTTTTGTGCGTCCTGGGGGGGCCAACGGCTGGAGATGCCCTAAGACCCACCTATGGCCCAGCCACCCCACCGCTTGGGTACACGGCAGTGCGCACGCCTTATCCCCTGGTTCCCCACCGCTTCATACTGTGTTGATGCATTTTCTATTCCTCAAGGGGTCGTCGTCCTCCTGCTATTAGATTGTACTTCTTCCTGTTGTTCCCTTCCTCTGGTTGTTGATGCCTCAAAGCAGCCGCTACTTGTGTGCTTAAGTTGTTCCTTCGTAGCCTTCCATTGAGTTTAATCTGTTCCCTTCTGTGCTTGTTGCTGCATCAAGCAACCGCCGTATATAAATTGATTCGATTGATTACAAAGCAGCGAGGTGGTACTATTTATTTTGATAATAAACATATTTCTTCTTACGGCAAAAGCACGCAACCTCACTCATTTCTATCGCAAATCCTCCCTTTTTTCCACTCCAGTAGCCCGGCCTCCCTGCCTCCGACCACGCCTGGAGAGGAGCTCCAGCTGTGCGACGAGCAGGCCAGCCCAGGAGCTGTCGCCGCCCCCTCTCTCCTTCTCTCTCTCGACTTTTACCTTCTTCTTCTCTCTATTTCTAATCTTTGTTTTCTATAGGGAAGTCACCATGGAACAACCCCGCCGCCTTGGAGCTCGGCCCGCCCCCGGCCGGCCATCTCTCCGACGGCCTCGTGCTCCTCCGCCTCGATCCGTCCGCCCCATCGCCGGACCACGCCGAAGCAGCCGGATCCGCCGCCCAGACCACCAACCAAGAGGCGCCTCTTGCCTATCCTACGGCCGGGAGGAGGACGACCGAGAGGAGCGCCCATTGATCTGCCGCCTGGGCTGCCTTGGAGCACGCCCTGCCTCTGGCCCGCCACCTCCTCGTCAGCTTCGCGCTCCTCCGACATGACCACTTTAAAAAGGACCACGGGTTGAATTCACATACGCAGAGGGACTTTTTTGCAAATCGCCAGCAATGACGTACGACCAGAAACCGTAGCTGCTTTATTATTAGGTAGAGATATTCAAAAACAGATTTTGTTATTTTAGTTTCTATCAAAAAAATCTTTATGAAAATTCTTTTTGCTACTAAAGTTTCTAACCAAACATTCTTTATGATAATTATTTCTGCTTTTCATGTTTTGAACAGAAAATACTTTGATAATTTTAGTTGCATAAATTTTATATAATTTTAGTTTAAAAAATACTAGAGGTTTATAAAAGATTTTTAGTTGATTCCTTTTGCTATTAGAGTTTTATAAAAGCATTTACTGTTTTTTTAGCTATAAGACCTTGAAATTGAAAAGCATTTCAAATGAACTCTGAAAAGGTTGAAAGTTGGCATGGTATCATCATTTCACCCACATAGCATGTGCTAAAAAGTTGAGAAGGTTATGGGAAAAAGTGGATACACTTCGTGTACAAAATGGACAATCTCTTTCGAAGTATCAGGGTTTCATACGGAAACTTGTCTGTTACAATAGGCATTTCAAATGAACTACGAAAAAGTTGAAAGTTGGCATGGTATCATCATAATAGTTGTGGACAAAGTCTTCACTTTTTCTTCGCTTGTGTCCTTTCCTTATTGCGCCGTAACCATGGATAATCTTCATCATTTATCAGGATGCTTTGGCCAGCCTTGACTTTGAAGGGAGGAATTTCATGAAACTTTTCATAATCTTCGGACATGTCTGTCTTGCCCTCCACTCCCACGATGTCCCTTTTTCCTGAAAGAACTATGTGGCGCTTTGCTCATCCTATGATGTATTCGCTTTCTTATTTTTTTTTCTTTTTCTTGGTTTGGTAGACATGTCCTTCACATAGATAACCTATGCCACATCATTGGCTAGGACGAACGGTTCGTCAGTGTACCCAAGATTGTTCAGATCCACTGTTGTCATTTCGTACTGTGGGTCTACCTGTACCCCGCCTCCTGACAGATTGACCCAATTGCATTTAAACAAAGGGACCTTAAAATCTACTCCGTAGTCAAGTTCCCATATGTCCACTATGTAACCATAATATGTGTCCTTTCCCCTCTCGGTGGCTGCATCAAAGCGGACACCACTGTTTTGGTTGGTGCTCTTTTGATCTTAGGCGATAGTGTAAAATGTATTCCCATTTATCTCGTATCCTTTCCAAATCATTACAGTCGAAGATGGTCCCCCGGACAACGAGTACAGCTCCTCACAAACAATGGTTTCACCTCTGAGACGTGTTTCCAACCAACTGCTGAAAGTCCTGATGTGTTCACATGTAATCCAGTCGACGCACTGCTCCGGGTGTTTGGAGCGCAGACTGTTCTTATGTTCATCGACATAAGGGGTCACCAAGGTAGAGTTTTGTAGAACTGTGTAGTGTGCTTGAGACCAAGAATATCCGTCCCTGCATATTATTGTCTCCCCTCCAAGCGTGCCTTTTCCAGTCAGTCTCCCCTCATACCACGATTTAGGGAGACCTATCTTCTTAAGGCCAGGAATGAAGTCAACACAAAACCCAATGACATCCTCTGTTTGATGGCCCATGGAGATGCTTCCTTCTGGCCTAGCGCGGTTACGAACATATTTCTTTAGGGCTCCCATGAACCTCTCAAAGGGGTACATATTGTGTAGAAATACGGGGCCCAGAATGACAATCTCGTCAACTAGATGAACTAGGACGTGCGTCATGATATTGAAGGATGGTGGGAACACTAGCTCAAAACGGACAAGACATTGCACCACATCACTCCTTAGCCTTGGTATGATTTCTGGATTGATCACCTTCTAAGAGATTGCATTGAGGAATGCACATAGCTTCACAATGGCTAATCGGACGTTTTTTGGTAGAAGCCCCATCAATGCAACCGGAAGCAGTTGCGTCATAATTACGTGGCAGTCATGAGACTTTAGGTTCTAAAACTTTTTCTCTGTCATATTTATTATTCCCTTTATATTCGACGAGAAGCCAGTCGGGACCTTCATACTAAGCAGGCATTCAAAGAAGATTTCCTTCTCTTCTTTGGTAAGAGCGTAGCTGGCAGGACCTTCATACTGCTTTGGAGGCATGCCGTCTTTTTCATGCAAACGTTGCAGGTCCTCCTGTGCCTCAGCTGTATCTTTTGTCTTCCCATACACGCCCAAGAAGCCTAGCAGGTTCAAGCAAAGGTTCTTCGTCACGTGCATCACGCCGATCGAAGAGCGGACCTCTAGGTCTTTCCAGTAGGGTAGGTCCCAAAATATAGATTTCTTCTTCCACATGTGTGCGTGTCCCTCAGCGTCACTCGGAACAGCTAGTCCGTTGGGACCCTTTCCAAAGATTATGTGTAAATCATTGACTATAGCAAGTACGTGATCACCGGTACGCATGGCGGGCTTCTTCCAGTGATCTGCCTCGCCTTTGAAATGCTTGCCTTTCTTTCGACATTGATGGTTGGTCAGAAGAAATCGATGATGGACCAGGTACACATTCTTCCTGCAGCTTCCCAGGTATATACTTTCGGTGTCAGCTAAACAGTGCGTGCATGCGTGGTATCCCTTGTTTGTCTGTCCTGAAAGGTTACTGAGAGCAGGCCAATCGTTGATGGTTACAAACAGCAACGCGTGCAGGTTAAATTCCTCCTTTCTGTGCTCATCCCACACATGTACACCGCTTCCATTCCACAGCTGTAAAAGTTCTTCAACTAATGGCCTTAGGTACACATCAATGTCGTTGCCGGGTTGCATAGGGTCTTGGATGAGAACTGGCATCATAATGAACTTCCGCTTCATGCACATCCAAGGAGGAAGGTTATACATACATAGAGTCACGAGCCAGGTGTTGTGATTGTTGCTCTGCTCCCCAAAAGGATTAATGCCATCCGTGCTTAAACCAAACCATACGTTCCTTGGGTCACGTGCAAACTCAGCCCAGTACTCTCTCTCGATTTTTCTCCACTGCGACCCGTCAGCGGGTGCTCTCAACTTCCCGTCTTTCTTACGGTCCTCACTGTGCCATCGCATCAACTTGGCATGCTCTTTGTTTCTGAAGAGTCGTTTCAACCGTGGTATTATAGGAGCATACCACATCACCTTCGTAGGAACTCTCTTCCTGTGGGGCTCGCCGTCAACATCACCAGGGTCATCTCATCTAATCTTATACCGCAATGCACTGCATACCGGGCATGCGTTCAAATCCTCGTACGCACCGCAGTAGAGGATGCAGTCATTAGGGCATGCATGTATCTTCTGCACCTCCAATCCTAGAGGGCATACGACCTTCTTTTTTGCGTACGTACTGTCGGGCAATTCATCATCCTTTGTAAGCTTCTTCTTCAATATTTTCAGTAGCTTCTCAAATCCTTTGTCAGGCACAGCATTCTCTGCCTTCCAATGCAGCAATTCCAGTACGGTACCCAGCTTTGTGTTGCCATCTTCGCAATTGGGGTACAACCCTTTTTTGTGATCCTCTAACATGCGATCGAACTTTAGCTTCTCCTTTTGAATTTCACATTGCATCCTTGCATCGACAATGACCCGGCGGAGATCATCATCGGGCACATCGGCTGGTTCCTCTTGATCTTCAGTAACTTCCCCTGTTGCAGCATCATCGGGCACATCGTCTGGTTCCTCTTGATCTTCAGCAGCTCCCCCCTCCCCCCCCCCCCCGTTGCAGCATCACCGTATTCAGGGGGCACATAGTTTTCATCGTCCTCTTCTTCTTCGTCGTCTTCCATCATAACCCCTATTTCTCCGTGCCTCGTCCAAACATTATAGTGTGGCATGAAACCCTTGTAAAGCAGGTGGGTGTGAAGGATTTTCCGGTCAGAGTAAGACTTCGTATTCCCACATTTAGTGCATGGACAACCCATAAAACCATTCTGCTTGTTTGCCTCAGCCACTTCGAGAAAATTATGCACGCCCTTAATGTACTCGGAGGTGTGTCTGTCACCATACATCCATTGCCGGTTCATCCGCGTGCATTATATATAATTATGTGTGTTAAAAGTAAGAAAATCAGACAAATATCTATCTAAAGTAAGACAATCAGACAAGTATCAGAAAGAAGATAAGAACAAGAGGCTCACCACGGTGGTGCCGGCGACGAGATCGGTGCGGGCGATCAACGGCGGTGAAAACGGGGACGGGGCGTGATGGACCGCTAAATCTAGACAAATCTCGGGAAAAATGGAGCTCCGAGGTCGAGCTTCGAGAGGAGAAATCTTAACTAGTGTGGCTCGGGCATTCCATCGAACACCTCATGTGCATACGAGGTGAACTAGAGCACCCAAATGCCCTCTCCTCGCCGGATTGAAAAAACATAGCACTGTGGAGTGCTCTACCGCGGCGATGGGTATATATAGGAAAGTTATTTGTCCCGGTTCCTGGCATGAACCGGGACTAAAGCCCCCCCTTCTGTCCTGGTTCAAGCCACGAACTGGGACCAATGGTTGTGGGTCAGGAGCGCGGCCCATTGGTCCCAGTTCGTGCCTGGAACCGGGACAAATGGTTCCATATGAACCGGGACCAATGCCCACGAGGCCCCGGCCGGCCCCCTGGGCTCATGAACCGGGTCTAATACCCCCCATGGGTCCTGGTTCTTGAAGAACCGGGACTAATGGGCTGGCCAGGCCCGAATGATAGCCCTGTTTTCTACTAGTGCAACACTTCGCTGCTGCCCTTGGAGCGGTCTCCTGCATCGGGTGGGCGCAGCAATAGCAAGAGCGGTTCGGTGCGACAAGTTTAGAAGACGGCGGTCCACAAGGTGAGCACAGAGATGGTCAAGCCTATGGAGCACCTGGGGCGCCTGCTACCCTGCATCAGACGGTCATGGCGCTGGCGGGCCCCTTGCTCAGCGCCTTGTCGATCCGCTTCTCTAGGAGACCACCAAGACGGCGCCTATCTCCAAGGACAAGTGCTCCAAGGTGGTGCTGGCAGCTCTGCCAGCTCTCGCTCCAAGGGCACCAAGGGGAACATGCCGTCCCACCAGCGCGCACAACTGCTCCAAGCTCAGAAGAACATGGAGATCTCAGGTAATCCCCCCCTTCACGGCTCTCGATTCTTTCTCTGATGATCACTTGAGTGAGGTTCTGGAGGATTGCGGGGTTGACGCTTCATGTGTGGGCAGGGCTCGCGAGTTGATCTCATTGATCTGCTCCAAGGAAATGGCACAGGCGGCGCTAGCGGCGCGTACTGACCAAAGTGTAACAGAGCCAAGGGCCTCAGATGCACTAGTGGTCTGGCCCGAAGAGGAGGAATTGGCAGCAGGGGTTGCCTCCCCTCCCTCGGCTTGTCGTGTCTAGGTGAGGCGTGTGGCCAGGGCAGTATCCTCGTGGGGCATCCGATTACGTAATCGCATCATTTATATGCATGCTATTTTCTAGAATATTCGTGGCTTCGGTCATGTAGGGCGTCGCACCCAGCTGAAGGAGTACATTCGCAAAGAGGATATCACATAGTTGGGTTGCAGGAAACGATTAATGCAGAGTTCCGACACCACGAGTTGTTAGCTTTAACCCTCTGGAAAGCTTTCTCAGGAACCAAGTCCCCGCGATAGGGCACTCGGGCGGCCTGCTCTTAGGTTTTAATTTATTGATTTACGAGGTGCTCTCCTGGGACGCTGGTACCTTTTTCCTCGCTGCTCGTATTCATATATGTGCGTCTTTGCGGGAACTTGTGGTGATTCAGGTCTACGGCCCCGCTTATCATTCCTACTCGGCGGAGTTCTTGGGGAACTTCAAGCCAAGGTCCATGCGGCATCCACGGACCTCACCCCCTGATGGTAGGGGGATTTTAACTTGATCCGTTCGTGTGCGGACAAAAACAACAATATTATCAATTGGCCTTGGGTGGCCATGTTCAACAATGCAATTGCCTCCATGGCCCTTTGGGAAGTGGCCAGATCGGGCGCTAGGTTTACCTGGATGAACAAGCAGCTCGCTCCGGTGCGATCTGTGTTGGATCGGGTGTTCGTCTTGCCCGATTGGGAGGTGTTCTACCCTCTCTGCTCTCTGATCGCAGAAACTCGTATTGGCTCGGATCATGTACCCCTGGTACCGTCCTCTGGGAAGGATCGGATCCGTCGAAGCCCACAGTTTTTCTTTGAGACGGACTGGTTCAAAATACCAAGGTTCAACACCATTTTTAAGGAAAAATGGGCGAACATCATGCGCCAGATTGGGCCACAACAAGGGCCTATGGAATTTTGGAATTCGGTGGGGGGGCGCCTTTGATATAGCCTCGAGGGATGGGGTATGAACCAAGGCCGTCATGACAAGATCCTCATGGAGAGCATAGTCACGGAGATCGTTAGACTTGACACCTAGGACAATGTTGGGGCCTTCCCTGAGCAAGAGTGGGCACACCGCTATGCCCTAGAAGAACAAGTAGAGGCCTTGCTTCGAGCAGAAGAGGAGTACTAGCGACGGTGTGGTGGCCTTAAATGGACACTGAAGGGGGACTCAGATACAAAGTATTCCCACGCCTACGCCAATGGTAGGATACGTAAGTGTGCGATTCTGAGGCTGCAGTAGGAACGAGGGTTGTTGCTGCGCCAATCGGATACTATGAGCCACGTTTACGAGTTCTATGCCCAATTGATGGGGGCCTGCGAGGACCAGAGGGCTGGTCTGCACGTGGACATATGGACGCCTTCTCAGCTTGTGTCGGATAGCAAAAATGAGGAGCTAGGGCTTGCCTTCCTTCCTAAGGAGATCGATGATGCGCTAAAGAGCATGAAAGCGGATACGGCGCCAAGCCTGGATAGGTGGCCGGTGGCTATGTTCAAACACTTTCTGGCCACTGCTTAGGGGCCCCATTTTTTAGGTGTGTAGCGGGCGGTATCATAGACATCGCTCGCCTTAACTTTGGGGTTCTCTCGCTTATTCCCAAAGTGGCTGGGGCCGACAACTTTAGGCAATTTAGACCGATCGGACACATTAATGTGACATTTAAGATTTGTTCCAAAGCATGCATGACTCGTTTGGTCCTGATCGCTCACCGAACGATTAGCCGAACACAGTCTGCCTTCATTCATGGGTGTAACATTCTGGATGGCCCGCTTGCCCTTCAGGGAATCATTCACGAGTTGGGGGGGGGGGGGGGGGTCAGCTCAACAAACAAGAGAGCCGACAATTTTGCTAAAACTCGACCTTGAAAAAGCTTACGGCCGGGTAAATTGGGATTTCTTGCGTCGAGTCCTCCTAGGTCGCGGCTTCTCGGCCGTCTGGGTCCATAGAGTAATGCATCTGGTCTCAGGTGACCAAACTGCAATCTATGTTAACAGGGAAGTAGGGCACTTCTTGTGTAACAGACGCGGGCTACGTCAGGGCGACCCCATGTCCCTGATTCTGTTCAACTATGTGGTCGATGCACTCGCGGCAATGTTATGGAAAGCTACCGAAGCCGGCCACATCAAAGGGGTGGACACCTAATGCCACGGGGTTTCCCACTTACTGTATGCAGACGACACGCTGCTGCTCTTTAAGCCTGACCCACATAGCATAGCCACAGTGAAAGCCCTCCTGCTCACTTTCGAGCTTATGTCAGGTCTGAAAAACAATTTCCACAAATGTGAAGTTTTATCCATGGGCGTGGACACCGACGAGGGACGTCGCATTGCGTACGAGCTCAATTGTAAGGTAGGGAAATTTCCTTTTACTTACGTAGGTCTACCCTTAGCCACCAAAAGGCTAACAATAGACGATTGGGAACCGCTCTATTCCAAGGTGGGGAGACGAGTATGCCCCTGGTGAGGCAAGTTCCTCTCCTCCGCGACTCGGCTTGTGCTTAGGAATACAAGCCTCTCCTCTCTTACCATGTTTGCCATGGGTCTCTTCCTTCTAGCTGAAGGGGTCCATGCCAAAATGGACACGCCACGATCCCGTTTCTTTTGGGAAGGAACGAGTCCGACACGCAAATATCACTTGGTGAAATGGGCGGCTGTTTGTCGCCCCAAGTCGTTGGGAGGACTTGGGATCACCAACAGTAGACTCCTTAACATAGCCCTCATGTGTAAATGGATCTGGAAGTTGTCGCAAGGGGCGACGGACTTGTGGGCGGACCTCCTCAGAGCGAAGTACTTCCCAACTGGGAATTTCTTCGAAGGGGCCACAAGGGGTTCCCCCATATGGAATGACATCCAATCCATGCATCAAGCCGGCCTTTGGCATGGGGGAAAAGTTCACCGTGGGCAATGGCCGGTCAGTGCGATTCTGGCTTGACTTTTGGGATGGCTCCCAGTGTTGGGAACGTAGTAATTTCAAAAAAATTCCTACGCACACGCAAGATCATGGTGATGGCATAGCAACGAGAGGGGAGAGTGTTGTCTACGTACCCTCGTAGACCGTCAAGCGGAAGCGTTATGACAACGCGGTTGATGTAGTCGTACGTCTTCACGACTCGACCGATCCAAGCACCGAACGTACGGCACCTCCGTGTTCAGCACACATCCAGCTCGATGACGTCCCCCGGGCTCCAATCCAACGAAGCGTCGGGGATGAGTTCCGTCAGCACGACGGCGTGGTGACGATGATGATGTTCTACCGGCGCAGGGCTTCGCCTAAGCTCCGCGACGATATGACCAAGGTGGATTATGGTGGAGGGGGGCACCGCACACGGCTAAGGAACGATCCGTAGATCAACTTGTGTGTCTATGGGGTGCCCCCTGCCCCCGTATATAAAGGAGTGGAGGAGGGGGAGGGCCGGCCCTCTCTATGGCGTGCCCTAGGGGAGTCCTACTCCCACCGGGAGTAGGATTCCCCCTTTCCTAGTAGAACTAGGAACCCTTCCATGTAGTAGGAGTAGGAGAGAAGGAAAGGGAAGAGAGAAGGAGAAAGAAGGAAGGGGGCGCCCCCCCTCCCAAGTCCAATTCGGACTAGTCCAAGGGGAGGGGTGCGGCCACCCTTTTGGCCCTTTCTCTCCTTTCCCGTATGGCCCAATGAGGCCCAATACGAATTCCCGTAACTCTCCGGTACTCCGAAAAATACCCGAATCACTCGGAACCTTTCCGAACTCCGAATATAGTCGTCCAATATATCGATCTTTGCGTCTCGACCATTTCGAGACTCCTCGTCATGTCCCCGATCTCATCCGGGACTCCAAACTCCTTCGGTACATCAAAACTCATAAACTCATAATAAAACTGTCGTCGTAACGTTAAGCGTGCGGACCCTACGGGTTTGAGAACTATGTAGACATGACCTAGAACTATTCTCGGTCAATAACCAATAGCGGAACTTGCATGCCCATATTGGCTCCTACATATTCTACGAAGATCTTTATCGGTCAAACCACATAACAACATACGTTGTTCCCTTTGTCATCGGTATGTTACTTGCCCGAGATTCGATCGTCGGTATCCAATACCTGGTTCAATCTCGTTATTGGCAAGTCTCTTTACTCGTTCCGTAATGCATCATTCCGTAACTAAATCATTAGCTACATTGCTTGCAAGGCTTATAGTGATGTGCATTACCAAGAGGGCCTAGAGATACCTCTCCGACAATCGGAGTGACAAAACCTAATCTCGAAATACGCCAACCCAACATGTACCTTTGGAGACACCTGTAGTACTCCTTTATAATCACCCAGTTACGTTGTGACGTTGGGTAGCACCCAAAGTGTTCCTCCGGTAAACGGGAGTTGCATAATCTCATAGTTACAGGAACATGTATAAGTCATGAAGAAAGCAATAGCAACATACTAAACGATCAAGTGCCAAGCTAACGAAATGGGTCAAGTCAATCACATCATTCTCCTAATGATGTGATCCCGTTAATCAAATGACAACTCATGTCTATGGTTAGGAAACATAACCATCTTCGATTAACGAGCTAGTCAAGTAGAGGCATACTAGTGACACTTTGTTTGTCTATGTATTCACACATGTATTATGTTTCCGGTTAATACAATTCTAGCATGAATAATAAACATTTATCATGATATAAGGAAGTAAATAATAACTTTATTATTGACTCTAGGGCATATTTCCTTCAGTCTCCCACTTGCACTAGAGTCAATAATCTAGTTCACATCACCATGTGATTTAACATCAATAGTTCACATCTTTATGTGGTTAACACCCATAGTTCACATCGATATGTGACCAACATCCAAAGGGTTTACTAGAGTCAGTAATTTAGTTCACATCGCTATGTGATTAACACCCAAGAGTACTAAGGTGTGATCATGTTTTGCTTGTGAGATAATTTTAGTCAACGGGTCTGTCATATTCAGAGCCATATGTATTTTGCAAATATTCTATGTCTACAATGCTCTGCACGGAGCTACTCTAGCTAATTGCTCCCACTTTCAATATGTATCCAGATTAAGACTTAGAGTCATCTGGATCAGTGCCAAAACTTGTATCGACGTAACCTTTTACGACGAACCTTTTGTCACCTCCATAATCGAGAAACATATCCTTATTCCACTAAGGATAATCTTGACCAATGTCCAGTGATCTACTCCTAGATCACTATTGTACTCTCTTGCCAAACCATGGCAGAGTATACAATAGGTCTGGTCTATAGCATGCATACTTTTATAGAACTACTTCTATTTTCTGCGGTGGTCGGGATTTGAGTCTTACTCAATTTCACACCTTGTAACATAAGCAAGAAACTCTTTCTTTGACTGTTCCATTTTGAAATACTTCAAAATCTTGTCAAGGTATGTACTCATTGAAAAAACTTATCAAGCCTCTTGATCTATCTCTATAGATCTTGATGCTCAATATGTAAGTAGCTTTACTGAGGTCTTTCTTTTAAAGAACTCCTTTCAAATATTCCTTTATGCTTTCCAGAAAAAATTCTACATCCTTTCTGATCAACAATATGTCACTCACATATACTTATCAAAAAAGGCTGTAGTGCTCCCACTCACTTTATTGTAAATACAGGCTTCACTGCAAGTCTGTATAAAACTATATGCTTTGATCAACTTATCAAAGCGTATATTCCAACTCCGAGATGCTTGCACCAGTCCACAGATGGATCGCTGGAGCTTGCACATTTTGTTAGCACCTTTAGGATTGACAAAACCTTCTGGTTGCATCATATACAACCCTTCTTTAAGAAAACCATTAAGGAATGCAGTTTTGACATCCATTTGCCAGATTTCATAAAATGTGGCAATTGCTAACATGATTCGGACAGACTTTTAAGCATCGATACGAGTGAGAAAATCTCATTGTATTCAACATCTTGAACTTTGTCAAAAACCCTTTTCGACAAGTCTAGCTTTGTAGATAGTAACACTACTATCAGCATCTGTCTTCCTCTTGAAGATCCATTTATTCTTAATGACTCACCGATCATCGGGCAAGTCAATCAAAGTCCAAAAGTCTGTAAATACAGGCATTTCCAAAAGTCTGTATTAAAACATATGCTTTGATCAACTCATCAAAGCGTATATTCCAACTCCGAGATGCTTGCACCAGTCCATTGATGGATTGCTGGAGCTTGCACACGTTGTTAGCATCTTTAGGATTGTCAAAAACTTTCTGGTTGCATCATATACAACTCTTCTTTAATAAATCCATTAAGGAATGCAGTTTTGACATCCATTTGCCAGATTTCATAAAATCTGGCAATTGCTAACATGATTCAGACAGACTTAAGCTTCGATATGAGTGAGAAAATCTCATCGTATTCAACACCTTAAACTTGTTGAGAACCTTTCGCAACAAGTCGAGCTTAGTAGATAGTAACACTACTATCAGTGTCCGTCTTCTTCTTGAAGATCCATTTATTTTCTATGGTTTGCTGATCATCGGGCAAGTCCACCAAAGTCCACACTTTGTTCTCATACATGGATCCTATCTCAGATTTCATGGCCTCAAGCCATTTCGCGGAATCTGGGCTCATCATCGCTTCCTCATAGTTCGTAGGTTTGTCATGGTCAAGTAACATGATCTCCAGAACAGGATTACCATACCACTCTGGTGTGGACCGTACTCTGGAAGACCTACGAGGTTCTGTAGTAACTTGATCTGAAGTTTCATGATCATCATCATTAGCTTCCTCACTAATTGGTGTAGAAATCACTGGAACTGATTTCAGTGATGAATAATTTTCCAATTCGGGAGAAGGTATAGTTACCTCATCAAGTTCTACTTTCCTCCCACTCACTTCTTTCGAGAGAAACTCCTTCTCTAGAAAGGATCCATTTTTAGCAACGAATATCTTGCCTTCGGATCTGTGATAGAAGGTGTACCCAACAATTTTCTTTGGGTATTCTATGAAGACGCACTTCTCCGATTTGGGTTCGAGCTTATCAAGATGAAACTTTTTCACATAAGCATCGCAGCCCCAAACTGTAAGAAACGACAACTTGGGTTTCTTGCTAAACCACAGTTCATATGGTGTCGTCTCAACGGATTTAGATGGTGCCCTTTTAACGTGAATGCAGCTGTCTCTAATGCATAACCCAAAAACAATAGTGGTAAATCAGTAAGAGACATCATAGATCGCACTATATCCAATAAAGTGCAGTTACGATGTTCGGACACACCATAACGTTGTGGTGTTCCAGGTGGCGTGAGCTGTGAAACTATTCCACATTGTTTTAATTGAAGACCAAACTCGTAACTCAAATATTCGTCTCCGCGATTAGATCGCAGAAACTTTATTTTCTTGTTACGATGATTTTTCCACTTCACTCTGAAATTCTTTGAACCTTTCAACTATTTCAGACTTATGTTTCATCAAGTAGATATACCCATATCTGCTCAAATCATCTTGTGAGGGTCAGAAAATAACGATACTTGCCACGAGCATCAACACTCATTGGATCTCATACATCGGTATGTATTATTTCCAATAAGTCAGTAGCTTGTTCCATTTCCGGAGAATGGAGTTTTAGTCATCTTGCACAAAAGGCACGGTTCGCAAGCATCAAATGATTCATAACCAAGTGACTCCGAAAATCCATCTTTATGGAGTTTCTTCATGCGCTTTACACCGATATGACCAAAACGACAGTGCCACAAATAAGTTGCACTATCATTATTAACTTTGCATCTTTTGGCATTAATATTATGAATATGTGTATCACTACGATCGAGATCCAACAAACTATTTTCATTGGGTGTATGACCATTTGAAGGTTTTTATTCATGTAAACAGAACAACAATTATTCTCTGACTTTAAATGAATAACCGTATTGCAATAAACATGATCAAATCATATTCATGCTCAACGCAAACGCCAAATAACATTTATTTAGGTTTCACACTAATCCCGAAAAGTATAGGGAGTGTGCGATGATGATCATATCAATCTTGGAACTACTTCCAACACTCATCGTCACTTCCCCTTCAACTAGTCTCTGTTTATTCTGTAACTCCTGTTTCGAGTTACTAATCTTAGCAACCGAACAAGTATCAAATACTCAGGGGCTACTATAAACACTAGTAAGGCACATATCAATAACCTGTATATCAAATATACCCTTGTTCAATTTGCCATCCTTCTTATCCACCAAATATTCAGGGCTTCTCCGCTTCCAGTGACCATTTCCTTTGCAGTGTAATCACTCAGTTTCAGGCTTTGGTCCAGCTTTGGGCTTCTTCGTGGGAGTGACAACTTGCTTGTCATTCTACTTTAAGTTCCCTTTCTTTCCCTTTGCCCTTTTTCTTGAAACTAGTGGTCTTGTTAATCATCAACACTTGATGCTCTTTCTTGATTTCTACCTTCGTTGATTTGAACATCACGAAGAGCTTGGGAATCGTTTTCGTCATCCCTTGCATACTATAGTTCATCACAAAGTTCTACTAACTTAGTGATGATGACTAGAGAATTCTGTCAATCACTATCTTATCTGGAAGATTAACTCCCACTTGATTCAAGCGATTGAAGTACCCAGACAATCTGAGCACATGCTCACTAGTTGAGCGATTCTCCTCCATCTTTTAGCTATAGAACTTGTTGGAGACTTCATATCTCTCAACTCGGGTATTTGCTGGAAATATTAACTTCAACTCCTGGAACATCTCATATGGTCCATGACGTTCAAAACGTCTTTGAAGTCCCGATTCTAAGACGTTAAGCATGGTGCACTAAACTATCAAGTAGTCATCATATTGAGCTAGCCAAACGTTCATAACGTCTGCATCTGCTCCTGCAATAGGTCTGTCACCTAGCGGTGCATTAAGGACATAATACTTCTGTGCAGCAATGAGGATAAACCTCAGATCACGGATCCAATCCGCATCATTGCTACTAACATCTTTCAATACATTTTTCTCTAGGAACATATCAAAATAAACATATGAAAGCAACAACGCAAGCTATTGATCTTACAACATAATTTGCAAAATACTACCAGGACTAAGTTCATGATAAATTTAAGTTCAATTAATCATATTACTTAAGAACTCCCACTTAGACAGACATCTCTCTAGTCATCTAAGTGACCACGTGATCCAAATCAACTAAACCATAACCGATCATCACATGAGATGGAGTAGTTTTCAATGGTGAACATCACTATGTTGATCATATCTACTATATGATTCATGCTCGACCTTTTGGTCTCCGTGCTCCGAGGCCATATCTGCATACACTAGGCTCGTCAAGTTTAACCTGAGTATTCCGCGTGTGCAAAACTGGCTTGCACCCGTTGTAGATGGACGTAGAGCGTATCACAACCGATCATCACGTGGTGTCTGGGCACGACGAACTTTGGCAACGGTGCATACTCAGGGAGAACACTTCTTGATAATTAGTGAGAGATCATCTTAAAATGCTACCGTCAATCAAAGCAAGAATAAGATGTATAATAGATAAACATCATATGCAATCAAAATATGTGACATGATATGGCCATGATCATCTTGCGCCTTTGATCTCCATCTCCAAAGTACTGTCATGATCTCTATCGTCACCGGCACGACACCATGATCTTCGTCATCTTGATCTATATCAATGTGTCATCACATGGTTGTCTCACCAACTATTGCTCTTGCAACTATTGCTATCGTATAGCGATAAAGTAAAGCAATTATTTGGCACTTGCATCTTATGCAACAAAGAGACATCCATAGGGCTTCTGCCAGTTGTCAATAACTTCAACAAAACATGATCATCTCATACAACAACTTATATCTTATCACGTCTTGACCATATGACATCACAACATGCCCTGCAAAAACAAGTTAAACGTCCTCTACTTTGTTGTTGCAAATTTTACGTGGCTGCTACGGGCTGAGAAAGAACCGTTCTTACCTACACATCAAAACCACAACGATAGTTCGTCAAGTTAGTGTTGTTTTAACCTTCGCAAGGACCGGGCGTAGCCACACTCGGTTCAACTAAAGTTGGAGAAACTGACACCCGCCAACCACCTGTGTGCAAAGCACGTCGGTAGAACCAGTTTCGCATAAGCGTACGCGTAATGTCTGTCCGGGCCGCTTCATCCAACAATACCACAGAACCAAAGTATGACATGCTGGTAAGCAGTATGACTTGTATCGCCCACAACTCACTTGTGTTCTACTCGTGCATATCACATTAACGCATAAAACCTAGGCTCGGATGCCACTGTTGGGAACGTAGTAATTTCAAAAAATTTCCTACGCACACGCAAGATCATGGTGATGGCATAGCAACGAGAGGGGAGAGTGTTGTCTATGTACCCTCGTAGACCGTCAAGCGGAAGCGTTATGACAACGCGGTTGATGTAGTCGTACGTCTTCACGACTCGACCGATCCAAGCACCGAACGTACGGCACCTCCGTGTTCAGCACACGTCCAGCTCGATGACGTCCCCCGGGCTCCAATCCAGCAAAGCATCGGGGATGAGTTCCGTCAGCACAACAGCGTGGTGACGATGATGATGTTCTACCGGCGCAGGGCTTCGCCTAAGCTCCGCGAAGATATGACCGAGGTGGATTATGGTGGAGGGGGGCACCGCACACGGCTAAGGAACGATCCGTAGATCAACTTGTGTGTCTATGGGGTGCCCCCTGCCCCCGTATATAAAGGAGTGGAGGAGGGGGAGGGCCGGCCCTCTCTATGGCGCGCCCTAGGGGAGTCCTACTCCCACCGGGAGTAGGATTCCCCCTTTCCTAGTAGAACTAGGAACCCTTCCATGTAGTAGGAGTAGGAGAGAAGGAAAGGGAAGAGAGAAGGAGAAGGAAGGAAGGGGGCGCCCCCCCTCCCTAGTCCAATTCGGACTAGTCCAAGGGGAGGGGTACGGCCACCCTTTTGGCCCTTTCTCTCCTTTCCCGTATGGCCCAATGAGGCCCAATACGAATTCCCGTAACTCTCCGGTACTCCGAAAAATACCTGAATCACTCGGAACCTTTCCGAACTCCGAATATAGTCGTCCAATATATCGAACTTTGCGTATCGACCATTTCGAGACTCCTCGTCATGTCCCCGATCTCATCCGGGACTCCGAACTCCTTCGGTACATCAAAACTCATAAACTCATAATAAAACTGTCATCGTAACGTTAAGCGTGCGGACCCTACGGGTTCGAGAACTATGTGGACATGACCTAGAACTATTCTCGGTCAATAACCAATAGCGGAACCTGGATGCCCATATTGGCTCCTACATATTCTACGAAGATCTTTATCGGTCAAACCGCATAACAACATACGTTGTTCCCTTTGTCATCGGTATGTTACTTGCCCGAGATTCGATCGTCGGTATCCAATACCTAGTTCAATCTCGTTACCGGCAAGTCTCTTTACTCGTTCCGTAATGCATCATTCCGTAACTAACTCATTAGCTACATTGCTTGCAAGGCTTATAGTGATGTGCATTACCGAGAGGGCCCAGAGATACCTCTCCGACAATAGGAGTGACAAAACCTAATCTCGAAATACGCCAACCCAACATGTACCTTTGGAGACACCTGTAGTACTCCTTTATAATCACCCAGTTACGTTGTGACGTTTGGTAGCACCCAAAGTGTTCCTCCGGTAAACGGGAGTTGCATAATCTCATAGTTACAGGAACATGTATAAGTCATGAAGAAAGCAATAGCAACATACTAAACGATCAAGTGCTAAGCTAACGGAATGGGTCAAGTCAATCACATCATTCTCCTAATGATGTGATCCCGTTAATCAAATGACAACTCATGTCTATGGTTAGGAAACATAATCATCTTCGATTAACGAGCTAGTCAAGTAGAGGCATACTAGTGACACTTTGTTTGTCTATGTATTCACACATGTATTATGTTTCCGGTTAATACAATTCTAGCATGAATAATAAACATTTAACATGATATAAGGAAATAAATAATAACTTTATTATTGCCTCTAGGGCATATTTCCTTCACCCAGCTGCTATGGTCGGAATACTAGGACTTGTACGCCATAGCTAGAGACCCAAACCTAATGGTGGCGGACGCGTTGGCTATGACCCCCCCCCCACCCCACCCACTTTTGCCGCGAACTTAATAACCAAGAGCGCGCTAGTCATGCGTCACTGGTAGACCTCGTTAGCACGTTCGCTTTGTCCAATGAATCGAACACAATGTCATGGTCTCTTAACGCTTCTGGCAAGTTCTCGGTTAAGTCGTTATACCACAAGCTTTGCCAAGGGCCGGCACAGCTAGTGGTCAAGGGCCTTTGGAAGGCGAAAATTCCTCTGAAAATCAAAGCTTTTCTTGGGCACAAATGTTCCGTAATAGACTACCAACATCCGTAAATGTGGCTAAAAGCCATGGCACGGCCACGGGGCCATGTTTAGTGTGTGGGGGTACCCGGGGACGCAAACCATGTGTTCTTCAACTGCCCGTTGGCCAGGTTTGCCTGGAGCGCGGTGCGGGAAGTAGCAGGTGTCCAGTGGGATCCATGGTACACCATCGAACTTGCCGATCTACTTGACTCAGTTCAGGGAATAGGCAAGCGTGTGATGTGGAGCTGTGCGGGGCACTCCTGTGGGCTCTTTGGTTAACACGGAACAAACTAACGATTGAAGGCATTTTTTCGTCGCATCCAGCTAACGTTATCTTCAAATGCAACTTGTTTTTACAGCAGTGGAGTCCGTTGGGGAGGCGCAAAGATGCTGAGCTGATGAAGCACGCCCAAGAACGACTTCAGCATGTGTACGTGTTGGTTAGGGAGCCCGCGACTACTACCTAGTTGGAGTGGCCTCTTTTGTATTTCGCGAGTCTGCGTGCTCTGGTTATGGCTAAAAAGCCTTGTATTCGCTCGCGGCCTTCTGGCTTTGAACCCTTTGACTTCCTTCTTATGCTCAGCCCGAGGGCTTTTGGGACTATAAGTTTCGGTTCGTTTGTTACGCTGCCTTGTTTTGGGATTTATTAATTTAAAGCCAGACGAATCTAGCATCTTCGTTCTAAAAAAAAGTGACCAGTCAATTAGGCGGCGAGCATAAATGTGGGGCAGATATGGGTGGCCCAGACACGTTCGAGCGCGTCCGCCTGACTAGCCAAGCCCATCACCAACCCGTTAGTTGTCCCATAAAAAACCCATCAGGCTCATCGCCCCGAAACCCTAGCTCACTCACACTCTCCTCTCTCGCTCCGTCCTCTCCTCTCCCTGCACTGATTCCGATCGAATCCGGCGCAATGTCGATCTCTGGCGGCCGCTCCAACTCTGAGCTGGATTCGGACTATGAGTTTGCCCTTCGCATCGCCTTGGAGCGGTCCAAGGTGGAGATCGGGGGCTGCTCCGGATCTGTAGCCTCGCCGCAGACACAGCTTCTCCGTGGGCGCAGCTCGGACGCCGGCGCTGGCCCCTCCCGGCCCGTGCACAGTTCTGACAGACGGCCTGCGCAATTAGCGCCTCCCCTACGCCATCCCCTGCCCCCGCCGGCTGCTGCTCCCCCACGTGGGCAGCGGTGGGTGCTTGTGCCCGCCTCGCCGTCCCGGACGCGCACACCGCAAGATGTAGCGGGAAATGGAGAGGAAGGAGGCAGAGTAGTCCGTGCACCGCCGCCGCGGCGGGATGTAGGCGGAGCCCGACGAGGACATGCGGTCCCCGAATGGGTCTACCGCCGATCGCATACGTCCGCGGAGACAGACGTGCGGCGGCTCCGCCGGAAGAACGCCAAGGCGCTCCGGATTGCCATTGAGCAGTCCGAGCGTGAGGCGGCAGAGGCGGCTCGGCTCGCGAAGCTCAAGCGGCAACATGACAGGGAGGTCCGGCGGTTGAAATGGCTCATCATCCTCTCCGACACCTCTGACGACAACAACGACCGCGGCTTCTCGTCTGACAACTCGGACGATCCGCCACCAGCTGCCGACGCCTACAACTGCGCCGGCGACCGAAAGGGCAAAGGGCCGACGAGGAAGTGGTGAATCTCCGTCGTCTCCATCTTCAATTTCAAGTTTTTAGTAATCTAGTTTAAACTTGTCCATCATTTATGTGAAATATGTGAACTATGGCGATTGCTTGGACATCCGTCGTTAATCTTTTGGTGATCGGAATGTGCATTTCTATGTCTGATTCTATGTTTGTGTGATGATCTATGTTGTTTTCATCTATGTTGCATGCTTAGTATGAATATGAGATACACGGATGTAGACGACGCGATTTGAGGAGTGTCAGGTCAGGCGCGTCCGCGGGTGTTTGAGGGTTTGGATTTGCAGGTTGCAGCTGTAGATGATCTTAAAGGTAGTTTGATGTGTGTTTTTCAACTCATGAGGAGGTGGATGAGGACGCGGAGGCGGAGCACGCCGCGGACGTCGACGGGATGCTCACGTATATGGATGAGGCTGAGCCGGAGCCCTCCTACGCGCCCATCTACCCGGCACCCGGCACCGACGTCGTGGACATCTTCAACGACGAAGCATAGTTAGGCTAGCGTGACGTGTGTAGTACATAGGATTTCTTTTGCATGTTATGGATTTAGGGGATGAAATATGAGGTACTCGGATCGATACCACCAAGTATGTGGTGTGACCGGTCCGTGCCCGTGGACGCAACGTGCGTTTGAGGGTCCCGCAAGGTCTATCCTCCACCAGAAGTGTTGACGGCAACCCCGTCCGGGATTAAAGCTAACGCCGGAAAATCATGGGATTTTATTACCGTTTATTTAATTCACATCTAGATGTTTTTTAAGAATGTCACATCTAAACTCCAACAAATATATAATGCAGCAACGAGAAACAAGAAAAACTAGCATAAAAAAATAAACCACAAACAGAGTGAAAATCATGTTAGATATGACATAACTATGTCACATCTAGATGTGTCCTAGACAAACCAATTTTATTATATTCATGTTGTAAGCGACATGATGGATATGGCGTGGATCCGCATGTCTCCATGTTTAAAAGATTGATTGCCTGCCAATTACAAACAATTAGCGGTCAGCAAGAGCAGCTTCGCCTCACACGACCAGCAAAAATAAACACGTTCGGTTACGCAGGCCAGGATGCACGACAACGACCTGCTACATGCACGCAAGAGCATGGTGTGGATGAGGATTCATGAGGGATCCATTGAGAGGTGGTGGTCAGACGTACACACATCCTCCCTATATAAAAGCTCCATTGATGCTCTTATAAAACCGGTGGATGCTCCATGGATGCTCTTAGGAAACGTCCATGGATGCTCTTAGGAAACGTCCAATAACTGGAGGTTAGACGTACCACAGTGCTTCCTAGGTCGCAAGCCACAACTACACAAAATTCATTAATTACAAGGATGGCAGTGAGTTTGATGCCAACGCTACCAATCCTCTTTAGCAGTCCCTCCTTCTCATCTGCCGTCGCAACCGGTGGCAACTACTCTTCTCGTCCCCCTCTCCAAGCATCTCCTCGCCCCCGCCTCAGCCATGTCCAAGCATCGCGTGAGTCGAAAGCTACACCATCCTCTAGTATTGAACATGAGACAACAGATGAGGGCTCCGAAGACGCTGCTCCGAAGACGTTGTCCAGCTATGGGCCCTCTTTGTGGGGTGACTACTTCCTCAACTACGAGCCAAAACCATTGCAGGCATACACTACTCCCACTTCCTCATCATTATGGATTGCTAGCTAGGGATGAACACCACTAACCTAGATATTTGTTTCATTGCAATATTAGAACTTATTCTCTCAACTTAGAATTTTTTTGACATTACTTTTTATATGCATATATGATATATTAATAGATATAAAGTTCTAAATTATAATGTTCTCTCCTATCCATATTAATTATCGCTAATTTAGTGCAACTTTGTACTACACCAGCGGCAATTAATATGGATCGAAGGGAGTATAAAAATATTAGTCCCCAGTCGTCACAAATGGCATACCTATTACTTTTCAAGTATGCATTGTCCCTTTTTTGTTTACCCCGGCTAATCAATACATTCGTGCGCGTGTGCAGAGGTCGGAGAAATGGATGAGTGCAAGAGCTGACAAATTAAAGGAGGACGTCGGCGTGTTGTTTAAGAGTTGCAACTGCATGGTGGAAAGAATAACCTTATTGGACATTGTCCAACGTCTCGGAATAGATCATCACTTTAAGAAACATGTCGATACCACGTTAAGTCAAATTTTTGAGGGTGAATTCAGTAGCTCTAGCCTCCATCAGGTTGCCCTCCGGTTTGGCTTGCTTAGAGAGCATGGTCTTTGGGTGTCTTCAGGTATGTATGGTGTATCTATTTATAAATAAATAAATACAAGGCATGAATGTTCACAAATCATGGAACTATATTGTTCTCCACTAGGGTAACCCAGAGCTTACGTTACTAACTATAAAATAGCATGAGTTGTTTGAACAATGTCTCGCCCACATTTATCCTGCAGATGTTTTTGACAAATTTAAAAATGAAGATGGGAGCTTTAGGGAAGATATTACTAGTGACCCGAAGGGACTTTTATGTCTATACAACGCAGCTCATCTTCTCGTTCATGGTGAGACATCACTGGAAGAAGCTATCTCTTTTGCAAGGCATCATCTCGGATTGATGAGGGATACTCTCAAGTCCCCTTTAGCCGAGCAAGTCAAACGTGCCCTTCACATGCCATTGTCAAGGACGTTTAAGAGGGTGGAAACACTGCGTTATATCTCTGAGTATAAGCACGAGGAAGGACATAACCCAACTCTGTTGGAGCTAGCGAAGCTGGATTTTAACCTTCTACAGCATGTCCACTTGAAGGAACTCAAATATCTCACTAAGTATGTCTTCGTCATACTCAACTACACAATGAAGATGGAATCAATATAAAAGTCATGCCTTCACATGTTGTATCCTACACATATATAGTTTGGACATTGTCCATCATGTGATGTATTAGGACAAATCTATTTTACATGGACTAATCAAAGTGTTGCAGGTGGTGGCACGATCTTTACATATATGTCAGGCTAAACTATGCTCGGGACCGTCTGGTCGAGGGTTACATTTGGTGCTATGCGGTATACCATGAGAAAGATTTTGCATTGTCTAGAATATTTCTTACCAAGCAATTGATGCTTATTTCATTGATGGATGACACACATGATG
Organism: Triticum timopheevii; assembly: GCA_963921465.1. Lineage (NCBI taxonomy): Eukaryota > Viridiplantae > Streptophyta > Magnoliopsida > Poales > Poaceae > Triticum > Triticum timopheevii. Next base: position 109,914,996 of record OY997264.1, read on the forward strand.
CCCATGCCACCATAGAGGATTGTCGACTGCTAAATGCAGCCATACAAAGGTTTGTTAAGTTTGGATTTGATTTACATCCATGTGTCAAGAACTAACATACAATCAATCTTTGTTTAATTTTTCATTGACTCTTTTCATGCAATATAATTTGACATGTAGATGGGATGAGAGTGCCACTTCTCTTCTACCCAACTACCTTCAAAGATTCTATATTGAATTGTTGAAGACATTTAAAGAAGCTAAGTGTGAAGTGGCAATTCGTGACACCTACCATGTTGCCTATGCCCGGAAAGCAGTACGCCACATGTGCTTTATATCATTACTATCATTTTGTATATTGATGGTTTTATATATAATTTATTTCTTTCTATGTAGTTTCAAGATCTATCAGCTAATTATCTCCAAGAAGTTGAATGGTTACACCAGAATCACAAGCCAAGCTTCAAAGATCACATGAGTTTATCTGCCATGTCCATAGGATCACCAACAATGTGTGTAGGTTTGATGGTTGGCATGGGTGATCTAGTGACAAAGGAATCATTTGAGTGGGCAGCTGGTTACCCTAATGTCGCCATAGCATGCGGGAAGATAGCACGTCTAATGGATGACATTGCTGCATTTAAAGTACTCCCTCCCGTCCTTTTTATTCCGCATATAAGTTTTGTCTGAAGTCAAAATGTCTTTACTTTGACCAAACTTATATAAAAAAGTATTAACATTCACAATGCCAAACCAACATTATTAGATTCATTACGAAATGTACTTTCGTAGTATACATATTTGATATTGTAGATTTTGATACTTTTTAATTTAAATTTGGTCAAACTTTGCAAAGTTTGACTTGACACAAATCTAATATGCAGAGTAAAAAGGACCTCTTTTATCTCCTTATTTAGGCCAAACTATAACCATCAACCACCACCGATACTCAAGATAATGTATCTAATTACTATTGTAATATAAATATGCAGGGCGGGAAGGCCAAGGGAGATATGGCAACCTCTATAGAGTGTTACATGGTTGAGCATAGGGTCACAAGTGCGATTGCCATTTCCAAGATCCTTACACTGCTAGAAGATGAATGGAAAAATCTAAATAAAGCTCTCTTTCAACATAATGCACAGCTCCCTGTGGTGCGGCGGATTATTAACTTTGCTAATAGCATGCCATTATTCTATGCTGAGAAAGACGCATATACCTTCAACATCCATCTTAAGGATACAGTTGAGAGCCTTTTGGTTGAAACCTTTCCCATGTAGGCTCTAATAGGTTGTGTGGCAGATTATCTTTTGTAAAGATGCCACTATGCACCATGATGTGTTAGTTGGAGCTTGTGCACTGTCTTTATCCCTATAAATGAATATGATAAATAAGTTATTGCATTCATAGTTGTTGGATGATATCAGATATAATCATGTGTCTCTATGTTTTAAATTTGTCTTATTAATTATCATTTTACAGAAAGAACTCCATCTTCCGCAGTGGAGTACTTTTTCTTTGTTGGCCATAAGTCCTCGAAGAGCATAGATTTCAAGTATGCCAAATTACATTATTATTTCTCAGAAAGGCAAGAATACCCTTTTATCTTGCTCAACAATGTTGTTTGCATCACATCACATGACGCTGCCTAGCCTGAATGATGCAAATAGAAAATCAAGCAACCTAGAAATGGTATGGTGGAGGCAGATCAAGGAGGGATACATGAAACATAACACATCGTCGTTAGGCCGGACTGTTCCACCAATGCAATCAAAAGAGAAGTGACAAGCAATTAAAGTTCTCCAACGATACACTAGATGACAACACAAATCCGAAACAAGAATCACTCAGAATAAGGGTGAATCTAGGGTTTGAGAAGAAGGAGAGGTGCACACACAAGTGCTAAGAGGTAGCTATTCTATTCTTCGGTCCCCTTCCTTTCCTGTGTGAAAGGATGGCTTCAAGTATCGTTGACGCTATCAGCTTTCCACGCCAGGTTGTAGATCTGGGAAGCCATCAGTCGTGCTTGGAGGGATCCCCCCTGATTGGCTTGAGATGGTCCTTCCATGTTAGTCGCCATGTTCTTGTGACCAAAATATTGTAGCTTTGTCTTTGAAGGTTGAGCATCAAATTATGAAGCTCACAACCTTACAAAAATTGCTTTCTCGCTCGATCAAGCTCACCAATTGTAGCTTACTTCGCCTCATAACCCAATTTGTATCCCTCTAAATGATCTTGTGGATATTTTTTGATAAAATAAGGGCTCTCCCCCTTCGATTTTCATTAATGAAAACCATGGTGCCCGAGAGAACAGACTACGAAAGAAAATCAAAAGCACATGATCTAGCCCTATGTTCCTCTCTCTCAACTCCGGCCCAAAGCCTGCCAGAGTCAGAGAAAACTCCAACCTGTCTCACCCCCAACCAGGTGCAACATCCAACACATTACAGACTCCAAAAGAACATAGAAGACTGCTACAGAAACGAAGCAACAAAGGAAAACTAGCAGCCGCAACAAGTGGAAAGGTTTTGCTTCATCCTTCTAGTCGCGCCACATTGATCCTCCACCCCTGCATCGATGCATAGAATTCACTTGCTACTCGTTCTAGCAGTTTTGCTCCCAGCTCTAGCCCCTTTTTGATGCTCCTTTGTCTGCAAAATTGACCAATCAGCCATCTAATGACACATTAGTTTAATCAAGATCATGGGGTCAGACACCCTCTTATTTTCAAAAATAATCCCATTCCTACATTTCCAAATAGCCCATAAAAGAGTAGAAACCCCTACCAAAACCAGTTTTTTATCATCTTTCTTAAACCTATCTAACCACGCCCCTAAACATTCTTTAATTGATTTTGGGGTAGCCCTTAAATTCAAGGGGCATTTAACCAAGCCCCATATCAGAGAGGCCGCCGAACAGGTAAAGAATAGATGATCCACCGACTCATCTTTCCCACAAAAACACAATTCTTATCTCCATGACATCCTCTTTTGAGCAGTGAATCTCTAGTTAGAATACTTTTTATATTCATCAACCAAAGAAATATTTTGATTTTAGCTGGAACTTTAGTTTTCCACAAGAATATTTATGGAAATCTAAGATCAGAAATGATCAGTTTCCTATATAAAGATTTGACAAAGAATTTATAATCAGCAGTGAGGGTCCATATTATTTCATCTTTCTCTTCTCCTACTTCAACTTCATCACATCTACTTTTCAGACTATTCCATAGTCCTAAAGTCTCACCATACAAAGTCCTTCTAAATCTGAAACCATGCCACCCTTTTTGCAAGGCTTCAACTACTGCTATGTTATGATAAAGGCTTAAATCATATAGTCTGGGATAGGGTTATTTTAAAAAAAAAATCATCTACCCACATATCTTCCCAGAACCTAGTATTTTCTCCATTCCCTACTTTTTTCTTAGCAAACCTATAAAGCTCTCTTTCACCTCCATCAGCCCAGCTCAAAACTGAGAATCCCCGTGTTTCTTGTAGGCCCTGGATAAACATTTATCTCCCCCATATTTTCTAGACAACACATCCTGCCACAACCCCTCCTCTGTTTCCATTTTCTAGAACCATTTAGCTAGCAGTGCAATGTTCATTAACTCCAAATTTAAAATCCCTAGGACCCCATCTCTTTGGGTAGGCAACAAGTTTCCCAGTTTACTAAATGATATTTCTCAACATTTTCATCCTCCTGCCACACCAGTCTGGCTCTGAAAAAAAAATCAGCTTTCTTAATTGCCCCTTTGGGAATAGCATAAAAGGACATCATGAAGAGTGGAATGTTTGTTAAGCAAGCTTTGACCAGAGTGACCCTGCCTGCTATAGAGCCCAACAATTTCCCTTGCGAGTAGTTGCATCTTTTTTCAATTTTACCAGTCACACATCTCCAATGTATGTTTCTAATTCTAGAATCAGCTACAGGCATTCCTAAATATTTTATAGGCATAGTGCCCATTTTGCAGGTCAAAATTTCTTGGTATGTCTGTTGTTTTTCTATAGCCTCCCCAAATAACATCAGTTCACTCTTATGAAAATTAATTTGAGCCCTGACATTTGCTCAAAAGCTCCCAGGATAAACTTAAGGTTTTTCACACTATCCACATCATCCTGCATCAGGAAGATTGTATCATCTGCATATTGCAGCATGTTGATCCCTTTATTTTGTTCATCCCCCAGCACCCCTTTAACCAGCCCATGTTCCAGGGCATTACTCATGAGTACTACTAAGGCATCAGCAGCTAGGTCAAACAGAAGAGGTGACATAGCATCGCCTTGTCTCAACCCTTTATGAGTCTTGAAAAAAATGTCCAATTTGATCATTAACCTTCACCCCTACATGACCCCCTCTCATTGTCTCCATAACCCAGTCACACCATCTATCTGGGAAACCTTTGAGTTTCAACATTTGAATCACAAAGGGCCATTTAATTCTATCATACGCCTTCTCAAAATCCACTTTAAAGATCAGTGCATCTTTTTTCTTAGTGTGGAATGTATTCAAAGCTTCATGCAAAATCACAACCCCTTCCATTATGTATCTTCCTTTAATGAATGCAGTTTGGTTTTGGGAGATGACAGGGATACACATTTAGTTAATATGTTCATCAGGACTTTAGTGATAATTTTAATACTGACATTTAACAAACAAATTGGTATAAACTTTTGGATTTGTTTGGCATCAGAAGTTTTTGGAACTAGGGTAATAATCCCATAGTTTAGTCTAGATATGTTTATTTTCCCTTTGGCAAATTCCTCCACTAGAGCCTTCAAGTCCCATTTAACCAGATCCCAAAACTCCTGGCAGAAATCAGCAGGGAATCCATCTGGTCTAGGACTTTTGTTCTTTTTATCCCAAAAACCACTTCCTTTATCTCTTCTAAGGAAAAGAGTGTCATTAATCTATCTTTTTCCTCTTCACTAATTTTTCTCATCTCCACATTCCTCATAGAAATATGTGTTTCCTGGATGACCAAACAATTCCTTGTAGAAATTGGTGATATATTTCATTAACTTCTCCTCTCCCTCCACCACTTCTACCACTTCTCCTTCTTGCTCCAGAGAAATAATCCTATTCTTCCTCCTTCTTCCATTTACTTTTGCATGGTAGTATCTAGTGTTTCCATCCCCATCACTAATTTCTATGTCTTTATATCTTTGAAGCCACTTCATTTCCTCCCGCATCATTACTCTTTTTAATTGTTCTCTCAGTCCTTTTTGTTCTGTTCTTTCTGCAGAAGTTATCCCCATGATCTCTTCTTTCTTATCAATTTCATCTAGTTGTTCTGTGATAATGATTTTAATTTTCATGTACCATGCATCAACGTTTCTGTTCCATCCCTTGGTTTTTTTCCTCAAGTTTCTCAGCTTGAGCTGCCATCTCTCTAGGATATCTTTCATTCCAGGTTTTATACACTACTTCCTTAAAACCATCCCTCACAGCCCATGCATTTTCATATCTGAATATGTGCTTGATATTTTGTTTATCCCCAGTATCCAAAAACAATGGGGTGTGGTCAGACACGGGGGATTGGATTTTTTGCCCCACTTTACATGGGGTTCGATGATTTGCCCCATCATTGTCTCAATGGCAAGTGGCCCCGGCCCCACCCGGCAGCCTCTCAGGGGGGGGGGCAAATTATCAAATGGATAAGTAAAGTGTGGCAAAAGATCCAATTTCTCGGTCAGACACCTCTCTAGCAAAGACTTGTAATATTGTTAATGGGTATTTTTCTTCCCAAGCAGGGCACATTAACACCCTATCTAATTTCTCATAAGTAGGGTCATCTAAATTGTTAGCCCAGGTGAATTGTCTTTCATTTAGGGGTAGTTCTCTCAGACCCATTGTTAGAGATTTGTGGATCAGCAGGAGCAAAAATGCACGTGCCTCCCCTCCAGCAAGGCAGCAGCAACAAGGGCACTCGTTTCTCTTGTCTCAAAGAAGAGGACGAATACAGGGCTCCGCCTCCTCCTCCTCCTTCTCGAAAGAAAGTTAGGGTTCGTGCCTCTCGCCGGCGCCGGCGCAGGTCCGCCTCGTTTCCTGTGGCCCTAGGGACATGGAGGCGCGGTTGATCCTGGCAAGGGCCGGCGGGAGGGTTCCATTTTTAGTCGTTTTTTTAATCTTGTTAGGGCTTGTGTCCTACTCAGGAAGGCGAGACGGCGGCGGCTCCCTGAAGATGGAATAAAGGTCTCCCCGCCTAGCCCCCGTTCCGGTGGTGCGTCTAGCATCGTTGGTGGGCGTGTGGAGGTGTGTCTCCGGCAGATCTATCTTTGGTGTATTTGCTCGGATCTCGTCGTTGTTCGTCTACGTTGGTGTGTCTTCGGTTTGGATCCTTCCGGTCTATGTTATTTTTCATCGGCGGCGGTTGCTGTTCTGGGGTGCTGGTCCTATGGGGCGTTAGCACGACGACTTCCCGACTGTCTACTACAACAAGTTATGCCCGGCTCCGGCGATGGAGGGGCGATGACAGCGGCGCGCCTTCGGCTCGCTTCGGTACTTGTAGTCGTCGCTAGGTGGTCTACGAATCTGGATGTAATTTTTATTTCTGGTATTCGTTGTACTGCCATGATTGAAGATGAATAGATTGGAAGTTTTTTCGCAAAAAAAAGAGATTTGTGGATCAATAAATATTTGACAAACCTCTCAAAAAAAGAACTTAGTGCCACCAAGTGGCCTTGGCCTTTAGTAAAGCTTTCGATACTAGTACATGCCAACAAGTAGGCAAGGGAATATGAACCAACGTGTTTTATAGTGTAGGCATGTGAGGCAGGAGAGATCGAAGGGGTATTATGTACGCATGTGTGAGACAAAGAACTGACTCCACGTGTTGACAGGAGGCTCAGCTGTTTCCATCGTCATCACTACTGTGCACAAGTTCTCTCGACCACTGTATGTTTAGCGCCTGCGACCTATCCGAATAGCCCACTGTCCATTAGGTACGGAAACAGCGACGGATCAAGCCGCATTACACACAGAACTAGAGGAAATTTCCACGGACTATGCTTCACCAGAGACATTGGAGAACGATGGTCCTCTTCCAAGTCGATGGTCCTGGAAAAGGTCACAATAAAATGTATGTATGACAAATGCTAAAGACATGCACTCCCTCCGTCCCAAAATAAGTGGAGTATGTTTCTAAGTATGCCAGAGAGGTTTCGCACGTCAACAGTGCAAGAACCATGATAACCATTATCCCTTAGAGGTAGTTCGACGTGTCTCTCAGATCATGATAGCAAGTGAGGAATTTAGCAAAAACCATGATATAGCAGAGCTGGTCGATTCAGTCGTTTGGTAGATAGTGATGTCTTTTTTAAACAAAACCCAACAACTTTTTTTTTCCAAAAGTTAATTCTTACAATAGGCTTTCGCCCTGCTTTATGAATAAAGCCACCATCCCGTCCATACACAAGGTTCAAATGCAGTAGAGTGGTCGTAGTCTCAGGGGGGCTAGTACGAAGCGAGACGGTGCGTGGCAGCAGTCCTGGCATCCATCATAAGTCTCGGGCGATCGCTGTCCTGTTGTCTAAATAGTGGGTGTCATGCAAAAGTGCAAGGAATTTGAAGATTGAATCAGAGGTCATCGAATAAAGACACGCTCAATCACCATTTTATTGGGTGCCCACAAAGTCCACGCTAACGCCGCAAACACCAGACAAAAGAAGTGTCACCTCCTCCCGGTCTGGTTGGCACGGGGTTGAAGGAACCGGTCCAGGTCCAGGGCCTCCCCGTCAGGCTCCAGAGTCTCACGGACAAATCACAACAAAACGTGTGCCACCGTGCGGGAGAGAATGTGGATCCCCATCCCCGGGTGTCCAGAGCGGCAGGAATGGGCAGTAGGGTGATGGTTGGGGGGGGGGGGGGGGGGGGGGGCGTACGACAGACTAGCGATGATGGCGAGATCCAGTCGGAAATTGACTTGGGGTGGCGGAGAAACTTCAGCAAGTTCGTTGGCGTTCGGGTGGCTGAGTCTTGATTTTGCGGCAGTCGGTAGCAAAGCTAAATTTTGAGGCCGCTATAAAAAAATTGGGCACCAAATAGAGATACATCATTTTGAGCAGTATTTTTGGCCCCAAATGCCTCAAACACAATTTTTGGACACGGCCCACTGCGCGGAGCTATGTGTATGGCTGGGGGCCTGTGGCCCCCCAAGCCTGGTAGCTTTTGTGAAGAATTTTTTTTTGGGATGGCATAGATTGAGAAAAATAGCGACTTTTACCCCTTCATAAAGCCATATTTTGCCATTGGCCCCCCCAATGATCCTGTGCTAGCTCCGCCACTGACACGGCCCCCGTTTTATATCATCTGTTTGAGTTGCTCTAGTGGCATGATAGCGTATCAATATGAAATGAACGTACCACCTAAAAAGGAAAATGCACCTGCAGAAGATTATCTACAGACTTAGAGCAAATCCAACCGTTCCTTTAAAAATCTTTCTGTAAAATTAGTTTTATGGGATGACCGTAAATTTAGCTGAAGTTGGGAGAATTTTTCGTCAGTTCCCGTAAACTCTTCCCCTAAATATGTTTTTATTTTATTTTCCATTAACCAAAATTAATAATGGCCTAGGGGCCGCCAGTTAGTGACACGCGTGACGGTCTCCGGCGAGGGGTGGCACGAGGCATTGCGGTGGCTGCCGGCGAGAGGAGCCAGCACGACATGTCCATGAGTCAGGCTGCGGCGCCTTCTGGTGGGGCAGAGGCGGCGCGTCGAGAAGTTTTAGGAGGTTACTAGCCCGCCAAAACTTTACGAAAAGATCATTACCTGTAGGAAGAAAGGCCAATTTTACAGGATCCTTTGAAGTTATGACCAGTTTACGAAAACTATTGGAGAGGCTTTTTTGCCCCGAAGTTCCCGTAAACAACAGTTATTTTAGATATAGGTAAGCTGTTGAAGATGCTCTTAGACATGTTAAGATGGAGGCTTGTAGGAATGAAAATAGGGGAGGGAGGGGGTCCACCCGATGAAATTCAAGCGGGGGGAGGGGGGAGAGTTTAAAGTTTCCGTTAAACATCCATAGCCTGCTCATACTGTCCTTTGATGTTTTAGAATCAGCGGATGCACTGAAACTGTAGCAAATCACAAAAGACATGCTCGGATGCATATGCCAAAATCAGGTTTTAGTCAGGAAAGCTGAATGATACACGCACCAGGCATTCAAACAGGGAAAACTGAGGCCAAACGTGTCATCTCTACAAAATTGTTACGGTTACACAATTGCACTCTCAATCTTCATCGGTTAAAAAGGAGATGCGGTCCCTGTCCACCCTGTGCTTCCTGCTCTTGAGCTTGGGCAACGCCACCATCCAGGCAGGGACCTCGCAGCCCGAAGATACCAGCACGTTGGCGATGTTCCGCAGGAACGGCTTGTCCTCCTCCGTGAAGAATGTGATCGCCTCCCCCGATCTGCCTGCTCTTCCAGACCGTCCTAGAATATAACAAGGTTAAGGGATTTAGAATCTTATTGCAGCGACAGTGTCCAGGCGGGAAAGCCGAGTCTCTTTCTTACCTATTCTGTGAATGTAGGCAGACGCGGACTCAGGGAAATCATAGTTGATTACACAGTTGACACCTTTGAAATCCATTCCCCGCGCAAGAACCTCCGTTGCTATTAGCACCCAGCTTTTTCCAGCTCTCAAGTTGTCAACAGCATCTTGACGCTAAAAGTAAGGAAATACAGAATTCAGTCGCTGAGCCTGATATCGACAGTATTAAGCCAGTGAAAACAGAAAACTACAGGAACAGTAATCATAAGTATCAGTAAATTATGCAAAAGTAATACCTGCTCTTCAGTAAGGTCTCCATGAATTACATCAACTCTAATGTCGTCATATACCAGCTCCCTGTAGAGCTCTTTCGCCCTCTCTTTGCTTTGAACAAAGACCAATACCGGAGGATTCAGGGACTACAATTGAAGACAATACAACAACAGTAAGTTTCAAAACACACACCGAGACTCCTTTTTAGTAAGGACAAATGTGCAGTTCAACGTTTTAAATACTTTGCAAGCAGTCAGTTTACGGCTACGAGCAGCACAACATAGGGCTTAGTTTTGCTACTTATATGCGGGCATGCATTAAACTGCAGTCTGCTGGTTTGGCATGACCAGTACTACAAACCAGTTCTAAAACAACGAAATGCATAGAAACCAGGAGAAAGAACTGCGAGTGAAAGATCAGAACATACTTCTGCAAAGCTTTGGCGAAGAGCTATCAACTTCCCCCTCTCAGTTCCAGCAAAAATCAACTTTTGCTTGATCATTGAGGAAGCTGAATTCCTGCAAGTTGAAAATTACATTAAGAAGATATCCCATGCAAAACAGATCTGCTAGTTCACAAGTAGGATACTCACTTTCGTCCCACAATGATCCGAATAGCATCATGCATTATTGTACGTGCAAGAGCCTCTATTGTTTCAGGCAATGTGGCACTAAACAAAGAACGAATTATTGAAGGGTTTGAGCATGCTTTGACAATTGAATCAATCACTTCGACAAATCCAAGCTCAAAAAGTTTATCAGATTCATCCAACACAAGGTACTCCACCCTGCATGAGGCAGTTATGTGTTATTGCTGAAGTTTGCGCAGATCTGAAAGAAAATGTTTAAGCAAAATGCAAATTCCAGGCTCCTCCGTAAACCACGACAATACGAATGACCAAGATGATATGGAAGAGAGGATCAAGGTAGTTGATTTGGATTCTTATGTTTTGACTCCGGAACAAATTCACTAGCAATGATTGTAATGCAGGTTATTCAGTATTTCTTGATAAATGAAAACACTTAACAGCCACAGTTTTTCTGATCAAATTAATTTCTTTTCATTTAGGTACAATTTACCACTTCGTAATGTAAGTACTATCTGTGCACCCAAGCAGTCATTTAGTGTCAATGAAAATGTTATTAATTGGAACCCCAAGTAACAATTACAATCAAACATAAAAAAGATCACAACGAATCGAGAGTGCTATTAAAAGATTATTATTTACAACAAAGATTATTATTTATAACAAAATAACCATAATATGTTAAATAGCTAAACAGAAAAAAAATCATAACATGATCACAGACCTACTTAAGTCAAGATCTCTCTTTCGTATAGCATGGTCCAAACGAAGCGGGGTTGATACAAGGATGTCGCAGTGCATATCCTTGAAATTGCCATCTTGTGACAGATCTTTGGTCATTAGTTTAACACCAAACTTCCTCCCTTTTGCCAACTTCTTGCACTCTCTCGTAGTCTGGGCTGCCAATTCCCTTGTCGGGCAAAGAATAACAGCCTTAACACATCCTTTAGACCCTGGCTATTAGAACAATATACTCATCATAAAGCATGTCCAACAAATCTAAACAACATTACACAATATCATGAAGATTAATACCTTGATTTTCATAAGCATCGGGAGCAAGAATGCCAGTGTCTTCCCAGAGCCTGTAGGTGCACAAGCAAAGCACTCCCTGCCCTGAAGCAAGTAATGCGAAATAGTTACTGTAAACAGCTATATGTTTCCATGCCAAGGGTACTAAGGTTGAAAACAAAGTAAAAGATCACTCACTGAAAGAAGGATAGAAATGGCCTGCCTCTGGATAGGTGTAGGTTCTTGAAACCCAAGTTTTGACAAGTTCCCAACCAAATATGAATCACAGTCATACCTAGTGCAGAAGTAAAAGAAAGTCAGCTTAACAGCCTCAAATGATTACTTAAAGGCCTAATGTTGATGTTGCTATAGTGCTGCATGTCCATAATAAGTACTATGTCTGGACTCCACAATGACAAAAATATGCTAACCTTGAAACCAATTCTTCAAAGCTCTCCAGTGGTGCTGGAACATTATGTCCTGAAATGTGGATGTCATACCTCTTCCTGAGGATGGCAGCTCTCTAGAAAAAAATATGGAAAATATTAAAAAACAACAGTTAAGCGGTTACAGTTTGCAAACAGACCAATCCCAAGTCAAAATCTACCACTATTTTCAATTCAATCAAGACCGTGCTGGAATCATAACAAAACCACTTTGCTCATCATATTTACATATACAAAGGTTTGTGTTGCAAAATAACCTATAATGCTTACTAATTTAGCTCAACACAGTTTGCTTATGAAAATAAAGTACATATACTACTGAACCCTGATTGCGAACATTGGTGCATTGCAAAACAGCATTACCTCGATTTCCCTCTCGGCCTCCTTCCGCCGCCTCACGACCGCCGAGTCCTCGTCCTCCCTGACCACCACCTCCACAGACTCCTCCACCGCCTCCTTCGTCTCCGCCCCCTTGAACACGCTGAACCCCTCCACAACATCTGCAGAAGAAAACCCAACGGGACTCAAACCACGAGCACAGCCACTCCAAGCACCAAACAAGCAGGAACCGAAGCCTCACCGGACGCGGAGGCGGCCCCGTCGGCGCGCTTCTTCTTCTTCTTGCTGATCTTCTTCGCGTTGGCCTTGCTCTTGCGCTTCCGCTTCTTCTCCGGGGCCGGCGGCGCCGCGTCGGGGGTCGCGGGGGCGGGCTGCGCGCCCGTCCGGAACCGCGCGATGTCCCCCGCGAAGCGCTTGCGGTCGAAGCGGGTGCCGGCGAACAGCGCCGACGAGAGGCTCGGCTTCTCCTCCATGGCTGGGTTTGGATTTCGCCGCCGCCGCCGCCGGGGAAACCTCCTCCTCCTCGTCTTAAACCCTAGCACGGCCCCACGAGCAGCGAAATGAACCTGGTTTCCTCGCCTGGCCCCACATGTAAACCACAGAGCTCTGGCTGTTCCCGCGGATCAAAATTCGACGGCTGAGATCTGACCACGAACGCCATCCGGCGCGTCGGTCGCCGTGGGCTCCACGCTGGCGTGCTTATCCGGCCGTCTGCCCCACGTCTCAGCAAAGCAGTGAATGACAGGTGGGGCCCACGGACCATGACCATTGCCGTCTGCTTCCACTTCTGGTATCCAGTGCCTTGCCCGCCTCGCCGTAATCCTGCCCTAAAATAAAAAATCCGTAGCTCCAGCCTCGCCGGAATCCCGCCCGACGGTCCGCCGCCCATTCCCGCGCGCCGGATCTGCCGCTCGCCGGACGATTTCCCCGCGCGAGATGTTGGTCCCGTGGGGCGGGGTCGGGTGCTGCCTCAGCGCCGCGGCGCTCTATCTCCTCGGGAGGAGCAGCGGGAGGTGAGGAATTTTTATTTTTTTTGTATAGAGAGAAATCGTTTCCTGCTTGGCGATTTCTGGGGCGCTGATTGGTGGTGGTTTTGCTGCTGACTCAGGGACGCGGAGGTGCTGCGATCGGTGGCGAGGACAGGCAGCCTGAAGGATTTGGGTGGGTGAGCTAGGGTTTGGTCTGTCACTCTGTTGTAGGTTGTTTGATTGGCTTCAGGAGTAGCAATTACTGCAGCGGTGAAATTCATTTGAGCTCTAGTTTTTGGCGAGTGCTGCTGCTCTGAGCTAATCTGATCCTAGCCTCCCATGTCGGTGATTTGGTTTCCAGCTCGTGGTGATATTTTGTGCATCAGTTGGTAAAATGGCACTCCCTCCGATCCAAAAAAAAGTGTCGTCACTTTAGTTCAAACTTGAACTAAAGCCACCACACTTTTTTTGGGATCAGAGGGAGTACCTGTTTTGGATCATCAGTGGTTTCTTTGGGTTTGTAAGTAGATAAGTACTACCTCTGTTCCTAAATGTAAGAAATTGAAATTGGCAATTTCAAAATTAAATTGATTACCTAAATTTGTTGGGGGTGCACAACAGTGAAGACACCTCAAATTAGCAAGTATCAGCTAGCAAGGGGACTAGTAATTAATTTTTATCCTTCACCTTGCATGAACTCACTGAGATATACTAACATAGGCATTGGTTCCTAGTGCTTGCTACCTGCCACCATCCTGGCGCCCTCAGCGGATGGCACCCATGGCCCTGCCCACTGCTGCAGCTGCCGTGCGGCTGACTGACCAGCCACTGCAAACCACGAACGTGCACTGCGCTTTGCCCCCACATTGCTCGCCCAGCCGCCCTGCCCTGCTCAGCTCGCTGCCTGCCTGCCTGCTGTGACTGCCTCCATTTGTCCGTTGCCACGTCCGCTGGCCGCCATGGCTCCGTTTTCAGGTTTGGAACAGGCATCAGGTGAGGCTGTTTGAGCGAGAGAAACATGGGAAGCTCCCAATAGTTTTTCCGTTGATGGCTTGATCACCTCTGTGCTGCTCGGAAGAAGCAGCACATAGATACATGTAGCAGGTCCTGGGTCTAGCCCGTGCAGGCCTGCTTATTTGGACCGAGTTTTGCTTTGTGTAGGCTTTTGCTAATTTTCATTGGGCCTCCGAACTACTCTGGATGTTCTTGGCAAATGAGCTGGGTGGTCATGACTCATGAGACCAACATGAATACCTGCTGGCTCTGCCCATGTTTGTCACCACTGTCTCCACGGCAGCATAATTTGTTGTTCTGCAATCCAAGAGTTCTGAATTTATCTTGTTGGCTTTAAATGAAGTTCAAAAAAGCGGTTGGCGCAATTCCTAGTTTTGCCTCTTTGTAGTGCCTGTATTGCCTAAGTGCATGCTTAGCATGAATAAGAGCTAGGTGTTCTGCTGACGCACAGCGTATAGGCATGCCTAGTGTGATTAAGCGCTGAGCATACTGCTGTTGCCCAGCGCCTGGGCATGCGTAAGTGCACATCTAGGCTTGCCTTTTTTAACTATGGCTTTAATATGGTCAAAGTCCAGCATTTACTTCAGATATGGTCAAGAGTTAGACCTTTCTTATCAGCATGCTTTACATGTGATATACTTTCTACGGAGATTGTCATTTGGTATACTTGGTTAAATACGTAAAAAAGAGGATATGTTTTAACATTTCTTCTCTCTCTTGAACAGCTGCTATCTTGGACACTGCAAGTAAAGTCCTGCCACTTGTAGTGGCAGTTTCTGGGCGAGTTAGTTCAGATACACCACTTATATGCCAGCAAAGTGGTATGAGAGGTGTAATAGTCGAGGAAACGGTAGCTACTGATTTGTTGTTTCTGTTATTATCAGATGGGTTTGTTGTTGGTAATTGTGGCACTATGCTAACTTTTTGTTCTTTGTAGGCAGAGCAACACTTCCTGAAGCACAATGATGCTGGATCCTGGATTCAAGATTCTGCTGTGATGCTTTCTGTTAGCAAAGAGGTTCCATGGTACCTGGTAATGTGTTCTAGTTCTTTTTTTGTTGCTCTGTCAATACATGTAGTTTAATTTAGCCTTTGATTATTCCTATTATGTGTCCAAACTTGGAATTATCTAGAAGTTTATTTTTACAAAGCTTGGGTTATAACCTCCCTCTCTCTACTCTGGAGTCTGGACTGCCTTCTCTGTTTGTAGACCAGATTTATAGCAAAGAAGAGCATATGCATCCCTAGCTGCTAAGATAGTGCTATAGGTGAGAAAATGTGTTAGAATTAATGGCCAGCACTGTGCGCATGGTTGCTAAGTATAGCTGGCCAAACGGGCCGGGCCAAACAGGCCAGCCCGCGAGCACGCCGGCACGGCCCGCTATGGGCCAGGCACGGCACGGGCTAAACGGGCCGTGCCCGGCACGCGGCACGCCTTGGGCCGTGCCTGGGCCTGGAGCCTGGGCACGCGGGCCGGCACGGCACGGCCCGTTTAATTTTTTTATATAATTTTCAGATTTTTTAAATATATTTATACCTAAAATATAGCCCAACAGGCTGAATATGTGCAGCCCAGCGTGCTAAACGGGCCATCGGGCCAGCCCGTTTACTAATCAGGCCGTGCCTGGGCCAAGGAGCAGCGCCCGTGGGCCGGCACGGCACGGCCTGGCTATTAAACGTGCCATGGCGGGCCGTGCCGGGCCAGGCATGATTAGCACAGGCCGGGCCGTGCCGTGCCGGGCCGGCCCGTTTGGCCAGGTTTGTTGCTAAGTATAGTATATATAGCACAAAACTAAGCTTGGCTGGTGATGTTTAATCATCTGTTCTTCACGGATAAAATGAAACTGTAAAATATTTGGTATCAATAGCACCTATATGCGGTGCTATGTGTTATGGATGGCTCATGGCGAGAGCAGCTAACAGTATTATTTCAAAAAAAGCATGCACTCAGCACCCACTTTAGCCGTTAAGTACTTAAGTCCTTAGCTTAGGCACTGTTAATGTATTGATGATATGCCTATACTTGTTTAACAGAAGAAATAAGCTTAAACCGCACGAAGTTGTTATATAATCGTAAACGAAGTGACTGCTCATAGAAGAAAAGATAAATTGTAATTCTAAAATCACTATTTCTTTATTTAGTTTGAAAATATCTTGTGATTTTGTGATACCTTGCAAGTTCAGTTCTTTTCTAACATATAATTCATCGCCAGGATGATGGCACTGGGCGTGTCTATGTTGTTGGCGCTCGTTCTGCGGCAGGGTTAATTTTAACTGTTGCCAGTGAGGTTTTTGAGGAATCAGGGCGAACCCTTGTACGTGGAACTCTAGATTATTTACAAGGACTGAAGGTTTGTCTAATCACATTTTGAGCAAGACCAATGCTTATAGGATTGCTATTCATAATTTAGCATTAATCATTGTAGATGCTCGGAGTAAAGCGAACTGAAAGGGTTCTTCCAACTGGAACTTCATTGACTGTTGTTGGTGAGGTAATAACCGTAGATTTCATTGGGTTTCAAGGTACTGTGAATTTTTGTTGACATAGCTAAATTTTTAGTCCCTTTTGTTCTGCATTCTTATGTTGTATGACCAGGCCATTAAAGATGATGTTGGAACTATTCGGATTCAGCGGCCACACAAAGGACCATTTTATGCATCTCCAAAAAGCATCGATCAACTTATTTTGAATCTCGGGAAATGGGCCAAGTAGGGAGATTATGTACAACATTATGTGTCTTTGTTTAGGTATCTTGCTGCTAATTGCATGTCTTTGTACAACAGGTTATACCAACTTGCTTCCATGGGCTTTGCAGCTTTTGGTGTATTTCTTCTTGCTAAGCGTGCACTTGATCATTTTCTACAAAGAAAGCGCCAGCGTGAATTTCACAAGAAGTATGGACAAACATCAGTTTCTTTTATTTAGAATAATAAAGGGGGAGGTTCTTTGGAAAGCAATTTTGTTCTTTTTCTGTTCAATTGTTCAGGGGGTTCATTCATCTGTGCTTGACTGCATTGTCCACCTGCAGCTAATGTATTTATGTGCCTTTTTATCTTGATCACCAAGTAGTATTTTAATGTCTTGCAAAAACTGCATTGTCCACCTGCAGCTAATATATTTCTCTGAAGGTCACATGCAGTTGAAAAAAAAAGCACTGAAGACACTGTATGTGAAATGTTTTACTCGTGGAACTATTTTTATTTTCAGTCAGTACCACAAATTAGCAATCATGCATGGGACTGAATACCAAGATACTTTGGAAGCACCAAACATTTTCTTAATTTGGAATTTCGTAACATTGGTGTTATGTAAACTTATGTATTCATTTCGTACATACAGGGCTCGTGCTGCTGCAGCACAAAGGCAGGCTAGGGACGCTGAAGGTGATTTTCTTATAGATTGATTAGTCTGTCTTGTAAATACTAGTTCCTGTCTTATGATATCTTTTACTATTATTATATGAAGGGGGCAATGGCACATCAGATGGAGAGCCTAAGAAGGATCAATTGGTATTAGAAATATGTGTCATATGCCTTGAACAGGAATACAATGCAGTTTTTGTGCCGTAAGTACCTTATTTTACACTCACATTTCATCATATAATTTTACATGTTAATAATGAAGCTGTTTTTCTTTTGACATTTTCATTGTGGATAATCCTGAGCATATGTAGTAAACATTTGTACTGTTTACTGTGTCATTTTGGTCAAGAACTGGACCTCGACCAGTTGGCTAGAGGCACCTGGGTGTGAGCGCAGCCAGCTATCCTCATTTGAGCTTCTGTGCTCCACACAGGGCGCTTCATGGTTGTCTGCCCCTATTTAAAAAGCCACAGGGATTGCATGTGGGTCTATTTTTTGGTGGAATGTTTTTTTTTTGTGTGTGTGTGTTTAACACCTTGCATTAACTTGCCTACCACTCTAAATGATTTAGCAAGTTAGTAAACATGTTATTAAGTTATGCATTTCTATTTTAGCTGGAATCAAATATTTGAACCATGGGTTGTTTTGCCTTTGACATTCCAGGCTTCATTTACATTTTCTAGCTCTCTTCATTAAGATGTTTTTCTCCTGAATCATCTCCAGCTATGCTTGTTGATAAGCATCTTTCCCTGCTACCTATGCTCTTATTATATTGTCGCCACCAAAATGTTCATGAGCGAGTCATAACCGACCATTATGCAGGTGTGGCCACATGTGCTGCTGTATGAACTGCTCTTCTCACGTAACAAACTGTCCACTCTGCCGACGAAGAATTGACCAAGCTGTCAGAACATTCCGTCACTGATGGCACTAGATGATGCAAACTCCCGCGCCTGATAACACCAGGTGAACCACATCTTTCGAAACCACCTGATACTTACAGTTCCGGTCGCCGTGGCTGCCAGTGTGCCGGTATCTGGAACGCGGAACTGAGCTGGAGCTTGTGAATTGGAGTTTTGCTTTACTGATGAAAACTTCAAGCAATCGAGGCTCATAGTTCGCGGTTGACGCTGCGCCAGTCGCTGATCTTGCTTGTACTTTACAGTTGTGTACAGAGTGTTCTTGTGTAGCGCCTTTGTTTCTAACAGCGCTCTGATTGACAACATGGATGCTAGTAGTATTTACTGGTGAATCAATTGATTCTATCCAACGGAAATGCTATGTTGTTTGACATTGTAAAGGATAATCATTTCTTCTGATATATATCGGACACCGCCTCTTGGTGTTCTTGATTTTGTCTAGCCACATAAGAAGAAAATATGTAAAATGTCGGTGCTTTCTCAAGCTTGCTTTCTTGTATGCATAAACTCAGTGTTTTTTTTTTTTGGAGGGGCTCGGTGCTGTTATCAACGATCAAGATTCTCGACACCAGTTTTTTTTTTTTTTTGAGAAGGATTAGGGCAAATCCAACGGTTCCTCTGTATCGCATATGGAGACGCTTGTGAAAGGATTTTCCCTTGAATTTTCTTCAACTCCAGCAGCTCTCCTTAAACATTGTGCCATGGTTAAAATCGAATTAGATTGAGCGTTCAAAAGAAGAGTTCGCTGTGGCTACAGGCTTACAGGCTTTGGCGCATCAGGGATTCGGATTACCACCATTGCCAAACAACCTCACGGGGAATCCTAATCCAAAGCCCATACCCTCACACACCGCGTGGCGACCGACGTGGGCGGATGAGGTACATCGGGAATAGCCGATCTGTAGAGTGAAGGCTCCCAGTCCCATCTGCGCGTGTAACCCTAGTCCGGTACTCCTCCCCCCTCCCCTGCTCCGGATTCCCAATCCCAATCCCATCTCCCCCCGTCGCCCCGCCTCCGCCGTCTCTCCGAGCCACCGCCTGCTCCGCCGCCCGTGAGGTATCACCCCCGCCCCCTCCCTCACTCCCCAGGCAGACGGCGGCGTCTGAAACACCCTCTGCACCCTAGAGCTTGCCGTCGCAT
Source organism: Triticum timopheevii (assembly GCA_963921465.1). NCBI lineage: Eukaryota > Viridiplantae > Streptophyta > Magnoliopsida > Poales > Poaceae > Triticum > Triticum timopheevii. The sequence continues at coordinate 109,934,527 of OY997264.1, forward strand.
CTCATTGCGTGACTAGTGATCCACCTTTGTTTCCACAAGTTCATCACTCTGCTGCACATCGATCAATCAAATTAAGCGTGTCTTCTTTTACAGGGATGGAGCAGAGCGAGGGCTCCGCCAAGATTGTGCGAGGCAGAGGCAGGAACAAGAGGAAGTGGACAATGGACGAGGACGAGGAGCTGGTCAGGGCCCTCTGCGAGGTGTCCACCGACGCCAGGTTCAGGGCCGAAGGAGGGGGCTTCAAGAACTGCTACACCCAGGGGATAGAGAGCCTGCTCGCGCAGCGGCTGCCCGGCCGCGGCATAAAAGCCAGCCCGCACGTCGACTCCCGGCTCAAGGTGCTGAAGCGCAAGTTCCACGCGATCAAGGAGATGCTCGCGTCGCCGGGGTTCTCCTGGGACGGCTCCAAGAAGGTCGTCCGGTGCGAGAAGCAGCGATACGATGAGTACTGCAAAGTGAGCCGGTTTTAGTTAGTGTTGTTGGCATTGTAATAATCCTTTCTCTTTGTGATGTGTCTTTTGTGTTGATTTGTTTCGTCTCTGCAGGATAATCCTAGAGCCAAGGGGATGTACGGTGTTCCATTTCCGCATTTCGACGTGTTTGATGCCGTGTATGGCAAGGATAGAGCCGCTAGAGAAGTGGTGGAGGTGTCCGAGGAGGCGACCGCCGACATGGAGAACGGGAATGCAAGTGAAGCTGGAGATGAAGAAGCCGAGGAAGATGGGGTGTCCGATGGACCGTCCGGCCGACCCTTGGACGCTACGTCGAGCTATGAGAAACAGAAAAACTGTAAGTATGGCGGTAAGAGGAAGAGGACTGGATCAAATTGCCTGTCTTCGGACACGCTGAAGGATGTGCATGGTCACTATCAACGCGCCAGCCAGCATGTCGTCACGATGGCAGAAGCAATGGAGCTGTTCAAGGATGTACATCGTCACTTTCAGAGCGTTGTTCAGCATGTCGGTGCAATGGCAGCAGCAATGGAGGCGTTCAAGGGCGCATATGATCAATTCCAGAGCGTTGTTCAGAATGCGAGCACCGCCACAACAGCCTTGGAGCAGTTCAAGGATGCACATGATCAGTTTCGAAGTATCACCAAGAATGGCAGCGCGACTGAAGCAGTGATTGAGCCTCATGCTGATCTGCGAGAAAGGTTGTCGCCTGAGGTGCCCCAACAGGATGCCAGAGTAAGGGCCATTGCCGAGATGCAAAAGCTTGGGTTTACCGGAAGCGAAGTGGTCAGCGCTGCAAGTGTTTTCGCAAAGGAACCGGACCAAATGGGCATGTTTTTAGCACTCCCTGAAATCTACAGGAGGGAGTACATACTCAAGATGCTCAATGGTATGTCAACTGATCCTAAAATCCTATACAAACGCATCGCGCTTCATTGTAAGGAAAGTTTCAGGCTTGGTTATTCCGAACGTCCGTGTCCAACATTGGCATTTTGGATACAACAAAGTAGAACCTGTATCCTAGATTCCTATCAATTAGACAATCGATTTTGGACATAGATGAGCTATTAGCTTTTGTTCTAGACCTGCATATTTATTCATGTTTGCTTATGAACATTGCTTGTAGTAGTATTTAAGGATAATTATCAATCTATATACAAGTTCATGCCTGGAACTGCTGAGCAACTACCATAATCAACATTTGCGGAGTGCTAGTTTCTACTATGAGGGTATCTGCGTATGTGTATGCTATCAGCAAGAACACACTCTTTGTCTTGCTTGTTCTTAAGCGTAGATAGCATCGCCACCCGCTTGCACGGATTTAAAAGGCCATCTGATAACTCTGTGTGCTTGTTTAGAAGGGGTAAAATGGTCTGTATCTGTTTGTCATGACTCTTATTCTGTGCATAGGTTTTTTTCTTGTTTGTTTATATTTTCTGTCAAACTTGTTCACACTTGACGTTTATATACTGCCAATCTTCTTGTTCAGACTTAACGGAATCAAATGATCTGAAATGTTTTTCCTTTTCCGGTGAAGCTTATTCATGGTTTATTCCCTTTTGCAGGTGGTCAATCTCTCCGATTTTAGCTTAAAGCAACATGGAATGAGTGAAGTTCTAGGAGTACAAATTTAGTTTGGTTGCAGCAATGACTGTTGAAATTTTAGTCGTACATAATGGTTGCATATCTAGCATGTTCTAATGCGCTGTGTTGGGGAGGTTATCCTATGACCGAGTAAAGCTCGGCGTTCCTCGGAACCGGATACTCAGTCATTCCTTTCCTTACACCAAGCATCTGTACTGCTAGCGATTCCATGCTTGAAGATGGTCCCAGAGAATCCATGCTTTTAAGTTGGTACGGCCCAAGGGTAGTGGGCAATCTGTCCCGTTCCAATTTATTTTTTTAATAGGTTTTCGCCCGTTTTCCCTCAAATAAACCGAGCAATCTGTTTTTCTTTCTTCTTTTTTGGCACTCGCCTTTTTGCGGTGCATTCCTCCTTTGAAGGTGTTCTTGTAATACCTCTTTCTAATCAATGAATTTGGCAGCTCTAGGGTTAGGGTTCGGCGACACGCGCGTAGTCGTGCGTCTCCCCCGATCTATGACGGGAGCGATGAGTCTGAGAAGGATTTGGAATCCGGAGTCTGAGTCGTCTATGAATCAATCTGCCAATCTGCATAACATTGGGAGGTCCCTAGAGGAAAACGAAGGAGGAGTCCGGGAGTCTAATATAAGTCGTCTGTCTCCGCCGCCAAGGATTAAATCACGATTGTTCGACACGAATCTGTTGTTCGTCCCAGATCCAGGTACCAACCAACAATCCTCGCGGACGCTTGTGATGTCTACCATTGGTGATGGGGGTGATCAAAGGGGAGCCGATGAGGCTCCTGCTCACCCGAAGTCGTCTAGGGGTAGCGCGCTTGTGCCTGCTCGAGGGAGGGTTGCGCCGGGTCGTAATCTGGCAAGCAGAGAAGGATCTAGAAACTGGCAGGGGGTGGCACCGTCTGGACATGTTGATCCGGCTGAGAATCTTGAGGGAAGTGTGGACATGGATGAGGACGTCTTCCTCGAGCTTGACCCTGAAGAGGAGGAAGAGATAGTACGGCCAGCTGCGGCACCGGCACCCTGGCGTCTATTAGCCCGGTATGTAAACAACCGCAGGCCGGACATTGATGATCTCACGGATCACTTCCATCAAGTGTGGCAGATCCGCACGGGTGTAAACTTTGCACCGATTAAAAAGAACTGGTATGTGGTGAGTCTCAGTTCTCAGGGTGATTTTGACTTTGTCGCTCGTGGAGGACCTTGGATCCATCGTGGCAATGTCCTGTTGGTTGCTCCATTCGAAGGAGACAAATGGCCGTCTGAATCTGTGCTTGATGCTGTTCCGGTCTGGGTCAGAATATATGATGTGCCATGGAACAAGCAGTCTGAAGCGTACGGAAGAAAACTAGGCAAGCTTCTAGGTAAGGTGCTGTCAGTGGATGTGGATGAGTCAGGAAGTAGTCTCCGAGAATTTCTGCGTGTTCGCATTGAGCTTCCTCTGAATCGCCGTCTCCAGATGCAAATATCCATCGGGATGAAAGGAAGTGATGATGAGCCTATCAGATATGAACTGCGCTATGAACGTGTGCCCCATTACTGTTTTTGGTGTGGTTTCATTGGACATGATGATACTGAGTGCGACAAGAAAAGGCTTGGTGTGCCAAAGAAAGAATATGATGACCGGCTTCGCTGCTCTCCTCTCCGAAAATTTGAACAGCGCCAATCCAATATTCCAGTAGGAGCAAGGCCGGCTGTGGCGAGGGGACTGGATTTCTCAGCTTGTAACAACAACTCGTCGAACCTTGGTCGGGCACCACCGGGAAGAAGTAGTAGGCGCCAGTTTCAACCAGAAGGCATAATCCCGGAGAGGATGGATGCAGCAGATGGTTTTGACAGTCGAGAGAGGAGTGGAGCGCCAAAAGATGATGAGGACCTAGCTCGCCGTGTCCTTGCCATGCAGACCGGTCTTAGTCGTGAGATGCCAGAGGGAAGCCATGGGAGAAGCAGGGGCGGCCGTAGCCAGCTTAAAACGGCTGGGCGCGGACCAGGGAGAGTCCCTATGCCTACCCCGCTCGCGATCCAACCTCCACTGAATAATTTTAGACCGGCTGATTTACTACAGTCATCTGCTATGTACCCTACTCTGCGTGCCAACAACTCCTTGGTCATCTCTTATGGGCTATCAGATGTGAATATGTATGATGCAGACTCAGTGTTGGGAAAGAGATCTGCAGATGAGAGTGAGGTGCAATCGTTGGCTATTGCAGAAAATAAAGGTGCAGGTGTTAAGGTCAACTCGGCAGATGGTGGAAAGCAAAAGAAAGGCAGAGTCAAGAGCTCAAGTGGTGAGGTACAAACTGTTCATGGGGATATGGACATGGGAGGAAAGGTGGACACGGAGGCGACCAGCCATGGGGCCGCTGGCAAACTGACGGGGCCAAAGGTGGTGCCCCGTCAGGAGCAGAGACGAGGCAAACTAAAGAAAAGATGGAGAAGCTTAAATGGAGACTAGGACTAAAGGGTTTCGGTGGTGTTAGTAGTAATGGTAGAAGTGGAGGTTTGGCCTTATTTTGGGACGAAGCTTTAACGGTGACTGTTATGGATAGCTGTGCACGTTACATTGACGTGCACGTCATAGACAATGGTACTAATGTCAGTTGGCGGGGTGCCTTTATTTATGGTGAACCTCGGGTGGAAGATCGTCATTTGATGTGGGATCATCTAGCTAGATTACGTGCTGTTTCACAAGACCCGTGGTTTGTTTGCGGAGATTTTAATGAGGCTATGTGGCAACATGAACACCTATCCCGCTGTACGAGATCTGAAAATCAAATGTTGGCGTTTAGGCAGTGCTTGGAGGTGTGTGAGCTGGAGGATCTAGGGTTCTCTGGTTTCCCCTATACATATGACAATGGACAGTCTAGAGATCATAATGTCCAAGTAAGGCTTGACCGGGCAGTTGCGGACGACGCATGGCGGGACTTATTTCCTTTGGCAAGGGTGCTGCACCTAGCCTCGCCGTGCTCCGACCACTGTCCGGTACTTGTTCAGCTTGAGGTCGTCGTCGACCTTCCAAGACAGCGCCCTCCACTACGTTATGAAATCATGTGGGAACGACATTCAGCACTACCAGAAGTTGTAGCTAATGCCTGGGCAAAATCAAGGCCTGCTAGTCACTTGGGGGAGGTTGCAAACTCCCTTAAATCAGTCATGGCAAGATTGCACACGTGGAGTGCTGAGAACTTTGGTCACGTCACTAAAATGATTGAGGAACTTAGAGCTGATCTGGAGGAGCTGAAATTGCAGTCAGCTGATCGTGACCTAATCCGTGCCAAAATGAATGAGATGGATGAGTTATTGTATCGGGAGGAGATGCTCTGGCTACAGCGCTCCCGTATTACATGGCTGAAAGAAGGCGATCGTAATACTAAATACTTTTTTCGTCGAGCTGTTTTGCAGTCACGTCGTAATTACATTCAACGGCTTCGTCGGACGGATGGTACTTGGTGTAATATTCCAACGGATATGGAGTGTATGGCAACCTCGTATTTCAAAGAGGTTTTTTCTAAAGATCCCACCCTCTCCCCGGAGTCGGTGTTGGATTGTATTCTGCCTAAGGTAACACCTGAAATGAATGCTTCTTTGTGTGAACCATATACAGTGAAAGAAATATCTGACGCCTTATTTCAAATAGGACCACTAAAGGCGCCAGGTACTGATGGGTTCCCGGCACATTTTTTTCAACGCAATTGGGCAGTGCTTAAGGTTGAAATAGTCGCTGCTGTGCTTGAGTTCTTTGAAACAAGAGTCATGCCAGAAGGTGTCAACAACACGACGATCGTCTTAATTCCTAAAGTTCAACATCCTAAAGAACTAAAGGATTTTAGACCGATTAGTTTGTGCAATGTGTTATACAAAATAGTTTCGAAGTGCATGGTGAATAGATTACGTCCTTTGCTCACGGATCTTATTTCAGATAATCAGAGTGCTTTTGTTCCGGGACGACTTATAACGGGCAATTCCATAATCGCCTTCGAGTGCATTCACCATATTCAGTCCTTGAAACAGGGCTCCCCTGCTTTGTGTGCATACAAGTTAGACTTGTCGAAGGCGTATGATTGTGTGGACTGGGTCTTTTTGGAGAAAGCCCTTATTAAATGGGGCTTTGATCAGGGGTGGATTAATCGTATTATGGCATGTGTTACTTCGGTGAAATATTGTGTCAAATTTAATGGTAAATTATTGGAGTCCTTCACTCCATCAAGAGGGCTGCGTCAAGGTGATCCATTGTCTCCCTTCCTATTCCTTTTTGTTGCTGACGCATTATCTGCTTTGTTCAGTAAGTCTATGGCTGTTGAAGGATTAGAAGGGATCAAGATTTGTCGGAGAGCCCCGGTTATTTCACATCTCCTCTTTGCGGATGATTCGCTGCTATTTTTTCGTGCCTCCGTGGGGCAAGCAACATTGGTGAGAGGTTTGTTGAACACTTATGCTTCGGCAACAGGGCAACTTCTTAACCCTGCAAAATGTTCCATCCTCTTCTCCAATAATTGTTTGTTACCGGATGCCACGAGTATTAAGTCTATTTTGGAGGTGTCACAAGAGGTTTTTGATCCTAAGTACCTTGGTTTGCCGGTTCCTGAAGGAAGAATGCATAAGGGGAATTTTGAAACATTGCAGGACCGACTACGAAGAGACTTGTTGACTGGAGTGAACAGTTTATGGCCACTTCGAGTAAGGAATTGTTAATTAAATCGGTTGCACAAGCCATACCCACCTATGTTATGAGTGTGTTCCGATTACCAGTGTCTGTTCTGGATGATCTCACTCGGTTAATGCGGCAATATTGGTGGGGACTGGAGAAAGGTAAAAGAAAGATGGCTTGGTTGAGTTGGGATAAAATGAGACTCCCAAAGTCCAAAGGTGGTATGGGTTTCCGAGACATGCGTGCATTTAATCAGGCATTGCTTGCAAAGCAGGCCTGGCGACTACTTGATGTTCCAGACAGTTTGTGTGCTCGCTTATTACGTGCGAAGTACTACCCCAATGGGAACCTGTTGGATACAGTTTTTACTGGAAATGCTTCTACTGTATGGAAGGGTATTGAACATGGTCTAGAGCTGGTTAAAAAATGTATCATTTGGCGGGTTGGAGATGGTTCTTTGATACGGACATGGAGGGACCCTTGGATTCCCCGTGGCCATAATTTCCGACCTGTTACACCTAAAAGGAATTGTCGATTCAATCGGGTGTCTGATTTTGTTGATGAGAACGGTGCATGGATGGTGCAACGTTTGAACGACCACTTCTGGCCGATGGACGTATGTGAAATCCTCAAAATCCGTACCTCGCCGAGACAATGTCAAGATTTCCTTGCCTGGCATCCGAAGAAGAATGGCATGTTCTCAGTTAGAAGTGTGTACCACTTGGCGACAACAGTGCATGATGACCAGTTCGCCGGAGGGGCGTCCAGCGCTAACCCTGACGGGAACCGAACCATCTGGAACCTGATATGGCAATCTTCAGTGCCACTGCGGATGAAGCATACGGCGTGGCGAGCGGCTTCAGGAGCACTTGCTACTGCTAAGTGCATGCAATATAGGCACCTAGTGACACGCAGTACGTGCCCAATTTGTGGTATTGTTGATGAGGATAGCTACCATGCTTTGGTTGCATGCAGCCATGCACGTGCAATCTGGGAGGCCATGAGGAAGGTCTGGTTGCTGCCCCAGGACCAGCTACTTATTAATAGTGGCAAAGAATGGTTACTGAACGTGCTGATTAATTGTACCAATGCAGAGCGTGACTGTATGATTATGCTTATTTGGCGTATTTGGCAATTACGTAATGATCTTACTCATGGTAAAGAGGTTCCCCCGGTGACAACTACGGTTGATTTTTTGGACAGTTATATGAAGTCTATTCGAGATGCTAAAAGGTTCAGTACAGAGCAAATAATTAAAGGTAAAATGCCGGTTGCTGATTGGGCTTTGCCTGAAGTGAGACCTGCCCCTGGTCCTAAACCTTGGCCTCCTCCGTCTACTGAGTATGTTGCTCTATCAGTTGATGGTTCTTTCTCAGTACAATCTGGCGCGGCAGCGGCAGGAATGATTCTTAGACGACATGACGGTTCACTTATTTTTGCAGCATATCGGTTTATTTTCAATTGTAACGATTCTCTGGAAGCTGAGATTCATGCAATCATGCAAGGGATGGCGCTAGCTATACAACATTCCACTCTTCCGGTCATCGTTCAATCTGACTCAAGTGAGGCGTTGTTATGTCTATCAGGGAACGGACTTCTTCGTTCTGCCTATGGTCATCTTGTGGCTGAAATTAAGGAGTTGATGAGACATAGGGAGTTTATTCCTCAGAAGTTGAATAGGGATCAAAACAGAGTTGCGGATCGTTTGGCAAATTATAGTCGTATAGAGTGTACCACGGCTGTGTGGATGCATGTAGGACCACCATGTATTGAGGATCTTTTACCTCTCGACTGTAACTCTCTCAATATGGAATAAAACTCCTTTTCCCTCGCAAAAAAAATAAAAATAAAAAATTGGCAGCTCTGTTGCCAAGCTAGACTAGACCTAAACCACCACAATACATACAAGACGCCGGAAAAAAAAAACTCACGCCTTTGCTGCTACAATACATACACGAACACCCTACAAGACACCGGAAAGCAAAGGCCAGACAACACACCCGATGGAGCACTCGAGCGCCTTCGCTGCACACCGACAACCGCAACTATTATGCCGGGCTGCCACAAGCATATTCACAAACCTCAAGGACAACGGAGACGGACAGCAAGTCCAAAAGAGCGAAAACCTATGCCGCTCCAATACCACGAGGCTAGCAGACATAACTCACCAGACGCTGCTTGCTTGTGAAGGGTGTTCGTGTTGCTTTCATCGTTAACCAAACAACCAGCTCCAAGCGGAAGCACAAAATAACATCCACCTAAAACTGCACTTCAGGTGCACGGCATGGAAATGATTTAGGAAAGAATTTAACGAAATTACATTTTGCTTCCAGCTAAAAGGGAGTTTTTCTTCACAGAATCAGGCTGATAGCTTGAGCTATTTATGCTACACCCTTTGTTAACAAAATTCACAACTATGCAAAATAACAACATGTCTTGCATTTTGAGATGCAAATACTCTGATTTGTTTCTTCTGCGAATGCAACTATTCAGAGCTTCAACCTGAAACTGTATGAAGTTGGTGCATACCACACAAATCATGAATTCACACAAAGCAAGAAGGTATGCCACGAATGGGCATGCACAGAGAAAGCACCGATCAAAGAAAACAAAGCGTAGAGCAGAAAAATGCAAAGTGGACGACGCTGATGTTATAGCATCATCATTGCAAGTTTAGCATCAAGTATCCACAAATACCAACAAAAGAGAACTGGAAATGAACTCGAGTCTTTCTCTGACAATATTATTTGCAAACGAAGATGACATCATAGCTTGGGCAGTAGTATCCCTTTCATGCCGCTTACTGAGGTACTAGCAAAACGCACAGAAATTCACTCCTTTTTCCCAATCCCGTTAGACATGTTGTAGATCCCACGACCCTGTTTGTAAATCAAGAGATATGTCAATGACTGAGCGGAAGCAATATCAAAGAGCAAAAGTAACCAAGGCATCAGTTGAGATTTTGAACTTACAATCATGAACAAGCTGGTGCCAGCAAGCGCAAGGGGAATGGCAACGGAGGTGACCACATCATAACGGCCTTTAAGGTGGATATGCTTGCTCAACTTCTGGAAATACTGCTGCTTCTGAACGAGCTTCTCGCGTGGGTAAAATGGTGCTTCTTCTAGCGTCATCCTGCATACAAAAACTACTCTTTCAATCCTAACCCTTAGATGGAAGAGCAATTGCCATAGACAGTTCTAGTATAATCATAGCATTACGGCTGTGAACATCTCAACATTCAGCAACAACGACCTTTCAATTCATGAAACCGTTTTTAACCCCTATGCAGGTTTCTAACAGTTAATCAGCTACTCTCACAAGCAACTACCAAAATGGGGAATGATTACTTAATGTGCAATCCACTACGCTACTTCATCAGTTCATCTACCAGGCATTTTTTTACATCCAAGGATTCTTTCTGAGCAGCTCAACGTATTTGAATTTAGCACATTACCACAACATTTCAGTGATCAGCAAATTCAAGAATCGTATATCCTCTACCAGTAACATGGCACTTTCTAGGCTATCATTGATCATGACCAGAAACTCCCTCGTGCCATCGAATCAGGAACCCAAAAAATTCATGTGCGTTCACCACGCTACAGCAGATCTAATAAACCAAAGAGATTTCGATGAGCTTGCACAACATTACTAACCTAGCAACAACATAATGATTCCAAAGAAAGGCATTTCAAACAGATAACCCAATCTTAAACTAGGCTAAACAAACGCCAGTAGAGCACATCGGACCGAGACCGAGGCCCGAGGAGACAACTACCGACCCTAAAGCGCAAGAGCATATGCATCGAAATGTCCGCGCCGCCAGGCGAATCTCTCGGACCAGTAAAAAGCATCGAGGGGGTCAGCGGCGCGTCGCGGACCAGCGACTAGATCCACCACGCATACGCAGGGATTGACGAAACCGCACGGACGCACACGATGGCTCGTTCGCCTCGCATCGTATCGAGGAAGCGGGGCCTCTCGTGCTGGGTTACGAGAGATCGTGGGGAGATCCGGGTAGGAGGGGAGAAGGGAGATCGCCGCGTACCTGGCTGGCTGGGGCGCGCGGGGGCCGGGAAGCGACGGGGTGGCCGGCGGCGGCGGGTGGATCTGGAGGCTGGGGATTGGGGGTAGCGTTGTGACCTGGAAGGGACGAGGAAGGGAGGGGAAGAAGGGGGTCGAGCGGCTGCCGGGGGTTGTTGGGTTAGTTGGGCCTCTTCGTCGGCCCATCAAAGCCCTGGGAATTTATGGTGGGTCTCGTAAAGAATGCAGGGAATTTTTTTTCCTTTTAAAGAATGCAGGGAATTTTTGCTTTCTTTTCTTTCCTTTTTCAAGAGAAATAGATTTCAGTGTTAACCTTGGGGATTACAATTGTTTTTGTACAAAAAATTAATCTAATGAGGGTCTGGTCTCAGCCACACATCAATTCACATGTTATGGTGACCTAATTGAGCAAGACAGTGGGCAACAATATTACCAGCATGACGCACTATGCCAATCTAATATTGTCTATCTAGCTGAATAAGACTCTTTATCTCGCCAATGATGGAGGCATTCGGGGATACATATGCGTCTAGCTTCTTGATCATATTAGTACACTAGTAGAAAACAGGGCATACGTCCGGGCCAGATAAGCCCATTAGTCCCGGTTCGCTCACGAACCGGTACCAATGGGCCCATTGGTCCCGGTTCGTGAGGCCAGGGGCCTGCCGGGCCTCGTGGGGCCATTGGTCCCGGTTCATTTGGCCCCTTTGGTCCCGGTTGGTGGCACGAACCGGGACCAATAGGCCCCGCTCCTGGCCCAACACCACTGATATCGGTTTGTTGCCTGAACCGGTACCAAAGCGTCATCTTTCGGGCCAGATCAGGCCACAAACCGGTACCGATCCAGCCAGGGGAGAGGGCTTTTGTGTGTAAAACATTAAAAGCAAAAAGAATTTTCATAAAATAAGTAAAAAAGCAAAAAAAGAAAAGAAAATAGATAAGTAAAAACAAAATAAAATAAATAATTAGAAATAGAAAAAACTTTAATAAATAAGTAGAAACAAAATAAACTTTAATAATGTAAAATAAATAAACTATAATAAAATAAATAAAAATAGCAACAGTAAGTAAAAAAAGCAAAAAAGAAAGAATTTTCATAAAATAAATAAAAGAAGCAAAAAATAAAAGAAAATATAAGTAGAAAAAAATAAACTTTAATAAATAAGTAAAAACAAAATAAACTTTTATAAAACCTCTAGTATTATTGAAACTAAAATTATATAAAATTTATGCAACTAAAATTATCAAAGTATTTTCTGTTCAAAACATTAAAAGAAAAAAAAATTCACTCTCGAGCTCTCTCAACTAGCGAGGTGGGACTAAACTTTGGCCGCGACGCGGATAGCACAGGGCCTTTGGTCCCGATTGGAGATTATCCATGGTTATGGCGCAATAAGCAAAGAACACAAGCGAAGAAAAATTGAAGACTTTCTCTTCACAACTATTATGATGATACCATGCCAACTTTCAACCTTTTCGTAGTTCATTTGAAATGCCTGTTGTAACAGACGAGTTTCCCTATGAAACCCCGATATCTCGAATGTTGCGTTTTGAACACACAAGAAGTCCGGAGTTGTAATAAGTTATTAAAAATAAAAGAGAGGCGCAATGCTCACCTGCACGTTGATTAGCTTCATGTCTTGAGGAAATAGTGTAGACTGCACGGAGCTATGTGTAGTTTTTGTCCGAAACCCTGATAGCTCTGTGCAATCTACACCACTTCCTCAAGGCTTGAAGCTAAGCAACGTGTAGGTGAGCATTGTGCCTCTCCTTCATCGTCTCTGCACTCACGGCTTATAAACCGCTGCGAGTGCCCTCGCTTGGCGAGGTGGGACTAAAAACAGCTGCAGAAAGAATCAACTAAAAACACTTTTACCGGTTCATGCCATGAACCCGTACTAAAGGTGCGTGTGGGGCCCCAGCCTTAGAACCGGTACCAAATAAAATGCCTTTGTAACAGCCTTAGAACTGATACTAAAGGAATCAACTAAAAAGCTTTTATAAACCTCTAGTATTATTGAAACTAAAATTATATAAAATTTATGCAACTAAAATTATCAAAGTATTTTCTGTTCAAAACATTAAAATAAAAAAGAATTTTCACTCTCGAGCTCTCTCAACTAGTGAGGTGGGACTAAACTTTGGCCGCGACGCGGACAGCACAGGGCCTTTGGTCCCGATTGGAGATTATCCATGGTTATGACGCAATAAGCAAAGAACACAAGCAAAGAAAAATTGAAGACTTTCTCTCCACAACTATTATGATGATACCATGCCAACTTTCAACCTTTTCGTAGTTCATTTGAAATGCCTGTTGTAACAGACGAGTTTCCGTATGAAACCCTGATATCTCGAATGTTGCGTTTTGAACACACAAGAAGTCCGGAGTTGTAATAAGTTATTAAAAATAAAAGAGAGGCGCAATGCTCACCTGCACGTTGCTTAGCTTCATGTCTTAAGGAAATAGTGTAGACTGCACGGAGCTATGTGTAGTTTTTGTCCGAAACCCTGATAGCTCTGTACAATCTACACCACTTCCTCAAGGCTTGAAGCTAAGCAACGTGTAGGTGAGCACTGTGCCTCTCCTTCATCGTCTCTGCACTCACGGCTTATAAACCGCTGCGAGTGCCCCTCGCTTGGCGAGGTGGGACTAAAAACAGCTGCAGAAAGAATCAACTAAAAAACACTTTTACCGGTTCATGCCATGAACCCGTACTAAAGGTGCGTGTGGGGCCCCAGCCTTAGAACCGGTACCAAATAAAATGCCTTTGTAACAGCCTTAGAACTGATACTAAAGGAATCAACTAAAAAGCTTTTATAAACCTCTAGTATTACTGAAACTAAAATTATATAAAATTTATGCAACTAAAAAGCAAAAAGAATTTTCATAAAATAAATACAAAAGGCAAAAAAGAAAACAAAAAGAAAGTATTTCGTTGAAAGTAGAAAAAAATAAAATAAATACAAAAAGAAATCATAAAATAAATATGTAGAAACAAAATAAAACAAAATAAAATAAAATAAATAAACCTTAATAAAATAAATAAAAATAGCAAAAGTAAGTATTTTGTTGTAAGTAGAAAAAAAGTACCAAAGAAAACAAAAAAGGGAAAAATAAAAAAATGCCACCTGCTGGGCCACCACGGCCTGAATACGACTAGAAACCAACCCATGGTCCAGGATTCAGGCCCGCAGAAGGCCCAGTAGGCCCACAGGCAGATACAGCGTGTCTAGGCCCGAAAGCCTGCATTTGAGTGGAGCTCGAGATGGTAGCGGGAGTGGGGCTTATAAACCACTCTCGAGCATCCTCAACTAGCGAGGTGGGACTAAACTTTCGTGCCGCAACGCGGGTAGCACAGGGCCTTTGGTCCCGGTTGGTGGCGCTAACCGGGACTAAAGGGGTGCATTGGTCCCGGTTGGTGCCACGAACCGGGACCAATGCCCCCCCTAGTTGGTGCCACCAACCGGGACCAAAGGTCTCTTTGGGCTGCTGAAAAGAGACCTTTGGTCCCGGTTGGTGGCACAAACCGGGACTAAAGGTGGGTATTGGTACCGGTTCATGGGACAACTCGGGACCAATGGTCTTGGTATATAAGTAACACTTAGAAATTTTGCAGAGTTCATCACCAATTGCCCCCGACGACGCCAAGCACGTCGGCGCTGCCAGGCTGCCCCGTCGCTGTCCGCCGCCCCCGTCATCGCCGTCGCTCTCGTCGCAGTCGCCCGCACCCCTACCCCGGCCCGCCCCCTCCATCGTCGTCGCTCTCGTCGCCGTCGCCGTCGCCCGAGCCCCTGCCCCGCCCCGCCCCCGCCATCACCGCGCTCTCGTCGCCGTCGCCCGCGCGCCTGCCCCGGCCCGCCCCTGCCGTCGCCGTCGCTCTCATCGCCGTCGTTGTCGCCCGCGCCCCTGCCCCAGCCCGCCCCCATCGCCGCCGCCACGTTCGGTCCGGTCGCCAGCCTTCCCCCTTTTTTCATATATATGATTCTTTTTCAGATTATGTGCATATGTGTGATTATATGTATGTGTGTATATATGATTATATGTCCTGTTTTTTCAGATTTTTTGTTCATATATATGATGATTTGTTTTTTCCTTTTTTTATAAAAATGTATATATATATATATATATGTATGTTATCTGTGTATATATGTTCATATATGCAAAATTTAGATTTTTAAAAAAGTTTTATCTATGTATGTTCTGTGATTTAGTGCATTTTAGGTAGTTTCGTTTTTAGGAAAGTTTTATATATTTAGGAAGAAGGAAGAAGAAGAAAAAGTTTTATATATGGAAAAGTTACATTTTTAGAAAAAAAAATTATATATCTAGCTAGGAAGAAGGAAGAAGGAAGAAGGAGAAGAAGAGGAGTGGAAGAAGAGGAGAAATAAATAAGAATAGGAAAAAAAGAGGAGAAGAAGAAAGGAATAGAAGAGAAGAAGAAGAAAATAGAGTAATTTCTATTTTTTTTCACCTCTATTCCTTTCTTCTTCTCCTATTTTTTTTCTTTTTTTTTCTTTATCGGGTATGTCGTTGTCGATATACCACCTCCCCGATAACTTCGATATGAGGGGGGGTCGATATACCTCCTCCCCGATAACTTCGACATGAGGAAGAATAGGGGTCGAGTGGTCGAGGGTTCTAGGGTCGTCGAGGGTTCGAGGGTTGAGGGGTCGAGGGTTTGAGGGTTCTAGGGTTCTAGGGTCGAGGGTTCGAGGGTCGAGGGTCGAGGGTTCGAGGGTTCTAAGAATATGCAAAAGTTAGAATTTTTAATGTTCATAGAATTTTTTTGGTGATATTATTGTCGAATATGCAAACGTTTGTATGTTCATATGTAAGAATATGTCAATTTTTTTGTAGTAGATGATGATGATATATGAAAATTTGGTCAATTTTTTCTATTGTAATTTTGTTCTATGAATGTTTTCTCTCGGGAATTCAACATATATTCAACATGAGGGGGGAGGGGGGTGGATACCCCCTCCCCGATAACTTCGACATGAGGGGCGGTCGATATACCCCCTCCCCGATAACATTTTTTCCATGTATGTATGTCGTCGTTGTCGATATACCCCCTCCTTTACCAAGTTAAAAGAGCGTTGTCATCGAGGCCACCCCGAACCCTTTAAGCGTTGCTGAGGCCACCCCAAACCCTAGAGAAGCGTCGAGGCCATTAATTAATATAATTCCTTGTTGTGAATAGCTATAGCTAGGTCTACGTTTGCCACTAACATATCCATCTGTCATGTTTGTATAATAATTGCCATGTTGTAATATTTGCAGAAACTATGGAGCACAACCGAGACGAGGAAGCAGAACGGGTGTTGGGGGACATAATCGCAGCCGGAGCTGATGTCATGTCGTTTCTCAACGAAAGCGATGGTCTGGAAGGAGAGGGTGAAGAAGCAGGCTATGGTCCTTGAACAATGGAGGAGACCGTGACCGATGACCGAATGCCGGTGCAAGAAGGAGGCCGTGATGATGGCTCCGGTGACCGAACAGAGTCCGGCCAGGTATATATATTAATTAAGCCTATGCTGACTATAGCTAATTGATGCATTCATTGTTTTGGTATCTACACATATTAATTCTCGTCTTTCTTCTTATTTCTAGCCCTCCGAATCGAGCACAACTTCGGTAAAGAGACGAGGCCCGAAGAAAAAGTTGCAATCAGATGAAAGGTTCACGATCAGAGCAATCACACGCGATGGCCAACCGATTGAACCCCTCCGGACCAAGGAGGCATTTACTGCTCAGTGTGGGGTTCTTGTTAGGGACACGATCCCGATCAGCATAGAGCTATGGAATCAGCCTAAGGATGAAGAGCTTCAAGTTTCTTTTGTCGAAGATAGACAGAAAGCTGATCTTTGGAAAGTGATGAAGGTTAATTTCACCCTACCGGAAGAGGATGATCCGGAGAATCCAGTTAAAGAGCCATTGATCAAGTCCTTTGCTCCCAAGAAGATGGCAGATCTATTCAGGAAGTAGAAGAATGACCTGAAAGCAAAGTTTGTCAACCAAAAAAAGACACCAAAATTCATCGGCCGGTACGAGAAGCTCAGAGATCAATGGGGCGCATTTGTGGCCAACAAGACATCGGAGAGGAGTAAGAAGATGTCAGCCATAAACAAGATAAATGCTGCGAAGAAGGAGCATCACCATCGCACGGGGTCAGGTGGCTACCTCAAAGGCCGACCGTTGTGGGCCAAGGCTGAGAGACCTGCTTGATAAAGGGGTCGAACCAAAGACATTGAACTGGCCAGACCGTTGCCGGACTTGGTTCTTCGGGCTTGGTGGAACCTTGGACCCTGTAACAGGGAAGTGCGTTTGGACGAGGGAGCAACTGCGAATACCCCTCACGAAGCTTCAACACTATATTAATGTCGCGCCCAATATGCGACCCTATCCAAAAGGAACTCGAAGGTCCCACCCAGGATAGACCCGCATATTGGAACGCTTTTGCAAGGTGGATATCATTACATCAACATTACATAATAGATGGGGATACATTCAAGACATACAATGTCACATGAATACAACAATACATCATACAAGAACGACATCCGACTACGGATGAATCATAAACAGAAACTCAATCAATATCCACCCTGCTAGCCCAGGCTGCCGACCTGGAACCTATCCCCTGATCGAAGAAGCAGTAGAAGAAACTCAACGCAAGCAAGCATCTCTCTCGCGTCAGGATCATCGCAAAACCTGTACCTGCAACTGTTGTTGTAGTAATCTGTGAGCCACGAGGACTTAGCAATCCCATTACCATGGGTATCAAGACTAGCAAAGCTTAATGGGAAAGGAAGGGGTAAAGTGGTGAGGTTGCAGCAGCGACTAAGCATATATGGTGGCTAACATACGCAAATGAGAGCGAGAAGAGAAACAAAGGAACAGTCGTGAAGCTAGCAATGATCAAGAGGTGATCCTGAACACCTACTTACGTCAAGCATAACATAGAAACCGTGTTCACTTCCCGGACTCCGCCGAGAAGAGACCATCACGGCTACACACGCGGTTGATGCGTTTTAATTCGGGTCAAGTGTCAAGTTATCTACAACCGGACATTAACAAATTCCCATCTGCCACATAACCGCGGGCACGGCTCTCGAAAGTTTATACCCTGCAGGGGTGTCCCAACTTAGCCCATGACAAGCTCTCGCGATCAACGAAGGAATAGACCTTCTCCCAGGAAGACCCGATCAGTCTCGGAATCCCGGTTTACAAGACATTTCGACAATGGTAAAACAAGACCAGCAAAGCCGCCCGATGCGCCGACAATCCCAATAGGAGCTGCACATATCTCGTTCTCAGGGCAACACCGGATAAGACATCCTACGAGTAAAACCAGACCTCGAGTTTCCCCGAGGGGGCCCCGCAGTCTACTCGGTTCGGACCAGCACTTAGACAAGCACTGGCCGGGGGGGGGGGGAGGGCTAAAATAAAGATGACCCTCGAGAGAGCGACTCCCAAGGGAAAAAGTAGGTGGTGGTGAGGCAAATGGTAAAACCAAGGTTGGGCCTTGCTGGACAAGTTTTATTCAAAGCGAACTGTCAGGGGGGTCCCATAAATCACCCGACCGCGTTAGGAACGCAAAATCCGGGAACATAACACCGGTATGACGGAAACTAGGGCGGCAAGAGTGGAACAAAACACCAGGCATAAGGCCGAGCCTTCCACCCTTTACCAAGTATATATATGCATTAATAATATAAGAGATATTGTGATATCCCAACATAATCCTGTCCACCATGGAGAAATCTTCAACTTCACTTGCAACTAGCAATGCTATAAGAGGGGCTGAGCAAAGCGGTAACATAGCCAAACAATGGTTTGCATAGGAAAGGTGTCAAAGGTTAGAGGTTCATGGCAATATGGGATGGCTTGATAAACAGGTAATAGGTAGCGCAGTATAGCGATAGAACTAAGCAACTAGCATAGCAATGATAGTAGTGAGATCCAGGGTAGCGGTCATCTTGCCTGAAATCCCACAAGGAAGAAGAACGAGTCCATGAAGAAGACGAACGGATGAAGCCGAACCAACCGTAGACGAACGAATCCTCACGATCGCAACAAAACAGGAACTAACAAGAAGAAGCACACAACATGGTAAACACACCAAACATAAACAAGACATGATGCACAACAAGCATGATGCATGACAAAGCTACATGAAGCTACTCATGGCAAGAGATGATGCAAACACGAACAACACATCAAGGCAAGTTTAAATGAGGCCGGAAACAACATATAACAATTCCGGTAAGTCCTCATATGCAAATTTCGAAATTGGTCCAGAACTGAATAAACCTTATGTTCAAGTTGTTAAACAACAAGTTAAGATGCACCAAGATGATCTACACGAGATTCTAGTCAAGTTACACATAAAGTTCATTAGATTCGGAGCTACGGCCTAGAAGATATGAGCAAAACAAGATAAACATGGCATTGATGCAAAATGCACCCTAACATCAAGAAAACACACCAAAACAAGGATGCAACATGGTAATATGGAACTACATGCAAAATCAAGCGAGTTTCATATAGAGCACACTCAAAACGGAGCAACGGTTCAACACACACACTCTATACAAGTCATAGCAACAATCTGTCCAAAACAGCAACTAGGCATATTGCAAGCATCAAAACAATAAGCTACAGCACCCCAATATAATAACAAAAGGCATGATCATGAAGTACAGGTAAAGCATAACAAAACATGAACACTGAGCTATCTCCAGAAACAACTAGAACATGCTCAAAAAGACATGGTAAGATTGCAAATAATAACAGTTTCAGACTTATCAGGAAATAACATCAGGTTGCAATGTTTAGAGCAAGCAAACAACATGTTACAGGAACTTATCATGGCAAACAAAGGCATGGCATGAATCTACTAAAAGCATAGATCAAAAGACCCTTACTGACCATGAGCCAAAAGGGCACGGAAAATATGATGGCACCCATGTAAACATGGCAAGTTATATTACAGATTCAAACATGGCAGGAACAACAATAAGTAGGCATGTTGGTGAGCTTGAACCACTCACCACAGAGCAATACATGGCATGGCAAGGCAACCAACAGTAAGAAGACATGTTTATGAAGCTAAGCATGGCAAGAGCAAGTTCATAGGATGCCTGGAACACTAGCAAAACACATGGGAACTAGTGAACTTAATGTTAACAGGCTGATAGCAACATTATCAAGCAACTTTGGAGCAAGATTACAACATGTTCCAGCAGGCTATAATTGCAACCAAGGGCATGAATGGATAGAGCAAGACATGTAGATCAAAACATGTTTATAGGACATCTCCAGATTATGCATAGAATGATTAGTAGAAGCGTGTTAACATAGCAACAAACTATAACAGAATCTGTCTAGCAAAACAGCAACATCATGTACACTACTTAACAAGCTCGATTCACTCACCACAAGTCATTGCTGTTGGGGAACGTAGCAGAAATTCAAAATTTTCCTACGTGTCACCAAGATCTATCTATGGAGAAACCAGCAACGAGGGGAAGGAGAGTGCATCTACATATCCTTGTAGATCGCTAAGCGGAAGCGTTCAAGAGAACGGGGTTGAAGGAGTCGTACTCGTCGTGATCCAAATCACCGGAGATCCTAGTACCGAACGGACGGCACCTCCGCGTTCAACACACGTACAGCCCGGTGACGTCTCCCATGCCTTGATCCAGCAAGGAGAGAGGGAGAGGTTGAGGAAGACTCCATCCAGCAGCAGAACAACGGCGTGGTGGTGGTGGAGGAGCGTGGCTATCCTGCAGGGCTTTGCCAAGCACCGCGGGAGAGGAGGAGGACTTGGGAGAGGGGAAGGGCTGCGCCAGAACTTCGTGTTGAGCTCCTATGCGCCTCCCCACTATATATAGGGGTGGAGGGGCTGATTTCTTGCCCTCCAAGTCCATTGGGGCGTTGGCCAAGGTGGGAGGAAAGAAATCCCATCATTTCCTTCCCCACCGATTGTTATCCCCCCTTTTTAGGGATCTTGATCTTATCCCTTCGGGATATGATCTTATTCCTTCTAAGGGGGGATCTTGGTGCGCCTTGACCAGGGATGTGGAGCCTTGCCCCCACTACCCACGTTCATGTGGGTCCCCCCATGCAGGTGGGCCCCACTCCGGAACCTTCTAGAACCTTCCCGGTACAATACCGAAAAATCCGAACATTTTCCGGTGGCCAAAATAGGACTTCCTATATATAAATCTTTACCTCCGGACCATTTCGGAACTCCTCGTGACGTCCGGGATCTCATCCGGGACTCCGAACAACATTCGGTAACCACATACAAACTTCCTTTATAACCCTAGCGTCATCGAACCTTAAGTGTGTAGACCCTACGGGTTCGGGAGACATGTAGACATGACCGAGACATTCTCCGGTCAATAACCAACAGCGGGATCTGGATACCCATGTTGGCTCCCACATGTTCCACGATGATCTCATCGGATGAACCACGATGTCAAGGACTTAATCAATCCCGTATACAATTCCCTTTGTCTAGCGGTATTGTACTTGCCCGAGATTCGATCGTCGGTATCCTTATACCTTGTTCAATCTCGTTACCGGCAAGTCTCTTTACTCGTTCTGTAACACATCATCCCGTGATCAACTCCTTGGTCACATTGCGCATATGATGATGTCCTACCGAGTGGGCCCAGAGATACCTCTCCGCTTACACGGAGTGACAAATCCCAGTCTCGATCCATGTCAACCCAACAGACACTTTCGGAGATACCTGTAGTGCACCTTTATAGTCACCCAGTTACGTTGTGACGTTTGATACACCCAAAGCACTCCTACGGTATCCGGGAGTTACACGATCTCATGGTCTAAGCAAGAGATACTTGACATTGGAAAAGCTCTAGCAAACGAACTACACGATCTTAGTGCTAGGCTTAGGATTGGGTCTTGTCCATCACATCATTCTCCTAATGATGTGATCCCGTTATCAACGACATCCAATGTCCATAGCCAGGAAACCATGATTATCTGTTGATCACAACGAGCTAGTCAACTAGAGGCTCACTAGGGACATATTGTGGTCTATGTATTCACACGTGTATTATGATTTCCGGATAATACAGTTATAGCATGAATAAAAGACAATTATCATGAACAAGGAAATATAATAATAATACTTTTATTATTGCCTCTAGGGCATATTTCCAACAGTCTCCCACTTGCACTAGAGTCAATAATCTAGTTCACATCACCATGTGATTAACACTGACAGGTCTTATCGCCATGTGATCAACATCCAAAGAGTTTACTAGTGTCATTAAACTAGTTCACATCATCATGTGATTAACACTCAATGAGTTCTAGGTTTGATCATGTTGCTTGTGAGAGAGGTTTTAGTCAGCGGGTCTGAACCTTTCAGATCCGTGTGTGTTTTACAAATCTCTATGTCATCTCCTAGATGTAGCTACCACGTTTTATTTGGAGCTATTCCAAATAACTGTTCTACTTGGAGCTATTATAAATTGTTGCTCCATTATACGTATCCGGTATCTCTACTCAGAGCTATCCGGATAGGTGTCAAGCTTGCATCGTCGTAACTCTTTACGTTGAACTCTTCATCACCTCCATAACCGAGAAAATTCCTTAGTCCACTAGTTACTAAGGATAACTTTGACCGCTGTACTGTGATCCATTCTTGGATCACTCTTGTACCCCTTGACTGACACATGGCAAGGCACACTTCAGGTGTGGTACACAGCATAGCATACTGTAGAGCCTATGACTTAAGCATAGGGGACGACCTTCGTCCTTTCTCTCTACTCTGCCGTGGTCGAGCTTTAAGTCTTAACTTCGTACCTTACAACTCAGGCAAGAACTCCTTCTTTGACTGATCCATCTTGAACACCTTCAAGATCATGTCAAGGTATGTGCTCATTTGAAAGTATTATTAAGCATTTTGATCTATCCTCATAGATCTTGATGCTCAATGTTCAAGTAGCTTAATCCAGGTTTTCTATTGAAAAACACCTTTCAAATAACCCTATATGCTTTCTAGAAAATCTACATCATTTCTGATCAACAATATGTCAACAACATATACTCATCAGAAATTCTATAGTGCTCCCACTCACTTCTTTGGAAATACAAGTTTCTCATAAACTTTGTATAAACCCAAGAAAATCTTTGATCATCTCATCAAAGTGCACATTCCAACTCCGAGATGCTTACTCCAGTCCATGGAAGGATTGCTGGAGCTAGCATACCTTTTAGCATCCTTAGGATCGACAAAAACTTTCTGATTGTATCACAAACAACCTTTCCATACGAAGACTGGTAAGGAAACTCGTTTTGTCATCCATCTGCCAGATTTCATAAATGCAGCTAATGCTAACATGAATCCGACGGACTTAAGCATCGCTACGGATGAGAAAATCTCATCGTAGTCAACTCCTTGAACTTGTCGAGAAACATCTTAACGACAAGTCGAGCTTTCTTAATGGTGACATTTACCATCATTGTCCGTCTACCTTTTAAAATCCATATGTACCTAACAGCCTTACAACCATCAAGTAGTTCTTCCAAAGTTTACACTTTGTTTTCATATATGGATCCTTTCTCGGATTATATGGCTTTGAGCCATTCGTCGGAATCCAGGCCCACCATCGCTTCTCCATAGCTCGTAGGTTCATTGTTGTCTAGCAACATGACTTCCAAGACAGGATTACTGTACTACTCTGAAAGTAGTATGTATCCTTGTCACCCTACGAGGTACGGTAGTGACTTGATTCGAAACTTCATGATCATTATCATAAGCTTCCACTTCAATTGGTGTAGGTTCCACAGGAACAACTTCTTGTGCCCTGCTACACACTAGTTGAAGTGACGGTTCAATAACCTCATCAAGTCTCCACCATCCTCCCACTCAACTTTTCGAGACAAACTTTTCCTCGAGAAAGGACCCGATTCAAGAAACAATCCCTATTTCTTTCGGATCTGAATTAGGAGGTATACTCAACTGTTTTGGGTGTCCTATGAAGATGCATTTTATCCGCTTTGGGTTTGAGCTTATCAACCTGAAACCTTTTCACATAAGCGTCGCAGCCCCAAACCTTTAAGAAACGACAACTTAGGTTTCTCTAAACCATAGTTCATATGGTGTCATCTCAACGGAATTACGTGGTGCCCTATTTAAAGTGAATGTGGTCGTCTCTAATGCCTAACCCATGAACAATAGTGGTAATTCGATAAGAGACATCATGGTACGCACCATATCCAATAGGGTGCAACTATGATGTTCGGACACACCATCACACTATGGTGTTCCAGGCGGTATTAATTGTGAAACAATTTCCACAATGTCTTAATTGCGTGCCAAAACTCGTAACTCAGATACTCATCTCTATGATCATATCATAGACATTTTATCCTCTTGTCACAGTGATCTTCTACTTCACTCTGAAATTACTTGAACCATTCAATAATTCAGACTTGTGTTTCATCAAGTAAATATACTCTACATCTACTCGAATCATCTGCGAAGTAAGAACATAACGATATTCACTGCATGCTCAGCACTCATTGGACTGCACACATCAAAATGTGTTACTTCCGACAAGTTGCTATCTTGTTCCATTTTATTGAAAACGAGGCTTTTCAGTCATCTTGCCCATGTGGTATGATTTGCATATCTCAAGTGATTCAAAATCGAGTCCAAACGATCCATCTGCATGGAGTTTCTTCATGCATATACACCAATAGACATGGTTCGCATGTCTCAAACTTTTCAAAATGAGTGAGTCCAAAGATCCATCAACATGGAGCTTCTTCATGCGTTTTACACCAATATGACTTACATGGCAGTGCCACAAGTAAGTGGTACTATCATTACTATCTAATATCTTTTTGGCATGAAAAAGTGTATCACTACGATCGAGATTCAATAAACCATTCCTTTAGGTGCAAGACCATTGAAGGTATTATTCAAATAAACAGAGTAACCATTATTCTCCTTAAATGAATAACCGTATTGCGATAGACATAATCCAATCATGTCTATGCTCAACGCAAACACCAAATCTCGATGGTAGAGGGAGCGTGCGATGCTTGATCACATCAACCTTGGAAATACTTCCAACACATATCGTCAGCTCACCTTTAGCTAGTCTCCATTTATTCCATAGCTATTTATTTCGAGTTACTAACACTTAGCAACCGAACCGGTATCTAATACCCTGGTGCTACTAGGAGTACTAGTAAAGTACACATTAACATAATGTATATCCAATATACTTCTATCGACCTTGCCAGCCTTCTCATCTACCAAGTATCTAGGGTAATTCTGCTCCAGTGGTTGTTCCCCTTATTACAGAAGCACTTAGTCTCGGGTTTGGGTTCAACCTTTGGGTTTCTTCACTAGAGCGGCAGCTGATTTGCTGTTTCATGAAGTATCCCTTCTTGCCCTTGCCCTTCTTGAGACTAGTGGTTTCACCAACCATCAACAATTGATGCTCCTTCTTGATTTCTACTTTTGCGGTGTCAAACATCGCGAATATCTCAAGGATCATCATATATGTCCCTGATATATCATAGTTCATCACGAAGCTCTAGCAGCTTGGTGGTAATGACTTCGGAGAAACATCACTATCTCATCTGGAAGATCAACTCCCACTCAATTCAAGCGATTGTTGTACTCAGACAATCTGAGCACAAGCACAACAATTGAGCTTTTCTCCGTTAGTTTGCAGGTTAAGAAAATCATCGGAGGTCTCATACCTCTTGACGTGGGCACGAGCCTGAAATCCCAATTTCAGCCCTCGAAACATCTCATATGTTCTGCGACATTTCGAAAAACATCTTTGGTGCCTCAACTCTAAACCGTTTATCTGAACTATCACGTAGTTATCAAAACATGTATGTCCGATGTTCGCAACATCCACAAACGATGTTTGGGGTTGAGCACACTGAGCGGTGCATTAAGGACGTAAGCTTTCTATTGTCCGCATAATCGCTGCTGTCAACTTTCAACTATATTTTCTCTAGGAACATAACTAAAAGTAGAACTAAAGCGCGAGCTACGACATAATTTGCAAAAGGTCTTTTGACTATGTTCAAGATAATTAAGTTCATCTTATGAACTCCCACTTAGATAGACATCCCTCTGGTCATCTAAGTGATCACATGATCCGAGTCAACTAGGCCGTGTCCGATCATCACGTGAGACGGACTAGTCATCATCGGTGAACATCTTCATGTTGATCGTATCTACTATACGACTCATGCTCGACCTTTCGGTCTCCGTGTTCCGAGGCCATGTCTATACATGCTAGGCTCGTCAAGTTAACCCTAAGTGTTTTCGCTGTGTAAATCTGTCTTACACCCGTTGTATGTGAACGTAAGGATCCATCACACCCGATCATCACGTGGTGCTTAGAAACGACGAACTATAGCAACGGTGCACAGTTAGGGGAGAACACTTCTTGAAATTTTTGTAAGGGATCACCTTATTTACTACCGTCGTCCTAAGTAAACAAGATGCATAAACATGATAAACATCACATGCAATCAAATAGTGACATGATATGGCCAATATCATTTTGCTCCTTTTGATCTCCATCTTCGGGGCTCCATGATCATCATCGTCACCGGCATGACACCATGATCTCCATCATCATGATCTCCATCATTGTGTCTCCATGAAGTTGTCTCACCAACTTATTACTTCTACTACTATGGCTACCGGTTAGCAATAAAGTAAAGTAATTACATGGCGTTGTTCAATGACACGCAGGTCATACAATAAATTAAGACAACTCCTATGGCTCCTGCCGGTTGTCATACTCATCGACATGCAAGTTGTGATTCCTATTACAAGAACATGATCAATCTCATACATCACATATCATTCATCACATTCTTCTTGGCCATATCACATCACATAGCATACCCTGCAAAAACAAGTTAGACGTCCTCTAATTGTTGTTGCATGTTTTACGTGGCTGCTATGGGTTTCTAGCAAGAACGTTTCTTACCTACGCAAAACCACAACGTGATATGCCAATTGCTATTTACCCTTCATAAGTACCCTTTTCATCGAATCCGTTCTGACTAAAGTGGGAGAGACTGGCACCCGCTAGCCACCTTATGCACCAAGTGCATGTCAATCGGTGGAACCTGTCTCACGTAAGAGTACGTGTAAGGTCGGTCCGGGCCGCTTCATCCCACAATACCGTCGAAACAAGATTGGACTAGTAATGGTAAGCACATTGAACAAAATCAACGCCCACAACTACTTTGTGTTCTACTCGTGCAAAGAATCTACGCAATAAACCTGGCTCTGATACCACTGTTGGGGAACGTAGCAAAAATTCAAAATTTTCCTACGTGTCACCAAGATCTATCTATGGAGAAACCAGCAATGAGGGGAAGGAGAGTGCATCTACATACCCTTGTAGATCGCTAAGCGGAAGCGTTCAAGAGAACAGGGTTGAAGGAGTCGTACTCGTCGTGATCCAAATCACCGGAGATCCTAGTGCCGAACGGACAGCACCTCCGCGTTCAACACACGTACAGCCCGGTGACGTCTCCCATGCCTTGATCCAGCAAGGAGAGAGGGAGAGGTTGAGGAAGACTCCATCCAGCAGCAGAACAACGGCGTGGTGGTGGTGGAGGAGCGTGGCTATCCTGCAGGGCTTCGCCAAGCACCGCGGGAGAGGAGGAGGACTTGGGAGAGGGGAAGGGCTGCGCCAGAACTTCGTGTTGAGCTCCTATGCGCCTCCCCACTATATATAGGGGTGGAGGGGCTGATTTCTTGCCCTCCAAGTCCATTGGGGCGTTGGCCAAGGTGGGAGGAAAGAAATCCCATCATTTCCTTCCCCACCGATTGTTATCCCCCCTTTTTAGGGATCTTGATCTCATCCCTTCGGGATATGATCTTATTCCTTCTAAGGGGGGATCTTGGTGCGCCTTGACCAGGGATGTGGGGCCTTGCCCCCACTACCCACGTTCATGTGGGTCCCCCCATGCAGGTGGGCCCCACTCCGGAACCTTCTAGAACCTTCCCAGTACAATACCGAAAAATCCCGAACATTTTCCGGTGGCCAAAATAGGACTTCCCATATATAAATCTTTACCTCCGGACCATTTCGGAACTCCTCGTGACGTCCGGGATCTCATCCGGGACTCCGAACAACATTCGGTAACCACATACAAACTTCCTTTATAACCCTAGCGTCATCGAACCTTAAGTGTGTAGACCCTACGGGTTTGGGAGACATGTAGACATGACCGAGACGTTCTCCGGTCAATAACCAACAGCGGGATCTGGATACCCATGTTGGCTCCCACATGTTCCACGATGATCTCATCGGATGAACCACGATGTCAAGGACTTAATCAATCCCGTATACAATTCCCTTTGTCTAGCGGTATTGTACTTGCCCGAGATTCGATCGTCGGTATCCTTATACCTTGTTCAATCTCGTTACCGGCAAGTCTCTTTACTCGTTCCGTAACACATCATCCCGTGATCAACTCCTTGGTCACATTGCGCATATGATGATGTCCTACCGAGTGGGCCCAGAGATACCTCTCCGCTTACACGGAGTGACAAATCCCAGTCTCGATCCGTGTCAACCCAACAGACACTTTCGGAGATACCTGTAGTGCACCTTTATAGTCACCCAGTTACGTTGTGACGTTTGATACACCCAAAGCACTCCTACGGTATCCGGGAGTTACACGATCTCATGGTCTAAGGAAGAGATACTTGACATTGAAAAAGCTCTAGCAAACGAACTACACGATCTTAGTGCTAGGCTTAGGATTGGGTCTTGTCCATCACATCATTCTCCTAATGATGTGATCCCGTTATCAACGACATCCAATGTCCATAGCCAGGAAACCATGACTATCTGTTGATCACAACGAGCTAGTCAACTAGAGGCTCACTAGGGACATATTGTGGTCTATGTATTCACACGTGTATTACAATTTCCGGATAATACAGTTATAGCATGAATAAAAGACAATTATCATGAACAAGGAAATATAATAATAATACTTTTATTATTGCCTCTAGGGCATATTTCCAACAATTGCATGACAAGATAAGCATAGCATCATCAAGAAGACATGTTTATGTAACCAACCAAGGCAAGAACAAGTCCATAGCATGCAAGGATCAACTATAGCAAGCTTGGCCAAATTGAATAACAAGTAAACAATCTGCCAGGAAACATTTTGAAGCAAAAGTAGAGCACTCAAATGACATGCTAGACTACTCCATAATTGCAAACAAGGGCATGAATGGATAGACAATAACCATATGTTCAAAACACCCTTACTGAAGTATCTCTAAATATGCATGGATCTCTCTGTAGCATCATGTTTACATGGCATCAAAATAACAGCAGAACAGGGACTAAAATCAGCAATATCACGAAGCCTAGTTTGCAAGCTTGTGCTAGTCACCACATTGATCACAAAAATACATGGCATACACCCCTGGAAAGATGGCATGGCATAGATCAAAACACATGTAGACATCAACCTCATAGGATGCACACATCAATCATGGCAAAAATGATAAATGAGCAAGTTATAACAGTTTTCAGCAGATTAACATCAACATGCACTCTTCCAACAGCATTTCGGGCATCAAGATGAGCTCGAATAAAAATGATGCAATGGAATGAAATGAAGTACTCGTCGAGACGAACAATTCGACATATTATACGCACGAAACGGAGCTACGGATGCAGAGATACAGCATGATGAACATGGGATGATGAAACTGGAATCTGGGGACTTAGTGGAAAACGGGTCAACCTTCGGGTTTGCTACACGGATTCCGAGGCGAGGCGGCTCGCCGGAGAAGTTCGCCGGAGAGGAAGAAGAGGCGGCCGGAGAGGGCGGGGATGCCGGGGATGGACGGATCCGGGCGGCGCCGGCCAGATCCGGCCGGAGGGAGGCCGGGGCGGCACCGGGCGCGGGCGGCCGGGGCGGAGGCGGCGGCGGCGCTACGCAGCTCCGGTCGGGGCGCGGTTTGGGGCGGCGGGGCTGACACGGTCTTCGATGGCGGGCGGGCCGCGCTGGCGAGGAGCGAAGGCGGCGAGGGCGGCGGAGTGCAGGCGGGCGGCGGGAGAGGCGCTGGCGGCGAGGTCCGAGGCGGCGAAGGCGGCGGACGGCCGCGGGGACCCGAGCGGCGGCGGCGGGGCGCTCGGGTTGCGAGGCGTGGCGGCGAGCGGGGCGACGGGCCGCGGGGGCCGGCGCTGGGCCTACGGGCCGGCGGCGGCGCGCGGGTGGCTGGGGGCCACGTGGCGGCGTGCCACTGGCTGGGGCGGCGGCGGAGATGACGTGGCGTCCTCCGATTCGTCGGAGCGACGTGGCGGCGGCGGTGGACACGTCCGGTGTGGAGGCGGACATGTCCGGCGGCGGCGGGGAAGAGGCTAGGCTAGGGTTTCATCCGCGAAAATGGAAGGGGAGGGCCTATTTATAGGTAGAGGGAGCTAGGAGAGTCCAAATGAGGGGCGGTTTTCGGCCACGCGATTGTGATCGAACGACCGAGAGCATGGAGGGGAGTTTTCTGGGTTTTGGGCCACTTTGGAAAGGGTGTTGGGCTGCACACAAAAGAGGCTTTTGCGGTTACCCGGTTAACCGTTGGAGTACCAAACGACCTCCAAATGGCACGAAACTTGACAGGCGGTCTACCGGTGCTATACCAAGGCCGTTTGGCAAACCTCGGGCCATTCCGAGAAAGTTTAACACCCGCTCACAACGAGAGACAAAAGGGGGACGCCGGAGGACATAGGAGTGCCGGATTGCAAAATGGACAACGGGGAAAATGCTCGGATGCATGAGACGGACATGTATGCAAAATGAAATGCACATGATGACATGGCAATATGCAACAAGCAAGCAAATGACATGGCAACAACGGCGAATAACTGGCGAAAACCTGGCGCATCGAATCCGGGGCGTTACAACACTCCTCCACTAACAAGAGATCTCGTCCCGAGATCTTAGGACCCAGACGGAAGGGAAAAGGAATGAGGTGAAACCAGAACTGAAGAGAAGAAGCAAAGAATCGAGAGCACTCGAGAAGAAGAGAGGAACGACGAGAATGACGAGAATCGAAAGCTCACGAGATCAGATAGTCCATGAAATGACTCGTTCTAACCGGAGTGGTTAGAATGAGAAAAGAAACGAATAAGACTGAAAGGATTTAGGAAGCACTCCAGCTGAAACATGGGGGAATAGAACACGAGCTTGAGAGGATGGAATGATACTTGATGAAGACATGCACAAAACCTCCGTAAAGAATTGAAAGAGTTGAATGAAAAGAACGGAGAAGAAGGATTGAATGGAGTTGTTGCAAAAAAAATCAGCAACGAAAGAATAAGCTTGTTGTGGACTTATGGATAACATCTCAGAAATTATGAGGTGATAACCGACCACAAACGGAAATGATAGAATGGCCGAGAAAGCCGAAGAAATGCAATACTCCACTTCAAAAGAATACGGAGAATTAATTGCACTTCGAGACACAAGAAAGATAGATACTTGAATTCCTCAAACAAGAATCTTGAATGAACCACCGTGAGAATTCGGAAATGACTGACGAAAGAGAATGAATCACCGGGAAGAATTATAAGAACCAATAATCTAGAGGGGATTTAGATGCAAAAGAATAAAGAGATCATGAGCTGATTAAGGAACACTTGAACGAAGCACCGGGATAAATAGAGAACGATAACTGGAATGATGGCCTCCGGTGAAAGAAATGGAATAACAACTCCTGACATGCTCCGGATGAATGAAAAGAATTTGAAAACG
This sequence comes from Triticum timopheevii, assembly GCA_963921465.1. Lineage (NCBI taxonomy): Eukaryota > Viridiplantae > Streptophyta > Magnoliopsida > Poales > Poaceae > Triticum > Triticum timopheevii. The sequence goes on from OY997264.1 coordinate 109,966,094, forward strand.
ATCTTGGAAAAGGCATGTGACTGATGAAATTCATTCTTATGTCACACTTGAAAAGAATTTGGGAATAGCTCCAGAATAATTAGAAGAGTCAGGTAAGATCCTGGGAAAAGACCTGTGGGTTAGGGCCCACTAAAAGAAAATACCGTTGAAAAGGATTGTTGAAAAGATAGATGAAGCACCGGAACAATGAAATATTTGAATGAGGTGAGAACCTCGAATTAATTCGAACACAGACGAATCTCTTGAGATGTCATGAACACTCCGGAAGGATAAACTGGCGAGAGGCGAATGAGCAAAGGGAAATATTTGAGCTGAGGGAAAGAATATGATCAACCCAAAAAGCTTGAATTGAATCCACCAGAGAAGAGATGAAGAATGTCAAACGAGACAAGAATTCACCGTTTGAAATGATTGAGGGAAGACTGAAGAGACTCCGCACAAATGAAATTGATGCTCGAAAGAGACTCAGGCTCCGGGAAGAAGAGGGTGGGAGGGCGGGAAAAACAAAGACAACTTGGAAGGGGAAACCGACGAATATCTTGAAGAGAAAACACCGGTTAAAATCATGGAGGAAAGAAAGCAAAGGCTTCGCACGAGTAGGATGGATACTCGATTACAGACTCCGGTTCCGAGAGGAAGAAGGGTGGGCGGGTGGGAAAAAACAAGGAAAGCTTCGGACAGGGAAATAACATCGATCGAAAAGAGCTGAGGATTGAGCTCCCAAAGAGAGAGAGGTTCGAATCAGCTTGACGAGGAATGCACCGGACAAAAGAGGATGGACAACGAACGAAAACTAACCGTGTGATCCTAAAGAAAAATTTGAAGGGGAAGAGGAGCAATTCAAAACACCTACGTCAAGAATCCTCACTAGAGCGACGAAGGGGCTGGGGAGTAAAAAGAATTCCTACTCTCCGATATAACTAGACTCCAAAAATAGTTTTCTTCTAGACTCAACAACGGCCAAACTATACGATCAATCAAGGGGGCTCCTAAGGTCGGTCGAGGCTCTGATACCAACTTGTCACGCCCAATATGCGACCCTATCCAAAAGGAACTCGAAGGTCCCACCCAGGATAGACCCGCATATTGGAACGCTTTTGCAAGGTGGATATCATTACATCAACATTACATAATAGATGGGGATACATCCAAGACATACAATGTCACATGAATACAACAATACATCATACAAGAACGACATCCGACTACGGATGAATCATAAACAGAAACTCAATCAATATCCACCCTGCTAGCCCAGGCTACCGACCTGGAACCTATCCCCTGATCGAAGAAGCAGAAGAAGAAACTCAACGCAAGCAAGCATCGCTCTCGCGTCAGGATCATCGCAAAACCTATACCTACAACTGTTGTTGTAGTAATCTGTGAGCCACGAGGACTTAGCAATCCCATTACCATGGGTATCAAGACTAGCAAAGCTTAATGGGAAAGGAAGGGGTAAAGTGGTGAGGTTGTAGCAGCGACTAAGCATATATGGTGGCTAACATACGCAAATGAGAGCGAGAAGAGAAACAAAGGAACGGTCGTGAAGCTAGCAATGATCAAGAGGTGATCCTGAACACCTACTTACGTCAAGCATAACACAGAAACCGTGTTCACTTCCCGGACTCCGCCGAGAAGAGACCATCACGGCTATACACGCGGTTGATGCGTTTTAATTCGGATCAAGTGTCAAGTTATCTACAACCGGACATTAACAAATTCCCATCTGCCACATAACCGCGGGCATGGCTCTCGAAAGTTTATACCCTGCAGGGGTGTCCCAACTTAGCCCATGAAAAGCTCTCGCGATCAACGAAGGAATAGACCTTCTCCCAGGAAGACCCGATCAGTCTCGGAATCCCGGTTTACAAGACATTTCGACAATGGTAAAACAAGACCAGCAAAGCCGCCCGATGCGCCGACAATCCCAATAGGAGCTGCACATATCTCGTTCTCAGGGCAACACCGGATGAGACATCCTACGAGTAAAACCAGACCTCGAGTTTCCCCGAGGGGGCCCCGCAGTCTACTCGGTTCGGACCAGCACTTAGACAAGCACTAGCCCGGGGGGGGGGCTAAAATAAATATGACCCTCGAGAGAGCGACTCCCAAGGGAAAAAGTAGGTGGTTGTGAGGCAAATGGTAAAACCAAGGTTGGGCCTTGCTGGACAAGTTTTATTCAAAGTGAACTGTCAGGGGGGTCCCATAAATCACCCGACCGCGTTAGGAACACAAAATCCGGGAACATAACACCGGTATGACGGAAACTAGGGCGGCAAGAGTGGAACAAAACACCAGGCATAAGGCCGAGCCTTCCACCCTTTACCAAGTATATATATGCATTAATAATATAAGAGATATTGTGATATCCCAACATAACCCTGTCCACCATGGAGAAATCTTCAACTTCACCTGCAACTAGCAACGCTATAAGAGGGGCTGAGCAAAGCGGTAACATAGCCAAACAATGGTTTGCATAGGAAAGGTGTCAAAGGTTAGAGGTTCATGGCAATATGGGATGGCTTGATAAACAGGTAATAGGTAGCGCAGTATAGCGATAGAACTAAGCAACTAGCATAGCAATGATAGTAGTGAGATCCAGGGTAGCGGTCATCTTGCCTGAAATCCCACAAGGAAGAAGAACGAGTCCATGAAGAAGACGAACGGATGAAGCCGAACCAACCGTAGACGAACGAATCCTCACGATCGCAACGAAACAGGAACTAACAAGAAGAAGCACACAACATGGTAAACACACCAAACATAAACAAGACATGATGCACAACAAGCATGATGCATGACAAAGCTACATGAAGCTACTCATGGCAAGAGATGATGCAAACACGAACAACACATCAAGGCAAGTTTAAATGAGGCCGGAAACAACATATAACAATTCTGGTAAGTCCTCATATGCAAATTTCGAAATTGGTCCAGAACTGAATAAACCTTATGTTCAAGTTGTTAAACAGCAAGTTAAGATGCACCAAGATGATCTACACGAGATTCTAGTCAAGTTACATATAAAGTTCATTAGATTCGGAGCTACGGCCTAGAAGATATGAGCAAAACAAGATAAACATGGCATTGATGCAAAATGCACCCAAACATCAAGAAAACACACCAAAACAAGGATGCAACATGGTAATATGGAACTACATGCAAAATCAAGCAAGTTTCATATAGAGCACACTCAAAACGGAGCAACGGTTCAACACACACACTCTATACAAGTCATAGCAACAATCTGTCCAAAACAGCAACTAGGCATATTGCAAGCATCAAAACAATAAGCTACAGCACCCCAATATAATAACAAAAGGCATGATCATGAAGTACAGGTAAAGCATAACAAAACATGAACACTGAGCTATCTCCAGAAACAACTAGAACATGCTCAAAAATACATGGTAAGATTGCAAATAATAACAGTTTCAGACTTATCAGGAAATAACATCAGGTTGTAATGTTTAGAGCAAGCAAACAACATGTTACAGAAACTTATCATGGCAAACAAAGGCATGGCATGAATCTACTAAAAGCATAGATCAAAAGACCCTTACTGACCATGAGCCAAAAGGGCACGGAAAATATGATGGCACCCATGTAAACATGGCAAGTTATATTACAGATTCAAACATGGCAGGAACAACAATAAGTAGGCATGTTGGTGAGCTTGAACCACTCACCACAGAGCAATACATGGCATGGCAAGGCAACCAACAGTAAGAAGACATGTTTATGAAGCTAAGCATGGCAAGAGCAAGTTCATAGGATGCCTGGAACACTAGCAAAACACATGGGAACTAGTGAACTTAATGTTAACAGGCTGATAGCAACATTATCAAGCAACTTTGGAGCAAGATTACAACATGTTCCAGCAGGCTATAATTGCAACCAAGGGCATGAATGGATAGAGCAAGACATGTAGATCAAAACATGTTTATAGGACATCTCCAGATTATGCATAGAATGATTAGTAGAAGCGTGTTAACATAGCAACAAACTATAACAGAATCTGTCTAGCAAAACAGCAACATCATGTACACTACTTAACAAGCTCGATTCACTCACCACAAGTCATTGCATGACAAGATAAGTATAGCATCATCAAGAAGACATGTTTATGTAACCAACCAAGGCAAGAACAAGTCCATAGCATGCAAGGATCAACTATAGCAAGCTTGGCCAAATTGAATAACAAGTAAACAATCTGCCAGGAAACATTTTGAAGCAAAAGTAGAGCACTCAAATGACATGCTAGACTACTCCATAATTGCAAACAAGGGCATGAATGGATATACAATAACCATATGTTCAAAACACCCTTACTGAAGTATCTCTAAATATGCATGGATCTCTCTGTAGCATCAAGTTTACATGGCATCAAAATAACAGCAGAACAGGGACTAAAATCAGCAATATCACGAAGCCTAGTTTGCAAGCTTGTGCTAGTCACCACATTGATCACAAAAATACATGGCATACACCCCTGGAAAGATGGCATGGCATAGATCAAAACACATGTAGACATCAACCTCATAGGATGCACACATCAATCATGGCAAAAATGATAAATGAGCAAGTTATAACAGTTTTCAGTAGATTAACATCAACATGCACTCTTCCGACAGCATTTCGGGCATCAAGATGAGCTCAAATGAAAATGATGCAATGGAATGAAATGAATTACTCGTCGAGACGAACAATTTGACATATTATACGCACGAAACGGAGCTACGGATGCAGAGATACAGCATGATGAACATGGGATGATGAAACTGGAATCTGGGGACTTAGTGGAAAATGGGTCAACCTTCGGGTTTGCTGCACGGATTCCGAGGCGAGGCGGCTTGCCGGAGAAGTTCGCCGGAGAGGAAGAAGAGGCGGCCGGAGAGGGCGGGGATGCAGGGGATGGACGGATCCGGGCGGCGCCGGCCAGATCCGGCCGGAGGGAGGCCGGGGCGGCACCGGGCGCGGACGGCCGGGGCGGAGGCGGCGGCGGCGCTACGCAGCTCCGGCCGGGGCGCGGTTTGGGGCGGCGGGGCCGACGCGGTCTTCGGTGGCGGGCGGGCCGCGCCGGCGAGGAGCGAAGTCGGCGAGGGCGGCGGAGTGCAGGCGGGCGGCGGGAGAGGCGCCGGCGGCGAGGTCCGAGGCGGCGGAGGCGGCGGACGGCCGCGGGGACCCGAGCGGCCGCGGCGGGGCGCTCGGGTCGCGGGGCGCGGCGGCGAGCGGGGCGACGGGCCGCGGGGGCCGGCGCTGGGCCTGCGGGCCGGCGGCGGCGCGCGGGTGGCTGGGGGCCACGTGGCGGCGTGCCACTGGCTGGGGCGGCGGCGGAGATGACGTGGCATACTCCGATTCGTCGGAGCGACGTGGCGGCGGCGGTGGACACGTCCGGTGCGGAGGCGGACATGTCCGGCGGCGGCGGGGAAGAGGCTAGGCTAGGGTTTCATCCGCGAAAATTGAAGGGGAGGGCCTATTTATAGGTAGAGGGAGCTAGGAGAGTCCAAATGAGGGGCGGTTTTCGGCCACGCGATCGTGATCGAACGACCGAGAGCATGGAGGGGAGTTTGCTGGGTTTTGGGCCAATTTGGAAAGGGTGTTGGGCTGCACACAAAAGAGGCTTTTGCGGTTACCCGGTTAACCGTTGGAGTACCAAACGACCTTCAAATGGCACGAAACTTGACAGGCGGTCTACCGGTGGTATACCAAGGCCGTTTGGCAAACCTCGGGCCATTCCGAGAAAGTTTAACACCCGCTCACAACGAGAGACAAAAGGGGGACGCCGGAGGACATAGGAGTGCCGGATTGCAAAATGGACAACGGGGAAAATGCTCGGATGCATGAGACGGACATGTATGCAAAATGAAATGCACATGATGACATGGCAATATGCAACCAGCAAGCAAATGACATGGCAACAACGGCGAATAGCTGGCGGACACCTGGCACGTCGAATCCGGGGCGTTACAATTAACGTGGCACAGGAAGGGACGTTCGTTCCAGACAGAGAGAAGGACGAGCTCACAATGGCCCTCGGGAATCCTGAGCACCCTGGACGGACACGAGGCACGCCAGGCTCCGTTCCGTGGAAGGCTGGGTTTCCGGACGCAGGCGGTTACAAATGCCAAGAGAGGAGGAAGAAGGTGGAGTAGAGCGAACTGCAGGAGCTGCACTCAAGGGTACAGAAGCTAGAGGAACGAGATGCAGTTCGAAGCTAGCGACCTGCCGAAGCTACCCCCGAAGCTACCCCGCCATCAGCAGAGAAGCAACGTGGCTTCCACCGAGCAGCTTCAGCTGGAGCCTGTCTTGACGGCTCCTGCGAGCTACCCTGTGGATGCTATCACAGAGTCTCAACATTGCCACCTTATGACGCAATGGGAGAAGTACAAAGTCAAGGCGGTTGTCGGCTATGTTCTACCGCCTGAACCCGGTGCAACTTTTCACTGTCGTCCAATTCCAAAAGGATATGCTAGGGTGACGGTGGAAGAAATAATGGAGGGATTTGAGGAGCTCGTGCTTGACCACCCTACCGGTGAAGGGGAGACTCGGCTGGGTTCTGCTTTGAAGACTCCATGCCTATGGAGGAAGGAGCTCATCAACCTTCTGAACTAGACGCCTCCGCCTCCTCCTCCTCCTCCGGTGTGTCAGGGCACTCCGCCTCCTCCTTCGCCTACTCCTCCGACGAGTGATCGGGGCACTCCGCCTCCTTCTTCGGCGCATGGCAGCACTCCGCCTCCTCCTCCGCCTGCTCCTCCGGCGAGTGATCAAGGCACTCCGCCTCCTTCTCCGGCGCGTGGCGGCACTCCGCCTCCTTCTCCGCCTGTGCTGGCGCACCCAACCACCCATCCTTCTCCTTCTCCGCCTCATCAGCAAGGGCGGAAGAGACCCGCCGCCGCTCCGGCTGCTCCACCGCGTCGCAGTCCTTCTCCTCCGCCTTGTAAGAAACTAAAGAAGAAAGCCGCAGCCGCTCGGCCTGCTCCGGCGTCTAGCAGTACAGGCGGGAGGCAATACAGATTCGGTCCATCTCTCAAGACTCCAGAGAAGTTACCATACGAGAGGACCCATAAGGAAAACGAGGAGATCTGTCAAGCCCAAGTGAGGGACTACTTCGCAACGCAAAGAGCTAAGAGACATCCACCTCCGGAGGAGAGGATAGATCCGGTTAAAGCGAAGTGCACTTTGGATGCCCTGCAGCGACCACCACCATCTCCGCCAAAAACCAACTATTAGCGCATTACTGAAAATACATATAAGGAAGCGAAGCGGTCGGGAAGTACTTGAAGTGACAAAAGGTTACAAGAACGAAGAACTGGGAAAAAAAATTCCCCAGCTCGGCGAACAAGAGAACCAATCATGCCCCCCGCTCAAGGTGTCTAGCGATATCGTCGCTAATCATCCGAGGATCTTGCCCGGTACCAATCCTGGAGATTACGATGATGCAGATTTTGATATAGTGGAGCCGGACTTATTCAAATACGAGTACGGGAAGCCTCTCATCAAAGATGGAACTACTATAAAAACGATGATGCAAAGATTCCATGATTGGTACATGGAAACCTACAGAAAGGCGTTGTCAACTGGGAACAAAATCGATACTTTGACGCTGAAAGTTAAAGAGGATGTGCACGACCTCGTTGGAATTGAGGAGTTGTCTGTTCCATTTGAGGAGTTCTTCCAGTTTTTCAATCTAAAGGCCCTCGATAAATTAACGGTCACTTGCTACTGTCTGTAAGTACTACTTCTGTCATTAAGTCTCTATATATAGCTCAGCTCTTTCATTGCATGTATATATAATTATCCTCACTATATTATGCAGACTGAAGATCGTCGAATGCAGACAAAATGAAATGTATGATATTGGGTTCATTAACACAAATCTCATAGATGAATTTACGGTTAAATATAATGCCAAATAAACCAAGGACAACTTGATACGATCTTTGTTAATAAATCAAAACATAGATACAATACTCTTTCCTTACAACTTCAAGTGAGTGTTACTGTCTTGTGCATATTCGATTTCCCTAAATTATTAATGTTATAGTAATTAATGTAATTGATGAGTTATGCATGTGTGCGCAGCTTCCACTATATTCTCCTAGAGATTAAGCTTGAGCAGGGATTAGTAAATGTCTTAGACTCAAGACGAAAAGATCCCAAGGAGTATGTGGCCATGTCTAAGATGCTCGAGAAGTAAGTTGATTCGATCATTATCGCACCATATCAGCAACTTTGTTCATTTCACGATATCAAGTAATTGTTTTCTTTGTCTCGCAGGGTTTGGAAAGTATTCACCGCACAACTTACTTCATTGCTGCGGGATCTGGTATGGAAATACCTGAAAGTAAGTACTACTAGCTAGCTAGCTAGTTCCGCGCATCTCCCGTTGATTCTAACTACTATCATCAATGCCATTTATAATGCTTCATTATCAGTTTGATTGACCTCTGTTTCTCGTAAAGTGCTTGTGGCAGGTGATGACCCACAATTGTAGGGGATCTATCGTAGTCCTTTCGATAAGTAAGAGTGTCGAACCCAACGAGGAGCAGAAGGAAATGATAAGCAGTTTTCAGTAAGGTTTTCTCTGCAAGCACTGAAATTGTAGGTAATAGATAGTTTTGTGATAAGATAAATAGTAACGAGTAACAAGTAAATAAAGTAAATAAAGTGCAGCAAGGTGGCCCAATCCTTTATGTAGCAAAGGATAAGCCTGGACAATTTCTAATAATGAGAAAGGAGCTCCCGAGGACACATGGGAATTATCGTCAAGCTAGTTTTCATCACGCTCATATGATTCGCGTTCGGTACTTTGATAATTTGATATGTGGGTGGACCGGTGCTTGGGTAATGCCCTTACTTGGACAAGCATCCCACTTATGATTAACCCCTATTGCAAGCATCCGCAACTACAAAAGAAGTATTAAGGTAAACCTAACCACAACATTAAACATATGGATCCAAATCAGCCCCTTACGAAGCAACGCATAAACTAGGGTTTAAACTTCTGTCACTCTAGCAACCCATCATCTACTTATTACTTCCCAATGCCTTCCTCTAGAACCAAATAATGGTGAAGTGTCATGTAGTCGACGTTCACATAACACCACTAGAGGAAAAGACAACATACATCTCATCAAAAAATTGAACGAATACCAAATTCACATGACTACTAGTAGCAAGACTTCACCCATGTCCTCAGGAACAAATGTAACTACTCAAAAAGCATATTCATGTTCATAATCAGAGGAGTAATAATATGCATTAAGGATCTGAACATATGATCTTCCACCAAGTAAACCAATTAGCATCAACTACAAGGAGTAATCAACGCTACTAGCAACCCACGGGTACCAATTTGTGGTTTGGATACAAGATTGGATACAAGAGATGAACTAGGGTTTTGAGAGGAGATGGTGCTGGTGAAGATGTTGATGGAGATTGACCCCCTCCCGATGAGAGGATCGTTGGTGATGATGTTGGTGATGATTTTCCTCTCCCAGAGAGAAGTGTCCCCGGCAGAACAGCTCCGCCGGAGCCCTAGATTGGTTCCGCCAAGGTTCCGCCTCGTGGCGGCGGAGTTTTGTCTCGTAAGCTCACCCACGATTTTTTCCAGGGTAAAAGCTCTCATATAACAGAAGATGGACATTGGGGGCCCACCAGGGGGCCCAGAGACAGGGGGCGCGCCCAGTAGGGGGGGCGCCCCCCACCTTCCTGGACTAGGTGTGGGCCCCCTGGTGTATTTCTTCCGCTCAATAATTCTTATTAATTCCAAAAATAAGTTTTGTGGAGTTTCAGGATTTTTGGAGCAGTGCAGAATAGATTTTCAATGTTTGCTCCTTTTCCAGCCAGAATCCCAGCTGCCGGCATTCCCCCTCTTCATGGTAAACCTTGTAAAATAAGAGAGAATAGCCATAAGTATTGAGATATAATGTGTAATAACTGCCCATAATGCAATAAATATTGATATAAAAGCATGATGCGAAATGGACGTATCAGCAGGAAGCCAGGAATAATTACTGTGGATACTACGTCTCCGAGTTCATCTACAATGCGACGGCCAAGAATAGGCGGAGCTACTCAAAAAGACAATATGAAGTGCGTAAGCAAAAATATTCACAAGTTTATTTTATTACCATCATTTCTGTTGAGTTTCATTCATATATATGTATTGACCCCCTTATTCAAATTAGATGTGGCAGATGCAGGATGAACTCCTACCAGAAGATCGCATGCGAGCAATTCAAGAGGAATTGGCTGGATTCTTTCTTGACCATGTCATCAATAAAGCCGGAGAATACCACCATGCATCTGGAAGCTGAGTTCATATGTTAGGTTATTGTAAGAGATCTTACACATTGTATGTATTCAGGGAGTGGGTTTAGGAATAGGCTCGGGAGTTGGCTCAATTGGTTCAGGAATTACTTCAGAAATTGGCTTAGGAAGAGTCCAATTATTTTCATTAGTCAACATATTATTCAATAATATTTCAGCTTCGTCGACTGTTCTTTCCCTGAAAACACAACCAGCACAACTATCCAAGTAGTCCTTGGAAGCATCGGTTAGTCCATTATAAAAGATATCAAGTATTTCATTTTTCCTAAGAGGATGATCAGGCAAAGCATTAAGTAACCGAAGAAGCCTCCCCCAAGCTTGTGGGAGACTCTCTTCTTTGATTTGCACAAAATTATATATTTCCCGCAGGGCAGCTTGTTTCTTATGAGCAGGGAAATATTTAGCAGAGAAGTAATAAATCATATCCTGGGGACTACGCACACAACCAGGAGCAAGAGAATTATACCAAGTCTTAGCATCACCCTTTAATGAGAACGGAAATATCTTAAGGATATAATAATAGCGAGACTTCTCATCATTAGTAAACAGGGTGGCTATATCATTTAACTTGGTAAGATGTGCCACAACAGTTTCAGATTCAAGGCCATAAAAAGGATCAGATTCAACTAAAGTAATAATTTCAGGATCAACAGAGAATTCATAATCCTTATCAGTAACACAGATAGGTGAAGTAGCAAAAGCAGGGTCAGGTTTCATTCTAGCATTAAGAGACTGCTGCTTCCATTTAGCTAATAATTTCTTAAGATCATATCTATCATTGCAAGCAAAGATTTCCCTAGCAGCTTCTTCATTCATAACATAACCCTTAGGAACAATAGGTAATACATAATCATGGGGAGAACCTTCATCATCACTATCATCAGTACTAGGATCTTTAGTAATTTCATTCCCCCTAACTCTAGCAAGTTGTTCATCAAGAAATTCACCTAATGGCAAAGTAGTATCACGCACAGAAGTAGTTTCATCATGCATAGCGGAAGTGGCATCATCAATAACATGCGACATATCAGAATTCATAGCAGTAGAAGTTTTAGGTGTCGCAAGCTTACTAATAACGGAAGGAGAATCTAGTGCAGAGCTAGATGGCAGTTCCTTACCTCCCCTCGTAGTTGAGGGCAAAATCTTGGTTTTAGCATCTTTCGAGTTCTTCATAGTGATCAACAGATATAAATCCCAAGTGACTCAGAGAATAGAGCTATGCTCTCCGGCAACAGCGCCAGAAATTAGTCTTGATAACCCACAAGTGTAGGGGATCGCAACAGCTTTCGAGGGTATAGTATTCAACCCAAATTTATTGATTCGACACAAGGGGAGCCAAAGAATATTCTTGAGTATTAGAAGTTGAGTTGTCAATTCAACCACACCTGGATAACTTAGTATCTGCAGCAAAGTATTTAGTAGCAAAAGTGGTATGATAATAAAGGTAACGGTAGCAAAAGTAAAGATAATTGTTTTAGGGTTTTTGTAGTAGATGTAACAGTAGCAACAGAAAAGTAAATGAGCGTAGAACAATATATGAAAAGCTCGTAGGCAATGGATCAGTGATGGATAATTATGCCGGATGCGATTCCTCATGTAATAGTTATAACATAGGGTGATATAGAACTAGCTCCAGTTCATCAATGTAATGTAGGCATGTATTCCGTAAATAGTCATACGTGCTTATGGAAAAGAACTTGCATGACATCTTTTGTCCTACCCTCCCGTGGCAGCGGGGTCCTAGCGGAAACTAAGGGATATTAAGGTCTCCTTTTAATAGAGAACCGGAACAAAGCATTAGCACATAGTGAATACATGAACTCCTCAAACTACGGTCAACACCGAGAAGTATCCCGATTATTGTTACTTCGGGGTTGTCGGATCATAACACATAATAGGTGACTATAGACTTGCAAGATTGGATCAAGAACACACATATATTCAAGAAAACATAATAGGTTCAGATCTGAAATCATGGTACTCGGGCCCTAGTGACAAGCATTAAGCATAAGAAAGTCATAGCAACATCAATCTCAGAATATAGTGGATACTAGGGATCAAACCCTAACAAAACTAACTTGATTACATGGTAAATCTCATCCAACCCATCACCGTCCAGCAAGCCTACGATAGAATTACTCACGCATGGCGGTGAGCATCATGAAATTGGTGATGGAGGATGGTTAATGATGACGACGGCGACGAATCCCCCTCTCCGGAGCCCCGAACGGTCTCCAGATCAGCCCTCCCGAGAGAGATTAGGGCTTGGCGGCGGCTCCGTGTCGTAAAACGCGATGAAACTTTCTCCCTGATTTTTTTCTCCCCGAACGTGAATATATGGAGTTGGAGTTGAGGTCGGTGGAGGTCCAGGGGGCCCACGAGATAGGGGGCACGCCCTACAGGGGGGGCGCCCCCCTATCTCGTGGACAGGCCCTGGGCCCCCTGGTATATTTCTTTCGCCCAAAAATTCTTATTAATTCCAAAAAGTGCCTCCGTGGATTTTCAGGACATTCCGAGAACTTTTCTTTTCTACACATAAAACAACATCATGGCAGTTCTGCTAAAAACAACGTCAGTCCGGGTTAGTTTCATTCAAATCATGCAAGTTAGAGTCCAAAACAAGGGCAAAAGTGTTTGGAAAAGTAGATACATTGGAGACATATCAACTCCCCAAAGCTTAAACCTTTGCTTGTCCTCAAGCAATTCAGTTGATAAACTGAAAGTGATAAAGAAAAACTTCTACAAACTCTGTTTGCTCTTGTTGTTGTAAACATGAAAAGCCAGCATTCAAGTTTCAGCAAATATTATGAACTAACCATACTCACAATAACACTTAGCTCTCACAATTACTCATATCAATAACATAATCAGCCAGCGAGCCATAATAATAAAACTCGAATGACAACACTTTCTCAAAATAATCATAACATGATATAACAAAATGGTATCTCGCTAGCCCTTTCTGAGACCGCAGAACATAAATGCAGAGCACCTTTAAAGATCAAGGACTGACTAAACATTGTAATTCATGGTAAAAGAGATCCAGTCAAGTCATACCCAATATAAACCAATAGTAATGAATGCAAATGACAGTGTGCTCTCCAGCGGGTGCTTTTTAATAAGAAGGGTGATGACTCAACATAAAAGTAAATAGATAGGCCCTTCTCAGAGGGAAGCAGGGATTTGTAGAGGTGCCAGAGCTCGATTTTAAAATAGAGATTGAATAACATTTTGAGCGGCATACTTTCACTGTCAACGCAACAACTACGAGATGGTTGTATCTTCCATACTAAATGCATTATAGGTAGTTCCCAAACAGAATGGTAAAGGTTTATACTCCCCCAACCACCAACAAGCATCAATCCATGGCTTGCTCGAAACAACGAGTGCCTCCAACATACAATAGCCCTGGGGGAGTTTTGTTTAATTATTTGATTTGCTTTGATATTTTTGGATCATGGGACTGGGCATCCCGGTTACCGGCCCTTTCTCGTGAATGAGGAGCGGAGTCCACTCCTCTTGAGAATAACCCACCTAGCATGGAAGATATAGGCAGCCCTAGTTGTAACATGAGCTGCTCGAGCATACAAAACAGAATTTCATTTGAAGGTTTGGAGTTTGGCACATACAAATTTACTTGGAACGGCTGGTAAATACCGCATACAGGAAGGTATAGTGGACTCATATGGAACAACTTTGGGGTTTTAAGGAGTTTGGATGCACAAGCAGTATTCCCTCTTAGTATAGGTGAAGGCTAGCAAAAGACTGGGAAGCGACCAACTGAGAGAGCGACAACAGTCATAAACATGCATTAAAATTAATTCACACCGAATACAAGCATGAGTAGGATATAATCCACCAGGAACATAAATATCATGAAGGCTATGTTGATTTGATTCAACTACATGCGTGAACATGTGCCAAGTCAAGTCACTCAATTCATTCAAAGGAGGATACCATCCCATCATACCACATCATAATCATTCTAATAGCATGTTGGCACGCAAGGTAAACCATTATAACTCATAGCTAATCAAGCATGACACAAGCAACTATAATCTCTAAATGTCATTGCAAATATGTTTACTTCATAATAGCTGACTCAGAAACGATGAACTCATCATATTTACAAAAACAAGAGAGGTCGAGTTCATACCAGCTTTTCTCATCCCAATAAGTCCATCATATATCGTCATTGTTGCCTTTCACTTGCACGACCGAACGATGTGTATAATAATAAGAGTGCACGTGCATTGGACTAAGCTGGAATCTGCAAGCATTCAACTCAAGAGAGAAGACAAGGAAATATGGGCTCTAAGTTAAATAAACAATCATGCATATAAGAGCCACTAAGCATTTTCAATAAGGTATTCTCGGCCCCCAAAGGAAAGAAATGAAAATAAAACTATTTACACGGGAAAGCTCCCAACAATTAAGAAGAAGAACTAGAAATCTTTTTGGGTTTTCATTTTAATTTCTACTACAAGCATGGAAATTAAACTCACTAATTTTTGGTTTATCTTAAGGTTTATCAAACACACAAGAAGAAAACTAGAAAAAGAAATGTAAACTAACATGGATAATACAATGAAAGAGTATGAGCACCGACGACTAGTGTGTGAACATGAATGCAAAGTCGGTGAGAAATACGTACTCCCCCAAGCTTAGGCTTTTGGCCTAAGTTGGTCTAGTACCAAGGACCGCCTAGCTGATATCCATAAGTGAAATTGGGGTCGTACTGAGATACAGAGGCAACCGCCTCCTGAGCAGCAGCATGTTGACGAGCTGCCTCCATTCCCCTCTCGTATTTAGCTGCTTCCTCCCTGGTGACAACATATCTTTCTTTTGCCTGATAATCAAAAAGGTAGGAAGTAGGAAGAGTAACAGGGACGACGTTGCGTCTGTCATAGATTAGTCGATAATGGAGGAATTGTTCATTCCTCTCAAGAAAATGATGATTAAACATAGCTTCTTTATCCAAATAAACAGGAGGTAAAATCATATCCCCCTCTCGTGGGGCTTTATTAAGATAATTAGCCACACGGGTTGCATAAATTCCTCCAAATAAATCTCCTTTCTACTATTATTCTGCAACCTACGTGCAACTATTGCCCACAAGTTATAACCTTTATAACCTGAAACAGCACTCTTGAGGACACACAGATCAGGGACACACATGTGACAAGCTTCGTCTTTACCGTTAATGCATCTACCAATAAAGAGAGCAAAATAATGTATAGTCGGAAAATGAATGCTCCCTATGGTAGCTTGTGTTATGTCCCTAGATTCTCCCATAGTAATACTAGCAAGAAATCCTCTAAATTCAGATTTGCGAGGATCATTAATATTACCCCACTGCGGGAGTTTGCAAGCAGTTGTGAAATCCTCTAAATCCATGGTATAAGATGTATCATAAATATCAAACATGACACTAGGAGAATTACGCGTACAGATATATTGGAACCTCCGCACAAAGGAGTCAGATAATTGATAGTATTGAGGACACTTATCTTGTAAGAAGTCCTCCACCTCAACATTACGCACATACGCGTCAAATTCTTCCTTGAAGCCTGCTTCGACCATAAAATCATCGGATGGCCACTCACAAGCCCGTACATTTGCGTCCCTCGGCAATTCAACATCTTGCTCACGTATAGCAATCCTTGGCCCTTTCTTTGCCAAGGAACCACCTTGGTACATTCTTCTAAGCATAATTCTTTTTTCTGAAAATTTCTGAAATTTTAGTAACTTTAAAATAAAAGTGAATAAAACTAAACAAGATTTATAGCAACTACTCCTACAAGTGCCTAGGGCCTATATCATGCATTAGAATTGCTTGGGACCTCAAAAATTTAACATGCAAGCTCAAGAACATGGTCACCTATGCAGCAAAAATTTGCAATGAATAAAGCACTAGAACAAAAACTAATTGGACCAATGGAGGAGTCACATACCAAGCAACAATCTCCCAAAGCAGTTTTGTGAATGGAGCTTTGAGCAAAGAGATCGAAAATCGCAGCAAAACGAGCTAGAACTCATGCTTGAGCTGGATGGGGATTTTTTTTGGATAGAAGATGAAGTGTGTGGGTGCTGGCATAAGTGGAGGGGGGCCACCAGGGGCCCACGAGACAGGGGGCGCGCCCTATAGGGGGGGGCGCCCTCCACTCTCGTGGCCTGGTGCTTGCCCCTCCTGCAGTGATTTCAGTGCCTAAAATCCTCAAATATTTCAGAAAAAATCATACTAAATTTGCGGGGCATTTGGAGCACTTTTATTTTCGGACTATTTTTAATGCATGGATAATTCAGAAAACAGACGGATAATACTATTTTTGCTTTATTTATTATAAATAACATAAAGTAAAAAGAGGGTACAGAAGGTTGTGCCTTCTAGTTTCATCCATCTCGTGATCATCAAAATGAACCCACTAACAAGGTTGATCAACAAACTCATTTCGAATAACTCGGAACTGGAGAAATTTCGAATAACACTAAGTTACCTCAACGGGGATATGAAAATCCCCAACAATAAGAATGTCATACTTTTTCTTGACAGTAGGGAGAGGAAATTCAAAACCTTCAAAAATGATAGTTGGAACTTTTTTAATAGAATTGATGCTATGAACTTGGGATTGTTTCCTCGGAAAGTGTACCGTATGCTCATTACCATTAACATGAAAAGTGACATTGCCTTTGTTGCAATCAATAACAGCCCCTGCAGTATTAAGAAAAGGTCTACCAAGGATAATAGACATACTATTGTCCTCGGGAATATTAAGAATAACAAAGTCCGTTAATATAGTGACATTTGCAACCACAATAGGCACATCCTCACAAATACCGACAGGTATAGCAGTTGATTTATCAGCCATTTGCAAGGATATTTTAGTAGGATTCAACTTATTCAATTCAAGTCTACGATATAAAGAGAGAGGCATAACACTAACACCGGCTCCAAGATCACATAAAGCAGTTCTAACATAATTTCTTTTAGTGGAACATGGTATAGTTGGGACACCCGGATCTCCAAGTTTCTTTGGTATTCCACCCTTAAAAGTGTAATTAGCAAGCATGGTGGAAATTTCAGCTTCCGGTATCTTTCTTTTATTTGTGATGATATCCTTCATATATTTAGCATAATGATTCACTTTAAGCATATCAGTTAAGCGCATACGTAAGAAAATAGGTCTAATCATTTCAGCAAAGCGCTCAAAATCCTCATCATCCTTTGTCTTGGATGGTTTAGGAGGAAAGGGCATGGGTTTCTGAACCCATGGCTCTCTTTCTTTACCGTGGTTCCTAGCAACAAAATCTCTCTTATCATAACATTGATTCTTTGATTGTGGGTTATCAAGATCAACAGCAGGTTCAATCTCTACTTCATTGTTTTTGCTAGGTTGAGCATCAACATGAACATTATCATTAACATTATCACTAGGTTCATGTTCATCACCTGATTGAGTTTCAGCATCAGAAATAGAAATATCATTGGGATTCTTGGGTGTGTCTACAGTAGGTTCACTAGAATCATGCAAAGTTCTATCGTCTTTCTTTTTCTTCTTTTTAGAAGAACTAGGTGCCTCTAAATTGTTTCTCTGAGAATCTTGCTCGATTCTCCTAGGGTGGCCTTCAGGATACAAGGGTTCCTGAGTCATTCTACCAGTTCTAGTAGCCACTCTAACATCAAAGTCATTTTTATTATTTAATTCATCAAGCAAATCGTTTTGAGCTTTGAGTACTTGCTCAGCTTGAGTAGCAACAATAGAAGCATATTTGCTAATGAGGTGAAGTTCATCTTTAACTCTAGCCAGATTATCGCTACACGTCCTATCTCGAAAGCATTATTCTTTAACTCTCTACCAACATAAGCATTAAAACTTTCTTGTCTAGCCATAAAGTCATCAAATTCATCTAAGCATGGGCTATGAAATTTAGTAGAGGGGATTTCAACTTTATCATATCTATAGAGAGAATTTACCTTTACTACCTGTGTCGGGTTATCAAGACAATGTGGTCCTTCAGGCGGTATATTAAGACCATGTATTTCTTCAATAGGAGGTAAATTCTTAACATCTTCAACTTTAATACCTTTTTCTTTCATTCATTTCTTTGCCTCTTGCATATCTTCAGGACTGAGAAATAAAACACCTCTCTTCTTCGGAGTGGGTTTAGGAATAGGCTCAGGAGTTGGATCAATTGGTTCAGGAATTACTTCAGGAATTGGCTCAGGAAGAGTCCAATTATTTTCATTAGTCAACATATTATTCAATAATATTTCAGCTTCGCCGATTGTTCTTTCCCTGAAAACACAACCAGCACAACTATCCAAGTAGTCCTTGGAAGAATCGGTTAGTCCATTATAAAAGATATCAAGTATTTCATTTTTCTTAAGAGGATGATCAGGCAAAGCATTAAGTAACCGGAGAAGCCTCCCCCAAGCTTGTGGGAGACTCTCTTCTTCGATTTGCACAAAATTATATATTTCCCGCAGGGCAGCTTGTTTCTTATGAGCAGGGAAATATTTAGCAGAGAAGTAATAAATCATATCCTGGGGACTACGCACACAACCAGGAGCAAGAGAATTATACCAAGTCTTAGCATCACCCTTTAATGAGAACGGAAATATCTTAAGGATATAATAATAGCGAGACTTCTCATCATTAGTAAACAGGGTGGCTATATCATTTAACTTGGTAAGATGTGCCACAACAGTTTCAGATTCAAGGCCATAAAAAGGATCAGATTCAACTAAAGTAATAATTTCAGGATCAACAGAGAATTCATAATCCTTATCAGTAACACAGATAGGTGAAGTAGCAAAATTAGGGTCAGGTTTCATTCTAGCATTAAGAGACTGCTGCTTCCATTTAGCTAATAATTTCTTAAGATCATATCTATCATTGCAAGCAAAGATTTCCCTAGTAGCTTCTTCATTCATAACATAACCCTTAGGAACAACAGGTAATACATAATCATTGGGAGAACCTTCATCATCACTATCATCAGTAATAGGATCTTCACTAATTTCATTCCCCCTAACTCTAGCAAGTTGTTCATCAAGAAATTCACCTAATGGCAAAGTAGTATCACGCACAGAAGTAGTTTCATCATGCATAGTGGAAGTGGCATCATCAATAACATGCGACATATCAGAATTCATAGCAGTAGCAGTTTTAGGTGTTGCAAGCTTACTAATAACGGAAGGAGAATCTAGTGCAGAGCTAGATGGCAGTTCCTTACCTCCCCTCGTAGTTGAGGGCAAAATCTTGGTTTTAGCGTCTTTCGAGTTCTTCACAGTGATCAACAGATATAAATCCCAAGTGACTCAGAGAATAGAGCTATGCTCCCCGGCAACAGCGCCAGAAATTAGTCTTGATAACCCACAAGTGTAGGGGATCGCAACAGCTTTCGAGGGTGTAGTATTCAACCCAAATTTATCGATTCGACACAAGGGGAGCCAAAGAATATTCTTGAGTATTAGCAGTTGAGTTGTCAATTCAACCACACCTGGATAACTTAGTATCTGCAGCAAAGTATTTAGTAGCAAAAGTGGTATGATAATAAAGGTAACGGTAGCAAAAGTAAAGATTATTGTTTTTGGGTTTTTGTAGTAGATGTAACAGTAGCAACGGAAAAGTAAATGAGCGTAGAAAAGTATATGAAAAGCTCGTAGGCAATGGATCAGTGATGGATAATTATGCCGGATGCGATTCCTCATGTAATAGTTATAACATAGGGTGATATAGAACTAGCTCCAGTTCGTCAATGTAATGTAGGCATGTATTCCGTAAATAGTCATACATGCTTATGGAAAAGAACTTGCATGACATCTTTTGTCCTCCCCTCCCGTGGCAGCGGGGTCCTAGCGGAAACCAAGGGATATTAAGGTCTCCTTTTAATAGAGAACCGGAACAAAGCATTAGCACATAGTGAATACATGAACTCCTCAAACTACGGTCATCACCGAGAAGTATCCCGATTATTGTCACTTCGGGGTTGTCAGATCATAACACATAATAGATGACTATAGACTTGCAAGATTGGATCAAGAACACACATATATTCAAGAAAACATAATAGGTTTAGATCTGAAATCATGGCACTCGGGCCCTAGTGACAAGCATTAAGCATAGCAAAGTCATAGCAACATCAATCTTAGAACATAGTGGATACTAGGGATCAAACCCTAACAAAACTAACTTGATTACATGGTAAATCTCATCCAACCCATCACCGTCCAACAAGCCTACGATGGAATTACTCACGCACGGCAGTGAGCATCATGAAATTGGTGATGGAGGATGGTTGATGATGACGACGGCGACGAATCCCCCTCTCCGGAGCCCCAAATGGACTCCAGATCAGCCCTCCCGAGAGAGATTAGGGCTTGGCGGTGGCTCTGTGTCGTTAAACGCAATGAAACTTTCTCCCTGATTTTTTTCTCCCCGAACGTGAATATATGGAGTTGGAGTTGAGGTCGGTGGAGGTATAGGGGGCCCACGAGATAGGGGGCGCGCCCTATAGGGGGGCGTGCCCCCTTGTCTCGTGGACAGGCCCTGGCCCCCTGGTATATTTCTTTCGCCCAGAAATTCTTATTAATTCCAAAAAGTGCCTCCGTGGATTTTCAGGACATTCCGAGAACTTTTCTTTTCTACACATAAAACAACATCATGGCAGTTCTGCTGAAAACAGCATCAGTCCGGGTTAGTTTCATTCAAATAATGCAAGTTAGAGTCCAAAACAAGGGCAAAAGTGTTTGGAAAAGTAGATACGTTGGAGACGTATCAAGTGCCCAGTGCCAGTTGCTGTTTTTTGCTTTTTTTTTACTTTGCAGAATATCGGTACCAAACAGAGTCCAAACACAACTAAACTTTTTGGAGATTTTTTCTGGAAGAAGTACCAGAGGGGGGCCCGAGGTGGGCACAACCCACCAGGACGTGCCAGGAGGCCCAGGCGCGCCCAGGGGGGTTGTGCCCCCCTTAGTGACCTCCCGCACCACCTCTTCACCCTATAAATTTCCAAATATTCCAGAACCCCCAAAAATAACCCTATATTAGAAGTTTCGCCGCCGCAAGCCTCTGTAGACACGAAAAACCAATCTAGACCCCGTTCCAATACTCCGCATGAGGGGGAAATCATCACCGGTGGCCATCTTCATCATCCCGGCAGCCACCATGATGAGGAGGGAGTAGTCCACCCTCGGGGTTGAGGGTTTGTACCAGTAGCTATGTGTTTAATATATATATATATATATATATATATATATATATATATATATATATATATCGTGTTCTTGAGATGTCACGATCTTGATGTATCGCGGGCTTTGTTAACATAGTTGGATCATATGGTGTTTTCCCCTCTCTATCTTGTTGTGATGAATTGAGTTTTCCTTTGAGATTTCATTCTTAACTTCTTATTGGATTGATTATTTTTATGGATTGGGAGCACTTGATATATTTCTTGCATATGAATACCCGTGGTGACAATGGGGTATTATATTGATTCACTCGATATATGTTTTGGCACTTAACTCGCGGATTCCCGAGGTGACATTGGGGTAATCAATGCATAGGGGTTGATGCACGTTCTCGTCTTTGTTCCTCCGGTAGAAATCTTGGGGAACTCTTTGAGGTTCTTTGTGTTGGATTTGAGTAGTATGAATCTGAATTTATTTTGGTTTTATTTTAGTACGAACTCTTGATAGATCGATCATAAAGAATAACTTGTGTTATTTTAGTACGAACTCTTGATAGATCGATCGAAAAGAATAATTTGGTGTTAGTTTAGTACGAACTCTTGGATAGATAGATCGGAAAGAATATCTAAAAACAATTTCGCCTTATGTTCTCCGCTAGAGTTCTCCGCTAGATAAGAACTTTAGAGTGATTCTTCATCACACATTGAGGGATGGTTATATGATCTAATTAGATTAGCATTGTTGAGAGATTGCACTACAAAAAGTATGGACCCTAGGCCAAATCCTTACTATTGCTAAGGACAAGCCATAAGTAATTCTTATAGTGATTTAAAACATTCTCGAGGACACTCAGGAATTTCATCTAGTTACTTTCACCACAATTCACTGACTTGCGTTCATTGCTTTAATAAGTTGTCATGTGGGTGGACCGGAGCTAAGGTGTTGTTCTTACTTGAACAAACAACCCACTTGTTATTACCCTCTCTTGCAAACACCTACAACTACAAGAGAAGAATTAAGATACATCTAACCATAGCATAAAACATATGGATCCAAAACAACCTCTTACAGAACAACTCATAAACTAGGATTGAGGTTCTATCATACTCAGAACCCATCATCCACAAACTAATTCCACAATGCCTTCCCCTAGGCCCAAACATGGTGAAGTGACATGTAGTCGATGTTCAAACGACACCACTAGAGGAAGAACAACATAGCGCATCATCAAAACATTGAACAAAAATCAACTTCACAACATTACTTATAACAAGACTTCTCTCATGTCTTCAAGAAAAAATGAACTACTAACAAATCATATTCATGTTCATGATCAGAGGAGATAAATAAGTGACGAACAATCTGAACATATAATCTTCCACCAACTAAACCAACAAGCATCAACTACGGGATGTAATCAACACTACTAGCACACCCAGGTACCAATCTGAGGTTTGATACAAAGATTAATAGCAAGGGAAGAACTAGGGTTTGGAGATGAGATGGTGTTGATGAAGATGTTGATGGAGATGAGTCCTCCCACGATGAGAGGAGCATTGGTGATGACAATGGTTTCGATTTCCCCCTCCTAGAGGGAAGTATCCCCGGCAGAATCACCCACCGAAAAGCAAAAGTGCTCTTCTCTGGTTCCGCCTCGAGACGGTGGTGGCTGGTCCCAAAAGTCTTCTCCTCATTTTTTTTCTAGGGTAAATGGCTTCATATAGACGATGGACATCGGTGGACCTCTGTGGGCTTGGCCGGCATGCCTCCTGGGCTTGTGGGCCCATGGAGGGTCTTCTCTCATATCTTTTTTCTTCCAGTATTTTTTATATATTTGAAAACAAATCTCCGTAAATTTTTAGGTCATTTGGAGCTCCAGAGTATAGCTATCTTTGTTGTCGCTTTTTTAGGCTCAGAATTCCATCTACCGGCAATCTCCTTCTTGTGATATAACTTGCAATTTAAGAGAGAGAAAGGCATTAGAATTGCACCATAAAGTGAAATATAACTCTAAAACATTATAAATAACAGTAGGAAAACATGATGCAGAAATGGATGTATCAGCGCCGTCACCATATCACCATCTCCACCGCCGGCACCATCACCATCGCCGCTGTCATGCTCCTCTCCTCCATTGGCTCCGTGTCAGCTTGTAACTTGCCCTCTCCCTCTATGTTGTTTGAGTAGTTGTATTAGTTTTGAGGATTTGGATGAACCCTTGCATGATTAATACTTTATTGAATAAGTGATTTGATCATTCTCTGTATGTATTGCATTGGTTGTCTCATGGCATTGTGAAAAGCACTCATAAGCATTAGCCCCTTGTGGACTTGAGGCAATTCATGTTGGTGTGAAGTCTAGTTGAGGAGGTAGGTTAGTGACAGGGCCTAACTCCCTTCGTCCCTAATAATTGCAATATGGATTAGTGTAGAACCCTAGAACTATGACCACGGGGAGACCCTTCCCCTTAATTAATCGTTGTGGTAACCGGAGTGGTACCACAAGTGCATGTAGTAACCAGAGTGGGGATGCGTACTTTGTTGGTTTGGTCCACATAAGATCATATCAAGTAGAATTAGTGATACGAGTAAAGAACCATGTTTATCATGTGTTGTCATCATCATACTTGTGGTGATGACTCTAGATCCCTCGAGAACGTTTACTACTCAAGAACCGTTTGACTTAGTTTAGTCCCTTTAATTTTTTGACCTTTATTTTCCCATTCATAGTTTAGTTCAAACTCCTTTTTATTTGTCTTCCTAACAACTAACCGAAGTAGACTATTTCTAAACTCCCATTTGGGTGCGTAGGGAACTGCGTTAAGTGACAATGTAGTTGTGGGGTTTGTGGTGCCTTCCTATTCGCTCCCTCTGGGTTTGACACTTCACTTATCAGGATTGTGCTACAACAACCATGAGCACTTGCATGTGGTTCCATGGCCATCGTTGCCGACACATCACTAGTAGAAAACATGGCTTTGGTCCAAGCTCGATCTACACATTAGTCCCGGTTGCATTATGAACCTGGACTAATGTGAGCACTAGTCCTGGTATGAGCAGCTAGGGCACCGGGCAGGCATCAGTCCTGGTTCAAATGGGACCTTTAGTCCCGGTTGGAGACACCAACCGGGACTAAAGGGGTTGAGGCTTTAGTCCCGGTTGGTGTCTCCAACCGGGACTAAAGGTTTTTGCAGCCACCAACCGGGACTAAAGGGGTTCTGAAAGTTTCCTTTTTTGTTTTTTCATTTGTTTTTTGGTATTTGTTTCTATTTTAAATTGCCTATATCTTTTAGGATATTTGATGTTTTTGAGTGATTCTTTTTGTATTAGATTCAAAATTTTGTATAGTTTCTGTCTGCGCCATTAATTTTCTAATTTTAATGATTGAAATTTGAATTTGTTCAAATTTGCTTCAAACCCTAGATTGTGAATAATTTGAGTTTAAAAATAGATTTTAGTTTAATTATTTTTGCTCCTAGTCACATGTCAGATTGTTGTCACAATAAGATTTATTTGGTTATTTTTAGAATAACTTAAATTAGGATTTTAACTAAAAAAATATTGTTTTTCTTATATAGTTGTTTTAGTCCTTTAATTGTTGTTTTTAATTATTTTTAGTTAGTTCTTTCTATAGATTTTAACATGTTGTAGTATGCTTCTGTTAGATAATAGTAGATTGGATGGTAGGATTGGACGGTGCTAGAAGATGTAGTCGATGGTAGGATTGGATGGACACCATCCCGGACTAAAGAGGTTCTGCAATTTTCAAACTCTACCCGCTATCGCCATTTCAGTTTTTTTAAAAGAAAATGATAAAAACTTCAAAAATTTTAATCCTTCGAGATGTAGTTATGTTACTACACCTACTAGTTAGGAAAATTAAAAAACTTGAATTTTGACATGTTTTGCAAAAAAGTCTTATGAAAAAGTAAAACGGCTATAACTTTTGCATACGATGTCGGAAAAAACATATAATATATCAAAATGTTCAGCACGAGAACCCGGTTCCGAGTTTGACCACCATAGGACGTTTTGCAAATTTTTAGAATCCTCAAATTCTGAAAGAAAGAAAAAGTTATCCTCGAATTTAAGTTTTTTTTAATTTTTGATCAAACAACGGTCAAACTACTTATTCAATAAGTATTAGTGTTTCTAAATAAAATAATAGTTTCAAACTCAAACGGTGAAACGTGTGACTTCATGCTCAAGTTCAACTCCTAAAATCAAATAACAGCAGTTGCTGCAACTAGACAGACATTGTATATAGTGATTCAGGGATTCTCACCTAGTACCAGATCAACAAATTATAACCATTGTATCAATGAATCCAGATTAGACACTTGTGCTTAGCCAAACATAGAAAGCTCATTAGTTCTCATCCGGTTCACATCACCAAGAAGCAATTGATTCCAGCATATGAGAAATAATTATAAAAATTAATGATGTCATATTTGGACTCCTCACATTATTTTGATAATAATGGATATATTATTTGTCGAGTTTCAATTTATAGATTTAAACATATTAATTATGCCATATTAAATGAATAAATGGCAAAAAATGAATAAAATAATATTATTACTTATTTTATTTTCATTTAAATTCAATATTATTATTACTTATTTTATTTTAATAATTGTTTGGAATTCAAAAAATTAAATCATGTGACATCAAGACCTAAGGGTTAATAGGATTGATAGCTTATTATTGTCAGGAAAACAACAAGTGCAGACTTGGAAACTAGGGGGAATAGAACTCGAAAGTTAAGCGTGCTTAGGCTAGAGTAGTGAGAGGATGGGTGACCGGCCGGAAAGTTAGACAATTTAGAATGAGTGCTTCACACTTGAGCAGTGATTAGAGATTAAGCGTTCTTAGGCTGGATTAGTGATGAGGAGTGATTAGAGATTAAATTGTCAAATAATTCAAAATTTTGAAAATCGGGATATTTTAAAAAAATCAATTTTTTTTTCAAAAAAAATCCTTTAGTCCCGGTTGGTGGTAACAACCGGGACTAAAGGCTCAACCTTTAGTCCCTGTTGGTGTTACCAAGCGGGACTAAAGGTCCTCGAGCCCTGCTCCAGACAGCGGCCACATGGAGCTCCTTTAGTCCCGGTTCGTAAGCCAACCGGGACTAAAAGTAATGGGCATTAGTCCCGATCATTTTGTCTCGGTTGTAGAACCGAGACTAAAGGCCTTTTGGAACCGGGACTAAAGGCCCGTTTTTTACTAGTGCATGTTGCAAATCGGTGGAGCTACAGATGAGAGGCTACGGAGGCGCCCCGAGCAGGGAGGTTGGGGTGAGGAAGATAATTCGAGTGAGACAGCCTAGCCGTCTGGCGGCGGAGATGGCCCCTTGTATCTGGTGTGAGTGGTGTGTATTGTCGGTGGAGTCGGGGTGAGGATGATAGAAGGGAGAGAGTGGTGGCCTGGTGAGGTTCGTTCACGTTGTCTGCATTTCCCAGCGAATGATCCTTGAATTTGACGCGCCCTCCTCACCTCCTTCAAGATTTGTGTGCTTCATCCAACGGTTCAGAAGATGTTCGCCCAGAAAAGGCAAAAAAACTAACATCAGTTTTTATCCTAGTTTTGTAAGAATAAAGAATGAAAAGGTTGATAGCCCTCTATGACACAGGTTCACACATGTTGAAATGTAAGAGCATCTATAGCTAGACTTGGCAAATCCCCCCCCCCCCCTATATGTCCTCAGACACGCCGGGGCAGGCCCGTTATGGCACGGGACAACCCCTCATATGTCGTGCCCGGCAGCCACACACCTCAAATCCAAACTTTGAAATTCATGCAAATCCATGCACGCCCATCTCCATCGTACACGTGAATGTTGCACATAAATAACATATGTTGGCAGCAAAAATACATAGTTTGAACATAAAATTTATTTTAAGTGCATAGTTCAAACACGATCTCTTTGCTTTTAGGTCCACATACGCTCCACAAGATCACTGAATAGTTGTGCACGCACCTGATGATCTCGAAGATTCTGATGCATCTGCAGAAAATTCATAAGATAATCAGCATCATGTTGTTCTGGAATGTGGACTCGTTCTCCAGGCATCTCAAATCATTGGTTTGGGCTACCCCGTCACCCTCGTCCTCGACAATCATATTGTGTTGACACAACATGTCGTCAACTGCCATAAAGTCTCTGATTCCCCATCATTGCAGCTCCACGAACAATTCGCCAATGAGTTTGGAGCACTCGGAGTGCCTTCTCCATATCCTTCCTAGCTGCCTCTTGCATTGTTGGGAAGTGGCTTTGTTTGTTGCCTTGGGGTTCCAATATGGTCTTCACAAGGCCGCCCACTCGGAATAGATTCCATTAGCAAAATAGAACCCCATGTTTTAGTCAAGACCGTTGACGGTGTAGTTGCACAACCACGATTCTCCATCTCCTGGACATGGGAGATTGTTGAAGCACACTGAAGTCGTTGTCAGAGCTAGGCATTCCAAAGATAGCATGCCAAATCCACAAGTCATGTGATGCCACTGCTTCCAATATGATGGTGGCCTCTTTGGTATGACCTTGGTACATCCCGCGCAAACCTTTGGGGTAGTTCTTCCATCGCCAATGCATTCAATCAATTGAACTGAGCATACCTAGAAAACCTCTTGCTTCTCCAATAGACTATAACTTTTCTGTATCCTGCACATTTGGTTCTCTCGGATACTATGGTCCAAACACCTTCACCATGGTGCGGGCAAACTTGACAATGGTCTTCAGGCATGTGCTCTCCCCATCCGGACTATCTCACCAACGGCATCAATGGTGGCACATTTTTGCTTAGCAGAAAATGACAGTTGCCTGCAACAATCCCTGGTGAGCCTGAAGTGAACGTTGGGTTGGGAGTAAAGTAGTCATTGTACAGTACTTGAGCTCCAGAACAATGGTTTGCACGTACGGAACCATCGACGAAACCATGGATCATCAGTGAACGTTGGGTTGGGAGTAAAGTAGTCATTGTACAGTAGTTGAGCTCTAGAGACCTGGTCCTGGTTCAAACCTCTTCTCCCTTTGATCGAGCCCTTGAAGTTGAGAATGTGTTTCACCTCTCAGTTCATTTCCTGTCGGAAGCTCATGATCATGATCATCTCGCTTCTTCATTTGAATCCGATGAATTGAATAACTCATTTGAATCATTTCATCAAGCTCTGTCGGCCCATACTCCTCGTCCGATGAATCATCTGAATCCATCGTTTTGCCTAAGAAACGATAAAAAAAACAGGTCGGACAATGTGTCAAACACATAGAGGGCAAGGTGTGATCCGAGAGTTTCCAGGCGTTCCGTGGTTTTGTCCGGGCAGGCGACGATGTCCGTGGTAGCGTGAACGGATGGGCGGACTGTTGGGGCGGTGCTGGCGGCTCTGAGGGCTCAGCACGACGGCGGAGAATGGTGGCGGAGCTAGGGATGGCCCGCGAGGAGGAAAAAGAGAGGGAAGAAACAATTGAAATCGACTAGGTTGGGGTGATTTGGGGTACGGTTTGCCTGTCTGGTCCGATGTGGCGAACGCGCCAGAGTGTGTCCGGGCCTTCTCATATCCGCCCAAGGTTTGAGTTGGTTATTGAGGTGCGCCGGTCAGCACAGGCGTCTAGGGTCAATATAAAGAGTCAGTCTGTATTTTTTTTAGACCAGTCAATGCATATAAGAGCATCTCCAACAGACGCCTAAAAAGATCTCGGTGTATGCTAAAGTAATGATGGTCCCGGCGCATTAAAAATGCTACAGTGACGCGCTATAATTTTTATCAAAAATGCTAGACATACAAAGACTTACACGCTTTTACACGCTCCTTCCATCTAACAACCAATCACAAACCTCTCCCCCCCTGATTTTCAGGGGGGTGGGCCGCCCCGCTCATCTATTGACCAATCAAGGTTAACCATCCTGTAAAAGCCTGTAAATCGTTTGTACGTGTAGCATTGCCGAATTTTTATTGGGCGCGAAATTTTTATGCCGCTGTTGGAGATGCTCTAAGGCTGGTTTGAGGCGCCTTTGGATCACTTCGGACCAAATGACCAATACACAAAGTAACAGCAAAATGAAGTACGATGAGAGCACTTTCGGAGGATCATGCACTATGTGTTGCTTTTTCTGCCAAGCGCCGCCTTCCACTTGACGGCGACCTCCTCGAGCGCACGGCGCGACGGCCCCTCCGGTGACCACGCACGTGCTGCCGCTTTCTGCAGGTCCTCGGCCCGGCGCCGCAGCTTCTGATCCCCCTCCGTGAGCTCCTTCACGACGGTGGCAATCTCGTGGCGGGTCACCAAGTATCCGACCTCCGCTGTCACTCGCAATGCCACTCCAAGCTTCTCTTCCAGAATGACGGCGTTCATCCTCTGCTCTGCATACAGCGGCCACGCGAGCATGGGCACGCCGCACCCCACGCTCTCCAGCGTCGAGTTCCACCCGCAGTGCGACACGAAGACGGCGGTCGCGGGGTGGGACAGCACGCGCGCCTGAGGCGCCCACGCCGCGACGGCCAGGCCCCTGCCCCGCGTCCTGCCCAAGAAGCCCTCGGGGAGCCACGCCAATGGATCGTCCTCGTCGGAGCCGCCGTCGGTGCTTGGCATCCGCACGACCCAAAGAAACCTTTGGCCGCTCGCCTCCAGCCCGGCCGCGAGCTCGGCCGTCTGCTCCACAGAAAGTGCTCCGCCGCTCCCGAAGGCGACGTACACCACAGAACCGACCGGCTGACGGTCGAGCCACTCCAAGCATGGCGACGACGCGCCCGCGGCCGCTTCGTCGAGATCTGGCCGCCGGACGAATGGTCCGATGGGGAACACCGGCGGGAAGAGGAACGCGCCCGCAGCTTGCTCCGGCACCACCAGCCGCTTGAACGCTTCCGCGGTGCCAAGTTCCATCTCGTAGAACGTGTTCACCAACAAGCCATCGGCAGCGCGGATCCTCCGGCCCAACTCGACAACCTGCTCGTAACCCGGGTGCCTGGAACTGCCGCATCCGTCGGGGAGGTCCTCGCGGCACAGCGAGACGCCGCCCAGAAGCTCGAGAGGCACCGCGAGGTCGCGGTACTCGCCGGGGGCGGCGTCCTCGTGGAGCTCGAGGATGTGGCGCGTGAGGGCGACCAAAGCCAGGTTGCTAGGGATGAAGAGGTACGCCGGGACGCCGAGCTCGGCGGCGACGAGCAGCGCCACGGAGCAGAGGAAGTCCGGCACCAGCGCGGCGAGCGGGGCGGCACTGGAGTCGTCGTTGATGGAGCGGAGGAGGGCGCGGATGTTGGGGACGGAGCGGCGGACGAGCTCCAGGAGCACGAAGCCGTCGTGGGCGTCGGCGGGGAGGTCGTCCATCTGAACGGCGGGGAGCGCAGCCGTGGCGACGGAGGCGGGGAGGCGCGGGAGAAGTTGACCTGCCGGGCCGGGGAGGTTGGTGAAGGTGACGATAGTGGCCGCGAAGCCATGGTGCTCCACGAGCCGCCGCGCCAGCTCGGCCATTGGAATGAGGTGGCCGGCGCCGGGGCTGGCCAGAAGCACGACGTGCGGCCGCGGCCGCGCTCTGTGTGGCGCGGGGCCAGTGCTGGTCAACGACCCCATTCCGCCGACGGGTTAATTCTTGCAGTGCACCGTGAGCGAGATGCTGGTTGTGGTCTTATGGATCTGGATTCCAAGGTCCGATCCCATTCGGCATTTTACGAGGTAGAGTATACAGTTTTTTGGGACCGTGCTGCGGAGGTCCCAGAATTATATGAGGTATGATCCCACATGCCTGGTCAGAGCCTCGCAGTCACAGCACTGCGAGGGAAGTCTAATTTAAATCTTGAGTTTGTAGAGAGCGACGCAAGAGCTGTATCATACGGACTATGCTTCGGTGCCTTAAAGGCACCTGCCTTTGGGTCACTTACATGTGGGCCCTACCTGTGGCTGGCTCACATGTAAGTGAACCAAAGGCAGGTGCATTTAAGGCACCGAAGCAGCGTCCGTATCATACCTATGGTTTTCTACGAGTTGAGAAGGGTTACGTAAAGACTTGGCATATTGGTGATTAGCAGGGGCACGAGCCCACCCTAAAAATCCGGTGGGCAAAGTTTTATTAGTGGGAAGGAAAGCTTCGTAGGCTTACATCCTCTCTCCGTCCGGTGAAAAGCATACATATAGAATTTTAGAACAGATTATGAAGTGAAGTAAAAATGCATTGGAAAGGTACAATCCATCATCTCTTTCCTTTTTAATTATCCAATCTTCAATGAGCTAAGTGCATGTAAAAATTAGAGTAAATTACACAGAAGTACCACAATTGGGACATTGGAATCAGATGGTACCAAAATTGGTAATTTTTACGTGTCAGTATCAAGATTGGGGCGAGCCGTTGCAAAAAAGACTAAAAGTGCGTTTTATACGTATTGATAGAAAAACTGACCGGTTGGGCCTGCCCGTCAGGCGCCACGCTGGCCAGTGCGCGCGTGCCCGCGCGCTGACTGCGCGCTGACTAGGACGAGGCCGGCTCGCACCGTTATAGTCGCGGCTGTGCGACCGAGCCAGACCCGACCCCGACCCCGCTCGCCTTCTTCTTCCTTTCTTCCTGCTCTCTGCCTCGCCGTCGCCTACGCCCGCCACCGCCGGCCGCCACACCACGCCGCCGCAGCCATGGTTCTGGAGGACGAGAGCAGCGATGACGACTCAAGCCTCCCGTACATGTACTCCGAAACCTCCACCGATGGGCCGAACCAGGTAAGTTACTCCATTGGAGCTAGGGTTAGGGTTAGGTTTAGGAAATTTGGGGATTTTTTTGCGTAGGTGGTCTTTGTTGTGAGGATTTCGTTTGATTTGTTGTGTCCTCGTGCTGTGATTTTGACTGTGCAGGTGCCTTTCTCACTTGAGGACCCGGATTACAAGGGCCTTGAGCTAGATCTGATGGCGTTCTGCGAGAAGCATGGGAAGCCATCAGAGAGGCTTGTTGAGTTTGAAGGAACAATGACTAGGAGAAGGTTCTTAGCATGTGCAGAGCCTGTATTTTTCTTGCCTTGGTGATTAAGCATTGGATGTGTTCATTGAAAGTGGCAGAGTCTTGTTTGCCACCTGTGATTCAGTTATGTGCATGCTAAATTTGTTAGTTATATGTGCCCTACTATAGTGCTCATTGTGGGAATGCTCATTATTAAGTTCAGTGGAATGCATTTTTGCTAAAATATATGCTCCTGTTGTGTGCACATGCTATTTATTTACACTTCTTTCCAAATGCAGTGTTGCTCAATATTAAGTTTAGTGGAGCCAGTTAGTAACTATTGCTTACTGCTGACAGTAGGTAGTCTCATTAGCTAGTTTGTTGCTGCAGGCTAGTGTAGTGTAGCTGGGCAAAGTAGTTCACATTGTATTGCTTATTACTGTTAGGATTTCATTATATTAATGGTCAATTCTTAGCAACTACTGTTGCTTAGCAGATGGCTGCTTAGCAACTTCTAAGTTGAATGGAGTGTTACTCTGCTGCCTGGTAAATATATTGATCATCCATTGTAGGATTACATTAATTTATTTTACAATGTGCTCCTGTTGCTTAGCAAATGGCTGTGCAAATTCAGTTAATGTCAGTGCCAACATTAGGTACTGCCGTGAACTAAATGTTGCTTAGTACTCTTAGTAGTTGTATTGTACTAAATTTTGCCCTTCTAATTTTTCCAGGAAGGTCAGAATTATGGGTTTGTTCAGTGGGTTGATGAACAGTGGCCCCCAACAATGGAGAATGCATTGCTGAAGCTTTGGTCAATGGTTGAAGAGAGCAAGTCTGCTAGGGTGAATGATAATCTTAAACGTGCTTTAACTATTCATAATTTGACAGAAGAAAAGAACAAGCTGGATGCAGACTATGACAAGTTAGTGAAAGGTGTGCATCAACTTGTGGACTTTCAGCAGGATAGGGTTGTGGATTTTAGTTATCTGCAGTCCGCTCTCACATATCAGCACCAATGCAGAGCTGAATTGGTGGCTGGTATGAAGGCAGAAATGGCAAAGAAAGATGCAGCTACAGAGAAGCTTCAACAGAAGTATGAACTCCTGTGCAACCTGACAAGTGCTGAAGCAACTGTCATCCAAAACCTGAAGTTGAAGAATATGAAAGAAAAGGAATTGCTGAGTGAGGCTAGGATGAATTTGGAGTTGAAGAATGGAGAGTTCACAAAGTTTGAGGAGAAGCTCACCCAAGAGAAGCTAGAGTTGAAGTTCCAGGTTGCTGATCTGCTGAAGCTCAAGGAAAACCATAATGAAGAGAAGCAGATGCAAGAGTTTAAGATTACTGAGCTCATGAAGGCAGAGGAGAAGCTGAAGGAGAAGATCAAGGGGATCCAGGCCATCTTGCAGAACTGAACAAGATGAATTGAGATTAGTGGGCATTGCAGACCTTTTGGGAAGGATGGCTGTGCAATGACCTAGTAACTTAGAATTATGGTTGTGTAATGTATGGTTCTAGTACTAATTGTGAACTCTGGCTGTTTATGTACCTAGTAGTTCTATTCATCTTTTTGTGAGAAAAGGATGGATTGTGCATTTGAACTCCACTATGTAATGTGAACAATGGTTGTGTATTCCTATAATGTGTTGAACTCCAGTTAGTATCGTTTGCTTTCAATGTTAGACTGAAAATGATGACATAGTGATGCTTATGTTGTTGGAAATATGCCCTAGAGGCAATAATAAAAGTATTATTATATTTCCTTGTTCATGATAATTGTCTTTTATTCATGCTATAATTGTATTATCCGAAAATCATAATACACGTGTGAATACATAGACCACAATATGTCCCTAGTGAGCCTCTAGTTGACTAGCTCGTTGTGATCAACAGATAGTCATGGTTTCCTGGCTATGGACATTGGATGTCGTTGATAACGGGATCACATCATTAGAAGAAGGATGTGATGGACAAGACCCAATCCTAAGCATAGCACAAGATCGTGTAGTTCGTTTGCTAGAGCTTTTCCAATGCCAAGTATCTCTTCCTTTGACCATGAGATCGTGTAACTCCCGGATACCGTAGGAGTGCTTTGGGTGTATAAAACGTCACAACGTAACTGGGTGACTATAAAGGTGCACTACAGGTATCTCCGAAAGTGTCTGTTGGGTTGACACGGATCGAGACTGGGATTTGTCACTCCGTATGACGGAGAGGTATCTCTGGGCCCACTCGGTAATGCATCATCATAATGAGCTCAAAGTGACCAAGTGGTTGGTCACGGGATCATGCATTACGGTACGAGTAAAGTGACTTGCCGGTAACGAGACTGAACAAGGTATTGGGATACCGACGATCGAGTCTCGGGCAAGTAACGTACCGATTGACAAAGGGAATTGTATACGGGGTTGTTTAATCCTCGACATCGTGGCTCATCCGATGAAATCATCGAGGAGCATGTGGGAGCCAACATGGGTATCCAGATCCCGCTGTTGGTTATTGCCCGAGAGTCGTCTCGGTCATGTCTGCGTGTCTCCCGAACCCGTAGGGTCTACACACTTAAGGTTCGGTGACGCTAGGGTTGTATGAATATGAGTATGCAGCATACCGAATGTTGTTCGGAGTCCCGGATGAGATCCCAGACATCACGAGGAGTTTCGGAATGGTCCGGAGGTAAAGAATTATATATAAGAAGTGGTATTTCGGCCATCGGGAAAGTTTCGGGGTCACCCAGTAATGTACCGGGACCACCGGAAGGGTCCTGGGGGTCCACCGGGTGGGGTCACCCATCCCGGAGGGCCCCATGGGCTGAAGTGGGAGGGTAACCAGCCCATAGTGGGCTGGTGCGCCCCCCTAGGCCCACCCCCTGCGCCTAGGGTTGAAACCCTAGGGTGGGGGGGGCGCACCACATGCCTTGGGGGGCACTCCACCCCCCCTGGCCGCCGCCCCCTTGGGAGATTGAATCTCCCAGGGCCGGCGCCCCCCCTGGGGGCCTATATAAAGGAGGGCAGGGGGGCGGGCAGCAGCACCCTGAGCTTTGGCGCCTCCCTCCCCCTGCTACACCTCGTCCTCCTCCCGTAGTCGCTTGGCGAAGCCCTGCTGGAGTTCTGCTGCATCCACCATCACACCGTCGTGCTGCTGGATCATCATCAACCTCTCCTTTCCCCTTGCTGGATCAAGGAGGAGGAGACGTCTCCGGTCCCGTACGTGTGTTGAACGCGGAGGTGCTGTCCGTTCAGCACTTGGTCATCGGTGATCTGAATCACGGCGAGTACGACTCCATCATCACCATCCCCTTGAACGCTTCCGCACTCGATCTACAAGTGGTATGTAG
The DNA here is from genome assembly GCA_963921465.1 of Triticum timopheevii. Lineage (NCBI taxonomy): Eukaryota > Viridiplantae > Streptophyta > Magnoliopsida > Poales > Poaceae > Triticum > Triticum timopheevii. The sequence goes on from OY997264.1 coordinate 110,001,872, forward strand.
ATGCAATCTCTCTCCCATGACTCGTTGCTTAGATGAACTCATAGATGGATCTTGGTGAAACCATAGGAAAAATTTTAATTTTCTGCAACATTCCCCAACAGTGGTATCAGAGCTAGGTCTATGCGTAGTTCTCTATTACACGAGTAGAACACAATTTTGTTGTGGGCGTGGATCTTGTCAACTTGCTTGCAACTACTAGTCTTTTCTTGCTTCAGTGGTATTGTGGGATGAAGTGGCCCGGACCAACCTTACACGTACGCTTACGTGAGACCGGTTCCACCGACAGACATGCACTAGTTGCATAAGGTGGCTGGCGGGTGTCTGTCTCTCCCACTTTAGTTGAAGCGGATTCGATGAAAAGGGTCCTTATGAAGGGTAAACAGAAGTTGACAAAATCACGTTGTGGTTATTCGTAGGTAAGAAAACGTTCTTGCTAGAACCCAATTGCAGCCACGTAAAAGATGCAACAACAATTAGAGGACGTCTAACTTGTTTTTGCAGCAATTGTTCATGTGATGTGATATGGTCAGAAGTTGTGATGAATGATGATTGATATATTGTGATGTATGAGATCATGTTCTTGTAATAGGAATCACGACTTGCATGTCGATGAGTATGACAACCGGTAGGAGCCATAGGAGTTGTCTTTATTTTTTTTATGACCTGCGTGTCATTGAAGAACGCCATGTAAATTACTTTACTTTATTGCTAAACGCGTTAGCCATAGAAGTAGAAGTAGTCGTTGGCGTGACAACTTCATGAAGACACGATGCTGGAGATCATGGTGTCATGTCGGTGACAAGATGATCATGGAGCTCCGAAGATGGAGATCAATGGAGCTATATGATATTGGCCATATCATGTCACTACTATATAAATTGCATGTGATGTTTATTATGTTTATGCATATTGTTTACTTAGAACGACGGTAGTAAATAAGATGATCCCTTACAACAATTTCAAGAAGTGTTCTCCCCTAACTGTGCACCGTTGCTACAGTTCGTCGTTTCGAAGCACCACGTGATGATCGGGTGTGATAGATCCTTACGTTCACATACAACGGGTGTAAGACAGTTTTACACATGCAAAACACTTAGGGTTAACTTGACGAGCCTAGCACGTACAGACATGGCCTCGGAACACGGAGACCGAAAGGTCGAACACGAGTTGTATGGAAGATACGATCAACATGAAGATGTTCACCGACGATGACTAGTCCGTCTCACGTGATGATCGGACACGGCCTAGTTGACTCGGATCGTGTAACACTTAGATGACTAGAGGGATGTCTAATCTGAGTGGGAGTTCATAATTTGATTACATGAACTTAATTATCATGAACTTAGTCTAAAACCTTTGCAAATATGTCTTGTAGATCAAATGGCCAACGCTCATGTCAACATGAACTTCAATGCGTTCCTAGAGAAAACCAAGCTGAAAGATGATGGCAGCAACTATACGGACTGGGTCCGGAACCTGAGGATCATCCTCATAGCAGCCAGGAAACAATATGTCCTAGAAGGACCGCTAGGTGACGCTCCCGTCCCAGAGAACCAAGACGTTATGAACGCTTGGCAGTCTCGTGCTGATGATTACTCCCTCGTTCAGTGCGGCATGCTTTACAGCTTAGAACCGGGGCTCCAAAAGCGTTTTGAGCATCACGGAGCATATGAGATGTTCGAAGAGCTGAAACTAGTTTTCCAAGCTCATGCCCGGGTGAGAGATATGATGTCTCCGACAAGTTCTATAGTTGTAAGATGGAGGAAAATAGTTCTGTCAGTGAGCACATACTCAAAATGTCTGGGTTGCACAACCGCCTGACTCAGCTGAACATTAACCTCCCTGATGAGGCGGTCATTGACAGAATCCTTCAGTCGCTCCCACCAAGCTACAAGAGCTTTGTGATGAACTACAATATGCAGGGAATGGTGAAGACCATTCCTGAAGTATTTTCAATGCTGAAGTCAGCAGAGGCTGAAATCAAGAAAGAACATCAAGTGTTGATGGTCAATAAGACCACTAAGTTCAAGAAGGGCAAGGGCAAGAAGAACTTCAAGAAGGACGGCAAGGATGTTGCCGCGCCCGGTAAGCCAGTTACCGGGAAGAAGTCAAAGAATGGACCCAAGCCTGAGACTGAGTGCTTTTATTGCAAGGGGAAGGGTCACTGGAAGCGGAACTGCCCCAAATACTTAGCGGATAAGAAGGCCGGCAACACCAAAGGTATATTTGATATACATGTAATTGATGTGTACCTTACCAGTACTCGTAGTAACTCCTGGGTATTTGATACCGGTGTCGTTGCTCATATTTGTAACTCACAGCAGGAGCTGCGGAATAAACGGAGACTAGCGAAGGATGAGGTGACGATGCACGTCGGGAATGGTTCCAGGGTCGATGTGATCGCTGTCGGCACGCTACCTCTACATTTACCTACGGGATTAGTTATAAACCTTAATAATTGTTATTTGGTGCCAAGTTTGAGCATGAACATTGTATCTGGATCTCGTTTGATACGAGATGGCTACTCATTTAAATCCGAGAATAATGGTTGTTCTATTTATATGAGAGATATGTTTTATGGTCATGCCCCTATGGTCAATGGTTTATTCTTAATGAATCTCGGGCGTAGTATTACACATATTCATAGTGTGAATACCAAAAGATGTAAAGTTGATAACGATAGTCCCACATACTTGTGGCACTGCCGCCTTGGTCACATTGGTGTCAAGCGCATGAAGAAGCTCCATGCTGATGGACTTTTAGAGTCTCTCGATTATGAATCATTTGACACATGCGAACCATGCCTCATGGGCAAAATGACCAAGACTCTGTTCTCCGGAACAATGGAGCGAGCAACCAACTTATTGGAAATCATACATACCGATGTGTGCGGTCCAATGAGTGTTGAGGCTCGCGGAGGATATCGTTATGTTCTCACTCTCACTGATGACTTGAGTAGATATGGGTATGTCTACTTAGTGAAACACAAGTATGAGACCTTTGAAAAGTTCAAGGAATTTCAGAATGAGGTAGAGAATCAACGTGACCGAAAGATAAAGTTCCTACGATCAGATTGTGGAGGAGAATACTTAAGTCACGAATTTGGTACACACTTAAGGAAATGTGGAATCGTTTCACAACTCACGCCGCCTGGAACACCTCAATGTAATGGTGTGTCCGAACGTCGTAATCTCACTCTATTGGATATGGTGCGGTCTATGATGTCTCTTACCGATTTACCGCTATCATTTTGGGGATACACTCTAGAGACAGCTACATTCACTTTAAATAGGGCACCGTCTAAATCCGTTGAGACGACACCGTATGAATTATGGTTTGGGAAGAAACCTAAGCTGTCGTTTCTAAAAGTTTGGGGATGCGATGCTTATGTCAAGAAACTTCAACCTGAAAAGCTCGAACCCAAGTCGGAAAAATGCGTCTTCATAGGATACCCTAAGGAAACCGCTGGGTATACCTTCTACTTAAGATACGAGGGCAAGATCTTTGTTGCCAAGAATGGATGCTTTCTGGAAAAAGAGTTTCTCTCGAAAGAAGTAAGTGGGAGGAAAGTAGAACTCGATGAAGTGCTACCTCTCGAACGGGAAAGTGGTGCAGCGCAGGAAAATGTTCCTGTGATGCCTACACCAACTGAAGAGGAAAATAATGATGATGATCAAGGTACTTCGGATCAAGTTGCTACTGAACTTCGTAGGTCCACAAGGACACGTTCCGCACCAGAGTGGTACGGCAACCCTGTCCTGGAAATCATGTTGTTAGACAACGGTGAACCTTCGAACTATGAAGAAGCGATGGCGGGCCCAGATTCCAACAAATGGCTTGAAGCCATGAAATCCGAGATAGAATCCATGTATGAAAACAAAGTATGGACTTTGACAGACTTGCCCAATGAACGGCGAGCGATAGAAAACAAATGGATTTTTAAGAAGAAGACGGACGCGGATGGTAATGTTACCATCTATAAAGCTCGACTTGTCACTAAGGGTTATCGACAAGTTCAAGGGATTGACTACGATGAGACATTCTCTCCCGTAGCGAAGCTGAAGTCCATCCGAATCATGTTAGCAATTGCCGCATACTATGATTATGAGATATGGCAGATGGACGTCAAAACGGCATTCCTTAACGGACATCTTAAGGAAGAGCTGTATATGATGCAGCCGGAAGGTTTTGTCGATCCTAAGAACGCTAACAAAGTATGCAAGCTCCAGCGATCCATTTATGGGCTGGTGCAAGCATCTCGGAGTTGGAACATTCGCTTTGATGAGATGATCAAAGCGTTTGGGTTTATGCAGACTTATGGAGAAGCCTGTGTTTACAAGAAAGTGAGTGGGAGCTCTGTAGCATTTCTCATATTATATGTAGATGACATACTCCTGATGGGAAATGATATAGAACTTCTGGACAGCATTAAGGCCTACTTGAATAAGTGTTTTTCAATGAAGGACCTTGGAGAAGCTGCTTATATATTAGGCATCAAGATCTATAGAGATAGATCGAGACGCCTCATAGGTCTTTCACAAAGCACATACCTTGATAAGATTTTGAAGAAGTTCAAAATGGATCAGTCCAAGAAGGGGTTCTTGCCTATGTTGCAAGGTGTGAGATTGAGCTCGGCTCAGTCCCCGACCACAGCAAAAGATAAAGAAGAGATGAGTGTCATCCCCTATGCTTCAGCCATAGGATCTATTATGTATGCCATGCTGTGTACCAGACCTGATGTAAACCTTGCCGTAAGTTTGGTAGCAAGGTACCAAAGTAATCCCGGCAAGGAACACTGGACAGCGGTCAAGAATATCCTGAAGTACCTGAAAAGGACAAAGGACATGTTTCTCGTTTATGGAGGTGACGAAGAGCTCGTCGTAAAGGGTTACGTCGATGCTAGCTTTGACACAGATCTGGATGACTCTAAGTCACAAACCAGATACGTGTATATGTTGAATGGTGGAGCAGTAAGCTGGTGCAGCTGCAAGCAGAGCATCGTGGCGGGATCTACATGTGAAGCGGAATACATGGCAGCCTCGGGGGCAGCGCATGAAGCAATTTGGGTGAAGGAGTTCATCACCGACCTAGGAGTCATACCCAATGCATCGGGGCCGATCAAACTCTTCTGTGACAACACTGGAGCTATTGCCCTACCCAAAGAGCCCAGGTTTCACAAGAAGACCAGGCACATCAAGCATCGTTTCAACTCCATCAGTGAAAATGTTCAAGATGGAGACATAGATATTTGCAAAGTACATACGGATCTGAATGTCGCAGATCCGTTGACTAAACCTCTCTCGCGAGCAAAACATGATCAACACCAGAACTCAATGGGTGTTCGATTCATCACAATGTAACTAGATTATTGACTCTAGTGCAAGTGGGAGACTGTTGGAAATATGCCCTAGAGGCAATAATAAAAGTATTATTATATTACCTTGTTCATGATAATTGTCTTTTATTCATGCTATAACTGTATTATCCGAAAATCGTAATACACGTGTGAATACATAGACCACAATATGTCCCTAGTGAGCCTCTAGTTGACTAGCTCGTTGTGATCAACAGATAGTCATGGTTTCCTGGCTATGGACATTGGATGTCGTTGATAACGGGATCACATCATTAGGAGAATGATGTGATGGACAAGACCCAATCCTAAGCATAGCACAAGATCGTGTAGTTCGTTTGCTAGAGCTTTTCCAATGTCAAGTATCTCTTCCTTTGACCATGAGATCGTGTAACTCTCAGATACCGTAGGAGTGCTTTGGGTGTATCAAATGTCACAACATAACTGGGTGACTATAAAGGTGCACTACAGGTATCTCCGAAAGTGTCTGTTGGGTTGACACGGATCGAGACTGGGATTTGTCACTCCGTATGACGGAGAGGTATCTCTGGGCCCACTCGGTAATGCATCATCATAATGAGCTCAAAGTGACCAAGTGGTTGGTCACGGGATCATGCATTACGGTACGAGTAAAGTGACTTGCCGGTAACGAGACTGAACAAGGTATTGGGATACCGACGATCGAGTCTCGGGCAAGTAACGTACCGATTGACAAAGGGAATTGTATATGGGGTTGTTTAATCCTTGACATCGTGGTTCATCTGATGAAATCATCGAGGAGCATGTGGGAGCCAACATGGGTATCCAGATCCCGCTGTTGGTTATTGCCTGAGAGTCGTCTCGGTCATGTCTGCGTGTCTCCCGAACCCGTAGGGTCTACACACTTAAGGTTCGGTGACGCTAGGGTTGTATGAATATGAGTATGCAGCATACCGAATGTTTTTCGGAGTCCCGGATGAGATCCCGGACATCACGAGGAGTTTCGGAATGGTCCGGAGGTAAAGAATTATATATAGGAAGTGGTATTTCGGCCATCGGGAAAGTTTCGGGGTCACCCGGTAATGTACCGGGACCACCAGAAGGGTCCCGGGGGTCCACCGGGTGGGGCCACCCATCCCGGAGGGCCCCATGGGCTGAAGTGGGAGGGGAACCAGCCCATAGTGGGCTGGTGCGGCCCCCTAGGCCCACCCCCTGCGCCTAGGGTTGAAACCCTAGGGTGGGGGGGGGCGCACCACATGCCTTGGGGGGCACTCCACCCCCCCTGGCCGCCGCCCCCTTGGGAGATTGAATCTCCCAGGGCCGGCGCCCCCCCTGGGGGCCTATATAAAGGAGGGCAGGGGGGAGGGCAGCAGCACCCTAAGCTTTGGCGCCTCCCTCCCCCTGCTACACCTTGTCCTCCTCCCGTAGTCGCTTGGCGAAGCCCTGCTGGAGTTCTGCTGCATCCACCACCACACCGTCGTGCTGCTGGATCATCATCAACCTGAGACGTCTCCCGTCCCGTACGTGTGTTGAACGCGGAGGTGCTGTCCGTTCAGCACTTGGTCATCGGTGATCTGAATCACGGCGAGTACGACTCCATCATCACCATCCCCTTGAACGCTTCCGCACTCGATCTACAAGTGGTATGTAGATGCAATCTCTCTCCCATGACTCATTGCTTAGATGAACTCATAGATGGATCTTGGTGAAACCGTAGGAAAATTTTAATTTTCTGCAACGTTCCCCAAGATATGTTAGACTGAAAATGATGACATACTGATGCTTATGTTATACTGATGGTTAAATGCTTAAATGCATTTGCAAAAGGAATAGTTACATATGTTAGAGTGATGCTTAAATGCTTAAATGCATTTGCAAAAGGAATAGTTTGTTATGTTACAGTGATGCTTTAGGTGGTTCCGTCGACCCCGAGCCACCCTAGACCCTAGTTGATGGCTTTAGGTGGTTCCGTCGACCCCGAGCCACCAAAACCCAAAATGATGGCTTTAGGTGGTTCCGTCGACCCCGAGTCACCCTAGACCCTAGTTGATGGCTATAGGTGATTCCGTCGACCGCGAGCCACCCTAGACAAAAGTTGATGGCTTTTGGTGGTTCCGTCGACCCCGAGCCACCCTAGACCAAAGTTGATGGCTTTAGGTGGTTTCGTCGACCCCGAGCCACCAAAACCCAAAATGATGGCTTTAAGTGGTTTCGTCGACCCCGAGCCACCCTAGACCAAAGTTGATGGCTTTAGGTGGTTTCGTCGACCCCGAGCCACCCTAGGCCAAAGTTGATGGCTTTAGGTGGTTCCGTCGACCCCGAGCCACCAAAACCCAAAATGATGGCTTTAGGTGGTTTCGTCGACCCGGAGCCACCCTAGACCAAAGTTGATGGCTTTAGGTGGTTCCGTCGACCCCGAGCCACCCTAGACCCTAGTTAATGGCTTTAGGTGGTTCCGTCGACCCGAGCTACCATAGACCAAAGTTGATGGCTTTAGGTGGTTCCGTCGACCCCGAGCCACCCTAGACCCTAGTTGATGGCTTTAGGTGGTTCCGTTGACCCCGAGCCACCCTAGACCCTAGTTGATGGCTTTAGGTGGTTCCGTCGACCCCGAGCCACCCTAGACCAAAGTTGATGGCTTTAGGTGGTTCCGTCGACCCCGAGCCACCCTAGACCAAAGTTGATGGCTTTAGGTGGTTCCGTCGACCCCGAGCCACCCTAGACCCTAGTTGATGGCTTTAGGTGGTTCCGTCGACCCCGAGCCACCAAAACCCAAAATGATGGCTTTGGGTGGTTCTGTCGACCCCGGGCCACCCTAGACCCTAGTTGATGGCTTTAGGTGGTTTCGTCGACCCTGAGCCACCAAAACCCAAAATGATGGCTTTAGGTGGTTCCGTCGACCCCGAGCCACCCTAGACCCTAGTTGATGGCTTTAGGTGGTTCCGTCGACCCCGAGCCACCAAAAACCAAAATGATGGCTTTAGGTGGTTTCGTCGACCATATCAATGATAAAAAGAACCATTTTGAGTACTCCATTTTGAGTACTCATCAACATATCAATCATAAAAAAGAACCATTTTGAGCATATACAACATATCAATAACTCCATTAATATATCCAGCATATCAATAACTCCATTTTGAGTACTCATCAACATATCAATCATAAAAAGAATCATCCATGCTTGCATAATATAATGAGTACTCATCAATAACTCCAGCATATCAATAACTCCAGCAATATATCCAGCAATATATCCAATAATATATCCAATAATATTTGAGTACTCATCAACATATCACGTGAAGATAGTCCATTCCATGCATTCACTCATAAGATGCATCCACATGAACAAAAGCCTTATATGGCATTGATTCTTAAAGTACACCACCAAAGCAAGATCACATGGTATCATAGGGTCCAAGAACACACACATGAAGTATCTAGTCACCACTTGCATAGAAGTAGCTCTGCCATCCACTATGTCTACCACCAGCACCTCTCCCAGCAGTAGATGTGGAGGGAGCAGTAGATGTGGAGGGACCAGATTGCCTTGGGGCAGAGAATGTACCTCTCCCTCTCCCATCACCTGGTGCAGCACCTCTCCCAGCACCTGCAGCTGCAGCACCTCTCCCAGCTCCTCTCCCAGCACCTCCTGTTCCAGCTGTTGGTGTTGTTATAGGAGCTGGATGAGAAGTTCTTGCTGATGGTGTAGTAGCAGCAGCACCAGCATTGGAATTCCTTGCAAGAGGCTTGCATAAACAAGAAGGAAAATGAGTTAGTACTTTAAAAAAATAGAATGTACAAGAAGGAAAACATGTTACTACTTATAAGAGGATTACCACATGTTTGTTCTTTCTCAAAGCCAGCTCAGGCTTCAACTGCTTGATGCAGCTTGTGTACCTATGTCCTTGCAGTCCACAATTGCCACATGTTATAGTCCCCATTCTTGATGTGTCCTTAGGCTTTGGAACTTCAAATCTCCCCTTGATCCTCTTCTCTTTCTTTCTTTCTCTCTTCACTTTAAATGAAGGTAGGTCAATGTCTGGACCAGGGGTCCTTGTCCAGTCATGCTCACCAGGAACTAGATAGATCATTGGTTCATAAGCTGCCACATAAGATTCTTTCTTGAAGAACTTGCTGACATAATCCTCTGGTTTTCTTTTGCCCTTGTTTATTGCTGAGATGGCGTGGTTACATGGGATGCCATTGAGGTCCCATTTTCTGCACCCACATGTGTGCACTTGCAAGTTAACAGCATGGGTTTGTTGCCCACTTGTAACTTGCCACAAGTCCACACCAGCTTGAATTGGTTTGTAATACTTGGCCCTCTCCTTCTAAACCTCTAGCTTCTCACTATAATGGGGTGTTATGTCCCATCTAGCTTTCTTTCCACTCTCCCTATTCCTATGCCACCTCATCATCTGCTTATTCTTTATTCCATCACACATTGTCCTAATTGGTTTCTTCTTAACATCTAGGACATACTTGTTGAACACCTCAGACAAATTGTTAACTACAAGGTCAGTCTTGCAGTTTGTGTCAAATGCATGCCTTGCCCATGTTTTCTTGGGTATTTGACAAAGCCACTCCCAAGCTTCCTCACATTCATCTCTAAGGTCATTCATTGCAATGTTAAATTTGTGTTCACTATATGCATAGGCAGCATTATCCATACACTTCTTCAGATCTTCCCCCCTAAATCCAGCATTTTGGAAGTTTGCATAGATATGCCTAAGGCAGAACCTTTGGTTGCACTTAGGAAAGACAACATTCACTGCATTTAGTAGGCCCTGGGACACACAATTAAACTAGCTAAGCTACTATCTAGAACAAAACAACCATATAGGAACAAGGACATAAGATGCAAGCACATATCTTTTGTCTATCTGACATTATTGTATATGGACCAAACTGTACCTCTTCTCCTCCTAGACAGATTTTAAGTTGGTGTAGAAACCAACACCAGTTAGGTGTGTCCTCTTGCCTAACAATACCAAATGCTAGTGGGTATATATTGTTGTTGCCATCTCTACCAGTGGGAGCAAGTAGTTGAGCACCAGTAGTTAACTTAATGAAGCACCCATCAATACCTGAATGAGCAAGCAAATTCAATATTTAAAACATTCAAATGTATTTCAAGATGAAAAAATATGTAACTAATGCACAAGGTGAACAAACTAACCAACGAATGGTCTGCACCCCTTGAGAAACCCCTCCCTTTCTCCATTAATGCAATAGAACATAGCATGGAATCTTGGACCTGGATGGGGGATTTTTTCAGTGGGTGTTGGAGTTATAGTAGTGACTACTACTCTACTCCCAGGGTTTGTATCCATCACTGGCTGAGCATAGTCTTTCAACCTAGGGTATTGCTTCTTGTGGTCTCCTAGCACGTCATCAATAGCTAGGTTCTTTGCCCTATATGCCATTGACTTGGACACATCCACACCATACTTCTCCATGCAGGCATCAATCGAAGTCTGAATGCCAGTTGTTAGATCAGATCTGAACAGTGACTCATACTTCTGTGCAAGCCACTTGGCACTTACCCTTGTTGTCTCTGTACTAATAGGGCAGGTGTGCTTATTCTCATCTTCTTAATTACAAAAGTAGTTTCACCTTTTATAACTGCTGCCACCATAAAGAAGTTGCAATGTTTTTGGTTGCATTCTACAATTATTCTTTGATCTGAGTTCCTATGATATCTGAAGTTTCTGCCTTGAGTGATGTGTAAGTTCAACAAAGCCTCTCTGAATTGATGTTGATCCAAGAAACACATATTTAGACATAATTGCTCATGTGGTGCCTCCATTTTCTCATTGTACCATTTTCTAGGAGGCCTCTGGTTTGCCCTGCTCTTCCTTTTCTTTGGCAACACAAATGACAATGGCTCATAACCATCATCATCATCCTCCTTCAACAGTCCTTTCTCTTCTTCATCAGATGAAGGTTTGAAATCAGGTTCCCCCTCTTGAACTACACTTGAATGTGTCCTTGTTGTAGGCCCTTTCCTAACTGGAAGCTTATGTTTCTTCTTCTTTTCTCTTCATGTACAATTACAGTTTCTTCATCCTGTGAAACAACTTTGTCATCTTCATCCATTTGAAAAGGTTCCTCGACCTATGTGTCACCCTCGTAATGCACCACTTCTTCCTCCTCAGATTCTTCATCATCTGTTTCTTCCTCTTCTATTTCATCATACTCTCTATCTTTATTTCCCTCATCCATCTCTATGTCATCAGCATCACCCATATAAAAAGGGTTTACATCACTGTCATCTTCACCTTCACAATCAAAACCACCACTGCCATCATATCCCTCTTCTTCTTCTATTTCCAAAATAGCTTTCAGTTTTCCTTTTACATTCTTGCTCTCTTGTGTGCAAACACCAGTAACATGAGCTACACTGCAGCTGCTACTCTAACTTTCAAAGGCAACTCCTTCTTCATCAACAGCATAGATGGGTGGCTCACTGAGATCATATAACACAGGCTCTTCATACACAACCGGTGGATAATTCTTGCCTCTCAAACTGGCTGCAAGGAGGTGGACATGCCCTCACTAGCAAATTTATAACCTTACACTCCTCAACCTGCCTCTTTACTAGTTGCAACTCAGCATTACTCTCTACCATCTCCAATCTTTTCTCACCTAAATCTGGATTCTCAATGTGAAACAGCAGATCATATTCACTAAATCCTTGGGTTTCCATCACTGCAATCATATTCAGGTATGTTACATCTGAACTGTAGAGCTTCAACTCAAACATTTCTGAAGCATCAAAATGGAACCTAACATCCAAAATGTCATCATACAAACTGCAAAATGAAATAACAGACAAAATTGGTTAATAAACAATTTTACTTAACAGATAGGCTAACATATAAACAATGCTTTGTTTAAGTTAACATATAAACAAAGCTTTGTTTAAGTTAACAATATGAATAAACTAAACAATTACTACAAAATCAAACAATGTAAACAACTATCTCAATGCAACCCTAATTACAGAGTGGGTACTTAACTCACAGCAAACTGATGTTTTGTATTTTCAGATAAGTAGTTAACAAAATTGTCCACTAATGGTGCTCTGCTCTAGTTAGGACTCATTTAATCCACTATGCTTCTCTGCTCTGCTCTGCTCTAGCTAGGCAACACCTAATGCTGCTCTGACAATTTGGACTAAGAAATAACAATGTAATCCACTAATGCTGCTCTGCTCTGCTCCAGTTAGGTAACACATAATGCTGCTCTGCTCTAGTTAGGACTCATGTAATCCACTATACTTCTCTGCTCTAGTTAGGACTAGCAATTGGAGTGCTAAACATGCAGGCAGTAAACCCTAACCCTAATCCCCAATTTCAGTGAGCAAGAATGGAACGGTGGAGCACTTACAGAACACCACCGAAGCCATGAGTCCAGTGATGGGCGATGCTAGGGTTGGCCACCCAAATTCGCGCCATCCGCAGCCTCTGCTCCATCGACAACGTCAGCTCTGCAAAATCTTCATCCTCGCTACTATACTCCGAGCTGGAGTAGACGCCACTGCCATCGAGGCCTAAGCGGGGGAGGTCGCCGCCGCTTGCATCGCCCCGGCCATCGCCGCCTGCCGGAGTCGCCGAGGCCATCGTCGCCTAGGGCACAACAGCCGCGGGGAAGAGGAAGGCGCGAGGGAGGAGGAGCCGCGGGGGAGGCGACAGCGCCTAAGTAGTTTGATCCATGGCTACGGCGGTGTGGTGTGGCGGGCGGCGAGGCGGGCGGGGAGGCAGCCGTTGGCGAGGGTGCGAGGAGAAGGAAGAGGGCAGAGCGGGGTCGGGGTCTGGCTAGGTCGCACCAGCGAGACCTAAACGGCGCGAGCCGGACTCGTTCTAGTCAGCGCGCAGTCAGCGCGCAGGCACACGTGCACTGGCCAGCGTGGCGCCTGACGGGAGGGCCCAATCGGTCAGTTTTTCTGTCAATACGTATAAAATGCACTGTTAGTCTTTTTTGCAACGGCTCACCAATCTTGGTACTGACACGTAAAAATTACCAATCTTGGTACCAATATGCTTTCAATGCCCCAATTGTGGTACTTCTGTGCAATTTACTCTAAAAATTAAAAAGACCATGTGTAGAATGTATTGGTCTTGATTATCGTGTGACGAGAGAGAAGCATTTTTTTTCTATTTTGAAGTGCATTGGGAAGATAGAGGTACACTTTTTTTATGAACAAATTTTAAATCCAAACGTACACTCTTCATCGGACGGAGGGGGTAGATGGCTGTGTAGGTGTAGCATTTTTGGCGACACAAATGAATCCTGGCGTTTAAATCCTGAAGTCCATACTCTGACCACACGGGCAGTGCTACACCTACGTAAAAAAGGTACGTAAGCTAACATGTTGTCCAATGTGGGGGGTTATTATTAAGTGTAAAGAGAGTGGGAGGCCCGCCCCCCTGAAAATCAGGGGGAGAGATTAATTGGACGGAAGGATTAAGTAAAGCTGCGTAAAAAGTTCAGTAGGTGTAGTATTATCGCTGACCACACCGATCCCGGTCCTTTTCGACCTTCAGGCGTTTTTCGGAGTGAATTTGATGATGTTGCATTGGGAGATCCGGATTGTTGGCTTTGATCATAACTGCCACTTTAGCATTGAGTGGCTCCACATGCAGCAGCTTGGCCTCCGCGTACCGCATGGTGAAAACGCCTCAACCACCATAGCGTCGAGCCTGTGCATGGCTTCCGCTGCTGACGACTCGCGGTGAAGCTCGAGAAGCCGGCGACGGGGGCAGAGCCCTGAGTGTCTACGTACGTGCGCGTACGAGTAGCCAATGGAGTGGCGCAGGTAAATGATGGAGCCCCCTGCTATGGTGTCGTCGGCTGCGTGCTACTGGCCGACATGATAGTGCACATCAGGATCCCCTCGAGCAGCGCATGTGTTAGAATTAATGGGCTAGGCCCATAGCAATTTCTGAAATCTCAAAGCCCATATGTAAAATGGCAAGTGGTGGTGCTAAGTTTAGTCCCACCCAGAAAGTTGAAGAAGAGTTGGACCTCTTTATATAGTGGGTTCTCTCCACCACTCTAAGTGGTGTGTGAAAAGAGAAAGTGAAGACCATAGCGCGCGCTCGCTCGCCTGGCCGGGCCGTGGCGGCGAGGCGAGGCGTACGTGCGACATGCGCGTGAATGGTCTGTGAAATCCGGTCCGTCTCCTTGCAGGAGCGCGGCTTCCTTTTGCCGTTTTACTTTTTATGTCTTGGTAGACAAGTTTCTGATTTCTTGTAATGAATTAGAAACCGAGTCGGTTTGGGATTGTGATCGCAACACAATACCGCCTCTGGTCCTAATATATATACAGCTACCGGCTGCGGCCAAAGATACAATGAAAACACCTAGGGTTTTTCCTCATCACACAACTTGCGCCGCCGTCGTAGTCTACTCCATCCGAAACACCAGCGTGCATTGCCGTGTGGGAGAGCAGGTCTTTGGAACCGTTCGTCTTTGCGATCCTGCATCGGGAGAGGACGAATTAGGTTTTTGGGAAGCGCTGTGCGTGACTGCTCAAATTCGTCATCGCGGATCGTCTTCCGTCCAAGTCGGGCGGTGCTGCTCATCATCGTATTCATCGCCGTCAGCAGCAGATCATCGCCAACATCGTCATCAATACCGTCGCACCCATAATAGCTAACGAATAGTACGTCCAACATCATCTGTTCATGTCTGTCTCTACAGCTATTATTTTGTGTTTGCTGCTGTTATGCATGTCTTGTTGTTCTTCTAGTTTGCTAGATTGTTGCATGCTAGTATCTCTTCTAGTCATGAATTATTTACTAGAATTAATCATGAACTTGCCTAATTTTCCAACAATCCAAAAACCTAATTGTAGGCAATTTCCTTAGTTAACTATGGCTGGATTCGCTGATGCACTGAGGCCGGATAAGTTTACCAGTGTGCACTTTAAGAGGTGGCAGGTGAAGACAACGCTTTGGCTTACTGCTCTAAAAGTTTTCCACGTTAGTGTTGGTGCTCCAGAGGGAATGACTGACGAAGATCAGAGAAAATTCCAGGAAGCCAATACTATGTTTGTGGTATGCATTCTGAGTGTTCTTGCTGACCGTCTGTGTGATGTGTACATGCACATAGATGACGGAAAGACTTTGTGGGATGCACTGAATGCAAAATTCGGTGCAACAGATGCAGGCAGTGAACTGTACATCATGGAGAGTTTTCATGACTACAAGATGGTGAATAACCATTCTGTGGTTGAACAAGCTCATGAGATACAGTGCATTGTGAAGGAACTTGAACTCCTTAAATGTGTTCTACCCGAAAAAATCGTGGTTGGGTGCATGATTGCAAAGTTGCCTCCTTGATGGAGGAATTTCGCCACAACTCTGAAGCATAAGAGACAGGAGATATCAGTTGAAAATCTGATTGCATCTCTTGATGTTGAAGAAAAAGCTCAGGCTAAAGAAACTACTGAAAAGAAGGTGAGCAGAGGTATCCGCAGAACAAGAACAAAGGGAAAAACAAACCTGTTTTCAACAAGCCTACCAAGACTACTACCTTGAAGAAGAAGAAGTTCAACAAGGGTGAGCTAGAGTGCTACGCCTGTGGGAAGCCCGAACACTTTTCCAAGGAATGCCCTGAACATGCAGACCGCAGAGGGAAAACGAGCTCCAAGACTGTCAACATGGTGACCGCTAGCAATACTGATGGGTATGGTAATTTACCTATTGTGCTTTCAGTATTTCAATCATCTTCATGGTGGATTGATTCGGGTGCTAACGTTCATGTGTCTGCTGACGTCTCCTTGTTTACTTCTTATCAGGTCGCAAGGGATTCTTCCGTCCTAATAGGGAATGGGTCACATGATTCTGTTCGTGGCATTGGCACGGTGGATCTGAAGTTTACTTCGGAAAGATCGTGCAACTAAGGAACGTGCAGCATGTCCCTACTTTGAACAAGAATCTAGTTAGGGCTCCCTTCTATGTCAAGATGGATTTAAGGTAGTTTTAGAGTCGAATAAAGTAATCGTGTCAAGATTTGGACAATTTATAGGAAAAGGCTATGAGTGCAGAGGCTTGTTCTGCTTTTCCCTTTCAGATTTTTGCAATAAGTCAATAAACCAAATTTGTGCTAGTGTTAATGATGATGCAAGTATTTGGCACTCTCGTTTATGTCATATTAATTTTGGTTTAATGTCTTGGCTATCCAGCATGAGTTTAATTCCGAACTTCACTGTCGCCAAAGGTTCTAAGTGCCATAGTTGTGTGCAATCGAAGCAACCTCAAAAGCCTCATAAGGCTGCCGAGGAGAGAAACTTGGCACCTCTAGAACTCATACATTCAGATCTTTGTGAGACGAATGGTGTGTTGACAAAAGGTGGAAAGAGATATTTCATGACTTTGATTGATGATACGACTAGATTTTGCTATGTTTATTTGTTGCAAACTAAAGATGAAGCATTAGACTACTTTAAAACCTATAAAGCTGAAGTTGAAAATCAACTAGAGAGAAAGATCAAGTGTCTTAGGTCCGATCGTGGTGGAGAGTATTTTCCCAAAGTTTTTGATGAATTTTGTCAGGAATATGGTATTGTGCATGAGAGGACGCCTCCCTATTCACCCCAATCAAATGGAGTGGCTGAAAGGAAAAACCGCACATTGACTGACTTGGTGAATGCCATGTTAGACACTTCTGGTTTATCTAAGGCATGGTGGAGGGAGGCTCTATTGACTTCATGTCATGTCCTGAATAGAGTTCCCAACAATAATAAGGAGAAACCCCTTATGAGGAGTGGGTTGGGAGAAAACCATCACTTTCTTATTTGCGCACTTGGGGATGTTTGGCAAAGGTCAATATTCCTATTCCTAAGAAACGCAAACTTGGACCAAAGACAGTGGGTTGTGTCTTTCTAGGGTTTGCTCAACGGAGCATTGCTTATAGGTTTTTAGTGGTAAAACCTGAAGTACCTGATATGCATGTTGATACTATAATGGAATCTCGTGATGCAACATTTTTTGAGAACATATTTCCTATGAAAGATATGCATAGCATTGCTATATTTTCTTCTGAGATAATTCCTAAATCTAGTACAACTAATGAATATTTCGAACAATCACATGAGGAAGTCCTTGAGAAGGATAACAATGAAGTTCCTATAAGGAACAAGAGACAAAGGATTGCAAAATCTTTGGGTGATGATTTCATTGTACACCTTGTGGACGACACACCCAAGACGATTGCAGAAGCATATGCATCTCCGGATGTAGCTGATTCGAAAGAAGCTGTTCATAATGAGATGGACTCAATTCTTTCTAATGGAACTTGGGAACTAACTGATAGACCATATGGTTGTAAACCTATGGGCTGTAAGTGGGTGTTCAAAAAGAAGCTAAAGCCTGATGGTACTATTTATAAGTACAAAGCGCAGCTAGTGGCCAAGGGCTACACTCAGAAAGAAGGCGAAGATTACTTTGACACCTATTCACCCGTTGCTAGAATGACCACCATTCGAGTGTTACTTTCCTTGGCTGCCTCTTATGGTCTTATAATTCATCAAATGGATGTAAAGACAGCTTTTCTCAATGGAGAGTTGGAAGAGGAAATCTGTATGGATCAGCCTGACGGGTTTGTGGTAAAGGGTGAAGAGAGAAAGGTATGCAAGTTGTTAAAATCTTTGTATGGTCTGAAACAGGCACCTAAACAATGGCATGAGAAGTTTGCAAGAACTCTGACTTCTGCAGGATTTATCATTAACAAGGCTGATAGGTGTGTTTACTATCGCCATGGTGGGGTCAATAGTGTCATATTATGTTTGTATGTGGACGATATACTGATCTTTGGTACAAACATTAATGCAATTAATGAGGTCAAGTCTTTTCTATCAAAAAGTTTTGACATGAAAGATCTGGGAGAAGCCGATGTAATTCTAAACATCAAACTTATTAAGGATGAGAGTGGGATTACGTTAATGCAATCTCTTTATGTTGAGAAGGTCTTGAACCGATTCGGTTTTATGGATAGCAAGCCTTCTACAACACCTTATGATCTCAGTGTGACACTCTGAAAGAACAAGAAAGAAACGAGAGATCAATTAAGATACTCTCAAATTGTCGGTTCACTCATGTACTTAGCTAGTGCTACAAGACCAGATATCTCTTTTGCTGTGAGCAAACTGAGTAGGTTCATGTACAACCCGGGTGATGATCATTGGCATGCACTAGAAAGGGTCTTGCGCTATCTGAGAGGTACTATGAGTTACAGAATTACTTATTCAGGGCAACCTGCTGTGCTAGAAGGATATAGTGATTCAAATTGGATCTCCGATGTTGATGTACTCTACGCAACAAGTGGGTATGTATTTACTCATGGAGGTGGCGCAGTGTCATGGAGGTCTTGCAAGCAAACCATATTGACGAGGTCAACTATGGAAGCAGAACTAACAGCTTTGGACACAAGTACTGTTGAGGCAGAATGGCTGCGTGAGCTCTTGATGGACTTGCCGGTGGTTGAAAAACCTGTACCGGCTATTCTTATGAATTGTGACAACCAAACGGTTATCGCTAAAGTGAACAATTCTAAAGATAATGCAAAGTCATGAAGACACGTGAAGAGACGTTTGAAGTCTGTCAGGAAGTTGAGAAACTCCGGAGTAATAACTGTTACGTATATACAAACAGACAAAAACCTGGCAGATCCCTTTACAAAGGGACTATCACGAAATGTGATAGATATTGCATCGAGGGAGATGGGTATGAAACCCATAGATGTTACACCATAGTAGTAACCCAACCTTTGTGATTGGAGATCCCGTGAATTAGGATCTGGGAAGAACAAGCTATTGGTTAACTAAGGAGAGTAATAACTAATGACCGTCTCCAAGTGAAGATGCAAAACTCTTAGAGCTGTAAGGCTCAGATCTGTAAGACAGGTTGGCAACATGCCTTAACGTGGTTCTATTGGCTATAATTAGCAAAGATGTTGTCCTACAGAGCAGTCTTGAAGGAACAGACCTATATGAGTTCTGACTGTAAACATCGCAGTCTATGAGATTTGGGTGATCTCTAGTAAGCTCACGAAGAGACCAGGGAGTATGACATATAAGCTCCAAACCGCGGGGTAGCCTACTAGCGGTCAGGTACTGGTTAAGACGTTGAGTGAAACCTGTTCACACAAAACTAGCAATTCAAGGCATAGTCCATTGTCAAGTTGTGAATGGATGTAGCTTAAAGTTCCTTATTCTCAATACGATCCTCTTACACTCGTTGCACAATTAGTGAAGGATATGACTCAACAGCTTCAAAACGCAACCACATTTTTAGCATCCTTAGATTTTTCACTTGAAGTGTCAGAAATTGCCTCTTCATCACTAGCGGATGCATAGCCATCTCTCGTGAGAAACACTCTTTTCTCATTAGGACATTCATGCTTCATATGTCCCCTTCCTCCACACTTGAAACACTCTATGTCACTAGTGCGTCCGGTCGACTGTGCTCTAGAATCAACCATCGACAGTCCTGATTTTGAAGCATCCTTCTGCACGGAACCATGAGAGCAATTTGATGATATCGCCCTGGAGCTAGGACCGACATCCTCACTCTTATACTGTGAGCGTCACCATGTGTTTAAAGTGGTATTGGTAACTGTGTTGACTTGGCGCCGCTTAATCTGTTGTTCCGCACGCACAGCTTGGTGCACAAGATCTTGTATGTTGTAGTAGACCACCATCTCAACACGATCCTGCACCTCGATATTTAGCCTGTTAAAGAAACGTGCCATGGTCGCCTCCGGATCCTCCGTTGTCCCTGTACGTATCACAAGAAATTCCATCTCCTTGTAATATTCATCAACACTCATATTACCTTGAGAGAGCCGCTGCAACTTGTTGTACATATCTCTCTTATAGTGCTCAGGAACAAAACGTCGCCTCATGAATTCTTTCATACCTCGCCAAGTCGTCGGGAGATGTCTTGAACGACAAAATTTGATTCCACCAAATTAGCGCGTAACCGGTGAACTCAATTCCAGCAAGTTGAACTTTCTTCTCCTCGCTATAATGATGGGCATCAAAAATTTGATCAACACGCATCTCCCATTCCAAATAGCCTTCTGGTTCACACTTGCTGGAGAACGAAGGGATTGAAATTTTTATGCGCCCAATTCCATCATCCAAAGGCACACGCACAGCTTGACCAACTCGGTCATGCACTCCACCACGAACGGATGTTTCAGGACGAGGCTCATAATGTCGTGGTCGTGGAGCATACCCCGCTGCCTGGTCAACGCCGTCATCAAGACCATCACCTCCAACATGAGGTGCCGCCAAACGGTGATCATGCACGCTGGCATGTCCGTCATGAGCTGGTGGTGCATAACGCAGTGGAGCAGTGAGAGCAGTCTGTGGTGGTGCAAAATTCATTGCCGGCATATTGATGATGTCTGCCAAACCATCAAACCGAGTGATCAGGACATCTATCCTTTTGTTGAGCGCATCATGACATTGCTTGATGTAGTTGCATGTGTGGTCAAAACCATCCCGAATATTTTGAGGAATATCATCCACGTACATTGGACGTACAATTTCCTGAGAATCAGCAGCAACCTCGTCTTCCTTGTTGACCGAGGTCGACATCTTGATCAACACAATACCGTGAACAACCTTAGCTCTGAATACCACTTGATGTAGCACAGACTAGCGAGATGCTAAGTTGTGCGAGTCACGGCCCGATCTTTCATGGTATTTGCAAGACAATGATGAACGACAACAGCAACAGTAGCAGAAAAACGAACAAACATAGAAGGAGAATCTTCGGATCAAACGAGATGTAAGAAGCCAAAGAAAAATACTTGCACCAGAACTAATACAAGATCAGGCGCATGTACAGCAGCACCGAATCCCTAGGATTCGTAGAAACTCATCTTGGTGCCTCCCGATGTAGGCGTTTTCTGGTATTTTCTTATTCAACTAAACTTCGGCAAAATAAACAAACCCCCCGAACATCGGCCGTAGCTAGCCCCTTTTTATAGGCGACGTTGACCTGACCAAACTGACTCCAGCTAACAAAACAGATACGGACTCTTATCTCTTCTACGTATTCAAACTAATCAAGGTGTTTATACTAATTAAACATCCGGCAACGTTGATCGCTAGAAGCCAAAACTCAACTACAAATACCAACTAGTGCGGCGTCCTAATGCTTCTCGGATCGATCTTCATCTCCTGAGCTTGGACACTTTATTATCAAAAGGGACTCTTTATTCATAATTCAACGAGGAGGGATCCAACAAAGATATGTTGCAGAGGTGTTCTAAAATTGGGATTGACCTCATCTGGTTTTGGTTCAGAAGCGGACACACCTTCCTTGCTTCTAGCTCCCCAATAATCTGAACATACAATATTAGAAGCTGATGATGGCGTAGAACCTAGCAACCCTCTGCCATTTTTCCTTGCTCTTGCCCTAATGTCTGGGTTAAGCTTGAGACAGGGTTGGATCCTTGACGCGATCTGGTTCGATACATCTCTGACATTTTGTATAGAACTCACGAGTAGTGTATCAACGGTCTCATCATTCATGGAGGATTTTTGCCACAACTCTGAAGCATAAGAGACAGGAGATATCAGTTGAAAATCTGATTGCATCTCTTGATGTTGAAGAAAAAGCTCGGGCTAAAGACACTACTGAAAAAGCAGGTGAGGTTCAGCCTACCGCCAACATGGTGCAGAGGTATCCACAGAACAAGAACAAAGGGAAGAACAAACCTGTTTTCAACAAGCCTACCAAGACTACTACCTTCAAGAAGAAGTTCAACAAGGCTGAGTGTGACACCCCCGATTCAATCGTACACTAATCATGCATGTAAACGTGTACGATCAAGATCAGGGACTCACGGGAAGATATCACAACACAACTCTAAAAACATAAATAAGTCATACAAGCATCATAATACAAGCCAGGGGCCTCGAGGGCTCGAATACAAGTGCTCGATCATAGACGAGTCAGCGGAAGCAACAATATCTGAGTACAGACATAAGTTAAACAAGTTGCCATAAGATGGCTAGCACAAACTAGGGATACAGATCGAAAAAGGCGCAGGCCTCCTGCCTGGGATCCTCCTAAACTACTCCTGGTCGTCGTCAGCAGCCTGCATATAGTAGTAGGCACCTCCAGTGTAGTAGTCGTCGTCGACGGTGGCGTCTGGCTCCTGGGCTCCAGCATCTGGTTGCGACAACTAGAAAGAAATGAAAGGGGGGGAAGAGGGGAGAAAGCAACCGTGAGTACTCATCCAAAGTACTCGCAAGCAAGGAACTACACTACATATGCATGGGTATATGTGTAAGGAGGCCATATCAGTGGACTGAACTGCAGAATGCCAGAATAAGAGGGGGATAGCTAATCCTGTCGAAGACTACGCTTCTGGCAGCCACCATCTTGCAGCATGTAGAAGAGAGTAGATTGAAGTCCTCCAAGTAGCATCTCCAAGTAGCATCTCCAAGTAGCATCTCCAGTAGCATCGCATAGCATAATCCTACCCGGCGATCCTCCCCTCATTGCCCTGTGGAAAAGCGATCACCGGGTTGTCTGTGGAACTTGGAAGGGTGTGTTTTATTAAGTATCCGGTTCTAGTTGTCATAAGGTCAAGGTACAACTCCGGGTCGTCCTTTTACCGAGGGACACGGCTATTTGAATATATAAACTTCCCTGCAGGGGTGCACCACATAACCCAACACGCTCGATCCCATTTGGCCGGACACACTTTCCTGGGTCATGCCCTGCCTCGGAAGATCAACACGTCGCAGCCCCACCTAGGCACAACAGAGAGGTCAGCACGCCGGTCTAACTCCTATGGCGCAGGGGTCTGGGCCCATCGCCCTTTGCACACCTGCACGTTGCGAACGCGGCCGGAAGCAGAACTAGCCCCCTTAATACAAGTGCAGGCTTACGTTCCAATCCGGCGCGCGCCACTCAGTCGCTGACGTCAAGAAGGCTTCGGCTGATACCACGACGTCGGGATACCCATAACTACTCCCGCGTAGATGGTTAGTGCGTATAGACCAAATGGCCAGACTCAGATCAAATACCAAGATCTCGTTAAGCGTGTTATTATGAAGCAACCGCGAACGCCGACCAAGGCCAGGCCCACCTGTCTCCTAGGTGGTCTCAACCTGCCCTGTCGCTCCACCTCAAAGTAACAGTCGGGGGCCGTCGGGAACCCAGGCCCACCTCTACCGGGATGGAGCCACCTGTCCTTTCAGCCCCCACATCGGAATCACTTGCGGGTACTCAACGAGCTGACCCGACTTTAGTCACCATCTGTATAGTATGTATGTATAGTATATACCCGTGATCACCTCCCAAGTGATCACGGCCCGATAGTATAGCAAGGCAGACTGACAAGAATGTAGGGCCAATGATAAACTAGCATCCTATACTAAGCATTTAGGATTGCAGGTAAGGTATCAACAGATGTAGCAACAATGTTAGGCTATGCATCAGAATAGGATCAACGAAAAGCAGTAACATGCTACACTACTCTAATGCAAGTAGTATAGAGGAGAATAGGCGATATCTGGTGATCAAGAGGGGGCTTGCCTGGTTGCTCTGGCAAGAGAGAGGGGTCGTCAACTCCGTAGTCGAACTGGGCAGCAGCAACGTCGGCCTCTTAGTCTATCGGAGAGAAGAGGGGGAAGAAATAATGAATACCATGCAAACACATGCATATCGATGCATGACAAGACAAGTAACGATGCTAGGTGTGCCCAATCGCGGTAGTAGCTGATACCGACGAAGGGGAAAACATCCGGGAAAGTATTCCCGGTGTTCCGTGTTTTCGGACCGGTGAACCGGAGGGGGAAAGTTGCATGTTCGGTATGCTAGGGGTGTGTGGCGGACGAACGGGCTGCGTATCCGGATTCGTCTCGTCGTTCTAAGCAACTTTCATGTTGAAAATAATTTAATCCGAGTTACGGATTAAAAGATATGATTTTCTAAAGATTTTATTAATTTCTGGAATTTAATTAATTATTTAATTTAATTCGAAAATGAATTAATGACATCAGCATGATGTCATTCTGACGTCAGCAGTCAACGGAGTTGACTGGTCAACCTGACCAGTGGGTCCCACTGGTCAGTGACACATTTTAATTAACAAATTAGTTAAACTAATCATAATTAATTAATGGGGTGGGCCCCACTGTCATACTAACTAATTAGCCAATTAACAGTAGTTTAATTAAATTAATTAATCCTTAGGTTAATTAATCTTAATTGGTAATTTAATCAGAATTAATTAAGTTAATTAATTAGTTAATTAATTAATTATTTTTATTATTTATTTATTTATTTATTTTTATATTCTCTTTTTTTTAACGTTTTGGGGCCGTGGGGCCCCCGTGTCATAGGCCCACGGGCCTTAGCGGGTCAACGGGCGCGGGCGCTGGGCTATGCGGGTGCGGGCGCCCGAACAGGATGCAACCAGTCGGCGCCACGGCGAGGGGGGGGGGGGAACGCCGGCGCGACACCGGCGGAAGGCTGCGCGCGTGCGTGAGAGCGCTGGGGGAGCGCAACGCCACGAGCGAGAGGGGGGCCGCGGGCGCGTGGGCCGGCAAAGCCAGGGCGCGCTGGGGAGCAGGGGCGCGGCCAGGGGCAGCGGTGACGGACGCCGGTGGAGCCGCGAGTAGAGGCGCGTGGGGAGGCGGGCGCAGCACGGCATCAGCAGCGCCAGCAACGGGCGGAGGCGGGGCACGGTGCAGAGGAGCGAGGCACGCGCGAGTAGCGCGTCCATGCGGGGCTGTCGGCGAAGGCGGGGCGCGGTCCGGGCGCATCGAGGCGCGGGTGTGCGCAGCCGGGCGCGGCGACAGGCACGGGGGCGCATCGAGGAGCTCGTCGTGCGGTCGGGCGCGACGCGGTGACAGGGGAAGGAGAGGAGGGGTGCGCGCGTGCTCACATCGAGAAGTAGGGTCTAGGGCAGCGGGTGTTGAGGAGGAGGGCGGAGACGACGGCGTCGAGGAGGCAGTCCGGCAACGTGGTCCGGGGCGGCGTGGTCTCCAGGCGGCAATGGGCGACGGCGTCGGGGAGGAGGACGGTGGCGCCGGGGACGGCTTCGGGCGACGGGTGGCGGCGCCAGGGGTGTCGGGGGCGACGGGGACGTGCACCGGGGTGGCGTCGGGCGGCTTCGGGCTTCTCCTGATCTCGATCCAGAACTGGATCGGGGGAGGGGGAGAGAGCGACGTGGGGAGGGGAGTGGGAGCGGTCGTGGGTTAGGGTTTCGGGTGTGGGGGGATAAGGGAGTGAGGGGGCGGCCGGTTGGGCCTGGCCTGGCTAATAGCTGGGCCGGCTGGCCCAGTGGGGGGGTCTGCTTTTCCCTTTTTTGTTAGTTTTGTTTTCTGTTTTGTATTTTCTTTTATTTTCTTTATTTTCCTTTTTTGTTTTAATTCAATTTAAAATATTTATGCATTTTATAAAACTGTATCTTCTACACCATAATTATCTATGTAATATTTAGTACAAACCGAACATTTTTATTTTAATGTTTGAAAACTTTTATTGTTTTCCTGTAATTAAATTTTGAATTTGTTTCGGTTTTGAATTATCTAGGGTTTATCAACAGTAACCGAGGTGACGTGGCATCATTAGCGGGGGATCACTGTAGCTTAATTATCCGGGCGTCACAATTCTCCTCCACTACAAGAAATCTCGTCCCGAGATTTAGGAGGCGTAAGGGGGGAAGAAGATTCTAGTTACGAAATTCTAGCGAGTGTTCTCGGTCTTAATTGCTCTTTCCAAAGTAGTTGATCCCTTTTTGGTGATGTCTTCATTTCTCTGCTCCAGGTCATCATGATGAAATGGCCATCCTTCCTTCGGAGTCTTCATCATACTAACGAAAGATTAAGGGGGTATACCGGAAGAATGGACCTCTGCAGGGTAGACTATCTGGTAGACAACAACGAGGAAGGTGGCGGAAAGTAACTCTCTAATTGAAATTTAAGACAATATCGAGAGCAAAGCAAGAAGGTGCAAAATAGAAGTTTCAAGCGCATAGGCAATCGTTCGTTGCCTGAAGCGAAGTGTGAAAGGGGTTCAGAGCAATGGGAATAAGTATTGCGCCTGATACCAGATTGATGATCTCATCGGAAGGTGGCTCATGAATTACATACGAGTCCACGCGAGAGGAATAACTTTGGGAACAGGGGTGTACAGGAGAGTCAGGTTTTGATCCTGTGGAACTGTGGGTTACGGTCCCACCATGTGGGTTAAAAGTAGGAAGGGCGGAGACGTCTTGCGTGATCATGCAAGAAAGGCATGTCAGAGGATAGCCTGTCGATTATGTTGGCAACAACGTCGATACCAAGGGCGAGGGACGAAGAGAACCATTTTCCTGCTCGTTGAATGAGGCGGACCAATAGGCAAAGTTCTCGTCCATCGGTGGTGACCGGAATGCTATCGACAATTTCAACAGGGTCTTACTGACAGAGTTGTACACCGAGGTGTTTTCACAAGCAGAGAATTATTATTGCCTATATCATATAGATCATAGAAATGGTCTAAACAAACCAATGGAAAGGGAAAAGTGTCTATCAGATTTAATCAGAACGATGGAAAGAAAAATGTGTTTAAACACATAATTCAGGGGTATATCCTTCCCATGGACAAGCAGAGAGCATGATATCCATGACAGGATATAACATAGGAAACCATTTAGGTTATGGGAGAGGAATTTTCATGGCATTATCCATACAACGGTGTTTGAATAATTGATAACAAAAATTTAGCATTATGCTCCAAATGTTTTTATTGAAGATCGGAGTACCACAGACAAGCTTCGAGATAGCATGGACATGGTCTTCAAGCAAAGGTCGTACTTTTGATACATGAAGGATTCATCAGGAACAACTTGTAGAATAAGTCTTACTGTTTCCTCATGGAAGAATGATAACATAGCAAAAGGGAACTATAACAATAGGGTCTTCGGCCTGGTGGGCTAGGTATGACCCCACCTTACCGGGTCATATAAAGACCAATGTTATAATTCTTGGAAATATGTTCCAACCATCATATCTGACCGAGTTTCAGATCCGATTGGTGTCAGGATAACTCAGAAGAAAAGGTGCAACACAATTTACGAGATGACAATGTAAGTTTGTCGGGAAATGAGCTATGGAGCGAGTTCTAACACACAAGTTCATCATTTAATCAAGGAGAGGTGAGGAGGTGGCTGATTGACTCAGCGACAATCCATTGACATTTCCAAAAAGGATGGATTTCCACAACTATGTGAACAAGGAGATAACATTTGTCAGATCAAATGATGTAATGAGGTATGCTGGAGGAAAACATACACAGTTAAACATTGGTAGAAAGGTGCGCCCGAAATATGGGTTGGGCTGCACGACCAATGTCAGAATAGTGATTCAATAATCAATAGTCTAAGAATGAATGGCCGACCATTAACTTCAAAGCAATAGGGTTGCTAGAAAGGCAGAATCCAAATAGCACCGTTCACTTGTTGGTACCCCGGTTCGAATCAACGTGAGGACCAAGAAAGAATGGTGATGATGAGAAGTATCACTATACCAAGAATTCTTAATAGGTGGAGCCATCCTCACAACATTCTTGACATCAAAGATGGTAATACTCCGCGGTAGAATCAGAACATAAGTTGGATAACAAGGAACTCAAGGTACAACACAAAATAGGAACAATTTTTGTGTTGGAGGGAATGCAATAATGTTGTGGATGATAACCCAAACCATCGAGGGCAAAGGATGCTATTTCTCATCAAGAATTCGATAGATATCTTGGAAGACCTCAGAATGTTGATGATGATCACGACACATTTGTCGAGAGGTTTCGAGAAGATGTAACTGATCGGTGATGACATCAAGTCAATGGAAATGATGAAGCCAAGAGTCATTGGGACCATGGGTACGACACAAACTCGAAATCAAGCTTGCTGCTCAAGGACAAACGATATGACGAGGAAGATCGATTGTAAGTTTAGCTCACCGTTGAAATTTGTGCTCCGAGAAGGACCCGGTAGCACAGTTAAAAATTAGCACAATGATATAGCCAATCAGGCTAGGAATGGCGTGATCGGGTACAGACTCGTAAGTAAAGAAGATTACTAAAAGTTGTTTAACCGTAGTGTGGACTCGGTTCAGTTATTGATGTCTTTGAGTGTTTAATAACTCAAAGCCCGTGAGAAATTGGAATCAGTGAGGATGTAGTACTTGATGGAGAACTCATAAGAAGTTATGCAGTTCCAAGATAATCTCGAGATAGCAGGGGGTAATACTCGAAGACGGATCAAAGTAGAGGTTGGACTGGGGTATTGATCCGCAGAAGACAAATGTTTAAACTTGCCCGAGAAATGGGGACAAAGAAGAACAATATGGTCGAAACCATAACTACAAGGGGTCCAATTTAATGACACTGAAAGAATTACTCGAATGAGTAAATATTTGGCAAGAAGCTTTCATGATAAGTTCCACATCGGGTCCATGGGCATGAACGCAGAGTTCAAGGTCGACTCCCACTTCTCCAATGCATACCCTTTCATTCACTTCTTGCTTTCGATGAAGTTGTAGTGTTAAAATTTTATCTGGTTAAATACCAGAAGAGTATGACTCGTGAAAACTCTCGGGTTCACAAAAATTAAGGAAGGCATAGGCTCAACCCATCGGGGCTTCTTAGAAACATATACCTCAAGCTTCAATAGTAAATACCACCAGCTCAAAAGCTGAGCATGGTTGTGAAGCAGAGGATACAATTTACCAAAGGCATTAAGTATCAGGGAAATAACTCACAAGGTGATTAAATATGAAGGATATTGTCGGATAAAATCCAACAAAGGATCTGGGGTGAGTATCGACACACAACCAGAGGAAGAAGCAAGGCAAAGACATTGGATTATAGAAACAACTGAATAACTTAGAGCTCAATTGCTAAGGAATTATGATTTACAAAGTGAAGGATCAGAAGCATACGCTCTGATCAAGGATGGATAAGTTCAATAGACTTAGGGGCACAATCGACGATAATTTAATTGGCGAGAACCGGCTCATGATTAAAATGACGTCTGAGCCGGAAGGATGAATTCTAGGATCTGTTTGAGGATTGCGAGCATTCGCAACAAATCGAACCAACGGACTCAAAATGACAATGATAATGGATGTCAACAAGATTACTAGACTTATGGGATTAACCATAATGCAAGCAATCAAGAATTTCAAGAGTAATAGGATGCTCAGGATTTTTGGAAGATCGAATGATATTTCGAGGATTGGTGACATACATGAATCAACTAGGGATTAGTGGATACTCGGTAATTGCGAGAAATTATCCGTAGGGGTATTTAGGTGGTAAGGAACTGCAAGGCAGTAAGCATAAGTATTCTAAGAACAACAACGAATATTTCAGGGCATCTTGTAATAAAAAGAGTAAATGGGAACTAAGTAAGAACGGTGTATGAATTTATTCATAGGGATATTTCGGTGGTAGTGAATTGCAAAAGCAATGGGCAGTCCCGAAAGAGTATCGGAAATTAACTTTGAAATCTTCCTGTGTAGTCGGCGATCATCTGGACTGAAGGGGCTCTCCGGGAGAAAGCGTTTTCGAGAACCTAAAGTTAGATTTTAGAAAGTCATTTAACCCGAATAGAAGAGAGATCAGAATCCCAGAGTATAGGCGAGAAATAAAAGATCCTACTACCACCCAATGGCGACGTGTGCCGGTAAGACACACAGCCATGTTAGTAAAAGTTTTTGCAACGTCTAGACTCGACTTCGGCCAAGGAGTTGGGAAGGGGGATTCCTACAGGCAGTCGGCTCTGATACCAACTTGTGACACCCCCGATTCAATCGTACACTAATCATGCACGCAAACGTGTACGATCAAGATCAGGGACTCACGGGAAGATATCACAACACAACTCTAAAAACATAAATAAGTCATACAAGCATCATAATACAAGCCAGGGGCCTCGAGGGCTCGAATACAAGTGCTCGATCATAGACGAGTCAGCGGAAGCAACAATATCTGAGTGCAGACATAAGTTAAACAAGTTGCCATAAGATGGCTAGCACAAACTAGGGATACAGATCGAAAGAGGTGCAGGCCTCCTGCCTGGGATCCTCCTAAACTACTCCTGGTCGTCGTCAGCGGCCTGCATGTAGTAGTAGGCACCTCCAGTGTAGTAGTCATCGTCGACGGTGGCGTCTGGCTCCTGGGCTCCAGCATCTGGTTGCGACAACCAGAAAGAAAGGAAACGGGGGGGAAGGGGGGAGAAAGCAACCGTGAGTACTCATCCAAAGTACTCGCAAGCAAGGAACTACACTACATATGCATGGGTACATGTGTAAGGAGGCCATATCAGTGGACTAAACTGCAGAATGCCAGAATAAGAGGGGGATAGCTAATCCTGTCGAAGACTACGCTTCTGGCAGCCACCATCTTGCAGCATGTAGAAGAGAGTAGATTGAAGTCCTCCAAGTAGGATCTCCAAGTAGCATCTCCAAGTAGCATCTCCAGTAGCATCGCATAGCATAATCCTACCCGGCGATCCTCCCCTCATTGCCCTGTGGAAAAGCGATCACCGGGTTGTCTGTGGAACTTGGAAGGGTGTGTTTTATTAAGTATCCGGTTCTAGTTGTCATAAGGTCAAGGTACAACTCCGGGTCGTCCTTTTACCGAGGGACACGGCTATTCGAATAGATAAACTTCCCTGCAGGGGTGCACCACATAACCCAACACGCTCGATCCCATTTGGCCGGACACACTTTCCTGGGTCATGCCCGGCCTCGAAAGATCAACACGTCGCAGCCCCACCTAGGCACAACAGAGAGGTCAGCACGCCGGTCTAACTCCTATGGCGCAGGGGTCTGGGCCCATCGCCCTTTGCACACCTGCACGTTGCGAACGCGGCCGGAAGCAGAACTAGCCCCCTTAATACAAGTGCAGGCTTACGTTCCAATCCGGCGCGCGCCACTCAGTCGCTGACGTCAAGAAGGCTTCGACTGATACCACGACGTCGGGATACCCATAACTACTCCCGCGTAGATGGTTAGTGCGTATAGACCAAATGGCCAGACTCAGATCAAATACCAAGATCTCGTTAAGCGTGTTATTATGAAGCAACCGCGAACGCCGACCAAGGCCAGGCCCACCTGTCTCCTAGGTGGTCTCAACCTGCCCTGTCGCTCCGCCTCAAAGTAACAGTCGGGGGCCGTCGGGAACCCAGGCCCACCTCTACCGGGATGGAGCCACCTGTCCTTTCAGCCCCCACATCGGAATCACTTGCGGGTACTCAACGAGCTGACCCGACTTTAGTCACCATCTGTATAGTATGTATGTATAGTATATACCCATGATCACCTCCCAAGTGATCACGGCCCGATAGTATAGCAAGGCAGACTGACAAGAATGTAGGGCCAATGATAAACTAGCATCCTATACTAAGCATTTAGGATTGCAGGTAAGGTATCAACAGATGTAGCAACAATGTTAGGCTATGCATCAGAATAGGATCAACGAAAAGCAGTAACATGCTACACTACTCTAATGCAAGCAGTATAGAGGAGAATAGGCGATATCTGGTGATCAAGGGGGGGGGCTTGCGTGGTTGCTCTGGCAAGAGAGAGGGGTCGTCAACTCCGTAGTCGAACTGGGCAGCAGCAACGTCGGCCTCGTAGTCTATCGGAGAGAAGAGGGGGAAGAAATAATGAATACCATGCAAACAGATGCATATCGATGCATGACAAGACAAGTAACGATGCTAGGTGTGCCCAATCGCGGTAGTAGGTGATACCGACGAAGGGGGAAACATCCGGGAAAGTATTCCCGGTGTTCCGCGTTTTCGGACCGGTGAACCGGAGGGGGAAAGTTGCGTGTTCGGTATGCTAGGGGTGTGTGGCGGACGAACGGGCTGCGTATCCGGATTCGTCTCGTCGTTCTAAGCAACTTTCATGTTGAAAATAATTTAATCCGAGTTACGGATTAAAAGATATGATTTTCTAAAGATTTTATTAATTTCTGGAATTTGATTAATTATTTAATTTAATTCGAAAATGAATTAATGACATCAGCATGATGTCATGCTAACGTCAGCAGTCAACGGAGTTGACTAGTCAACCTGACCAGTGGGTCCCACTGGTTAGTGACACATTTTAATTAACAGATTAGTTAAACTAATCATAATTAATTAATGGGGTGGGCCCCACTGTCATACTAACTAATTAGCCAATTAACAGTAGTTTAATTAAATTAATTAATCCTTAGGTTAATTAACCTTAATTGGTAATTTAATCAGAATTAATTAAGTTAATTAATTAGTTAATTAATTAATTATTTTTATTATTTATTTATTATTTATTTATTTTTATATTCTCTTTTTTTAACGTTTTGGGGCCGTGGGGCCCCCGTGTCATAGGCCCACAGGCCTTAGCGGGTCAACGGGCGCGGGCGCTGGGCTATGCGGGTGCGGGCGCCCGAACAGGATGCAACCAGTCGGCGCCACGGCGAGGGGGGGGGGAACGCCGGCGCGGCACCGGCGGAAGGCTGCGCGCGTGCGCGAGAGCGCTGGGGGAGCGCAACGCCACGAGCGAGAGGAGGGGCGCAGACGCGTGGGCCGGCAAAGCCAGGGCGCGCTGGGGAGCAGGGGCGCGGCCAGGGGCAGCGGTGACGGACGCCAGTGGAGCCGCGAGTAGAGACGCGTGGGGAGGCGGGCGCAGCACGGCATCAGCAGCGCCAGCAACGGGCGGAGGGGGAGCACGGTGCAGAGGAGCGAGGCACGCGCGAGTGGCGCGTCCATGCGGGGCTGTCGGCGAAGGCGGGGCGCGGTCCGGGCGCATCGAGGCGCGGGTGTGCGCAGCCGGGCGCGACGACAGGCACAGGGGCGCGTCAAGGAGCTCGCCGGGGCGGTCGGGCGCGACGCGGTGACAGGGGAAGGAGAGGAGGGGCGCGCGTGTGCTCACATCGAGAAGTAGGGTCTAGGGCAGCGGGTGTTGAGGACGAGGGCGGAGACGACGGCGTCGAGGAGGCAGTCCGGCGACGCGGTCCGGGGCGGCGTGGTCTCCAGGCGGCAACGGGCGACGGCGTCGGGGAGGAGGACGGTGGCGCCGAGGACGGCTTCGGGCGACGGGTGGCGGCGCCAGGGGCGTCGGGGGCGACGGGGACGTGCACCGGGGCGGCGTCGGGCGGCTTCGGGCTTCTCCCGATCTCGATCCAGAACTGGATCGGGGGAGGGGGAGAGAGCGACGTGGGGATGGGAGTGGGAGCGGTCGTGGGTTAGGGTTTCGGGTGTGGGGGGATAAGGGAGTGAGGGGGCGGCCGGTTGGGCCTGGCCTGGCTAATAGCTGGGCCGGCTGGCCCAGTGGGGGGGGGTCTGCTTTTCCCTTTTTTGTTAGTTTTGTTTTCTGTTTTGTATTTTCTTTTCTTTTCTTTATTTTCCTTTTTTGTTTTAATTCAATTTAAAATATTTATGCATTTTATAAAACTGTATCTTCTACACCATAATTATCTATGTAATATTTAGTACAAACTGAACATTTTTATTTTAATGTTTGAAAACTTTTATTGTTTTCCTATAATTAAATTTTGAATTTGTTTCGGTTTTGAATTATCTAGGGTTTATCAACAGTAACCGAGGTGACGTGGCATCATTAGCGGGGGATCACTGTAGCTTAATTATCCGGGCGTCACACTGAGCTAGAGTGCTACACCTGTGGGAAGCCCGAACACTTTTCCAAGGAATGCCCTGAACATGCAGACCGCAGAGGGAAAACGAGCTCCAAGACTGTCAACATGGTGACCGCTAGCCATACTGATGGGTATGGTAATTTACCTATTGTGCTTTCAGTATTTCAATCATCTTCATGGTGGATTGATTCGGGTGCTAACGTTCATGTGTCTGCTGACGTCTCCCTGTTTACTTCTTATCAGGTCGCAAGGGATTCTTCCGTCCTAATGGGGAATGGGTCACATGCTTCTGTTCGTGGCATTGGCACGGCGAATCTGAAGTATACTTTGGGAAAGATCGTGCAACTAAGGAACATGCAGCATGTCCCTACTATGAACAAGAATCTAGTTAGGGCTCCCTTCTATGTCGAGATGGATTTAAGGTAGTTTTAGAGTCTAATAAAGTAATCATGTCAAGATTTGGACAATTTATAGGAAAAGGCTATGAGTGCGAATGCTTGTTCCGCTTTTCCCTTTCAGATTTTTGCAATAAGTCAATAAACCAAATTTGTGCTAGTGTTAAGGATGATGCAAGTATTTGGTACTCTCTTTTATGTCATATTAATTTTGGTTTAATGTCCCGGCTATCCAGCATGAGTTTAATTCCGAACTTCACCATTGCCAAAGGTTCTAAGTGCCATAGTTGTGTGCAATCAAAGCAACCTCGAAAGCCTCATAAGGCTGCCGAGGAGAGAAACTTGGCACCTCTAGAACTCATACATTCTGATCTTTGTGAGATGAATGGTGTGTTGACAAAAGGTGGAAAGAGATATTTCATGACTTTGATTGATGATGCGACTAGATTTTGCTATGTTTATTTGTTGCAAACTAACGATGAAGCATAGAACTACTTTTAAACCTATAAAGCTGAAGTTGAAAATCAACTAGAGAGGAAGATCAAGCGTCTTAGGTCCGATCGTGGTGGAGAGTATTTTCCCAAAGTTTTTGATGAATTTTGTCAGGAATATGGTATTGTTCATGAGAGGATGCCTCCCTATTCACCCCAATCAAATGGAATGGCTGAAAGGAAAAACTGCACATTGACTGACTTGGTGAATGCCATGTTAGACACTTCTGGTTTATCTAAGGCATGGTGGAGGGAGGCTCTATTGACTTCATGTCATGTCCTGAATAGAGTTCCCAACAATAATAAGGAGAAAACCCCTTATGAGGAGTGGGTTGGGAGAAAACCATCACTTTCTTATTTGCGCACTTGGGGATGTTTGGCAAAGGTTAATATTTCTATTCCTAAAAAACACAAACTTGGACCAAAGACAGTGGGTTGTGCCTTTCTAGGGTATGCTCGATGGAGCATTGCTTATAGGTTTTTAGTGGTAAAATCTGAAGTACCTGATATGCATGTTGATACTATAATGGAATCTCGTGATGCAACATTTTTTGAGAACATATTTCCTATGAAAGATATGCATAGCATTCCTATATTTTCTTCTGAGATAATTCCTAAATCTAGTACAACTGATGAATATTTCGAACAATCACATGAGGAAGTCCTTGAGAAGGATAACAATGAAGTTCCTATAAGGAACAAGAGACAAAGGATTGCAAAATCCTTTGGTGATGATTTCATTGTATACCTTGTGGACAACACACCCAAGACGATTGCAGAAGCATATGCATCTCCGGATGTAGATGATTGGAAAGAAGTTGTTCATAATTAGATGGACTCAATTCTTTCTAATGGAACTTGGGAACTAACTGATAGACCATATGGTTGTAAACCTATGGGCTGTAAGTGGGTGTTCAAAAAGAAGCTAAAGCCTGATGGTACTATTGATAAGTACAAAGCGTGGTTAGTGGCCAAGGGCTACACTCAGAAAGAAGGCGAAGATTACATTGACACCTATTCACCCGTTGTTAGAATGACCACCATTCGAGTGTTACTTTCCTTAGCTGCCTCTTATGGTCTTATCATTCATCAAATGGATGTAAAGACAGCTATTCTCAATGGAGAGTTGGAAGTGGAAATCTATATGGATCAGCCTGACGGGTTTGTGGTAAAGGGTGAAGAGAGAAAGGTGTGCAAGTTGTTGAAATCTTTGTATGGTGTGAAACAGGTACCTAAGCAATGGCATGAGAAGTTTGCAAGAACTCTGACTTCTGCAGGATTTGTCATTAACAAGGCTGATAGGTGTGCTTACTATCGCCATGGTGGGGTCAATAGTGTCACATTATGTTTGTATGTGGACGATATACTGATCTTTGGTACAAACATTAATGCAATTAATGAGGTCAAGTCTTTTCTATCAAAAAGTTTTGACATGAAAGATCTGGGAGAAGCCGATGTAATTTTAAACATCAAACTTATTAAGGATGAGAGTGGGATTACGTTAACGCCATCTCACTATTTGAGAAGGTCTTGAACGGATTCGGTTTTATTGATAGCAAGCCTTCTCCAACACCTTATGATCTCAGTGTGACACTCTGAAAGAACAAGAAAGAAACGAGAGATCAATTAAGATACTCTCAAATTGTCGGTTCACTCATGTACTTAGCTAGCGCTACAAGACCAGATATCTCTTTTGCTGTGAGCAAACTGAGTAGGTTCATGTACAACCCGGGTGATGATCATTGGCATGCACTAGAAAGGGTCTTGCGCTATCTGAGAGGTACTATGAGTTACAGAATTACTTATTCAGGGCATCCTGCTGTGCTAGAAGGATATAGTGATTCAAATTGGATCTTTGATGTTGATGTACTCTACGCAATAAGTGGGTATGTATTTACTCATGGAGGTAGCGCAGTGTCATGGAGGTCATGCAAGCAAACCATATTGACGAGGTCAACTATGGAAGCAGAACTAACAGCTTTGGACACAACTACT
The DNA here is from genome assembly GCA_963921465.1 of Triticum timopheevii. NCBI lineage: Eukaryota > Viridiplantae > Streptophyta > Magnoliopsida > Poales > Poaceae > Triticum > Triticum timopheevii. The sequence continues at coordinate 110,038,764 of OY997264.1, forward strand.
GTTGAGGCAGAATGGCTGCGTGAGCTCTTGATGGACTTGCCGGTGGTTGAAAAACCTGTACCAGCTATTCTTATGAATTGTGACAACCAAACGGTTATCGCTAAAGTGAACAATTCTAAAGATAATGCAAAGTCATGAAGACACGTGAAGAGACGTTTGAAGTCTATCAGGAAGTTGAGAAACTCCGGAGTAATAACTGTTACATATATACAAACAGACAAAAACCTGGCAGATCCCTTTACAAAGGGACTATCATGAAATGTGATAGATATTGCATCGAGGGAGATGGGTATGAGACCCATAGATGTTACACCATAGTAGTAACCCAACCTTTGTGATCGGAGATCCCGTGAATTAGGATCTGGGAAGAACAAGCTATTGGTTAACTGAGGAGAGTAATAACTAATGATCGTCTCCAAGTGAAGATGCAAAACTCTCAGAGCTGTAAGGCTCAGAACATTAAGGCAGGTTAGCAACATGCCTTAACGTGGTTCTATTGACTATAATTAGCAAAGATGTTGTCCTACAGAGCAGTCTTGAAAGAACACACCTATATGAGTTCTGACTATAAACGTCGCAGTCTATGAGATTTGGGTGATCTCTAGTAAGCTCACAAAGAGACCAGGGAGTATGACGTATAAGCTCCAAACCGCGGGGTAGCCTACTGGTGGTCAAGTACTGGTTAAGATGTTGAGTGAAACCTGTTCACACAAAACTAGCAATTCAAGGCATACTCCATTGTCAAGTTGTGAATGGATGTAGCTTAAAGTTCTAGGAAGAAGTTCAACTTAACAATCTCTGCTGAAACACTTTTCTATTAAACAAGTGGTGAGAGAAGGCAAATCTCTAAATGGGTATTTGAGATCTGGTGGGGAATTGTTAGAATTAATGGGCTAGGCCCATAGCAGTTTCTGAAATCTCAAAGCCCATGTGTAAAATGGCAAGTGGTGGTGCTAAGTTTAGTCCCATCCCGGAAGTTGAAGAAGAGTTGGACCTCTTTATATAGTGGGTTCTCTCCACCACTCTAAGTGGTGTGTGAAAAGAGAAAGGGAAGACCACCGCGCGCTCGCTCGCCTCGCCTAGCCTGGCCTGGCCGGGCCGGGCCGTGGCGTGGCATGGCGTGGCGAGGCGTCACGTACGTGCGACATGCGCGTGAATGGTCCGCTGAAATCCGGTCCATCTCCTTGCAGGAGCGCAGCTTCCTTTTGCCGTTTTACTTTTTATGTCTTGGCAGACAAGTTTTTGGTTTCTTGTGCGATAAGTATACAAACTAGAAACCGAGTCGGTTTGGGATTGTGATCGCAACACAATACCGTCTCTGGTCCTAATATATATACAGCTACCGGCTGCGGCCAAAGATACAACGAAAACACCTAGGGTTTTGCCTCATCTCACAACTTGCGCCATCTTCATAGTGTACTCCATCCCAAATGCCGGTGTGCATCGGCGCGTGGAAGAGCAGTTCTCTGGAACCGTTCGTGTTTGCGATCCTACACTGGGAGAGGACGAATTAGGTTTTTGGGAAGCGTTGTGCGCGACTGCTCAAATTCGTCATCACGGGTCGTCTTCCGTCCAAGTCGGGCGGTGCTGCTCATCGTCGTATTCATCACCGTTAGCAGCAGATCGTCGCCAACATCGTCATCAATACCGTCGCACCCATAATAGCTAAGGAACAGTACATCCAACATCATCTGTTCATGTCTGTCTCTACAGCTATTATTTCGTGTTTGCTGCTGTTATGCATGTCTTGCTGTTCTTCTAGTTTGCTAGATTGTTGCATGCTAGTACCTCTTCTAGTCATGAATTATTTACTGGAATTAATCATGAACTTGCCTAATTTTCCAACAATCCAAAAACCTAATTGTATGCAATTTCCTGAGTTAACTATGGCTGGATTCGCTGATGCACTAAGGCCGGATAAGTTTACCAGTGTGCACTTTAAGAGGTGGCAGGTGATACGTCTCCAACATATCTATAATTTATGAAGCATTCATGCTATTTTACTATCTGTTTTGAATGATTATGGGCTTTATTATACACTTTTATATTACTTTTAGGACTAACCTATTAACCGGAGGCCCAGCCCATATTGCTGTTTTATTGCCTGTTTCGGTATTTCGAGGAAAAGGAATATCAAATGGAGTCCAAACGGAATGAAACCTTCGACAGCGTGATTTTTTGGAAGAATATGATCCGGGAGACTTGGAGTTCACGTCAGAAGATCCTCGAGGAGGCCACGAGATAGGAGGGCGCCCCCCCCCTACTGGGCGCGCCCCCCTATTTCGTGGGCCCCTCGAGCACCTCCCGACTGACTTCTTTCGCCTATATAAGCCTACGTACCCTAAAACCATCGAATATCAAGATAGAAGGGGAGTTCTGCCGTCGCAAGCCTCTGTAGCCACCAAAACCCTCTCGGGAGCCCGTTCCGGCACCATGCCGGAGGGGGAACCCATCACCGGTGGCCATCTTCATCATCCCGGCGCTATCCATGATGAGGAGGGAGTAGTTCACCCTCGGGGCTGAGGGTATGTACCAGTAGCTATGTGTTTGATTTCTCTCTCTCTCGTGTTCTCTCTATGGCACGATCTTGATGTATCCCGAGCTTTGCTATTGTAGTTGGTCTTATGATGTTTCTCCCCCTCTACTCTCTTGTGATGAATTGAGTTTCCCCTTTGAAGTTATCTTATCGGATTGAGTCTTTTATGAGAACACTTGATGTATGTCTTGACGTGATTATCTATGGTGACAATGGGATATCATGTGCCACTTGATGTATGTTTTGGTGATCAACTTGCGGGTTTCGTGACATTGGGAACCTATGCATAGGGGTTGGCACACGTTCTTGACTCTCCAATAGAAACTTTGGGGCACTCTTTGAAGTACTTTTATGTTGGTTGGATGAATCTGAGATTGTGTGATGCATATTGTATAATCATGCCCACGGATACTTGAGGTGACAATGGAGTATCTAGGTGACATTAGGGTTTTGGTTGATTTGTGTCTTAAGGTGTTATTCTAGTACGAACTCTTTTATAGATCGATCCGAAAGAATAACTTTGAGGTGGTTTCGTACCCTACCATAATCTCTACGTTTGTTCTCCGCTATTAGTGGCTTTGGAGTGACTCTTTGTTGCATGTTGAGGGCTTGTTATATGATCTATCTATGTTATTATTGTTGAGAGAACTTGCACTAGCGAAAGTATGAACCATAGGCCTTGTTTCCTATCATTGCAATACCGTTTACGCTCACTTTTATCAGTAGTTACCTTGCTGTTTTTATTATTTCAGATTAAAAAAACCTATATCTACCATCCATATTGCACTTGTATCACCATCTCTTCGCCGAACTAGTGCACCTATACAATTTACCATTGTATTGGGTGTGTTGGGGACACAAGAGACTCTTTGTTATTTGGTTGCAGGGTTGTTTGAGAGAGACCATCTTCATCCTACGCCTCCTACGGATTGATAAACCTTAGGTCATCCACTCGAGGGAAATTTTCTACTGTCCTACAAACCTGTGCACTTGCAGGCCCAACAACGTCTACAAGAAGAAGGTTGTGTAGTAGACATCAAGCTCTTTTCTGGCGCTGTTGCCGGGGAGGTGAGTGCTTGAAGGTATATCTTTAGATCTTGCAATCGAATCTTTTTGTTTCTTGTTTTATCACTAGTTTAGTTTATAAAAGAAAACTACAAAAAAATGGACTTGAGCTTGTCTCATACGCTTCGTCTTTTTAATATCTTTCGTGAGTATGATGGAAAGGAAAATTGTGCTCAAGTGCTAGAAGAAGAATGCATTAAAATGCTTGGTACTAAATCTTTGAATGATGATCATGATTGCAATGTTGTTAGTATGAACTCTTTGAATATCCATAGTACTAATGATGATTGCACTAGTTATGATGAAAATGTCTCTTATAAGCATGTTGATTTTTGTGGAGTAGAATGGGTTTGCATGGACACACCAAATAGAGAAAATAGATACTGCAAGAGGTATAAGTATTTAAAAACTAAAGGTTTACAAGAAAGGCTTGATGATTGTGCTGAAAGATTCAATATTTTCGTGCCCCTTGTGAACTTTGCAATGAACGTGGCTCCAATGCAAATTGTTTCATGATCGAATCATGTCCAAAAATTATGATAACTTGATTACCCTTTGGCATCATAAAGATCTTAGTCTTCTTTTGGGGTATGAAGAAATGAAACGTATAACTGAGGGTATTCCAAACTTTAATATTGATAGATTTCTTGATTTTGATCTAGAGGATATTTATATGTTTTGTGCGGTGAATTGCATTGAAAATCCTTATATTGCCAATTACCTAAAGAAAAGGAAGCAAATAGAAGATGAAGAGAATACTAATGAAAGGGAAGAGACTTCCCAATTTCCTCCTATTATTTCTTATGATGAATCAGGTAACGAGGAGGAGCTTTCTATTCAACCAATCTCATCAATAAGGAGCTCAAAGAGGAAGATTGAACCCACACACAATGTGAATAAGAAAAAGAAAAGAAGGAGCAACAAAGGTAGAAAGGTACCCCTCCCAAATGATGTTGCTCCTACTACTCATTGTGATGATGATAATTGCTATACTATTGGTGCTATCCATATTTTTAATGATGAGAGTGATTATGCTTATGATATGAAAGAGCCCAAGCTTGGGGAAGCTATGTTTGATGAGGATGACATATTTGAGAATATATTTGCTGAAATTAATGTTTGCCCCAAGCTTGGGGATGCCATGTTTATGAAGATGATATTTTTAGCATCCCAAGTTTTGATATGCAAAGTTGTTTTGATGATAACATGCCTCTTACCTATGATGATTATAGTGATGATTGTGGGTTTGGAAGAGTGTCAACTTTAGGAAGTAGTTATCCCACTATTTTGGAGGATGTTGAATCTTATTGTGATGAATATGGAAGTGGATTTGGAAGAGTGTCAACTTTATTTAGTGATGATTCCACTATCTTGGAAGAGGTTTCAATCGATTATGATGAGAACGAAGTTGCTACTTATGATGATTATTGTGATAAAACTTATGCTATAAAAAGTAGTGATGATTATATTTATAAAACTTGTCATGATTATGATTACCCTTTTTCTGAACATTACTCTTTTAATGTGGAAACAATTTTTAGTGTTCAAGTCTCTTATGACACTCCCACTATTCCGAATGAGAAGAATTTTGCTTATGTGGAGAGTAGTAAATTTTCTATGCTTGTAGATCATGAAAAGAATGCTTTAGGTGCTGGTTATATTGTGGAATTCATTCATGATGCTACTGAAAATCATTATGAGGGAGGAATATATGCTTGTAGGAATTGCAATAATGTCAAGTTTCCTCTCTATGTGTTGAAAATCTTGAAGCTATACTTGTTTTGCCTTCCTATGCTAGTTCATTATTGTTCCCATAAGTTGTTTGCTCACAAAATCCCTATGCATAGGAAGTGGGTTAGACTTAAATGTTCTAGTCATGTGCTTCATGATGCTCCCGTTATGTTTCAATTCTTATCTTTTATGAGAGCATCATTGTCATCATCATGCCTAGCTAGAAAGGCATTAAAGAAAAGCGCTTGTTGGGAGACAACCCAATATTTATCCTTACTATTTTTGTGTGTTCACATGATTATGCTAATGTAGTAAGCATGTTTTATAGATTTTGTTTCAATAAAGTGCCAAGTAAGACCTTTAGGATAGCTTACGGTGGTAGTTGTGTTGATCCTGCTGAGAATCAGAAACTTTTTCACCTAGTAAATTAGTTTTGTTAATTCACAGAAACGTGATTCTGATCTGATTATTTTTTCTATGGATTGGTACACAAATTTATTAGGATTTCCTAATTTGGTAGAAATTTTTGAGTTCCATAAGTATACGTTTGATACAGATTACTACAGACTGTTCTGTCTTTGACAAATTCTGTTTTCTATGTGTTGTTTGCTTATTTTGATGAATCTATGAGTAGTATCGGAGGGTATGAACCATAGAGAAGTTGGAATACAGTAGATATTACACCAATATGAATTTTGAATGGGTTCATTACAGTACCTAAGTGGTGGTTTTATTTTCTTATACTAACGGAGCTTACGAGTTTTCTGTTGAGTTTTGTGTTGTAGAGTTTTCAAGTTTTGGGTAAAGATTCGATGGACTATGGAATAAGGAGTGGCCAGAGCCTAAGCTTGGGGATGCCCAAGGCACCCCAAGGTAATATTCAAGGAAAACCAAGAGCCTAAGCTTGGGGATGCCCCGAATGGCATCCCCTCTTTCGTCTTTGTTCATCGGTAAACTTTACTTGGAGCTATATTTTTATTCGCCACATGATATGTGTTTTGCTTGGAGCGTCATTTTATTTTGTTAGTATTTTCTTGCTGTTATTTAGAATAATGTTTTGCATCTTTAGTTTCAATAAAAATGTCAAGGATAGCCTTTACCATGCTTATGTTGCTAGTATACATGTTGCTGTTTGAAAACAGAAAGTTTACCGCTGTTGCGAAAATTCCGTAGAAAAGTCAAAGAATGATATAATGTTGAAACCTTCTGCATAATGAGATCTGATGAATTTACTACAGTGTGAATTTTATTTCATAATTTTTGGAGTTAGGGAAGTATTGATACTCTTGCATTATTTACAGACTATACTGTTTTGGCAGATTGCTGTTATGTTTGCATTGTTTGCATATGTTTGCTTGTTTAATGATTCTATTTGAGGATAGGAGTATTAAATATGCAGAGGCATTAAGTATTCAATGTTGAATAATAATATTAGTGATTTGTTACAGTAGAAAATGATAAGGTTTTGCATTGGTTTATACTAACCTATCTCACGAGTTCTTGTTGAGTTTGGTGTGGATAAAGCTTTTGATAAAAAGAGAAACCATGATATGAGAGGAATTGAGGAGACACAAAAGTTCAAGCTTGGGGATGCCCAAGGCACCCCAAGATAATATTTCAAGAAGTCTCAAGCATCTAAGCTTGGGGATGCCCCAGTAGGCATCCCACCTTTCTTCTTCAACAACTATCGGTTAGTATCGGTTGAGCCTAAGTTTTTGCTTCTTCACATGAGCTGTGCTATCCTTGTATTGTCATTTTATTTTGTTTTGCTTGCTGTTTGAATACAATACCAAGATCTGAAATTCTTTAATGAGAGAGAGTCTTCGCATAGTTACATAATTATTTAGCTGCTCATTGATCTTCACCTATATCTTTTTGGAGTAGTTTGTCATTTACTCGTGTGCTTCACTTATATCCTATGAGTAAATTGTTGAATGAGTAGATTGTCATAAATCTGAAACTATATATGCCTCATTTTCTTATCCCATGGGGAGTAATGACTTCACGTCTAAGAAGTAGAGGTTGTAAATTTATTGAAGGTTAGCAAGCATTGTATTGGTCATTTGAACAATTTGATGAAAGAATATTGAAGGAAGAGAGATTTCATATATAAATTTTATAATTGGGAGCACTCATTAAGTATGACATGCTAAAGAGTTGATATTGAACAAGGAAGACAACATAATGGGTTATGTTTTCCGACATCTCAGTTAAAGTATATTGTCATGGATCATTCAAACATGTTGAGCTTGCCTTTCCCCCTCATGCTAGCCAAAATTCCTTGCACCAAGTAGAGATACTACTTGTGCTTCCAATATCCTTAAACCCAGTTTTGCCATGAGAGTCCACCATACCTACCTATGGATTGAGTAAGATCCTTCAAGTAAGTTGTCATCGGTGCAAGCAATAAAAATTGCTCTCTAAATATGTATGATCTTTTGGTGTGAAGAAAATAGCTTTATACGATCTTGTTATGGAAGCAATAAAAGCGATGGACTGCATAATAAAAGTCCACGTGCAAGTGGAAATATAAAGTGACGTTCATTCACATTAAGATTTTGTGCATCCAACCCTAAAAGCGCATGACAACTTCTGCTTCCCTTTGCGAAGGGCCTATCTTTTACTTTATGTCTTTTACTTTTATGCAAGAGTCAAGGTGATCTTCACCTTTCCCTTTTTAATTTTATCCTTTGGCAAGCACCTCGTGTTGGGAAGATCCTGATATATATCCAATTGGATGTAAGTTAGCATGAACTATTATTGTTGACATCACCCAAAGGTGAATACGTTGGGAGGCAACACTATAAGCCCCTATCTTTCTAGTGTCCGATTGAAATTCCATAACCATTAGTATTGCGTGAGTGTTAGCAATTGTAGAAGACTATATGATAGTTGAGTATGTGGAGTTTGCTATTCCTGAAAATAAGATGAATTGCAATTGTTTGATGACTGAGAATGAAGTTTGCTAGTTTTCAAGAAAGTTTATGGTCTATGCTTTGATATTTGAATTGCTTGTTACTTTATCGTGAGAAGTTTCATAAGATGAACTACTATTATGACATATTATCATGCTAGAAAAGGTGATTGAAATTATCATTGATCAAACTTGTGCACCTTCTAGCATTCTGAACGTCTCCAACGTATCTATAATTTTTGATTGCTCCATGCTATATTATCTACTGTTTTGGGCAATATTGGGCTTTATTATCCACTTTTATATTATTTTTGGGACTAACCTATTAACCGGAGGCCCAACCCAGATTTGCTGTTTTATGCCTATTTCAGTGTTTCGAGGAAGAGGAATATCAGACGGAGTCAAAACGGAACGAAATCAACTGGAGAAGTTATTTTTGGAAGGAAAGCAACCCAGGGAACTTGGAGTGCACGTCAGGGGAGATACGTGCTGCCCACGAGGGTGGGGGGCGCGCCCACCCCCACCCCCACCCCCCGGCGTGCCCTCCTACCTCGTGGGGACCCCATAGCTCCTCTGATGTACCCCTTGCACCCATATATACTCTTGTACCCTAAAACTTCCAGAACAGAAGATAGATCGGGAGTTCCGCCGCCGCAAGCCTCTGTAGCCACCAAAAACCTCTCGGGAGCCCGTTCCGGCACCCTGCCGGAAGGGGATCCCATCACCGGTGGCCATCTTCATAATCCCGGCGCTATCCATGACGACGAGGGAGTAGTTCACCCTCGGGGCTGAGGGTATGTACCAGTAGCTATGTGTTTGATCTCTCTCTCTCTCTCTCTCTCTCTCTCTCTCTCTCTCTCTCTCGTGTTCTCTCTTGTGTTCCATCTATGGCACGATCTTGATGTATCCCGAGCTTTGCTATTGTAGTTGGATCTTATGATGTTTCTCCCCCTCTACTCTCTTGTGATGAATTGAGTTTCCCCTTTGAAGTTATCTTATCGGATTGAGTCTTTTATGAGAACACTTGATGTATGTCTTGTCGTCATTATCTGTGGTGACAATGGGATATCATGTGCCACTTGATGTATGTTTTGGTGATCAACTTGCAGGTTTCGTGACATTGGGAACCTATGCATAGGGGTTGGCACACGTTCTTGACTCTCCGATAGAAACTTTGGGGCACTCTTTGAAGTACTTTTATGTTGGTTGGATGAATCTGAGATTGTGTGATGCATATCGTATAATCATGCCCACGGATACTTGAGGTGACAATGGAGTATCTAGGTGACATTAGGGTTTTGGTTGATTTGTGTCTTAAGGTGTTATTCTAGTACGAACTCTTTTATAGATCGATCCGAAAGAATAACTTTGAGGTGGTTTCATACCCTACCATAATCTCTATGTTTGTTCTCCGCTATTAGTGGCTTTGGAATGACTCTTTGTTGCATGTTGAGGGCTTGTTATATGATCTATCTATGTTATTATTGTTGAGAGAACTTGCACTAGTGAAAGTATGAACCCTAGGCCTTGTTTCCTATCATTGCAATACCGTTTACGCTCACTTTTATCATTAGTTACCTTGCTGTTTTTATTATTTCAGATTACAAAAACTTATATCTACCATCCATATTGCACTTGTATCACCATCTCTTCGCCGAACTAGTGCACCTATACAATTTACCATTGTATTGGGTGTGTTGGGGACACAAGAGACTCTTTGTTATTTGGTTGCAGGGTTGTTTGAGAGAGACCATCTTCATCCTACGCCTCCTACGGATTGATAAACCTTAGGTCATCCACTTGAGGGAAATTTGCTACTATCCTACAAACCTGTGCACTTGCAGGCCCAACAACGTCTACAAGAAGAAGGTTGTGTAGTAGACATCAAGCTCTTTTCTGGTGCCGTTGCCGGGGAGGTGAGTGCTTGAAGGTATATCTTTAGATCTTGCAATCGAATCTTTTTGTTTCTTGCTTTATCACTAGTCTAGTTTATAAAAGAAAACTACAAAAAAATGGAATTGAGTTTGTCTCATACGCTTCACCTTTTTAATATCTTTCGTGAGTATGATGGAAAGGAAAATTGTGCCAAAGTGCTAGAAGAAGAATTACATAGAATGCTTGGCATGAAATATGTGAATGATGAGCATGATTGCAATGTTGTTAGTATGAATTCCTTGAATATCCATGATGCTAATGATATGCAAAGCCACAAGCTTGGGGAAGCTATGTTTGATGAAGATGATATTTTTTGTCCCCCAAGCTTTGATGAGCAAATTTACTATGATGAAAGCATGCCTCCTATCTATGATTATTATTGCGATGACACGTATGCTTTAAAGAATAATGATAACCATGAAACTTCTCATCTTGATCTTAATTTTCAATCATATGATAGTTATTTTGTTGAGTTTGCTCCCACTACTATTCATGGGAAGAATTTTGCTTATGAGGAGAGTAGTAAATTTTATATGCTGGTAGATCATGAAAAGAATGCTTTAGGTGCTGGTTATATTGTTGAATTCATTCATGATGCTACTGAAAATTATTATGAGGGAGGAATATATGCTTGTAGGAATTGCAATAATATCAAGTTTCCTCTCTATGTGCTTCAAATTTTGAAGCTATGCTTGTTTTACCTTCCTATGCTTGTTGATTATTGTTCCCATAAGTTGTTTGCTCACAATCCCTATGCATAGGAAGTGGGTTAGACTTAAAAGTGCTAGTCATATGCTTCATGATTCTCCCATTATGTTTCAATTCTTATCTTTTATGTGAGCATCATTATCATCATCATGCCTAGCTAGAAAGGCATTAAAGAAAAGCGCTTGTTGGGAGACAACCCAATATTTATCCTTACTATTTTTGTGTGTCCACATGATTATGCTACTTTAGTAATCATGTTTTATAGCTTTTGTTTCAATAAAGTGCCAAGTAAGACCTTTAGGATAGCTTACGGTGATAGTTGTGTTGATCCTGCTGAAAATCAGAAACTTTTGCACCCAGTAAATTAGTTTTTTTAATTCACAGAAACGTGATTCTGATATGATTCTTTTTGCTCTGGATTGGTACACGAATTGCTTAGGACTTCCTAATTTGGTAGAATTTTTGTAGTTCCAGAAGTATACGTTTGATACAGATTACTACAGACTGTTCTGTTTTTGACAGATTCTGTTTTCTATGTGTTGTTTGCTTATTTTGATGAATCTGTAAGTAGTATCGGAGGGTATGAACCATAGATAAGTTGAAGTACAGTAGATATTACACCAATATGAATTTAGTATGGGTTCATTACAGTACCTTTAAGTAGTCTTTTGTTTTCTTTCTCTAACGGAGCTCACGAGTTTTCTGTTAAGTTTTGTGTTGTGAAGTTTTCAAGTTTTGGGTAAAGATTCGATGGACTATGGAATAAGGAGTGGCAAGAGCCTAAGCTTGGGGATTCCCAAGGCACCCCAAGGTAATATTCAAGTACAACCAAGAGCCTAAGCTTGGGGATGCCCTGGAAGGCATCCCCTCTTTCGTCTTCGTACCATCGGTAACTTTACTTGGAGCTATATTTTTATTCACCACATGATATGTGTTTTGCTTGGAGCGTCATTTCCTTTTGTTAGTTTTTGCTTGCTGTTATTTAGAATAATGTTTTGCATCTTTAGTTTCAATAAAAAAGTCAAGGATAGCCTTTGCCATGCTTATTTTGCTAGTATACATGTTGCTGTTTGAAAATAGAAAGTTTACCGCTGTTGCAAAAATTCCCTAGAAAATTCAGAGAGTGGTATAATGTTGAATATTTTTGCATATTGAGATCTGATAAATTTATTACAGTGGCAATTTTAGTTCATAATTTTTGGAGTTAGGGAAGTATGATGAATCTTGCATTCTTTACAGACTATACTGTTTTGGCAGATTGCTGTTATGGTTGCATTGTTTGCATATGTTTGCTTGTTTAATGATTCTATTTGAAGATAGGAGTATTAAATATGCAGAGGCATTTAGTATTCAATGTTAAATAATAATTTTAGTGATTTGTTACAGTAGAAAATGATAAGGTTTTGCATTGGTTTATACTAACCTATCTCACGAGTTCTTGTTGAGTTTGTTGTGAATGAAGCTTTTGATAAAAAGAGAAACCATGATATGAGAGGAATTAAGGAGACACAAAAGTTCAAGCTTGGGGATGCCCAAGGCACCCCAAGATAATATTTCAAGAAGTCTCAAGCATCTAAGCTTGGGGATGCTCCGGTAGGCATCCCACCTTTCTTCTTCAACAATTATCGGTTAGTATCGGTTGAGCCTAAGTTTTTGCTTCTTCACATGAGTTGTGCTATCCTTGCAATGTTTTATTTAGCTTTGCTTGCTGTTTGAATAAAGTATCAAGATCTGAAATTCTTTAATGAGAGAGAGTCTTCGCATAGTTACATAATTATTTAGCTACTCATTGATCTTCACTTATATCTTTCGGAGTAGTTTGTCATTTGCTCTAGTGCATCACTTATATCTTTTAGAGCATGGTGGTAGTTTTATTTTTTAGAAATAGATGAACTCTCATGCTTCACTTATATTATTTTTAGAGTCTTAAATAGCATGGTAATTTCCTTAAAATCCTAATATGCTAAGCATAAAAGATTTGTAAGAATTCTTATGAGTGTGTTGAATACTAAGAAAAGATTGATACTTGATAATTGTTTTGAGATATGGAGGTAGTGATATTAAAGTCATGCTAGTTGGGTGATTATGAATTTAAAGAATTCTTGTGTTGAAGTTAGCAAGTCTCGTAGCATGCATGTATGGTTAAAGTTGTGTAACAAATTTGAAACATGAAGTGTACCTGGCTTGTGCATCCTTATGAGTGGCGGTCGGGGACGAGCGATGGTCTTTTCCTACCAATCTATCCCCCTAGGAGCATGCGTGTGGTACTTGATTTTTGATGACTTCTAAATTTTTGCAATAAGTATATGAGTTCTTTTGACTAATGTTGAGTCCATGGATTATACGCACTTTTACCTTTCCACCATTTCTAGCCTCTTCGATACCGTGCATTGCCCTTTCTCACCTTGAGAGTTGGTGCAAACTTCTCCGGTGCATCCAAACCCCGTGATATGATATGCTCTATCACACATGAACCTCCTTATATCTTCCTCAAAACAGCCACCATACCTACCTATCATGGCATTTCCATAGCCATTCCGAGATATATTGCCATGCAACTTCCATCATCATCATCATGACATACATTACTTTTGTCGACATCGTATTTGTGGCAAAGCCACCATGCATTATTTTTCATACATGTCACTCTTGATTCATTGCACCATCCCGGTACACCGCCGGAGGCATTCATATAGAGTCATATCTTGTTCTAAGTTTTGAGTTGTAATCCTTATGTTGTAATCAATAGAAGTGTGATGATCATCATTATTAGAGCATTGCCCAAAAAGAAAAAAGAAAAAAAGGCCAAAAGAAAAAAAAGAAAGGCCCAAAAAAAGAAAAAAAAGAAAAAAAGAAAAAAAGAGAGAGAAAAAAAAGGGGCAATGCTACTATCTCTTTTTCCACACTTGTGCTTCAAAGTAGCACCTTGTTCCTCATGTAGTGAGTCTCATATATTGTGCTTCAAAGTAGCACCTTGTTCTTCATATAGTGAGTCTCATAAGTTATCTTTTTATACTAGTGGGAATTTTTCATTATAGAACTTGGCTTGTATATTCCTACGATGGGCTTCCTCAAATGCCCTAGGTCTTCATGAGCAAGCGAGTTGGATGCACACCCACTAGTTTTCTTTTGTTGAGCATTCATAGCTCTAGTGCATCCGTTGCATGGCAATCCCTACTCCTCATGTTGACATCAATTAATGGGCATCTCCATAGCCCGTTGATTATCCTCGTCAATGTGAGACTTTCTCCTTTTTGTCTTCTCCACACAATCCCCATCATCATATTCTATTCCACCCATAGTGCTATATCCATGGCTCACGCTCATGTATTGCGTGAAGGTTGAAAAAGTTTGAGATTATTTAAGTATGAAAGAATTGCTTGGCTTGTCATCGGGGTATAGAAGTTGGGAACATCTTTGTGTGACGAAAATGAAGCATAGCCTAACTATATGATTTTGTAGGGATGAACTTTCTTTTGCCATGTTATTTTGAGAAGACATGATTGCTTTATTAGTATGCTTGAAGTATTATTATTATTTTTATGTCAATATGAACTTTTGTCTTGAATCTTTCGGATCTGAATATTCATATCACAAGTAAGAAGAATTACATTGAAATTATGCCAAGTAGCACTCCGCATCAAAAATTCTTTTTTATCATTACCTACTCGAGGACGAGCAAGAATTAAGCTTGGGGATGCTTGATACGTCTCCAACGTATCTATAATTTTTGATTGCTCCATGCTATATTATCTACTGTTTGGGCAATATTGGGCTTTATTATCCACTTTTATATTATTTTTGGGACTAACCTATTAACCGGAGGCCCAGCCCAGATTTGCTGTTTTATGCCTATTTTAGTGTTTCGAGGAAAAGGAATATCAGACGGAGTCAAAACGGAACGAAATCAACTGGAGAAGTTATTTTTGGAAGGAAAGCAACCCGGGGAACTTGAAGTGCACGTCAGGGGAGATACGTGCTACCCACGAGGGTGGGGGGCGCCCCCTCCCCCCCCCCCGGCGCGCCCCCCTGCCTCATGGGGCCCCCGTAGCTCCTCCAACGTACCCCCTGCACCCATATATAATCTTGTACCCTAAAACTTCTAGAACAGAAGATAGATCGGGAGTTCTGCCGCCGCAAGCCTCTGTAGCCACCAAAAACCTCTCGGGAGCCTGTTCCAGCACCCTGCCGGAAGGGGATCCCATCATCGGTGGCCATCTTCATCATCTCGGCGCTATCCATGACGAGGAGGGAGTAGTTCACCCTCGGGGCTGAAGGTATGTACCAGTAGCTATGTGTTTGATCTCTCTCTCTCGTGTTCTCTCTCGTGTTCCATCTATGGCACGATCTTGATGTATCCCGAGCTTTGCTATTGTAGTTGGATCTTATGATGTTTCTCCCCCTCTACTCTCTTGTGATGAATTGAGTTTCCCCTTTGTAGTTATCTTATCGGATTGAGTCTTTTATGAGAACACTTGATGTATGTCTTGCCGTGATTATCTGTGGTGACAATGGGATATCATGTGCCACTTGATGTATGTTTTGGTGATCAACTTGCGGGTTTCCTGACATTGCGAACCTATGCATAGGGGTTGGCACACGTTCTTGACTCTCCGATAGAAACTTTGGGGCACTCTTTGAAGTACTTTTATGTTGGTTGGATGAATCTGAGATTGTGTGATGCGTATCGTATAATCATGCCCACGGATACTTGAGGTGATAATGGAGTATCTAGGTGACATTAGGGTTTTGGTTGATTTGTGTCTTAAGGTGTTATTCTAGTACGAACTCTTTTATAGATCGATCCGAAAGAATAACTTTGAGGTGGTTTCATACCCTACCATAATCTCTACGTTTGTTCTCCGCTATTAGTGGCTTTGGAGTGACTCTTTGTTGCATGTTAAGGGCTTGTTATATGATCTATCTATGTTATTATTGTTGAGAGAACTTGCACTAGTGAAAGTATGAACCCTAGGCCTTGTTTCCTATCATTGCAATACCGTTTATGCTCACTTTTATCATTAGTTACCTTGCTGTTTTTTTCAGATTTCAAAAACCTATATCTACCATCCATATTGCACTTGTATCACCATCTCTTCGCCGAACTAGTGCACCTATACAATTTATCATTGTATTGGGTGTGTTGGGGACACAAGAGACTCTTCGTTATTTGGTTGCAGGGTTGTTTGAGAGAGACCATCTTCATCCTACGCCTCCTACGGACTGATAAACCTTAGGTCATCCACTTGAGGGTAATTTGCTACTATCCTACAAACCTGTGCACTTGCAGGCCCAACAATGTCTACAAGAAGAAGGTTGTGTAGTAGACATCACATTCACAGTTCATAAATTCTTTCTTTTATCATTTACCTACTCGAGGACGAGTAGGAATTAAGCTTGGGGATGCTGATACGTCTCCAACGTATCTATAATTTATGAAGCATTCATGCTATTTTATTATCTGTTTTGAATGATTATGGGCTTTATTATACACTTTTATATTACTTTTGGGACTAACCTATTAACCGGAGGCCCAGCCCATATTGTTGTTTTATTGCCTGTTTCAGTATTTCGAGGAAAAGGAATATCAAACGGAGTCCAAACGGAATGAAACCTTCGGCAGCGTGATTTTTTGGAAGAATATGATCCGGGAGACTTGGAGTTCATGTCAGAAGATCCTCGAGGAGGCCACGAGATAGGAGGGTCCCCCCTACTGGGCGCGCCCCCCTGTTTCGTGGGCCCCTCGAGCACCTCCCGACTGACTTCTTTCGCCTATATAAGCCTACGTGCCCTAAAACCATTGAATATCAAGATAGATCGGGAGTTTCGCCGTCGCAAGCCTCTGTAGCCACCAAAAACCTCTCGGGGGCCCGTTCTGGCACCCTGCCGGAGGGGGAACCCATCACCGGTGGCCATCTTCATCATCCCGGCGCTATCCATGATGAGGAGGGAGTAGTTCACCCTCGGGGCTGAGGGTATGTACCAGTAGCTATGTGTTTGATCTCTCTCTCGTGTTCTCTCTATGGCACAATCTTGATGTATCGCAAGCTTTGTTATTAAAGTTGGATCTTATGATGTTTCTCCCCCTCTACTCTCTTGTGATGAATTGAGTTTCCCTCTTGAAGTTATCTTATTGGATTGAGTATTTGATTTGAGAACACTTGATGTATGTCTTGTCGTGTTTATCTGTGGTGACAATGGGATTTCACATGCCACTTGTTGTATGTTTTGGTGACCAACTTGCGGGTTCCTCCC
The DNA here is from genome assembly GCA_963921465.1 of Triticum timopheevii. NCBI lineage: Eukaryota > Viridiplantae > Streptophyta > Magnoliopsida > Poales > Poaceae > Triticum > Triticum timopheevii. The sequence continues at coordinate 110,055,908 of OY997264.1, forward strand.
ATGAACCTATGAATAGGGGTTGGCACACGTTCTTGACTCTCCGGTAGAAACCATGGGGCACTCTTTGAAGTACTTTGTGTTGGTTGGATGAATCTGAGATTGTGTGATGCATATCGTATAATCATGCCCACAGATACTTGAGGTGACAATGGAGTATCTAGGTGACATTAGGGTTTTGGTTGATTTGTGTCTTAAGGTGTTATTCTAGTACGAACTCTTGAATAGATCGATCCGAAAGAATAACTTTGAGGTGGTTTCGTACCCTACCATAATCTCTACGTTTGTTCTCCGCTATTAGTGGCTTTGGAGTGACTCTTTGTTGCATGTTGAGGGATTGTTATATGATCTATCTATTTTATTATCGTTAAGAGAACTTGCACTAGTGAAAGTATGAACCCTATGCCTTGTTTCTTACCATTACAATACCGTTTACGCTCACTTTTATCATTAGTTACCTTGCTGTTTTTATATTTTCAGATTACAAATACCCATATCTACTATCCATATTGCACTTGTATCACCATCTCTTCGCTGAACTAGTGCACCTATACAATTTACCATTGTATTGGGTGTGTTGGGGACACAAGAGACTCTTTGTTATTTGGTTGCAGGGTTGCTTGAGAGAGACCATCTTCATCCTACGCCTCCCACGGATTGATAAACCTTAGGTCATCCACTTGAGGGAAATTTGCTACTGTCCTACAAACTTGTGCACTTACAGGCCCAACAACGTCTATAAGAAGAAGGTTGTGTAGTAGACATCAGCAGGTGAAGACCACGCTCTGGCTTACTGCTCTGAAAGTTTTCCACGTTAGTGTTGGTGCTCCAGAGGGAATGACTGACGAAGATCAGAGAAAAATCCAGGAAGCCAATACTATGTTTGTGGGATGCATTCTGAGTGTTCTTGCTGACCGTTTGTGTGATGTGTACATGCACATAGATGACGGAAAGACTCTGTGGGATGCACTGAAAGCAAAATTCGGTGCAATAGATGCAGGCAGTGAACTGTACATCATGGAGAGTTTTCATGACTACAAGATGGTGAATAACCGTTCTGTGGTTGAACAAGCTCATGAGATACAATGCATTGTGAAGGAACTTGAACTCCTTAAATGTGTTCTACCCGACAAATTCGTGGCTGGGTGCATGATTGCAAAGTTGCCTCCTTCATGGAGGAATTTCGCCACAACTCTGAAGCATAAGAGACAGGAGATATCAGTTGAAAATCTGATTGCATCTCTTGATGTTGAAGAAAAAGCTCGGGCTAAAGACACTACTGAAAAAGGAGGTGAGGTTCAGCCTACCGCCAACATGGTGCAGAGGTATCCACAGAACACGAACAAAGGGAAGAACAAACCTGTTTTCAACAAGCCTACCAAGACTACCTCCGTCCGGAAATACTTGTCATCAAAATGAATAAAAGGGGATGTATCTAGATGTATATTAGTTCTAGATACATCCCTTTTTATCTATTCTGATGACAAGTATTTTCGGACGGAGGTAGTACCTTCAAGAAGAAGAAGTTCAACAAGGCTGAGCTAGAGTGCTACGCCTGTGGGAAGCCCGGACACTTTTCCAAGGAATGCCCTGAACGTGCAGACCGCAGAGGGAAAACGAGCTCCAAGACTGTCAACATGGTGACCGCTAGCAATACTGATGGGTATGGTAATTTTCCTATTGTGCTTTCAGTATTTCAATCATCTTCATGGTGGATTGATTCGGGTGCTAACATTCATGTGTGTGCTGACGTCTCCCTGTTTACTTCTTATCAGGTCGCAAGGGATTCTTCCGTCCTAATGGGGAATGGGTCACATGCTTCTGTTCGTGGCATTGGCACGGTGGATCTGAAGTTTACTTCGGGAAAATCGTGCAAGTAAGGAACGTGCAGCATGTCCCTACTATGAACAAGAATCTAGTTAGGGATCCCTTCTACGTCGAGATGGATTTAAGGTGGTTTTAGAGTCGAATAAAGTAATCATGTCAAGATTTGGACAATTTATAGGAAAAGGCTATGAGTGCGGAGGCTTGTTCCGCTTTTTCCTTTTAGATTTTTGCAATAAGTCAATAAACCAAATTTGTGCTGGTGTTAATGATGATGCAAGTATTTGGCACTCTCCTTTATGTCATATTAATTTTGGTTTAATGTCTCAGCTATCCAGCATGAGTTTAATTCCGAACTTCACCATTGCCAAAGGTTCTAAGTGCCATAGTTGTGTGTAATCGAAGCAACCTCGAAAGCCTCATAAGGCTGCCTAGGAGAGAAACTTGGCACCTCTAGAACTCATACATTCTGATCTTTGTGAGATGAATGGTGTGTTGACAAAAGGTGGAAAGAGATATTTCATGACTTTGATTGATGATGCGACTAGATTTTGCTATGTTTATTTGTAGCAAACTAAAGATGAAGCATTAGACTACTTTAAAATCTATAAAGCTGAAGTTGAAAATCAACTAGAGAGAAAGATCAAGCGTCTTAGGTCCGATCGTGGTGGAGAGTATTTTCTCAAAGTTTTTGATGAATTTTGTGAGGAACATGGTATTATTCATGAGCGGACGCCTCCCTATTCACCCCAATCAAATGGAGTGGCCGAAAGGAAAAACCGCACATTGACTTACTTGGTGAATGCCATGTTAGACACTGCTGGTTTATCTAAGGCATGGTGGGGGGAGGCTCTATTGACTTCATGTCATGTCCTGAATAGAGTTCCCAACAATAATAAGGAGAAAACCCCTTATGAGGAGTGGGTTGGGAGAAAACCATCACTTTCTTATTTGCGCACTTGGGGATGTTTGGCAAAGGTCAATATTCCTATTCCTAAGAAACGCAAACTTGGACCAAAGATGGTGGGTTGTGTCTTTCTAGGCTATGCTCAACGGAGCATTGCTTATAGGTTTTTAGTGGTAAAATCTGAAGTACCTGATATGCATGTTGATACTATAATGGAATCTCGTGATGCAACATTTTTTGAGAACATATTTCCTATGAAAGATATGCATAGCATTGCTAGATTTTCTTCTGAGATAATTCCTGAATCTAGTACAACTGATGAATATTTCGAACAATCACATGAGGAAGTCCTTGAGAAGGATAACAATGAAGTTCCTATAAGGAACAAGAGACAAAGGATTGCAAAATCCTTTGGTGATGATTTCATTGTATACCTTGTGGACGACACACCCAAGACGATTGCAGAAGCATATGCATCTCCGGATGTAGATGATTGGAAAGAAGTTGTTCATAATGAGATGGACTCAATTCTTTCTAATGGAACTTGGGAACTAACTGACAGACCATATGGTTGTAAACCTGTGGGCTGTAAGTGGGTGTTCAAAAAGAAGCTAAAGCCTGATGGTACTATTGATAAGTACAAGGCGAAGTTTACTTTGACACCTATTCACCCGTTCCTAGAATGACCACCATTCGAGTGTTACTTTCCTTGGCTGCCTCTTATGGTCTTATCATTCATTAAATGGATGTAAAGACAGCTTCTCTCAATGGAGAGTTGGAAGAGGAAATCTATATGGATCATCCTGACGGGTTTGTGGTAAAGGGTGAAGAGAGAAAGGTGTGCAAGTTGTTAAAATCTTTGTATGGTCTGAAACAGGCGCCTAAGCAATGGCATGAGAAGTTTGCAAGAACTCTGACTTCTGCAGGATTTGTCATTAACAAGGCTGATAGGTGTGTTTACTATCGCCATGGTGGGGTCAATAGTGTCATATTATGTTTGTATGTGGACGATATACTGATCTTTGGTACAAACATTAATGCAATTAATGAGGTCAAGTCTTTTCTATCAAAAAGTTTTGACATGAAAGATCTGGGAGAAGCCGATGTAATTCTAAACATCAAACTTATTAAGGATGAGAGTGGGATTACGTTAACGCAATCTCACTATGTTGAGAAGGTCTTGAACCGATTCGGTTTTATGGATAGCAAGCCTTCTCCAACACCTTATGATCTCGGTGTGACACTCAGAAAGAACAAGAAAGAAACGAGATATCAATTAAGATACTCTCAAATTGTCGGTTCACTCATGTACTTAGCTAGTGCTACAAGACCAGATATCTCTTTTGCTGTGAGCAAACTGAGTAGGTTCATGTCCAAACCGGGTGATGATCATTGGCATGCACTAGAAAGGGTCTTGCGCTATCTGAGAGGTACTATGAGTTACAGAATTACTTATTCAGGGCATCCTGCTGTGCTAGAAGGATATAGTGATTCAAATTGGATCTCCGATGTTGATGTACTCTACGCAACAAGTGGGTATGTATTTACTCATGGAGGTGGCGTAGTGTCATGGAGGTCTTGCAAGCAAACCATATTGACGAGGTCAACTATGGAAGCAGAACTAACGGCTTTGGACACAACTACTGTTGAGGCAGAATGGCTGCGTGAGCTCTTGATGGACTTGCCGGTGGTTGAAAAACCTGTACCGGCTATTCTTATGAATTGTGACAACCAAACGGTTATCGCTAAAGTGAACAATTCTAAAGATAATGCAAAGTCATGAAGACACATGAAGAGACGTTTGAAGTCTGTCAGGAAGTTGAGAAACTCCGGAGTAATAACTGTTACGTATATACAAACAGACAAAAACCTGGCAGATCCCTTTACAAAGGACTATCATGAAATGTGATAGATATTGCATCGAGGGAGATGGGTATGAGACCCATAGATGTTACACCATAGTAGTAACCCAACCTTTGTGATCGGAGATCCTGTGAATTAGGATATGGGAAGAACAAGCTATTGGTTAACTGAGGAGAGTAATAACTAATGATCGTCTCCAAGTGAAGATGCAAAACTCTCAGAGCTGTAAGGCTCACATCTGTAAGGCAGGTTGGCAACATGCCTTAACGTGGTTCTATTGTCTATAATTAGCAAAGATGTTGTCCTACAAAGCAGTCTTGAAAGAACACACCTATATGAGTTCTGACTGTAAACGTCGCAGTCTATGAGATTTGGGTGATCTCTAGTAAGCTCACGAAGAGACCAGGGAGTATGACGTATAAGCTCCAAACCACGGGGTAGCCTACTGGCGGTCAGGTACTGGTTAAGACGTTGAGTGAAACCTGTTCACACAAAACTAGCAATTCAAGGCATAGTCCATTATCAAGTTGTGAATGGATGTAGCTTAAAGTTCTAGGCAGAAGTTCAACTTAACAGTCTCTACTGAAACACTGGTTTAACAAGTGGTGAGAGAAGGCAAATCTCTAAATGGGTATTTGAGATCTGGTGGGGGATTGTTAGAATTAATGGGCTAGGCCCATAGCAATTTCTGAAATCTCAAAGCCCATGTGTAAAATGGCAAGTGGTGGTGCTAAGTTTAGTCCCACCCCGGAAGTTGAAGAAGAATTGGACCTCTTTATATAGTGGGTTTCTCCACCACTCTAAGTGGTGTGTGAAAAGAGAAAGGGAAGACCACACGCGCGCGCTCGCTCGCCGGGCCGGGCCGGGCCAGGCCGGGGCGTGGCGAGGCGGCGCGTACGTGCGACATGCGCGTGAATGGTCCGCTGAAATCCGGTTCATCTCCTTGCAGGAGCGCAGCTTCCTTTTGCCGTTTTACTTTTTATGTCTTGGCAGACAAGTTTTTTATTTCTTGTCTGGTAAGTATACGAATTAGAAACCGAGTCGGTTTGGGATTGTGATCCCGACACAATACCGCCTCTGGTCCTAATATATATATAGCTACCGGTTGCGGCCAAAGATACAATGAAAACACCTAGGGTTTTGCCTCATCGCACAACTTGTGCCGCCGTCGTAGTCTACTCCATCCCAAACGCCGGCGTGCATCGGCGCGTGGGGGAGCAGGTCTCGAAAACCGTTCGTCTTTGCGATCCTGCACCGGGAGAGGAAGAATTAGGTTTTTCAGAAGCACTATGCGCAACTGCTCAAATTCGTCATCACGGGTCGTCTTCCGTCCAAGTCGGGCGGTGCTGCTCATCATCGTATTCATCACCGTCAGCATCTGATCGTCGCCAACATCGTCATCAATATTGTCGCACCCATAATAGCTAATGAACAATACGTCCAACATCATCTGTTCATGTATGTCTCTACAGCTATTATTTCGTGTTTGCTGCTGTTATGCATGTCTTGCTGTTCTTCTAGTTTGCTAGATTGTTGCATGCTTGTATCTCTTCTAGTCATGAATTATTTACTGGAATTAATCATGAACTTGCCTAATTTTCCAACTGCATGTTCCATCATTATTCATTGGCGACCACGCGCCTAGGAGCATGCACGTACGGACGTGGATTTTTTAAGCTCAGATTTTCGGACACCTCTTATCCTTACCCTTCAATTTTGCTTTGAGATATGTGCTACACAACTATATGAATTTTCTCTTTTTTGTTTCTTCAAAACAAAACAACATACGAACTTCAAACTTTGCAAGACAACAAAATATTCTTGCGACAATGTGGGGAAAAAAATTCAGATCTTTTTGTCTGACATAAATATAGAAAATGAGAAAAAACTTTGAGTAAAAATAATATTATTTGTAGTATGTATGATTCAGGAAAAAATATGAAAGTTCTTTCCCACATTGTAGTTAGAATGTTTTGTTGTCCTGCAAAGTTTGAAGTTCATATGTTGTTTTATTTGAAAGAAACAAAAAAGACAAAAGTGTTAGCACGAATCGCAATGCAGAAATGGATGGCTAGATAAGGGGATGTACCAAAGCTTATACTTTCTTAAATGTTAACCATACACGGACGACATGCACCTTCTTATGTATTTTTAATTTTTGATTCATGTGTTATTAATCCTGAGTATTTATTTCACCCAATCAAACCTAATTGAAAGATATTGGAACCGATTCCCGCAGCAACACGCGGTGTATCATCTAGTTTCCCTAGTTCTCGAGGATGTGGAGGAAACGGAGTTCATTACTCCCGTTGTAAAGAAGTTTAAAAGCATTTAGATCACTTATACTCCCTCCATTCCTAAATATAAGTCTTTCGAGAGATTCCACTATGGACCACGTATGGATGTATGTAGATGCATTTTAGAGTGTAGATTCACTCATTTTGCTTCGTATGTAGTCCATAGTGAAATCTCTACAAAAACTTATATTTAAAAACAGAGGGAGTACTTCTTTACAGAGGGAATATATGACTAGAATGTGTAATATATTTTATCTATATAATCTTGTCGTGATGATATTTTTCACTGTGTAGTGTGAACGTTGAATGCACTATATTTGCCCCAAGTGAATGTCATGGATGTCAATGGCACGGCGTGATAGAAATGCCTCACGGCGGTTCCTCTCCTTAGCGGACCTTTGGTAAGGGAACAGCCGAGATCCATATGCATTAACTAAATCCAGGGGGCGTTAATCATCATCATACTTGGCTACATCTATGGAGGGTTGATGATGGTTTTGCGTGATTCAGAACTAAGGAATTAGTGCATTTCTTATTATTTGCTCCGCCGTCACAAAAACATACTCCCTCCGTTCCAAAACAGATGATCCAATTTTGTACTAACTGTCATCTATTTTGGAACGGAGGGAGTACATCACAATGATGAAATATTTAAACATTCACTATCTATCATCATATACTAGCGGGGAAATCCAGAGCTCTCGAGAATACCTTTACCCTTAATGCAATTCCTATACTACTCTTCCTTTCTCTCTCACGCCCCTCTTTTACTCTAACTACAAACAAATACGTCACTTGACTTGACATGGTTTGAAATGTGCACTATAGTTCTTTGCTCACACACAGTACAATAACTTGCAAGCACGCACGATGAACCTACGTTGCAAGCACAACACGAGACCACTAGGCACTCGCAAGCACAACACGACAACCTCTGAAGGGGCAAATGACCATTTCCTTCGTCTCTTTCTGGGATAGCTACTACCACTAAGTAAGCAACTGCCAGATTGTTTAGTCCCTCCCATCCAAATGATCTTACATAAATCTTATCTGGCTGACATTCGTTAGGAGAGAGATGGCAAATGAACCCTTTTTATTTTATTGCAGTTTTGCATGAGCGAGATCGAACGGTGACAGTTTTAAATTATCTGTCATGTCACTCCGAAGAAACTATCCATCCCTCACAACTAAGATTGCTAGCAAAATCGTTCGCAAATACCACCTCTTCTGCCGAACGTTCGCCAGCTAAGGGGGTCCTTCAGTAATCATTACCGATTTATTAATTTTGATTTATGTTAATTCTTAGGGGCACATGTTCCATCTATCCATGTATAAAGACTGGTATCACAATCTCGATGGATCCTTTAATAATTGCTAGGAAAGTTTGGAACCTCAACATATTTACAAAACTGTTGCCATGACTCCCAAGGCCCTTTAGTAATCCCTTGAAAATTTCGTGGCATGAAACTCAAACATATTTACAAAGCTGTTGCCCCTAGCAGTTACCCAAAGACTCCTGATTCTATGCTCAAGTCTACATCAATTTCTAAAACCAAGACAGGAATCAGTAGAAGTCAAGCACTCCTGAGATGGTGATCGGAGGGTCGATCAGTACACGTTTCGCTTGTCCTGATGAAAACAGCTGCGGCAGCATGTTTGCTTCCTTCGGTGCAACACCAGGGGCTGTCCAAAGGGTAACATGTGGCCAGTCATTTTTGGAATCGATCTTCTCGCCATTTACAGTTCCAAGTTGTGCCTCAAGAGCAGCCATCTTATCAGTGTAGAGGAAGGCGTTAAACGACACTGGGACTTCCTGGTTCTGGTAGACTCCATAGCTAGCAACTGCAGCTACACCATGGGCTCTTTTGTGGGCAAGGGTGACATGAGCCTTGCTTAGGTTATCCTCCACTTTTATGCCGTTGAGAAAATTGTTTACATCACCATCATTCTCGCCCAACTGTTACAGTTATGCAATGTGTAAATGGTTAAATTAAAGCATCATCCATGACTGCTGCATGATGACAAAACCTAGTGGCAGCAGTCACATGACTACGAAAACTAGAACTGGGAAAGTTCATACACCTTAAGGACTAAGTTGAGCATGCATATCTTACCTTTCGGAGAAGGCTCAATATATCTGCCTGGGGTACTGTAACCGCAGCAAAAACGATATTCCCAAACCTTCGCTTTGCAGTATCAGGAGTTTTGACATCACCTTTTGCAACAGCCTTCAACTGTTCCAGTACTTCTTTCACCGCAACATCAAATGGAACCTAATAAATGAGAACATTATAACAAAAGAAATGCATCCTCTCTTTCTGTGCAGTGAAATTTGTAAACGCCACAGTAAACAGCTTCTTATGATTCCAGAGAATACCAGTGCAAGTCCCTAATTAGAGGTCATCATTTATAAACTACAAATTGCAAAACCATTCTATTGCCTAACAACATGGTTACCTGAATGGATGTAAGATAATTAGCATTCTTTGACAAGACCACACGTAGTCTTTTCTCCCACTGGGCCCATTCTTGAGCATATGAACCTTTTGATGGCTCCACTCTGATATGGCATTATTGTGAAAATCAGCCAGCATATAAATAATCATGAATTTAATAATGCGTCGCTAGTTATGAAAAAAATGACAGCTGAAACTGCACTAAGTTTGTACTTCGAGAAGGGTGTACAACGAAAACTGCTTAACAGTTTCATACCTCCCATGCCTGCTTTGATGCAGTCTGAATAAGCTCATTCCCTCATCTAAGATAGTTTTGACATCACCAGGCAATGGAGCTCTGCATGAAATTTAAGTAGCAAACTAGCAGTTCAGTGGATACAAGTACGCAAAGCAACATACCAATCAGAATGTACAAAGAGGACATAGCCGTTCTCTGGCACATGACATGAAAAAACACACGTTTATCTGGATAACAAATGTATTGAACAAGTTGTCTTCCTAAATGTTTTTTTTTTTGATCGGGTCTTCCTAAATGTTTAATCAAGTAAAATAAAACAAAATGTATAGCTCTACTAACATGGTATTGTAGAGACATGGAATGAAAAATGCATTGCCCAGCCATATAAAAGAATGGGACAAACAGTACAAGAATATAAGAAACAGGACATTTGATAAAACTAGTGGCGGAAATAGAAACATTAATCTTACCTCTCTGGCTTCAGGAGAGGCATCTTAACCAAAGAGCCAAAGCGCTCATATAATTCACTTTCAAATTCTCTTCGGCACTGAAATTAGTTTGTTGATGAACATTGATAATTTGGTATATTCCAGCAGGAGTTGAAACAGTTTTTCATTAAATGTACATACCTTGCCATCATAGAGGTTGTAAAACATTAGCAAAATATAGCCAGCATTTGGTGATGCTTTGTCCAGATTTCCCTTTATAAATTGTGGAAACAATTTAGATTGTATAACGGTGAGCATCAACAAACTTGTGTAAGAGTAAATATCGTGTCCATACCGGATGATTGACCCGTTGGAGTACACGAAACATGAAAACAGCAAGAGCTTCAAGAGAGAATGGATTTGAATCGGTGCCTGTTGATTCAAGGAACAAGAAGAAAACTTATGAAACTTATTCAAGAACAAGGCATGACCAGTCGTAAACAGAAATGTATGGAATAAAATTTGTAATGTCGATCCAGAATTTTAACAATCCCCTTGCAGGATATTTGGAAGAGTGGATTTTCAATCCGGACTCATGATTCTGGAATCGGCGTCCATCTTGATTTTCGCACAGTTGATTTGTTGAATACGAGTAGCAAACGCGTACGGAGTGGCATAGGGATACAACACATGCCCTCCCTCTCTCTCTCTCTCTAGACAGCGCTATAACTCTGACGACGGGAAAAAATCAAGATTCTTCTTCTTTGCGAGGAAAAGGTCTAGATCCATCATGGTCTGCTGGAGGTCATCCCAACACAGATGTGGTGCTGGGCCGCAACACCAGGAGTGAAGGCAGTAACCAAAGAATGGAGCTATGGAGCTTGTGACTCTTGTCATCTTCATGAACTCCGACATCCAGCAATGAGGGTATTGCAACGACGAGATTGAGTATCATTCTTGCATTTTCATAACTCGTGAAATGCCGAGTAGGCACAAATTCCCCCAATTTGCGACCTACCATAGGATTTGTTATGTAAATAGGTATATGTTCCTTTCCATTATGAATCATGATTGTGTGGCCAACCATTGTGGGTAGAATGCTAGATGCCCGGGACCACGTTACTATTATTTCTTTTAGGTCCGCTAATGGAGGTGGCCAGGAGCACACGATAGTCGTGTAGATTGCTTAAGGTGGCGAGGCACCAGATCTGGCAGCGTAGACACCAACCCTGCCAAAGATCTCAGCCCGCATTAGCATGGCTAGATCTCACCTTTGGTTCCATCAGTTCAGAACTGATTGTTCACGGTAGGGTAGATTCAACCAATTGTTTCTCTATATTACTATTCTCTTACCTGGTGTTATAATCTGGACCATATCTTACCTAATTGAGGTTAGTTTTGAGGATTTTGTCTGGCCTTTACAAGTCAGATCGTAAATCTGGTGGTGAACCAGTGCATGTGTTCTTATTGAAATTTGGTTGGACTCCAATTCCTGATAGTTATCTATTTGTTCATGTGTTAGGGCCTCTAAATCCAGAGTCTCGCCACTGATTGAATGGATTCAAATGGAATTGACACTAATTGCAAATTGGTTCTCACTTAATTGAGTTACTGCATCAAAATGGTGACGCTTTGTTTGTGTTAATGCGGCAATGGTTCATGTTGTGAGAAATTTTTGATAAAAAGTGGTGATTTAGGCGTAAAGTTTTGATGCTCAAAATATTGATGTCTTGTGCACACCTGCTGTTAACTGCAAATCATGACACTGTTAATTTAGATTATTCAAGCCAATATTGCAGCGAGCTTTTTCTCCTTAAAAAAACAATCAATGGTGATGTCAATTGCAAATCTTAATCACGAACTATTCAAATTTTGAAGTAAGACCCATGCATGTGTTTCAGTGGGCATGCCCCGGCACAGAAACATGTTTGGCCGCATTGACTGCCGTGGCCCATGAGCCAGGCCACCCTTCTGCGGATGAAATAGGACATCAAGTAATCAATCTTCCCTACCTATACTGCTGGAGAATACATCGACATAGCCGATCCCGATGCACCTGTGCGGACATGATTGCGAGCTATCAGGTGCTCGTCCACCAAAACGACTTATTGGGAACCTAAGCCCCTATTGTGGGAAGTCAATAAGAGGCCTCACTGAGACTATTAATGAAGTCATGGGGTCCACATGATCTCTAGATTGATTTGAGTGCAATGTGTCACACATCTCTCACAATTCAAACAGATGCAAAAGTTCCCAGAGAAATGCAATTTGATGTTTCTCTTTTGAGTTCCTTGCAAAATGAAAAATAAATAGTGAAGCACAAGTTACCTTCAGAATCAGGAATTACAGGAACAGCAGCAGCCTTTGTCATCCCACACATATCCTCAATCTGGAATAAATGATTTATCAGTTCAGTTCTTTCTATATTGTCATAACCAATTTTCAAGGGGAAACAAAGCAAGGAAACAGTAATCTTGCCTGCCGCCAGACTTCCTCATTTGGTGCATTTTTATCAGCGAGGGTTATTCTAAATGGTTTCTTTTTTCGCTCATCAGCAACCTTTTGCCAGTATCTTCCTGTAAGGGTGGACAGTTAACAAAATGGTCAAATAAATAATGTATTACCTTGGCCGAAATATAGCACCTAAAACAGCAGGAAAATTTTGAAGCAATAGGTAGCGACACAAAAGTTGTGGCAATCTGAAAAACAATGACACTGATATACTGATAAATCTCTACTGCTATAATGCGGCAGTTACGAAATTGGATTTGCCACACTTCTTTCGTTTTCGCATCAACACAACATTGGCAGTCCATTTCTACTATCTACCAGGCATGGAGACGCGTAATCGAACAGCTAAGAACTGCCGGATTCGCTCCCTGTTCTGGCGTCCCAGGGGCATACACGTGCCAAACTCTGTGTACAATAATAAACAGAAGGAAAAAATCAAACTACATCGGCATCCCATGCGAGGGGGGTTAACAATATTCCTGCCACCTCATAATATGCATGTGCGGCACCGGCACAGCAACATGACTTTGCGTATTTTGCCCCTCTCTGTATGTAAATTATACTAGCTCTGGACATGTTTCTTGGTCCGAAAGTGCTCCGGAGATGTAAACTGGGGATAATATTCTATCTCTAATCAACGCAGGCTAAAGTGGTCTACTGTCCATGGAAAATTTATTTCTTGGCAAAAAGCAAAGCTAATCAGCTGCTATTTAGAGAATAATGAATAATATCTTTGTGAGAGCAAGGCACACACGGATAATCAATTATCGTGGTGAACAATAGGGTAGTCCTAGAGAAGGCATAGCTGTGATGATCTACTATATGTGACCACTAGAAAGCTGCAACAATTGAACGCATCCACACTCCAGTTTGTAGAAGATCTAAGAACAAGTTGGGCCCGATGAACATCAGTAGAAAATGTTGCCAAATGTTCCATACCTTTAGTACGATCTCCCATCAAACTATGAAGAGGACGATTATCACCAAGGCCACCGGGCGTGTTTAATATTTGCTCACATAAAGCAGACTTCGCACAACCAGGTATACCTGAAAGAAAAATAAACATGACAAAAGAAGATAATGAGCAATAGTAATTACTAAGCGAGAAATGTTTGGCAGCTGATATATTTTATAAAAAACTGTTTCAGGTACGAACCAGGTGTTGCATGACTTCATATGATACGTTGATAATAGAGATAAGAGGTAATATATATACAAACACGGCATTACTGAAGAAAACAAGGTTTGCCTGGCATTGAGGCATACTGACACCAACCTTAGGGCCTATACGGTCTGGCATAAAGCATATGCCATTGGATTTATAAGCTTCCAAGCAGACAAAGCCCAAAGAAAAAGTATTTTTTATGCTTACGGATATGAACATCTGCTAGTACCCAACTTCTATAGCTAACTAATCTGCTTTATCTGGTTTATAAGCTATTAAGTTTGATAGTTGACATAAGCCGAAGCCACGCCAAATATGGTTCCTGCATCTTATGAATGCTCAAGCATGTTCAAAAATTTCAGAACCAAGAATCTGTGTCGTCCTTTTTTTATCTTTCTTGAGCAGTGGTAAACATTCTCAGTATCCCGATTATTACAATCACTGAGTAAAATTCAAAATCAAGAAACTTAAGTCTCAGAATCTGGTAGAAATCAAATCTACCAGGAAAGAAGACAATAAGGCCCTCAGTTTTCGAAACAACGTCCAGGGATGTCGACGTAGGACTAGAAGGAGCTGTCCCACGTTCTGGCTGAAGGTCACCCTCTTCATCTCTCTGTGCATCAAGTATGGCCAAGAAATTTTCTGTTTGAACCAAGTCACCAGCAGCCCCTATCAAAGCCTGGTTTGCAGGACTACGCTTAGCATATTGTTCAAGGAAAGGTTCTGCTTCGCTAAGATATGTTGAGGATGGCAGCTGCTTATTTTGATACTTTCTTCTGATGTATACAGCCCTGCAATGGGTAACAAGTTTAATTAACACAAACGTTTGTAAGAAACTAAGGATAAATGCTATGAAGAGAGAATTTAGCAATATACCATTCGTCCAACATTTTGGTGAGCTCTTTCTGCTTACTTGCTGATGTTCCCCAAATCTTCATTTGCCTATTTAACACATTCAGGAACATTAATATCAGGGAAAGCGCTGCTTGTATTCAGTACCAAAGCAGCAAGACCATGTAATTAGTCACAATTGGCAACTCAGCTACAGCAATTACATGTGGTAGAATCTTCAAGCATGAAATCATCACTTGCCGAAGGAAAATTCTTGAATTTCACAAAGTTATAGACATCTGTGTGTCCCGGCCTTATAGGTATTGCCATTCGCTGTTATATATATACCAACTAGGTTGAAGGCTGGAGGATGTGTTACAACTGTTATCTGAAATTACATAAATTATGGAGAGCACGAAACTAAACCAGCAATTATAAAGTTCACAAAATAGTTAATTGTCTCTATTGGCATTGATTTCCTATCAATTGTTCAAAGAGAAGCAGAGGAAAGCTGAAGCTTGAAAGTTGGATAAGATTGGCATACCTCAGGTAATAAGTTTTATACGCAGATGGGCCATCTTTGAAGAGGGTGGAGAGGCCATTCCGAATTAAAAATGTCCTTATCTGTCAGGTAGAAATACAAGAAAATTCTTAGAAAAAACATATTCAGCAAACTTCAACCTATACAGTTGTAGACCTCTCCCATGTGCAAGAAGGAAGAATCTACTGAAGGGAAGGGAGTCCATAGAGAAATGTCAGAGCGAGATCCGCAGGAAGTAACAGGAACGCACAACCATAAGCATATTTAGTACCATTGCAAAACTTAATTACCAAATTGAACATGATAGTAACCAATAACAAGTAAACAGCATAGTATTCATATCTCAAGAAGTTGACCAATGAGCCAAGTCCCAAAAGAAGCTGAAAACAATAGCAAAGTACCTTATAGGTCAGAAATTTTAGTTTAACCATCAAATTTGAATCCTCATCAGCCAGACCATCCTTACTTGACAAACTTGAATCCAAAGCACCATTGATATTTCTCAGTAAAGTGTTACTGTCTTTGGAAAGTTCAGCAGCCTTCTTATTATTCGCCTTGAACAGGTTTACATCAACGAAGAAACCTAACCATGAAACGTAGATCAGTCAAAGGCACATCAGTGCATGTATTAATTGCAAGAGCAAAAAATTGATTGTCATGAGAGGTGAGAGTTTTATATAAGAAAAGGTTCAACTTACCTCTGTACAGTGGCCACAACTCTTGATTTTTCCTATAAAGGGGAATGCAGGATTCATTAGACCTAATAAATCTCAAAAAGAGAAGAATAAAGAAGATACTTCCATAAGCTAATGAGATACTCTCTCCATTTCATATTACAAGGGGTAACTTAGTCAGGCGTGGGAATTCAATAAACCCATTAATAGTATAGAAAAATGACCATGGTAGCCATGAAGTCATTGTCTATGGAAGGAGAAAACAATTAGTACGAGTATTTAACCATAAAAATGAAGGGAGATGAGAGATGAATGGTGGCAAAAGCAAGAAAAAATAGTTACTTCCAAATGCAGGCCTTATATCTATATCTATACCAATATAAAAAGACCCAAAGGGGCAGATCCAATTAATCTCGGCCATCAAATCATGTCAATCCAACGACCTAGACTACTTCAGTATCGAGCGCTCAACACGTTTAGCATGTACTCCCTCCGTTCCAAAATAGATGACTCAACTTTATACTAAAGTTAGTATAAAGTTGAGTCATCTATTTTGGAACGGAGGGAGTAGTTAAATGCCAAATATAGTACTAATCACATAATAACACGCAAATAATATCCTACTTAATATCCGCATGCACTTAATATACTTCCAAATTAACGTGCATTGCACATACACATTGACTAGTTTATTTAAGGGTGCAAAATTAAACTTTATAGT
Source organism: Triticum timopheevii (assembly GCA_963921465.1). NCBI lineage: Eukaryota > Viridiplantae > Streptophyta > Magnoliopsida > Poales > Poaceae > Triticum > Triticum timopheevii. The sequence goes on from OY997264.1 coordinate 110,072,361, forward strand.
TTGCTGAAATGGAAGGAGTCATACACAAGGATGATTTCACAAGCTTACCTCATCTCTTGCTGATAGCGTCTAAAAACAGAATCACTGTACACATGGATAACCATCTTGTAACACAAGTTATCATTTGAAAGAGAATCAACCTTTTGATAATTCCAGTAAGATTTGAAAGATGCAGAGAAATTTTTCCGCTTCATCAGACCAATCATCTCCTGTAACAGTGCAGAACAGGAAGAATTACCATATAACAAGCTATTGGCTTACTGGTGTTGCAGTTATCATGCATTTAAAATGGAAATATCTCTATTACGGTCAAGAACAATCTATTGTTGGACAAAAACCAATAAAATCTGCTAACCTGTAATTTCTTAGTTGCATAGTCTGTGGGATGTGCTTGCAAAAAATGAGTGACAACTGATTTATCAGCATTTCGAGACTGGGGCTCAAGACCACTGTATCCTAACCAATCATGGTGGTCTGGACACATTGAAGATCCAACATTTTCAAGAAGTGCTTTAATTTGCTGTGATGTAAAAGTAGAAGTTACAGCAAGGTAGAACCAATACAAAGTTAAGACAAAGCACGAAGGAGAGGAGAATACCACTTCACAACATTAAATATTACCTGCTTCTCATCTGACCTATTAGCAGCACATATGTCTCGTAAACTTGGTCCTAAATCAGAGTCACCTGCATATAATAGTAACTCTGTGAATCAGTAGACATATAAAGTGTTTACAACTTCACACATAAGAAGTCCCAAACAATCTCGGAACATGATCGAATGCATCAGAGTCTTTGTTAGGATAGATGCATATTGTACTGACATTAAGGTTCCCAGATCTGTGACACCTCTTTCCAAGAGTGAATGTTTCTTCTTTTTTTGTTAGTTTGAACTCGAACCACCTATGATAAATTGATAGGTTGAACTTAAAACCACACGGACGTTCATACTCCATACTTTCATGTTTGCTGAATCGCTTCCTTTGTATTCACTTGAGAAAAATTGATCGATTGTGATTAACCTCTGTGATCTACAGATCCAACCATGATATATCAATTGCTAATGATTATAAAATAGTTATGCATGTAATGTGTAGGCATTTTTTTTTGGTAAACGGCAAATCTCTGTATCTGTGTATCAGACTACCGGGTCAATATGTATTTGAATATAAGCATTGGTGTTGCAGAGTTAGCTCAGAGTCGGAAGCACACTAAGTGACTGGCAGGATTAGCACTGCCATATGGTATAAAAACTACAAATATAATAAAACCAAAAAAAAGGTAGCCTGGTTTTCTTTATATGAGAGGAAGTCTTATTAGGTGACTTCAAAAAAAAATTAAAGAAACTTAATATTTAGATGAAAGCTTGGTCAAGGTCATCTATAGATAAACCGAACCTTCCTAAATAACTCATCTATTCACTCAAACAACAAGATAAATTCATTATAGTGACTTACCTCCATCTAATGAAGGTATTGGAAAGTTCCTCAAAACCTCTTCCATTTGAACTGAACTTTCACGACTGACAATACGGGCAACCAGACCTTCAAGAATCTCACCCTGCACCATTACATGATCCTTTGACCCTAGAACAAATAGTTAGTACTTTGATAGTGGGGAGAGACAAAAATATACCAGACCAGTTTAGAGAAGCAGTGTAGAGAAAAGAGTACAGGAAAAAAAACTTTCAAGATAGTCATACCTGGCACAGATATATCAGCTATTTCATCAAGGGCTTTGCATACAGGTGTGGCAGTACCCTCTTCACACAAAGCGTCATAGGCAGCAAAGAATGAAGTGGCAGATTTCCTAATGGAGATGTAAACAGAAAACATAACAATGTTATGAGCGGACCCGGCGCCGAATGAATATGTGCGTTCATCTGAAAGTGATACTTGCATGCGATCAAACAGATGAATGGAATGAAAATAGCTGTTCGATGACAGGCACCAAGAAAAATCTATAGGACAATCTCTAGCAATAATGCAATATAGACAGTTCACTTAAGAGCTCCAAGAGGATGCACATCAACATAACAGTTGATGATACACAGGAGAACAGAACAAGAATTTAGTAACTTCACAAGCATAAGTTGGCTGATTTTCATATTCAAGCAACAATCTACTGTGGCAAACATAATAACACAGCACATGCTTTTGAAACACTGGCCGGTTGCAAAACATGGGATGTCACAATTAAGAAGTGGATTGGAGGTCTTCTCACTTCTGTACAGTGCGACTACATGAGGTACCATCATTAAATAAATAAATTAATTGAGTCTTCCACCCTCCCTTAGTCCCATTAAATGGGCAATGCACATATCATGTCAAACGCCTTATTTGTACTGTGGGTGTGCATATATGAGCGTCTGCGTTTGTACTGCGTTTCTAAAAGTAATTGTGTCAAACAAGGCAGCCAAACACTATAGGCGGAGAACCTTCCACACATGAAGTTATCAGATGGGCACCTTGTGGAAAATAGCCAGACATGATTTGTTGGTAGCCGCCATTTCCGACAAAATGAAATCACCTCTGGGGTAGAATAGAACTGAGGCTTGCCATGGCCCAATTCTGTCACAGCTGTAACCACAGCTGCACAAAAGCCAAAATATAACTGATATAACATCATACCAAAGGAGATTATCAATAATGAGGAAGTTGATGAACTGGAACAAATGCAGCAGGTGACTTCATACTTCAGAAGGAAAATGTAAGAATAATGCAGCATTTACAGCTTGAATGCAATATCAGAATGAAATGATGGCGAACAAAGTACACACTGAACAGTGAACACTTTAGTCAGGAGAAAAATAGGCATACCATAATCATCCTTTGGCCTTTGCCCATGGTCTCCTAATACAGCTGTCACAAGTTCCATTGAAATGCATATTCGGTTTTTCTAGAAGCACAAAACAGGGGCAAAATCAGAAATCTTAAGAGAACTGCTGAGAACAAAAGGCACAGAGGATAAAGTAAGGATGCTTGATTGTGCTTAGTTCCAACAAACTAGCTCCAACAGTCAAATAAGCACCAAGGCATGTTTTGATTTAATTGGTAGGCATTAGATTTTATATTTGCTTATGTGAGTTTGTACAAATTAGGAAAGATGTCAAATTAAGGAGCTGCGACGAAAAAAAAAATCAAAGTGCAAAAAATATGTATAATAATAATAATTACCCTAGTTGCACTCATACTGTAAGCTAAAGAATTGATGTGTATCAAGTACTGAAAGGCCCAGACACAGGAACATGGAGAACAAAAGTCAACACATGAAATTCTTGACAAAAGCTGCAATGGGTGTCGAATACCTCGAGAAAATCATTGAATTCCGCTTGCATTTTAGGAGCTTTGCTGCCCCAAGCTTCACGAAATAAGCGACCAAGGACAAAAACACCCACGGCGGTGAAGCTACAAGCAGAATTTATGCCTTCAGTCAGAACACAAGTAGCTCAAGAAATAATGCAGATAAAAGAACAGAGCATACATATTTCCAAAGCTGTTCTTGGCATATGCACCACCACGGTGACCAGCATACATGAATAGAGATCCTGAGTGCTTTTGCGTAACCTGGAAAAACATAATATCTTAGCAGGATAAACACTTCTTATTAGGCAGCAGAGTAATCACATCGAACAAACAGTATAGACTCTAGTTTTAGTTCCCAAAAGGCAATTAATTAGAAGGAAATGACGAATTAGATATACCTCAATGGTAGCTAATCCCTGTGACACAATCTCAATCATCCGAGTTCTTGTCTGCAATCACACAGGTGGGGTCACAGTGAAAATTCTAGTTAATATTCCATTTACTAAATGGGAATAAGAGACACTAAATGAGCCAGATCCCACTGTTACTAAAATATCTCCTGTATAGTTAGTTCATTAATATATTCCATCAAGAACAACTAAATACGTTCATATTAATCGAACCCATCAAGGTCTATACAGCTACATTGCAGATTGCAGACATCATGTTCAAGCATTCAATGGCTGAAAGTACAGGGGAGTGCATGGATTACTATGCAAAAAAAAACTCTTATATCACAAATGCAATGAAACCTAGCAAAGTGAGCAATACTGATTTAAAAAGTTGGAAACTAGGCTCCTTTTACTCTTTTAGCATTGCGGTAGATTCTGATAATTCCGTTGAACCGCTTTTAGATATTCTTATTATATTTTGTTTGTTGTGTTCCAAATCATACAAGGACAATCACTGGAAAACTAAATTTATCTATTGATCTGATTTACTAAAAGGAGTAATAGACTTTCAAGTTTTAACACGCTCTTTTCAAACACATCAACCGCAAACTAAGCCCAAGTGTAGCAGGACAATTAAGGTGGCCTGTCTTATAACCATTATAAAGTATGGCTACTGGAAACAGCGGAACAAGGTCGCAAATCATGATGTTCAAGGTGTATACAGCTACAATGCAGAGTGCAGGCATCATTCTCAAGCATCTAATTGGCTGAAAGTACAGTGGAGTGCATGGATTATACTCTGAAAAAACTCTGTTTCTGCACAGTGGAATAGAAACCTAGAAAAAAATGAGCAATACTCTTTTAGCATTACAGTAGATTATGAAGTTCCATTGAACCGCCTTGGGTAGCCGTGTGTTCCATTTATTGTGTTCCAAAACCATATGAGAACAATCAGTGGAAAACAGAATTTATGGACTAATCAGATTCACTAAACAGAGTAATAGACTTCTAACACGTTCTTCTCCAAACCAACTTGTAAACAAGCACATCACATCAGACGCAAACCGAGCCCAAGTGTACCAGGAATGTTACGGTTGTCCCATCAACTAATAATCAGCTAAAGTTGAGTCAAGGTATGGCTACAGGAAACTGTGGAACTAAGTCACTACTCGTAATGCGAAATGTGTCCACAAGCATCAAACGATCATGAACACCGAGCAGTTCCCCGACGGTTACTCGGGAGACACTTGTGTTGATTGTCACAAGGTGATCGAAGCAACGAGCAATTCAACAAACACCATGAGGGGGGACCGAGCCAAGCACGCACCTCCTGGTCAGATTTCTCGTTCTCGAACTTGGGGTAGAAGGTGGCCCTGATCTGCGCCTCGGTGAAGGTGTTGTTGTCCACCGAGAACTCCGCGGCCCCCTTGATCAGCCTGGAGAGCTTATCGCTGGCGCCGCCCTGCTCGGCGGCGGCGACCGCGGAGGACGAGGACGAGGACGCTGAGGTCGCGTAGCCCCTGGGCACCCACACCTGCGCCGCCCCTGCCGCGCTCGGCGCAAGGGACATCCTCTCGACGGCCGCGGACGAGGGGGCCGGGGCGGGGGCGGGGGCGGGGGTGGCCTTCGGCTTCCATCTCTGCTGCGTCTGCTTGCCCTGCGGGAGGCACGGTTAGGGTTTGGGGAGCTCGAGAGGAGGAGGAGGGGAAGGGAGGAGGGTCGTACGTGGTCGCGGCGAGGAGGCATTGCGAAGGGCGGGGCGGGGAGGAGGAGGGGGAGGAACCGCCTGGGGCTGTGGGAGAGAGAGAGGGAGAGCGACATATAAGTGCCGGCCACGACGCCGGGGCGGGGGATGGAAGTCGGTGGGGAAAGCGGCGCCGCCTAGGCACGGCGGGTTCAGGAGGGTTTAGCGGCGGTGGCAGGAATGCTAATGCTAAGACTTGGGCCGGGCCATTTTTGAGGTTCGCCTGCAAATGGCATTATTGTGGGTCGGCCCGCTACCAAGTTACTCCTTCTGTATTAATACTATGATGATAGTGTCAAAAACGTCTTATATTTTGATCACAGCGGGTTTTATTTTTCCAGTGAGCAAGCGCTGGTTTTTTTGGCATCATTTTTTCTTGTTTCGTCATTTTTGTTTCTAATTTTTTTCTTACTTACATTTGGATTCTGAAACATAAAGTGTTTATGGCACATTTAAAGAATGTTCTGCAGTGTAAAAAAATGTCCACGCAACTAAAATGTCGATAGCTTTATAAAATATGTTGGTGACATTTAAAGAAAATGTTCACACATTACAAAAATGTGTTCATGACATCTTAAAAAAATTGTGCTTAAAAATGTGTTTGTGTACTTTAAAAATGTTTCATACCATTCAAAAAATATTCAATGTGTATTTCAAACAAATATTTATCAAGCACTCGAAAAAATACAATGCAAAAAGTGTTTATGTACTTTTAAAAAAATCATACCATTAAAAAAGATCCATGTGTATCTGAAAAATGTTTAATATATATTATAAAATGTTCAAAACATGCATCATGTATTTGAAAAATGTTCAACATGTATAAAAAAAGTACCGTGTGATATGAAAAATGTACAACATGTACTGAAAAAAGTATACATGTATTAAGAAAGAACGAAGAAACCTGCTAAAAACACATATAATCAAAGAAGAAGGAAAATAAAAAAATGAAACATGTATTCAGAATATTTTTAGCAGGCTTTACCCCCAATTTTGAATAGATATCTGACTATTCATATGCAACATGAGTTAGTTCCTTTCAGTAGTCCAGATATTGAAATGCAACGTGGCAGATCTATAGACAACGAGGATGATGTAACCAACAATGCGACAAAAGCAACGATGAGACCAGCAAAGAATACACGATCTTGTAAGTGAAAATGTACCGATGCGATGATTATGATCTACAATTGTTGTATACGAGGCTAGCAATGTATGTGTATGCAGTGAAATGCACTGTAAAAGATTCCGTATATGTGCATACGAGATGGAATATTGACAATATTTGTATGTGTGATGTGATTTGTATAGCCGGGGATGCACTTCTAGTAGTAGTCCCACTGAACTGCTACCGCTAGCAGTGCAATCCAAAGTGGTTAATGATGAAACTCTGCTTGGAGGCCCTTGTGATAGTCAACACTCGTTGCCCGACCCATCTGTGATGATGTAGTCATCGTTGACCTGAAAGCACTAACAGGTCATTGCATGTCAATGATGATAGGTTTTAGCTGGTCAATGCTATTTGGCCCTGCAGTACTGACTGCATCATGCATCACATCCACAAATACACGCTACAAGAAGAAAACACTTTCGTGACACTTCTTCAAAAATATGAAATTATATTATATAGGAACACTTTCATGTCAAGAAAAGTTGGGAAAACATGTATTGTCATGGATGTGTCAACGGATTACTTCTATGACTGAATATTATGAGAAATGTCAAAAAAATCATCATGGGCAGACCTACCGCACACTTGGAATGACATTCTTTGGGTCTTCCATGACAAGAATATTCATGGTAGAAAGGGAGGGCGGGAACTTTTCGACAATTGCTTGGGTAAGTTGCACCTCACTCGATATAAGCCCGGTGGTATCGATCTGGCCATGCTCGGATGTCAGCCTCTCATAAAAACGTCAGGTGCGGGGGTAGTATGCATCTAACATCTTTTCAAAATAATGTTCATGCATTTAGAAAACAATAAAAACGAGTGGGAGTATGAGGGACTGTGTATGAACCAAGTGCAGGGTGTAGCTCGCGGAGGATGGCCTTCATATCCAACTCGACGAGCTTGGTTTTAAAAGTTTGAGACATTCCTTAGCGCTGGCGTGGTTCAACGATAGGTGTGTCTTGAGTTACAATTGATCATGTTCGGATGCTTAGGAATCAGTTGGACACAACAGCACTTGCAGTGAGGACGGAAATGAGGATAAGCAGCATTGCAGCAACACAGAATGGGGCGCTATATTTGAATAGAGGAGGTGGAACTGCGGAGGGGTCTCGGGCCGTGCTTATTGGGACAGGAGCATGCAATTTTGTTCCCCAGTTACAATGCACATATATGTTTCCTACTAGTATAGTTAAACATATGGAAAAGTTGTTTATTTTCATGCCAAAATCATATAATTAGATGCCATACATTTTTCCTTTGCTTCAGACTCTCTTTTTTTGTTACAAAAAGTAATACCTATTTTTGTTACAAAAAGTAATATCTATCATGCTTCTTTTGTAAGCAAGCGCCTTCAAATGGATGACATGGAAACTTGTTTCCTGAAATACCTTTTGAAGGATACAAATTTGACATGGAAACTTAATTAAGATACAAGTTTTGGCAAAATTAAAAGCTAATTTCTATATCGGCCGACTGACCTGGATCTTCATTGGTCGCCCCGCTTGTTCGCTTTTAGCAGGCTTCGTACGTGAGCCACATACGCCGGTAGGGCCCACCCACCGCTTATCCCTTCTTTCTTTATCCTCTTATAAGCAGAGAGTATCATGCTCTCAGCCATTCATCTTCTCCCGCATCTCTCTCATGCTCGTCTGACACCTCCCACCTAGCAGTTCACCGGCGGTGGCCGCCATCACTCCATGTATCCCCCGTCATGATGGGGAGAGAGGGTGAGGTCATCGGCATGGGGGACGACAGGGACCGCGTGTTGCACCCCTTGCCAGCCACCGGGACGACGAGCTATGACAACAAGCCCCCTCATGCCTCGCGCATGAGACACCATGACCGTGCGCCACCCACCCGCGTCGTCCTCATCTGTCGTGGTCATCACACGCTCTGAAGGGTCGTGCTACAACCGGTGACCAGCCGTGCTACGATCAACGACCGGTCGCGATGCTAGCCATGACAGGGGGAGATGCGCCCCGCCAGCGGGGCATGCTGCAACCGCCCGCGAGGTAGCTACAACCGCCTGGCCGATCCAAACAGATGAAAACGAACAAAGCGTGCGTCCGTTCGGGTCGGCGCGTTGGGGTTGCTCTGACGGGTGTGTGGTGTCCAAGGGCACCAGGACCCGTGACCATTTTTGCTAGGCTTCTCTTTGGGAAGCACATTCAGTAGAGGGAAAAATTGTACAGGAAGGAAACATATTCTGAGATATCTGAGATAATAAAAAAAGTAATATTCAGTAGAGGTCAAATTTAGTAGCTTTAGAAATTTATGCGATTCGCCTAAAAAAACAATTGTGCGATTTATACACATCATTTTGGGTTGTGCTCACTTAAGAGCATCTCCAACCGCCGCCGAACGCGCCGCGCGCTAAAAACTGCTTTGCCGCGCGTCCATTGCCTGGTTTGGCGTGGCGCGCAGCGCTGGCTCCAGCAGCCGCGCTAAAAAGCAGCGCGCGCAGCTCCAGCAGGCGCACTAAAAATACAGCGCGCTCATTCTACAACATTTTTTAAATTGTATTGCATAGATAAAGACGATACAAAGGTATTTTACATCGGTGCAACTAGATAGATAGTTCGAAAGCATAGATAGATAGAACTACGGTGCAACTAGATAGAAACTACTATGACATAGACAGATAGAAACTACTCCAAGTCGCTACCATCATCACCATCATCATACTCGTCGGTGTTGTCTGATGTATCGAGCCATATGTCGTCCCAACGTTCATCGTCTGACGTGAAGATCGACCTCCCACCTGCTTCAACGATATCAATTGCGCTATCGCCAATGCCTTCTGCCGACGCCGGTCCGCCCGCTCCGCGCGGCGCCTTGCCGTCCTCTCCACCCAGTAGTCACGCTCGTCGGCGACGTCCTCCGGGTGGCGACGGCGCCACTCCGCCATGGCTCGCTCGTCCTCCTTGGCGATGAGGAGGCGCGCTGCCGCCGAGCGTGGTCGGCACGGTCCATGTCGGTGATGAGACGAGGCGGAGGGGGCGACGCGCTGCGCCTGCTCGCGCGTGAAGACGTCTCGGAAGTTTATCTGCGACCGGGGCCTCTCCAAGCGCCACGCCGCCGCGTCGTACGCGCGGGCCGCCTCGTGCGCGCGGGCCGCCTCGTACGCGCTCCGGAACGACTCGAGGCCGAGCCGGACGTCGCCGGTCCGGATCTTGGCGGAGTACCAGCCGCTGGGGCGCTCGCGGACGCCGCGGTAGCCCGAAGAACCCCGGCGACGCGACGGCATGGTGGCGCGGTGGTGGCGCGGAAAGCGACGAAGCGGCGAGGTGGCGAAGCAGCGAGGTTGCGAGGGGAGGGCGCGTGGCTGTGTTCTGTGCGCGTGGCGAGCGCGAGATTTTACCGCGCCGCGTGCCGCTTTCTCCCCCGCGCGCGGTAAGTTCCCGCCACCGCTGGAGCGCGCAGAACCAGGCGGCGCGCGCTAAAACCCAACTTTACCGCGCGGGCGCTCCTTTTGCCGCGCCTGTTGGAGATGCTCTAAGATTGATTTTTGTACCACCGAATTTCCCTAAAGCCAAATTGGCAATGAATTTTCTTTCTGTCTTGCACATCCTATTTTCTACAGTAGAAATTCATCAATAGGATGCAGAGGCGTCCAAGTTTTTAACCGAAGAAGAAATCCTGTTTGTGGACTGAGAAACTGAAGACGTTCTATTTGTTCTTCAGTTAAAAACGAATGAGCGCGTGAGATTGCCGCAGCCGAGCTCAAGTTCGATCCCAGTTCCAATTCAGCCGGCGACAGTTCCAATCCGAGTTCGGCAAGAATCAGGAGCTCTCCCCTGAATAAATGGGCGGCGCCGGTGGGAGCAGCAGCCCCAGTTCGATCTGCTCCCCCACCTTCCCGATCTCCAGACCTAGGCACGCCATCGATGGCGGCCAAGGTGCTCCAGCTCCGCAGCGCCGACGGCAAGGTGCTCGTCGCTCCGGCGTGGGACTATCGCCCGGCCGCCGCCCAAGCCCTCCCGCTGGAGATGCGGGTGCCCTCGCGCGCCCTCGAGAGGGTGCTCCAGTACTGGACCAAGCACAGCCTTGCCAAGGCCACCTGTGAGTGTGAGTCCCGGGAGTCCCTTGCCCGCTGGGACGCCGACTTCCAGCGCCGTCTCGAGGAAGACGGCCTCGCCAAGGAGGCCGCCGCAGCCGCCCAAGAACTCCGCCGCCACGGCGTCCACCATGGAGGGCGTCCCCGTCGCCACGCCGGCACGGGCGCATCTGATGTCGCTGCTCCAGCCACTGCCACCCGTGCTGATCCCGTCCGTGCCTGGTGCCAACTCGTTCACCACCTCAAGGGTGTCGACCACGGAGAACCTAGCCCAGCGCCGACGGCGCCCATCGCTTTCCAAGCCTCCGATATTGCCGTCGCCGCGCGCCCTGGGCCTGCCACCACCTTGCCGGCCGCTGCTGGTGCTGAACCCGTTGGTGTCCGGTGCGCCATCCGTGCCCGTGGACGCCAGAGGGCTGAAGACGAGGAGTCCGCTTGCCACCACCGCAAGCTCCCGGCTTCCAAGGCTTCCAAGCCTCGCTCTTCGGTCTGCCTGCCTGCCACTGCTGCTGCGCCCGTGAAGAAGGTCTCTCGTCAGGTCGCTTCCAAGGCTTGCTCTTTCGTCGGCTCTACACCACTGCCTGCCCCTGCCACTGCTGTGAAGAAGATGACTCCAGCAGCTTCAACTCTGCGCGCAAGAAGGGGGATGGGGGAGCTCAGCTGCAAGGTTCCGAAGCAAAAACAATCGCCATTGCCTGTCATTGCTGTTGCAGCACCAATGAAGCAACCAATTCCTTGGCTGCGTCCAGTGGTATTACGCCTTCCCTAGTCTTTTAGTTGCTTCCTAAACCATGCACACATAAGTTTCATTTAATCTTTGCATCTCTAGGTTCTGCACTTGCTTACCAAGAATTCTAGTGTTCTTTGAATCCCGTTCAGTCATTAGTAATTTTACTAGAGTGTCAGCAGAGTCTCCATCTAGTCTAGGCAGCAAAAACCTTGTTAAGATGTGTACGACATAGTTACCACTGCATCCATACCTGATCCTAAGTTAAGGGTTTAAGTAAATAAAAGGCATTTTCAATAAATCAAAGTAAGCAGATGAGCCTAAAAAGGAAACTCATGTACTGCAATTCCGGCACGAGACAGAGCGTAAAACGCACTCGCCGCAAAATCCAAAACGCCCGTTTGCTACCCGGCTTGTAGCAGGAAAAAAGGAGTAGAATTGAACTTGTCGATACACACGTAATCTTGTGAGCTGCCTAGCGTTTGGAGACTATGCTGACTCTCCTGTAAAATTAATCTTGGCTGACTTGGATTCTTAGGCATTGGCATCATGGTGAGTAAAGTTGCAGTTCCCGACGAGTAACATTGGTTAGTGAACTCTTGTGTGTATGTGTGGGTGAAGCTTTGAGCTAAGCAAGTCCTCAATGTACCGACTATCAAGTCTTTGATGTACCGACTACCAAGTCATACTGTAATCAGTTTTCAGATATGAATGAAAAATTGTTGGGCTGAATTTGAGCAGAGCATTTGAGTAACTCTGTTATTTTTTTATGTTTCTATGCGTCTTGAAACACTCCGCTGCTCTTGTCAGAAAAGTATGTACACGAGGTACGATCCGATGGATTCACCTATGATTTCACAATCCTTTGTTGAGTTGTGAAGCGCATGGACATGTTTGGGGGAGTTTGTGGTTATAGATACAGCAATCTGATTGTCAAGAATGTGAAAAAGGTTGCAGCTGTTTGGCAAATAGGTTGGGTTTTTCTCAGATCATGTTAGCTTTTCACTTGGGTTACAAATGTCAAGAATGTGAAAAAGGTTTCAGTGCAACAGCAGTCTTACGTTCTCTGGCTCCTTCAGAAATTTTCCTGTTCATTTGAATATTACAAATTCCACCGTCCATCCTAACATCTTCACCAAGCAACCAAATATTGGGCTTGTACCATTGGGCATTGCTTGGAATCACTGGATCTAATTTGTTACTTTTAAAGGAGCGACAACATGCTCAGAAGAACCTGATGATATTTAAAACTTTGCTATCACCTATCAGGTGATTCATATTCTGGACCCTGAATATGCAGTGCTTGCATTTGCAGTGCATGAAAACTGAATTTTGAGGCATATTAAGACAATAATAATTTTGTTGGAACTTTTGCATGCTCAAATGCCAAATCATTCTAGAAGACATAATATCTTTTTTCATTATATTTTCTCTTCAAGCAAGAATGCTGCCAAGATCTGTTAGCTCTGAATCCATATGCAAATGTGGTACAGAGCATGCTGCTTTCAGTTTGCTCTGTTAGCACATTTACCCGTGTTTTTTTTTCTCGGGCAGAAAGTACTAGTTTCCTGCTGCATTTTTTCCATTGTGTGTTCAGTGACGAAAAAATGCCTTTTTCTGCAGTTCTGCTGCATTTTTCTGATGAGTGTTGAATGATGAAATAATTTCCAAGATCTTACTGAACTTCTTTACGTATACAAACATATTTTGAACTTATTTACATGTACAAACATATTCTGAACTTATTTACGTCTACATTTTCCAAGATCTTTCTGAACTTCTTTCTGGACCATTCTGAACTCTGAAGTCAGTTGTTTTTCTTGTGTGTTATTCCTTCAGAACGTTTTTCTTTTGGTGTTCCTTCCTAACCTCATCGAACTAGCTAAATTGCTTGATTAGACTGATGAATAATGAACATACAAAATCAATCAACCATTCTGAGTTGGAACATGCCAACAACCATGTCCATTGAATGAACACAAAAAGATGAATAAAATCACTTTCGCCCAGAAAGATTTTGAGTGAAAGCACATGGAGCTGGACAGCTGGATGTAACATCCCAGTTTTTATTAAATTTGGATGTTAAATAGAATCATCAATGCATATCATATTTTATTGCATTTTGGAATTTTTCTGGAATATTTAAATAATTTTTCCAATCGTGAAAAAAATAAAAGAGAGGGGATGAGATGACTTCCTCAATTATAAAAGAGTTGGGAAATTCATTAGAATATTATTTGGAGTTTTGGAGTTTATTTGGTATTTATTTTATTTGCCAAAAGTGCATTAGTTGCATTAGGAAATTATTTTAGAAAAAATTGTGCTTAGATTAATGTTCACTATGCTCTATTTATTCTATAATGATTTTAAAATTATTGTGGTATTTTTATAAATTAGTTCGGTGTTGTTTTGGACCTCAAAATGTTTTTTGTAAAGGAAAAAAAACACGCACGCTAGCAGGCCCAAGTACCGCGCCAGCCGACCGGCCCGCTCGGCCAAAAGCGGCCCAAGGCCAGCCCCGTGTCTGACTGGCCTTCGAGCCGGCCGCCCGCTCTCACCTCTCTCTCCCTCACCTGCCGAAAGTGGGCCCCGCCCATCGCCTCCAACCTCCCGCTCGCCCCGCTCGGATGAGCACCGCACCGCGCCCGCTCGCAACCACTGTCGCGCTCTACCCCCGGGATGAGGCTTATCCCGCTGCTCCTCGAGCCCCTAATCGTGCCTATAAATGCCCCGCGACCCCCACTTCTCATCTCGCCTTCCCGCATCGTCCCACGCCGCTCCTACCCTGCGCCGTCGCCACTTGGATCTCGCCGGCCGAGCCGACCTCGCTAGAGCTTTCCGACGCCCATAAGCGACCTCGGCCTCGTTTTCTTCGTCAAACGAATTCCCGGCTCTTTGCGCATCTTTTTGACACGTTTTGGTCGCCTAGGTCTCGCCGAAGCCGCTGCCCCGACGACCCCGCGCCCTCGCTGGAGCACTAGGCCGTCGCCTTCGCCTCACCTGTCTTGGCCACCTCGAGGACCCCACCACCATCACCATGACTGAGGGAGTCCTGGATTAGGGGGTCCTTGGACAGCCGGACTATGTACTTGTGCCGGACTGTTGGATTATGAAGATACAAGATTGAAGACTTCGTCCCGTGTCCGAGTGGGACTCTCCTTTGCGTAGAGGGCAAGCTTGGCAATTCGGATATGTAGATTTCCTTCTTTGTAACCGACTTTGTGTAACCCTAGCCCCCTCCGATGTCTATATAAACCGGAGGGTTTAGTCCGTAGGACGAGAACAATCATAATCATAGGCTAACTTCTAGGGTTTAGCCTCTACTATCTCATGGTAGATCAACTCTTGTAACACTCATATCATCAAGATCAATCAAGCAGGAAGTAGGGTATTACCTCCATAGAGAGGGCCCGAACCTGGGTAAACATTGTGTCCCCCGCCTCCTGTTACCATTAGCCTTAGACGCACAGTTCGGAACCCCCTACCTGAGATCTGCCGGTTTTGACACCGACATTGGTGCTTTCATTGAGAGTTCCACTGTGCCGTCACAATAAGGCTTGATGGCTCCTTCAATCATCCATAATGATGCGATCCAGGGTGAGGTTTTCCTCCCCGGACAGATCTTCGTATTTAGCGGCTTCGCACTGCGGGCCAACTCGCTTGGTCATCTGGAGCAGATCGATAGCTACGCCCCTGGCCATCAGGTCAGGTTTGCAAGCCTGAACTACACTGCCGACATCCACGGAGACTTGATCTTCGACGGATTCGAGACCATGACAGGTGCGCCGTACAGTCACGATGAGCATGACTTAGATCTGCCATCGGATGGCGTTCAAGAGAATGCACCTGCAGCTACCCTGGCCTTAGATCCGGAGCAAATCGTGCCATCAGAGGACGGGTGGATAGACCCTGCCATGGAGGCCGCACACTCATCGGCGATAGAGCCGAACACAGACTTCGCCTCTAATGAGGTCTGTGTCATCGGACCCTCGGACTCGTCTCCGGCCATAGGCTCCAAACCGCGTGCATCCGTGCCTATCGAACCTGATTGGGCACCAATCATGGAGTTTACCTCCGCGGATATCTTTCAGCACTCGCCCTTGGGCGACGTGCTAAATTCATTGAAATCTCTCTCCCTGTCACGAGACTCCTGGCCAAACTTGAGAGGGAAGCAGACGACGAAGAATTTCGTTTCCCACCCACCACCCACTTAATAGCCACTATCGGCGACTTAACTAACATGCTTGATTTCGACTCCGAAGACATCGACGGTATGGACGACTATGCCGGAGAAGAACAGGAACCACCGCCCACAGAAAGCAATGGCGATGAGACAACGGAGGATAACCCCCCTGAGAAGCAATCCAAGCGCCGGCGTCAGCGGCGCCGCTCTAAGCCCCACCATAGCAAAAATAGCGATACCGACACAAGAGACAATAGCACTCCAGATAACGCTGAAGGCGAAAACAATCCCACCTAGCCAAGCTTCGAGCAAGCCGGACGGGAGGATGGGCAAGCTAGCCCTGATGAACAGGCAATGGATGGAGACTCGGAGGACGACAATTACATGCCCCTCTCCGAAGACGAGGAGAGCCTCGGCGACGAAGAATTTATCGTGCCTAAGGATCCCGTCGAGCAGGAGCGCTTCAAGCGCCGGCTTATAGCCACTGCAAAAAGCCTGAAGAAAAAGCAGCAGCGGCTTCAAGCTGATCAAGATCTGCTAACTGATAGATGGACTGAGGTCCTGGAAGCCGAGGAATACGGACTCGAGCGTCCAAGCAAAAGTTACCCAAAGCGCAGGTTGTTACCTCAATTCAAGGAGGAGGCACTAGAGCCTACACTACCAGCGCAAGATGCGGCTGATCGGCCACCTCGTGGCTGAGACAAAGCGGCGTATCAACCCGAACACCAGCCCGCACCCCTTCGCCAACCAAACAAAAACACGAAGGCCCGGGGCTACACGCATGACCTGCAAGACGAATTGGAAAACAAAGCAGGACAGTCAAGATCGATCTACAGATCACGGGGGCGCGCCCCAACGCGTGACGATGACCGCCACGCCAGATATACTAAATGCAAATCCGGCCGGGCCGAATACAACAGACCAGACTCATTTGAACTGCGTTGTGATGTAGCCCGGCATAGAGGTGCCGCACACCCCCTATGCTTCACTGACGAAGTAATGGAGCATGAATTCCCCGAAGGGTTTAAGCTCGTGAATATCGAGCCCTACGATGGGACTACAGACCCCGTAGTACGGATAGAAGATTTCCTTCTCCACATTCACATGGCCCGCGGGGATGACCTACACGCCATCAAGTACCTCCCACTAAAACTCAAGGGACCGTCTCGGTAGTGGCTGAATAGTTTGCCGGCAAACTCCATTGGAAGTTGGGAGAACCTGGAAGACGCATTCCTGGATAACTTCCAGGGTACTTATGTGCGACCACCGGATGCTGATGATTTAAGTCACATAACCCAACAGCCTAGAGAGTCAGCCAGGAAATTCTGGACTCGGTTCCTAACTAAAAAGAACCAAACTGTTGACTGTCCGGATGCTGAAGCCCTAGCGGCCTTTAAGCATAACATCCGTGACGAGTGGCTTGCCCGACACCTCGGCCAACAGAAGCCGAAGTCCATGGCAGCCCTCACGACACTCATGACCCGCTTTTGTGCGGGCGAGGATAGCTGGCTGGCTCGTAGCAACAGCACATCAAGAAATCATGGCACCTCAGATGCCAAAGATAGCAATGGCAAGCCCCGACGCAACAGACACAAGCGTCGCAATAATGGCGATAACACCGAAGACACGGCCGTTAATGCCGGATTCAGTGGCTCTAAGTCCGGTCAGTGGAAAAAGCCATTCAAAAGAAACAATCCGGGCCCATCCAGTCTGGACCACATACTCGATCGTTCATATCAAATTCACGGCACCCCCGATAAACCAGCCAACCACACCAACAAAGAATATTGGGTGTTTAAACAGGCCGGCAAGTTGTCACGACCGGTTTTCCCAATAAAAATATTTATTGAGAAACCAATCTAATGAGTCCAATATGAGAGAAATCCTCCTCACTGGTAGACAAAATCTTGATACAATAAGCCAGTAGCATAAAATATATTACAGGGTCGAACTACGGTTGCTCAACCAAATTATTACAAGCACGCCAATTATTATACATAATGGCGGACACGACACAGTGGTGTGGAGGCATACTACTGACTCGAGGATAGGATGGTGGTGGAAAAACACAGCGGGGAGAGGGATACAAGACTCTAAAACTGACATCTCATCGAGCGTCGAGGTGAGGCTCGATGAACTTATTTGGTAGCGGAAGCGGATATAATACAGTGACCAAATCCAGGGTTGCACGAGACTGACTGGGACTCCTCTAGGCGTCGGACTCGCTATCAAATTCTTCATCCATGAGATCGCCTTCGTCAGCATGTGGCCAAATCAACAAGCCAGTGAGTACTTTGAAAGTACTCGTAAGACAGTTCGGACGTAAGATATAATAAATGCATGCATGGATGCGTCATGATTAATTCATCAATGCACATTAAAAATAAATTAGAATAACGAGGTAAGTAAAAGGGAAACGGCGGTAGTCCGCCTGAAATCCCAACAAAACATAAATGGAGACCTATCGGGTGTCTGAAGCGACGCCTCGAAAGGTGAACAAATAAAGAAAAGGAAATGATGCCACAGTCGGGCGTTTTAGCGACACCACATAAAGGGCTTTAAAAGAAATGCCATAGTCGGACGTCTGAGCAACATCACAGAAAGGGCTTTAAAAGAAATGGCACAGTTGGACGTCTGAGCGACATCACAGAAAGGGCGTTAAAAGAAATGCCACGGTCGGACGTCTGAGCGACATCTCAGAAAGGGCTTTAAAAGAAATGCCACGGTCGGATGTCTGAGCGACATCACAGAAAGGGCTTTAAAAGAAATGCCACAGTCGGACGTCTGAGCGACATCTCAGAAAGGGCTTTTGTCCACAAGTAAATATTACTCATAATAAGCAGTCAATTCACGAAAATAAATGGGTTAGTCCATCCACAAGAATAATCATTTAACCGGACTTAGCACTCATGCGATTCACCGGAGTCTCTGTCATCAAAACTGACATTTGGTCAGGACAAGTTAATATCGAACTTGGACATGGAATAGATGTTTTGAAGGAATATATGACTCTGCAGAGTTTGTACAAAATTTTTCCCACAGCCAACGGATTTCCGTAGTCACGAAGGACTAGTTCCGTTTATGGTTTTTCGGTAGAAAACACAGCTAACCAGTACACACCCATTCCACCTCTCGATGCTAGGAATCACCCTAGACATCGTCCAAGAAAAACTTTTGAGACGGGGAGATCACAATCTCGAATAGCATGGGATCAAATTTATATACGCGCGCTCTAAGGGGTGCCCCCCTCTCGGTCCCAACCGGAAACACCCATGCCCCCTGACCGGATGACTGGCTTTAATCCAGGGCCATGGAACCATCATCACGGCCTCTCCTTTTTGGTGTGTACCAGGAAAGCGGTTTACAACTTACTAAGCCATATTCCTTGCGGAAAACATGTGGTAGTACAAGGAAGGAAATGGAAGGAACTGGACCGATACGGTTTGACACTGTAGTCACATAGTCTGGCATAAGACTGGCGTGCTACAACACTGCCATCTTACCCATTCTCATGCCAACACATGGCCATTCATATGCACATCCATCCACTTATGGATCATCGAACTCACTTACTTCAACAGTGCATGGAAGTAACGTTCATCGGTATGCTCATCAACATGCCATGAGACTAACTAAATGCAAAACATGCAAAGACACTCATCATATCAAAAGTTCAAACATGCTTGCCTGGTTCAGAGTAGTCGGAGCCTAGCTCGGTGAAGTTCGCGGCTCCGTCACCCCCTTCGGTATCTATGGTATAAAGAAAATATATGCGCTATCGTAAATACCAAGAGGTGCAAAAAAAGTATACCAAATATTTTTCAAATAAATCTGATAAAAAAACCAGACAAAATTTTAAAGAAGACAGAAAAAGAATCAATCAAAAATACTCTTCTGTTAAAAAGTTATAGAGGTTTTTGTCCAGGGACTCATCTGTAATGAAACAGAAAGTTTCCAGGGGCTAGTTTATAAAAACAGAAAATGCTTCGGCAGAAACTACGCCAGCCCAGAGGGAAAGCGCATTTGGCAGAAGGCATTTTCAGATAACGCTTCGTTTAGAAAGGACAGAGAGGCTGACAGCGGGTCCCACTTGTCATGTTCAAATATTCAAATGGGAGGGACGAGGCTCGTCGGCGCCCGAGAGCCGCGGTGGTCGCCGGCGACGATCCACGGCGAGGCATGGGGATCGGAGGGTACCTCCGTGCTCAGGGCGCCATTCCGCGTCGGTTGGTGGTGGTGGTGGTCGCCGGCGAGTACCACGTCGACGGCGAGCTTTGCTCCGGCGGACGGCGGCTCGGGTGGTCGAGGGACTCGTCGGAGAGAGCTGCAGTGATCAAATTGAGGAGGGGGTTAGACCTCTGGTAGCTAGAGGGGGTAGCTGACGGGGTTTGGGCACCGGAGACGGCCTCACCGGAGTGAATCAAGGTGGAGGCCGAGGCGGAACGGGGCGGCCGGAGTTGGGGGAGGAGACCTCCTCGAGGTCCTCCTGGTGGCCTGGTGGGGTGCTGGTGTGGTGCGGAGATGGTGTGTGCTCGAGGGCGAGCTCGGGAGCCCTTTTTATAGGCGGTCCGAGGCGGTGGCTGAGAACGGGGTTCTCCGGCGAGGTGATTACGGCGGCGTGGAGGTTGAACGGGAGGTTGCAGAGGTGGGGCGTCATCGCGGTCGTTCCCTGGTTCGGTTTGTGCGCTAACCGCGTTGGGATTAGGTGGCTTAGGTGGAGTTCGACGGAACGGGGCGGCGCGGGCCCGTCGGCGGCAGAGAGCGCGCTCTGTGCGTGCTGCGCCATGGCGACGGTGCCGCATGCGTGCGCTGGCACGGAGACGGCCACGCGGAGCCACCAGAGGATTTGGGCGGCGCCGAACGGCGTTGCGCCGCCGTTCTCCTCCCTGTCGGCCGCTACGGGGAACCGGCCGCCGCAAGACACGCCGGCGCAGGCGGGCCAGGGCGCCACCGACTCCAGGGTCGCGCCAAGTGCGCGTGTGAGGCTCCGGACAAGCAAGCGAGGCCGTGAGCAACGTGCCAAGTGCACTGTGGCCGCGTGACTGAAAATGACGAAACTGAAACTGAACTTAACTGAATTTCTGAAAGTGTAAGGAAAACAGTGCATGCAAGGTGTTCGACAGAATGATCCAGGCATGTAGGGATTTTTCCTTGGGCTGATTTTTGGTGGAGTGATCTCTCATTGCAACTAGAGGTTGCCTGAATTTTTATAGAATTTTTGGAGAAGTGTGGATATGAATTTCACCAAATTTGGTAAATCTGGTCCAAACTTGCAGAGACTGAATTTTGAAATATTTGAAAAGAGGAGGAGTGGATCAAGATGGTTCTGGGTTGTGGGTTCAAAGGACTATCCAGGAGAGTTGGTTTGAGGTCATAACTCAAATGCAATAGGGTACTTGCTTTGAAAAACTCTCAGGCTCCAAGTAATTTTCAGAAATGATTTGAGGGGAAAAATAATTTGAGTAAAATCCAAAACTTGCTTGGATGAGTTGGGACAGAGAACTTAGGTTGATTTCAAGGAGGAGGGGAGGTTTTGGAGGGGTTTTACCACATGGGCAAAAATACAATGCCATGGGTGGCTTCAAAGATATGAAAATCCAAATTTTCATAGAGTTTCTTTAAAAAAAGATTAAATTAAACTCCCAAAATAAATTTGAGAGGGAACCAACAGAGAAGAAGTTTCAAAAGATCAAACACCAAGGTTTTAAAAAAAATCCTTGCCAAAGAAAAGAAAGTTTTTATGAGGAAGGTTTTCTGGAAAATTTTAAATGGCCTCTTTTATAAAAACCACAAAGTTTTTGCTGAAAACCAAAGCAAAAATTTTGGGGTGTCACAACACCTACCCCCTTAGGAAAAATCTCGTCCCCGAGATTTCAACTGTTCCTCAAATAAGTGTGGATGCTCTGTCCGAAGAAAATCCTGTCTTTCCCAAGTTGCTTCGCTTTCAGTGTGGTTGCTCCACTGAACTCTGAAAAACTTGATGGCCTTCTATCGGGTTCTCCTTCTAGACTCCTCTAATATTTTTACTGGGTGTTCTCGGTAAGTGAGGTCTGGTTGTACGTCAATGTTCTCATGGGATACTTGTTTCTCTGGTTTGCTTACGCACTTCCTTAATTGAGAGATGTGGAACACGTCGTGAATGTCAGACAAGTCTTCGGGTAAGTCTAGCTGGTAGGCTACAGTGCCTCTTCGTGCCACTATGCAGAATGGTCCAATGAATCTTGGTGCTAACTTTCATAGGTGATACTCGTAGGTACACAAATTCACCGGGTTCAAAATTGACCCTACGATGTTTCTGATCGTAATAACTCTTCTGTCGGCTTTGAGCGGTCTTGAGTCGGTCCCTGATTAGCTTGACTTTTTCCTCGGCTTCTTTGAGCATGTCTGGGCTGAAGATACAACTGTCTCCGGTCTCTGACCAATTTAGCGGGGTACGACATCTTCGTCCGTATAGGGCTTCAAAAGGTGCCATTTGCAGGCTGGCCTGGTAACTGTTGTTGTATGCGAACTCGGCATATGGCAGGCTTTCTTCCCAACTGGTTCCATCGGTGAGGACACATGCTCTCAGCATGTCTTCCAAAATTTGGTTTACGCGTTCAGTCTGTCCATTAGTCTGGGGATGGTAGGCTGTGCTGAAGGCCAATTGGGTTCCCAGAGCCTGTTGTAAATGATCCCAGAATCTCGAGAGAAACTGAGTGCCTCTATCGGAGATTATAGTCTTCGGGACTCCATGCAGACAAACTATACGGGAGAGATAAATCCTGGCAAGCTTCTGAGTGTTGTAGGTTGTCTTTACTAGAATGAAATGTGCCACCTTGGTTAATCTATCGGTGATGACCCATATGGCATCATACCCGTGTCGTGACCGAGGTAGTCCGACAATAAAATCCATCCCTATTTCATCCCATTTCCACTCAGGTATTTTGTTTGGTTGCAGTAGTCCGGCTGGTTTTTGATGCTCAACTTTTATGCGTTGACAAGAATCGCAACATGCAACGAATGTGGCTATGTCCCTCTTCATACCGTGCCACCAAAATCCTTCCTGAATATCCTTATACATTTTGGTTCCTCCAGGGTGGATTGAATAAGGAGTGGTGTGTGCTTCAACTAGGATTTGCTGTTTGAGGTCCTCTATGTTTGGCACACAGAGTCTGTCCCTGTACCGTAATATTCCATCATCGCCTATGACAAATTCCGAGGCCTTGCCCATACTCACCTTTCTTTTAATTCCTTCAATGCTGGGGTGACCAGGCTGAGCTTCTTTAATTCTCTCCACAAGGTCGGGCTTTATTTCCAAGTTTGATATGGTGCCTTCCGCGATCATTAACAAGTTGAGTTTTGCAAATTCTTGTTGGAATTCAGGTCTCAAACTTTGCAGTCTGTTTTCGTCGGAGCTGGGGTTTCGACTAAGAGCATCGGCTACTACATTTGCTTTCCCTGGATGATAGTGGATTCCAACGTCATAATCCTTTACCAATTCCAACCAGCGGCGTTGCCGTAAGTTTAGTTCTGGCTGTGTGAAAATATATTTAAGACTTTTATGGTCCGTGTATATTTCACATCGATTCCCAAGTAAGAAATGCCTCCATTCCTTAAGTGCATGAATGACTGCTGCCATTTCTAAGTCATGAGTGGGATAATTTTCCTCATGCTTGCGGAGTTGTCGTGAAGCGTATGCGACAACCTTGCCTTCCTGCATCAACACGCACCCGAGACCTTTTCGGGATGCGTCACAATACACCACAAAGTTTTTGTGTATGTCTGGCACAATTAATACCGGTGCTGTGGTTAATTTCCGTTTTAACTCTTGGAAACTTTTTTCGCAAGCTTCTGTCCATTCAAACTTCTTGTCTTTCTTGAGTAACTGCGTCATTGGCTTGGCTAGAGTGGAGAATCCTTCAATAAATCTGCGGTAATATCCTGCCATTCCCAGAAAACTTCGTATGTCCATTACGCTGGCTGGTGCCTTCCAGTCAAGTATGGCCTTAACTTTCTCCGGGTCCACTGCGATACCGTCTTGGGTCAGCACGTGGCCTAGAAAGCCTACTTGCCTTAGCCAAAATTCGCACTTGCTGAACTTGGCATACAATTGATGCTTCCTGAGTTCTCCTAGCACAATCCTGAGATGTTCCGCGTGCTCTTCTGGTGTTTTGGAGTATATCAGAATATCATCGATAAATACCACAACGAACTTGTCCATAAACTTCATAAATACTTTGTTCATGAGGTGAACAAAATATGCGGGGGCGTTAGTTAATCCAAAAGGCATAACCGTGAACTCATATAGCCCATATCTGGAGGTGAAGGCTGTTTTGGGGATATCTTCTGTTCGCACTTTTAATTGATGGTATCCTGACCTTAAGTCAATTTTTGAGAATACCTTGGCCTGAGCGAGCTGATCAAATAAATCATTTATCCTTGGCATCGGGTATTTGTTCTTGACTGTGACCATGTTAAGTGCTCGGTAGTCTATGCACAATCTCAGTGTTCCATCCTTCTTTTTGGCAAATAAAATTGGTGATCCCCAAGGTGAGGAGCTGGCTCGAATGTATCCTTTGTCTAGTAATTCCTTTATTTGTTTCTTCAACTCAATCAACTTGGATGGTGCCATTCTGTATGGTTTCTTGTATATGGGGGTGGTTCCTGGTGCTAGCTCAATGCTGAATTCTATTTCTCGGTCTGGTGGCATGCCTGGTAGTTCTTCGGGAAATACGTCTGGAAATTCACATACTACTGGAACCTTGCTTAACTCAGAAATATCCACCTTATTCAATCTTGGCTGCCGGGGTATTTTTCTTTCCTTGGCTGGTACTTTTATTGTCTTCCCGTGGTGGTGTGTGAGAATCACGGTCCGGTTGAAACAGTCAATAAAACCTTTGTTGGTGGTTAACCAGTCCATCCCTAGGATGACATCCAGTCCTTTATTTTCCAACACAATAAGATTGGCGAAAAATTTCAATCCTTCGAACTCAATGGCCACATTCTGACAATAACTCTGAGTAACTTGCTGAATCCCAGGGGACTTGATGATCATGGATTTTTCCAAGGGATACATCGAAAAATTATTTTGCAAAGCAAAACTTTTCGAAATGAATGAGTGAGAAGCTCCAGAATCAAACAAAACCGTTGCAGGTATTGTGTTGACAGGAAACGTACCGAGTACGATATCCGGAGCATTTTGTGCTTCTTCTTTGGTCACGTGGTTTAGATGACCCTTCCTGTGGTTGTTGTTGGGGTTGAAGTTGTTGCGCTTGGGCGCTAAATTATTGCCACCGTTGTTTGGCTTCGGGGTTGAGTTCCTTGGCTTGGGGCACTGTTTGGCGTAGTGCCCTTCTTCTCCACAAGCGTAACAAGTAACGCCTGGGCGATATGTGAACTCTTTGTCCCTTGCATGGAAATTCTTGGTTGGGCGATAAATGTTTGTGGTAGGTTTGTGTGTCCCACCTTTCTGAAAATCTGTCCTGCTTCGGTGGTTGCGTGCCAGAGTAGTCTGGTCTCTTTTTCGCTTGCGTAAATCCTCCAAGCTACGTCTCTCATTTTCCAGAGTAATAGCTTTGTCCACTAGTGTTTTAAAATCTAGAAATGTGTGCACGACCAGTTGGCATTTAAGCGCGGGCGCCAGACCGTCAAGGAATTTCTCCATCTTCTTGCTTTCAGTCATACGTTCTTCATTGGCGTAGCGAGACAATAGAGTAAATTGACCATTGTATTCTGACACTGTCATGTTCCTTTGTTTGAGGTCATCGAATTCTCTCTTCTTAATTTTCATAATGCTCTTGGGAATGTGTGCACCACGGAAACCTTCCTTGAAATCATCCCAGGTTATATCATTTTCGTTGGGGTGCATGTGCAGAAAATTCTCCCACCATGATGCGGCTGCTCCTGTGAGATAGTGCGGAGCATATAATACTTTCTCGAGATCTGAACATTTTGCAATTATTAATTTTCTCTCCATATCTCGAAGCCAATCCTCGGCCTCAAGAGGTTTGTCAGTATGAGAAAAAGTTTGGGGACGTGTCTTCTGTAGCTCAGATAACTTGGAATGCTGCTGATACTGTCCATGATGATTTCCCATGTTGATGACTTGGTTCATCATTTCCCGATGTTGCTGCTGGCTCTGCTCATAAAGGCGGCACATTTGTGAAAGTGCCGACTCACTGCCCTGTTGGCTTGACTGTCCCTGAGTGAACTCGTTGCTGGGTTGTGTATCATAATTTTCCTCTGGTGGAGTTGGCATGGAGCGAGTCCAAGGACGAGACATTTTTCACTCTGGGAATATTTTGTAAAACCCATAAGAAAAGCGGAAAGAGTCGCAAAAACAATTCCATAAGTGCATAGAGCTGGCAAATAAAAATAAATAACCAAGCTTACTTAAGGAAAACAAATCGACTTGCGCACGGAGAAGGACTGCTCATTACATATCTTACATGCGACGGTAATTATACAATACATCACTCAGGATATGCGTACATAATCCTGACATGTTATTTAGGATAGTGCACTTCTCCAGATCCTACATGATGCGCAAACAGACTACTTCTCACAACCTATGTACATATAAACATATCATACAAAGCGGCACATTACATGGCGGCTAAGCGTACTCAGGCGGAGATGTTGACGACCTCCTTTGCCCTGCCAAGGGTGAGGCGTAGCGAGGCTGGGGACTCGACTTCCTCCTCGCTAATAGGCTCCATACGTGTAGTGTTGCGCAGAGTGGACGGAGCAGTTGCCAGGGGCGGAACAACACGAATAGGAGTGGGCGCGAAGGTTGGTGCAGTGCGCACTGGAGTGGGCGCAATAACTTGGTTGAATTCTTCGGTAGAAGGCAGGCGACGAGTAGGTGCATAAGATGCTGAGGATGAGACAAAAGTCAGTGGCGGTGCGGTGGGTAGGAGCTCCCTCCTGTTGGCAGCACAGCCATGAACTGAGTCCATGCGGGCAGCCACGAAGTCGTCCACCAGGTTGTCGAAGGCTGCCTCCAGGGCCCGGAGATACTCAATAAGCATCTCAAAAGCCTCGTCTCGTTCTCCTCTGGGGCAGGAGAATGCGTAGTGACAGGTGTAAGGCACATGGCATGGAAGATAACGGTAACGACGAGTCTTCATCACGGGTAGGACATCCCTGAGACGAGCTATCGCCTCGCGGGCTGCCATCTGCATAGCATGCCTCTCCGTAGGCATGGCTCTTCCCAAGAACCGGAAGCGGCGTAACTCACCACGCCCTCCCTTGAACTGCACCGCGGCCTGGTGCATGGTCAGACTGTCGTTGACTCGGTGCTGGCAGAGTGTGAAGACTGGGCGCACAGATGGCCCCATCGTGACCTGAACGATGAAGGAAAGAAGCTTGACGAACCCATCGGGCACGTTGGCGAAGGTCTGAGACTCGCAGCTGTTGTCGGCCATCTACAAAAGTAGGCAAAAATTCTACATGGTCAGATCATAAATTTATGCTGACTGTCAGAAATGTCTACAATTGCAGAAAAAAATGGCTCTATTATGCTAATAACCAATTAGCGATCGCACCTAGTGGCTTCCTACAATCAACCTGGCTCTGGTACCAAGCTTGTCACGACCGGTTTTCCCAATAAAAATATTTATTGAGAAACCAATCTAATGAGTCCAGTATGAGAGAAATCCTCCTCACTGGTAGACAAAATCTTGATACAATAAGCCAGTAGCATAAAATATATTACAGGGTCGAACTACGGTTGCTCAACCAAATTATTACAAGCACGCCAATTATTATACATAATGGCGGACACGACACAGTGGTGTGGAGGCATACTACTGACTCGAGGATAGGATGGTGGTGGAAAAACACAGCGGGGAGAGGGATACAAGACTCTAAAACTGACATCTCATCGAGCGTCGAGGTGAGGCTCGATGAACTTATTTGGTAGCGGAAGCGGATATAATACAGTGACCAAATCCAGGGTCGCACGAGACTGACTGGGACTCCTCTAGGCGTCGGACTCGCTATCAAATTCTTCATCCATGAGATCGCCTTCGTCAGCATCTGGCCAAATCAACAAGCCAGTGAGTACTTTGAAAGTACTCGCAAGACAGTTCGGACGTAAGATATAACAAATGCATGCATGGATGCGTCATGATTAATTCATCAATGCACATTAAAAATAAATTAGCATAACGAGGTAAGTAAAAGGGAAACGGCGGTAGTCCGCCTGAAATCCCAACAAAACATAAATGGAGACCGATCGGGTGTCTGAAGCGACGCCTTGAAAGGTGAACAAATAAATAAAAGGAAATGATGCCACAGTCGGGCGTTTTAGCGACACCACATAAAGGGCTTTAAAAGAAATGCCACAGTCGGACGTCTGAGCGACATCACAGAAAGGGCTTTAAAAGAAATGCCATAGTCGGACGTCTGAGCGACATCACAGAAAGGGCTTTAAAAGAAATGCCATGGTCGGACGTCTGAGCGACATCTCAGAAAGGGCTTTAAAAGAAATGCCACGGTCGGATGTCTGAGCGACATCACAGAAAGGGCTTTAAAAGAAATGCCACAGTCGGACGTCTGAGCGACATCTCAGAAAGGGCTTTTGTCCACAAGTAAATATTACTCATAATAAGCAGTCAATTCACGAAAAAAATGGGTTAGTCCATCCACAGGAATAATCATTTAACCGGACTTAGCACTCATGCGATTCACCGGAGTCTCTGTCATCAAAACTGACATTTGGTCAGGACAAGTTAATATCGAACTTGGACATGGAATAGATGTTTTGAAGGAATATATGACTCTGCAGAGTTTGTACAAAATTTTTCCCACAGCCAACAGATTTCCGTAGTCACGAAGGACTAGTTCCGTTTATGGTTTTTCGGTAGAAAACACAGCTAACCAGTACACACCCATTCCACCTCTCGATGCTAGGAATCACCCTAGACATCGTCCAATAAAAACTTTTGAGACGGGGAGATCACAATCTCGAATAGCATGGGATCAAATTTATATACGCGCGCTCTAAGGGGTGCCCCCCCCTCGGTCCCAACCGGAAACACCCATGCCCCCTGACCGGATGACTGGCTTTAATCCAGGGCCATGGAACCATCATCACGGCCTCTCCTTTTTGGTGTGTACCAGGAAAGCGGTTTACAACTTACTAAGCCATATTCCTTGCGGAAAACATGTGGTAGTACAAGGAAGGAAATGGAAGGAACTGGACCGATACGGTTTGACACTGTAGTCACATAGTCTGGCATAAGACTGGCGTGCTACAACACTGCCATCTTACCCATTCTCATGCCAACACATGGCCATTCATATGCACATCCATCCACTTATGGATCATCGAACTCACTTACTTCAACAGTGCATGGAAGTAACGTTCATCGGTATGCTCATCAACATGCCATGAGACTAACTAAATGCAAAACATGCAAAGACACTCATCATATCAAAAGTTCAAACATGCTTGCCTGGTTCAGAGTAGTCGGAGCCTAGCTCGGTGAAGTTCGCGGCTCCGTCACCCCCTTCGGTATCTACGGTATAAAGAAAATATATGCGCTATTGTAAATACCAAGAGGTGCACAAAAAGTATACCAAATATTTTTCAAATAAATCTGATAAAAAACTAGACAAAATTTTAAAGAAGACAGAAAAAGAATCAATCAAAAATACTCTTCTGTTAAAAAGTTATAGAGGTTTTTGTCCAGGGACTCATCTGTAATGAAACAGAAAGTTTCCTGGGGCTAGTTTATAAAAACAGAAAACGCTTCGGCAGAAACTACGCCAGCCCAGAGGGAAAGCGCATTCGGCAGAAGGCGTTTTTAGATAACGCTTCGTTTAGAAAGGACAGAGAGGCTGATAGCGGGTCCCACTTGTCATGTTCAAATATTCAAATGGGAGGGACGAGGCTCGTCGGCGCCCGAGAGCCGCGGTGGTCGCCGGCGGCGATCCACGGTGAGGCATGGGGATCGGAGGGTACCTCCGTGCTCAGGGCGCCATTCCGCGTCGGTTGGTGGTGGTGGTGGTCGCCGGCGAGTACCACGTCTACGGCGAGCTTTGCTCCGGCGGACGGCGGCTCGGGTGGTCGAGGGACTCGTCGGAGAGAGCTGCAGTGATCAAATTGAGGAAGGGGTTAGACCTCTGGTAGCTAGAGGGGGTAGCTGACGGGGTTTGGGCACCGGAGACGGCCTCACTGGAGTGAATCAAGGTGGAGGCCGAGGCGGAACGGGGCGGCCGGAGTTGGGGGAGGAGACCTCCTCGAGGTCCTCCTGGTGGCCTGGTGGGGTGCTGGTGTGGTGCGGAGATGGTGTGTGCTCGAGGGCGAGCTCGGGAGCCCTTTTTATAGGCGGTCCGAGGCGGTGGCCGAGAACGGGGTTCTCCGGCGAGGTGATTACGGCGGCGTGGAGGTTGAACGGGAGGTTGCAGAGGTGGGGCGTCATCGCGGTCGTTCCCTGGTTCGGTTTGTGCGCTAACCGCGTTGGGATTAGGTGGCTTAGGTGGAGTTCGACGGAACGGGGCGGCGCGGGCCCGTCGGCGGCAGAGAGCGCGCTCTGTGCGTGCTACGCCACGGCGACAGTGCCGCATGCGTGCACTGGCACGGAGACGGCCACGCGGAGCCACCAGAGGATTTGGGCGGCGCCGAACGGCGTTGCGCCGCCGTTCTCCTCCCTGTCGGCCGCTACGGGGAACCGGCCGCTGCAAGACACGCCGGCGCAGGCGGGCCAGGGCGCCACCGACGCCAGGGTCGCGCCAAGTGCGCGTGTGAGGCTCCGGACAAGCAAGCGAGGCCGTGAGCAACGTGCCAAGTGCACTGTGGCCGCGTGACTGAAAATGACGAAACTGAAACTGAACTTAACTGAATTTCTGAAAGTGTAAGGAAAACAGTGCATGCAAGGTGTTCGACAGAATGATCCAGGCATGTAGGGATTTTTCCTTGGGCTGATTTTTGGTGGAGTGATCTCTCATTGCAACTAGAGGTTGCCTGGATTTTTATAGAATTTTTGGAGAAGTGTGGATATGAATTTCACCAAATTTGGCAAATCTGGTCCAAACTTGCAGAGACTGAATTTTGAAATATTTGAAAAGAGGAGGAGTGGATCAAGATGGTTCTGGGTTGTGGGTTCAAAGGACTATCCAGGAGAGTTGGTTTGAGGTCATAACTCAAATGCAATAGGGTACTTGCTTTGAAAAACTCTCAGGCTCCAAGTAATTTTCAGAAATGATTTGAGGGGAAAAATAATTTGAATAAAATCCAAAACTTGCTTGGATGAGTTGGGACAGAGAACTTAGGTTGATTTCAAGGAGGAGGGGAGGTTTTGGAGGGGTTTTACCACATGGGCAAAAATACAATGCCATGGGTGGCTTCAAAGATATGAAAATCCAAATTTTCATAGAGTTTCTTTAAAAAAAGATTAAATTAAACTCCCAAAATAAATTTGAGAGGGAACCAACAGAGAAGAAGTTTCAAAAGATCAAACACCAAGGTTTAAAAAAAAATCCTTGCCAAAGAAAAGAAAGTTTTTATGAGGAAGGTTTTCTGGAAAATTTTAAATGGCCTCTTTTATAAAAACCACAAAGTTTTTGCTGAAAACCAAAGCAAAAATTTTGGGGTGTCACACAAGTTGAATGCCTAAAACAAGGAAAAGGGGCCGCATAGTGATGACGACGAGGAGCCCCGGCTACCGAAGACAGGAGGACAGAAGAAATCCCCCCCCCCCCCAAGTAAAAACGGTAAATATGATATACGTAACCCATATTCCCAAGCGGGAACGGAAGCGTGCACTAAGGGACGTCTACGCGATGGAGCCAGTCGCCCCAAAGTTCAACCCATGGTCTTCTTGTCCGATCACCTTCGATCGCAGGGACCATCCGACCAGTATCCGTCATGGCGGTTCGGCCGCGCTGGTCCTCGACCCCATCATTGATGGATTCCACCTCACACGAGTCCTTATGGACGGTGGTAGCAGCCTGAACCTGCTCTATAAGGATACAGTGCGCAAAATGGGCATCGATCCCTCAAGGATCAAACCCACCAAAACCACCTTTAAAGGTGTCATACCAGGTGTAGAGGCCTGTTGCACGGGCTCAATCATACTGGAAGTAGTCTTCGGATCTCCGGACAACTTCCGAAGCGAGGAGTTAATCTTCGATATCGTCCCCTTCCACAGTGGCTATCACACACTGCTCGGACGAACCGCATTTGCCAGATTCAATGCGGTACCGCATTATGCATACCTCAAGCTCAAGATGTCAGGACCTCGCGGGGTTATAACAGTAAATGGAAACACAGAGCGCTCCCTCCGTACGGAGGAGCACACTGCGGCCCTCGCAGCAGAAGTACAGAGCAGCCTTCTTAGGCAGACCTCCAATTCGGCAATAAAACCCCCGGACACCGCCAAGCGAGTCCGAAGTACTCTGCAACAGGATCGTCCGGCACGTCCAGAGCTCGCCTAGCAATTCGGCCTCCGCCCTATTCCTAGTCAAGCGGTGAAATTTGTGCCGCGCGTACATAATTACGCACTTAAAATACCATGGGCATAGACGGAGACACAACTAGAATGTGGTCCACAATGCGGCTCAGCCTCCCTAGGATCCGTATATCTTCACCCCTTTTCTTTCTTTCAGGTCTCTATTTTCTGGAGGCTCTTCCGATAGCCTGATTATCGGACCCATCACGGGACATAAACACCAAGGAGGCAAGGAGCTTTGACGTACAAGGGAATCCCCAGGTGGTCTCTGATAACGATCGATATACCCGTTTTACATACCCACACGCAGCTCGCTCTTGGTTAGGACATGTCAAATAGTCCTATTTTGCTTATCGCACTACTTGTATACATACGCTTTGACGTATTATTCAAATAACAATGGAAAATAATGTAGAGAGTCAGCTTATTATTACATTTCTTTATCTTTTTCCTTGACTGTTTATTTATTACAAATTGCACCCGTACATTTTGGTACGTTCAGCTCGCCAAGGGCTTCAGTGTACCCCATAACACGGCAAGAAAAGTCCGAACACTTTCGACAATGCGGCACCCCGAACTTATAGCATCATATGCATCAGCTCCAAATCATGTCTTGGGTCAATAGTTGGGATTACCCGGCTCCCATGTTTTGCTGCCTTACGTTCCGCTATATCGGCTAAGGTGGCACAGGGAGAACTACTGTGATTGTGTCCCGGTTCTTCCGGATGAGCACCTCAGTAGAGAAAGCCGAAAACTGACTGTCATGATGCGACGAGAGCTGGTCGCTGTTCGAGAGGTCTCAAATCCTTAAAGATTTTTCTGCTTTGGGCGAGGAATCGGCCTTTGTCCGATTTAGGCGTGTATAGCGCCCCAAGTTTGGCCTTCCGAATACCAGGGGCTACGCAAAATTTAAATTATAGAACTTCTATGGCTAAGTGAGAGTGATAAAGCCGTATAGTCCGATCGCCTTGTTCGTTGCGCTAAACACCTCCTTAAAGGACCAATTTTTTTGATAAAGAGTGTTTAGATTTATCCCGAACACCTAGGTACTAGTTACATGGGGGTAGAAGCCGACGACTGGCCAACTCTCAGATTTTATAAACGGCCGCACAGAAGGTAAAATTTTAAATCAGCAAGTGTTATATCGCACAAAAGAACTTGTTTCATATTACAGGATAAAATGAGTATATTCACTCAAAGATTACATCCTTCGCACATTGCTCCGCCACAAGGCGGGAGCCCTTCAGGACACTATCATAATACTTTTCGGGGTGGCGATGCTCCTTGCCCTTCGGAGGCCCTTCGGTCATCAGCTTCTCGACATCCATCTTCGCCCATTGCACTTTTGCACGGGCGAAGTCCATTCGCACACCTTCAATGCAAAATGACCGCTTTATAACTTCAAGCCACGGGTAGGCACTCACAAGCCACTTTACTAGGCCAAAGTAGCTGCTGGGCAGAGGCTCGGTAGGCCACAGCCGGACTATGAGGTCCTTCATGGCCAGTTCGGCCGCCTTGTGCAGTTCGACCAGTTGCTTCAGCTGGTTGCTCAAGGGCATCGGATGTTCGGTCCCAATATACTGAGACCAAAACAACTTCTCCGTCGAGATCCCTTCTTCAGCTCGGTAGAACTCCGCGGCATCAGATATGTTGCGCGGCAGATCTGCGAACGCTCCTGGAGAGCTCCAAATTCGGGTAAGTAAAAGAAAAGTCTCCTTCACGTGCTTGCTTTGCATAATGAATGCCTTACCCGCCGCAATCTTCTTGGCCGCCTGAATCTCCTGGAGGGCCTTTTGGGCTTTGGCTCTGGCATCTCGCGTGCTCTGGAGGGCCTTCGCAAGCTCGGACTCTTGCGTCATAGAGTCACGCTCCAAGGACTCGTATTTTTGGACGAAATCCTGGAGCTCTTGCTGGACCTCATTGACTCGGGCCTCTTGCTTCTCGCGCTCGGCGTGCTCCTTGGCCGCTTTGTCTTTGGCCTCGGTCAGCGTCGTCTTAAGGGCCGCCATTTCGGTCGTGGCCCCTAGTAAAGTTCATGACGCTTTCATTAGCAGAAACCATTTTTTCCTTTCTAAATATACAGATGGGGTATTGTGTACCTTTGTTTTCCTCGAGCTGCCTCTTCACAAGGCTGAGCTCTCCCTCAGTCCGCTCCAGGTCCCGCTTCAGTCCGGAGACCTCCGCACTACGAGCGGCAGTGGCCAGCAGTGACGCCTGCTTATTCACATAGACATCTTTTGTTAGACTCCTGCGGATGTTATTTGATCCTCTGTTCGGCCTTTCTTTCCGAACACCAAACAAAGCATCAGGGGCTACCGTCTATATTGCGATATTTTCTCACAATTTTGTTACTTACCTCAAAGCCTGTTAGGAGGCTGGCGCAGGCTTCGGTCAATCCGCTTTTGGCGGACCAGACCTTCTCAATCACCGCACTCATAAGAGTACGGTATTCTTCATCAATGGAAGCGCCGCGAAGCGCTTCCAGCAAGTTGTTCGATGCCTCTGGATGGACAGAGGTCATCGGTACAGGTGGCTCGCCCCTCTTAGAGAGAGGCTGCCTCCCTGAATTTGGAACCGCTTGGGTTTCCAGAGCCATATTCGGCTGAGGGCTAAACTCGCTATGGCCCCCCTTTTCGGAGTCCATGGGGGTTCCCCCCATGTGCCCGGCGATTAGGATTTTGCCTAGGGGCGTCTCCAGAACTGTCTCCCCCTGGTCCGGTATCCTCTGAGACAACACCTCGGTGTCGTCCGCGGGCCTGGGGAAGGAGGCTGTCGGGAGTGAATCGCTGTTCATCGCCGACGGGCCCAGGGATCCCTCCGAAGAGGATACCCCAATGAGGGATTTGGCTGGACTGCATATGCATGTTCGGCATGATAAGAAGCAATAAAGCAAACCATACTGGAAGCATTATAGTGTCCGGATACTTATGACTTAGCTAGGGGCTTGTCCCTGGGCAACCACTCCTCGCCGCTGTAGGTGGTCGTGGTGAAGTGGTCCGGAAGGAAGGTCTTTCTCTTCTTGGACGCCTCGGCCTCCCCCTGCAGGGTGGCCTTTCTCTCCCCCCCCCCCCCGGTTGGGGGGGGGGGAGGGACTTCCTCTTCCTCCTCCTCGTCTTCGTTGGAGGAGTGCGCCTCGGTGTCTTCAGACGTCACGTCTGATACAACCTTGCGCCGGAGACCTTTCCAGGTCCCCGCGACCTTCTTCTTGGCCTTCTTCTCTGGCACCTCATAGGGCGCCGGAAACAACATCTTCATTGGAAGAGATGGTGCTGGATCTTCAGGTAGCAGAGCCGGACAGTTGATCCGGTCCGCTATCGCTACCCAGTCCTATTGAATCAGCATGGAGGCTTAGATTCCTCCCGCGAATGTGCTGGTAAAAGGCACATCTTGCAAAATGTAAAAACTCACCGGATGCGCTTGGCATTTCGCGCTGAGTCCGCGATCTTCGGTTAGGGGTAGGGCGACCTCGTTGGCCTTGAAGAGCACCTTCCAGATGTCTTCGTGCGTCGTGCCGAAGAGCTCTTGCACCATCTGGTGTTCGGCCGGGTCGAACTCCCATAGATTGTAAGCCCGTCTCTGACACGGGAGGATCCGGTGGATGAGCATGACCTGGACCACGTTGACAAGCTTGATTTTCTTGCCTATCATATTTTGGACGTAGGTCTGAAGTCCTGTCAGCTCCACTGATGAGCCCCAGGCTAAGCCCTTCTCTTTCCAGGAGGTGAGCCGCATGGGGACGCCAGATCAAAATTCGGGGGTCGCTGCCCAGTTGGTGTCGCGCAGCTCAGTGATGTAGAACCACCCCGATTGCCACCCCTTCACGGTCTCCACGAAGGAGCCTTTGGTCCAGGTGACATTGGGCATCTTGCCCACCATGGCGCCTCCGCACTCCGCTTGCTGGCCAACCACCACCTTTGGCTTCACGTTGAAGGTCTTCATCCATAGGCCAAAGTGGGGCATAATGCGGAGGAAGGCCTCGCACACGACAATAAACACTGAGATGTTGAGGATGAAATTGGGGGCCAGATCATGGAAGTCCAGCCCGTAGTAGAACATGAGCCTGCGGACGAACGGGTGGAGGGGGAATCCCAGTCCGCGGACGAAATGAGAGAGGAACACTACCCTCTCCTGGGGTTTCGGGGTGGGGATGATCTGCCCTTTGGCCGAAAGCCGGTGCGCGATGTTTGTGGACAGGTATCCAGCCTCCCGAAGCTTTGTAATGTCCTCCTCCGTGACGGAGGAGGCCATCCACTTGCCTCCTACTTCGGACATGCTTGGAATGACTTTGCGGAGAAGGTGAAAGCTTGGGCGCTAGAGCTCGAGCAAGAATGGATGAGCAGAGGAAGAAGAGGGCGTGGGTGAAAAAGGGGAATCCTTATCTCTTTATAAAGGCGGTAGAAACTGTGCGCCTTCCCACTTGCCCCGTAAACTCGCTTATTCCCCAAGCGCCGCGTTGATGGCGCGGTTGGGTTACACACACCCGTATTGATGAGAATCCCGTGATAAGGGGACACGATCTCTGCTTCGATAAGATGTGCCAATAAAACCGCCTCGCAATATGTGCAGTAGCAGGCTGGGAAAAACGGTTCGAATACTGACCGGGCCGGGGCGTGATGTCACGCTATGAAAAAGTTGTCAGCAGGTTAGATTTGTGGGATATTGTGCTCTCTACGGTTGTGTGTGAAATTTGTTTTGCAGAGCTGGACACGATTCATGTGTTCAAAAACCTACCTTGGATTATTCAGAGAAGGAACCCGCCTTGCAATGCCAAAGACAATCTGCACGTCGGACTCATCGTCATTGAAGCCTGGTTCAGGGCCTACTGAGGGAGTCCTGGATTAGGGGGTCCTCGGATAGCCGGACTATGTACTTGTGCCATACTGTTGGACTATGAAGATACAAGATTGAAGACTTCATCCCGTGTCCGGGTGGGACTCTCCTTTGCGTGGAGGGCAAGCTTGGCAATTCGGATATGTAGATTTCCTTCTCTGTAACCGACTCTGTGTAACCCTAGCCCCCTCAGGTGTCTATATAAACCGGAGGGTTTAGTCCATAGGACAAGAACAATCATAATCATAGGCTAACTTCTAGGGTTTAGCCTCTACTATCTCGTGGTAGATCAACTCTTGTAACACTCATATCATCAAGATCAATCAAGCAGGAAGTAGGGTATTACCTCCATAGAGAGGGCCCAAACCTAGGTAAACATTGTGTCCCCCGCCTCTTGTACCATTAGCCTTAGACGCACAGTTCGGGACCCCCTACCCGAGATCTGCCGGTTTTGACACCGACAATGACCGCCTCGACACACCGGACCCCGCCGCCTCCTTCCCCGTCGCTGGAACCCGCCGGAGCCGCCGCCCCGCCGATGCCGAGCCCTACCCGACGCCGATGTCGTCACTACTGTGAGCCACCGCCCCTTCTCCCGTATGTTTAGTTTATTTTTTTGAACCGTTCGGTTTTAGTTAAATCGATCTTCAGTTTACTTTCTATTTAGCCACCGCCACTGTTTTTCTTAGTTGCCGGTTGTCCGCTGTTTAAACACCATAGTGAACAGGTATGCATTAGTAGGAATCTCCCACATGGCCAAGGGCCTGTTCATAGTTATATTTT
Organism: Triticum timopheevii; assembly: GCA_963921465.1. NCBI lineage: Eukaryota > Viridiplantae > Streptophyta > Magnoliopsida > Poales > Poaceae > Triticum > Triticum timopheevii. Next base: position 110,109,988 of record OY997264.1, read on the forward strand.
CTTTTTTGTTTCACTGTTTAGTCCCTGAATTTAGAAAATTAGTCCCTAAATTTTCGATTAGCCATAACTTTTAAACCGTAGATCCAAATTTGATGAAACCAGCGCGTCGTGGTTTTGTCACGGCAGATGCTCTAGTGAAAGGACTTAGGTGTGGATCCATTGCAACTACGTTAGCTTGAAGGGGTTGAACGGGACAAAGGACACAACTAGAGTTGTATTGCTTTAGCTTGAAGGGGTTGAACGGGACAATCGCAACTAGAGTTATATCCCCAACATTAGGTCCTAGGTTGATTTGAACTTGTTCATATCAATCTTCATTGTTGAACTTAGCAGAATGTATTAGTGCCGAATCTTCATCAGACCGCTGTAACCCGCCATGACGTCACATAAGCAGAACCATTGTAACCCGCCATGACCTCATGCACATTAATTCCACACAAGACCCAGGATATCTCAATGGATCTTTATCTTAATGGGCTTCCCAAGAATCGAGGCGTTCGCATTGTTAACATCACCATTTTGCCTGCTCGATTTCCGTGCATGCCATATTATCACCTCCTTATAAATAGGGGCATGGGGCCCTCTTTTCACTTTTTACCCCTGCCTCTGCCTCTTCTTCTTACTCCTCATGACACCACTGTGACCCGAGCTCCGCCGCCACCGTCCTCCTTCAGCGACGTCAACACCAGCCGCTGCATCGACCTGAACGAACCCAAGAAACACGGTGTACTCACGCTCCCCATCTCCATCATCAGGTACCACTTCCTAGTCTTTCAGATCTGCATTAGGTTACCAACCGTTCGCGATTTCGTCGGTGTTCATCCCTGTCGTCCGTAGTTCATCCATCATGCCAGCTAGTCGAACTCGGATGTAATGCCAAAATCATGTTTTTATCCATTTGATGCCTGCTTGTCAATTATAGACCCATTACTTTCTGTTGAGATTCACCCCCAACATAGCAGTTCATCCTCTGCATATTAGGTTTAACAATTTCCATCTGTTTTTCGAACGGGCGTAGATCCGAAATTATAGGCTGAATCTGTGAAACTTGTTTGTGTAGCACTTAGTGAAATTTTATTCAATTCCCAGATCTGCAACCATCTGCTTGACCATTGTCGTATAGCTGGCTCAAATGACACTTTGTAATCCACCAAATACCAGCCAGCTTACTTTATGAGCTGTTTAAACCACCAGTACTTATCCAAGGTTGACATTATCCAGCTATTTTATTGTCTTCTACCATTAAGCAGCTTACCGATCCTTGTGCATAACCAATTCAACATAATAAAATTACTTTGTTCAGCCATCGGGCGGCTCATCATCACAAATTTGACCCGCCATGATTTCCTTTCTAGGCTTTTACTTGATGAAAATGACTAAGACCGTCACCTCCTGCGACTGGGTCGTTTCCACTGTCACGGAACGGTCTCTCCAAGAGTTTGTTGACATGGGCGTCTTGCCATCTAAGGATGTCATCCATTGGCGGGTTCCTGGAGTTGAGGTCCCACCTCAACCAAAGTAAGGAGAAGTCATAGTCTTCTCTGATCACATGCTCCGAGGTGTCTCACCGCCTGGCTCAAAATTCTTCCGCGATGTTCTGAATTTCTATCAGCTTCACCCTCAAGACATTGGACCCAACCCAGTTTCCAATATTTGCAATTCCCAAGTCTTTTGTGAAGTATATCTTCAAGAGGAGCCCAGCATTGACCTCTTTAGATAATACTATTATCAGAACCGCCAAACAGAAATGACAAACGGACTCAGAATTGAACTCGGCAGAATCTCTTTCCAGAGACGAAGAGACAATGTCTTTCCTGCAGCCTCTCTTCCCAGTCATCCTAAAGATTGGAATCAGACTTGGTTTTATTGCCAAGATACCTCTCCGGCAGGTGAGAACCCTCTGCCAGGTTTCCGTATCCACCGGCTCAACCCAAGAGACCCACTTCCAGACCAGACCAGCTCTCCTGAACGGGCCAAATATGGACCCATTTTTGCCAAAATAAGGGCCTTGGTGGCAAATGCCTTTAAGCCGCCGCCCAGCTTAATGTGCACATACACAGGCGATGTCAAAGATCCCCTACGGTTTAATTCAACATGCCCTGAAGAGAAGGATATTAATGAAACGACCGAGTCCTTGCTCGGAGAGACTTTAGAAAACTGCAGTAAAACAGGGTTAAGCCCATTCTGTATTCTTAACCCGGCTCTAGCTGTAAGTGCTTCAAATCATTTTTACTTTACTTACTATTCTTATACGTTTTATTCTCCTTATCCTCACTTGCTTTATCATCTTGCTTTCTTCAGGTCGATTCTCCTTTTTGGAACAAGAAGCTTCAAGATAAACCGGCTAAGAAGGCCAGGGCAAAGACTAATGCTCCGAAGAAACCCGTTGATAACCCACAAGTGTAGGGGATCGCAACAGCTTTCGAGGGTAAAGTATTCAACCCAAATTTATTGATTCGACACAAGGGGAGCCAAAGAATATTCTTGAGTATTAGCAGTTGAGTTGTCAATTCAACCACACCTGGATAACTTAGTATCTGCAGCAAAGTATTTAGTAGCAAAGTAGTATGATAATAAAGGTAACGATAGCAAAAGTAATGTTTTTGGGTTTTGTAGTGATTGTAACAATAGCAACGGAAAAGTAAATAAGCAAAGAAAAATATGTGAAAAGCTCATAGGCAATGGATCATTGATGGATAATTATGTCGGATGCGATTCCTCATGTAATATCTATAACATAGGGTGACATAGAACTAGCTCTAGTTCATCAATGTAATGTAGGCATGTATTCTGTAAATAGTTATACGTGCTTATGGAAAAGAACTTGCATGACATCTTTTGTCCTACCCTCCTGTGGCAGCGGGGTCCTAGCGGAAACTAAGGGATATTAAGGCCTCCTTTTAATAGAGAACCGGAACAAAGCATTAGCACATAGTGAATACATGAACTCCTCAAACTATGGTCATCATCAAGAAGTATCCCGATTATTGTCACTTCAGGGTTGTTGGATCATAACACATAATAGGTGACTATAGACTTGCAAGATAGGATCAAGAACACACATATATTCATGAAAACATAATAGGTTCAGATCTGAAATCATGGCACTCGGGCCCTAGTGACAAGCATTAAGCATAGCAAAGTCATAGCAACATCAATCTCAAAACATAGTAGATACTAGGGATCAAACCCTAACAAAACTAACTTGATTACATGGTAAATCTCATCCAACCCATCACCGTCCAGCAAGCCTATGATGGAATTACTCACGTACGGCGGTGAGCATCATGAAATTGGTGATGGAGGATGGTTGATGATGATGACAGCGATGAATACCCCTCTCCGGAGCCCCGAACGGACTCCAGATCAGCCCCCCGAGAGAGATTAGGGTTTGGCGGCGGCTCCGTATCGTAAAATGCGATGAAACTTTCTCTCTGATTTTTTTCTTCACGAGATGGAATATATGGAGTTCGAGTTGAGGTCTGCGAAGCCTCAGGGGGCCCACGAGGCAGGGGGCGCCCCCCACCCTCGTGGACAGGGTGTGGGCCCCCTGTTCTTGATTCTTTCGCCAGTATTTTTTATATTTTCCAAAAAGTGCCTCCGTGGATTTTCAGGACATTCCGAGAACTTTTGTTTTCTACACATAAAACAACATCATGGCAATTCTGCTGAAAACAGCGTCAGTCCGGGTTAGTTTCATTCAAATCATGCAAGTTAGAGTCCAAAACAAGGGCAAAAGTATTTGGAAAAGTAGATACGTTGGGGACGTATCAACTCCCCCAAGCTTAATCCTTTGCTTGTCCTCAAGCAATTCAGTTGATAAACTGAAAGTGATAAAGAAAAACTTTTACAAACTCTGTTTGCTCTTGTTGTTGTAAACATGCAAAGCCATCATTCAGGTTTTAGCAAATATTATGAACTAACCATACTCACAATAACACTTAGGTCTCACAATTACTCATATCAATAGCATGATTAGCTAGCGAGCCATAATAATAAAACTCGGATGATAACACTTTCTCAAAACAATCATAACATGATATAACAAAATGGTATCTCGCTAGCCCTTTCTGAGACTGCAAAACATAAATGCAGAGCACCTTTAAAGATCAAGGACTGACTAGACATTGTAATTCATGGTAAAAGAGATCCAGTCAAGTCATGCCCAATATAAACCAATAATAATGAATGCAAATGACAGTGTGCTCTCCAGCGGGTGCTTTTTAATGAGAAGGGTGATGACTCAACATAAAAGTAAATAGATAGACCCTTCGCAGAGGGAAGCGGGGATTTGTAGAGGTGCCAGAGCTCGATTTTAAAATAGAGATTGAATAACATTTTGAGCGACATACTTTCACTGTCAACGCAACAACTATGAGATGGCTGTATCTTCCATACTACATGCATTATAGGCAGTTCCCAAACAGAATTGTAAAGGTTTATACTCCCCCAACCACCAACAAGCATCAATCCATGGCTTGCTCGAAGCAACGAGTGCCTCCAACTAACAACAGCCCTGGGGGAGTTTTGTTTAATTATTTTGATTTGCTTTGATCTTTTTGGATCATGGGACTGGGCATCCCGGTTACCGGCCCTTTCTCGTGAATAAGGAGCGGAGTCCACTCCTCTTGAGAATAACCCACCTAGCATGGAAGATATAGGCAGCCCTAGTTGAAACATGAGCTACTCGAGCATGCAAAACAGAATTTCATTTGTAGGTTTGGAGTTTGGCACATACAAATTTACTTGGAACGACAGGTAAATACCGCATAAAGGAAGGTATGGTGGACTCATATGGAACAACTTTGGGGTTTAAGGAGTTTGGATGCACAAGCAGTATCCCCGCTTAGTATAGGTGAAGGCTAGCAAAAGACTGGGAAGCGACCAACTGAGAGAGTGACAACAGTCATAAACATGCATTAAAATTAATTCACACCGAGTACAAGCATGAGTAGGATATAATCCACCATGAACATAAATATCATGAAGGCTATGTTGATTTGTTTCAACTACATGCGTGAACATGTGCCAAGTCGAGTCACTCAATTCATTCAAAGGAGGATACCATCCCATCATACCACATCATAATCATTCTAATAGCATGTTTGCACGCAAGGTAAACCATTATAACGCATAGCTAATCAATCATGGCACAAGCAACTATAATCTCTAAATGTCATTGCAAATATGTTTACTTCACAATAAGCCGAATCAGGAACGACGAACTCATCATATTTACAAAAACAAGAGAGGTCTAGTTCATACCAGCTTTTCTCATCTCAATAAGTCCATCATATATCGTCATTATTGCCTTTCACTTGCACGACCAAACGATGTGTATAATAATAATAGTGCACGTGCATTGGACTAAGCTGGAATCTGCAAGCATTCAACTCAAGAGAGAAGACAAGGTAATATGGGCTCTAAGTTAAATAAACAATCATGCACATGAGAGCCACTAAACATTTTCAATATGGTCTTCTAGACCCCCAAAGGAAAGAAAAGAAAATAAAACTATTTACACGGGAAAGCTCCCAACAAGTAAGAAGAAGAACGAGAAATCTTTTTGGGTTTTCATTTTAATTACTACTACAAGCATGGAAATTAAACTAACTAATTTTTGCGTTTTTTTCTTAAGGTTTATCAAACACACAAGAATAAAGCGAGAAAAAGGAAATTAAACTAGCATGGATAATACAATGAAAGAGTATGAGCACCGACGACTAGTGTGTGAACATGAATGTAAAGTCGGTGAGAAATACGTACTCTGATACGTCTCCAACGTATCTACTTTTACAAACACTTTTGCCCTTGTTTTGGACTCTAACTTGCATGATTTGAATGAAACTAACCCAGACTGACGCTGTTTTCAGCAGAACTGCCATGATGTTGTTTTATGTGTAGAAAACAAAAGTTCTCGGAATGTCCTGAAAATCCATGGAGGCGCTTTTTGGAAAATATAAAAAATACTGGCGAAAGAATCAAGACTAGGGGGCCCACACCCTGTCCACGAGGGTGGGGGGCGTGCCCTCCCCCCTGGGCGCGCCCCCTGTCTCGTGGGCCCCCTGAGGCTCCACCGACCTCAACTCCAACTCCATATATTCCGTCTCGCGGAGAAAAAAATTCAGAGAGAAAGTTTCGTCACGTTTTACGATACGGAGCCACCACCAAGCCCTAATCTCTCTCGGAAGGGCTGATCTGGAGTCCGTTCAGGGCTCCGGAGAGGGGGATTCGTTGCCGTCGTCATTGTCGGTGTCAAAACCGGCGGATCTCGGGTAGGGGGTCCCGATCTATGCGTCTAAGGCTAATGGTAACAGGAGGCAAGGGGCATGATGTTTTACCCAGGTTTGGGCCCTCTCGATGGAGGTAAAACCCTACTTCCTACTTGATTGATATTGATGATATGGGTATTACAAGAGTTGATCTACCACGAGACCGTAGAGGCTAAACCCTAGAAGCTAGCCTATGATGATTATGATTCTGTCTCTAAGGACTAAACCCTCCGGTTTATATAGACACCGGAGAGGGCTGGGGTTTACATGGAGTCCGTTACAAAGAAGGAAATATAATATCCGAATCGCAAGCTTGTCTTCCATGCAAAGGAGAGTCCCATCCGGACACGGGATGAAGTCTTGAGTCTTGTATCTTCATGGTCCAACAGTCCGGCCAAATTATATAGTCTGGCTGTCCGGATACCCCCTAATCCAGGACTCCCTCAGTAGCCCCTGAACCAGGCTTCAATGACGATGAGTCCGGCGCGCAGTTTGTCTTCGGCATTGCAAGGCGGGTTCCATCTCCGAATACTCCAAAGTAGTTATCGAACACTTAAACCGTGTCCGAATCTTCAAGATGATCTTCACATACCACCGTAGAGAGCATAACACTTCATAAATTTGATCTGCTGGCAATTTTTGTATGGCGTGCTCCTGCATCGTGGCCCGGACCAACACAAACCGGTTTTACTTGGCCTCCCTCTATACGCCTTGCGAGGAGGTTTTACTGGCACACCTTGCGAAAGCAGAGATCGTGCTCCCCTTAGCGCGGGATCTTCCATTAATATAGGTGCATGCGTCCCCATGACGTCTGTTGGTATGACTCTATGTTTTTAGGTAAGTCCCGAGCGGTTACGCTGAGGACGCTTGATATTCTCCCCCTTTATAAAGGGGCCGAGGCCTATCCCTCTTTTCCACCTCCCTTGTGCTTCTTCGCATCTCGAGTTCTAACACCCGAAACTCAAGCTCAAGCACCTCGGAGCCTCAACCATGTCAGGATCCAACCCTCAAGGCCGGTGGGTGGCCTCCTGATGAGGACATCAATACCATTGTTACACCCACAACCCCTACTGCTACATATACTGGACCAATTACTAGAGCTCGCGCACGCCAATTAAATTATCAGGTACTTTCGTTTCTTGGTAATGATTCTAATGTTCATGAGAATATGATGCTGCCTAAATTGGATACATTTGTTTTGCTTACAAGTGAAGGGCCTAGCTTGGAGAAGGATGGACATTGGAGCAAGAACAAGCATGGAGATGATGCCATGCGCAAGGGGAACCAGAACGGAGTTACAAGTGATGATTTCAGGACTTTGAAGCCACCATAATGGGTGCATGAAGCCTTGGACGAAATATACAAGATGCCACTTCATAAATTTCGTCCCGAGGCTATTCTAGGTGCTGCGTCACCTTATTATTGGGCCAGGCCCATGTAATTTCGAAATACATAAGTATAGGCTATTTTTAGAGTCTGTATGTGTGGGGAAACAAGAGATAGGGTTGATTTCGGACCCCTCCACCAAGGGCCACGAAATTCCCCCTCTTCCTCCATATATACAGCCCTTAGGGCGCCGTTTAGACTTCGGGTTTTGTTTAGATTGAAAGTTCACCATAGCTGCAACTTCGCGTACTTCGTTTGTGTTCAACGACCAGACAAAGGTGTCACAGAACCCCACCTTGATCAATAAAGCTTTCATCTTATATTCGCAATATCCAGATTGCAATCTTAGTTTCTTGCTTGTTCTTCGTTTGCTCGCAGGAAACAGACCCTTGTGGTCAGGTTGATCGTGCTCCTGCGTGGTCAATAACCTCTCGGAGTTGGTTTAGCGATTGCTAAGGCGCGACGTCCTCGCATGTTCGTAGTCGAATCGTCAAAGTCGACTTCCACCAAAGCGATATCCATCATCTCATCGAAAGACGGGACACCTTTGCCTCTATCAAGTGGTATCAGATTTCCAGGTTGCTCGGTGAGATTTTACAGTTTTTTGTAGTTTAGATCGAGTCTGTTCTTCATACCTATAGTCCATGAAAAAGCCAAGAAAAAATAAATTAGGGTTAGTTCATCCCATCTGAACCAATCTGAGCCTTTGCATAATCTTTTCTGTATTTGCTTTGTTGAATTTGCGGTTGCATCGTCGTGTCAAGTTGCTGGTCTTAGCGTCTAGTCTTTTAGAGTTTCGAGTTCTGTTCACAGGTTGTCACGTCGCTGCTGCCATATATCACCACCGCATCATCATCGTCGCTGTTGCCATATACCACCACCACATATTCACCGCCAATCCGAATCCATATACGCCACCACTTATCCGCCACCTGTCCATGTTCCACCAGATTTATCTCCGCCACCTGTCCGTGTTCCACCAGATTTATCTCGGCCACCAGTCCAAGTTCCACCAGATTCATCTCCGCCACCAGTCCTAGTCCGAGTCCAATAATTGTTGCATTGTTCTCGATTTCCAGATCACGCGATACTCCGAGTCGTGACAGAGAAGGACTCCCCAACTTCCGAGCCATCCGCAAAAGAAAAATAGTTCCAATTTAAAAAAAAAACTAAGTCTGGAAAATTCTGGCTAGGCAGTTTTTAGACCATTTGTAGACTTTTTCGAAAAAAATTTGTTGCAGAGCAAAAAAAAAGAGGAAAAAAAAGTGCAAAAAAAATAGAAAAAAATTCAGAGTGTGCTCCTCCCTTGTTTACGTGCCGCGTCGTGATTTTGTTGGTGTTCTAGGCTCGCGTCTCTAGCACAGTCTAGCCTAGGACCAGCACAGTACCGTCGTTGAGCGTTTATTCAACTTTGCATCTCTGAATTGATTATTGCTGACCCTTTTTGCTACCATATTATAAGCCTTCCCAGCTCCACATACATCTACGTCGTGCGTTTGACTCTCCCTGGTAATCGCTCTATCCAAGCTTTGAGAGTTTTTGACTACAACGGTTGCCGATCACTGCCTGCTGCTGGGTAAGAACTGGTAAGAATTTGAGATTTTCTTGACGGATTTGTGACATCCACCACCACCTCTTGTTAGTAGTCTGTAGGATCATATTCTTGTGTGTTTCTATTGCTGCTAACCATGCCAGGATCACAAGCCGACGAGACTGACTGGGAGAACATGACGAATAAGGAATTGCATGATAAATTTCAGCAAATGATGAGTGGACAGGTGCAAGATGTGCTAAACAGATTTGAAGAGGCCATGGAGAAGATAGATGGCATGGAGAAGACGTTCGAAACAAAGCTCGATAACAAGTTTAATGAATTGCTCGCGCGTCTTCCACCACCACCACCCGCTGCACCTAACGCACCTCTCCAACAACAACAACAACAACGACTACCTCCACGTCGCAAAACAGACCTTCGCCGAGCGAGACGTGTTCCTCTTGCGTTTGGCCAAACTGTTGGTGCTGCTGTTGATACTTCTGTGGCTCCTGCTGCTGATGCGGAGGAGGATGATTATGTGGGAGATTATGAGGATGAGGTTGATCAAAATCAGCACTACGTGCAGCCACCTGCACCACCACCAGCAGGTCGACCTCAGGTATATATTCGTAATGGTAGGCCTGCACCACCACCTCAGGTACGAGATGATGTCCATATTCCTAAACTGAAATTGAATATTCCACCATTTGAGGGTAGATATGTTCCTGATATATATCTTACTTGGGAGTTAGAAACTGAACAACGATTTACATGTTTACAATATCCTGAGGAGAGACGAGTTGCTGCTGCTGTTTGTGCTTTCACTAGTTTTGCATGTGTATGGTGGTCTGAACATTGTAGATTATATCCTATTCCAACTACTTGGGCTGCTTTGAAAACTGCTATGCGTACTCGTTGGGTTCCACCATATTATCAACGTGAATTGCTTCAAAAATTACAGCGCTTAAGACAAGGAAAAAATTCTGTAGAAGAATATTATCAAGAATTACAAACTGGCATGATTAGATGTGGTATTGTTGAGGAGAATGAAGCTATGCTTGCACGTTTTCTGGGTGGATTAAATAGAGAGATTCAGACCATTCTAGACTATAAGGACTATACTAATATCACTCGTTTATTCCATCTTGCTTGTAAAGCTGAACGTGAAGTGCAGGATCGACAAGCATTGGCGCGAACTAACTTTTCTGCAGGCCGACCTTCATCGTGGGCACCGCGTGCATCTTCTACTTCAACTGCACCAGCACCTCAGTCACGTGCCTCCTCCAGTCGTGATACAAGAAAACAGGCACAACCACCATTATTTGCCAAGAGCGCACCTGCTGGGCCTGCACAGAGTTCTTCTTCTTCCATGGCATCAACAGGGCACACAAGTGATATTATTTGTCGTCGTTGTAAGGGAGGAGGTCATTATGCGAGAGAATGAAAATCTCCGCGTGTGATGATTGCTACCGCGGATGGTGGATATGAGTCCGCTAGTGACTATGATGAGGAGACTTTGGCTCTTATTACACGTGAAGAACATGGTGGAGATGATTCTGATCATGAGACGCAATACATGGCTCCTGAAGACACTGACAGGTATGAATGTTTAGTTGCTCAACGTGTTTTGAGTGTGCAGGTCACACAAGCTGAGCAAAATCAGAGGCACAATTTGTTCCATACCAAGGGAGTTGTGAAAGAACGTTCTGTGCGCGTCATCATAGATGGAGGGAGCTGCAACAACTTGGCTAGCATGGTGATGGTGGAGAGGCTTTCTCTCACCACAAGACCACATCCACATCCTTACTACATCCAATGGTTCAACAACAGCGGCAAGGTTAAGGTAACACGTACTGTTCGTGTGCATTTTAGTATATCTACATATGCTGATTATGTTGATTGTGATGTGGTACCTATGCAATCATGTTCCTTATTACTTGGTAGACCATGGCAATTTGATAAAAATTCTGTACACCATGGTAGAAACAATCAGTATACTCTTGTTCATAAGGATAAAAATATTACTTTGCTTCCTATGACTCCTGATTCTATTTTGAAAGATGATATTAATAGAGCTAATAAAGCAAAACAAGAGAAGAATAAGAGTGAAAATCAGATTGTGGCAAAAGAATTTGAGCAACAAATGAAGCCTAATAATAATCCATCTAGTGTTGCTTCTGAAATTAAATTGAAAAGTGCATGTTTATTTGCCACCAAATCTGATATTGATGAGCTAGATTTCAGCAAATCTGTTTGCTATGCTTTTGTGTGCAAAGAGGCATTATTTTCATTCGAGGACGTGCCTTCCTCTTTGCCTCCTGCTATCACTAACATTTTGCAGGAGTTCGCTGACGTCTTTCCACAAGATGTGCCACCGGGATTACCACCTATTCGAGGGATTGAGCATCAAATCGACTTAATTCCCGGTGCTTCACTGCCAAACCGTGCACCATACCATACCAATCCAGAGGAGACGAAGGAGATTATGTGTCAAGTACAAGAGCTTCTCGACAAAGGTTATATACGCGAATCCCTTAGTCCTTGTGCTGTTCCTATTATTCTAGTGCCGAAAAAGGATGGTACATCGCGTATGTGTGTTGATTGTAGAGGCATTAATAATATTACTATTCATTATCGTCATCCTATTCCTAGGCTAGATGATATGCTTGATGAATTGAGTGGCTCTACAATATTCTCCAAAGTTGATTTGCGTAGTGGATACCATCAAATTCGTATGAAATTGGGGGATGAATGGAAAACAACATTTAAAACTAAGTTTGGATTATATGAGTGGTTAGTCATGCCTTTTGGGTTAACTAATGCGCCTAGTACTTTCATGAGACTAATGAACGAAGTTTTACGTGCTTTCATTGGACGATTTGTGGTAGTCTATTTTGATGATATACTGATTTATAGCAGATCTTTGGAAGAACATTTGGAACATTTACGTGCTGTTTTTATTGCTCTACGTGATGCACGTTTGTTTGGTAACCTTGGGAAGTGCACCTTTTGCACCGACCGAGTATCTTTTCTTGGCTATGTTGTTACTCCACAGGGAATTGAAGTTGATAAAGCCAAGATTGAAGCTATTGAGAGTTGGCCGCAGCCCAAAACGGTCACACAAGTGAGGAGTTTTCTTGGCCTCGCTGGATTCTATAGGCGTTTTGTGAGAGATTTTAGCACCATTGCTGCACCTCTCAATGAGCTTACAAAGAAAGATGTGCCTTTTCTTTGGGGTACCACACAGGAAGAAGCCTTCTCGGTATTGAAAGATAAGTTGACACATGCTCCTTTACTCCAACTTCCTGATTTTAATAAGACTTTTGAGCTTGAATGTGATGCTAGTGGAATTGGATTAGGAGGTGTGTTATTACAAGATGGCAAACCTGTTGCATACTTTTCTGAAAAAATTGAGTGGGCCTAGTCTGAATTATTCTACTTATGATAAAGAATTATATGCTCTTGTTCGGACTTTAGAAACATGGCAACATTATTTATGGCCCAAAGAATTTGTTATACATTCTGATCATGAATCTTTGAAACATATTAAAAGTCAAGCTAAACTGAATCGTAGACATGCTAAATGGGTTGAATTCATTGAGACTTTCCCTTATGTCATTAAACACAAGAAGGGAAAAGAAAATGTTATTGCTGATGCATTGTCTCGTCGCTATACTATGCTTTCACAATTTGACTTTAAAATATTTGGTTTGGAGACCATCAAAGATCAATATGTGCATGATGCTGATTTTAAAGATGTAATGCAGAATTGTAAAGAAGGAAGAATGTGGAACAAGTTTGTCGTTAACGATGGATTTGTGTTCCGTGCTAACAAGCTATGCATTCCAGCTAGCTCCGTTCGTCTTTTGTTGTTGCAGGAGGCGCATGGAGGAGGACTAATGGGACACTTTGGCGTAAAGAAGACGGAGGACGTACTTGCTACACATTTCTTTTGGCCAAAGATGAGACGGGATGTTGAGCGTTTTATTGCTCGCTGCACTACATGTCAAAAAGCTAAGTCACGACTCAATCCTCATGGTTTATATATGCCTTTGCCTGTACCTAGTGTTCCTTGGGAGGATATATCTATGGACTTTGTTTTAGGTTTACCTAGAACAAAGAAGGGGAGGGATAGCATATTTGTTGTCGTGGATAGATTCTCGAAAATGGCACACTTTATACCATGTCATAAAAGCGATGATGCTGTTAATGTTGCTGATTTGTTCTTTCGTGAAATTATTCGCTTGCATGGTGTGCCAAATACTATTGTTTCAGATCGTGATACTAAATTTCTTAGCCACTTTTGGAGATGTTTATGGGCTAAGTTGGAGACTAAACTGCTTTTTAGTACTACTTGTCACCCCCAAACTGATGGACAAACTGAAGTAGTCAATAGAACGTTGTCTACTATGCTTAGGGCTGTTTTGAAGAATAATAAGAAAATTTGGGAGGAATGCTTGCCTCATATTGAATTTGCTTATAATCGTTCATTGCATTCTACTACTAAGATGTGCCCTTTTGAAGTTGTGTATGGTTTCCTACCTCGTGCACCTATTGATTTGTTGCCTCTTCCATCTTCGGAGAAGTTTAATTTTGATGCTAAAGAACGTGCTGAATTGATTTTAAAAATGCATGAGTTAACTAAGGAAAACATTGAGCGTATGAATGCTAAATATAAACTTGCTGGAGATAAGGGTAGAAAACATGTTGTGTTTGCACCTGGAGATCTTGTTTGGTTACATTTGCGTAAGGATAGATTTCCTGATTTGTGCAAATCAAAGCTAATGCCACGTGCTGCTGGTCCCTTTAAGGTGTTGGAGAAAGTAAATGATAATGCATATAAACTTGAGCTGCCTGCAGATATTGGGGTTAGTCCCACTTTTAACATTGCAGATTTGAAGCCTTATTTGGGAAACGAAGATGAGCTTCCATCGAGGACGACTTCATTTCAAGAAGGGGAGGATGATGAGGACATCAATACCATTGTTACACCCACAGCCCCTACTGCTACATATACTGGACCAATTACTAGAGCTCGCGCACGCCAATTAAATTATCAGGTACTTTCGTTTCTTGGTAATGATTCTAATGTTCATGAGAATATGATGCTGCCTAAATTGGATACATTTGTTTTGCTTACAAGTGAAGGGCCTAGCTTGGAGAAGGATGGACACTGGAGCAAGAACAAGCATGGAGATGATGCCATGCGCAAGGGGAACCAGAACGGAGTTACAAGTGATGATTTCAGGACTTTGAAGCCACCATAATGGGTGCATGAAGCCTTGGACGAAATATACAAGATGCCACTTCATAAATTTCGTCCCGAGGCTATTCTAGGTGCTGCGTCACCTTATTATTGGGCCAGGCCCATGTAATTTCGAAATACATAAGTATAGGCTATTTTTAGAGTCCGTATGTGTGGGGAAACAAGAGATAGGGTTGATTTCGGACCCCTCCACCAAGGGCCACGAAATTCCCCCTCTTCCTCCATATATACAGCCCTTAGGGCGCCGTTTAGACTTTGGGTTTTGTTTAGATTAAAAGTTCGCCATAGCTGCAACTTCGCGTACTTCGTTTGTGTTCAACAACCAGACAAAGGCGTCACAGAACCCCACCTTGATCAATAAAGCTTTCATCTTATATTCGCAATATCCAGATTGCAATCTTAGTTTCTTGCTTGTTCTTCGTTTGCTCGCAGGAAACAGACCCTCGTGGTCAGGTTGATCATGCTCCGGTGTGGTCAATAACCTCTCGGAGTTGGTTTAGCGATTGCTAAGGCGCGACGTCCTCACACGTTCGTAGTCGGATCGTCAAAGTCGACTTCCACCAAAGCGATATCCATCATCTCATCGAAAGACGGGACACCTTTGCCTCTATCACCTCCTCGGTCACAGAGGAGGACATTGCGAAGCTTAGGGAGGTCGGATATCTGACTGCCGACATCAAGCACAGGCTTCCTACTCCAGCGCAGGTCATTACTACTCCCGAGCCCAACGAGAGTGTCGTATTTGTTTCTCACTTCCTTCGCGTCTTGGGCATTAGCCTTGTTGGCATAATTCAGGTAAAGCTAATCCGATGGATGTTGCCGTGCAAACGCCGGCCTATCCGGATGTGGGAATTCAATCCGGAAGGTCCGCGGACTATTCTGCACCTCTTCGGTCTGACGCTCGAAGGGATGTGTAAATTATTCTTCGGACCACAAGTAAAGTGTCCGGACACCACCGAGGATGCGGGCCTGAGCTGCAATCGCCCAGATACCCAAGTAAGTAACCCAGAAACCGAACACTTCGTTTATATTTATCATAATCATTATTCTGAAAATCCTCCGTGGCCAGGAATGGCTCAGCAAGGCGAAGAGAATCAGGTGTCCGATGCCACTTCCCGAAGGCTCGCCAAGTCCCACCATAGCCAAGATGCTTGGTCGTGTGCTAAGTAAAGTGCCTTTGGGGAAAGGCGAAGGGAAGAATATGGAAGCAGAACTTCACACACTGCGCATCAAAACCGGGGGAATTGCTACCTCCCCAGTGGAGGATAGTCGGGGAGGGGAATCTAAGGTCTCCTCCCCTCGCGGGAAGAAGAGGGTCACCTCCGAAGACTTGGAGACGGAGGCGTCCAGACAAGGGAAGAAGACTTCACCAGGGGGCCCTGCCCCGAAGGGCGTCTTCGCCACCCCATGCCCGCAAACGGGCCAGTCCTCAGCAGAGCCGTAAGTTAATCGTAAATACAAAGCCAGTGCTTCCTTCTCCAAAAACAGTAACCATGATCCATTCCTTGCAGTCTGGTTAGCAGCTTTTCTCGACAGAGTTCGTCTTCGGGGGATCTCCTTTCGGAGATGATGGAGAGTGAGACCCCACCAACATTTCCGCCTCATGAGGCGGGCGACCCCGAGGTGTCGTCACGGAGGAGTCCCGATCTATCGAAGGTAGAAGCTAATACTCCAGCCGCCCTGAGCCCGGAGCGTTCGGCTTCCACCGGGGGCGATAAGAAGGGTCCGGCATAGTTCTGTGTCCGGCCGGACACGCTGACGGGCCTTCTAGAGCAAGCTGCTCTCTTGGAGGAGCACCGTTCATTAATGGGCACGGTGCTCGAGAAGATTTCGTCTGCAAAAAGCGGGTTGAATGAAGCCTTTACGAGCCTACTCAGAGGCTTTGAGGTATGCAATGAAAAATACATAATTTTTGGCTATGACGCACGCGCTAGGTGTGCTCCATATGGATAGTAGCCCCTGAGACTCTGGTTGCCCACCCTAGGTGGCAAACGGAGGATCATATTGTTTAAGTAATGATTGCGCTGTATTTATGCGCAGGTGTCTAAGGATCTGGCAGCCGACCGGTCCGTTGAAGTTGCCGAACTAAGGAGGCAGATTGGAGCTATTGATGCCGATATCACACTGGTGAACGAGCGGCTTAACGAGTCACAAGGTATGTGTTCTGCTTTCCGTATAATTTTTAATAGGAAAAACTGAGAGGAGCATAATGCTAATGTTATATGCTCGGACTGCAGGCGGTGCTGCTGCCGTGGAAGCCCTGAGGGCGAAACTTGCCCTGGCCAAGGAACAGGCCCGGGCGAGCAATGCGGCTGCCCTAAAGGCGGACGAAGAGTTGAGATCCGAACAGGCTGCTCGTCGCCGGAGTGAAGACAAAATAGCCGAAATGGCTGTGGAGCTAGAAAACGCTGCCAACCGGTATGAGCTTCTTGAAAAAGAGAATCATGCGAATAAGGCTGACCTGAAGAAGGCCCTTGATGCAGCCAAGGAGAAGCGTTCCGACATTAGGGATGCGCCGGAGGAGCTTCGACAGGCCGGAGAAATCACAGCTGGAAACCCCTATTTATTGCGGATGAAGTTTTTAGATCCAAAGTACGCTCCTCTAGATCGACGCTGGAGTCCTGCAGACGCCTATGCGGATTTGGCGAAGAGTACGGCTGATGCAGCCAAGTTTTTTGAGGATCAAAAAGATGATGAAGTGGAAAAGCTATTCTGGTCGCAGTTCAGCGCTCCAACGCGCACATTGCCTTTGAGTGAGAAGATGGCTGCTGTGGCCGAGCTCCACAGGCTGTCCGGTCTTGCAATGCGGTCTGTAATACAACATCTATGGCCGAAGGGGCCTAAGCTGGATAGTTATTTTGGTTTAGTGCAACAATTCCTTGGTGCCATATCGCGGATCGATGCCATGAAGAGGTCGGCGTGTATAGAGGGTGCACGGATGGCTCTTGCCCGTGTTAAAGCATACTGGACAGATATGGAGGCCACCGTCGTTGCGAACCAGACTCCGGCGGGGGACCAGGATCCGGCCGAGCACATCTTGGAGCAGGTAGTAGAGGGTGCTCACTTAATAGAGGCTCAGTGCTCGAAGAATGTCATGTTCGAGTGACAAATTGTGTCATTGTAAAAACAATGTTATTTTGATTATGGAGGCTATATTTATACTTTTTGCCCGGAAGTATTATTGTGCCTCCCGTGCGGCCGTTTTTATGTATATGTGTAATCTGAAAGTTAGCAGTCGTTGGCTTCAGCCCCCACGCATACAATGCGGGGGTGTTCGCAAAAAATATGCGTAATCACACTTGATCCAACGTCTTGGTCCATTAAGGAGGTGATCGCTTGTCGAACTAGGCAACCGGACTATATAGCTGTAACACTTTCACTTAGCCATAGGAGTTTGACGGTGGGGCTACTATGTAGCCCCTGGTACCTTTGCATGCATCCGAATACGGGCGCGTGTGTACATGACCGGGAAACGGTCCTTCGTTAATGCGGAGGAATCCTAAAGATTCCAATAAGTCTTCGAGTGGTTGAACAATCTCTCGCTATATCATGATAGTCAGTTTTCGGCTTTCTCTACTGAGGTGCTCATCCGGAATTACCAGGGCACAATCACAGTAGTTCTCCTTTGGCCGCCTTAGCTGATAAGAACGGAACGTAAGGCGGCAAACCCAGGAGCCGGGCAAACCCAACATTTGACCGAAGACATGATTCGGAGCTGATGCATATAAGGCCAAACTCGCGACGCCGAACACTCCCGAAGGTATTCGGACTTGATAAGATATGCTGGCCTGAGTAACGCCCTTTATTATGAACCATGTATTTCTAGGTACGAGCATTAGTCCGCCGTGGCGAAATGCCAATACCGGCAGTATCCTCTGTGGGTGTAGTTCCCATGGGATGTGTGAACAACAAGAGACAATAAAATGGTTTAGACAGGGGCTTAATCTAAAGAGAAACCTTTGAGCGGGGCCCTGCTGCACGTCTGCGCCTTTGTCTCTGTTGTGCCGTGTCCTGGTAGGGTATCACACGAATGGTGTTTGTGAAAAGAAAAACTCATGTAGAAGAGCGTGACGTAAGCGTGCGAAGAGTTGGCTATCACTAATGGATAGTAAAAGTGAAAAGGCATTCGCCTGTTAATAGGGTGAGGCAAAAAGGTGGGATTTATTGAATATTTGAAGCCCCTGGTGTCCTCTATGGGATTACATGTGTAGCGCCTAGATCAGGCTGATCTGGGCTGCCGGACTCGTCTAACCGTGTCTGTGGTCTTAACGACCACTCATGCTTTCTGGTATTAGAGGCCACTTAGAGTCCGGCTGCTGGAGCCGTCGCGTATTCCTCCACGCGTAAGGAACGCTCTGTGTTTCCGTTAACGGTGATGACACCACGTGGACCGGGCATCTTGAGTTTAAGGTAGGCGTAATGCGGTACTGTGTTGAAGCGGGCGAAGGCCATTCTCCCAAGCAATGCATGATAGCCGCTTTGGAGGGGGCGATGGTGAAGAGTAGTTCTTCGCTTCTGGAGTTGCTTGGGGAACCGAATGTTACCTCCAGTATGAGGGAGCCCCTGCCGTAGGCTTCAACGCCTGGTATCACCCCTTCAAAGGTGGCGTTACTTTGGCTGATTCTGGATGGGCCTATCCCCATCCTGCAGACAGTGTCCTGGTATATTAGATTAAGACTACTGCCGCCGTCCATGAGGATGTGAGTAAGATGGTATCCGTCGATTATTGGGTCGAGCACCAAGGCATCTGATCCTCCATGCCGAATACTAGTCGGGCAGTCCCTGTGATCGAAAGTGATCGGACAAGCCGACCAGTGGTTAAATTTGGGTGCGACGGTCCCTATAGCGTATGCGTCTCTGAGCGCGCATTCACGCCTTCTCGTGGATGTGTGAGTCGCGTGGATCATGTTTACTGTTTTTACCTGTGGTGGGAATTTTTTTTGTCCCCTAGTGTTCGGCTGGTTCATCCTCGTCTTCACTTGGTGTTTCCCTTCCCTTGTGTTCGGCATTTAATTTGCCGGCCTGTTTGAAGACCCAGCATTCTCTGTGAGTGTGATTCGCAGGCTTTTCGGAGGTGCCATGAATTTGGCACAGTCTGTCCAGGACTTTGTTCAGGCCGGACGGTCCCTCTTTGCTGCCTTTAAATGGCTTCTTTTGTTGATCGGGTCGAGAGCCCCTGAATCCGGCGTTGATAGTTGTGTTGTCCGAACTTTCTTCCTTGTTTTGACGTTTGTTTTTATTGTGCCGTGGCTTCCCGTTGCCATCCCTGATTTCGGATGTACTTGGGTCGCTGGTGCCTTTACGGGCCAACCAGCTATCTTCACCTGCGCAAAAGCGGGTCATAAGGCTTGTTAAGGCTGCCATTGTCCTGGGCTTTTCTTGGCCGAGGTGTCTGGCGAGCCACTCATCCCGGATGCTGTGTTTGAAGGCTGCTAAGGCTTCGGCATCTGGACAATCGACAATTTTATTCTTCTTAGTGAGGAATCTGTTCCAAAGCTTGCGAGTGGACTCTCCGGGCTGTTGAATTATGTGACTGAAATTGTCCGCGTCTGGAGGCCGGACGTAGGTCCCTTGAAAATTGGCCCTGAAAGCATCCTCGAGTTCCTCCCAACTTCCGATTGAAGAATAAAATTGTTCCCTTCAACCAGTGTCGAGCTGGTCCCTTCAACTTGAGGGGAAGGTATTTGATGGCGTGGAGGTCGTCCCCACGAGCCATGTGGATATGCAGGATAAAATCCTCGATCCAGACCCCGGGGTCTGTCGTTCCGTCATATGCCTCTATGTTCACAGGTTTAAAACCCTATGGAAATTCGTGGTCCAGCACCTGTTCGGTGAAGCACAGGGGGTGAGCAGCCCCTCTGTATCTGGACGTGTTGTGGTATGCCGTCGGCTATTGTTGTGTTAGGTACTGATTCCGAACTGGTATCCGATCGGTCTGATAGTTTTGGTGACCATAGTCCTGCGCCGAGGCGTGTCCTTTAGATCCGTAGATGGACCTGGCTGCGCCGACCTTTTTATCCAGGAGCTCATGTAAATCGTGTGCGGCGTCAGTAGCTGCTCTATTGCAGTTACGAAGTGGTTTGTCTGGCCTCCTGGCCATATTGTTGTTCGGCGGAACGGCCTCATCATCGAATTCTAGCACCAGCTTGTGTTTTGGATAGCTCTTTGTGTGGCGATCGTCGCCGTACTTTTCTTCAGTGTCTAGCACTTTATTCCATCTGCGATTGAGCGTTTCCTGTGTGGCCTTAAGCCTTTGCTTCTGCTTCTTTAGACTTCTCGCAGTGGCCATAAGCCTTCTGTGGAGGTTATCTCGCTCCAAGCGTGTTTCCGGGATGATGAATGCGTCGTCATCCGGACCGTGTTCTTGTCCCAGGGCGGTTTGATGAGTTCGTCCCTCGGGATCATTGTGATCGGGAGTCTGCTCCGAGCTGTGTTCAGCGTGACCTGGCTGATCCTGCTCCATTGCTGGGTCCATATGGTCGTTGTTGCCTTCGGAGTTGACTGGGGTGTCGATCTTTCTAGCGCTGTTGTCGCTATTTTTACTGTTGCTGGACTTGGAGCGGCATCTGTGCCATCGTTTTGGCTTTTGTCCGGGGGTTTTATCCTCCGGGTTGTCACCATCGTCCTCCTTAGGCGTATCCACCATGTATATATCGTATGACGAGGTGGCGGTCCAGCGCCCCGTTGGTTCTGAATCGTCTCCTGCGCCGACGTCCATACCGTCGGTATCATCGGAGCCGAAGTCAAGCATGTCTGATACATCATCGATAGCGGCTATGAAGTGGGTGGTGGGTGGGCAATGGATTTCTTCGTCACCTTCTTCCCCCTTGAGCCGGACATAGTTCGGCCAAGTGTCTCCCGACAAAGCGAGAGACTTTAATGAGTTCAGCATGTCGCCAAAGGGCGAGCACTGGAAGATATCCGCATCGGTAAACTCCATTACCGGAGCCCAACCAGATTCGGCGGGCTCGGGGGTGCGCGGACTGGAACCTACAGCCGGATACGAGTCCGGGGGTCTGGTGTCACAGGCTTCCTTGGGGGTGAAGTCTGTGTTTGGCTCTACCACCGATATGTGTGCGGCCTCCGGGGCGGGGTCCATCCACCCATCCTTGGGTGATGCAATCTGCCCCGGATTTAGGTCCGGGATTCCTGCAGGGGCGATATCCCGAGCATTGTCCGACAGCAGGTCTAGGCCGTGCTCATCGTGACTGTCCGGCGCTCCTGGCGCAGGCCCGAAACCGTTGAAGATCAAGTCTCCGCGGATATCGGCCGTGTAGTTCAAGTTTCCGAACCCGACCAGGTGGCCAGGGGCGTAGCTGTCGATCTGCTCCAGATGGCCAAGCGAATTGGCCCGCAGTGCGAAGCCGCCGAACACAAAGATCTGTCTGGGGAGAAAGGTCTCACCCTGGACCGTGTTGTTGATGATTGAAGGAGCCATCAAGTCTCGCCGCGACGACATAGAGGAACTCTCAATGAAAGCACCAATGTCAGTGTCAAAACTGGCGGATCTCGGGTAGGGGGTCCCGATCTGTGCGTCTAAGGCTAATGGTAACAGGAGGCAAGGGACACGATGTTTTACCCAGGTTCGGGCCCTCTCGATGGAGGTAAAACCCTACTTCCTGCTTGATTGATATTGATGATATGGGTATTACAAGAGTTGATCTACCACGAGACCGTAGAGGCTAAACCCTAGAAGCTAGCCTATGATTATGATTCTGTCTCTAAGGACTAAACCCTCAGGTTTATATAGACACCAGAGAGGGATAGGGTTTACATGGAGTCGGTTACAAAGAAGGAAATATAATATCTGGATCACCAAGCTTGTCTTCCACGAAAAGGAGAGTCCCATCCGGACACAGGACGAAGTCTTGAGTCTTGTATCTTCATGGTCCAACAGTCCGGCCAAAGTATATAGTCCGGCTGTCTGGATACCCCTAATCCAGGACTCCCTCAGTCATCATCAACCATCCTCCATCACCAATTTCATGATGCTCACCGCCGTGAGTGAGTAATTCCATCGTAGGCTTGATGGACGGTGATGGGTTGGATGAGATTTACCATGTAATCAAGTTAGTTTTGTTAGGGTTTGATCCCTAGTATCCACTATGTTCTGAGATTGATGTTGCTATGACTTTGCTATGCTTAATTCTTGTCACTAGGGCCCGAGTGCCATGATTTTAGATCTGAACCTATTATGTTTTCATAAATATATGTGTGTTCTTGATCCCATCTTGCAAGTCTATAGTCACCTATTATGTGTTATGATCCGACAACCCCGAAGTGACATTAATCGGGATACTTCTCGGTGATGACCATAGTTTGAGGAGTTCATGTATTCACTATGTGTTAATGCTTTGTTCCAGTTCTCTATTAAAAGGAGGCCTTAATATCCCTTAGTTTCTGTAAGGACCCCGCTGCCACGGGAGGGTAGGACAAAATATGTCATGCAAGTTCTTTTCCATAAGCACATATGACTATTTACGGAATACATGCCTACATTACATTGATGAACTGGAGCTAGTTCTGTGTCACCCTATGTTATAGCTATTACATGAGGAATCGCATCCGACATAATTATCCATCACTGACCCATTGCCTACGAGCTTTTCACATCTTGTGTTTCGCTTATTTACTTTTCCGTTGCTATTGTTACAATCACTACAAAACCCCAAAACATTACTTTTGCTATCGTTACCTTTATTATCATACTACTTTGCTACTAAATACTTTGTTGCAGATACTAAGTTATCCAGGTGTGGTTGAATTGACAACTCAACTGCTAATACTCAAGAATATTCTTTGGCTCCCCTTGTGTCGAATCAATAAATTTGGGTTGAATACTTTACCCTCGAAAGCTGTTGCTATCCCCTACACTTGTGGGGTATCATACTCCCCCAAGCTTAGGCTTTTGGCCTAAGTTGGTCTAGTACCAAGGACCACTGCTACTCTCCTCGGTGTACTGGGAGGTGAAATCAGGATACCACTGGCTGGCCATCTCCGGATCCCACTGGCAGGATGATGCACGATAAGGGTCCAGTTCAGGTTCCGGCTCAGGCTCAGGTTCTGGAGTGGATGCTTGGCCTCGATGAGTGTACACCGCTTCCGGTGTAACAAGAAAATTATCTGCAGTCAAATCAAACAACAGAGGCGCAGGAAAAATAATAGTCTCATTGTGTTATTAAATCTAAGGTTATACAAGAGCATCTTCTCTTTGTTGTCAACAATAAACGCGTGTGCTACCATGCTCTTGTAGTCTAAAATGTAAGGAGGCAATTTTGTCTCCTCTTTCTCATGGTGCCTAATAGGTATCTCAAAATACATAGCAAGACATGAAGCATAGATACCTCCAAATATGGGGCCTTTTGTACGATTCAGGCTTAGCCGTTTAGCAATGACGGCATCCATATTAAAACTATTATCTCCAAACAAGGCATGTTGAAGAATGGTAATATTAGGAACATTGAAGTTTCCACTATTTCCACGACCAATCAATCATTTACTAGCAAATATGGCAAAGTAGCGTAAAACAGGAAAGTGTATGCTAGAGATTTTCGCATCGGAACCCTTCTTGGGATCCTCTACAGTGATAGTGTTAACAAAGCCATCCACATCTTCACGATGAGGTTCCTCTAATTCTCCCTCAAAGGGTATCCTACATACCGCACAAAAATTGCGTAAAGACATTTCTCTGAATTCATCATATAAATGAAATGATACTGAAGGCGGTGACTTCTTAGGATAATAATATAAGTTTTGCACGAAAGTATTGGTGAGTAAGAGATACTGATTCATCCGGTCGTGGAGGAAACCGGTGAGGCCTGCATTCTCGATCAAAGAATAAAAATCTTCATGAATTCCAACTTCTTTCAAGAAATCATCGCATGGCCATTCACACGGCCGTACTTCCGCTACGCGAGGAAGATTATACTTGGCTTTTTCCTTCTCTTTAGCTTGTTTTTCCTGAGATCCTTGGGTAGAAGAGCCCCTCAAAAGTCTCCTTAACATTTTCTGAAAATTTCTGAAATTTTAGTAACTTCAAAATAAAAGTGAATAAAACTAAACAAGATTGGTAGCAACTACTCCTACAAGTGCCTAGAGCCTATATCATGCATTAGAATTACTTGGGACCTCATAAATTTGACATGCAAGCTCAAGAACATGGTCACCTATGCAGCAAAAATTTGCAATGAATAGAGCACTAGAACAAAAACTAATTGGACCAATGGAGGAGTCACATACCAAGCAACAATCTCCCAAAGCAGTTTTGTGAATGGACCTTTGAGCAAGGAGATCGAAAATCGCAGCAAAATGAGCTAGAACTCGTGCTTGAGCTGGATGGGGATTTTTTTCGGAAGAAGATGGAGTGTGTGGGTGTTGGCATAAGTGGAGGGGGGACACCAGGGGCCCACAAGACAGGGGGGCGTCCAGGGTAGGTGGGAGCACCCTCCACTCTCGTGGCCTGGTGCTTGCCCCTCCTGCAGTGATTTCAGTGCCTAAAATCCTCAAATATTCCATAAAAAATGATACTAAATTTGCAGGGCATTTGGAGCACTTTTATTTTCGGGATATTTTTATTTATTGCACGGATAATTCAGAAAACAGACAGATAATACTATTTTTGCTTTATTAAATCTAAATAACAGAAAGTAAAAAGAGGGTACAGAAGGTTGTGCCTTCTAGTTTCATCCATCTCATGATCATCAAAATGAATCCACTAACAAGGTTGATCAAGTCTTGTTAACAAACTCATTCCGAATAACACGGAACCGGAGAAATTTTGAATAACACTAAGTTACCTCAACGGGGATATGAAAATCCCCAACAATAAGAATATCATATTTTTTCTTGACAGTAGGGAGAGGAAATTCAAAACCTCCAATAATGATAGTTGGAACTTTTCCAATAGAATTGATGCTATGAACTTGAGATTATTTCCTCGGAAAGTGTACCATATGCTCATTACCATTAACATGAAAAGTGACATTGCCTTTGTTGTAATCAATAACAGCCCCTGTAGTATTCAAAAAGGGTCTACCAAGGATAATCAACATACCATCGTCCTCGGGAATATCAAGAATAACAAAGTCCGTTAAGATAGTGACATTTGCAACCACAACAGGCATGTCCTCACAAATAGCGATAGGTATAGTAGTTGATTTATCAGCCATTTGCAAATATATTTCAGTAGGTGTCAACTTATTCAATTCAAGTCTGCGATATAAAGAGAGATGCATAACACTAACACCGGCTCCAAGATCACATAAAGCAGTTCTAACATAATTCCTTTTAATGGAGATGGTATAGTTGGCACACCCGGATCTCCAAGTTTCTTTGGTATTCCACCCTTAAAATTGTAATTAGCAAGCATGGTGGAAATTTCAGCTTCCGGTATATTTCTTTTGTTTGTAATGATATCCTTCATATACTTAGCATAAGGATTTACTTTGAGCATATCAGTTAAGCGCATACGTAAGAAGATAGGTCTAATAATTTCAGCAAAGCGCTCAAAATCCTCATCATCCTTTGTCTTGGATGGTTTATGAGGAAGGGCATGGGTTTCTGAACCCATGGTTCTCTTTCTCTACCGTGCTTCCTAGCAATAAAATCTCTCTTATCATAAAGTTGATTCTTTGATTGTGGGTTATCAAGATCAACATCAGGTTCAATCTCTACTTCATTATTTTTGCTAGGTTGAGCATCAACATGAACATTATTATTAACATTATCACTAGGTTCATGTTCATCACCTGATTGTGTTTCAGCATTAGAAATAGAAATATCATTGGGATTCTCAGGTGTGTCTACAGTAGGTTCACTAGAAGCATGCAAAGTCCTATCATTTTTCTTTTTCTTCTTTTTAGAAGAACTAGGTGCCTCTAAATTATTTCTCTGAGAATCTTGCTCGATTCTCTTAGGGTGTCCTTCAGGATACAATGGTTCCTGAGTCATTCTACCAGTTCTAGTAGCCACTCTAACAACAAAGTCAGGTTTATTATTTAATTCATCAAGCACATTATTTTGAGCTTTAAGTACTTGCTCATCTTGAGTGGCAACCATAGAAGCATATTTGCTAATGAGTTTAATTTCACCTTTAACTCTAGCCATATAATCACTCAAGTGTCCTATCTCGAAAGCATTATTCTTTAATTCTCTACAAACATAAGCATTCAAACTTTCTTGTCTAGCCATAAAGTCATCAAATTCATCTAATCATGGGCTATGAAATTTAGTAGAGGGGATTTCAAATTTATCATATCTATAGAGAGAATTTACCTTTACTACCTGTGTCGGGTTATCAAGACAATGTGGTTCTTCAACAGGCGTGTAATGCCCCGGATCTGATGCGCCAGGTGTCCGCCAGTTATTCGCCATCATTGCCATGTCATTTGCTTGCGTGTTGCATTTTATCATGTAATCATGTGCATTGCATTGCATTGCATATGTGTTCGTGTCATGCATCCGAGCTTTTTCCCCGTTGTCCGTTTTGCAATCCGGCACTCCTATGTCCTCCGGCGTCCCCCTTTTGTCTCTTGTTGTGAGCGGGTGTTAAACATTCTCGGAATGGACCGTGATTTGCCAAGCGGCCTTGGTATAGCACCGGTAGACCGCCTGTCAAGTTTCGTGCCATTTGGAGTCCGTTTGATACTCCAACGGTTAACCGGGTAACCGTAAAAGCCTCCTTCTCTTTGCAGCCCAACACCCCTTCCAAAGTGGCCCAAAACCCATCCTAACCCCCTCCATGCTCTCGGTCGTTCGATCACGATAGTGTGGGCAAAAACCGTGCCTCATTTGGACTCTCCTAGCTCCCTCTATCTATAAATATGTCCCTCTCCCCCGAAATCACGGATGAAACCACCCCTAACCCTAGCCTCCTCCTCTTCCGCGCCGTCGGACATGTCCGCCGTCGGCCGGACATGTCCACGCCGCCGCCCGGTCCAACCCGCGCCTGCCACGTGGCTCCCGCGCCGTCTCCGCCGCCATGGCCCGGCAAGCCCGCAGCGGGCCCGCCCGGCCCGGATCTCCCCCGCCGCCTCCCGCGGGCTCCCGCGGAGCCGCGCGTGTCTCGCCGACGGCGCCCCGCCGTTCGCCGCTCGACGCCGCCGGCTTGGGCCGCCGCCGCCCTCCGCCGCGGCTGCCGCCTCCGCCGCCCGCTCCCATCTCCGCCGCCGGAGCCGCTGCCCCTCGCCGGTGAGCGCCTCCGCCGCCACTCCCAGGGACCCTCGCCGGATCCCGCGGCCCGGCCCCCGCCGCCGGCCTCTGCGCCGCCGCTCCTCCGCACCCAGCCGGCCCCGCCGCCGCCGTCGCCCCTCCTGCCGGAGCTCCGCCGCGCCGCCGTCGCCTCGTCCCGGATCTGGCCGGGCTGGACCAGATCCACCAGCCCGCCGATCCAAACGCCCGCGCTTCCATCCCGGAATCCCTCCGTCCCGCTCGTCCTCGTCCCGTTGACTTTTCGGAGTGGTATAATATGTCCAAGTCCCCAGATTCCAGTATTTTTTATGCATTTTCATCGCATCATAACTCTGTGCATGTAGCTCCGTTTTGTGCGTGTAATATGTCAAAATGTTCATCATGAGATGCTCTTCATTTCATTGCATTGTGCCATGCTTGTTTGAGATCATCTTGATGCCCGAATCATCGTTGCAAGAGTGCTATCTGATGTTGTCTGCTGTCTGTTAACAGAACATGCTCATTTGTCATTTTTGCCATGTTTAATGTGTGCCTCCTATGAGCATGAGCTCTACATGTGTTTTGAACTATGTCATGCCATCTTTACAGGGGTGCTTGTCTTGTATTTTTTTGAGTCATGTAGTGAGTGCATCGAGCTTGTGAAGTAGGGTACTTGTTGTTACTGTTTTGCTATGCTGAATCTGTTATTTCGTGATGCTATGTAAACCTGCTGCTACAAGTCATTCCATGCATAATATAGAGATGTTCACTAAGGATTATTTGTTATATATGTCATGCTCTATCCATCCATGCCCCTGGTTGCATTTATAGCCTGTTGTAGCTTGTTGTTATCTTGCTCTCAAATTGCTAAATAATGTTGCTGTCAGCCTGTTAACATTAAGTTCAGTTTTTCCATGAGCTTTGCTAGTGATCCATGCACCCTATGAACTTGCTCTTGCCATGTTTAGCTGCATAAACATTCCTTCTTACTGTTGGTTACCTTGTCATGCCATTCATTGCTCTGTGGTGAGTGGTTCAAGCTCACCGACATGCCTACTTATTGTTGTTCCTGCCATGTATGAATCTGTCATATCATTTTCCATGTTTACATGGGTGCCATCATATTTTCTGTGCCCTTTTGGCTCATGGTCAGTAAGGGACTTTTGTTATATGCAATTATTAGACTCATGCCATGCCTTTGTTGGCCATGATAAGTTTCTGTAACATGTTGTTTGTTAGCTCTAAACTTGGCAACCTGATGTTATTTCTGCTAAGTCTGAAACTGTTATTATTTGCAACCTTGCCATGTCCTTTTGAGCATGTTGTAGTGGTTTCTGGAGTTAGCTCAGTGTTCATGTTTTGTCATGCTTTACCTGTACTTCATGCCCATGCCTTTTGTTCTTATGTTGAGGTGCTGTAGCATATTGTTTTTATGCTTGTAATATGCCTAGTTGCTGTTTTGGACAGCTTGTCCTTTAAACTTGTATAGAGTGTATGTGTTGAACCATTGCTCCGTTTTGAGTGTGCTCTATATGAAACTTGCTTGATTTTGCATGAAGTTTCATATTATCATGTTGCATCCTTGTTTTGAGGTGTTTGCTTGGTGTTTGTATGCATTTTGCATCAATGCCATGCTTAACTTGTTTTCCTCATATCTTCTAGGCCGTAGCTCCGAACTAGATGAACTTTATATGTAACTTGACTAGAATCTTGTGTAGATCATCTTGGTGCATCTTAACTTGCTGTTAAAAAATTTCAACTTAATGTTTGTTCAGATCTGGACCAACTTTGAAACTTGCATATGAGGACTTACTGGAATTGTTATAGGTTTTTTCCGGCCTCATTTAAACTTGCTTTGATGTGTTGGTCTTGTATGCATCATCTCTTGCCATGAGTAGCTTCATGTAGCTTTGTCATGCATCATACTTGGTTGAGCATCATGTCTTGTTCATGTGTGGTGTATTTACCTTGTTGTGTGCTTCTTCTCGATAGTTCCCGTTACGTTGCGATCGTGAGGATTCGTTCGTCTACGCTTGGTTCGTCTTCGTGGCTTCATCTTCTTCATGGACTCGTTCTTCTTCCTAGTGGGATTTCAGGCAAGATGACCGCTACCCTGGATCTCACTACTATCATTGCTATGCTAGTTGCTTCGTTCTATCGCTTTGCTGCGCTACCTATCCCTTGTTCTATCAAGCCTCCCAATTTGCCATGTCAGCCTCTAACCTTTTCACCCTTCCTAGCAAACCGTTGCTTGGCTATGTTACCGCTTTTGCTTAGCCCCTCTTATAGCATTGTTAGTTGCAGGTGAAGTTGAAGATTGCTCCATGGTGGACAGGATTATGTTGGGATATCACAATGTCTCTTATATTATTAATGCATCTATATACTTGGTAAAGGGTGGAAGGCTCGGCCTTATGCCTGGTATTTTGTTCCACTCTTGCCGCCCTAGTTTCCGTCATACCGGTGTTATGTTCCCGGATTTTGCGTTCCTTACGCGGTTGGGTGATTTATGGGACCCCCTTGATAGTTCGCTTTGAATAAAACTCCTCCAGCAAGGCCCAACCTTGGTTTTACCATTTGCCTCACCTAGCCCTTTTTCCCTTGGGTTTCCGGAGCCCAAGGGTCATCTTTATTTACCCCCCGGGCCAGTTCTCCTTTGAGTGCTGGTCCAAACCGAGCGATGTCCGGCGCCCCCTGGGTAACCAGGGTCTATGCCAACCCGACGTCTGGCTCATCCGGTGTGCCCTGAGAACGAGATATGTGTAGCTCCTATCGGGATTTGTCGGCACATCGGGCGGCTTTGCTGGTCTTGTTTTACCATTGTCGAAATGTCTTGTAAACCGAGATTCCGAGACTGATCGGGTCTTCCTGGGAGAAGGAATATCCTTCGTTGATCACGAGAGCTTATCATGGGCTAAGTTGGGACACCCCTGCAGGGTATTATCTTTCGAAAGCCGTGCCCGTGGTTATGTGGCAGATGGGAATTTGTTAATGTTCGGTTGTAGATAACTTGACACTTGACTTAATTAAAAATGCATCAACCGTGTGTGTAGCCGTGATGGTCTCTTTTTGGCAGAGTCCGGGAAGTGAACACGGTTTTGGGTTATGTTTGACGTAAGTAGGAGTTCAGGATCACTTCTTGATCATTGCTAGCTTCACGACCATTCCGTTGTTTCTCTTCTCGCTCTTATTTGCGTATGTTAGCCACCATATCATGCTTAGTCGCTGCTGCAACTTCACCACTTTACCCCTTCCTTTCCCATTAAGCTTTGCTAGTCTTGATACCCATGGTAATGGGATTGCTGAGTTCTCGTGGCTCACAGATTACTACAACAACAGTTGCAGGTACAGGTATTGCGATGATCATGACGCGAGAGCGATGTTACTAGTTTTGGAGTTCTTCTTCTGCTTCTTCTTCGATCAGGGGATAGGTTCCAGGTTGGCAGCCTGGGCTAGCAGGGTGGATGTCGTTTGAGCTTATGTTTGTGTTTCATCCGTAGTCAGATGTTGCTCTTATGTATGATGTATTGTTGTATTCGTGTGGCATTGTATGCCTTTTGCATGTATCCCCATCTATTATGTAATGTTGATGTAATGATATCCACCTTGCAAAAGCGTTTCAATATGCGGGTCTATCCTTGGTGGGACCTTCGAGTTCCTTTTGGATAGGGTCGCATATTGGGCGTGACAAGGCGGTACATTAAGACCATGTATTTCTTAGGTGGTAAATTCTTAACATCTTCAGCTTTAATACCTTTTTCTTTCATTGATTTCTTTGCCTCTTGCATATCTTCAGGACTAAGAAATAAAACACCTCTCTTCTTCGGAGTGGGTTTAGGAATAGGCTCAGGAGTTGGCTCAATTGGTTGAGGAATTGCCTCAGGAATTGGCTCAGGAAGAGTCCAATTATTTTCATTAGTCAACATATTATTCAATAGTAATTCAGCTTCTTCGACTGTTCTTTCCCTGAAAACACAACCAGCACAACTATCCAAGTAGTCCTTGGAAGCATCGGTTAGTCCATTATAAAAGATATCAAGTATTTCATTTTTCTTAAGAGGATGATCAGGCAAAGCATTAAGTAATCGGAGAAGCCTCCACCAAGCTTGTGGGAGACTCTCTTCTTTGATTTGCACAAAATTATATATTTCCCGCAAGGCAGCTTGTTTCTTATGAGCAGGGAAATATTTAGCAAAGAAGTAATAAATCATATCCTGGGGACTATGCACACAACCAGGAGCAAGAGAATTATACCAAGTCTTAGCATCACCCTTTAACGAGAACGGAAATATCTTAAGGATATAAAAATAGCGAGATTTATCATCATGAGTAAACAGGGTAGCTATATCATTCAACTTGGTAAGATGTGCCACGACAGTTTCAGATTCAAGGCCATAAAAAGGATCAGATTCAACCAAAGTAATAATCTCAGGATCAACAGAGAATTCATAATCCTTATCAGTAACACAAATAGGTGAAGTAGCAAAAGCAGGGTCAGGTTTCATTCTAGCATTAAGAGACTGCTGCTTCCATTTAGTTAATAATTTCTTAAGATCATATCTATCTCTACAAGCAAAGATAGCTCTAGCAGTTTCCTCTTCCTTAACATAACCCTCAGGAACAACAGGCAATTCATAATCATTAGGAGAACCTTCATCATCACTATCATCAATAATAGCATCTTCAATAATTTCGTTCTCTCTAGCCCTAGCAAGTTGTTCATCAAGAAATTCACCTAATGGCAAAGTAGTATCACACACAGAAGTAGTTTCATCATAAGTATCATGCATAGTAGAAGTGGCATCATCAATAAAATGCGACATATCAGAATTCATAGCGGTAGCAGGTTTAGGTGTCGCAAGCTTACTCAAAACAGAAGGAGAATCTAGTGCAGAGCTAGATGGCAGTTCCTTACCTCCCCTCGTAGTTGAGGGATAAATCATAGTTTTCGCGTCTTTCAAGTTCTTCATAGTGATCAAAAAATATAAATCCCAAGTGACTCAGAGAATAGAGCTATGCTCCCCGGCAACGGCGCCAGAAATTAGTCTTGATAACCCACAAGTGTAGGGGATCGCAACAACTTTCGAGGGTAAAGTATTCAACCCAAATTTATTGATTCGACACAAGGGGAGCCAAAGAATATTCTTGAGTATTAGTAGTTGAGTTGTCAATTCAACCACACCTGGATAACTTAGTATCTGCAGCAAAGTATTTAGTAGCAAAGTAGTATGATAATAAAGGTAACGATAGCAGAAGTAATGTTTTTGGGTTGTAGTGATTGTAACAATAGCAACAGAAAAGTAAATAAGCGAAGAACAATATGTGAAAAGCTCGTAGGCAATGGATCAGTGATGGATAATTATGTCGGATGCAATTCCTCATGTAATAGCTATAACATAGGGTGACACAGAACTAGCTCCAGTTCATCAATGTAATGTAGGCATGAATTTCGTAAATAGTCATATGTGCTTATGGAAAATAACTTGCATGACATCTTTTGTCCTACCCTCCCGTGGCAGTGGGGTCCTAGCGGAAACTAAGGGATATTAAGGCCTCCTTTTAATAGAGAACCAGAACAAAGCATTAGCACATAGTGAATACATGAACTCCTCAAACTATGGTCATCACCGAGAAGTATCCCGATTATTGTCACTTCGGGGTTGTCGGATCATAACACATAATAGGTGACTATAGACTTGCAAGATAGGATCAAGAACACACATATATTCATGAAAACATAATTGGTTCAGATCTGAAATCATGGCACTTGGGCCCTAGTGACAAGCATTAAGCATAGCAAAGTCATAGCAACATCAATCTCAGAACATAGTGGATACTAGGGATCAAACCCTAACAAAACTAACTTGATTACATGGTAAATCTCATCCAACCCATCACCGTCCAGCAAGCCTACGATGGAATTACTCACGCACGGCGGTGAGCATCATTAAATTGGTGATGGAGGATGGTTGATGATGATGACGACGATGAATCCCCCTCTCCGGAACCCCGAACGGACTCCAGATCAGCCCTCCCGAGAGAGATTAGGGCTTGGCGGCGGCTCCGTATCATAAAACGCGATGAAACTTTCTCTCTGATTTTTTTCTCCGCAAGACGGAATATATGGAGTTGGAGTTGAGGTTGGTGGAGCCTCAGGGGGCCCACGAGACAGGGGGCATGCCCAGGGGGGAGGGCGCGCCCCCACCCTCGTGGACAGGGTGTGGGCCCCCTGGTCTTGATTCTTTCGCCAGTATTTTTTATATTTTCCAAAAAGTGCCTCCGTGGATTTTCAGGACATTCAGAGAACTTTTGTTTTCTACACATAAAACAACATCATGGCAGTTCTGCTGAAAACAGCGTCAGTCCGGGTTAGTTTCATTCAAATCATGCAAGTTAGAGTCCAAAACAAGGGCAAAAGTGTTTGGAAAAGTAGATACGTTGGAGACGTATGACCCGCCAAGAAGAAAACAGACACAACAGAGCTATTTGCACTGAACGATGAGTTGAAGGTAGAACTCGATTCTCTTGGCTCCTTTTTTGTACATCTTATTGACGCTGAACACTCTTAGGACGACGCGGAGACCAGCCAGGCAGATGTTGAAGAGGTAACTATTATTTCCTCCGACTCAGAGCCTTTACCAAGACAAATCGTTCGGCAAGTGACCCGGAAAGTAAGGTTTTCTCATCCTTTAGCTTACTTGGATCCCAACTTTATTTTGAAGGAACAACAGCATGAGGCTCGATGCACAACCCGGAACAACGGAGGCGGAGAACTCTCTGCCGGCTTACCCAACACGCCGGCCCCTTGCAAACGCTGAAAATAGGTGCTTCAGAGTTCAATCTGTTGGAAATATGCCCTAGAGGCAATAATAAAATGGTTATTATTATATTTCCGTGTTCATGATAATTGTCTGTTGTTCATGCTATAATTGTATTAACTGGAAACCGTAATACATGTGTGAATGCATAGACCAACAACATGTCCCTAGTGAGCCTCTAGTTGACTAGATCGTTGATCAATAGATGGTTATGGTTTCCTGACCATGGACATAGGATGTCATTGATAACGGGATCACATCACTAGGAGAATGATGTGATGGACAAGACCCAATCCTAAGCATAACACAAGATCGTATAGTTCGTTTGCTAAGAGCTTTTCTAATGACAAGTATCATTTCCTTAGACCATGAGATTGTGCAACTCCCGGATACCGTAGGAATGCTTTGGGTGTACCAAAAGTCACAACATCACTGGGTAGCTATAAAGGTGCACCACAGGTATCTCCGAAAGTGTCTGTTGGGTTGGCACGAATCGAGACTGGGATTTGTCACTCCGTATGACGGAGAGGTATCTCTCGGCCCACTCGGTAATGCATCATCATAATGAGCTCAATGTGACTAAGTAGTTAATCATGGGATCATGCATTATGGAACGAGTAAATTGACTTGCCGATAATGAGATTGAAGGAGGTATTGGGATACCGACGATCGAATCTCGGGCAAGTAACGTACCGACTGACAAAGGGAATTGTATACGGGATTGCTTGAATCCTCGACATTGTGGTTCATCCGATGAGATCATCGTGGAACATGTGGGAGCCAACATGGGTATCCAGATCCCGCTATTGGTTATTGGCCAGAGAGATGTCTCGGTCATGTCTTCATGGTTCCCGAACCCGTAGGGTCTACACACTTAAGGTTCGGTGACGCTAGAGTTGTTATGGGAAATAGTATGTGGTTACCGAAGGTTGTTCGGACTCCCGGATGAGATCCCGGACATGACGAGGAGCTCCGGAATGGTCCGGAGGTGAAGATCGGTATATTGGACGAAGGGTATTGGAGTCCGGAATTGTTCCGGGGGTACCAGGTGATGACCAGCGTGTCCGAAAGGGGTTTCGGAGGCCCCGACAAGTGTTGGGGGGCCTTATGGGCCAAGGGGAGGGGGCACATCAGCCCACTAAGGGGCTGAGCGCCCCTCCCACCCCATCTCACGTAACCTGGAGAGGTAGGGGCGCCGCCCCTAGGGCAGCCTCCCCTCCCGACTTGGGGGGCAAGTTTCCTAGGGGGTGGGGCGCCCAAACCCATCTAGGGTTTCCCCTGGCCGCCGCCCCCTCCTCTAGATCCATCTAGAGGGGCTGCCCCCCTCCCCTTCCCCCTATATATAGTGAGGGGGTGGGAGGGCAGCCACACCCTTTCCCTGGCGCAGCCCCTCCCTCCTCCAACACTTCCTCCTCCTCCGTAGTGCTTAGCGAAGCTCTGCCGGAGAACCACGAGCTCCATCACCACCACGCCGTCGTGCTGTCGGAGTTCTCCCTCAACTTCTCCTCTACCCTTGCTGGATCAAGAAGGAGGAGATGTCCCCGGGCTGTACGTGTGTTGAACGCGGAGGCGCCGTCCATTCGGCACTAGATCGGATCTTCCGCGATTTGAATCGCCGCGAGTATGACTCCTTCATCCGCGTTCTTGCAACACTTCCATATTGCGATCTTCAAGGGTATGAAGATGCACTCCCCTCTCTCTTGTTGCTAGTCACTCCATAGATTGATCTTGGTGATGCATAGAAAATTTTGAATTTCTGCTACATTCCCCAACAGTGGCATCATGAGCTAGGTCTATGCGTAGTTCCTATGCACGAGTAGAACACAAGTTGTTGTGGGCGTCGATTTTGTCAATTTACTTGCCACTACTAGTCTTATCTTGATTCGGCGGCATCGTAGGATGAAGCGGCCTGGAACGACCTTACACGTACGCTTACGTGAGACAGGTTCCACCGACTGACATGCACTAGTTGCATAAGGTGGCTAGCGGGTGTCTGTCTCTCCCACTTTAGTCGGATTGGATTCAATGAAAAGGGTCCTTATGAAGGGTAAACAGCAATTGGCATATCACGTTGTGGTTTTGGCGTAGGTAAGAAATGTTCTTGCTAGAAACCTATAGCAGCCACGTAAAAACTTGCAACAACAATTAGAGGACGTCTAACTTGTTTTTGCAGCATATGCCGTGTGATGTGATATGGCCAAAAGGATGTGATGAATGATATATATGTGATGTATGAGATTGATCATGTTCTTGTAATAGGAATCATGACTTGCATGTCGATGAGTATGACAACCGACAGGAGCCATAGGAGTTGTCTTAATTTATTGTATGACTTGCGTGTCATTGAATAACACCATGTAATTACTCTACTTTATTGCTAAACCGTTAGCCATAGTAGTAGAAGTAATAGTTGGCGAGACAACTTCATGAAGACACGATGATGGAGATCATGGTGTCATGCCGGTGATGATGATGATCATGGCGCCCCGAAGATGGAGATCAAAAGGAGCAAAATGATATTGGCCATATCATGTCACTATTTGATTGCATGAGATGTTTATCATGTTTTTGCATCTTATTTGATTAG
Source organism: Triticum timopheevii (assembly GCA_963921465.1). Taxonomy (NCBI): domain Eukaryota; kingdom Viridiplantae; phylum Streptophyta; class Magnoliopsida; order Poales; family Poaceae; genus Triticum; species Triticum timopheevii. The sequence goes on from OY997264.1 coordinate 110,147,018, forward strand.
AACGGCGGTAGCATAAATAAGATGATCCCTCATAAAATTTCAAGAAAGTGTTCCCCCTAACTGTGCACCATTGCGAAGGTTCGTTGTTTCGAAGCACCACGTGATGATCGGGTGTGATAGATTCTAACATTCGCATACAACGGGTGTAAGCTAGATTTACACATGCAAAACACTTAGGTTGACTTGACGAGCCTAGCATGTACATACATGGCCTCGGAACACAAGAGACCGAAAGGTCGAACATGAGTCGTATAGCAGATGCGATCAACATGAAGATGTTCATCGATGATGACTAGTCCGTCTCACATGATGATCGGACACGGCCTAGTTGACTCGGATCATGTATCACTTAGATGACTAGAGGGATGTCTATCTAAGTGGGAGTTCATTAAATAATCAGATGAACTTAATTATCATGAACATAGTCAAAAGGTCTTTGCAAATTATGTCGTAGCCTACGCTTTAGTTCTACTATTTTAAGATATGTTCCTAGAGAAAATTTAGTTGAAATTTGACAGGAGCAATTATGCGGACTGGGTCCGTATACTTAGGATTGTCCTCATTGCTGCACAGAAGGCTTATGTCCTTAATGCACCGCTCGGTGTGCTGAAGCTCGAGCGTTGTTTGTGGATGTTGCGAACATCTGACATACACGTTTTGATGACTACGTGATAGTTCAGTGCGTAATGTTAAACGGTTTAGAATTGAGGCACCAAAGACATTTTTGAAACATCGCCGAACATATGAGATGTTCTAAGAGCTGAAATTAGGATTTCAGGCTCGTGCCCACGTCAAGAGGTATGAGACCTCTGACAAGTTTCTTAACCTGCAAACTAAGGGAGAAAAACTCAATCATTGAGCATGTGCTCAGATTGTCTGAGTACTACAATCACTTGAATCGAGCGGGAGTTAATCTTCCAGATGAGATAGTGATGGTTCTCCATAGTCACTGCCACCAAGCTATTAGAGCTTCGTGATGAACTATAACATATCAGGGATAGACATGATGATCCTTGAGCAATTCGCGATGTTTGACACCGCGAAAGTAGAAATTGAGTAGGAGCATCAATTGTTGATGGTTAGTAAAACCACTAGTTTCAAGAAGGGTAAGGGCAAGAAGGGATACTTCATGAAACGGCAAATCAGTTGCTGCTCTAGTGAAGAAACCCAGGGTTGAACCCAAACCCGAGACTAAGTGCTTCTGTAATGAGGGAACGGTCACTGAAGCAAAACTACCCTAGATACTTGGTAGATGAGAAGGCTAGCAAGGTTGACAGAAGTATATTGGATATACATTGTATTAAATGTGTACTTTACTAGTACTCCTAGTAGCACAAGGGTATTAAGATACCGGTTCGGTTGCTAAGTGTTAGTAACTCGAAATAAAAGAGCTACGGAATAAACGGAGACTAGCTAAAGGTGAGATGACGATGTGTGTTGGAAGTGTTTCCAAGGTTGATGTGATCAAGCATCGCCTGCTCCCTCTACGATCGAGATTGGTGTTAAACCTAAATAATTGTTATTTGGTGTTTGCGTTGAGCATAGACATGATTGGATTATGTTTATCGCAATACGGTTATTCATTTAAGGAGAATAATGGTTACTCTGCTTATTTAAATAATACCTTCAACGGTCTTGCACCTAAAATGAATGGTTTATTGAATCTCGATCGTAGTGATACACATGTTTATACCAAAAGATATAAGATAGTAATGATAGTACCACATACTTGTGGCACTGCTATTTGAGTCATACTGGTATAAAACGCATGAAGAAGCTCCATGTTGATGGATCTTTGGACTCTCTCGTTTTGAAAAGATTGAGACATGCGAACCATGTCTATTGGTATATATGCATGAAGAAACTCCATACAGATGGATCATTTGGACTCACTTGATTTTGAATCACTTGAGACATGCAAATCATACCACATGGGCAAGATGACTGAAAGGCCTCGTTTTTTAGTGAGATGAAACAAGAGAGCAACTTGTTGGAAGTAATACGTTTGATGTGTGCAATCCAATGAGTGCTGAGGCACGCAGTGAATATCGTTATGCTCTTACTTCACAGATGATTTGAGTAGATTCTGAGTATATTTACTTGATGAAACACGAGTCTGAATTATTGAAAGGTTCAAGCAATTTCAGAGTGAAGTTGAAGATCATCGTGGCAAGAGGATAAAATGTCTATGATATGATCATAGAGATGAATATCTGAGTTACGAGTTTGGCACACAATTAAGACCTTGTGGAAATTGTTTCATAACTAATACCGCCTGGAACACCATAGTGTGATGGTGTGTCCGAACATCATAAATGCACCCTATTGGATATGGTGCATACCATGATGTCTCTTATCGAATTACCACTATCGTTTATGGGTTAGGCATTAGAGACAACCGCATTCACTTTAAATAGGGCACCACGTAATTCCCTTGAGATGACACCGTATGAACTATGGTTTAGAGAAACCTAAGCTGTCATTTCTTAAAATTTTTGGGGCTGTGACGCTTATGTGAAAAGTTTTGCCTGATGAGCTCGAACCCAAAGCGGATAAAATGCATCTTCGTAGGACACCCAAAAACAAATGGGTATACCTCCTAATTCAGATCCGGAAGCAAAAGTGATTGTTTCCAGAAACGGGTCCTTTCTCGAGGAAAAGTTTCTCTTGAAAGAATTGAGTGGGAGGATGGTGGAGAGTTGATGAGGTTATTGAACCATCACTTCAACTAGTGTGTAGCAGGGCACAGGAAGTTGTTCCTATGGCGCCTACACCAATTGAAGTGGAAGCTGATGATAGTGATCATGAAACTTTAGATCAAGTCACTACCAAACCTCGTAAGTCGACAAGGATGCGTACTACTTCAGAGTGGTACGTAATCCTGTCTTAGAGGTCATGTTGCTAGACAACAATGAACCTACGAGCTATGGAGAAGCGATGGTGGGCCCGGATTCCGATGAATGGCTCGAGGCCATAAAATCCGAGAGAGGATCTGTGTATGAAAACAAAGTATAGACTTTGGAAGAACTACTCGATGGTCTTAAGGCTGTTGAGTACAAATGGATTTTAAAAGGAAGATGGACAATGATGGTAAGTGTCACCATTAAGAAAGCTCGACTTGTCGCTAAGATGTTTTCTGACAAGTTCAAGGAGTTGACTACGATGAGACTTTCTCACTCGTAGCGATGCTAAGAGTCTGTTGGAATTATATTAGTAGTTACTGCATTATTTATGAAATCTTGCAGATAGGATGTCAAAAAACATTGTTTCCTCGACAATTTTCTTGAGGAAAGGTTGTATGTGATACAACCAGAAGGTTTTGTCAATCCTGAAAGATGCTAACAAGTATGCAAAGCTCCAGTAATCCTTCTAAGGACTGGAGTAAGCATCTCGGAGATGGAATATACGCTCTGATGACATGATCAAAGATTTTGGGTTTATACAAAGTTTATGAGAAACTTGTATTTCCAAACAAGTGAGTGGGAGCACTATAGAATTTCTGATGAGTATATGTTGTTAACATATTGTTGATCAGAAATGCTGTAGAAATTTTGGAAAGCATATAGGGTTATTTGAAAAGTGTTTTTCAATGGAAAACCTGGATTAAGCTACTTGAACATTGAGCATAAAGATCTATAAGGATAGATAAAAAATGCTTAATAGTACTTTCAAATGAATACATAACGTGACAAGATTTTGAAGGAGTTCAAAATAGATCAGCAAAGAAGGAGTTCTTGGCTGTGTTATAAGGTGTGATTATTGAGTAAGACTCAAGACCTGACCACGGCAGAAGAGAGAGAAAGGACGAAGGTGGTCCCCTATGCTTTAGACGTAGGCTCTACAGTATGCTATGCTGAGTACCGCACCTGAAGTGTGCCTTGCCATGAGTCAGTCAAGGGGTACAAGAGTGATCCAGGAATGGATCACATGACAGCAGTCAAACTTAACCTTAGTAACTAGTGGACTAAGGAATTTTCTCGATTATGGAGGTGGTAAAAGAGTTTGTCGTAAAGGGTTACGTCGATGCAAACTTTGACACTAATCCGGATGACTCTGAGTAGTAAACCGGATTCGTATATAGTAGAGCAGTTAGTTGGAATAGCTCCAAGTAGCGCCTGGTAGCTGTATCTACAAGATGACATAGATATTTGTAAAGCACACACGGATCTGAAAGGTTCAGACCCATTGACTAATAAACCTCTCTCACAAGCGAGATATGATCAAACACCATGGGTGTTGGATTCAATACAATCACATAATGATGTGAACTAGATTATTGACTCTAGTGCAAGTGGGAGACTGTTGGAAATATGCCCTAGAGGCAATAATAAAATGGTTATTATTATATTTCCTTGTTCATGATAATTGTCTATTGTTCATGCTATAATTGTATTAACTGGAAACAGTAATACATGTGTGAATGCATAGACCAACAACATGTCCCTAGTGAGCCTCTAGTTGACTAGCTCGTTGATCAATAGATGGTTATGGTTTCCTGACCATGAACATAGGATGTCATTGATAACAGGATCATATCATTAGGAGAATGATGTGATGGACAAGACCCAATCCTAAGCATAGCACAAGATCGTATAGTTCGTTTGCTAAGAGCTTTTCTAATGTCAAGTATCATTTCCTTAGACCATGAGATTGTGCAACTCCCGGATACCATAGGAATGCTTTGGGTGTACCAAAAGTCACAACGTCACTGGGTAGCTATAAAGGTGCACTACAGGTATATCCGAAAGTGTCTGTTGGGTTGGCATGAATCGAGACTGAGATTTGTCACTCCGTATGACGGAGAGGTATCTCTAGGCCCACTCGGTAATGCATCATCATAATGAGCTCAATGTGCTAAGTAGTTAATCACGGGATCATGCATTATGGAACGAGTAAATTGACTTGCCGGTAACGAGATTGAACGAGGTATTGGGATACCAACGACCGAATCTCGGGCAAGTAACGTACCGATTGACAAAGGGAATTGTATACGGGATTGCTTGAATCCTCGACATTGTGGTTCATCCGATGAGATCATCGTGGAACATGTGGGAGCCAACATGGGTATCCAGATCCCGCTGTTGGTTATTGGCCGGAGAGATGTCTCGGTCATGTCTGCATGGTTCCCAAACCCGTAGGGTCTACACACTTAAGGTTCTGTGACGCTAGAGTTGTTATGGGAAATAGTATGTGGTTACCGAAGGTTGTTTGGAGTCCCGGATGAGATCCCAGACGTGACGAGGAGCTCCGGAATGGTCCGGAGGTGAAGATCGGTATATTGGACGAATGGTATTGGAGTCCGGAATTGTTCCGGGGGTACCAGGTGATGACCAGCGTGTCCGAAAGGGGTTTCGGAGGCCCCGGCAAGTGTTGGGGGGCCTTATGGGCCAAGGGGAGGGGCACATCAGCCCACTAAGGGGTTGAGCGCCCCTCCCACTCCATCTCACGTAACCTGGAGAGGTAGGGGCGCCACCCCTAGGGCAGCCTCCCCTCCCGGCTTGTGGGGCAAGTTTCCTAGGGGGTGCGGTGCCCAAACCCATATAGGGTTTCCCCTGGCCGCCGCCCCCTCCTCTAGATCCATCTAGAGGGGCTGGGCCCCTCTCCCCTCCCCCCTATTTATAGTGAGAGGGTGGGAGGGCAGCCACACCCTTCCCATGGCGCAGCCCCTCCCTCCTCCAACACTTCCTCCTCCTCCGTAGTGCTTAGCGAAGCTCTGTCGGAGAACCACGAGGTCCATCACCACCACGCCGTCGTGCTGTCGGAGTTCTCCCTCAACTTCTCCTCTAACCTTGCTGGATCAAGAAGGAGGAGACGTCCCCGGGCTGTACGTGTGCTGAATGCAGAGGCGCCGTCCGTTCGGCGCTAGATCGGATCTTCTGCGATTTGAATCACCGCGAGTACGACTCCTTCATCCTTGTTCTTGCAACGCTTCCATATTGCGATCTTCAAGGGTATGAAGATGCACTCCCCTCTCTCTCGTTGCTAGTCACTCCATAGATTGATCTTGGTGATGCGTAGAAAATTTTGAATTTCTGCTACGTTCCCCAACACAATCTTCTCCTTTCCAAAGGCGGGTCTTATCCGTCAACCACTTAATCCTTCTGACTCAAATTATCATGGAACCTCTCACTCATCCTCCGGTGACTCTACTGAAACTCAGATACCTCTCTTTAAAGTTGCCCCTGGGTGAAAACATTTAACTTCTTTGCCGTAACATTCTTGAACTGATATATTAACATCCTCATGTGTCTCACTTTTAGTGGTATAGCCAAACCAAGAAAGAATTTGAAGATGAACAAGCCGGCTGAAGACCACAAGGTCACTGAGCCGAAGACACAAACAATATCATAAGCTTCTCATCAAATTCCTGAAGCTGCTGCTGATGACCCGCCACCAGAGACTCACGATGTCATAATGGATCCAGTAGGTGTTGACCCGTCCAGCACTAAGCCGCCAAGTCCCACCAAGCCTGCTGAAGAAAATGCTAAAGACGTTGTGGTCACTGGGACTGGCTATACAGAACCAAATAACCTGTTGGAGATATAACCCTAAGGTATGACCTGCCCAGGAGAGGCCGGGTTATACCATTGGCGGCTTATAGTGAAGAAGGCCCAAAGGGTCCAAGAAGCCCTAAAGATGGTAGTTCATAAAGCAAAGCTTATTGGAGGCCCAAGACCCAGAGGTAGTTCAAGACCCGAAGGTGTGAGCCGTTCAAGGTTAACTTGCTCTTTAAGGCAAGTTTGGTTAGAAACGAAGCCGGTTACGTTGTGTGAGCCGGACGGGACTCTGTAAGCCGCAGGGCATCAACCTGTATATAAAGGTGACCCGGCGGCGGGTTAACTCAAGAAAGAATAAGTCGAGAACTAGGTCAAGTGTATTCGCTCCCTTGTAATCAAACTCAAGTAATACAACTCGAATCGGGACGTAGGCTTTTACCTCATTGAGAGGGGCCGAACCTGGGTAAACTCCTTGTGTCCTTTGTCCCGCTCAACCCCTTCAAGCTAACCTAGTTGCGATGGCTCCACACTGATACCTCTCCATCGTATCTATAATTTTTGATTGTTCCATGCCAATATTATACAACTTTCATATACTTTTGGCAACTTTTATATTATTTTTGGGACTAACATATTGATCCAGTGCCCAGTGCCAGTTCCTGTTTGTTGCATGTTTTATGTTTCGCAGAAACCCCATATCAAACGGAGTACAAACGGGATAAAAACGAACGGAGAATATTTTTGGAATATTTGTGACATCCGGGAAGAAGAATCAACACGAGACGGTGCCCGAGGGGGCCACAAGGCAGGGGGGCGCACCCCAGGGGGGCAGGCGCGCCGCTGACCGTTGTGGGCACCCCGTAAGGCGGTTGACGCTCTTCTTTTGCCGCAAGAAAGCTAATTTTCAGAGAAAAATCTGGGCGAAGGTTTCAATCCAATCGGAGTTACGGATCTTCGGATATAAAAGAAACGGTGAAAGGGCAGAATCAGGGAACGCAGAAACAGAGAGACAGATCCAATATCGGAGGGGCTCTCGCCCCTCCCATGCCATGGGAGCCAAGGACCAGAGGGGAAACCCTTCTCCTATCTAGGGAGAAGGTCAAGGAAGCAGAAGAAGAAGGGGGGGGGGGCTCTCTCCCCCTTGCATCCGGTGGCGCCGGAACGCTGCCGGGGGCCATCATCATCACCGCGATCTTCACCAACAACTTCACCGCCTTCATCACCAACTCTTCTCCCCTCTATGTAGCGGCGTAACCCCTCTCTTACCCGCTGTAATCCCTACTTAAACATGGTGCTCAACACCATATATTATTTTCCAATGATGTATGGCTATCTTATGATGTTTGAGTAGATGCGTTTTGTCCTATGGGTTAATTGATGATCGTGATTGGTTTGAGTTGCATGTTTTATTATTGGTGCTGTCCTATGGTGCTCTCCGTGTCGCGCAAGCGTGAGGGATCCCCACTGCAGGGTTTGCAATATGTTCATGATTTGCTTATGGTGGGCGGCATGAGTGACAGAAGCACAGACCCGAGTAACTAGGTTGTTTGCGTATGGGATAAAGGGGACTTGATGCTTTAATGCTATGGTTGGGTTTTACATTAATGATCTTTAGTAGTTGTGGATGCTTGCTAGAGTTCCAATCATAAGTGCATATGATCCAAGAAGAGAAAGTATGTTAGATTATGCCTCTCCCTCAAATAAAATTGCAATAGTGATTACCGGTCTAGTTATGGATTGCCTAGGGACAAATAACTTTCTCGTGACAACAAGCTCTCTACTAAAACTAATTTAGTTGTGTCTTCATCTAAACAGCCCCTTCTTTTTATTTACGTGCTCTTTATTATTTTGCAAGCCTATCCAACAACACCTACAAAGTACTTCTAGTTTCATACTTGTTCTAGGTAAAGCGAACGTCAAGCATGCGTAGAGTTGTATCGGTGGTCCATAGAACTTGAGGGAATATTTGTTCTACCTTTAGCTCCTGATTGGGTTCGACACTCTTACTTATCGAAAGAGGCTACAATTGATCCCCCATACTTGTGGGTTATCAAGACCTTTTTCTGGCGCCGTTGCCGGGGAGTCATAGCGTGGGGTGAATATTCTCGTGTGTGCTTGTTTGCTTTATCACTAAGTAATTTTTATTTGCTGTTCTAAGTTGTTCCCTATCTTTAGTTATGGATATGGAACACGAAATACCAACAAAAAATTAGGTGTACTTGGAGATGGGGAACCTCCTAAAACCCTCGATGCTCATTATGTGAAAGAAATTATGTACTACTTTGATAATCCCGAGGAAACCCATTCAATTATGTTATGGGAGACACGTTGGATCAACGTGAATACTTTAGGGATTATCGCTTGACACAAAAAGGGAAACTATTATGGGATCAAATTTATATGTTGCGTTGGTATGCTCAGGATCTATGCTTGAGACATGATTATACATGTTGCTCTAGGATGAAGGCTCCACACCTTCCCTTTTCTTGTAAATTTAATGATAATGAAACCTTAGCTTCTTATGCTAATGGTATATATGATTACTATGGTGTGGAATGAATAGAAGAGTTCGTTGCTTGTATGGGTGCTTATGAAATTGAATCTTTGTTTAAAGAGTTGAAGATTTTGATGATTCAGTTTATAGACCTGAAAATTTTGCTACACTTAAATATTGTTATGAGAATTATGAATACAGTTCCAATATTGATGCATTTATTGAGAAAGTCTCCGCTGTCCAAGAAGATACTAATATTTTGCAGGAAACTATGGAAGAGGAAATTACTGAAACTGTGAGCTCATTGGATGGAAAAGATGATGAGGAGAGCGAAGAACAAAAGGAGGAAGAGCGGATTAGCTACCCGTGCCCACCTTCTAATGAGAGTAACTCTTCAACTCATACATTGTTTAATTTCCCTTCGTGCTTACCGAAGGATGATTGCTATGATGATTGTCATGATCCCTTGAATTTGTTTGAAATATCCCTTTTTGATGATGCTTGCTATGCTTGTGGCCAAGATGCCAATATGAATTATGCTTATGGAGATGAACTTGCTATAGTTCCTTATGTTAAACATGAAATTGTTGCTATTGCACCTACACATGATAGTCCTATTATCTTTTTGAATTCTCCAAACTACACTATATCGGAGAAGTTTGTGCTTATTAAGGATTATATTGATGGGTTGCGTTTTACTACTACACATGATGATTTTGATAGATATAATATGCATGTGCTTGCTGATCCTACTTGCAATTATTATGAGAGAGGAACTATATATCCACCTCTCTATGTTTCCAATATGATAAAATTGCAAGAAACTATTTATACTATGCATTGGCCTTTACTTGGTGTGCATGAATTGTTCTTTTATGACATGCCGATGCATAGGAAGAGAGTTAGACTTCGTTGTTGCATGATATATGTTACTTTGTGCTCACTACTAAATCACAAATCATTGTTAATTAAAATTGGCTTTGATATACCTTGGGATCCGGGTGGATCCATTACTTGAACACTATATGCCTAGCTTAATGGCTTTAAAAAAAGCGCTGCCATGAAGACAACCCAGAAGTTTTAGAGAGTCATTTATTTCTGTTGAGTGCTTTTATATAGTCTAAAAAACAAAAAAATAAAGAGGGGAACCCAGAACTTTTTCAAAAAGGAAAGTGAAAGTGAGAGAGACAAGCATTGTTGAAGTGGGAGAGCTCCTTGAACTTTGTTCATGCTCACGAAAACTTTGTGAATCTTAATTACAGAAACTTTTCATCAAAAGCAATTATCCCCTTGTACAATTCCATTGTATTATAAAAATAATGTGCCAAGGTTTGCCTTTAGGATGTTTACAATGCTTGTATGTTTGTACGGTGCAGGACAGAAACTTAGGCTGTAGTGCGCAATTTTACATTTTTTTTATTGGAACGTCAAATGGTTATGATTCTTTTTGCACTGTCTTTCTGTGCAAATTTTTTATTTTTCCTAATTTTGGTAGAATTGTTGGGGTACCAGAAGTATGGTGAATGTTCAGATTGCTACAAACTATTATGTTTTTGACAGATTCTGTTTTTGATGCATAGTTTGCTTGTTTTGATGAAACTATCAATTTATATCAGTGGATTAAGCCATGTAAAAGTTATATTACAGTAGACACAATGCGAAAACAAAATTTGAATTGGTTTGCAACAGTACTTGGAGTAGTGATTTGCTTTATTATACTAACAGATCTTACCGAGTTTTCTGTTGAAGTTTTGTGTGGATGAAGTGTTTGATCGAGGAGGTCTCGATATGAGGAAAAGGAACAGAGGCAAGAGCTCAAGCTTGGGGATGCCCAAGGCACCCCAAGTAAATATTCAAGGAGACTCAAGCGTTTAATCTTGGGGATGCCCCGGAAGGCATCCCCTCTTTCTTCAACAAGTATCGGTATGATTTCGGATTCGTTTCGTTCATGCGATATGTCCAAGTCTTGGAGCGTCTTTTGCATTTAGTTTTCATTTTTCTTTTATGCACCATGCTGGTATGAGATAGTCCTTGGTTGATTTATAGAATGCTCATTGCACTTCACTTATATCTTTTGAGTATGGCTTTATAGAATGCTTCACATGCTTCACTTATATCATTTGAAGTTTGGATTGCCTGTTTATCTTCACATAGAAAACCTCCATTTGTAGAATGCTCTTTTGCTTCACTTATATTTGTTAGAGCATGGGAATATCTTTTCTATAAAGAATTAAACTCTCTTGCTCCACTTATATCTATTTAGGGAGATGACATGAATTGGTCATTCACATGGTTAGTCATAATATCCTACATAAAACTTGTGGATCACTGAATATGATATGTTTGATTCCTTGCAATAGTTTTGCGACATAGAGATGATAATATGTGGGAGGTACTAGTAGATGGTTGTGTTTAGTAAGAATATTGGTGTTAAGGTTTGTGATTTCCGAAGCATGCACGTATGGTCTACTAACTATGTAACCAAATTGGCGCGCATTGTATTTTGATTGTTTATCTTTGCGTGAAGGTCGGGGGCGCGCGATGGTTAACTCCTACCAACCTCCCCCCTAGGAGCATGCGCGTAGTACTTTGTTTCGATGGCTAATAAATTTTTGCAATAAGTATGTGAGTTCTTTATGACTAATGGTGAGTCCATGGATTATACGCACTCTCACCCTTCCATCATTGCTAGCCTCTTCGGTACCGCACATTGCCCTTTCTCACCTCGAGAGTTGGTGCAAACTTCACCGGTGCATCCAAACCCCGTGATACGATACGCTCTATCACACATAAGCCTCCGTATATCTTCCTCAAAACAACCACCATACCTACCTATCATGGCCTTTCCATAGCCATTCCGAGATATATTGCCATGCAACTTCCATCATCATAATATACATGACTTGAGCATTCATTGTCATATTGCCTTGCATGATCGTAAGATAGCTAGCATGATGTTTTCATGGCTTGTTCGTTTTTTGATATATTTGCTACGCTAGATCATTGCACATCCCGGTACACCGCTGGAGGCATTCATATAGAGTCATATCTTTGTTCTAGTATCGAGTTGCAATATTAAGTTGTAAGTAAATAAAGTGTGATGATCATCATTATAGAGCATTGCCCCCAAAAAAAAAGAGGCCAAAGAAGCCTAAATAAAAAAGGGGGCCAAAGAAGCCCGCCAAAAAAGTGGGCAATGTTACTATCCTTTTACCACACTTGTGCTTAAGAGTAGCACCATGTTCTTCATATAGAGAGTCTCTTGAGTTATCACTTTCATATACTAGTGGGAATTTTCATTATAGAACTTGGCTTGTATATTCCAACAATGGGCTTCCTCAAATGCCCTAGGTCTTCATGAGCAAACAAGTTGGATGCACACCCACTTAGTTTTCAGTTTGAGCTTTCATACACCTATAGCTCTAGTGCATCCGTTGCATGGCAATCCCTACTCCTCGCATTGACATCAATTGATGGGCATCTCCATAGCCCATTGATTAGCCGCGTCGATGTGAGACTTTCTCCCTTTTTGTCTTCTCCACATAAACTACACCATCATATTCTATGCCACCCATAGTGCTATATCCATGGCTCACGCTCATGTATTGCGTGAGAGTTGAAAAAGTTTGAGAATGCTAAAGTATGAAACAATTGCTTGGCTTGTCATCGGGGTTGTGCATGATGGGAGCATTTTGTGTGACGAAAATGAAGCATGGACAAACTATATGATTTTGTAAGGATGAGCTTTCTTTGGCTATGTTATTTTGAGAAGACATAATTGCATGGTTAGTATGCTTGAAGTATTATTATTTTTATGTCAATATTAAACTTTTGTCTTGAATCTTTTTGATCTGAACATTCATGCCACAATAAAGAAAATTACATTGAAAAATATGTTAGGTAGCATTCCACATCAAAATTCTGTTTTTATCATTTACCTACTCGAGGACGAGCAGGAATTAAGCTTGGGGATGCTCGATACGTCTCCAACGTATCTATAATTTTTGATTGTTCCATGCTATTATATTATCCATCTAGGATGTTTTATATGCATTTATATGCTATTCTGTATGATTTTTGGGACTAACCTATTAACCTAGAGCCCAGTGCGAGTTTCAATTTTCCTTGTTTTTGAGTATCGCAGAAAAGGAATACCAAACGGAGTCCAATTGACCTAAAATTTCACGGAGATCGTTTTTGGACCAGAAGAAGCCCACGGAGTACCGAAGATGGACCAGAAGAGCCCGGAGGCCACCACGAGGGTGGGGGCGCGCCCCCCTACCTCGTGGCCGCCTTGTGGACCCCCCTGACTTGTTCCCGACGCCAACACCTCTTATATATACCCAAGCTTCCAGAACATAACCTAGATCGGGAGTTCCGCCGCTGCAAGCCTCTGTAGCCACCAAAAACCAATCGGCACCCTGTTCCGGCACCCTGCCGGAGGGGGATCCATCACCAGTGGCCATCTTCATCATCCCGACGCTCTCCATGACGAGGAGGGAGAAGTTCACCCTCGGGGCTGAGGGTATGTACCAGTAGCTATGTGTTTGATCTCTCTCTCGTGTTCTTGACTTGGCACGATCTTGATGTATCGCGAGCTTTGCTATTATAGTTGGATCTTATGATGCTTCTCCCCCTCTACTCTCTTGTAATGGATTGAGTTTTACCTTTGAATTTATCTTATCGGATTAAGTCTTTAAGGATTTGAGAACACTTGATGTATGTCTTGCATGTGCTTATCAGTGGTGACAATGGGATATTGACGCTATCTACTTGATGTATGTTTTAGTGATCAACTTGCGGGTTCAGTGACCTTGTGAACTTATGCATAGGGGTTGGCACATGTTTTCGTCTTGACTCTCCGGTAGAAATTTTGGGTCACTCTTTGAAGTTCTTTGTGTTGGTTGAATAGATGAATCTGAGATTGTCTGATGCATATCGTATAATCATACCCACGGATACTTGTGGTGACATCGGAGTATCTAGGTGACATTAGGGTTTTGGTTGATTTGTGTCTTAAGGTGTTATTCTAGTACGAACTCTAGGATAGATCGAACTTAAAGAATAGCTTCGTGTTATTTTATTACGGACTCTTGAATAGATCGATCAGAAAGAATAACTTTGAGCTGGTTTCATACCCTACAATAATCTCTATGTTTGTTCTCCGCTATTAGTGACTTTGGAGTGACTCTTTGTTGCATGTTGAGGGATATTTATATGATCCAATTATGTCATTATTGTTGAGAGAACTTGCCTTAGTGAAAGTATGAACCCTAGGCCTTGTTTCAATGCATTGCAATACCGTTTGTGCTCACTTTTATCATAGTTACCTTGATGTTTTTATATTTCAGATTACAAAAACCTATATCTACCATCCATATTCAACTTGTATCACCATCTCTTCGCCGAACTAGTGCACCTATATAATTTACCATTGTATTGGGTGTGTTGGGGACACAAGAGACTCTTTGTTATTTGGTTGCAGGGTTGTTTGAGAGAGACCATCTTCATGCTACGCCTCCCACAGATTGATAAACCTTAGGTCATCCACTTGAGGGAAATTTGCTACTGTAAGGGCAGGTTTATCCCTAAGGTGTTTTGGTGATTGATGACAATGCTTTTGCGGACTAAACGTGTGCCTTGAGTATTTCAGTTGCTTTGTCGTTAGGCATAAGACGGTTTAGTACACCTCGAAGACTATTGAAGACGGTGGTGTTCTACGCCTCTTTTGGTGGATTTGAGTCGTAGGATAACCGTTCTATTAAGAGGGTGTCCGCTGTGGAAAGTATGGGTGGAATCATCACGTACACTCTTCTTCCTTTACCCCGCCTTTCCCTTTGCGCTTTGGAGCATCCTCCGTTACCTCCTCGTCTGTGCAAAAAGAAGTTTTCCTTTAGTGCTGCTAGTGAGGCCTGCGGTAGTACCGCAAGCCCTTGCGGTAGTACCGTAGGCGTCCACTGTAGTACCGCTCCTATGGAGCGGTAGTACCGTGGACTCTAGCCAGGCCCAACCTCTCTTGCGGTTGTAGGGAGCGGATGTAATTTTTTACATCCGTGCCCTACGCAGTAGTACCACCCCAGGTGCGTGGTAGTACCGTGAGTCCTGATCCGGCTAGGTAGCACGAGCGGAAGTAGGAGCGGATGTAATTTTTTACATGCGCTCCCTGCGCGGTAGTACCGCAATTCAGGTGCGGTAGTACCGTGCCGGGTTTTCGCACCATTCGATTTTCAGCGGAAGTAGACACGGATGTAATTTTATTCATCCGTGCTCTTCCCAGCCTTGTCCAGCTTGACCTTGTGGTAGTACCGCAAGGAGGAGCGGTAGTACCGCGTCTGCGGCAGTACCGCTCTCAGCCTTGGCGGCTCTGGCTTGGACCAGCCCCTGCCACTGCTGCGGTAGTACCGCGGTACTCCACGGTAGTACCATAAGCCCCTGCGGTAGTACCGCTTCTCTAGAGCGGTAGTACCGCAGAACGCGGGCTGAGTAAGTGCATAACGGTTGGATCCTTCTCTCTACTATATAAGGGGTGTCTTCTTCCTCTAGTTGACCACCTCTTCCATCCCTAAGCTCCATTGTTGCTCCAAGCTCCATTTTCGCCCGATCTCTCTCCCTAGCCAATCAAACTTGTTGATTTGCTCAGGATTGGTTGAGAAGGCCCTGATCTACACTTCCACCAAGAGAAATTTGATTCCCCCCACTAATCCCTAGCGGATCTTGTTACTCTTGGGTGTTTGAGCACCCTAGACGGTTGAGGTCACCTTGGAGCCATAGTCCATTGCGGTGAAGCTTCGTGGTGTCGTTGGGAGCCTCCAATTAAGTTGTGGAGATTGCCCCAACCTTGTTTGTAAAGGTTCGGTCGCCGCCTTCAAGGGCACCAATAGTGGAATCACGACATCTCGCATTGTGTGAGGGCGTGAGGAGAATACGGTGGCCCTAGTGGATTCTTGGGGAGCATTCTGCCTCCACACCGGTCTAACGGAGACGTACTTCCCCTCAAAAGGAAGGAACTTCGGTAACACATCCTCGTCTCCACCGGCTCCACTCTTGGTTATCTCGCGCCTTTACTTTTGCAAGCTTACTTGTGTTGTATCCCTTGCTTGCTTGTGTGCTTGTTGTTGTTGCATCATATAGGTTGTTCACCTAGTTGCATATCTAGACAACCTATTTTGATGCAAAGTTTATTTTGGCAAAGAAAAGCTAAAAATTGTTAGTTGCCAATTCACCTCCCTCTAGTCAACCATATCGATCCTTTCAATTGGTATCAGAGCCTCGTCTCTTTATTAAGGACTTTGCCGTCCGAAGAGTATGGTTGACATCGTAGACCATGGGGAGGAGGAGCACTCCGGTGTGAATCCAATCTCGTCTACGGGTGATGGGGAAACCGCGTTGTCCCGTGAGGAATTCAACGTGGCCTTGGACACATTGAAAACCTCCATGACAACCATGGTAGAAAGTATGTTTAATAAATTCTTAGAAGGACTTAAACTACCTACCTCGCCGTTGAAAGTGGGTGATCCCACTAACAAGGTGACGGATGCTAACTCCATCAAGGGGGAAGCTAATAGTGAGAAGGGTCCTTCTACTAGTGGTAGAAATGGCACCGGCATCTTTGCCCATGTGGAACCTCCAACTTATGGAGGACCGATTCCCTCTACTCATTTAAATCATGCCGGTCCTCCTCCTAAGATTGTGAAAAATGAGGATTTTGATTCTTGGGTGTATTGCTTTAAGCGTCATCTAGATCATGTGAATACTAATCTTTGGAGAATCATTGAAGAAGGTTTCTATCCTCATGACCGAAGCAACTTCACCCCGAGAGAAGTGGTGGATAATCAATTCAATGAGAGTGCTCTCTTCATCATCCAAGATGCAATCCTTCCCGAAGATCTCCCTCATCTTCGACCCCATGCCATGGCCAAAGATGCATGGCAATGCATTGTGTCTCTCTATCGAGGAAGTGCTAGCATTCAATGCTCCAACTATGAAGTGGTGCAAGATGAAGCCGATGAGTTTGCAATGAAAGAAGATGAAGAACCTCGTGAGCTCTTTCGAAGAGTGACCAAACTCGCGGTCTCACTCTGAGATCATGGGAGCAAGGACACGGATGACAATTGGATCAAGCACAAATTCCTCAAGGCCATGATGCCCTATAACAAGGCCATGTCCTCCGTCATTCATCAAAGACCGGACTTCCACTCCATGACCTCAAGTGAAGTGTTGGATGAGTTCGTTGCAATGAGCATCTTGGACAAGACCGCCGACAATGCGGTGCTCCGTTCTCAAAGGGCAAAGAAGCCCAACCTTGCCTTGAAGGCCAAGGTTATTGTGTAAGAAGAGGAAGAATAGGAGGATGAGGAGAGCAACCCTGAAGATACGAAATATGATTATCATGAGCACATGGCTCTTGCTTCAAGACAATTTTGGAGCAAGAAGAATTCAAGACCCAACTTCAACAAGAACAACTCAAGTGGCTTCAAGGGAAAGCAACAAGTTAGAACTTGTTTCAACTGTGGTAATGTGAGCCATTTCGTTGCGGATTGTCCTTACGAGAAGCGGGAAGACAATGGTGGCAAGTTCATCCGAAAAGACAAAGCCAAGTCCTTCCTCAACAAGAACAACTTCACCAAGAAGACTCCTACTCACGGGTTGGTGGTTCAAGAAGAATACCATGAGGATGATGATGATGATGAAAATGGAGAAACAATGTTCATGGCCTCCGTTGCCATTGCTACCATTCCCCGGGTGTCTCTCTTTGATTCACCCAACGAGAACATCACCGCCAAGTGCCTCATGGCTAAAGCCTCTAACAAGGTAACCCCCAACATCAAAACCACCATCATTACTAATCCCTGTTTGGAGGGTTGCATTGATGAACATGATGGGTCTAATGAGGAAGTGAATGAATTTGAGTCATTTATGAGTAAGCTCAAGGGCAAATCCAAGAAGCACTTTGTTGCTCTCTTGGAACAACTTGGTGAAGCCAATGACATGATCGAGGCTCACGAAGAAACCATCTCTAAGATGGAAGGTCATAGTCGTGACTATGCCGATGAGATATCTGATCTCTCTAATGCTCTTGAGGAAGAGCATGGGCATCGTTTAACTCTTGAGGAGTCATACAATGATGACCATGCTAAGTTAAAGAAAGATCTTGATCATGCTCTTGTCATGTCTTGTGTGCTAACCTCCGAGAAGGCTAAACTTGGGGTTGATCATGCTAGACTCAAGGAGGAGTTTGATGTACTTGACAAGGCCCACAAGGTCTTGAAGGGTGCTCAAGATAACCTCAAGGAGTCTCATGCTCAACTCCAAGTTAAGCTAACCAAGGAAAAGGCCACCTTTCCTCATATGGTATTAATTGATAATGCATATGCTACTAACCCGTGTTGTGAGCATGTGCATCTTGTGGAGGAGAATGCCAAGTTGAAGGATCAACTTGAGAAAGGTCTTGTGACATGCATTCAAGGTGAGAAGAGCCTCAACAACCTTTTGAGCAATCGAAAGGAAGTTGTGGCCAAGAAGGGAATTGGGTTTGCACCCAAGTCCAAGAATAAGAAGAAGAACGACAAGACCAATCGACCTCCTCCTCTCAAGCAAACTTTTGTGAAAGAGGGAGAGGATGCTCCTAAGGAGAAGAAATAAAATGTGAAGGGTGTTGATGGAAAAAAAGGCAAAACCATCTCCTCCAACAAAGCCGGCGACTTTAACCCGTCATATGTGTTGTGCCATGCTAGTGATGGGCATGTTTATGCTAAATTTGTTGGTTCTCCTTATGAGTACATTGAATGGTCTATTTGGGTTCCTAATACCCTTGTAACTAACATCAAAGGACCCATTACTAAATGGGTACCTAAAACCAAGCATTGATCTCTTGTAGGTGTTTGCTTCCGGTGGGGGATCATGGTTGCTCGATAGTGGAGCAACAAATCATCTGACTGAAAGCAAGGACTTGGTGGTGGACGTGCAAAATATTCCATCTATGCCCACCAATGTCGAGTGGGGTGATGCCTCACATTCTAAGGTATTGGGTCTTGGCAAGGTTGTCATTTCTCATGATCTAACGATCGAGAAAGTCATGCTTGTTGAGTCCCTTGCATACAATTTACTTTCTGTTCGTCAACTTGCACTCGTGGGTTTTGCTACTTTCTTTGACATTGATACTGTGGCCCTCTTGTGGAGCAATACTCTTAAAGTAGCCTTTGTTGGGCATGTCGAGAACGGTCTCTATGTGATTAACTTTTCGGAGCGACCCACTAAGACCGCGACATGCCTAATGGCTAAAGTTGATGTGGGATGGCTTTGGCATCGCCGTTTAGCCCACGTCAATATGAGATCTTTGCAAAGTCTCCTAAAGGGGGACCATGTCCGTGGACTAACAAATGTTAGCTTTGCCAAATATCGTGCTTGCAGTGCTTGTATTGAAGGAAAGCTTCATGAGAAGGCTCACCCTCCCACGACCATCATCTACTCGAAGAGACCCTTGGAGCTCCTTCACATGGATCTCTTTGGGCCTCCATCATTTGATAGTCTTGGAGGTAGAAAGTATTGCTTGGTGATTGTGGATGATTATTCAAGATACACTTGGGTATATTTCTTCAAGAGGAAGAGCGAGACTCAACAAACCGTCATCGACTTTGCAAATGAAGCTCAACGTCAACGTAATGCAAAGATCTTGACAATAAGAAGTGACAACAGCACCGAGTTCAAGAACTACACCCTTGGATGAGTTTCTTAGTGATGAAGGGATCAAGCATCAATATGCTGCACCATATACCCCTCAACAAAATGGTGTCGCGGAGAGGAAGAACATGACGTTGATGGATGCGGCAAGGACCATGATGGCGGAGTTCAAGTCTCCATACAACTTTTGGGCCGAAGCCATCAACACAACATGTCATGCATCCAATCGGCTCTATCTCCGCAAGGGCTTGAACAAGACTCCTTATGAAATACTCACCGGTAACAAGCCCAATCTCAAGTACTTCTGGGTGTTTGGGTGTAAGTGTTTCATTCTCAAGAAAGGTGTTCGTTTGTCTAAATTTGAGGCTAGAGCTTATGAGTGCATATTTGTTGGTTATGCTACAAACTCTCATGCTTACCGTGTCCTCAACAAGTCCACCGGACTCATTGAGGAGACGTGTAACGTGGAGTTTGACGAAAATAACGGCTCCCAAGTGGTGCAAAGTGGTACTTGTGATGTAGGTGATGAAATTCCTCCCCAAGCCATAAGAAGAATGGGTATTGGTCATATTCTACCCATTGAGGAACCCCTTGTGGCCGAAGGAGAAGGACAATGCTCCACTCAAGTGGAGCCATCACCTTCCCAAGACCCACACGCTTCCGAAGAACAAAGTGAAGGCCCTCAACCTCGTGAACAAGACCAAGGGCAAGATCAACCTCAAGATGGTGGTGAACCACCAATTGATTCCCAAGGTCAAGTTCTTCCCCTCGAGCAAGTTCAAGATCATGAGCAAGATCAAGATCAAGAACAAACTCAAGACGGCGCTGTGACACTCCAAATTTTTTTATTTAGTTCTCAGCAAACCCTTTATTTGATTTGAAGGAGGCCATTCAATTTTTTTAAGACTATTCTTCTCAAATATTACCTCTTATGTCAGATTTTTATTTTTGGGTCATCCTCAACCTTGGTGTTGATTTTGAAGGTTCTTCATTGGTGTTAACTCACCACAATTTGCTTTTGAAATTTTTTCAATTAAAAAGAAATCCTTAGGGTTTTTGGATTTATTTCTTTTATTCCAACCATCCTCTTTCACCATGTCTCATATTAATTTTTTTCCCCAAAACACCTCCCTCCACTTTGGGCCAAGTCAAGTAGCCAATCCTAGCAAGTTCAACCCATTTTGGATTTTTATTCCATTTATTTTAACTCCAAAACTAATTTTGTCTTTATTTTTGGACCTAGGTGATTTACACAGGAAGTATCTGATTTCCTTTGAGTCTTGCTCTCAAACCAACTCCTCTGGCTAGTCCTTAGCACCCCCAACCTAGATCCATCAAGATCCACTCTTCCATAGTTTAAGTTTTTCAAGTTTTGCTCACTGCAAGTTTGGACCAGATTCATCATTTTTGGTGAAATTCATATTTTCTCTTCTTCAAAAATTCTACCAAAAATCATGCAGCCCCCAGGTGCATTGAGAGGCCACCTCACCAAAGATCAGCTCCAGATAAATTCTCCACATGCCAAAATCATTCCATCGAACACCTGGCAGGCACTGTTACTGTTCAGATTCAGAAAAGTTCAGTGTTTTCAGTGATTCAGGCGACCGTTAGTGTCGTTTTCTTCAGAGACTTGGCATCGATCTCACCATTTGTTGGTGTACTAAAGTAGGGGTACCTTAGTATCCCGAACTTGTGCACGGGCAGTCGCAGCGCCCCAAGGCAAGGCTTGCCGGGTGCCCGCCAAGATCCTCCGTAGTTCCTATTGGAGCCATTCAAGAACAAAGTGTTTTAACTGAGAAGACAAGGCCCCGGCAAGAGGAGCTTGCCGGGAAGGACAAGGCCCCGGCAAGAGGAGCTTGCCGAGAAGGCCAGCCAAGGCATTTCAAGTAACTTGCCGCGACGCGCCGCGCGTCCCGGCAAGACCCGGCGAGCGACAAGCTTCCGGGCGCGACAAGATAACGACCGTGGCAAGGCGCTTGCCGCGGCGAAGCCACCACTCTGCGTCCACGCTCCAGCGCATTCATCAACGTGTCACCGCAGGACCGTTCCAGGCGCACGTGGCGAGGAGCTGTGCAGCCAAGCGGTGCGAGGTGGCGAGTGGAGATGACGAGATGGCCATCGTGGCGAACGGTGGTGCCCCTAACAGTCGCTTTTCTACACTGTTTGGGTGACACGGACGAGCATTAAATGCTCTTGTCCCCTGCCGTCAGAGTTAGGTAGGGTGCACTATAGAAGCAGTTGTACCAACCACCCCTTTTACACTTTTACCCCTGCATGCGTTGCCACCTGTCGGTGACCCCTTTAGCCTATAAAAGGAGGCCCATGCGCAACATAGTGGGGGGTTCGACTCTTTCAAAACCAGAACACTCCCACGCTCTCGAGCAAGAACATAATACGACCACAAAGCAGCAGTAGGAGTATTATCTCTCCGGAGAGCTCCGAAGCTGGGTAAAATTGCTCGCGTGTTTCTCCTCGATCCGCTCTTTGTGCGGCATCCGCTCCCTGCCGGACCGAAAAGGGGCCCTGCCCCATAGGTGTTCGTTTCCCACAACATCTTTGGCGCGCCAGGTAGGGGGGCGTCGAGGTTGTGTGAACCCGATCCGGCGTTCACGCGAGCCAGATCTTCATCATCTTCATCGATATGCCACCGAAGAAGAAGGCTTCGGAGGTGGCTGCTCCGTCCACATCGATTCCACCGCCACCGGAGCAAGCGGGCGGTGGGATAGACGCCAGCGGACGAACGGGCGCCGACGAGGAAGCTCAAGCTGCCGCCAGGTCCAAGGACAAGGCCGCGCAAACTTCGGCGTCCGTACACGCACCACGCCCATCTCAGGAGGCGCGGGACCGACAACGTCATGGTACTCGCAGTACCATACGCTCGTTGGACCAAGGTCGAGCTGGCGGATCTCGAGATGCTCAAGACCAGCATGCACGCCAACCTACTGGCACGAGCAAAACACGGTCGCCTGGACGAGATCCTGCTCCTTCTAACATAGTTAGAAGTCCGAGCATATCCCGCTCCTCGCACCGTTCGCCACCGCCACCAAAGACTCCAGAAGAAGCGTTGGCTCGAGCCCAACTGCTCCTGGACTACCCTCCGACGGCGGACAAGATCGACGGTTGGAGGGCCACCATTCAGAGCCTCATCGGCTTCGCCAACGGCGACACTCCCAGGCAACCGAGCACATCGAAGCCGCGGCAAGACGCCCAGGCGCAAGCCGATGGCGACAAGACTAGTGGGGGTGCAACCACCGTGCACTCCCCGCCCTGAAGGCCGAGATCGCCGACTCGCCGGGTCAACCTCGACATCGACTCCACGGCGTCGTCAGATCCACGAGCTCGTCGCGATCAACGCCAAGTTCTTCAAGAACGAGAACAAGAAGACGCTCGTACTCGCATCGAGCGTCGAAGAGAAGCGCGACATCAGTCAGACCAGCGCGCTGGGCCCGCTGTCGACATGCATGCGCCAGGGGAACCAGGCGACTTGCCGTACGCGGTAGGTTGCCCTGCGTTCACACGTGAGCTGCGGCAAGTCCAGTGGCCCAGTACCAAGAACTTCAAGCCAGATGTACCGGAGAAGTATGATGGCAGGTTGCATCCGTCGGAGTTCCTTAGCATCTACACCATTGCGGTGCAAGCTTCCGGGGGGCGCGACAAGAAGATCCTTGCCAATTACTTCCCACTGGTGCTCAAGCCCAATGTCAGATCCTGGCTCATGCACTTGCCGGAAGACTCCATTTCCTCATGGGCGGATCTGTGTCATCAGTTTGTCGGCGCTTTCACAGGCGGCCACAAGCCCCATGGCCAGGAGAGCGATCTTCATCTGCTCGCCCAGAAGGAAGGAGAGCCTCAGCGCAAGTATATTCAAAGATTCAGCCAAGTGCAGCGCAACATTCCAGACGTCCACCCTGCCGCGGTCATCAGCGCGTTCCATCAGAATGTGTGTAACCGCAGGATGCGGGAGGAAATGGCGATGTGCAAGATAAGAGACGTCAGTGAGCTCTATGCCCTGGCCGACAAGTGTGCACGTGCTGAGGAAGGGAGGAAACTCCCCGGAGAGAACACAGGAGCAGGAGGATCTGACAGTGAGGATGCCACCCCGGCAAAGAAAAACCGGAGGCGGAACAACAGAAGAAGGAAAGGCAAAGATGTGGTAGCTGTCGAGCAGTCCGGCAACGGAGGTGGCGCCAAGGAAGCAGAACCTGTGGCAGCCGCCGACAAGCAGGGCAGCTCCGACAAGCAATACTGCAAGATCCACCGTACCAAGGGCCACGACCTCCAAAGTTGCAAGAAAGTTGAGCAGCTTGTCGAGCAGCAGAAAGCTGAATACGAGCGACGCGACAATGAGAAGGCCCAGGAAGGTACTGGTGGATCCGGCAAGAAGCGTCCTGGCCGGGGGGGACGTCGCGGCAAGGCCAAGCAGCGGCAAGGAGACAGGCCTCCCCGCGGCCGCGACAAGGATGAAGATGAAGACGAAGATGAGGATATGGATGATGACGAGGCCGACGAGCAGGAGTTTCAGAAAGCAACAGAGGTTCTGTGCGTTGACGATGGTGCTTCTCTGCATACTTCGCACCGCCAACTCAAACAGTGGGTGCGGGAAGTTAATGCAGCAGAACCACCAGTTGAGTCACGCAAGCCTCTGATGTGGTCCAGCATGCCTATCATCTTTGACATTGAGGACCACCCTGATCGCATAACTGCGGTTGGGTGTTTGCTGATGTTGGTTTCACCAACAATCCGCAACCTCAAGGTCACAAAGATGCTGGTTGATGGCGGGGCTGGCTTGAATCTGATCTCCTCCGCGGTACTCCAGAAGCTCCAGATCCCCGACAACGAGCTCGAAGAAACCGGCACATTTCAAGGAATCAATCCGGGAAGGAGCAAGCCGAAGGGGAAGATCACGTTGCCAGTAACATTTGGCAGCGAGCTAAACTTCAGAACTGAGAGGGTCACTTTTGACGTTGTTGATCTTCCATTACCCTACAATGGGATACTCGGCCGTCCAGCGCTCGCCAAGTTCATGGCAGCCTCTCACTATGCCTACAACGTGCTCAAGATGCCAGGTCCGATAAGTGTCATCTCTGTCCCTGGCGACAAGAAAGATGCCCTTATCTGCACAGACAAGATCTACCGGGAAGCAGCAGCCGCAGCAGATCGCAAACCACTTGCCGCTGAAGCTCCCGGGGGGAAGAAGAAGACCAACTCCGGCAAGAGCTCTGATGCCCACTCCGGCAAGCGCACCTCTTCGGAGTGCTGCGCTACCGTCGAGGACGCACCATCGAGCTCCACCGGCAAGTGTAAGAAGGCGAAGGCAGCTCCGCCAGAGACCTAGAAAGTGGCCGCCAAGGAGGACGGCACTGGTGGTACCTTCACCATCAGTGCCACGCTTGACCCTAAATAGGAAAGCGCGCTCGTTGCTTTCCTGCGGGCGAATGTCGATGTGTTTGCATGGCAACCATCTGACATCCCCGGTGTTCCCAGGAAAGTAATTGAGCACCACCTTGCCGTCTGTCCTCACGCGCGGCCCGTCAAGCAGAAAATCAGAAAACAAGCAGTGGAGCACCAAGAATTCATTGCAGAAAAGATCAAGAAGTTGGAAGCAGCAGGCCTTGTCAGAGGGGTGCTCCATCCTACGTGGTTGGCCAATCCTGTAGTCGTGCGCAAGGCAAACGGAAAATGGAGGCTTTGTATTGACTTCACTGATGTTAATAAAGCTTGTCCCAAAGATCCATTTCCCTTGCCGCGCATTGACCAGATTGTCGACTCCACGGCAGGATGTGATTTGCTTTCATTTCTTGATGCATATCCAGGATATCATCAGATCTTCATGGCAGAAGAGGATGAGGAGAAAACCGCATTCATTACTCCATGTGGCACATACTGCTTTATACGGATGCCTTTCGGACTAAAGAATGCTGGTTCAACATTTGCAAGGGTAGTTCATGAAGCTTTTGAGCCACAATTGCATAGAAATGTAGAAGCTTACATGGATGACATAGTGGTCAAGAGCAAAGAAAGAGCAACTCTGGTCCAGGATTTGGACGAGACCTTTGCAAATCTGCGCAAGATCAACCTCAAGCTCAACCCCGAGAAGTGCGTGTTTGGAGTCCCCTCCGGCAAGCTTCTCGGGTTCTTTGTGTCTCAGCGGGGAATTGAAGCCAACCCCGACAAGATCAAGGCCATTGAGCAGATTGAAGCACCGAAGCGTGTCAAGGATGTACGAAGGCTTGCCGGCTGCGTGGCTGCTCTCTGTAGGTTCATCTCTAAGTCTGCTGAGCGCGCCCTGCCATTTTTCAAAATATTGAAAAAGGCAGGTCCAATGAAATGGACTCCGGAAGCGGAGGCTGCGCTGCAGGACTTGAAGAGATACCTGTCCTCCACTCCAATACTTGTCGCACCTAAACCCCAAGAGAAGTTGTTGCTGTATCTAGCGGCAACCAATCAAGTGGTTAGTGCTGCGTTAGTAGCGGAAAGGGAGGCAGATGATGAGCCAGCGGCCACGGCAAACACGTCCAGCGACAAGCAGGGGGCTTGCCCGACAAGCTCTGGTCCCGACAAGAATGGATCTGTGCAGCTACAAGAAGAGAAGCAGAAGAAAATGGTGTAGCGCCCAGTTTACTTTGTTAGTTCCCTTCTGCAGGGGGCTAGATCAAGGTACTCTGGTGTGCAGAAATTGCTTTTCGGCCTTCTCATGGCCTCGAGGAAGCTGCGCCATTACTTCCAAGCACATGAGATCACAGTTGTCACTCACTTTCCATTGAAGAGGATATTGCAGAACCCAGAAGCAACAGGCAGGATTGTCGAGTGGGCACTGGAACTGTCAAGCTTTGGCCTCAAGTTCGAGAGTACTTCAACTATCCAGAGCTGAGCATTGGCAGAATTCATAGCAGAATGGATGCCAACACCTGATGAAGAAACTCCAGAGACGAGCATCCCCGTCAAGGAAGCAAGCAAAGAATGGATCATGTACTTTGATGGTGCCTTCTCGCTGCAAGGCGCCGGTGCGGGCGTATTACTTGTCGCACCCACCGGAGAGCACCTCAAGTATGTGGTCCAGATGCACTTTCCCAAGGAGCAAGCAACAAACAATACTGCGGAGTATGAAGGTTTGCTTGCCGGACTCAGGATCGCGGCAGACCTTGGGATCAAGAAGCTTATTGTTAGGGGTGACTCGCAACTTGTCGTCCATCAAGTAAACAAGGACTATCAGAGTCCATTGATGGAAGCTTACATCGATGAAGTGAGAAAGTTGGAAGAACACTTTGACGGCCTGCAGATGGAACATGTTTCGAGAGCTCAGAACGACATTGCAGATGGCCTATAAAAGTGCGCCGCACTCAAGTTACCTGTGGAACCAGGGATCTTTGTGCTCAAGCTGACTCAACCATCTGTAACACCATCAACTGGATAGGACAAGAAGAGGAAGTTGATTTCCGGTGACTACTTTCCGGCAGAGCTCCCCGAAGCCGCCGCTAAGAAGATCCTCAAGATCAACACCAAGAGCGCTGAGGAGCAGTCTGCTCCGACAAGCCCTAGGGTTTGTTCCGTTGAAGCAGACGTTCCCGACAGGTTTTGCTCCGGCAAGCTTGATGGGGAACATCACGCTTCGGCTGAGCCTCAGGTTCTTGCTGTAGAAGTAGATGTTCCCGCAGCAGCATTTGTGCCTTTAGTCCTTGTTGTCGAGCCGCAAGCTCCAGCATGGGCACAGCAGATTGTCCGTTTCCTTCAGACAGGAGAACTTCCCGAGGAGCAAGAAGAAGCGGAGAGAGTAGCCCGGCAATCAAGTATGTACCAGTTTGTCGACGACATACTGTACAGAAGAAGATTCAACGGAGTGAAATTGAAGTGCATTCCCCGGGAAGATGGACAGAAGCTGTTGGCGGAGATACATGGAGGCATATGTGGTCATCACATTGGCGCAAGAGCACTTGCCGGCAAAGCATTCCGGCAAGGTTTCTTTTGGCCAACAGCTCTCCAAGATGCAACTGCACAAGTAACCAAGTGTGAAGCGTGCCAGTTTCACTCCAAGCAGATACACCAGCCAGCTCAAGCTCTCCAAACGATCCCTTTATCCTGGCCATTTTCGGTCTGGGGGCTCGACATTCTCGGCCCCTTTCCCCGAGCTGTCGGGGGCTTTGAGTTCTTGTATGTTGCAATCGACAAGTTCACAAAGTGGCCGGAAGTGGAAGCAGTGAGGAAGGTGACAGCACAGTCAGCAGTCAAGTTCTTCAGGTCGATTGTTTGACGTTTCGGGGTCCCTAACAGAATCATCACCGACAACGGCACGTAGTTCACGAGCCGCACCTTCATGCAGTACGTCCAAGATCTTGGCGCCAAGGTCTGCTTCGCTTCTGTTGCTCACCCGAGAAGCAACGGTCAAGCGGAGAGGGCAAACGCTGAAGTGCTGCGCGGGCTCAAGACCAGAACTTTCGACATGCTGCACAAGTGCGAAAAGAACTAGAACGAGGAGCTGCCGGTGGTTCTTTGGTCGATCAGGACGACGCCAAATCGAGCCACTGGCCAGACACCTTTCGCTCTAGTCTATGGAGCAGAGGCAGTTCTCCCCACGGAACTCG
The DNA here is from genome assembly GCA_963921465.1 of Triticum timopheevii. Classification (NCBI taxonomy): domain Eukaryota; kingdom Viridiplantae; phylum Streptophyta; class Magnoliopsida; order Poales; family Poaceae; genus Triticum; species Triticum timopheevii. The sequence goes on from OY997264.1 coordinate 110,175,268, forward strand.
TATACGGATCGCCTCGAGTGCTCGCCTATGATCAGCTTGAGCAAGAGCAGCTGCGGCAAGATGACGCGCTGCTCCTTGAGGAAGATCGTCTTCAGGCTGCTGTACGAGCTGCTCGATACTAGCAAGCTTTGCGCCGCTACCATAGCCGCAAAGTCAATGCCAGAAGTCTCGAGGAAGGCGACCTTGTTCTTCGGCGCGTCCAATCCGCCAAGAATTCTAACAAGTTGACGCCAAAGTGGGAAGGCCCTTATCGGGTGAAGCGAGTCACTAGGCCTGGCGCTGTCCGCCTTGAGACCGAAGATGGCTTTCCGGTGAGCAACTCCTGGAACATTGAGCATCTTCGTAAGTTTTACCCATATGGCGTGGTTGTCGGTACCTGTTCCGGCAACCACCGTTTGTACAAGCCTTGCCGCTGTTGCATGTAACCCTTTGTACAAAGCCGGGCGCAGATCCCGTGCATAAATAAAGATCATATGCGCCGCACATTTTGTCAAAATTTCATGCTTTCTATTTTTTGCATGTATTATCTGACACTTTGTGCAGCACTTGCTCCCGGTAAGAAATAACGAGCCTTAAGGCTCCATATCTTTATTTTCTCTTCTTTCTTTCTCTCAAGAAAAAGGAAGGCTCCCTCGCCCACAAGTTCACCGGGGGGGGGGGGGGGGAAGGAGAAGATAATGGTGTGGACCAGGCGTCGTTCAAGAAAAGTATCGCCTTGCCGGGACGCAAACGACAGAAAAGCTAAGTTGCCAAAGTTTGAGCACAATCAGTTTTAAAAAATTTTAAGTTATCTTCCTTGAACGACTGTGCTTTGTATGGAAAACTTGTGCGCGGATGAACCAACTCGTAGCTAGTTGCGCCCTTACTTTGTTTCGAGTCCACTCAACAACTTAAGTGTGCTGCAACTAGTTGCGACAAGGTTTCTTGCCGGAAGCAACACCGCCAGCAGGCTGCTGATGTTCCGCACTCAGCGCTCGCGGCAAGGGTGCGTGCGCCGGCAAGTTCCCTAAAAGCGCAGGGTAAAAACGTACAAAGGAAGGAATCAAGTAAAGGAAATAACATAGCAAATACTGCCCAAGATAAAGTTATATTACAAAGGTAACTTGTCGCAGCACTGACTGAATTGTTCTCGTAACATAAAGGGCAGCAGCAAGGAAAGGAGAAAACACGCGGCCTAATCTACGTGACCGCCATCAACCCTCCTGACTTCATTCACCTTGTCCACAATGGGTGCGACAAGGGCCTTGAGCTCTTCAAGATCAGCACCCGCCGGCAGCTTCTTGAGGACGTTGGTGAGGTTGAGGCCCGGATTGCGGAAGACCACCTTCAGCAACACCTTCTCCAGAACTCTGGCACAGATTGTGCGCGACTCGTCGGCCAGTTGCTTTGGGATCCTTTCTCGGAGCTGCTGGAGGGCCGTCGCCACGCCCTTGAAGAACAGAGTGAGCTTGGCGCTGGGCTGGAGGTTCTCGTCGGAGGAGTACCCGAAGCCCTCCAGTTGCAGCTGCGTTAGCTCCTCGTCGATGACTGCGGCGATGTTGACGAGGCCCTCCGTCCAGTATCCCTGAAGGTGTTCTGGGTTTCGGCAGCCCTCGTCAGCAGCGCCTCGTTGGCCTTGATCTCCTCCTTCAAGTCCTCCTCCCGCTTCTTGGCGCCGTCCAACGTCTCGGTCAGCGTAGCCAGCTTCAGCTCCAGATCAGCATTTGAGTCTTTGGCGGCGCTCAGTTCATTGCCCCTCTCGAGGAGACGACCCTGCAGTCACCATGGGCAAGGGCGTCCTTCTCGCGCTCGCACTGGAGCGCGGCAAGCTCTTCATTCTTCACCTTGAGAGTGGCTTCTAGCTGCGTCACCTTCACCTCCAGCTCCTTCTTGGCGGCCTCGGCAGCTGCAGCAGCATCCTTCGCTTCCTTGAGGGCCCCGCCAAGTGTCTCCTCGCGCGCGGCAAGCTCCTCCTCATAGCTGTCCAGATTGACTTTCCGCTGTGTCAGTTCGCCTTCCCGCACGGACAGCTGCTCGGTGGCAAGCCGCTGTTGCTCTTCGGCTTCTGCCTTCTCGAGGATGAAAGCCTTCCGCGCCTCGACAAGCTGCGCCCTCTCCTCTGCGATTAACCGGAGGGCCTCTTGGTTGCGACTCTGAAGCTCCTCCGCATGCTTCTCAATGTCAAGTCCCGCCGACGCCACAAGCGCTTCCCGAACTCCAGTTTGGCTTGTCGGGCGCGGTAGAGCGACAGCAGCCTCCACAGCAGATGTTCCTCCTCAGGCTCGCCGCTGTTGCTGCTTGACGCGTCGACCATTGTCAACCCAGCGGCGGTAAGCACTTCTCCGTCAAAAACCTCTCCCTCAACCGGCGCCCTAGAGCTCGAAGCCCAGGGGAGCTTGATGAAGATACCGTCGCCGGCCTTCAAGTAGGCGCCGGGCTGGGGCTCTTCAGAGCCTGGCGCTGCGTCAGCGGCGGAGGGATCGGCGGGCGGCGTAGCGCCTTGCGCTCCTGCGACCCCAGGATCATCAGTGCGATCGCCGGATCCCTCGCCAGCCCCCGCGCCGGCAGCCTTGGCGGCCTCTTCGTCGGCGGGATCATCAGCGCCAGCCTCTTCTTCGGTGGCGGCCGCGTCATCAGTATTGCCGCGCACGTTCTCCTCGCCGGTGGCCTCGGTCTCCATCGGCTCCGTGGAGGGAGGATCTGAAGACAGGAAGAGGGAGAAAAAGTCAAGCAAATATCCAAAAAGAAGATCAGAATAAGAAGAACCCAAGGGAAGTTTTCCGACAAGAAAGATTACCTGCGCTAGGCTCTGTAGTCATGGGCTCCACCACTGGGGGATCATTGGTCCCGTCCCTTGCCGGAGAACTGCCCCTTGCCGGGGACCTCTCCCTTGCCGGAGAGCGCTAACTTGCCGGGGAATCATCCCTTAGCGGCGTAGTTGCAGCAGATAGCACCTCAGGAGCGGCTTCTGGTTGTTCCTGGTGGGCCTGTTCTGCTCCTACACAAGGAAACCAACAATCAAGATGTCAACAAGGAAAGAACACCCATGCGCGCCTGACAGCGGGAAGTAAAATTATATACTTACGCTGGGGGCTGCGCCGGGGGCTGCTTCGGGGAGTAATTGTCGGGTCCGACAAGGTGGTCTCGGACGTGCCCTCCGTCATCACAGCAGGGTCGTCCTCAATGACAACCACGGGGACCTTGGCTCTCTTCGCCGCTCTCTAGGCCAGAGTCCTGAAAGGGAACAAGGTTCAGAAGAAAGCAGATCAGATACAAGACAAGAAACAGCAAGAATTGAAGAAATACAAACACAACAGAGAAACTTACTCCTCTTCTTCCTCCTCGTCGGAGCTGAGCGCGGAGAGATCGAAGTCCGGTACTCTTTCGGCGCGATGAGGCGGAGGAGTAGGCTCCCTTGGCCGCTTGACGGGAGCTGTGGCAGGATCAGAAGCGGCGGCCCGAGAAGACCCCGCTCTAGTTGCCGGCGCGGTGTGAGATGCTCCCGCGTCAACGGTGCTTGTCGCGGTGGAGCGTGTCCCGCGGCGCGGCAGCTGTTGGCCCGTCTGCCGCCCTCCTATGTCTCCGGTCCTGCGGAGGCGCCTACTTGGTGGAGCTGGGGGCTGCACTGGGAGCTCTGCTTGCGGCAAGCTGCTTGAAGATGGCTGGCCGCTGGCACCTTCAGCGGGCTCGCTCGATTCAGCTTCGGGCCCTCCCTCGCCGACGACCTCCCCGACAAGCTCGTCTCGATCGGCAAGGCTTGCCACCTCGGCTGCCTCTGCCTCCTCCACAGTAAACCCAAACTCGCCCGCGGCGGCGGCCGCCGCCGCCTCTTCCGCCCTAGTGGCGATGCGCCGCATCTTGTCATCAGTGGTGTCGCGGGTGAGGAGCCTCTGCTCATCGGCGCGGACCGCCACCTCCACCAAGCTATCGAAGAACTGCTGCACTACGTCATCGGCGGGCTCCTGCCAAGTTGGAATAATTCCATGCGAGTCGCACTCCGGCATCGTTGCGCGGATGCGATAAAGCGAGGAGTTGTTGCACAACGGGACGACGCCCTGCGGCAGCCTGAACCACTCGGGATGATTGGGGTCGTGCTTGAACAGCTCCTTGAGCGTCCCATCCAACTCCAAGACAGTAAAATTGAAGTTGAGGCCCGGGCGCAGCCTCATGATATCCGCCGGACCCCCGAACAGCCAGGCGGGTTTCCCCCTCTCCTGCAGGGGGGCAATGCGGCAGCGAAGAAAGCCCGCGCCAACAGCGCCAACAGTGAGCCCGGCAAGCCTGAGTTGCAAGATCCGGGTGGTGGCGATCTTCAGTCTAGCATCGTCCGCCGCCAGGGCGCTCCAATCGTTGCCGCGCACTGCTGGAGTTTGGCGCAGGGCAGTGAACGGCTACGGGTTCTCATCAACAATCCAACACCATTCCGCCCTCCACTCCTCCCATTTGCTGCGGAGCTCTCCCTCCAGATAGACCTCCTTCATGCTGGCTCTCGAGATCCAGGCGATCCCGCCAGCTAAGGGCTCTCCTCTCTCGACCCGAGGCATGAAGCAGTGGCGGAAAAGGGCTACATTTGGGTGGACTCCGACAAAGTTCTCGCAGAGATGTGCGAAAACCGCCATGGTCAGAACGGCGTTGGGGGTGAAATCAAGGAGATGGAACCCGTAGGTGTTCATGATGTTGTAAAAGAAATTAGAGAAGGGCGGGCAGAGCCCGCAGTAGAAAAATAGAGCGAAGAAGGGGTATCCCTTTGGACACCTTTTTGAAGCAGAAGCGGAGGCGGAGAGTACCTGCGTGCGCGGATGCGCTCGCGTCTCCGTCAACCAGAAGAGATAGAACCATTCCCTCAGCTCCTTCGCGGAGAGCTCAGGGGGGAAGGTTGCCCGCTCCTTCCGCAGCGCCTCAAGCCGCAGCGCCTCGGCCGACTTCGCACTCTTCCCGGTCTTCGGAGCCATGGCGGAGGCGGTGGGGGAGATCGAGGGCGCTGGCGGCAACGGCGGCGACGGGGGGCGGAGGTGGGGAACAACCACTGTTTCCCCTGCTTATAAAGAGGAGGAGGCGAACGTTACGCTTTTTCCGAATAAAGAATCACCCACGATCTCTCCCACGATGCCGCATTTGACGCGTGCCGTTACGGGAGGGCGCGGTGGATACGGAGTCAGATACGGTGTGGACCCAGGCCGCGTGTGCCCGTGCCCTGTTTTGGGCCTGGCCCAACAGCGCTCGGCACCGTGTATGGCCCAGGCCCGGGGGCTCCTGTCGGTGTACTAAAGTAGGGGTACCTTAGTATCCCGAACTTGTGCACGGGCAGTCGCAGCGCCCCGAGGCAAGGCTTGCCGGGTGCCTGCCAAGATCCTCCGTAGTTCCTGTTGGAGCCATTCAAGAACAAAGTGTTTTAACTGAGAAGACAAGGCCCCGGCAAGAGGAGCTTGCCGGGAAGGACAAGGCCCCGGCAAGAGGAGCTTGCCGGGAAGGCCAGCCAAGGCATTTCAAGTAACTTGCCGCGACGCGCCGCGCATCCCGGCAAGACCCGGCGAGCGACAAGCTTCCGGGCGCGACAAGACAACGACCGCGGCAAGGCGCTTGCTGCGGCGAAGCCACCACTCTATGTCCACGCTCCAGCGCATTCGTCAACGTGTCGCCGCAGGACCGTTCCAGGCGCATGTGGCGAGGAGCTGTGCAGCCAAGCGGTGCGAGGTGGCGAGTGGAGATGACGAGATGGCCATCGTGGCGAACGGTGGCGCCCCTAACGGTCGCTTTTCTGCACTGTTTGGGCGACACGGACGGGCATTAAATGCTCTTGTCCCCTGCCGTCAGAGTTAGGTAGGGTGCACTATAGAAGCAGTTGTACCAACCACCCCTTTTACACTTTTACCCCTGCATGCGTTGCCACCTGTCGGTGACCCCTTTAGCCTATAAAAGGAGGCCCATGCGCAACATAGTGGGGGGTTCGACTCTTTCAAAACCAGAACACTCCCACGCTATCGAGCAAGAACATAATACAACCACAAAGCAACAGTAGGAGTATTATCTCTCCGGAGAGCTACGAAGCTGGGTAAAATCGCTCGCGTGTTTCTCCTCGATCCACTCTTTGTTCGGCCTCCGCTCCCTGCCGGACCGAAAAGGGGCCCTGCCCCATAGGTGTTCGTTTCCCATGACACCAGTGCATGCTCTGGCGCTATGCACACTCCTACTCCTTCCTATCCAGAGCACCGCACGCTCTCTTGGATGGGGCACGTGTCGGTGGCGGCGTGCCTCACCGACGCCGGTAGCTTCTGCAGTGGCAGAGCCACCCATGGCGGCCAGCAAGAGCCAGCGCAAACTTTCTGCGCCGTCCAACACCGCCCAAAGCACCCGAGGCCTCCGCATGGCCGTCTGCTTGCCAGCGCACGCCGCAGCACTGTCGCCGTGGCCTGGCAAGCACAGGGCGCGCTCTCTGCCGCCGCCGGGCCCGCGAAGCGCCGTTCCGTCGAAACCACAAAGCAAGCCTAATCCCACCAAGGTTAGTGTTTGAATGAAACCAGTGGATCTCCACGTTGATGCCCAGCCACCTAAACCACCCGTCCGGCCACTTCATCGCCGTAATCGCCGCCGGAGTTACCCCGTTCACGGGAACCACCTCGGGTCGGCTATAAATAGCCACCCCGAGCTCGCCTTCGACTAGCACTACTCCCTCCACCTCACCAGAGCCCCGCCAAGGCACCAGGAGGACCCCGAGGAGGCCTTCTCCTCCGTCTTCGGCCGCCCCGATCCGCCTCGGGCTCCAGCTCGATCCACTCAGGTGAGGCCACCTCCGCCTCCCAAACCACGTCAGCAGCCCTCTGGTGCACCCAGTACTCTAACCCGAGCTTCAATTCCACCTTTGTAGCTCTCCCCGACGAGATCCAACAACGCCCGAACCACCGTCCACCAGAGTTGAGGCCGCCGTCGACGCGGTGCTCGCCGACGACCAACTCCACCACCCACAGGTGCGGAAGAACCTAAGGGACCCGTAGGTACCATCCACTCTTCCTAACTCGTCGTGGATCGCCGCCGGTGACCACCGCAGCCTTCGGGCGCAGGCGCGCTCTATTTTTCTCCCTCCAACTTTCAAACCTGACGAGTGGGATCCCCTCGTCAGCCTCTCTGTTATATTCGAACCATTTTTTTTGAAAGCGCCTTCGGGCAAATACGCTTTCAATCTGAAGCGTTTTTCTGTCTTTTTCTATTCTGCCCCCTAGAAACTTTCTGTTTCATTACAGATAAGTCCCTGGGCTAAAACTCTAATATCTTTTAAAGAGAAAATGATTTTTGATTGATTCTTTTTCTGTCACCTTTATTTTTCTATCTAGTTTTTTATTATATTTATTTGAAAAATATTTGGAACACTTTTTGTGCACACACGGTATTTACGTTAGTGCATATTTTTCGTTATACCGTAGATACCGGAGGAGGTGACGGAACCGCGAACTTCACCGAGCTAGACTCCGACTACTCCGAACCAGGCAAGCATGTTTGAACCTTTGATATGATGAGTGTTTTGCATGTTTGCATTGAGTAGTCAGTTCATGGCATGTTTATATGCATAGAAGTAAGTGTTATAATGCATGCAAAGCTGAGGCAAGTGAGCTTCGAAACTCCATATGGTTTTTGATGTGAGTTTACATGATCATGTGGTGACATGAGATGTGGTAAGATGACAGTGTTGAAGCATGCCAGTCTTATGTCAAACCATTTAACTCCAATGTTAACGTGGATCAAGTCACGTTATCATCCATTCCTTCTTTTTGTGCTACCACATATTTTCTACAAAGAATATGGTTTAGTAAGTTGCAAACCGCTTTCCTCGTACACACCAGATAGAGAGGCCGTGATGAGGGTTCCATGGCCCTGGATTAAAGCCATTCATCCGGTCAGGGGGCATGGGTGTTTCCGGTTGGGACCGAGAGGGGGGCACCCCTTAGAGCGCGCGTCTATAAATTTGATCCCATGCTATTCGAGGTTGTAGCCTCCCCGTCTCAAAGTTTTTCTTGAACGTTGCCTAGGGTGATTCCTGGCATCATGAGGTGGAAATGGGTGTGTACTGGTTAGATGTGTTTCTACTGAAATACCGTAAACGGAACTAGTCCTTCGTGACTACTGAAATCTGTTGGCTGTGGTTAAATAGTACAAACTCTGCAGAGTCAAAATCATTCATGTATCCATATCTTGGTCAAGGACTGTGTTCAACTTATCCTTGTCAGTCTCTGTGTCAGTCTCGGTGACAAATCTCCGGTGAACAAACTGAGTATTAAGTCCGGTTAAATGATTACTCCTGTGGATGGACTAACCCATTTATTATTATGTACTGAGAAATTCCTGTGAGTGATTTACCTTCATGAATTTATTGCATATGAATAATGGAATATGAGCCCTTTCTGTGATGTCGCTTAGACGTCCGACTGTGGCACTCTTGTTATTTACTTTCAATATAAGCCCTTTATGTGATGTCGCTCAGACGTCCGACTATGGCATCTCTGTTATTTACTTTCATTATAAGCCCTTTCCGAGATGTCGCTCAGACGTCCGACTGTGGCATCACTGTTATTTACTTTCATAATAAGCCCTTTCCGAGATGTCGTGTAGACATCCGACTGTGGCACACACTGTCATTTACTTTTTCAATATAAGCCCTTTATGTGGTGTCGCTTAGACGCCCGACTGCGGCATGTTAATTTATTTGTTTCACCTTTCGAGGCGACGCTTCAGACACCCGATCGGTTTTCAGTTATTTTGTTGGGATTTCGGGAGGACTACCGCCTGACTTCCTTTTTATTCTACATGCCGTGCAAATTTATTATTTGAGTGTGTATTGACTAACTGCTCTTGGTGCATCATGTTTGCATTTGTTATATCTTATGTCTGAACTGTCTTGCGAGTACATTCAAAGTACTCACTTGGCTTGTTGATTTGGCCAGATGTTGATGAAGGCGATCTCATGGATGAAGAATACGATAGGGAGTCCAACACCTAGAGGAGTCCCAGTCAGTCCCGTGCGATCCTGGATTTGGGCACTTGTATTATATCCGCTTCCGCTACCCAAATAAATGCATTGAGCCTCACTTCGACGCTCGATGAGCTGCCAGATTAGGAGTCATGTCATCCACTCCACTGTGACATATCCACCACCACTTTTATTTCGAGTCAGTAGTATGCCACCACACCCTTGTGTCATATCTGCCCTTCTGTACAATATTGGCGTGCTTGTAATAAATTGTTGAGCAACCTCAGCTCAACCCTGTATTATATTTAATGCTACTGGACTTCTGTGTCAAGTATTTGTCTACCAGTAAGGAGAATTTTTCCTATACTGGTCTATATAAAGGTCGGTTTCTCAATAAGATTTTTATTGAAAAACCGGTTGTGACAAACTTGGTACCAGAGCCAGGCTGACTGTAGGAAGCCACTAGGTGCGATCGCTAATCGATTATTAGCGTAATAAGTGCTATTTTTAATATATTGCAAATGTAGTCATTTTTTGACAGTCATCATAAATTTATGATCTGACCATTCAGAATTTTTGCCTACTTTTGTAGATGGCTGGCAACGACTATGAGTCACAGATGTTCGCCAACGTACCTGAGGGGTTCGTCAAGCTCCTCACCTCCATCGTCAAAATCGCGATCGGGCCATCGACTCGTCCGGAGTTCACACTCTACTAGCACAAGATCAACGGCAGTCTGTCCATGCACCAGGCCGCGGTGCAATTCAAGGGAGGGTGTGTTGAGTTTCGCCGCTTCCGGTTTGTGGGAAGAGCCATGCCTACGGAGAGGCATGCTATGCAGATGGCTGCCCGTGAGGCGATAGCTCGTCTTCGGGATGTTCTTCCTTCAATGAGGACTCGTCGCTACCGCTACCTCCCCTGCCACGTGCCATACACCTATCACTATGCATTTGCTTACCCTAGGGGAGAGAGGGATGAGGCTATTGAGATGTTGGTTGAATATCTCAAGGCGCTCGAGGAAGCATTTGATAACCTTGTGGACGACCTCGTGGTTGCTCGTATGGCCGTTGTGCATAGCTGTTCCGCCAACAGGAGGGAGCTTCTCCATACAGCACCACCACTGACTTACGTCTCGTCCTCAGCATCCCACACACCTGCCACCCTCGCCACTGCTCGCCGCCTGCCTACTACTGAAGAATTTGACCGAGTCATCGCTCCTACCCCAGTCAGAGCTGCACCACCTACCGCACCCGCTCCAGCTCCACAGCTCAATGCTTCACGTCTAGAGCCTATTATTGAGGAGGAGGTTGAGTCTCTAGCTCCACTGGACCTTACCCTTGGCAGGCCAAGGGAAATCCTCACCATCTCCAACTGAGTGCGCCCAGCATGCCGTGCAGTGTATCAGCTTGTATGATATGTTTATATGTATATAGGTTGTGAGAAGTAGTCTGTATGCGCATCATGTAGGAACTGGGAGAAGTGCACTAGCCTAAATAACATGTCAGGAATGTGTACGCACATCCTGAGTGATGTATTGTATAATTATGCTTGCGTGTAAGATATGTACTGAGCGGTCCTTCTCCGTGCGCAATCAAGTATTTCTTTGAAAAATGTTGGAATTCTTAAAAAAAATTCGTCTTGAAAAATTTGTTTATTCTGCCACTCAGCTTTTCTCACAAATATTTTTACAAAAAATACCCCAGAGTGGAAAATGACTCGTCCTTGGACTCGTTCCATGCCAAGCCCGCCAGAAGAAAATTATGGTACGCAGACAAGCAACAACTTCACACAGGGACAATCAAGTCAGCAAGGCAGTGATGCCGCATTTTCTCAAGTATGCCGCCTTTATGAACAGAGTCAGCAACAACATCAAGAAATGATGAACCAAGTCATCAATATGGGAAATCACCGCGGACCGTATCAGCAGCAATCCAAATTATCCGAACTGCAAAAGACGCGGCCCCCAACATTCTCGCACACTGACAAACCTCTTGAGGCCGATGATTGGCTTCGAGATATGGAAAGAAAACTAATTATTGCACAGTGTTCAGACCGGGAGAAAGTACTATATGCACCCCACTATCTCACTGGAGCAGCTGCATCATGGTGGGAAAATTTCCTACACATGCACCCCAATGAAAATAATATCACCTGGGAGGAATTTAAAGAAGGTTTTTGTGGGGCGCACATTCCAAGAAGTATTATGAAGATCAAGAAGAGGGAATTTGACGACCTTAAGCAGAGAACCATGACAGTGACGGAGTACAACAGTCAATTTACTCTATTGTCTCGCAACGCCAACGAAGAGCATATGACTGAAAACAAGAGGATGGAAAAAATTCCTGGATGGTCTGGCACCAGCACTTAAATGCCAGCTGGTCGTACACACCTTCCCAGATTTCAAAACACTAGTGGATAAGGCTATTACCTTGGAAAATGAGTGACGCAACTTGGAGGATTTTCGCAAGCGCAAAAGGGACCAGACTACTCTTGCTCGCAACCAACGGAGCAAGACTGATTTTCAGAAGGGTGGGACACCCAAACCCACGACCAATGTTTTGCGCCCAATCAAAAATTTCCATGCAAGGGACAAGGAGTTCACATATCGCCCAGGCATTACTTGCTACACTTGTGGAGAAGGACACTATGCCAAGCAGTGTCCCAAGCAAAGGAACTCAGCCCCAAAGCCGAACAACGGTGGCAATAATTCAACGCCCAAGCGAAACAACTTCAACCCCAGTAACAACCACAAGAAGGGTCACTTGAACCACGTGACCAGGGAGGAAGCACAGAACGCCCTGGATATCGTACTCGGTACGTACCCTGTCAACACAATACCTGCCATGGTTTTGTTTGATTCTGGAGCTTCTCACTCGTTCATTTCGAAGAGATTTGCTTTGCAAAATGATTTTTCGATGCTTCCCTTGGAAAAATCCATGATCATCAAGTCCCCTGGGATTAAGCAAGTTACCCAGAATTACTGCCAAGGTGTGGTTATTGATCTTGAAGGACTAAAGTTTCATGCAAACCTCATCGTATTGGAAAATAAGGGACTAGATGTTATTCTAGGAATGGACTGGTTGACCACCAACAAAGGATTCATTGATTGCTTCAATCGAACTGTAATTCTTACCCATCATCACGGGAAGACAATAAAAATTTCAGCTCAGGAAAGACAGATATCACGGCAACCAATGTTGAACAAGGTGGACATCTCAGAATTAAGCAAAGTTCCAGTGGTATGTGAGTTCCCCAACGCATTTCCCGAAGATCTACCTGGCATGCCGCCAGACCGAGAAATAGAATTCATCATTGAGCTAGCACCTGGAACCACGCCCATTTACAAGAAGCCCTATAGAATGGCACCCTCCGAGTTGGTAGAATTAAAGAAGCAAATAAAAGAGTTACTGGACAAAGGATTTATTCGAGCCAGCTCCTCACCTTGGGGTTCACCAGTATTATTTGCCAAAAAAAGGATGGGACACTAAGATTATGCATAGACTACCGAGCACTCAACATGGTCACCATCAAAAACAAATATCCAATGCCGCGGATAAATGACCTATTTGACCAGCTCGCGCAAGCCAAGGTCTTCTCAAAAATTGATTTGAGGTCAGGGTATCATCAATTAAAAGTATGGATAGAGGATATTCCAAAGACAGCATTTACTTCAAGATACGGACTATATGTGTTTACAGTAATGCCGTTTGGACTGACAAACGCCCCCGCATATTTTGTCCACCTCATGAACAAAGTATTTATGTAATTTATGGACAAGTTTGTTGTGGTATTCATCGACGATATTCTGGTATACTCCAAGACACCAGAAGAGTACGCTGAACATCTCAGGATTGTACTGGGAGAACTGAGGAAACATCAATTGTACGCCAAGTTCAGCAAATGTGAATTTTGGTTAAGACAGGTTGGTTTTCTAGGCCACGTACTAAGAAGGTGTCGCCGTAGACCCGGAAAAGTTCAAGGCCGTACTTGGCTGGAAACCACCAGCCAGCGTAACGGATGTACGAAGTTTCTTGGGAATGGCAGGATATTACCAAAGATTTATTGAAGGATTCTCCACCATAGCAAAACCAATGACCCAGTTACTCAAGAAGGATAAAAAGTTTGTATGGACTGAAGCCTGCGAGAAAAGTTTCCTAGAACTCAAAAAGAAATTAACAACAGCACGAGTATTAGTTGTACCAGACGTACACAAGAGTTTTGAAATATATTGTGACGCATCCCGAAAGGGCCTCGGATCCGTATTAATGCAAGAAGGCAAAGTAGTCGCTTACGCTTCCAGGCAACTACGAAAGCATGAAGAGAATTATCCCACTCGTGACCTGGAATTAGTAGCAGTTATTCATGCACTCAAGGAGTGGAGACACTTTTTGCTTGGAAACCATTGTGAAATATATACGGACCATAAAAGCCTCAAATATATTTTCACACAACCAGAACTCAACTTGCGACAACGACGTTGGTTGGAATTGGTGAAAGATTATGATGTTGGCATTCACTACCATCCAGGGAAAGCAAATGTAGTGGCGGATGCTCTTAGTCGGAACCCCAGCTCGGGCAACGACAACCTACCAAATTTGAGACCAGAATTTCAGCAGGAGTTTGCTAAACTCAACTTGGTGATGGTCACCGAAGGCAATGTGTCGAGCTTGGAAATATAGCCTACCCTGATAGAAAAGATTAAGGAGGCTCAGCGTGGACACCCCAACATTGAAGGCATAAAAAGGAAAGTGAGTTTGGGCAAGGCCTCAGAATTCGTCATAGACGAGCAGGGAATATTGTGGTACGGAGATAGGATTTGCGTACCAAATATCGAGGACCTTAAACAACAAATTCTAACCGAGGGCCACACCGCACCGTATTCAATCCATCCTGGAGGAACAAAAATGTACAAGGACCTTCAGGAAAAATTTTGGTGGCACGGTATGAAGAGGGACATAGCCACGTTCATTGCATGTTGTGATTCATGTCAACGCATCAAGGCCGAGCACCAGAAACCAGCTGGTCTATTACAGCCAAACAAGATACCCGAGTGTAAGCCTGGGAATAGTTTGTAATCCAAACCAAATCCAGTCCAACCTATGCATGTACAAGTACACGAATCAAACCAAACCAATCTAAACTATAAGTGCTATAATCCAATCCAAACCAAATTGTTTGTGTTTTCAAGCCAAACCAATCCAATCCATTCCCTGGAATTGGTTTGAGGCTAAAGTTTCAACCTATGGACGTGGGACACAGACCGTAGGCGAACGCGAACTAGGCGGCCGTCTCCATCCCAGCCACTATGGCAGCGGCAGCAGAACTAGCCAAAGTAGCCGAGGTGAGCTAGTTGTCCATGAGGCGGTGCCTCTGGAGCAGAGAAGTAGCCGAGGTGGGAAAAGATCATGCTCTAGCCCCACGGATCTCTCCGTACTCCGGTCACAGTACGGCATTGGTCGGCGGCAGCGTGCAGAAGCGGTCGTGGGTCTCCAGCGGGTGGCCGGATTGGCCAGATGCTCACGCTAGGCTGCAACTCCTCGTGGATGTGCTATTCTGTGACGACAAGCTGCAGGAGTGGGCGAGTGGTCTGATGATTTGGTTTCCATCCATGGCTCGAAACCATCTGAGACTAGTCAATCTCTGTCCAGACCAAACCGATCCAATCCAATAATAAGTAAACCCCAAACCAAACTAAATTAATTTAGGGAATTAGCCTACTCAATCCAATCTAAAAGCAGTCCAATAGGAAAACTGACTGAAACTATAGTTTTAGTCCAAACTGTTAGCAGGTTTACCCGAGTGGAAATAGGACGAGATTGGAATGGACTTTATTGTTGGACTACCTCGGTCACGACACGGGGATGATGCCATTTGGGTCATCACAGATAGACTGACTAAGGTGGCACACTTCATCCCGGTGAAGACAACTCACACCACTCAGAAGCTTGCCAGGCTTTATCTTTCCCGTATCGTCTGCCTGCATGGAGTCCCAAAGACTATAATATCTGACAGAGGCACCCAATTCGTCTCTAGATTTTGGGATCACTTACAGCAGGCACTGGGAACTCAATTAGCATTCAGTATGGCATACCACCCCCAGACGGATGGTCAAACTGAACGGGTAAACCAAATTCTAGAAGACATGCTGAGGGCATGTGTTCTCACCTATGGAACCAGTTGGGAAGAAAGCTTGCCATATGCTGAGTTCGCATACAACAACAGTTACCAAGCCAGCCTACAAATGGCACCCTTTGAAGCCTTCTACGAAGGGCGGAGATGTCGTACCCCACTAAATTGGTTAGAGATTGGAGACAACCATATCTTCGGCCCATACATGCTCAAGGAGGCTGAGGAGAAAGTTAAGATAATTAGGGACCGACTCAAGACAGCTCAAAGTCGACAGAAGAGTTATTATGATCAAAAACATCGGGGAGTCAGTTTTGAACCTGGTGAGTATGTGTACCTACGAGTATCTCCTATGAGGGACCTGCAATGATTCAAGGTTAAAGGAAAGCTAGCACCAAGATTCATCGGACCCTTCTGTATAGTTGCACGAAGAGGCACTGTAGCCTACCAGCTAGACCTACCCAAAGAATTGTCAGACGTCCACGACGTGTTCCACGTATCACAGTTGAGGAAGTGCGTAAGCAACCCAGAGAAGCATGTATCCCATGAAGACATTGACGTGCAACCAGACCTCACCTACAGGGAACGTCCAATAAAAACATTAGAGGAGTCTGAAAGGAGGACCCGTCAGAAAACAATCAAGCTTTTCAGAGTTCAGTGGAGCAATCACACCAAGAATGAAGCAACATGGGAAAGAGAGGATTTTCTTCGGACAGAGCACCCACACCTATTTGAGGATCAGCTGAAATCTCGGGGACGAGATTTTTCCTAAGGGGTAGGTGTTGTGACACTCCAAAATTTTTTATTTGGTTCTCAGCAAACCCTTTATTTGATTTGAAGGAGGCCATTCAATTTTTTTAAGACTATTCTTCTCAAATATTACCTCTTATGTCAGAATTTTATTTTTGGGTCATCCTCAACCTTGGTGTTGATTTTGAAGGTTCTTCATTGGTGTTAACTCACCACAATTTACTTTTGAAAAATTTTCAATTAAAAAGAAATCCTTAGGGTTTTGGGATTTATTTCTTTTATTCCAACCATCCTCTTTCACCATGTCTCATATAAAAAAAATTCCCCAAAACACCTCCCTCCACTTTGGGCCAAGTCAAGTAGCCAATCCTAGCAAGTTCAACCCATTTTGGATTTTTATTCCATTTATTTTAACTCCAAAACTAATTCTGTCTTTATTTTTGGACCTAGGTGATTTACACAGGAAGTATCTGATTTCCTTTGAGTCTTGCTCTCAAACCAACTCCTCTGGCTAGTCCTTAGCACCCCCAACCTAGATCCATCAAGATCCACTCTTCCACAGTTTAAGTTTTTCAAGTTTTGCTCACTGCAAGTTTGGACCAGATTCATCATTTTTGGTGAAATTCATATTTTCTCTTCTTCAAAAATTCTACCAAAAATCATGCAGCCCCCAGGTGCATTGAGAGGCCACCTCACCAAAGATCAGCTCCAGATAAATTCTCCACATGCCAAAATCATTCCATCGAACACCTGGCAGGCACTGTTACTGTTCAGATTCAGAAAAGTTCAGTGTTTTCAGTCATTCAGGCGACCGTTAGTGTCGTTTTCTTCAGAGACTTGGCGTCGATCTCAACAGTGCATGCTCTGGCGCTATGCACACTGCTACTCCTTCCTATCCAGAGTGCCGCACGCTCTCTTGGACGGGCGTAGGTGTCGGTGGCGGCGTGCCTCACCGACGCCGGCAACTTCTGCGGTGGCAGAGCCACCCGTGGCGGCCAGCAGGAGCCAGCGCAAACTTTCTGCGCCGTCCAGCACCGCCCAAAGCACCCGAGGCCTCTGCGTGGCCATCTGCTTGCCAGCGCACACCGCAGCACCGTCGCCATGGCCCGGCAAGCACAGGGCATGCTCTCTGCCGCCGACGGGCCCATGAAGCGCCGTTCCGTTGAAACCACAGAGCAAGCCTAATCCCACCAAGGTTAGTGTCTGAATGAAACCAGTGGATCTCCACGTTGATGCCCAGCCACCTAAACCACCCGTCCGGCCACTACATCGCCATAATCGCCGCCGGAGTTACCCCGTTCACGGGAACCACCTCGGGCCGGCTTTAAATAGCCACCCCGAGCTCGCCTTCGACCAGCACTACTCCCTCCACCTCACTAGAGCCCCGCCAAGGCACCAGGAGGACCCCAAGGAGGCCTTCTCCTCCGTCTCCGGCCGCCCCGATCCGCCTTGGGCTCCAGCTCGATCCACTCAAGTGAGGCCACCTCCGCCTCCCAAACCGCGTCAGCAGCCCTCTGGTGCACCCAGTACTCTAACCCGAGCTTCAATTCCACCTTCGTAGCTCTCCCCGACGAGATCCAACAACGCCCGAACCACCATACGCCGGAGTTGAGGCCGTCATCGATGTGGTGCTCGCCGATGACCAACTCCACTACCCACAGGTGCGGAAGAACCTAAGGGACCCGTAGGTACCATCCGCTCTTCCTAACTCGCCGTGGATCGCCGCCGACGACCACCGCAGCCTTCGGGCGCAGGCGCGCTCTGTTTTTCTCTCTCCAACTTTCAAACCTGACGAGTGGGACCCCCTCGTCAGCCTCTCTGTTATATTTGAACCATTTTTTTGGAAAGCGCCTTTAGGCAAATACGCTTTCAGTCTAAAGCATTTTTCTTTCTTTTTCTATTCTGCCCCTGGAAACTTTTGTTTCATTACAGATAAGTCCCTGGGCTAAAAATCTAATATCTTTTAAACAGAAAATGATTTTTGATTGATTCTTTTTCTGTCACCTTTATTTTTCTGTCTAGTTTTTTATCATATTTATTTGAAAAATATTTGGAACACTTTTTGTGCACACACGGTATTTACGTTAGTGCGTATTTTTCGTTATACCATAGATACCGGAGGAGGTGACGGAACCGCGAACTTCACCGAGCTAGACTCCGACTACTCCGAACCAGGTAAGCATGTTTGAACCTTTGATATGATGAGTGTTTTGCATGTTTGCATTGAGTAGTCAGTTCATGGCATGTTTATATGCATAGCAGTAAGTGTTATAATGCATGCAAAGCCGAGGCAAGTGAGCTTCGAAACTCCATATGGATTTTGATGTGAGTTTACATGATCATGTGGTGACATGAGAGGTGGTAAGATGGCAGTGTTGAAGCATGCCAGTCTTATGCCAAACCATTTAACTCCAGTGTTAACGTGGATCAAGTCACGTTATCATCCATTCCTTCTTTTTGTGCTACCACATGTTTTCTGCAAAGAATATGGTTTAGTAAGTTGCAAACCGCTTTCCTCGTACACACCAGATAGAGAGGCCGTGATGAGGGTTCCATGGCCCTGGATTAAAGCCAGTCATCCGGTCAGGGGGCATGGGTGTTTCCGGTTGGGACCGAGAGGGGAGCACCCCTTATAGCGCGCGTATATAAATTTGATCCCATGCTATTCGAGGTTGTAGCCTCCCCGTCTCAAAGTTTTTCTTGAACGTTGCCTAGGGTGATTCCTGGCATCGTGAGGTGGAAATGGGTGTGTACTGGTTAGATGTGTTTCTACTAAAATACCGTAAACGGAACTAGTCCTTCGTGACTACTAAAATCCGTTGGCTGTGGTTAAATAGTACAAACTCTGAAGAGTCAAAATCATTCATGTATCCATATCTTGGTCAAGGACTGTGTTCAACTTATCCTTGTCAATCTCTGTGTCAGTCTCAGTGACAAATCTCCGGTGAACAAACCTGAGTATTAAGTCCGGTTAAATGATTACTCCTGTGGATGGACTAACCCGTTTATTATTATGTACTGAGAAATTCCTGTGAGTGATTTACCTTCATGAATTTATTGAATATGAATAATGGAATATAAGCCCTTTCTGTGATGTCGCTTAGACGTCCAACTGTGGCACTCTTGTTATTTACTTTCAATATAAGCTCTTTATGTGATGTCGCTCAGACGTCTGACTGTGGCATCTCTGTTATTTACTTTCATTATAAGCCCTTTCCGAGATGTCGCTCAGACGTCCGACTGTGGCATCACTGTTATTTACTTTCATTATAAGCCCTTTCCGAGATGTCGCGTAGACATCCGATTGTGGCACGCATTGTCATTTACTTTTTCAATATAAGCCCTTTATGTGGTGTCGCTCAGACGCCCAACTGCGGCATGTTAATTTATTTGTTTCACCTTTCGAGGCGTCGCTTCAGACACCCGATCGGTTTTCAGTTATTTTGTTGGGATTTCGGGTGGACTACCGCCTGACTTCCTTTTTATTCTACATGCCGTGCAAATTTATTATTTGAGTGTGTATTGACTAACTGCTCTTGGTGCATCATGTTTGCATTTGTTATATCTTATGTCCGAACTGTCTTGCGAGTACATTCAAAGTACTCACCTGGCTTGTTGATTTGGCCAGATGTTGATGAAGGCGATCTCATGGATGAAGAATACGATAGCGAGTCCGACACCTAGAGGAGTCCCAGTCAGTCCCGTGCGATCCTGGATTTGGTCACTTGTATTATATCCACTTCCGCTACCCAAATAAATGCATCGAGCCTCACTTCGACACTCAATGAGCTGCCAGATTAGGAGTCATGTCATCCACTCCACTGTGACATATCCACCACCACTTTTATTTCGAGTCAGTAGTATGCCACCACACCCTTGTGTCATATCCGCCCTTATGTATAATATTGGTGTGCTTGTAATAAATTGTTGAGCAACCTCAGCTCAACCCTGTATTATATTTAATGCTACTGGACTTCTATGTCAAGTATTTTTCTACCAGTAAGGAGAATTTTTCCTATACTGTTCTATATAAAGGTCAGTTTCTCAATAAGCTTTTTATTGAAAAACCGGTCGTGACAGGCACTCAAGATAATCAAGTTAACCCTCCTCCTTCCACATCCGAGGAGGAATTAGAGCGTCGTGCCATGAAGATTGCTTCCAAGCTCACCACCAAAGGTCATCTCATGGAGAATGTGGTTGGAAGTCTAAGAAAGGGGGTAAGCACTCGTAGACAATTAGCAAACTATTGTGAGCATCACGCGTTTGTCTCTTGTGTTGAACCCCAAAAGGTCTATGAGGCGCTCGAAGATCCGGATTGGCTCAATGCCATGCATGAAGAACTCAACAACTTCGAGTACAATAAGGTGTGGAGATTGGTGCCAAGGCCGTCGGGGAACCACAACGTCATTGGAACCAAGTGGATATTCAAGAACAAGCAAGATGCTCATGGGAACATCATTCACAACAAGGCAAGATTGGTAGCACAAGGCTCCAAGTCGAGGGTATCGACTACGGTGAAATCTTTGCTCCCGTTGCTCGCCTTGAATCCATGTTTTGTTGATTGCTTATGCTTCCCATCACAACTTTAAGTTGCAACAAATGGATGTGAAAAGTTCTTTTCTTAATGGTCCTATTAATGAGTTGGTCTATGTCAAGCAACCCCCGGGTTCGAGGATCCCTACTTCCCGGATCATGTGTATCAACTCGATAAGGCACTTTATGTCCTTAAACAAGCCCCACGTGCGTGGTATGACCACCTTACCGAGTTGTTACAAGATTGTGGATTTGAGGTGGGGCAAATCGATCCCACTCTTTTTACTAAGAAGGTCAAAGGGGAGTTGTTTGTATGCCAACTATATGTTGATGATATTATCTTTGGTTCCCCTAACAAAGCTTTCAATGAGGAATTTGCCGCTCTCATGACCTCCAAGTTCAAGATGTCTTCGATGGGAGAGTTGAAGTTCTTCCTTGGTTTTGATATCAAACAAAGAAGAGAAGGTACCTTCATCAACCAAGCGAAATACACTCAAGACATGCTAAAAAGGTTCAAGCTAAGTGATGTCAAGCCGGCTTCTACTCCAATGCCTACCAAGTGCCAACTTGACATTGATCCCAATGGTAAAGCGGTGGATCAAAAGGTGTATCGCTCCATGATTGGCTCCTTGCTTTACCTTTGTGCATCTAGACCGCATATCATGTTGAGTGTGGGAATATGTGCACGGTTTCAAGCCGCACCGAAGGAAAGCCACTATGTGGCGGTCAAGCGGATCTTTTGATATTTGGCTCATACCCAAACTTTGCCTTATGGTACCCAAGAGGAGCAAACTTCAACCTTGAAGGGTATACGGATTCCGATTGGGCGGGAGACAAAGTGGATAGGAAGTCCACTTCCGGAGGGTGCCAATTTATTGGTTGCTCTTTGGTGAGTTGGTCTTCCAAAAAGCAAAGTTGTGTGTCTCTCTTGTCCACCGACGGAATATGTGGTGGCCGGTAGTTGTTGTGCACAACTCTTATGGATGAGGCAAACTTTAAAGGAGTACGGTGTCATTTGTGACAAAGTGCCTCTTTGGTGTGATAACGAAAGTGCCATCAAGATTTCTCTCAACCCGGTGCAACACTTCAAGACGAAGCATATTGAGATTCGATATCACTTCATCCGGGATCACATTAGGCGAGAGGAGATCAAGATCAAGTATGTCAACATCATGATAACCTTGCAGATATTTTCACGAAGCCCTTGGATGAAGCAAGATTTCGCGACTTAAGGCATGAGCTAAATATCATTGATTCGAGCAATATGACTTGAACTCTTGCACATCCCACCACACTCAACTTGTTGTCTAGTTTAGGTGTAGGCATGGACATAGGGGGAGTGTTGTTCTCTCAATGAACTCTTCCTACCCCCATTATGCATAAACTGATCAACTCTTTCACATTAGCCATTTTTGATGGTACATGTGCTTCAAAGACGAGTATTGGTCATGGGCCCAAGGATAATTCTTCGCGGTGCCATACCAATCAACTCAAACATAGGTGGCTCCGGCCACCGCCCCCTCCTTGGAGAGGTTGTGTCTCGTTTTGGTCTTTGTTGCCTCTGGTTTGGTTGCCGTGTTTTGCTTGTTAGCTCATTGGTGTGTGTGTTCTCTTGAAGGTTCCGTGCAAAGTCGCTTTTCTCCCTTGCTTGAAACTGCATTTTCGTGGATTCACGGTACTACCATGGTCAGCCACGGTACTACCGCAGGGCATAGTACTACCGCAACCAGCACGGCAGTAATTTTTTACTGCCGCTGGTGGAGCAGTACTACCGCCCGCAGCGCGGTACTTCCGCCCGGGCGGTACTACCGCAATGAGTCGCGGTACTACCGTGACATAGCGAGCGCGTGGGGGTTATGAGCGGGCAGGGGGAGTTCCAACTCACCCATACCCATTCACTCCTTCTCCTCACACTGCCTCTCTCTCTCCTGCCCACGAACGACGTCGGAGACCCTCGCCGGATCTCCTTCTCCGACTGCTCTCCTCGGATTCCTACTTGTGGGATCGTTCCCCACCACTTCCTCTTGCCATGGACCAAGGTCTTTCCCCAAATCCCTCTCTCTTTGGTTTGTTCTTTTGCTTCTAGGTTTTTGGGGAAATGCTAGTTGTTCTTGAGATTTTAGGCCAAATCTTTGCAAGAGTAGGATGGAGGAGAGTAGTAATGCGTAGAGTTTTTACATGATATGTTGTCCAGTGGTAGATTTGATTGGCCGTAGTACCGCTTTGTCGTCACGGTAGGTCTTAGATTCATTTGTTGCTTCAGATCTGAATACGCGCGGTACTACCGCACCTCCAGCGCGGTACTACCGCTCTCGTGGTACTACCGTACCTTCTGCGCGGTACTACCGCGCCCGCGGTACTACTGTGATCTGGCGCGACACTAATTTTTTAGTTTCGCGCAACCAAGCAGTACTACAGTTGATGTCAAATCTCTCGTGTGGCAATTATTATGTGCAAATTCTACTTGTTTCACTGTTTTGCTGTGTTCTTTGCACTGATCCTTCTCGCGTTTCTTGCGTGTCTATCTTGTGGTGTGTGTGGCTCAGGTGCTCATGCTCGTCGCTCCAACCCAAGCCGTGACACGGGCTCCAAGTGCCTTCGCAATCAAGACGAAGCTCCTGAGGGCTCCAGTGCCCCCCAACGCAGGACCAAGACCACCGCCAACAAAGACAAGGAACCTGCCATGAGTATGGATGAGATGCCGCTTGCTGAGTTCGTCGCTCATAGGAAGATCAATCCCTACGTGAATCCCCGTGCCAACCTTCGAGGA
Organism: Triticum timopheevii; assembly: GCA_963921465.1. NCBI lineage: Eukaryota > Viridiplantae > Streptophyta > Magnoliopsida > Poales > Poaceae > Triticum > Triticum timopheevii. Next base: position 110,198,385 of record OY997264.1, read on the forward strand.
AATGAGTTGTTCTGGACCAAGCAGCAGAACCTCATTTATTTGGATGTGATCAAGGCCAAGAGGAATATCTATGTGGATGTGCATTGGATCGACATGCATCATATGAGGGAAGAGAAGCACCGGGCATACTTTGGTGAGGCTCTGGATCTAGTTGAGCAGTTTGGCATTGAGCATATCATCTCTTTTCACAAAGACTATGATTCGGAGATTGTGGCTCAGTTCTTCGCCTCAGTGTACTTCCATCCTAATGAGGACAGGATGATGACTTGGATGTCCAATGGTCGACGGCTGACGGCTACCTGGAAGGAGTTCATGACGTTGCTTGGTGTTTCAGATGAGGGGCTCGCCACTCCCCAAGGTGTGCGTCCTCATGCCAATTCTGAGTCTGCCAACAAGAACAAGCTTCAGCCCCTCCTTGTTGAAAAGAAGCTCTCCAGTGGCAAGTCTTCGTGGGTGCTCAACTCATTCCTTGACATCATGTACCGGATCTTCCGCAACTCTCTCTTCCCATGCATTGGGGATAAGGACAAGGTACACGCCTATATTGTGGACATGTTGCTCCTATGTGAAGAAGCGCAACTCTCAGACGTTACCATTGGATATCTCACACATCATTTGGTGTGAGCTTCGGTTTGCTATCTTCAACCGCAAGGTCCCCATCTATGGACCATATCTGTTTCAGCTGATCTCTGCAACTTGGGAGAAGACCTACCCTCAGGATGACTTTGAGGCCCTTGATTGGATTCGACATGATTCCATCCGGCTCCGGGTCCAGCCTCAATGGGCTAACACCACTTCTCGTGCTGAGGCTGCAGCCGCCATGTATGTGGATGCAGATGAGGGTGAGGAGGAGCCAGCAGATGAGGACAGCTCTGAGGGGTACACCCCTCCCTCCTCTAAGCCATCTTGGGCTAAGAGACTGAAGAACAAGATGAAGACTTTGTTCTGCATGCAGGCCAAGGGTCAGTACAGGTCTCATGTTGCCTCCAAGGAGAGTCGCCGCCGGGACAAAAAGATCATGAAGCTGTATGGAGAGGACGTGTCTGGCGGTTCTGAGGATCGCATCACTCCAGAGGCTGAGTGGATGGTGAAGCAAGGCTACAAGTGGACTGATTCTGAGGAAGACGTCGAGGAGACCATTCCTGCTGCCGAGTCTGACGAGGACCGTGCGTCCGATCACTCTGCTTGAGCCACCACGTGTGTGTAGGTGTCCTCTCTGCCTTTTTGGCGTCTCGATGCCAAAGGGGGAGAGAGTGTAGGGATTTACGAGAGTCTTGTGTTTGCTTTGCTCGTGTTTGTTCCGTTGAAGCTCTATGTTGTTCCGTTGAACCTTGCTTTGCTTTGGTTTAGTCTGTTCGTGAGACTTGGTCTATCATATGGTGTAAGACATATGCTCTCTATCATACTGTATTACCTATGCTACTTATGTCCTGCTCATATTTACTCTCTTGATACGCTTTGTCTCTAAAATATAGGGGACTGGTGATCCTAGTGTTCGTGCCGTGCAGTCCAAAGCACTTTAATCTCTAGCATGAATCTAGGGGGAGCTCGTCTATATTTTAGAGGTGTGGGGTTTGCTTGTGCTACATTCTTTCCCTTCGTGCAAATCATGTATTGTGATCAATCCACCAAAAAGGGGGAGACTGTAAGGGCATGTTTATCCCTAAGGTGTTTTGGTGATTGATGACAATGCTTTTGTGGACTAATTGTGTGCCTTGAGTATTTCAGTTGCTTCGTCGTTAGGCACAAGACGGTTTGGTACCCCTCAAAGACTATTGAAGACGGTGGTGTTCTACGCCTCTTTTGGTGGATTTGAGTCGTAGGATAATCGTTCTATTAAGAGGGGGTCCGTTGTGGAAAGGTTTGGGTGGAATCATCACGTACACGCTTCTTCCTTTACCCCGCCTTTCCCTTTGCGCTTTGGAGCATCCTCTGTTACCTCCTCGTCTGTGCAAGAAGAAGGATTCCTTTAGTGCTGCTAGTGAGGCCTGCAGTAGTACTGCTTCCAGGAGCGGTAGTACCGCAGGACCCCGCGGTAGTACCGCAAGCCCTTGCGGTAGTACCGTAGGCGTCCACGGTAGTACCGCTCCTATGGAGCGGTAGTACCGTGGCCTCTGGCCAGGCGCAGCCTCTCTTGCGGCTGTAGGGAGCGGATGTAATTTTTACATCCATGCCCTACGCGGTAGTACCACCCCAGGTGCGCGGTAGTACCATGAGTCCTGATCCGGCTAGGTAGCACGAGCGAAAGTAGGGGCGGATGTAATTTTTTACATCTGCCCCCTGCGCGGTAGTACCGCAAGGCAGGTGCGGTAGTACCGTGTCGGGTTTTTGCACCGTTCGATTTTCAGCGGAAGTAGACACGGATGTAATTTTATTCATCCGTGCTCTTCCCAGCCTTGTCCATCCCGGCCTTGCGGTAGTACCGCAAGGGGGAGCGGTAGTACCGCGTCTGCGGCAGTACCGCTCTCAGCCTTGGCGGCTCTGGCTTGGACCAGCCCCTGCCGCTGTTGCGGTAGTACCGCGGTACTCCACGGTAGTACCGTAAGCCCCTGCGGTAGTACCGCTTCTCTGGAGTGGTAGTACCACAGAACGCGGGCTGAGTAAGTGCATAATGGTTGGATCCTTCTCTCTACTATATAAGGGGTGTCTTCTTCCTCTAGTTGACCACCTCTTCCATCCCTAAGCTCCATTGTTGCTCCAAGCTCCATTTTCGCCCGATCTCTTTCCCTAGCCAATAAAACTTGTTGATTTGCTCGGGATTGGTTGAGAAGGCCCCGATCTACACTTCCACCAAGAGAAATTTGATTCCCCCCACTAATCCCTAGCGGATCTTGTTACTCTTGGGTGTTTGTGCACCCTAGACGGTTGAGGTCACCTCGGAGCCATAGTCCATTGCGGTGAAGCTTCGTGGTGTCGTTGGGAGCCTCCAATTAAGTTGTGGAGATTGCCCCAACCTTGTTTGTAAAGGTTTGGTCGCCGCCTTCAAGGGAACCAATAGTGGAATCACGGCATCTCGCATTGTGTGAGGGCGTGAGGAGAATACGGTGGCCCTAGTGGCTTCTTGGGGAGCATTGTGCCTCCACACCGCTCTAACGGAGACGTACTTCCCCTCAAAAGGAAGGAACTTCGGTAAGACATCCTCGTCTCCACCGGCTCCACTCTTGGTTATCTCACGCCTTTACTTTTGCAAGCTTACTTGTGTTGTATCCCTTGCTTGCTTGTGTGCTTGTTGTTGTTGCATCATATAGGTTGTTCACCTAGTTGCATATCTAGACAACCTACTTTGATGCAAAGTTTATTTTGGCAAAGAAAAGCTAAAAATTGTTAGTTGCCTATTCACCCCCCTCTAGTCAACCATATCGATCCTTTCAGCTATTGTCCTATAAACCTCTGCACTTGGAGGCCCAACAACATCTACAAAGATCTTACATATTCTACGAAGACATCAGATGCTCATATTGGCTCCTACATATTCTACGAAGATCTTTATCGGTCAAACCGCATAACAACATACGTTGTTACCTTTGTCATCGGTATGTTACTTGCTCGAGATTCGATCGTCGGTATCCTCATACCTAGTTCAATCTCGTTACCGGCAAGTCTCTTTACTCGTTCCGTAATGCATCATCCCATAACTAACTCATTAGTCACATTGCTTGCAAGGCTTATAGTGGAGTGCATTACCGAGAGGGCCCAGAGATACCTCTCCGATACACGGAGTGACAAATCCTAATCTCGATCTATGCCAACTCTGTTGGGGAACGTTGCATAAAATAAAAATTTTCCTGCGTTCACCAAGATAATTCTATGAGTCCATCCAGCAACGAGAGAGGGGAGTGCATCTACATACCCTTGTAGATCGCGAGCGGAAGCGTTCAAGAGAACGGGGTTGAGGGAGTCATACACATCGTGATCCAAATCACCGGAGATCCTAGCGCCGAACGGACTGCACCTCCGCGTTCAACACACGTACGATCAGCGTGACGTATCCTCCTTCTTGATCCAGCAAGGGGGAAGAAGAGGTTGATGAAGATCCAGCAGCACGACGGCATGGTGGTGGATGCAGCAGGGATCCGGCAGGGCTTCGCCAAGCGTCTGCAGGAGGGAGAGGTGTAGCAAGGGGGAAGGGAGGCGCCAGGGGCAAGGGTGCGGCTGCCCTCCCTCCCCCATCTTTATATAGGGTCCCCCAGGGGGGCGGCCCTGGAGATGGGATCTCCAGGGGGCGGCGGCCAAAGGGGGGAACCTGCCACCCAAGGCAAGTGGAGGCGCCCCCTCCCCTAGGGTTCCCAACCCTAGGCGCAGGGGGGCCAAGGGGGGGCGCACCAGCCCACCAGGGGCTGGTTCCCTCCCCACTTCAGCCCACGGGGCCCTCCGGGATAGGTGGCCCCACCCGGTGGACCCCCGAGACCCTTCTGGTGGTCCAGGTACAATACCGGTGACCCCCGAAATTCTCCCGATGGCCGAAACAGCACTTCCTATATATAATTCTTCACCTCCGGACCATTCCGGAACTCCTCGTGACGTCCAGGATCTCATCCGGGACTCCAAACAACTTTCGGTTTGCTGCATACTAATATCTCTACAACCCTAGCATCATCAAACCTTAAGTGTGTAGACCCTACGGGTTCGGGAGATATGCAGACATGACCGAGACGCCTCTCCGGTCAATAACCAACAGCGGGATCTGGATACCCATGTTGGCTCCCACATACTCCTCGATGATCTCATCGGATGAACCACGATGTCGGGGATTCAATCAACCCCGTATTCAATTCCCTTTGTCAATCGGTACATTACTTGCCTGAGACTCGATCGTCGGTATCCCAATGCCTCATTTAGTCTCGTTACCGGCAAGTCACTTTACTCGTACCGTAATGCATGATCCCGTGACCAGACACTTGGTCACCTTGAGCTCATTATGATGATGCATTACCGAGTGGGCCCAGGATACCTCTCCGTCATACGGAGTGACAAATCCCAGTCTCGATTCGTGCCAACCCAACAGACACTTTCGGAGATACCCGTAGTGTACCTTTATAGTCACCCAGTTACGTTGTGACGTTTGGCACACCCAAAGTACTCCTACGGTATCCGGGAGTTGCACAATCTCATGGTCTAAGGAAATGATACTTGACAATTGGAAAAGCTCTAGCTAAACGAACTACACGATCTTTGAGCTATGCTTAGAATTGGGTCTTGTCCACCACATCATTCTCCTAATGATGTGATCCCGTTATCAATGACATCCAATGCCCATAGTCAGGAAACCATGACTATCTGTTGATCAACGAGCTAGTCAACTAGAGGCTCACTAGGGACTTGTTGTGGTCTATGTATTCACACGTGTATTACGATTTCCGGATAACACAGTTATAGCATGAATAATAGACAATTATCATGAAAAAAGAAATATAATAATAACCATTTTATTATTGCCTCTAGGGCATATTTCCAACAGTCTCCCACTTGCACTAGAGGCAATATTCTAGTTACATTGTGATGAATCGAACACCCATTGCATTCTGGTGTTGATCATGTTTTGCCCTAGGGAGAGGTTTAGTCAATGGATCTGCTACATTCAGGTCCGTATGTACTTTACAAATATCTATGTGTCCATCTTGAACATTTTCACGTATGGAGTTGAAGCGACGCTTGATGTGCCTGGTCTTCTTGTGAAACCTGGGCTCCTTGGCAAGTGCAATAGCTCCAATGTTGTCACAGAAGAGTGCGATTGGCCCCGGCGCATTGGGTATGACTCCTAGGCCGGTGATGAACTCCTTCACCCAGATAGCTTCATGCGCTGCCTCCGAGGCTGCCATGTACTCTGCTTCACATGTAGATCCCGCAACGACGCTCTGCTTGCAACTACACCAGCTTACTGCCCCACCATTCAAAATATACACGTATCCGGTTTGTGACTTAGAGTCATCCAGATCTGTGTCGAAGCTAGCGTCGACGTAACCCTTTACGACGAGCTCTTCGTCACCTCCATATACGAGAAACATGTCCTTAGTCCTTTTCAGGTACTTAAGGATGTTCTTAACCGTTGTCCGGTGTTCCTTGTCGGGATTACTTTGGTACCTTCCTACCAAACTTATGGCAAGGTTTATATCAGGTCTGGTACAGGTCATGGCATACATGATAGACCCTATGGCTGAGGCATAGGGGATGACACTCATCTCTTCTTTATCTTCTGCCGTGGTCGGGCATTGAGCCGAGCTCAATCTCACACCTTGCAATACAGGCAAGAACCCCTTCTTGGACTGATCCATATTGAACTTCTTCAATATCTTATCAAGGTATGTGCTTTGTGAAAGACCTATGAGGCGTCTCGATCTATCTCTATAGATTTTGATGCCTAATATGTAAGCAGCTTCTTGAAGGTCCTTCATTGAAAAACACTTATTCAAGTAGGCCTTTATGCTGTCCAAAAGTTCTATATCATTTCCCATCAAAAGTATGTCATCCACATATAATATGAGAAATGCTACAGGGTCCCTTGCTCCGCCCTCTTCTCCCCCCTTGTCAAAACCGGCGGATCTCGGGTAGGGGGTCCCGAACTATGCGTCTAGGCGGATGGTAACAGGAGACAAGGGACACGATGTTTTTACCCAGGTTCGGGCCCTCTCGATGGAGGTAAAACCCTACTCCTGCTTGATTAATATTGATGATATGGGTAGTACAAGAGTGGATCTACCACGAGATCAAGGAGGCTAAACCCTAGAAGCTAGCCTATGGTACGATTGTTGTAATGGTTGTTCGTCCTACGGACTAAAACCCTCCGGTTTATATAGACAACGGAGAGGGCTAGGGTTACACAGAGTCGGTTACAATGGTAGGAGATCTACATATCCGTATTGCCAAGCTTGCCTTCCACGCCAAGGAAAGTCCCATCCGGACACGGGACGAAGTCTTCAATCTTGTATCTTCATAGTCTTGGAGTCCGGCCGATGATGATAGTTCGGCTATCCGGACACCTCCTAGTCCAGGACTCCCTCAGTAGCCCCTGAACCAGGCTTCAATGACGACGAGTCCGGCGCGCATGTTGTCTTCGGCATTGCAAGGCGGGTTCCTCCTCCGAATAATTCATAGAAGATTGTGAACACCAGGATAGTGTCCGGCTCTGTAAAATAAATTCCACATACCACCGTAGAGAGAATAATATGTACACAAGTTCAATCTGCTGACTTATTTTGTGGCGTGACGTCACACCACTACCAAGCCTTTACTTGAATCGTTTTTATTATACCACCTCAGCGCGTTTAGCGAAGCGGTTTCTTTGGCACGTCTTGTCGAAGCAGAGATCGTGTTCCCCTTATTCCAGGATTACCATCAATACGGACGTGGGTAACCCAACCGTGCCCGTTGCCACGCCTCCTCCATCGAAGGTGAGTTCCAAACGGTTCCGGGGACGGCTCTTGGTATTCTCCCTCTTTATAATGAGACCAAGGCTCATTTCTTTTCTTCAATCCTCAATCAAATCTGCCCCTCGCCCCGAGTTCCAACACCCAGAGCTCTAGATTCGAGCGCCTCGGACATTTAACAATGTCCGGCTCCAACCTACAGGGCCGGTGGATGCCCTCCTCCGTCACGGAAGAGGACGTGCTAAAGCTGAGAGAAGCCAGGTACCTGACCTACGAGATTTCGCACAGGTTGCCTGCCAAAGGGCAAGTCATTCCTACTCCCGAGCCCGGCAAGAGCGTCGTGTTCAGGTCCCACCTCCGTCGGGGTTTAGGCTTCCCGATGGATCCTTTTGTGAGAGGGCTCATGTTTTACTGTGGGCTGGAATTCCATGACTTGGCCCCGGAGTCCATCCTCCATATCTCATCGTTTATTGTCGTCTGCGAGGCCTTCCTCTGCACTACCCCTCACTTCGGTTTGTGGCTCAAAACCTTCAATGTGGAGGCGAAGATGATTGAGGGGCGTCAAGTAGAGTGCGGCGGGGCGATCATAAACAAGAGGGCCAATGCTCCATGGCCCGAGGGCTCTTTTCAGGAGGAGCTCGGCTTATGGCAGCTGGAGTGGTTCTATATTACCACTCCCAGGGGCAGCAGGCAGAGGCCGAGGCCCGTCTTTCGTCCGGGTCCTCCACAGCGGCTGACTTCATGGGTCAGCAAAGGGCTTTACTGGGGGCCGTCCAAGGACGTACCCCTATTGCAGGGCCGGATTCGAGACCTCCAAGGGAGGGAGGTCAATCTGGTCACGGTGACGCAGGTTATGCTGATTAGGCGTCTTCTTCCCTGCAAACGTCGCCCTCTCCGCTTGTGGGAGTTCAATCCGAAGGGACCATGAGCTCTCCAACACTTCATGGGTACGACACCCGTGGAGATGTACAAATTATTCTTCGGATCACAAGAGGTGTGTCCGGAATTAACCGAAGACACCGGCCTAAGCTGCAATCGCCCGGATACTCAAGTAAGTAGCTCTGTGTTCGGACATACCGTTCGTTTTGCATATCTTGGATTTGCCTTTTAACCAATCGTCCTTTGAACAGGAGTGGATAGCACAAGCGAAACTGATACGGTGTCCAGCCCCCCTCCCGGAGACCGCGCCGGATCCCGTGTTGGTCAAGATGCTGGAGGTTACGCCTTCAGAGGAAGGTGAAGGGGAAAACAGAGAAACTACCGCCTCTACCAAGGATGCTTTCGAGAAAGGGGGATCGAGAATCCCTCCTTCCAGGGGGAGAAGAGGACCGCTTCCGAAGACCCGGAGGCCAAGGCCTCAAAGCGGGGGAAGAGATCTTCACCAGAGGGTCCTGCGCCTGGGGAAGCCCCGGCTGCACTATCTCCCCTAAGGAATCAGCCCTCCAGCAAGCCGTAAGTAGAAAAAGGGGAGTTTTGTAATAAGGGACATCCCTATTTTGCTTCTGAGGATAATCAAAGTTTCTACCTTGTAGTCCGGATCTCCGTCCTTCTCAGCTGAGTTCGTCTTCGGGGGACCTTCGTCCGGAGATGATGGAGAGCGAGACGCCTCCATGTGCTACACCGTCAGGCGGGGCGGACGACCCTGAGGTGTCATCGCGGAGGGTATCCCCGAGTCCGGCAGGGCCGGAGAGTTCGGCACCAACTGGTGTACGGCCGGGGGAACTGAAGGATCTGCTTGAGAGGGCGTCTATCTCAGAAGGTCACTGAGGGAGTCCTGGACTAGGGGGTGTCCGGACAGCCGGACTATCATCATCCACCGGACTCCAAGACTACGAAGATACAAGATTGAAGACTCCGTCCCGTGTCCGGATGGGACTTTCCTTGGCGTGGAAGGCAAGCTTGGCAATACGGATATGTAGATTTCCTACCATTGTAACCGACTCTATGTAACCCTAGCCTCCTCCGGTGTCTATATAAACCGGAGGGCTTTAGTCCATAGGACACAACATACCTCACAACAATCATACCATAGGCTAGCTTTAGGGTTTAGCCTCCTTGATCTCGTGGTAGATCCACTCTTGTACTACCCATATCATCAATATTAATCAAGCAAGACGTAGGGTTTTACCTCCATCAAGAGGGCCCGAACCTGGGTAAAACATCATGTCCCTTGTCTCCTGTTACCATCCGCCTAGACGCACAGTTCGGGACCCCCTATCCGAGATCCGCCGGTTTTGACACCGACATTGGTGCTTTCATTGAGAGTTCCTCTGTGTCGTCACCGATAGGCCCGATGGCATCTTCAATCAACAACGCTGTCCAGGGTGAGACTTTTCTCCCCGGACAGATCTTTGTATTCGGCGGCTTTGCACTGCGGGCTAACTCGCTTGGCCATCTGGAGCAGATCGAAAGCTACGCCCCTGGCCGTCAGGTCAGATTTGGAAGCCTAAACTTCACGGCCGACGTCCGCAGAGACTTGATCTTCGACGGGCTCGAGCCACAGCCAAGCGCGCCGCACTGTTACGATGGGCATGACCTAACTCTGCCGCCGAACAGTGCCTTGGTGGCCGCACACGAGTCTGCTCCGGCTCTTAGCTCGGAGCCGATCACCCAGATCGAGGTTCGGTGGTTGGACACCACCTCGGGGGCTTCAACTTCCACGGCGATGGAGCCGAACACTAACCTTGTACCTCGCGAAACTCGTGATTCCGAGGTGCCGGACTCCTTGCCGGACTCCGGACCTCCCACGCCCCTACCAATCGAATCAGATTGGGCGCCGGTTATGGAATTCACCGCCGCAGACATCTTCCAATACTCGCCCTTTGGTGACATCCTAAATTCGCTAAAGCATCTCTCGCTATCGGGAGAGTCCTGGCCGGACTATGGCCAGGATGGTTGGGATACGGACGACGAAGAAATTCAGAGCCCACCCACCACCCACTTTGTAGCCACTGTCGACGATCTTACCGACATGCTAGACTACGACTCCAAAGACATCGACGCTATGGACGACGATGCCGGAGACGAACAGGAACCAGCGCCTACAGGGCACTGGAAGACCACCTCGTCATACGACGTATACATGGTGGATACCCCAAAAGGAAGAGACAACGAGGACCAACGGGGCGCGGCAGAAGATAATCCCGCCGACAAACAACGAAAAAGGCGACGCAAACGCCGCCCTGAGTCCCGCCTCGACAACAACAACGCTCTTAATGACCCAGCAATACAGCAGGGCAAAGCAGCAGACGACGACAAGCAACCGTCCGAACAAGACGAGTCAGACAATCAGTCTGGGCCCGGCGGAAAAAATAGTTCGGACGATCTCACGCCGGACACACCGCCGGAGAATAAAAACCCTCCGAAAAGACTCGTCAACACCGCAAGAAGCTTGAAGAAGGAAAAACGGAAGCTCAAAACAGCGGAAGATACATTCAGAATGAGGTGGAGCAAAGTGCTCAAAACCGCAGATAAATGCGGCAATGGCCATCAATCAAAGAGCTACCCGAAGCGCAAGCTACTGCCAGAATTTGATGAGGAGGCCATAGAGCCCCCACTGTCAAAAAACAAAGAAGCCGCCTGGTTGGATAGACGGCCAGATGATAGGCCAAAATCTGAAAGCGGCGCCGCATATAAACCGACTAATGACCCTGGAAAGACAGATGGCCCAGCCAGGTCCATTTACGGGCCAAAGAAGAGGGCCCCAGGAGGCAATACAACACGACAAGTGTCCGAAAACATCGGTGCACCCAAATATAGGGGCACCGCACACCCACTATGTTTCACCAACGAGGTGCTGGATCACGAATTCCCAGTAGGGTTTAAACCCATAAACATAGAGGCCTACGACGGAACAACAGACCCTGGAGTCTGGATAGAAGATTATATACTACATATACACATGGCCAGAGGAGATGATCTCCACGCCATAAAATACCTACCCCTCAAGCTCAAAGGGCCAGCCCGTCATTGGCTCAAAAGCCTCCCGGAAAACACTGTTGGAAGTTGGGAAGAGCTCGAGGACGCGTTTAGAGCAAATTTTCAAGGAACTTATGTCCGCCCTCCGGATGCAGATGATCTAAGTCATATAACTCAATAGCCCGGAGAGTCGGCGCGCAAATTCTGGAACAGGTTCCTCACCAAAAAGAACCAAATAGTCGACTGTGCGGACGCTGAAGCCTTAGCAGCTTTTAAACACAACGTCCGAGACGAATGGCTCGCCAGACACCTCGGACAAGAAAAGCCGAGGACAATGTCCGCGCTAACAAGCCTCATTACCCGCTTTTGCACGGGAGAGGATAGCTGGCTAGCAAGATGCAGCACCAGCGACCCAAGTACATCTGAGATCAGAGATGGAAACGGAAAATCACGGCGCAGAAAAGAGCAGCGCCGGAATAAGGAGAAAAGCCCGAAGGGCATGACAGTCAACGCCGGATTCAAAAGCTCACGGCCAAACAACAAAACACCGCCCCTTAAGGACAACAGCGATGAGAAATTTAAACAAGATTTTGGGTCGGATATGTCAAATCCACAGTACCCCTGGAAGGCCTGCAAACCACACCCGCCGAGATTGTTGGGTTTTCAAACAGTCCGGCCGGCTAAACGCCGAACACAAGGGGCTCGAAGCATCAAGCGAAGATGATGACAAACCCCACCAGCAGAGCACCAGAAAACAAAAGACTTTCCCGCAAGAGGTCAAAGCAGTAAACTCACTTCATGTGATAATACGGAAACATAGTGCGGCACCCCTTAAAAAGGGTCTCGCACGGTCCAACCCAGCGGAACATAGATATTGGACATCAAAACCAATCACTTTCGACCACCTGGATTATTCCAGAAGCGTTCGAAATGCAGGATGGACTGCCCTGATATTGGATCCTGTAATCGACGGACTGCAATTTACACAAGTCCTGATGGACGGAGGCAGTGACCTAAACCTGCTGTATCCAAACACAATCCGCAAGTTGGGGATAGACCCTACTAAAATCCGACACAGCCGCACTTCCTTCAAAGGAGTGACGCCAGGCCCTTACGCCAAGTGCACAGGCTCCCTATTACTAGAAGTTGTGTTTGGATCACCGAACAACTTTCGACGCGAAAAACTAATCTTTCATATCGTCCCATTTAAAAGTGGCTATCAAGCACTCTTGGGACGAGAGGCTTTTGTCCGTTTCAATGCCATACCACATTACGCGTCTCTTACACTCAAGATGCCCGGTCCACGTGGCATCATTTCAGTGTGAGGGTCACTTAAAGACCTCGGACACGGTTAGACGAGTCCGGCATAAGTAAGCTAGGGGCTCCCTAGCCGCACATCCCTTTACAAGGGGTTGTACGCACAAACAACAGCGAGCTCACACAGACTCCGCTTTACTTATTTATATTTCTTCCTTCGTATATATTTTCTGCACAAGTTCCTTTCAAGCTAAAGTTCCTCTCTTTTTACAGATGAACAACGTGCACACCCGTCCAGGATAACGGCACAACGGAGACGCAGGCGCAGACGTACAGTAGGGACCCGTTGCGAGGATTCTTTTCAGATTAAGACCCTGCGTAAACCTTTTTTACTGTCTCTTGTTGTTATAATCCCTTGGTTCCTCATTATAACCAAAGCGGAGCCTGACGTTTTGGCATTGGCCGCGTCAGAAGACCATGCCCGTACCTGGACACTAGGGGCTTAGGGCATTGTTCTGCCCATTATTACAAAGACCGAACACCTTAGGAAGTGTTCGGCGTCTCGAGTTAGGCCTTATATGCATCAGCTCCGAATCATGTCTTTGGTCAAATGTTGGGTTTGCCCGGCTCCTGTGTTTTGCTGCCTTACGTTCCGTATCATCGGCTAATGCGGCACCAGGAGAACTACTGCGATTGTGCCCCAGTTCGGCTGGGCGAGCACCTCAGTAGAGAAAGCCGAAAACTGACTGTCATGATACAGCGAGAGACTGGTCAACCACTTGATCGACTACCGGAATGTTTAGAATTCCCCGCTTTGACGAAGGACCGTTTCCCGGTCAGGCACACACGCGCCCCGAATTCGGATAAGCGCGGTGCCCCAAGGGGCTATATCGTAGCCCCACCCTCGAACTCCATTGGCTAAGTGAAAGTGATAAAGCATCATAGTCCGGATTGCCTCGTTCGCTACGCTACCACCTCCTTCACAGGACCGAGACGTCGGATTAAATGTGAAAACGTGCTATTTTTTGCGAACACCCCCGCACCTTGTGCGTGGGGGTTGAAGCTGAAGACTGCAATCTTTCAGGTTATACAAATGTATACATAAACAGCCGCATAGGCGATATTTTAATACTTGGAACGCACAAGTATAAAAAGCGGTTACATCATAATCATTGTCTTACAAGATAAAACGTTCATTTGAACATGACATTTTTTGAGCACTGCGACTCTATTACACGAGCGCCACGCATAACTTCCCCAAAATAGTGCTCGCCGGGTAACCGGCTTTCGTCCGAACCCTAGGCGACAATAGCGGTGGCATCCATCTCTGTCCAATGTGTCTTCACACGGGCAAGGGCCATCCGTGCGCCTTCTATGCAGGCCAACCGCTTCATCTCCTTGATGTGCGGCACCGCTCCAAGAAATTGCTGCAATAAGCCGAAATAGCTCGTCGCCTTGGGTCTCTCCGGCCAGACATGAGCCACAATATCAGTCATGGCAAGTCCGGACAATGTATTTAGCTCAGCCCATTCGGCCAACCGATCGGTCAACGGAAGTGAATGATCCGGACTATGGAATTGAGACCAAAATAGCTCTTCCGTCTTGTGATCCTTCTGGCTCCGAAAGTGCTCAACGGCATCAGCCGCACTTGCCGCTAAGTCCATATATGGATCCTCCGGACCCCACAGTTGGCCAAGTTGGGCATATTTTTGATCCGTAAACCGACGACGCAGCAGAAACGGCTTGCCAACCACAATATCTCCGGCTTGGCGCAGCTCCTCCTTCATAGCCCGCATTGCAGAACGGGCATCCTTGGCCTCGGTGGTGGCCTTCCCCAGGTTTTCCCGCTCCGATAAGCGCTCCTTTTCAAGAGCGTCATTGCGGTCGGCAGCATCTTTTAATTTCACGGCCAACTCGGCCATCTTTTCCCTTCTTAGGCAGTGTGCAGCCTTTTCGGCTTTCAACTCCTCGGCTGCCCTCGAGGCGGCCGCATCACTCCTTCGGGCTTGCTCCTTGGCTTGAGCAAGCTCGGCCCGAAGGCTCTCCACAGCAGCAACACCGTCTGTATCACAACATATACATTATCAGAGGCGGGCTTTGACTCACTTAAATAAGTGACTGCAGAGAATTCATTTACCTTGCGACTTGTCAAGTCGCCGGTTGACAAGCGCGATGTCCGCATCCGCCACGTCAAGTTGCCGCATTAACTCAGCAACTCCACTAGTCCGGCTAGCCCCCGGACTATCCGCCACCTGCATAGGAACGGCGACATTCATTACCTGAGATTTTGATCCTCGGTACGCCGTCGCTTTCGACAACCTACCGAGTCTCAGGGGCTACTATCTATACAGGGCGCACTTCTATGCGCCAAACTGTCAAAAAGGTGCGTCGTTCTTGCGTACCTCAAATCCCATCAGTAAACTCCTGACGGCATTATGCAATCCGCTTTCGGCGGACGAATCCTTCCAATCACCATACGCATCAAAGCATGGTGATCTTCTGAGATGGACGCCCTCTCAAGCAGATTCTTCAGCTCCCCCGGCCGGACACTAGTGGGCGCTGAACTCTCCGGCCCCTCCGGACTCTGGGATACCCTCCATGACGATACTTCAGGCTCGTCTGCCCTATCCGACGGCGCAGCAGACGGAGGCGTTTCGCTCTCCATCACCTCCGGAAGAAGATCCCCCAAAGACGAACTCATCTGAGAAGGCCGTAGATCCGAACTGCAAGGTAAAAATTTCGGTCATCCATAGAAGCATAAATAGGGGTATTTTCTCATTAATGAACCCCCTTTTTTACTCAAGGCTCGCTGGAGGGCTGATCCTTTAGAGACGATTGTACGTCCGGACTTTCCCCGGACGCGGGACCCTCCGGTAAAGATTTCTCCCCCGCTTAGGGGCTTTGGCCTCCAGGTCTTTGGAGGTGGTCCTCTTCTCCCCCTGGAAGGAGGGATTGTCGATTCCCCCCATCTTCTGGCGCCCCCTTGGGCGAGGTGATAGCTCTTCCATTTTCCCCATCGCCCCCTTCTATGGGCGCGACCTCCAACATTCTGACCAGCACGAGCTCCGGTGCGGTCTCTGGGAGGGGGGCCGGACACCTTATCAGCTTCGATCGCGCCACCCACTCCTAATGAAGAATAATGGGTTAGAAGGCGAATTTCAGAAAAGCAAACAAACAGAACGTCCGGACTCTGAGCTACTTACCTGTGTATTCGGGCGATTGCAGCTTAGGCCTGCGTCCTCGGTCAATTCCGGACACGCCACCTGCGGTCCGAAGAACAACTTGTACATCTCCACGGGCGTACCCATGAAGTGTTGGAGAATTCGTGGCCCCTCCAGATTGAACTCCCATAACCGGAGAGGACGGCGTTTGCAGGGCAGAAGACGCCTGATTAGCATGACCTGCATCACCGCAACCAGATTGATCTCCCTCGCTTGGAGGTCTCGAATCCGGCCCTGCAATAAGGGCACGTCTTCAGACGGCCCCCAATTGAGCCCCTGGTTGACCCACGACATCAATCGGCGTGGAGGTCCCGGGCGGAATGAAGGCGGCGGCTTTTGCTTGCTGCCCTTCGGAGCGGTGACATAGAACCACTCCTGCTGCCACAAGCCGAGCTCCTCTTGGAAGGAGCCCTCGGGCCACGGGGCATCGGCCCTCCCGCTTATGGCCGCCCCGCCGCACTCCGCTTGACGCCCCCCGATCATCTTCGGCTCCACATTGAAGGTCTTCAGCCATAGGCCGAAGTGGGGGGTGACGCGGAGGAAGGCTTCACAGACAATAATGAATGCGGAAATATGGAGGATGGACTCCGGAGCCAAGTCGTGAAAATCCAGCCCGTAGTAGAACATGAGCCCTCTCACGAAGGGGTCCGTCGAGAAGCCTAAACCCCGACGGAGGTGGGATACGAAGACGACGTACTCACCGGGCTCGGGAGTGGGTACGGCCTGCCCTCGGGCGGGCAACCTGTGCAAAATCTCGTAGGACAGGTACTTGGCCTCACGCAGCTTTAACACGTCCTCCTCCATGACGGAGGAGGGCATCCACCGGCCCTGAAGGTCGGAGCCGGACATTGTTGAAGATCCGAAGCGCTCGAATCTGGGGCTCTGGGTGTTGGAACTTGGGGCAAGGAGAGGATTCGATGGAAGATTGAGAAAAAGAAATGAGCCTTGGTCCTCTTATAAAGGGGGAAAATACCAAGAGCCGTCTCCGTGACCGTTCGGGATTCACCTTCGATAGAGGAGGCGTGGCGACGGACACGGTTGGGTTACCCACGCTCGTATTGATGAGAATCCCGTAATAAGGGGAGCACGATCTCTGCTTCGACAAGACGTGCCAAGGAAACCGCTTCGCTAAACGTGTTGAGGTGGTATAATAAAAAACGATTCAAGTAAAGGCCTGGTAGCGGTGTGATGTCATGCCGCCGAATACGTCAGCAGATTGGATTTATGCGCATTATTCTCTCTACGATGGAATGTGGAATTTATTTTGCAGAGCCGGACACTATCCTGGTGTTCATGATCTTCTCTGGATTATTCAAGGGAGGAACCCGCCTTGCAATGCCGAACATTATGCGCGCCGGACTTATCGTCATTGAAGCCTGGTTCAGGGGCTACTGAGGGAGTCCTGGACTAGGGGGTGTCCGGACAGCCGGACTATCATCATCCGCTGGACTCCAAGACTACGAAGATACAAGATTGAAGACTCCGTCCCGTGTCTGGATGGGACTTTCCTTGGCGTGGAAGGCAAGCTTGGCAATACGGATATGTAGATTTCCTACCATTGTAACCGACTCTGTGTAACCCTAGCCTCCTCCGGTGTCTATATAAACCGGAGGGATTTAGTCCGTAGGACACAACATACCTCACAACAATCATACCATAGGCTAGCTTTAGGGTTTAGCCTCCTTGATCTCGTGGTAGTTCCACTCTTGTACTACCCATATCATCAATATTAATCAAGCAAGACGTAGGGTTTTACCTCCATCAAGAGGTCCCGAACCTGGGTAAAACATCGTGTCCCTTGTCTCCTGTTACCATCCGCCTAGACGCACAGTTCGGGACCCCCTACCCGAGATCCGCCGGTTTTGACACCGACAGTCACCATACATTGATGAGTACGGTGATTGAAAGAATTTCATCTGCCGAGGGTGGGTTGCGTGATGCCGTCAGAAGTTTGCTGGCGGGGTTTGAGGTATGTAAAAATGACATACCTTTTGACAGTTTTGCACATAAAGTGCGCCCTGTATAGATAGTAGCCCCTGAGACTCGGTATGTTGTCGAAAGCGACAGCGTGCCGAGGATCATAATCTCAGGTATTAATTCTCACCTTTCCTACACAGGTGGCGGATAGTCCGGTGGCTAGCCGGACTGATGGAGTTGCCGAACTAAAGCGGCAACTCGATGTTGCGGATGCGGACATCGCGCTGGTCAATAGGGTCTTGAGCGACCTTGTAGGAGATGATGCCGCGTGGACCGGGCATTTTAAGTGTTAGAGACGCGTAGTGCGGTATTGCGTTAAAGCGGGCGAAAGCTTCACGTCTCAATAGTGCTTGATGGCTACTTTTAAATGGGGCGACATGGAAGATTAGCTTTTCGCGACGAAAGTTGTCGGGTCATCCGAACACAACTTCTAGTAGTAAGGAGCCCGTGGACTTGACGTGAGGGCCTGGCGTCACTCCTTTGAAGGAAGTGCGGCTATGGAGAATTTTAGTAGGGTCTACCCCCAACTTGCGGATTCTGTCCGGATATAGCAGGTTTAAATCGCTGCCGCCATCCATTAGGACTTGTGTAAATTGTAGTCCGTCGATTATAGGATCCAATATCAGAGCAGTCCATCCTACGTTTTGAATACTTCTGGAGTGATCCAGACGGTCGAAAGTAATTGGTTTTGACATCCAATCTCGGGATTCCGCTGGGGTGGACCGTGCGGCATGCGCTTTGGTAGGTGCCGCCCTATTTTTCCTTGTTATCACTTGAAGTGAGTTCACTATTTTGACCTATTGTGGGAAGTTCTTTTGTTCTCCGGCGCTCTGCTTGTGGGGTTCGTCATCGTCCTCGCTCGGTGGGTCGAGCCCCTTGTGTTCGGCGTTAAGTCGGCCGGACTGCTTGAAGACCCAACAATCTCTGTGGGTGTGGTTTGCAGGCTTCCCGGGGGTACTGTGAATTTGGCATATCCTATCCAGGATTTTGTTTAGGTTGGATAGCTCGTCACTGTTGTCCTTAAGAGGCAGTGTTTTGCTGTTCGGCCGAGAGCTTTTGAATCCGGCGTTAACCGCCGTGTTCTTTGTGCCATCTTTTCTGCATCGTGATTTTCCATTTCCATCTCTGATCTCGGATGTACTCGGGTCGCTGGTGCTGCATCTTGCCAGCCAGCTATCTTCCCCCGCGCAAAAGCGGGTCATGAGGCTTGTTAGGGCGGCCATTGTTCTTGGCTTTTCCTGGCCGAGGTGTCTGGCGAGCCATTCGTCTCGGACGTTATGTTTAAAAGCTGCTAAGGCTTCGGCGTCCGGGCAGTCGACTATTTGGTTCTTTTTAGTGAGGAACCTATTCCGGAATTTGCGTGCTGACTCTCCGGGTTGTTGAGTTACGTGACTTAAATCGTCTGCATCTGGAGGGCGGACATAAGTCCCTTGAAAATTTGCTCTAAACGCGTCCTCGAGCTCTTCCCAACTTCCAATGGTGTTTTCTGGGAGGCTTTTGAGACAATGCCGAGCTGGCCCTTTGAGCTTGAGGGGTAGGTATTTTATGGCGTGGAGATCGTCTCTTCTAGCCATATGTATGTGTAGGATGTAATCCTCAATCCAGACTCCGGGGTCTGTTGTTCCGTCGTATGCCTCTATGTTTACGGGCTTGAATCCCGCTGGAAATTCATGATCCAGCACCTCATCGGTGAAACATAGTGGGTGTGCGGCGCCCCTGTATTTAGGTGTGCCGTTATCTTCGGACACTCGGCGTGTTGTGTTGCTTCCAGGGGCCCTCTTTTTTGGCCCATAAATGGACCTGACCAGGCCATCCTTTTTGCGAGGATCTTTATGTGTGTCATGTGCTGGCTTGTGTGCGGTGCCGCTTGCCGCTCTTGGCCTGTCATCTGGTCATCTATCCGGCCAAGCGGCCTCTTTGCTTTTTGATTGTGGTGGCTCTACGACCTCCTCATCGAATTCGGGCAGCAGCTTGCGCTTCGGGTAGCTCTTTGCTTGGTTACTATTGCCATATTTGTCTGCGGTTTTGAGTACTTTGCTCCACCTCATTCTAAGTACGTCTTCCGCTGTTTTGAGCTTCCATTTCTGCTTCTTCAAGCTTCTTGCAGTGGCGACGAGCCTTTTGTGAAGGTTCTTATGCTCCGGTGATGTGTCCGGCGTGAGGTCGTCTGGATTGTTGTTTTCGCCGAGGATGGGTTTATTGTCCGATTCATCCTGTTCGGATGGTTGCTTGGTTGCATGTTCGTCGTCCACTGGTTTGCCCTGCTCTACGGCTGGGTCATTATGGGTGCTTTCGTTATCGAGGAGGGACTTCGGGCGGCGCTTGTGTCGCCGTTTTGGTTGTTTTTTCGGGGGGATTATCCTTCGCCGCGTCCCGTTGTTCCTCGTTATCGCTTCCTTTTGGTGTGTCCACCATGTATATGTCATGAGTTGAGGTGGCTTTCCAGTGCCCAGTAGGCGCTGGTTCTTGGCCGTCTCCGGCATCGTCGTTCATATCATCGATGTCTTCGGAGTCGAAGTCTAGCATGTCGGTTAGATCATCGACAATTGCTATAAAGTGGGTGGTGGGTGGGCTTTGAATTTCTTCGTCGTCCGCATCCCAACCATCCTGACCGCAGTTCGGCTAGGGTTCTCCTGACAACGAGAGATACTTTAGTGAATTCAGAATATTGACGAAAGGCGAGTGCTGAAAGATGTCCGCTGCGGTGAACTCCATGATCGGCGCCCAGTCGGATTCGATTGGTAGGGGCGCCGGAGGTTCGGAGTCCGGCGAGGAGTCCGGCACCTCGGAGTCACGAGCTTTACAAGGGACAGGGTCAGTATTCGGCTCCATCGCCGTAGCGGTTGCAGCCCCTGAGGCGGTGTCTAGCCACCCGTCCTTGATCTACGCGGTCGGCTCCGAACTAAGGGTTGGAGCGGACTCATGTGCAGCCTCCAGGGCACTGTCCGGCAGCAGAGCTAAATCATGCCCATCGTGACAGTGCGGCGCGCTCGGCTGTGGCTCGAATCCGTCGAAGATCAAGTCTCCGCGGATGTCAGCCGTGAAGTTTAGACTTCCAAATCTGACCTGACGGCCAGGGGCGTAGCTTTCGATCTGCTCCAGATGGCCAAGCGAATTGGCCCGCAGTGCAAAGCCGCCGAATATGAAGATCTGTCCGGGGAGAAAAGTCTCACCCTGGACTGCGTCGTTGTTGATGTTCGAAGGAGCCATCAAGCCTATCAGTGACGACACAGAGGAACTCTCAATGAAAGCACCAATGTCGGTGTCAAAACCGGCGGATCTCGGGTAGGGGGTCCCGAACTGTGCGTCTAGGCGGATGGTAACAGGAGACAAGGGACACGATGTTTTTACCCAGGTTCGGGCCCTCTCGATGGAGGTAAAACCCTACCCCTGCTTGATTAATATTGATGATATGGGTAGTACAAGAGTGGATCTACCACGAGATCAAGGAGGCTAAACCCTAGAAGCTAGCCTATGGTACGATTGTTGTAATGGTTGTTCATCCTACGGACTAAAACCCTTCAGTTTATATAGACACCGGAGAGGGCTAGGGTTACACAGAGTCGGTTACAATGGTAGGAGATCTACATATCCCTATTGCCAAGCTTACCTTCCACGCCAAGGAAAGTCCCATCCAGACACGGGACGAAGTCTTCAATCTTGTATCTTCATAGTCTTGGAGTCCGTCCGATGATGATAGTTTGGCTATCCAGACACCTCCTAGTCCAGGACTCCCTCAGCAGGCTTCTCCATAAGTTTGCATAAACCCAAACGCTTTAATCATCTCATTAAAGCGAATGTTCCAACTCCGAGATGCTTAGGGTCGACAAAACGTTCCAGCTGCATCATATACAGTTCTTCCTTAAGGTGACCGTTAAGGAAAGCTGTTTTGACGTCCATTTGCCATATCTCATAATCATAGTATGCGACAATTGCTAACATGATTCGGACGTACTTCAGCTTCGCTATGGGATAGAAAGTCTCATCATAGTCAATCCCTTGAACTTGTTGATAACCCTTAGCAACAAGTCGAGCTTTATATATGGTAACATTACCATCCGCGTCCGTCTTCTTCTTAAAGATCCATTTGTTTTCTATCGCTCACCGATCATCGGGCAAGTCTGTCAAAGTCCACACTTTGTTTTCATACATGGATCCTATCTCGGATTGCATGGCTTCAAGCCATTTGTTGGAATCTGGGCCCGCCATCGCTTCTTCATAGTTCGAAGGTTCACCATTGTCCAACAACATGATTTCCAAGACAGGATTGCCATACCACTCTGGTGCGGAACGTGTCCTTGTGGACCTTCGAAGTTCAGTAGGAGCTTGATCCGAAGTATCTTGATCATCATCATTAACTTCCTCTCTTGTCGGTGCTGGCACCACAGGAACATTTTCCTGAGTTGCGCTACTCACCGTTTCAAGAGGTAGTACTTCATCAAGCTCTACTTTCCTCCCACTTAATTGTTTCGAGAGAAACTCTTTCTCCAGAAAGGATCCGTTCTTGGCAATAAAGATCTTGCCTTTGGATCTTAAGTAGAAAGTATACCCTATGGTTTCCTTAGGGTATCCTATGAATACGCATTTTTCCGACTTGGGTTCGAGTTTCTCAGGTTGAAGTTTCTTGACATAAGCATCGCATCCCCAAACTTTTAGAAACGACAGCTTAGGTTTCTTCCCAAACCATAATTCATACGGTGTTGTCTCAACGGATTTAGACGGTGCCCTATTAAAGTGAATGTAGCTGTCTCTAGAGCATATCCCCAAAATGATAGCGGTAAATCAGTAAGTGACATCATAGATCACACCATATCCAATAGAGTGCGATTACGACATTTGGACACACCATTACGCTGAGGTGTTCCAGGCGGCGTGAGTTGTGAAATGATTCCACAATTCCTCAAGTGCGTACCAAATTCGTGACTTAAATATTCACCCCCACGATCTGATCGTAAGAACTTTATCTTTCGGTCACGTTGATTCTCTACCTCATTCTGAAATTCCTTGAACTTCTCAAAGGTCTCATACTTGTGTTTCATCAAGTAGACATACCCATATCTACTCAAGTCATCAGTGAGAGTGAGAACATAACGATATCCTCCGCGAGCCTCAACGCTCATTGTACCGCACACATCAGTATGTATGATTTCCAATAAGTTGGTTGCTTGCTCCATTGTTCCGGAGAACGGAGTCTTGGTCATCTTGCCCATGAGGCATGGCTCGCATGTGTCAAACGATTCATAATCTAGAGACTCTAAAAGTCCATCAGCATGGAGCTTCTTCATGCGCTTGACACCAATGTGACCAAGGCGGCAGTGCCACAAGTATGTGGGACTATCGTTATCAACTTTACATCTTTTGGTATTCACACTATGAATATGTGTAACATTACGCTCGAGATTCATTAAGAATAAACCATTCACCAGCGGGGCATGACCATAAAACATATCACTCATATAAATAGAACAACCATTATTCTCGGATTTAAATGAGTAGACATCTTGAATTAAACGAGATCCTGTTACAATGTTCATGCTCAAAGCTGGTACTAAATAACAATTATTGAGGTTCAAAACTAATCCCGTAGGTAAATGTAGAGGTAGCGTGCCGACGGTGATCACATCGACCTTGGAACCATTCCCGACGCGCATCGTCACCTCGTCCTTCGCCAGTCTCCGCTTATTCCGCAGCTCCTACTTTGAGTTACAAATATGAGCAACCGCACCGGTATCAAATACCAGGAGCTACTACGAGCACTGGTAAGGTACACATCAATTACATGTATATCACATATACCTTTGGTTTTGCCGGCCTTCTTGTCCGCTAAGTACTTGGGGCAGTTCCGCTTCCAGTGACCACTTCCCTTGCAATAAAAGCACTCAGTCTGTGGCTTGGGTCCATTGCTTGACTTCTTCCTGGCAACTGGCTTACCAGGCACGGCAACTTCCTTGTCATCCTTCTTGAAGTTCTTCTTACCCTTACCCTTCTTGAACTTAGTGGTTTTATTCACCATCAACACTTGATGTTCCTTTTTGATCTCCACCTCCGCTGATTTCAGCATTGAATATACCTCAGGAATGGTCTTTTCCATCCCCTGCATATTGAAGTTCATCACAAAGCTCTTGTAGCTCGGTGGAAGCGACTGAAGGATTCTGTCAATGACCGCGTCATCTGGGAGATTAACTCCCAGCTGAGTCAAGCGGTTGTGCAACCGAGACATCTTGAGTATGTGCTCACTGACAGAACTATTTTCCCCCATCTTACAGCTGAAGAATTTGTCGGAGACTTCATATCTCTCGACCCGGGCATGAGCTTGGAAAACCATTTGCAGCTCCTCGAACATCTCATATGCTCTGTGTTGCTCAAAACGCTTTTGGAGCCCCGGTTCTAAGTTGTAAAGCATGCCGCACTGAATGAGGGAGTAATCATCAGCACGAGACTGCCAAGCGTTCATAACGTCTTGGTTCTCTAGGATTGGTGCTTCACCTAGCGGCGCTTCTAGGACATAATCTTTCTTGGCTGCTATGAGGATGATCCTCAAGTTCCGGACCCAGTCCGTATAGTTGCTGCCATCGTCTTTCAGCTTGGTTTTGTCTAGGAACGCATTGAAGTTCAGGTGGACATGAGCGTTGGCCATTTGATCTACAAGACATATTGTAAAGATTTTAGACAAAGTTCATGATAATTAAGTTCGTCTTAATCAAATTATTTAATGAACTCCCACTTGGACAGACATCCCTCTAGTCATCTAAGTGAAACATGATCCGAGTCAACTAGGCCGTGTCCGATCATCACGTGAGACGAACTAGTTAACATCGGTGAATATCTTCATGTTGATCGTATCTTCTATACGACTCATGCTCAACCTTTCGGTCTTCCGTGTTCCGAGGCCATGTCTGTACCTGCTAGGCTCGTCAAGTCAACCTAAGTGTATTGTGTGTGTAAATCTGGCTTACACCCGTTGTATTCGAACATTAGGATCTATCACACCCAATCATCACGTGGTGCTTCGAAACAACGAACCTTCGCAACGGTGCACAGTTAGGGGGAACAGTTTTCTTGAAATTATTGTGAGGGATCATCTTACTTACTACCGTCGTTCTAAGTAAACAAGATGAAAAAACACGATAAACATCACATGCAATCATAATAGTGACATGATATGGCCAATATCATATAGCTCCTTTGATCTCCATCTTCGGGGCTCCATGATCATCTTCGTCACCGGCATGACACCATGATCTCCATCATCATGATCTCCATCATCGTGTCTCCATGAAGTTGCTCGCCAACTATTACTTCTACTACTATGGCTAACGCGTTTAGCAATAAAGTAAAGTAATTTACATGGCGTTTTTCAATGACACGTAGGTCATACAAAAATAAAGACAACTCATATGCCTCCTGCCGGTTGTCATACTCATCGGCATGAAAGTCGTGATTCCTATTACAAGAACATGATCTCATACATCACATATATATCATTCAACATTCATCACAACTTTGGCCATATCACATCACAAATCACTTGCTGCAAAAACAAGTTAGACGTCCTCTAATTGTTGTTGCAAGTTTTTACGTGGCTTCTATAGGTGATCTAGCAAGAACGTTTTCTTACCTACGTACCAGCCACAACGTGATTTGCCAACTTCTATTTACCCTTCATAAGGACCCTTTTCATCGAATCCGCTCCAATTAAAGTGGGAGAGACAGACACCCGCTAGCCACCTTATGCAACTAGTGCATGTCAGTCGGTGGAACCTGTCTCACGTAAGCGTACGTGTAAGGTCGGTCCGGGCCACTTCATCCCACAATACTGCTAAAGCAAAATAAGATTAGTAGTGGCAAGAAAGTTGACAACATCTACGCCCACAACAAATTGTGTTCTACTCGTGCAAAGAGAACTACGCATAGACCTAGCTCATGATGCCACTGTTGGGGAACGTTGCATAAAATAAAAAATTTCCTACGTTCACCAAGATCAATCTATGAGTCCATCCAGCAACGAGAGAGGGGAGTGCATCTACATACCCTTGTAGATCATGAGCGGAAGCGTTCAAGAGAATGCGGTTGAGGGAGTCGTACACGTCGTGATCCAAATCACCGAAGATCCTAGAGCCGAACGGGCGGCACCTCCGCGTTCAACACACGTACGATCAGGGTGAAGTCTCCTCCTTCTTGATCCAGCAAGGGGGAAGGAGAGGTTGATGAAGATCTAGTAGCACGACAGCGTGGTGGTGGATGCAGCAGGGATCCGGCAGGGCTTCGCCAAGCGTCTGCGGGAGGGAGAGGTGTAGCAAGGGGGAAGGGAGGCGCCAGGGGCAAGGGTGCGGCTGCCCTACCTCCCCCTCTTTATATAGGGTCCCCCAGGGGGGGCGCCGGCCCTGGAGATGGGATCTCCAGGGGGCGGCGGCCAAAGGGGAACTTGCCCCCCAAGGCAAGTGGAGGCGCCCCCTCCCCTAGGGTTCCCAACCCTAGGCGCAGGGGGGCCCAAGGGGGGGGCACCAGCCCACCAGGGGCTGTTCCCTCCCCACTTCAGCCCACGGGGCCCTCCGAGATAGGTGGCCCCACCCGGTGGACCCCCAGGACCCTTCCGGTGGTCCCGGTAATACCGGTGACCCCCGAAATTCTCCCGATGGCCGAAACAGCACTTCCTATATATAATTCTTCACCTCCGGACCATTCCGGAACTCCTCGTGACGTCCGGGATCTCATCCGGGACTCCGAACAACTTCCGGTTTGCTGCATACTAATATCTCTACAACCCTAGCGTCACCGAACCTTAAGTGTGTAGACCCTACGGGTTCGGGAGATATGCAGACATGACCGAGACGCCTCTCCGATCAATAACCAACAGCGGGATCTGGATACCCATGTTGGCTCCCACATACTCCTCGATGATCTCATCGGATGAACCACGATGTCGAGGATTCAATCAACCCCGTATTCAATTCCCTTTGTCAATCGATACGTTACTTGCCCGAGACTCGATCGTCGATATCCCAATACCTCGTTTAGTCTCGTTACCGGCAAGTCACTTTACTCGTACCGTAATGCATGATCCCGTGACCAGACACTTGGTCACCTTGAGCTCATTATGATGAATTATTACCGAGTGGGCCCAGAGATACCTCTCCGTCATACGGAGTGACAAATCCTAGTCTCGATTCGTGCCAACCCAACAGACACTTTCGAAGATACCCTTAGTGTACCTTTATAGTCACCCAATTATGTTGTGACGTTTGGCACACCCAAAGCACTCCTACGGTATCCGGGAGTTGCACAATCTCATGGTCTAAGGAAATGATACTCGACAATTGGAAAAGCTCTAGCTAAACGAACTACACGATCTTTGAGCTATGCTTAGAATTTGGTCTTGTCCATCACATCATTCTCCTAATGATGTGATCCCGTTATCAATGACATCCAATGCCCATAGTCAGGAAACCATGACTATCTGTTGATCAACGAGCTAGCCAACTAGAGCCTCACTAGGGACTTGTTGTGGTCTATGTATTCACACGTGTATTACGATTTCCGGATAACACAGTTATAGCATGAATAATAGACAATTATCATGAACAAAGAAATATAATAATAACCATTTTATTATTTCCTCTAGGGCATATTTCGAACAAACTCAACAAACACCATCAAAGACACCTATAGAGCATCTTTACGATCACCCAGTTATGTTGTGACGTTTGATAGCACACAAGGTGTTCCTCTGGTATTTGGGAGTTGCATAATCTCATAGTCAGAGGAACTTGTATAAGTCATGAAGAAAACAATAGCAATAAAACTAAACGATCATTATGCTAAGCTAACGGATGGGTCTTGTCCATCACATCATTCTCTAATGATGTGACCCCATTCATCAAATGACAACACATATCTATGGTTAGGAAACTTAACCATCTTTGATAAATGAGCTAGTCAAGTAGAGGCATACTAGGGACACTCTGTTTTGTCTATGTATTCAACATGTACTAAGTTTCCAGTTAATACAATTCTAGCATGAATAATAGACATTTATCATGATATAAGGAAATATAAATAACAATTTTATTATTGCCTCTATGGGCATATTTCCTTCACTCCCCGCAAAGCAAAGTCAAGGCAATGGTCGTGTTGTGTGTGTTGATCCACCGCCTGGCCCACAGCTCGTGCAACAACGGGCCTAAGGTTAGTCAGCTCAAGGCCTCAGGGTTCGTTTGTGCGATGGCTTTAGCGGCTGTAGATTTATCATGCAGATTGTAGAACAAGGTAAACTTAATTAGTGATATATACGAACCTACATTAGGTTCATATGATCTCTGAGCAGTAAAATGTGGTCTTTCTTTTTTATTCAACATTTTTTCCTCTTGTGTGTCTGGTTGGTTGCCGACTCACACAACACGAGTTGGTCACACTTTGACAAATGGAGAGAATGGCGTGAAGCAAATGCAAGAGGGGCAGCAATGGTCGTGGTACAACTACGGTAACGTCTAGCAGGATTGTCTTTTAGTTGTTGCATTTATTGGTATAGAACCAAACAAAGTAATTTTTTGTTACAATATCACTGTGCACTATTGTAAACTGAGCAACCATATTGAGATACATTCACTTCCAGGTGTCTTTTATGGGTTCTTTATTTGATATGACTTTGTTTACTCTTTTTATGAATTCTGATAATTGTGTATTTGTTTGCAGGATTCGACGTGTTATCTCTTGCCCGATACTTTCCTCGTGTGACTGTCGTGAATTGGAGCACATTATCATGTTGTTCTCTGATGAAATATATTGGTAAATTATTATGGTGAGTGTTTTCCGTCTATTTTTGCCACTGTTGCAATTTGTCCATCCCTTCGTCTGTGAGTACATTAACAAGATAAATGCATAAGAAGGGGAATCTCTTTCCAAATGTCGAAGGTCTTAGCCTAATATTTTCATAGAGAGAGAAGATAATGGAAAAGTTCATTGGAATGAACAGATGATAGAACAGTGTGGTCGACTTTGATATTGTAACAAATGGAGAGAATGTCAATGCCAATCGTTCTCCCGTTTAGTTCTTCAATATTTGGTCTGTTTTTGCTTCAGGGTCTACATAGAAGTTTATTTTGTTATTGTTGAAATGGGATCATGGCATGCAACTACGTGCAATGCAACTAACGATTATGTCTTTTTACCCGAATTAATGATAAATAGTTAGAAATACCTGTTTGTAGACTAACTGTTGGTACATATACAAGTGTATGTAAACATGTTTATGAACTCAAGTTAATTGATGTGGACTCAAGTGTCCTGATAGAAGGAACTACCTCTCCAAAAGAAGATGGTTGGTCATCTGTTCACAAAATGTTTGCAAAATTTGAGTTGTTGAATGCTACTTGCATGTATGAAACAGATAATGCAATTCGCAATATGTTAATACTCCATTGTCGAGTACAGATGATCATTTCACGGGCATGGCTAACCATTCCTATGACAAAATCTGAAACTTAGTGGTGTCATTTCTCCTCCTGAAATTAACATTTTGTTCTTATGTGTAGGAGTTTCCATAAGGATTCTCATCGGCGAGCATGATGTTGAACAAACGGATAATGCCTTGAGCCAACATTACATGACCATAATACACAGAATGTTGTAGTGTGGGCTCTCATTTCAGGTGAGTTCCATCATTTGCTGTGTTCTAGGTGCTGCATAACTGTACAAAGAACATTATCATTCCACTCTTAGGTTATATAAGTACAAGGGAACCACTTTGTAGTTACTTACTATAGCAAACTCAACTAATTCATCTTCATTTTGTGCATGACGTGGCCCAAATATTCTGATGTACTCTGTAACTTGGGCATGGTGCTCTGCACATAAATTGTTATCTGCTATATTTAAGCCCCAATATTCTGCAGTAATGCTAAAAATGCCTTAGAAGTTTGTTAGCTTTTATGTGAAGCTGATTGGCAGTATACAGAAATAGTTTTTATATGTTATCTTATTTGAGTTTTCTAACATACAGAAATGCTATGATCTGTTATCTCCAATCTGCAGTTGGTACTCCATTGATGTAGAGTATGTTGCAGCAGCTGGGCATCATCCTCCCTAAGTTGTGTGGTAGATGCCTTCACCTACAGATTTAGTTTTGACATTTTGGGGATTCAGTCAAGCATCCTCACCTTGGCTCTATTGTCGCAAGAGCTTTTTCCGACTCTGGATGAGGTTTATGGTGAGGTGGATAGTGGTGGCTGCTGGGCAGCGAGGCGGGGGCCGACTTCGTGGTCGACGGCGGCCAGCCGGCAAGGAGGGGGTCAACGAATGACAATGCCAGCTCTGGCTCGCCACCCTTAGGGAAGGACGCCGCTCTCAGCGGGGCACCACTGGTGGAAGGCATCATCCACGGAGTGGAGATGGGGCACTCGTGCTTCCCAGTGCTCGGGTCGATGGCGTCCATGGAGGGACGATCTTCACGGTCGATGGAGAGGAGGTGGTCAACGACAAGCACAGGCGGAAGGAGAGCGAGGACTGCAAACGGTGGTCTCCAAAATTGAACCTTCACGGGCGGCGGGCGAAGGGGAACAAGGTGGCGAGCGAAGGGGAACGAGGCGACGGCGGCGGTATGGGGAGACGGGAGGGAAGCAAGGCGGAGGCGGCGGGGCGACCAAATCTGCCGACGTCAGAGGAGATTGAGGAAGGACGGGGACCACATGTTTTGTCGGGAAAACGACGAGGACTAAATTGCAAAAATGACCTCGCGACAAGAATTACAGGACAGAGGGAGTATATTATTTCTTTTATTTTCATATTTGCATTTTCTTGTTGGACCGATTATTATGAGATCTGTCAATTTATTTCTTGTTGCTTTAACTTCATGTTTGCAACTGTTGATTCTAATTAGTGTTGAAGTAAGAACACACCCAGTTTCAACTCACTTCTTTGAAGATGTTTATGAGAAAATGTAGTACTATCTTGCTTTGGATTCTCGTGCATCAGGAGCATACTTCGCACAACATGGAGAAAAGGTTCCCTTTGCTCAATATTTATTCAGTGAGTACACATTGATCAACCATGGGAAACCCTCTTTTAGAACCTTACTGTTGGAGCGACTGCTGCTGATTTATCTCATTTACAATATCTTGTAAATATCCTCTATTTCAAACTATATACTATATCTTGTAAATATCCCATATTTTCAAATTATATACTGATCTTATAAATTTCCTCAGTTTTCCATCATTTGAGTTACTACAGAACACATCTTAGGGTTTTGTGAGTGCTAGATATGTTTTCCTTGATCTTCTATGTTTGATCACAGTTGTTTATTGTTGGTTTTGTCCAGCTTTGTTTATTTTTTTAGTTTTGTATATGAGGATCATAAGATGAGAATGAAAGCGGGGAGGTGCCATTTAAGTACACATCTTCAGGTTATCCCAATTAAAAATGTTGACATATGCTTCAGTTGTGGTCAGAGATGCGTGTGGAGTAGGCAAAATTATATGAGGGTGTTGTTTTGTTGACAGCTGCCTAGATGCTTTGACCTTCTGTTTGTTTTCTTGGAGTTGCATCTCCCTATTGTCGACCATGTTAGTCCTAGGTTCCTATTCCTTTGGACGGACAACAATTTACTGAAAGTTATAAGCTTGGTATGTATGACCATTTCTCTGAATAAAGTGTTGCAATATAAGCTGTACAGAATGTTATAAGTTGTACTGAACCTAGATGCTATTGCAAGATAAGCTTGGTTTCTATGACCTTTTCTCTGAATAAAATGTAGACATTAACACACCTGGTCTGAGTAAAATGTTGACATTAGCACACTAAGACCAGCAACTCAGAGCATATGTGCAGCTACAATTTTTAGTAGAAAACAAAATAACTCTCCTTCAACAAATGCATAGTGTGTTTTTTACTACAAGACAACTAAAATTTTAAAAGGTCAGATTAATCTAGATGCAACAGCACAAGGAGCAAGTCAATATTTGGGCAGAAGGATCGAGGAACTAAACCAAGGAGCATTTTGTATACATAGAAATTAAAAATAGTAGTTGGCATGGGTAATTGAGTATATTCTCCGAGATTCTGAGAATAAGAAGTGTACTAATGGTTTGGAATGACAATTCAATACCTTCATAGCATGCTTTCAGATGAAATCATTTTCCAGTAGCAGTGCTTGCCTGTGAGATGTGTGATGTTTTCATGTTTGGACATGTCTCCGGTTTCCTCATGTTTCTAAACGTCTGCTCTTGCGTGTAGCGGTAACTTGGCTGTTGTGCAATGTGTTTCCAAATATGCAGTCAAAGTATAATTTTGATGCACTTTCTTAACATATCGAACAACCACATGTTGTTTCTCAAGCTTTATGCCGACAGAACCTTGTAAGCTTTAGTGCACATGATATTTTTGTGAAGCTTCCTTATTATATCCATTTGAAGTGTACGTTAGGAAACAAACACATTGTTAGTGGCACGTGCCATGACATACATTGAATATGGAGAAGGTAGTGCCAAGATGAGGGCTCTAGCATGTGACTTATAGGCTTCACTTGTGGATGTTTTGGAATGACAATGAGCGCAGCTTTGTTCTGCGTTGTTGTATGTCTATTTATGATCCATAGAAATATAAAGTTAAGTGATGGAGGTGCCGAGGGAGAAAGAGACCATCTTATGCGGAGAAGAAGGCATAGCCCATGTGTAGGTTGGAGGCAAACAAAACAACATTCAAATCATTCGCTAAATGAGGGTGTGGTGGAACGAATGTTTTCTTGCCGAGTCCCTTCTCTTATTTCATTTTTAATTCATTTTTCTTATTATTTGCACTAAGGTGACACACTTTATGAATCACCATTCGCTGATGGTTCGAAATATATTAGAGAGCAACACAACAACAAAGAAGGCACAAACATAGTGAAACGGCAGTGAATTGAAAGATCAATGATGTAGGGACGTAGAAGGTGATCGATAACAACTTGGATGAAAAGGTCTGCTGGAGGAGTGAATGTTCTTTGTTAAAAATAGAGAGGAAGATGCTTGTGTTGTCTCGTGGAATATCACACACAATATGCACACTCATGGTAAAAAAACTCGAGCAATATTTACATTTAATTGTTGGCCCGTGGCAACGCACAGGCACTCTACTAGTATAGCTGGGGATGCACTGCTAGGAGTAGTCCCACTAAACTGCTGCTAGTAGTGCAACCCAAAGTTGTCAATGATGAAACTCTGCTTGGGGTCCTTGTGATTGTCGGCACTCGTCGGTCGACCCACCTGTAATGATGAAGTCATCATTGACCTGGAAGCACTGACGGGTCGTTGCATGTCGGTGATGATGTGCTTTGGTCAGTCAATGTTGTTTTTGGCCCTATAGTACTGATTACATCAGATCTACAAATATACGCTACAATAAGAGAACACTTGCAACACCCTTTTAAAAAATAAAATTACATTATAGTAGGAACACTTTCATGACAAGAAACTTGGGAAAACATGTATTGTTGTGATTGCATTTATAGATTACTTATATGACTAAGTATTATGAGAAATGTCCAAATAGCATCCTGCACAGGCCTATTGCACACTTGGATGGCATTTTTGGGCCTTCCATGAAAAGAATATTCGTGTAGAAGAGAGGGCGGGAACTTTTCGACGATTGCTCAGGTGAGTTACACCTCACTCGATATACGCTCAATGGTATCGACCTGGTCATGCTCGGATGCCAGCCTCTCATACAAACGCCACATGCGGTGTAGTTTGCATCTAATATATTTTCAAAATAATGTTCATGCATTTAAAAAACAAATTTAAAACGAGTGGGAGAGGGCAGTGTATGAACCAAGTGCAAGTAGCTCATAGAGGATGGCCCTCATATCCAACTCTACGAGGTTCTTTTTAAAAGTTTGAAACATTCCCTAGCGTTGGCGTGGTTCAATGGCAGGTCATTCAGGTGTGTCATGTGGTGGTCTAGGTCACTGCCTTGCTATTGATCATGTTCGGACGCTTTGAAATTAGGTGGACACGGCGGCACTTTCAATGAGGACAGGAGGTAGGATAAGTACCACTGTGACAACACATATGGGCGCCGTATTGAAATAGATGGAATTGTTGAGGAGTCTCGAGTCGTGCTTATTGTGACAGGAGCATACAATTTTGTTCTCCAGTTACAATGCACACACATGTTTCCTAGTATAGTTAAACATATGAAAAAAAAAGCTGTTTTCATGCCTAAGCCCATGTTTGTTTGGATTTTTGCTCATGCTTTTGCAGCCTTTTCACTTTGGCCAAAAAAAACCACAAAAGCTCCTAGATAGGGACTTTTTGCTTTGGCTCCTAGATGGTATAAGCCAAAAGCGGAAGAAAAAAAACACCTTTTTAGGAGCTTATTTGGCTTTATTTTTACCAAAGTGAGAAAGCTGAAAAATAGAAGCAAAAGCCCATACAAATAGGGTCTAGGTCATACAATTAGATACCTATCGTGCTTCTTTTGCTCAGACTCCCTTTTTTGGTTACAAAAAATGTGATACCTATCGTGCTTCTTTGGTAAGCAAGACCTTCAAATGGATGACATGGAAACTTGTTTTCTGAAATACCTTCGGAAGGACACAAATTTGAACTGAAAACTAATGAAAATACAAGCTTGACAAAATTAAAAGGTAAATATCTATATCGGCCGACCGGCCTTGCTCTTCGTCGGTCGCCCCACTTACTCGCTTTTAGTAGGCTCCTTATGTAAGCCACATACAATCGGTAGGGCCCACCCACCGCTTATCTCTTATTTCTTTATCCTATCAAACGGAGAGCACTTAGCCATTCATATTCTCCCGCACCTCTCTCCTGCTCGTGTCACACCTCCCACCTAGCAGCTCACCAGCGATGGCCGCCACCACCCCATGAGCACAGTCATTTGCCCGCACACGCGTACACCCATGTCATGATGTGGCGTGCAAGGTCATCGGCATGGGGACGGCAGGGACCGCATGTTGCGCCCCTAGCCAGTCACCGGGACGACGAGCTGCGATGACAAGTCCCTCCCCCCTCGCACATGAAGACGCCATGACCGTGTGCCACCCACCCGAGTAGTCCTCCTCTGTCGTGGTCGTTGCGCGCTCCGACGGGTCGTGCTACAACCGGCGACCAGTCGTGTTACGACCAATGACCGGACATGCTGCAGCCATGATAGACGAAGATGCGCCCGTCGGCGGGGCGTGCTACAACCGCCCAGGGAGGAGTTGCACCCATCAGCGCGGCAGTGTTGCAATGAGCGCCGAGAAGAGTTATGACAGGTTTGTGGGCTGTGGCGTGCGAGGACGTCGGAACTCGCTATCATTTTTGTTGGGCTCCTCTTTCATAATCACATTTTCGTTAACGAAAAGCACATTTAATAGAAGGGAAATTTTGTGTATGAAGGAGAACCATATTTTGAGAAGAAGAAAACAACAACATCAGTACAGGTAAGTACAGGTCAAATTTAGTAGCTTCAGAAATTTATGTGATTTGCTAAAAAAACAACAATAATGCTACACGTACAGGAACATTCTATAGGTTTTACAGGTTGACGACTGCGCGCCCTTCTAATTGGCCCCCTGATTTTCACCGGCGGGCCCGTGCGTCCGGTCAATCAATGTTAAGCAACCTGTAAATCCCCCGTAAAACACCGGACGTCTAGCAAAGTCCAAGAAACAATTATGCGATTGATACACCTCATTTTGGGACGTGCTTAAGACCAATACAAACTAAGATTGATTTTTGTACCATCCAATTTCCCTAAGCCAAATTAGCAATGAATTTTCTATCTGCCTTTACCATCCTCTTCCTATTTATGATAGAAATTCGTCAATAGGATGCAGAGGCGTCCAGGTTTTTTAACTGAAGAAATCCTATTTATGGACTGAGAAACTGAAGACGTTCTACTACTTCTTTCTTCAGTCAGTTAAAACAGCTGGATTAACAGCGCGTGAGATTGCCGCGGTCGAGCTTGAGTTTGATTCCAGTTCCAATTCAGCCGACGACAGCTCCAATCCGAGTTCGGCAAGAATTAGGAGCTCTCCCCTGAATAAATGGGCGGCGGCGGTGGGAGGAGCAGCTCCAGTTCGATCTGCTCGCCCACCTTCCCGATCTCCAGACCTAGGCACGCCATCGATGGCGGCCAAGGTGCTCCAGCTCCGCAGCGCCGACGGCAAGGTGCTCGTCGCTCCGGCGTGGGACTATCGCCC
This sequence comes from Triticum timopheevii, assembly GCA_963921465.1. Classification (NCBI taxonomy): domain Eukaryota; kingdom Viridiplantae; phylum Streptophyta; class Magnoliopsida; order Poales; family Poaceae; genus Triticum; species Triticum timopheevii. Next base: position 110,234,303 of record OY997264.1, read on the forward strand.
GGCCGCCGCCCAGGCCCTCCCGCTGGAGATGCGGGTGCCCTCGCGCGTCCTCGAGAGGGTGCTCCAGTACTGGACCAAGCACAGCCTGGCCAAGGCCACCGGTGAGTCCCGGGAGTCCCTCGCCCGCTGGGACGCCGACTTCCAGCGCCGTCTCCAGGAAGACGGCCTCGCCAAGGAGGCCGCTGCAGCCGCCCAAGAACTCCGCCGCTACGGCGTCGACCATGGAGGGCGACCCCATCGCCACGCCGCCACGGCCGCATCTGAAGTCGATGCTCCTGTCAAGGCGGCCCGTGCTAATCCCGTCCGTGCCTGGCGCCCACTTGTTCACCACCTCAAGGGTGTCAACCATGGAGAACGCAGCCCGGCACCTGCGGTGTCCAGCGCCTTCCGTGCCTCTGATATCGCCGCCGCCGCGCGCCCTGGGCTTGCCACCACCTTGCCGGCTGCTGCTGGTGCTGACCCCGTGGACGTCCGGTGCGCCATCCGTGCCCGTGGACGCCAGATGGCTGAAGACGAGGAGTCCGCTTGCCACCACCGCAAGCGCCCGGCTTCCAAGGCTCCACTCTGCCTGCCTGCCACTGCTGTTGCACCCGTGAAGAAGGTCTCTCGTCAGGTCGCTTCCAAGGCTTGCTCTTTCGTCGGCTCAACACCATTGCCTGCCCCTGCCACTGCTGTGAAGAAGATGACTCCAGCAGCTTCAACTCTGCGCGCAAGAAGGGGGATGGGGGAGCTCAGCTGCAAGGTTCCGAAGCAAAACCAATCGCCATTGCCTGTCATTGCTGTTGCAGCACCAATGAAGCAACCAATTCCTTGGCTGCGTCCAGTGGTATTACGCCTTCCCTAGTCTTTTAGTTGCTTCCTAAACCATGCACACATAAGTTTCATTTAATCTTTGCATCTCTAGGTTCTGCACTTACTTACCAAGATTTCTAGTGTTCTTTGAATCCCGTTCAATCATTAGTAATTTTACTAGAGTGTCAGCAGAGTCTCCATCTAGTCTAGGCAGCAAAAATCATGCTAAGATGTGTACGACACAGTTACACTACATCCATACCTGGTCCTAAGTTAAGGGTTTAAGTAAATTAAGGGCATTTTCAATAAATCAAAGTAAAGCAGATGAGCCTAAAAAGGAAACTCATGTACTGCAATTCCGGCACCTCGCCGCAAAATCCAAAACGCCCGTTTGCTACCCGGCTTGTAGCAGGAAAAAGGAGTAGAATTGAACTTGTCGATACACACGTAATCATGTGAGCTGCCTAGCGTTTGGAGACTATGTTGGCTCTCTTGTAAAATTAATCTTGGCTGAATTGGATTCTTAGGCATTGGCGTCTTGGTGAGTTAAGCTGCAGTTTCCGACGAGTAACATTGGTTAGTGAACTCTTGTGTGTATGTGTGGGTGAAGCTTTGAGCTAAGCAAGTCCTCAATGTACCGACTATCAAGTCATATTGTAATCAATATCAGATATGAATGAAAAATTGTTGGCCTGAATTTGTGCAGAGCATTTGAGTAACTTTCTGTATATATGTTTGTTGTATGCATCTATGAGTTATTAAAACATTCTGCTGCTCTAGTCGGAAAAGGGTGTGTACTGAGGCACCGGTCCAATAGAACTCAGCTCTGATTTCTCAATACTTCGTTTGAGTGGTGAAGCACAGAACCATGTTTTTGACAGTTAATGGTTAGAAGATTTTTTTGGTTTGAGATACTGTAATCTGAATTTGTTGGCCTGAATCTGTGCAGAGCATGAGTAATCTTTTTGTATCGATTTATTCTTGTATGCTTCTATGGCTTCTTAAAACATTCCTGTGTTCTGGTTGGAGAAGTGTGTACCCGAGATACGATCCAATGGATTGACCTCTGGTGTCACAATACCTCCTTTGAGTCGTGATGCACATAACCATGTTTGGGACAGTTATCGGTTAGAAGATTTTTTGGTTTGAGATACATCAGTCTACTTGTCAAGAATGTGAACTCTTGTGTGTGTGTTGGTGAAGCTTTGATCCATTCCTATTCCTCCGATTATCTTGCAACTTTAGCATAAGGTTGTGCTACATGATTTGCTTATTATTCTTTGCCATGCCTTCTGTTCAGATATGGGTGAAAGGTGGTCTTATTTTTCACCCCAAGGCTGCTGCATGTTTATTGATTTGTTTTCTGAATTTTTGTCAACATATGCTATCTGATCATTTCCTATATCAGAACAACAAAGCATATATGATTAAGGTACATGGAGGGTTCAGTCACACAATTTATTTTGACCGGAAACAGTAGGATATCTTATACAAATAAAGTAATCATTAACATGTATCCACAAGATATAAATAAGGAAAATAATCACATCAGATCAGATTATCGAGAACGTTCTTCAGTAGTACCTATTACTTTTTCTATGGAGTAACGCCATATATAATTCCTAACTCTATGGGGTAGCGCTGGATCTGGTTGGTCAATTTTAAGGTTACTCAAAATTCTCATGGCAAACCAATTTAGATTATCATCAGCAAGATCCTCTTAAAAGTTATCCGGTAGTCCATTGTTTATCTGCATTTCAGAGAACAAGGTGGTTCAGTACGTTGTTGATCTCATTGTCATTGCCGTTTATCCTTGCTCACGAAAAGACAATTCAGTGGTACTGTTGCATGTGTAATGCATATGGTGAAGCTTCTCCCATCGTCAACTCTGCTGCATTTTTTCTGCGGAGTGCTGGATGGTGAAACATAACATCACAGTCTCCAAGCTCTTTCTGAACTTCTTTTAGGTCTCCAAACAAACTGTTCTGAACTCTGATGTGCAGTTGTTTTTATTCCTTGAGAGCGTGAGATTGTACAAATTAGTAGGCATTAGAATTTATATTTTCTTATGTGAGTTTGTACAAATTAGGAAAGATGTCAAATTAAAGAGCTGTGCTGGAAAAAAAATCGAAGTGCAAAAATACATATAAAATAGAATTACTGAAAGGCCTAGACACAGGAACGTGGAAAACAAAAGTCAACAAATGAAATTCTTGACAAAAGCTATAATGGGTGTCGATGACCAAAAAAATGCTACAATGGGCGTGGAATACCTCGAGAAAATCATCGAATTTTGCTTGCATTTTAGGAGCTTTGCTGCCCGAAGCTTCACGAAACAAGCGACCCAGGACAAAAACGCCCACAGCAGTGAAGCTACAGGCAGAATTTATGCCTTCACTCAGAACACAAGTAGCTCACGGACGTGGAGTTTCTACACCCAGGAGCAAATGCTCCTGGTGTGAACAGTAAAATAAAAAAAAATACAAAAAACATCCAAAATATTCTGATTTTTTTTGTGCCATACTTCCACAAATGTTTGTTGTGCATGCAAAATTACATTGGTGGAAGGCGTGGTAAAATAAACAAAATCGATACTCTGAAAATGTTACTTACAAAAGCATTTTGGAGCTCTGATTTTGTTTTTTTGGCACGACTTCCACCAATGTGATTATGATCACAATTGGTGCTCAAGCGATACAAATCCACGGATGAGTGCTCGGGTGATCGAAGCAGAGGAAGAAATCATCAGCAGTGCAAGCTTCTTGGTGGTAGTCTTACATCAGAGAAGATGAAGCAGAGGAAGCAGGGTCGCTAGTGCTAGTTGCAAGTGTGTAGTAGGAGTATTTCACTGGCATGTTTTTCAGTAGTGCGAGTGAATTTGGCCATGAATTAACTGGTGTGCATTATGATCACAATTGATCTATTAATGCAAGGGATTGTTCTATGTAAAAAGCATTGGATCTAATGTATGCAAGTAGCACTAGATCTCTTTCTATGTTTTCAATCTGTTGTAGTAGTAGGTTTTTTTATGTAAAAGCATTGGATGTGATGATCCCACCAAGAATATCACTTCTGTGCTTGAACTACTATTCCAGATGAGTTCTATTTTCCTGGAGAAGAACAGATATGTGTGCTTGCTGAACTCCTGAATCCTGATGCAGAATTTACTTGTCGCATCAGATCTCTTTCTATGTTTTCGGTCTGTTGTATGCAAGCATTGGATCTGATGGATGCAAGCACACCAGGAAGATCACTTCTGTGCTTAAACTACTATTCCAGATGACTGCTATTTTCCTGGAGAAGAACAGATATGTTGTCTGAATTTTACACCTCGACAATACAGAATTTATTTGTCATATCAGGAAGGCGCCAAAAAAGCATGTTTCATTCAGTACAATTGGTGTATATGCTATTTTCCTGGAGAAGAACAGATATGTTATCTGAATTTTGCAACTTCTGCAAATTTCATTCAGTACAATTGGTATATATGCCAGACTAGTTTCTCCGCTTCATCATAAGTGATTTGATCCGAAAACAACTATTGGTCCTATTATCTACTACATCCAGAATAGTGATCTCAGAATCTCACCTGGATCAATCAAGTTTCTGAGATCATAGATGGCAAACCAACACTTGTGAACCATCATACTCAGCTCGACAAGCAGCAATCACAGAGTTCAAGAGTTAAGACCTGTAGTTGCACATACTTACACAAGATTACATCAGTATTCATTGTGCTCCTGATGGAAGATTATATGTGTGTACCATCCCCAATAGCAATCAGAAGCCATTATCCCCAAAATTGCAACCTGTCATGTTGGATTACCAGGGTCATAGGCGTTTCACATTTTTTCTGATTTTAGCACCCCGCAAAATGAACTCAATGCTACAAGCAGGCAGTCTAGATTTCTTATACTGGCAGCAAGGCTTTATGCAAGGAAAACTCGATTGTTTCTGAGGACGTAGTCACATATGCAATGTATCACACTGCAATTCTACTGTATGAATTTGGTGGCTTGCACTAATACTTAACCCATATCTATGAATTTGGATTCACACTGCAATTCCATTAGCATCAAATGCTCTGAAAAATATTTCAGGCCTGGCGTATGTGGAAGGACAGAAGGCTACACGAGGTCGTAGATCGATCGCTGGGGAACGGATACGAAATCGCCGAGAGCGAACCAGCGAACGTTTTCGTTTTCGTTCGCTGGGGAGCTCGCGATCGAGCGACCCAGCCACAGAAGCCCCTTTAGCTCCCCCCTTCGGCTTCCGGGCCTCCAGGCCCAATTACAATTTTCTTTTGTACGCAAAAGAACATGTAAAAGAGATTTGAAAAAAATATATACACTTGCCTCTAGACGAAAACAGAGAAAAAAAAATTATAAGAATGCCATGATCTGAAAATAATTGAAAATTTCCATACTGTAAAAAAATAGAGAACATTTTTTCCATAGACCAAAAAAATGCCATCTCTTAAAATGCCAAGATAAAAAATGCCATCTCTTAATGAACAAAAAAAATGCCATCTCTTATAACTAAAATGTCATCTCTTAATAAAAAAAATGCTATCTCTTGATAATATAAAAATGTCATTTCTTAACTATAAAATGCCATCTCTTAAAAAATACCATCTCTTAATAAAAAAAGTGTCATATCTTAAATAAAAAATGACATCTCTTAATAAAAAATGCTAACTCTTAAATAAAAAAATGCCATTGCTTAATAAAAAATGATATCTCTTATAATAAATGCCATGTGGCATAGTTTGAAAATTTATAAACTGCCATGTTGATTTTTCCTAGAGAAAATGCCATCTAGTAAAAAAAAGGAAAAAAAAAATGGGGTACCAGGATTCAAACCCAGGTGACCAGGTGGAGGTTTGCGCTGCTAGCCTGTGCACTGGCTCTAGTACTTTGAAATATAGTTCGCTGGCATTTTTCTTATAGCGAACTGTTTTGAAAATCCCGTGTGGCTAGGATCCTGTGCCAGGATTCATGCAAATGAATCCGATGGCAGATATGGGGGTCGCTGCAAAATTTGTCATAGCTGACGGTCGCCAGCTAACGTTTTCAAAATTATTTGCTTTACCTTCATTATTTGTAACTCGTAAGCCCTATCTGAACCTGACAGGTTTAGGACCTGTTAGCATGTTCGATGACGATGGGGCAAATACAATTGGATGAAGGAATGTTCCTGAGTGCTATATATTTGTGCACACTCTAGATCAGTACACAAGTGCCATGAATCTTCTAACTGGTTTGTTCAATCAAGCACTTATAGTTTCTACAAGTACTTTATGTTGGAAATATACCCTAGAGGCAATAATAAAAGCATTATTATTATATTTCCTTGTTCATGATAATTGTCTTTATTCATGCTATAATTGTGTTATCCGGAAATCGTAATACATGTGTGAATAACAGACACCAACGTGTCCCTAGTAAGCCTCTAGTTGACTAGCTTGTTGATCAATAGATAGTCATGGTTTCCTGACTATGGACATTGGATGTCATTGATAACGAGATCACATCATTAAGAGAATGATGTGATGGACAAGACCCAATCCTAAACATAGCACAAGATCGTATAGTTCGTTTGCTAGAGTTTTCCAATGTCAAAGTATCTTTTCCTTAGACCATGAGATCGTGTAACTCCCGGATACCGTAGGAGTGCTTTGGGTATACCAAACGTCACAACATAACTGGGTGACTATAAAGGTAGACTACGGGTATCTCCAAAAGTGTCTGTTGGGTTGACATGGATCAAGACTGGGATTTGTCACTCCGTATGACGGAGAGGTATCACTGGGCCCACTCGATAATGCATCATCATAATGAGCTCAGAGAGACCAAGTGTCTGGTCACGGGATCATGCATTACGGTACGAGTAAAGTGACTTGCCGGTAACGAGATTGAACGAGGTATTGGGATACCGACGATCGAATCTCGGGCAAGTAACATATCGATTGACAAAGGGAATTGCGTACGGGGTTGATTGAATCCTCGACATCGTGGTTCGTCCGATGAGATCATCGTGGAGCATGTGGGAGCCAACATGGGTATCCAGATCCTGCTGTTGGTTATTGACCTGAGAGTCGTCTCGGTCATGTCTGCTTGTCTCCCGAACCCGTAGGGTCTACACACTTAAGGTTCGGTGACGCTAGGGTTGTGAAGAAATGTATATGCAGTAACCCGAATGTTGTTCGGAGTCCCGGATGAGATCCCGGACGTCACGAGGAGTTCCGGAATGGTCCGGAGGTAAAGAATTATATATAGGAAGTGCAGTTTCGGGCATCGGGACAAGTTTCGGGGTTATCGGTATTGTACCGGGACCACCGAAGGGGTCCCATGGGCCCACCGGGTGGGGCCACCTGTCCCGGGGGGCCACATGGGCTGTAGGGGGTGCGCCTTGGCCTAGATGGGCCAAGGGCACCAGCCCCTATAGGCCCATGCGCCTAGGGTTTCCACCAAGGAAGAGTCCAAGTGGTGGAAGGCACCCCTAGGTGCCTTGGGGGGGAGGGAAACCTCCCCTGGGCCGCCGCCCCCCCTAGTAGATGCCATCTACTAGGGCTGGCGCCCCCCCTTGGCACCCCTATATATAGTGGGGGAGAGGAGGGACTTCATACACCAGCCCCTGGCGCCTCCCTCTCTCCCCGTTACGTCTCTCCCTCGTAGTATTGGCGAAGCCCTGCTGCTGTGACGCCCTGCATCCACCACCACGCCGTCGTGCTGCTGGATCTTCATCAACCTCTCCTCCCCCCTTGCTGGATCAAGAAGGAGGAGATGTCTCCCGTCCCGTACGTGTGTTGAACGCGGAGGTGCCGTCCGTTCGGCGCTTGGTCATCGGTGATTTGGATCACGTCGTGTTCGACTACATCATCCCCGTTCTTTGAACGCTTCCGCTCGCGATCTACAAGGTACGTAGATGCATCCGATGACTCGTTGCTAGATGAACTCCTAGATGGATCTTGGTGAAACGAGTAGGAAAATTTTTGTTTTCTCCAACGTTCCCCTACAGTGGCATCATGAGCTAGGTCTATGCGTAGTTCTTCTTGCGCAAGTAGAACACAATTTGTTGTGGGCGTAGATTTGTCAACTTTCTTGCCGTTACTAGTCCTTTCTTGCTTCAGCGGTATTGTGGGATGAAGCGGCCCGGACCAACCTTACACGTACGCTTACGTGAGACCGGTTCCACCGACTAACATGCACTAGTTGCATAAGGTGGCTGGCGGGTGTCTGTCTCCCCTACTTTAGTTGGAGCGGATTCGATGAATAGGGTCCTTATGAAGGGTAAATAGAAGTTGACAAATCACGTTGTGGCTTTAACGTAGGTAAGAAGACGTTCTTGCTAGAACCCTAATTCAGCCACGTAAAACTTGCAACAACAATTAGAGGACGTCTAACTTGTTTTTGCAGCAAGTGGTTTGTGATATGATATGGCCAAAGTTGTGATGAATGATGAATGATCTATATGTGATGTATGAGATGTTCATGCTATTGTAATAGGAATCACGACTTGCATGTCGATGAGTATGACAACCGGCAGGAGCCATAGGAGTTGTCTTTATTCTTTTATATGACCTGCGCGTCATTGAGAAACGCCATGTAAATTACTTTACTTTATTGCTAAACGCGTTAGCCATAGTAGTAGAAGTAATAGTTGGCGAGCAACTTCATGGAGACACGATGATGGAGATCATGATGATGGAGATCATGGTGTCAAGCCGGTGACAAGATGATCATGGAGCCCCAAGATGGAGATCAAAGGAGCTATGTGATATTGGCCATATCATGTCACGTTTATTATTTGATTGCATGTGATGTTTATCATGTTTTGCATCTTGTTTACTTAGAATGACGGTAGTAAATAAGATGATCCCTCATACTAATTTCAAGAAGTGTTCCCCCTAACTGTGCACCGTTGCGACAGTTCGCTGTTTCAAAACACCACGTGATGATCGGGTGTTTTATTCAGACGTTCACATACAACGGGTGTAAGACAGATTTACACATGCAAACACTTAGGTTGACTTGACGAGCCTGGCATGTACAGACATGGCCTCGGAACACAGAAGACCGAAAGGTCGAGCATGAGTCGTATAGAAGATACGATCAACATGAAGATGTTCACCGATGTTGACTAGTCCGTCTCACATGATGATCGGACACGGTCTAGTTAACTCGGATCATGTAATACTTAGATGACTGGAGGGATGTCTAATCTAAGTGGGAGTTCACTAATAATTTGATTAGTTGAACTTAATTATCATGAACTTAGTCTAAATATTTTACAATATGTCTTGTAGATCAAATGGCCAACGTAGTCCTCAACTTCAACGCATTCCTAGAGAAAACCAAGCTGAAAGATGATGGCAGCAACTATACGGACTGGGTCCGGAGCCTGAGGATCATCCTCATAGCTGCCAAGAAAGATTATGTCCTACAAGCACCGCTAGGTGATGCACCTGTTCTCCCTGCAGAACAAGACGTTATGAACGCTTGGCAGGCACGTTCCGATGACTACTCCCTCGTTCAGTGCGGCATGCTTTACAGCCTAGAGCCGTGGCTCCAAAAGCGTTTTGAGAGACATGGAGCATATGAGATGTTCGAAGAGCTGAAAATGGTTTTCCAAGCTCATGCCCGGGTCGAGAGATATGAAGTCTCCGACAAATTCTTCAGCTGTAAGATGGAGGAAAATAGTTCTGTCAGTGAGCACATACTCACTATGTCTGGGTTACATAACCGCTTGACTCAGCTGGGAGTTAATCTCCCGGATGATGCGGTCATTGACAGAATCCTCCAGTCGCTTCCACCAAGCTACAAGAGCTTTGTGATGAACTTCAATATGCAAGGGATGGAAAAGACCATTCCTGAAATATTTGCTATGCTAAAATCAGCAGAGGTAGAAGTCAAGAAGGAACATCAAGTGTTGATGGTCAATAAAACCACTAAGTTCAAGAAGGGCAAGGGTAAAAAGAACTTCAAGAACGACGGCAAGGTAGTTGCCGCGCCCAGCAAGCAAGCTGCCGGGAAGAAGCCAAAGAATGGACCCAAGCCCGAGACTGAGTGCTTTTATTGCAAGGGAAGCGGTCACTGGAAGCGGAACTGCCCTAAGTACTTAGCGGATAAGAAGGCCGGCAAAACAAAAGGTATATGTGATATACATGTAATTGATGTGTACCTTACTAGTGCCCGTAGTAGCTCCTGGGTATTTGATACCGGTGCAGTTGCTCACATTTGTAACTCAAAGCAGGGGCTGCGGAATAAGCGGAAACTGGCAAAGGACGAGGTGACGATGCGCGTCGGGAATGGTTCCAAAGTCAATGTGATCGCCGTCGGCACGCTGCCTCTGCATCTCCCTTCGGGATTAGTTTTAGACCTTAATAATTGTTATTTAGTGCCAACTTTGAGCATGAACATTGTATCGGGATCTCGTTTAATTCGAGATGGCTACTCATTTAAATCCGAGAATAATGGTTGTTCTATTTATATGAGAGATATGTTTTATGGTCATGCTCCTATGGTGAATGGTTTATTCTTTATGAATCTCGAACGTGATGCTACACATGTTCACAATGTGAGTACCAAAAGAAGTAAGGTTGATAATGATAGTTCCACATACTTGTGGCACTGCCGCCTTGGTCACATAGGTGTCAAACGCATGAAGAAGCTCCATGCAGATGGACTTTTAGAGTCTCTTGATTATGAATCATTTGAGACGTGCGAACCATGCCTTATGGGAAAAATGACCAAGACTCCGTTCTCAGGAACAATGGAGCGAGCAACCAACTTATTGGAAATCATACATACTGATGTGTGCGGTCCAATGAGTGTTGAGGCTCGCGGTGGCTATCGTTATGTTCTCACCCTCACTGATGATTTAAGTAGGTATGGGTATATCTACTTAATGAAACACAAGTCTGAAACCTTTGAAAAGTTCAAGGAATTTCAGAGTGAGGTTGAAAATCAACGTGACAGGAAAATCAAGTTTTTACGATCAGATCGTGGAGGAGAATACTTGAGTCACGAGTTTGGCACACACTTAAGAAAATGTGGAATAGTTTCACAACTCACGCCGCCTGGAACACCTCAGCGTAATGGTGTGTCCGAACGTCGTAATCGTACTCTATTAGATATGGTGCGATCTATGATGTCTCTTGCCGACTTACCGCTATCTTTTTGGGGCTATGCTTTAGAGACTGCCGCATTCACTTTAAATAGGGCTCCGTCGAAATCCATTGAGACGACACCGTATGAATTATGCTTTGGGAAGAAACCTAAGCTGTCGTTTCTAAAAGTTTGGGGATGCGATGCTTATGTCAAGAAACTTCAACCTGAAAAGCTCGAACCCAAGTCGGAAAAAAAATGCGTCTTCATAGGATACCCAAAAGAAACTATTGGGTACACCTTCTACCTCAGATCCGAAGGCAAGATCTTTGTTGCCAAGAATGGGTCCTTTCTAGAGAAAGAGTTTCTCTCGAAAGAAGTAAGTGGGAGGAAAGTAGAGCTTGATGAAGTATTACCTCTTGAACCGGAAAATGGCGCAACTCAAGAAAATGTTCCTGAGGTGCCTACACCGACTAGAGAGGAAGTTAATGATAGTGATCAAGATACTTCTGATCAAGCCCCTACTGAAATTCGAAGGTCCACAAGGACACGTTCCGCACCAGAGTGGTACGGCAACCCTGTCTTGGAAATCATGCTGTTAGACAATGGTGAACCTTCGAACTATGAAGAAGCGATGGCGGGCCCGGATTCTGACAAATGGCTAGAAGCCATGAAATCCGAGATAGGATCCATGTATGAAAACGAAGTATGGACTTTGACTGACTTGCCTGTTAAGCGGCGAGCCATAGAAAATAAATGGATCTTTAAGAGTAAGACAGACGCAGATGGTAATGTGACCATCTATAAAGCTCGGCTTGTCGCTAAGGGTTATCGACAAGTTCAAGGGGTTGACTACGATGAGACTTTCTCACCGGTAGCGAAGCTGAAGTCCGTCCGAATCATGTTAGCAATTGCCGCATTCTACGATTATGAAATATGGCAAATGGACGTCAAAACGGCATTCCTTAATGGTTTCCTTAAGGAAGAATTGTATATGATGCAGCCGGAAGGTTTTGTCGATCCTAAAAATGCTGACAAAGTGTGCAAGCTCCAACGCTCGATTTATGGGCTGGTGCAAGCATCTCGGAGTTGGAACATTCGCTTTGATGAGATGATCAAAGCGTTTGGGTTTACGCAGACTTATGGAGAAGCCTGCGTTTACAAGAAAGTGAGTGGGAGCTCTGTAGCATTTCTCATACTATATGTAGATGACATACTTTTGATGGGAAATGATATAGAACTCTTGGACAGCATCAAGGCCTATTTGAATAAGAGTTTTTCAATGAAGGACCTTGGAGAAGCTGCTTATATATTAGGCATCAAAATCTATAGAGATAGATCGAGACGCCTCATAGGTCTTTCACAAAGCACATACCTTGATAAGATATTGAAGAAGTTCAATATGGATCAATCCAAGAAGGGGTTCTTGCCTGTGTTACAAGGTGTGAAATTGAGCTCAGCTCAATGTCCGACCACGGCAGAAGATATAGAAGAGATGAGCGTCATCCCCTATGCATCAGCCATAGGTTCTATTATGTATGCCATGCTGTGTACCAGACCTGATGTAAACCTTGCCGTAAGTTTGGTAGGAAGGTACCAAAGTAATCCCGGCAAGGAGCACTGGACAGCGGTCAAGAATATCCTGAAGTACCTGAAAAGGACTAAGGAAATGTTTCTCGTTTATGGAGGTGACGAAGAGCTCGTCGTAAAGGGTTACATCGACGCTAGCTTCGACACAGATCTGGATGACTCTAAGTCACAAACCGGATACGTGTATATTTTGAATGGTGGGGCAGTAAGCTGGTGCAGTTGCAAGCAGAGCGTCGTGGCGGGATCTACACGTGAAGCGGAGTACATGGCAGCCTCGGAGGCAGCACATGAAGCAATATGGGTGAAGGAGTTCATCACCGACCTAGGAGTCATACCTAGTGCGTCGGGGCCAATCAAACTCTTCTGTGACAACACTGGAGCTATTGCACTTTCCAAGGAGCCCAGGTTTCACAAGAAGACAAGGCACATCAAGCGTCGCTTCAACTCCATTCGTGAAAATGTTCAAGATGGAGACATAGAGATTTGTAAAGTACATACGGACCTGAATGTAGCGGATCCGTTGACTAAACCTCTCCCTAGAGCAAAACATGATCAACACCAGAATTCCATGGGTGTTCGATTCATCACAATGTAACTAGATTATTGACTCTAGTGCAAGTGGGAGACTGTTGGAAATATGCCCTAGAGGCAATAATAAAAGCATTATTATTATATTTCCTTGTTCATGATAATTGTCTTTATTCATGCTATAATTGTGTTATCCGGAAATCGTAATACATGTGTGAATAACAGACACCAACGTGTCCCTAGTAAGCCTCTAGTTGACTAGCTTGTTGATCAATAGATAGTCATGGTTTCCTGACTACGGACATTGGATGCATTGATAACGAGATCACATCATTAAGAGAATGATGTGATGGACAAGACCCAATCCTAAACATAGCACAAGATCGTACAGTTCGTTTGCTAGAGTTTTCCAATGTCAAAGTATCTTTTCCTTAGACCATGAGATCGTGTAACTCCCGGATACCGTAGGAGTGCTTTGGGTATACCAAACGTCACAACGTAACTAGGTGACTATAAAGGTAGACTACGGGTATCTCCGAAAGTGTCTGTTGGGTTGACATGGATCAAGATGGGATTTGTCACTCCGTATGACGGAGAGGTATCACTGGGCCCACTCGGTAATGCATCATCATAATGAGCTCAGAGTGACCAAGTGTCTGGTCACGGGATCATGCATTACGGTACGAGTAAAGTGACTTGCCGGTAACGAGATTGAACGAGGTATTGGGATACCGACGATCGAATCTCGGGCAAGTAACATATCGATTGACAAAGGGAATTGCGTACGGGGTTGATTGAATCGTCGACATCGTGGTTCGTCCGATGAGATCATCGTGGAGCATGTGGGAGCCAACATGGGTATCCAGATCCCGCTGTTGGTTATTGACCTGAGAGTCGTCTCGGTCATGTCTGCTTGTCTCCCGAACCCGTAGGGTCTACACACTTAAGGTTCGGTGACGCTAGGGTTGTGAAGAAATGTATATGCAGTAACCCGAATGTTGTTCGGAGTCCCGGATGAGATCCCGGACGTCACGAGGAGTTCCGGAATGGTCCAGAGGTAAAGAATTATATTTAGGAAGTGCAGTTTCGGGCACCGAGACAAGTTTTGGGGTTATCGGTATTGTACCGGGACAACCGGAGGGGTCCCGTGGGCCCACCGGGTGGGGCCACCTGTCCCGGGGGGCCACATGGGCTGTAGGGGGTGCGCCTTGGCCTAGATGGGCCAAGGGCACCAGCCCCTATAGGCCCATGCGCCTAGGGCTTCCACCAAGGAAGAGTCCAAGTGGTGGAAGGCACCCCTAGGGCCTTGGGGGGGAGGGAAACCTCCCCTTGGCTGCCGCCCCCCTAGTAGATGCCATCTACTAGGGCCGGCGCCCCCCCCCCCCCTTGGCACCCCTATATATAGTGGGGGAGAGGAGGGACTTCATACACCAGCCCCTGGCGCCTCCCTCTCTCCCCGTTACGTCTCTCCCTTGTAGTATTGGCGAAGCCCTGCTGCTGTGACGCCCTGCATCCACCACCACGCCGTCGTGCTGCTGGATCTTCATCAACCTCTCCTCCCCCCTTGCTGGATCAAGAAGGAGGAGACGTCTCCCGTCCCGTACGTGTGTTGAACGCGGAGGTGCCGTCCGTTCGGCGCTTGGTCATCGGTGATTTGGATCACGTCGTGTTTGACTACATCATCCCCGTTCTTTGAACGCTTCCGCTCGCGATCTACAAGGTACGTAGATGCATCCGATGACTCGTTGCTAGATGAACTCCTAGATGGATCTTGGTGAAACGAGTAGGAAAATTTTTGTTTTCTCCAACGTTCCCCTACACTTTACAGGCTTTTAGATTACTGTTGTCTGGTCTGGAGCCATGAACACTAGTATATCAAAAAGTGTGCATACACCAATAATTATGGAGATACCTAGTGAATTACTGTAGATGAGTTGAGCCAAGCATCTCAAAAGCTGGAGACTGCTTATTGCAACATCTTTAACAAGATCCACTGGTTCCCGACATCCCTGTGAAGTCTGGATGGCGATTACATTGTCCCAAGAATGGTGTCCATAGGCGCTTACCACCATGGCCGCCCGGAGTTGCAGGGCATGGAGGAGATCAAGAAGGCCGTGGATATTCTTATAAGTTTTAAATAGTGGTTGTTCAAGTGGTTATAAGAATATGTTTTGGATTTACCTCTATTATTGGTGGTTTATTCATAAATCTTGAATTGAAAGTTTATAACATTAATGCTAAACATCTTAAGACTGATAAAAACCACTTAATTGTGGCACTCCTTGGTTATATCACGAAATAATCTTCATGTAGATGAAGTATTGAAGTCTTTTGATTTGAATCAATTTAGAAATACATAGCAGTGTATGGTATCCGATGAGCAAACCAGGGCGCGGTGAATACTAATACTTCATGTTGGGGAACGTAGTAATTTCAAAAAAAATTCCTACGCACACACAAGATCATGGCGATGTATAGCAACGAGAAGGGGAGTGTATCTTCATACCCTTGAAGATCGCTAAGCGGAAGCGTTTATCAACGCGGTTGATGTAGTCGTACGTCTTCACGATCCGACCGATCCAAGTACCGAACGCAAGGCACCTCCGAGTTCTGCACACGTTCAGCTCGATGACGTCATCACCTTCTTGATCCAGCAAGACGGGCGAAGTAGTGGATGAGTTCCGGCAGCACGACGGCATGGTGACGGTGTTGGTGAAGAACAATCTCTGCAGGGCTTCGCCTAAGCACTACGAAAACTATGACGGAGGACAAACTAGAGGGGACGGGGTTGCCGGCACACGGCTTGGTGTTTCTTGATGTGTCTTTGGTGCTAGCCCTGCCCCTCTATTTATATGTTGAGCCCTGGGGTCGAAACTTGGAGTAAAAGCCTCCTCAAAGTCGGTTTTGCCCGAAAGGCAAGAGTCCTACACGGACTCCAGGGCTAGACGCCAGGGTTCCCGGCATCTAACCCCTAGACGCCAGGGTTCCTGGCGTCTAGCCTCTGGTCTCCGCAAAACTTCCTTTTGCACTTTCCATAAGCCTCGTGGACTTTCCCCTTTGCCCCAAATAACGTGTTCTCGTACCCAAACATTTCGGGAAACATCCGGAACCCCTTCCGGTGAATTCCGGAACCCTTCCGGAGATCAAACACTATAATCCCATATATCAAACTTTATCTTCGGACCATTCCGGAGTTCCTCGTCATGTCCATGATCTCATCTGGGACTCCGAACAACATTCGGTTACCAACATACATAACTCATATAATACTATATCGTCAACGAAACGTTAAGCGTGCGGACCCTACGGGTTCGAGAACTATGTAGACATGACCGAGAAACGTTTCCGGTCAATAACCAATAGCGGGACCTGGATGCCCATATTGGCTCCCACATATTCTACGAAGATCTTTATCGGTCAAATCGCATAACAACATACGTTGTTCCCTTTGTCATCCGTATGTTACTTGCCCGAGATTCAATCGTCGGTATCCAATACCTAGTTCAATCTCGTTACTGGCAAGTCTCTTTACTCGTTACGTAATGCATCATTCCCTAACTAACTCATTAGCTACATTGCTTGCAAGGCTTATAGTGATGTGCATTACCCAGAGGGCCCAGAGATACCTCTCCGACAATCGGAGTGACAAAACCTAATCTCGAAATACGCCAACCCAACATGTACCTTTGGAGACACCTGTAGTACTCCTTTATAATCACCCAGTTACGTTGTGACGTTTGGTAGCACCCAAAGTGTTCCTCCGGTAAACGGGAGTTGCATAATCTCATAGTTACAGGAACATGTATAAGTCATGAAGAAAGCAATAGCAACATACTAAACGATCAAGTGCTAAGCTAACGGAATGGGTCAAGTCAATCACATCATTCTCCTAATGATGTGATCCCGTTAATCAAATGACAACTCTTTTGTCCATGGCTAGGAAACATAACCATCTTTGATAAACGAGTTAGTCAAGTAGAGGCATACTAGTGACACTATGTTTGTCTATGTATTCACACATGTATTATGTTTCCGGTTAATACAATTCTAGCATGAATAATAAACATTTATCATGAAATAAGGAAATAAATAATAACTTTATTATTGCTTCTAGGGCATATTTCCTTCAGTCTCCCACTTGCACTAGAGTCAATAATCTAGTTCACATCGCCATGTGATTTAACACCAATATTCATATCTGTATATGATTAACACCCATAGTTCTCATCGTCATGTGACCAACACCCAAAGGGTTTACTAGAGTCAATAATCTAGTTCACATCTCTATGTGATTAACTCCCAAAGAGTAGTAAGGTGTGATCATGTTTTGCTCATGAGAGAAGCTTAGTCAACGGGTCTGTCACATTCAGAGCCGTATGTATTTTGCAAATATTCTATGTCTACAATGCTTTGCACGAAGCTACTCTAGCTAATTGCTCCCACTTTCAATATGTATCCATGAGACTTAGAGTCATCTGGATTGGTGTAAAAGCTTGCATCGTTGTAACCTTTTACGATGGGCTCTTTTATCACCTCCATAATCGAGAAACATCTCCTTAGTCCTCACTAAGGATATTCTTGACCGTTCTCCAGTGATCTACTCTTAGATCAAAATTGTATTCCTTTGTCAAACTCAGAGCAAGGTATACAATAGGTCTGGTCCATAGCATGGCATACTTTTATAAAACCTATGACTGAGGCATAGGGAATGACTTTCATTCTCTTTTCTATTTTCTGCCGTGGTCGAGATTTGAGTCTTACTCAATTTCATACCTTTGCAACACAGGCAAGAACTTTTTCTTTGACTGTTCCATTTTGAACTACTTCAAAATCTTGACAAGGTATGTACTTATTGAAAAACTTATCAAGCGTCTTGATCTATCTCAATAGATCTTGATGCTCAATATGTAAGTAGCTTTACTGAGGTCTTTCTTTTAAAGAACTCCTTTCAAACACTCCTTTATGATTTGCAGAATAATTCTACATTATTTCCGATCAACAATATGTCATTCACATATACTTATCAGAAATGCTGTAGTGCTCCCACTCACTTTCTTGTAAATATAGGATTCACCATAATTCTGTACAAAACTATATGCTTTGATCAACTCATTAAAGCGTATATTCCAACTCTGAGATGCTTGCACCAGTCCATAGATGGATCGCTGGAGCATGCACATTTTGTTAGCACCTTTAGGATTGACAAAACCTTCTGGTTGCATCATATACAACTCTTCTTTAAGAAAACCATTAAGGAATGCAGTTTTGACATCCATTTACCAGATTTCATAAAATGTGGCAATTGCTAACATGATTCGGACAGACTTAAGCATCACTACAGTTGAGAAAATCTCATTGTAGTCAACACCTTGAACTTGTCAAAAACCCTTTTTGCGACAAGTCGAGCTTTGTAGATAGTAACACTACTATCAATGTCCGTCTTCCTCTTGAAGATCCATTTATTTTCTATGGCTTGCCAATCATTGGGCAAGTCCACTAAAGTCCACACTTTGTTCTCATACATGGATCCTATCTCAGATTTCATGGCCTCCAGCCATTTTGCAGAATCTGGGCTCATCATTGCTTCCTCATAGTTCGTAGGTTTATCATGGTCTAGTAACATGACTTTCAGAAAAAGATTACCGTACCACTCTGGTGCAGACCGTACTCTGGAAGACCTACGAGGTTCTATAGCAACTTGATCAGAAGTTTCATGATCATCATCATTAGCTTCCTCACTAATTGGTGTAGGAATCACTGGAACTGATTTCAGTGATGAACTATTTTCCAATTCAGGAGAAGGTACAATTACCTTATCAAGTTCTATTTTCCTCCCACTCACTTCTTTTGAGAGAAACTCCTTCTAGAAAAGATCCATTTTTAGCAACGAATATCTTGCCTTCGGATCTGTGATAGAAGGTGTACCCAACAGTTTCCTTTGGGTATTCTATGAAGATGCACTTCTCCGATTTGGGTTTGAGCTTATCAGGATGAAACTTTTTCACATAAGCATCATAGCCCCAAACTTTAAGAAACGACAGCTTAGGTTTCTTGCTAAACCATAGTTCATATGGTGTCGTCTCAACGGATTTAGATGGTGCCCTTTTTAACGTGAATGTAGCTGTCTCTAATGCATAACCCCAAAACAATAGTGGTAAATCAGTAAGAGACATCATAGATCGCACCATATCAATAAGGTGCGGTTACGATGTTCGGACACACCATAAAATTGTGGTGTTCCAGGTAGTGTGAGCTGTGAAACTATTCCACATTGTTTCATATGAAGACCAAACTCGTAACTCAAATATTTGTCTCCGCGATCAAATCACAGAAACTTTATTTTCTTGGTACGATGATTCTCCACTTCACTCTGAAATTCTTTGAACCTTTCAACTATTTTAGACTTATGTTTCATCAAGTAGATATACCCATATCTGCTCAAATCATCTGTGAAGATCAGAAAATAACGATACACGCCGCGAGCCTCTACACTCATCGGATTGCATACATCGGTATGTATTATTTCCAATAAGTCAGTAGCTCGTTCCATTGTTCCGGAGAATGGAGTTTTAGTCATCTTGCCCAAAAGGCACAGTTCGCAAGCATCAAATGATTCATAACCAAGTGATTCCGAAAATCCATCTTTATGGAGTTTCTTCATGCGCTTTACACCGATATGACTCAAAACGGCAGTGCCACAAATAAGTTGCACTATCATTATTAACTTTGCATCTTTTGGCATCAATATTATGAATATGTGTATCACTACAATCGAGATCCAACAAACTATTTTCATTGGGTGTATGACCATCAATGGTTTTATTCATTTAAACAGAACAACAATTATTCTCTAACTTTAAATGAATAACCGTATCGCAATAAACATGATCAAATCATATTCATGCTCAACGCAAACGCCAAATAACATTTATTTAGGTTTAACACTAATCCCGAAAGTATAGGGAGTGTGCGATGATGATCATATCAATCTTGGAACTATTTCCAACACGCATCGTCACTTCCCCTTCAACTAGTCTCTCTGTTTATTCTGTAACTCCTGTTTCGAGTTACTAATCTTAGCAACCGAACAAGTATCAAATACTCAGGGGCTACTATAAACACTAGTAAGGCACACATCAATAACCTGTATATCAAATATACCCTTGTTCACTTTGCCATCCTCCTTATCCACCAAATATTCAGGGCATTTCCGCTTCCAGTGACCATTCCCTTTGCAGTGTTAGCACTCAGTTTCAGGCTTTGGTCCAGCTTTGGTCTTCTTCACGGGAGTGATAACTTGTTTGCCATTCTACTTGAAGTTTACCTTTCTTTCCCTTTGCTCTTTTCTTGAAACTAGTGGTCTTGTCAATCATCAACACTTGATGTTCTTTCTTGATTTCTACCTTCGTCGATTTCAACATCACGAAGAGCTCGGGAATCGTTTTCGTCATCCCTTGCATACTATAGTTCATCACGAAGTTCTAGTAACTTAGTGATGGTGACTAGAGAATTCTGTCAATCACTATCTTATCTGGAAGATTAACTCCCACTTGATTCAAGCGATTGAAGTACCCAGACAGTCTAAGCACATGCTCACTAGTTGAGCGATTCTCCTCCATCTTTTAGCTATAGAACTTGTTGGAGACTTCATATCTCTCAACTCGGGTATTTGCTGGAAATATTAACTTCAACTCCTGGAACATCTCATATGGTCCATGATGTTCAAAACATCTTTGAAGTCCCGATTCTAAGCCGTTTAAGCATGGTGCACTAAACTATCAAGTAGTCATCATTTTGAGCCAGCCAAACGTTCATAACGTCTGCATCTGCTCCTGCAATAGGTTTGTCACCTAGCGGTGCATCAAGGACATAATTCTTCTGTGCAGCAATGAGGATAAACCTCAGATCACGGATCCAATCCGCACCATTGCTACTAACATTTTTCAACACAATTTTCTCTAGGAACATATCAAAAATAAACATATGAAAGCAACAACGCAAGCTATTGATCTACAACATTATTTGCAAAATACTACCAGGACTAAGTTTATGATAAATTTAAGTTCAATTAATCATATTACATAAGAACTCCCACTTAGACAGACATCTCTCTAGCAATCTAAGTGATCACGTGATCCAAATCAACTAAACCATGTCCGATCATCACGTGAGATGGAGTAGTTTCAATGGTGAACATCACTATGTTGATCATATCTACTGTATGATTCACGCTCTACCTTTCAGTCTCCCTGTTCCGAGGCCATATCTGCATATGCTAGGCTCGTCAAGTTTAACCTGAGTATTCTGCGTGTGCAAAACTGGCTTGCACCCGTTGTAGATGGACATAGAGCTTATCACACCCGATCATCACGTGGTGTCTGGGCACGACGAACTTTGGCAACGGTGCATACTCAGGGAGAACACTTCTTGATAATTTTTAGTGAGAGATCATCTTAAAATGCTACCGTCAATCAAAGCAAGATAAGATGCATAAAGGATAAACATCACATGCAATCAATATAAGTGATATGATATGGCCATCATCATCTTGTGCTTGTGATCTCCATCTCCGAAGCACCTTCGTGATCACCATCGTCACCGGCGCGACACCTTGATCTCCATCGTAGCATCATTGTCGTTTACGCCATCTATTGCTTCTACGACTATCGCTACCTCTTAGTGATAAAGTAAAGCAATTACAGGGCGTTTGCATTTCATACAATAAAGCGACAACCATATGGCTCCTGCCAGTTGCCGATAACTTCGGTTACAAAACATGATCATCTCATACAATAAAATATAGCATCATGTCTTGACCATATCACATCACAACATGCCCTGCAAAAACAAGTTAGACGTCCTATACTTTGTTGTTGCAAGTTTTACGTGGCTGCTACGGGCTTAGCAAGAACCGTTCTTACCTACGCATCAAAACCACAATGATAGTTCGTCAAGTTAGTGCTGTTTTAACCTTCGCAAGGACCGGGCGTAGCCACACTCGATTCAGCTAAAGTGAGAGAGACAGACACCCGCCAGCCACCTTTAAGCACGAGTGCTCGTAACAGTGAAACCAGTCTCTCGTAAGTGTACGCGTAATATCGGTCCGGGCCGCTTCATCTCACAATACCGCCGAACCAAAGTATGACATGCTGGTAAGCAGTATGACTTGTATCGCCCACAACTCACTTGTGTTCTACTCGTGCATATGACATCTACGCATAAAACCTGGCTCTGATACCACTGTTGGGGAACGTAGTAATTTCAAAAAATTTCCTACGCACATGCAAGATCATGGCGATGTATAGCAACGAGAAGGGGAGTGTATCTTCATACCCTTGAAGATCGCTAAGCGGAAGCATTTATCAACGTGGTTGATGTAGTCGTACGTCTTCATGATCCGACCGATCCAAGTACCGAACGCACGGCACCTCCGAAATCTGCACACGTTCAGCTCGATGACGTCATCACCTTCTCGATCCAGCAAGATGGGCGAAGTAGTGGATGAGTTCCAGCATCACGATGGCATGGTGACGGTGTTGGTGAAGAACAATCTTCGCAGGGCTTCGCCTAAGCACTACGAAAACTATGACGGAGGATAAACTAGAGGGGACGGGGTTGCCGGCACACGGCTTGGTGTTTCTTGATGTGTCTTTGGTGCTAGCCCTGCCCCTCTATTTATATGTTGAGCCCTGGGGTCGAAACTTGGAGTAAAAGCCTCCTCAAAGTCGGTTTTGCCCGAAAGGCAAGAGTCCTACACGGACTCCAGGGCTAGACGCCAGGGTTCCCGGCGTCTACCCCCAAGACGCCAGGGTTCCTGGCGTCTAGCCTCTGGTCTCCGCAAAACTTCCTTTTGCACTTTCCATAAGCCTCGTGGGCTTTCCCCTTTGTCCCAAATAACGTGTTCTCGTACCCAAACATTTTGGGAAACATCCGGAACCCCTTCCGGTGAATTCCGGAACCCTTCCGGAGATCAAACACTATAATCCCATATATCAAACTTAATCTCCGGACCATTCCGGAGTTCCTCGTCATGTCCATGATCTCATCTGGGACTCCGAACAACATTCGGTTACCAACATGCATAACTCATATAATACTATATTGTCAACGAAACGTTAAGCGTGCGGGCCCTACGGGTTCGAGAACTATGTAGACATCACCGAGACACGTTTCCGGTCAATAACCAATAGCTGGACCTGGATGCCCATATTGGCTCCCACATATTCTACGAAGATCTTTATCGGTCAAACCGCATAACAACATACGTTGTTCCCTTTGTCATCGGTATGTTACTTGCCCGAGATTCGATCGTCGGTATCCAATACCTAGTTCAATCTCGTTACTGGCAAGTCTCTTTACTCGTTACGTAATGCATCATTCCGTAACTAACTCATTAGCTACATTGCTTGCAAGGCTTATAGTGATGTGCATTACCGAGAGGGCCCAAAGATACCTCTCCGACAATCGGAGTGACAAAACCTAATCTCGAAATACGCCAACCCAACATGTACCTTTGGAGACACCTGTAGTACTCCTTTATAATCACCCAGTTACATTGTGACGTTTGGTAGCACCCAAAGTGTTCCTCCGGTAAACGGGAGTTGCATAATCTCATAGTTACAGGAACATGTATAAGTCATGAAGAAAGCAATAGCAACATACTAAACGATCAAGTGCTAAGCTAACGGAATGGGTCAAGTCAATCACATCATTCTCCTAATGATGTGATCCCGTTAATCAAATGACAACTCTTTTGTCCAAGGCTAGGAAACATAACCATCTTTGATAAACGAGCTAGTCAAGTAGAGGCATACTAGTGACACTATGTTTGTCTATGTATTCACACATGTATTATGTTTCCGGTTAATACAATTCTAGCATGAATAATAAACATTTATCATGAAATAAGGAAATAGATAATAACTTTATTATTGCCTCTAGGGCATATTTCCTTCACTTCATTGATGTTTTGAGTAAATATGATTTACTAGATGAAACATAAGATCTGAAATATTTGAAAAGGTTCAAAGAAATTCAAAGTAAAGTTAAGAATATTTGTGACAAATGATAAAAGGTTCTTCAATCATGAAGAAATATATCCGAGTCATGAGTTTAGCCAACACTCAAATAATTGTGGAACTATTTACTGATTTGCTCACACCATATGAGTTATGGAGTACACGATCCTGACAAATGCTAATTTATAGGTTATCCCAAAGGCATAATTGGGTATTCCTTCTACCAAAAGTTCCAGGACAAAGTGTTTTTTACAAATAATGAACACTTTCTCATGAAGGAGTTTTCTCGTTAAAGAAGTAAGTGGGAGGATAATACAAATTAATAATATTATTGAATCTCTCGCAGAAGGAAGCAGGATTAACAAACCGGAAGTCGTACCGAAAGTTGTCCGCACAACTGAGCTGGAAGTTACTACACTAGATGTAGAAATTCCAATTAAAGCTTGTAACAGAAATGCGTAGATTAGGAAGAGTTAATGAACCTCCTGAATAATTTCACAATAAGATATTCATCTTAGAAGAAGATGAACCCGCGCACTTCAAGGAAGCGATAGTTGTGCCCATCTCAAAGGAATGTCTTATAGCCATACACACTGAAATGGAGTTCATATACAACAATTAAGTTTAGAACCTAGTTGATTCTCCAGAAGGTATGTAATAAATGGATATCAAAACTAGTTTCCTAAGTGGAAAGGATGTATGAATGATACGACCAGAAGGTTTTGTAGATCCTAAGGATACCGATAGGTGTGCAAGATTCAAATGTCTTTCTATGGTTTGAAGCAACACTACAAAAAAAAGACCATCCGTGACATTTTGGCCCAAACGAAAACTTTTTCTGTCATGCTTATGACACTTCTATGACGATAATTGTGACAAAAACACATATCATCATAGATGTGGTGGGTCCTACTTCTATGAGAAAAAATCATGATAGAAAATGGGATTTTCATCCTGGGTGGGCCGGGGACACACCTGCATGACATTCTTGTTGGAACAGCGCGGGGTTCACCTGTAGGAACAGCAGCAACCAGCCCATATTTTGTTTTATAATTAACAGGTTGTAGTGTACCACTTTGAAGACGTGTCCGCGGAAAAACGGAGGTGGCTGGAACGGGCACAGAGGATCCCGTAGGCACAGCCTCCAACGAAGCAGCGGATCCCATCGATCCTGAGGGGGAGACAACGACGTCAGGGGGATCTTCTGCGCGCGACTCATCAGGAGAAGGGGAGCTCGGCGCAGACGATCCAGAGGAGCCGGGCGTAGTCGACTGGAGTGGCGCAGCGTGCACGGGATCGGTGCGGTGCGGGTCCCGCCTTGTGTTGATGCGGGGGACAGGCGCAAAGCGGGCGGGAGACTGGTCCCCCGTCGTTGGTTGGCTGGTTGTGCGGGCGGGGACCGACCCCACAGCAGGGCGACACGCGGCGTGAGGAGGTTGGCGCAGGAGGGGATCAGCCGGGGAGGCGCGGGCCTCCTGACGAGGCGGTGATCCCGGTGTAGATGTGCACTGACCTGACGTGGTCGGGCGCGCAGATTCCGAAGCAGATCGCCCCTGGTCTCCTGTGCCCGCGGCAGAACCCTCCAGGGCATGGTTTTCTTCAAAAAAAACATGATTTTCTTCACTGTTTGCGCTGCAATTTGTTCCTGTAACACCAGACTCAGGTAAAGGATTAGGAGAGTTAGTCAAAACTGGATCATCACAATTATGATTACCCATACGATCAACTCCAGAAAGATGGGAAGGAAACAGGAGGATCTCTTTGTGAAGGAGAGCACCGACATTAGGATGGAGTGTGGCAAAAGGACATTGTGTTTCATCAAATACCACATCACGAGAAATATAGACGCGGCCAGTAGCAACATCAAGACATTTAACACCCTTATGTTGAGCACTATATCCAAGAAAGACACATTGCTTGGAACGAAACATAAGTTTACGAGTGTTATAGGGACGGAGATTGGGCCAACATGTGCAACCAAAGACTCGAAGAGTGGTGTAGTCAGGTGTGATATGCAAAAGACGCTCAGTGGGGGTCTCATTAGAGATGACACGACTAGGCCACTACTACCTCTTAGCACTGCGTTGGATTTCCCTGAAGAGGAGAGGATGATGCAGCAAAGTAGCATAAGTATTTCCCTCAGTTTTTGAGAACCAAGGTATCAATCCAGTAGGAGACCACGCACAAGTCCCTCGTACCTACACAAAACGATAGCAACTCGCAACCAACGCTTAGGGGTTGTCAATCCCTTCATGGTCACTTACGAGAGTGAGATCTGATAGAGATAATATTTTTTGGTATTTTTGATAGATAGATGCAAAGTAAAAGTAAAAAAAAACAAAAGTAAAAACAAAGAAAGTAAATAAAGTGATAGAGATTGATATGATGAGAATAGACCCGGGGGCCATAGGTTTCACTAGTGGCTTCTCTCAAGAGCATAAGTATTCTACGGTGGGTGAACAAATTACTGTTGAGCAATTGACAGAATTGAGCATAGTTATGAGTATATCTAGGCAATGATCATGTATATAGGCATCACGTCCGAGACAAGTAGATCGAAACGATTCTGCATCTACTACTATTACTCCACTCATCGACCGCTATCCAGCATGCATCTAGAGTATTAAGTTAAAAACAGAGTAACGCCTTAAGCAAGATGACATGATGTAGAGGGATAAATTCATGCAATATGATAAAAAAACCATCTTGTTATCCTCGATGGCAACAATACAATACATGCCTTGCTGCCCCTTCTGTCACTGGGTAAGGACACCGCAAGATTGAACCCAAAGCTAAGCACTTCTCCCATTGCAAGAACTACCAATCTAGTTGGCCAAACCAAAAAGGATAATTCGAAGAGACTTGCAAGATAATTCAATCATACATAAAAGAATTCAGAGAAGAATCAAATATTTTCCATAGATAATACTGGATCATAAACCCACAATTCATCGATCTCAACAAACACACCGCAAAAAGAAGATTACATCGAATAGATCTCCACAAGAGAGGGGGAGAACATTGTATTGAGATCCAAAAAGAGAGAAGAAGCCATCTAGCTACTAGCTATGGACCCGAAGGTCTGAAGTAAACTACTCACACTTCATCGGAGGGGCTATGGTGATGATGTAGAAGCCCTCCATGGTGGATGCCCCCTCCGGCGGAGCTCCGGAACAGGCCCCAAGATGGGATCTCGTGGATAAAGAAGGTTGCGGTGGTGGAATTAGGTTTTTGGCTCATGTTCTAATCGTACGGGGGTACGTAGGTATATATAGGAGGATGGAGTACGTCGGTGGAGCTTCGAGGGGCCCACGAGGTAGGGGGGCGCGCCCAGGCGGGGCGCCCTTCACCCTCGTGACCGCCTCGTGGCTTTCTTGATGGAGGGTCCAAGTCTCCTGGATCTTATCTGATGATAAAATCACGTTCCCAAAGGTTTTATTCCGTTTGGACTCCGTTTGATATTCTGTTTCTTCGAAACACTGAAAAGGCAAAAAACAACAATTCTGGGCTGGGCCTCCGGTTAATAGGTTAGTCCCAAAAGTAATATAAAAGTGGAAAATAAAGCACAATATAGTCCAAAACAGTAGATAAAGTAGCATGGAGCAATCAAAAATTATAGATACGTTGGAGATGTATCAGGCATCCCCAAGCTTAATTCCTACTCGTCCTCGAGTAGGTAAATGATAAAAAAGAATTTTTGATGCGGAGTGATACTTTGGCATAATTTCAATGTAAATCTTCTTAATTGTGATATGAATATTCAGATCCGAAAGATTCAAGACAAAAGTTCATATTGACACAAAAATAATAATACTTCAAGCATACTAATCAAAGCAATCATGTCTTCTCAAAATAACATGGAAAAAGAAAGTTCATCCCTAAAAAATCATATAGTTAGGCTATGCTACATTTCCGTCACACAAAGATGTTCCCAACTTCTATACCACCGATGACAAGCCAAGCAATTGTTTCATACTTAAATAATCTCAAACTTTTTCAACCTTCACGCAGTACATGAGCGTGATCCATGGATATAGCACTATGGGTGGAATAGAATATGATGATGGGGATTGTGTGGAGAAGACAAAAAAGGATAAAGTCTCACATTGACGAGGCTAATCAACAGGCTATGGAGATGCCCATCAATTGATGTCAACATGAGGAGTGGGGATTGCCATGCAACGGATGCACTAGAGCTAAAGAATGCTCAACAAAAGAAAAACTAGTGGGTGTGCATCCAACTTGCTTGCTCATGAAGACCTAGGGCATTTGAGGAAGCCCATCGTAGGAATATACAAGCCAAGTTCTATAATGAAAAATTCCCACTAGTATAAAGAGACACTTATGAGACTAACTACATGAGGAACAAGGTGCTACTTTGAAGCACAATATATGAGACTCACTACATGAAGAACAAGGTGCTACTTTGAAGCACAAGTGTGGAAAAAGAGATAGTAGCATTGCCCTTTTTATTTTTTATTTTTTTTCTTTGGCCTTTCTTTTTTTTGGCCTTTCTTTTTTTTTATTTGGGCAATGCTCTAATAATGATGATCATCACACTTCTATTGATTACAACATAAGGATTACAACTCGAAACTTAGAACAAGATATGACTCTATATGAATGCCTCCGGCGGTGTACCGGGATGGTGCAATGAATCAAGAGTGACATGTATGAAAAATAATGTATGGTGGCTTTGCCACAAATACGATGTCAACTACATGATCATGCAATGGCAATATGACAAAAGTAAGGTATGTCATGATGATGATGGTGGAAGTTGCATGGCAATATATCTCGGAATGGCTATGGAAATGCCATGATAGGTAGGTATGGTGGCTATTTTGAGGAAGGTATAAGGAGGTTTATGTGTGATAGAGTGTATCGTATCACGGGGTTTGGATGCACCGCCAAAGTTTGCGCCAACTCTCAAGGTGAGAAAGGGCAATGCACGGTACCGAAGAGGCTAGCAAAGGTGGAAAGGTGAGAGTGCGTATAATCCATGGACTCAACATTAGTCAAAAGAACTCATATACTTATTGCAAAAATTTAGAAGCCATCAAAAAATTCAAGTACTACGCGCATGCTCCTAGGGGGATAGATTGGTAGGAAAAGACCATCGCTCATCCCCGACCGCCACTCATAAGGATGCACAAGCCAGGTACACTTCATGTTTCAAATTTGTTACACAACTTTAACCATACGTGCATGCTACGGGACTTGCAAACTTCAACACAAGTATTTCTCAAATTCATAATCACCCAACTAGCACGACTTTGATATTATCACCTCCATATCTCAAAACAATTATCAAGCATCAAACTTATCTTAGTATTCAACTCACTCAAAAGAAAGTTTCACATATCTTGAACACCAAGTATATTAACATTAAGCAAATTACCATGCTATTAACGACTCTCAAAATAATCTAAGTGAAGCATGAGAGATCAATAGTTTCTTTAAAACAAATCCACCACCGTGCTCTAAAATATCTAAGTGAAGCACTAGAGCAAAAATTATCACGCTCAAAAGATATAAGTGAAGCACTATGAGCAAAACTATCAAGCTCAAAAGATATAAGTAAAGCACATAGAGTATTCTAACAAATTCCAAATCATGTATGGCTCTCTCAAAAGGTGTGTACAGCAAGGATGATTGTGGTAGACTAACAAGCAAAGACACAAATAATACAAGACGCTCCAAGCAAAACACATATCATGTTGGTGAATAAAAATATAGCTCCAAGTAAATTACCGATGGAAGTGGACGAAAGAGGGGATGCCTTCCGGGGCATCCCCAAGCTTTGACTTTTTGGTGTCCTTGGATTATCTTGGGGGTGCCATGGGCATCCCCAAGCTTAGGCTCTTGCCACTCCTTGTTCCATAATCCATCAAAAGAGTTCACCCAAAACTTGAAAACTTCACAACACAAAACTCAACAGAAATCTCATGAGCTCCGTTAGAGAAAGAAAACAAAAGACTACTTCAAGGTACTGTAATGAACTCATTATTTATTTATATTGGTGTTAAACCTACTGTATTCCAACTTCTCTATGGTTTATAAACTATTTTACTAGCCATAGATTCATCAAAATAAGCAAACAACACACGAAAAACAGAATCTGTCAAAAACAGAACAGTCTGTAGCAATATGTAACTAACGCAAACTTCTGGAACTCTAAAAATTCTACCAAACTAGGAAGTCCTGGACAATTTGTTTATTGATCAGAAGCAAAAAGAATCAACGCAAAAGCACGTTCCTGTGATTTATCATAACTAAATTCGTGCATGCAAAGTTTCTATTTTTCAGCAGAATCAAATCAACTATCATCGTAGGTTATCCTATAGGTTCTACTTGGCACAAACACTAATTAAAACATAAAACCACATCCAAACAGAACGTAGATGGATTATTTATTCCTAAACAGAAGCAAAAAACACAAAATAAAATTGGGTTGCCTCCCAACAAGCGCTATCGTTTAACGCCCCTAGCTAGGCATAAAAGCAAGGATAGATCTAGGTATTGCCATCTTTAATTTTCAGTTTTTTAGCGGAGTCATGCTCGAATCCGGGAGGTTCTTTACGCTTTCCTTCATACTCGGAAATTTTTAGATCTAAAGAATTCAACCGCTTATTGCAAAGAGTAATCAACATATTCATGCGGTGGAGATTTCCGCTAACACTTTTAAGAGGCTCAAGAGACTTTTGTAAAAAATTTGTTACTTCGCAAATCTTTCCAAACACTTGTGTTTCTTCTTTGGTAGGATGTGATCCTCCCTTTTGAGGTAGTGTTCCCACTATTCCCTCTATAATTTCATGCGCAATACTGGGATCAATCTCAATGAAATTTCCCTTGGCAATGCAATCCAAGAGTTGTCTATGTGTCATATTTAACCCAACATAAAAATTTCAAAGAAGAATTCTAAAGTTCACCTCTAGGGTGCACTTGCGATAAGATTCCATCATCCTATACCAAGCATCTTTTAAGTTTTCTCCTTGCCTTTGCTTGAAGTGAAGAACTTCAAATTCGGGGGACATAGGAGAGGATAAGGAACTAGACATAATGACGAGGCAAACGGGAAAGAGGGGAGGAGATTGGGAAAGAGAGGGCGAATAAAATGGCAAGGGTGAAGTGGGGGAGAGGAAAACGAGAGGCAAATGGCAAATAATGTAATGCGAGAGATAGGGATTGCGATGGGTACTTGGTTTTGTTGAGTTGCTTGCGTGAGCCTCCCCGGCAACGGCGCCAGAAATTCTTCTTGCTACCTCTTGAGCACTGCGTTGGATTTCTCTGAAGAGGAGAGGATGATGCAGCAAAGTAGCGTAAGTATTTCCCTCAGTTTTTGAGAACCAAGGTATCAACCCAGTAGGAGACCACGCACAAGTCCCTCGTACCTACACAAAACGATAGCAACTTGCAACGAACGCTTAGGGATTGTCAATCCCTTCACGGTCACTTACGAGAGTGAGATCTGATAGAGATAATATTTTTGGTATTTTTGATAGATAGATGCAAAGTAAAAGTAAAAAAGCAAAGTAAAAACAAAGCAAGTAAATAAAGTGATAGAGATTGATATGATGAGAATAGACCCGGAGGCCATAGGTTTCACTAGTGGCTTCTCTCAAGAGCATAAGTATTCTACGGTGGGTGAACAAATTACTGTTGAGCAATTGACAGAATTGAGCATAGTTATGAGTATATCTAGGCAATGATCATGTATATAGGCATCACGTCTGAGACAAGTAGATCAAAACGATTCTGCATCTACTACTATTACTCCACTCATCGACCGCTATCCAGCATGCATCTAGAGTATTAAGTTAAAAACAGAGTAATGCCTTAAGCAAGATGACATGATGTAGAGGGATAAATTCATGCAATATGATAAAAACCCCATCTTGTTATCCTCGATGGAAACAATACAATATGTGCCTTGCTGCCCCTTCTGTCACTGGGTAAGGACACCGCAAGATTGAACCCAAAGCTAAGCACTTCTCCCATTGCAAGAACTACCAATCTAGTTGGCCAAACCAAAAAGGATAATTCGAAGAGACTTGCAAAGATAACTCAATCATAGATAAAAGAATTCAGAGAGAATCAAATATTTTCCATAGATAATGCTGGATCATAAACCCACAATTCATCGGTCTCAACAAACACACCGCAAAAAGAAGATTACATCGAATAGATCTCCATAAGAGAGGGGGAGAACATTGTATTGAGATCCAAAAAGAGAGAAGAAGCCATCTAGCTACTAGCTATGGACCCGAAGGTCTGAAGTAAACTACTCACACTTCATCGGAGGGGCTATGGTGATGATGTAGAAGCCCTCCGTGGTGGATGCCCCCTCCGGCGGAGCTCCTGAACAGGCCCCAAGATGGGATCCCATGGATACAGAAGGTTGTGGCGGTGGAATTAGGTTTTTGGCTCCTGTTCTGATCGTACGGGGGTACGTAGGTATATATAGGAGGAAGGGGTATGTCGGTGGAGCGTCGAGGGGCCCACGAGGTAAGGGGGCGCGCCCGGGGGGGGCGCCCTCCACCCTCGTGACCGCCTCGTGGCTTTCTTGACGGAGGGTCCAAGTCTCCTAGATCTTATCTGATGAGAAAATCACGTTCCCAAAGGTTTCATTCCGTTTGGACTCCATTTGATATTCTGTTTCTTCGAAACACTGAAAAAGGCAAAAAACAGCAATTCTGGGTTGGGCCTCCGGTTAATAGGTTAGTCCCAAAAGTAATATAAAAGTGGAAAATAAAGCCCAATATAGTCCAAAACAGTAGATAAAGTAGCATGGAGCAATCAAAAATTATAGATACGTTGGAGACGTATCAGCCACATGTTGATAAGATGCACATCAGTAAGAAACGCTTCATCCCAAAATTAGTGGCATGGAGGCGGAAGCAAGGAGAGCTAGTCCTACTTCAACAATGTGGCGGTGCTTGCGTTCGGCTGGCCCATTTTGCTAGTGCGCATGGGGGCATGAGACATGATGGTAAATGCCAATCTTTAAAAAAAAGAATTGAGCTTCTCGTATTCCCCACCCCAATCAGATTGCATAGCAATGATTTTACTATCAAACTTGCATTCTACAAGAGCTTGAAAGTTGTGAAACACTTGAAAAACATCAGAACGCTTTTTGAGCAAATAGATCCATGTGTACTTACTAAAATCATCAATAAAGCTTACATAGTAAGAATGTCGACCAAAATAGAAGTAGGGGCTGGACCCCATACATCAGAAAAGATAAGCTACAAGGGCTTGGTTGACATACTAGTGGATACAGGATATGGCAATTGATGACTTTTGCTCGCTTGCATGAATCACAAACAGTCTCTAAATTTCTCTCATCAACAACTGGGAGTTTATTTCTACTAAGGATGATTGTATGAGCAATACTTAGGAAGTAATGCATAGAGTCCTTCCACACAGACACCTCTATGGAGAATTTCCTTCGTGACCTGATCCTTTATCAAAAAGAAGAATGGGTGAAATTCTAGAAAGACATTGTTATCAAGGGCAATGCGATGAACAGATAAGAGAGTTTTGGAAGCATTAGGCACATGCAAGATATCTTTTATTTCAAGGTTTTTGTATGGGGTTTTGATATATGATTGACCAATATGACTTATCTCCATACCTGCACCGTTTGCCGCGGTGTATATTTGATCATTGCCACGATACTTCTCATGAATTGTTAACTTCTCGGATTCACCCGTGATATGATTTGTTGCACCGGTATCCATATACCAGTTGGTATCGACACCGTATGACGTATCAGCTGCAGCAGCGATTTTTTTTCTTTTGGGATGTATCATCGGCATAACGCCAATCACAGTCCTTAGCAATATGGTTAGTTTTTTTTGCAGATTTGACATTTACCCTCGTAGCCTTCGTAGCCTTGGAAATTTCGGCCCCTGCTGCCATTGGAGGGGGGGCGCCGGCCATTGTTGTTGCTGCTGGGGTTCCCCTGGTGATAGTAGCTGCTGCCAGCATGATAGGAACTGCCACCGCCGCCGTAGTTTTTCTGGTGGTAGCCTCCAGCGCCACCGTTTGGGTAGCCGCCGCTGCCGCCGCCACCATAGCCACCTCCATCGTAGCCGCCAGAGCCTCCACTTCCGAATTCGCCACCATTAGGGTGGCCACCGCCGCCATAGCCAGGGCCACCACAAGGACCGCCACCATTGCCCTTCTGGTTTGGGTTGCCGCGGTAGCCGCCCTTGTTACCTCCTTGTTGCCCGCCGCCGCGGGAGATGGATTTTGCAGAGGATTTGAAGCCGCCGGCTCCGTTGCCATGGAACATCTCGACCCTCTGGTCGAAGTTGGCCACAAGAGAGAAGAGGGCATCGACGGTGGTAGGCTCCGTGCGCACATCCAGCGCGGAGACAATCGGTTGATACTCCATATCGAGTCCAGCAACGATGAAGGAGATGAGTTCTCCCTCCCCGAGCGGTCTACCCGCCGCCATGAGCTCGTCGAAGAGAGACCTCATGTACCCGAAGTAGGCTGAATCCGACTGGAATCCCTTCTGCGCGTTCGTGAGAGAGGCTCAGATGTTGTTGACGCGAGATAGGGACACAGCGGCAAACATGTTCGCCAGTGCGTCCCAGATTGCATGTGATGTCTCAAGGGAGGCGACTTGGATGAGCACTTCTTTGGATAGGTTTCGGAGAAGATAGGCAACTATTTGCTGATCTTGAATAAGCCATGGGGAGTAGGAAGGATTTGGGACAACCTGATCCTTCCCATCGGCGCTCTTGGTTGTGATGGTTTTGGAGGTTTCTTGGATAGTTTGATCGAGATAGCCAAAAAGGCCAGCGCCCATGATCTGTGATCAGGCCTGGGCGTGCCATAGGACATAGTTGGTATGGGAAAGTGGTTCGGAGGTGTTGTTGTTCAGGCCGGAGAAGATGGCCGAGCTAGAGGAGGACATGGTTCCTGGGATGATCGGTGGAAGGTAGGTTCTGTCGATGGAGGATGGGTGGAAACGAGCTAGGGATAGGTTTCTGTTGATGGAGGATAGATGGGAACGAGCTAGACGAGGTGGAAGAGTCCTGCTCTGAATACCATGTAGAATAATGATTTGAGCATCTCAATCACCGTAACATGGTGACCCGCATGTATATGTATTGATATAACTTGGAGTACAAGAGTTTCGTATGGTTACAATCTAACCATACGGGAGAGATATACAAGGGAAGGAGATAAGGATAGAATACAAAGATAAGTTAACTATCTCCTAACAATGCCCTTGTATAATGCGCTGACGACAATATTGGTTAACATTGATGAGCATGCAACGATATTTGATTTCGATAGTGAATTGCAGCTTGCAAAGCTTCAGCAAGATTTCTGACATCTTATCCTCGTATTTTAAAATTATCAAATCGAATCTCAATTAAGAACCAATTCAAATTCATATAATAAAAGAATAAGGAAACAATACTCACCCCTATTGATAACCATTTTGGCCACTACCGTGAAAACAAATCCTAACCCTAGTTTGAGGATAGAACTATGGTATGGTTTCTCTAAAGTAAAAACAAGACGTAATAAAAAAGGATCGACGCGGAAAGTTCCGATTGAAATAGGATCTAAACAAGGAAGAGCACTTGCCATTCGTTGGTTATTAGAAGCATCCCGAAAGCGTCTGGGTCGAAATATGGCTTTCAAATTAAGTTCCGAATTAGTAGATGCTGCCAAAGGGAGTGGGGGTGCCATACGCAAAAAGGAAGCGACTCATAGAATGGCAGAGGCAAATAGAGCTCTTGCACATTTTCGTTAATCCATGAACAGAATCTATGTACATAATAAAATCATGTTAAAAAAATATTTGTTCATTGACAATTTAAAACAAACCTTCCAAGTACTTCAATAACTTAAATACTCTTTAATAGATGAAAATAAAAGGATTTCTAATTTCAACAGTAACATAATGTTGGATCCATTCCTTTTGAATTGTCACTTTGTCCATCATGATTCTTGAGAAGAGACATTGGCAATAATTCACCTTGGACAATTTATTTGTGAAAATGTGTGTCTATTTAAATCGCACATAAAAAAATCCGGTCAAATTTTCATTGTGAATACAGAAAGGTCTGAGGCTGATACCGGCTCCCCCGCTCCCCCGCTAGGGTTCCCCTCTCGCTGTCGCCGGCCTCCTCGCCTGCCTCCGCCGCCGTCGGCCGCCGGGCGAGCGCCTCCAGGCTCGCCCCGCTCCCCCCACCCCACTCCCCCTCCCCCTCTCCTCCCCCCCCCCCCCACCCCCGCGGTGCGCCCGCGCGCGCCTTGGGGGAACCGCTCCTGCTGCGCCTCGGTCACTCATTCCTCCCCTTCCCCCCGCCGTCACCGGTGAGCTCCGTCGGGCAAAGCCCGGTGGGCGCGGCGGCGGCGGGGCCCTTCTCCCCCCTGCTCGTGGGACGCCGGCACGGGGCGGCCTCCTCGAGCTGCGGTGCTGTACTTCGCGGGGTTCAGCAGCTCGGCGGCGGGCTCGCGGGGCAGCCGGCTGGTGGTGGCGCGCCGGTGCCCTGGGTCTCGTGCGTGGAAGGGCGGCTGCGGCGCTCCCATCTCGGGAGGTGGCGCGCGGTCGGCCCCCTGCTGGATCCAGCCGGATCTGGTGGTGGGGGTCGGCCGGCGGCGCGTGGTGGCGGTGGTGCATGCCCGGCGGCTCCGGCGCTATGAGATCGCCGGGCGACGCGGGTAGGGCAGCGGCCGGGCGTGGCCGTTGCTCCGGCCGTGGGCGACGACCTGTGGAGGTCCGGCTGATGGACTCCCGGTGTCGTGGCGGTTCCATGGTGGCTTGGAGGATCTGCTTGCGGCGGCGACTAGCTTCTCCGGCGTCGGCTTGTGTGCGATCGGACCGTTTCGGCCTTCACTCCATATCCTCGGTGCTCGGTCGCTACTCCCTTCAAAGGGCTGGCCCTTTCCCAGCTACGGTCCATCGCTCGTCTCGCGCCCGGTGCAGCTGGACCGAGCTCGTTTCGTGCATAGTGCCACCGGACCGAGCTCGTCTCGCGCATGGTGCAGTAGGACTGACCTCGTCCCCGCCCCACGGTGCTGCAGGACCGATCTCGTCTCGCGCTCCGGGCTGCAGGATGGGTCGATGGATGCCAGTGTTGGCCGACCTATTGGGTCTCGATGCTGGGGGTGGGCCAGGGGTGCAAAGGCGGATTCTTTTTTGCTCGTATCTTTGGTTGGGGTAGCGGCGGGTCTCGGGTGCGGTGGTGTCAAGGTCTTGGATGCCTGGACGGCGGCCCTAGTGGCGGTGCACGGTGCTCTTGGGAAAAGCCCGTGTCTTGGCGCTGCCCGGTGACCATGGCCGTGTGGGCGGCGTGGTTGCCGGGGTGTAGCGTTCGGCGGCGTTGAGTGTTGGCCGGGGTGAAAACCTGCTCTTTCTTCGGACGGACCGGCGACGGTGAAACTCGTTCCCTTCTTGAAGGCGTCGTCGCGGCTCTCACCGCCCTTCGTGCGGCTCCGGGGGAATCTCTGATCCTCGGATCGGGCGGTGGCGGCGCTCCGGTGTCGTATTCTTCCTGAAGGCACCGTCTTGGAGTCCACGGTTCGTTGTATGCGGCTTCATCTCTTCGTGGTAGTGTGCTACGGGTGGTGTTGCTGCGCTCAACGCTTTTGTATCCTGCCTTGGGTGTGTGTGGTGTTGGTGTGCGTTTGTATCGGATGATGTGGATCTTTGCTTTATATATAAAGTGGGGCGAAAGCCTTTTTCGGCAATTTTCATTGTAAATATCAAAGAAAGGATTCTTGTCTATGAGTTCATGCAAAATAGTTCCTTGGACCATTACATATCTGGTACATTTTCCGTATTATCAGAGATATTTTTCAAGCACACCTCCTTTAATTCCTACTAAATGTGCATGAATTCAAAACATCTACAGTTAAATGGAAGGCTACAACCGATCTAGTTTTCACCTGATTCTTTGTTGCTCGAATCATAAAAAATATTCTAGTTTGGTTTAGAGAAATTCATCAACAGTTGATAGAAGGTGCAATTTGATTATCTTTTGCAGACAGAACAAAAGGGCAATTGCTAGACTAGTCTAAGCGATTCAAGATAATTACAGGGTTAACAGAGGGCCTTGTTTACCTGCATAAAGGTTCCATGTCCTGCCTTGTCCATAGACTTGAAACCAAATATCCTCTTGGATTATAACATGAGCCCGAAGATGACTGATTTTGGATCAGCTAGGACACTGAGTTCAGACATAGCAGAAGGGCGCACAAGTAGGGTCGTGGGAACCTGGTATCAGCTGCCTACTATATTAATAATCACATATTCCCATCATTTGTTTTCGGATGTTCTAATCTTATAGTTTTCTGGGAAAACAATTAAGGGAATACTGTGGTCATACTGTCTTCTGGGTGGAAGACTAGTAGGAGGAGAAGACACCACAGCATATTTGTCCAACAAAGCTTGAATCTCAGGTAACTGTTCTCTGTGTTCAGTAACTTCAGTCTAAAAAATTGCCATGACAGTGAAAGCACATTCCTCTGGCAATTCTCCTTGCAATGTAACAGTAGGACCCTTACATTGGAAAGATAGGCACGCACACCTATCTTCTCTTCTCGAGAGGATGAAATCGATCTGGCTAGAGTGTTGGACACTACTAAAAGTCACCAGATGTGATTCTCTTTCTAAAGAGGGTGTTAGCTACAATTATCAGCTGCCTACAATATTAATAATCACATATTCCCATATTAATAATCATAATCTACATGCAGAGAGAGCCTTGGCTCAATGGTTGGGTATGCAGTTGTGCAGCCCAACGACCCGAGTTAAATTCCCAGAATTGAAAGGTGATGCACAGGGGTTTTCCCCCGTTTATTGAGGATCAAGCTTGATGTGTGGTGGAACCACTCATTAATAAATATCTTGATACTCATTTAAAAAATTCTGAGGACCATGTTTTATCTTGGTACTCATACTAAAATGGCCGTATGCATCCTTAGTTGGTGCAGAGGCCGGGAAGTGAAAATATCTCCCATTTTAAAGGGGTTCCAACATTCAGTTGCACTTTGTGATTAATTCGTTCAGGTTCTTGTTCCCATTCTGTAGAGTGGTTGGGACTCATGACGCCGGGCGTGTCGACTGCGGGCACCCCTGGTGATCGCCGGAAGGTCGGCGGGTGATTTTGGGCGCTTGCGGAAGAGGACAGCGGGGATGAGGATGAAGACGGCGGACGCTCCAGCGGCTCGACGGAATATTCACCGACTCCCTCAGATGTCATTTGTGAAGCCTTCAATCCCGGCTACGATGAGGATGAAGTGGCGGAGATTGTCGAGGCAGTGGTTCCTCCAGAGGATCCGGCGAGGTCCGGGTTGCATCCTGGAGATAACTTGGAGTTACTCCGGCATGTTGTACACCGGAGGACGGCTGCGTCGGCGCCTCGGCCTTGGAAGGGACCTCTCCCCAAGGTAAGTCTCCTGAAACTTACTCTTCTCGATTTGGTTCCTCCGGAAGTGTGGATGGTGGTAGTGAATAGGAAGAAGGGTGGCCGTGCTGTGGCCGGCCTGCGGCAGGCGGCGCCGGCGGCGCTGATCCCGATCGCGGCGGCTAGGGCGGCTCGTTTGAATGCGCTGGTTGGCGCTGTTGGGCCACCAGTGGCCACTGGGCCGCCTTCGGCTGGGTATGAGGCCTAGAACGAAGGGGTCGCAGGTGGGCCAGTGTTTCGTGGGCTGGACACAAAAGGCCCATCGGAAGAGGCGATCGTTTACGTGCGAGAGGCATGCAACGATCCCGCTGGTCTCTCTCCTCCCGTCGAGCGCCGTAGGGTTTTCTGCCGTCGCGCTCCCATTGGCTTGCAGATCACGGGGGACGTGCCCGTCGCATCCTTCCGCTTCTCATGGCGGGTCAGGGGGCCGCGGGAAAGAATGCGGCGGAGCCGGCCGGGTCGGCTCGGGCCGGAGTTGTGCCGCCGCCTGGCTCTGGTGGTGGTCGTGGCGTGGTGGTGCCACAGACGGCTCTGGGTACTGGTCACGACGCCGGCGCTCCTGGGACGAACCGCACCGTGCCAGCGGCGGGTCGGGGTGTGGCACAAGTGGGTGCAAATACGTCGACTCTTGGCCGCGGAGCGGGAGTTCCTGGTGCCTGCCCACCGGCTCCGGCGCATGTTACTGCCGCGGGTAGGGGTGGGTCCTTCCGCCCGCCCGCACCGGTGTCTCTGCCTACCGCGGGTTGGGCCGGTGGTCATGGTGCCCGGCCGCCAATGCCGCGTCCGGCGGGGCTGTCCGGGACGATGCCGGCTGCCGGACGAGGTTGACGCGGCCTTCCGCGCCGGCCGTTGCTGCTGCGGGGAGCGGTGCACCTCCTCTGAGACCTCCGGTGCCAGCTGCCGTGGGGCGGGGTGTTGTGCCATCAATGCCTCGTGCTGCGCCGCCGCCTCACTATGTCGCGAGGCCGACGCATCAGTGTTCGGATCCACCGCAGGTACAACCGGATACAAGGGATGGTGGAGCTAATGGGCCGCCCAAAGGACAGTGGGGAGATGATGGTTACGATGTTTACGGAAAAGGCCAACACCGTGGTTCGTCGTCTACGGGAGGTGGATGCGGATACGCCTGGCAAAGCGATGGTTCCGAGGAGAGACCATTCCTTGGACCGGCGGGTGGTTTCGTCGAGGGGGCTTCGGGCCCGAACAACCGGCATAGAGGTGGTTACCGCGGCCATCGTGGTGGCTGTGGGGGTGGACGTGGTGGTGGTCGTGGTCAGTTCCACAGGCAGCCCCCACCACTGCCCGTGGTTGACCATCAAGCTACGGATATGGCTGTCGATCCTATGCAGTCAGCTGAGTTGCCTAGCCAGGCGATGGAGGTTGTCACGGCTTTGGCCAATGTGGAGGTTCCTGTTCCTGGAGGTGATGCGGAGGCAGGGGATAGAGCTGAGTCTGAGAGAGCGTCCAAAGGGGCACGCAAGAAAGAAAAGATGTTGTGTTGTCGATGTGGTGAGAAAGGCCACTTTATTGCTGAGTGCTTGGCGGAACTCTGCAGCTTGTGCGGTAAGATTGCTCATGGTAGGGGGGACTGCCCGGCCATGCGAGATCAGGCTCCTGCGCTTACGATGTATGGAGTTTTTTGCGCTGAGCTCACTTTCTTTGAGTCCCCGGCGGCGAGGGAGATTCCTGTTGAGACTCAGAGTTTGACTACTGTCATTGTGAAAGTTACTCGCGAAGTGGTGTCTGAGGCTCAAATTGTGCAGAGGCTTCAGGAACTGGCTCCAGGTGAGTTTCAGTGGGAGCTCGTTCAGATCGAGGACAATGTCTTTAGGGTTGATTTCCCAACGGTGGATGATTTGCAGAAGCTGTTGAGTTTTGGGTTGTGCAAGGTGCCTGGTACTAAGTGTATCCTGGAGTTTCACGAGTGGAAAAAGGTGGAGCCTAAGGGCAAACCGCTGACAAAGGTGTGGCTGCGGTTTTTAGGGGCCCCATCTGAAGCTTTGACCGATGTTAGAGTAGTGGCGAGTTTGGGTATGATGGTTGGTAAGACTGAGGAAGTGTACATGGCTTTTACCCGAGCACAGGGGGTGGCCAGGCTCTTAGTGGGTGTTTTGGACATTGCTTTTGTCCCGGACGTGGTTAACTGGTTTTACCGGGGAGAGGTGTTTCCTCTTGAGATCGAGTTTGAGGATCCGGAGCTGTTTGCCGAGGGGGTTTCTGCGGCTGCCATGGATATGCACGAGGGGGATGGTGATGCTGGTGCTCGTGGGGATCAGACTGATGAGGCAGGACGGGAGAGGGCCAATGGGTCAAGTCTGGTTGCTCAGTTGCCCGGTGATGGCTCTGGAGTTGAGCCGACATCAACTCCAGTGGTACCGATGAACACGCTGCGTTTTGGGTCCTTTGGGCCAGCATCGGCTCCTCCCCGGCTTTGGAGTGACAGAGTGGAGTCTGATGACAGCTTTGAGTGTATGCTTCCGCCTTTGGAGCCTGATGCTGTGGATGGCCCTGTGATGGTGGGAGGGGTTAGGGAGGTGGAGCCTCAGGTGGGTCCTCTTTCCCCTACCATGGCTTCTAACCAGGATATGATGACAGTCTCGGAGGTTCGGTGTGGGGAGGGGAGTCTGGGGCAGGTGGCCCCGGTCTCTCCTTCTCTTAGTCTGGCGCAGGTCACATCAATGACGCCGGCGATGGTCGGCAGTGGGGGAGGCTGCATGGCCCTCTCTCCTACGGTGGAGCCGGTACCGGTGGCCGTGGCCAGCGCCGAGGGAGTGAGCCCGAGGCAGACGGCCTCGGCTATTGCTTCCCCGGTTGGGGCGGCAACACCTGCGCTTCCGGACGCGCTGAGGGGGGAGCTGGGGCAGGCGGCCTTGGCTTTCCCTTCTTCTCTAGCGGTCAGGCAGACCGCGTCTCCTACACCGACGGTTCTATCCCCTGCGCCGGCAGGGGGCGGGAGGAGGGTGCGGGCAGGAGGCCCCCGCCTTCTCCTTCCCGCACCTTCCCATGGGCCTTGTGTCGGGGGGGCCTGGGAGCCCGCAGCCGCCTCTTTCGGCCACTTCGGTTGATCCTTTGAGGGATTCAGCGCAAGGCTTTACCAGGGAGGAGGTCGTTGCTTTTGGTGGAATCCCCGACTCGACGGGGCGTCGAATGAGTGCTCGTACCCTAGAGCTCCCAGAGGTGGACGATATGCAGCAGCGGTGCGCTATGAGGGCAGCCAAGCTCCAGGATGCTGCTATCTCCTCTGGTATGTCTGTCAACATCTCTAATTCGTTATTGCATTTTTCTAATGAGGAGATTATAAATAATGCAAACCGATTAGGAGTTTCACTAGGAGATACTGATAGTGAGATTACCAATTCGGTGAATGATCTATTAGATTTGGAGGCGGAACGGGCTTTAGAGACTATTCGTAATCTCGCAGCGGTTAAACCGATGAACGATGTTGAGATTGATGCGTTAGGGGTTCGAGTGCTTCATAGTCTGTGTGCGGATCTAGCACCCCCTACTCATGAGTCCGAGGACGATGATGTGCCCATAGAGAATGAGGCTGGTTTTACAGTTGATCCCGATTGTGAGGACCGGACGTCACAGCCTAGTAAACCAAAATGCAAGTGGAAACGGAAGATTTATCCCGATTCTGCAGTTCGTAGGAGTGCTAGAATTCGTACTACTAAAAAATTCCATGACGAATTATGAAAGGAATCTTTTGGAATAGCAGAGGTCTAAAGGACTTGGCTAAAAGAAGGTTCCTTGCTGAGGCCGCTTAAGAGCAGCGTCTGGATTTCATTGCTCTTTCGGAGACTGGTAGAGAAAACTTTGCGCCCCATTTTCTGTCTTCTCTTGTGGGTGGTATTGATTTCGATTGGCATTGCCTCCCCCCGCGAGGAAGATCGGGTGGTATCTTACTTGGCGTGAGATGCGATTCGCTTGAGGTCCGAAGTGTA
Organism: Triticum timopheevii; assembly: GCA_963921465.1. Classification (NCBI taxonomy): domain Eukaryota; kingdom Viridiplantae; phylum Streptophyta; class Magnoliopsida; order Poales; family Poaceae; genus Triticum; species Triticum timopheevii. Next base: position 110,277,727 of record OY997264.1, read on the forward strand.
GTGTGTTGGAAATATGCCCTAGAGGTAATAATAAAAGTATTATTATATTTCCTTGTTCATGATAATTGTCTTTTATTCATGCTATAACTGTATTATCCGGAAATCGTAATACACGTGTGAATACATAGACCACAATATGTCCCTAGTGAGCCTCTAGTTGACTAGCTCGTTGTGATCAACAGATAGTCATGGTTTCCTGGCTATGGACATTGGATGTCGTTGATAACGGGATCACATCATTAGGAGAATGATGTGATGGACGAGACCCATCCTAAGCATAGCACAAAGATCGTGTAGTTCGTTTGCTAGAGCTTTTCCAATGTCAAGTATCTCTTCCTTAGACCATGAGATCGTGTAACTCCCGGATACCGTAGGAGTGCTTTGGGTGTATCAAACGTCACAACGTAACTGGGTGACTATAAAGGTGCACTACAGGTATCTCCGAAAGTGTCTGTTGGGTTGACACGGATCGAGACTGGGATTTGTCACTCCGTGTAAACGGAGAGGTATCTCTGGGCCCACTCGGTAGGACATCATCATAATGTGCACAATGTGACCAAGGGGTTGATCACGGGATGATGTGTTGCGGAACGAGTAAAGAGACTTGCCGGTAACGAGATTGAACAAGGTATCGGTATACCGACGATCGAATCTCGGGCAAGTATAATACCGCTAGACAAAGGGAATTGTATACGGGATCGATTGAGTCCTTGACATCGTGGTTCATCCGATGAGATCACCATGGAACATGTGGGAGCCAACATGGGTATCCAGATCCCGCTGTTGGTTATTGACCGGAGAACGTCTCGGTCATGTCTACATGTCTCCCGAACCCGTAGGGTCTACACACTTAAGGTTCGATGACGCTAGGGTTATAAAGGAAGTTTGTATGTGGTTACCGAATGTTGTTCGGAGTCCCGGATGAGATCCCGGACGTCACGAGGAGTTCCGGAATGGTCCGGAGGTAAAGATTTATATATGGGAAGTCCTATTTTGGCCACCGGAAAATGTTCGGGATTTTTCGGTATTGTACCGGGAAGGTTCTAGAAGGTTCCGGAGTGGGGCCCACCTGCATGGGGGGACCCACATGAACGTGGGTAGTGGGGGAAAGGCCCCACACCCCTAGTCAAGGCGCACCAAGATCCCCCCTTAGAAGGAATAAGATCATATCCCGAAGGGATAAGATCAAGATCCCTAAAAAGGGGGGATAACAATCGGTGGGGAAGGAAATGATGGGATTTCTTTCCTCCCACCTTGGCCAACGCCCCAATGGACTTGGAGGGCAAGAAACCAGCCCCTCCACCCCTATATATAGTGGGGAGGCGCATGGGAGCTACACACGAAGTTCTGGCGCAGCCCTCCCCCTCTCCCAAGTCCTCCTCCTCTCCCGCGGTGCTTGGCAAAGCCCTGCAGGAATGCCACGCTCCTCCATCACCACCACGCCGTCGTGTTGCTGCTGGACGGAGTCTTCACCAACCTCTCCCTCTCACCTTGCTGGATCAAGGCATGGGAGATGTCACCGGGCTGTACGTGTGTTGAACGCGGAGGTGCCGTCCGTTCGGCACTAGGATCTCCGGTGATTTGGATCACGACGAGTACGACTCCTTCAACCCCGTTCTCTTGAACGCTTCCGCTTAGCGATCTACAAGGGTATGTAGATGCACTCTCCTTCCCCTCGTTGCTGGTTTCTCCATAGATAGATCTTGGTGACACGTAGGAAAATTTTGAATTTCTGCTACATTCCCCAACAGTGGCATCAGAGCTAGGTCTATTGCGTAGATTCTTTGCACGAGTAGAACACAAAGTAGTTGTGGGCGTTGATTTTGTTCAATATGCTTACCGTTACTAGTCCAATCTTGTTTCGACGGTATTGTGGGATGAAGCGGCCCGGACCGACCTTACACGTACTCTTACGTGAGACAGGTTCCACCGATTGACATGCACTTGGTGCATAAGGTGGCTAGCGGGTGCCAGTCTCTCCCACTTTAGTCGGAACGGATTCGATGAAAAGGGTCCTTATGAAGGGTAAATAGCAATTGACATATCACGTTGTGGTTTTGCGAAGGTAAGAAACGTTCTTGCTAGAAACCCATAGCAGCCACATAAAACATGCAAACAACAATTAGAGGACATCTAACTTGTTTTTGCAGGGTATGCTTTGTGATGTGATATGGCCAACAAGAATGTGATGAATGATATGTGATGTATGAGATTGATCATGTTCTTGTAATAGGATTCACGACTTGCATGTCGATGAGTATGACAACCGGCAGGAGCCATAGGAGTTGTCTTTATTTATTGTATGACCTGCGTGTCATTGAAGAACGCCATGTAAATTACTTTACTTTATTTCTAAACACGTTAGCCATAGAAGTAGAAGTAGTCGTTGGCGTGACAACTTCATGAAGACACGATGATGGAGATCATGATGATGGAGATCATGGTGTCATGCCGGTGACGATGATGATCATGGAGCCCCGAAGATGGAGATCAATGGAGCTATATGATATTGGCCATATCATGTCACTACTATATAATTGCATGTGTTGTTTATTATGTTTATGCATCTTGTTTACTTAGGACGACGGTAGTAAATAAGATGATCCCTTACACAATTTCAAGAAGTGTTCTCCCCTGACTGTGCACCGTTGCTACAGTTCGTAGCTTCTAAGCACCACGTGATGATCGGGTGTGATGGATTCTTACGTTCACATACAACGGGTGTAAGACAGATTTACACAGCAAAACACTTAGGGTTAACTTGACGAGCCTAGCATGTGCAGACATGGCCTCGGAACACGGAGACCGAAAGGTCGAGCATGAGTCGTATAGAAGATACGATCAACATGAAAATGTTCACCGATGTTGACTAGTCCGTCTCACGTGATGATCGTACACGGCCTAGTTGACTCGGATCATGTAATCACTTAGATGACCAGAGGGATGTCTATCTAAGTGGGAGTTCATAAGATGAACTTAATTATCTTGAACATAGTCAAAAGGGATTTTCCAAATTATGTCGTAGCTCACGCTTTAGTTCTACTGTTTAGTTATGTTCCTAGAGAAAATATAGTTGAAAGTTGACAGTAGCGATTATGCGGACAGTAGAAAGCTTATGTCCTTAATGCACCGCTCAGTGTGCTGGACCCCAAACGTCGTTTGTGGATGTTGCGAACATCGGACATACACGTTTTGATAACTACGTGATAGTTCAGTTAAACGGTTTAGAGTTGAGGCACCAAAGACGTTTTCGAAACGTCGCGGAACATATGAGATGTTTTCGAGGGCTGAAATTGGGATTTCAGGCTCGTGCCCACGTCAAGAGGTATAAGACCTCCGACAATTTTCTTAGCCTGCAAACTAAGGGAGAAAAGCTCAATCGTTGAGCTTGTGCTCAGATTGTCTGAGTGCAACAATCACTTGAATTGAGTGGGAGTTGATCTTCCAGATGAGATAGTGATGTTTCTCCAAAGTCATTGCCACCAAGCTGCTAGAGCTTCGGGATGAACTATAACATATCAGGGATAGATATGATGATCCTTGAGGTATTCACGATGTTTGACACCGCGAAAGTAGAAATCAAGAAGAAGCATCAATTGTTGATGGTTGGTGAAACCACTAGTTTCAAGAAGGGCAAGGGCAAGAAGGGATACTTCATGAAACGGCAAATTAGCTGGTGCTCCAGTGAAGAAACCCAAGGTTGAACCCAAACCTGAGACTAAGTGCTTCTGTGATAAGGGGAATAGTCACTAGAGCGGAATTACCCTAGATACTTGGTAGATGAGAAGGCTGGCAAGGTCGATAGAAGTATATTGGATATACATTATGTTAATGTGTACTTTACTAGTACTCCTAGTAGCACCAGGGTATTAGATACCGGTTCGGTTGCTAAGTGTTAGTAACTCGAAATAAAAGCTATGGAATAAACGGAGACTAGCTAAAGGTGAGCTGACGATATGTGTTGGAAGTGTTTCCAAGGTTGATGTGATCAAGCATCGCACGCTCCCTCTACCATCGAGATTTGGTGTTTGCGTTGAGCATAGACATGATTGGATTATGTCTATCGCAATACGGTTATTCATTTAAGGAGAATAATGGTTACTCTATTTATTTGAATAATACCTTCAATGGTCTTGCACCTAAAGGAATGGTTTATTGAATCTCGATCGTAGTGATACACATTTTCATGCCAAAAAGATATAAGATAGTAATGATAGTACCACTTACTTGTGGCACTGCCATGTAAGTCATATTGGTGTAAAACGCATGAAGAAGCTCCATGTTGATGGATCTTTGGACTCACTCATTTTGAAAAGTTTGAGACATGCAAACCATGTCTATTGGTGTATACGCATGAAGAAACTCCATGCAGATGGATCGTTTGGACTCACTTGATTTTGAATCACTTGAGATATGCAAATCATACCACATGGGCAAGATGACTAAAAAGCCTCGTTTTTTAGTAAAATGGAACAAGATAGCAACTTGTTGGAAGTAACACATTTTGATGTGTGCAGTCCAATGAGTGCTGAGGCATGCAGTGAATATCGTTATGTTCTTACTTCACAGATGATTCGAGTAGATGTAGAGTATATTTACTTGATGAAACACAAGTCTGAATTATTGAATGGTTCAAGTAATTTCAGAGTGAAGTTGAAGATCATCGTGACAAGAGGATGAAATGTCTATGATATGATCATAGAGATGAGTATCTGAGTTACGAGCTTTGGCACGCAATTAAGACATTGTGGAAATTGTTTCACAATTAATACCGCCTGGAACACCATAGTTTGATGGTGTGTCCGAACATCATAGTTGCACCCTATTGGATATGGTGCGTACCATGATGTCTCTTATCGAATTACCACTATCGTTTATGGTTTAGGCATTAGAGACAACCGCACTCACTTTATAGGGCACCACGTAATTCCGTTGAGATGACACCGTATGAACTATGGTTTAGAGAAACCTAAGCTGTCATTTCTTAAAAGTTTGGGGCAGCGACGCTTATGTGAAAAAGTTTCAGGTTGATAAGCTCGAACCCAAAGCGGATAAAATGCATCTTCATAGGACACCCAAAACAGTTGGGAATACCTCCTAGTTCAGATCCGAAAGCAATAGTGATTGTTTCTTGAATCGGGTCCTTTCTCGAGGAAAAGTTTGTCTCGAAAAGTTGAGTGGGAGGATGGTGGAGACTTGATGAGGTTATTGAACCGTCACTTCAACTAGTGTGTAGCAGGGCACAGGAAGTTGTTCCTGTGGAACCTACACCAATTGAAGTGGAAGCTTATGATAATGATCATGAAGTTTCGAATCAAGTCACTACCGTACCTCGTAGGGTGACAAGGATACGTACTACTTCAGAGTGGTACAGTAATCCTGTCTTGGAAGTCATGTTGCTAGACAACAATGAACCTACGAGCTATGGAGAAGTGATGGTGGGCCCAAATTCCGACAAATGGTTAGAAGCCGTGAAATCCGAGATAGGATCCATGGACTTTGGTGGACTTGCCCAATGATCGGCAAGCCGTTGAGATAAATGGATCTTTAAGAAGAAGACGGACGTGGACGGTAATATCACCGTCTATGAAGCTCGACTTGTGGCGAAGAATTTTTCACAAGTTCAAGGAGTTGACTACGATGAGATTTTCTCATCCGTAGCGATGCTTAAGGTCCGTCGAAATCACGTTAGCATTAGCTGCATTTATGAAATCTGGCAGATGGATGTCAAGACAAGTTTCCTTACCAGTTTTCGTAAGGAAAGGTTGTATGTGATACAATCAGAAAAGTTTTGTCAATCCTAAGGATGCTAAAAGGTATGCTAGCTCCAGCGATCCTTCTAAGGACTGGAGTAAGCATCTCGGAGTTGGAATATGCACCTTGATAAGATGATCAAAGATTTTGGGTTTATACAAAGTTTATGAGAAACTTGTATTTCCAAAGAAGTGAGTGGGAGCACTATAGAATTTCTGATGAGTATATGTTGTTGACATATTGATGATCAGAAATGATGTAGAATTTCTAGAAAGCATATAGGGTTATTTGAAAACTAGTTTTCAATGGAAAACCTGGATTAGGCTACTTGAACAATAAGCATCAAGATCTATAAGATAGATCAAAATGCTTAATAGTACTTTCAAATGAGCACATACCTTGACATGATCTTGAAAGTGTTCAAGATGGATCAGTCAAAGAAGGAGTTCTTGCCTGAGTTGTAAGGTATGAAGTTAAGACTTAAATCTCGACCACGGCAGAAGAAAGAGGAAGGATGAAGGTCGTCCCCTATGCTTTTATCATAGGCTCTCTACAGTATGCTATGCTATGTACCGCACCTGAAGTGTGCCTTGCCATGAGTCAGTCAAGGGGTACAAGAGTGATCCAAGAATGGATCACAGGACAGCGGTCAAAGTTATCCTTAGTAACTAGTGGACTAAGGAATTTTCTCGATTATGGAGGTGATAAAGAGTTCGACGTAAAGAGTAACGTCGATCCAAGCTTAACACCTATCCGGATAGCTCTGAGTAGAGATACCGGATATGTATAATGGAGCAACTTTTAGTATAGCTCCAAGTAGAACAGTTATTTGGAATAGCTCCAAATAGAGCGTGGTAGCTACATCTAGGAGATGACATAGAGATTTGTAAAGCACACACGGATCTAAAAGGTTCAGACCCGTTGACTATAACCTCTCTCACAAGCATAACATGATCAAACCCAGAACTCATCGAGTGTTAATCACATGGTAAATGTGAACTAGATTATTGACTCTAGTAAACTCTTTGGGTGTAAGTCACATGGGGATGTGACCTTGAGTGTTAATCACATATCGATGTGAACTAGATTATTGACTCTAGTGCAAGTGGGAGACTGTTGGAAATATGCCCTAGAGGCAATAATAAAAGTATTATTATATTTCCTTGTTCATGATAATTGTCTTTTATTCATGCTATAACTGTATTATCCGGAAATCGTAATACACGTGTGAATACATAGACCACAATATGTCCCTAGTGAGCCTCTAGTTGACTAGCTCGTTGTGATCAACAGATAGTCATGGTTTCCTGGCTATGGACATTGGATGTCGTTGATAACGGGATCACATCATTAGGAGAATGATGTGATGGACGAGACCCATCCTAAGCATAGCACAAAGATCGTGTAGTTCGTTTGCTAGAGCTTTTCCAATGTCAAGTATCTCTTCCTTAGACCATGAGATCGTGTAACTCCCGGATACCGTAGGAGTGCTTTGGGTGTATCAAACGTCACAACGTAACTGGGTGACTATAAAGGTGCACTACAGGTATCTCTGAAAGTGTCTGTTGGGTTGACACGGATCGAGACTGGGATTTGTCACTCCGTGTAAACGGAGAGGTATCTCTGGGCCCACTCGGTAGGACATCATCATAATGTGCACAATGTGACCAAGGGGTTGATCACGGGATGATGTGTTGCGGAACGAGTAAAGAGACTTGCCGGTAACGAGATTGAACAAGGTATCGGTATACCGACGATCGAATCTCGGGCAAGTATAATACCGCTAGACAAAGGGAATTGTATACGGGATCGATTGAGTCCTTGACATCGTGGTTCATCCGATGAGATCATCATGGAACATGTGGGATCCAACATGGGTATCCAGATCCCGCTGTTGGTTATTGACCGCAGAACGTCTCGGTCATGTCTACATGTCTCCCGAACCCGTAGGGTCTACACACTTAAGGTTCGATGACGCTAGGGCTATAAAGGAAGTTTGTATGTGGTTACCGAATGTTGTTAGGAGTCCCGGATGAGATCCCGGACGTCACGAGGAGTTCCGGAATGGTCCGGAGGTAAAGATTTATATATGGGAAGTCCTATTTTGGCCACCGGAAAATGTTCGGGATTTTTCGGTATTGTACCGGGAAGGTTCTAGAAGGTTTCGGAGTGGGGCCCACCTGCATGGGGGGACCCACATGAACGTGGGTAGTGGGGGCAAGGCCCCACACCCCTGGTCAAGGCGCACCAAGATCCCCGCTTAGAAGGAATAAGATCATATCCCGAAGGGATAAGATCAAGATCCCTAAAAAGGGGGGATAACAATCGGTGGGGAAGGAAATGATGGGATTTCTTTCCTCCCACCTTGGCCAACGCCCCAATGGACTTGGAGGGCAAGAAACCAGCCCCTCCACCCCTATATATAGTGGGGAGGCGCATGGGAGCTACACACGAAGTTCTGGCGCAGCCCTCCCCCTCTCCCAAGTCCTCCTCCTCTCCCGCGGTGCTTGGCGAAGCCCTGCAGGAATGCCACACTCCTCCATCACCACCACGCCGTCGTGCTGCTGCTGGACGGAGTCTTCCCCAACCTCTCCCTCTCACCTTGCTGGATCAAGGCATGGGAGACGTCACCGGGCTGTACGTGTGTTGAACGCGGAGGTGCCGTCCGTTCGGCACTAGGATCTCCGGTGATTTGGATCACGATGAGTACGACTCCTTCAACCCCGTTCTCTTGAACGCTTCCGCTTAGCGATCTACAAGGGTATGTAGATGCACTCTCCTTCCCCTCATTGCTGGTTTCTCCATAGATAGATCTTGGTGACACATAGGAAAATTTTGAATTTCTGCTACGTTCCCCAACATAGTGATGGGCGACTTCGCGGTCAAGTTTCGAGTCAGGTCTAAAACAGATGGTTTCAACTGGGCTTTGGTGGCGGTGTATGGTGCCGCACAGCCTGAGCTTAAACCAGAGTTTCTGGCGGACCTTGTTCGAATCTGTGGATCGGAACAGCTTCCGCTGCTGGTTGGAGGGGATTTCAATATCATTAGGAGGAGAGAGGAGAAAAATAACGGTAACTTTGACGGCAGATGGTCGTTATGTTTAATACCATTATCGAAAGCTTGGATCTGAGGGAGATCGAGCTTTCTGGTAGAAAGTTTACCTGGGCTAATGCTCTGCCAAACCCAACTTATGAAAAACTTGATCGAGTTCTCGCAAGCGTGGAGTGGGAACAAAAGTTTCCTCTGGTTACGGTGCAAGCTCTTTCTAGGGGAATTTCTGACCACACACCCTTATTCATGGATTCAGGGGAGCCTAATCACGTGGGTAGCAAAAATACCTTTTCTTTCGAGATGTCCTGGTTCGAACGAGAGGGGTTTTTGGGCTTGATTGCCAGGGAATGGGATAGAGGTGCGGGAGGTAGGACTGCGGTCGATCGGTGGCAGAATAAGATTAGGCACTTGAGAAGCTTCTTACGGGGCTGGGCTAAGCACCTAAGTGGTGTGTATAAGATTGAAAAGGATAGACTCCTTTCTCTTATACAGGCCCTAGACATAAAGGCCGAATCTACGATTTTGCTGCCAGCTGAGCTTTAGGTTAAATCTGAGGCTGAGAAGAGGCTGAAAGAGCTGCTCTGTGAAGAAGAATTGAAGTGGGCTTTGCGTGCTAAAGTACGCAAAGTGGTCCAAGGGGACGCCAATACTCAATTCTTTCATTTAATTGCTAATGGCAAGCACCGAAAGAAGCGCATTTTTCAACTTGAACAAGATGAGGGCACGATTTTAGGTCAGGATAACCTAAAAACATATATTACCGAGTTTTACAAGCAGCTATTTGGACTGCCGGAGGATAATTGCGTGTCCCTCGATGAGTCTAGGACTAAGGATGTGCCTCAACTTTCGGCTGCCGAAAATGACATTCTGGTGGCACCGTTCTCTGAGAAGGAGGTGTTTGAGGCTATTACACAGATGAAGAACAATAAGGCGCCCGGACCGGATGGGTTTCCGGCCGAGTTCTATAAAAAGTTCTGGCACATTATTAAGGGGGATTTGCTACCTATGTTCCATGATTTGTTCTCGGGACAGCTTCAATTATTTCACTTGAATTTTGGAACTATCACATTGCTTCCTAAGAAAACGGATGCTGTGAGGATTGAGCAATTCAGACCGATATGCCTCCTCAATGTTAGTTTCAAAATCTTTACCAAGATCGGGACTAATAGGCTTACACAGATTGCGCATTCTGTGGTGCAACAGTCCCAAACTGCTTTCATGCCGGACAGAAATATCCTTGAAGGGGTGGTAGTCCTGCATGAAACGCTCCATGAAATCCACTCCAAAAAATTAGATGGAGTAATTTTTAAGGTGGATTTCGAGAAAGCGTATGATAAGGTCAAATGGCCATTCCTCCAACAGTCATTGCGTATGAAAGGTTTTGATGAAGCCTGGTGCAGACAGGTTGAATCATTTACGCAAAAAGGTAGTGTGGGAATTAAAGTAAATGACGACGTAGGTCATTATTTCCAGACACATAAAGGCCTAAGACAAGGAGATCCGATGTCCCCTATCTTGTTTAACATTGTCGTGGATATGTTAGCAATTTTGATAGGTAGGGCTAAGGAAAGTGGTCAAGTAGGTGGATTGGTACCTCATCTTGTTGATGGAGGTGTTTCCATTCTTCAATACGCTGATGACACGATCATCTTTATGGAGCATGACTTGGCCAAGGCGAGAAATATGAAGCTGGTGTTGTGCCAATTTGAACAATTGACCGTGCTGAAGATTAACTTTAATAAGAGCGAGTTGTTCTGTTTTGGTAGAGCCAAAGACGAACAGGAGGCGTATAGGCAATTGTTTGGGTGCGAGTTGGGAGAGTTACCTTTCTCATACTTAGGTATTCCAATCCACCATCGTAGGCTGTCAAACAAGGAATGGAAGTGCATCGAGGACCGATTTGAGAAGAAACTGAGTTGCTGGAAGGGTAAGCTCATGTCATACGGAGGCCGATTAATCCTGATTAACTCGGTGCTCACGAGTATGCCTATGTTTCTCCTATCGTTCTTTGAGGTCCCAGTTGGTGTTCGGAAGAGACTGGACTTCTATCGATCGCGGTTCTTTTGGCAGAGTGATGAGACCAAAAGAAAATATAGGCTTGCTAAATGGGATATCATTTGTAGACCGAAAGACCAAGGGGGTCTTGGTATAGAAAACCTGGAAGTCAAGAATAGATGCCTTCTCAGCAAGTGGCTGTGGAAGCTCTATTCAGAGACTGATGCCACGTGGGCTCAAATCCTTCGCAGCAAGTATCTTCAGACAAAAACTCTGTCCCAGGTTTCAGTCAGGCCGACTGATTCACCCTTCTGGAAAGGACTAATGAAAGTCAAACAACTTATGTTTAACAGGACAAAGTTTGTTATTGGCAACGGTACTCACACACGTTTCTGGGAGGATACTTGGCTCGGCGAGACACCCTTGGCCATCCAATACCCTTCGTTGTACCGTATTGTTCAACGACGTGAGGTGTTCGTAGCTTCGGTTTTTCAATCTATCCCCCTTAATATTCAGTTCCGACGGACGCTGGCGGGCAATCGTTGGGAAGAATGGCTCCGTCTAGTTAGGAGACTGATGGAGGTCCAGCTTTCCCAACAACCTGATGAATTACGCTGGAAACTGACTAAGTCTGGAGTATTCACAGTAAAATCAATGTATATTGATGTTATTGATTCGAGCTCCATTCCTACTTCCAAGCATGTTTGGGATGTCAAAGTTCCTTTGAAAATAAAACTGTTTATGTGGTTTGTCCACAAACAAGTTATTTTAACCAAGGACAATTTAATAAAGCGTAATTGGACAGGACCTACTAGGTGTAGTTTCTGTGATCGGGATGAGACTATAAAACATCTCTTTTTTGATTGCCCATTGGCCAAAGTCCTTTGGCAGACGGTTCACATTGCTTTTAATATCAAACCACCAAATTCTGTTAACGCTTTATTTGGGACATGGCTGAATGGGATTCAGCCTGACTTAGCGAAACACATTCGGGTTGGGGTTTGCGCGTTGCTGTGGACTATCTAGACTTGCAGAAATGATTTGGTTTTTAATAGAATATCATGTATCCACTTTTTGCAGGTTATATTCCGAACTACGGCACGGATCCGTTCGTGGTCGCCACTCACTCCGACGGAGGCCAGGGAGCATTTGGTTACTGGATCTTTCCGTTGGGAGATGGTAGCTCGGGATATCTTCACCGGTTTGGATGGCGGTCATGTAATAGGATAGGCATCTAGTTTACTTATCCATTGATAGCCAGCCGGTTGTGGCCTCTTATCTTGGCTAGTTGTGGTTTCTAGCCCTTCCTGGCTCTGTGTGAGCTTGCTTTGCTTTTTTTGTTTTGTTTTGGAGACATTGGAACCTTGTTGACACTATCTTTGTTTGGTTAATAAGATGGCCGTATGCATCATTCTGATGCAGAGGCCGGGGATTTCCCCCTTTTCGAAAAAAAAACATATTCCCATCATTTGTTTTCAGATGTTCTAATCTTACAGTTTTGACATCTTTTGTTTCACTTTTCAGTGGTTACAAAACTCCAGAGTATGCCTCTCGAGGAGTTTACTCGACGAAGACAGATGTGTTCAGCTTTGGCGTTTTGCTTCTGGTGATTATTAGTGGCCAAAAGAATACCATACTCGACAAGCGAGGGGATACTGTTGGTGATCTTGTACGAGATGTGAGTGAAAGTACATTTCAAGCAACACCTTTTCCGTTCTCAATATTAGAAAATGGACTTACTTTAATTTTCAACTAAAGTAGTGAGTTTTAACCTATACCATTGCTTTTTTTTTTGCGCTGAAACCTATACCATTGCTTGACAACAGAAGTTGTGAACTTTTCAAATAGGGTGTGTAAAAGCAAGGCTTATTTTTTTTATACCTGGCACACACTACATGTAAGTTACCTTGCATTTATTTAAAATCAAATGTATTATATATTTCAGGCCTGTCATATGTGGAAGGACCAAAGGTTGCATGAGCTTGTGGATCCGTTGTTAGGGGACAGATATGAAGTCGCTGAGATAACAAGATGCGCTCAAGTGGCACTGCTTTGTGCCCAGGAAGATCCAGCAGATCGGCCCGCCATGACAGATGTTGCTGCAATGCTGAACTCTGAAAGCATAAGCTTACCAATGGAGCCTAAGCAGCCTGCTGCGCTGATCCATGGGTGTGCCGACAGAGACACGACATCGACATACATGGGCCAATCAAGCAGTACAATAGAAGTAACCATAACGAGTTCAGCTCCAATGTAGACCAGAGTTCAAATCATTCTTGACCCGGAGGTTTGATATAATGGAGAACATTCAGTAGCATATATACAGTAAAAATGTAAGCGAGGATTATGGGCTTTTACAGCGCAGGTAGTGTACGTATTCAAGATATCAAGACCATTTTTGTGGAGTGAAAATAAACATGTGTATGTGGTTGGTACCAGCTACCAGACTGATTTCCCATCGGCTACATTGTAATTCAAACGAACAATGTTTCATGTTTTTGTGCTGCTACTCAGCCAGTTCTTAGTGACGTTTAGCCAGGTTTGCCCATGTTTGGGAACAACTTTTGCAAACCAAAACTGATACTTAGCCGGCACATTCAATTTGAGTTAAGATCTGCAGCTCCACACACTAGGGACACATCAGGATCTCAAAATAAGCGCTGTTCAAGATTTTAAAAAATGTTCTGAATGCACCATGCTGGTTAAGATGTTTAACTCTGAACTGAAGGCCTGAAAGTTAACAAAGCATAAGGAAAACAATGCTACAAGCAGGCATTCTTCTGGGCTCTATGCAAGGAGAAGTCATTTGTGCTTTCTCTGAGGCGTTGGAAAGATGCCAGTTTTAGCTATGCATGCCTGGGCCGACTCGGATTCAAAAACGAAAGTGCGCGTTTTAGCTACGCCTGGGCCGACTTCGACTCGGATTCAAATTGCTTGCCGCGTCTTTCTTTCTTGCTCGCCGTGTTTCCCCAATTCCCGATCCATCTGACCTCGCCCTCCGATCAGCCTCCCTCGATCCATCTTCCTCTCTCTCCCAACGCCGGATCAACTCCGCGGCCGCGACCATGGCCGGCACCACAGTGCACCCGCGACGTAGCGCCGCCACCGCCGACCTGCACTCCTGCTCCTCCCGCGTGCGCGTAAACCCAGCCCTGATGGCGAACCCTGTGGCGGCTGCCAAGAGGCCAAAGCGTCCAGGATCCGTGCGCGACGTGCAACCGCCGCCGGCGAAGCGCGTTCGCGGTGCCTGCTCCGGGGGCGAGCTCCATGTCGCCGTCCCCGCCAACATCAAGAACGGCAGCAAGCTTCCGTCTCCCAGCAGCGGCAAGGATCCGCTCCACTCCTCCGCGATCAAGAACCACGTCGCTGAATCTCCGGAGAGCACTACGCAATCGGAGCCGCCGATCAGCATGCGCCAACTGATCGAGAAGGCTCGCCTCACCATGGCTCTCCTCGACAAGGCTCGCTCTGCCTCCAAAGAAGAGGCCAGCCGTCGGCAGGACATCGAGCGCAGCCGAGTGGAGGCCCGGCGAAAGGTGGAGCGGATGGCGGACACCGTGCAGTTCAACGACCCCTGGATCCATTACTCCGACGTGACAAAGTCCCCTGAGGAGCTGCTCCAAGCACGACAGCAAGCATGGCGTTATCAAGCTCACCTCCTCGAGATGGCTCGTCGACGGGACTTTGCTCAAGCGATGCAAATGCTCCCGGCTTCCAAGGCTACCAATGCTGCTGCGCCTGTGAAGAAGGTCTCTCGTCAGGTCGCTTCCAAGGCCTCTCACTGCTGCTGCGCCCGGTGTGAAGAAGATGACTCCAGCAGCTTCAACTCTGCGCGCAAGAAGGGGGATGGGGGAGCTCAGCTGCAAGATTCCGAAGCAAAACCGTGTCACCGCTGCAGCACCAAGGAAGCAACCAATTTCTTGGGTGCGTCCAGTGGTATTACGCCTTCCGTAGTCTTTTAGTTGCTTCCTAAACCATGCACACATGAGTTTCATTTAACCTTTGCATCTCTAGGTTCTGCACTTAATCACCAAGATTTCTAGTGTTCTTTGAATCCCTTTCAGTCATTACTAATTTTACAAGGGTGTCAGCAGAGTCTCCATCTAGCTAGGCAGCAAAAATCATGCTAAGATGTGTACGGCATAGTTACACTACATCCATACCTGGTCCTAAGTTAAGGGTTTAAGTAAATAAAGGGCATTTTCAATAAATCAAAGTAAAGCAGATGAGCCTAAAAAGGAAACTCATGTACTGCAATTCCGGCACCTCGCCGTAAAATCCAAAACGCCCGTTTGCTACCCGGCTTGTAGCAGGAAGAAGGAGTAGAATTGAACTTGTCGATACACACGTAATCATGTGAGCTGCCTAGTGTCTGGAGACTATGCTGACTCTCTTGTAAAATTAATCTTGGCTGAATTGGATTCTTAGGCACTGGCGTCTTGGTGAGTTAAAGTTGCAGTTTCCGACGAGTAACATTGGTTAGTGAACTCTTGTGTGTATGTGTGGGTGAAGCTTTGAGCTAAGCAAGTCCTCAATGTACCGACTATCAAGTCATATTGTAATCAATATCAGATATGAATGAAAAATTGTTGGCCTGAATTTGTGCAGAGCATTTGAGTAACTTTCTGTATATATGTTTGTTTTATGCATCTATGACTTATTAAAACATTCTGCTGCTCTAGTCGGAAAAGGGTGTGTACTGAGGCACCGATAATAGAACTCAGCTCTGATTTCTCAATACTTCGTTTCAGTGGTGAAGCACAGAACCATGTTTTTGACAGTTAATGGTTAGAAGATTTTTTTGGTTTGAGATACTGTAATCTGAATTTGTTGGCCTGAATCTGTGCAGAGCATGAGTAATCTTTTTGTATCGATTTATTCTTGTATGCTTCTATGGCTTCTTAAAAGATTCCGGCGTTCTGGTTGGAGAAGTGTGTACCCGAGGAACGATCCAATGGATTGACCTCTCATGTCACAATACTTCCTTGAGTGGTGATGCAGATAACCATGTTTGGGACAGTTATCGGTTAGAAGATTTTTTGGTCTGAGATACAGCAATCTACATGTCAAGAATGTGAACTCTTGTGTGTGTGTGTGTGTGTGTGTGTGTGTGTGTGTGTGTGTGTGTGTGTGTGTGTGTATTGGTGAAGCCTTGAGCTAAGCAAGTCCTCAATGAACCAAATATCAAGTTGTAGTGTAATCAATTTCAGATATGAATGCAAAATTGTTGGCCTAAATTTGTGCAGAGCATTTGAGTAACTTTCTGTATATATGTTTGTTGTAGAAGATTTGTTGGTTTGAGAATGTGGAAAAGTTTGCATCATAGTGCTGCTATCTGACAAATAGGTTTGGCTTTTCTCAGATCATGTTAGCTTTTCACTTGGATTACAAATGTCAAGGATGTGAAGAAGGTTTCAGTGCAACAGCAGTCTTACGTTCTCTGGCTCCTTGAGAAAATTTCTTGTTCATTTGAATATTACAAATTCCACTGTTCATCCTAACATCTTCAGCAAGCAACCAAATATTGCGCTTGTACCATTGGGCATTGCTTTGAATCACTGGATCTAATTGCTTACTTTTAAAGGTTGTAGCATTGCTCCGCGGTTACAGAAATATCACGCCATTTGATTGCAATACAACAACTTGGGTCCCAGACAAAAGATTGGAGTGTGGTCTTCCTGTTTTTGTAACATCGGACTGCCTAGAAACTGTTGTGGATTAGTCAGAGCAATAATGCGGCACTGGAAATGGATCAACTGAAGACAATCAAGGAGCGACAACATGCTCAGAAGAACCTAATGATATTTAAAACTTTGTTATCACCTATCAGGTGATTCATATTCTGGACCCTGAATATGCAGTGCTTGCATTTGCAGTGCATGAAAACTGAATTTTAGGCGTATTACGACAATGTGGTTACTACACCCATGGGAGACAGCAAATGATAATCTTGTTGGAACTTTTGCATGCTCGAATGACAAATCATTCTAGAAGACATAATTTCTTTTTTAAATATATTTTTCTCTGCAAGCAAGAATTCTGCCAAGATCTGTGCACCGTGAACAATTTCTTTGAATCCATATGGTGTCTACAGTTTTTCTTTTTTAAATAGCCAGTCTACAGATATGCCATCAGGCGTTGACATGCTGCTTTCAGTTTGCTCTGTTAGCACATTTACCCGTGTTAAGTTGGTCTTTACAAAAACAATTATAATGATGTTATTTTTTTCCCACGAGAAAATGAACGAGTACTGCATATTCATCATTAAACTGAAACTAAATGATAAGTGTGTTCCCCAGGTACGATCCAATGGATTGACCTCTGGTGTCACAATACTTCCTTTGAGTGGTGATGCACATAACCATGTTTGGGACAGTTATCGGTTAGAAGATTTCTTGGTTTGAGATACAGCAATCTACTTGTCAAGAATGTGAACTCTTGCGTGTGTGTTGGTAAAGCTTTGAGCTAATCAAGTCCTCAATGTACCAACTATCAAGTTGTAGTGTGATCAATTTCAGATATGAATGAAAAATTGTTGGCCTGAATTTGTGCAGAGCATTTGAGTAACTTTCTGTATATATGTTTGTTGTACTATGACTTATTAAAACATTCTGCTGCTCTAGTCGGAAAAGGGTGTGTACGGAGGCACCGATCCAATAGAACTCACCTCTGATTTCTCAATACTTCATTTGAGTGGTGAAGCACAGAACCATGTTTTTGACAGTTGATGGTTAGAAGATTTGTTTGGTTTGAGATACTGTAATCTGAATTTGTTGGCCTGAATCTATGCAGAGCATTTGAGTAATCTTTCTGTATATATGTTTGTTGTATGCATCTATGGCTTCTTAAATCATTCTGCTGCTCTAGTCGGAGAAGTGCGTACTGAGGCATGGATCCAATGGATTCGCCTCTGATTTCACAATGCTTACATAACCATGTTTGGAGGTTAGAAGATTCTTCTGGTTTGTCAAGAATGTGAAAAATGTTGCAGCATAGTGCAGCTATTTGACAAATTGGTTTGGCTTTTCTCATATCATGTTAGCTTTTCATTCGAATTATTAAACATAAATAAATAATTTATAATTTGGTGTCGGAGAGATGTTCCAAAGATGATATTTTTCTCTTGTATGATTGTACTCTGCTTGGCAAGTCCAACGCAGAGGTTCTGGTGCTGTTGAAAGAGAAACCACCAACTTGTGCAATTTCAGGTAACTGTTGTATAGCTTTGTGAACTTCCTTTTTCTGCGATGTTGAAACATAAGATTGCGGTCTCCAAGATCTTTCTGAACTTGTTTCAGGTCCAAGCTGCAACAACTTGATTTTGCTGCATCAAAATCTGTAGCAACTGTTGTATAGCTTTCGCAGTTCACCGACATTACTGTCAAGGCGCGATCCACATCCACCTGCATCACCGGTGACCCTGGCCAGGATCTCTGTTCTCCGCGCCGCCGAGGACACACTTGCCGTGTCTATGGCAGCTGCAGACGATGAGGACACTGCTGGGTCTTTCGCCTCCTCGATCGGCTGGCTCTGTGACGAGCCTGCCAGGTTTGTGTGGATGCTCAATGTATTAAACTGAGGCCTAACAAGGCGATGTAGCGCTATGAGAGGACGACCGACGAGAGACATCAGACATGGAAGACAAAGCAGGGTCGATGCAGAACATGTATGTCACTCAAATGGCCACATTCCTTTGTGTTGCATTCTCACTCCAGTCGAGAGAAGAATTCATATAGCACGCTAATTTAAATACAGGATCACTGAAAACTACTACTGTATGTCATAGCCCTCTTGTGTGAAACTGTGAATGTGATACTACGAAATAAAAATAAGATTTGGAGGAAACTAGTACAGTATAAAATTAAAATCCTGTTGTGCAAAATGGTCGTCCAGACATCATCAAATCCAGAACGCACCGGGCAAACACAGAGAACAATTAGGCACGAGGTAGGAGCGGCCAGGCCGGCACGGCGTGACCACGAGGCCGCCGTTCTTGCAATGCTCAGCGCCGAACATGGTCACATGGAGCAGGCACTTTCCACCCCTAGCTTCCGCTCCCTTGGCGACCGATGTCGCCGGCACCACCTCGACGAGGCAGAACCCATGCCCGACGTGGACGAGCGCGCGGCACCCGAGGTTCACCGGCGTCTCGAGGAACGTGAGCTCCTGATCGCACATCCTCCACGCCGGCGCCGGCACCGGCCCCTCGACGTCGACGTCAGCGAGGTCCGGGACGTCGCAGGAGCAAAGGTAGGGTTTCCCCCTGACCCCGCCATCGGTGCCGTCGGCCTCCCGGATCCCGACCCACGCGCCCAGCTCGCCGTCGTAGTGCCCGCGGCCATGGAACGGCAGGCGCCAGTCGCCGCGGCGCGCCGACCGGCAGCCCTCGGTGTCGAGCGAGAAGGTGAAGGAGGAGGAGGCGAAGACGGTGCGGCCGTCGGGGTGCACCGCGTGCGACATGACACGGCTACGGCCGCCGGCGGCGTCGAGCGGGAGCGGCGACCGGCACATCTTCCAGGCCCACTCCTCGTCAGGCTCCTCGTATGCTAGGTAGCCTGGCGTGCTTTCCTCCTCTCCGTTTATCGCCCACAGCTTGTCGCCGACGGGCGCGGATTGGTAGGGACGAGACGGGAACCACTCCCTGGCCTCTAGCACGTCGCCGTCGGGTTCCTCGTCGAAGGGGCCGGGGGGGAACTCGTGCGGGGGCCTCCCGCCGTCCAGCTTCCCCGTCTTGGTGTCGTACACCAAGGTGAGGAAGTAAGGAGAGCGGCAGAACAATACGGAGAGGGTGCTGGAGTGAGATGTCATGACGATGTTGCTGCCGACGGCATCGAAGTGCGTGTCTGTGCCCACCAACGAGGAGCCCAGGCGGAGGGCTGGTCCGGGAAGGCGGCACGGCTCCTCGTCGCCGCCGCCGCCGTGGAGGTCGTCGACGTCGAGCTTGTAGATACTGTGGGTCACCGAGCGCCTCTCCTTGAGCACCACGTACAGATAATGCCGGCGCAGATTGGGCTCTGCCGCTGCCGTCCTGCCATCAGCTCCGTTGGGCCGTGCCGTGTCGTCGTCGGTGGCGTACGCACGTGATGGGGGGATCCTTGGCTTGGCAGCGCCCGGAGCGGCGGCTGCTCGCCACCGGAGGTGGGAGAGAAGGGGCTGAGATCGGGCGATGATCGATCGCAGCATCGTGGGAAGAAATTCAGATCGTGATAGCCCGCGAGAAAGGGAAAAAAAATGATGCGATCGTGATTCGTCTTGAGTTACCAAGCGCTTTATAATTTGGTTGGGATTGGACAAATCTTGCTATATACTAGAGCCGGCTGATTTTGTTAGTTTCCTTACTATTATCTCATGTTAGGGAAGACAATATTGAACTAGCGGGTTTGCTCAAGCTCGGTCGACTAGGACTTAACCATTGGATCTTTGCGCAGAGATTCGTGCTAGAGTGAGCAACATTGGTGCTGGTTGCAGCATGTCACATCACCAGTTGTTGTGTTCGCCCTCATCGCTCGAAGCACATTGTTCCGTCATTCGCAGATTCCGCCATCCTTGTATGCAGCACTAAGCCTCGTCGGTTCCAGCATCTGTCATCGTTGCTCACAGCATGTCTCGCAGCGTCTACCGTCCCTGTTTGCAGCATGTCGTACCACCGGTTGCAGCATCCAGTCAAGCCGTTCAGAGCACCACAACTACGGTGATGCCACTCGGTTGGGACTTAGTTAAGGCTCGGTCGACTGAGCTCTATGTAGACCCATATTGTAACAACTAACAATCCATTACTGACTGGAGATAAAATCTCTCTGAATGGAATGTCATAGGAAAGAGAAATCTGGAGAAAAAAAGGGAAGACAAAATTGTGATTTCTATTTCTTTCTAGGTCATCTCTGCAGTGTTGTGATAATTTCAATATGAAATGTCAGCTTCTAGGACCATCACCAGGATCCATACCTCCATATACTGTATATGTGTGCAAATGATAGCGTATAAGAGCAAGCAAAAAATTCAAGTCATTTGCTACCAACATGACCGGTCTCAGTAAAGATAACAAACTGCACTTCCATCGACTAAGGGAGTTATTACTTGAACATCCCGAGGGCGTGGCTCCACACTAGTGCACGAAAGAAACTTTGCAGGAAAAAAAAGGACTTGAAAAGAGGATGTGGTTTTTTCACGAGAGGTGACTGCATGCATCTATCTTCAGCACTAGCGCAATGCTCAAGCTCATGTCATGTTGCCTTTGGTGCCGCCTTTCGATATCTTCAAAGATTCCATAGCTTCCCTGCACATCACACCCACAATCAGTGTTCAATACCAGCACTGATAAAGTTTAAAGTTTTCACTAAGCACATCAGAGCAGTCAAATAGTATAACGTTTCCAGTATATAACTAACAGTGACATGTGCTGAACACAAACATGCATGCGACAACAAAAGGGGTAGATGGATACCGTAATGCAGATTCCATCTCGGCATTCTCCGGGTCCAACTTGAATCCATCAAGAAGCGCCACGCACGCGTTCGTGTAGTCCTGGTGATGAATGATGGCCTTCTGAACGAATTATTCAAAAAAAAATGCATTGGTCAAATGAAGTAGCCAGCAGGATCTTCAATCCCACCTTCAGTGACATCAGAGCTGCACCCTGCCGGTAGTAGGCCTTTGGCCAGTCAGGCCGCATTCCTCTGCAATCAAGAGCGTCCAGCAAAGCCCTCTGTCCGTCACCCATGCGAAGCAAGCAGAGGCTTCTGTTTGAGAACAAGGTTGCATCATTAGGGTCATGCTCTATTGCCTGCATCCAACAAGTTAAAGATCTGCTGAGTATCGAAACAGATACGAATTTGTGAATAGTAAATCTGCAAATGGCTGCTCATTGACTAGTATTAGTGCAAGACATTAATGAATCATGCAAAAACCTTGATTTTCTTGAAAAGAAGCCAATCTCAGAAGCTTTTTCATATATAATTCATTAAATATAGGACAATACTGAAGTCAATTGCGGACCAAATAAGTTCTACTTGATTAATTTCCTAACCCCCCTTAAAAATATGGAATGGCGACAAGCAAAACGAGCCCCCTTATGACATTTGTTTTTGGTCGACACCAGACCAGTTGTCTTGTACTACTGAGGACTTGCTTACTAGTTTTCGAGTTGGCAGGGGTGGGGGAATGGGAGATAAGTTACTTTTGGAGTACAAGATTCTCTTTTTCAGCGTCATTCTATGGAAGCAGGATGGCACAACAGAACAGGTAAAGAAATGACCAAGGCAGCAAAAAGAAAGACACAGCACAGCTATTAGTTAGAGTTTATCCCGGCAACATCCTTTGCAGCTGCTAGACAGTCTGACGCCCCTAATTTGTTGATAGTGGACTTGACGCACAGTTACCGAGAGCAGAGCAGTGAGCCAACCAATCGAGCAGTAGGTTCACTGATTTCTCCATCCATCCAACCGGTAGTTCTAACAATAGGTGAGCTTTTAGAAAAATTTACTTCATGGTAAATGTATCTGCAGTAATGTCAAGGTCCAAAAACAGCTTATTGGCTCTGAAAAACAGAAGATTGTCTAAACATAGGTTCATTTGCACCTCCCAGATGCAATGCAGCACGTAAGGAGAAGGCAACAGGTCAGCAAATCCAATTATGTCCTCTCCAAAGGAAAATCAGGAAAGAATTCATTCTATTTTTCCCAGCTGAACTGTTGTGGCCGGGAAAGGACAAATTCCTGCTAGAACACCAGGAGTAGAATCGGACAAGCAGCCAGGGCATGAATGCATGATGGGGTTGGCAAGGAGCATAAGCTGGCTAGTAGGATTAGTCACCTAACATGAGTTAAGAAACTTAATGGGGCTGGCGCACAAGCAGCCTGGGGAAAAGGAAATAAATGATTGTGTTTTGTTTGGAACGGGGCAGAGGTAAAGAAAGAGTTCTAGTTTTAGGTTTCAAGATCTGATACACCTATACAAGAGACTATTAAAATCTGCAAGCAATATAATACCAACATGCTACAAATCAGTACCCAGCTAATCCCTTTCCAGTCAGTCTAGCCTTATTTTCAAGGTAGTTATCCCTTGACAATGCCACTGACCAAGTTTCCTTTTCAATAACTAGGCCTTGCCATTTGGTGACTCAAACATAGCTAGAAGCCTGTTTGAAAATCTCCAGGTTCACGTGCTTTCTTTTCTGCCAAAGAATTAGAACTTTAGAAGCAGGAAAGAATAAAAAATATGGCGTTGTAACATACCTTAGTGTACCACATTGTTGCAGAAAAATAATCTTTACTCTCAATTGCTTTAATCGCAGATGACTTCAACTTTGCTATTTCCCTTTTAATCGCATGTTCATCCTGAAACATAAATATCAAATAAGATGGAGACATGAGTAATGAATAGAAAAATGCTTTAATAGTAAAGTAAAAACATAGGACTGTTCTGTAAATATTTGGGAAAACATATGGTTTTGATTTGGCAAAAATGTTACTATCAACATTCCATATTGTATAAGCATAATGTTTAGACTTCAATCATACAACATCCTGCATACATGCTCAGTTCTGTAATAAATATTATTGGGTTATTAGGCCCCAATACCAATTGAAACTTTAACAACAAGAAATGTAGTCTCATAAATTTGAAATTTTCACCTCACACATATTTTTCTAGTGTAAGATATTTAAATTATTCTTAATATTTCTTTACTAACATATTTGCCAATATTTTAACAACTCAATCTAGAAAGGAAGCCAAATATAGCATTTAATCAATATATTTTTCATGTGGAAGCATAAATAAAGTGTAGGACAGTCAAATTGTTTTGAGCCAAGTCGTTAGTCAACTTAAGCATCATGTGGTGTCACAAGCCAAAATGCACATTCAAGTTTTCAGTCCAAAATGTACATAGCAAGAATCCTTAAGGACCCAACTTGCTATGTGCACATTCAAGTCACATAGCAAGAATCCAATCAGACTGTTCGGTACTAGACATAGACTAATTCTAGAAGAAACTGGAGGCACATAAGGACCTGGTGCCATGTTTCGTGGATAATGTCCTCCACTAGGATGTTGCTACCAAAAGAATGCAGAGTTACAAACATAACGGTGTACTAATTGGCTCACTGCCATGGTCTACCACTATTTCTTCCACAGTTATGGGCTTGTGGCCGCCACAAAATTTATGGAGAAGAAAATGTCTGCCACAGCTGTAGCCAAACTTGGCTATGAAGATAGTAACTGAGATTTGAGTCCTGCTGAAAAGAAGTTTGGCGTGCTAGGCCAAACTTGGCTACCTAAGATGTGGCAAACTGCAGCCACAAACTAAATAGGCCCTGAAGATGATAAAACTGACTGAATAACTATCCTAGAAGCACCTTAGGATTGACTTTGACCTCGACCTCTTCCCCATGGGAAACGTGCTGCTACTGTTGTTGTCGCGGCCCCTGGTCACGCCCTCGTCCTCTGCCGGATCGCTGGGCGGTGCCAGCGACTCGTCCTCTGGCGCTGGCGCGGACAGCAGCCTGAAAAACAACGAGTCGTTTTCACAAAATCCACCAAACACACAACCCACCCTCTTCTCTGACATTAGCACCACCTGACTGCAACTTACAATGCCAGAAAAAAAAACAAGCGCCTAAGTTGTCTGACATGACAAACTTTGGTTCAACAATGATAAGTGGCAGTGTGGCACTGAGGCTGCAATGCTCTTACCCTGAAGTGAATCGCTCATATTCTCACTCCAGTCAGTGTTCTCACTGGAGGTAGATGTACAACATTTCAAAAAAAATCAGGTCATAACAAGAGCAATTACCACATTTTGAATATTAGTACATGACAACAAAACATCAAACTGAACCTCAACAGATATATAATGGTAATACTAATATTTGATGGCTCCATTCTTTATATCTCCTTCTCAAAGTAGAAAAACTTATTTTACTGGGCATCAAACCGAAACAATACAAATATCTATGCATCATTACTGGGAAAAAGTTACAGCTTGTTAGTATGTAAATTAAACAATAATTACAGGGAAGTTTACCCAAACAAGAACCAATATTTCAACAAACATCAATAGTCTAAACATCTCATACGACATGTATCACATATTTATATATCCCACAAACAGAAGAGAACAGATAGCATGGAATCCCATGGAGCCACATAGCACAGCAACATACTTCGTGTACAAGATGCCTATGCTAAGTTATGTGGGTCAAGGGTCCAACAGGGAAAGATGGTGAGTGCATGGTTTCGTAGTAAAGCACCGACAAATTCTGGATAGGAAATAAGTGATACTTATGCTCCACAGCTTAAGTCTTGAGCAGTGTCATACGCTTGTGTTTACTAGTGGCAAAGAAGTAAATCTTACATCATTAGAGGCATTACGCTTGGCACCAGCCTTCAGTAAGAAATTTAAGCACTCTGTTGAGCTGTCATTTCCCGTTGCAGAATCAAGTGAAACAGTTTCGATACAATCTGGGTTGATAACAGCACCAGCCTATCACATAAAAGGAATGTCACATTTTATGTATGGTGAATATAACTAAAGAACTTAAAGATTTCCAAGCTTAAGTGTTGGAAAATATTGAATATTGAAATAAAGTAAACAAACCTCAACCAAGAGCTTCACGCATTGTAGTGATGATACATTTACAGCCTGAAAGAGGGGTGTCATAGGATACAGTCCATAGCTCATGTACGTCTTGTTGCACTAGTGAGAGATGTGAAGCACGTTAGTTGCTATTAATTGATGATAATAACTGGACATAGAAAAATAATTAAACAGAACGGTAAGTATGCATAACCATATATCTATGCCAAGTTTTAGCTAAAAAAAAGTAGGAAACAGCTCCTGGCTCCTGCGACGTTGAAATTTGCAAACACAAATAAGTACAATGTTGCAATAGTCGCCTTATTGGTTAAATCTTGACTAGAAGATTTTTATTATTTTATTGATGATTGGTACTCCCTCCATAAACAAATATAAAACGTTTTAGGTCACTAAAGTAGTGAATTAAAATGTCTTATATTTCTTTACAGAGGGAGTACCATATAGTACTACGTAAAAGTAGCAGCCATGATAGGAAATCAATCATTATGGCAAGTGCACAAAATGACAATGCACCCAGAAGAAATTGATCAACACATGCAATTTGCACTTTGAAATTATAGATGCATGAAAGCACGTATAGGAGCTTCCACAGAAAATAATAGTGGAGATTCCAAACGAACATTAAACACTACTCTTGCATAAGGATAGATGTAGATTATAAGCTACGGCCCAGATTATAAGCTACGGTTGGAGAACACAATTTTACGGACTTGAACAAAAGTAAAATGAAGTATTAGTGATTCTTGTAACAGTTGCTCCCTAGGAGATCTTGAACAATAACATATAACTAGAAAATTAGACAACTAGAAGCAGCAGGGAAGAAAGAAGTAACAAACATTTGAAGATTTAATTGTGCTGCAAAGAACAATGATCACACCATAACTTGCATACTAGCAAAAGAACAAAACAGCTTCAAGAGTACCAAACAATAACTAGAATGGAGCATGAGAACAATACAGTTAACGAACAAATGGAGAAAAGGCAAACAATTCAAACTCTATTTTGTGTTTACAGTTGAACATGCAACTTAAGGCAGAAGTAGCATGAAGTTAAGCTTACATCTGCATTATGCTCCAATAAAGTCTTCATAGCACCGACTTGTTGTTCCTTAGTAGCAAGATGCAGTGGTGTCCCAATCTCCTCAGCTATCGGGTCAACATAAGCTCCCTTTGCAAGCAACAGTTTTATCATTTCACAATCTCCTGCATAAAAGAAGCAATATGAAGGTACTTATTACATAATAAGATGGTAAGTCTTTTTCTGACAATCTTTTTTATTTATTTTATTTGGCTCCTGGCAGACCTCAGTTTTCCTTTTCCCTGCATATAGGCTACGAAGATCATGCTAAAGGGGTCAATGTTCCATAGAAATAAGAACTACGCCTACTCGTCTAGCCAAATAAGTTGACTAAACCAATTTCTTTTGAAATCAAGTGAAGGGGACTAACTATTTCGCTTTTAAGGGTGGTGTAACTGGGAGATGAATAGAATTTAACTAACAAATTTGAAGATAACCTACTTCCATACTAACCTAAGGGAAAGAAAACATAAGTTGCCCTGGAAGTTTGGTCAAACAAACTGTAGTAGTGTAGTAAGAACATAATACAGCCACAAAATATATTGGAAACAAAAATTCAAAAAACTGTGGTGCACACGTGCAAAACAGAGATAACATATGAATAGAGAGGACCTATTCCAGCAGCAGCATGTAGAGGAGTTAGCCCGGCCTCATCAGCTTTGTCTGGATCAGCACCATGATCAAGAAGACACTTGACAACAGCAATCTTTTCACTCATCACCGCATAAAAAAGAGGTGTTCTACCTGTCAAGCACGCATACCACGAGGCTTATTTGACGCAAGTCAATTCAGGATCAGCAAAGAAATGTACATCTGAAAACTCCTCACCGAACATGACATCTAGAAATATGATAGCAAGATTACAAACTAGGGGACGACAGATACATGAAATTCAGGTATCACAGGTGTTAGAATGTGGAGGTCGCTGAGGCACTGTTTGGCAAACAGGACTAACTATTTCACTTTTAAAAGTTTTAAGAGACCCATGAATATGCAGACTCAACTGTAGAGCTTTAGTTTCGGTCCCTGTGAGACGAAATTGAAGTTCTAATGGCACCATTAAATACTTCAGGGCATTTTCATAAGTGCAACCGAGCAACGTTTGGAAAGGAACAGACCCTTATCATCTGCAGCATCGACATCGACGCGCAGCACCCCGGCCAGGTAGCTGCAGACCTCGAGCTGCTCGTTGGCCGCGGCGATCAGCAGCGCCGACATGCCGCCGTCGGCCCTCGCCGCCTCCACCGCCTCCCTGGGGCGGCCCTTGCCGTTATCCAGCACCCACACCACCCCTGCAACCGCCCCCCAAAAAATCAGAGCTCGGAGGAACGCCAAACCGCCGGGGGCCGAAATCGGGAGGCGGGCGAGGGGGGAACTCACTCTTGAGGAGGGGGAGGTCGCCTTTGAAGGCCGCGTCGAGGAGCGTGTCCTGCATCGAAGAGATGGCTCTCGCGACTGCGGAGAGGGGGAGGGAGGGAGAGTGAGCGAGCGGATTTAGTTAGGGTTCGGGTGCACGGTCGAGGCGCGGGATCGTACGCGGGGTAGAGGCGCTTACCACCGGCGGCGGAGGGGAAGCGAGGTGGCTGCGGCGGCGCCGCCATGGCGGATCGGTCGGGGAGAGAGGGGAAGGTTTTTTTTTAACTGCGAGGGGAGGGGTTTGGGGATGCTGGAAGAGGGCGAGAGCGAGCGAGGAGGGGGAGGGTTTGAATTTGGGCTCTGATAGGCTTTTTTTTTTTGCGTGGAACCGAAGAACTTTATTCAATCAACCGAGCTCCGGCACTGTCCGCCATCAGGCTAGTGATCAGAAGTCCAGGAGGAGAGCTCATCCAACACTCTGTCACCTCCAATGTGCTAGCATGTCTTGCACAAAGGTGGGCCAGAACATTCGAATGCCTCTTTACATTAAAAAAATATCAAAAGAAGAAAAAGAAAGTGCTAGCTCTTCAATATCTAAGAACACATGCGCTATGAGGGAGCGCGAAGAACGGCGCGAGTGCCAGAGATCCACCACATCTTTACTATCAGTCTCCATCTGTACTCGCTGAAAGCCTCGAAGCTTTGCAAAAACCACACCTTCGCGAAGAGCCATAGCCTCCGCAACTAGCGGTTCGGTAACACCACAAGCCGGTTTGCACCAAGCTCCAATGAAAGCTGAAGATGAACTTGCGACACCGCCCAATCCAGCCAGCCTTGCCTCCATGGATATCCCTGCATCGATGTTGATCTTGATGCAACCCTCGTCGGGGGGGCGCCACCCAAAACCCGGTAGGGTTCGAGCCAATGCCCTAGGTAGATCCAATATCACCAGGTCCTCCCTGGCCTTCTTTATAGTCACCACCGGGTCAAGACTTGTTCTGTCATGAATGATATTGTTCCTGGAGGTCCCAATCGCCCACATTACTGTGATGATTTTTGCGCGTTCATTCTCTTCAAACCTGGGGTCAGACAAGATGTCATGGGACCATGTCATTGTATGAAGATCTGGGAGCTTGACATTGAGCCAGTCTCTTGCCTCGCTCCAGAACATCTTTGCATGCGTGCACTTAATCGGTGCATGATAGATATCTTCGTCTGCGTGTAGACAGACTTTACATCGGGCCATCTCCTAATGTGCCGGTGCTTCAATATGCTTTCGACAGGCAAAATCTTCCTGAGTACTCGCCACCAAAACACCCGCACTTTTGGCACAACCTTGAGCTTCCATAGTCTAGACCACAACTGTTTATGATTCTCTGAAGTTTCAGTCACCGTCCCTTCCCCTAGAGCGCCTTGCTCGTTGCGGGTCATCAAAGATCGGTAAGCAGATTTCACAGAGTAGATCCCAGACTTTTCCCCATCCCAAGCCCATGAATCATCTCCTCCTTCGAAGCTCAACGGGATATTCAGGATTGCGTCTGCTTCGGGGGCAATACAATTTTGTCGCACGAGTTCGCTGTTCCAAGTACCATGATCAGTGTTAATCAGATCGGCAACTCGAGGGATAGCGGCATCTCCGATTTGCACCGAAGGCCGAAGAGTGAGAAGGCTCGGAATCCAGCTATCATTCCATGTTGATACACTCGTACCATCTCCAATTCTCTTTAGTAATCCCATCCGTAAGGCTTCTCTTCCCGCCACTATTGCTCTCCAAGTGGCTGATGCATGCTTCGGGATTGCTGCATCCATGAAGTCACCAACGGGAAAATACTTTCCTTTCAAGACACGAGCACAGAGAGATTCCGGATTCTTGATCAGCATCCACCCGTGTTTCCCAAGCAGAGCTAAGTTGAACATTTCCAAGTTTCTAAACCCCATCCCTCCTGCAATCTTTGGCTTGGTTAGTGAGTCCCAATCGATCCAGTGCAGAGATCTACGGTCAACTGAACTACTCCACCAATACCTTGCCATTTTTGATGAAAAACCCTTGTACACCTTTTTTGTGAGCTTGAAGCAGCTCATAGAGAAGGTCGGGATCGCCTGTGCAACGGCCTTAATCCTGACCTCCCTCCCAGCACATGAAATAAGCCGCTCGGTGCCCCCTTGAAGCTTGCTCCTAATCCTCTCACCCAGGTATTCAAACGTGTCGCTGGTAATGCGTCCAATGGCTGTTGGAAGACCCAAATATCGCTCGTTAAATGCCTCCACATTAATTTCCCAACTCTGCCTTGAGTTCCTGTCGAACTGTCTCGGGTGTGTTTGGACTGAAATAGATGGAGCTTTTGTCCCTATTAACACTTTGTCCCGAGCATTCACCATAAATTCGGAGCACCTCGTTCAACCTGGTTGCACTCGACCTTTTTGCCTTCAGAAATATCAAACTATCAGCAGCGAAAAGAAGGTGATTAACCCAGGGAGAACGAGGGCTAACCCGGATGCCTCTGTCAACATGGGCCCCTCCATAGAATTTTAGCAAAGAGGTAAAACCCTCTGCACATATAAGAAACAGAAAAGGTGAACTAGGATCTCCTTGACGGAGACCTCTAGATGGAGTAAAATATGGAAGTAATTGTCCATTCACTCGAACTGTAAATCTTACCGACGTTACACACTTCATCATAAGTCTGAAAAACTGTGAACTGAAACCCAGCCTTAGCATAATTGCCTCTAGAAAATGCCATTCCACTTGGTCATATGCCTTCATCATATCGAGCTTTACGGCACATGCAACATTCTTCCCCCGCTTCCGCCGTCTCATAGCGTGAACGCTCTCATAAGCAATGAGAACGTTGTCAGTAATGAGTCGGCCGGGCACAAAAGCACTCTGCTCTTCACTGATTATCTCGCCCACTAACACTCGAACCCTGTTTGTGATGCATTTTGAGGCAATCTTATAGAGAACAGGGCACAGAGATATGGGTCGATACTGAGATATACGCTGCAGGTGGCACACCTTTGGGATTAAAGTGATAGAAGTGTCGTTCATGCCCTCGGGTAGCACTCCCCCATTCAGAAAATCAAGTACAGCCAAGATTATATCATCTTTTAATAGAGAGCAATGCCGCTGAAAAACCCCACTGTAAATCCGTCCACACCCGGCACCTTGGACGGCGCCATTTGAAACAAGGCCGTCTTGACCTCCTCCGCAGTATACGGTTTGTCAAGCTCCTCATTCATTTGTTCTGTCACTTTTGGTGGAACGAAGGCAAGCAGCTCATCCATTGGTTTGAAACCCTAACTTGTGTAGAGGGCTTCAAAAAACCCTTGGACTTCTGCATGGTTCTCGTCCGGCGTTTGACACGTAGAGCCATCCGCACGCTCGAGCCCCTCGATCTTATTCATTCTCTGCAGTTGAGCTGCTTGGGCATGATAATACACTACAAGAAAAATACACTTCCGTGATGATACGTGTTTGTCACAGTAGGTCACGTTTTTTGTCATGCATGTACATCCATGATGATTTTATGACAGAATCAAGATAGTCATACCTGTGCTGTCATAGAAGTGTTCCATGACAATACCAAAATTATCATCACGGAAGTGTCCACTTCCATGACGATAAATCGCGCGTCACAGAAGTGCTTTCGTCAAAGGTGACCAACATGTGGCATCCATTGTAACGGAACGCAGTTAAGCTATCGGGTCGGGTTTTGGATCCGATAACCCGTTAACAGCCCCGACCAATGGGAAATTTTCACGTGTAAAATTCTTATTGGCCGGACAAAACACGTGTCAGCTAGGCGCCTATGATATGTCGACACGTGCCACGGCCCACCACTGGCCCATTTAGCTTACAAAGCCGGCCCGTTTGACTTCGTCAAAAGTTAACGGGCTGGCCCATGAAAAGCCTGTTAACGGTCTCTTCGCAAATAGCCCATTTTACGGCCCGGTAACTCACGGCCCGTTAGGCCCTAAAGGAAATCGGCCCAACAACGTCATGTGGGCCGTCGAATATAACACCAGCCCATTTCACTTTCGGCCCATGTATGGCCCACGACGTCTTTCGGCCCATATGAGGCCTTCGTATATTTAGGCCCTTTACAGGCCCACGGTGACTCTAGCCCATAATGAACAGTAATTTTCTTTGTACCCGTTAACGGCCCGTGATTTACATGGGCCGTTTCCAGCCCGTGTTAGCTTTTGGCCTATTGACGGCCCATACGTTCTTGGGCTCCTTTTCGGCCCTCGATTACTTCCGGCCCGTTACTGGCCTGTTCCCCTAATGGGCCAAATTCAGCCCATGGCAAGAGTCGGCCTGTTACTGGCCTGTTCCCTTAATGGGCCAAATTCGGCCCATGGCAAGAGTCGGCCCGTTTCTGGCATGTTAACCTGTTGCGCCATTTCCAGCCCGTCGTATATTCTGGCCCATTAACGACCCATTATGCCTGTGACAGAATTAAGCCTTTGTTGTCCTACGGCCTTTTAACGGCCCGTTATCGTGCTGGGCTGATACCAA
Organism: Triticum timopheevii; assembly: GCA_963921465.1. Classification (NCBI taxonomy): domain Eukaryota; kingdom Viridiplantae; phylum Streptophyta; class Magnoliopsida; order Poales; family Poaceae; genus Triticum; species Triticum timopheevii. The sequence goes on from OY997264.1 coordinate 110,310,072, forward strand.
TTACACCCATTTACGGCCCATGTAGACCCATTTATCCGATGGCCCGAGGCCCACCGATTGTACGGCCCTGTTGGAGGCCCATTTATCGACGACCAATAGGAGACCCATGGATCCTACGGCCCGTAGGAGACCCATGGATCCTACGGCCCGTATATGGCCCATGGTTGTTGCGGCCACTAGCAAACCAGAGAAAAAGAAGACTAGGAAATAAATAAGGCCGAAACTAACGCTAGGCTATTAAGGCGATTGCAAAAATTACATCCACTCGGCATCAAAGATCGCCACCAGTGCAAATATAGGGAACACCCTACACTATACAAAAATGGCTTGTTGTTTTCTTCAGCCGGTGGCTGCACATTAAGAATAAATTTTGTATCGCACCAAAACAAATTACAACTATATAACAAAAGGAAGGTTGGCATAAAACTTAACAGTCTAGCAGATAAATGCACCACCAGAAGTTCAGAAGCTCAGTTCATTTGACCTGACTGTTACATTTTCATGATGCATTGTCCGATGGAGCACCATAACCCTCGCCTTCATTTCCCCTAGGCTTCTGAACAACATAGCAAGAGTCTGATAGTCTGGTCTCAAAACCATGGATATCTTGACGACATCAAACAATGTCACTCCTTGTTTCACAAAGGGTCTCTGTTAGGGAATGGACTTGTGTCTGGAGCGCAGATACAACACTGCATCGAGCTTGCATATCTTGATCATGAGGCAGTTTGGACGATATGGCTTTAACAACCAACCTAGTATTACGCAGGAACATGCTTTTGGCACTGTTAGTGGACAGGTACTGACCCACTGCAGCAAGAGCTGGCATTTCGGTTATAGTTGCCTCGCCACCTTCAGAAGGTGGCGGTTCCACCATTTTTTCCATAGCTCGCTGAAAAGTTGAGTTTTTACATTAGTAGTACCAGAACAGAAGATATTAAGGATGCAGCAAAACCAAACAAAATAGCTTTGGTCTACATACAGAACTTATTCTGGTGAACCCATGTAAAATATTAGTTGTATTTTATTGCAAAGTACATAATAAAACCAGGTTCCAAACATATGACCATGTACCATCGCTAATGTATTGTCTATTTCTTCACATTGTATTGAGGGCTAAGGATAAAGAGACGAAGTTTATAATACGGTAAGCATAGTATGACATCATTCATATCACAAATCAACTGAGACTAGACAAACAAGCAATTGTAACATTGTGTGGGCAAGTCCAGCACGAAACTAGATTACGGGTCAAGATCAAAGGAACATCACTCCTCTCTTTTAAACCTTGTAAGGTGCAATGGTACGCTAAGTGTATAAAATTGAAAAGAGTAATAGACATTGGCTGCAAACCATGCAGTTCAAGGCACAAGTCAGAGTAAGTAGTAGTTAAAAGGCATGAGGATTAAGGACTTACAACATCGGCTTTGACTGGTGTAGTCATGCCCTTCTTCTTGTTGGTGTGACAGTCCTTGAAGATTTCCACAGCATTTGGTTCAGGTACTTTTTGGTCCTTGCGGGCTTTCCTCTGCATTTCGAACAAGTCAATATAGATCTGATAATATGGTACAGCGAAAAGAGTGAAACAACAGCTAATTACAAGAACCTCGCAGTGTGCAATATAGCTATGAGATCCTGTTGTCTGTTGGAATTTCACTTTCGTACGGTTGGCCTTGTTCTTTGAACAGTTCACCTACAAGAAGATAGATTTGTGTGGGACATGCGTAAATAGGACTTCAACATGTGATCCGATCACATATATAATGTACCTGATACTTCGGATCAGACCAGTGTTTAACAAGGCCCCTCCAGTCTTCATCCAATATATTTTCCACTGGAGATGTTTGGGAAAGTTCATTGTTAGCCTTGCATTTAAGTGAGTTTTCCTCAAGTTATACCGATACTGTCGCAGAGCAAACTTGAAAACACGGGTGCAAGCTTGTCTGGTTGCATCATCTTGGCTATCCAACTTGAACCTCATCTGTTAAAAATTATGGGAGTCTCATTATCAGCAACCTAGAAAGTATGGGACAGAGCAAGATGATATTACTAGTTTTCATACATAACCATACTTACAGATAAATGGTCAAGGAAGGTGTTGAACTGGGTTTCGTCTTTGTCATTCCTGTACTGAATCCATGTTGGGAGGATACGTACATGACACCTAACGGCAACCGTTGCCTCTGATACTAACTTGGCCGACTCTGTAGCATCACGTGGCCTTTTTAAACCTGCCTCAAAACAGATCTCCATTCTTCCTCCTCTAGATTTAGTTAACCTATCAAGCATTATCCATGATGCTTGTTTCCTCTTGCGCCTAGGTGCTAGTCCAACAACGAACATAGGAAGTGTTAGTGTACATCAAACTGTGAGACTACATATAAAGAAGCATGCAACTGTAACTTGACTCCAGCAACTACCTTCTTGCTGTTGAAGCTCACAAGGTTCATCTAATATTGCCAACTCGTCTTGTGTCAAGAGTGCTTGGGAAGTAGTGTCAGGTGGCAAGGGAGCTTGGGAACGTGATGCTAGCTCAGTTGACGCACGAGTAACTCGTGCAACTGGTAGTACTGTGGTAGGTGTTGCAAGAACTAGGGTTGTCTCTGCTTGTTTGGTGGCAGCTATTTGTTTCTGTTTGTCTTTTTTTTGCAGCTCGTGTAGCATGGGATGTCGTGTTTGTAGAATTTTCCACTGGACTTTGACCTTCTATTGCACCATCAGTACCAACAGAATCTGCAGGATTCATCCGCTTCTCATTCCCTGCCATTCTGTGTTTCTTCCTCTTTCTCTGTGCCATGTTAAGTCAAGCTGACAAGAAAAACGAATAACAATTTAGTTCTTCAGAACAAATTGATGCGTGATGCAGACGAACTGAACTTTGATGTTAGGCAACCACATGATAAGAGGATGTAATATGTATGAAAAACAGGACGAAAGAGATAACCAGAACTATGATGTGTAAACTAAGAAGAAGACATTTCACCAAATTAGAAGCAATGCAATGGAAGGTAGACACCATATGAAAGATGCTACAAATATCGCTCTGCCAAATTAACAGTGTCTCATCATAAATGGCGTTTAAACAAATGTGAATTAGTACAAGAAATAAATCATATTCAAGATGCAAACAACATCACACTACCATGTTAGAGGTCTCTCGTCATTGGTGCCATTGCATATTCACAGCATTGCATATTCACAGCTTATGATGTGTAAACTAAGGAGAAGGCATTTCAACAAATTAGAAGCAATGAAAGCTAGACACCATATGAAAGATGCAACGAATATCACTCTACCAAGTTAAAACTGTCTCGTCATAAGTGCCATTTCAACAAATTAGTAGTACAAGCTAGAAAAGAATGCGAGATGTAACCTATATCACACTCTGAAGTCAAACATGTCTTATGATAAGTGATTATTGCAGGTTACACAACAGTAGTAATTTGATGTAAGAACATGGTGTGATAGACAGATATTGTATGTTCTAGAAACAGGAACACGTGTCTTATTCAAGTATAATGTGTAAAGTAAGCAGATGGAATTCAACAAAATTAGAAGCAATACAAGCTAGACATCACACATGACATGCAACCACATATAACAGTGCCAAGTTAGAGGGAGCACCAGTGATGGTGCACTAGGGGAGACGTGCTCATCATAAACACAGCTTTGTTGAGTGTCTATGCATGTGTTGTCTTGGAAATCATCTTGGGGGTGTGGAGGAGTAGAAACTGTAGAGGCCTCCGTTCGGAAGGAGCACCTTTATCCGCTGCCTTGCTAACTTCCTTCCACTTTATTGATTTTGAATTGTTAAGTAAAACCGACAATAAAAAGCAATAAAATTTTCTCTTCAAAACTCATTCATGCATGATACTGACAATCACTACTTTGATGTAAGGCAAACACATGATACCAGGATGGAATATGTACGAAAAACAGGACGACATGGCATGTTCACAACTGTTTGTGTAAACTAAGCAGAAACCATTCCAACAAATAAGAAGGAATGCAAGCTAGACACCACATGAAAGATGCAACCAATATGACTCTGCCAAGTTAAAAGCGTCCCATCATAAATGAAATTTCAACAAATTAGAAGCAGCACATGCTATAAATCATATGAAAGATGCAACTAATATTGCAGTGCATATACTAAAGGTGTCTCGTCATATTGATTGATGCGGGATACAAAAAAATAATAGTTTTATGTAAGGACATGCTTAATAGACAGATGTACTATGTACTAAATACAGGAAGGCATGTCACATTAACAGGTATAATGTATAAGCTAAGCAGACTAGCACATGCAGTTTAACCAGATTGGAAGAATTACAATCTAGACACCATATGCAACATGCAACCACATATCACGCTGCCAAGTTAGAACAAGCACCTGTGATGCTAGTGTAGGGGAAATGCTATAATCAACTACAGAGCTACGTTCACTATCTTCATCTAGCATTTATGTTTCTTGAGAATCATGTCAGGAGGCTGACGCTGCATTCTTTAAATGAGGAGTAGTCCCCTTGCCTGCCTGCCTCATCATAAGTGATTGATGAGGTATACACAAGAACATTAGTTTGATGTAAGAACATGGTTAATACACAGATGTACTAGTATGTACCAAAAACAGAAAGGCATGTCATATTCAAAGGTATAATGTGTAAGCTAAGCAGATGCAATTTAACCAAATTGGAAGCAATACAAGCTAGGCATCCGGCTGGAGTGGTGAGCACGTTCATCTAGGACCTGGATCCTGGTGGGAGGCGGGCTGCTTCGCCACCATCGCAGCTTTTTAGTTGGCTTCTAGGTGATGCCTATCTTTGCTGGACTTGTCACTGGCTCGGCCAGTGCCCTGACTAGCTATTTGTCTTCTGGGGCTGTTTGGTTTGTGACTAACTTTGCCAAATGTTGCCACACCTAAAGCTAGGAAAGTTTGACTAACTTAGGTGAGTGTTTGGTTCAAGCCACACCTTAGGCAAGCCACACTTGGACCCCACATGGCATACACACAAAAAATGTGGCAAGATTCCCTTAGGCTTGCCAACTTGTGGCTTTCATTTTGATGAACTAACCTTAGGCAAGCTTGGCAAAAATATGTGGCAAAGTGTGGCAATGCTAGGCCTAGAACCAAACAGCCCCAAAGACCGACTTCGGCCTTTCGAATACAAGCTAGACACCATATGGAACATGCAACCACATATGACACCACGAAGTTAAAGCAAGCACCTGGGATGGTGGTTCATTGCGATCGAGGTCATCAACTCCAGAGCTACATTTACCGTCTCCGTCTGCTGACACTGCACCCTTTATAGCGCTATAATGTGTCGTGCCTAACCGTGAAGAAAGCTGGCTCAACTTCTCTCTTATCTTTTTTGCTTCTCTCGAGGCAGACTCTGAAATACCCTTGCATAAAAACACAAGTGAGAGTATGGGTGAAGTGTGTGCAGAACTAGTGCACTATAAAAGTAGCAGATAGTAGGTGGCTGAAAAATAAATGACATGAGACATATGATAGCTCTACAACATTGCATGGCAAACAAAATTAGATTCTACTCCGTATGATTTTGTAATATATGAGCACAGGAAATGCAGGTACTCCTCCAGCACACCACCACATGTGGTCATATCTAAGATAGCAGTCGACTGAAAATAAATAGGTCAGTTGATTTTTTTTAATGAACCATTCGATCTATAAGGACAGGCAGATGGACTTCGTCTACCTCCCACCAGTCACTGTTGATGATCTTTCTCGAACCGCCAGCGACCACCGGCCCAGACCCCTGCCTCCGCCACCCAGCCCTCCCCTCGACCTCACACCACCGCCGTGCTTGGCAGCACCCCAGGCCATCCCTTTAATCCCGGCTGACCTCTAGATCGGGCGCCAGTAGCTCTAGGCCGCACACGCTGTAACACCCCAAAACTTTTAACCTTATTTTATTAATTAAAATTTTTGCCATGAACTTAAACTTTTGTTTTCTGGATTTTCTTTGATTTCAGAACCATTCTTCCCTTTATTTTCATGGAGTTTTTACCTCAACTGAAAAAACTTCCCAATTTTATTGGACTCTCTTACCCTCTCAAATAAAACAATTCTTTTATCAGTAGGATTATTTATATAATTATTTTTCCCCTGAGCTTTATTTCTCTAATTTGGTTTTTCATAAGTTTAGGGTCCCACTTGCACTGCAACCCTTTTATAAATTCATTCAAAAATCCCACCAAAATTTGGAGATGTCATGTGATGTTTTTAAAACATTTTTATGCAAAAATATATTTCAATCTCTGGATTTTTTTGAGTTCTACACATAATTTTCAAATCTGGTCCAGTTTGCAATTTTACACTACAACCTATTTAAATATTTCTTTAAAACTTCCACCAAAAATTTGGGATGTCAATATGAGTATGTTAATTAACTTTTTGCAAAAACCCAGTGATGTCCTTTGAAAAATTTGAGTGAATCAACCTCTTTTCCATTCTGGTCCAACTTGATGATTTGTACAACAACTATATTTTAAGTTGCTCCTTTATCCATGATTTCTTTTCCTACTTGTAGTCCTCCCTTCTAAACCCTTAAGTCCAAGAGGTTGGACTCATTGGAGCAATTCTAGTTCTTGCAATCATGCCCTATTCTTTCTGTCCAAATCTAAAGATTTGCAAAACTTTCCCTAGCAAGTTTCTTCTTTTGTCCAAATGACCTTACCACTCTCTTTTGCACCCAAAGAGACCCCACTCTGGAAGATTTGACCACTCCAAGAACTGCCTAGGTGCCTATGGCATTTTGTCAAACACCTTGAGTGCATGAACAGCTTTGACATGACTTTTGTCATTACACTGTGACCTTGCACCTCTGGGAAAACTAACCTGTCCACTAAGCCTCTAGATGAATTTAACCTAGGTCTGTTGAACCCCAGCCTCAACTGAGACCTCTAGCATGCCCTGGCATTTTGTCGAGCACGTCCCGTGCGTGCTCTGGGCGCGAGCAGAGCACGCGTTTTGCACGTGCCGCGCCCGAGCCGCCGCGTCGCGCCCCTAGTTTTGCCCACACTGCAGAGCCGCGCCAGGCACTCTCCCTTTCACCAGAACACGCCAAGCAGCCCGTCGCCACGTCTCCGGCAAGCCAGGAGCTAGCCGCCACGGCCGCCCGACAGCCCCTGCTCAGGTCGGCGCCGCCCGAGCCTCTTCCGCTCGCCACCTGCCCCCTGGAGCAGCGCGAGCTCATCCACAAGCGTATCCTCTAGCCCTCGTCACCGCCACGTCGCCCTGCAACACAGTAGGGCGGTTCGCCGACGAGCTTATCCATGACCGCCGCGAACCGACATGGATGAGCTATAAAAGGAGGCCCCCGAGCTCCTCCGAGCACTCAGGCAGCCTTACACCGTCCTCCTAGTGCCCTCGTTGCCACCAATTGAAGGGGAGAAGGCCGTCTTCCCCGACTCCGGCCAGTTCGGCCACCGCCACCTCCCGGCTCCGTTCGGCACAACCAGAGCCTCCCCGGCCCTCCCAATGCCACCAACCGACTCCCCGTCATCTTGCGGAGCCGCCCATACCCCCCCCCCCCCACTGTGACGGAGAGCTACCATAGCTCCAAACTCACTTTGCTCCCGAAGCCACCGGCCGCCGCGAGACTCGCCGCCGGCGACCCCCTTCGTCCCCGCCGACAAATCGACCACCGATAGGACCGCCTCGACCCCCTGAGCCCGCGGATGGCCTCAGATCCTCGAACGGTGCCGCCGTTCGCCGGTGAGCATCGCTGGAGCCCCGCCCCGCTCGGACAGAGGAGGGAGAAGAGGCGTGGCGACTGGTCAAACCTGACCAGTGGGCCCCCTGGACCCACTGTCAGTGACCCAGCCCGCCTCCACGCGTTTTAAGTGGAAGCGCAAAACCCCGAGTACGTCTCCTCTGCTTCGAAAACGTATTCTGCCCGAAGCGTTTTCCATTTTCTGTTTTATTTATAAAAACAGAATATTGACTAAACTTTGACCGACCATAACTTCTTAAATAAAACTCCAAATGAGTTGATTCTTTTTCCTACCTTCCTAAAATTTAGCCTAGTTTATTTTAAGATTTATTTCAAAATATTTCAGACAACTTTTTGGTACTGTTTTTGAAACTATATATTGATTCAAAAATATTTTAAATAGGATTTTTGGAGAGAGGAGAAAGCTTTCAAAAGTTTTGGAGTGCACCCTGCCTCCCCACAACTTGAAGGCAAGCATCCTGAACCCTGGCATAATATTTTTGATGTGTTGGTTGACACGATTATAACACCACCTTATTTCGGAAAACTCGTTATTTTATGTGGTGATACGATCATTTGCATGAATGCATATTGGAGGTTTCTTGTTGTTGGAAATGGATATACATGTAATGGAAATCACCCTCGCATGCCTTGCATGCATGCCGGAAAGAAGTCCGGGAAAGCCTCTGCCTTGGGTAGGCGTGAGCTTGCCCCGGTCTCCGTTGGGACGGTTGTGTCCAGTATGGCATAGTAAGGTATAATGAGCGGTGATTCTATTGGTTGAAATATGTTTGTTATGCTAATCATGCAGGTAACACGTAAACCTCCTGAGTCGACCGTAGATCGAGTCTCGTTCCAGTAACCCTCACACTTGTTTCGTGCTACCACTTGTCCCTGCCACAGGTAGGGTACGGTTCAGTAATTTGTCAACCCCTTTGTAGCACACACCATACAGAGGGGCCGGGATGAGGGTACCGTGGCCATGGTTTAAAGCCAATCATCCGGTCAGGGGGCATGGGTGTTTCGGTTGTAGCCGAGGGGGTAGCTTCCCGAGTTTTGCGCGCGGTATAAATTTTGTTATCCCATGCTAAGCGAGGTTGTAGCCTCCCCACTTAGAGTTTTGCTTAACGAGTGTCGTGGGTGATTCCAGACACCGGTAAGTTAAGCTGGTGTGTGCAAGTCAGGTGCGCTTTCATTTAAAAGACCGTAGACGGAATTAGTCCCGATGGACTAAAGGAATCCGCTACTCGTGGGTAAAGAGTACACCCTCTGCAGAGATTAAACCTATTCGAATAGCCGCGTCCATGGTTGAGGACTACAGTCTGGGATGGGTCAAGTGTCGGTCTTAGTGTCGGTCTTCGGAGGAGAAACCGTTAAACCAGAACTTGGATCATGATTTGTGCTGATTATGATTATTATTATTATGGACTAACCCATTATATTACTGAGTATCCCTGGGACGGTTCTACCTCTCGGATAGTCATTGTGATTATTTACTTTATAAGCCCTTTATGTGGTGTTGCTGAGATGCCCTACTGTGGCGTTGCTTGTTATTTATTTACTTTATAAGCCCTTTATGTGGTGTCGCTGAGATGCCCGACTGTGGCATTGCTTGTTATTTAATTACTTTATAAGCCCTTTATGTGGTGTCGCTGAGACGCCCGACTGTGGCCTTGCTTGTTATTTATTTACTTTATAAGCCCTTTATGTGGTGTCGCTGAGACGCCCGACTGTGGCATTGCTTGTTATTTATTTACTTTATAAGCCCTTTACGTGGTGTTGCACAGACGCGCGACTGCGGCATTTTTATTTCCACTCCATTATTGTTCATTCATGTTGCATATAAAAAACCTGTTTGCATGCATAAGAGATTTTATTTATGACTGACGATGTGATCATAGAATATTTCAGTGCATGATTATCATTTATATTATCCCAGTGTTCATTATGTTTGCGAGTACATTCAAAGTACTCACTGGCTTGTCCTTGGCTATTGTCTTGGCCAGATTTCTTGCATGGAAAGGAGCATTGCGATGACAGCCCCGGAACCTAAGCAGTGGTGGTAGCAGCCTCGCGAAGATAGGAGTTAACCTGGTCAGCTGTTCTTGTGGAAATGGAGACCCATAGACACTGATGATCCACAAACCGCTTCCACCCTCAACCACTAGAAACCATTTGTTGTACTCCAGGCCAGAATGGTCTTGTACTACCTATTTTGTATTTTGCTTGGAAATTCTGTATCAAGTCAGTGTCTCATCAGCTAACAGTAATCTTGGGGCTGGTGAGCACAACGGCCATTTTCTGGAAATTAATACCCGAAAAACCGGTCGTGACAAACTTGGTATCAGAGCCAGGCTGACCATTGGCTAATCCTATCTTAGCCAGGTCAAAAAACTTAGGCAAACCAAACCACCAGACCTTAACCTAAACCCAGCCAAGCTTCTCGTGCAAGATAGCCACACAGTGACCCTGACACTTTTGGCAGTCGGTGCCCAACCTATCAACCTAGCCTGTCGATCACGCGCCAGTGACCGATGCCTATAATGTCTCATTCGCAAGCGTGCGAAGGAAGACTTCGCCCCTTTTTCTATAAAAAGGGCACGCTAGCCCCAACCCAGCATAGCACAGCCTCTACCCCAAACCGAGCTATAATGCTTGGCCCCATTGTTCACAATGAGACCACAGCAACCAACCTTGGAGGCTTTGTGACCATACTCGCAAACCTCACCCGTCGTGCCTATGCGTTAGAAGAGCCCCCAGAATATGTTGTGTACCAAGGACCCATGAGCGGTGAGGACCGTCAATTCTGGGCCACTGTGCACATCTACGGTAGGAGTCTGTCGCCAGAATGCCCCTACAGGTTCACCGAAAGGACAACTTCCTTCGAGCCACAAGCCATCCAGCTAGCTGCTCGAGAGGCTATAGTTCAACTCCGGCAGTTGTCGCCCAGAGTTAACTGTCGCTCATTCTACTACTACCCCAGACGTGAAGGGTATGGTAGATCACCCCAAGTTGCCAACGGAGATCACGAGACGGATCCTGCATTGTTGCACCTAGTGCGCTATGTAGGTGCACTAGAGGAACTGTTCGATCAGATCACCATTGATCTGATCACAGCTCGTGGAGAGCTGGTTCGTCGAGCCCCAGCGAGAGGAGAGGACGAGCCCGACGCCGACAACCCAGTCATGCTGTTTGGACACCCGATCGAGTCCCTGAGGTCTGCCCCAGCCGTCGGCCAAGGTGCTTTGATGACCCCAAAAGTGCTTCGTCGCCTCTTGGGAGCACACTCCAACGGGGTTGTGGCCAACAATCCCCGAGATGGTCATCATCGCTACCCCAGGCCTGCAGCCGCTCAACCCCCTCCAGCTAATCCCGACAGTGAGAACCGAGGAGAAGCCCCGACATCCACAAGGCACGCCCGCTTGGATATAAACGAGGTGGACTAAGTCATCCGAGTAGTGTCGAGTCCCAGTGTATCCTCGCTTTGTAATCGTGTGACCTTGTAAATAAACGCAGCCTATCATCGTGCCTCTGTTATTTAAATAGTAACCTTGCAAGGATATATCAACCTGCAGTTGCATTTTTATTCCGGGCACAGCTACCAAAACCACCTCGATGACCCCCCCCCCCCCCACAGTGATACGTCACTTTAGTGAGATGTGTGTATCTGTGGCTTTGACCCCGACCCTTGGAGCTGAACTGGCAAATTCATTACCTTTCACCACGGTAAAATGACCCAGCTCCAGTGCTATAAAAAGACCACCTCGTGACCTTGCCAAGCACCCCTCACCTTGTGCACCATTTCCTGCCATGCCGAGCCCTAGTATTTATATGAGAACCCCAGATGCAACCCCGGGTAGCTTTGTCAAAATATTGTGGGACTTTACCTGCAGTACCATGGGTTCTACCCAGCCACCCCAGTACGAGCTGTTCAAATCGAGAATCACCCAGTCCACCTCGAGATATTGGGCAGCAGTACACATCCCTCCCGTAGACTCAAACCAAGACCCAACAGAGGTCTCCTTCGTGGGGAAATCTATGCCGACCCCACATATGGCCATAGAAGCTGCTGCATATGAGGCGCTTGCCTGCCTTCGATTCGCGGTACCCTATGCCAGCGAACGAGGGTATTATTACTTTTCGAGCCGTGCAGCACCCGGAGAAGTAACATCCTTTCCCGGTGGACGAATTGAGAGAGACCCAGTACTGGCCAATCTTGTCCAGTATGTCATCGCTCAAGAATGTTTAACCCAACGTGTGATGGGTTATCTCCAGAGCCTCGCGGAATTAAATCCTCATATCGCCATCGGCAGGCCACTGAGGCCCGACCAGGAGAGACAGATACATCGACTGGTCAATCCACTTCCCCCGATAGAAGAGGAGTGTGTCCCAGTACCAGAGACGTTTTCTCGGGACCCCGTCCAGTTACCATTTGCATTATAGATGTCGCTGCTGTGTTTATTATTGCAACATTTATTTATAAGTTGTAACTTATGTGTGGTACCCCAAGTTTGCGCGGCGAGTAAATCATTTAGTTTCTATTAATGTGAGTAGTTCTGTTGCGGTTTGACTCTAAAATATTACTGTTTTCTCTCGCGAAAAATCTTGGAGTGAGATTTCTTTTCCCTGAGCTGCTGCATCGTACACCTTCTCACGACGTGGATTATTTTATGTCACACAGCACCACGGCAGCAGACTCACAACCGCTCGAACACATACCCTGCTTGCAAAAACACGTAACCGTGGAGTATTTGTTTTTCAAAACAACTCCTAACAAATCTCGAGGACGAGATTTTTTTCTTAAGGGGGGTAGTGTTGTAACACCCCAAAAAGTTTAACCTTATTTTATTAATTAAATTTTTTGCCAGGAACTTAAACTTTTGTTTTCTGGATTTTCTTTTGATTTCAGAACCATTCTTCCCTTTATTTTTATGGAGTTTTTACCTCAAGTGAAAAAACTTCCCAATTTTATTGGACTCTCTTACCCTATCAAATAAAACAATTCTTTTATCAGTAGGATTATTTATATAATTATTTTTCCCCTGAGCTTTATTTCTCTAATTTGGTTTTTCATAAGTTTAGGGTCCCATTTGCACTGCAACCCTTTTATAAATTCATTCAAAAATCCCACCAAAATTTGGAGATGTCATGTGATGTTTTAAAAACATTTTTATGCAAAAATATATTTCAATCTCTGGATTTTTTTGATTTTTACACATAATTTTCAAATTTGGTCCAGTGTGCAATTTTACACTACAACCTATTTAAATATTTCTTTAAAACTTCCACCAAAATTTTGGGATGTCAATATGAGTATGTTAATTAACTTTTTGCAAAAACCCAGTGATGTCCTTTGAAAAATTTGAGTGAATCAACCTCTTTTCCATTCTGGTCCAACTTGATGATTTGTACAACAACTATATTTTAAGTTGCTCCTTTATCCATGATTTCTTTTCCTACTTGTAGTCCTCCCTGCTAAACCCTTAAGTCCAAGAGGTTGGACTCATTGGAGCAATTCTAGTTCTTGCAATCATGCCCTATTCTTTCTGTCCAAATCTGAAGATTTGCAAAACTTGCCCTAGCAAGTTTCTTCTTTTGTCCAAATGACCTTACCACTCTCTTTTGCACCCAAAGAGACCCCACTCTGGAAGATTTGACCACTCCAAGAACTGCCTAGGTGCCTATGGCATTTTGTCAAACACCTTGAGTGCATGAACAGCTTTGACATGACTTTTGTCATTACACTGTGACCTTGCACCTCTGGGAAAACTAACCTGTCCACTAAGCCTCTAGATGACTTTAACCTAGGTCTGTTAAACCCCAGCCTCACCTGAGACCTCTAGCATGCCCTGGCATTTTGTCGAGCACGTCCCGTGCGTGCTCTGGGCGCGAGCAGAGCACGAGTTTTGCACGTGCCACGCTCGAGCCGCCGCGTCGCGCCCCTGGTTTTGCCCACACTGCAGAGCCGCGCCAGGCACTCTCCCTCTCACCAGAACACGCCAAGCAGCCCCTCGCCACATCTCCGTCAAGCCAGGAGCTAGCCGCCAAGGCCGCCCGACAGCCCCTGCTCAGGTTGGCGCCGCCCGATCCTCTCCCGCTCGCCTCCTGCCCCCTGGAGCAGCGCGAGCTCATCCACAAGCGTATCCTCCCTCGTCTCCGCCACGTCGCCCTGCAGCACAGTAGGGCGGTCCGCCGACGAGCTTATCCACGGCCGCCGCGAACCGACATGGATGAGCTATAAAAGGAGGCCCCCGAGCTCCTCCGAGCACTCAGGCAGCCTCACACCGTCCTCCTAGTTCCCTCGTTGCCACCAATTGATGGGGAGAAGGCCGTCTTCCCCGACTTCGGCCAGTTCGGCCACCGCCGCCTCCCGGCTCGATTCGGCACAACCAGAGCCTCCTCGGCCCTCCCAACGCCACCAACCGACTCCCCGTCGTCTTGCGGTGCCACCCATACCCCCCACTGTGATGGAGAGCCACCGTAGCTCCTAACCTACTTTGCTCCCGAAGCCACCGGCCGCCGCGAGACTCGCTGCCGGCGACCCCCTTCGTCCCCGCTGGCAAATCGACCACCGATAGGACCACCTCGACCCCCTGAGCCCGCGGATGGCCTCGGATCCTCGAACGGTGCCGCCATTCGCCGATGAGCATCGCCGGAGCCCCGCCCCGCTCGGACAGAGGAGGGAGAAGAGGCGCGGCGACTGGTCAAACCTGACCAGTGGGCCCCCTGGACCCATTGTCAGTGACCCAGCCCGCCTCCACGCGTTTTAAGTGGAAGCGCAAAACCCCGAGTACGTCTCCTCTGCTTCGAAAACGTATTCTTCCTGAAGCGTTTTCCATTTTCTATTTTATTTAAAAAAAACAGAATATTGACTAAACTTTGACCGACCATAACTTCTTAAATAAAACTCCAAATGAGTTGATTCTTTTTCCTACCTTCCTAAAATTTAGCCTAGTTTTTTAAGATTTATTTCAAAATATTTTAGACAACTTTTTGGTACTATTTTTGAAACTATATATTGATTCAAAAATATTTTAAATAGGACTTTTGGAGAGCGGAGAAAGCTTTCAAAAGTTTTGGAGTGCAGCCTGTCTCCCCACAACTTGAAGGCAAGCATCCTGAACCCTGGCATAATATTTTTGATGTGTTGGTTGACACGATTATAACACCACCTTATTTCGGAAAACTCGTTATTTTATGTGGTGATACGATCATTTGCATGAATGCATATTGCAGATTTCTTGCTGTTGGAAATGGATATACATGTAATGGAAATCACCCTCGCATGCCTTGCATGCATGCCGGAAAGAAGTCCGGGAAAGCCTCTGCCTTGGGTAGGCGTGAGCTTGCCCCGGTCTCCGTTGGGACGATTATGTCCGGTATGGCATAGTAAGGTATAATGAGCGGTGATTTTGTTGGTTGAAATATGTTTGTTATGCTAATCATGCAGGTAACACGTAAACCTCCTGAGTCGACCGTAGATCGAGTCTCGTTCCAGTAACCCCCCACACTTGTTTCGTGCTACCACTTGTCCCTGCCACAGGTAGGGTACGGTTCAGTAATTTGTCAACCCCTTTCTAGCACACACCGTACAGAGGGGCCGGGATGAGGGTACCATGGCCATGGATTAAAGCCAGTCATCCGGTCAGGGGGCATGGGTGTTTCGGTTGTAGCCGAGGGGGTAGCTTCCCCAGTTTTGCGTGCGGTATAAATTTTGTGATCCCATGCTAATCGAGGTTGTAGCCTCCCCACTTAGAGTTTTGCTTAACGAGTGTCGTGGGTGATTCCAGACACTAGTAAGTTAAGCTGGTGTGTGCAAGTCAGGTGTGTTTTCATTTAAAAGACCGTAGACGACATTAGTCCCGATGGACTAAAGGAATCCGCTACTCGTGGGTAAAGAGTACACCCTCTGCAGAGATTAAACCTATTCGAATAGCCGCGTCCATGGTTAAGGACTACAGTCTGGGATGGGTCAAGTGTCGGTCTTAGTGTCGGTGTTCGAAGGAGAAACCGTTAAACCAGAACTTGGATCATGATTTGTGCTGATTATGATGATTATGATTATTATTATTATGGACTAACCCATTATATTACTGAGCATCCCTGGGACGGTTCTACCTCCCGGATAGTCATTGTGATTATTTACTTTATAAGCCCTTTATGTGGTGTCGCTGAGACGCCCGACTGTGGCATTGCTTGTTATTTATTTACTTTATAAGCCCTTTATGTGGTGTCGCTGAGACGCCCGACTGTGGCATTGCTTGTTATTTAATTACTTTATAAGCCCTTTCTGTGGTGTCGCTGAGACGCCCGACTGTGGCATTGCTTGTTATTTATTTACTTTATAAGCCCTTTATGTGGTGTCGCTGAGACGCCCGACTGTGGCATTGCTTGTTATTTATTTACTTTATAAGCCCTTTACGTGGTGTCGCACAGATGCCCGACTGCAGCATTTTTATTTCCACTCCATTATTGTTCATTATGTTGCATATAAACAACCTGTTTGCATGCGTAAGAGATTTTATTTATGACTGACGATGTGATCATAGAATATTTCAGTGCATGATTATCATTTATATTATCCCAGTGTTCATAATGTTTGCGAGTACATTCAAAGTACTCACTGGCTTGTCCCTGGCTATTATCTTGGCCAGATTTCTTGCATGGAAAGGAGCGTTGCGATGACAGCCCCGGAACGTAAGCAGTGGTGGTAGCAGCCTCGCGAAGATAGGAGTTAACCTGGACAGCTGTTCTTGTGGAAATGGAGACCCATAGAACTGATGATCCACAAACCGCTTTCGCCCTCAACCACTAGAAACCATTTGTTGTACTCCAGGCCAGAATGGTCTTGTACTACCTATTTTGTATTTTGCTTGGAAATTCTGTATCAAGTCGGTGTGTCATCAGCTAAGAGTAATCCTGGGGCTGGTGAGCACAACGGCCATTTTCTGGAAATTAATACCCGGAAAACCGGTCGTGACACACGCCCTTAAGATAAACACCAAGGCGCTGCTTCCCCGGCGTAATAGGCGTACTAGCGCCTGTTATGCCAGGGAATGCTTCCGTTAATTGGGAATCAACTGGCCAGAAATTGAAATTCAGGGGGGCGACGGACCTCTAGCTAAGGTGAAATAGTATATGAGGAGAAACCTTGTGCATCGCGAGTTACTAGGAACATCTAGTATGAAGAAGAAGCGGTCAACTAGTGTCTTATGTGGGATGAATACCGTGCAAGCAGACACGTAAGATTTGCACGAAAAAGGGAAGAGGATTACCCTTATCGGTTGCTAGTGTGGTGTTGATATGTCGCGGTGATCTTCTTGTTTTTCCCGGGGGAACCGATGTTTTGGAGAGCCGTGGATCCTTGGACAAACCCATGGCCAAATTGTTGACTGTGTTGCCATGGCCATATATCGGCGAAGGGGAAGCAGATCCGAGGCGGCGAAGGACGGCGTAGGAGGAACAGCTCTGGTGCAGTGGACGGTGGCAAAGTTGGAGTGGCAGCGGTGAGGCGTAGGACGGCGTGGTTGAACTGGCTCAGGTACAGACGACTCGGCCTCGTCTTCAACTACTAGCCTTGGAGGGCGTTGCGGTTGAGGTTGCGGTGGACGACGACGTCGGGGTATCGGCTCCGGCGTGATGGAGGAGGGCGATGGTTGATGTGTGGGATGGGGTGGCGGACGGAGGACGCCAGGGTTTCGCAGCTGGTGGAGAGGTAGTTTTGGCGCCCACGGAGTACGAATGGGGAATCAGACGGGTGGGCAGGGAGGGGGGGCGGGACGGGGGGGAGAACCATGTTTCAGTCT
Organism: Triticum timopheevii; assembly: GCA_963921465.1. Classification (NCBI taxonomy): domain Eukaryota; kingdom Viridiplantae; phylum Streptophyta; class Magnoliopsida; order Poales; family Poaceae; genus Triticum; species Triticum timopheevii. The sequence continues at coordinate 110,327,620 of OY997264.1, forward strand.
GGGACGCGCTTGTTTTTGGGTTTTTTTAACAGAAGATGGGACACGCTTGTTTGAAATTTGGGGAAAGTACAAACTTTGCCCCCCTCTTAAATTCTGGACCTACTGCGGGTCGGGGGTAGGATAGTAATCCCAGGTGTCCCAAATAGTGGGCGGGAGCGATTTCGGCCGCACACATGTGTGCTTAGGCGGCCATTGTGTATGAATGTTTTTCGGAGGCGGTTGCGTGGCGTCTAGATGAAGCTACAAACCTACCCCGGTTTAGACCTTTGGACGTCGGGACGGTAGGTTTCACGGGTTGGAGTTATTAGAAAAGTAATTTCCTTGTACTACCAAACATTGGTCTCACGTGGTTTTGGGCGAGTAGAGGCTCTTTTGGCGCTTCGTTCGAAATTTTGAAACACAAGCATTCACGTTTAGAGTACTCTTGAACTATGAGGATTGACCTAAATAGACAACGTTATATTTGACCTTGTATGTTTGAAAACCTCATTAAATTATCCGCCTCTTTTTGAAATTTTGACACTTGAAAATCCTATAACTACGATTATTTTGGAATGGAGGAGCTAAATTTGAATCTATTTTGTACATGACTACATATGCTATTATGTACAAAATCAGAGCAAAGATTGGTGCCCCCATAATCTAGGTATGATTTACAAATGCCATGATATCAAATTCAAATAATTGAATGGACTTCATGTTGAATTCGATTTTTTTAAACCACCTTAAGTTGAATTCAAATGTATGCTAGTTCATAGGTAGCTATTTATAATGTTCATTGTGTAACTTTCGTATGTATAATGTGCTTTACACACACAACATCAACTATACTCACGTTTATATTCGATTGCTAAAGCGATGCATTGTCTGAAGTTCAAAATACTAACTATATGGATCAATTGTGTTGAATAATAACATAGACATGCTCAAATTTGATAGAATCTAGATGTCTGATGGATCAATGACCGCTCCTTACGCGAATTGCAAATATCATGATCCCATCCTAATATTTGGATACAATTATATCTTTAATCAATGTGTACAGCAGTCTTTTACGTGTAGTTTCACTCTCCATCGGTGGTCTCTCACACATGCTCACACACTTTCTCTCCCGAGGTGTCTTTCTCGCACACATGCTCTAGATATAACCCTCCATCCCTCTCGTAACCATTTACGACTGTTTTCACTAACCTTTATCACAAGCACTCTTCCTCTCGCAAGCATACACACGCACAATCCCCATCGACCCTTTCTATATACATGGACCTGCCTACGTGTCTCATGCACGCACATTATCTTTAGGCATGTCTCTCACGCATTATCTTTAGGCATGTAATGAAAATCTGTCGTGTTTGCATTAATCTCGGCCGGTGTATATGAACTTTCACAATAATATAGTATATTGTAGGAGTACTAGCAAGATGCCCGTGCGTTGCATGGAAGATCAAGATCTTGTGGGAGAAAAGGATGAACGAGGGGAAGCCTTATCTGCAAATGTGGAGAGGAGTGCGGGTAAATTGTCATAGTTTCCTTCCTATCCGTTAGATATAGATCTGACGACCTATATTGCAGGATGACAGGCACACCATCATCACCAACTCTGCTTTTTATTGAACCGAGACAAATCTAACATGCGAAGTAAAATAAACACATAGGGTCTATACATACACAATTTATCTTAGGCACTCTAATAGTACGTCCACTACACATTCACACATTTCACATCTTTCTACATCTACGGGAACCTACGAAAGGGTTAACGTAAATTGCCTCTCTCTCTCCTCCCCTGATTTTCATGGTGGTGGGCCCCTCCCTCCCCCCAATCTACAATCAATAGCTCACACGTTTCACATTACGTTAATCACGTAACTAGGATTACGTAGGTGTAGCATTACTCGTCCTAAAAAACCTAACTAAGCCAACCTCCTAGCATATCGCGCGGGAAAAGACCCGGCCGCGTCGCTTTAGTCGGGATTATCAGATTACTAGTAGTAGTATCAATGGATCGTGCGAAGCAACAAATTTTTTTTGAGGGGGCGAAGCACCTAGTTTAAAAGCAAAAAAGGGAGCACACTCACAGCACTCCTGTCACGGTCGCATTGCACCCCACACGCGTTCGGTCCTGCACACGGCTCACGCAAACGGAACGCACTTCAACTTGCCTCTTCACTGACACGTGGGACTGCACTTGGAGAAACCGACTGAGGGAGTCCTGGACTAGGGGGTGTCCGGATTGCCGGACTATCATCGTCGGCCGGACTCCAAGACTATGAAGATACAAGATTGAAGACTTCGTCCCGTGTCCGGATGGGACTTTCCTTGGCGTGGAAGGAAAGCTTGGCAATACGGATATGTAGATCTCCTACCATTGTAACCGACTTTGTGTAACCCTAGCCCTCTCCGGTGTCTATATAAACCGGAGGGTTTTAGTCCGTAGGACGAACAACCATTACAACAATCATACCATAGGCTAGCTTCTAGGGTTTAGCCTCCTTGATCTCATGGTAGATCCACTCTTGTACTACCCATATCATCAATATCAATCAAGCAGGAGTAGGGTTTTACCTCCATCGAGAGGGCCCGAACCTGGGTAAAAACATCGTGTCCCTTGTCTCCTGTTACCATCCGCCTAGACGCACAGTTCGGAACCCCCTACCCGAGATCCGCCGGTTTTGACACCGACATTGGTGCTTTCATTGAGAGTTCCTCTATGCCGTCGCGATCAGGAAGGATGCCTCTTCCCGTCTTTAAAGACGGTACCATCACCGAAGGAGCTTTGGCCGCCGGCCAAACTATCCGGCTAGGTGGTTTTCTCATGACCGCCTGTTCGGCCACCGCTTCGACGATGACCTCTTGGGTCATCGAAAGCAATCTTCACGTCAACTCGGAATTCGCCGAGCAGCTGGATCCAACGGAGCTCTCTTCCGTAAACGAGCTCTTGGATCACATCGCCGCCCTGGGAGTCGCTACAGACTACAATCAGATTGGGCTTAAACCCGATTTGAGAGAGATTAACTCTCCCCAGGTTACCCACCACGTTGCGGTGGTAGAGGAACAAAGCGGCGGCTCCTCTTCTGTATTAAAAACTAGTTATGTCCGGACTCCCGAACCCTCCATGCCTGATTTCCGCGGAGGGACGGACGTCAATCAAGCACTAAACCTAAAGTCAGGCATCAGACCAGACTCGTTGGACAACGTCCGACAATCCAAGCTTCCAAATTCAGAAACTTTCCGGCCTTTGAGCCTCGAGATGGGTAGGGTTCCGGACTCAATTCCACCCAACCACCCAAACATATGCGATCTATCTAAAATCCGGCAAGAGCCCGCTGAAACAGTACATCACTACTGGGCCAGATTCCTCCTGGTTATGGACAGGATAAGAGACTGCCGTGAGGAAAACGCAATTTCAATTTTCTGCAATAATTGCACGGACAAGGGAATCTTGAACGCTGTAAGTCGTCGTGAAATTACACGCTTCGCCGACCTGGCGTCCATAGTACGCAAGTACTGTGCGATGGAGAGTTTCCGGAAAACCGAAACTAAGTTTTGGGACAATCCGGCTACGAATACAACCCTAGTCCAAAACAAAAGGGTGCATCATACTCAGGCACCAGGTACAAAAACCAAAAAGCAAAAACCCCATAAAGGGCACGGAACCGTACTGGAGGGATGGCTCAGCGGACCCTGTAAAATTCACAGTACAGAAGGCGCCACTCCAACACATAGCCTTCGAGCATGTTGGATACTGCGGCAGGTGGCCAAAAGTGGCGAAGAGCTTCTAGCCCCGGAGAACCACTCCAACAGTACCAGTACGGTGGCAACAGTCTTCGAGACTTTCGCATCAAATAATATGTGGAAATGAACAATCCGCAGCCTCGCCGAAGTCTACCAAGTAGCAACAACAAACCCATGGAGCGACACGACCATCACCTTCAACGCCAGCGATGAACCTAAATACCGAACAGCCCGAGCACCAGCCGCATTGGTCCTCAGTCCAATAGTGGACGGCTTTCGTCTTACCAAGGTACTCATGGATGGCGGCAGCGGATTAAACCTCATCTACGAGGAAACTCTTCAAAAAATGGAAATAGACTGGAGCCGCATTGAGCAAAGCAGCACAACCTTTAGAGGAATAATCCCTAGCCGGGAAGCACGCTGCACAGGAAAAATCACACTTGATGTGGTGTTCGGCTCGCCAGACAATTACAGGTCCGAGGAGGTCACGTTCCAAGTGGCCCCGTTCAGCAGCGGATATCACGCTATATTAGGACGAGAGGCATTCACAATTTTTCAAGCCATACCCCATTACGGGTACATGAAGCTTAAGATGCCCGGGCCCAGTGGAATAATCACTCTTGTCAGTGATCCGGACACAGCACTCCGCGCCGAAAACAAGACAACCGCACTAGCCCTAGAGGCACTATCCGAAGCCTTAGCGGCAGAGGAGCTCATGGCGCTGCGCTCCACGGTGAACAGGGATGATGTGATACTCGATAAGAGGGACAAGTCCACCTCTTTTAAACCAGCGGACAAAATAGTCAAATTCCAAGTCCATCCAACGGACCCAACAAAGACGGCCTCCATTGGGGCACAGTTAAACCCTGATGTAGACGCCGCATTGCGAGAATTCCTTCGGGAGAATTGGGACATCTTTGCCTGGCACCCTTCAGATATGCCAGGAATCCCACGCAGATTAGCAGAACACAGCCTAAACATCCTAAAAGGATTCAAGCCAGTCAAACAGGCTCTTCGGCGATTTTCTGAACCCAAAAGAAAGGCAATGAGAGAGGAGCTAGCCAAACTATTGGAAGCCGGATTCATCAGAGACATCAAACATCCGGATTGGCTAGCAAACCTGTTAATGGTACCAAAGAAGGACAAATCTTGGTGCCTATGTGTCGATTTTAAAGACCTCAATAAGGCTTGTCCAAAGGATCCTTTCCCCCTTCCCCGCATCGATCAAATAATCGATGCTACTGCAGGGCATGATTCATTATGCTTCCTCGACGCATACTCCGGCTACCATCAAATCAAGATGGCGGAGGCGGACCAAGCCGCAACGGCATTCATTACTCCATATGGACCATTCTGTTTCAACACGATGCCCTTCGGACTTAAAAACACCGGCGCAACATATCAGCGCATGATTCAGACATGTCTGGCTACCTAGATCAGCAAAACAGTAGAGGCATACGTAGACGATGTGGTCGTCAAGACCAAACACGTCGAAACTCTAGTAGACGACTTGAGGCTCACATTCGATAACCTCCGAGCATATGACATAAAGCTGAACCCGGAAAAATGCATTTTCGGTGTACCAGCCGGAAAGCTCCTAGGCTTCATTGTATCCGGTAGAGGAATTGAAGCAAACCCAGCCAAGATCCGAGCTCTGTCACAACTGGATATTCCAAAAGACCTCAAACAAATACAAAAATTGACTGGATGCGTGGCAGCTCGAAGCCGCTTCATCTCCCGTTTAGGAGAAAAGGCTTTGCCCCTCTATCGCCTCCTCAGGCGTACCAAACACTTCGAGTGGACGGATGCCGCCACGGCCGGACTCGAAGAAATAAAGGCCATACTGGCAACAAATCTGGTCCTGGCCGCGCCTAACCTGGGCGAACCAATGTTATTATATATCGCGGCAACACATCAAGTTGTCAGCGCGGTCCTCGTTGTCGAACGACAAACAGAAGGACACAAATTCCCTCTTCAAAAGCCAGTGTACTACGTATCCACTGTCTTAACTCCATGCAATTCCCGGTACCCGCATTATCAAAAGATAGCGTATGCGGTGTTCATGGCATCCCAGAAGCTGCGACACTACTTTCAAGAGTGTTCGATAATAGTGGCCTCCGAAGTACCCCTCAACGACATTATAAACAACCGCGGCGCGACGGGCAGGATTGCGAAATGGGCCATCGAGCTCTTACCATTCGATATAACCTATAAACCACGGCGAGCTATAAAGTCGCAAGTTTTAGCGGACTTCATCGCTGAATGGACCGAAGCCGAACTCCCTAAAGAGTACGACGCATACTCCAATTGGATTATGCATTTCGACGGCTCCAAAATGTTGGCCGGCTTGGGGGCTGGCGTCATATTGACGTCCCCAACCGGAGACACAGTCCAATACGTACTTCAGATAATGTACACGGACTCCAACAATGCAGCCGAATACGAGACCCTCCTACATGGTCTCCGGATGGCAATCTCCATGGGTATTCAACGCCTAGAGGTGCGCGGGAATTCAAACCTTGCAATATCCCAAATAAATGGAGACTTTGACGCCAAGGATCCGAAAATGGCAGCCTATCGTAATGCTGACCTAAAAATGTCAGCTCGGTTCGAAGGACTCGAATTCCACCACGTAGCCCGGGATAATAACCAAGCAGCCAACATGTTGGCACGCATCGGCGCAAAACGCGATGCTGTCCCTCCAAACATCTTCCTGGAGCGGCTCTTTAAGCCATCCGTACTATGGGAAGAGGAGTCTGGAAATAACAACCCGGAAGCAACCGCACCACCCAACGCAGAACAATCTGACATAATCGGCGGTCAGCCGATGAAATAACACCTTCAGCCCACGAAATAATGGCGGTAATTCCCCCGTGGACAGAACCATTCCTAGCCTACTTAATTAGGTAGGAACTTCCCGAAGACCAAAATGAGGCCCGCTGCATAGTTCGGCGATCTAAAGCCTACAAGGTCCATGAGGGAGAGCTTTATAAGAAAAGCACAACCGAAGTCCCTCAAAGGTGCATCTCCAAAGAGGAAGGGCGAAACCTTCTGGTTGAAATTCACGCCGGACTAGGCGGACACCACGCTGCAGCCCGGACCCTCGTAGGCAAGGCCTTCCGTACAGGATTTTATTGGCCAACGGCCCGGGCAGATGCTTAGGGCTTAGTCCAACGATGCGTCGGTTGTCAGCTCTTTGCTAATCAGAGCCACATGCCACCCACCGCCCTCAAAACTATACCCATCACCTAGCCGTTCGCGGTCTGGGGTTTGACATGGTTGGACCCCTTAAAGGAGGAACCCACAAGCAAAGGTACCTATTGGTCATGGTGGAAAATTCACCAAATGGATAGAGGCCAAGCCAGTTAAAATGGCCGAATCTGGACCAGTGATAGACTTCATATCCGGGGTAGTACACCGTTATGGCGTCCCCCACAGCATCATCACCGATAACGGCACGAACTTCACGGCTGACGAGGTTAAACTCTGGTGTAAAAATATGGGCATTAAGCTCGACTACGCTTCAGTCTATCATCCTCAAACCAACGGTCAAGTTGAGCGAGCAAATGGTCTAATAATGAGCGGCATCAAGCCCAGACTAGTGCGGTCCCTTACGGAATCTAACACGCACTGGGTAGAGGAACTCGACTTCGTACTCTAGGGGCTGCGGACCACGTCAAACCGTACTACCGGATTCACACCATTCTTTATGGTATACGGCGCAGAGGCAGTTTTGCCCTGCGACATAATTCATGACTCACCTCGAGTGCGCATGTACGAAGAAAGAGAAGCCGAGTTGGATCGGCAGGACATCTTGGACGCATTAGAGGAGGAGCGCGATGTGGAAAAGGCTTGTTCCGCATTCTATCAGCAGCAGGCTCGAAGATATCAAAGCAGAGAAGTACGGGCCAAAACTTACAATGTTGGCGAACTAGTTCTACGCCTGCCGGACAAGAAAAAAAGGACAAACTCAAGCCCAAATGGGAAGGTCCCTTCATCGTCGACCAAGTCCTGACCGGCGGAGCATACCGCCTGCGAAACGCATCGGACAACCGACTCGAGCCAAACCCATGGAACGCAGCCCGCCTCCGAAGATTCTACGCCTAGCGCCGGACTCAGAGTTCGAATCCTTCCCCCGTCCACATTTTATACTTCGGTTGCCTTTCGTTTCTCTCTTTTATCCCACTTTTTTCATAAAGTCCTTGAGGGCCGATTTGCGCATTGTTCACACACACTTGATGTGCTACCCGCACTCATTATACCTGGGGGCTTCTTTAACAGAAGCTTACTTATACGGGCTTCATGCCCAACACATGTTTCAAACTTCCGCATGTACCTTTTATTCACCATTATATGCATCGATATGACTTAAGTTTTGGCCAAGCTGGGTTGCCTGGCTCCTGTGCTTACCCCTACGTTCCCGATTGTTCGGCTAGGAGGTAAAGGGAGCACCTCTGCGATTGTTACTGCCGGATCAGCCGGATGTGTACCTCCGACTGGGTGAAGCCGAAAGCTAGCTTCTTAAGGGAATATTCGGTCGGTGACTTGAAAGATGATTTTTTACCTATTTATTTATCCGCCCCCAGATGTTTTCCTGCTCTTTTCGCAGTCCGGACATGCACTTTAGGGCATGCCTCCCAGGGAAAGGAACCCTTAACGGAACTATTCTCCCTGGAAGATGTTTCTTACTAACCATGTAATATAACATAACTAGTTGGGCACTTGTCTGATAAAGCACTAATGACCCCTACGCCTGGTCTGCATGCATGCCCTGGCTTTTTCATAACCGAGAAGGCATTCGGACACACTCCGGACTCTAGGGTCCCGAGGTCAAAGCGAAAAGGTCGGCAAAGACAAACGATCTACAATCCGGCTAGAATGCATTTTACATGTCATTTTAAATACATCGTCAAATTGATTGACTGTACTCCTCCTCAATCCCGTCTAACAGGTTGTCTAATTTACAGTCCCGTTGGGAATACTTAGCAGCCAACTCTACTTGGCCGTACACTAAGCTCACAGGGATCTACTTCCCATCGGGCCCCACAGGTCCGACCTCGGCCATGTGGTTTGGATCCTCCTTCTTGTACCACGTCTTCACCATGGCCCAGGCCTCCCTGGCACCTTGACGGCAGGCCGATATATTCCATAAACGGAAGCGCTGCCGTGCTCCCTGAAGCTTCTCCGCAAGCTCTCCAAGGCCCTCAGGTAGGGAGACGGACGGCCATAAGGCCTGGACGACGCCACTCATCGCCTGCCGAACACGTTCGAGCAGTTGCACCAGCTCGGGAAGTTGATCACCTGTTGAACCGGGCATTTCCTCCGCAGGGCGACCTGTGAGCACACCTACAGATATATTTCTGTCAATCGACTTCCTCGCCGAACTCTTCTTTTCAAAAGAGTTTGTTCAAGCACTTACTATAGATGTCGCGACGAAGCCGCTGATTCTCCTTCACGGAGCTAGACAGCTGGGCCCGCACACCTTTTAGCTCTTCTCCAAGCTGGGTGTGGGCAACTTGGAGTTTGTTCCTCTCCTGCTGCACCTTCGTAAGCACCCTCTCGCCGGATTTTAGCTGGCGCAGTAGCCGCTGCTTGTCCGGATCCAGTCCGGCAACATCTGCAATATCATTGTCAGACTTATACGCACGCCGCACACCGCTTATCTTTTGAAATAATGTGTTACCGGAGGGGGTCTCTACGTCTCCTCCCGCGGCAGCTAGTGCGGCCTCCAGTTGGGCCTTGCACTCTTGTACCTCCTGGTACAATTGGGTATTCTTCTCCATCAGATCCAGCATATTAAATGAGCCTTAAATCAGTTATTTTAACTACTTTAAGTCTCGGGGGCTACTGGCATATACAACTATTAACATCTCTTACCCGTATGTCTTTTACATACTGCTCCGTGGCTCTGGTTAAACCATCTTGGGCGGCACGGAGGTGCGTGTCTCCCGCGTTAAAGGCATTCAACGCCTCTGGGGAGAAACACGCGTCACGCAGTACAGTCCGGCGGCGCCTATGATTCATGGCGCTCTCCACCTCAGACCTGGTGGCGGACAGCCTGTCGGCATCCTCCGTTGGAGGAGTACCCGGCTCGCGCCTTGCGCTCGCCTCCCCCTCCAAGCCAGGTGGTGGAGCCTGGCCGGCGGAGGCTTGGTTGGCAACCTCTCCGGGCACAGTCCGGCGAGCGCTCTTCCTTCTGGAAAAAGTCGTGAGCATTAATGCACCTCCTAGGAATATTTTCCCTAAATAACGGTTGCAAGCTATACCGTTGCGGCGATGTTTCGATTCGCACCACACCTCTCTTCCGCCTGCTGGCCCGGACTGACCCTTGTTGGTCAGCCGCCGCGGGTTCGGCTTCCCGCCTTGAAGGCACCTCCTGCGAGACACCATTGTATACGGTGGTCAAAAATACGCAAGGACGAAATAATGGTGTCATGACTTCGGTCATAATTACCTGGGGAGCCGGAGATAAGCCGGGGTAGTCAGCCGTAATGGCGACTAGAGCATTGTCCATGCTGAGTTGGTGGAACACCCCGTCAATTAGCTCCACATTTATGTCCGGATCCTCTTCGGCAGCCGGATCAAGGGATCTTCCCGGATCCTCGGGTTGTGGAGCCGGACTGTGTATGTCCTCCACATCCCGACGCAGTTCCTGCGTCAAAATCATAAAGTAAGGTACTTAACTTCGAAAGCATGGGCCGGATAAATAAATGTCCGCTTACCCAGCTCCGAGGGTTATTCATGGAGAACCCATTCAACGGGCTCGTCTGGAGGAAGTCCTCCTTCTCCCCCTTGTACAGGCCGGACAGAATCTTCACCAGATCCGCGGCCGATCTCGGCCCCTTGCGGCCATGACGGGTGGCATCATTCTTCCCGTTGAAATCCCACATGGGGTGGCCCCTATATTGGAGCGGCTACACCCCTCGCATAATGCACGTGGCCATGACTCCAATTATGGTCAATCCAGAATGGGCCAGCAACCTTATCAGGCCCATCAAATAATGGACGCTCCTGTCTTCCTCCTGTTGAGGGCTCCGCGGGCGCCAACTTAGGCATTTCTTCAGAGGAGCCTTGCTGAACTCCGGGAGGCCGATCCGAACTGGGTCCGGCAGTGGAGCATCTTCTACATAAAACCATTCCGAAGGCCAGTCTTCGGACGCCTTCTTTGGGGTTCCGGATAGATATCCAGTCCCGGTGATGCGCCATATTTCGGCTCCGCCCACTTCATATATTGACCCCTTGTGAGAACGGGGTACGAGGCAAAATAGTCTCTTCCACAGCGCAAAATGGGGCTCGATGCCCAAGAACAGCTCGCAAAGAGCTACGAAACCCGCGATGTGCAGAATAGAGGCGGGGGTGAGGTGATGAAGCTGGAGTCCGTAGAACTCCAGGAGCCCCCGGAGAAACAGGTGTATGGGAAACCCGAGCCCCCTTATTAGATAAGGGACGAAGCACACCCGCTCTCCTTTGGAGGGACTAGGGGTGGCCTCCGCTTGCTTTCCACCTTTGTAGGTGGCAAGCCCGGCTCGAACCGGGACCATAAAAGCCAGAGGGAGGTATCCCTCCGCTTGGAGCGTCGCCAGCTCGTTGTGCGGAACTGAACATCTCCTCCAATCTCCTAGCGGAGGGCTGGGAGCACGAGAGGAGGAGCCGCGTCGACAGTCCATGATGGAATGGATTTTTTGGTCAGAAGCGCTCCGATGAGTACTCGCGGAAGGAAGATGGTGTGATTTGGATCTGGATTCTTGCCTCTCTTATAGGCAGATTATTTGCACAGCTAGGGGGTAAAATATAAAAATACCCTGGCCTTTTGCATTCGTGCGACACGTGGAAGAGAGCCATTATTGGGCACGGAAGCCAAGGAGTGCAACATTTGTAAGGAAGCCGGACACTGTTTGGCAAGCACATGGAATTTGGAGGAGAACCCGCCTTGAAATGCCGAAGACAATAAATGCGCTGGACTCGTCGTCATTGAAGCCTGGTCCGGGGGCTACTAAGGGAGTCCTGGACTAGGGGGTGTCCGGATAGCTGGACTATCATCGTCGGCCGGACTCCAAGACTATGAAGATACAAGATTGAAGACTTCGTCCCGTTTCTGGATGGGACTTTCCTTGGCGTGGAAGGAAAGCTTGGCAATACGGATATGTAGATCTCCTACCATTGTAACCAACTTTGTGTAACCCTAGCCCTCTCCGGTGTCTATATAAACCGGAGGGTTTTAATCCGTAGGACGAACAACCATTACAACAATCATACCATAGGCTAGCTTCTAGGGTTTAGCCTCCTTGATCTCGTGGTAGATCCACTCTTGTACTACCCATATCATCAATATTAATCAAGCAGGAGTAGGGTTTTACCTCCATCGAGAGGGCCCGAACCTGGGTAAAAACATCGTGTCCCTTGTCTCCTGTTACCATCCGCCTAGACACACAGTTCAGAACCCCCTACCCGAGATCCGCCGGTTTTGACACCGACACCGACCATGCTCCAAACTCCCCTCGCCCACCGCGCGAAAAATCCACTCCCCCCCACCCAAAAATTCCCCCCAAATCTGATTCAACCGCCCTTCGGCCAACTAGCCAATAATATTCCCCAAACCCCCTCCCCCCCGTCCCCCTCCACTCCATTCTCTCCGCCAAAGCCGCCCTCCCCGCCGTGCCGATACGTCGGCGCCGCGGTTCATCGAGGGGATGCACGGCGATCCTCTCGCCCCACAGTATGCTCTTGTAGACTGCCGTCCTCTAGCCATGCCGCCACCGCTGGCAACGTTCTTGTGGAGGCACACGGCGGTCAACACCGCCACCGCTAGCGATGTTTGTGTGGAGACGCACGGCGGTCAGCTTCTCCCATGGTACGCGCATTCTAGACTGAGGCCCCGTTCATGTCGGTGTAGTGCTAAATGTTAGCTGATAGACGCTGTTAATCTCACTGTTTGCCGAAGTAGTTTACAGTCAATATGCTCTGCTTAAGAAGCTTCCTTGCCATGTTCTGCACTCAATCTGCTTAGCTGAGATGGCATGCCAAGGCCGATTAGGTGCTAAAATATCCTGCCATATATTTATTGTGACGTAGATTGCCATGGTCTAGTAGCCAATCTGTTAGGTGAAATAGCTCTATACCGTTTTATACTCGATCTTTGTTGCTGCGATGGCCTTCGATAGTTCGATGGCTGTGTGCTCGGCCTCATTGACTGCTGAAATATCCTGCCATAATTTAGCACTCAAATCTGTTTGCTGAATTAGCTTCACATATATTTCGTTACTTAGATCTGCTCGTCCAAATATCTTGCCATAGCTTTAGACATCGACCTAGGTATTTTTTCTAGACTTCATAAAAAAGCATATATGTTTTTCCTGTAATATCTAGTAGAAGAACTAATTTTTATGTCTGACAGATGGACAGGACTTGGATAACTTCTGCTCAAAGATTCTCCGCTGCATATGTCGAGTGGGTTGAAAACTTCATGAACTTTATCAGAGCTGAGTACGGTGGTCCAAAATCAGATGTGCTCTGCCCATGTAGCAGTTGTATGAATTCAGTTACAAGACCCCAGTCAACTGTGCAAAATCATCTACACTTGTATGGGATGTCGGTCACATATACTCGGTGGGTTCATCATGGTGAAACTGTGAACATCAATTTTATTGACTACATGGAAGCAGCAGATCACCATCTTGATCTGCCTGATGCTCAGGTGGAAGAGGAGGAGGAGGTGGTGGTGGCGGAGCCAGTGAGTTTGACCAACATTGAAACAATGCTACGAAATGCTCGTGCATTCCGTGAACTTTCACCTGCAGAAGAAAAATGGTGGTCCCGCATGTTGGAACAATGCAACGTGGCTGTCACCCCAGGAAATAAGCTGTCAGTATTCTCAGCTATGGTCACCTTTCTTCAGGTGAAGACATCTGAGCGGATGACCAACAAATAATTCGATGCGATGTTGGCTGCTTTCCGCAAATCTTTCCCAGATGCGTCTGAGCTGCCACACACCTACAGCAAAATGAAGAATTTCCTTCGTGCTGTGGGAATTGGATATGATATGATCCATGTTTGTACGAATAATTGTGTTCTGTTCCGGAAGTATTATGCCAACTTAAGTGAATGCCCGAAATGCAAATCATCAAGATGGAAAGATGGCGATGCTGTGAAGAGGATTCCTCATAATGTTCTGAGACATTTTCCAATTATACCAAGATTGCAAAGATTGTTTCATGATGCTGAAACAAGATAGGATGTACTGTGGCATTCTAGGAATCAGGAGTATAGAGATCAGAATGTAATGAGCCATCCATCTCATGGTAGTGAGTGGAAAAGCTTCAATCATAAACACAAAAAGTTTGCTGCTGACTCGAGAAACATTAGACTTGGCTTAGTTTCAGATGGATTTAACCCATTTGGCCACCAGAGCGCCACATATAGCATGTGGCCAGTGCTTGTTATCCCTTACAACATGCCTCCAAATGTCTGCACCAAAGAATCAAACTACATGATGGCCTTGCTCATCCCAGGTCCAAAAAGTCCTGGAAAGGATTTTGATTTGTTCATGGAGCCTCTTGTGGAGGAACTTCAATAGCTATGGAGGAGTGTTCTCACTCGAGACCTATATAGCAGCCCACCAGCTGATTTCTTTCTGTGTGCTGTTATAATTTGGTGCATCCATGATTATCCGGCTTTGGGCACTATGTCAGGGCGAACGACACATGGTTACAATGCATGTGTTCGCTGTGACAGGAATCCACTATCATACGCAATACTTAGCAAGATCTGTTACATTGGACACCGCCGTTTCCTTGCCAAGGACAAGCCACATCCTAGAAAATACCAAAGACATGTGTTAAACGGAAAACATGAAAACTGTGATGCGCCAAAGAGGCTCACCGCCGATGAGTTGCAAGTGGAATTAGAGAAGGTCAGGCATATTACACCAGGAAACCTGTTGGGGAACGTTGCAGAAAATAAAAAAATTCCTACGTTCACCAAGATCAATCTATGGAGTCATCTAGCAATGAGAGAGAGGAGTGCATCTACATACCCTTGTAGATCGCGTGTGGAAGCGTTCAAGAGAACGGGGTTGAGGGAGTCGTACTCGTCGTGATCCAAATCATCGGAGATCCTAGCGCCAAACTGACGGCACCTCCGCGTTCAACACACGTACGGTAGGTAAGACGTCTCCTCCTTCTTGATCCAGCAAGGGGGAAGGAGAGGTTGATGAAGATCCGGCAGCACGACGGCGTGGTGGTGGATGCAGCAGCGATCACGGTAGGGCTTCGCCAAGCTTCTGCGAGAGAGAGAGGTGGTGCGTGGGGAGAGGGAGGCGCTAGGGACTTGGTGCAGCTGCCCTCTCTCCCCCTCTTTATATAGGCCCCCTGGGGGGGCGCCGGCCCTAGGAGATGGGATCTCCAAGGGGGGCGGCGGCCAAGGGGGTGGCTTGCCCCCCAAGGCAAGTGGAGGCGCCCCCCACCCCTAGGGTTTCCAACCCTAGGCGCAGGGGGGCCCAAGGGGGGCGCACCAGCCCACCAGGGGCTGGTTCTCCTCCCCACTTCAGCCCATGGGGTCCTCCGGGATAGGTGGCCCCACCCAGTGGACCCCCGGGACCCTTCCGGTGGTCCCGGTACAATACCGGTGACCCCCAAAACTTTCCCGATGGCCGAAACTGCACTTCCTATATATAATTCTTCACCTCCGGACCATTCCAAAACTCCTCGTGAGGTCCTGGATCTCATACGGGACTCCGAACAACTTTCGGGTTACTGCATACTCATATCTCTACAACCCTAGCGTCACCGAACCTTAAGTGTGTAGACCCTACGGGTTCGGGAGACATGCAGACATGACCGAGACGCCTCTCCGGTCAATAACCAACAGCGGGATCTGGATACCCATGTTGGCTCCCACATGCTCCTCGATGATCTCATCGGATGAACCACGATGTTGAGGATTCAATCAATCCCGTATACAATTCCCTGTGTCAATCGGTACGTTACTTGCCCGAGACTCGATCGTCGGTATCCCAATACCTCGTTCAATCTCGTTACCGGCAAGTCACTTTACTCGTACCGTAATGCATGATCCCGTGACCAGACACTTGGTCACATTGAGCTCATTATGATGATGCATTACCGAGTGCGCCTAGAGATACCTCTCCATCATACGGAGTGAGAAATCCCATTCTCAATTCGTGCCAACCCAACAGGCACTTTCGGAGATACCCGTAGTGCACCTTTATAGTCACCTAGTTATGTTGTGACGTTTGGCACACCCAAAGCACTCCTACGGTATTCGGGAGTTGCACAATCTCATGGTCTAAGGAAATGATACTTGACATTTGGAAAAGCTCTAGCGAAACGAACTACACGATCTTTGTGCTATGCTTAGGATTGGGTCTTGTCCATCAAATCATTCTCCTAATGATGTGATCCCGTTATCAATGACATCCAGTGTCCATAGTCAGGAAACCATGACTATCTGTTGATCAACAAGCTAGTCAACTAGAGGCTCACTAGGGACTTGTTGTGGTCTATGTATTCACACATGTATTACGATTTCCGGATAATACAATTATAGCATGAACAATAGACAATTATCATGAACAAAGAAATATAATAATAACCATTTTATTATTGCCTCTAGGGCATATTTCCAACGGTCTCCCACTTGCACTAGAGTCAATAATCTAGTTACATTGTGATGTATCAAACACCCATTGTGTTCTGGTGTTGATCATGTTTTGCTCTAGGGAGAGGTTTAGTCAACGGATCTGCTACATTCAGGTCCGTATGTACTTTACAAATATCTATGTCTCCATCTTGAACATTTTCACGGATGGAGTTGAAGCAACGCTTGATGTGCCTGGTCTTCTTGTGAAACCTGGGCTCCTTGGCAAGTGCAATAGCTCTTGTGTTGTCACAGAAGAGTGTGATCGGCCCCGACGCATTGGGTATGACTCCTAGGTCGGTGATGAACTCCTTCACCCATATAGCTTCATGCGCTGCCTCCGAGGCTGCCATGTACTCCGCTTCACATGTAGATCCCGCCATGACGCTCTGCTTGCAACTGCACCAGCTTACTGCCCCACCATTCAAAATGTACACGTATCCGGTTTGTGACTTAGAGTCATCCAGATCTGTGTCGAAGCTAGCAGACGTAACCCTTTATGACGAGCTCTTCGTCACCTCCATATACGAGAAACATATCCTTAGTCCTTTTCAGGTACTTAAGGATGTTCTTGACCGCTGTCCAGTGTTCCATGCCGGGATTACTTTGGTACCTACCTACCAAACTTACGGCAAGGTTTATATCAGGTCTGGTACAGGTCATGGCATACATGATAGACCCTATGGCTGAGGCATAGGGGACGACACTCATCTTTTCTCTATCTTCTGTCGTGGTCGGGCATTGAGCTGAGCTCAATTTCACACCTTGCAACACAGGCAAGAACCCCTTCTTAGACTGATCCATATTGAACTTCTTCAATATCTTATCAAGGTATGTGCTTTGTGAAAGACCTATGAGGCGTCTTGATCTATCTCTACAGATCTTGATGCCTAATATGTAAGCAGCTTCTCCAAGGTCCTTCATTGAAAAACACTTATTCAAGTAGGCCTTAATGCTGTCCAAAAGTTCTATATCATTTCCCATCAAAAGTATGTCATCCACATATAATATGAGAAATGCTACAGAGCTCCCACTCACTTTCTTGTAAACGCAGGCTTCTCCATAAGTCTGCATAAACCCAAACACTTTGATCATCTCATTAAAGCGAATGTTCCAATTCCGAGATGCTTGCACCAGCCCATAGATGGAGCGCTGGAGCTTGCATACCTTGTTAGCATTCTTAGGGTCGACAAAACCTTCCGGCTGCATCATATACAGTTCTTCCTTAAGGTGACCGTTGAGGAATGCTGTTTTGACGTCCATTTGCCATATCTCATAATCATAGTATGCGGCAATTGCTAACATGATTTGGACGGACTTCAGCTTCGCTACGGGAGAGATTGTCTCATCATAGTCAATCCCTTGGACTTGTCGATAACCCTAAGCGACAAGTCGAGCTTTATATATGGTAACATTACCATCCGCGTCCGTCTTCTTCTTAAAGATCCATTTGTTTTCTATTGCTTGCCGATCATCGGGCAAGTCTGTCAAAGTCCATACTTTGTTTTCATACATGGATCCTATCTCGGATTGCATGGCTTCAAGCCATTTGTTGGAATCTGGGCCCGCCATCACTTCTTCATAGTTCGAAGGTTCACCGTTGTCTAACAACATGATTTCCAAGACAGGGTTGCCGTACCACTCTGGTGCGGAATGTGTCCTTGTGGACCTTCGAAGTTCAGTAGGAGCTTGATCCGAAGTATCTTGATCATCATCATTAACCTCCTCTCTTGTCGGTGCAGGCACCACAGGAACATCTTCCTGAGTTGCGCTACTTACTGTTTCAAGAGGTAGTACTTCATCAAGCTCTACTTTCCTCCCACTTAATTCTTTCGAGAGAAACTCTTTCTCCAGAAAGGACCCATTCTTGGCAACAAATATCTTGCCCTCAGATCTTAAGTAGAAGGTATACCCAATGGTTTCCTTAGGGTATCCTATGAAGACGCATTTTTCCGACTTGGGTTCGAGCTTCTCAGGTTGAAGTTTCTTGACATAAGCATCGCATCCCCAAACTTTTAGAAACGACAGCTTAGGTTTCTTCCCAAACCATAATTCATACGGTGTCGTCTCAAGGATTTAGACGGTGCCCTATTTAAAGTGAATGTAGCTGTCTCTAGAGCGTATCCCCAAAATGATAGCGGTAAATTGGTAAGTGACATCATAGATCGCACCATATCCAATAGAGTGCGATTACGACATTCGGACACACCATTTCGCTGAGGTGTTCCAGGCGGCGTGAGTTGTGAAACGATTCCACATTTCCTTAAGTGTGTACCAAATTCGTGACTTAAATATTCTCCCCCACGATCTGATCGTAAGAACTTTATCTTCCGGTCACGTTGATTCTCTACCTCATTCTGAAATCCCTCGAACTTTTCAAAGGTCTCAGACTTGTGTTTCATCAAGTAGACATACCCATATCTACTCAAGTCATCAGTGAGAGTGAGAACATAACGATATCCTCTGCGAGCCTCAACGCTCATTGGACCACACACATCAGTATGTATGATTTCCAATAAGTTGGTTGCTCGCTCCATTGTTCCGGAGAACGGAGTCTTGGTCATTTTGCCCATGAGGCATGGTTTGCATGTGTCAAACGATTCATAATCTAGAGACTCTAAAAGTCCATCAGCATGGAGCTTCTTCATGCGCTTGACACCAATGTGACCAAGGCGGCAGTGCCACAAGTATGTGGGACTATCGTTACCAACTTTACATCTTTTGGTATTCACACTATGAATATGTTTAACATTACGCTCGAGATTCATTAAGAATAAACCATTCACCAGTGGGGCATGACCATAAAACATATCTCTCATATAAATAGAACAACCATTATTCTCAGATTTAAATGAGTAGCCAACTCGAATTAAACGAGATCCTGATACAATGTCCATGCTCAAGGCTGGTACTAAATAACAATTATTGAGGTTTAAAACTAATCCCGTAGGTAAATGTAGAGGTAGCATGCCGACGGCGATCACATCGACCTTGGAACCATTCCCAACGCGCATCGTCACCTCGTCCTTCGCCAGTCTCCGCTTATTCCATAGCTCCTGCTTTGAGTTACAAATATGAGCAACCGCACCGGTATCAAATACCCAGGAGCTACTACGAGCACTGGTAAGGTACACATCAATTACATGTATATCACATATACCTTTGGTTTTGCCGGCCTTCTTGTCTGCTAAGTACTTGGGGCAGTTCCGCTTCCAGTGACCACTTCCCTTGCAATAAAAGCACTCAGTCTTAGGCTTGGGTCCATTGCTTGACTTCTTCCCGGCAACTGGCTTACCGGGCGCGGCAACTCCCTTGCCGTCCTTCTTGAAGTTCTTCTTACCCTTGCCTTTCTTGAACTTAGTGGTTTTATTCACCATCAACACTTGATGTTCCTTTTTGATCTCTACCTCTGCTGATTTCAGCATTGAATATACCTCAGGAATGGTTTTTTCCATCCCCTGCATTGAAGTTCATCACAAAGCTCTTGTAGCTCGGTGGAAGCGACTGAAGGATTCTGTCAATGACCGCGTCATCCGGGAGATTAACTCCCATCTGAGCCAAGCGGTTGTGCAACCCAGACATCTTGAGTATGTGCTCACTGACAGAACTATTTTCCTCCATCTTACAGCTGAAGAACTTGTCAGAGACTTCATATCTCTCGACCCGGGCATGAGCTTGGAAAACCATTTTCAGCTCTTCGAACATCTCATATGCTCCATGTTGCTCAAAACGCTTTTGGAGCCCCGGTTCTAAGCTGTAAAGCATGCCGCACTGAACGAGAGAGTAATCATCAGCACGAAACTGCCAAGCGTTCATAACATCTTGGTTCTCTGGGATTGGTGCTTCACCTAGCGGCGCTTCTAGGACATAATCTTTCTTGGCAGCTATGAGGATGATCCTCAGGTTCCGGACCCAGTTTGTATAGTTGCAGCCATCATCTTTCAGCTTGGTTTTCTCTAGGAACGCGTTGAAGTTGAGGTGGACATGAGCGTTGGACATTTGATCTAAAAGACATTTTGCAAAGGTTTTTAGACTAAGTTCATGATAATTAAGTTCATCTAATCAAATTATTCAATGAACTCCCACTTAGACAGACATCCCTCTAGTCATCTAAGTGAAACATGATCCGAGTCAACTAGGCCATGTCCGATCATCACGTGAGACGGACTAGTCATCATCGGTGAACATCTTCATGTTGAGCGTATCTTCTATACGACTCATGCTCGACCTTTCGGTCTTCCGTGTTCCGAGGCCATGTCTGTACATGCTAGGCTCGTCAAGTCTACCTAAGTGTATTGCGTGTGTAAATCTGGCTTACACCCGTTGTATTCGAACGTTAGGATCTATCACACCCGATCATCACGTGGTGCTTCGAAACAACGAACCTTCGCAACGGTGCACAGTTAGGGGGAACACTTTTCTTGAAATTATTTTGAGGGATCATCTTATTTAAGCTACCGTCGTTCTAAGCAAATAATATGTAAAACATGATAAACATCACATGCAATCAAACAGTGACATGATATGGCCAATATCATATTGCTCCTTTGATCTCCATCTTTGGGGCGCCATGATCATCTTCGTCACCGGCATGACACCATGATCTCCATCATCATGATCTCCATCATCGTGTCTTCATGAAGTTGTCACGCCAAGACTACTTCTACTTCTATGGCTAACGCGTTTAGCAATAAAGTAAAGTGATTTACATGGCGTTCTTCAATGACAGGCAGGTCATACAAAAAATAAAGACAACTCCTATGGCTCCTGCCGGTTGTCATACTCATCGACATGCAAGTCGTGATTCCTATTACAAGAACATGATCATCTCATACATCACATATATCATTCATCACATCCTTTGGCCATATCACATCACAAATCACTTGCTGCAAAAACAAGTTAGACGTCCTCTAATTGTTGTTGCAAGTTTTTACGTGGCTTCTATAGGTTTCTAGCAAGAACGTTTCTTACCTACGTAAAACCACAACGTGAGATGCCAATTTCTATTTACCCTTCATAAGGACCCTTTTCATCGAATCCGCTCCAACTAAAGTGGGAGAGACAGACACCCGCTAGCCACCTTATGCAACTAGTGCATGTCAGTCGGTGGAACCTGTCTCACGTAAGCATACGTGTAAGGTCGGTCCGGGCCGCTTCATCCCACGATGCCGCCGAAGCAAGATAAGACTAGTAGTGGCAAGAAAATTGACAACATCTACGCCCACAACTGCTTTGTGTTCTACTCGTGCATAGTAACTACGCATAGACCTAGCTCATGATGCCATGGTTGGGGAACGTTGCAGAAAATAAAAAATTTCCTACGTTCACCAAGATCAATCTATGGAGTCATCTAGCAACGAGAGAGAGGAGTGCATCTACATACCCTTGTAGATCGTGTGCGGAAGCGTTCAAGAGAACGGGGTTGAGGGAGTCGTACTCGTCGTGATCCAAATCACCAGAGATCCTAGCGCTGAACTGACGGCACCTCCGCGTTCAACACACGTACGGTTGGGAAGACGTCTCCTCCTTCTTGATCCAGCAAGGGGGAAGGAGAGGTTGATGAAGATCCAACAGCACGACGGCGTGGTGGTGGATGCAGTAGCGATCACGGCAGGGCTTCGCCAAGCTTCTGCGAGAGAGGGAGGTGGTGCGTGGGGAGAGGGAGGCGCCAGGGACTTGGTGCGGCTGCCCTCTCTCCTCCCCTCTTTATATAGGCCCCCTGCGGGGGGCCGGACCTAGGAGATGGGATCTCCAAGGGGGGCGGCGGCAAAGGGGGTGGCTTGCCCCCCAAGGCAAGTGGAGGCGCCCCCACCCCTAGGGTTTCCAACCCTAGGCGCAGGGGGGGCCAAGGGGGGTGCACCAGCCCACCAGGGGCTTGT
This sequence comes from Triticum timopheevii, assembly GCA_963921465.1. NCBI lineage: Eukaryota > Viridiplantae > Streptophyta > Magnoliopsida > Poales > Poaceae > Triticum > Triticum timopheevii. The sequence goes on from OY997264.1 coordinate 110,349,891, forward strand.
TCTCCTCCCCACTTCAGCCCATGGGGCCCTCCAAGATAGGTGGCCCCACCCGATGGACCCCCGGGACCCTTCCGGTGGTCCCGCTACAATACTGGTGACCCCCAAAACTTTCCTGATGGCCGAAACTGCACTTCCTATATATAATTCTTCACCTCCGGACCATTCTGGAACTCCTCGTGACGTCCGGGATCTCATCCGGGACTCCGAACAACTTTCGGGTTACTGCATACTCATATCTCTACAACCCTAGCGTCACCGAACCTTAAGTGTGTAGACCCTACGGGTTCGGGAGACATGCAGACATGACCGAGACGCCTCTCCGGTCAATAACCAATAGCGGGATCTGGATATCCATGTTGGCTCCCACATGCTCCTCGATGATCTCATCGGATGAACCACGATGTCGAGGATTCAATCAATCCCGTATACAATTCCCTTTGTCAATCGGTACGTTACTTGCCCGAGACTCGATCGTCGGTATTGCAATACCTCGTTCAATCTCGTTACCGACAAGTCACTTTACTCGTACCGTAATGCATGATCCCGTGACCAGACACTTGGTCACATTGATCTCATTATGATGATGCATTACCGAGTGGGCCTAGAGATACCTCTCCGTCATACGGAGGTACAAATCCCAGTCTCGATTCGTGCCAACCCAACAGACACTTTCGAAGATACCCGTAGTGCACCTTTATAGTCTCCAGTTACGTTGTGACGTTTGGCACACCCAAAGCACTCCTACGGTATCCGGGAGTTTCACAATCTCATGGTCTAAGGAAATGATACTTGACATTTGGAAAAGCTCTAGCGAAATGAACTACACGATCTTTGTGCTATGCTTAGGATTGGGTCTTGTCCATCACATCATTCTCCTAATGATGTGATCTCGTTATCAATGACATCCAATGTCCATAGTCAGGAAACCATGACTATCTATTAATCAATCAGCTAGTCAACTAGAGGCTCACTAGGGACTTGTTGTGGTCTATGTATTCACACATGTATTACAATTTCCGGAGAATACAATTATTGCATGAACAATAGACAATTATCATGAACAAAGAAATATAATAATAACCATTTTATTATTGCCTCTAGGGCATATTTCCAACAAAACCATCCTGGTAATGGTAGCGGGAAAAGGAAGCGTGGCAGGGCTGAAGAGAGATTATTGTTTACCCGCAGGTCCACTTTGTGGGACTTGGAGTATTGGAAAGATTTGGATCTGCGGTATAATCTTGATGTGATGCACATCGAGAAAAATATATGTGACAGCATTATCGGTACACTTCTTAATATTGAAGGCAAGACAAAAGATACCTTAAAATCTAGGATTGATTTGACACACCTGGGTATCAGACAAGATTTGCAGGTGCAAGATGAAGGTAAACCATGGGATATGGCACCAGCTGTGTACGTCTTGGACAAGGTAAAAAGAAAAGAATTCTGCGAGGTCCTATCACGTGTGAGATTCCCACATGGATTTGCTTCCAACCCTGAAAGGATAGACAGTGAAGATGGAAACAAGGTACAAGGATTGAAAACTCATGACTGCCACGTCCTACTTCAAAGGGTTTTACCTGTTCTCCTTAGAGGATTGGGCCGCCCTGACTTATATAGAGTAGTTGCAGAGTTGGGACAGTTCTTCAGGGAACTCTGCAGTAGAAATATCAGGATAGATGCTTTGGAGCGTCTTAGAGACAAGATACCAACTATCCTATGCGACCTTGAGAAGATATATCCTCCAGCCTTCTTTGATGTGATGGTGCATTTGGCTGTTCATCTACCTGATGAGGCACTACTTAGAGGTCCAGTACAGTATGGCTAGATGTACCCTATTGAAAGGCGGCTAGGCACTTTCAAGGGCTATGTTAGGAACAGAGCTAGACCCAAGGGTTCCATTGCAGAGGCCTACATTGCTACAGAAGCGTTGACATTCTGCTCAAAATACATTGAAACAGCTGATCAGCTTAGCAAAGAGGTGGGTGAAGACAATCCCGGGCTCAATGTTTTCGATTATTCTGTTTGAGTTACAGGGAAGAGTCGGCAAGAGGACAAACCTAAAGATTTGGACAAAATGGTTTGGTATGTGTTGAATAACTGTCCTGAGATACTACCTTATATCAAGTAAGTGCAGTACTGCAGCTTATACATCGTAATCTACTAAACTTGCAGCACATTCTTATATATTTAGATGTTTGACGCGATCACTATGTTGTGCAGCATCTACAAAAAGGAGTTACTGCCGCAAAATCCAAGAAACGTTGACAAACTGGTTATGGCAAGATTTGCGAAATGGTTCAAGAGCCATGTAAGCTTTTGAATTGCACTGTCAGTTTTTTTAATATATTGAGTACATAAGATGATCAGCTTGTCTATTTTCTAACCATAGGTTAAGAAGATGCGGGAGGATGGGCAGGCAGTTGATGATGCCCTTTACTCACCAGCAATGGGTCCTAATACTCGGGTAAGACATTATGAATCTTGCGTTGTTGGAGATGTGCGCTACGACACCCTTGCACGAGACGAAGGCAGGAAGACACAAAACAGTGCCATCATGAGCACGGATACGTATGACAAAGAGACAACTGAAATATATGCTAACATAACAGACATTGTTCAGTTGCAGTATATCTCCAGTTTCGAGGATCGTCAGTGTGTGGTATTGTTGTGCTATCGTTGGTATAACCTGTTTTCCAGGATCGCAAAACCCAGAGCTGATGATTATTTCAAATCCATCAATGTCAAGGCAGCGTATCAGACGAACGAGCCTTTTATTTTGGCAAATCAAGCAACACAGATATTTTTCTTGGAAGACACATTTGCACATAGCGATGACTGGAGAGTATTGCAAAGGTTTGAGCAGAGGAATTCGTTTAGTGAAGTTGCACAACAAGATGATGCTTACACTGCTCCCGATGTACAAGTTAACACAGATGTTCCTAATATCTTTGAGAACCATCACGTCAATGACGCCAGCGAAAAGATTGCCTCTTGTGCTGTGGACATACAAGAGTTGATCAAGAAGAAGCCAACGTTCGAGGATGTTGAGGACGAAGAGGAAGATGACACCATGGGGAATTATGATTCAGACTGATACACATGGCGAATATGTTGACAATGCTACTGCGGATGATGATTACATTGCTTTTGTCGTATTTGCCTGTCAGAAGACGTTTTTTTATCTACTATGTGAAATTGTGTTTGCTGTGAAATTGTGTTTGCTATGACAACTGAAACCTGATGAACATGTTGTTTAGTATTCTGCTGTGAGAACATCACTTCTTATGTATGCTGATTTGTGTTTGGTGATTGTATGACAACTAAAACATGATGACATTGTTGTTTAGTTGTACTCATATTTGGCTGTGAAACTTGAATTTGATGACATAGTTTGCTGTTGGACTGCAATTTGCTTGACGTCTTCGAATGAGAACAAAGCTGACCCGACAGGGCCTTTGCTATTTATTTATTTATGAGCAAAAGGGGATACCCCCTGATTTCCGTTAATAGAAATCATTAGATGTTCACAACACTACGCCCAGCCTCCTACACAGGTTTCATTCATTACTAGTTTCAGCAAAGTGCTCGTGTCATAGCCACTGAATACATCACGAGTGCTATATACACTACAAATAAAGAGACAATCATCCTATATAGCACATCGACTTTTCCCATTATCTTCACAAGCTCTTTCATCTCCTCATTGCTGTCAAGGCCGTTCAATAGCTGTTGCTTGGCCATGATCAGAGGAACTGCATCTTTAACCTTTTGCTCTGCATCTTCCTCTTATGCCATTCCTTCAGTTACTTGTCCAACACCCCAACCTGCTGGTATTGGGATTCCTCGGCTAACCAAATAATCAGCGTAGTTGCATTCCCCCACATCAGCGACTTCCCAGAAATACAAATCACACGAATCTTACCTTTTTTGCACGAATCAAATTGGAAGATCATCAACCAAATTATTAAAAAAATCAGCAACTGAAAGCAGCAGAACAACACTTAAACATATTATTACCCCATGATTCGGGCATTTGTAGAAGACTCAGCCAGGGTTGAGGATTGTGGTTGAGACGTGACGGATGACTCTGCGTGATTTGCAGCAGCGGCACCACACCAACGGCAGCGGGTTGCGATGAGCGATCGGCTGCGGCGCGCGTGCCAGCGGGGGTGTGATGAGACCCACAAGCGATGGTACGGGTGGCGACTTGGCGCATATCTGGTTGTTGCCTGCTGAAGAGCTGGTGGATGAGCAGCCAGCGGACATGGTTGCTGCGGCCAGAGCTTCTGATGCTAGGCAGAGTAAGTAGAGAAGAGGAGAAGCGAATGTTGGATATGTCAGTTTCATTACTTGCAGAGTAGCATAGCACCATATATAGTCATAGTCTAGGTTTGGATTTGAACCAGCTACAGGAGCACGTCTCTCTTTTTTCTAAAACTCGGCAACGTCTCTTTACTGGTACAGTAGCTTGTTCTGTACGCCTTCCCAAGTCTTTGAGTTTCTTTCCCATTTTTTTGCGAGGAACGAAGGAGGACAAAACTGAGAGTTCCTGGGACTCGAACCAAGACCTCTCAGTTGAAAACCAAGGGTGCTAGTCACTTATGTGGCGAACATTCCTTGTGAGGAGGACGGCAGACGAATGCATTTTCCTCTTAGTTTTAGTTGCGACACAAGACCGAACGGTCGCAGTTTCGGGAATGTTATCAGGCCAACGAGCCTAGTTTTTCTTTTCTTCCTATATATAAAAAATATGCTACTTGGTGTCCGCTTAGCCAACAAACGATTGTGCCAACCTTGACCATTGGATTGACATTCAACGTCTGTCGTGTTTCTTCAGTCTCTTCTTCCTCGAGCCGCCAAAGCCAAACCAGCGCCGGTGGGACCGCCTGCTCCCGCCTCCCACGGCTGGCTGTGCTGCCGCGCACGCATCGTGGCCACATCGCACCCTAGAACTCTGTGCATCTTCCCCGGCTCCTGTTCGTTCCCGTCCGAGGCCTCACCATCGTCCTCCGCCTTGGTTCGCTCGCCGCGGCGCCACCCTCCAGTGTTGTCAACATGGTCAACAACCAAGAGGAATAAGGAGATGACTATACATGGTGAGGATGACAGTAGGGACCCAGCAGCGCGCAGTAATTTTGATTTTCTGGGACGGAGAAGGGTATCAACTGGGTTGTGCGGGACCCGTGGCCCATCTAGCCCAGGATTTTATTTCATATGTTTAGCACATGACTAGCCCAGTTCGTTTTTTCCCTTTCTAAAAATGGCTAGCCAGCTATTTTGTTTTTTGCAGAATAACCAACGTAGGCCTACTTGCTTTTCTACGCCCTCTTGGGCCGGAAATCTTTCAAGACGAGGAGGGATGCATTTTGCCTAGAAAATGGGCTATAAGTAATAAGAAATGGGCTATAAGTAATAATAAATGGGTTGTAAAATGAAAAAAATACAGCAAACAGGCAATTAGTTCCAAAATACTATTTTCTTTCGGATTTTGATATTTTAAATTTCATTGTTTTTGTGCGGGTAAAATTTCATTGAATTTAAATTAAGGTATATTTAGATTTAAAATTAATTTGAATCTGGCTAGAAATTTCGGGCTGTATGCTGTTTGGGACAGATTTGGAGGCTGACTTGTGGGTCTACTAGGTTGACGTGTACTTCGGCTTTGTCAACTTAGTCCACAAACGATTCTAGCAGCAGTGACCGTTGGATGTTAATCCAACGGCCGTGCTGCTTCTTCAATAACTGATCTTCTTGCTCCAGCCGCCCAAACCAGCTCCGGTGGGACTTCCTGCTCCCGCCTCCCGTGGTCGGCTGTGCTGCCGCATAGGCCGCACCACCCCACCCTACTTCATTGCTGGCCAGGCCATTCCTCTACTCACCCACACCTCCTGTTATTTTCCAGCGACGGCAGCTGGACCAGTAAACCCTCGTACTCCCCACTGCGTGGGAAACCATTGCCGAGTCTTCCCCGGCTCCGTGTCATTCCCTTCCTAGGCCTCGTCGTCGTCCACCGCCATGGTGCTCTTGGCGCGGCCTGGTCAACATGGTCAACGAACGACATCCATCGGACATGGACTGTAAGTGGAGAGGCTGACAGCTGGGTCCATGGCCGCACACAAGGAAATGCCTCCTTATTACGCGCAAAATAATGGTTCCTCCACCTGACAGCTGGGACCCACCGGAAGGGCCTCTGTATTTCGTGAAAAAACATTCCCCCGCTGACAGGTCGGACCCACCAGCTATATCTTCGCACGCAAGGAAGTGCCTCCTTATTATGCACAAAAAATGAATACCCCCCTGCTAGCTAGGACCCACCATAGCGGGAGGATGACTTGTGGGCCAACTAAGTTGACGGGGACGGAGGGCTTTGTCAACTTAGTCAATATGAACGATTCTAGCTCCAGTGACCGTACGATGTCCATCCAACGGCCGTAGTGCTTCTTCAACCTCTGGTCTTCTTGCTCCAGCCGCCCAAACCAGCGCCGGTCGTGCCGCGTGCTCCTGCGTCCCGTGGCCGGCTGTGATGCCACGGAGGCCTCACCGCCCCCTACTACTCCCACCGCTGGCCAGTCCATCCCTCTACTCACCCACACCCCCTGTTATTCTGCGGCGACGGCAGCCTCACACCGCAGTCGAACCAGTGAACCCTCATACTCCTCTCCGCGCGGGCTTCCACTGCCGCGTCTTCCCCGACTCTGCATCATCCCCTTCCTAGGACTCGCCGTCGTCCACCACCCTGGTGCTCTTGGCGCGGCGTGGTCAACGTGGTCAAGGAATGACTTCCATCGGAAGAGTACTGTACGTGGAGAGGCTGACAGCTGGGTCCATGGCAGCCGCAAGGAAGTGCCTCCTTATTACGCGCAAAATAATTATTCCTCCACCTGACAGCAGGGACCCACCGGACGGGCCACCGTATTTCATGAAAAAATGTTTCCCCCTGACTGCTGGAACCCACCAGCTACATCTTCGCACGCAAGGAAGTGCCTGACAGTCGGTACCCACCTGGTCGAAGCGTACGTAGCATTGTCATTCTGGATGTGAATGTGTACGTACATACTGGTCGATGTAGAGGCGTGCACGTGTCGTAGTGGAGGCGCGCACGTGTCGTAGTAGAGGCGCGCATGTAGCATGTACACGTATGTACAACAGCCAGGGTGCAAGAAAGAAAATATGGCCACGTACGTACATACAGGCAGGGTCTCGAACGCCTACTCGCGCATACGTACGGCCAGGGGGTCCTGTTCATCCACCCCCACCGCTCACTGTTCATCCAAACCCCCCCTGCAACGCTCACTGTTCATCCAGAGGCAGCATCGATCGGCTTCAGTTAGCAGCAGTAGTGAAGGAATCGCTCGATCGGGTTCAGTTAACAGCCATTGATCGATCGCTCGGGTTCAATAACGCATAGCCTGCAGTGAAATCACTCGGGTTCAGTTAGAGTCCAACGCCTCGCTCAAGTTCAGTTAGAGCCAGTGCCTCGCACACACGCGCATATGTGTACAAGAGATATGCGCATCGCTCGGCCCCCGACCACCCACCGTAACTGGGAACTCCCCGAAATTTTCCTCACCCTCGCTTCTTCCACGGTTTTTTCTGTCATGGACGGCCCAAAGAATGTCATGCAGTTGCGTCTCCTGCCCGCCCAGGACGAAAAGCCCATTTTCTGTCATGATTTTTTGTCATAGAAGTAGGAGCCCACCACGTCTATGATGATACCGGGTTTTGTCACAATTATCGTCATAGAAGTGTCATAAGTATGACAGTCGTTCGGCCCAAAATGTCATGGATGTGTCTTTTTTTTGTAGTGATACCCCGTGTTACGATCGCCCTCTCGCAGCCAAGGAACTCGTGATCTCTGCCTCAACCAGATTTCCTCCTATCTTAGTGTCTCCCGGAGCTGTTTTGCTATGGCCCTCTCTTCATCAGACGGACCATGCCTCCCCGGACGTCGACACAGCCGGTCCAACTTTTCCCGCAATTTCCTCACTTTCCGCCTGAGACACCCGAACTCTTTTGCCCCCCATGTAGTCAGTTTGGTCTGCATGTCACGCAACGTGTTGAGTATGCCATCAAGACCGTTCTGGCCAGCTCCCTTTTGCCACTCTCTAAGTACAAAATGATCATGCTCAGCGTGTGTTTGCCATACATCTTCGTATCGGAACTGTCGCGTAACTCCTTGTCAATGTGCCGCCCTATTATCACGTAAGTCGACCAAAACAAAGCAATGATCCGACTCCATAGTGCTAATATGACACACCGAAGTGTGCGGGAAGATCTGGGTGAGCTGCAAGTTGCCCAAACCTCTATCAAGTCTGGCTTTCACGTTGGACTCCCCACTCTGCCCATTATCCCATGTGTACTCCACTCCTTTCCATCCAAGATCTAGGAGTGAGTAATCGTCAATAGCTTATCTGAATGCCCTCATCTGCCATTCCGGTCGTTCGGTGCGAGAAAAGTGTTCAGAGGCATACATAGTTTCGTAGAAATCCCCAACACACAGCCAAACATCATGTTGGATTTCAAACAAAGTACGTAGGAATCTCCAACTATGGCGTCTATCTTCCACCCGTGGAGCTCTATAAAAACCTATCACTCTCCACTCAACGGAGTTTCGAGCTTTCTTACTAACCTTGACATCAATATGCGCTACGCTGTAATTTTTTAGTTCGACATCCATATCCGCTGACCAGAACATACCAATGCCCCCACTCAAACCATTGTTGTTTACTGCAAAACATCCCGCAAAACCAAGCTGGTTCTGCAAGCTTTCCACTCTTTTTGCCGAAATCTTGGTCTCCATCAGAAAGAGGAGACTGGGGCCTTCTTGCTTCACAACATTGCGAAGCTCTCGAACTGCCTCCAGGTTCCCAAGCCCGCGGCAGTTCCAACTCATGCAACTCATTTCTTCTGGCAGAGCTGCTCCGCAGCCTCTGCTAATGCATCTGAAGTGGTCGGGGTAGGTTTCTTCTTTTTGGCTTCCCTTTCAATTTCCCCCTCCGGTTCTTTTCCTGTCCCAAGACCTCCAATAGAAGAATCAATCTCTATCGTATCAGTGTTTTCCATATGCGGGCTATTAGCCAACAAAGGCATCTCAACTTTCCTGCAAACTTGCTTTTGCACCTGAGGTCCCCCTTTGCGCTTATTCAGATTGGCCTTGGTCTTTAGAGGAGATGTTACCTCAGCTGATCCCTTTGCATCCGTAGATGACTGGCGTGTTTTAGCCTTCCTATACTGGGGCATACTCGACTCCCTTGCCGAGCTATCCCCCGATGTGCCCTTCCTCCTATCCTCTGGTGCTCGTAGCCCTTTCCCGAAGGGAAGGTCACCATTTGCATCTCTAGTTCCAGGTGTAGGATAGTAGAGATCCCCGAGACCAAGACGGCCACAGGAAAAACAAAAATGAGGACCGTTTTCATAGAGTATATCATATGGATCCATGCCCTTCCTCCTCTTGGATTCGATCAGGATCCACCTCCTAAGAGGTTTTCCCACATCTATAGTTACTCTGGCTGTAAGAAATCCAGCCGTGTGGTCAAACTGAATATCTGCCGCCTGCTTATCGACTTGACCTGCTATATCTTTACTCCACTTATCATTACGGAGATTAAAGGGGAGATTGACAACTCGAGCCCATAGCTGCAGCTTGTCAAATTGCAGTTCAGAGGGATGCATGCACTCATCAAAGTCCGAGAGAATCACTGCGTGTTTGCTGACATGCCATGGCGATCCCTCCCAAACTCGATCGCTATCTCTCTTAGTAGCGAAATTTGCTACAAACATGTTCTCTCCCACAGATCTGAAGGCCAGACCTTTGGGATTACCCCATGCAGGTCGGAGAGCGTTGATGATCGTCTGGATGTGCAGAATATTACGATGAAGAACCTTGCCAGCCACCATCCACTTCTCATGTTCTCCTTCCTCAAGATCATCCACGACCAACGGAGTAGCTTCCTCGTCTGTGATATCCAACTTCCCTAAAGCCTCCACCAATTTCGCCCTCGCCGCCCTAGCGGACAGGGATCCCTTCTCTTTGCCTGCCGTAGAGGATGACGCCATTGAGGGAGTCCTGGATTAGGGGGTCCTCGGACAGCCGGACTATGTACTTGTGCCGGACTGTTGGACTATGAAGATACAAGATTGAAGACTTCGTCCCGTGTCCGGGTGGGACTCTCCTTTGCGTGGAAGGCAAGCTTGGCGATTCGGATATGTAGATTTCCTTCTCTGTAACCGACTCTGTGTAACCCTAGCCCCCTCTGGTGTCTATATAAACCGGAGGGTTTAGTCCATAGGACAACAACAATCATAATCATAGGCTAGCTTCTAGGATTTAGCCTCTATGACCTCGTGGTAGATCAACTCTTGTAATACTCATATCATCAAGATCAATCAAGCAGGAAGTAGGGTATTACCTCCACAGAGAGCGCCCGAACCTGGGTAAACATCGTGTCCCCCACCTCCTGTTACCATTAGCCTTAGACGCATAGTTCGGGACCCCCTACCCGAGATCCGCCGGTTTTGACACCGACATTGGTGCTTTCATTGAGAGTTCCACTGTGTCGTCACGGTAAGGCCTGATGGCTCCTTCAATCATCCACAACGATGCGATCCAGGGTTAGGTTTTCCTCCCCGGACAGATCTTCGTATTCGGCGGCTTCGCACTGTGGGCCAACTCACTTGGCCATCTGGACCAGATCGATAGCTACGCCCCTGGCCATCAGGTCAGGTTTGGAAGCCTGAACTACACGGTCGACATCCGCGGGGACTTGATCTTCGACGGATTCGAGCCCATGACAGGTGCGCCGAACAGTCACAATGAGCATGACTTAGATCTACCACCGGACGGTGTTCGGGAGACTACACCTGCAGCTGCCCCGGCTCTCAATCCGGAGCAGATTGTGCCATCCGAGGACGGGTGGATGGACCCTACCACGGAAGCCGCACACTCAGCGGCGATAAATCCGAACACAGACTTCGCCTCCTATGAGGTCTGCATCGTCGGACCCCCGGACTCGTCTCTGGCCGCAGGCTCTGAACCGCATACATCCGTGCCCATCGAACCTGATTGGGCACCGATCATGGAATTTACCTCCGCGGATATCTCTCAGCACTCGCCATTGGGCGACGTGCTAAATTCGTTGAAATCTCTCTCCCTGTCAGGAGACTCTTGGCCGAACTATGTTCGGCTTGAGTGGGAAGCGGACGACGAAGAAATTTATTACCCACCCACCACCCACTTAATAACCACTATCGACAACTCAACCGACATGCTTGATTTCGACTCCGAAGACATCGACGGTACGAATGACGATGTCGTAGAAGAACAGGAACCACCGCCCACAGGGCACTGGACAGCCATCTCATCATAGGATATATACATGGTGGACACACCCAAAGAAAACAACGGCGAAGAACAGAAGGAGGCAACAGAGGATAATCCTCTGAAGAAGAAACCAAAGCGCCGACGTCAGCGGCGCCGCTCCAAATCCCGCCACAGCAAAAACAGCTATAACAGCATAAGAAAGAATAATATCCCAGACGACTCCAAATGTAACGACGACCCCATGATACGTCTCCAACGTATCTATAATGTTTGATTGCTCCATGCTACATTATTTACTGTTTTGGACTATATTGGGCTTTATTTTCCACTTTTATATTATTTTTGGGACTAACCTATTAACAGGAGGCCCAGCCCAGAATTGCTGTTTTTTGCCTATTTCAGTGTTTAGAAGAAAAGGAATATCAAACGGAGTCCAAACAGAGTGAAACCTTCGGGAACATGATTTTCTCACAAAATGTGATCCAGGAGACTTGGACCCTACTCCAAGAAGTGCCAGAGGCGGTCACGAGGGTGGAGGGCGCACCCCCCTGGGTGCGCTCCTACCTCGTGGGCCCCCTATTGCTCCACCGACGTACTCCTTCCTCCTATATATACCTACGTATCCCCAAACGAACAGAACAGGAGCCAAAAACCTAATTCCACCACCGCAACCTTCTGTATCCACGAGATCCCATCTTGGGGCCTGTTTTGGAGCTCCGCCGGAGGGGGCATCCACCACGGAGGGCTTCTACATCAACACCATAGCCCCTCCGATGAAGTGTGAGTAGTTTACGTCAGACCTTCGGGTCCATATCTAGTAGCTAGATGGCTACTTCTCTCTTTTTGGATCTCAATACAATGTTCTCCCCTCTCTCGTGGAGATCTATTCGATGTTATCTTCTTTTTGCGGTGTGTTTGTTGAGACCGATGAATTGTGGGTTTATGATCCAGTATTATCTATGGAAAATATTTGAATCTTCTCTGAATTCTTTTATGTATGATTGAGTTATCTTTGCAAGTCTCTTCGAATTATCCTTTTTGGTTTGGCCAACTAGATTGGTAGTTCTTGCAATGGGAGAAGTGCTTAGCTTTGGGTTCAATCTTGCGGTGTCCTTACCCAGTGACGAAAAGGGTTGCATGGCACATGTTGTATTGTTGCCATCGAGGATAACAAGATGGGGTTTTTTATCATATTGCATGAATTTATCCCTCTACATCATGTCATCTTGCTTAAGGCGTTACTCTGTTTTTAACTTAATACTCTAGATGCATGTTGGATAGCGGTCGATGAGTGGAGTAATAATAGTAGATGCAGAATCGTTTCGATCTACTTGTCTTGGACGTGATGCCTATATACATGATCATTGCCTAGATATGCTCATAACTATGCTCAATTCTGTCAATTGCTCAACAGTAATTTGTTCACCCACCGTAGAATATCTATGTTCTTGAGAGAAGCCACTAGTGAAATCTATGGCCCCCGGGTCTATTCTCATCATATCAATCTCTATCGCTTTATTTACTTGCTCTCTTTTTACTTTGCCTTTTACTTTTTACTTTGCATCTATCTATCAAAAATACCAAAAATATTATTTATCATCTCTATCAGATCTCACTCTCGTAAGTGACCGTGAAGGAATTGACAACCCCTAATCGCGTTGGTTGCGAGTAGCTATCGTTTTGTGTAGGTACGAGGGACTTGTGCGTGGTCTCCTACTGGATTGATACCTTGGTTCTAAAAAATTGAGGGAAATACTTACGCTACTTTGCTGCATCATCCTCTCCTCTTCGGGGAAATCCAACGCAGTGCTCAAGAGGTAGCAAGAAGAATTTCTGGTGCCGTTGCCGGGGAGGCTCACGCAAGCAAGTCAACCATACCAAGTACCCATCGCAATCCCTATCTCTCGCATTACATTATTTGCCATTTACCTCTCTTTTTCCTCTCCCCCACTTCACCCTTGCCATTTTATTTGTCCTCTCTTTCCCAATCTCCTTCTCTCTTTCCCCTTTGCCTTTTCTTGTTGCCTTTCTGTTTGCTTGTGTGTTGGATTACTTGTTGCCATGGCGCTAGATAATACCAAATTGTGTGATTTCTCGAATACTAATAATAATGATTTCCTTAGTACTCCGATTTCTCCTCTTAATAATGATGAGTCTTGTGAAATCAATACCGCTTTGTTGAATCTTGTTATGAAAGATCAATTCGCCGGCCTTCCTAGTGAAGATGCCGCTACTCATCTAAACAACTTTGTTGATTTGTGTGATATGCAAAAGAAGAAAGATAAGGATAACAATATTGTCAAATTGAAGTTATTTCCGTTTTCACTTAGAGATTGTGCTAAAGTTGGTTTTCATCTTTGCCTAAAATAGTATTGATTCTTGGAACAAGTGCAAAGATGCTTTTATCTCTAAGTATTTTCCTCCCGCTAAAATTATTACTCTTAGGAACGATATCATGAATTTTAAACAACTTGATCATGAGCATGTTGCCCAATCTTGGGAAAGAATGAAATTAATGCTTCGCAATTGCCCTACTCATGGTTTGAATTTATGGATGATCATACAAAATTTTTATGCCGGATTGAATTTTGCTTCTAGAAATCTTTTAGATTCGGCCGCGGGAGGCACATTTATGGAAATTACGTTAGGAGATGCTACCAAATTGCTTGATAATATTATGGCTAATTATTCTCAATGGCACACCGAAAGATCTTCTAGTAAAAAAGTGCATGATATAGAAGAAATCAATGTTTTGAGTGAAAAGATGGATGAACTTATGAAGATGTTTGCTCCTAAAAATACTCCTCTTGATCCCAATGATATGCCTTTGTCTACTTTGCTTGAGAATAATAATGAATCTATGGATGTGAATTTTGTTGGTAGGAATAGTTTTGGAAACAACGCATATAGAGGGAATTTTAATCCTAGGCCTTATCCTAGTAATCCTTCTAATAATTATGGAAATTCCTACAACAACTCTTATGGAAATTTTAATAAGATGCCCTCTGAATTTGAGAGTAGTGTTAAAGAGTTTATGAATTCACAAAAGAATTTTAATGCTTTGCTTGAAGAGAAATTGCTTAAAGTTGATGATTTGGCTAGGAACGTTGATAGAATTTCTCTTGAAATTGATTCTTTAAAGCTTAGATCTATTCCTCCTAAGCATGATATCAATGAGTCTCTCAAAGCCATGAGAATTTCCATTGATGCGTGCAAGGAAAGAACCGCTAGGATGCGTGCTTCCAAAGATGCCTTTATTAAAGCGTGTTCTTCCTATTCCTATGAAAATCAAGATGAAGATCTAAAATTTATTGATGTGTCCCCCATTAAATCTTTGTTTTGCAATATGAATCTTGATGAAACTGAATATGATCTTCCTTTACCTAGAAGGCGTTCTAAGAATTCGAAGTTTCTAGATCTTGATGATGAAATTGATGAAAGTGGGATTGAAATAAATAAAAACTGATATGTTGCTAAACCCACTATTTTGGATCTCAAGGAATTTAATTATGAAAATTGCTCTTTGGTTGGTTGTATTTCCTTGTTGCAATCCGTGCTACATTCTCCTCATGCTTATAGTCAAAATAAGGCCTTTACCGAACACATTGTTGATGCCTTAATGCAATCTTATGAAGAAAAACTTGAGTTGAAAGTTTCTATCCCTAGAAAACTCTATGATGAGTGGGAACCTACTATTAAAATTAAAATTAAAGATTATGAGTTTCATGCTTTGTGTGATTTGGGTGCTAGTGTCTCTACTATTCCCAAAGCTTTGTGTGATTTGCTAGATTTCCGTGACTTTGATGATTGCTCTCTAAACTTGCATCTTTCGGATTCCACTATTAAAAAAGCTATGGGAAGAATTAATGATGTTATTATTGTTGCAAATAGGAATTATGTGCCCGTAGATTTTATCGTTCTTGATATAGATTGCAATCCTTCATGTCCTATTATTCTTGGTAGACCTTTCCTTAGAACGATTGGTGCAATTATTGATACGAAGGAAGGGAATATTAGATTACAATTTCCCTTAAAAAGGGCATGGAACACTTCCCTAGAAATAAAATAAAATTACCATATGAATCTATCATGAGAGCCACTTATGGATTGCCTACCAAAGATGGCAATACCTAGATCTATCCTTGATTTTATGCCTAGCTAGGGGCGTTAAACGATAGCGCTTGTTGGGAGGCAACCCAATTTTATTTTGTGTTTTTTGTTTTTGCTTCTGTTTAGGAATAAATAATCCATCTATCCTCTGTTTGGATGTGGTTTTGTCTTTTAATTACTGTTTGTGCCAAGTAGAACCTATAGGATAACCTACGATGATAGTTGATTTGATTCTGCTGAAAAACAGAAACTTTGCACGCACGAATATAATTTTGTTAAATCACAGGAACATGCTTTTGCGTTGATTCTTTTTTCTGCTGTTCAATAAACAAATTTTCAAGGACATCCTATTTTGGTAGAATTTTTAGAGTTCCATAAGTTTGCGTTAGTTACATATTGCTCTAGACTATTCTGTTTTTGACAGATTCTGTTTTACGTGTGTTGTTTGCTTATTTTGATGAATCTATGGCTAGTAAAATAATTTATAATCCATAGAGAAGTTGGAATACAGTAGGTTTAACACCAATATAAATAAAGAAGGAGTTCATTACAGTACCTTAAGTAGTTCTTTGTTTTCTTTCTCTAACGGAGCTCACGAGATTTCTGTTGAGTTTTGTGTTGTGAAGTTTTCAAGTTTTGGGTGAATTCTTTTGATGGATTATGGAACAAGGAGTGGCAAGAGCCTAAGCTTGGAGAAGACCATGGCACCCCCAAGATAGTCCAAGGACACCAAAAAGTCAAAGCTTGGGGATGCCCCGGAAGGCATCCCCTCTTTCGTCCACTTCCATCGGTAATTTACTTGGAGCTATATTATTATTCACCACATGATATGTGTTTTGCTTGGAGCGTCTTGTATTATTTGCGTCTTTGATTGTTAGTTTACCGCAATCATCCTTGCTGTACACATCTTTTGAGAGAGCCATACATGATTTGGAATTTGTTAGAATACTCTATGTGCTTCACTTATATCTTTTAGAGCACGGTGGTGGATTTGTTTTAAAGAAACTATTGATCTCTCATGCTTCACTTAGATTATTTTGAGAGTCATTAATAGAATGGTAGTTTGCTTAATGTTAAATATACTTAGTGTTCAAGATATGTGAAACTTTCTTTTGAGTGAATTGAATACTAAGATAAGTTTGATGCTTGATAATTGTTTTGAGATATGGAGGTGATAATATCAAAGTCGTGCTAGTTGGGTAATTATGAATTTGAGAAATGCTTGTGTTGAAGTTTGCAAGTCCCGTAGAATGCACGTATGGTTAAAGTTGGGTAACAAATTTGAACCATGAAGTGTACCTGGCTTGTGCATCGTTATGAGTGGCGGTCGGGGACGAGCGATGGTCTTTTCCTACCAATCTATCCCCCTAGGAGCATGCGCGTAGTACTTGATTTTTGATGGCTTCTAAATTTTTGCAATAAGTATATGAGTTCTTTTGACTAATGTTGAGTCCATGGACTCACCTTTCCGCCTTTGCTAGCCTCTTCGGTACCGTGCATTGCCCTTTCTCACCTTGAGAGTTGGTTCAAACTTCACCGGTGCATCCGAACCCCGTGATACGATATGCTCTATCACACATAAACCTCCTTATATCTTCCTCAAAACAGCCACCATACCTACCTATCATTGCATTTCCATAGCCATTCCGAGATATATTGCCATGCAACTTTCCACCATTCCGTTTATTATGACACGCTCCATCATTGTCATATTGCTAGCATGATCATGTAGTTGACATCGTATTTGTGGCAAGGCCACCGTTCATAATTCTTCCATACATGTCACTCATGATTCATTGCATATCCCGGTACACCGCCGGAGGCATTCATATAGAGTGATCATCATTATTAGAGCATTGTTGAGTTGTAAGAAAAATAAAAGTGTGATGATCATCATTATTAGAGCATTGTCCCAAGTGAGGAAAGGATGATGGAGATTATGATTCCCCCATAAGTCGGGATGAGACTTCGGACGAAAAAAAGAGAGGGAGGACAAAAAAAGAAGAAGAGAAAGGCCCAAACAAAAAAAATGAGAGAAAAAGAGAGAAGGGACAATGCTACTATCCTTTTACCACACTTGTGCTTCAAAGTAGCACCAAGATCTTCATGATAGAGAGTCTCTCATTTTGTCACTTTCATATACTAGTGGGAATTTTTCATTATAGAACTTGGCATGTATATTCCAATGATGGGCTTCTTCAAAATGCCCTAGGTCTTCGTGAGCAAGCAAGTTGGATGCACACCCACTTAGTTTTCTTTTGTTGAGCATTCATAGCTCTAGTGCATCCGTTGCATGGAAATCCCTACTCCTCATGTTGACATCAATTGATGGGCATCTCCATAGCCCGTTGATTAGCCTCGTCAATGTGAGACTTTCTCCTTTTTGTCTTCTCCACACAATCCCCATCATCATATTCTATTCCACCCATAGTGCTATATCCATGGCTCGCGCTCATGTATTGCGTGAAGGTTGAAAAAGTTTGAGATTATTTGAGTATGAAACAATTGCTTGGCTTGTCATCGGGGGTATAGAAGTTGGGAATATCTTTGTGTGATGAAAATGAAGTATAGCCTAACTATATGATTTTGTAGGGATGAACTTTCTTTTGCCATGTTATTTTGAGAAGACATGATTGCTTTATTAGTATGCTTGAAGTATTATTATTTTTGTGTCAATATGAACTTTTGTCTTGAATCTTTCGGATCTGAATATTCATATCACAAGTAAGAAGATTTATATTGAAATTATGCCAAAGTATCACTCCGCATTATCATTTACCTACTCGAGGATGAGCAAGAATTAAGCTTGGGGATGCCTGATACGTCTCCAACGTATCTATAATTTTTGATTGCTCCATGCTACTTTATTTACTATTTTGGACTATATTGGGCTTTATTTTCCAATTTTATATTATTTTTGGGACTAACCTATTAACCGGAGGCCCAGCCCAGAATTGCTGTTTTTTTGCCTATTTCAGTGTTTCAAAGAAATGGAATATCAAACGGAGTCCAAACGGAATGAAACCTTCGGGAACGTGATTTTCTCACCGAACGTGATCCAGGAGACTTGGACCCTACTCCAAGAAGTGCCAGAGGCGGTCACGAGGGTGGAGGGCGCCCCCTTGGGCGCGCCCCCCTACCTCATGGGCCCCCTGTTGCTCCACCGACGTACTCCTTCCTCCTATATATACCTACATATCCCCAAACGAATAGAATAGGAGCCAAAAACCTAATTCCACCGCCGCAACCTTCTGTATCCACAAGATCCCATCTTGGGGTCTGTTCCGGAGCTCCGCCGGAGGGGGCATTTACCATGGAGGGCTTCTACATCAACACCATAGCCCCTCCGATGAAGTGTGAGTAGTTCACTTTAGACCTTCGGGTCCATAGCTAGTAGTTAGATGGCTTCTTCTCTCTTTTTGGATCTCAATACAATGTTCTCCCCCTCTCTCGTGGAGATCTATTCGATGTAATCTTCTTTTTGCGGTGTGTTTGTTGAGACCGATGAATTGTGGGTTTATGATCCAGTATTATCTATGGAAAATATTTGAATCTTCTCCGAATTCTTTTATGTATGATTGAGTTATCTTTGCAAGTCTCTTCGAATTATCCTTTTTGGTTTGGCCAACTAGATTGGTAGTTCTTGCAATGGGAGAAGTGCTTAGCTTTGGGTTCAATCTTGCGGTGTCCTTACCGAGTGACAGAAAGGGTTGCAAGGCATGTATTGTATTGTTGCCATTGAGGATAACAAGATGTTTTTTTATCATATTGCATGAATTTATCCCTCTACATCATGTCATCTTGCTTAAGGCGTTACTCTGTTTTTAACTTAATACTCTAGATGCATGCTAGATAGCGGTCGATGAGTGGAGTAATAGTAGTAGATGCAGAATCGTTTCGATCTACTTGTCTTGGACGTGATGCCTATATACATGATCATTGCCTAGATATGCTCATAACTATGCTCAATTCTGTCAATTGCTCAACAGTAATTTGTTCACCCACCGTAGAATATCTATGTTCTTGAGAGAAGCCACTAGTGAAACCTATGGCCCCCTGGTCTATTCTCATCATATCAATCTCTATCGCTTTATTTACTTGCTCTCTTTTTACTTTGCCTTTTACTTTTTTACTTTGCATCTATCTATCAAAAATACCAAAAATATTATTTATCATCTCTATCAGATCTCACTCTCGTAAGTGACTGTGAAGGGATTGACAACCCCTAATCGCGTTGGTTGCGAGTAGCTATCGTTTTGTGTAGGTACGAGGGACTTGTGCGTGGTCTCCTACTGGATTGATACCTTGGTTCTCAAAAACTGAGGGAAATACTTACGCTACTTTGCTGCATCATCCTCTCCTCTTCATGGAAATCCAACGCAGTGCTCAAGAGGTAGCACCCCATGAACCCAGCGATGGAGTAGGATGAGCCAGGGGACGACGAACATAGTCCGGGGCCGTTGTCCGATCACAGTGATGGCGAAGATAAAACTTACAAACCTGTCTCCGGATAGGAAAACTGCCCGGATGACGATGCACTCATCATCCCGGAGAAGCACTTGGAACAAGAAAACCTCCACAAAAGTCTTATCGCCACCGCGAGGAGCTTGAAGAAGCAGAAGCAAAGGCTTAAGGCCGCGCAGGATACGCTCAACCACAGATGGAACAAAGTGCTCGACACTAATGAAAAATACGGTGGCAATCGCCACACAAAGAGCTACCCAAAGCGCAAGCTGCTGCCTGAATTCGATGACGAGGTCATAGAGCCCATCCTGCCGAAAAATAATACGGCCGATCTGCTGGACGGACCACCCCGTGGCCGAGACAGAGCGGCTAATGACGCCGCACACAAGTCGGAACATGATCTATGTGAGCACCTGGACAAAAGAGCCGGTATGGCCAGGTCCATCTATGAATCTATGAAGCATGCTCCTACGTAGGATCACAGCCACCAAAACGACTATACTGATCGAATACCAGCTCAGAATCAACACCGAACACTACATCCGTCGGAAGCATGCCACGACACATCTAAATATAGGGGTGCCGTGCACCCCCTGTGCTTCACCGATGAGGTACTGGATCATGAATTTCCAGAGGGGTTCAAACCCGTGAACATCGAGGCATATGACGGAACAACAGACCCTGCAGTCTGGATCGAGGACTTCATTCTTCATATCCATATGGCTCACGGAGACGATCTCCACGCCATCAAATACCTGCCCCTCAAGTTGAAAGGACCAACTTGGCACTGGTTGAAAAGCCTCCCCGAAAACTCAATTGTAAGTTGGGAGGAACTTGAGGACGCTTTCAGGGCTAATTTTACAGGGACCTATGTCCGACCTCCGGATGCAGACGATTTAAGTCACATAATCCAACAACCTGGAGAGTCAGCCCGAAATATTTGGAACAGATTTCTCACCAAGAAGTACCAAATTGTGGACTGGCCGGATGCCGAAGCCTTAGAGGCTTTCAAACACAGTGTCCGGGATGAATGGCTCGCCAAACACCTCGGCCAGGAAAAACCAAGGACAATGGCAGCCCTAACAAGCCTTATGACCCGCTTTTGTGCGGGCAAAGACAGTTGGTTGGCCCGCAGTGGCACCAGCGACCCAGGCACATCCGAAATCAGGGACGACAATGGGAAGCCGCGACGCAATAAAAACAAGCGTCGAAATAATGAAGACAGCCCAAACAACATGGCGGTAAACGCCGGATTCAGGGGCTCTCGACCCGGTCAATGGAAAAAGCCATTTAAAGGCAGCAGAGATGGACCGTCCAGCCTAAACAAAATTCTAGATAGATCATGTCAGATTCATGGCACCCCCGAGAAACCTGTGAATCACACCAACAGAGAATGCTAGGTCTTCAAGCAGGCCGGCAAGCTAAACGCCGAACGCAAGGGGAGGGAGCCGCCAAGTGAAGACGAAGACGAACCTCGCCAGCCGAACACTGGGGGACAGAAAAAATTTCTACCAGAGGTCAAAACATTAAACATGATTTACGCAACCCACATACCAAAGAGGAGGCGCAAACGCACACTCCGAGACGTATACGTTGTAGAACCAGTTGCCAACAAATTCAACCCATGGTCGGCCTGCCCGATCACTTTCTATCGCAGGGATCATCTGACTAGCATCTGGCATGGAGGTTCGGCTGCCTTGGTGCTCGACCCAATAATTGATGGATACCATCTCACCCGAGTCCTCATGGACGGCGGTAGTAGTCTTAATCTGATATATTAGGACACTGTCCGCAAGATGGGGATAGACCCGTCAAGAATCAGCCAAAGCAATACTACCTTTAAAGGAGTAATACCAGGCGTAGAGGCCCGTTGCATGGGCTCTCTGATACTAGAGGTTGTATTCGGTTCGCCCAACAACTTTCGAAGTGAAGAAATAATCTTCGACATTGCTCCATTCCGAAGCGGCTACCATGCACTACTCAGAAGAATGGCCTTCGCTCATTTCAATGCAGTTCCGCATTACACTTATCTTAAACTTAAGATGCCTGGTCCACAACTACAAGAAATATGTCAACTTGTGACCTTGACTATTGGTCAGTGAATGGTCATTGTTTTTCATTTGTGACCTTTTTGTGACCAAAAACAGATGGTCAAAAGCTGGTGGTCGTAAACTGAAATTAACGACCTTCTCTGTGAGAAGGTCGTAGACGTTTACGACCAAAATATGCCTACTATTTTGTTTTGGTCACTAGCAGCCTCCCCAGGCCACGTAGGCATCCGACGTGGCAATATGATGTGGCACAAGAATCAGCCCGGTCCAATTCAGTGTTTTACATGGGCCAAGCCCATTAATTCAGCCCATTTATATTTTTTTCCTATGAATTTTTTGTTAGCTTCATGGACCAAGCCCAATAGTCATTTATTCTTTTGGGCCAGCCTTTTACAGTATACATTTTTTTGGGCCTCGGCGTTTTCCCAGCCCACTTGTCAGTTTTCTTTTATTTCTTTCTCATTTTAAAATAGGTCACCAGGATCACTCTTTCTGTACCACACGTTAGTTCTATATTTGTGCAATTAGATAACTTGATTCAAAAAGAGCCAATAAGGCATAATATCTCATACAACATACAAGCAAAGTAAATTACAATGATATAGATAACTAGTCCAGTGAGCTAAAACGCATTGCTGGTAACAGTACAAATCTGGTTTTCAGCTAAAATGCAAATCTGGTAATAGTGAGATAACAGTACAAATCTGGTATTTAGCGAAAATACAACTAAATAAATAGATAACTAGTCTAGTGAGCTAAACGCATTGCTGGGTGTGGATTTTCTTCAGGATTCTTTTTCCTAGAGCTCCAACTTCTAAAGACTGAAGGCCAGCATCTGCAAATAATAAATTATGATAAGTTAGAAACATAATCAAGTGAATCCGTGAATATAAAATTCTCATAACCATGAAAAATTGCTGCAAAACTTTATATTTAATAGGAAACAATGCATATCACATTCTCATAATAGCAACACGGAGATATATTTTGCAAATGATGGACAATACAAGTACAAGCTACAAGCAAATGATTTTCCACTTTAGAACAGGGCACATGCATCAATGTTTATAGTCAGGAACAAAGAAGACCGTGCTAGAAGAGCCCAAAGAGATGAAATACCCTGGGTTGGCCGAAGATGGTGAAATGATGGTCTGCTTGTTCTTAGACAGCTCAAGGAGCACCTGATATCAAAAAATAGGCATTTAAAGGAAAAAATAGCCTGATTGTAGGCTCCAATCAGCCTGCATACAACAAGCAATAAAACTGTTAGGAGAGAGCATACAGTTACCAACAACATGCATAAAACAACTTTGATGATGTAATATTTACTAAAAATGACAGGCCATGTTTCAAGTATAAACGACTAATGGAGCATGCAACAAATATATTTGATACCAACTTAACTAATTCCACATGAGTCTTGTATATTCCAATATACACGATCACTCCAAGATCAAGCTTATTTAGCCAATAAAAAAAAGAGGATTTAATGGACCAATGGGTACAAATCGACCCAAAAAATCCCAGCAGAAGATAATGCACAAAAATAATCAACATTCCTCATAAGCAAGCTGAATTAATCATTTAATCCCAACATTTAGGTACCACAGTACATAGCATCACACAATTAAAGAAGAATGTTCGACAGTTCAAGACATTCAGGAAAATAAAAATAAGAAAGGGTTGCACAATCAAACTGGTACTATGCATAAATGACAATATAACTCAGAACAAGAACAAATTTCCCCCATGCATGTCCCTCTACAGCCTATACAGCAATTCTACATATGCTTCAAGAGGGCGGACAAACCCAGCAATGAGTTTTCCGTTCAACTGTAAATTTAGCTAGTAATCATCAGCAGCAAGTACAGAGTAAACTGGGCTTTGTTGTAGCTACAGAAACTGAAACAACACACACATCATGGAATTTCATATCACAGCCAACAAATATTTTACCAGAACACAGGGTGTTCTTCTCTGTATTTTAGAAACATGCAAACAAAGGTTTCAGTACAATCAGACAAGCGGAGTAGACAAGTTTCAGAACTGACTGTGTTCGCACAGTTTGGTTTATTTGCTCGGTTTGTTTAAACAAAAGTTTGTGTACAAATAGACAAGTGGAGTAGCATGTGTTTACTTTGCATGCTCAAGGTACACTAGTCTGATGAAAACAATATGCTCGAGGTACATTAGCTTGCATGCTCGGAGTACATTCGAAAATTCTGAACAACATCAAATTGGCTAAATAACTTGGCCTAGAACACCAATCTTAAAGTGAATTTATGAGACCAGTACATTCATGAAGTTCTACTCTGAATTCTAACTTTCTTTCTCTGAATTTTCTAGAGCGGGGTAATATCTCAACAAAAAACAACACTGTAAACAAGGTAGGATCATCAGTGAATACTAAACAAGGTCCCAAAATATTAGTGAGGTCTGGAACAGAAAACATCTCTCGATTGCTCCACCACTCGTCAATTAACAGAGAGGTGAAATGCGCCAAATCAACAAATCCAGCTCGCAACTACGCGCACCCCCGCAGATTCATACGTAATCGGAGGGAATTGGAGCTGTTACACCTAACCCTGCAACCTAGATTCACCGCCTCGCGCGTGCCAGATCCACCAACATGCGCACCGCATGAAGGAGCTGTAACGAGCAGAGATGACACTGACAAATTAAGGCGCTGAGGAAGGCATGAAGGGTGAGAGAGGGGGGAGACAGACGTACCCATCATGGTCGGACATCCGTGGTCACCATGGCCGGAGATGGACGGCTGCTGGCGCACGTGGTGGAGGTCGATGGAGAACCAGCATCGTGGTTGAAGCAGGAGCCGGCCGGGTCGTGGAGCAGAGGTCGAGCTCGGAAGGCCGACTGGCGCAGGCCCGACAGAGGCGAGGCGGATGCGGCCAGCGCCGACTGGGGCAGTGCTGGGACGGAGGAACCGGCCAGCTCGTCGGAGGCGCGGCGGCCGGAGGAGGCGAGGCCTGCCGCTGCAGCTGGTGGAGCGACCAGGTGCGATGCAGGTGAGCGAGGCAGAAGGCACGCGCGGGAGTAGCGGAGCGGGCTGGGCGAATAGCGCGCGCTTCTACTGGAGACTAGGACGAGCACGGGCAAAGCCGCGCGTGTGGCGGAGTAGGGCGATGTGGCGACGCGCGAGGCCGAGGCAGCACTGCACGGAGCGGAGGCACGGCCACGCAGGGCGGAGCGGGGAGGTCGCCGGTGGGGTGGTAGTCGACCAGCGGCGGGATTGGGAAGGACTCGAGGGAGGGAGAGGAATTGAGTGGATCTCCAGCCAGGGAGGGAAGGGGAGGTGGAGGCCATGGTTGTGGTCGCCGACAGAGTTGAAGTGGTGAGTGCCGCCACGGGAGAGAGAGAGGGGACACTGGAGAGAGGTGGCCATGGCGTCGATCTAGGGTTTCGGCGTGGAGAGAAGGAGAGGGTGGAGTGGAAGGCGGAGGTCGCCGGTGGGTATGAAGTAGAGGATGTCGCCAGGGCAGTCGAGGAGTGGGGGAGGAGGTCGCCGGCGGGGCGGGGGCTCGGTTTGGGGGAGTGGAGATCGGCGGCGGGGCCGGGTTTGGGGTTGCGGGAAAGGAGAGGATGGATCTGGGGGGGCGAGGGGAGGGAGGAGTGGCTGAGTGGGGGTGGCGGCGGGTGGGGATCTGGGGGGGGGGGGTCGAGGGAAGGGTGGGTAGGTGGGTTAGGGTTTTTGATTCTTGGGAGAAGCTCCACTGTTGGATGGATGCGTGATGGATGGCTCAGATTGCGTCCAATTTGGTGATCCGCGTGAAAGCGGTTCCTCGCGTCTCATTGGCTGGCTAAAACGCACTTGAATCTCAAAACTTTGGACCCAAAACTTTGAATTTCTTTAAACATAACAATGGCATAGTTTGTCAAAATGATCTTGTTTTTTTCATAAATGTGCATCTTAGAATGGCAAACGATGCCATAGTTCGACGGCTTTCATTTTCTTTGCACAAAAAGATGATTTTCCATTTTTGAGTGCATAAAAAGGTTTTTTTAAGAAGCTACCAAATATTTGTTCCAAAATAGCACAACTCCATTTTTCAAAAATATTAGACCACATTTCATGTAAAATTGACCAAATAGTTACATGTCAAAAGCTTTTGATCCACCTCTTATAAAAAAACAAATTTCACCCATTCAGTAGGAAGCGGGGAAAATTTGAACGAAAATTTGTTCAAATGATTTCATATTGTGCACAAGGGTGCATATTGGAATGACAAACAATGTTTCCTAATGAAGTTTTCATTTTCTTTGGACGAAAAAATCATTTTCCATTTTCCAAGTGCCCAAAATGAGTTTTTTGTGAAGGACCTACCAAATAATTGTTGCAAATTTGGACCAAATAAATGTTATAAAATACTAGGCCATATTAAATGCACAATTGACCAAATAGTTGGGTGTCACAAGCTTTGATCCACCTCTGGTGAAAAAGACAAATTTCTGCCGATTCAGTTGGAAGCGGGTCAAATTTGAACTGCAGCTGCCTCATAGTTTGCTCTATATTTTTTCCAAAAATCATTTTTAGGTACAAAAATATCTATTTAATCAGAGAAACACCAAAAAAATTCCAATATTCAACCACTAGCTATGAACGGTCAAGCCGGCCGTTTTGACCGCATTTTGAAACTGGCATAAAAAAACTAAAATAAAAATAAAAAAATGGAAAACCTTCGCATTGTGTCATTATATGTGGCCAAGTTACTAGGAAAAATAATAAACTTGTAATATGATAATTATTTTAAAAAAGTGTTCTTAGAAACGAGCTATCATGTGTGGAGATCAATGGCTTTCAAGCCAAATGATCAATCTTATGGCCACATTCATGTCATAGTTTGTTCAAATGATCTCATATTGTGCACAAGGGTACATATTGGAATGGCAAACAATGTTGCCTAAGGAAGTTTTTATTTTCTTTGGATGAAAAAATCATTTTCCATTTTCCGAGTGCCCAAAATGAGTTCTTTTGTGAAGGACCTACCAAATAATTGTTGCAAATTTGGACCAAATCAATTTTATAAAATACTAGGCCATATTTAATGCACAATTGACCAAATATTTGGGTGTCACAAGTTTTGATCCATCTCTGGTGAAAAAGACAAATTTCTGCCGATTCAGTTGGAAGCGGGTCAAATTTGAACTGCAGCTGCCTCATAGTTTGCTCTATAATTTTTCCAAAATTCATTTTTAGGTACAAAAGTATCTATTTAATCAGAGAAACACCAAAAAAATTCCAATATTCAACCACTAGCTATGAACGGTCAAGCCGGCCGTTTTGACCGCATTTTGAAATGGGCATAAAAAAAGGAAAACCTTCGCATTGTGTCATTATATGTGGCAAAGTTGCAAAGGAAAAATAATGAACTTGTAATACGATAATTATTTTAAAAAACTGTACTCAGAAATGAGCTATCATGTGTGGAGATCAATGGCTTTCAAGCCAAATGATCAATCTTATGGCCACATTCATGGCACAGTTTGTTCAAATGATCTCATATTGTGCACAAGGGTGCATATTGGAATGGAAAACAATGTTGCCTAAGGATGTTTTCATTTTCTTTGGACGAAAAAATCATTTTCCATTTTCCGAGTGCCCAAAATGAGTTTTTTTGTGAAGTACCTACCAAATAATTGTTGCAAATTTGGACCAAATCAATTTTATAAAATACTAGGCCATATTTAATGCACAATTGACCAAATAGTTGGGTGTCACAAGTTTTGATCCACCTCTGGTGAAAAAGACAAATTTCTGCCGATTCAGTTGGAAGCGGGTCAAATTTGAACTACAGCTGCCTCATAGTTTGCTCTATATTTTTTCCAAAAACCATTTTTAGGTACAAAAGTATCTATTTAATCAGAGAAACACCAAAAAAATTCCAATATTCAACCACTAGCTATGAACGGTCAAGCCGACCGTTTTGACCGCATTTTGAAACGGGCATAAAAAAATGAAAAACCTTCGCATTGTGTCATTATATGTGGCAAAGTTGCCAGGAAAAATAATGAACTTGTAATATGATAATTATTTTAAAAAACTGTTCTCAGAAATGAGCTATCATGTGTGGAGATCAATGGCTTTCAAGCCAAATGATCAATCTTATGGCCACATTCATGGCACAGTTTGTTCAAATGATCTCATATTGTGCACAAGGGTGCATATTGGAATTGTAAACAATGTTGCCTAAGGAAGTTTTCATTTTCTTTGGACGAAAATATCATTTTCCATTTTCCGAGTGCCCAAAATGAGTTTTTTTGTGAAAGACCTACCAAATAATTGTTGCAAATTTGGACCAAATCAATTTTATAAAATACTAGGCCATATTTAATGCACAATTGACCAAATAGTTGGGTGTCACAAGCCTTGATCCACCTCTGGTGAAAAAGACAAATTTCTGCCGATTCAGTTGGAAGCGGGTCAAATTTGAACTGCCGCTGCCTCGAAAAAAATTGAAAGCATTCACATTGTGTCCATTATATGAGACCTAGTTTATAGGAAAAATAACAAGCATGGACTACGGGAATTGTCTTTAAAACTGGCATAAGATTTTTTTTATATACATGTTCAATATTTTTTTATACAATTTTTTAACAATTTTTAAAGGGCCATTTGCATTTTTGTCCCTAACTCGAACCACCTACTCAGATATGCCCCTAATTTCAAAGTCTGCTCAAATTTGCCCCTCCGCCGTTAGGTGACCTTATAGAAATGCCCTTCCGTGCCGTTTCCGTTAGGTCAAAGGCCTTTGACCGTCTACGGGACGTTTCTTGGACATTTTGCCCCTGCCTCCATGTGTCACTTACATGTGGGACCCACTTAGGAAAAAATAAAAATAAAAACACTTTCTCTCACCCCTCTCTCTCTCACTTACATATGGGCCTAGAAAAAGGAAAAAGGAAAACCTCTCTCCCACATCTCTCTCTAACTTACATGTGGGGCCTAGCAAAAAATAAAGAAAAGAAAAAAGCTCTCGCTCTGTCTCCCGATCTCGCGGTCTCTCTCATCTCCGGTGAACTACATGCGGCGGCCGCGCGGACCGGTCCTCGCACTGCCACTGGAGCTGGCTCGCCATGCTCCTCCACCAGCTAACCGCGCACGGTCGCCAGCTCGCCGCGCTCCGCCACCCTCTCCCTCTCTCTCTTGCCAGGGAATAGCGAAGCAACTATCGTCGGTGTTGACGCGCGTGCACGGCCAGCGACAGTGCAGAGCTCCAATAAAATGACTGATAGCCCGACTGCTCTACGATTCATCTTCCTGTGCGATTAATTTGATTGAAATGCCCCATAGTGACGGATCCTTCCTCATCTTCCCCAGCTCCGGTGTCACGCCGCCGCCGCTCGATCTCCTCCACCAGTGAACACTGCCGCCGTATCTCGGGTTCTTGAGTTTCGAAATCTCCTCCTGAACTCCTGCGCCTGCTCCCGATTATCCTCGCCTCCCCTACAGCTCTGCCGGCGAGCATCTCCCGTCGCTGCCGCTCAAGCTCGCAACTTCCCATCCTCCCCGGCACCCCACATTCTCCGGCCACACAGGCCACTGAAGCTTCTCTCCCGCACCATCAAAAGCCCGATCTTGCAGCCACTCGGCTGCTCTGGCATCCTCCCGTACATCGCCATCGTGTCTTCGTGCGCGGGCGCCGGTGTGTTTTTAGTTATCCTAATCCCAGATTATCCTAAACTATTATTAGCTCTAATTACACTCATTTTACAAAAGCTGACTAGTGGGTCCAGCCCTCAAATAAATTAGTAAATAATGTTTCAGAAAATAATAGAACAATGACTGACCCATATCAAGTTTTATTTTTCATTTTATTAGTTGGGCCCATGTGTAAGTGAGAGAGAGGGGTGAGAGAAAATGTTTTTTCTTTTTATTTTTTCTCTGACTGGGCCCCACATGTAAGCGACACATGGAGGCAGGGGCAAAATGTCCAGGAAACGTCCAGTAGACGGTCAAAGGCCTTTGACCTGACGGAAACGGCACAGAAGGGCATTTCTATAAGGGCACCTAACGGCGGAGGGGCATTTTTGAGCAGGCTTTCGAATTAGGGGCAAATGTGAGTAGTGGGTTCGAGTTAGGGACACAGACGTAAAAGACCCATTTTTAAATGCTTGATTAATAGTTTTCAAGCACAAGATTTTTTTAATACAGGGTCATCATTTTTTTCTACACAATTTAATATTTTCATATGATTGATTAACATTTTTTCAAATACAAGATAAATAGTTTTTAATACATGGTCAACATTTTCTCAATGCTTAATTAAAAAAATATACACATTTTAAACATATTTCAAATGGTTTATTAACATTTTTCAAATGCTTTGTTCACATTTTGCAAATGCTCTTCAAGATGAACCAAATGTTTGGACAATATTGATCCGAGGTCATACACAAAATTGATGGTGCAATTACATTTTACACTTTTTTTGTTTGAACACGCTCTAATTTTTGTAGTGAAATTTGAACTCCTACTATTTATGTGGACTCAAGGATGTGGGAAGTCCACATCGCCACCAGCTGGACCTTCGAAAGGCCTATGGGTCATCGGCCCACACTCGACACAATGGAATTGTTAAACGAAAAAAAAACCAGGTGGCCTTGTCCAAAAAGGCCCAGGCCCAGCAACGTTCTGTTTGCTTTACTTGGATCGTGCGAGGTATTCTAGCACCAAAGAAATGGTGGCGTGGTGGTATGGTCCTGCCTCCGAGAACGAGTGGTCGCGAGTTCGACTCCCACCAATGCCCATTTTTGCTCCATTGACGGGTCCCACTGTACAGCGAGGCGGGTCAGCTGAGTGCGGTTCAAAAACCAGACACCTAAGCGTGACACATGTGCAAAATTGGTAAACGAGGCTGACAACTAAGCACGACACATAGGCAAAAATGATGAGGTGGCGCCCAATCATAGTCATGACCCACAATTTACAAGGTTATGACCATCTATATTGGTCGTGATCAGCTAGAAATAAGGCAGCAGACTAGTGTTGTCTGGTTTATGACCATTTCGTGTAAGTAAATTACGACCTTTATGTCCAAAATGGTCGATATAGTTGAGGGTTTGGAGCCCCCCGAGCAGCTTTTGACCAATTGGTCTTAAATGGTCGTAGATCTATGACCAATTCTTCCAGGGTCACTAATACAAGGTCACTAGTTGACATATTTCTTGTAGTGCACGTGGCGTCATCACAATTAGCGAAAATACAGAGCGTTCCTTGCATGCGGAAGAATATGTGGTGGCTCTAGCAGCCGAACCACTAAACAACCTCCCCAACCTGAATAAATGATCGGTCGTCAAGACCACGGACATGGCTAGATGTGTCCGGCGCACCACTAGTTGTAGTAGCCTAGATAAAACTGAGCTTGGTCGACGGATATGCCCCCATGTGGTGCTAGGGGCTACCCGCATGTAAAAGGGTCCATAGCTCGGCTCGACCCCACTAATACACAATAGATTGAATTCTCATGGTTCATTAAGAGTAACCAACTTTCCGCACGGTCACACCAGTTTCCTTCACCTGGGCTTTTCCTTTTTTCTTTACAGATGACCACAACGCTACACCCTTTCAGGATACGGCACAACAGAGACAAAGGCGCAGACATGCAACAAGGCCCCGTTCAAAGGTTTCTTTTTAGATTAAGACCCTGTGTAAACCTTTTTTATCATCTCTTGTTGGTTCAAACCCTCTTGATCGGCGTTATCGGCAAGTTTATTATTTGCCGTCCTAAAATAGACGTTACAAGGGCAGCAATCAATGTGTTTTTGAGAACTGTGCTCTCACCACAGCCGCTCTTTCGTCACGCTGAATTTACGCACGTATCTGGAAATTCAGGGATAATTATCGAGGGCGATACTCGGCCCAGTATATGTTGTAAAGTCCGAATACCTTCGGGAGTGTTCGGTGTCGCGAGTTTGGCCTTATATGCATCAGCTCCGAATCATGTCTTTGGTCAATAGTTGGGTTTGCCCGGCTCCCGTGTTTTGCTACCTTATGTTCCGCTCTATCGGCTAAGGTGGCACCGGGAGAACTACTGTGATTGTGCCCTGGTTCATCTAGATGAGCACCTCAGTAGAGAAAGCCGAAAACTGACTGTCATGATAAAGTGAGAGACTGGTCAACCACTCGATGACTCAGCGGAATCTTCGCGATTCCTCCGCTTTAACGAAGGACCAATTTTCCCGGTCACGTACGTACGCTCACCATATTCGGATGAACGTAGATGTACCAGGGGCTATATAGTAGCCCCACCGTCAAACTCCTATGGCTAAGTGAAAGTGTAAAGCTATATAGTCTGATTGCCTTGTTTGGAGCGCTATCACCTCCTTAACGGACCAAGACGTTGGATTAAGTGTGATTACACGCTTTACCGAACACCCCCGCATTATATGCGTGGGGCCGGAAGCCGACGACTGCAAACTTTCTGGTTATATACATACATACATAAACGGTCGCACAAGAGGCACTACAATACTTTACGGGCAAAAGTATAATGTCACATCCCTAGTTCTGGTATGCACTAGACTAGCCCTTCATGTGTGCATCATGTTTAAATTTTATTTAAGTTGAAATGGGATTGCTCAAACCCTAGCACCAGATCAAATCAACTAGGTTCAAATAAAAATATTCTCAATGAACCCAAAATGCTCTTCAGAAAAGTTCATTATTTTTGGATTAGTCTAGAACCTCTCCCAAAAATGGTGCACATTTTTCTAGGCCATTCTAGATTTTTGAATTAAATCATATAGTATTTTCATTTGGGCATTTAAATGCTATTAAATATTTTAAATGCTCAAATAATCCCAAACTGAAATGTTTACTGTAGGATATATTTCCAACAGTGGTCATGAGCAGTTGCATGATTTTTGGGATTGATTTAGTATTTTTAATAAAGCCACAAAGCTGGAGGAAAATAGAAAACAGGAATTAAAAGAGAAAGAGAGAGAACTTACCTGGCACTTACCTAGCCTGGCACTGTAGCAGCCCAGCCGGGCAAAACCAGCCCAGCCCACCAGGGGCTCCTCCCTGTCGTCTTCCACCTCCTGCCAGTGGGCAGGAGGGCGTGTGGCAGCCGTGCGCGCACACGCGCCCCGGCCACCTCCACCCTGCTTGCCTGTCTCCCCGTCGCCCTGAGGATGCCACGACACCCCCGGAACCCCCTCGACCTCTCCCATCGCCTCTCCCCTCCTCTGTCCCTCTCGCACGCAACTGGCCGAGCACCACCGTCGCTGCCCCTCGCTGCCCTCGTGGCCACCGCCACCCCCTCTCCTCTCCGATGCGCTCCCGAGCTCCGCAGTACCTCCCTCGTACTCTCCTTCGGCTCACGCGACCGGAAGAGCCCCGACGTGTCATCCTCGACCTCATCTTCTTCCTCGGCCACAGGAGATCGCCGCCGCGATTCCGACGCCGTCAAGCCTTCCCCGAGGCCGCTTCAACGACCCCTGCAACCGCTGTGAGGCCACGGTCCTTCCCCCCCTAACCCGTGCTTGTTTGCCTTCCCTAACCGCTCTAACCACCTTGCCGAGCGCTCCTCGCCACCGGCCATGGCGCCGCCGTGACCACAGCTGCTGTCGCTCGCATCCGAGCCCATCAGCGCACTCAG
Organism: Triticum timopheevii; assembly: GCA_963921465.1. Classification (NCBI taxonomy): domain Eukaryota; kingdom Viridiplantae; phylum Streptophyta; class Magnoliopsida; order Poales; family Poaceae; genus Triticum; species Triticum timopheevii. Next base: position 110,383,460 of record OY997264.1, read on the forward strand.
AACCCTCCCAGGAGCACCTATCACTCTTCGGCTTCTCCTCTAGTGCACCGTAGCGTCGACACCGTCCGCGCCCGAACTCCGACCGCCGTGCAAGTTGCCGCCGCCGTCGATTTAGGTCACCTGAGCTGCTATTACGTGCACCACAAGACGCGGATGAGCTCCAGCATCGCGTAGAACCTCTCAGTCATCGATTTGGTCGTCGGAGGAGCTTTTCCGACGCCCTCCGCCGTCTCTGGCATCGCCGGCGACGAGCCGCGGGTCAACTCCGGTGAGTTTGACCCGGGGTTGAGCACAGTTTGCCCCCCTCTGGGTCACTGACGTCTGGGCCCCAGGCCACTAACTAAACTAGGTTAGTGTTAGTTTAACGCTAACTAATTAGATTAGTTAGGTTAGTCACTGACAGACGGGACCCACAGGTCAGGATTGACCTGGACCGTCTCCGTTGACTGCTGACGTCACAACGACGCAATGCTGACGCAATAAAGTATTTTCTGGATTTAATCTTATTCTGAAAATTCCAGAAAATATCCTAAACTTCTAAAAATCATAGAAATTCAACCGTAACTCAGAATGAAATAAATTATATATGAAAAATGATCATAAAAATCCAATCTATCCATCTGTACTATTTTCATGCATGTTATAACAACTTATAGTTGCTGAATTTGGCAAAACAAATAATGGCATTTGAATATCCACATATGGAGTTTGAATTTGAACCTAGGGTTCAAACCAACTTCATTTAACCTGTTGCTAGCTGCATTAGCGCAAACCACAGCATATTGCCATGTCATGATCATGCATCATAATGTCCCATTGCATTGATTGTGTTTCCTCTCTCTTGCCGGTAATTGTTCCCTCTCAGTAAACGTGGTTCCGACGATGAGATCGATGACACCGATGAAGAGCTATATTATCTTCAGAAGTGACAGGCAAGCAAAACCCCCTTGTTCATTCCGATACAATCCTACTCTCTCGCTCCTGCTCTCTTTTACTGCATTAGGACAACAACGATTCAACTGTTACATGCTGCGGTAGTTGAACCCCTTATCCTCTGCATGACCTGTCATTGCCACAGTAAATAGATGAAACCCACTAGCATGAGTAGGAGTTGTTTGAGCCCTGATGTGCCTACTCATTCATGCTTGTTTGTCATGCCTGCTATTGCTTAGAGTTGTGTCAGGTCTGATTCATCGGGGATGAATTGGAGGTGTGTGAACATGTCCTACTATTGAGAGCTAAGTGTGTGAACACGATTTGGTAAAGGTAGCGGTGAGAGGCCATGTAGGAGTACATGGTGGGTTGTCTCATTGCAGCCGTCCTCAGGAACTGAGTTCTGTGTTTGTGATCCATGAACAGCTACTACCACATATTTGGATCCTTAATTGACTCTCTCGACTTATTAATCAACCTGATCTCTGTCCAGGAGTTGCAACTAGTTTCTGGTGTTTGTAGGTAGTGTTAGTAGTCTACCAAGTGGCACCCGATACAGGTGGGCTTGGGACAGACTAGGCACTGTGGCACGGTGTACCAAGCATAGATCCACCCGTCGAGGTGGGCTTGGGAACCCTGCTCACATCGTTTGGGGCCGTGAGCGACACCCCGGCCGGATCTCCTTGCGGATGGAACCCGAATAGGCGATAAACCTGGACGAGAGACTTGTGTGGTTAGTCAGGTCGTGGCCGACTCCCTCGCCCGGCTTCCGCTTGAAGGTTGCCGAGGTACATGACGTGTACAGGGCGATAAGTGGCGAGAGCGTGTGTGAAGAAGTACACCCCTGCAGGGTTATCATTATCTATTCGAATAGCCAGATTCCTCGGATATGGAAACTTGGACCCCTTGCATAGTTCATAGACAAGTGAAAGTGGATACTCTAAAATACGCAAGATAAGCGTGAGTGCTATGGATGGCGTTCTCGTAGGGAGAAGGGAGTGGATCCATAGTGGAGTATTGATATGGTGAATATGTGGACTCGTGTGCGCCACCTCAAAAGAGTTACTTGCAGTCGTAGTTCAGGATAGCCACCGAGTCAAAGCTGGCTTGCTGCACTTAAACCCCACCATCCCCTTTGTTGATAATGATGCATATGTAGATAGTTCTGATGTAAGTCTTGCTGGGTACATTTGTACTCACGTTGCTTAATTTATGTTTTTGCAGAGAGACTTCAGTCTCGCTATTAGTTCCACGTGGACTTCGACGTTTAGCTTGTTACCTCAGCTACGATCTTGTGCCCTCGGCAGGATCTAGTAGATAGTCAGGCTTCTTAGCCTTTTTCATTTCTAGATGTCTCTACCCAGACATGTTAAGCTTCCGCTTGTGCTTTGACTTGTATGCTCTGAATGTTGGGTCGTGAGACCCATGTTTGTAATATATCGCTCCTCGGAGCCTAATGAATAAATACTTGAGTCGTAGAGTCATGTTGTGATGCCATGTTGTATTTGCACATATCGAGCATATTGTGTGTATGTTATTGAAATGCTTGGTATGTGTGGGATCTGACTATCTAGTTGTTTTTCCTTATTAGCCTCTCTTACCGGTAAATGTCTCCTAGTGTTTCCACCGAGCCATGGTAGCTTGCTACTGCTCCGGAACACTTAGGCTGGCCGGCATGTGTCCTTCTTCGTTCCTGTGTCTGTCCCTTCGGGGAAATGTCACGCGATGAATACCGGAGTCCTGTTAGCCCGCTACAGCACGGTTCACCGGAGTCCTGCTAGCCCAGTGCTACAGCCTGGATTCACTCGCTGATGACCGACACGTTCGATGCTGGGTCATGGATGTCTGTCCCCGTAAGTTTGTGCCACTTTGGGTTTACGACTAGCCATGTCAGCCCGGGCTCCTTATCATATGGATGCTAGCGACACTATCATATACGTGTGCCAAAAGGCGCAAACGGTCCCGGGAAAAGGTAAGGCGACACCCGTGGGAATACCGTGCGTGAGGCCACAAAGTGATATGAGGTGTTACATGTTAGATCGATGTGGCATTGAGTCGGGGTCCTGACAGCTTTGGTATCAGAGCTTGACTGCCTGTAGGATTACCAAGCCAAACTGGTCGAAGTTGAGTCTAGAAATTCTTTAGTTATATGTAGGGGAATTGATTGTGGGATGGAACGTAAGGCTCTTTTTACTCCTTTACCTTATGCCCTTCTAATCTGAGTCATCTTATCTTTCCTACGGGGTTAAGGAACTAGGCCTTCTCTTCTGTCTATCAGGATCACGTGTTACTAATCCGTAGACTTATAGGATTGTTGGTTTCAAGCCCCAGTTAAGTTCCTACCACTTACGTATGTTAATTGTTGATCTCGAAACCTTGATATTGTGATGATCGAGTGGTTATGCCACCATTTTTGTAGCATGTCTAAATTCTTTTGAGCATTTACAGCCGTTATGCTGTCCGAGTCATCCCAGGTTTCTAAATAGTCTGATGCATTTGCAAATCCTTTCCGTCCATTCTCGATGTTCCTTTGGGCCAGATTAACCACACTAATTGCTGAGTTGAGGTACTTTATTGCCTCAACATATATGTTGGAGTTATCATTATGACCCTAGGTATCTTAGAAGATCATCTAGTAATTTAGCCATGCTTTGTGTTCCCAGTGTGATGATTCTGGCCATCATTCTCGAAAGCATCCCGTGATGCCATTTAGTTAGTAGGCTTTCTATTCCTGGGTTATGAACCCGAGATTCACCCTACTTACCTCGTATTGATAGTGTTGCTAGTTCCTTTAGGATATTAGTAACCTTTGCGATAGTCCTCGAGGTCCGTGGTATATCGTTCTTCCAAATACCATGAACCATTCTTGGCAGGAGTTCTTTTGAACCAAAAGGTCACGACCAGAGTGCTCTTGATGAGTTCTCCATTCTATATTGTGAATCTGCCAGTTCTACCCTTTCCGCATGGGTTATCTGGAAGAAATGTTGAGCTTCGCTCGACATACTAATCTATGCATCCACAACTCAGAAAGTTATATGCTCCTTTGAGTTGTCCCTCTTTAGCTGTATTCCGACCCTCGTTTATCAATTGATAGTCAAGAGTATGCGTGCGTTCGTTTATCGATGCCTATTACTCTTGTGGTCCGTCAAGCCATTCTATTCCGGAATGACTAGGAGAAACAAACTCCAGAACCTCATCCATATCCAGGATTGGGTCAAAGTAGTTGTATTCAACAATTGCAATGATCTAGCCCATAAGGCCGGGTCTGCCAAGGCGACTCCCTAGGCGACCACCTCCGGTGGCCACTCCGGCGCCGGCGGACACCACCTTCCCCTCCCTGTCACTGGCCACTCCGGCTGTGGCAGCCACCATCCGCCCATGGAGAGCCTCCTCCATTGGGATTTCTCTCCGGGCTTGGCGATTGAATCTCAGGTACACTTCTCCTCGGCAAACTCTGGATCCACAAAGGAGTTCTTCCTTGTGGTTTCTTTCTTGTCGGCCTCTTTCAAGTTAACGGAGGAATCTATGGCCCTAGCGCTCCAATCTTGCATTGGTGGCCTCGCCTCAAAGCTTAGGGTTTTGCAACTAAGTGATCGTCGTTTTCGTTTTTCGGTTGCATCCAACCGTGTGGGACACTTTATTTATGGTCTTAAGGATCGGATTTGGCCAGATTTTATCTGTCATTTTCATCTCTTTTGGGGTGTCCCTGATCATGCTGGTGTTCTTCATGACGTTGGTTGGCATGCGGATAGTTTTCTCCCTGAGGTGGGGTTTTGTTCTTTGGCCATCAAATCTAAATGGCTCCAGGATCAACAAAGTAAATTTGACCAGCAGATCTCAGTTGCTAAACCATTAGCGGATCCAAATGATCAAACACAAGGCTCCTCGCCGGAGTGGAGTGCATAGCCAGCCGCCGGTGGAATCTTTTTTGGGCAGTTCAAATTTCCGGTAATTGCGGATCAGGATTTGAATATCCGATTGGGAGATTTTATTTGTTCTGCAAAGCATATTCGGCGAATCTTGCCTTCTTTCAAGGGATCTCGTTTTCAGGATTCATATTGGGATTCCATTTCTGATGAAAAGTTATTCCATATTATGGATGGTTGGCAAGCGGGTTATTCTAATGCTGATGTCGCCTCTATGGTTCAGATTGTTGATGTCCCAACTCAAGACTATATTGATTCTCGCTTGCTAAAATGCTCGAAATGCACACGTCATGGCCACCTTCACATGGATTGCCTAGGTACCTTTTGCCAACGCTGTATCCGTCTTGTCGATCAATGTTTATGTTCGGAATATCTTCCTGATCGAATAGACACATGCATGTTGGGCCGTAAGCTTCTAACATGTCTTGCGTGTAATAGCAAGGAACATCTAGGTCGTAGCTGCCCTGGAGTCCAGAGATGCAGCTCGTGTAATTTGTTGGGCCATGCTAAGTGTCGGGGGGGTTGGCGTGGGCCTGCATACAACTGGCGGCCCAAGAACTTCAAAATACCTAGGCCTCATCCAGTGGAACGAAAAGATATCAATTGCCAGGGCCGACGGGATATACACGGTAAAAATCAGGGTTTGTTATGGAAGGTGAAACAGAAAATCCCATGTACCTCCGACGTGGCAACTCCCCATTGCTTGACGCTCCGCATACCCTCCCCCATTGCAGCTGTCAATTCCACCGCCCCGGGGGCCCAACCAGAGCCAGTCTCCCCAGTTTCATCCGCTTCCTCCTTCTCCTCTGCCTCTGCTCCCTCTGTTCCAAGGCCGGAAAACCCTACTAGCATCGCCATGGCGAACTTCCCGGTCAGTCCGTTTGAGTTCACTCCCGTCGCCTCGCACATTGAGCGAGGGCCAGATCATCGCCTGCAGAGGAGCACCATGGTAGTCGATGAGGTGCCGCTGAACCATGAGAGGTATGCTCTGATTGAGATCACTCCCCCTATTCCAGATCATCAGAAGAGGTTTTGGTTAGAAGAAGTCTGTCGGATTATTAGGGAGGATCTTGAGTATCAGATTGAGGACGAGTTTGTCTATCCGATCGCTGTGGGATGTGTTGCTTTTGTTGATGTTCAGAGTAGAGATGATGCCATCAGAGAGGGGCCGCACGCACTCACAGAGGATTCCTACTTCACACTAATCCCCCATGACGAGGGAATTAACATGCGCGTGCCTGCTTTCCAATATGGAGTCTGGATCTTGATGCTTGCTTTTCCTATGGACTATATGACTGATCACTATATTCATAAGGCGGTCTCGCGCTTTGGTAAACTCTTGTCGTGGCCAAGACCAAATGAGAACAAAGCTAGGGTTCTAGTAAAGTGCCACATCAAGGATATTGCTGAAGTTCCCCATAGTCTGCTAGTCACAAAAGTTGGCATGCTGCTAGGTTTAGGCCGCTCCTGGGCTGTCCCCGTTTATGTTCTGAATGGAAGAGATACTGTACCTGGCCTGCAAGGAACAGAGGATACACCCCCTCTTCTAAACGTCTCTCCACACCCGTATGCTCTGCCATACTACACAATTATGCAACAAGATAGAATTAATGAGATGGATGCACAGCAGGCAGCTAATGAGGCAGCATGGAATGCTCACCATCAGGGCCAGAACCAGGAACAGGCCAATGGATGGAGCCCGTGGCCAGTGGTGCCACCGCCGTACACAGGATTCAGTTTCAGAACATACTTTGAGTACGATGGGCCGTCTTTAATGGATGGTGTGCTGCAAGAGCACAATCTGGTTGACAATCTTTCTGATGTTTGGTCCGAGATCTCTTATGTTGAAGAGTTGGCTGATAATTTCATAAATGGCATCCCCTCCGCAGCCAATGCTTTTATCAGAGCGGGAGGCTCTGTTTCTGCTGTGCTAATTACCGCAGACAGTGAGTTGCTCTCTTGGATGGGAGGGATGTTAAAGAGGATATACACCAGAACTATATTACCTGCTGAGATCCCTCAAACTGTGTGCTTTCCGCTCAACCCTTTCACTGGCATTCAGCTCCACCTTGACTGTATGAGATTGGCTGTGCTTGCTAAGGTGAAACCTGAAGTTGATGTCCTCGGAAGCATCTTCGCCTCACTGTTTCAACCAGGCAATGTCACTGTTTTGTCTGCTTGGTTTGACAAACCTATTTCCAATCTGCCTGCGATTGACTCCCTGAGAGTGGACTCAACTGTGAATCTGGAAGCTCATGACTCTGTGGATCAAGATGCTGGCCCAATCGGGCGTATGATACTCGCTGAGACAGCCAATGTGGACACGGTTCCCCTTAGACGCAGTGCACGAGCAAACAAATATGATGGGTTCAGGGTGCCACCGCTGTCTGACAAGAAGCTGACAGTCTCCAAGGTCAAGCCCAGGAAGGATCCTTCTGCTGTCGGGCCCTCCACTGCAGGCTCTTCCTCTGTCAGGAAAAATGAAAAGGTATCTGAAACTGCCCCACCCCCCACTTCTATCCATGCTATTCAGTCCATTGGGACTAATATGTGTGGTGTTCACCCGAGCCAGTTGAGCGAAGACAAACTGCTTGCTACGCAGCAGCAACACAAGAACAACAGTGGTGGAAAGGATGCAGCTTAAGGCGTGGAAGGTTCTGTGCTGGAATGTCCGAGGGATCAACTCCGACAAGAAACTTTTGGCGCTGCACAATGCTATCAGCTCTAGTGGGTGTTTAGTTATTTGTCTGCAAGAAACTAAGCGTGCTACCTTCGATCTAGATTTTGTTAAACTTTTCTGCCCGAAAACATTTGATAAGTTTGAATTTGTGCCCTCCCAAGGGGCCTCTGGTGGTCTTGTTGTGCTTTGGGATAGCGCAGTTTTTACGGGTTCTGTTTTCTGCTTTGAATCTTTTGCATTGGGCATACAGCTAACCTCTGTGCACACTGGCAAAACCTGGAAACTGGTTAATGTTTATGGACCGTGCGTGGGGCAAGGCAGATCCGAGTTCACATCATGGCTGTTTGACCTTGATATACCTGACCATGAAGACTGGTTACTTTGTGGGGACTTTAATTATATTAGAGCGCCAGATAATCGCAACAAACCAGGTGGGGATGCTAACGATATGCTCATGTTTAATGATTTCATTCATGCTCAGGCTCTGGTCGAATTGCCAATTAAGGGCAGGCAATATACGTGGAGCAACATGCAGTCTGATCCACTGCTCGAACAATTGGACTGGTTCTTTACCTCGTCTAACTGGACATCCAACTATCCGAACACCATAGTGGGTCCCCTCCCTAAACCAGTGTCTGATCATACGCCATGTGTAATCACGATTGAATCTTCTGTACCCAAGAGTAAGATCTTTAGGTTTGAAAACTTCTGGATTTCTCATCCGGGATTCTTTGATCTGGTTCGCTCAACATGGGAAAAACACTGCTATGCACCGAACTCAGCCCAGCTTTTGTGCAGAAAATTTAAAAATCTAAGGTATGCCCTTAAACGTTGGAGCAAACGGATCTCTAGGCTGAACATTTGTATTGATAACACCAATTGGGCCTTACTGGAACTCGACAATATCGAGGACAAAAGGACGCTGACAGCCCCAGAAGCCAACTTCAGGAATATTCTCAAAAACCATCTAGTCACCCTCCTTGACTACAAACGAGAATATTGGAAAAAGAGATATACAGTAAGATGGTTTTCCTGTGGGGGGGATAACACTAAATTCTTCCACTTGGCGGCCTCAGAAAGATATCGTAAGAACTCCATATCCTCACTCAAACGTCAGGACGGATTGGTGGTGACGGATCATATGGGGAAAGCTTGTGAGCTTTTTAATACCTACAGAGAGAGATTGGGCACGAAAGGTGAGTTTGAGATAAAATTTGACCTGTCTAGAATCATCAAGAAAGTGGATGGGCTGGATGAACTTACCACGCCTTTCACACATGAGGAAATTGATACTGTGGTTCGAGAGATGCCGTCAGATAGAGCGCCTGGCCCAGATGGCTTTAACGGATGCTTTCTGAAATCATGCTGGCATATCATCAAACATGATTTCTATAGGTTGTGCAACAACTTCTACGAGGGTGTCATTGACCTCAGAAGCCTGAACTCGGGATTCATAACGCTAATCCCTAAAACCCAATCGCCTGAAACTGCCAATGACTTCCGACCCATCACGTTGCTCAATTGTTGCCTTAAGCTGATAACTAAGCTACTAGCTAACCGTCTCCAGAAGCTGGTTCTCAAAATCGTGCATCGGAACCAGTATGGCTTTTTGAAGGGGAGATCAATTCAGGACTGCCTGGCTTGGGCGTTCGAGTACATACATCAGTGCCAGTCGTCGGGGAAGGCGTGTTGCATTCTAAAATTGGACTTTGCAAAGGCATTCGATACCATCCAGCATGAACCCATGATTGAGATCATGAAGCATATGGGCTTTGACGAAAGATGGTTGGGATGGATCAAATGCATTTTCTCCTCTGGTAGCTCATCGGTTCTGCTCAATGGAACACCCGGGAAACAGTTTGACTACCTCTATGGGGTCCGCCAGGGCGACCCCTTGTCCCCGTTGATCTTTGTCCTCGCAGTGGACTTATTGCAGTCAGTGATCAATGATGCCACGCGAAATGGGCTGCTACAGCTACCTATCCCCACTACTGACAACGACTACCCTGTCATCCAGTATGCTGACGACACGATCGCTGTGCTACCAGCTTCAGTCTCTCAGGCGCAAGTTCTGAAATCCATCCTCGTCGACTACGCAAAATCGATGGGCCTCAAAATAAACTTCCACAAGTCGACCTTGGTGCCCATTAATGCTGACCTGGCGCTGGCAATAGAGATTGCTGCAATTTTTGGTTGCTCCATCGGCAACATGCCATTCACTTACCTGGGACTGCCCATGGGCACAACACGCCCGAGCTTGGATGATCTGATGCCAATGGTGGCCTCTGTACAGCATAGGATGCCTGCTGCAATATCGCTTCTGGACTATGGGTCCAAGCTTACGTTGCTCAACTCTGTGGTCACTTCTCTGGCTGTGTATGCCATGTGCTCCATCAAGATTAACCCCAGGATCATTGAACACCTTGATAAGCTGAGGAGATCGTGTCTGTGGGTTAGGAAATCCGAGGATGGACTCAAGGGTAGCTCGCTCGCAGCCTGGGAGATGGTTTGTAAACCCAAAGACAAAGGTGGCCTGGGGATCATTGACCTCAGAACACAAAACCAGGGGCTGCTGCTGAAGCAACTCCACAAATTCTATAACAAACATGATGTGCCATGGGTAAAACTGATCTGGGACTCACACTATGTGGGCAAGGTACCTCATGCCTCTGACCCGTGTGGATCCTTCTGGTGGAGAGACCTTATGTCATTATCTAATATATACAGGGGCATTACTAAAACTGAAGTACTTTCTGGTGATACGGCCTTGTTCTGGAAGGATAATTGGGGCATAGATATCCTTCAAGACAAATACCCAAGGGAGTTTTCGTTTGCTAGAAACCCAGATGTATCTGCTAGACATCTCCTGTCTGCACAGAGACTGGGTGAGGTATTCCACCTGCCGCTGTCAGTACAAGCCAAGGCTGAAGTCCTTCAGATACAAACAGAAACGCTCGAGGTGGTGTTGACGGAGGACAAGGACATATGGTCCTGTGTTTGGGGGGGAACAAGCTTTCGATCTTCCAAATATTATGAGTACTGCTTTAGGCAGGCGCATGCAGATAGGGTGTTTGGTCTGATTTGGAAGACAAAATGCACAATGTAGTGGAAGGTGTTCTTATGGCTGCTGCTGGCGGACAGACTGAATACCAGAAACATGCTCTGTCGTAGACACTACAGAATCCATAATGATGACTACACATGCCTGCTCTGTGCCCAGCCGCCCGAGGAAGACATTATGCATCTCTTTTTCACCTGCCCTTTTAGCCAGAGGTGCTGGGCTGCGCTTGGAATACAATGGCAGTGTGATCCTGACTGGATTAAAATGGTGCACGAAGGCAAAAACAGGTGGACGCGGCCAATGTTCTTGGAAGTCTTCACGGTTGCTGCTTGGGGGGTCTGGAAGGAGAGGAATGACAAACATTTCAGGGGGGTCCAGCCTTCGTTTGATTCTTGGAGTAACAGATTCAAAAATGATTTTGCTATGCTGGTTCATAGAGCTAAGCAGGAGTTGGCTCCATCCATCACTGCTATTGTAGATTTACTTTGAGTCTCTTTTCGGTTGTGTTGTATAGCTGACAACCACCCCCCCCCCCCTCATGTAACCTTGTACAGTCCTAGACATCTCTGACACCCCCCTAACCTTAATTATTTTAATATAAAGGCAGTGAGGTTTACTCACTGTCATCAGTTCTCAAAAAAAAAGTAGTTGTATTCCGCAGATCAAAATGCCAATCCAGCTTTTGTTCTGTTCCACCTTGGAGTGTCACCCTCTTTACGTCGGGATTGTCATGAGAATTGCACCATCTCTCATGAATTCTTGATACAGTGATACTTCTCGCCATCATTATTCATTCCTCGGTTCTGTGTTGTCGCAACCGGAATGCCGACAAGTGAATCGTGATGTGTGAAATCAATACTCCTAGCAACCTTGTTGCTTGGTAGCTAAAGGACAATAATCTCATTCTTAGCATGCTGATTATTGAATTATCATTCTAAGATTGATCGTGCTACCTAGTCCTTATTTCCGGCGCACTCTTCGATCAATGAGTTAGGATTGTGCCAATCCCTCGCTATTGTGATCATATCGTCTTGCCCTGAAAAGCAAGATTGTTCTCGAGCTTAGTTGTATTTGCACATATCGAGCATATTGTGTGTATGTTATTAAAATGCTTGGTATGTGTGGGATCTGACTATCTAGTTGTTTTTCCTTAGTAGCCTCTCTTACCGGGAAATGTCTCCTAGTGTTTCCACCGAGCCATGGTAGCTTGCTACTGCTCCGGAACACTTAGGCTGGCCGGCATGTGTCCTTCTTCGTTCCTGTGTCTGTCCCTTCGGGGAAATGTCACGCGATGAATACCGGAGTCCTGTTAGCCCGCTACAGCCCAGTTCACCGGAGTCCTGCTAGCCCAGTGCTACAGCCTGGATTCACTCGCTGATGACCGACACGTTCGATGCTGGGTCATGGATGCCTGTCCCTGTAAGTTTGTGCCACTTTGGGTTTACGACTAGCCATGTTAGCCTGGGCTCCTTATCATATGGATGCTAGCGACACTATCATATACGTGTGCCAAAAGGCGCAAACGGTCCCGGGCAAAGGTAAGGCGACACCCGTGGGAATACCGTGCGTGAGGCCACAAAGTGATATGAGGTGTTACATGCCAGATCGATGTGGCATTGAGTCGGGGTCCTGACATATAAATATAGCCTTTATCTTCAAAAAAGCATTGTTTTTACAATCAAGATACATGTCACTCGAACATGGTACTCTTTGAGCACCGAGCCTCTATTAAACGGGCACCTTCTAGGACTTCTTCAAAATAATGTTCTGGCGAGTCAGGACCCCCGGGCGGACCCCTGGTTGCAACAGCGATGGCCTCCATCTTCGCCCAATATGTCTTAACACGGGCAAGAGCCATCCGCGCACCCTCTATGCACGCCAACCTCTTGACAGCGTTGATATGCGGCACAACGCGAAGAAATTGTTGCACCAAATCAAAATAACTACCCGGGCTCGATTCCTTCGGCCACAGATGATCCACGATAGCCTTCATGGAAAGCCCGGACAACCTATGGAGCTCGGCCCACTCGACCATTTGCTCATTCAATAGCAATGGACACTTTGGAGCGCTAAACTGCGACCAGAATAATTTTTCCACCTCATGATCTTTTTGATCTTTGAAATACTCAGTCGCATCAGCAACACTCTTCACTAAATCCAAGTACGCGTCTGCAGAACTCCACAATTGATCAAGAGGGGCACACTTCGGATCGCCGAACTTCGTCCGCAATAAAAAGGGCTTGCCAGCCACGATATCTTCGACTTGACGAAGCTCCTCTCGTGCCACTCTGATTTCAGAGCAAGTTTCCTTGGCTGCTTCCAAGGCCTTCTTTAGGTCAGTGATGTCTACTACACAACCTTCTTCTTGTAGACGTTGTTGGGCCTGCAAGTGCACAGGTTTGTAGGACAGTAGCAAATTTCCCTCAAGTGGATGACCTAAGGTTTATCAATCCATGGGAGGCATAGGATGAAGATGGTCTCTCTCAAACAACCCTCCAACCAAATAATAAAGAGTCTCTTGTGTCCCCAACACACCCGATACAATAGTAAATTGTATAGGTGCACTAGTTCGGCGAAGAGATGGTGATACAAGTGCAATATGGATAGTAGATATAGGTTTTTGTAATCTGAAAATATAAAAACAGCAAGGTAACTAATGATAAAAGTGAGCGTAAACGGTATTGCAATGATAGGAAACAAGGCATAGGGTTCATACTTTCACTAATGCAAGTTCTCTCAACAATAATAACATAGATAGATCATATAACAATCCCTCAACATGCAACAAAGAGTCACTCCAAAGCCACTAATAACGAAGAGATTATGGTAGGGTACGAAACCACCTCAAAGTTATCCTTTCTATTCTATCTATTCAAGAGTTTGTAGTAAAATAACATGAAGCTATTCTTTCTGTTCAATCTATCATAGAGTTCATACTAGAATAACACCTTAAGACACAAATCAACCAAAACCCTCATGTCACCTAGATACTCCATTGTCACCTCAAGTATCCGTGGGCATGATTATACGATATGCATCACACAATCTCAGATTCATCTATTCAACCAACACAAAAGTACTTCAAAGAGTGCCCCAAAGTCTCTACCGGAGAGTCAAGACGAAAACGTGTGCAAACCCCTATGCATTGGTTCATGGGCGGAACCCGCAAGTTGATCACCAAAACATACATCAAGTGGCATGTGATATCCCATTGTCACCACAGATAAGCACGGCAAGACATACATCAAGTGTTCTCAAATCCTTAAAGACTCAATCCGACAAGATAACTTCAAGAGGAAAACTCAATTCATCACAAGAGAGTAGAGGGGGAGAAACATCATAAGATCCAACTATAATAGCAAAGCTCGCGATACATCAAGATCGTGCCATAGAGAGAACACGAGAGAGAGAGAGAGAGAGATCAAACACATAGCTACTGGTACATACCCTCAGCCCCGAGGGTGAACTACTCCCTCCTCGTCATGGAGAGCACCGGGATGATGAAGATGGTCACCGGTGATGGGTTCCCCCTCCGGCAGGGTGCCGGAACGGGCTCCCGAGAGGTTTTTGGTGGCTATAGAGGCTTGCGGCGGTGGAACTCCCGATCTATCTTCTATTCTGATGTTTTTAGGGTACGTAGGCTTATATAGGCGAAAGCAGTCGGTCGGGAGAGTCTCGAGGGGCCCACGAGAGGGTAGGGCGCGCCCAGGGGGTGGGCGCACCCCCTGTCTCGTGGCTTCCTCGATGCTCCCCTGGCTTGCACTCCAAGTCTCCTGGATCATAATCTTTCCAAAAATCACGCTGCCGAAGGTTTCATTTCGTTTGGACTCCGTTTGATATTCCTTTTCTTCGAAATACTGAAACAGGCAATAAAACAGCAATATGGGCTGTGCCTCCGGTTAATAGGTTAGTCCCAAAAGTAATATAAAAGTGTATAATAAAGCCCATAATCATTCAAAACAGATAATAAAATAGCATGAATGCTTCATAAATTATAGATACATTGGAGACGTATCAGCATCCCCAAGCTTAATTCCTACTCGTCCTCGAGTAGGTAAATGATAAAGAAAGAATTTATGAAGTGTGAATGCTAGAAGGTGCACAAGTTTGATCAATGATAATTTCAATCACCTTTTCTAGCATGATTATATGTCATAACAGTAGTTCATCTCATAAAACTTCTCAAGATCAAGTAACAAGCTATTCACATGTTAAAGCATAGACCAAAAACTTTCTTGAAAACTAGCAAACTTCATTCTTAGTCATCAAACAATTGCAATTCATCTTATTTTTAGGAATAGCAAACTCCACATACTCAACTATCATATAGTCTTCTACAATTGCTAACACTCACGCAATACTAATGGTTATGGAGTTTTAATCGGACACTGAGAAATATAGGGGCTTATAGTGTTGCCTCCCAACTTACATCCAATTGGATATATATATATATATATAAGGATCTTTCCAACACGAGGTGCTTGCCAAAGGATAAAATGAAAAAGGGAAAGGTGAAGATCACCTTGACTCAAGCATAAATTAAAAGATAGGCCCTTCGCAGAGGGAAGCAGAGGTTGTCATGCACTTTTAGGGTTGGATGCACAAAATCTTAATGCGAATGAACGTCACTTTATATTGCCACTTGTATATGGACCTTTATTATGCAGTCCGTCGCTTTTATTGCTTCCATAACAAGATCTATAAAGCTATTTTCTTCACACCAAAAGATCATACATAAATAGAGAGCAATTTTTATTGCTTGCACCGATGACAACTTACTTGAAGGATCTTACTCAATCCATAGGTAGGTATGGTGGACTCTCATGGCAAAACTGGGTTTAAGGATATTTGGAAGCACAAGTAGTATCTCTACTTGGTGCAAGGAATTTGGCTAGCATGAGGGGGAAAGGCAAGCTCAACATGTTTGAATGATCCATGACAATATACTTTAACTGAGATGTGCAAAAACATAACCCATTACGTTGTCTTCCTTGTCCAACATCAACTCTTTAGCATGTCATACTTAATGAGTGCTCCCAATTATAAAAGATGCCTAGGATAGTGTATTTATATATGAAATCTCTCTTCCTTCAATATTTTTTCATGAATTGTTCAAATGACCAATACAACGCTTGCTAACCTTCAATAAATTTACAACCTCTACTTCTTAGATGTGAAGTCATAACTCCCCATGGGATAAGCAAATGAGACATATATAATTTCAGATTCATGACATTCAACTCATTCAACCATTTACTCATAGGATATAAGGGAAGCACACGAGTAAATGACAAACTACTCCAACAAGATATAAGTGAAGATCAATGAGTAGCTAAATAATTATGTAGCCATGTGAAGACCCTCTCTCATTAAAGAATTTCAGATCTTGGTTTCTTATTCAAACAGCAAGCAAAACAAAATAAAATGACATTGCAAGGATAGCACAACTCATGTGAAGAAGCAAAAACTTAGGCTCAACCGATACTAACCGATAGTTGTTGAAGAAGAAAGACGGGATGCCTAATGGGGCATCCCCAAGCTTAGATGCTTGAGACATCTTTAAATATTATCTTGGGGTGCCTTGGGCATCCCCAAGCTTGAACTTTTGTGTCTCCTTAATTCCTCTCATATCATGGTTTCTCTTTTTATCAAAAAGCTTCATCCACACCAAACTCAACAAGAACTCGTGAGATAGGTTAGTATAAACCAATGCAAAACCTTATCATATTCTACTTTAACAAATCACTACAATTATTATTCAACATTGCATACTAAATGGCTCTGCATATTTAGTACTCCTATCCTCAAATAGAATCATTAAACAAGCAAGCATATGCAAACAATGCAAACATAACAGCAATCTGCCAAAACAGTATAGTCTGTAAAGAATGCAAGATTCATCATACTTCCCTAACTCAAAAAATTATGAGAAAAATACTAAGCTGTAGAATATTTATCAGAGATCATTATGCAAAAAGTTTCAACATTATATCATGCTCTGACTTTTCTAGGGAATTTTTGCAACAGCGGTAAACTTTCTGTTTTCAAACAGCAACATGTATACTAGCAAAACAAGCATGATAAAGGCCATCCTTGTCATTTTTATTGAAAATATAGATGCAAAACATTATTCTAAATAACATCAAGCAAATACTAACAAAAGAAAATGACGCTCCAAGCAAAACACATATCATGTGGTGAATAAAAATATAGCTCCAAGTAAAGTTACACATGAACGAAGACGAAAGAGGGGATGCCTTCCGGGGCATCCCCAAGCTTAGGCTCTTGGTTGTTCTTGAATATATTGGGGTGCCATGGGCATCCCCAAGCTTTGGCTCTTGCCACTCCTTATTCCATAGTCCATCGAATCTTTACCCAAAACTTGAAAACTCCACAACACAAAACTCAACAGAAAACTCGTAAGCTCCGTTAGTAGAAGAAAAATAAAACCACCACTTAGGTACTGTAATGAACTCATTCTAAATTCATATTGGTGTAATATCTACTGTACTCCAACTTATATATGGTTCATACCCTTCGATACTACTCATAGATTTATCAAAATAAGCAAACAACACATAGAAAACAGAATCTGTCAAAAACAGAATAGTCTATAGTAATCTGTATCAAACGTATAATTATGGAACTACAAAAATCCTACAAAATTAGGAAGTCCTAAGCAATTTGTTTACTAATTCATATCAAAAAGAATCAGATCAGAAGCACGTTTCTGTGAATTAACAAAACTAATTTATTGGGTGCAAAAGTTTCTGATTTTCAGCAGGATCGACACAACTATCACCGTAAGCTATCCTAAAGGTCTTACTTGGCACTTTATTGAAACAAAAGCTATAAGACATGATTACTACAGTAGAATAATCATGTGTACACACAAAAACAGTAAGGATAAATATTGGGTTGTCTCCCAACAAGCGCTTTTCTTTAATGCCTTTCTAGCTAGGCATGATGATGGCAATGATGCTCACATAAAAGATAAGAATTGAAACATAAAGGGAGCATCATGAAGCATATGACTAGCACATTTAAGTCTAACCCACTTCCTATTCATAGGGATTTTGTGAACAAACAACTTATGGGAACAATAATCAACTAGCATAGGAAGGCAAAACAAGCATAACTTCAAGATTTTCAACACATGGAGAGGAAACTTGACATTATTGCAATTCCTACAAGCATATATTCCTCACTCATAATAATTTTCAGTAGCATCATGAATGAATTCAACAATACAACCAGCACATAAAGCATTCTCTTCATGATCTACAAGCATAGAAAATTTACTACTCTCCACATAAGCAAATTTCTTCTCATGAATAGTAGTGGGAGCAAACTTAACAAACTAATTATCATGTGAGGCATAATCCAATTGAAAACTAAAATCATGATGACGAGTTTCATGGTTTTCATTATTCTTAATAGCATACAAGTCATCACAATAATCATCATAGATAGCAACTTTGCTCTCATAATCAATTGGAACCTCTTCCGAAATAGTGGAATCATCACTAAATAAAGTTGACACTCTTCCAAATCCACTTTCATGTTCATCACAATAAGATTCAACATCCTCCAAAATAGTGGGATCACTACTTCCTAAAGTTGACACTCTTCCAAACCCACTTTCATCAATATAATCATCATAAATAGGAGGCATGCTTTCATCATAATAAATTTGCTCATCAAAACTTGGGGGACTAAATATATCATAATCATCAAACATAGCTTCCCCAAGCTTGTGGCTTTGCATAACATTAGCATCATGGATATTCAAGGAATTCGTACTAACAACATTGCAATCATGCTCATCACACAAAGATCTAGTACCAAACATTTTAATGCATTCTTCTTCTAGCACTTGAGCACAATTTTCCTTTCCAACATTGTCACGAAAGATATTAAAAAGACGAAGCGTATGAGACAAACTCAAATCCATTTTTTGTAGTTTTTCTTTTATAAACTAAACTAGTGATAAAACAAGAAACAAAAAGATTCGATTGCAAGATCTAAATATATACCTTCAAGCACTCACCTCCCCGGCAACGGCGCCAGAAAAGAGCTTAGTTGACGGGGTGTGAGTGCCGCTTACCTTGCCTCCCCGGCAACGGCGCCAGAAAAGAGCTTGATGTCTACTACACAACCTTCTTCTTGTAGACGTTGTTGGGAATGCAAGTGCACAGGTTTGTAGGACAGTAGCAAATTTCCCTCAAGTGGATGACCTAAGGTTTATCAATCCGTGGGAGGCGTAGGATGAAGATGGTCTCTCTCAAACAACCCTGCAACCAAATAACAAAGAGTCTCTTGTGTCCCCAACACACCCAATACAATAGTAAATTGTATAGGTGCACTAGTTCGGCGAAGAGATGGTGATACAAGTGCAATATGGATAGTAGATATAGGTTTTTGTAATCTGAAAATATAAAAACAGCAAGGTAACTAATAATAAAAGTGAGCATAAACGGTATTGCAATGATAGGAAACAAGGCATAGGGTTCATACTTTCACTAATGCAAGTTCTCTCAACAATAATAACATAGATAGATCATATGACAATCCCTCAACATGCAACAAAGAGTCACTCCAAAGCCACTAATAGCGGAGAACAAAGGAAGAGATTATGGTAGGGTACGAAACCACCTCAAAGTTATCCTTTCTGTTCTATCTATTCAAGAGTCTGTAGTAAAATAGCATGAAGCTATTCTTTCCGTTCAATCTATCATAGAGTTCATACTAGAATAACACCTTAAGAAACAAATCAACCAAAACCCTAATGTCACCTAGATACTCCATTGTCACCTCAAGTATCCGTGGGCATGATTATATGATATGCATCACACAATCTCAGATTCATCTATTCAACCAACACAAAAGTACTTCAAAGAGTGCCCCAAAGTCTCTACCGGAGAGTCAAGACAAAAACGTGTGCCAACCCCTATGCATAGGTTCATGGGCGGAACCCACAAGTTGATCACCAAAACATACATCAAGTGGCACGTGATATCCCATTATCACCACAGATAAGCACGGCAAGACATACATCAAGTGTTCTCAAATCCTTAAAGACTCAATCCAACAAGATAACTTCAAGAGGAAAACTCAATTCATCACAAGAGAGTAGAGGGGGAGAAACATCATAAGATCCAACTATAATAGCAAAGCTCGCAATACATCAAGATCGTGCCATAGAGAGAACACGAGAGAGAGAGAGAGAGAGAGAGAGAGAGAGAGAGATCAAACACATAGCTACTGGTACATACCCTCAGCCCCGAGGGTGAACTACTCCCTCCTCATCATGGAGAGTGCCGGGATGATGAAGATGGCCACCGGTGATGGGTTCCCCCTCCGGCAGGGTGCCGGAACGGGCTCCCAAGAGTTTTTTGGTGGCTACAGAGGCTTGCAGCGGCGGAACTCCTGATCTATCTTCTATTCTGATGTTTTTAGGGTACGTAGGCTTATATAGGCGAAAGAAGTCGGTCGGGGGAGCCTCGAGGGGCCCACGAGAGGGTAGGGGGCACCCAAGGGGTGGGCGCGCCCCCTGTCTCATGGCTTCCTCGATGCTCCCCTGGCTTGCACTCGAAGTCTCCTAGATCATAATCTTTCCAAAAATCACGCTGCCGAAGGTTTCATTCTGTTTGGACTCCGTTTGATATTCCTTTTCTTCGAAATACTGAAACAGGCAATAAAACAGCAATATGGGTTGGGCCTCCAGCTAATAGGTTGGTCCCAAAAGTAATATAAAAGTGTATAATAAAGCCCGTAATCATTCAAAACAGATAATAAAATAGCATGAATGCTTCATAAATTATAGATACGCTGGAGACGTATCAGTCCGCCACTTTCGCTTGGCTTTCCCTTTCGAGGAGCTCATATCGGCTGGCGTCATTTTGCAGCTCAACAGCCATCTTGGCTATTTTATCTTTGCTCTGGCGATGAGCAGCCTGTTCAGCTTTTAACTCTTTGGCTGCCTTCAAGGCGGCCGCATCACTTCTCCTGGCTTATTCCTTAGCTCGGGCAAGTTCTGCCCGAAGGGTCTCCACGGCGGTAGCTCCATCTGTAGTCAAAGCATATTATAAACACTAGCATCATGCTCCTCTTAATATTTGCTGACCACCCGAATATACATACCATGTGCCTCGTCAAGCCGCTTGTTCACAAGCGTGATGTCTGCATCCACCACGTCAAGTTGCCGCCTCAATTCGGGAAAATCAGCAGTTCGGTCAGCCGCCGGATCTGCAGCCGCCTGCGCACGAAAGCAGCGCTGTTATTACCTGAGACTATGATCATTTGCTCGCCGCGTTTGGATGGCATCCAGAGTCTCAGGGGCTACTGTCTATACAAAGCACACCTAGCATGTGCGGTACAGTCAAATATATATATATATATATATATATATATATATTACTTTGCGTACCTCAAAGCCTCTTAGCAGGCTCGTAAAAGCTTCATTCAACCTGCTTTTGGCGGATGAGATCCTCTCAACCACCATACCCATTAAGGTACAATGTGCCTATGAGATAGCCGCTTGCTCTAGAAGATCCATCAATGTGTCCGGTTGTACACCGGACAGTCCCAGGCTTTTTCTGTTGGTCTCCTTAGGAGCCGAGAACTCCGGACTTCGGGCGGCCGAAGAGTTACCTTCTGGCCTTTGCGGATTAGGAGAAATCCTCCACGACGACACCTCAGGGTTGTCCGTCTCACGAGGCGGGGAAGCAGGAGGAGGCGTTTCGCTCTCCATCATCTCCAAAAGAAGATCCCCCGAAGACGAACATTGTGGAGAAGGGCTATGAGCCGGACTGCAAAACATATGTCTCGGTTGTTATTCTCAGGAAAAGAGCAGGGCATATTTACCTATGTACCTTTGTTCACTTACAGCTTGGCTGACGGCTGAGCCCCTTGTGGGCGTTGTGCGGTAAGGATGCCCTCCGGGGCAGGGCCCCCTGGTGAAGGTTTCTTCCCTCATTTGGAAACCTCCGTTTCCAAGTCTTCAGGGGCGGCCCTTTTCTTCCCGTGGGGAGAGGGGATTCTAGATTCACCTGCCCAACCATCCTCCTTCGTGGAGGCACTAATTCCCCTGGTTTGGATGTGTAACGTATGAAGCCCGCTTTTGGCTTCCCTATTCCTCCCCTCGTCTTCTCCTGATGGCACTTGATACGGTGCGCAAGCCAGCATCCTGGTTAGTATCAGATCCGACGAGCCTTCGGGAAGAGGGGCCGAACACCTGATCCTCTCCGCCTTTCTTATCCAGTCCTGGACGAGGGTAGTTTTTCAAAATAATGTTGTGACAAATATAAAGACAACATGTTCGGTTGCAGAGTTACTTACTTGGGTATCTGGACGGTTGCAGTTGAGACATGCATCCTCGGTGGTGTCCGGACACTTTATTCGTGATCCGAAGAATAATCGATACATCCCTTCGAGCGTCACGCCGAAGAAGTGTTGAATGGTTCGCGGTCCTTCCGGGTTGAACTCCCACATAAGGAGAGATCGACGTTGGCATGGCAGGACCCGACAAACTAACATTACTTGAATTACTTTGACGAGACTGATATCCCTGTTGAGGAGATCTCGGATGTGGCTTTGCAATGTCAGCACGTCATTAACTGGCCCCCAGTCCAGCCCTTTGTTGACCCATGATGCCAGTTGAGGCGGAGGGGCAGAGTGGAAGGCTGGGGCAGCTGCCCGCTTTGTACCTCGGGGTGCGGTGATGTAAAACCACTCCCGTTGCCATAGGTCGGACACCTCCATGAAGGAGCCATTTGGCCATAGGGCGTCGGCACCTTTGCTTATTATAGCACCTCTGCACTCCGCATGTCGCCCGTTGATCATCTTCGGCTTCACATTGAAGGTCTTGAGCCATAAGCCGAAGTGTGGGGTAATGCGGAGGAAGGCCTCACACACGACGATAAGCAACGAGATGTGAAGGAAGGAATCTGGAGCTAGATCTTGGAAATCTAGCCCGTAATAGAACATGAGCCCTCTAACGAAGGGATCAAGACTAAAGCCTAGCCCTCGGAGGAAGTGGGAAACAAATACAACACTCTTGTTGGGTTCAGGAGTGGGGATAACCTGCCCTGGAATAGGTAGCCTGTGAAGGATTTCGGTGGTCAGATACCTAGCCTCCCTAAGCTTCTTGATATCCTCCTCTGTGACGGAAGAGGGCATCCACCGGCCTTGAAGGTTGGATCCGGACATGGTTGAAGGCCCAGAGCGCTTAAGCTAAACCTTGGGTGTTGGAACTCGAGGTAGGGGAAGGGAAGGATCGGGCGTGGAAAGAAAAGGACAGGTCTTCACCTCTTTATAAAGAGGGTGAATATCAAGCGTCCTCCGCGTGGCCATTTGGAACTTGCCTAAAACCGAGGAGTCATACTAATGGCACGATTGGGTTACCCACGCCCGTATTGATGAGAATCTCATGATAAGGGGAACACGATCTCTGCTCCGACAAGACATGCCAATAAAACCACCTCGCAAGACGCGCAACAGCAGGTTGAGAAAAACAGCTCGAATAATGACTGGGCCACGGTGTGATGTCATGCTATGAAAAGTTGTCAGCAGATTGGATTTGTGGAATATTGTGCTCTCTACGGTGGTATGTGGAAATTGTTTTGCAGAGCCGGACATGATTCATGTGTTCAAAATCTACCTTGAAGTATTCGGAGAAGGAACCCGCCTTGCAATGCCGAAGACAATCTGCGCCGGACTCATCGTCATTGAAGCCTGTTTCAGGGGCTACTGAGGGAGTCCTGGATTAGGGGGTCCTTGGACAGCCGGACTATGTACTTGTGCCGGACTGTTGGACTATGAAGATACAAGATTGAAGACTTCGTCCCGTGTCCGTGTGGGACTCTCCTTTGCGTGGAAGGCAAGCTTGGCGATTCGAATATGTAGATTTCCTTCTCTGTAACCGACTCTGTGTAACCCTAGCCCCTCCGGTGTCTATATAAACTGGAGGGTTTAGTCCGTAGGACAAGAACAATCATAATCATAAGCTAGCTTCTAGGGTTTAGCCTCTATGATCTCGTGGTAGATCAACTCTTGTAATACTGATATCATCAAGATCAATCAAGCAGGCAGTAGGGTATTACCTCCATAGAGAGGGCCCGAACCTGGGTAAACATCATGTCCCCCGCCTCCTGTTACCATTAGCCTTAGACGCACAGTTTGGGACCCCCTACCCGAGATCCGCTGGTTTTGACACCGACAGCCATCCTCCACTCGACCTGAGTTGCACCCCGCCAGTAGATCCGACGAGCACCGCCACGAGCCACCCGTAAACCCTAGTCGCCTTTTCGCCAGGCACCGGGTTTTTTGGGGGGGAAATCTTTTGGGCTCTAATAGGCGCGGGCGCGCTGGCCCAAAACTCAGCCGGTCGCAGCGTATCTGCACGATTCAGGCTAAAATTTTCAAATAATATATTTTTTAATAAATTCAATAAATATTACGATGTTTTGTTTTTAGAAAACGCTTGACATAAACCGATGGATCGCACACGAGCATCCACCGGCTCATTCGTATGACGGTGTTGATGATGTTACTAGCGCAGGGCTTTGCCTAAGCACTACGACGATATGACTGAGGTGTTAAACTGTGGAGGGGGGCACCGCGCACGGCTAAGAGAATAATTGTTGTGCTTTGGGGTGCCTTCTTCTAGGACTCCCAGTCCTAGTAGGAGTCCCCTTCCCTTTCCGGAGTAGGAGAAGGGGAAAGGGAAAGAGAGAGGAAGAAGGAGGGGCCACGCTCCCTCCCCTAGTCCAATTAGGTTTCGCTAGGGGGGCGCGTGCCACCTCCTGGCCGCCGGCCTCCTCTTCCCACTAAGGCCCATGAAGGCGCAATACTCTCCCGGGGTGTTCCGGTAACCTCCCGATACTCTGGAAAATGTCAGAACTCTTTCGAAACCTTTCCGGTGTCCGAACATAGCCTTCCAATATATAAATCTTTATGTATTGACCATTTCGAGACTCCTCGTCATGTCTGTGATCTCATCCAGGACTCCAAACAAACTTCGGTCATCAAATCAATTAACTCATAATACAAATCGCCATCGAACATTAAGCGTGCGGACCCTACGGGTTCGAGAACTATCTGGACATGATCGAGACACATCTCTGATGAATAACCAATAGCGGAACCTGGATGCTCATATTGGCTCCTACATATTCTACGAAGATCTTTATCGGTCAAACCGCACAACAACATACGTTGATCCCTTTGTCATCGGTATGTTACTTGCCCGAGATTCTATTGTTGGTATCATCATACCTAGTTCAATCTCGTTACTGGCAAGTCTCTTTACTAGTTCTGTAATGCTTCATCATGTAACTAACTCATTAATCACATTGCTTGCAAGGCTTATAGTGATGAGCATTACCGAGAGGGCCCAGAGATACCTCTCTAAAACACGGAGTGACAAATCCTAATCTTGATCTATGCCAACCCAACAAACACCTTCGGAGACACCTGTAGAGCATCTTTATAATCACCCAGTTATGTTGTGACATTTGATAGCACACAAGGTGTTCCTCCGGTATTCGGGAGTTGCATAATCTCATAGTTTGAGGAACATGTATAAGTCATGAAGAAAGCAGTAGCAATGGAACTGTAACGATCATAATGCTAAGCTAACAGATGGGTATTGTCCATCACTTCATTATCCTAATCATGTGACCCCCTTCATCAAATGACAACACATGTCTATGGTTATGAAACATAACCATCTTTGATTAACGAGCTAGTCAAGTAGAGGCATACTAGGGACACTATGTATTGTCTATGTATTCACACATGTACTAAGTTTCCAGTTAATACAATTCTAGCATGAATAATAAACATTTATCATGATATAAGGAAATATAAATAACAACTTTATTATTGCCTCTAGGGCATATTTCCTTCAAAGAAATCTCTTGTGTCCCCAACACACCCAATACAATGGCAAATTGTATAGGTGCACTAGTTCGGCGAAGAGATGGTGACAAAAGTGTAATATGGATAGTAGATATTGATTTTTGTAATAGTAACAATAAAAAACAGCAAGGTAGCAAGTAACAAAAGTGAGCACAAACGGTATTGCAATGCTTGAAAATGAGGCCTAGGAGTCCGTACTTTCGCTAGTGCAACCTCTCAACAATGCTAATCTAATTGGATCATATAACCATCCCTCATGTGTGATGAAGAAACACTCCAAATTTCTTATCTAGGGTAGAACATAAGGATAAATTGTTTGTAGGGTACGAAACCACCTTAAAGTTACTCTTTTCGTTCGATCTATTCAAGAGTTCGAACTAAAATAACACAAAGTTATTCTTTCCGTTCCATCCATCCAAGAGTTCGTACTAAAATAACACCATATGATACGCCTCAGCCAACTCTAATGTCACCTAGATACTCCAATGTCACAACAAGTATCCATGAGTTAATTATACGATACGCATCAAACAATTTCAGATTCATAATACTTGATCCAACACAAAGAATCTCAAAGAGTGCCCCAAGATTTCTATCGGAGAAACAAGGACGAAATCGTGCATCAACCCCTATGCATAGATTACCCCAATGTCACCTCGGGAATCCGTGAGTTGAGTGCCAAAACATATATCAAGTGAATCAATATAACACCCCATTGTCACCATGAGTATTCATATGCAAGACATATATCAAGTGCTCTCAAATCCATAAAAGTATTCAATCCAATAAAACGAAATCTCAAAGGGAAAACTCAATTCATCACAACAAGATAGAGAGGGGAAAACACCATATGATCCAACTATATTAACAAAGCCCGTGATACATCAAGATTGTGACATCTCAAGAACACAAGAGAGAGAGAGAGAGAGAGAGAGATTAAACACATGGCTACTAGTACAAACCCTCGACCCCGAGGATGGACTACTCCCTCCTCATCATGGTGGCCGCCGGGATGATGAAGATGGCCACCGGTGATGATTTCCCCCTCCGGCGAAGTGCCGGAACGGGGTCTAGATTGGTTTTTCGTGGCTACAGAGGCTTGTGGCGGCGGAACTTCCGATCTAGGGTCTCCGCGAGGGTTTTTAGAATATTTGACGATTTATAGGGCGAAGAGGGGGTGCGGGAGGCCACCGAGGTGGGCACAACCCACTAGGGCGCGCCCTGGTGGGTTGTGCCCCCCTCGAGGCACCCCCAGGTGCTGCTGTGGCTCATTGGATGTCTTCTGGTCCATACAAAATCCACAAAAAAGTTATGCGGTGTTTGGACTCCATTTGATATTGATCTCTGCGATGTAAAAAACAGCAACTGGCACTGGGCACTGGGTCAATAGGTTAGTCCCGAAAAATGATATGAAGTTGCTATAAAATAATTGTAAAACATCCAAGAATGATAATATAACAACATGAATACTTCATAAATTATAGATACGTTGGAGACGTATCACGGGCGTCCGGTGCAAGTACGGCGCAGCCAGCCTCTGGTGCAAGTATGACGCAGAGGGCCTCTGCCCACTCCTGGCGAGGAATGGGGGTACTGACGGGACATGTACCCAGCTGCGACGCCCTGTTGACAGCAGGGAAGCGTCGATGGATCCGCTCCTGCTGTGCGGCACGCCGTGCCTCTCTCTCTCTGGCGGTGCTCCAATGGTCTCGCCGAGCGGCGATCCGCAGCCTATCAGCGCGGACGCTCCTAGCTTACTCTACGGTGCACCATCAATCATGTTGTGCGGCGAGCTGCAGCCTCTCGTTGCTTGCATGCCTATCTTGATCCACGACGCTGAAGCACCATGCGCCAAGGGTCTGCTCAACCCTGGCGATGACACGCATCACGGTGTTGTCCATCATGTTGCCGGGGAGCGCCTGATACGTCTCCAACGTATCTATAATTTTTTTATTGTTCCATGCTATTATATTATCCATCTAGGATGCTTTATATGCATTTATATGTTATATTATATGATTTGGGACTAACCTATTAACCTAGAGCCCAGTGCCAGTTTCTATTTTTCCTTGTTTTTGAGTTTTACAGAAAAGGAATACCAAACGGAGTCCAATTGACGTGCCAATTTTTTAAGATTTCTTATGGACCAAAAGAAGCCCCCAGAGTAAAAGAGTTGGGCCAGAAGAGTCCCGGGCTGCCCACGAGGGTGGGGGCACGCCTACCCCCCTGGGCGCGCCCCTATCTCGTGGACGGCCCAGAAACCAATCGGGACCCTGTCCAAAGTGATCCTTTCTGATCAATCTATTCAAGAGTCACCAATCGGGACCCTGTTTCGGCACCCTGCCGGAGGGGGGATCCCTCACTGGTGGCCATCTTCATCATCCCGGCGCTCTCCATGACGAGGAGGGAGTAGTTCACCCTCGGGGCTGAGGGTATGTACCAGTAGCTATGTGTTTGATCTCTCTCTCTCTCTCTCTCTCTCTCTCTCTCTCTCGTGTTCTTGATATGGCACGATCTTGATGTATCGCGAGCTTTGCTATGATAGTTGGATCTTATGATGTTTCTCCCCCTCCACTCTCTTGTAATGGATTGAGTTTTCCCTTTGAAGTTATCTTATCGGATTGAGTCTTTAAGGATTTGATAACACTTGATGTATGTCTTGCATGTGCTTATCCATGGTGACAATGGGATATTCACGTAATCTACTTGATGTATGTTTTGGTGATCAACTTGTGGGTTCAGTGACCTTGTGAACTTATGCATAGGGGTTGGCACATGTTTTTGTCTTGACTCTTCGGTAGAAACTTTGGGGCACTCTTTGAAGTACTTTGTGTTGGTTGAATAGGTGAATCTGAGATTGTGTGATGCATATTGTATAATCATGCCCATGGATACTTGAGGTGACATTGGAGTATCTAGGTG
Source organism: Triticum timopheevii (assembly GCA_963921465.1). NCBI lineage: Eukaryota > Viridiplantae > Streptophyta > Magnoliopsida > Poales > Poaceae > Triticum > Triticum timopheevii. Next base: position 110,411,904 of record OY997264.1, read on the forward strand.
ACATTAAGGTTCTGGTTGATTTGTATCTTAAGGTGTTATTCTAGTACGAACTCTAGGATAGATTGAACGGAAAGAATAGCTTCGTGTTATTTTACTACAGACTCTTGAATAGATCGATCAGAAAGGATAACTTTGAGGTGGTTTCGTACCCTACAATAATCTCTTCGTTTGTTCTCCGCTATTAGTGACTTTGGAGTGACTCTTTATTCCATGTTGAGGGATAGTTATATGATCCAATTATGTTATTATTGTTGAGAGAACTTGCACTAGTGAAAGTATGAACCCTAGGCCTTGTTTCCTAGCATTGCAATACCGTTTACGCTCACTTTTACCACTTGTTACCTTGCTGTTTTTATATTTCCAGATTACAAATACTGATATCTACCATCCATATTGCACTTGTATCACCATCTCTTCGCCGAACTAGTGCACCTATACAATTTACCATTGTATTGGGTGTGTTGGGGACACAAGGGACTCTTTGTTATTTGGTTGCAGGGTTGCTTGAGATAGACCATCTTCATCCTACACCTCCCACGAATTGATAAACCTTAGGTCATCCACTTGAGGGAAATTTGCTACATTCCTATAAACCTCTGCACTTGGAGGCCAGACAATGTCTACAAGGAGAAGGTTGCATAGTAGACATCAAGCTAATTTCTGGCGCCGTTGCCGGGGAGGTGAGTGCTTGAAGGTATATCTTTAGATCTTGCAATCGAATCTTTCAGTTTCTTGTTTTATCACTAGTTTAGTTTATAAAAGAAAACTACAAAAAATGGAATTAAGGGTGCCTCATATGCTTCATCTTTTTAATGTCTTTCGTGAAAATGATGGGAATGAAAATTGTGCTCAAGTACTAGAAGAATTACATAGAATGCTTGGCATAAAATATGTGAATGATGAGCATGATTGCAATGTTGTTAGTATGAATTATTTGAATACCCATGATGCTAATGATATGCAAAGCGACAAGCTTGGGGATGCTATGTTTGATGAAGATGATATGTTTAGTCCCCCAAGTTTTGATGAGAATGTTTATTATGATAAAAGCATGCCTCCTATTTATGATGATTATGTTTATGAAAGTGGGTTTGGAAGAGTGTCAACTTTAGGAAGTAATGATCCCACTATTTTGGAGGATGTTGAATATTATTGTGATAATTATGAAAGTGGATTTAGAGAGGTCATGACTTTATTTAGTGATGAATCCACTATTTCAGAAGAGGTTCCAATTGATTATGAGAACAAAGTTGCTATCTATGATGATTATTGTGATGACTTGTATGCTATTAAGAACAATGATAACCATGAAACTTGTCATCATGATTTTAGTTTTCAATTGGATTATGCCTCACATGATAATTATTCTGTTGAGTTTGCTCCCACTACTATTCATGAGAAGAAATTTGCTTATGTGGAGACTAGTAAATTTTCTATGCTTGTAGATAGTGAAAATAATGCTTTATGTGATGGTTATATTGTTGAATTCATTCATTATGCTACTGAAAATTATTATGAGGGAGGAATATATGCTTGTAGTAATTGCAATAATATCAAGTTTCCTCTCTATGGGCATAAAGTTTTGAAGTTATGCTTGTTTAGCCTTCCTATGTTAGTTGATTATTGTTCCCATAAATTGTTTTCTCACAACATCCCTATGCACAGGAAGTGGGCTAGACTTAAATGTGCTAGTCATATTCTTCATGATGCTCTCTTTATGTTTCAATTCTTATCTTTTATGTGAGCATCATTGAAATCAATATGCCTAGCTAGGGGCGTTAAACGTTAGCGCTTGTTGGGAGGCAACCCAATTTTATTTTTGTTCTTTGCCTTTTGCTACTGTTTAGTAATAAATAATTCATCTAGCCTCTGTTTAGATGTGATTTTATGTTTTAATTAGTGTTTGTGCCAAGTAGAACCTTTGGGAAGACTTGGGTGAAGTCTATGCGATCTTGCTGTAAAAAACATAAACTTTTGCGCTCACGAGATTAGCTGCCATTTTTTACTGGAGAGTGATTTTAGGTTGATTATTTTTGATGATTAATAAACAAATTACTCAGGTCCACCAATTTATTTCAGAATTTTTGGAGTCACAGAAGTATTAGAATGATACAGATTACTACAGACTGCTCTGTTTTTGACAGATTCTGTTTTCTATGTGTGGTTTGCTTATTTTGATGAATCTATGAGTAGTATCGGAGGGTATGAACCATAGAGAAGTTAGAATACAGTACATATTACACCAATATGAATTTATAATGAGTTCACAACAGTACCTAAGTGGTGATTTATTTTCTTATACTAACGGAGCTTACGAGTTTTCTGTTGAGTTTTGTGTTGTGAAGTTTTCAAGTTTTGAGTAAAGATTCGATGGACTATGGAATAAGGAGTGGCAAGAGTCTAATATTGGGGATGCCCAAGGAACCCCAAGGTAATATTCAACGACAACCAAGAGCCTAAGTTTGGGGATGCCCCGGATGGCATCCCCTCTTTCGTCTTCGTTCATCGGTAACTTTACTTGGAGCTATATTTTTATTCACCACATGATATGTGTTTTGCTTGGAGCGTCATTTTATTTTCTTTTGTTTTGCTTGCTGTTTGAATAAAATACCAAGATCTGAAATTCTTAAATGTTAGAGAGTCTTCACATAGTTGCATAATTATTCAACTACTCATTGATCTTCACTTATATCTTTCGGAGTAGTTTGTCATTTGCTCTAGTGCTTCACTTGTATCTTTTAGAGCACGACGGTAGTTTTATTTTGAAGAAATAGATGAACTCTCATGCTTCACTTATATTATTTTGAGAGTCTTAAACAACATGGTAATTTGCTTTGGTTATAAAATTAGTTCTAATATGATGGGCATCCAAGTCGGGTATAATAAAAACTTTCATATAGAGTGCATTAAATAATATGATAAATTTGATACTTGATAATTGTTTTGAGATATAAAGGTGGTAATTAGAGTCATGCTAGTTGGGTAATTATGAAATTGAGAAATACTTGTGTTAAAGTTGGCAAGTCCCGTAGCATGCGCGTATGGTGAACGTTGTGTGACAAATTTGAAGCATGGGGTGTTCTTTGATTGCCTTCCTTATGAGTGGAGGTCGGGATCGCGCGATGGTTAAATCCTACCAACCCTTCCCCTAGGAGCATGCGTAGTAGTACTTTGCTTCGAGGGCTAATAAACTTTTGCAATAAGTATATGAGTTCTTTATGACTAATGTGAGTCCATGGATTATACACACTCTTACCCTTCTGCAATTTGCTAGCCTCTACGGTACCATGCATCACCCTTTCTCACCTTGAGAGTTGGTGCAAACTTCGCCGGTGCATCCAAACCCCGTGATATGATACGCTCTATCACACATAAACCTCCTTATATCTTCCTCAAAACAGCCACCATACCTACCTATTATGGCATTTCCATAGTCATTCTGAGATATATTGCCATGCAACTTTCCACTGTTCTGTTTATTATGACACGCTCCATCATTGTCATATTGCTTTGCATGATCATGTAGTTGACATCGTATTTGTGGCAAAGCCACCTTTATAATTCTTTTGTACATGTCGCTCTTGATTCATTGCATATCCCGGTACACCGCCGGAGGCATTCACATAGAGTCATATTTTGTCCTAAGTATTGAGTTATAATTCTTGAGTTGTAAATAAATAGAAGTGTGATGATTTTCATTATTAGAGCATTGTCCCATGTGAGGAAAGGATGATGGAAGCAATGATTCCCTCACAAGTTGGGATGAGTCTCCGGAATTTATGAAAAATAAAAGAGGCCAAAGAAGCCCAAATAAAAAAAGAGGCCAAAGAAGCCCACCAAAAAATGAGAGAAAAAGAGAGAAGGGACAATGTTACTATGCTTTTTCCACACTTGTGCTTCAAAATAGCACCATGATCTTCATGATAGAGAGTTTCTTATTTTTGTCACTTTCATATACTAGTGGGAATTTTTTATTTTAGAACTTGGCTTGTATATTCCAATGATGGGCTTCCTCAAAATGCTCTAGGTCTTCGTGAGCAGGCAAGTTGGATGCACACCCACTTAGTTTCTTTTTTATGAGATTTCATACATTTATAGCTCTAGTGCATCCGTTGCATGGCAATCCCTACTCCTTGTATTGACATCAATTGATGGGCATCCCCATAGCCCGTTGATTAGCCGCGTCAATGTGAGACTTTCTCCTTTTTTGTTTTCTCACATAATCCCTATCATCATACTCTAATCCACCCATAGTGCTATGTCCATGACTTACGCTCATGTATTGCGGGAGGGTTGAAAAGGCTGAAGCGTGTTAAAAAGTATGAACCAATTGCTTGGCTGAAACCGGGGTTGTGCATGATGGGAACATTCTGTGTGACAAGAATGAAGCATGGCCAAACTATATGATTTTGTAAGGATAAGCTTTCTTTGGCTATGTTATTTTGATAAGACATAAACTGCTTGGTTAGCATGCTTGAAGTATTACTATTTTTATGTTAATATTAAATTTTTATCTTGAATCTTTTGGATCTGAACATTCATGCCACAATAAAGAGAATTACATTGGAAATTATGTTAGGTAGCATTCCACATCAAAAATTCTATTTTTATCATTTACTTACTCGAGGACGAGCAGGAATTAAGCTTGCGAATGCATGATACGTCTCCAATGTATCTATAATTTTTGATTGTTCCATGCTATTATATTATCCATCTAGGATGTTTTATATGCATTTATATGCTATGTTATATGATTTTTGCGACTAACCTATTAACCTAGAGCCCAGTGCCAGTTTCTGTTTTTTCCTTGTTTTTGAGTTCTACAGAAAAGGAATACCAAATGGAGTCCAATTGACGTGCCAATTTTTGATGATTTTTTATGGACCAAAAAAAGCCCCAGAGTAAATGAGTTAGGCCAGAAGAGTCCCGGGCTGCCCACAAGGGTGGGGGGCGCGCCCACCCCCCTGGGCGCGCTGCCCCATCTCGTGGACGGCCCAGAGACCTCCCTGACTTGTTCCCGATGCCAAAAATTCCTATAAATACTGAAACCTCCAGAAAATAACCTAGATTGGGAGTTCCGCCGCCGCAAGCCTCTGTAGCCACCAAAAACCAATCGGGACCCTGTTCCGGCACCTTGCTGGAGGGGGGATCCCTCACCAGTGGCCATCTTCATCATCCCGGCGCTCTCCATGACGAGGAGGGAGTAGTTCACCCTCGGGGCTGAGGGTATGTACCAGTAGCTATGTGTTTGATCTCTCTCTCTCTCTCTCTCTCTCGTGTTCTTGATATGGCACGATCTTGATGTATCGCGAGCTTTGCTATGATAGTTGAATCTTATGATGTTTCTCCCCCTCTACTCTCTTGTAATGGATTGAGTTTTTCCTTTGAAGTTATCTTATCGGATTGAGTCTTTAAGGATTGGAGAGCACTTGATGTATGTCTTGCATGTGCTTATCTGTGGTGACAATGGGATATTCATGTGATCTACTTGATGTACGTTTTGGTGATCAACTTGCGGGTTCAGTGACCTTGTGAACTTATGCATAGGGGTTGGCACACGTTTTCGTCTTGACTCTTCGGTAGAAACTTTGGGACACTCTTTGAAGTACTTTGTGTTGGTTGAATAGATGAATCTGAGATTGTGTGATGCATATCGTATAATCATGCCCACGGATACTTGAGGTGACATTAGTGTATCTAGGTGACATTAGGGTTTTGGTTGATTTTTATCTTAAGGTGTTATTCTAGTATGAACTCTAGGATAGATTGAACGGAAAGAATAGCTTCATGTTATTTTACTACGGACTCTTGAATAGATCGATCAGAAAGGATAATTGTAGGACCTTGAGAAGAGGTGTCTAGAGGGGGGGTTATTAGACACTAAGTACCAAAGTTGCAGATTTTAAGTTTTCTTAGGTTTAAGTGGAGATTAGGCACAAGTTTAACAATCACAATACATATCAAGCAAGCATGCAAAGAGTATATGAGCAGCGGAAAGTAAAGCATGCAACTTGCAAGAAAGTAAAGGGAAGGGTTTGGAGGATTCAAATGCAATTGGAGACACGGATGTTTTTGGCGTGGTTCCGATAGGTGGTGCTATCGTACATCCATGTTTATGGAGACTTCAACCCACGAAGGGTAACGGTTGCGCGAGTCCACGGAGGGCTCCGCCCACGAAGGGTCCACGAAGAAGCAACCTTGTCTATCCCACCATGGTCGTCGCCCACGAAGGACTTGCCTCACTAGCGGTAGATCTTCACGAAGTAGGCGATCTCCTTGCCCTTACAAACTCCTTGGTTCAACTCCACAATCTTGTCGGAGGCTCCCAAGTGACACCTAGCCAATCTAGGAGACACCACTCTCCAAGAAGTAACAAATGGTGCGTTGATGATGAACTCCTTTCTCTTATGCTTCAAATGATAGTCTCCCCAACACTCAACTCTCTCTCATAGGTTTTGGATCTGGTGGAAAGAAGATTTGAGTGGAAAGCAACTTGGGGAAGGCTAGAGATCAAGATTCATATTGTAGGAATGGAATATCTTGGCCTCAACACATGAGTAGGTAGTTCTCTCTCATAAATGGTAAGTTGGAAGTGTGGGTTCGTTCTGATGGCTCTCTCCACGAATGAAGAGGAGGTGGAGGGGTATATATAGCCTCCAAACAAAATCTAACCGTTACACACAATTTACCAAACTCGGTGGGACCGATTCAACAGACTCGGCCGGACCGATTTAGTAAACCTAGTGACCGTTAGTGATTTTCGGTGGTACCGAAATGCAACTCGGTGAGACTGATTCGGTTAGGGTTAGGGCATAACGTAATCTCGGTAAGACCGATTACACAAACTCGGTGAGACCGATTTTGGTAATAAGCTTTCCAGAGAGTTGGTCAGGCAAACTCGGTGGGACCGATTACTCAAAATCGGTGGGACCGATTTTGGTAATAAGTTGTCCAGAGAGTTTGCATTGTAATCTCGGTAGTACCGATTGTGCAAACCCGGTGAGACCGATTTGATAATGGACATACACAGAGAGATTACAATCCCATCTCGGTGAGACCGAGATCCCTATCGGTAAGACCGATTTGCTTAGGGTTTGTGGCAGTGGCTATGACTTTTGGAATCGGTGGCGCCGGATAGGAAGAACGGTGTGACCGATTTTGGCTTTGGGTTTAGGTCATTTGTGGATGTGGGAAAGTAGTTGAGGGTTTTGGAGTATATCACAAAGCACATGAAGCAAGAGGCTCATTAGCAACACCTCATCCCCCCTTGATAGTATTGGCTTTTCCTATAGACTCAATGTGATCTTGGACCACTAAAATATAAAATGAAGAGTCTTGAGCTTGAAGCATGAGCCAATCCTTTGTCCTTAGCATCTTGAAGGAGTTCCCATATCCTTTAGTCCATGCCACTCCATTGTTGAACTTATCTGAAACATGCTAGATAAAAGTGTTAGTCCAACAAGAGATATGTTGACATTAATTACCGAAACCACCTAGGGAGCACTTGTGCTTTCAATCTCCCCCTTTTTGGTAATTGATGACAACATACATCAAAGCTTTAGATAAAGATATAAGGAATAGCAAGTAAAGCTTTGGAAAGACATGTAACTAACATAGGCTCCCCCTATATGTATGCAATCATGTAAATATGGAATGTAGAAGCATATGAGAGCATAACCATGATAGAGTAGGCAATGTGTTACATGTATCTTGGCCATATGCATCAGATCAAAGAATATTAAAGAGAACACCTTCATGCCCATGAGTCCTTCTAGCAAACAGTATGTACATCAGCAAGAATTCCTCATACACATGATTGTGATGCATATACTTACCTTGAAGTCTTGAGTTGGATTAGGATGAAATGAACCTGCATAAACAAGGTTAGATAACACAGATACATCTACTAGCCAGAGCAAACAAAAGAAACCACTAGAATACCAAGACTGGGATGACATGTAGATAGTGAGTACTAAGTACCACATGAATTAGACATGTCCCCAAGAGTAAAAGATATGCAATGAATTTAAATGATTTCTTTCCCTTAGATGTCTTGCTCCCCCTGAATCTAACATGGGATACTAGGAGAAGATAGGGAACATAAAATCAGAGCTGAAAGATCAGAGCTGATGCATGCTAATGCAAATAAGCACAACAGAACATATGAACATGTCTCTCCCCTCAAGAAGACATGTGTACATCTCTCCTCTTGAACACCAAGCATCTGGGATCCTTGAGAAATACTTTCTACTTGAGTATTCTCTCCCCCTGGAGATCTCTCTCTTCCCTTTGAGGGTCTCTCCCCCTATAAGGTCTCTCTCCTCCTTTAGGAGATGATATCTCTCTCCCCCTTAGGAAGGTGATAAGCTTTGATGTTCTCTCTCTCTCTTCAAATTATAAGCTTTGATGTTCTCTCTCTCCCCCTTTGACATCAATTTCCAAGAAGGGTCTTCTGGAATCTGTCGAATGGGTTCGGTCATTGAGACACAGTACAAAGCAATGATAAAAATGTGATGCTTGTAGAGGACAAGATTCATGGAGTGGAGCTGGATCAGAAGAAACACAGAATTATGTGGCAAACTGTTTTTCCTGTTATGAAGTCGGTGGCACCGAGTGGTATGCTTCAGTTGGACCGAAAGGACTCGGTTGGGCCGAAAATAACAGATCGGTGAAACCGAGTTCATCGCAGAGAAAACACTTGTCACTTAAGCTCACTAGACTAGTAAGATCTCACAAATATTTGCAAGGAATTTACTGAAAGATGTGCAATGAATTGGAATGCAGAAAATGCAGAGCAAACAGAAAGAAATCTAGATGAAGTTTTTTTTTTGAAAGGGGAAACAAACATGCATGAGTCAAATGCAGAAACACAGAAAAGAACACAAGAGAACTTCATCTAGAGATGGTCGGCGACAAAGTCACCTATGTTAGAGTATATTGACTTAGGAGTCAAGTGAGATCACTTGATCATAGGTCATACTCATCGTTTAAGCTCAAAATGGGGTTGCCATTTTTCGTTTAAGCATCTTGATGTATTCACATCTTGTCGAGTTGCTTTAGCTCATGACTTGGAGTAAAGCTTCTCTAAGATGGAATAACATACCTTGGTTGGTGGTGTTGTCCATGTAGTTGAACTTGTGTGGGTTGCTCAAGGTTGATGTAGCTCATCAAGAATTTGGAGCACCACTTGGAATTTAAGCCCATCTGCCTACATGGGTTAGTTCTTGCAAGGAAGAGCACTTGTGTATCCAAGAATGACAATCATGAAGCTTAACATAGAATTTGTCAAAGGATATGTTTGAGTGGTTTCGTGCTTCCTTGTCTTCAACCACCATAGTGTAGAAACTTGGTGAGGTAGAGATTGCTCAAGATATGATTAGATCACAATCTCATGGAATTTGATTCCACCAAGTACCTGCAAGATTTAGATAACATGCAAGATACAAATATATCCAAGACATAAGATTTTCATCATAAGAAAAACATCAAGGATTAGTCATAAGCTCATGTCTTGCATGTATCCAATGGAGTTTCTACTCCAAGTTTGAAGCATCGATGATGTTTAATTCTCCTCTTAGCCTGCAAAACACTTTCTCATCAAGAGGTTTAGTGAATATATCCGCTAATTGCTTTTCGGTGCGAACATGCTTGAGATCAATGTCACCCTTAGCAACATGATCTCGAATGAAATGATGACGAACTTCAATATGCTTAGTTCGAGAATGTTGCACAGGATTATGACCAATTTTGATAGCACTTTAATTGTCACAAAGCAATGGAACATGTCTCACATATATCCCATAATCTTTAAGAGTTTGGGTCATCCAAAGTAATTAGCACAACATGAACCAGCGGCAATATATTGAGCTTCGGCAGTGGACAAGGATACCGAGTTTTGTTTCTTGGAGGACCAAGACACGAGAGATCTACTAAGAAATTGGCAAGTACCCGAAGTGGACTTTCTATCAACCTTGTCTCCGGCAGTCCGAGTCGGAATAGCCAACAAGATCGAAAGAGGCCCTCTTAGGATACCAAATGCCAAAGTTTGGTGTATGGATTAAGTATCTCACTATCCTTTTCACGGCCTTAAGATGAAATTCTTTAGGAGCAGCTTGATATCGTGCGCACATGCACACACTTAGCATGATATCGGGACGTGAAGCACATAGATATAACAATGAACCAATCATAGAGCGATGAACCTTTTGATCAACCGGTTCACCATCTTTGGTCAAGTCATTATGTCCACTAGTAGGCATGGGTGTTGATATACCTTTGCACTCTTGCATATTGAACTTCTTGAACAAGTCCTTGGTGTACTTCGTTTGAGAAACAAAGGTACCTTCCTTTGTTTGCTTAATTTGCAACCCAAGGAAGAATTTGAGTTCACTCATCATGGACATCTCAAACTTCTCCGACATTAGCTTCCCAAACTTTTCACTAAAATGAGGGTTAGTCGAACCAAATATAATATCATCAACGTAGATTTGGCACACAAATAGTTCTCCATTAACCCTTTTAGTAAAAAGAGTAGAATCAATTTTCCCAATCTCAAAGCCTTTTTCAATAAGGAACTTGGTCAAGCATTTGTACCAAGCTCTAGGAGCTTGTTTAAGACCATAAAGAGCTTTGTGAAGTTTGTAAACGTGATTGGGTTTCTTAGGATTGACAAAGCCGTGAGGTTGCTTAACATAAACTTCCTCCTCTATTTCACCATTTAGAAAAGCACTTTTAATGTCCATTTGGTACAAGGTGATATCATGATGATTAGCATAGGCAAGTAAGATGCGAATGGACTCAAGTCTAGCAACGGGGGCGTAAGTCTCACCATAGTCCATACCTTCGACTTGTGTGTAGCCTTGGGTGACGAGACGTGCTTTGTTGCGAACTACTTGTCCATCTTCATCTTGCTTGTTGCGAAACACCCATTTGGTACTGATGACATTGTGGTTATTGTCGGGCTTCTCGACTAATGTCCAAACTTGATTACTTTCAAAGTTATGTAGCTCTTCATGCATAGCATTTATCCAATCCGGATCTTCCAATGCTTCTTCAACCTTCATAGGTTCAATGCTAGATATGAAAGAATAGTTTTCACAAAAGTTAGCTAAACGAGTTTTAGAGCGAGTGATTCTCCCGGTTTGAATGTCATTGTAGATTTGCTCGATGGGATGATCTTTAGCAACTCTTGCTCGAACTCGTGAAAGCTTTTGCTTGGGTCTTCGTTGAACATCTCCTTCATCTTGTTCTTCTTCTTCTTGGCCTTCTTCATTGTTGGCGTTGTCGTTCTCTTGTCGTGGTGGAGAGGGAGGTTGTTGACGTTCATCTTGATGCACTTCCTCGTTTTCTTCATCTTGGTGTGTCCCACTTGTGGATGCTTCCGTATCAACTCTTGGTTCACCTTGTTGTGAAGTAGAAGCTTCCACTTGGACGGACGAGGTACTCTCCTTCACCTCCGTTGGACGAACCTTGCCAATAGACAAGTCTTGAATTGCTTCTGAAGGATCTTTGTCACCTACATCAATTGGCAATTGCTCTACTTGCGAGCCGTTAGATTCATCAAACTTCACATCTACCGTCTCTTTAACCTTTCGGGTGAAATTGTTGTAGACACAGTAAGTGTGAGAGTTTGAGCCATAACCTAGTAGGAAACCTTCATGAGATTTAGGAGCAAATTTAGAACGACGATGCTTATCAAGAATGTAGCACTTTGAGCCGAATACTCGAAAGTATCCAACTTGGGTTTTGTTACCGGTGAGGAGCTCGTATGCCGTCTTGCCGAGTAGCTTGTGAAGATACAAGCGATTTGTTGCATGACAAGCTGTCTCAACCGCTTCCGCCCAAAAGTGCTTCGGCGTCTTGTACTCATCAAGCATCGTTCTCGCCATTTCGATGAGCGTCCGGTTCTTCCTCTCAACAACTCCGTTTTGTTGAGGTGTGTACGTAGCCGAGAACTCGTGTGAAATCCCTTCTTCGTCAAGAAAGGTGTCCACATTTGCGTTCTTGAACTCCGTTCCGTTGTCGCTGCGAACCTTCTTGATCTTCACTTCAAATTGATTTTGGGCCTTCCTAGCGAAGTTTTTGAAGATTTTTTGGACCTGCGATTTATCATCGAGAAAGAACACCCACGTAAATCTTGAAAAATCATCAACTATGACTAGACCAAAAGAATTTCCACCGAGACTCTTATAAGAGTTGGGAACGAAAAGATCCATGTGAAGCAGCTCGAGTGGCCTCCTTGTGGTCATGATGTTCTTCACGGGATGTCTTCCTCCAACCTGTTTACCTTCCTGACAAGCACTGCAAAGTCTATCCTTATCAAAAATGACATCGTTAACTCCAAGGATATGATTTCCTTTAATAAGTTTGTCAAGGTTTCACATACCAACATGTCCTAGTCTTCTATGCCATAACCAACCTTTTGAGGATTTAGCAATGAAGCAAGTTTTAGGTTGAGCCTTTTTAGTGAAATCAACAATGTATAGATCACCTCTACGAAACACTTGGCAATCTACTTCGGTAAATAGAACATTGAAACCGAAATAAGCAAGTCTAGATATTGAAAGTAAGTTGTATCCAAGAGATTCAACGAGCATGACATTTTGTATGGAGCTATCATGTGATATGGCCACCTTACCGAGGCCAACCACCTTACCCTTTGAGTTGTCACCGAAAGTGACATACTTTCGAGGACTATCATTATCAGCAAGCTCACGAAACATGTCTTTATCTCCGGTCATGTGATCGGTACATCCACTATCAAGAACCCATTCCTTTCCCCCTGACATATATCCCCGAAGATTTGCCATAAGACCAAAATGTCTCATTGCATCATCAAGATCGAAGTCACTATCATCATCCTCATTGTAGTATCCATGTTCAACATCGTCATGTGGTGGATCAAGTCCTAGAGAGGGTGACTCATTAGAATGAGTTTGACAATGATCTTGCTTATGAATTTTTATAGCTTCGGAAATAATATCATTAATAATACCAACATTTCCTTTGGCACGCATAAGGTTTGTAAGCTCAACTAGACGATCACCAAACATAGGATCACTAGTATTCATCTTAATCAAAGCAATAGACTTATGGAGAATTTCATCAAGATTTTCCAAGGAATAATCGGGAAATCATTCCTCAAGAAATTTCCATATGGTGTAGGCACACTTGAAAGTAGGCAAACATCCAATCAAATTTCTAGGCAATCCTCTAATGATAAGTTCGGCAGTTCTAAGATTCCTAATCATGTCAATTGACTCATCATGGGTAGGATGCATAGGATCAACATAAGGAGCACACGGGTTAGCAATGTACTTGTTCAAATGATATTGATTGAAGATAACAAGCATCTCATTTTTCCATTCATGAAAATACTCTCCATCAAGAATAGGCACTCTATGTCTAAGACTCCCAATAGTAGACTCATCCATCTTCCTCCAATGGTGATTAAACCAAAGCAATGGAGACCAAAGCTCTGATACCACTTGTAGGACCTTGAGAAGAGGTGTCTAGAGGGGGGTGATTAGACACTAAGTACCAAAGTTGCAGATTTTAAGATTTCTTAGATTTAAGTGGAGATTAGGCACAAGTTTAACAATCACAATACATATCAAGCAAGCATGCAAAGAGTATATGAGCAGCGGAAAGTAAAGCATGCAACTTGCAAGAAAGTAAAGGGAAGAGTTTGGAGGATTCAAACGCAATTGGAGACACGGATGTTTTTGGCGTGGTTCCGATAGGTGGTGCTATCGTACATCCACGTTGATGGAGACTTCAACCCACGAAGGGTAACGGTTGCGCGAGTCCACGGAGGGCTCCACCCACGAAGGGTCCACGAAGAAGCAACCTTGTCTATCCCACCATGGCCGTCGCCCACGAAGGACTTGCCTCACTAGCGGTAGATCTTCATGAAGTAGGCGATCTCCTTGCCCTTACAAACTCCTTGGTTCAACTCCACAATCTTGTCGGAGGCTCCCAAGTGACACCTAGCCAATCTAGGAGACACCACTCTCCAAGAAGTAACAAATGGTGCGTTGATGATGAACTCCTTGCTCTTGTGCTTCAAATGATAGTCTCCCCAACACTCAACTCTCTCTCATAGGTTTTGGATCTGGTGGAAAGAAGATTTGAGTGGAAAGCAACTTGGGGAAGGCTAGAGATCAAGATTCATATGGTAGGAATGGAATATCTTGGCCTCAACACATGAGTAGGTAGTTCCCTCTCAGAAATGGTAAGTTGGAAGTGTAGGTTCGTTCTGATGGCTCTCTCCACGAATGAAGAGGAGGTGGAGGGGTATATATAGCCTCCACACAAAATCTAACCGTTACACACAATTTACCAAACTCGGTGGGACCGATTCAACAGACTCGGTCGGACCGATTTAGTAAACCTAGTGACCGTTAGTGATTTTCGGTGGGACCGAAATGCAACTCGGTGAGACCGATTTGGTTAGGGTTAGGGCATAACGTAATCTTGGTAAGACCGATTACACAAACTCGGTGAGACCGATTTTGGTAATAAGCTTTCCAGAGAGTTGGTCAGGCAAACTCGGTGGGACCGATACCGATTTTGGTAATAAGTTGTCCAGAGAGTTTGCATTGTAATCTCGGTAGTACCGATTGCTCAAACCCGGTGAGACCGATTTGATAACGGACATACACAGAGAGATTACAATCCCATCTCGGTGAGACCGAGATCCCTATCGGTAAGACCGATTTGCTTAGGGTTTGTGGCAGTGACTATGACTTTTGGAATCGGTGGCGCCGGATAGGAAGAATCGGTGTGACGATTTTGGCTTTGGGTTTAGGTCATTTGTGGATGTGGGAAAGTAGCTGAGGGTTTTGGAGTATATCACAAAGCACATGAAGCAAGAGGCTCATTAGCAACACCTCATCCCTCCTTGATAGTATTGGCTTTTCCTATAGACTCAATGTGATCTTGGACCACTAAAATATAAAATGAAGAGTCTTGAGCTTGAAGCTTGAGCCAATCCTTTGTCCTTAGCATCTTGAAGGAGTTCCCATATCCTTTAGTCCATGCCACTCCATTGTTGAACTTATCTGAAACATGCTAGATAAAAGTGTTAGTCCAACAAGAAATATGTTGACATTAATTACCAAAACCACCTAGGGAGCACTTGTGCTTTCAATAACTTTGAGGTGGTTTCTATCCTACAATAATCTCTTCGTTTGTTCTCCGCTATTAGTGACTTTGGAGTGACTCTTTATTCCATGTTGAGGGATAGTTATATGATCCAAGTATGTTATTATTGTTGAGAGAACTTGCACTAGTGAAAGTATGAACCCTAGGCCTTGTTTCCTAGCATTGCAATACCGTTTACGCTCACTTTTACCACTTGTTACCTTTCTGTTTTTATATTTTCAGATTAGAAATACTCATAGCTACCATCCATATTGCACTTGTAACTCCATCTCTTCGCCGAACTAGTGCACCTATACAATTTACCATTGTATTGGGTGTGTTGGGGACACAAGAGACTCTTTGTTATTTGGTTGCAGGGTTGTTTGAGAGAGACCATCTTCATCCTACACCTCCCACGGATTGATAACCTTAGGTCATCCACTTGAGAGAAATTTGCTACTGTCCTACAAACCTCTGCACTTGGAGGCCCGGCAACATCTACAAGGAGAAGGTTGCGTAGTAGACATCAACGCCTCAGCCTCGACGGGTTGTGGCGCCTTCTCGGTTTCCTCATCGACGAGGTTGATGGCAGAGGAGGCACTTTGGTGGGTTGGCATGCTTGGAAAAGGTGGACGTGCTACAAGCTGCGCTTGTTGCCTTCGTGCGTCGCGTGCCGCCTAGGTTTATGCGCAATATCGCTGGGTGGCGGGAAACATGTGAGGAAATGGATGGAAACGGTGGCGTGTTCATAAAACGCCATCAATTAATGGAAACTTAGCATATGAGGAACATTGAGCTAGCACAAGAAGTAGATGATGATCAGATGAACACAGACCACACTATGGAACCCGTTGGTGATGAATTCATCAATCGCAAATGGTTGTATACCAGCAAGCGTTTGCCCACAACACACACGGCTTATTCCATCACAACAGCTCGGATGGATCAACTATATGCCACGTATCGCACATTGTCAAAAAGTAATGCGGTATACCTTCTTTAACATGTGTTAAAAAAACAAGGACCTCGAGGTTAATTTAACTGATGGGATGGGTCATAGAGGTCATTTAATTTGACCTATATGACCCATCCCATCAGTTAATTTAACATAAGACAACTTCACATCCAGTCACCCATCTGATGGCTACTTCAGTCTGAGCACAGTTAACTTGAGAGTTCTCTTAGATGAGCTATTGGTGAAACAGCTAGTCCTTGCTGATATAGGATGCATCTTCACATCCTTATGGCGTACCCGGATGACCTCCTGTCGCCCAATAGCCAATAGATGTTGTGTAGACAGAGCATATCACATACATCTTATTAGAAACAATCATCTGTGTTATTATTGGTCTCCGCACACATTTCTGATTACAGACCTGTTTGTCCCGTATCACACACATTTTATTATATTGATCCGTTTCTGTTACCTTGGCTCAATGCAAATAGTTTATCCGAGTGAACTGTTTGCCCTCTATCGCACACACCTTGATCTGGCTGACCGTTTCTTTTGTTCCGCCTAATCACAAACAGTTCATCCGAGTGAACCATATGCCATATATCGCACACACCTTCATCTGACTGCCCGTTTTTGTTCTTCTGCCTCATCACAAACAGTTCATTGAACTGTATGCCCTGCATCACACACGCAACTAAAATCTGAACCGTGTTTGATGCATCCGTCATCGCAAATGTTTTGCACCTTTTTGACGGGTTTTTTACATCACCGTTTGTGATTACTGCATCGCGCACAGTTTCGTCGAAGGGTCTCTGATTGTAGTGTCGCGTTAGCAGCATCCTGCAGTAGTGTATGAGTAGCTTAAGGCCCTACGAGCATGGAAGGCCTTTTTACCATTCAGGAAACCTTGCCTAGTAAGAGGACGTGCCTCCTATGGATTGGGTTTACTATGTTGGCTTGGCTCTTTGGACTATCTGCAATAAGATTATTACCGAGGGCATTCATGTCATGACTCAATTTTCATCTATGTTGCTTTTGTTCAACAACGGTGGTCACTCCTTAGAAGCAGGGATTGCGAAGCACTTGATGCCCTCCTCCTTGGGCTGTAGGAGGTAGCCAGTCATCTTACTTTGCCTATGAAGTAACATCCTTGGCTTGGTAGATTTTATTTTTGTTTTTTTTGTTCCCTTTGGGCTTACTCGCTGTTGAGCTTAACATCTACTACCTTCGTAACTAAATATAAGATGTTTTTCTGTTCAATTTAGTTACAGGGGTAGTACCACATTTTGGTGTTACTGTTAATTGAACTCATTGCTTTATCTATAAAGCAAGTCCAAACCCTATTTTCTAACCTATATACTGTTCAAAAATAAAAGGTAGAAAAGGTCCGTCGCCAAACAACCAAATTTGCATAGCATATCATCTGAGTGTATAATACCATCAGTTCAGCACACTCATTTTATAGCTTGTGGTTGATGAACTATAGGGCCCAAGTACATTTAACATTGATGATCATTTATGCTTGTGTGGATCACAACCATTGAAACGACCAATAATTCAAACCCTATCTCGTTCCCTTTCCCACTGCATAGTCTCGTACCTCAGCATAACTATAGTCATTAATTTAATACCGCAAACATATACCACGTGTTTATTTTTGCGATGTAGTCGATTCTCAGACCTTACAGTTTGCTACAAGATTCACACATATAGTGTCCTCGGCCCTTTATATGCCTCACTCGCTTCCTCCCCGATCTCGTACCCCCCCTCGGCTCTAACCCTAGCGCCGCCTTTACGGGCACCCGCACTCCGGCCGCCTGTCAATCGAATATGTCACGTGTTTATTTTTGCGATGTAGTCAATTCTCAAGCCATACAATTTGCTACAAGATTCGTGCATACAGTGTCCTCGCCCCTTTATATGCCTCGCTCGCTTTCTCCCCCGACCCCGTACCCCCTCCCCCCTCTAACCCTAGCGCCGCCTTTACGGGCACCCGCACTCTGGCCGCATGTCAATCGAATAGACAACTAGAGAACTCCCCGTCGCGGCCTTGCCCCCTCCGCCCGTGCTTGAGCTTTCAGGCGAATGCCGACCTCGTCGGCGACTATGTGGCGATGGTGGTTAGCAATGGTCTCGACTATGTGGAGTTGGTGGTCAGGGGCGGTCTTGGCCATGTGGCAACTGCGTCATCTCCGCTGGCGAAACGATGAAGAGATGGGTATCGCCGATTCCTCCCATTTACTTTTTTTCACCTGCATAAGCGGGATTTCATCACCATTGTCCTCGCTCATCACTGCCAATATGCTCTTTTCATCACTCGCGCGTGTCTATCGGACAACAGTTGCAGCAGACGGCCCGGAGGGATTTCTCTCTCGCTTTCTTTCTCATGAGAAAGATCTGTTTTCCATGAAGGAATATTTTTTTTGTGGGGACCATGAAAAAAATATTTGCTAATCGATGTGCCCATCTATTACTTGAGTCATTATTAATTATCTTTGCTGGATTTTCCTGTGCATGCATCCTCACTGTTCTTGCTGGCCCCCAATTAATCACTGCCCCAAACCTTTGCCAGAAAATTAACACGGAAGATTTTCTTCCAGGGAAAGAGATTTGTCTTTCGCCAGGAAGAATACTTCGTTGATAAGCATGGACGCACATCTACTTACTTCAGTTATACTACTATTAATTATCTTTGCTGGATTTTCCTGTGCATGCATCCTCACTGTTCTTGCTAGCCCCCAATTAATCACTGCCCCAAACCTTTGCCAGAAAATTAACACGGAAGATTTTCTTCCAGGGAAAGAGATTTGTCTTTCGCCAGGAAGAATACTTCATTGATAAGCATCGACGCACATCTACTTACTTCATTTATAATTATCTTTGCTGGATTTTCCTGTGCATGCATCCTCGCTGTTCTTGCTGCCCCCCAATTAATCACTGCCCCAAACCTTTGCCAGAAAATTAACACGGAAGATTTTCTTCCAGGGAAAGAGATTTGTCTTTCGCCAGGAAGAATACTTCGTTGATAAGCATCGACGCACATCTACTTACTTCATTTATAATTATCTTTGCTGGATTTTCCTGTGCATGCATCCTCACTGTTCTTGCTGGCCCCCAATTAATCACTGCCCCAAACCTTTGCCAGAAAATTAACACGGAAGATTTTCTTCCAGGGAAAGAGATTTGTCTTTCGCCAGGAAGAATACTTCGTTGATAAGCATGGACGCACATCTACTTACTTCAGTTATACTATTATTAATTATCTTTGCTGGATTTTCCTGTGCATGCATCCTCACTGTTTTTGCTGGCCCCCAATTAATCACTGCCCCAAACCTTTGCCAGAAAATTAACACGGAAGATTTTCTTCCAGGGAAAGAGATTTGTCTTTCGCTAGGAAGAATACTTCGTTGATAAGCATCGACGCACATCTACTTACTTCAGTTATACTATTATTAATTATCTTTGATGGATTTTCTTGTGCATGCATCCTCGCTGTTCTTGCTTGCCCCCAATTAATCACTGCCCCAAACCTTTGCCAGAAAATTAACATGGAAGAAAATATTTTCTTCCAGGGAAAGAGATTTGTCTTCCAGGAAGAATACTTCATCGATAAGCATCGACGCACATCTAATACTGGTACTGTACTTAGTTATCATTATTAATTATCTTGCTGGATTTTCTTGTGCATCCTCGCTGTTCTTGCTCGCCCCCAATTAATGACTGCCTCCGAACCTTTGCGAGAGAATTAATGCGGAGCCAAAGCATGGCCTGTGCAGATCGGTCTCGATCCACGTCGAGCACGAGGAAATCTTTCTTCATGTGGACTGGCAGGCTATAGGGGCGGGGCGCAGCCAGTCAGTCAGAGGAGTGATGAGCGAGCGAGACGAGACGAGACGAGACGAGACGAGACGCAGAAAAGGGAGACTTTTTTGACTATATATAAGAGCGCTCGCCAATCGCCGCGCCCCCCCTGCCCCTGCCCATCCCGCGCCTCCTGTCAAATCCTCCGCCTCGCTCCTCCCGCCCACTCCAAAGCGCCGCCCGCCCGCCCGTCCTGTCCCGTCAACCAACTGCTCCGCCGTCGCCAGCCCTCAGCCCTCGCCTCGCATGACACCGCCGTCCAGGTAGCCGCCGCTCGTGCCGGTTTCGATCGATGGGGAAGCGGGGGCGGCCCCGCCGGGGCTCGACAGGGATAACGTCGTCGCCACCACCTGGGTTCGGCCCCGCCGCCGCCGCCGGTGCGCGGCGATCCTCCACCCGTTCCGCAGGTCCGCTCGCCCCCTTCTCCTTCGCTCGCTTCCGGCCATCGTCGGGCTCTTCCTTGCTCCGATCAAACCCCTGTCGCGCGAGCCGCCGCGCCGGCGCTAGGCACGGAGATTCAGTTCCGGAGCGGCCTGCCCGTTCGGTGCGCGTGACCTAATTACTGCCTTCCTTTTCTCAGTTCCTAGGATGCGCGCAAAGCTCTTCTCAACCTTTTCGTTTTGCGTAACGCATACTAGTTCGTGTTTCAAAGTTGGCGCCCGACCGCGATTCGACGCGTCAAAGATTCAGAGTTGGCTTCCTGCGATGGCATGATCCACCCGCTGGGGAGCGATAGCTGCGGCTTTTGAAAACTGAATTGTGCTACTCCACCTACCCCTTTTACTGTTCCTCAAGTATGCAATTCCTAGGCAGGCAGTAATAACTTGTTTGTGAATAATGGTAAAATATGATTGGCCCTGACCTGTCTGTAAATCCAGGCTGCACTGAAATATTATCATGTCATTATTCAGTTCGTCTGGACAGAGTGTTGCTTCAAATTATGATGAAGCAATGCTTTCAGCTTCACTCTACTCACCGCTTTGATGCTTGTAGGTACCAACTCTGCTGCTCGTACCGACATGCTGTTCAACGTAGAAATACAACCTGGCTACGCTGATCCTGAGTCTCTGCGACATGTTTGGGTACGCACTTTGTGCATTCCTTTCTCCTTTGAGATAAATATGTTCAGTTTTTTACGTAGTTCTTCACCCTGATCCTTATGGATCCGTGCACTATTATTTATGCATAGAGATAAACACGGTTTCATGCTAATGACCGGGTACATTCTTACGCTATAAACATAGAAGTGCTGGAATAGCAACCATTTAATAGAATCGATTGTTTACTCCTTGATGAATTATATACATTGTGATTCAACATTCTGAGTTTCTGACTGGATATCCTTTTGTTATTACAGAATAAAAGTGCTTCCCCTGTGAAAGGCCGGAAGAGGAAATTCGGTGTTGATGCAACCAAAGGTGAATCACCAGGTGTTAATGCAAGTAACACCGGGGACCACCTGCGTTCCTGCAGAAAAGGCAAGGGTCCGAGGAAACGTGCCAGGTTGGTAGACAAAGAAGGTGCTACTGGGTTGGGGAGAGTTCAAACACCAACCGGCTTATATGAAGATGAATGTGCTTTCTGCCAATCATTTAGAACCAGTGAGCCGGTATGTTGCATATCATTTACATACATCAAGTAAAAATTGATCTGTTGAAGTCTTCTTAGTTCTTATTTGTACTGGCACTAAAACATGTTCACTTTTCCTATGTCAGGTGCATGGTAAGATGGTACTGTATCACAATGGAAGGATTGTGTCCAATGACGAGGCCGACGTTACTAACGCCATATATGTCCACTTCAAATGCATGGTTTGGTAAGTTTCTTTATACACCCTGTTCAACTCTTCATATTTAATTTATTTAGAATCATCATACACAGTGTTCATCCATCCTTTTCGTTCTTTATCCATGTTCCTGAAGGGCCCCAAAAGTGAAATCCAATGATGACGGTACTTTTGAGAACGTCGAGAGAGAAATCGAGCGTGGTTCAAGATGGGATTGCAGCAGATGCAATCTCCGGGGAGCAGCACTTGGTTGTTATCGCGCGGGGTGCCCCAATACTTATCATGTCCCATGTGCATTCATGATACCAGAATGCCGCTGGGATGTTGTAAGCTTTTGAGTATACCTTGTCCTTGATCCATTTATAAACACTGATGTTCTGACATGTCTAGTTTTGATTTTGAAGGTGAATCTCCATGTTTGGTGTCCCGTGCATGCACCACCTGATGAGATGAGCTCACCGACAATTGAGACTGGCATTCTTTCCCCTGTCCCTCAAAAGTACGTGGTCTTTCTTTCACGTAACTTGATTAATCCTTCATTTTCTAATCCAGTGTTCTATTTGGTCATTTCAGCCAAAGTCCAGCTAACGAAATTTCTGCCGATTGCCAAATGGAAGATAACCAAATTAATCCATTGCTGGGCAATGAGATGAGCTCACCAATAATTGGAAGTGACATTCCTTTCACTGTCCTTCAGAAGTATGTGATCTTTCTTCAATCTTCATGTTACTTGATTAATCCTTCATTTTATAATTCACTGTTGTATGTAGTCATTCCAGCAATTGCCCAGCTAAAGAAATTTCCGTCGATTGCCAAATGGAAGATGAACAATTTAATCTACTCGTCACATCAAATTCTCCTTTGCCTGGACAAGTGCCTGGGTATGCCATCTTTCTTCACCCGCCTTGGAGAGGGTTCCGTTCGTTTGGTTAATCATTAATATTTCATTTTTTGTTGATTTTGTTGTATTTTGTACTTCCAGCCAATATTTAATTAAAGAAGGAATATCTGCCCTTCATAGAGGGGAAGATCTACAAGTAGATCAGCTGAACACCTCAAGTTCTTCCTCGCCTCAGGGGTATGCGTGGCGGAGGTTACTGATCAGATGTTCAATCATCATTCATTAATATTCTTCTATAATTTGCTCTTTATTTCATCATTGCAGCCAATGTACGGACAAAGAAGGAATTTCTACCAATTACCGGGCAGAAGAAAAACTAGTAAACCAGTCTAGTACCCCTTTGCATCAGTGGGTTTTGCTCGGCATAGCTTTAAGTGCATCAGAAAAGGTAGCGTGGACTATACTAGCAAAGAATACTCTCCTTTTAGAGCATTTGGATATATCTGAACAATACTAGCAAACATGTGAATGGACAAGTAATGCAGCAATCCAACTTTATGGTGAAATTTAAATTATATATAATTTGCCAGTTTTCGAATTGAGTTATGTTCCATACGAAGCTGTGATACAATTGTTTACGTTTGTCAAGCAGGATTCCTTGAAAGAATTTGCATCCTTGACCAGTTCAACCTTGGCTGAGGAATGGGACAAAACTGTGACTCATGTTATTGTGGGCAGAAACGCTGGTTATGCATGTGGCACATCATATGAGGTCCTGATGGCTATACTGTCTGGGAAATGGGTTGTCGCAGCCGGATGTTAGTATTAGCCCATCTTACATCTCCCGTGTTTGTACTATTGATGATAATTGTACTACTTCCAAGTTCATGTTACATTCTGCTTAATGTAACAAGCTGCTGGTCTATTTGCACTTCCATTTATCCGTGTGTCATCTAAAACTTATCCTAGCTCGGCAGAGAATATTATTATCCCTGCACTAAATCAGTTCATGTCATATTCCTGTCTTAGGGGTTGTGGATTTCTTGGTGGAAAGGATTTCAGGTCCAAATCGTTGCTTGGCAAAGCTGATTCCAAGCCCGGAAATTTCTTATGAGGTGAAATTCTACGATGGTCCGCGGACATCAATTGATGGACCAGCGAAAGGAAGAGCTGGAGCTGCTGAAGGGGTATGTATACATGTCTGGCAATTATATATTCTCTACGAATTCTACTGATTGCAGTTTGTCTTATGCATAAGTTCAGAGAATTGGCTTACAGTTCTTTTGTGAAAAAGTTTGCTACTGCGAACAAGTTTAAAATTCTATCAAAATGTTCATACAGAGACTGTTTGATGTCAAAGGCTTAAAGTGCATCTTTAGAGAAATCTAGGTGTCGTGTGGTCAGTGTATTCTAAGACTTTTTTTTTACAAGTTGGGGTGCGAGACATATTTCCATATTTTGATTGCATCCACATTCAACAAAGCAATTATCTTTTGCAGCGGTATTTTACAATTCTCTTTCGAAGTGACATTTCCCGAAATGCGGTGTTTTGGAGTGCCATACACCGTGGTGTGTTTATTTTATGATGCACTTCAATGGTCTAAAATGAGTGCATTTCAATTATTGTCTAATAAAAGCACTATTGGGAATGCCTTTCAACAGCCAAATGACGAGAAATTGATGTTTTGCAGGCACGAAAACTGCTCTCAGGATTGCATTTCTGCTTCAGCGCCTACATGCACCCAGAAGACAGAAAGGACATCCAGAATCTCATAGCAGCTGGTGGAGGGCAAGTACTGGAGGGAATCAGCCCAGACAGGTTACGTGAGAATCTGAACAGAAATCCAGCAGAGGTGTACTTCATCTACCACGGCGGCCCTCCAAGGACGCCCGCTTCGGATTTCGATCTTGAGTTGCAGGAGTGCAACAAGTACGTGAGATCGGGAGCGCGGATGATCAAACACCTGCAGCTGTTCGATGCTATCCAGTACTACGATGCACGGATGCTAGAACCGACTGGTGTCTTCACCAAGATATGTAAGTGAAGGGCGTGCTTCGGGTGATGGCTTTTTGCTCGCATTACGACAACTCTTTTGGTTTAGCCCCCCCCCCCCCCCCCCCCCCCCCCCCCCCCGCACGAGGTGTGAGGGGGGCTGTTGAAAGTTGACAAATCGCACTCTACTCACCCAATAGGCTACAGGGTGATGTCGTCGTTGTTGTTGTTGTTTTGGTGCCGGATTGCTTGTTTACTGGCCCCATTGAAAATTGACAAGTCACATACTCTGCTCACCCAATAGGCTATAGGGTGATGCCGTTGTTGTTGTTTTTGTGCTGGATTGCTTGTTTACTGGCCTCTTCTAGTGCTTGTGTCAGACGGTTGTTCCGTGATACTGAAGGCGTCAATTTCCATGTGCTAAGACAGTTGGCATGTTGCTTTACCAGCCTCTTCTAGTACAAGGCTATGCATCTCTTCGATATGCCAACGGACGAATTCTGTTCTCCATGTTGCCAGAATGCCCTTTGGAAGGATAATCAATGGCCTTCCTGCCGGGTATCTGGCCAGGAAGCTTTGAACAAAGCTAATTAGCATGAAAGTCTTTCCAGAACCTGATGCATGTGCTAGAATACAACCTCCAGGGTTGTTCTTATCAGCCAAGTTGTTGATCAAGAAATTAAAACCTTCCACTTGGCGAGGTTTCATCTGTTCTGAATGCTGATGGTGGATTGATAGAGCACCAGGGACTGCTTGAAGAATTATCTCCTAAAGGATTGGTAGTTGCCTCCAGATCATTGCAGCTTCTGGGTTCTGGAAGGTACCTTCTGTATGATTGGTTGCGCTGCTGCAAGGAAGAGGAAATGAGAGATGTGGCTCCACTGGTATGGAAAATAAAGGGTATTGCTCTTCTTTTTTCAAAAGAAATCTACATGTTTTAACGAGGGGGGCTTCAGTTAGGATTTAGAAATTTGAACTGCATCCCAGTAAAGTCCTCTTTTAAACAGAGAAAAGGTGGAAATTCAAACAAAAGTCAACTGTATCAGTCAAAAGTTAAAACACATGTAATGGGTGTTCGTGTAGGAAATTTGATCCTTCTATCAATCATCTAGAACGAATAACCGATGAGCTAAATTTGAACTGTAACATCCAGAATTGATCATCTGGATGACAAGATGCTATAACTAGTTGATGCTGGGATGCCAAATGAAGTCGTGTACTTTGAATCTTTTAGCAACTAGCTCTATAGTATTCAGGAAAGTAAATAATTGGACCAATTTGAATCGGGAACTCCATGCCTTTTTCCACTGCAACTCAAAAATATTCTTGATGTGTTGCTGGAGCAAACCACAAACACGGCACACAATGCCCAAATCATCTTTCATCAGGAAGTCATTAACAATCATCCACTACTTCAGAACTATTCATCTTCGACGAAACAGTAGTGTGATCACTTCCAATGGCCTGGTTAAATAAACTATGTTGGTCAGACTCATCAAAAAACAAGTAGTGACCCCCGCAAAAAAAGGGGAGTAATGATAGATAAGAATACAGAGCAAATGTGTAAAGGAACACAATTAAGAAAAAAACAGTAGTATGATGATGGTAGGGCATCAATGTGTTTGAAAACGTAAAAGGATTTGATGTGAATTCAGAACTGGCTGCTTCCAGAACAACCAGTAAGATTGTGTGCCGAGTAATACGTTGCAAAATAGGCACATCACTAACCTCGGGCATTATGTGGAGACAACATTCACATTATTTTTATTTTGATACACAAGTAGAGGAAGGAATGGTGCTCGACTATAGGCATGTACTACAAATGTTCTATTTGGTGGGGAGTATTTCCCGAGAACCATTTCATTACTACAGGCATGAAAACCGTTATCACGGGAGCTAGGCACTAAGGTAATCCATCATGACATATTGAGATCTACTTTGATATAAGGCACAAATAAATGGAAGATATATGAAGACAATTGCAAAGTTTATTTGACAGATACCTTCGAACATGCCAGTGCAACCAACATGTCCTTCCAAAGCTCATCCAGCTCGTCAACTGGATTATCACTGTGATTATAATTTCCATTTTCCGTGGATTCACTTTGTGTGAGCTCACAAGATTTCATAAGAATCTACAACAAATATCTCATGTGTCCTTTACTTTGGACATCTTCGCCTTCTCTCTCCCTTGTTTATTTCTACTCGGTTTCGTCACGACTCTGTTGAAATGCAAGATAGTGAATATCATTGGGAGAAACAACTCCATTTATCAATCCAGATATTACGATTAATAAACAAGATTTTCCCCCATATAGTCATATTCTCAAAAGAAAAAAAAAGTAATCAATCAGTTTTTCTTCTTTGAAACTGAGTAGGTATATTTTCCGGAAAAAAATGATGAAACTAAAATCAAATTTCTTTGTAACCCAACAGAGCAAAAGAATGATTTTCAAAAAAATAAAAAAATATCCTATAAAAAGATAATCGTTTTTATAGGCATCGATATTAGAAATTTAATTCATAGACATCGTTGAGTTGCTTCAAGCGCAATATAGACATCATATTAGAAACATATTCCATGGCCAATGACTTCTTGTGTTATTGAGCATCTAGGCATAAATGTATGCACATGCTCGATGATTACCAATAGTTATATCGATTATCATTTCCGGAGTTAACAGCGAAGCGGACCTCATTGTAAATGTTTAAGTCATCATGTCCTTGTGGCTCTGAAGTATTATGGCCATCATGAAAGCAATTTCAACACAAAGCAATTTATCATGCCGACATAAGTTTAGACAAATTCGATACTGTTAAGCAGTTGGCGGGGCTCGACTAAATAATGAGGCAATTGGGCACTAAAATGATTATCTATGGGTTTAATTCGTCCCTGCTTTGTAAGGAACCCATAAGCTATTTGTTAGCCACCATGGGAATGAACATTTCTATTGCCTCCTCCTTTCCTGGATTAACTACAAGTTGAGCTTCAGAGTTGATATTCTCATTATCCCGCATGATGATGTCCTGGTATTGGCATTGGCAAGGCTGCGCAGCCAGCATGATATATTTCGCGTCCTTGAAAATATGAACATCCATGACCATGGGTGCGGTTGGGAGGGTGGAGCATCGACGGCCCGGTACGTACGCTTCTCCTGTATACTCTCTGGTTAATT
Source organism: Triticum timopheevii (assembly GCA_963921465.1). Classification (NCBI taxonomy): domain Eukaryota; kingdom Viridiplantae; phylum Streptophyta; class Magnoliopsida; order Poales; family Poaceae; genus Triticum; species Triticum timopheevii. Next base: position 110,439,660 of record OY997264.1, read on the forward strand.
GCCATTACAGGTTCGATCTTTCTGAGACATAAATTGCCTCGAAGTACACGATCAAAAAAGCTACTCCCTCCTTCCATCTATATAGGGCCTAATGCGTTTTCGAGGCTAACTTTGACCAAATATTAGAGCAATAATATATGACATGCAACTTACACAAAGCACACTGTTAAATTCGTGTGTGAAAGGAGCTTTCAATGATATAATTTTCATATTGTGCATGTCATGTACTATTAATCTTGTCAATAGTCAAAGGCGGTCTTAAAAAACACATTAGGCCCTATATAGATGGAAGGAGGGAGTATAGCTTACTTCATAAGGCTAAACAACAGCTCAAGCATCGCACCCTCTGGCCATCTCACAAAACCCCATACATACAAGTGCTAGCCACAAACAATATTATCGATCAAGCAACATAGTTGGCCTTCTCTTGCTGCATCGCATCCGCGATCTTGGACCATTTCGTGCGGGCGGTGATCACCACCAGCGTGATGGTTTGGCAAGTCAGCCCGCAGATCAGACCCGACCATAAACCCTGTAAAAAAAATGTGCATCTGTTCAGTGCTCCGGCCAGCTCGTTATGTTTCAGAATGGAGTACGAGCTGCTTGCTACCCCACATTCCGCAATGGAAAGGGCGAGAGCTCTCGATAATTACTCTACCTTGGTGTAGAAGTTGAGCTTGAAGGCAAAGAGGATGGCCAACGGCATGCCGATGAAGTAGAACGCCACAAGGTTCGTTATCGCCGCGAGGTGCTGCCATCCACAGCCCCTCGCCACCCCTGTCGTCACAAGCCGATTTATTCGTCAATTTGCACGTGGCATCCCGATATATGATTTCATATCCGTGGCATGAAATTATCTCTTCAGTGCACGTAAGTGATTCTTGAAGATTGGTTTAGGTAGTTAGCTGATGGATCTTTTTCTCACCTGACAGCACGCCCTGCGCGGAGTCGAGCACGATCGATACCATCACGAGCGGGGTGATGGCCGCGAATTCTGCCGCAATCACCTCGCTCCCGCTGAAGAGCCTCGCCCAAAGGCCGTGGCCGAAGCCCAGCAGCAGGACGAAGGAGAAAGCGAGGAACACCGACAACTTCAGCGTCACCGCGACCGCATTCTTCGCCATGTCCACGTTCCCAGCTCCGATCTCATTCGACACCCGGGTGCTGCAAAAGGTGCAAACCATGAAATGAAAGGTCGTGCTTACAACGACAAAGAAAGAAGTTGGGAATTGAGAACGTACGTACCTTACAGCGGCACTGAATCCGTAGGTGATCATATAGGCAATCGCCTCCGTGCTAGAGCTGCATTTACAAGTTCAAGTCGATGCGTTTTCACGATTCATGGGTCATGGCCTACGGATAACATGATGGGACAATGCTTCTGAAGCCCCATCGGACGGTATTGAAGAGTGAACATACCACATGGCGATCAATGACGTGCTCACTGTGGAATTCGGTAGCAGGCCCGCGATAAGAACCAGAAGCTCAAACGCCCAGTACTCCAAGCTGCATGCACTCAACAAACTCAGAATCAATAATGGGAAATGAAAATTGTGTAGCACGTGTGGTTGACAATAATATTGTGTATAATCATATATGGACTGACCAAACCATGATGGCAGATGGTGTGGCGAGCTTGATCGTCGGCAGCACGTAGTTGAACGCGTCGGGGGAGAAGCCCTTCCACGTCTCGCTAAACTTCTTGGACCACATCACGTACCCAAGCAGCATCAGGCAGGAGAACCAGAAGGTGGTGGAGATGGCGGCAGACGCGCCGGCGAGGCCAAACCCGAGCACGTTCACCAGCAGGTAGTTCAGCGGGACGTGGACCACGAATGGCACCACGGAGCAGACGACGAGCGGCACGACAACAGACTGCGTCTGCAGGTACCGCAGAAGGCACTGCAGGAAGGAGAAGGCGAACAGGCCGGGGATCTGGTACCGAATGAACACCGCGGCTGCGCGGGACACCTCGGGCTCCTGACGCAGGCACAGAAGCAGCGGCTCCGTGAACAGCCAGATGACGGCGATGGCCACGGACACCACCGCCGACATGATGAGCGACGACTGCAGGTACAGTCCTAGCATGCGGTATAGTTGGGCCCCGTAGGCCTGCCCGCATAGCGTCTCCAGGGCGCCGCTCATGCCTGTCTGAAATGTTCATCATTTTTTGCATGTGAGTTACTTTGCTGGATTTTACGAGTTAGGACGCAATGCCACAATGTTCATCTGCAGAACAAGTTATGGACTTGTTGGGACAGTCTATTCGTAAGTCGCCTGAATTTTTTTTTAATGCAAGTCACCTACTATCATTGTGTTGTACTCTAGTTTTTTCTCTATTTACATATGTACTCTAGTTTTTTCATCGCGGTGTCCCGGTTTTCACCTCGGAGCTTTTGAAATCGGCTGACCGAAATGTACTGTCAGCTTCAGTTTCAGGCAGCTGACTCCATCTCAAAATTTTGGCAGAACTACCAAGGCGACTAATCGAACGAGAGATGTATCGCTCACACAGCATCTGAAGACTGAAGGGGTGAAATTAATTAATAATACGCGATCTAATCGAACTTTGACAAACCAAGATTAACCCAACAAATCAAGAGTGTGTGGTAGTAGCAAATTATCAAAAGAAAAAAAGAGAGTGTGGTAGCAAATTATCAGAAGAAAAAAGAGTGTGTGGTAGCAGGCAGAGTACGTACTACGAAGGCGTAGCCGGTGACGGTGGCCCAGGAGTTGCCGAGCGTGGCGCCGGCGAGGTCGACGTTGCCGAGGTGGCCGGAGAACATCACGGACACCAGCGGGATGCCGTAGTAGGACATGTTGGTCAGGACCATCGGCACCGCGAACCGCAGCTGCGCCCATGCCTCCTCCGTGTCGATCAAGCGGCGTAACCACGCCGGCGAGCAGGGCCTCGTCTCGCCGCCGTCGCCGGTCTCGCGCGCACCGGGCGGCGGAGCCGAAGACATGTCGGCCCGCCGCACGAGAGGGGGGAAGAGCTCGGCTAGTTTCGCGTGGCGTGGGGCGCCGATGGCGATGTGGACCGGAGATTAGCGGGTAGCAGCGCCCGGGTGAGCCGCCTTGAACCCTGTTGTTTCTGTAAGCGGGTACCAGCGGATGGCGATCCAAATTGAAAACTGCTTTCCAAAAATTACGTAACTCCATTTTCTGTTGTTTTTGGTAAGTCATGATTTGCTGCCATCAAATAAATATATAGAAATGAATGTTTCCCATAAATACGTTAAAAACTCTATTTTCATTTTTTTAAGTCGTGATTGCTTCCAACAAACAAATACAGCCGAACCAATTTATGGTTGGATGGTTAGGTGAACAGTGGTATATCCAACTCATCAGGGTTCAAGTCCCGTTGCTCGGAGGAGACGTTTCAGTCGACTACAAGGCGACTACGGCCACTTCATAAAATCTCAAGATAATATACCGCCCAGTCTCTCGGATGTGCTCATAAAGGTATGGTGTGCGTTTATAGAGGTGAGTGTGCGCGCGTATATATGAGTGCTTGTGTCTGTACTGATATTAAAAAACAAATACAGAAAACTTATTCCTCCCAGAAGATTGTTTCCTTATGTAGCAAACCATTTAACCATCGTTATTCAAATGTGCATTAGTTCGCTTTCTTGACAACAAATTAATTTATACTTCTGTCCATTGGAGAATTTGCTTCTATAGTAAAAAAAAAATCTACTTTGATGTATTTGAAATCTATGTCCTATGGGACGATGATATTTTGTTTCAAAAGCATCTCTATCTTGCTTTCCTTCGAACATGCTTCCATCGAAACTATTCCCCATATCTGGTGTACTCGGTTTACTCCAGTATCCTCAGGCCATCTTTAACGTGGATCCTTAAACCTTCAGCATTCGTCCAGACCATGAGGTCTGGACGTGTTTTGTCATCCGATTCGGGCCTGTATCGATCTGCTTGACGGTCCGGACGTAATTTTTTCGCAAACTGCAAGCAAACTAAAGGGGGACAAACTGAAGGGGAAGGGGGCTTTGCAGGAGTCCAGACTGCCGCCACGTAGGAATCCGACACCCCCGACCCACTCGAATCCTCCCTCCTGGTCTCATTCTCTTCCACTCCGGCTTTGCTTCCCTTTGTTTTGCATCTGCAACCCTCTTCTCCGACGCCGCTGTTGTACCACTCCACTGCCGCCCAGGCATTGCCAGACGTCCTCAGTCCCCACTCATGCACATGCTCGCCTAGTACAATGACGTCATCCACCCAGGATCCGTCCGCAGCCAGGTACCCTCCGCCCCTGTTGATGTCGTCTATGGTGGACACCACACCCGGCAGGTGTTCAGTCAAATGTCATGGAGCTTATTTTCGAACTTCATGATGTTTTTTTAGAGTAAGAAGGATGTCGGGGTACACGGTGAAGGTGGATAAGTTCGTGTGCCTGGTTGGCCGTATCTGCGGACTCATAGGCAGGAACAAAAGGGGGAGGGGGTCTTTTGGTAGCGCGTGCATGGTTCCTTTTATGCACGAAAGCACATTGCGCCCTATGACATGCACATCATCCATGAACGCCATCCAGAGCTCCGTCACGAGTATTATGGCGCGGTTGGTTGCCTGGAGGCAATGTGGCCATTTCACGCGGCAACCATGCTGATTGTAAGTTTTGTTTTTTCTTGCTCTATATGTTGATTGATTCATGCACTCATTGTTGTTATACATGTCATGTAGCATGCACATGCTACTTTGATGTACTACATGTCAAAGGACATATTATTCACGCACATGCATTGTTGGATGATTGTGAGGCCGTATGTGAGGGACGACATGTGTTGGGACTGGAGCTAGTATCATTGTATTTGATCTATCCATGAAATACTTGTTGAACATCCAGTTAATCTCGTTGAATTTGAACTATTATTGCACTAGACATGTTTACATGCTATTTATAGATGATATGTTTTATTTTCGATCCGAACTTTGATGAATTTCATCATGTTCAATGAAAATCGTCCGGTTAGTTGAAATCCTATTTGAAATATATGGCTGGCGGAGCCACCTCCCGGCGACCCCGGGCGGCTTCCCGGGCTAGTCCAGATAATTGTTTCTAAGCAGCGGTGATAATCTATGGTTGGAAGGATTAGTATTTTCTTAGGCAGGTGGCAGCTCACACTATCACAGTTAAGTCTTGCCCGGACTGCATTCATGGTTTAGCTGCGTCTTGATGGTTGGTTTTTTCATCTGTGTCCGTGGACAAATGCAATGTTCGATACTCCCACTGTTTCTAAATACAAGTCTTTGTAGAGATTTCACTATGAACCACATATGAATGTATGTAGATTCACTCATTTTGCTCCATATATAGTCCACACTATTGATAGTTCATAATGAAATCTCTACAAAAATTTATATTTAGAAACGAATAGAGTACAAAAGATCAGTGTTGGAGATACCATTACTACCGCTTCTGCTTGTTAATATGAAATCGATGGAATGCGAGAGTGAAGCTAATAAACTTATTCCCACACCAGTATGGTGGCGTAAGGTCAACACGCCATCTAGCACGAGCGTTGATAATTCGTGATCTAGACACGCGCATCAAGCTTGCAACGTGTATCGTATCTACAGCAGGGTGCTCTAAACCTCCTCAAATGCCCGGTCGAATCGCCTGGCCACTGCCCGGTCATAAAAAGTACGTCTTGGATAGGCTCTTCAAACAGGTTTTAAACGTCTGGACTGACCGGCATCCTCATATCCAGTTTAAATATGAATCGGATATGGGCGTCCGGTCACCAAATCCACCCCTCGACCAATCAGATTCATTTGCTCTCTCCTCTTTTCTTCCTCTTTTGCGACGTCCGTCTCACAGCTCCGCCGCCGCATGCGCTCTGCAGCCGTTCCGAGCCTCTGCGCCGTCAGCACCAGCACAACACTCATGTTTCCCCTCCCCGTCGGCGGGGACGTCATCTACGGCCGGACGCCAGCGCGGCACGTCTGGCAACTCTCGGGCTCCCCTTGCGCTCTATGTGTTCAACACCTTGCCCGACCTGGTTTTTTGTGATTTTTTAGGGAAAATGATGTACTCTGATGCTTCATCGGACGAGGAGTATGGACCGACGGGGCTTGATCAAATCATTCAAGATGAGTTCTTCGATTCGTCGGATTCGAACAAAGAAGTGGACATGATCATGCTCATAAGCATGCAAGAGGAAGTGGATTGGCAGGTGGAGCATATTCTCAACTTCAAGTGCTCAATTAAAGGGAGAAGCGTGATCAATCGGGATAGGGTGCCCGGAGCATGGCTGCTGCAGAAGGACTGCTTTTCTCCGAACCCAACTTTCCCAGATGATCCATGATTTCATCGCCACTTTCGCATGCGAAAATCATTGTTTTTGCGCATTGTGGAGGGAGTGGAAGCAGACTATGACTACTTCAAACTCAAAAGGGACTGTTGCGGTTAACTATCTTTCTATGCTAAGCAAAAAATGCACGGCTGCTCTAAGGATACGTGCACTTGGTACTGCCGCATATGTTGTTGGTGAGATGGTCAGGATGGGGAAGAGCAAATGCCTGAAGAGCATTGTCAAGTTTGCCCGCGTAAGTGTTTGGAGCAGAGTATCTGAGAGAACCAAATGTGTAGGACACAAAAAGTTGTTAGGTGTGGAAGAGACCAGAGGGTTTCCAGTAATGTTGGGATCAATTGATTGCATGCATTAGCAATGGAAGAACTGCTTCAAAGGTTTGTGGGGAACAGTGGCGTAGCTAGGGGGTGGCCAGGGTGGTCCATGGACCACCCTGGAATTTCCCCATAGCTTGTATATGGTGTAGTAAAAGAGTATTTCTTTTCTGAAAAATAAATAAACTTATGTAAATATTTTCATTGATGTACCACCCTAGCTTATAAGGCTGGCTACGCCACTTGGGGAATGTATCAAGGTCACACCAAAGAGGCCACCATCATACTAGAAGTAGTGGCATCACATGACTTATGGATTTCGCATGCTTACGTTGGAATGCCGGGTTCTCACAACGACATCAACTTGCTTGAACGATCTCCGGTGTTTAGAAGGCTTTGTAATAGGGAATGGCCGTCGTGCAACTACACTGTCAATGGCCAATGACCGTGACTACAACATGGGATACTATCTTGCCGATGACATCTATCATCAGTGGGCGGCGTTTGTGAAGATTATATCCGAACCATATGGCAACAAATAAAGCCACTTTGCAACAATGCATGAAGCGGTTAGGAAAGATGTGGAGAGGGCATTCAGAGTGCTTCAAACTCATTGGGGAATTGTTTGTGGAGCTGCAATGACGCGGAGATCAGAAACTTTGCGGCAGCTCATGACATGTTGTGTTATTTTGCATAATATGATTGCCGAGGATGAGGGTGATGTTGTTGCCCAGACCAATAATTTTGAAGCGTTTGGAGAACAAGTTCAAAACCCCAAAAATCAAGATGTAAATCAGCTTATGAACTTTCTATGGATGCATCATAATCTTCGAGACCATCAGGTCCACCGGCAGCTACTCAATGATCTTGTGGAGCATATATGGACCCACAATAAAAATCAAAAGGCTGAGTTGTGCACTTAAAATAAACTTCATGTAAAAACTGTGTATTTTCGGTATCAATATTGGTTATTTACGTGTGACATTGAGTGTACGATGGACGTGAATGAATTTACATGAATTTAAGAGTTTGAATTTAAGACACGTGAAGGCCGGACACGAAATACGAAAGGTTATCTGGATGTGTCCGTCCACAGACACATAGAGAGGCGGATTTGCAAGTCCGGCTATATGGGTTCCGAGGGAGATATGCCATATGACCGGACCGGCACGTGGGTTCGGAGCGAGAGATGTATCGATCACACAACATCTGAAGAGGTGCAATTAATACGCGATCTAATCTTTTTTTTTTGAGCTAATACGCGATCTAATCGAACTTCTACAAATCATGAGTGTGTGGTAGCACCACCTAAAAAAAAGAGGGTGTGGTAGCAGAGTACGTACGACGAAGGCGTAACCGGTGACGGTGGCCCAGGAGTTCCCGAGCGTGGCGCCGGCTAGGTGGACGTCACCGAGGTGGCCGGAGAACATCACGGACACCAGCGGGATGCTGTAGTAGGACATGTTGGTCAGGACCATCGGCACCGCGAACCGCAGCTGCGCCCATGCCTCCTCCGTATCGATCAAGCGGCGTAACCGCGCCGGCGAGCAGAGCTTTGACTCGCCGTCGGCGGGCTCGCAGGCACCGAGCAGCAGAACCGAAGCCGAAGACATGTCGGCCCGCCGCACGAGAGGGGAGAAGAGCTCGGTCAATTTTGTGGTGTCTGGTGCCGATGGCGATCGACGAGATATAGCGATGTGGACTGCAGGACTGGAGATTAGCAGATCGGAAAGTTGTGGTGATAGTAGCGGGTGAGCCGCCTTGATCCCTTTTTTGTGCGGTGCTTGTGGGCTGCGGCATGTGGAACGCATGGTGGTGGAGAAAAGAAGAAGATCGGGTGTCGTACACATCCATTCTGGTTTTTCAACGAGTGGTGAACATTTAATGCTCCAGTGTGTAGGACAGTGCGAAATTGTACTCCTACAAATCCAAACGTTTTCGTGACATGCGAAATAGTAGCACCATCAAACGTTTGATGGTAAAAGTGTAGAGTTGCGTTAGGGCATCTCCAGCGCCGGCCCATCAAATTGGATACGTAAAATTCATGAGCACACACGAAATTGTTCATAAAAAAGGATAGAGGGCAGCCACATGACTCGGGGCACTAAATCTACATTATAAATGGATATTAAGAAGAAGAAGAAAAAGCATGCGAACCGGAACAAAATTTAAGCAATTTTTCATATACTATGTGCAAATCGGACGCTATTTAACAAGTTGAACTATTTATTTTAAAAAAAGACTAAACTAAGTTAGATACCGGATGGTGACCTCGTAGACATGTCCTCTGAGGCAATCTGATCAGTCGTCGTCCTCTTAGTGGCAATCAATCTCCCATTTTGAGAATTTCTGGACAAAGATCCCAGGATTTATGGGCGTTGTGCAACAGGCTTGGCAAGAACCAATCTCTCACACGGAGCCCTGTCATGTTTTATTCCATAAGCTAAAGAACACGAGCTTGCATCTGTTTAGATGGAGCAAGGGATTGTTCTCCAAGGCCAAGCTTCATCTTCATGCGGCCTTGCTGATCATCCTTCAACTTGACATTGCTCAAGAATCTCGCCCTCTCTCCCATGATGAGCAGGACCTCCGGATTAGGCTGAAGAGGCGGGTCATGAGCCTGGCTGTGTTAGACAGGGCGCGAAAGAAGCAGTGTGCTCGCATTTCCAACATCAGAGGGCGACGCTAACACCAAGTTTTCCATCTCAGGGTCAATGGTAGACGGCGCAAGAACCACATACACCGGTTAAAGCATAACAATGGGTGGGTCGCCGACCACTTCGAGAAGGAAACTATTGTGCATAATCATTTCTCCAATGCCATTGGAAGAGGCACGCCAAGGAGTCGGGATTTTAATTGGGCAGACATTGAAATGGGTCAGGTTGATTTGGAAGGTATTGATTCACCTTTCACTGAGGAGGAGGTCAAGTGCACCATTGATCATATGCCGTGCGACAAGGCACCCGGCCCGGATGGCTTTACCGGTGCATTCTTTAAGTCCTGTTGGGATATCTTTAAGGTGGAGGTCATGGCTGTGATTCATAACTTTGGCAACCTACATATGGACAACTTCTAGTGGCTCAACTCCGCTAATATTGTGCTTCTGCCCAAGAAGGATGGGGCGGAAGACATCACCGAATTCCGGCCCGTTAGCCTCATTCATGCCATTGCCAAGATTGTCTCCAAGATGCTTGCAGCGAGGCTTAGCCCGCACATGAACAACCTCATATCCAACGCCCAAAGTGATTTCATAAAGAAGAGAAGCATTCATGACAACTTCACGTACGTTAGAAACCTTGCACGCCGCCTCCTCAAGAACAAGACTTCATCACTCCTTTTCAAACTAGACATCCGAAAAGCTTTTGACTCGGTCCGGTGGGAATATGTCCTTGATATTCTTCAGCGGCGCGGCTTCCCTAGCAGATTTCATGACTGGATTGCTGCCCTTCTTAGAACCTCATCATCACGGGTGCTCCTCAATGGGGTTCCCGGTTCCCCGATTAGCCACGGGAAGGGCCTACGACAAGGAGACTCGCTGCCACCACTTCTTTTTGTTATTGCAATTGACCCGCTACAACAACTGCTCAACTCAGCAACACGGATTGGGCTTCTACACAAGATTAGAGGGCATGACACCATTATTCGGACATCACTCTATGCTGACGACGCGGCTGTCTTTGTGGCGCCAATTCGGGAGGATATTAGAAACCTGGCTGACATCCTGGAGGGGTTTGGTGAGGTCACATGGATGCACGCAAACTTTCACAAGAGCTCCGTGGTGCCAATTCGGTGTCGGCACTTGGATTTGGACGCCATACTTGAGGACATGACAGCCACTCGAGCTTCTTTCCCCATGAGATACCTCGGATTGCCGCTTTCCGTTTGGCAACTTAAGCGAGTGGACTATCAACACCTGGAGGACAAAATTGCTAACAAGCTTGTGCCTTGGGAGGGCATGCATATCACCTCCATTGAACGTGGGGCTCTTGTGAAGTCGGTCCTCACCTCCCAGGCCATCCACCACCTCACCCCGCTCATTGTGCCAGCACCCATTCTCCAGAGCATCAACAAGATTGAGCGTTCTTACCTTTGGCCGGGCACAAAAAAGGTCTCCGGAGGGAAGTGCAAGGTTAAGTGGGAAACGGTCTGTAGGCCTACTCACCTGGGAGGATTAGGGGTCCTACACCTTGACAAATTTGCCAGAGCTCTATGGTTGCATTGGCCATGGTATGAGTGGCATGACCCAATGAAGATTTGGGTTGGTTCGGGAAACCCGTGCGACAAAGAGGACATGGATCTTTTTTATGCTCTCACCACCATCACAGTTGGCAATGGGGAAAGGATGCCATTTTGGGACGCACCGTGGCTCAGTGGCAAGAAACCAATTGATGTTGCACCCCTCATATACAAGATCTCGAAGCGCAAAAGTTGGAAGGTGTTGGGGATATAACTATTAGGTATGACCCGCCCAGGAGGGGCCGGGTTATACCTGTGACGATTCTTAAAGCCCAAGACAATGCTTGAATATGGCGGTTCAGTTAAGGGTCCAAAGCCCAAAGGCGACTTAAGGCCCGTAGAGATAAACCGCCATATATATATATATATATATATATATATATATATATATATATATATATATATATATAACTTGTATTGTAAGGCAGGAATAGAAAGAGACCGAGCCGGACACTATTTATGAAACCAGCCGGGACTCTGTGAGCCACTGAGCGTCGACCTCTGTATATAAAGGGACGACCCGGCGACGGTTCAAGGCAAGTAACATCAGATCAAGAACTAGGTCAAGCGGATTCGCTCCCTGGTAATCGAGACATAAGCAATCCCACTCAAAACGGGATCGTAGGCTTTTACCTTCACCGTAAGGGGCCGGACCAGTATAAACCCCGTGTCCTTTGTCCCGATTAACCCCTTTAAGCTTCCTAGTTGCGATGGCTCCATGACTAAGTCCTTTCGCTAGGACATCTGACGTGACAATTCCACGACATTTGGCGCCCACCGTGGGGCCAGCGCATGGTGGATTTGAGTTCTTGAAGGGCAGCTTCGAAGGGCTCAAGGGATACGCTGTGGCCCGGTTGACTAAGAGTCGTCGCGGCAAGCTCTACATCGACGATGCAGGCTGGGGCCCCGACACCGGCTCAATTGATTACGGGTACCGGGTCCTCTTCGGTGGCATCCACGTCTTCAGCGGCAAGATCGGCGTTTCGCTCCCTGAGCCGGACATCTGCACCGACATTGTCGAGATGGCTCAGCGTGCGAAACCCGCCCGGGCTCAGCCTGCTGTGAAGCGTGCCTTCGTGGGATGCATCCATGGAGGGGAACTCTCTAAAGGATCTATGTCTGGCGGTGAGACGGCCATCTACTCTAATGGTGAGTCGTCCACGGGTGAGACGGATTCATTGTATCAACTGCAAGATGGCGGGCTTAGGGGCTGTTCCGATGGCAGCAGTATTCCGGACCTCTTTGAGCCGCCAAGCAGAGTTGGGATCTTCATGTCTGGCACGCAACCCGTTCAAAACTCTACGACTGCGGCAGCTATAACCTCCGGGTCGGCGGCAGCCGGGGCAGGAGGCCCTGTGTGCCCGCCAGCTCAGGTTCTGATGGATTTGATGGATAAGATGACAGCTCTATTAACCGTCGTGGTCAATCCGGCGGATCAAGCTCAACATGATGTGGAAGTGGCGCAGTTAAAGCAAGATATAGTGCAAGCTAAGGAAGACCTGGCGGTAGAAGACGTCAGGATGACCACAAAGCGGGCGGCTCTGGATGCTCAAGCTCAGTGGATTCAGTCGCAGGCTTTCCAGCTCACCATGGATCAGAACGCGTCAAATGAGGTCATGAGGAGAAGGTACCAGAAGACTCAATCCCGTCTGCCTCCAGTTTATGATCCTCGAAACCTCTTCCGTACACCCGGTGCAGGACCCAGTAACCCGCCGGAGGTAAACCGGGTTGCAACGCCCGGGGCCAGGACGCCGGTTCAGCCACGGGTGATGGAACCTCCTCGTCCGAATACTACTCCGCCTCACTATGTACCCGCACCACCTGGTCATTATTCTAACCCTTTGGAGAACATGATCGCTGCGGCGGCACGATTGGAGGCTCTCCCGGTGGGTGGCGACTCTCCAACGGCGGTTGAAACATGAAGGGTCAAAGAGCTTCTTCAGAGGGATTTGGCGCAGCAGGAGGCGTACTCTTACAGCCAAGACAGTATTCATTCGACCCCTTGCCCAAGACAGAGCCCGAGTTATAGCAGGCACATGGATTCAGCAGCCATTTCAAGAAACGCCCGGTGCCGTGACCAGCCGGGCGGGCATGACCCGGCGCGTGATGGAGTTCCTAATTTGATCGATCAGGATAGGGTACGTCAAGAGGCTAAGCGGGCGGCTCAGCAGGTGGCTGAGCAGGCGGCTCAGCGGGCGGCTTACTAGTCGTTTCCGGTTTATCCGACTACTTCTATTGAGGCAGGTGTGACCGCTAGGATTGGAGGTGTCCCTTGTTTGGTGTCGGCTCTGCGTAATGAGCGTTTGCCTAAGGATTTCAAGGGACCTCGAAAGGTGTCTAAGTACACAGCCGACTTACAGCCTGGGGCATGGATTGAAAGCTATGAGATGGCCATGGAGCTACTGGAAGTCAGTGATGCGGCAATGGCCAAGTACTTCACCATGATGTTGGATGGAACGGCCCGCAATTGGTTGAAGGGGCTACCACCTAATTCCATCGGTTCATGGGCAGAGTTAAAGGCCAGGTTTATTCAGAACTTCAAAGATACATGCAAGCAGCCCATGTCAATTATGGATCTGACTAATTACAAACAAGAGGAGGGTGAGTCCACGACGCATTGGGTACGCCGGGTCAAAGCCATAATACATTCGTCTGATAAGATGGATGCCGGCTCTACAGTCTTAATGTTGGAGAAAATTGCCGTTTTACGCCTTTGAAAATGAAGCTGGGGCGGCTCAAGCGCGGTTGTAATGACATGGGCCAGCTGATGGTGGCTCTAATCAAATATGCCGATTCTGATAGTACCAAGGATACCGAGTCTGATGATGAGAAGATAGGGAAGGGAAAGAAGAACGGCAACGCCAAGGGTCCTCGGCATAACCCGGCAAATCAAGGAGGCAACAATAAACGTAAGGCTGATGGTAGCTCGGAGTTTGTGGCTAACACCAATGCGTAGGGCAACAATCAACGACGTAAGGGGAGATCACCTCCTCAGTCCGGCGGATCAGGTCCCAGTCTTGAGCAGTTGCTGAATGAGCCCTGTCCAAGGCACGGTACTCAGCAGAAACCGGCCACTCACCTGTGGAAAGACTGTACAATCATGAAGGCTTTCAAGAACTCTAACATGTTTGACAGCAATCATGTGCCGGGCGACAGCTCAGGTGGCGGCGGTTTTCATGGCCCGGGCGGCGGTTCAAATTCCAATTTTCAAGGCTCTCGAGGTAATCAAGGTGGTTATAATTAGCAATCTGGCAAGGGTCAGCAGCAACAGCAATCTGGGTATCAAAGTAACCCAAAGTAGCTGAATGGTGGACAATATCATGTGTTTACCACCAGTTTGTGCAAACGAGACCAGAAGCTTCATAAGAGGGCTGTGAACGCTGTTGAGCCGGTTGTTCCTCGTTATTTGAGATGGTCCGAGCAGCCTATTTTATGGAGTAGGGAAGATCACCCTCCCGGGTTGACAATCCAGGTCACTTGGCCTTGGTGGTGGCACCTCAGGTTGGCGGATATAAATTCACTAAGGCGCTCATGGATGGAGGCAGTAGCATCAACATCCTCTATTATGAGACTTTTCGTCGCATGGGGTTGACTGATAAAAACCTTAAGACGTCCAACATTGTTTTCCTTGGAGTGGTGCCTGGTAAGTTGGCGTACCCAGTAGGCAAGATTGAGCTGGACGTGGCCTTTGGAGATGAGCATGATTCTAGGGCTGAGAAGTTGACTTTTGAGGTGGTTAAAATCAAGAGCCTGTATCACGCTCTGTTTGGACGACCGGCTTATGCAAAGTTTATGGCTCGGGCATGTTATGTCTATCTGCAGCTTAAGATGCCGGGTCATAAGGGTACCATCACAGTACATGGGAGTCAAAAGATAGCCCTGGAATGTGAGGAAGGCGATGCTACCTACGCTGAGTCTGTTTGTGCAACAGAGGAGTTGAAGTTTTACAAGGACAATGTTGACCCAGCGGACATGACGTCTTTGAAAAAGCCAACCACCGAGCATGAACCGGTGATGAAGTTTAAATCGGCGGACGATGGCAAGTTGGTTTACTTTGTTCCTGGCGACTCATCTAAGCAGTTCAGTATCAGTGCTAACCTGGATCCCAAATAGGAAAGCGCGCTCATCGAGTTCATTCGTGAGAACCGAGACATCTTTGCATGGAAACCTTCTGACATGCTGGGTGTACCGAGAGAACTCGCTGAGCACACTCTCAATATTGATCCAAAATTTAAGCCGGTCAAGCAGTTTCTTCGGCGGTTCAATGAGGAGAGGCGTAAGGCCATTGGTGAGGAAGTGGCCCATTGATAAGGAGCCATTATTATTATATGTGGCTGCTAACACACGTGCTGTCAGTGTGGCCATTGTGGTGGATCACAAGGAACATCCGGTTCAACGACCGGTTTATTACATCAGTGAGGTGCTTATTGAGTCCAAGCAAAGGTATCCACATTGGCAGAAGCTCGTTTATGGGGTGTTCATGGCAAACCGGAAGCTTAAGCGATATTTCCTGGGTCATTCCATCACTGTGGTCAGTTCTGCTCCTTTAGGGGACATCATTCAAAACCGAGAAGCCACAGGATGAGTCACCAAGTGGGCCATTGAACTTGGGCCTCATGGTTTAAAGTATGTGCCACGCACTACTATCAAGTCTCAAGCATTGGTGGACTTCATCAATGATTGGACAGAGCTGCAGATGCCTAAAGAAAGCCGGACAACACATATTGGACTATTCACTTTGATGGGTCCAGGCAATTGGAGGGCTCGGGGGCTGGAGTTGTTTTAGCTTCCCCTCGAGGTGACACATTTTGTTATGTGCTAAGGTTGATGTTTCCCTGTACTAACAATGCAGTTGAGTATGAGGCCTTGCTCCATGGTCTTCGGATGGCTAAGGAGATGAGCTTAAGCCAGGTAAGGTGCTTTGGCGACTCAGATTTGGTGGCTCAACAAGTATCAGGCAAGTGGGATTCCAAGGATCCTCTCATGGCCGCTTATCGCCGTGAAGTTGATGCCATTGCTGGACACTTCAAGGGTTACCAAGTGGAGTGATGTGGATACAGACCTGGGGTAGGGTCATAGGCCTGACCTATACATCGTACCCAAGGCCACTACCCTGGAGGATAATAAGTCCAAGAGGCAACAAGGGACGCCCGGCCAAAGATGTCGAGTGCAATTCACTCGACAATCATATCACTCGGGCGACCCCTACCTATTGCCACTCGACCACTCAAGGAGTCACTCGACCACTCAAGGAGTCACTCGACCTACTGAAGACCAGGAGTCACTCAGCATTGCAATGGTCAGGCATTCACTCTGTAGTCTTTAAGGTCATAAATAACACTTAAGCCTGGCGTTACCAGTAACGCCCCTACTTTATGTACATTAAGTCCCTTGTAATGGAGGACGGCTGGGGTCCTGGCGCACTCTATATAAGCCACCCCCTCCTCTGGGACAAGGTTTTGCACCCCCTATAACATCACACACATATAATCCAGTCGACCGCCTCCGGATACCGAGACGTAGGGCTATTACTTCCACCAAGAAGGGCCCGAACTCGTAAATCTCTTGTGTACACCTTCACCATAGCTGAGATCTTGCCTCTCCATACCTACCCCTCTTTCTACTGTCAGTCTTAGAACCACGACAGTTGGCGCCCACCATGGGGCAAGTGTCTTAGCGACTTGTTGGTGAAGTTGCAATTTTTCCGATCACCATCATCATGGTTTCCGACAGTGGATTAGCTGAGGGCCACGAGATCCGTCTCGGCTTGCTCGTTTTCACCGCCAACGACTCCGCTTGGCTTCAGGAAGCTCCCCTTGAAGTCGAGGCGCTCCCCGTCCGAGGGGCGACGCACTTTCACGGGTGCGTTCGCGGCGTCCTTCTCTGACAGCCGTCGACTCAGTATCGGTCGGCTCCGATGGTGTCTTCCCTCCCCGCTGTTCGCCGCCGCAAGCGATCCGGTCGGTCACGGCTTTAGCGGTGGGTAAAACACACGGTAGCTCGGCATTCGGCCACCCATCAAGTTGCGGCAATCGAGCCCGACGAAACTCTCCATGGCCTGTTCGATTTGTCGACTAGCTCCGCGGAGACCGCATCTGAGTGCGATAGAAGCGACCCTACGACTGAAGTCTTGATGGTCAATGGACCACGTAGTCCGCCTGGTTTCCGCCGCGCTGACGGCAAGGATGGTGGTGGCGATCCGTCGCGCGTCCACAAGGAGTACCATCCCGAACCCCACTCTTCGCAGCAGAGGGAGGAACTTCATCGCCGCAACATGGAGCACTCCACATACCCATTGTTGGAGAAACACCCGAGGCTCGGGCCTTAGAAGAGGTGCGGTTGGCTAATTTGGCTGAGCACACTCGACTGGAGAACCTTCAGCGCACTCTCGACGAGGGTGCTCGGGAGCGGATTCCTGAGTCCAGTCGGCGACAGCTTTTCCCACCTCCGCCTAAGGTATACCATACTCCGATTCAGAATCTCGCAGTTGCGGCCCGAATAGCAGAGTCAATTCAACCTTACCAGTCGGAGGCTGGCAGAGGTTTGATGCAGATCTGGGCCTTGCTCCGGGCAGTAGGAGAACAGAACACAGAAGTGTCTCAGTCGCGGAATAGGATGCACAGCAGATCCGTAGTAGCAGATACAGTTTAGTCGGTTCATAGCCCAAGATCACCCCTGCGGCGTGAAGGTCGTGGGCAGTATGATGATCGGCTCGACCACGACAATCATCGTCGAGTGCCCACACCCCCTCCGAGGAGTGCGTCATATGTGCCTCGGCAGTACGATGATAGACGCCATCACAGTGGCGAGTGTAGAGCACCAGTTGACCCAAGAGAGCCAGACTTCGATGCAAGATCTATCCTCGTTCAGGGTCTAGTCGACCGGAACAGAGCGCATAGAGAAGACCCTGGTAGAGATCGTCCAACTGGCAGCAGAGTGCATGTTTCGGGTCCAGAATGTTTCAGCAGAGCCATCAGGGCTGCAATGATTCCACCCAACTTCAGGTTGGTGACTGGAGTCAGTAAGTTCACTGGAGAGTCCAAGCCTGAAACTTGGCTTGAGGATTACCGAGTGGCTGTGCAGATCAGCGGCGGGAATGATGAAGTGGCAATGAAACATCTTCCTCTGATGTTAGAAGGGTTGGCCCGAGCGTGGTTGACACAATTAGCCCCAAATAGTATATACAGTTGGGAAGAGCTAGCTCGAGTGTTCGTCAGAACTTTTGAGGGCACTTGCAAGCGACCAACAGGATTGACCGAGTTGCAGCATTGTGTGCAGAAACCGAGTGAGACTTTAAGGGATTTCATTCAGAGGTGGACCACTTTGCATCACACCGTTGAAAATGTATCAGAGCATCAAGCAGTATGTGCCTTCAAGGAAGGCGTCAAATACCGAGAGTTGGTCCTGAAGTTCGGTCGGACTGGAGATATGACTCTGACTCGGATGATGGAAATAGCCACCTGGTATGCTAATGGAGAAGAAGAGGATCAAATCTGTAGCGGAAAGGGTAAACCAGTCGGCCAAGAGGCCGGTGGGGGTAATTCCAATCGGAAACGGAAACGTAAGGCTGAGCCTGCAGCACCCGGTGAGATTGCAGCAGTAGATCAAGGGAAGTTTAAGGGAAAACCTAAAGGGCCCTGGCCCCCTAATAAGGTAAAGGATCAAGCAGGAAATGATGTGTTGGATTTACCGTGTCACATCCACACGAAGAAGGACGAAGAGGGTAATCCGATTTACCCTAAGCATACCACTCGACAATGTCGACTCCTGATCCAGCAGTTCCGAGAAAAACAGCCCGGTGAGAAGGAAAAAGAGTCGGAGAGAGACAAAGACGAAGAGGAAGACGACGGTTATCCCAAAGTCAATTCCACCCTGATGATTTTCGCCGATGTGGAGAGCAAGAGTCGGTTGAAAGTTATCAACAGAGAAGTGAATATGGTCGCTCCGGCGACGATGACCACATACCTGAAATGGTCTCACACAGCCATTACATTCGACCAGTCCGATCACCCTGCGCGTATAGCCACCCCTGGGAGGCAGGAATTGGTGGTCGACCTCGTGGTTGGAGGCACTAGACTGACTAAAGTGCTGATGGATGGTGGTAACGGCCTGGATATTCTTTATGCTGAAACCTTGAAGGGGATGGGCATTCCAATGTCCAAACTTAGCGAGAGCAATATGAGTTTCCATGGCGTTATCCCTGGAAAGAAAGCCGAATCACTCGGCTAGATTGCTCTCGACGTGGTTTTCGGTGATTCCAAGCATTTCCGTAAGGAAAAGTTGACATTTGAAGTCGTGGATTTCCAGAGTGCTTATCATGCCATTCTGGGTAGGCCTGCCTACGCACGTTTTATGGCTCGACCATGTTACGTGTACCTCAAGTTGAAGATGCCTGGCCCCAGAGGTGTGATCACAGTTACTGGCAATCGGCAGAAAGCAGAGGAATGCTTCCAGAAAGGTTCCAAAATTGTTGATGCGCAAATGGCAGCAGTTGAATTCCAAGAATATCAAAAGAATGCAGATCTGAGTGATTTACTCCGAGCCAAGAAGCCTGCCACAGATTCTGCATTTCAGTCGTCTGGTGAAACGAAGGCGATTCATATTCACCCGACCGATCCCAATGCCGCACCGACTCATAGATCAACGACACTCGACAGCAAATAGGAAGAAGCGCTCATCCAGTTCCTCCAAGAGAACTGGGACATCTTTGCATGGAAACCCTCTGACATGCCGGGTGTACCCAGAGAACTGGCTGAGCACCGTTTGCATGTCGACCCCAAGGTAAAACCCGTCAAAGAGCATCTTCGGCGGTCCACCATATAGAATAGGAAAGCAATTGGCGAGGAAGTGGCTCGGCTGCTAGCAGCAGAGTTCATTCGTGAGATCTACCACTCTGAGTGACTTGCCAATGTAGTCATGGTCCCTAAGAAGGACGATTCACTTTGTATGTGCATTGATTTCAAGCATATCAATCGGGCCTGCCCGAAAGATCATTTCCCTCTCCCCCGCATCGATCAGATTGTTGACTCGACGGCGGGGTGTGAGCGCTTGTCTTTTTAGATGCATATTCCGGGTATCATCAGATCCGACTGTATGGTCCCAATGAAATAAAAACAGCCTTCATCACCCCATTCGGGTGCTTTTGCTATGTCACCATGCCATTTGGTCTTAAAAATGCCGGAGCCACATTCATGAGAATGATTCAGAAGTGCCTGCTCACTCAAATCAGTCAGAATGTGGAAGCATACATGGATGACATTGTGGTCAAGTCTTGCAAAGGTTCCGACCTACTAACTGACCTCGCATAAACCTTTGCCAACCTAAGAAGGTACGATATCAAGCTTAATCCGTCAAAGTGCACATTCGGAGTTCCAGGTGGAAAGTTACTCGGTTTTCTCGTTTCCGAACGAGGGATTGACGCCAATCCAGAAAAAGTTGATACCATCCTCCGAATGAAACGCCCTATGCGTGTGCATGACGTTCAGAAGCTGACTGGTTGTTTAGCCGCCTTGAGTCGATTCATTTCTCGTCTCAGTGAAAAGGCCTTACCTCTTTACTGGTTGATAAAGAAATCTGATAAGTTCGAGTGGACTGAGGAAGCTGATGCAGCGTTTGCAGAGCTCAAAACCCTGCTTTCCACCAAGTCGGTGCTCGCTGCGCCAATCAGCAAAGAGCCTTTACTACTTTATATTGCAGCCACTGGACAAGTTGTCAGTACAGTAATCACGGTCGAGCGAGAAGAAGGAAAGGCTTACAAGGTTCAGCGCCCAGTATATTATCTCTCTGAAGTTTTGACTCCATCCAAGCAACGATATCCACATTATCAGAAGCTTGTCTATGGAATCTACATGACCATGAAGAAGGTTGCACATTATTTCTCTGATCACTCCATTAAAGTCGTCAGCGACGCACCATTATCTAAAATTCTGAACAACAGAGATGCAACTGGTCGAGTGGCAAAATGGGCGATTGAACTCCTTCCATTGGACATCAAGTTTGAGGCAAAGAAAGCTATCAAGTCCCAAGCAATCGCAGATTTCCTTGCTGAGTGGATTGAGCAGCAATTGCTGACTCAAGTTCACTCGGAGTATTGGACTATGTTCTTCGATGGCTCCAAGATGCTGAATGGTTCAGGTGCTGGGGTAGTATTGGTATCCCCCCATGGAGACAAGCTTAGCTATGTTCTCCAGATTCATTTTGATTCCTCCAATAACGAAGCTGAATATGAAGCACTTTTATACAGGTTGCGTATGGCCATTTCACTTGGTGTCTGTCGCCTTATGGTCTACGGTGACTCAGATTTGGTGGTTAATCAAGTGATGAAAGAGTGGGATGTCAGGAGCCCGGCCATTACTGGTTATTGCAATGCAGTAAGAAAGCTGGAAAAGAAGTTTGAAGGGTTGGAGCTTCACCATATACCCCGACTGAAAAATCAAGCTGCAGATGAGTTGGCAAAGATAGGGTCAAAGAGAGAGGCCATTCCCAGCAATGTGTTTTTGGAGCATATTCATTCACCTTTAGTTCAGGAAGATCCTTTCACTGAAGAGTCCCCATAGCCTAAGAGCGCCACAGATCCGACTGAAGTTGAAATCCCAGTTGTGGTCGACTTAGTCATGGAGGTTTTGGTCATCACTCCTGACTGGACAGTGTCGTACATTGCGTACATTCTTAGGAAGGAACTTCCAGAGGATGAAGAAGAGGCTCGACAGATCGTCCGACGATCTAAAGCCTTTACCGTGATAAAAGGTCAGTTGTTCAGAGAAAGTGTAACTGGAGTCTGCCAGAAGTGCATCACGCCAGAAGAAGGCCGAATGATCCTCAATGATATTCACTCGAGGACCTATTGTCACTATGCGTCCTCTCGGACCATCGTGGCCAAAGCATACCGAGCCGGATTTTACTGGCCACGTGACAATGAGATGGCGAAAGAAATAGTGGACAAATGTGAAGGCTGTCAGCTCTAAAGACTATCTCACTCGTCTGGCCTTTCACTGTCTAGGGATTGGACATGGTTGTACCTCTGAGGACTGGCAGGAGTGGATTTACCCATGTGCTGGTGGCAGTCGAAAAGTTTACCAAATGGATCGAAGCCAAGCCCATTAAAAACCTTGAAACAAGTACAGTTGTGAGTTTCATCAGAGAATTGATATTCAGATATGGTGTTCCGCACATCATCATCACAGATAACGGGTCGAACTTCGACTCTGATGAATTCAGAGCCTTTTGTGCTTCCCAAGGCACGTGGGTAGATTATGCTTCGGTCTCCCATCCTCAGTCGAATGGGCAGGCTGAAAGAGCAAATGGATTAATTCTTAAAGGACTGAAACCCTGATTGATGCGTGACCTCAAGCATGCAGCAGGGGCCTGGGTCGATGAACTTCCATCAGTACTTTGGGGATTGAGGACAACTCCTAATCGGTCAACTGGACGAACTCCATTCTTCTTAGTCTACGGAGCTGAAGCCGTACACCCAAGTGATTTGCTCCACAATGCGCCCCGAGTCGAACTCTTCTCAGAAGAGGAAGCAGAACAGGCTCGGCAAGATGCAGTCGATCTCCTGGAAGAGGAAAGAGAGATGGCCTTGATCCGGTCGATCATTTATCAGCAAGACCTGCGTCGATTCCATGCCAGAAACGTAAGGGGTTGGGCATTTCAGGAAGGAGACCTGGTTCTTCGAGTGGACCAGCAGAAACCACACAAGCTTGCTCCTGCTTGGGAAGGCCCTTTCGTCGTCACCAAAGTGCTCCACAATGGAGCGTATCGTCTTTTCAACGTCGAGCACAATAAAGATGAGCCACGCGCTTTGAATGCGGAACTGCTCCGCCCCTTTTACTCTTAAAGTATTCAGACTGTTGAGATGTAATAAGAAGTACCTTTTACTTTGATTATCAAAAGACATGATTTTACAGCCTTCCGAATGATTGTTGTTCATTTTTTACATGTTCTAAAATCCCCAAGTGGGTGCCTTAGCTGCGAATCCGTTTCGCCTAAGTTGAAGAGAAAATCCTACCGAGTGGTGAGCCAGCCTCTCACTCGGAGGCTTAGCTGCGAATCCGTTTCGCCTAAGTGTTAAAAAAATTTAGCTGCAGTCCAGTACTCGCCTAAGTGTTACAAAATCCTACCGAGTGGTGAGCCAGCCTCTCACTCGGAGGCTTAGCTACAGTCCAGTACTCGCCTAAGTTTGAAAGGTCCTACCAAACGGTACGGTTCGACCACGACCCCCCCCCCCCCCAGGGCTACACCATCAAGAAGAAGGACGAGATTGTGGGAGCAATCCTCCCACTCGAGGGCTTAGCTGTAGTCCAGTACTCGCCTAAGTTTGAAAAATCCTACCAAATGGTGAGCAATCCTCCCACTCGGGGGCTTAGCTGCAGTCCAGTACTCGCCTATGTTTGAAAAATCCTACCGAGTGGTGAGCAATCTTCCCACTCGGGGGCTTAGCTGCAGTCCAGTACTCGCCTAAGCTTGAAAAATCCTACCAAGTGGTGAGCAATCCTCCCACTCGGGGGCTTAGCTACAGTCCAGTACGCGCCTAAGTTTGAAATCATACCGAGTGGTGAGCAATCCTCCCACTCGGGGGCTTAGCCGCAGTGCAGTACTCGCCTAAGTTTGAAAAATCCTACCGAGTGGTGAGAAATCCTCCCACTCGGGGGCTTAGATGTAGTCCAGTACTCGCCTAAGTTTGTAAAATCACCCCAAGTGAAAATTGATCTTCTCGCTCGGGGACTTAGCCATACGCTCCATCCTGATCCACAAGGACAATAAAGTGCGGGTCATATCGAGTAAGCCTCTTTGACCCCCACCTCAGAGTTGCACCATCAAGAAGAATGACGAGATTGAGCGTGTTGCCAAGGCGAGTCACTTTCAGGAACGTCAAGACCATTGCTGAATGCCTCGCTGATAAGCTGATCAATGCTGCCAAAGGCTCATCCAACAGCTAGCGCCAAGACGAGCTGCTTTCATGAGCTGACCAGTCCCGCTGAGTAGTGCGGGTCGACCACGACCCCCCCTCCATGGTTGCACCGTCAAGAAGAAGGACGAGATTGTGCGCACTGTCAAAGGCCCATCCAATGGCTGGTGCCAAGGCAAACTGCTGACAGGAACATCAAGACCATTGCTGAGTGCCTTGCTGATGAGCTAATCAATGCTGCTCAAGGCTCGTCCAACAGGTCGACTGCGAATTCTTCCTCAGAAGCTGCATCGAACGAACAAAAACCAATCCGAGAGAAGGACGAGTTTCACTCGAAGATAAACACAACGTATTCAAAGATAAGCCCAAAGGTTTCTAACCGCAGATTAAAGTACTCGGGCGTCAGGCCCGAAGGAGTTTTAACTGTTACAAAATCACTCGGCATTCCGAGGCAAATGAGGGTGAAGCATAATGTTTTTTTTTTCAGTCACTCGATGGGAGAAGGGCTGGCTGGATCGCAGAAGCTGTCAAGGTCGATGCTGTCGGCAATACGAGTGGTTGCCTCAAGGAAGGTGTCCATGAAGGACTGGAAGGAGTGCTTCTTAGTATTCACTACCTTGAGGGCCTCCAGCTTGTCTTCTTTAGCCTCCTTGTAGTGCACTCGATCCAATGACAAGGCGACATTAGCACCACAGTGAGCAGAGGACTTCTTCCACTCTTGCACTCGGCCAGGAATCTGATTGAGTCGAGTCATCAGTGCCTCGAGGTCTTGAGAAAGTTCCGCCTGAGGCCAGAGTTCGGCGTCCACTTGGGTCATCGCAGCCTTCAGTCGAGCCAGATAGGCAACAACATCGTCCAAGCGTGATTCCAATCGTAGAAAGTTCATCGCAACGTCATCTTTCACGGGACAATTGATGGGGTCGAGACCTGTCTCGACCCGCCCAGTTTCAGCTTCAAAGTCCTGGCAAAGTTCTGTTCCATTGCGAAAACAATGAGTCGACAATATTACAACATACTTTGATCGACGACAATTAACCAGTCGAGTGAACATACCTTCAAGCTTCAGAACTAATTTCGCGGCAAGTTGTCCCAGATAGGACTCTAACTTGCCTGTCTTGGCTCTGAGGCCTCCAACTTCAGTGGTCAGGTTCTCCTTGTCCTTCTTCAGTTGCTCCACTTCTCGATTGGCTTCTGAGATGACGGTCTTCAACTTCGTGTTCTCCTCTTCCAACTTGCCGACTGAAGCCAGCTTCTGTTCCGCAAGCGTTGTCTTCTCACGTGCTTCCTTCTGAGCAGCAGCAAGGTCCTGGTCCTTCTTCTCCAAAGCTTCCTTCATTCTCTCTAAAGAAACAACACTCTTCAGATGAGCCTGAAGTTGACGTTTTTCACTACGCACATCTGCTTGTGTGAAGTCACTCGATTCAAAGAGACTGGAAGAAAAAGCAGTGAAAGATGCAAGCTACTAAGTAGGCAAGACAGTCGAATGGTTACCCCCCATGATGGCCGCCTCTTGTTGAGCAGTCTTGAGGTTCTTCTTTGCGAGTTCAAGATCAAGTTCAACGCTGATATGCTTCTTCTTTAACTCGGAAAGTCGAGCTCCAAGATCACAAGACCTCTGCAGTTAGCGAGAGAGATGTGTCAGTCGACAGAAATAAGAGACAATGACAGTGAAAAGTTACTCTAAGACTACTGCCGAATCAAATATTCAACAGTAGTCTTGGGGACTACACCCGGTGGGTGCACTTAGCGTGCCCCCACTGGTTCAGATCAACACTTAGCAGGGTCTGCCCAGCGTGAGTAAAAAAAAGAGAGATGAGGTTCTAAGACCTCAGCCGACTGCTAGCAGTCGACCGTGCTCTCGGGGACTACACCCAGTGGGTGCACTCGGCGTGCCCCAACTGATCCAGACAGTTTACTAAGACTCAGCTCGAGTCGAGAGGAGTGGAAGATTTCCTAAACTCTAAACAAAGGCACGCCCCAGTGGGTGATCGGATATAAAACAACATTCAAAAGTTCTGTCGGAGTTCGCTGACCTAAACATTGGTCTGCAAGGCAGTGCTGGCGTTGTAAGCCACCTGACTAGCCTCGTGCATCACCTTCACCTGCTCCATGACAAGGTTCACCTGGCGAAGAGCCTCCCTGGCGGCACTCGGCGAGTCGTCTGGGGTCTGATATGCGGCGAAGAGTGATGGCTCCAAGGCGGTCGAAGCAGTTACTGGGTCAGACGCGTGGAGTTGCACTGGAGCGGCAGGAGTCGGAGCAGTCGATCCCGACGGATGATCAGTCTTCAGCGGGTTGGCGAATGTGACATTTGTCCGAACCGGTTCTCCAGAACGTTCGACCACCGCCTCAAGCACCAGCGTCGACTGAGGGACTTGGACTTCAAGCCTCTTCCTGCTTGAGCCCCCACTCCTCTTCCTCCTCTCCTGTAGAGGTGCTACTTCTTCTTCATCGTTAGGGAGCACGACGACCTCTTGCGGAACTACAGAAAGGGAGAAATATCAGAAATTCAGCCGATTGGCAATCCACTCGACTAAATGAAGCCCGGTCGAACGGACTTACCAGCTCGAGAGGTGGCCTCCTTGTCTCCTGGTGCTTTGTCGATGTCCATGTTAGTGGCAGCAGAGGTGGGCTAGAAAGATACGTGATCCGGTTGGTTAGAACAAAAACTTCAGTCGGCCTATGTAAACACAAGCGAGATACTCACCCCAAAGCAACAGGGACGTCCATCTTGATCTGCGGCAAAGTCTTCCGAGCCTTGGGAGGAGCAACCTTGGGCTGCTTGGTGACCTTCTTCGTCGGCTCTGGAGTCGACGTCCGAGTGCGCTTCTGAGTGTGGGTACTCGGAGCCACGTTCTTCCCACGCCCGCCCGCCAGGTCATGGTGCTGCTTGGATCGGCGTTCGGAGCACGGCGGCGAGTTGACTTCTTCCTCGTCGTCCAACTCCTCGCTCTCCTCCTCCTCCTCTTCATCCGAAGACTCCTAGTCGCCACTCTCCTCTGCGCTGGCCTCTCCCTCCTGGTCCTACTCCAGGGCTTGTTCGCCGTTGGGCATCGAATACATCTTAGTGAAAACCTACAAGACGAAAAGTCGAGTAAAAGTCAGTCGAGACCGAGTACAGTCGGAACATATATGCAAGACAGTCAGAATGAAGAGCATACCTTGTCGGGATGATTGTTGTCGCTGAAGAGGATGACTCGCCTGGATCCTCTCGGGTTGTCCTGGTTGCCTGTGATGCTCCTCAACCACATGGCCACGGTCTTGGGTGGCACTTCTTCTGGATGGACCCGAGCGGTGTCGTCAGATCCGGAGTACAACCACATAGGATGGTCACGAGCCTGGAGAGGCTGGATGCATTGACTGAGGAACACTTCCAACAGATCCAGGCCAGTGACACCCTCATTGATCAGTTGGACCACTTTCTCCACCAACATCTTCGTCTCCACGTTCTCGGCAGCAGTCACTTTCAGTGGAGAAGGAGTCTGGACACGGTCGAATGTGAAGTGGGGAAGGCCAGTCGACTGACCTAGAGTTGCGACGTCCTAGCAGTAGAACCAGGTCGACTGCCAGCCTCTGACCGATTCAGGGAGAGTCATAGCAGGGAAAGCACTCCTATGCCTCTTCTGAATACCCAAACCCCCACACATCTGGATGACATGGGTCTTTGAGTCACTTGTTTTTGCTTTCTTGACCGACTAGGATCAGATGGTGAAGATATGTTTGAAAAGACCCCAATGAGGTTGACACCCCAAAAAGTTTTCACACATTGACACGAACGCATCCAGATACGTGATGGTGTTGGGAGAAAAATGGTGGAGTTGAGCACCAAAGAAATTTAGGAATCCCCAGAAGAAGGGGTGCGGAGGGAGCGAAAAACCCCGGTCGACGTGGGTGGCGAGCAGTACACACTCACCCGGCCGAGGCTGTAGCTCCATCTCCCCCTCTGGCAGCCTTGCCGCTCCCTTGGCGATCAGTCTGGACTCCGCCAGCTCGTCCAGATCTTCTTGCCGGAGCGAAGACCGGATCCAATCGCCCTGGATCCAGCCCGGCGGTAGCCCCATGTGTGATGACGACCCGCGGTTCTGCTTCTTGCCTTTCGCCGCCCCTGTCGCCTTCTTTGCATGCTCCAGTGCTGTAGTCTTGTCCTTCACCATGGCAGCAGAGTGGAGGCGTTGAGAGCAGAAGAGCCAGGTGCGGTGGAGAAGTGGAGGAAGAAGAAAGAGAAATAGGCGTGCACAGTGCAAACGCCTCGGCCCCGTCGCCTTATAAAGGGTTACTTCCGAGTGGCTGACGTGTTGGACCAGGCGATCCTGTTAAATCCCACAACAGTTGCGCGCAACGTACGTGGCGAAAAAGGCAGCACAAAAATCAAGGCATCACTGTTTATCCGCTTTGCCTACTTCGGCGCTCCCCGTCCCGCGCGCTTCCCTGAAATTTTGTATCCCATGAAATCCGGGATACACTGCAATCAATCGCGCCAAAGATCTTGCACTCTAATACAGCACTCGGCAGACGATGCTATAAGTTCATTCGACAACTCTCTGAATGGATCAAGGCGACTAAATCGGCGCTGAAGTACCAACGTGAGTTTTCCATCTTGCAGAAAACGCTCGCGAGGTGCAAAGCTCAGAACAAGTTCAACTTCAACCTACTTTCCACTCGAACCTTAATCGATTCGGGGGCTACTGATGTGGATACAGACCTGGGGTAGGGTCATAGGCCTGACCTATACGTCCTACCCAAGGCCACTACCCTGGAGGATAATAAGTCCAAGAGGCAACAAGGGACACCCAGCCAAAGATGTCGAGTGCAATTCACTCGAGAGTCATATCACTCGGGCGACCCCTACCTATTGCCACTCAACCACTCAAGGGGTCACTCGACCTACTGAAGACCAGGAGTCACTCAGCATTGCAACGGTCAGGCGTTCACTCCGTAGTCTTTAAGGTCATAAATAACACTTAAGGCTGGCGTTGCCAGTAACGCCCCTACTTTATGTACATGAAGTCCCTTGTAATGGAGAATGGCTGGGGTCCTGGCGCACTCTATATAAGCCACCCCCTCCTCTGGGACAAGGGTTCGCACCCCCTGTAACATCACACACATATAATCCAGTTGACCGCCTCCGGGCACCAAGACATAGGGCTATTACTTCCACCGAGAAGGGCCTGAACTCGTAAATCTCTTGTGTACACCTTCACCATAGCTGAGGTCTTGCCTCTCCATACGTACCCCCCTTTCTACTGTCAGTCTTAGAACCATGACATGGAGCACATTGATCGCAGAAAGAATGAGGCGGCTAATGCTTTAACTGGCTGGGGTCTCAGTGTAAGCCGGTGCCGCCTAACACTTTCTTGGATATTCTGCATAACCCTTCTGTCAAGTTGCCTACATAGGAAGACTTGGCTGTTCCTGACCCGGAAGCACAATTGGTGGCGGCTCTTCATGTCATCCCCGATTGGACAGTGCCATATTTGGCTTACATGACCCGGGGCGAATTGCCTGAGGATGAAACCTTGGCCAGGTAGATAACCCAGCGGTCTAAGTCAATGACAATTGCCAATGGCGAGTTGCATCATCGCAGTGTCACTGGGGTGTTTCAGCGTTGTGTTTCTCCTGAGGAAGGTCAAGAAATTCTTCGTGAGATTCATGAAGGAGATTGTGGCCATCATGCCGGTTCAAAGTCCCTTGTGGCCAAGGCTTTACGTCATGGATTTTATTGACTGACGGCTCAAGCTGATGCGGAGGATCTGGTCAGTAAATGTGAAAGTTGTCAGAAGTTCTCAAGACATGCTCACGTGCCGGCTCAAGAGTTGAGGATGATTCCAATTACTTGGTTGTTTGCAGTCTGGGGACTCGACGTGGTTGGGCCTTTCAAAAGGTCCAAAGATAAAAAAAAAGCACCTCTTGGTGGCGGTTGACAAATTCACAAAGTTGATTGAGGCAGAGCCAGTTAGTAAGTGTGATGCAGCCACAATGGTTCAATTCATGAAAAAAGTGATCTTTCGCTTTGGCTTTCCACACAGCATTATAACTGACAAGGGTACTAATCTGTCCAAGGGTGCCATGGAGGAGTTCTGTCAACGTGAGCATATCCGGCTTGATGTTTCATCAGTAGCTCACCCTCAATCCAATGGTCAAGCTGAAAGAGCCAATCAGGAAATTTTGAAAGGCATCAAACCCCAGCTTATGGTTCCTTTGCAACGGACGCCGGGTTGTTGGGTGGAGGAGTTACCTTCTGTGATATGGAGCATTAATACTACCCCCAACATACACGCCTTTCTTCATGGTTTACGGAGAAGAGGCTGTTCTACCTAGTGACATCCGTCATGACTCGCCCCATGTGGCGGCTTATGTTGAAGCTGATAACGAACAAGCCCATTAGGACGCACTTGACCTGTTAGATGAAAAGCGTGATTTGGCAGCAGCCCGCTCGGTGATTTACCAATAGGACCTGCGCCGTTATCACAGCCGCCGGGTTAAGTCCAGAACCTTTCAAGAAGGTGATTTGGTGCTCCGGCTCATCCAGGATCAAACTAATGCACACAAGTTATCCCCACCTTGGGAAGGGCCCTTTCTTGTCAGGAAGAACTTGAACAACGAGTCATACTACCTTATCGACGTTTGAGAGCACAAAGACTCACATAAGTCGGAGGAAGAGACCCGCAGGTCATGGAATATCGCTCATCTTCGGCCTTACTACACTTGAGCCACCCGCTCTCATGATGTACATATTTTGACAATGTATATATTATGATAAGTAATAAAGCAGGACCTCTATCCTTTTCATTCTCAATGATCATATGTCTTCATAATCATCATTTCAAAACGGCCAATTGGGGGCTTAATCATATTCGAATCTAGCTTAACCCTCTTGGTCCGGCTCATGATCATATTCGAATCTAGCCGTTAAACCTCATGATCACTAGGGGGCTTCCTATTCAAACATAGGTCGTATTCGAACCAAAGAGAACATAGCTGTCAGTACCCTCTTGATTGGCACAATGCCAAACTCACTAGGGGGCTTCTTAATCATATTTGAATCATAGCTTAACCCCTTTTGGGTCCGACTTTGATCGTATTAGAATCAGAGTCATTAAAAAACTCTTAAGGACATTTGGGGGCTTCCTATTCAAACATAGGTCGTATTCGAACCAAAGAGAACATAGTTGTCGGTACCCTCTTGATCGGCGCAACGCCAAAGCCACTGGGGGCTAGATGATCGTATTCGAATCCTAGCTTAACCCCTTTGGAACGGTTTACTGATCGTATTCGAATCAAAAGCCTCGTTTTTCTTTCTATTTGGCTTAAGTTTTGTTTGAAAGCAACCTTTGTTTTTGTCTTGAGACTTTTTTGTTCAGATCTAAGTATAAGTGTGGTTTAAATTTAACCCAGCTTGGTTTGGATGATAAGTCACCAACATAGGACAATCATCATATCTTTGTAAGTATTGGCTTCTAAGGATTGGGTTATCACCCTTACTGTTCGGGTCACATAAACCGGCAGTACAAATTCAAGATCATAGGTATGACATTATAGTTATATTTCAAAGCTATAATTCATAACAGGCTTATCTGTGACTCTTTTTTCCATATTATGGGTTATATATAAGATATTATGACCCGCCCTGCGGTAAGCCGCCAAGGGTTTTTGTGATCTATTTCTGTGTGCAGGACAGTTCAAGGACTTTCTTAAGCATAAGGAAAACAGATGCTAAGTGTAAAAAGGGGCGAATATAAGACGGCGGCTTAATAGCGTTGAGCACCAAAATGTGCACGATGGCACGACAAAGCAAAGTCATTCTTACCCTTTACATGACTCCCTGAGTCCAAATGATTAAATTGTTTTTTAGTAGGCCTTAGATATGAGCCGCCCGGCGGATGAATTCTCCTATTGACCTGAAGCTTCCGGGTCAGCCCTCTCCGCTCCTTCGCTCTGTTCCTTGTCTTGGAAGGTTGATGATGACCATTCAATGCCATTCAAAGCTTCAAATTCAGCTTCATCATCAATTAGTCCGGCCGGGTCAACTTCAGGGGCGAAGGTATGCTTACGGATTGGTGGGATCAGGCTGGTCACTTTATAATGCGGCATTGGAATCCTAAATTCTCCGTGTCATAACCCGGCTGGTACTTGGTGAGATCCGCCTCATCAGCAATCAGGGTGGCCACAGGGCGTATTTCTTTCACACAAGCGGCGAATTCGTCCTGTTCAAAGGGAGTACCATCCTCCTTAAGGCTTGGATACCCAATGGCGATGTCGGCCGGGTCTAATTTCGGTAGCCAAGCTTTGGCCTGGCTTAAGGCCGCCACGGCTCCGGCTCTCGCAAACGACCGCCTTAATTCATTGAACCACTAGGGCAGCACAGAAAGCTTCTTTAGCACATCCACTAGGAGTGTGGCGACTTCGTTTGATAGGGCAACTGTGGACAAGGCATGCTGAGATCCGGTGTAAAGTTGTTCCACGAGCGTATAAATCGCCTTCAGCTTCACCAGCATGTCTTGATTGAGATTTGAGCTCCTAGGGCCTGCATAGCAATGTCAGGTGAGTTAATGACAATTCATATGATCACTTGAAAGATTCAAATATTTGACACTTGCAGGGCGACTTACCAAAGATTGCTGAGACCATCTGGGATACATGGCGATTTAAGCCGGATAATTTGGCGATCACCTCTTCAAGAGCCGCCTCTGCCTTCTCAGCTCGACTGGTCAAGGCGATCTTTTCCTCAGCTCAGACCTTTTTCTCCATTTCAAAGTCTTTTTTCAGTGTCTCTTGTTCAGACACACTGAATTCAAATTTGGAGCTGGCTCTTTGGGTTTCAGTCTCCTGTGCTTCTAGGCGGTTCTTCAAATCAGACAGTTCTGATTCAAGTTGAGTACTGGTGGCCTGAACAAATATTGGGTCAAAATCAGGAATATCATCATACAATATTAAGTCCCAAGCCTTTTGCAAGCAACAACACTTGGTACTTGGGGGCTAATGTCCACCGAAGAATTTCTATCTAAGTGGCGGTTCATGAGAGTAAGTCCCAAGCGCTTTGCAAGCAAGAGTACTTGGCACTTGGGGGCTAATGCATATTGTTGTTCAATTTACACAAATGCTATATTATACACAAGTATGTAAAGGATCGGCTCATTCATTTTGATTAAACCGGCCCTTGGGGACTACGGGTTAAGCCGGATTTTTACAGGTTTGACTAAAGGATGTTACTGATGCTTACATGTTTGTTCTAAGTCTACAACATATTCATCATAAGCAATAGACTTGGGGGCTGGCATAGTAAGGATAACTTAGTGAAGGGAAGAGTTTATACCTCAAATCTTTGGTGCATTTGCTTCACCATATCAACTTCGACGTCACGACTGCTGTGCACTTGGCTAAGATAACCAGACGAAACTTCCCCAATGCTCATATGAGAATAATCAGCAATGTCAAATCTGACCTTACGGCGTTCCAGGTGCTCCTCCTTGGCAGAACACTTGGCAAGCACAGTTGGTCTCCCCGGCTCAGTGTAGCCGGTCTTGGTAATCTCAATATCAGCATCTTGCGTCGTCTATCTTGGTCGGGCTAGAGACTTTAGGGTTTTCAGAGCCGTCGGCAGCTTGCTCGGCAGGCGGGTTAGTAGTTGACGTTGGTGCGTCATGCGCCGGTTCAAGCGGCGGCTCAAGAACAGAGGCCTCAGGCGCGGCCGTCTGGAGTTCCGGCTCTTTGAAGATTGGCTCTTCGGCCGGCTTGTTCTTTTTTACCTTCTTGATAGGCTTTGCTTTTCCACTGTGTAAGATCAAAAGATCGGTAGAAACATAAAGAATTGAAATGAATACAGGATAAGTAAATCATCATTACCCTGGTGCCGTCTTGAAAGCCGGCAGGTTGGACTAGATTGAGTCGCCAGAGGAAGGTGAAATTTCCTGATAATTTGAATCAGAAGAGTTGAGTGGTTGACGAATGAGACCTGCCAAAGGTTAAAAAGGGTTTAAGTCAGAGGTGACCTTGTTTCAGCGCTTCCTTGGTGTGTTAGGTAAGCCGGAGGAGAGTTCCGCGTATTTGCTAGTCTGGGTTTGCCTCCGGCTCTCATGAATCTGTCGCTTCAAAAGAAATTGAGGATCCTGATAAGCTAAGGGATGTGAAAATCTTACTTTCCGGGTTACTCTTCGGATTTTCTGTCTTGGCAAAGGCTCGGAGTCGGAGGAAATAATAGTTACCTCTTCGTCCACTCCGCGACTCGTCCTCGTGTCACCCTGATGATAATCAGTGTCAATAAGGTGGTTAAAAAGGATCCAAGAGAGTCAAGAGCTACCTCCGACTCAGAGGAATCTTCTAATCGAAGAATGTCAGAGGCGCTGGACTTCTTTCCTTTGTTCTTGGCGGCGGCTTTCCTGGCGGCTCT
The DNA here is from genome assembly GCA_963921465.1 of Triticum timopheevii. Classification (NCBI taxonomy): domain Eukaryota; kingdom Viridiplantae; phylum Streptophyta; class Magnoliopsida; order Poales; family Poaceae; genus Triticum; species Triticum timopheevii. The sequence goes on from OY997264.1 coordinate 110,473,839, forward strand.
CTTGGCCTTCCTAGCTCTCTTCGCAACCTCATGATCTTACTTTGCCTTCCAGAATTTATCATCAGCCTGCAAAAATCAGCAAATGTTTGAGTACAGACAAAACATCAAGGATGAAAGTAATTTATTCAGTTTGGCGACTTACCGCTGGAGCCGGGTTAGCTTTGCAGAAAGGGCTGAAGCCCACCTTGCCACAATCTGCTAGGCTCTCGTTCAAGAGCGACTTGGTCATATCATTGATGACGTCATCAAGTAAATCATTAGGGCTATGCCACAGAGGGTCATTCTTCTCGCCTGTATAGGTGCACATTAACCCGGAGCGGCGGCTCAACGGGATGATCCGCCATGCGACCCAGCATCGGACCAGATCAATGCCATTCAAGCCGTTCCCCAGCAGCGCTTTGATTTTTGCAAGGGTGGGGGTGAGTGTTTTGCATTCAGGGGTTGCCACCTTGTCAGGAAGCGGATGATTGGATTCAAGACGTAGAGCACAAAAGCTGGGCAGAGGGTTCTCATCAGCCGGAGAAGTGCCTTGGCAATAGAACCATGTCTGGTTCCAGTCTTTGGGGTGACTTGGTGGATTCGCATAAGGAAAAATGACATCTCTCCGTCGTTGGATTGAGACCCTACCAAGCTCCAAACTAGGTCCATTAGCACATTCATTCTGGCGGTTCAAATAAAACAACTCTCTGAAGAGTAGCAAGTTGGGTTCTTCTCCAAGATATACTTCACAGAACACTTGAAAGTTGCAAATATTAGACACGGAATTGGGTCCGATGTCTTGAGGACAGAGGTCGAAGAAGTGCAGAACATCTCTGAAGAATTTTGAGCCGGGTGGTGAAAAGCCCCGGATCATGTGATCAGTAAAAACGACGACCTCCCCTTCTTTGGGTTGAGGCTTTTCCTCTGTTGGGTCAGGAGCATGGTATGACATGACTTCCTTCTTTGGCAGATAGTCGGTTTTCACAAAATCGTCAAGAGTAGTATCAGTGACGATGAATGGGACCAGTTGCATGAAGTGCTTGTTTTGGGTGGCATTGTGAAGAAGGAAACCTAACAAAGAGTGAAATTGCCGGTTCAAATTTAACCCGGAGGAAAAACATTACAATGCATATTCAAGATGGCGGCTTATAAAGGGGCCTAATGGTATATGGCTAATTATGTCAAGTTATTTAAGCCGCCATAAGTGCCATGAGCAGTCAAGTTATCTAAACCACCATGAGTGGTTAAGGTTATCAATTGAGCATTGAAATTTTAAGCCGGTGATAAGAGTCGCCGTGGCTAGGTGGATCTAACAAAATACAGTTTTTGCCTAAGTGTTACACAAACAAGTTTCATAGGCTGCAACTATTATTTTGGATCAACGGCTGTTCAGAAAAAGGAAATAATCTAGACCTAAAAGGCTAGTTTAGATAAGTTCGTGAGTTCTGATGACGCCTGTTTACAGAAAAAAGGGATCCGCTAGTATCAAAAATGGACGTAAAACAACTACCGTGTGAGTTCTATATTACTTTTGGTTGAAAAGAGGTTGTGGTGGAGGAACTATGAAGAAACAGTGAAGAACACGAAGAACAGGCAGAAACCCTAATGCGGATTTAAGCTGCGGGGAGGCAGGAACTTACAGCTGCAGATCTACCGCGGAGGGTCGCCGCCGTTCTCTGGATCAACTCAGGTTGATGCAGCGGCCGAGGTTGAGGAAGACGAGGTGCTCTGCAGCGGCGGCGGAGCTCGAGCGGCAGAAGGGTTACAAGAGGAGTAAGTCGCTGGAAAGGGGGAGAATGAGGAAAGACTGGTCGGGCCTATTTATAAGGAAAGACTCTTAAGTGGGCACAGAAAATGAGGAGGCTGGAAATATGGTTATCCAGCTACTAGGACGCCTCGATTCTTGGGATGGTTATTAAGATAAGGATCCGTTGAGATATGTTGGACAAAGTGCAAATTAAAGACAGATGACATCATGGCAGGTTACCACAGATCCAGAGGATGATTTCATGGCGGGTTACAAAATTTTTGTACAAGCGAAGAGCAGAAGATTTTTTTCTAAGTGTTGAAGATTGACATGAACCAGTTCAAATCAATTTGGGGCCTAATGTTGGGGATATAACTATTAGGTATGACCCGCCCAGGAGGGGCCGGGTTATACCTGTGATGATTCTTAAAGCCCAAGACAATGCTTGAAGATGGCGGTTCAGTTAAGGGCCCAAAGCCCATAGGCGAGTTAAGGCCCGTAGAGATAAACCGCCATATGTATATAACTTGTATTGTAAGGCAGAAATAGAAAGAGACCGAGCCGGACACTGTTTATGAACCGGCCAGGACTCTGTGAGCTGGTGGGCGTCGACCTCTATATATAGAGGGACGACCCGATGGTGGTTCAGGGCAAGTAACATCAGATCGAGAACTAGGTCAACCGGATTCCCTCCCTGGTAATCGAGACATAAGCAATCCCACTCAAAACTGGATCGTAGTCTTTTACCTTCATCGTAAGGGACCGAACCAGTATAAACCCCGTGTCCTTTGTCCCGATTAACCCGTTTAAGCTTCCTAGTTGCGATGTCTCCACGACTAAGTCCTTTCGCTAGGACATCAGACGTGAAAATTCCACGAGAGAAGGTTAGTGGAGCCTTGCACGGTGATGCGTGGATCAAGGCCATTGACATGCATTCTGAGCTGACTTGGAATCATGTGACTCAATTCATTGAACTGTGGTCTCTGCTCTCTCATATAAACATCTCCCAAGACGTCCATGACACCATCATTTGGAAGGTCTCCCCTAATGGGGAATACTCGGCCAAATTAGCATACAAGGCGCAATTCATGGGAGCTATCCTCACGCCCATGAACAAGGTTATTTGGAAAGTCTAGGCACCCCCAAGGTCAAATTCTTCGCATGGCTAGCCATCCAAAATAGGGTGTGGACGGCTGACCGCCTAGAGCGGCGCGGGTTGCAAAATTGTGGTATTTGCCCATTATGCAAGAGGGAGTTCGAGTCCGCCGCTCACCTTTTCTACAGTTGTCGATACACTATGTGGTTGTGGAGGCTGATTAGAGATTGGTTGCAAATTGGCGATATCAACAACAACCAGTGGGCGGCTCATCACTCTCTCAGTAGTTGGTGGATTCATATGGCCAGGGGCAGCAAGGCGATGGCGACCCTCACCTTGCTCACCACCTGGACCATTTGGAATGAGAGAAATGCAAGGGTCTTCCAGAAGAAGTCGACGCCCCCCCCCCCCCCCTGTCGGTGTCAAAACCGGCGGATCTCGGGTAGGTGGTCCCGATCTGTGCGTCTTAGGCTAATGGTAACAGGAGGTAAGGGACACAATGTTTACCCAGGTTCGGGCCCTCTCGATGGAGGTAAAACCCTACTTCCTGCTTGATTGATATTGATGATATGAGTAGTACAAGAGTTGATCTACCACGAGATTGTAGAGTCTAAACCCTAGAAGCTAGCCTATGATGATTATTATTGTGATCGTCCCTCTAAGGACCAAACTCTCCGGTTTATATAGACAACGGAGAGGGCTAGGGTTTACATGGAGTCGGTTACAAGGAAGGAAATATAATATCTGGATCGCCAAGCTTGTCTTCCACGCAAAGGAGAGTCCCATCCGGACACGGGACGGAGTCTTGAGTCTTGTATCTTCACGCTCCAACAGTCCGGGCAAAGTGTACATTCCGGCTGTCCGGATACCCCCTAATCCAGGACTCCCTCAGTAGCCCCTGAACCAGGCTTCAATGACGATGAGTCCGGCGTGCAGTCTTGTCTTCGGCATTGCAAGGCGGGTTCCCTGTCCAAATACTCCAAAGTAATTATCAAACACTTAAACCGTGTCCGGATCTGCAAAATGATCTTCACACACCACCGTAGAGAGAATGATACTTCACAAATGTAGTCTGTCGACAACTTTCCTAGGCAACATGACATGTCATAACGGCCGGGTCATTATTCGAACCGTTTTCCCACAACCAGCCGCATCACATATTGCAAGGCGGTTTCCTTGACACGTCTTGTCAAAGCAGAGATCGTGTCCCCTTATCATGGGATTCTCATCAATATGAGTATGGGTAATCCAACCGCGCCATCAATCGTGGCGCTTGGGAAATAAGCGATTCTCAACGGGCAAGTGGGGAGGCGCACCGCTTTCGTCGCCTTTATAAAGGGATAAGGGCTCCCCATTTTCACCCACGCCTTCCTCCTCCTTTGCTCGTCCTTGCCTCCTCGAGCTCCAGCGCCCTAGTCCAAGCCTTCTCCGCACAGCTAAACATGTCCGGAGTAGGAGGCAAGTGGGTGGCTTCCACCGTGAAGGAGAAGCATATCGCGAATCTTCGGGCGGCCGGATACTTGGCCGCAGACATCGCGCACCGGCTACCGAAAAATGGGCAGGACATTCCAACCCCGGAACCCCACGAGAAGGTCGTGTTTTTCGCCCACTTCGTCCGTGGACTGGGGTTTCCACTTCATCCCTTCGTCCGCGGGCTCATGTTCTATTACGGACTAGATTTCCATGATCTAGCCCCAAATTTCGTCCTCAACATCGGCGTTTATCATCGTGTGTGAGGCCTTCCTCCGCATCAAGCCTCACTTTGGCTTGTGGCTACAAATCTTCTACGTGAAGCCGAAGATCGTGAGCGGCCAGCAAGCGGAGTGCAGAGGGGCCATGGTGGGCAAGATGCCTAACGTTACCTGGCTTGACGGCTCCTTCGCGGAGACCGTGAAAGGGTGGCAATCGGGGTGGTTCTACATCACCGAGCCGCGCGACGCCAACTGGGCGGCGGCCCCCAAATTCCGATCTAGAACCCCCATGCGGCTCACCTCCTGGGAAAGGAAGGGCCTGGCCTGGGACGAACCTGCAGAGCTGACCGGACTCCAGAACTGCATCAAGAATATGAAGGAGAAGAACATCAAGCTTGTCAACGTGATCCAGGTCATGCTTGTCCGTCGGATTCTTCCGTGCCAAAGACGGGTATTTAATCTGTGGGAGTTTGTCCTGGCCGAACACCAGACGCTTCAAAAGCTCTATGGCATGACGCCCAAAGATGCATGGAAGGCACTGTTTAAGGCCTCCGAAGTACCTCCTCCCACATCCGAGGTTCGTGGACTTCATGCCCCCCCCTGTCCGGTGAGTTTTATGACTACCTCCGGATTCAGTTTTTCCCAATATATTCATGGGGGAGTCTTAAGTCATTGTGTATATTTGACCAGGATTATGTGGAGACAGTAGAGTGGATTGACTGTCCGGCTCCACTGCCAGAAGGTCCAGCCGATGCTCTCCTGACGGAGATGCTAGTCCCGGCGCCCTACAAGGCGCCGGAAAAGAAGGTCCCGAGGACCAGGAAGGGTCTCCGGCGTAAGGTCGTACCGGACGCCTTGTCCGAAGACGACGAGGCACACTCCTCCCCCAAAGGGGAAGAAGAAGAGGAAAGGGCCGCCCCATCCGGAGAGGATGGGGGGCCTAAGAAGGCGGACCAGGGGGCCGGGAAAGGCCCCAGGTGCAAGGCCGTCATACCCTCGTTGTCCGAAGACGACGAGGCAGATTCCTCCCGCGGAGGCGGGGGGAAACATGAAGAAATTTTGCCTCCCCGCACTGGGGAGGAGAAGAAGAGGAAAGCCGCCCCGGAGGGGGAGGCTAGCATGCCCAAGAAGGGAAAAGCGTCCCTTCCGGATTACTCCGCCACTGCCGCCTACAGCGAGGAGGAGTGGCTGCCCGGGGGAAGCCCCTAGTAAGATCGTAAGTATCCGCACTCTATTATACTTTAGTGCGACTTTGCTTCATAGTCTTGTTATAATGCCGAATATATATATGTAGTCCGGTCAGGGTCCATCCCGAGGTATCGTCTTCGGATGGGTCCTTGAGTGATTCGGCGACGAACTCGCTCCCGACGGCCACTACTCCTCAGCCTGCGGATGACACTGAGGTGTTGTCCCAAAGGCTCCCAGAGCAGGGGAGGTGACTCTGGAGACGCCCCAAGGCGGAATTCCAGATGCCGGACACGCGGGGTACAAGATCCCCGCGGATCGTGCCGATGAGAGCCACAGCAAGCTGGGCTCTCAGCCGGATACTGTGCCAGAACCTTCGATGGTTCCGGATGCGGGCAGGCGGCCCCTCGCTAGGGAGGGCGAGCCGTCCGTGCCGATGACTTCCGTTATGCCAGAGGCATCGGATAGTTTGCTGGAAGCGCTTCGCGGCGCTTCCGTGGATGAGGAGCACCGTACTCTTATGAGTGTGGTGATTCAGAAGGTTCTATCTGCCAAGAGCGGACTAACTGAAGCCTGCACCAGCCTCCTGACAGGCTTTGAGGTAAGCAATAAAAATGTGTGAAATTACCACCCGATAGGTAGTAGCCCCTAATACTCTGTTTGGTGTTCGAAAAGAAAAGCCAAACAGAGGGTCAATTATAATCCGCAGGAGTCTAATAGTAAGTGTGCATGTGAATAAGCAGGTTGTGCTGCTTGCCGCTGCTGTCCGCACAGCCGAGGTCGCCGAACTAAAACGGGACCAGGAGCAGGCGCAGGGAGAGCTTGGCCTCACAAAGAGGCAGCTCGAAGAGAACGAAGGTGAGCGATACCCTGTTCGCATATAATGAAGGATAGACAAAATTGGTTATTCTAACGACAAAGCATTGTGACTTTGTAATAGGGGCCACCACCGAAGTGGCATCTTTGAAGAAAGCATTGTCCGAGGCCAAAGACAAGGCGGCCTTGGAGCGCAAGGAGCGTGAAAAGCAAGATGCTAGAGTAGGCGAGGTACAGCAAGAGCTGTAGGAGCTCGGCAAGAAGTTCGAGTCCTTGGAGCATGATCTTAAGATGAAAGAGATTGAGCTTGCGAAGGCCCTTGCGAGCGTGAAAGACGCCAAGGCCGAAGCCGAAAATGCACAGCAGGAAATCCAGGCGGCCAAGAAGATAGCCGTGGGTAAGACATTCTTTATGCAAAGCAAGCATGTGGAGGAGGCGTTTGTTTTACTTACCCGAATTCGGAGCTCTCCAGGGGCATTCGCAGATCTGCCATGCAGCATATCAGATGCCGCGGAGTTCTACCGTGCCGAGGAGGGGAGCTCAATGGAGAAGCTGTTCTTGTCCCAGTATGCTGGGGCCGAACACCCAATGCCTCTGAGTGACCAACTGAAACAGTTGGTTGAACTCCACAGGGCGGCCGAAGTGGCTATGAAAGATTTCATAGTCCGGATGTGGCCTGGTGAGCCCCTGCCCACTAGCTACTTCAGCCTGATCAAGCGGATGGTAAATGCCTATCCGCGGCTTGAAGTGATCAAGCGATCCGTTTGCATTGAGGGTACCCGCCAGGCCTTTGCCCGTGCGAAGGTGCATTGGGGCAAGCTGGATGCGGAGAAGCTGGTGAAGGACGGGCCGCCGGAGGGCAAGGCGCATCGCTGTCCCGAGAAATATTATGATGGCGTTATGAAGGGCGCTCGTCTCGTGGCCGATGAATGTACCGAGGACACGATCCTTGAGTAAATGTACTTCTGTCGTTGTTGTAATATAAAGACGAAGTTACTTGTGCTATGTGGCGCTTTTTGATTTAAAATATTACCTTCTGTGCGGCTGTTTATAGAATTCTGAAAGTAGGCCAGTCATCGGCTTCCGCCCCCACGTAACTAGTACCGGGGTGTTCCTAGAAAAACTCGGACACTCTTTATCCAAATTTTTGGTCCCTTAAGGAGGTATCCGGCGCAGCGAACAAGGCAATCGGACTATGCGGCTTTATAACTTTCACTTAGCCATAGAAGTCTACAATTTTAAATTTCGGCGAAGCCCCTAGAATTCGCAAGGCCGAATTGGGGCGCTATATACGCCTAAATCGGACGACGCCCATTCCTCGCCTAAAGCGGAAAAAATCTTTAAGGATTTTAAGACCTCTCGAACGGCGACCAGCTCTCGCCACATCATGCCAGTCAGTTTTCGGCTTTCTCTACTGAGGTGTTCGTCCGGAAGAACTGGGACACAATTGCAATAGTTCTCCCTGCGCTACCTTAGCCGATATAACGGAACGTAAGGTACCAAAACAAGGGAGCCGGGCAAACCCAACTATTGATCCAAGACATGATTCGGAGCTGATGCATATAGTGCTATAAGTTCGGGGTGCCGCACTGTTGAAAGTGTTCAGACTTGTCTTGCCATATTATGGGGCGCCATAAGAAGCCCCTGGCAAGCTGAACGTACCAAGGTGTACGGATGCAATATTAAATGGACATTTATAAGAAAAATGCGCAAATAGGAATAATAAGCTGATGCTATATATTATCTCCCATTGATGAATAATACGTTTAAGCGTATGTTTATAATGAGTGCGTTTAAGCAGAAGTAAATGGGACTATTTAACATGTCCTATCCAAGGTCAGGCTGCATGTAGGTATATAAAACAGGTATAACGATCGTAAACAGATTCCACCTGGGTATTTCCTTTGTGCGCAAAGCCTGTTGCCTCCTTGGTGTTCTCTCCTATGTGAGTCCGTCAATCCAGCTCTTTTGAAGAGGCTGCCCGAAAGCAGTGTCCTGAAAGGTAAAAGGGGGGTTATTAAAGTATGTTGCGGTTATACCGCACTGTTGACTGAGTCACTGTTGCGCCTCCACCTACGCCCATGGTATTTCAAGTGCGTAATTGTGTATGTGCGGCACGAATGCTCCTTTGATGGAGCTTGAGGGGAGGCCGGACTGCTAGTCGCGCTCTTGGCGTGCCTGGCGATCCTGTTGCGGGGTGCTCTGGACTCGCTTGACGTGTTCGAGGTTGTCGTCGCCGGATTGGTGGTTTGTCGGAGAAGGCCGCATTGTACTTCCGCCGCGAGGGCTGCAGTGTGCTCTTCAGTACGGAGAGAGCAATCCATGTTTCCGTTGACTGTTATGACCCCACGAGGTCCTGGCATCTTGAGCTTGAGGTATGCATAGTGTGGTACCGCATTGAATCGAGCGAATGCGGTTTGTCCCAGAAGCGCGTGGTAGCCAGTGCGGAAAGGGACGATGTCGAAGATTAACTCCTCGCTGTAGAAGTTATCCGGAGATCCGAAGACCACTTCCAGTGTTATGGAGCCCGTGCAACGGGCCTCTACTCCTGGAATTACACCTGTGAAGGTGGTTTTGGTGGGCTTGATCCTTGAAGGGTTGATGCCCATTTTGCGCACTGTGTCCTGATAAAGCAGGTTCAAGCTGTTGCCGCCGTCCATAAGGACTCGCGTGAGATGGAATCTGTCGATGATTGGGTCTAGGACCAATGCGGCTGAACCGCCATGACGGATGCTGGTAGGGTGATCCCTACGATCAAAGGTGATCGGACAGGCTGGCCATGGGTTGAATTTTGGGGCGACTGGCTCCATCGCATAGACGTCCCGTGGTGCTCGCTTACGTTCCCGTTTGGGAATGTGGGTGGCGTAGATCATGTTGACCATTTTTACCTGAGGGGGAAACTTCTTCTATCCCCCAGTGTTCGGGCACCGGGGTTCCTCGTCATCATCGTTGTGCAGCCCCTTGTCTTTGTTTTCGGTGTTTATTTTACCGGCCTGCTTGAACACCCAGCAGTCTCTATTAGTGTGGTTTGCTCGCTTGTCCGGGGTGCCATGAATTTGGCATGAGCGTTCCAGTATGCGGTCCAGACTGGACGGTCCCTGATTGTTTCTTTTGAACGGCTTTTTTCGCTGACAGGATTTGGATCCGCTGAATCCGGCATTGACTGCCGTGTCTTCAGCATTGTCGCTGTTGTTCCGTCGCTTATGTCTGTTGCACCGTGGCTTGCCGTTATTGTCGCGGACATCCGAGGTGCCGGAATATGGCGTGGTGCTACTGCAAGCCAACTAGCTGTCCTCGCCCGCACAAAAGCGGGTCATTAGTGTCGTGAGTGCTGCCATGGACTTGGGTTTTTCCTGGCCGAGGTGTCGGGCGAGCCACTCGTCATGGATATTATGCTTAAAGGTCGCTAGGGCTTCGGCGTCCGGACAGTTGACTATTTGGTTCTTTTTAGTTAGGAATCGAGTCCAGTATTTCCTGGCTGACTCTCCGGGTGAAAGTACATGTAGTCCCCATGTGTGGTTTTGGTAATTAATTAATCACAATCCTTATGGACTAATGTTTGCATTGAGATATACATTTGAAGATTAGTCCCATTGGAAAATGATTGAAGAATAATGGAAGAAAACTCCTTTGAAGCAACAATTACATCGAGATGATCAAAATGGAGTTCATTGGAGTATCTTAAGGGTTGCCATGCTTAGAGCTATGGTTTGAGCCATAATGGATCAAGATCTTCAGAGGATGATTTGAATGATGAATTCTAGGAGTGGCTCAAAGATATGATCATAATGGACTCATGTGTTGAGTCATGATTGAGCAAGCTATTCAAGTGAAGAATTCAATATATCCTTCATGACGTCAAGATTAAACATGGCGTAGAGATATCGGTTGACCAAGTTGAAGTTCGGAGATTGAACTCTAAATGGTCAACACACGAGCGCAAATGATACACCACATAAGATCTTGTGGTATGATAAGAAACTATCAATTGCGCTCTGTGTACTAACCCATACTATGTGTTGTCTATGTTTTCGAGGGTTAGGTGTTTCTCATGGGCTCGCATCGAGAGAGAGATTTCAAGTGTCTATGAGAGGATAACATCAAGTGTTGGTGATCATGGTTGATAAGGGCAAGTTCAAGATAACCATCCCGAGGGATTACATGCTTGAAGCTTGTGGATGATCACATGATGGACAAGTGAAGATGAATACAAAGCAAAGCCTCCCATATTGTGTATGGGGGAACTACTTCAAGACTTCACCAATGTCTTGCCTTCAACTTGAGCCAAGAAGAAACATCAACATCAAGCTCGAGTGAAAGGCTTGAGTCAAAGGTATTAGTTCCTTTGGCGTTAGTGCTTTGGAGAGATGACCACCGAAGAAAAATATACACTCAAGAATGGTTCTCGATAGCTATGTAGTATAGCTCTTTTATGTTTCTTGAGTTATAGGGATCCCGCACTATTAAGAGGGGATCAAAGGGGTTAGTGATAGATTTGCTCAAGTCAACATCTTCTATTTCTACTTCCTCACATCATATTCCAACATAGGCATATTTCACTCCTATCCAATACAAATACAATATGCCTATACATCTACCAAAGTAAATCCATAGCCAAATAGGTTCCCCAAAGTATATGATCTTACCTTTCCATACTTTTCACCCTCCATTTTGGTTTATCTTGGGTGGTTCTCTATGTGATGACCTGGAGCTTTTCCATAGCTTCAAAACGAGCCCTAGATCATCAAAATCGGAGTCCGGATGTGAAAGTTATGCATGTTTTACTTTTGGGGCGGCTGTAGTTTTTGTGTTGGCCGGATGTCCGGGCTTTTCCCCGGATGTCCGGCCACTGCTATCCAGAGGGCGTCTGATTTGTGTGAAATCGCCGAATGTCCGGCCCCTGGCCCGGATGTCCGGCCGTAGATGTCCAGAAACCTTACCGAAATGCCGTTTGTATACGCCGGATGTCCGGCACTTGGCCGAATGTCCGGGGCCCCAAGTTTGGCCAGATGTCCGGGCTTCGGCCAGATGTCCAGCCCTGTAATCTGTTTTCCACATACGTGTGTGTGATTCTCAGCCGCCGGATGTCCGGCCATTGCCCAGATGTCCGGCCCGGCGCTGCCACTTACACTAAAACGGCTAGTTTTCTTGGCACACTATATATACCCCTCTACCCATCCGGTAGAGGGTTGACCACTTCATCCCAAATCACCCCAAGAACACAAGTGGCTCCCTCTCACTTCTCCTACACCAAATCTTAGATCCCGGAGAGATTCATGTGAGTTCTTGAGAGTTTTTCCAATCAAGTGATAGATCCACTCCCTCTCCCTCTCTTGACCAAAGGAATTCGTGATTTGAGCAAGTCTTGAGCATTTCCCATTTGTTCTTGTTACTCTTGGAGGTTGGAGACTCCTAGGCGGTAGGAGTGCTCCGGTGAGGAATCAACTTGTGATTTGTCCCCCGGAAAGTTTGTGAAGGTTTGGAGGCCACCTCAAGGTCTTCCACTAGTGGTTGGGAATCGCCTTCGTGGTGATATCTCAAGGACAATAGGGTGAACCTTCATGGCGTTGGTGTGCCTTCGTGGTAACATCCACCTCTCTAACGGTGACTAGCTTCCCTCCAAGGAAGTGAACATCGGGATACATCATCGTCTCCGTGACTTCGGTTATCCCTAACCCTAACTCCTTACTTGTGGTTTACCTTGGTCACTTGACCGTGCATTCACTATTCTTGTTGTCCTCATTATATTGTGTTGGTTACCATATCATAGAGATTATTTAGGCCAACACTTTATAGTCCGCAATTCATACTTCCTACTATTGTTCTATCTTGTGTTTAGTGTCATTGCTAGCTTGTAACATATCTTGTGTAAGCTTGTAGTGCTTACTTGAGTTTGCTTGTATCATTCAATTCCATATATTGTGATACAATTTGTGTAAGCTTGTATTTCCTACTTGTGGGTGTGTGTATTATTCATTTCCATATCTCGTGATATACATTGAGTAAGTTTGTGTAACTTACTTGTGCTTACTCATATCCTCGTTGTTCTCATCTTGTTTATGCTAAGTTGTTGGTGCACTTAGTGAGCCTAGTATATTTAGGATTTGTGCTTGAAAAGTATCCGCTTAGTTTATTTCCGCATTAGGATATAGCCAAATCCGTAAAAGATTTTAAAACGCCTATTCACCCCCCTCTAGGCGATATCGTGGTCCTTTCAATTGGTATCAGAGCAAGGTCTCTCCTTATTAGGCTTAACCGCCTAGAGAGTAACGATGTCGACTAGTGAACTAGTGCACGATGACACATTTTGTTTTAATGGCACAAATTAAATTATGTGGAGATTACACATGCTTTGTCATTTTCGGGCCATGGGTCCAAATGCTTTGCGGATTGTGGTTGTAGGGAATTCAAATCTAAAGGATGGACAATCTCCATCACTTGGTGTTATGCATCTTGATAGTGAAGCTTTAAGTATCATTCACCAAGCTATAACCTTCGAGGTGTTCAAGTCAATCTCGTGTTGTTCGTTGGCTCATGATGCTTGGACCAAAATTGAAGATATATATGGTGGGTCCAATCTTCATGAAGACAATATTATTTTTGGGGAGTTAATGGAGGAGTTCTCCACATTTTTAAATCATGAAAAGCTCTCTATTGCTTCCACCTCCGATTACTTGCATACCTCAACATCTTTCACTTCACCAACATGTGGCATACCACAAGGTAATGACATGGTGAGTGAAGAAATATCCTGTAATGATGGTGTTAAGCTCATTTGTGATGATATGCTTGATCTCCCATGTTGCCATGATAGAAATGTTTTGGTTTCCTCTAGTTTTTCTATGACTAACCATGTAGAGGAAATCAAGAAAGATGAGGCATGCTTGATTGATGAAGAAACCTCTTCTCCAAAAGAATCATCATCAACCCCTTTTGTTCACATGTGCCTCATGGCAAGAGGTAATGATGATGTATCATCTTCTCTTAGTGATAATGATGATAGTTGTAATGAGGAAGATGATGAAGTCTTGACTCAAAATCTCTATGAGATTGGGAAAACTCTTCGTAGACCTAAAAATAACACTTATAAAAGGCTCCAAGATGTTCTTGCTTGCTTTCAAAAACGTAACAACTTATTTCTTTACGAGCAAGCAAAAAGTGAACAACTTGAACATGAACTTGCTATGGCTCATCAATGTCTTAGTGACTTGAGGTCTTTAAAAGAAGAGATTGAAGTTACTCATTGTAAACTTAAAGAGGATTTTGAGCACCTTGACCTTGACTACAAGAAGGTCAAAGGAGAGCTCACCAAACTCTCTAAGTCTCATGAGGAACTTCAAGCTACTCATGCAGAGTCTCTAGCTTCTACATGCTACTCTCATATTGATAATGATGCTTGTGCTACTAACTCTATCATGTGTGAAGCATCGATATTAAAAGAAAATGTTGAGCTAAGGACTCAACTTGATTTGCTAACTAGCAATTATGGGAAATTGGGAGAAAGTCATAAAAAGCTCTCAGGCACTCATGAGGATCTTCTAATCTCTCATGATGAGTTAAAGTTAGCTCATGAGGCTATGGTCACCAAGGTAAAATCATGTGAGTCTCATGTGGATATTAACACATCTTCTACTCGAAATGCCTTATTGTCATGTGATAGTCCTTGCAATTCCTCTCTACATGATATTGGTACATCTTGTAATGAATTGCTCACCATGCCTTGTTGCTCTAACAATGAAGCTTCTACTTCCTCTAGTTCTTTTGTTAATACTAACCTTGTAGAGGAAAATAAAGAGCTCAAGGCCCAAGTCACTAGTTTGAATAAAGACTTGGAAAAATGTTGTGATAATATCTTGAGTGTGCAAAAGGACCCTCAGGACAAAATAGGACTTGATTTCATCTCCAACAAGAAGAAGTCCAAGAACAAGAAGAAGGGACAAGATCAAGTCAAGAATTCGGCCAACATTACTTGCTTAAAGTGCAAGAATGCTGGACACCATGTGAGATCTTGTCCATTGAAGAAGAAGGCTTCAAAAGTGAAGCATCAAGGGAAGTGGCCTCAAGTTCAATATCAAGATAATGAAAGGCCTCTTCCCATGCCTAACCAAGATAATGCTCTCCAAGTTGAAAAGGTAAAGAAGAAGAGAAAGGGGAGCACATGTTGCTATATTTGCCGTAAGAAGGGACACATAGCTTCATCTTGTCCCAACGGTAACATATCTAAGCCTCCAATAGTCAATAATCATTATTCGCTAAGGAAGGATCTTGGTGGCAATGTGTTTGCCAATTTTGTGGGTTCCCAAAGAAGTTTGAAAGTGGACAAGACCATTTGGGTTGCCAAGCCTATTGTTACTAACTTCTTAGGACCCAACTTGGTTGGGGACCATCAAGCTCAAACTTGATCAATAGGTGTGTGGATGGCATTGGAGACTTGGCTACTTCATGAAGAAAAACTATTTTCACCATATGTTATGGTTAATGCCAAGTCAAGTGGATTATCATCATATCTATCAATCCAATGCTCCTCTTTGCGGTAACTTGTACTTGCATTGTTTACATTGAAAGTTACTATGTCCCTTGCATTTTTAGGTTTTGTACCTAGCATGTGCTTTTATAGTTGTGCTTTCTAGTATGCTTGATTTGTGTTATCTAGCATGTGTAGGTCACAATGCACTTCATATATTTGTGCGTGTGTGGTTTCAAGCCTTTATTGCTTCATTAGCTGAATCTTCCTTGGTTGGATCATCACATTATGGGGGAGTGCTATGTTTTACGGATATCACAAACCTTAAATGTGTATGTATGTGGGATACCACCTAGTATTGTTAGTGCAATATTATCTAGTTACTATGTGGTATGTAAAGCTCGTTTGAAACTCAAATTCTCATCCATTAATTATCCTTAGTTGGGTTTCATTTGCCTCTTGTGGATAATACATGGATCATCATATTATGGGGGAGTGATATGCTTTGTGCATATCACAATCCTTGTTAATATGAACAATTGAGGGATGCCACTTAGAATTTATATTTGAGATTATCTTATATCTCTGTGGCATGCAATGTCTTGTTTACGTATGGCATTCTTGTGCTTTCTGCCCATGGTTATCTTTAAAATCATATTTGGAAAATCATTTGATTAAAGATATTCCAATTATTGCTTTACATGATGATCTATCTAGTTGGAATGTTAATATTATGCTATCCAAGCATTGTGGTTATTTCTAAACTCTCATGTTATGCTTGTGTTAGTATAGATGATCATGTACTTATTTGGTTTCTACACCGAATGATAACCCGAAATACCATTTTGTTCGAATTCATCTTATTGCTCTATATGAGAGTTTGTTATCTCATTGTTTATAGTGTCCTATATCTACTTGAGTGGGATATTCCTATGAGTATGTGTGCAATGCATATCTTATATGCTCATTGTTTTTTCCTTGGTTCATATGTTGAACTTTGTGTGCTATCATATGTTGATTTGTCACTTTGATTCATTTTGGACAACCTGAATGACTAGTGATGTTATTGGAAGTATTAACTGTTATGTGGTCATTTGTCCAATTTGTATCTCCCTGGATTTTGGTAGGCTTGTGCATGCATATTTAGTATGTGTAAATTCACATGCCTTGTTTGCCTTATTTGATCCAATATATATATGGTAAATCCATCAAATTCTTAATAGCTATGATGTGCATGAAATTCAAATTCATATCAATAGGCACATATTTAAGTGGTTTTACCCTATGTGTTGTAGTTATGCTAACTACTTCGGACCCAATAAGTTTGGGGACCATATTGTACTTAAAATGTTTTAGGTACATTTGAGAAGCATTGGGTGCTTGGCTTATTCATGAAGGTGGTGGCACTATGAGGAAATTAGAGCCAAGCTTGGACACTTTATTGATCTACAACTTCATACCAATGCTATCTCGGTAACAAGTATTTACGTCATGCATATATATAGTAATGAGGTCAACCTTGTGTAGGTTGCATCATGGCATGAATTTCTTGACTCGTTCATGTGATACGTGTTTCCTTTCTCAGAGCATCCCAACAATGATCTCTTGTTGCTAGTTGTGATGTCTTTGATGGTTGTGTGTTTAGAGTTCATTAATATACAATAAGATTATATTAAGCCATGTGCCATGCTTTCAAGCAAAGATCTCATTGGTATATTTTATGACTCCCGTTTGGATATCTTATTCCTTCCTTTTGTAACTATTTTATGTGTACATCCTTCTTTGTGGATATCATCTACCAGTATCTTATACACGTGAGAGAAGTTACATCTCTAGTTGATATCCCTATTCTTTCATGTCCACCATTTCATTCACTTTTTAGATCTTTTTGGTGGCTCCATGGAAGCATTTGTTGAATGAGTGCATGTCTTACCTCTTTGCATCTTAGTGCACTCATGTTTGGTGAAGATTGTTGTCCTCATGCTTGTCTTGACAAGCCTATTATTTCCTATCTTCATCATGGGTTGTCACAAGCTTTGATTTTTAGTTTGCTATTAGTGAGCTTGTGAACCCATTTTCTTGATGTGTATGTGACCTTCTTAACTTCGTGTGTGTGGGAAGGACATGTCTTGCACCTTGTATCTCATTTACTCAAGGCCATGTGGATGCTTAATTCTCATCCTTATACTAGTCTTCTCAAGTGCTTTGACGTGACTCACACACATCATTTTGGTTGTGCCTATTCTTAGGTTGCCTCATGTACATGTTGCTCAACCATATTTTTGTTGCAAATGCTAGGCTTCTTTTCTTATCTATGTTTGCTTGCAATTGTTGTGTGTTCCTATTGATTTTGGGGGAGTGATGATCCTATTTTGTGCACTTGTATCCAAATAAAAAAAATCTAAATTGTGCACAAATCATGGGGAGCTTCTCTATTTTCCTTAGAACACTCCTTTACCCAAATCGTAATATTCTTTTATCCTTTTGGCTCGTCGGATCTTTTGATTGCTTGCTTCACTTTGTGTTATGCAAATGAGATCAATTTGTGCCATGAGCTTTGGGCCATGTACCTTGCTATTATGACTAGGCTCAAGTTGTATAATAGTGGATTCACTTGTGGATATCATGTTCTTATCAATTGCAACCTTTCTTTTTGTGTATATGAGTTTCTTTATGGATACATATCATGATTATTATTGGCCACTTAGAAATTTTTATACATGAAAAAGTTCATATATTCGTATCTGATTGCATTCTATAGATTCTGAGCTCCTTTAATTGTTCATCATTGAATATGTGCATTTGTGTTCACTCACATGTTGGGATATGCACACATCAAGTACGAACTCGTACTATATTGGTCTGCTAGATGTTTTGTCTTCCATTTTGGCATTTGGTGCCAATGGGGGAGAAGTTTAGAGGGTTTAAGATAAATATATTTTGTAGTTCTTGTTGTCACTCATGCATATCTACCCTTGTTATATATTCTTATTGCATGAATGAGTATTTTATATAGAGAAATCTCCTCCTAGTTTATGTCAACCGATATATGCAATGACATTCAAAGTTCGTTCACACATGCATATATTGTGGGGGAGTTTGCTCTATATACTATGGGTGTACTATCATCAAATGCTTGTGTAGTGTCTTGATGATAGTACAACCATCCCAAGTATACAATTTATTCATTATATAAACCCTCTTGTTGAGATTGTCATCAATTACCAAAATGGGGGAGATTGAAAGTACATGTAGTACCCATGTGTGGTTTTGGTAATTAATTAATCACAATCCTTATGGACTAATGTTTGCATTGAGATATACATTTGAAGATTAGTCCCATTGGAAAATGATTGAAGAATAATGGAAGAAAACTCCTTTGAAGCAACAATTACATCGAGATGATCAAAATGGAGTTCATTGGAGTATCTTAAGGGTTGCCATGCTTAGAGCTATGGTTTGAGCCATAATGGATCAAGATCTTAAGAGGATGATTTGAATGATGAATTCTAGGAGTGGCTCAAAGATATGATCATAATGGACTCATGTGTTGAGTCATGATTGAGCAAGCTATTCAAGTGAAGAATTCAATATATCCTTCATGACGTCAAGATTAAACATGTAGTAGAGATATCGGTTGACCAAGTTGAAGTTCAGAGGTTGAACTCTAAATGGTCAACACATGAGCGCAAATGATGCACCACATAAGATCTTGTGGTATGATAAGAAATTATCAATTGCACTCTGTGTACTAACCCATACTATGTGTTGTCTATGTTTTCGAGGGTTAGGTGATTCTCATGGGCTCGCATCGAGAGAGAGATTTCAAGTGTCTATGAGAGGATAACATCAAGTGTTGGTGATCATGGTTGATAAAGTTCAAGATAACCATCCCGAGGGATTACATGCTTGAAGCTTGTGGATGATCACATGATGGACAAGTGAAGATGAATACAAAGCAAAGCCTCCCATATTGTGTATGGCGGAGCTACTTCAAGACTTCACCAATGTCTTGCCTTCAACTTGAGCCAAGAAGAAACATCAACATCAAGCTCGAGTGAAAGGCTTGAGTCAAAGGTATTAGTTCCTTTGGCATTAGTGTTCTGGAGAGATGACCACTGAAGAAAATATACACTCAAGAATGGTTCTCGATAGCTATGTAGTATAGCTCTTTTATGTTTCTTGAGTTATAGGGATCCCGCACTATTAAGAGGGGATCAAAGGGGTTAGTAATAGATTTGCTCAAGTCAACATCTTCTATTTCTACTTACTCACATCATATTCCAACATAGGCATATTTCACTCCTATCCAATACAAATACAATATGCCTATACATCTACCAAAGTAAATCCATAGCCAAATAGGTTCCCCAAAGTATATGATCTTACCACTCCATACTTTTCACCTTCCATTTTGGTTTATCTTGGGTGGTTCTCTATGTGAGGACCTGGAGCTTTTCCATAGCTTCAAAACGAGCCCTAGATCATCAAAATCGGAGTCCGGATGTGAAAGTTATGCATGTTTTACTTTTGGGGCGGCTGCAGTTTTTGTGTTGGCCGGATGTCCGGGCTTTTCCCCGGATGTCCCGCCACTGCTATCCAGAGGGCGTCTGATTTGTGTGAAATCGCCGAATGTCCGGCCCCTGGCCCGGATGTCCGGCCGTAGATGTCCAGAAACCTTACCGAAATGCCGTTTGTATACGCCGGATGTCCGGCACTTGGCCGAATGTCCGGGGCCCCAAGTTTGGCCAGATGTCCGGGCTTCGGCCAGATGTCCAGCCCTGTAATCTGTTTTCCACATACGTGTGTGTGATTCTCAGCCGCCGGATGTCCGGCCATTGCCCAGATGTCCGGCCTGGCGCTGCCACTTACACTAAAACGGCTAGTTTTCTTGGCACACTATATATACCCCTCTACCCATCCGGTAGAGGGTTGACCACTTCATCCCAAATCACCCCAAGAACACAAGTGGCTCCCTCTCACTTCTCCTACACCAAATCTTAGATCCCGAAGAGATTCATGTGAGTTCTTGAGAGTTTTTCCAATCAAGTGATAGATCCACTCCCTCTCCCTCTCTTGACCAAAGGAATTCGTGATTTGAGCAAGTCTTGAGCATTTCCCATTTGTTCTTGTTACTCTTGGAGGTTGGAGACTCCTAGGCAGTAGGAGTGCTCCGGTGAGGAATCAACTTGTGATTTGTCCCCCGGAAAGTTTGTGAAGGTTTGGAGGCCACCTCAAGGTCTTCCACTAGTGGTTGGGAATCGCCTTCGTGGTGATATCTCAAGGACAATAGGGTGAACCTTCATGGCGTTGGTGTGCCTTTGTGGTAACATCCACCTCTCTAACGGTGACTAGCTTCCCTCCAAGGAAGTGAACATCGGGATACATCATCGTCTCCGTGACTTCGGTTATCCCTAACCCTAACTCCTTACTTGTGGTTTACCTTGGTCACTTGACCGTGCATTCACTATTCCTGTTGTCCTCATTATATTGTGTTGGTTACCATATCATAGAGATTATTTAGGCCAACACTTTATAGTCCGCAATTCATACTTCCTACTATTGTTCTATCTTGTGTTTAGTGTCATTGCTAGCTTGTAACATATCTTGTGTAAGCTTGTAGTGCTTACTTGAGTTTGCTTGTATCATTCAATTCCATATATTGTGATACAATTTGTGTAAGCTTGTATTTCCTACTTGTGGGTGTGTGTATTATTCATTTCCATATCTCGTGATATACATTGAGTAAGTTTGTGTAACTTACTTGTGCTTACTCATATCCTCGTTGTTCTCATCTTGTTTATGCTAAGTTGTTGGTGCACTTAGTGAGCCTAGTATATTTAGGATTTGTGCTTGAAAAGTATCCGCTTAGTTTATTTCCGCATTAGGATATAGCCAAATCCGTAAAAGATTTTAAAATGCCTATTCACCGCCCCCCCCCCCCTAGGCAACATCGTGGTCCTTTGACCGGGTTGTTGAGTAATGTGGCTCAAATCATCGGCGTCCGGTGGTCGTACGTATGTGCCCTGGAAGTTGTCGAGAAACGCGTCTTCTAGGTTTTCCCAACTTCCAATGGAATTTGCCGGCAGACTATTTAGCCAATGTCGGGCAGGTCCTTTGAGCTTAAGGCGAAGATACTTGATGGCGTGTATCGTCTCCACGGGCCATGTCAATGTGGAGAAGGAAATCTTCGATCCATACTGCGGGGTCTGTTGTGCCATCGTATGATTCGATGTTTACGGGTTTGAACCCTTCTGGGAATTCATGATCCATCACTTCGTCCATGAAGCAGAGGGGGTATGCGGCACCTCTATGTCGGGCTATGTGGCTACGCAGTTCGAATGAGTTTGTGTGGCTGTATTCGGCCCTGCCGGACTTGTTCATAGTGTATCAGGCGTGACGATCATCGTCGCGTGTTGGGGCGCGCCCCCGCGGTCCGTAGATCGATCTTGGCTGTCCTGCTTTGTGTTCCAGTATATCTTGCAGGTCTTGCCTATTGCCCCGGGTCGTAGTGTATTGGTGTGGGGGTGCGGGCTGGTATTCGGGCTGATATGTCGTTTTATCCCGGCCACGAGGTGGCCGGTCAGCTGTGTGGCACTCGAGTCCGTATTCCTCAGCTGCCAGGACTTTAGTCCATCTGTTTTTGAGCAGGTCTTGATCAGCTTGGAGCTGCTGTTGCTTCTTTTTCAGGCTCCTCGCGGTGGCCATGAGCCGGCGCTTGAAGCACTCCTACTCCACGGGGTCCTCAGGTACGCCGAACTCGTCGTCGTCGAGGCTAATCTCGTCTTCGGAGGGGGGCATGTAATTGTCCTCCTCCGGATATCTGTCTGTCGCCTGTTCGTCTGGGCTGACCTGCCCGTCTTCCTGCTCGGCCAGCTCAAAGGCGGGCTGATCAGGGTTGTATTCATCTTCGGCAGCATCTGGATTGTTTTCGTCTCCCGTGCCGGTAGGCGGGGCTTGGAGCGGCGCCGCCGATGCCCATGCTTTGCTTTCTTCCTTGAGGGGTTATCCTCCATTGCCTCATCGCCATTGGTTTCTTTCGGAGTGTCCACCATATATATATATCATATGAGGAGGTGGCTGTCCACCGCCCCGTGAGCGATGGTTCCTGTTCTTCTCCTGCATCGTCGTCCATACCGTCGATATCTTCGGAGTCGAAGTCAAGCATGTCGGTTAAGTCATCAACCGTGGCAATGAAGTGGGTGGTGGGTGGGCAACGGATTCTTTCGTCGCCTACTTCCCACTCGAGTCGGACATAGTTCGGCCAAGAGTCTCCTGACAAAGAGAGAGACTTTAACGAGTTCAACACGTCGCCAAAGGGCGAGTGCTGGAAGATATCCACGGCGGTGAACTCCATTACAGGAGCCCATCCAGGTTCGGCGGGCTCAGGAGCGCGCGGACTGGAACCTATAGCCGGATACGAGTCCGGAGGTCCGGTGTCACAGGCTTCTTTAGGGGTGAGGCCTGTGTTTGGCTCTAACGCCGATGAGTGTGCGGCCTGCAGGACGGTGTCCATCCACCCATCCTTGGGCAACGCAATCTGCTCCGGATTTAGGTCCGAGGCTACTGCGGGGGTGATATCCCGAGCATTGTCCGACAGCAGGTCTAAGCCGTGCTCATCGTGACTGTTCGGCGCTCTTGGAAAAGGCCTGAATCCGTTGAAGATCAAGTCTCCGCGGATATCCGCCGTGTAGCTCAAGTTTCCGAACCTGACCTGGTGGCCAGGGGCGTAGCTGTCGATCTGCTCCAGTTGGCCAAGCAAATTGGCCCGCAGCGCGAAGCCGCCGAACACGAAGATCTGTCCGGGCAGAAAAGTCTCACCCTGGACTGTGTTGTTGACGATTGAAGGAGCCATCCAGCCTTGCAGCAATGACACAGAGGAACTCTCAATGAAAGCACCAATGTCGGTGTCAAAACCGGTGGATCTTAGGTAGGGGGTCCGATCTGTGCGTCTTAGGCTAATGGTAACAGGAGGTAAGGGACACAATTTTTACCCAGGTTCCGGCCCTCTCGGTGGAGGTAAAACCCTACTTCCTGCTTTATTGATATTGATGATATGAGTAGCACAAGAGTTGATCTACCACGAGATCGTAGAGGCTAAACCCTAGAAGCTAGCCTATGATGATTATGATTGTGATCGTCCCTCTAAGGACCAAACTCTCCGGTTTATATAGACACCGGAGAGGGCTAGGGTTTACATGGAGTCGGTTACAAGGAAGGAAATATAGTATCTGGATCGCCAAGCTTGTCTTCCACGCAAAGGAGAGTCCCATCTGGACACTGGACGGAGTCTTGAGTCTTGTATCTTCACGCTCCAACAGTCTGGACAAAGTGTATAGTCCAGCTGTCCGAATACCCCCTAATTCAGGACTCCCTCACCCCCCAAATCATCTTGCGAAACTTGAAGGAGGAAGCTAGGCTCTGGGTGCTAGCGGGTGCGAAACGCCTGAGTAATTTTATGCCACGAGAGTAATGTCTTTGTTTTTGATGGGCCTCATGTGGCTCCGACTTAAACCTTGTGTCCTTCCTTAATTAATGAATGAGGCAAATCTTTTGCCTCCACATTAAAAAAATCTCCCATTTTTCATTGGGATATAGAAATCACCATAAAACTGAGTCAACTGCTATGCACCACTCCCTCTGAAGATCTAACAATCAATCTTGGCTAGATAAGACAAATAGATCGAAAAACATACATAGCTACTTAATTATATAACAACAAAATTCAAGAGATTCAAATAGATTTATTGAACAATCTGATCATAAACACACAATTCATCATGTCCCAACAAACACAACGCAAAATTACATTAGATTGATTTCAATCACACAAGAAAGAAGGGGAATAGGTATTGAAGATCCAAGAGAGAGAGACACACACACACACACACACAGAGAGAGAGAGAGAGAGAGAGAGAGAGAGAAGAGAGAGAAGAGAGAGATAGAGATAGAGAGAGAGAGAGAGCACCATCTAGGCACTACAATGGACTCGTAGGTCCTGAAGAAACCACTCACACATGGTCATGGAGGCAACAAAGTTGATGAAGAGGCCTCCTTCAATGGCTTCCCTCTCCGACGGGGCTCTCGAATAGGGCTCCAAATGGGATATCTTTGGAATAGAGACTCGGCGATAAAATTCTTCTGGAGGAACGACAAATGGTTTCGGCATTTAGAGGGAATTATGGCGGTGGAATCAGGTCAAGGTGGTAACTGTTGGGGAACGTAGTAATTTCAAAAAAAATCCTACGCACACGCAAGATCATGGGGATGCATAGCAACAAGAGGGGAGAGTGTCATCCACGTACCCTCGTAGACCGTAGGCGGAAGCGTTATGACAACGCGGTTGATGTAGTTGTACATCTTCATGATCGACCGATCCTAGTACCGAACGTACGGCACCTCTGCGATCTGCACATGTTCAGCTCGGTGACGTCCCACGAACTCACGATCCAGTAGAGCTTAGAGGGACAGTTCCGTCAGCACGACGGCGTGATGACAGTGTTGATGAAGCTACCGACGCAGGGCTTCGCCTAAGCACCACTACGATATGACTGAGGTGGATTATGGTGGAGGGGGGCACCGCACATGGCTAAAGATCAATGATCAACTTGTGTGTCTTGGGGTGCCCCCCTGCCCCCGTATATAAAGGAGCTAGGGGGGAGGCGACCGGCCAAGGAGGAGGGCGCGCCAAGGGGGGAGTCCTACTCCCACTGGGAGTAGGACTCCTCTTTCCTAGTAGGCGTAGAAGAAGGGGGAAGGGAAGGAGAGGAGGAGAAGGAAGGAGGGGGCGCCGCCCCTCCCCCTAGTCCAATTCCGACTAGGCTTGGAGGGCACGCAGCCCAGCCCTAGCCAGCCCTTCTCTCTCTCTCCCCAAAGCCCATTAAGGCCCATATACTCCCCAGGGGGTTCCGGTAACCTCCCGGTACTCCGGTATTTATCCGGTGACCCCTGGAACCCTTCCGGTGTCCGAATATAACCTTTCAATATATCAATCTTCATGTCTCGACCATTTCGAGACTCCTTGTCATGTCCGTGATCATATCCGAGACTCTAAACTACCTTTGGTATATCGAAACACATAAACTCATAATACCAATCGTCACCAAACGTTAAGCGTGTGGACCCTACGGGTTCGAGAACTATGTAGACATGACCGAGACACGTCTCCGGTCAATAACCAATAGCGGAACCTGGATGCTCATATTGGCTCCTAAATATTCTACGAAGATCTTTATTGGTCAAACCGCATAACAACATATGTTGTTCCATTTGTCATCGGTATGTTACTTTCCCGAGATTCGATCGTCAGTATCTCAATACCTAGTTCAATCTCGTTACTGGCAAGTCTCTTTACTCGTTTCGTAGTGCATCATCCCGCAACTAACTCATTAGTCACATTGCTTGCAAGGCTTATAGTGATGTGCGTTACCGAGAGGGCCCAGAGATACCTCTCCGACAATCGGAGTGACCAATCTCGATCTATGCCAACTCAACAAATACCATTGGAGACACCGGTAGAGCACCTTTATAATCACCCAGTTATGTTGTGATGTATGGTAGCACACAAAGTGTTCTTCCGGTAATCGGGAGTTGCATAATCTCATAGTCATAGGAACATGTATAAGTCATGAAGAAAGCAATAGCAGTAAACTAAATCGATCAAGTGCTAAGCTAACGGAACGGGTCAAGTCAATCACATCATTCTCCTAATGATGTGATCTTGTTTATCAAATGACAACTCATGTCCATGGCCAGGAAACTTAACCATCTTTGATCAACAAGCTAGTTAAGTAGAGGCATACTAGTGACACTCCGTTTGTCTTTGTATTCACACATGTATTATGTTTCCGGTTAATACAATTCTAGCATGAATAACAAAAATTTATCATGAAATAAGGAAATAAATAATAACTTTATTATTGCCTCTAGGGCATATTTCCTTCAGTCTCCCACTTGCACTAGAGACAATAATCTAGATTACACAGTAATGATTCTGACACCCATGGAGTCTTGGTGCTGATCATGTTTTGCTCGTGAGAGAGGCTTAGTTAACGGGTCTGCAACATTCAGATCCATATGTATCTTGCAAATCTCTATGTCTCCCACCTGGACTTGATCACGGATGGAATTGAAGCGTCTCTTGATGTGCTTGGTTCTCTTGTGAAATCTGGATTCCTTTGCCAAGGCAATTGCACCAGTATTGTCACAGAAGATTTTCATTGGACCCGATGTACTAGGTATGACACCTAGATCGGATATGAACTCCTTCATCCAGACTCCTTCATTTGCTGCTTCCGAAGCAGCTATGTACTCCGCTTCACACGTAGATCCCACCATGACGCTTTGTTTAGAACTGCACCAACTGATCCTCCGTTCAATATAAACATGTATCCAGTTTGCGATTTAGAATCGTCCGGATAAGTGTCAAAGCTTGCATCGACGTAACCATTTACGACGAGCTCTTTGTCACCTCCATAAATGAGAAACATATCCTTAGTCCTTTTCGGGTATTTCAGGATGTTCTTGACCACTCTCTAGTGATCCACTCCTGGATTACTTTGGTACCTCCCTGCTAAACTAATAGCAAGGCACACATCAGGTCTGGTACACAACATTGCATACATGATAGAGCCTATGGCTGAAGCATAGGGAACATTTTTAATTTTCTCTCTATCTTCTGCAGTGGTAGGGCATTGAGTCTGACTCAACTTCACACCTTGTAACACAGGCAAGAACCCTTTCTTTGCTTGATCCATTTTGAACTTTTTCAAAACTTTATCAAGGTATGTGCTTTGTGAAAGTCTAATGAAGCGTTTTGATCTATCTCTATAGATCTTGATGCCCAATATATAAGCAGCTTCACCGAGGTCTTTCATTGAAAAACTCTTATTCAAGTATCCTTTTATGCTATCCAGAAATTCTATATCATTTCCAATCAACAATATGTCATCCACATATAGTATTAGAAATGCTATAGAGCTCCCACTCACTTTCTTGTAAATATAGGCTTCTCCAAAAGTCTATATAAATCCATATGCTTTGATCACACTATCAAAATGTTTATTCCAACTCCGAGAGGCTTGCACCAGTGAAAGTGCTAGTATCGACTAGAGGGGGGGTGAATAGGCGATTTTTATGAAAGTCTTCAAAACTTGGAAGTTTCGAAGACAAACAACAGAAATGACCTAGTTGATATGCAGTGGAAGATAAACTACCATAAGCAAGCCATAGTCAAGTATGCAATGATGTGAAAGTACAGGACTAATAGCAGCTAAGTAGTAAGGATCGGGATGGAAGATAGTATGAAGCCAATCAACAGTAGTAGTCAAGCAATGAAGTCAAACAGATACATAGATAGGCAATGACTTCACGAAGACAAACTTAAGTAAAGGATGGAAAGGGATAGAACCAGTCGCTTGTTGAAGACACATGATTTGTTGGACTAGTTCCAGTTGCTGTGACAACTCTACGTCTGGTTAGGGAGGCTGATATTTAACTCAGAAGACCGTGTCTTCACCTTATTCCCCTTGAGCTAAGGACACCCAGTCCTCGCCCAATCACTCTGGTAAGTCTTCAAGGTAGACTTCCAAACCTTCACAGACTTCGTTCACCAGCAATCCACAATGACTCTTGGATGCTCAGAACGCGACGCCTAACCAGCTGGAGGATTCACAGTCCTCAAGTGTAATAAGTCTTCAGGTCACACAGACAGAAAGACTTCAGTGATGCCTAACACTCTTTGGCTCTGGCTGTTTGGGCTTTGTCCTCGCAAGGATTTCTCTCTCTCAAATGCTTCGAGGTGGGTTGCTCTCAAACGACAAAAGCCGTGCACAAACTCTGAGCAGCCTCCAATTTATGGTGTAGGGGGTGGGCTATTTATAGCCACAAGGCAACCCGACCTGATTTGTCCGAAATGACCCTGGGTCACTAAGGAACTGACACGTGTTCCAACGGTCAGATTTCAAACACACGCGGCAACTTTACTTGGGCTATAAGCAAAGCTGACTCATCCAGCTCTAGATAGGATTTGCTCTCATTGTCTTCGCTCGAAGACATAGGATTTGGGTTGAGCATCACTTCAGTCACTCTGACTTAGTTCACTTGGACCCCGCTTAACAGTACGGTGGTTCCTATGACTCAACAAAGAAGAAAAGGAAACAAAGAAACCACACAGTCTTCGCGCTCCATAGTCTTCACGTAATGTCTTCCCATGTCATAGTCTTCAATATGAATATCTTCTCATACCACCATTGTCTTCAATGTCTTCATACATTTTTAGGGGTCATCTCCGGTAGGTAAACCGAATCAATGAGGGACACTACCTGCGTTATCCTGCAATTCTCACAAACGCATTAGTCCCTCAACCAACTTTGTCGTCAATACTCCAAAACCAACTAGGGGTGGCACTAGATGCACTTACAATCTCCCCCTTTTTGGTGATTGATGACAAACTGGTTGAAGTTTTCAACGGGGATAAAGTATGTGAAATTGTAAGGATAGGGAATTGTCTTCATAAGTAGCAAGGGCTCCCCCTGAAGATGTGCATATAAGTAATTTGCTTTTGGAATGCAAATGCACATGGCAGGTTGTACTTGTGGAGATCTACTTCAACTTATGAAGATAATTCATCATGCATGTAATGATGTAGCAAGTAGGATGACATGCATAATGAAAAATGGACGTCTGCAGAATGATCTAAGTGCGGAAGTTATCATCGCACATGCGGAATTTATCACTGCATCACAGTAAAGCAAATAAGTAGCAGACGACCATCAAGTTTAAGTGTTACAACTCAAAGAACCAAATGTTTCAAACGCAAGAGTTGTAAGCACGAGGCAAAATATAATGCAACCGCCCATATGAACCCGCTTGAAGACTATCAACTCATACGCTTCTCCCCCTTTTGTCAGTAAGGACCAAAAAGGTTTGAAGACATGGAGCATCTACTCGTCCTCATGAGTAGGTGAAGCAGCAGGGTTATCGATGTTGGTTGGCGGTGCAGACGAACTTGGTGCAGTGTCGATGCATGCAGTAGTAGGAGGTGGTGAAGTAGCATCATCTTCATCATCGATCACTCTGGCATTGACAGTTGCCGCCGAGGAAGAATATTCAGAGTCTTCAAGAGAGGGAGTGCGATGTAGGATAGCAGTCCGTGGAGGAGTGGAGTCAAACTGGAATCTTTCATTGAAGCCATCGTCTTGAAGATCTGCTTCAGCACTGAGCAAGGTCAAACTCTTCCATGATCGCCGGCAAGTCTCATGAGCAACAAAGGCATTCTTGGTGGCAAGGTTGTGAATGCGATTGACATCCACCAAGAGGCTTTGCATCTGTCTCTTGAGCCAATAGTGATGCTTATCCTGTTTCTGATGAAGGTCCACAAGAAGTTCTCGGTCATTGAGAACGCGAGAACGCTTCCGAGGCCTTTGGGCAATGGTGCTTTCAGTGGCTTCAGTAGGTGCGCGATGAGGCAGACGAGTATTTCCAGCCAATGGATAGATTCGTGTTGCTGCTTGAACACCTTCAATGGGTTGAGTGAAGCTTTGGTGCTCGGCATTCTGAAGACAAAGAGGCCTCTTGGCAGGGTCAGAGTATATAGCTTCAACTGACATATCAACCTCTGGCAAAAAGATCAGATGATTGCGAGTAGAGGGCTGATAGTTGACAGATGAGTGTTGCTTGATGAGGCGCATGACCCATGGAGCATAAAACTTCAGACCAAAAAGGTCAGATCCAGAAGCAGCAAGTTGCCTGATAAAGAATTCTTGAGTATTGAAGCTGATGCCATTGAGAATGTAAAAGACCAATGTCTTCATAGCTCCTTCAAGCTTGGCCGCTGATGAATGTCCTTTGATAGGCCATAGAGTTCGCCGGAGAATATGATATATTGTGCGTGGAAGATACTCAAGGTCTTCAACAAAGAACTCTATCGGATATTCAGCGTCAGATGGCAAGGGCTTCATCATGCTCAACATCTGGCTCGTGTTGGGTTCTGGTTTATGGAAGATGCTCTCCAATGCATTGCGGTGTAGCTGACAATCAGGTTCATATAACTCTCCAGGAGTGGCTAGCCCTATAAGCTCGATGATATCCATAGCTTTGGCTTCATGATGAACATTTCCAGTCATCCACTCGAGAACCCATGTCTTGATATCTCTGTAGTAGCCGCGAATGTGTAGAGTAGCATAGAATTGAAGCAATAGCTCTTCATTCCAGTGTTCTTTGTCTGTCACAAAGTGGAGCAGACCAGCATCACGAAAGCAATCAAGGGCTTCTTCTAAGCACGGTAGTCCAGCAATGGCTTCAGTGTCAAGGCGCATATGAGGGAAAATGTGCCCTTGATCATACAAAACGCAGGAGTAATAGCTTCGCTGTTGATAGCTCCAGAAACGATCTGATGATATCTTTGGCTTTGAGTAGGGGTTCTTGACGCTGTCAAAGAAGGTATTGTGGCTCTTGAAGCCATTTGCATTAAAAGACCTTGGTGAGTTTGCAGTACCTGGAAACCTTGGCAGTCTTGGCTTTGGCTTCTCGACCTGAGGCCTATGCTCAACATGATAATCAAATTGAGGTCCAGAGGCAGTAGGCGGAGGTACCAGAATGGGCCATCGGACAGTGGTTAGCTGACCATGACTGTATGCTTGCTCAATTGTATGGGGCCTTGGTGGCGGAATAGGAGCAGGGGCAACAGCTAAGGCTTCAGGTTGCACAACAGGTGCTATAGGAGCAATTGTCTCATTAGCTTCAGGTGCAGTGGCCTCATTGGCTTCAGGCACAGTGGCCTCATTGGTTTCAGGCACATTGGTTGGTGCAGGCTCCACATTAGCGTCAGCCATGACTACGTCATTGGCTTCATTGGCGTTGGTGGTGGCGGCCTCAACATTGTCAACCTCCTCTTGATGAACAGGAGAGTCGGGCACTGGCACGTTCACATCAGGAATAGCTTCTTCATTAACGGGGGGAGTAGGGACACGTACGTCTTCTTGATTGTCCTCGGCTGATGCAGCCGGAACGTCTTCAGCAGCTTGGGCTTCAGACTCGGAGACATTCACAGTTGGAGTGGGTTCAGAAAATACTTGACGTGCAACAGGCTGGCGTTGCACTTCTCCTTCTGGAACGCTCGACAGAGGGACTTGAGGCCTTTGTCCTTTGCGAAGCCTGTGAAATGCTGGCAACGCCTTCAGAGATGGAGTTGGCTGGGCCTCAAAGTCTTCATCTTCTACTTGCACGGGAGGTGTAGCTTGTTGTTGTTGTTGGGGAGTACTGGGGGAGTCTTGTTGCTGTGGGTGATCAGCCCACGATGCATCCTGAGCAATTGGCGTCAGAGGATGACCAATGCTGATGAATTCGCTGTTCGTAAGAACAGGCGATGATACCACGTCATGTTCGATCTGAGGAAGAACTTCATCATCTTCAACATTGTCATCATGACCAATGTCTTCAGCAGCGGTGGGTTCAGCTGCTGGAATATCTTCAGCTTCATGAGCCTCTGTGGAAGCAGGCTCATGGACTATCATCCTTCTTTCTTGATGTTCTGACGCAGGGCGAACCACTGAAATGGGTTAACAACTAAGGGCTCTGTGGGAGCAGCCCTAGTCTTCTTAGTCTTGCTCTTCTTCTTGGAGGGAGCGGCATCAGAGGCTTCAGTATGCTTCCTCTTTCTGGCTTCAGCCTCGGCAGCCCTTGTCTTCTTCTGTTCTGAAGCGGTTGTGGTGACCTTTGGCTTTGAGCCAGTCATGCTACTTGGGAAGATAATGCGAGGAGCTTCTTGTCTTGAAGGTGCAGGCTGGTCAGCAGGAAGCTTCTTCTTTTTCTTTGTAGCCATCCTAGGGTCAATGCCAGGACGGCCAAGTGACTTGCGCTTCTCAGCCTCATTATAGGCAAGCACACACTTATCAGTCAAGCTCTTCATGCTCTCACGAGAGCCCTAAGCTTCCTCACGCTTCTTAAGAAAAGCTTCTTTAAGCTCATGCAGCATGACCTTGAAATTTCTGACGTCTTGAACACTTAGCTTGGCCACATGCTTCTTGAATTGAGCCTTCTCAAAATCAATCTTGTTCTTCAGCTCAACGATGCGCTGAGAGAGAGCTAGCTCAGAAGCAATGGCGCCATTGAAGGCGACACTGAGGCCAATGGGAAGCTGTAAATCTTCAAAGCTGAGATTGGGGGTGTCAAACCACTCATCAATGAAGTTGTGGATGATTGCCACATCAAAGAGAGGAAAGTTGTTGAAGGTTTCTGCTTCTTCCTTGCTCTTTATCAGTTGCTCAAGGGCATCATCAGCAAGATCTTCATCACTTGACAGATCAATGGGTTCTTCACGCAGAATGGCGGCAGGAGTCAAGGCTTGATTGGTATGCCTGACAAGTTGCTTTTTCTTCTCCGTTCTCTTGGAGATACGAGATTAATCTTCAGACTGCACACTGGCTTCAGGAGGTGCAGTGGCCAGTGGCTTCGCACGAGAAGTTTTTGGAGGTGCAGCTGATCTAGAAGCCTTTGGCTTCTTTTGCTTCTACGACTTCGGAGGAGGAGCTTGAGCTTCATCAGAGTCAGCATCATTATCAGAATGATCTACTCTGGCACCCTGGACCAAGATGTAGGTGATGAGGCCATCAAGGTTGGAGAAGGGGCCGATGACATTGGGTTCTGCATCACGGGAGCCGTCAGCACGAGGAGCAGAGGGACCAGGGTTGAAGTCCAATCCCAAAGACTTCTTGTTCTTCTTGGCTGAAGCCTGAGCGAATTGAAGGTTGCGCTTGAAGAGAGCATCGTCACGACACCAGAGTAATGATGAGGGATCGGTGTTCTCATGCTGAGGTCCACGGACCATGCAAGGATAGAAGCCTTGCGCAATAGCTTCAGCTCTGTTCTTGGGTTGAAGTCCTCGATAGAGAATATCACCCCAAGGTCTCTTGATAGCATTCTTCTCTACATATTCCTTCATCAAAAACTTGTACTTGAACCATTCTTCAGCCCAATAGCGTTGAATCCATTGGATTCGTGTCTTTCGCTAATGATAATTCTCTTCGGGATCTGTCTTGTAGAGTTATGCTAGGTCATCAGGCAGATCTTTGGATGTTCCTTCTCTGCGCTGTCTGCCACCCTTCCTTGCTGATTTTTCTGCAGCCATGAACTTCAAACTGAATGGCTTCAATATGTTCAAAGGCTTCAGAGACTTATGCTTGCTGGTCAAGCAGGAACTGGCTTCTGGAGAATTTATATGATGTTGTAAGTATTCTGCAAACGAATGCAGACTATGAGAACCAAGGGATTCTCCCACCGACATGTACCTGTGACAGCATTAGAGATGCGAGGGAAGGGGAAGAGGTCATATGCATTGTCAGAAGATTTTGAAGATAAATCAGTTTGAAGACATTGACCTCATGATGCGAAGACATTCACTTATATAGGTGAGTTGGTTCCAGATTTGTACCAATCCGTGAATAAGTACAAGTGAGGAATCAAACTAGACAGGAAAGCTAAGTGAATTGACTAGGCAGTATGAGATGCAGACAGGATAGATCTAACATTGAATAGGCATAAACCACTTTCGGTAAACAAGATGAATCTTGAAGATAAAAAAGGTGGTAAAAATAGAGTTATAATTACCGCACGAAGAACTGCTAGATGGGATGAATAGGATACCGAGCAGTTCAGTCCACCGTGCCCTAACTTGGCGACGGAGGACATCTACGGCGACGGCGGAGAGGATGATGTCTGCGGCCGGCGTGAGGACGGCGTCGGAGAGGTCGCGGCAGCTAAGCGCTTCGTCGCCGGTGTCGTCGAGAGCTAGCGGTGGCGCTAGGGTTTTGACAGAGGTGGAGAGGTGGAAGAAGGATTTCTTTACCGCAGGGGACAAGTATTTATAAGTAGGTGAGTGGCACAGCGCAATTACCCTGGTGCCCCTGGTGGTTCACATCTGAGGGGCACGTGGCAAGCATGCAACATACTCAGAGTTGTCCCACGTTCCCACGCCCGCCAGGCATGTCGGAGAGTTGTTCCGGCTTCTCCGGATTTCAACAATAAAGATAAGTCATTTAAAACAAATTTAATGTTTGTCTCTTTGCCTTCTGCTGACAATGACGCAGAGAAGACATTCGACAGTTTCAATAGAATGCATATGATTTGGACAGATAGAGTTTGAGATAGGAAGCATAGAGAGGTTAGGGTCCGATCACATTCACTTAGTTCAAAGGATCCAACTTGAAGACATAGCTATAAGTGAATGCTGTAGAGGACAGAACACTAGTGTATATTTATATATCAGAAAGCAATCACATCATCATAGTGCAGAAAATCATGAAGATAAATTGAAACTGAAGACAAACCAAATGCGAAGTCTTTGCAAAAATAACGCCATGAGTGAAACACTTCAAACAGAGAAATTTGCTGGTGGCGTTTCCCACCGTATAGGAAGTATTAGACCCAGACACGGCGCACAATTATCGTGGCGCTCCGAAGTCAAATTCCATGTTAATGTATTCACACTCAGAGTGTAAATCTTCATTGACTGAAGATATACATTACTTTGTGTGTTGCACATCTAAGTCATCAACATGCATAAGTGTTAGGATGTGTGCCTGATCACAGGACATTAGAGGATTCCAAGATATTTAGCTCATACTGTAACTTGCAATACCTTTTCTCATCCAAGGGCTTTGTGAAGATATCTTCCAGTTGCTCTTCAGTGTTGACGTGAATGATGTCAATATATTTCTTCATGACATGATCTCTGAGAAAGTGATGACGAATTTCAATGTGCTTTGTCTTCGAGTGCTGAACTAGATTGTTGGCTATCTTGATGGCACTCTTGTTGTCGCAGAAGAGAGGTACTTGTTTCAGGTTGATGCCATAGTCCTTGAGAGTTTGCTTCATCCAAAGAAGCTGAGCACAACAGGATCCAGCAGCAATGTATTTAGATTCAGCAGTTGAGAGTGATACACAATTCTGCTTCTTTGATGATCAACAGACAAGTGATCGACCAAGAAAATGACATGTGCCTGATGTAGACTTGCGATCCACTTTGTCACCAGCATAATCAGCATCCGAGAATCCAACCAAATCAAATTTTGAGCCCTTGGGATACCATAATTCGAGTGTTGGGGTGTAAGCCAAATATCTAAGAATTCGCTTCATAGCTAAGTGATGCGATTCCTTTGGTGCCGCTTGGAATCGAGCACACAAGCAAACACTAAGCATAATGTCTAGCCTAGATGCACATAGATAAAGTAAAGAACCAATCATGGAGCGGTATACCTTTTGATCGAACTCTTTACCATTCTCGTCGGGACCAAGATGGTGTTTGGCTGGCATTGGCGTCGTGTAGCCTTTGTAGTCTTCCATTCCAAACTTCTTCAGACAATCTTTGAGGTATTTTTCTTGAGATATGAAGATGCCATTCCTTTGCTGACGAATTTGAAGACCAAGGAAGAACTTCAGCTCACCCATCATGGACATCTGATATTGCTCTTGCATCATGTATCCAAACTCATCAATATACTTCTGGTTGGTGCAGCCGAAGATTATGTCATCCACATATATTTGGCACACAAATAGTTCACCATCATATGTCTTCATGAAGAGTGTGGGATCGAGGGATCCTGGTTTGAAGCCTTTGCTCTTCAGGAAGTCTTTGATCGTATCATACCATGCACGAGGAGCTTGTTTGAGGCCATACAGCGCTTTGTTTAGCTTGTACACCATATCAGGATGTTTTGGATCTTCAAAGCCAGGTGGTTGGGCTACGTATACTTCTTCTTCAATCTTGCCATTTAGAAATGCACTCCTCACATCCATTTGATATAGCAAGATGTTGTGATGATTAGCGTAGGCTAGCAGTATGCGAACAGCTTCAAGCCTAGCTACAGGAGCAAATGTTTCATCGAAGTCAATTCCTTCAACTTGAGTATATCCTTGAGCCACAAGACGTGCTTTGTTTTTGACGACTTGACCATGCTCATCTTGCTTGTTTCGATATATCCATTTTGTTCCAATAATGTTATGCTTGCAAGGGTCAGGTTGCTTGACAAGTTCCCAAGCATTATTCAGCTTGAACTATTGAAGTTCTTCTTGCATGGCTTGAATCCATTCAGGTTCCATAAAAGCTTCAGCAACTTTCTTGGGTTCTGATATTGATACAAATGAAAAGTGCCCACAGAAGTTTGCTAGCTGTGTTGCTCTTGACCGAGTGAGTAGACCAGGCGCATTTATGATGTCAATTATCTTCTCTATTTGAACTTCATTTGCAACTCGAGGATGAACAGGATGAAGACTTTGCTCTTGCTGATCATTGTCATCATTGGGAGGATTGTCTTCAGTCTGAGCATTGTCTTCAGGTTGGTTAGGTGCAGAAATGATAAGTTCCTCTTCAGGTTGTGCTTCAGAAGGCATGATTTCACCAGTTCCCATCAACTTGATAGATTCGCTGGGTGGAGCTTCGTCTAGTGTACTTGGCAGAATCTCTCTTTGTGAACCATTGGTTTCATCAAATTTCACATCCATAGTTTCGACGATTTTGTAGAGATAGAGGTTGAAGACTCTGTAGGAGTGTGAATCCTTTCCATAGCCAAGCATGAAGCCTTCGTGAGCCTTAGGTGCAAATTTTGACTTGTGATGGGGATCCTTGATCCAGCATCTAGCTCCAAATACTCTGAAGTAACTGACGTTTGGCTTCTTACCAGTAAGGAGCTCATAGGATGTTTTGTTCAGAAGCTTATGGATGTAGACACGATTGATGATGTGACATGTTGTATTAATAGCTTCAGGCCAGAACTTTCTTGGTGTCTTGTATTCATCTAGCATTGTTCGAGCCATCTCAACGAGGGTTCTGTTTTTGCGCTCAACGATGCCATTTTGCTGTGGTGTGTATGGAGCAGAGAACTCATGAGTGATTCCCATTGTATCCAGATACAGATCAAGTCTGGTGTTCTTGAATTCAGTGCCATTGTCACTTCTGATATGCTTGATCTTCACGCCATAATTGTTCATTGCTCAATTGGCGAAGCGTCTGAAGACATCTTGCACTTCAGTCTTGTAAAGGATTATATGAACCCATGTGTATCTTGAGTAGTCATCAACAATGACGAAGCCATAGAGACAGGCAGTTGTTGTGAGGGTGGAGTAGTGAGTAGGTCCAAATAAGTCCATGTGTAACAGCTCGAAGGTTGAGATGTTGTCATGATTGTCTTCGAGGGGTGCTTTGCCCTTGTCATCTTTCCAGCTTCACAGGCACCACACAGATGATCCTTCTTGAACTTGACATCCTCGATGCCAATGACATGCTTCTTCTTGACGAGTGAGTGTAAGTTCCTCATGCCAGCATGTCCTAGCCTTCGATGCCAGAGCCAGCATTCTGAAGCTTTTGTGAGAAGACATACAGAAAGCTGTGGACCTACTGAGAAATCTACTATTTATAGATCATCTTTTCGATACCCTTCAAAGACTAGAGACTTGTCAGATTCCATTAGTACAAGACAGCGATATTTTCCGAATAGCACAATCATGTTCAAGTCACAAAGCATTGAGACAGACATTAAGTTGAAACCAAGGGATTCAACAAGCATCACTTTATCCATGTGTTGATCCTTTGAGATTGCAACTCTACCTAGACCCAATACCTTGCTTTTACCAGTGTCAGCGAACGTGATGTGACTCTTGTCGGATGGACATAAGGTTGAGTCCATGAGAAGACTCTGATCACCAGTCATATGATTTGTGCATCCACTGTCCATAATCCATTCTGAAGCTTTTGGTGATGTACCCTACAGTGCAGTTAGGAGGATAGGCTTCACAAGAGTGTTGTGAAGCATAAGCATTTGACACATATAGGGATTGTCACAGCTTATATCAAAGTTAGACATATAGTATGACTGATAAGCGATTCAGATGTGAAGTATATAGAATGACATTTTATCATGCGTCCTTAATGTGTTTTAGGTCCCCAGCAATAGTATCGGACGCCATTGATTGCTGGCTGAAGACCCTTTTCTGCAAAAGAGAGTTAGTTCTTCTTCGCCACCCACATCTTCAGGGGTGGCTTAGAAGAAATGAGTCTAAGTGCAGCATCTGAGAATTTCGGCTTTGAAGCCCTAGCAAATAGCCTTGCAGGAGATGAATGGTACTCATATGAATAAGCAGAAAAGTTCTTAGTCCTATGAACATAGCGGTTCGAAGACACATGCTCATATTCATAAGTCTGAGCATGATTTCCCTGCAAAACATTGGTGTTAGGGTGACTCAAGTGAGTCCTGTATCTGTATGAAGCCTTTGGGCCAAATGAAGCTATAGGTCTGGGGTTTGTCTTCTTCCTTGGTGGTGTCATTATGACATTCACAGGAAGATTCTCAAGGTACTGCTTAGGTACCCAGATCTTCTTCATAGGTGGTCCATTCCTGTAGTTAGTACCAATGTACCTGGCAAACACTTCACCATTCTGATTCTTGAACAGCTTATAGTTTGCATCAAAGGATTCATCAATGATAATAGGATTAGCACAAGTAAAGCCAGATAAAGTGGATGGATCTACTAAAGGTTCCTTTGCAGCAACCCATGTGGTTTTGGGGTACTGCTCAGGCTTCCAGTACGAGCCATCAACATTCATTTTCCTCTCAAACCCAACACCCTCTTTCCTGGGGTTTCGGTTCAGAATCTGCTTTTTTAGGACATCGCAGAGAGTCTGATGTCCCTTCAAACTTTTGTACATCCCTGTTTCAAGCAATGTCTTCAACATAGCATTTTCATCAATAATAGCAGTGGTATCCTCCGCAGAGGGGTTAGTAACCACATCAGTAAGTGAAGACAATGAAACAGTAGCAGTAGTGGAACATTCAGCAACAGATGTAGCATTATCACGCTCAATGCATTTTAGACATGGTGGTTCAAATTCTTTCTGTGTAACATTGATTTGTTGAGCAAGTAATGAATCGCACTCCTTCTTAAGATCTTCATAATCCACTCTTATCTTTTCAAGGTCTAGCTTTCTTTGAAGACATTCAGAAGAAAGCTTCTCATGATCAGACAAGAGAGCATTATGTTGATCTTGAAGGGCGTCAAACTTGGCATGAAGTCTCTGAAGACTATCAGCCAAAGCTTTTGACTGATCCATTTCTTCGCCCAGCATATCATCGCTCTTACTAAGCATGTCTTGAACCTTTTCCAAGATTCTTTGTTGTTTAGTGGCAAGGGAAGCAAGCTTGTCATAACTCGGGCCAAATTCATCACCTGATTCATCATCGCTAGATTCAAAGAGATAGCATTCAGTTACCTTATCACCCCTTGCCATGAGGCATGGTGAAGATGATGACGATTCAGGTGCAAAAGTCATCTCTTTAAGAGACTCCTTGTAGTCATCAAACCAAGGATCATGACGAGTACGATGACCTTCATAGACCTCAGAAAGCCGGTCCCAGATTAGTTTCGCGTGATTGAGGTGCATAACATTCCTGAACTGATTTCGGGACAGATGAGAGCAGATGACATCCTTTGCCGTAAGGTTCAGTAGAGTGTACTTGCGAATGTCATCGGCCTTAGCCATCTTGCATAGATCAGTGAGGCCAATCTCAGTGACAGTACACAGTTCGCTATCCATGGACATGAGTCGCTTCTTCATCATGGCCTTCCATCGAGGATACTCATGACCGTCAAAGGTGGGACAAGATATGTTCCACAATCCTGCAGTCGACATAGCTGAAACTCCAGGTGGTTAAACCGAATCACATAGAACAAGGGAGTACCTCGCTCTGATACCAATTGGAAGTGCTAGTATCGACTAGAGGGGGGGTGAATAGGCGATTTTTATGAATGTCTTCAAAACTTGGAAGTTTCGAAGACAAACAACAGAAATGACCTAGTTGATATGCAGCGGAAGATAAACTACCATAAGCAAGCCATAGTCAAGTATGCAATGATGTGAAAGTACAGGACTAATAGCAGCTAAGTAGTAAGGATCAGGATGGAAGATAGTATGAAGCCAATCAACAGTAGTAGTCAAGCAATGAAGTCAAACAGATACATAGATAGGCAATGACTTCACGAAGACAAACTTAAGTAAAGGATGGAAAGGGATAGAACCAGTCGCTTGTTGAAGACACAGGATTTGTTGGACCAGTTCCAGTTGTTGTGACAACTGTACGTCTGGTTAGGGAGGCTGAGATTTAACTCAGAAGACCGTGTCTTCACCTTATTCCCCT
Source organism: Triticum timopheevii (assembly GCA_963921465.1). Classification (NCBI taxonomy): domain Eukaryota; kingdom Viridiplantae; phylum Streptophyta; class Magnoliopsida; order Poales; family Poaceae; genus Triticum; species Triticum timopheevii. Next base: position 110,514,001 of record OY997264.1, read on the forward strand.
TGAGCTAAGGACACCCAGTCCTCGCCCAATCACTCTGGTAAGTCTTCAAGGTAGACTTCCAAACCTTCACAGACTTCGTTCACCAGCAATCCACAATGACTCTTGGATGCTCAGAACGCGACGCCTAACCGGCTGGAGGATTCACAGTCCTCAAGTGTAATAAGTCTTCAGGTCACACAGACAGAAAGACTTCAGTGATGCCTAACACTCTTTGGCTCTGGCTGTTTGGGCTTTGTCCTCGCAAGGATTTCTCTCTCTCAAATGCTTCGAGGTGGGTTGCTCTCAAACGACAAAAGCCGTGCACAAACTCTAAGCAGCCTCCAATTTATGGTGTAGGGGGTGGGCTATTTATAGCCACAAGGCAACCCGACCTGATTTGTCCGAAATGACCCTGGGTCACTAAGGAACTGACACGTGTTCCAACGGTCTGATTTCAAACACACGCGGAAACTTTACTTGGGCTACAAGCAAACCTGACTCATCCAGCTCTAGATAAGATTTGCTCTCATTGTCTTCGCTCGAAGACATAGGATTTGGGTTGAGCATCACTTCAGTCACTCTGACTTAGTTCACTTGGACCCCACTTAACAGTACGGTGGTTCCTATGACTCAACAAAGAAGAAAAGGAAACAACGAAACCAAACAGTCTTCACGCTCCATAGTCTTCACGTAATGTCTTATTATGTCATAGTCTTCAATATGAATATCTTCTCATACCACCATTGTCTTCAGTGTCTTCATACATTTTTAGGGGTCATCTCCGGTAGGTAAACCGAATCAATGAGGGACACTACTTGCGTTATCCTGCAATTCTCACAAACGCATTAGTTCCTCAACCAACTTTGTCGTCAATACTCCAAAACCAACTAGGGGTGGCACTAGATGCACTTACAACCAGTCCATAAATGGATCGCTGGAGCTTGCACACTTTGTTAGAACCTTTTGGATCGACAAAACCTTCTGGTTGCATCATATACAACTCTTCTTCTTGAAATTCATTCAGGAATGCAGTTTTGACATCCATTTTCTAAATTTCATAATCATAAAATGCGGCTATTGCTAACATGATTTGGACAGACTTAAGCATCGCTACGGGTGAGAAATTCTCATCGTAGTCAACCCCTTGAACTTGTCGAAAACCTTTCGCAACAAGTCAAGCTTTGTAGATAGTAACATTACCATCAGCGTCAGTCTTATTCTTGAAGATCCATTTATTCTCGATGGCTTGCCGATCATCGGGCAAGTCAACCAAAGTCCACATTTTTTTCTCATACATGGATCCCATCTCAGATTTCATGGCCTCAAGCCATTTTGCGGAATCTGGGCTCATCATCGCTTCCTCATAGTTCGTAGGTTCGCCATGGTCAAGTAACATGACCTCCAGAATAGAATTACTGTACCACTCGGGTGTGGATCTTACTCTGGATGACCTACGAGGTTCGGTAGTAACTTGATCTGAAGTTTCTTGATCAATATCATTAGCTTCCTCACTAATTGGTGTAGGTGTCATAGGAACCGGTTTCTGTGATGAACTACTTTCCAATAAGGGAGCCGGTACAGTTACCTCATTAAGTTCTACTTTCCTCCCACTCACTTCTTTCGAGAGAAACTCCTTCTCTAGAAAGGATAAATTCTTAGCAATGAATGTCTTGCCTTCGGATCTGTGATAGAAGGTGTACCCAACAGTCTCCTTTGGGTATCCTATGGAGACACATTTCTCCGATTTGGGTTCGAGCTTATCAGGTTGAAGCTTTTTCACATAAGCATCGCAGCCCCAAATTTTAAGAAACAACAACTTTGGTTTCTTGCCAAACCACAGTTCATAAGGCGTCGTTTCAACGGATTTAGATGGTGCCCTATTTAACGTGAATGCAGCTGTCTCTAAAGCATAACCCCAAAACGATAGCGGTAGATCGGTAAGAGACATCATAGATCGCACCGTATCTAATAAAGTGCGATTACGACGTTCGGACACACCATTACACTGTGGTGTTCCGGGTGGCGTGAGTTGCGAAACTACTCCTCATTGTTGCAAATGAAGACCAAACTTGTAACTCAAATATTCTCCTCCACGATTAGATTGTAGAAATTTTATTTTCTTGTTATGATGATTTTCCACTTCACTCTAAAATTCTTTGAACTTTTCAAATGTTTCAGACTTATGTTTCATTAAGTAGATATACCCATATCTGCTTAAATCATCTGTGAAGGTGAGAAAATAACGATACCCGCCGCGAGCCTCAATATTCATCGGACCACATACATCAGTATGTATGATTTCCAACAAATCTATTGCTCGCTCCATTGTTCCGGAGAACGGTGTTTTAGTCATCTTGCCCATGAGGCATGGTTCGCAAGTACCAAGTGATTCATAATCAAGTGATTCCAAAAGTCCATCAGTATGGACTTTCTTCATGCGCATTACACCAATATGACCTAAACGGCAATGCCACAAATAAGTTGCACTATCATTATCAACTCTGCATCTTTTGGTTTCAACATTATGAATATGTGTATCACTACAATCGAGATTCAACACAAATAGACCACTTTCAAGGGTGCATGACCATAAAAGATATTACTCATATAAATAGAACAACCATTATTATCAGATTTAAATGAATAAACGTCTCACATCAAACAAGATCTAGATATAATATTCATTCTTAACGCTGGCACCAAATAACAATTATTCAGGTCTAAAACTAATCCCGAAGGTAGATGTAGAGGTAGCGTGCCGACCGCGATCACATCGACTTTGGAACCATTTCCCACGCGCATCGTCACCTCGTCCTTAGCCAATCTTCGCTTAATCCATAGTCCCTGTTTCGAGTTGCAAATATTATCAACAGAACCAGTATCAAATACCCAGGCGCTATTGTGAGCTTTAGTAAGGTACACATCAATAACATGTATATCACATATACCTTTGCTCACCTTGCCATCCTTCTTATCCGCCAAATACTTGGGGTAGTTCCGCTTCCAGTGGCCAGTCCCTTTGCAGTAGAAGCACTCAGTCTCAGGCTTAGTGTCGGGGGGATGAACCTCGGGCAGGCAACGGAACCCGGATCCTTTTCAAAAACAGCGGGGCCCGCATCGCCCCGCAAACTGGCACGCGCCTGGCCGGGTCGCTCGACCCAGCAGGGCCCGCAACCCGGCCAAAACCCCCGACCCAGCAAGGTACGTCAACCCGGCCACAGCAACTAGTGCAAGACGACTCAACCCGGTGCAACCAAGGCTTCCACGGCAAGCCAGCCCCACCCGTGGCGTCCACGGCAACCCAGCCATGGGTCAGCTCCCGTCCCATCCAGACCGTACGATGGGACAAGACCTGAACCACCGATGACCAAGACAACAGTGTTTCCACCCATGCCTGTGGTCAGCCGGGGCGTGGCAACAGTGCCCCTCACCTACCCGCTGACCAAGGCTGGCGTGGCAACAGTGCTCCCGCCCTCACCGCTGACGACAGTAAGTGGCAGCCTGACGGAGAGCATTGTACACGACTTGACTCGGCCATGCCCTGACGATCAACAAGACGGCGCATAGTCCCCCTAGACACGCGGGGCCCGCACCTAGGGGAACCCAGCGAACCACAAGCCCACAAGCGGGACCCAGCCCGGAGTCCCGGACACCGACAATACGGACCCACCGACTTGGCATATTACCATTGTAACCCTGGGTGGGTTGGTCTATAAAACCCCCAGGAACCCACGCCTACAGAGGCATGCGATATGTGAAGCGAGCAAACACAAGAAACAGAAGCGCAAGCAAGCATAGCACTAGCCACCCAACAGCAGTACCGGAGAGAAGGAGCAGCCCAAGCCTTGGCCAGCTTCCTTCCTCCTCCACACAGCTCCAGGAGCAACATTGTACTATCAATCATCCAACCAAACTCGGCAGGACTAGGGGTGTTATCTCTCCGGAGAGCCCCGAACCTGGGTATGTCCGGCGTCCCGCGCCCGCGCATGCCAACCTCGCCTCTGGAGCCCACCAGTGCCCTCGAGCCTCCTCCTCTCTTTAGCCATCCCTTGGCATCTGCCGTGCGCCCACCACGACAGTTGGCGCCCACCGTGGGGCAGCTCGAGGAGCTGGCCGGGAGCATGCTTCAGACGGGGCCCTTCTCCTACACCGACGAGTCCGTCGCGCTGGCGGACAATGTCGTTGGCGCGCTTGCCGCCTCCTTCGCCGCGCTCTGCATCTCTGATGCGCTCGCGGCCGACGAGTACCCCAGTGAGGTGCTCAGCTACTCCGACTCTCCCCTTTCCCTCGGTGGTGGCATTGCTGCCGGGGGGATGGACGTCCATGTGGAGGTCTACGTCACGGGCGATGGCGCCTCTTCCTCATCGAGCAAGACAAGGAAGGCCGCGGAGGCCAGGGCCATTGCGGAACGGATGGAGCCGTTTGATCCGTTGTGCGCTGCGATGTAGAGCCTCCACATCCCCATCGGCACCGACGTCGACGCCACCAACGTCGCTGAAGCCTGAACCCAGCTCGAGGATAGGCGCCAGCAGATGTTGGACCATTCCGAGACGCTGGCCGCCACCAGGCGCCGCCTGGAGGCCGCTCAGATGGAGGACGGCGCTGCTCATAGAGTTAGACCCGCCATGGCCGAGCCAAGCCGGGTCGCCGACGCACGCGCCTGAGGAGGAGCGATCGGCCGAGCCTTCGGCACCGTCCGGACCGTCTACAAAACCCCAGTGAAGAACATGTGTGCTGCGAAGGCAGCCGCGGTCGGCCTCGACCAACTCGTGGGCGAGGAGCTCAAGGAGCGCATCGGGCGGATGCGCGAACTCCTCCGCGCCGCCAACGCCCAGCAGGATCGCCTCAACCAGCTTGCCAAGCCGGCGGGGTTCGGCTCCGCCCGTCTTGGCGGACCCGGCGAACTTCTGCACACGGCTTCCTCGCCACCCGGGGAGGTGCATTCCGGCCAAGCCCGGACTCGACGCAACCCGGCCGCCACCGCCGCCGATGCTCTGGGCAACGAGCCCGCCCCGGAGACCTAGCGCTGACCCGGCCAGCTTGGCCGGCGTCCGGCTCCAACCGACCCGGCCCCTCGAGGCCTGGCCGCCAGTCGACTCGGCCCACGCGCCATCGACAACACCTACGTGCGCCACCGCCTCGATCAGCTCGCTCACTCCCTGGAGGTGGAGGAGAGCGGTGCTATCGGGCCGGCGTGCTTCGGCCCACGCATCCGGGAGGAGCCCTTTCTAAAAGGGTTCATGCACCCCCACGACACCCCCAAGTACAATGGGGCCGTGAAGCCAGAAGACTGGCTCACCGACTACACCACGACCATTGGCATCACCGGGGCCAATCGTCGTCTAGCCGTGCGCTACGCACCGCTCATGCTCCAGGGGTCAGCCCGCACGTGGTTGAACAGTCTGCCGATGGGCAGCATCAACACATGGGTCAACTTCGAGGAGGCCTTTGTCCGCAACTTCAGGGGGACCTACAAGCGACCCGGTCTCCCTAGCCAGCTCGCCATGTGCGTGCAGGGGCCGACGGAGACGGGTCGCGAGTACCTCACACATTGGACCGAGCTCCGAAACAGCTGCGAGGGCGTCCATGAAGTCCAGGCGATCCAGTACTTCGTCAGCGGGTGCCGAGACGGCACCCTCCTCAAGCACAAGCTCCTACGCTCCGAGCCGGCCACCATGGCCGCGCTCATGATGACGGCGGACAAGTACGCCAACACCGACTACACCATGAAGATCCAGGTGGCGCTGGACGAAGCTGGCAAAGCAAAGCCGGTTCCTCCTCCGAAGCCGGCCGGCGAAAGCAGCCGGCAGCAGCATCATCAAAACAACAAGCGCAAGGCCGACCAACCGGCGCAGCGTCACGACAACCGGCTCGTCACGGCCGCCGAGCCCGTGGCGGACCCGGCAGCGAAGTGCCGGCAGACCGGCAAGATGGCATGGCAGCCCACCATGAGTTTCGAAGAGATGCTCGACGCCCCATGCAAGCACCACAGCGGCGCAAGACCCTCCATGCACACGCTTCGACGGTGCGCCATCACCAAGCGCATCATGAGGGGAGACGTTCCGCCTCCTCCGGCTTCGGCTCCAGCTCCGGGCGCAGGGTAGCCGCCTGTGCCTCCACCGCCGCCTCCCGCCGGCGGCGCGATGCGGAACGACGCCTACCCAGACTAGAGCGCGTCCTACGTTGTCTTCACCAGCCTCGGCGACGACAAACGCAGCGAGCGCCTTCTCCGGCAGGAGGTGAACACCGTCGTCCCGGCCAAGCCGGATTTCATGCACTGGTTGGATCGCCTGATCACCTGGACCCGTGAGGATCAGCCGGCAGTCATGCTGAGTCCGGGTGGATACGCCCTCGTCCGGGTGGAGCCGGCAGTCATGCAAGTTCTCTTGAGTCCTCATCGACGGCGGCAGTAGCATCTACATCCTCTACCGCGACACGATGACCAAGCTCTGCCTCAAGGCCGAGGACCTGGAGCCGACCCGGACAGTCTTCCACGGCATCGTGCCTGGCCTTTCCTGCTCGCCCGTTGGCCGGGTCCGGCTCAATGTCCTGTTCGGTGATAGCAGCCACTTCTGACGCGAGCCAATATGGTTCGAGGTGGTGGACCTGTCTAGCGCATATCATGCATTGCTGGGCCGGCCCGTGCTCGCCAAGTTCATGGCGGTTCCCCACTACGCATACCTGAAGATGTCGGGTCCCAAGGGCCTCATTACCATCACTGGCAACTACCGCAAGTCTCTGGAGTGCGCCCGAGACGGCGCCAAGCTGGTCGAGTCGCTGGTCATTGCCGAGGAGCGGCGCCAGCTCGACCGGATCGTCGCCCTGGCAGGCGAGGCCTCTGATGCGTCGATCCCGACCTCGGACCCGGCCGACGAGGCTGCCTTCAAGCCCTCCAAGGAGACCAAGAAAGTGAAGCTCAACCCTGAAAACCCTAGCTGCAGCAAGTACGCTGTCGTAGGCGCCCGCCTCGACAGCAAATAGGAAGGCGAGCTCGTCGACTTCCTCCGTGAGCTGGGCGAGAGGGCGCTCCCCCTGTACCAGCTGATGAAGAAGACAAGCCCGTCCGAATGGAACGGCAAGGCAGACGAGGGTTTCCAAGACCTCAAGCACATGCTCTCCACCGCACCAGTCCTGGCCGCGCCGACCGACAAGGAGCCGCTGTTTCTCTACATAGCCGCGACCTCGCGGGCGGTCAGCACAGTGCTGGTGGTCGAGCGACCAGAGAAGGGCAAGATCCAAGCCGTCCAGCGACCAGTCTACTACCTGAGCGAGGTGCTCTCAATTTCCAAGCAGAACTACCCGCATTACCAGAAGATGTGTTATGGCGTGTACCTCACCGCCAAGAAGCTGAAGCAGTACTTCCAAGAGCACGTCGTCACCTTCATCAGCACGGTGCCTATCAGAGAAATCATCGGGTGCCGGGACGCTTCCGGCCGGGTCGCCAAGTGGGTGATCTAGCTAGCCAGCCACACCATCCTCTACGAGCCCCGCACCACGATCAAGTCTCAGGCCCTAGCCGATTTCCTCGTCGACTGGACCGAGACCCAGTACTTGCCGCCGCCTCCCGATTCAATGCATTGGCGCGTGCACTTCGACGGGTCCAAGATGCGACTCAGCTTGGGGGCCGGCATCGTACTGTCATCTCCGAAGGGCGACCGACTCCGCTACACGCTCCAGATCCACTTCGCCGCCTCCAACAATGTTGCCAAGTATGAAGCCCTTGTGCATGGCCTCCGGCTTGCCAAGCAACTCGGCATTCGGCGCATCCTGTGCTACGGCAACTCGGACCTGGTGGTGCAGCAGTGCTCCGGCGAATGGGACGCCCGCGACTCCAACATGGCTAGCTACCGCATCCTCGTCCAGAAGCTATCCGGATCCTTCGACGGCTACGAGTTCCTCCACGTCCCGCGCGTGGAGAACGAAGCAGCCGACACGCTCACCAAAATCGCCTCGTCACGACAAGCCATCCCGTCCTGCGTCTCCCTCGAGCATCTGTGCAAGCCGTCCGTCAAGCCATCGCTGGACTCCGAGTATATTCATATTCCAGACGACCTGGCCGCACCCCAAGTCGGCCCGGGGACTGCTGAACCCGGCCCAGGGGCTGCTCAGCTTGACCCGGCCACCATCATCCCGGACCCGACCGTCGCCATCCCCGACCCGGGGGCTGCTCAACCCGGCTCGGGGGCTGCCGACCCGAAACCCACCCTGGTGGCCGTCTTCGCAGTAGTTGTAGCTCCATCTTGGGCTCTCCTAATATCAGAGTTTCTGGAGAACGGGGTTCTCCCCATGGACGAGACCGAAGCTCAGCAAATTCAGCGCCGGGCATCCGCCTACAGCATCATCTTCAACGAGCTCGTCAAGCGCAGCTCTACTGGCGTATTCCAGCGCTGCATTGAGCAGGATCGCGGCATCAACATCCTCCTCGACATTCACCAGGGCGAGTGCGGGCACCACGCCGCATCACGATCCCTGGTGGCCAAGGCGTTCTGCCACGATTTCTATTGGCCCACGGCCCTCGAAGACGCCGAGTCACTTGTTCTCAAATGTGAAGGGTGCCAACGCTTCAGCAAACGCAGCCACCAGCCAGCGTCAGCACTTTGCACCATACCGATCGCCTGGCCCTTTGCGGTCTGGGGACTCGACATGGTGGGACCCTTCAAAACCGCTCGAGGCAGCATGACGCACTTACTGGTGGCAGTCGACAAATTTACCAAGTGGATCGAGGCAAGACCTATCAAGAAATTGGACGGGCCAACAGCCATCCGGTTCATCAAGGATATAGCGGTGCGCTACGGCATGCCGAACAGCATCATCACCGACAATGGCACCAACTTCGCCAAGGGCGTGCTCGAGCAATATTGCTCCGTCTCCAGCATCCACCTCGACCTGGCCTCCGTGGCACATCCGCAGTCCAACAGGCAGGTCGAGCGGGCCAACGGACTCATCCTGTCCGGCATCAAGCCGCGACTCGTCGAGCCACTTATCCGCTCACCCGGCAGCTGGCTTGACGAGTTGCCAGCAGTACTCTGGAGTCTGCGCACGACGCGGAATCGGTCAATCGGGTTCACCCCATTCTTCCTTGTTTATGGAGCTGAAGCCGTCATCCCGACCAACGTCGAGTTCGACTCGCCGCGCGTCGCGATGTACACCAAAGCCAAAGCTAGAGAGGCACGCGAAGACGGCATCGACCTGCTCGAAGAAGCACGCCTTCGGGCACTTAGCCGTTCGGCTATCTACCAGCAAGGCCTGAGGCGCTACCACAACAAGAAGATCAAGCCCCTCGCGTTCCGCGAGAGCGGCCTTGTCCTCCGACTCGGCCAAGAGCGGGCAGGCCAGCACAAGCTGTCCCCTCCATGGGAGGGCCCATTCATCGTGAGCAGGGCCTTGCGTGACCGCAACGCCTACTACCTCATCAACGCGTGCAAGTCAAAGAAGCGCAAGAAGGACACCACAGGCGAAGAAACGACCCGGCCGTGGAACGCGGAACTCCTCCGCCCGTTTTACAGTTAGCCGCACGAGTGTATGTATCGTCGCCTTTTGTAAACGCATAAAACTATGGGGTCCCAGAAACTCGGGGGCTGCCTTTTGCCGACCAATTTATTGCGTCCCTATTTTCTCTGCATCACTTACCACTAAACCAGGCCATCGGCTCGACTCGCTCGACCCGGGGGCTCGGGGGCAGGACGGCTCGGTCGCCACCCCGCCGCCTTACTTGGTGATTCCTGATAAAGTTGGGACGCCGCGGTCCCCCACTTCGCCCTAAAACCGCAGATCCAGCTTTGGCTGTTGGCGGGCAAGCACAACGGGCCAAAGCTCCCTTACGATTCATACACTAAGTCAAAGGCCGCCGGGTAGACCGACTCGGCCCGTCACTCATAAGATAAGTAGCCGCACGACCGGCTGCTCGCCAACCGGCCAAGCCGGATTGCCGCCAGCCGGCCCAGTGGGTATTTCGCTCTCGCTCAACGTTTCTAAGGACCCAAGTCCTGCGCGCCCCTCTTGAAGAATCAAACCCTTTGTCACGGACCGGAGCCTCGGCTGTCTGACTCGCGGGGGAGGGGGGGAGGTTTCACACAGGAAAAGCGTATGAAATCGGTTTGAAAAAACAGAAGGCAAAGAGCAACAAAGCACTCACAACATTCACACACAAAATTTTAAACCAAAGGTCCAATGGCCCGAGTTCATTACACCCTAAACAACCCCCAGTGGGTGGGTGGACCTGCTACTTAACAGATTCTGTGTAAAGTATCTCAGGCATCTCCAGCGCTACGTCGCGACGTCGACGGCCCTCCCCTGGCGGCTTCCGGGTCCGGCGTGACACCGGTATCCTCCTCAGCATCCGCGTCGTCGTAGACGCCCGTTTCCTCCGAGCTCCCCTCCGGGTCATGGAGAAGCAAGCCGTAGTCATCGCCATCCACGACCCTGCCGTCTTCCGTCCGTTCCGGATGGACCTCGTCGTGGAAGGCGAACTCGGTGAAGTAGCTGGCCCAGGAGGGGATCCGGCCGGCTTGCTCCTGCAGCAACTGCTCCGAACCAGCGCGTTGGCCCATCAGCGCATCCAGCTGAAGATCCAGATGCCAAGACAGCGCAAACCGCAGCGCCATCTCGGCACCGGCACGGGCGGCGGAAACACGCCACTCGCCAAGACGGTCCGGACCCGCCTCCAGCCAGCGCACCAGGCACGAGAAGCTGCGCGGATGGACGGAGTCCGGCCACAGGGCCGCCGTCATCGCGGTGCCGGCCTGAGACAGCCGCTCCATCTGCGTCCCCAGGGCCCGCAGGCGGGCCTCTACAGCAGCGATGATCTTCGGGAAGGTCCAGGCCACCCGCGGATCCGTCCCAGACCCAACAACACCGGTCGGGTCACGCTGGTAGCGGACGGCTTCCTCCGCCAGCCGCTGCGTCTCCGGGAAGGCCCCTGCCATAAAACAAGAAGCAAGATTAGAAGAACAACAAGGAAGAAAAGCCGAGTCCCGACCCAGCAAAATTACAAGAAGCAGCACTTACTAGAGAAGGACTCTTCCAGGTGCTGCGCCTCGAGCAACGTACCACGCCGCTCCCGCTCCACGATGCGGTCGCGCTTCCCGAGTGCCTTCTCCAGATCGGCCGCCATAGCAAGGGCCGCCTTCAGCTCGGCGTCCTTGTTTTCGACCGCCTTCTCGGCCACCTCGCGGCGACGAGTCTCGCCCTGACGAGCCTCCTCGGCCGCGGCGGCCCGCTCCCGCTGGCGGTCCACCTCGTCCTGGAGCCGGCCCTTGTCATCGGCCAGCTGGCCGTGCTGCTGGTCTGCCTCGACCAGGGCCCGCTGCGTCTCCATCACCTTGGCGGCCTTCGCCCTAAGGAGCTCCACCTCGGCCTCAAGGCGGCTCTTGTGGCCCGCCAGCTGCTCGTGTAGCCGGTCAGCCTCATCAAGAGACTGTTGGGCCGGGGCTGCCTCCACCCTCGCCTGCGCCGGCTCGACGCCAAGGCGACCGGCATCAGCAACAAGCCGGTCGTAATGATGACCGGCCCGGAGCAGCCAAGTCCGCCAAGACAGCGCTGCAAAAAGAAAAGTTCAGCAGAAGAAAAAAGGCAAGACTTAAGATTTGGCCCAACTACTATGTAGTTGGCCCGAATCTCGGGGGCTACACCCAGTGGGTGCGCTAGCGCGCCCCCACTAGAAAAGAGCACGAACGAACCTGCGGCGACGCGAAGATCCTCCTCCTTAGCAGCAAGCTGCTTCTGGAGCTCCCGATGCTTGCCCAGGAGACAGTTGAAGGCCGCAACCCGGAAGGCATCAAGATGCTGAAAAAAGACAGAAGTCAGAACAAGGCCCGACGATCTAAAGATTCGACCCAACTACTACGTAGTTGGCCCGAACCTCGGGGGCTACACCCAGTGGGTGCGCTGGCGCACCCCCACAAAGAAGAAACTGCAAGAAAGAAAAAGAAGAAAGACTTACCAGGACAACACGCTCCAGGTCGCGCGTCCACACCGTCTCGGCCTGGGCGAAGGCCTCAAGCCGCTCCGTCCGGCCTCGCAGGCGACGGCTGATGGCATCCAACGCCGCCTCCTCCTGGGTCTGAGACTCGAAGACGGTCGTGCCCCCGCTCCGCGCAGGCTACGGCACGGCAGCTCGGCGCCCACCCTGCCGGGGCACCAAGGCGTGCCCCCCCCCCCCCCGCTGGCCACTTGCGACGCGGCCAGCACCTCCTCCGACGCCCCTCCCGGCACCAACGGCGACCCTGATGTCGGGACGCCCTGCGTCGCCACCTCAGGCACCGCCACCCGCGGTGCCTCCTCCATAGCTGAAGGCGCCTCCGGCGTCGCCGTCTGCGCGTCTCCTCCAGGACGCCGCCGCCTCCACCACCATCAGCCCCCGCGGGCTCGACCACATCGGCTCCGGCGGGGTGTCACCCCCACCTCCACGACCTCCTGGTCGAGGAGCACCACCTCAGCCCGGCCCCCACGGCCGCGCTCCCTCACCGACGACGGCTCAAAAACCGTCGCAGCCACCACCGTGCCCTCCGGCATCTCACGCCAGGCCGGCTCCACGCCGGATCGCGCCCATGCCGCCGCCGCGTCGGTCCAAGCCTGGACAGATGCTACCTCTAGCTCCGTCTTGGCCCGGTTCCTGTCCCGCCAGGCCAAGGCCTCGGCATCGTTCGGGTCCAGGCCGAGGTCCGAGTCGCCCCGTTCCTCCTCCCCGGCCAGGCCGGCGAGGTCGGACCGGCTCCTGCGGAACGCAGCCCCTTCGACGGCCGCAGCCTCCGCCGCCGCCTTCGCTAACGCGATGGGCGACCTGAAGAAGAAGGCAGAATAAGCAAAAAGAGACAAGACTGGCTCAAGAATTCCAGGCGCAAGCAGGAAATAAAACTTACCCCGTCAAGACCGGGACCGTGGTTGGCCTCCCGCGCTTCTTCTTGGTCGGCCTCCCAGGCTCGGCCGGGTCCGCCGCGCGCTTCGATCCCCGGGGTCATGGCGCGACGTGTCCTTTCCATGCGGGCGGCTCGGCGCCGCCCCATGTGAGGACCCGGCTCCGCCCGCGTCGCCGCCTCCCCCGCCCAACGCCGCTACACCAGCAACCGGTGTCAGCGTCGCCTTCACCGTGACACGAACAACAATTCAAGACGAAATGAAGAAGGAAACATGCAAGACTCACCAGCACGCCGCCCAGCGCCGGCGTCGGACTCGGCCACCTCCTCGCCGCCTTGGGCCGCAGGCTCCTCTAGTGCCACCGACGCCACCTGCGATGGAGCCCGGGCATCAGAATGTCGGATTGCGTTCAAGAGAATCTCCTACGTTGCGTCAGGGCAAACAAGGAGATGCGTGGCAGCGAAGTAAGAAGACCAGACGCTCACCTGTGGCGCCAGGATCGCTTGGCTATACGGCGCCTTGCCGAATCGCCAATCCTCTCCAAGGTTGGCCATGGAGATGTAGTTGACGCCACGCGCGACCTGCTCCGCAGACAGCCGCGTCGACCCCATTCGGTTGGGGTCCTGCAGGCCAATCATCTCGCCGATGAGGCAGGAGCGCCTCTGAAGCAGAAGGACCTGGCGGGTGATGAACGCGGCAAGGAGGTCCGTGCCGGTGAGCCCCTCCTGCGACCTCATCACTATCACCCGCTCGCAGAGGTTGACAATCTCCTGCGACGGGCGCCGAAGTGAGTAGCCCCAGTTCGTCTTCGCACGCGGCGGCGCGTTGACAAAGGGCGGAAGATTGATGTGGTCCGCGCCATGGTTGCGCACATAGAAGAAGGAATTCTGCCATTTTTTGGCAGAATCCTCGAGCGGGATCTTGGGGAAATCCGCCCCGGACCGCTTCGAGATGACGGCGGCGCCGCAGTCGGTGAACTCCCCGGCCGACGGGCCCTGCTGCTTCAAGGAGAAGAAGCGTGCCCAGAGGTCGATCGTCGGCTCGACCCCCAGGTACCCCTCGAACAGGGTCACGAAGCCGGAGAGCTGGACGATGGCGCCGGCGCCAAGATGGTGCGGTTGAAGCCGAAGAACTCCAAGAATGCGCGGAAGAAGGCGGTCACCGGCAGCCCGAACCCGCGTTCGAAATGCGTGAGGAAGACGACGCGCTCCTGCCCCTCGGGCCGGGGCCTCTGCTTGCCGCGCGGCAGGCGGACACCGATGTCCGTCTCCTGCGGCAAGCGCCGCGAAGCTCGAAGCTGCGTGATGTCCTCGGTGGTGACATTGGAACCCATCCAGGAGCCTGACGGCAGTGCCATGGACGGAAGCGGGAAGAAGAAGATGAACGACGGAGGAAGCTCTGTTCGGGGTCGCGGGCGCAGCTATGCATCGGTGGCAAAGAGCAGAGCATGAGCAGGGGCAGGAGGGCGCGAGCGAGAATGGTGCCCGCCGCCCCCTTGCCCCCTTCAATTTATAAGCCCCGGTTCAAACGTGGGGAAGTGGGATCGTCTGCACACGCCCGTTCCACTACCCCGCAATAAGTGCGCACGTACGCACGCACTAACTGCTCGGGGAAGTGCAACCGGCCCCCAGACGCCACAATAAATCCGCGCGCGTGGCCCAAGGGCGCGCGGCGGCGGGCCCCTGGCCCGTCGCCCGGTCCCATCACGCGCGTGGCCTGTCAGGCCCCTCCTACTTCCGACCGCCACGTGGAGCTTGCACGAAGCCCAAGGGATCGCCTCAAGATTCGATGGACTCCTCGGTTCCCGCCACGGCCGGGATGCCGCGATCCGGTTTCCAAGAAAACCGGCACACAGTGGGTGTTGCCGGACCCAGCGCTCGCAGAATCCGCCTTGCTCAAGGGGGAAACTGTGAAGGCCCACTCATCAGAAGACGGTGGACCTTCACAGCTTCAGGAACTACTGTCGGGGGGATGAACCTCGGGCAGGCAATGGAACCCGGATCCTTTTCAAAAACAGCAAGGCCCGCATCGCCCAGCAAACCGGCATGCGCCTGGCCGGGTCGCTCGAGCCGGCAGGGCCCGCAACCCGGCCAAAACCCCCGACCCAGCAAGGTACGTCAACCCGGCCACAGCAACTGGCGCAAGACGACTCAACCCAGCGCAACCAAGGCTTCCACGGCAAGCCAGCCCCAGCCTTGGCATCCACGGCAACCCAGCCACGGGTCAGCTCCCGTCCCATCCAGGCCGTACGATGGGACGAGACCTGAACCACCGTTGACCAAGACAACAGTGTTTCCACCCATGCCTGTGGTCAGCCGGGGCGTGGCAACAGTGCCCCTCACCTACCCGCTGACCAAGGCTGGCATGGCAACAGTGCTCCCACCCTCACCGTTGACGACGGCAAGCGGCAACCTGACGGAGAGCAATGTACACGACTCGACTCGGCCACGCCCTGACGATCGACAAGACGGCGCACAGTCCCCCTAGGCGCGCGGGGCCCGCACCTAGGGGAACCCGGCGAACCACAAGCCCACAAGCGGGACCCAACCCGGAGTCCCGGACACCGACAATACGGACCCACCGACTCGGCATATTACCATTGTAACCCTGGGTGGGTTGGTCTATAAAACCCCCAGGAACCCACGCCTACAGAGGCATGCGATATGTGAAGCGAGCGAACACAAGAAACAGAAGCGCAAGCAAGCATAGCACTAGCCACCCAACAGCAGTACCGGAGAGAAGGAGCAGCCCAAGCCTTGGCCAGCTTCCTTCCACCTCCACACAGCTCCAGGAGCAACATTGTAATATCAATCATCCAACCAACTCGGCAGGACTAGGGGTGTTATCTCTCCGGAGAGCCCCGAACCTGGGTATGTCCAGCGTCCCGCGCCCGCACATGCCAACCTCGCCTCTGGAGCCCACCAGCGCCCTCAAGCCTCCTCCTCTCTTTAGCCATCACTTGGCATCTGCCGTGCACCCACCACGACACTTAGGTCCAGACTTGGGTTTCTTCTCCTGAGCAACAACTTGTTTGTCATTCTTCTTGAAGTTCCCCTTCTTCTTCCCTTTACCCTTTTTCTTGAAACTGGTGGTCTTGTTGACCATCAACACTTGATGCTCCTTTTTGATTTCTACCTCCGCAGCCTTTAGCATCGCGAAGAGCTCGAGAATTGTCTTATCCATCCCTTGCATATTATAGTTCATCACAAAGCTCTTGTAGCTTGGTGGCAGTGATTGGAGAATTCTGTCAATGACACTATCATCCGGAAGATTAACTCTCAGTTGAATCAAGTGATTATTATACCCAGACATTTTGAGTATATGTTCACTTACAGAACTGTTCTCCTCCATCTTACAGCTGTAGAACTTATTGGAGACTTCATATCTCTCAATCCGGGCATTTGCTTGAAATATCAACTTCAATTCCTGGAACATCTCATATGCTCCGACGTTCAAAAAGTTGTTGAAGTCCCGGTTCTAAGCTGTAAAGCATGGCACACTAAACTATCGAGTAGTCATCAACTTTACTCTGTCAGACGTTCTTAACATCATCAGCAGCATCTGCAGCAGGCCTGGCACCCAGCGGTGCTTCCAGGACGTAAATCTTTTGTGTAGCAATGAGGATAATCCTCAAGTTACGGACCCAGTCCATCTAATTGCTACCATCATATTTCAACTTAGATTTCTCAAGGAACACATTAAAATTCAATGGAACAACAGCATGGGACATCTATCTACAACAACATAGACAAGCAAAATACTATCAGGTACTAAGTTTGTGATAAATTAAAGTTCAATTAATCATATTACTTAAGAACTCCTACTTAGACAGACATCCCTCTAATCATCTAAGTGATCACGTGATCCAAATCAACTAAACCATGTCCGATCATCACATGAAATGGAGTAGTTTTCAATGGTCAACATCACTATGTTGATCATATCTACTATATGATTCATGCTCGACCTTTCGGTCTCAGTGTTTCGAGGCCATATATATCTGCATATGCTAGGCTCGTCAAGTTTAACCCGAGTATTTCTGCGTGTGCAAAACTGGCTTGCACCCGTTGTATGTGAACGTAGAGCTTATCACACCCGATCATCACGTGGTGTCTCGGCATGACAAACTTTGGCAACGGTGCATACTCAGGGAGAACACTTATACCTTGAAATTCAGTGAGAGATCATCTTATAATGCTACTGTCAATCAAAGCAGAATAAGATGCATAAAGGATAAACATCACATGCAATCAATATAAGTGATATGATATGGCCATCATCATCTTGTGCCTTTGATCTCCATCTCCAAAGCACCGTCATGATCACCATCATCACCGGCTTGACACCTTGATCTCCATCGAAGCATCGTTGTCGTCTCGCCAACTATTGCTACTACGACTATCGCTACCGCTTAGTGATAAAGTAAAGCAATTACAAGGCGATCGCATTGCATACAATAAAGCGTCAACCATATGGCTCCTGCCGCCAGTTGCCGATAACTTTGTTACAAAACATGATCATATCATACAATAAAATTTAGCATCATGTCTTGACCATATCACATCACAACATGCCCTTCCAAAAAAAGTTAGACGTCCTCTACTTTGTTGTTGCAAGTTTTACGTGGCTTCTACGGGCTGAGCAAGAACCGTTCTTACCTACGCATCAAAACCACAACGATATTTTGTCAAGTTAGTGATGTTTTAACCTTCAACAAGGACCGGGTGTAGCCACACTCGATTCAACTAAAGTTGGAGAAACTGACACCCGCTAGTCACCTGTGTGCAAAGCACGTCGAACCAGTCTCGCGTAAGCGTACGCAAAATGTCGGTCCGGGCCGCTTCATCCAACAATGCCGCCGAATCAAAGTATGACATGCTGGTAAGCAGTATGACTAGTATCGCCTAGAACTCACTTGCGTTCTACTCGTGCATATAACATCTATGCATAAACCTGGCTCGGATGACACTGTTGGGAACGTAGTAATTTCAAAAAAATTCCTACGCACACGCAAGATCATGATGATGCATAGCAATGAGAGGGGAGAGTGTCATCCATGTACCCTCGTAGACCGTAAGCGGAAGCATGATGACAACGCGGTTGATGTAGTCGTACGTCTTCACGATCGACCGATCCTAGTACCTAACGTACGACACCTCCGCGATCTACACACGTTCAGCTCGATGACGTCCCACAAACTCATGATTCAGTAGAGCTTCGAGGGAGAATTCCATCAGCACGACGGCGTGATGACGGTGTTGATGAAGCTACCGACGCAGGGCTTCGCCTAAGCACCGCTACGATATGACTGAGGTGGATTATGGTGGAGGGGGGCACCGCACACGGCTAAAGATCAATGATCAACTTGTGTGTCTTGGGGTGCCCCCTGCCTCCGTATATAAAGGAGTTAGGGGGGAGGGGCCAAGGAGGTGGGTGCGCCAAGGGGGGAGTCCTACTCCCACCGGGAGTAGGACTCCTCTTTCCTAGTAGGAGTAGGAGAAGGGGGAAGGGAAAGAGAGGAGGAGAAGGAAGGAGGGGGCACCGCCCCTCCCCCTAGTCCAATTTAGACTAGGCTTGGGGGCGCGTAGCCCATCCCTAGCCAGCCCCTCTCCCTCTCTCTCTGCATAAAGCCCATTAAGGCCCATATACTCCCCGGGGGTTCCAATAACCTCCCGGTACTCCGGTATTTATCCGGTGACCCCCGGAACCCTTCCGATGTCCGAATATAACCTTCCAATATATCAATCTTCATGTCTCGACCATTTTGAGACTCCTCGTCATGTCCGTGATCATATCCAGGACTCTGAACTACCTTCGGTACATCAAAACACATAAACTCATAATACCGATCGTCACCGAACGTTAAGCATGTGGACCCTACGGGTTCGACAACTATGTAGACATGACCGAGACACGTCTCCGGTTAGTAACCAATAGCGGAACCTGGATGCTCATATTAGCTCCTACATATTCTACGAATATCTTTATCGGTCAAACCGCATAACAACATACGCTGTTCCCTTTGTCATCGGTATGTTACTTGCCCGAGATTTGATCGTCAGTATCTCAATACCTAGTTCAATCTCGTTACCGGCAAGTCTCTTTACTCGTTCCGTAGTGCATCATCCCGCAACTAACTCATTAGTAACATTGCTTGCAAGGCTTATAGTGATGTGCATTACCGAGAGGGCCCAAAGATACCTCTTCGACAATGGGAGTGACAAATCCTAATCTCGATCTATGCCAACTAAACAAGTACCATTGGAGACACCTGTAGAGCACCTTTATAATCACCCAGTTACGTTGTGACGTTTGGTAGCACACAAAGTGTTCTTCCGGTAATCAGGAGTTGCATAATCTCATAGTTATAGGAACATGTATAAGTCATGACGAAAGCAATAGCAGTAAACTAAATCGATCAAGTGCTAAGCTACCGGAATGGGTCAAGTCAATCACATCATTCTCCTAATGATGTGATCTCGTTTATCAAATAAAAACTCATGTCTATGGCCAGGAAACTTAACCATCTTTGATCAACGAGCTAGTTAAGTAGAGGCATACTAGTGACACTTTGTTTGTCTATGTATTCACACATGTATTATGTTTCCGGTTAATACAATTCTAGCATGAATAATAAAAATTTATCATGAAATAAGAAAATAAATAATAACTTTATTATTGCCTGTAGGGCATATTTCCTTCAGTAACCAGGGGCCCACAAGCTTAGGTGACGCGGCCACCTCCTGGCCGCACCAGGTGGCCTTTGTGGGTGACTGGTGGGTCCACTCAACGCTTCACTTACCGGAGCTTTCAGTGCTTCTTGTTGCCGAAAAAATCATGTTAAATCGACAACGTATTTTTGCCTCTATGGATATTGAATTTTTGCGAAATTAAAAACAAGCAGGAAACATGAACTGGCATTGGACACTAAATTAATAGGTTAGTACATAAAAAAATATAAATTTCTATTAAAAGTATATAGAAATGATAATATAGTAGCATTAAACATTCAAAAATTATAGATACATTTGATACGTATCATCCACCAGACCGCAGGAGAAGGATGACGACAACGATGATCCGGATGAATTTGATGCGGATCGAAAGAAGAAAGGCATAGGAGAAATCTTTAACATGCGGGTGGAAAAGTCATTGTGCGATACATGGTTGGCAACTAACATCAATTTGATCCATGGGAAGAAGTAAAAGGGCTACATTTTGGGCCAATTTTCACACTTGGTTTCATGAGCATTTCGAACCCTATTTCTATAGGCTCATCCACAACAGTGGGGGTGAAATCTCTCAACATCGATGGTACATCATGCAAGAGGTCGTGTCCAATTATTGCGACCACTTGAGGCAACTCTTCAGCCGGTGGCCAACTGGTGCACAAATCTCCGAGCAAGTAAGTTGTTAATATGTGTTGATCATCTGGTCGGATAAGCATTGTTCTGCTGGTCATTTCGCCGAATATGCTTTGTTGTGTTGATCATTTGGCCGGACATGCATTGGTGTGTTGATCATTTGGCTGGATATGCATTGTTGTATTGGTCGTTTGTCCGGATATGAATTGTTGTGTGATTGTGTTGATTATTTAACCGGATATGCATTGTTCTATTGGTCATTTGATAATGTTTTTTTGCAGCCTTCTCGTGCATGCAATGTTTTCTTGAAGTTAGAGAAGAGGAACTTGATCGTCATGCATTGTTGGTTGAAGTTGAATGTACAACACAAGTGGGATCTATTCATTGCCAAGACCGCCAGCATAGGCGCTGAGGAAGAAACCCGTGATCCAATCGAACCAACAAAAGAGTCGGCCAAGAAGGTTAGAAGAGGGTTCCGGGGAGGAAGCGGGGGAAGGAGAAGTCGAAGCGAGAATGGGTAGCGACCATGATGACGAAGAGATTCAAGGACATCTTGTCCAAGAAATAGGTGGCATACATCAAACGCTCCAACATCAAGGTGGCATGGAAGACCGAGAGGTTTAACATGTTGATGGCGGCGACCGACAAGAAGATAACACTTGAAGGCAAGAAGGTCATGCTCGGAAAGGAGAAGGTTGAGATTGCATGATCGGCGGCAGAGTGAGCGATGAGGCTTAGGTGGTCGGTCCGGCGAGGCGATTTTTTGCACGGACTGCCGTACTGATATTCTTTTGTGACCGGGCATGCAAAAACTATTCATACTTGTCTCTTTTTGGTTTTGGTCGGGTACTGTGTGATCTAGCGCACGCTATGTGATCAGGCATATTTGAATTTCGAATTGACTGTACCTGGGCGGGCATTTGAGGGATAACCATGGATGGCCGACTCTCATATCAGTGTCTGTAGACGGTCTCCACCGGTCCATAGACGGATACATTATCCAGCTTGGGTGTCAACAGTGGAGATGCCCTAATCTCGTTTGCTCAGAGTTTAGGTATGGGAATGATGCCTCTAGGTGAGGGGTGATGACAATGGCATCTACGTGCTGTCTCGGTGAGGCCCTCTTTGGAATGGTGTGCATGAGGTTTTTATGTGTGCCACTCAGCCGGTTGTTATGGTTTTCGCCTGATTTTTCATAATCAACTGAGCAATTTGAGTTCCTCTTTCTTCTTAATGAATGCGGAAATTCTGCCATTTCGAAAAAAAAAACTGTTGAGAACCTAAATATCACAATTGTATGGAAGGCATGCAGTGATGTTACCTCCAGATAGTTGCTTCAGGGGTAATATGGCATGATAATGAAATAATGAATGTTGCACTTTTTTGCCAGTGTATTCATTGCTGGATTTTAAAAATAGTTTTCATACCTCCCAAATGATTTTGAGAACTTGATTTTTTTTCCCCTGTTTCTTTCAGGGGTCTGCTGTTTTATTGAGAGGTTTTTTTTTTCTGGAGAGCGGATTTCTTTTATTTATCCGTGGGGGATGACAGCCCAACAGCAAATGGAAATTTAGCCTTATCCACTTGACGCAGAGCCTCCAGCCCAGTCCAGGTACAACCGCGGAAGTGGAGCCGCGGACCTGGCGAGAAAATGGAGGGAAAAGGTGCAGAAGCGAGGGAAAACTCTCTTCCCGTTCCCCAAATGCGCGCACAGATGGAAACCTACGCCGACCTCGGCCCCGACGGCAGCAACCCTACTCCGGCGAAGCCGGCCATGGAGGAACCACGCGACGCCGCCGATGTCGCTGCGGATCCCTACCTTTCCGGCACCGACGCGCTCCCCACCCCCCACCCGGTACGCTCTCCCCTCCGCCCTCCGCCCTCCGGGTACCACTCGATGAGTTCTCCGCCACCGCCCGTTTTGTTCAAATCCGCGTGTTCTAATCTCGCAGGGTACTGACGCCGGCGCGAGGAAGCGGAAGGCCCCGGCTATGGCGACGGGGAAGACTGCCAGGAAGCCTCGCAAGCCGCAGGTCTGTAGTTTCACTGTACCCGTCCCCCCTCCCCCCTGCAACTGCAATCTACAGTAGGTTTGTAGTTTGATTCGTCTGAATCTGTTGCATCTGTGTTGTGCATTGTTTGGTGGTGTAGGTCGAAGAGCCGATTCAGATGCCTGTGTACTATGGACTCACAAAAGAGTTTCTCAGCGTGGAAGGCAATGATTTAGTTGAAGATTGCTCAGACCTCTTTGTAGAGAATAAGTGTGCGCATGTCATGGGCGAGATACCGCTGCAGCCACAGTCCATGTCATTGGTGGATCTACAGCTCTGGGTCTTCAAGCTGTTCCGGCTCCATCCAGAAACACAAGATCTTGATATCAAGGGATTCTTCAAACAGCACAAAAGGGACCTCACTGACGACGAGTCCTCCGAACCAGACTGTTCTTTGGAGTACTACCCGTGGGACATACATTATTTTAGGACTGACAAATGCTGGAGTTCCTTTGCCAATAAATTGAAGAGAAAAAGGAATGTGACGCAGAAGTTCATGTTGTATGTGCAATCTTCTGAGATCAAGCACTACCACATTTTGCTCAAAGCTGTAAATGCCGATTATTCTCAACTGGCGACG
Source organism: Triticum timopheevii (assembly GCA_963921465.1). Taxonomy (NCBI): domain Eukaryota; kingdom Viridiplantae; phylum Streptophyta; class Magnoliopsida; order Poales; family Poaceae; genus Triticum; species Triticum timopheevii. Next base: position 110,536,830 of record OY997264.1, read on the forward strand.
GTTGTTTTGCCCGGCACGAAAAGCCTGACGGGTCGCTTCGGCTTTGGTGCCCTTGTGGAAGACCCAACAATGACAGCTGAGGAAATTGCAGATTATCTCACGCGTCACTATGGTGAGCAGATTAGTCCTGTTGAGGCGTGGAGGGCAAAACAGTTTGCTCTGGAGAGTAAATTTGGAACCTTTTATGATTCACACAACTTTGCCCCGAGGTTACTCAAGGAAATAGCACGTAAAAACCCTGGTACTTTTGTTGACATCAAGGATGCGGTGGTTGCAGGGTGTAAAGATTTTCGAGTCCTCCAGCGTATGTTTTGGGCATTTGGACCGTGCTTACAGGCCTTCTGTACCTGTCGCCCTGTGCTATGCATCAAGGGCACACCACTATGCGGGAAATATCAAGGGATGCTGTTGACTGCTGTAGCATCAGATGCTAATGATTTCTCCATTCCAGTAGCATGTGCTGTTGTCGAGAATGAGACCAAGGAAAGCTGGCTGTGGTTTCTTAGGAATTTGGAGCGAGCAGTGGTGCATCAGTCTGATGTGTGCATCATACACGACTACAAAAAGGAGTTGATTGATGCTGTGGAGGACCTTCTGAATTCCCGTGAGCGACAGTGGCGTAAAGCAGAAAGCCGGTGGTGCATGGAAGACCTTGCTGAAAATTTCTTTGCATATTTTGGCGACAAGAAGCTGGTGATGATGTTCAAGAAACTTTGCCAGCAGAAGCGACGCCATAAGTTTGGCAAAATCTGGAAGGAGCTAGACGAGCTGACATCCACATATATGGCGGAGAAAGAACATGATGGTAGTGGGGAAATGCAGCAGAAATCAGTCGAGCATGATGTGGCAGAGCTTGAGGTGCAAAGCCCGCGCAATCAACATGATTCAGTTGGGGATGTGAAGGAAGGAGATCATGCCGATGACAGCAACAGAGAGATAACAAAGTTCTCTGACTGGATCGGTCCGAAACCAAAGGAGAAGTGGTCACTGGCATACGATCGAGATGGAGCAAGGTATGGCATCATGGGCAGTGATACAACTGATGCATATAAGAACGACCCTGTATTGAAAGGGATAACATGCCTTCCGCTCAGTGCGATAGTGGAGGTGACATTCCTGCGTTTGGTAGAGTACTTCAAAAACTCAAGTGTCGCAGCAAACAAAGCGATCGGCAACCCAATAATTAACTTCCCTGAACATGTCCAGGTTGACCTGAATTCCAAAATGCAGAAATCCGAGACGCATAGACTTATGTACACATACGCCGATGAAAAGAATTATCTTGGTAAGGTGGTGGATCGAAAATTTACAGTCAAGGGAAGGAAGAGGGAGGTGACTGTTCACCTGAAGACGGACTATATTGTCGGCATTAATAAGTCTAAAGGATGCACAATTTGAAAAACTGCCACCTGTTCATGTGGCAAGCCACAGGTACTTCACAAGCCTTGCTCTCATGTCATTGCAGTCTGTTGTGAGATCGGGGTTAGCACGGATACATACATGTCCCCATACTACAGCCTGCCCTATCTAGGTAGGACCTGGAGGCAAAAATTCAACAAGTTCTCACATGACTACAGAGATACTGTACCACACTGCTTCAGAGGTATCATACCATTCGAAGGTGAAGCACAAACTTGGATCCCAGACAAGAGATTAGAGTGTGGCCTTCCTGTTTATCTGTTGCCGGACTGCGTACAAACTGTCGTGGTCGAGGAAGAGCATTGCAGAACTGAAGATGGAGCAGTTGCAGGCAATCATGAAACCTAGACACACTCGGAAGAACCTAGCCAGATTTGAGATTCTAATCTCATCTGTCAAACTCTCAAGTTCTTCATATTTTGCACGCTTAGTATGCGTTAGCTGTTGCAATTAAGCTATCCTAGGCAAACTCTGAACCTCTGTTATTATTCGCAGTGCTTCCATGTTGCACTGGAAACCGAAGTTCTTATATCTTTGATAGTAGTAGGTTGCAGTTTGGTATCTGAATTTCTTGCTCGATCTGTGTTTTCTTGAAACTCTTGTATGCTCAAATGCTAAATCCTCCGAGAAGACATCACTTCTTTGCTGATAGTGTGACAAGCATGCCATTTTAGTTTATGAAATTGTAAGTAGAAGCACTTGATTGACTCTAACTCTAGTAATATTAGTATATCAAGCAACCATTTACTGCCAGCAGTTGAAGTTTCTCTGAGCACGCACTGCTCAGGATTACAAACTACAGTAAATAGTAAAATTCTGTAAGGACAGTGACAACCTACGTGACATGTTTTTTTTTAGAAAAGGAGGATGACCCCTGGCCTTTGCATCTGGGAAAACCTACGTGACATGTAAGATGGCTGAAGATGGAAGTAGAGTAAGGTGCACGTTCTTTTGGTATCTCAGAAACTGTGCAAGACCAGTTTCAGTTTCATGCTGTTACAGATACCTTGTGCTTGTTTTCAGGTGCAGACATAGATTTTCAGGGCTCAAAATCCTTGCCTTCTTTTTGTTACCATTGGCTTCAAAATGTTTCTCTCTTGTAGCAAGGTTGTGGCCAATGTATGTGCATCATGAAAATGCTTATTTTCTTATAGAATTTTCACATACCAAATTAATAGATACTCCCAACAGTAGACAAATTTTCTATATTTTTATTTATCTAAAATTTGCCCCTCAGTTCTGTCCTGGTTGAAGTGTCTTAAGTGGCGGAGACAAGGGAGGGACCGGCAGGGGCCATGGCCCCCCTATAACCCATTGACATTTTTTTGACATCATGACCCACTAAAAGCATCTCCAACGGCGACCCACAAATTTCTCCCGGCATCCGTTCGCGGACAGGGGGACCAGCCTACGGATACGGATGCGGGAGGCCACCATCCAACGCTGCCTGCATACATTTCAAACTCTTTTTAACAAACTGGATGAAATTCATGCAAACACGGCTGAATTTCATATAAACATGCCAGATGAAAACGTTTACATTTTGGACATATTTTAACTAAAAGGTAAAACTATGTGCACGTACGGCCGCGCATAGCTCCACTCTCACGACACGGATACACTACACTAGTCTATGGCCGTCCGCGACGGATCCCTTTGTCTTCTCCAATGTCCGGCAGCCCTCTCACGGGACTGGCAAGAGCCTCGGAGATATATTCTTACCCCGTGTCTTCCCTATGCCCGGATGCGCCGCTCATCAGAGTGGAAAATAGGGTGCTTCAGTGGAGGGGGAGAGGGCGCCTCCGCTTCCGTGGAGCCCAGGCAGGGGTCGATGACGGTCTGCGATGAAGAACCGGGCAAGTCACCAGCTGTGCAAGCCGACGACGTGCCGGTGATGGCCTTCTTGGGACCCAAGCGGCGGCGGTCTTCCGTGTTCTACTTTCCCTCGATGTTGGGGATGCAGATGCGTTGGCCACCAACTCGTGGATCTCCGCGCAGCCGGCTTCTTTCTCTGCCGGCAGGGCGTGGCTACGCGCGCGTTGACGATGGATGGCGCGGTACGATGTGGCGTCGTCCACAACAGCGACGATGCTTGTGCCGATGTGCCAGCCTGGAGCAACTCGCCACTCCTCCGTGAGCTGGCTTGGAGTAGCGAGTTGCTGAACCACGCGTCGGCTTGGGGCATCAACTTTCTCCGTCGGGCTATGCGAGGGAGGTGGAGCAGTGAGCTGCCTCGCTCGTATTCGGCGGGCTCGGCGAACCATCCAGCTGATTTTTATGCCGGAGAACTGCTCTTCATGCTCGTCGGATGCCATCGAAAGGGTGGAGAAATGGTGGAAGAAGGAGGTGGGGAGCGGCAGAGTGGTGCGATGCTTGCCCGACGCCTGGCCTCCTTTAAATAGAGAGCGGACGGAAGGAGCTTGCCGGTGTTGTGTTTATTGCCGACCCGCTCGTGAACAGACATGTGACCGGAGTAGCTTTCTCGGCCCACGCAGGTTTAACAGGGACGTTTGAATGCGACGAGGAGGCGTGTTCAGCCGTGCAGCGGGCGGCGCCGTCGACTGACCGTCGTTTCATTGTCGGAGGCAGTGAGACGACGCATCCGCCCTGCACCGTCTTCAATGTGGAGCGGCGCGCTATACAACGGCCTGAATGCGGGCAGCTGGCGCCGTGTGGAAACGCGCTCGAGTGAGGGGGAGGGGGTTTGGATGGGGCAGGGTGGTAAAAAACGGGCATGAGTGGTGTCCGGACGCCCGCAAAGCCTCCACATTTGTCTTTGATTTGCGGAAGAAAAGTACGTCCGGACTGTCTTGCGGATTGATGCAACCTCACGTTTGTCTTTGATTTGCAGGAGAAAGTACGTTCGGACCGCCCTGCAGACCGATACACGCGGCGGTTTGAGTGTCGTTGCCTAATTGCTTACTAATCCTCTTAGCAATCTTTCAAAGTGAAGAAAAAATAAATCCAGTAGCACATGGTTTGGCATTTGTTATCACGAGTTCGATTCATTTGTCCCCTTCGAATTCTAGATCCCAGCTCCGCCACTACCACCTGAGTCCTGAATTCCATTCAGAGCAGAAACTTGATAGAACGTCGACTGTCGAGTGTGTTTTGACACGCTGCTTTCAGCTCAAAGTACATGTGCCGATCGGGCGGTCACCGACACACGCTCCGTTGGCACGTCTGCCTCGTGTTGTGCATGCGTGTAGTCTCCCGTGTACGTGTTGCTCTTCTGAGAATTAATCAAATCCTGCGCAAAAAAAAAAGAGAATTAATCAAATCGGAATGTGTCTCAGGCAGGCCCATCCACGTTATGCCGTTGGTCAATCCTTGCTGATGATCATGCATGCATGCACGGGGAATATATGACCGATCGAGACTTCTCATCGAGCACCCATTTGTTTTTTGGGGAAAGAAAGGCTGGGGACAACAGCATCCTCACGTTGCACCCATGGAGAATAAAGCGATGCTCCTACCAATTAATCAATGAAGTTGTATAAGCTGTTTGATGATGTAACATGATTTTTCAGAAGGTCGCTGCTTCCAAGATCTTTCTGAACAAGTAGACGATCTTTCCGGGCTTTTGTTTATAGGATATATAGGCAAAAGGGAATAGTTGTTTCTACCAACGACCAACGACTCCTATGTTGCAACAACCACGTCCATCGAACCAATCACACACAGCTAGCTAGCTAGCTGGACTTTAAACCGTTGACTGGGATCCACTTTTTGGTAAAAAAAATCTAGGGGCTTATTTGCAAAATATATATAAGAAGTGAAAACACAAAAATGTAAAAAAAAAATAACTCTGAATTTTTTTGTAGATGTTTGTGTAAGTGTCACCGGCATGCTTGACAAATTTCATGCGACACGGAGCAGCACTGTTTCGTCGGTGAAAAAAACAAATTTGGGGTGACATCTAGTCTTCAATTTGTTATTTTTGCACATGCCAAAATGCTTAACCCCTTTGCCTCAAAATTTGCAGGTAGCATTTGTATGTGACTAAGATCACACAAAAAAATTTGTCTTGATTTTTTTCACATTTGAAAAGCAAATTTTCCTTATATTTAACACGCGCCATCCTATACTAATACCGACGAAGAGTTTTACATGACCACTACTCCGGGAGCCATGAGCAAGTTCTTCAAGAATTCTCCAAGATGGAAAACAACGCACATGGGTGACATCGTCGTGGTTATGACCCCCATAGATGACGCAAGTTTGCGCCCAAAACCGAAAACGATCACCCACCAAATCCCGGGGAAGGGTCCAGCCACACCAACATCCTATACGGCCAACTCGGATTCGTCTAGTCATGATCCTCTGTCAAGGATGTACTATTCGATGATGCCTCCAAGGAGTGAGATACCCTCGACCGCCATAATCGCCTGCATCCACCCCCGTCAAAGACTTAGTTTTCCCCATAGCCTTATGTGTGTTGACCTATCAAGCCAAGGCTCTGTCTGCATCGACACCGACGAATAAAACCAGCAGATCAAACAACACCACGTCACCCCGAATCTTGGATCAAGACGAGAATGAGCACCAGTGTCGACTGTGATCTCGTCAAAATTGGGGATAAGAGATAATCCCCTTTTTTGTTCGGCAAGGGTCTAACACTACATTAGCTCTTCCTTCTAATGAGATATCAAAGACAGAGGTTTTTACCCAGGTTTAGGCCACCACGAGGGTGTAATACCCTGCTTCCTGTTTTGTTGTTGATGTATTGGTGTATGTGGTTGGTTACAAGATGATCCGTATGAGCTCTCTCTCGTGCTAGTGGATTACGCTTGTGTTATCATCGGTTGCATCTGTGATGATACATGCATGGCATCAGTCCCCCCTTATGTAGGAATATTGCGGGGGGGGGGGGGGGGGGGGGGGCATTAAAGTGGCCTTACATTGCAGGTGGTACACTGAACCAGGCGGATGCAACTTGCGCGACCCACTCAAGTACGTCAGAGCATCATGGGACTAGTGGACGACAGTCAATGGCGGAGCTTAGTGCATGGTTGGGGGGGCTGTGCCCCCCCCCCCCCCCCAAGGATTGGCACATGCAGGCATAAAATTTTCAGAGAGAGATTAGATGATGAAAATGTATTTGTTTGCCCCCCCCCCCACTAGCTCATATATTCTATCTAGCTCCCCCAACGAACTTCGTCAAGCTCCGCCACTGACGACAGTTGAGGTCAATTTCCTAGGGAAACATGTTGCCCTGCCGCCAACTGTTTATCGGAACCTACTGGCGAGTGGCAGAGAGCTAGTGTAGACATACACACCTCGATGAAGCCCAAATCAAAAGTACACGACACGTCTATCAAACCTTGATAGGTGATAGGCCTTACCGCATCGGGGCATGTGACCTACATGAGAAACTGTCATCATCAGCCCTTATGGGGCATAGGTTTGTTGTATGCTTGTAAGCTTTGCATTAAACGCGTTACTCGGCCCACGGAACACCAGGAGAGATCCACATGCCTTGCATTAAAAGCCTTATCAGGTGGCAGAACCCCTGGGTGGGCATCAGGGCAGAGATGGTGCTCCAGGGAGTTGAGGGTGCTCGAGGCAGTCCTCGAGCACTCCTCTTGGCTCCTTGGGTTGTCTTTACTAATTTTGAAGTCAAAGTCATAGAACCTTGAAGTTTGAAGATGGCAGGGGCCAATGTGTGACTGCCCCGCCTGAGTTGGTTGAGAGTTTGTGCTCGGGGAGCCCCGAGCACGACCCTTGATCTTTATCCTGGATCTTGGCCTTGACATTATCAATGGTGTCAGACGATTCCACCCCAAAAGTGATGGTCTTGCTAGTGAGGGCCTTTAAAAGATCTGCTCCTTGGTCCTCATGGTCCCGAGTCTGTCCCATTCCAGCTGGCCTATGAGACCACGTTTCCCGTATTGCTGACAACCCCCGCCACCATTGCCGCTAGACAACCACAACCACATCGCCATGAGCGACCTTGCCACCACCGCAGGCCTCAACCGAGGCTTGCCCCAAACATGAAATGAGCTCGCTACAACCGCGCACGTACCTTGTAGCACCTCCTCTACCTCACAGCACCACGTCGCCCATCCACCAGTAGGACGCCGACGCGACCACCATAGACCAGGGGCGACACAACCGGCCGCCAACATTGCTGGAACAAGCACATAGGTAGAAGCCCGATTCAGACTCCCGAGCCCACACACAAGCTGCTGCCAACGTTGCAAGGCCACCATAGTTATGTGGTGCAAACACCAACACTAGGAGCGACAACACAAACAACGCGACATACGCCTACCGCGTGAGATCCCTGGCCCATCGGCGCACTTCCCACGAAGCGGAGAACATATCACACCGTCACCATCTTCACGCGGGCTTTGCCCGCTAAAGGCTACCGGTGACGGTAGTAGCGAGGAGGAGCTGGCCGGGGAGGCATGGTCCCCACCCATGTTGCCCTAGTCGAGATTTCCACCCAAATTTGAAATTTCATGAAAAAATCGCATCCGTTGTGTATGAAAAAAAAGACAAAATAGTGTTCTAAAAAGATTCAATTTTGAAAGCATTTTACCCAGAGCTGTGAACAGCTAGCCCGCTGCCTGCCAACCACCGGTGCGGCGCATGCACGCCACGCTGGCGGCAACGTGCGTGATGGAGCCCCTCGATCGTCCTCCACGCGCAAACACACAAGCTGGCCGGAGCACGGACGGACGGACGGAGTACCACCCAACACGAAACGTACCTGCACACCTACACCCGCTCCTTCCTCCCGGATTCCCTTCTGATTTTCCCTCTGTAAATAAACGTGGGTCGCGCACCGACATCGTCGGTCGAGGCAATCATCGCCCCTGTCCGATGTCCTTTCCCTGCACAACTGGAGTTGAAAGGCGTAGTATATAATCCGATGCGCATGTGGTCATGTGCCGTTGCGTGATCCGAGCACAGAGTGCCGCTGTCGGTCGCCGCCGTCGTCTCCATTGCCATTGCCAAGGGAGGCTCTAGCTCGCGCGCGCCTCCTATCCTACCCTGCCGGCCTCTAGTCCCGCTCCTGCCCCGGCAAGCTGCCAGGTTAATCCTCGCTCACCTCCTCCTCCCTCTCACCGGGCACGGTCCCGGCATCCTGGCTAGCCGCCCTTCCCGTGCGCGCCGGCGTGCAGTCCTTGTCGCCGCGCTCACCCGCCGCGCGCGTGTTCTGGTGGTGCCAAGCGCGATGGCGTCGTCGTGGGCGCTTCTGGCCGCGGTGCTGGTGGCAACCCACGGCGTGGCGGTGGTGTCTGGCACCCGGGCAGCGGCGGACGCTACACGGCTGCCGTCGTCGGGGCCGGGGTTCAGGGAGGCGCCCGCGTTCCGGAACGGCGACGGGTGCCCGCCGCGGGGGGCGGGGGAGCGCGTGCACATCGCCATGACGCTGGACGCCAACTACCTGCGCGGCACCATCGCGGCCGTCTTCTCCATCCTGCAGCACACGGCGTGCCCGGAGGACGTGTCCTTCCACTTCCTGGCGGCGCGGCGGCGGGATGCCGACGCCGTGCGCGCCACGTTCCCGTACCTGGACCCCAGCGTGTACCTCTTCGACCCGGCCCGCGTCAGCGGCCGCATCTCCCGCTCCGTGCGCCACGCGCTGGACCAGCCGCTCAACTACGCGCGCATCTACCTCGCCGACACACTGCCCCGCGCCGTGCGCCGGGTCATCTACCTCGACTCCGACGTGGTGGTCGTCGACGACGTGCGGAAGCTCTGGTCCGTGGACCTCGACGCCGGCGGCCACGTGGTGGCGGCGCCCGAGTACTGCCACACCAACTTCACCAAGTACTTCACCGACGCCTTCTGGTCGGACCCGCGGCTCAGCGCCACGTTCCGGCAGGGCCCGCACCGGCGCCGGCGGCCGTGCTACTTCAACACGGGCGTGATGGTGATCGACGTGGCGCGGTGGCGCGCGGGGGGCTACTCGAGGCGGGTGGAGGAGTGGATGGCGATCCAGAAGGAGGAGAAGCGGATCTACAGCCTGGGGTCGCTGCCGCCGTTCCTGCTGGTGCTCGCCGGCGAGATCATGCCGGTGGACCACCGGTGGAACCAGCACGGGCTCGGCGGGGACAACGCGGAGGGGAGGTGCCGGAGCCTCCACCCGGGCCCCATCAGCCTGCTGCACTGGAGCGGGAAGGGGAAGCCGTGGCTGCGGCTCGACACCCGGAAGCCGTGCACCGTCGACTACCTCTGGGAGCCCTACGACCTCTACAAGGCCGCCGCCGCCACCGCGATCGAGGAGTGAGCCGCCGCAGCCGCCGCGGTCGAGGAATGAGCCGCCATGACCAGTCGATCGATTCGACTGAGAGCTGGCACTAGTCGAGCTGAGGGGCAGGCAGATCGAAGAGGAAACACGACGTATCATACTGGCGCGAGGATCGGAGAACAAGTTTGTCACTCGGGAGAGCTCGAAGAATTTTGCGAGGGAAGCAGAGGGGATCGAATTCCATTTTTTCTTGGGGGTGGTCATCATGCAATTGACAGTTCTGCCCTTGGATTGTATATATATACAGGACACGTCACACGTTGGTGGGTCGGGCCGCAGGTTTTGTACTTTTTTTTTCATGTAGCTAACCATCTCAATCGTCATCTAAATATTATCATGATCTCAACTGTCAAGGGACATTCTTAAGGGATATGATGTGTAGAATGGGCTTTGATAGGACTTGGATTAGACTGATAATGCAATGTATCTCAACTGTTAAGTACCAGATTAAGGTGAACCATGCTATAACAGATATGATCATACCACAAAGAGGATTGCGCCAAGGAGACCCACTCTCTCCATATTTATTTCTCATTTGTGCGGAGGGGTTCTCCTCCATGATACAAGAAGCTGAAATGAAGGGGTTATTGTCTGGAATTAAGATATGTAGGAAAGCTCCCAGTGTTAGCCACCTGCTCTTTGCAGATGATTCGTTGTTGCTTATGAAGGCCAATGTTGAAAGTGCCCACGAAGTCAATAGAATCCTGGATACTTATGAAGCCTTTTCGGGTCAAATGATTAACAAGGACAAATCCTCAATAATGTTCAGCGCAAACACAAGGCAAGAGTTGAAGGAGGAGATGAGAAGTATCTTGCAGATTACTTTAAAAGGTCTACCGTCTAAATATTTAGGCGTTCCGCACTATGTAGTTAAGGCAAAAAAAAGAATCTTTGAATACATAAAAGAGAGAGTGTGGAAAAAGATCCAAGGTTGGAAGGAAAAACTCCTCTCGAAAGGAGGGAAAGAAATACTCATAAAAGCTGTAGCACAAGCAATACCAGTGTATTCAATAGCGTGCTTTGACCTAACCAAGTCACTCTGTGATGAGCTGAGCTCAATGATCAATAGATACTGGTGGAGCCAAATGGATAAAGAGAACAAAATACACTGGATCAAATGGGAAAAATTGACGAAGGCAAAAAAGATTGGAGGAATGGGTTTTAGGGATCTTCATGCTTTCAATCTAGCCATGCTTGCAAGACAGGCATGGAGGCTTATCCATAACCCATCTTCTTTGTGTGCGAAGGTTTTGTCAGCACGGTATTACCCAAATGGCTCAATACTTCAGGCCAGTCCCAAAGTTGGCATCTCTTACACATGGCGTAGTATACTAAAAGGGGTTAACCTGCTCAAGAAGGGGATTATATGGAGGGTTGGTAGTGGTAATAGCATTGACATTTGGTATGACCCTTGGATACCGAGAGGAACTACTAGAAGAGTCATCACACAGAGGGGTAAAAACACCATTACCAAAGTAAAAGACCGGCCTGATCCTAGCACAAACAATTGGAATGGAGACTTGGTTAGGCAAACCTTTCTTCCTGAAGATGCGGAGATTATTTTACAAATCCCAATTCACGAACATAATGATGATTTCATTGCATGGAACTATGATAAAAAAGGTATATTTTCAGTTAGATCTGCATATAGAGTTGCTGTAGACAGTGCGGCTCGGGAATCTATTTCAGGACTAACTTCCTCCTCTAATGCAGATGAAGAAACACGGGGCTTTGATTGGTCAAAATTGTGGTCGCTTCCTCTTCCAGATAAGATCCTTCACTTCTTATGGCGCGTATCTACAGATAGCCTACCTCTGCGAATGAAGCTTCAGTACAGAGGTATGCATGTAGATACTCGGTGCCCTGTTTGCTTCCGATTTGATGAGGATGGCAGACACTGTTTCATTAAGTGCAAAAAGGTTAAGGAGGTGTGGAGGAAAGCTCAGTTGGAGCATGTTAGAATGCAAAATTTGTCTTGTGCAGATCCTCTGGGCTGTATGGAAATAATCATGAACCTTAACAAAGAAGAAAAACTTAAATCTTGCCTGCTCCTCTGGCACTGGTGGCATGAAAGGAATAGAGCAAATGTAGGAGATAATATTAGATCCTCTGATGAAATATGTCACTCCATTAACTATCTTTTTGTGCATTTACTTAAGGTTGGGGAAATAGGAGGAAAGCCAAAGCAACAACAAAAGGAAAGATGGTCCAGGCCTCCAGCAGAAATTTTGAAAATCAACACAGATGGCGCTTTCTTGGAAAACACAAAGTCTGGAGGATGGGGCTTTGTAATCAGAGATGATTGTGGTATGGTGATGGCTGCTGGTGCAGGTAATCTGGAGCGAGTCTCAAGTGCGCTTCATTCGGAGGCTTTGGCGATGCTTTATGCCATAAACATAGCCATCCAAATGGGTTGTAACAGAGTAATGTTAGAAACTGACTTTGTGCAACTTAAAAATGCAGTTCGCACTGAAGAATATGATATGTCAACTCTGGGAGCTGTCTTCAAAGATATTAAGTCTCAGTTGCATGTGGGATTCAGTGGTGTTTCTATTGTATCATGTCCTAGGTCTTGTAATGTAGTCGCACACTCTTTAGCAGCGTATGGTAATAAATTAGAAGCTAGCATATCTGAGATTTGGCTTGGCCAGTTTCCGGATTTTGTAAATGACGCTGTAGCTGGAGATTTGTCCAGCCCTGTTATATGATGGAATGCAATGGTGTTCCTTTCAAAAAATAAATAAATATTATCATGATCTTCCTTTTTTGTTTAGCCTAGCAAAGGTCAATTTGTTTCTTCTTTTCAAAAAGTAAATTTTGTTGTCTGAAGTTCGTTTGGAACACTATATTAGGAATTTACTATCGGTTCACAGCTTCTTGATTATCTATAGCCTACTTTGCCACGTAGTTATCGTGCCAATTTGTTCCTTAGGTTGTCGTTTGCTCATTGTTGTCCTGGCTATGCTTCTTCCTTCTGATAATGCACTACTCCTTAGCTTCTTTCTTTCCATTTCTTGTGAGTCCTGAGTTTTGCATATATGCTGCTGCCTCTGAAATTGATAGTATGTGCTTTTTTTGCTTGGTATAATTTGGTGGGTGTATTTTCTGGTTCTAGGCCTACTTTTGTGTATGGTTTAGCTGTCTGCATATACCATGGATTGTGTGCTTGTGTGCTGATGATGATGTTGGCATGGTTTATTGTCTATTCTTTCCACTAGATTAGCTTACAATCAGATTGGAGTAGTGGAGATAAAAACACATTGGCTGGCTGTGTCTCTTAGTTTGGCAGAAAGCACAACATGTCAGATTGATTGGTGGCCATCTTCCTCAGTTTCTGCGTATTTATTACTGGGAAGAGAACCAGGCTACTCATCAATTAATAAAAGCTTTATAGCTTTGTTCTCTTTCCATTCATTTCTTCAGTATTATTCTCTTAGATTAAAAATATTATTGTGATGTCGTCTTGTTGTTCTGTATGTATTGGATGCACTTTATGTCTGCATTGTTGTGACTTGCATTGTTGTGCCTGTGTTCTTACGGTTTTGCAGGTTAGACAAACTGCTCTGTTCCTAGACCTGCGGCTCGTTTCTGCTCCTCAAGGTTTGCTCTCCTTTTCTTCTGCAAGTGCATTGTTTGTGGTTGTAGATACATTTATATTCCTGCGCGTAACTGATGTTTAGCATTGCTGAAAATACCTTCATCAGAGCTGGTGTCCACGTCTTCACCATAGCTGGTGTCCACATGTTCATCAGAGCTCGTGTCCAAGGCTTCAGCAGAGCTACTGTCCACACTTTCGTCAGAGCTAATGTCCGCCCTTTCGTCAGAGCTAATGTTCACAGGATCATCCATGCGAGCTCCCCTCATGCTCAGCCGTGGTGCAAACCTAAAACAACGTAGATTATCAATCAACACAGATTGATCAAGTTACATTACTGTGTTGACGTGTAAATCTGCCAGAGGTTTTGAATGGGACTTTACACCACCAAATTAGAATTTGTGTATGTATATCTCATTGTACACAGTAAGACACCATTTTTTTGACTAAAGGAGATTATGTTTACTATCATATGTACTTGCCCACAGCAGGTCTTTTATCATCGAGGCTGGTTACAGCCATGATCAGTTGATGATTTTAAAATATTTTTATATTAGATCTATAAAAATTTGTAGAAGGAATTGTTGAATATATTAAGTTTTGTAATCATGTAGGGCATCTTGTGGTCTGTGGATATTTACTTTTATGGAGTATTTCAAGCAGGTATTTTGTCTGACACTTCTACGCAGATATACCATTACACTTATTCTATGTTGTATCACTATTTCAAAACTAACTTTGACTATTACGTTATAGAATCATATGGCAGATTTTACAACAATACTAGCTATCATTATTTTAGTGGATTGAAATTGAATGATGATAATATAAGAAATCGAGATTTGGAAGATGACAGAAACAACACTGATCACATGGATTGTATGATTCTGGATAGACCCCGAGGAATGGAAACAACATAGATCTTGCCATTCTTTTTTTTATAAATTTGTTACTATATGTGCTTGCCCATAATTAAACCAATGAAATCATAGGTTTTCTTTTCAATGTGCACATGGATCTAGTGGGTCTCTGCGCCATTTGGAGCAACGGGTCCCCTAGAGGCCCGACAACGGACGGGAGAGGGTCACTGGCACCGGCTAGGTCAAGTGCGACATCGTGGTTAGTGGCAGCTCGATCCTTCTTCTTCCACTTCCCCGTTGGCGAGGTCACACAGGTCGATGGCGCCTTGATCCACTCCTGGATCCTTCTTCCACTTCCCCACTGTGTAACACTAAGCACCGGTGAGGGAGCATGGGATTGACGGCGGTGACCAGAAACATGATTTAAAATGGGACTTTATACCAGCAAATAAGAATGTGTGTGTGTGTTTGTGTGTGTGTATCATTGTACACAACAACACATCATTTTTTTGGCTAAAGGTTATTTCATTTATTACATGCATGCTTGCCCAGACATATATTTTGTTTTAAATAAGACTGTACAACTAAGTTAAACAGTGTATATTCATATCATTGCACACAATGATCCATCATGTTTCCTATTAAAGGGGATTAAACAATGATTTTTCTTTTCATCGGGGGCATGGCTTTAGGGTGCCTCTGCGCCATTTGGCGCAACGGGTCCACTAGTATGAAATATTCAGGTGGGGAATTCTCGTACCCCGGTGAAAACTAAAAAAAATTATTCAGGGCCACCCGTTAGGGAGAATTGATTTTAAACCCCCCCCCCCCTTGCGCGCTCCACTTTGATCTTGTACCCCCATGTTCGTGCGACTCGCTCTGAGCCCCCCTGGGCCGTCCAATGGTTGCTAATCTAATCATCCAACAGAAATAAGAATGGACAGAAGTACTGACGGAGTCCTGGACTAGGGGGTGTCCGGACAGCCGGACTATCATCGTCCGCCGGACTCCAAGACTACGAAGATAGAAGATTGAAGACTCCGTCCCGTGTCCGGATGGGACTTTCCTTGGCGTGGAAGGCAAGCTTGGCAATACGGATATGTAGATCTCCTACCATTGTAACCGACTCTGTGTAACCCTAGCCTCCTCCGGTGTCTATAAAAACCAGAGGGCTTTAGTTCGTAGGACACAACATACATTACAACAATCATACCATAGGCTAGCTTTAGGGTTTAGCCTCCTTGATCTCGTGGTAGATCCACTCTTGTACTACCCATATCATCAATATTAATCAAGCAGGACGTAGGGTTTTACCTCCATCAAGAGGGCCCGAACCTAGGTAAAACATCGTGTCCCTTGTCTCCTGTTACCATCCGCCTAGACGCACAGTTCGGGACCCCCTACCCGAGATCCGCCGGTTTTGACACCGACATTGGTGCTTTCATTGAGAGTTCCTCTGTGTCGTCACCGATAGGCTCGATGGCATCTTCAATCAACAATGCTGTCCAGGGTGAGACTTTTCTCCCCGGACAGGTCTTCGTATTCGGCGGCTTCGCACTGCGGGCTAATTCACTTGGCCATCTGGAGTAGATCGAAAGCTACGCCCCTGGCCATCAGGTCAGATTCGGAAGCCTAAACTTCACAGCCGACATCCGCGGGGATTTGATCTTCGACGGGCTCGAGCCAGAGCCAAGCGCGCCGCACTGTTGCGATGGGCATGATCTAGCTCTGCCGCCGAATAGTGCCTTGGTGGCCGCACATGAATCCGCTTCGGCCCTTAGTCTGGAGCCGATCGCCCAGATCGAGGACCGGTGGATGGACACCACCTCGGGGGCTTCAACTTCCACGGCGATGGAGCCGAACACTAACCTTGTCCCTCGCGAAACTCGTGATTCCGAGGTGCCGGACTCCTTGCCGGACTCCGGACCTCCCACGCCCCTACCAATCAAATCGGATTGGGCGCCGATTATGGAATTCACCACCGTGGACATCTTCCAATACTCGCCCTTTGGCGACATCCTAAATTCGCTAAAGCATCTCTCGCTATTGGGAGAGTCCTGGCCGGACTATGGCCAGGATGGTTGGGATACGGACGACAAAGAAATTCAGAACCCACCCACCACCCACTTTGTAGCCACTGTCGATGATCTTACCGACATGCTAGACTACGACTCCGAAGACATCGACGCTATGGACGACGATGCCGGAGACGAACAGGAACCAGCGCCTACAGGGCACTGGAAGACCACCTCGTCATACGACATATACATGGTGGACACCCCAAAGGACGGGGACGGCGAAGAAGTAGCGGATGCAGATTCCTTAAAGAAACAGCCCAAGCGCCGGCGTCAGCGGCGCCGCTCTAAATCCCGCCACAGCAAGAATGGAGATTCCGGCACAGGAGATAATAATACCCCAGAGAGTGCCGAAGATAATCCCCTCCAGCAAGACTCAGCGCAGGAGGACGCAGAAGCAAGCCCCCACAAGAGGGCGGCAGACGAAGAGGTCGAGGATTATAACTATATACCTCCCTCCGAAGACGAGGCAAGCCTCAACGACGATGAATTCGTCGTGCCCGAGGATCCCATCGAACAAGAGCGTTTTAAACGCAGGCTTATCGCCACGGCAAATAGCCTAAAGAAAAAGTAGCAGCAGCTTCAAGCTGATCAGGACCTGCTGGCCGATCGATGGACCGAGGTCCTCGCGGCCGAAGAGTTTAAACTCGAACGCCCCTCCAAAAGCCACCCCAGACGCAAGTTGCTCCCCCGATTAGAGGAGGAAGCATACATACCTTCATCACCAGCGCACGATACGGCCGACCGACCACCCCGTGGTCGCGACAGAGAGGCATCCAGGCCCTCCACCAAGACCGTACCCCGGCATCGCTCCAAAAGTACGAAGCCAAGAGGGAACGCGCCGGACTTGCGAGATGTATTGGAGGACAAAGCAAGGCAATCCAGATCCATCTACGGATCACGTGGGAGCCCCACGACCCACGACGAGTACCGTTGCGCTGGATACAATAACCCCGGCCGGGCCGAACATAGTAGACAACGCTCTCTCGAGCTGCATCGTGATATTGTTCAATACAGAGGCGTCGCACACCCGCTATGCTTCACTGATGAAGTAATGGATCATCAAATCCCTGAAGGGTTTAAACCCGTAAATATCGAATCCTACGACGGCACAACAGACCCCGCGGTTTGGATTGAAGATTATCTCCTTCACATCCATATGGCCCGCGGCGACGATCTCCATGCCATCAACTACCTCCCACTCAAGCTTAAAGGACCAGCTCGGCATTGGCTTAACAGCTTGCCCGCAGAGTCAATTGGGTGTTGGGAAGACCTGGAAGCCGCATTCCTCGACAATTTCCAGGGCACGTATGTGCGGCCACCAGACGCCGATGACCTAAGCCACATAATTCAGCAGCCAGAGGAATCGGCCAGACAATTCTGGACACGGTTCTTGACAAAGAAAAACCAAATCGTCGACTGTCCGGATGCAGAGGCCCTCGCAGCCTTCAAACATAACATCCGCGACGAGTGGCTAGCCCGGCACCTGGGACAGGAAAAGCCGAAATCCATGGCAGCACTCACATCATTAATGACCCGCTTTTGCGCGGGAGAGGATAGCTGGCTAGCTCGCAGCAACAACCTCAATAAAAATTCTAGCAGTCCGGATACTAAGGACCACAACGGCAGGTCACGTCGAAACAAAAACAAACGCCGCATTAACGGCGACGAGAAGGAGGATACGGCAGTCAACGCCGGATTCCGAGGCTCTAAACCCGGTCAGCGGAAGAAGCCATTCAAAAGAACCACTCCGGGTCCGTCCAACTTGGACCGAATACTCGACCGCTTATGCCAGATACATGGCACCCCCGAAAAGCCAGCCAATCACACCAACAGAGATTGCTGGGTGTTCAAGTAGGCAGGCAAGTTAATTGCCGAAAACAATGACAAGGGGCTAAACAGCGACGACGACGAGGAGACCCGACCGCCGAACAATAGAGGACAGAAGGGTTTCCCCCCACAAGTGCGGACGGTGAACATGATTTACGCAACCCATATACCCAAGAGGGAGAGGAAGCGCGCACTAAGGGACGTCTATGCGATGGAGCCAGTCGCCCCGAAGTTCAATCCATGGTCCTCTTGTCCGATCACTTTCGATCGAAGAGACCATCAGACCAGCATACGCCATGGCGGATTCGCCGCATTGGTTTTAGACCCAATCGTCGATGGATTTCACCTCACGAGAGTCCTGATGGACGGCGGTAGTAGCCTGAACCTGCTTTATCAGGATACAGTGCGCAAGATGGGCATAGACCCCTCAAGGATTAAACCTACAAAGACAACCTTTAAAGGTGTCATACCAGGTGTGGAAGCCAATTGTACGGGCTCAGTCACACTGGAAGTGGTCTTCGGATCCCCGGATAATTTCCGGAGCGAAGAGTTAATCTTCGACATAGTCCCATTTCGCAGCGGCTATCACGCTTTGCTCGGACGAACCGCGTTTGCAAAGTTCAACGCGGTGCCGCATTATGCATACCTCAAGCTCAAGATGCCAGGCCCTCGTGGAGTCATCACGGTCAACGGAAATACGGAACGCTCCCTCCGAACGAAGGAACATACAGCGGCTCTCGCGGCAGAAGTAGAGAGCAACCTTTTAAGGAAATTTTCGAGTCCGGCCGTTAAACGGCCGGATACAGCAAAACGCGCCCGAAGCAATACCAACCAAGACAACCTGGCACGATCAGAGCACGCGTAGCGATGCGGCCCTAACCCCCGCCCTCGCATGATTGCAAGAACAACCCTCCGCGTACATCATTACGCCTTGGAGATACCATGGGCGTAGGGGAAGGGGCACGATCACAATGGACCCAGAGTGCGGCTCGACCACACCAGGGGCTCGCAAGTGTGCCCCCTTTTTTTATTATTATTTTCCTTCTTTGTATACACAGGACTCCGTTAACCAGAGGCCCTGTCCGGCGGTGAACTTGCCGAACTCACGATGCAACAACCAGGGAAGAAAGAAGGCTGCGACGAACACTCAGGTGGTCTCAATTACGAGCATTAAATTCGATTATATACACCAAGTCCGCAGCTCATCCCTGGAGGGGGACATGTTTAATTAGTCCAAGTCCCTTGCTTACCGCACTATTTGTATCATTCCGCACTCATAGCAGGATTCCTTAAATAAATAATGCAGCACTTTTTGCCTATTATTGCATTACTTTACATATATGTTCATTAATGACATCGTGCACCCGTATATTTTGGTACAGCCGAATACACCAGGGGCTTATGTTCCCCGCATTATGGTGTGATAAGTCCGAACACTTTCACAAGTGCGGCACCCCGAACTTATAGCATTATATGAATCGGCTCCGAATCATGTCTTGGGTCAATAGTTGGGTTTGCCCGGCTCCCACGTTTTGGTGCCTTACGTTCCATTCTGTCGGCTAAGGTGGCACTGGGAGAACCACTGCGATTGCGCCCCGGTTGAGCCGGGCGAGCGCCTCAATGGAGAAAGCTAAAACTGACCGGCATGATAAGGCGAGAGATTGGTCGCTGTTCCAGAGGTCTTTTCGAGTCCTTAAAGACTCACGCTGCTTCGAGCGAAGTTCCGGATAAATGTCCGACGAAGGCGTGGATAGCGCCCCGGATTCGGTCTTCCGAATACCAGGGGCTTCGCCGAAATTTAAAATTATAGAATTCTATGGCTAAGTGAGAGTGTTCAAGCATTATAAGTCCGGTTTCCTTGTTCGTTGTGTTGAGCGCCTCCCTAGATGGACCCAAAAATGGGAACAAGAGTGCTCAAGTTTATCCCGAACACCCCAGCACTCGCGGCTCGGGGGCTGAAGCCAACGACTTGCCATCTCTCAGATTTTATAAACGGCCGCACAGAAGGTAATATTTTAAATTAAACAAGCGTTGCTTAATGCGCATATGAACAAAGTTTTCAGCGCACAGGATAATACATAGCGAGTTTACTCAAAAATTACATCTCTGGGGCATTCATCCGCAATATCGCGGGCTCCCTTCAGGACAGTTTTATAATACATTTCGGGCGTACGATACTCCTTGCCCGGTGGCGGCGGGTCAGTGAGAAGCTTCTCCGCATCCAGCCTGCCCCAGTGCACCTTTGTGCGGGCAAGGACCCGACGAGCACCTTCAATACAGGCGTAGCGCTTGATGACCTCCACCCAGGGGCACACATCCACCAGCCGCCGCACGAGGCCGAAGTAGCTCCCAGGCATGGCCTGTCCAGGCCACAGCCAGACTATAAGGCCCTTCATGGCCTCCTCAGCTACCTTGTGGAGTTCGACCAGCTGCTTCAGCTGGTCGCTTGGGGGCACCGGATGGCCGGCCTCAGCGTACTGAGACCAGAAGACCTTCTCCGTCGAGCTCCCCTCCTCGCCATGATAGAATGCAGTGGCATCGGACACACTACGTGGCAGATCTGCAAACGCCCCTGGAGAGCTCCGAATGCGGGTAAGTGTCAGGTAGTTTACATTAACATGCTTGCTTTGCATGAAAAATGCCTTACCCGCCGCTATCTTCTTTACATCTTCAACCTCCTGAAGGGCCTTACGGGCCTCGGCCTTGGCGGACTTGGCACTTTCGAGAGCCGAGGCAAGCTCGGACTCTCGAGTCTTGGAGTCACGCTCCAAGCTCTCATGGTTCTCCATGAGAGCCTGGAGCTCTTGCCGTACTTCCGCCACCTGTGCCTCCTGCTTTTCTCGCTCTGCCCGTTCCGCGGCCGCATTGCGTTTGGCCGCGGACACAGCCTCCTTCAGGGCTGCCACCTCGTTCGTGGCCCCTGCAATACCCATATTATCCTTGTTAATTTTATTGCAACCAAAATCCTTTTCTGTTAGGTAACTATTCAAAGTGGTGTTACTCACCTTCTTTGTCCTCGAGCTGCTTCTTGGCATGGACGAGCTCTTGCTCGGACCGCTCGAGATCCTGCTTCAACGCACCGACCTTCGCAGTCAGTGCGGCAGAGGTCAGCAGCGCAGCCTGCAAACCCATATTGACATATTTTAAGCAACCCTGCGTATATCTTCTTAGATCCTCAGTCTGGCTTTTTCTTTCTGAACACCGAACTGAGCATCAGGGGCTACTGTCTATGCGGTATTACATTACATAATTATAACTTCTTACCTCAAAGCCTGTTAGAAGGCTGCTGCAGGCTTCGGTCAGCCCACTCTTGGCGAGCTGAACCTTCTGAATCACCGCACTCATGATAGTGCGGTGTTCTTCCTCGATGGAAGAAAGCGCCTCCAACAAGTTGTCCGGCGCCTCCGGTTGGACGGAGGCCGCCGGTGTCACAGTCTTGCCCTTCTTTCGAAGGGGCCGCCTGCCAGACTCTGGAACCGCTGCAGGTTCTGATGTAGAGTCCGGCGCAAAGTCCGGGAGGCTGCCTGGCGGCGCCTCCGGAGCCTCCTCCTGATGGGTCCCTCTCTGGGATCCCACCTCGGCGTCCTCATCGGCGCGGGGGGTAGAGGCAGTCGGAAGTGAATCCACATCCGACGGGGCCAACGACCCGCTCGATGAAGCGGGGAGATCATCATCGGCCGGACTGCGGACAATATGCGGCATTAGTAGGACACTAGGTGATGCGAAAAAATTGCATATCAGGGATCCGGATACTTACGATCTCGCCGGAGGCCTGGCCCTTGAAGGCCACTCCTCCTCGCCAATGATGGTGTTGGCGGAACTATCCGGGGGAATAGTTCTCCCCCTCTTGGACCCTTCGGCCTCCCCTATTGGGGAAGCCTTCCTCTTCCTCTCTCCCTCCTCCGGGAGAGAGTCTTCTTCCTCCTCCTTGTCTTCGGGGGAGGAGTCCGCCTCGTCGTCGGACGCTTGATTGCGGGAACTCTTTTGAGTCCCCGTGGCCACCTTCTTGGCCTTCTTCTCCGGCACCACGTGCGGTGCCGAAACCAGCAGCCCTGCTAGACGGGCGTTCACTGGGTCTTCTGGCATGGGAGCCGGACAGATGAGCTGCTCGGCCTTCTCCATCCATTCCTGCCAAAGGAAAAGAGAGATTGAAACCCTCTTAGAATCAATCTGTTTACCACAAGTGTCCCGTAAAGGCGTCGAATCACTTACCTCGTCATCTGGATGCTGCGAGCGAAATCCGCGATCTTCCGTCGCGGATGCGGGGGCTCCGGCGCCCTTAAACAGCACCCTCCAGGCGCCTTCATACGTCATGTCGAAGAGCCCGCTTAGCGCCTGGTGCTGTTCCGGATTGAACTCCCACAGATTGAATGCCCGTTCTTGGCATGGGAGAATCCGGCGGATGAGCATGACTTGGACCACGTCGACGAGCCTGAGCTTATTGCTCACCAGCTTTTGGATACAGGCTCAGAGTCTCGTCAGCTCCT
The DNA here is from genome assembly GCA_963921465.1 of Triticum timopheevii. Classification (NCBI taxonomy): domain Eukaryota; kingdom Viridiplantae; phylum Streptophyta; class Magnoliopsida; order Poales; family Poaceae; genus Triticum; species Triticum timopheevii. Next base: position 110,559,359 of record OY997264.1, read on the forward strand.
TCGTATTGCCCCACAACAAGCCCTTCTCTTTCCAGGAGGTGAGCTGCGTGGGGATGCCAGATCTGAACTCGGGGGCCGCCGCCCACGTGGGTTTGCGCGGCTCGGTGATGTAGAACCACCCCGATTGCCACCCCTTAATGGAGTCCACGAAGGCCCCTTCGAGCCAAAGGACGTTGGGCAACTTGCCCAACATGGCGCCTCCGCATTCCGCTTGCGTGCCCTTCACAACCTTCGGCTTGACGTTGAAGGTCTTGAGCCACAGGCCGAAGTGGGGCTGGATGCAGAGGAAGGCCTCGCACACGACGATAAACGCCGAGATGTTGAGGATGAAGTTCGGCGCCAGATCGTGGAAATCCAGGCCGTAATAGAACATGAGCCCCCGGACGAAAGGGTGCAGTGGAAAGCCCAGTCCGCGGAGGAAGTGGGGAAGGAAGACGACCCTCTCATGGGGCCCAGGGGTAGGGATGAGCTGCCCCTTGTCGGGCAGCCGGTGCGCAATATCGCTGGAAAGGTATCCGGCGTTGCGCAACTTGGTGATGTGCTCCTCCTTGATGGTGGAAGCCAACCACTTGCCTCCCCCTTCGGACATGGTCGGGGAAGGTTAAGACGAGATGCGCGAGCTTGGGCGTTGGAGCTTGAGTGCGCGGAGGTGGATGAGCAAAGGAGGAAGAAGGCGTGGGTGAAAAGGTGAATCCTTATCCCTTATATATAGGCGGACGAAGACTATGCGTCCCCCACCGGCCTGGTAAAACTCGCTTATCTCCCAAGCGCCACCATCAATGGCGCGGTTGGGTTACCCACGTCCGTATTGATGAGAATCCCAGAATAAGGGGAACACGATCTCTGCTTTGACAAGACGTGCCAAGGAAACCGCTTCGCTAAACGTGCTGAGGTGGTATAATAAAAAACGATTCAAGTAAAAGCCTGGTAGCGGTGTGATGTCATGCCGCATAATACGTCAGCAGATTGAACTTGTGTACATTTTATTCTCTCTACTGTGGAATGTGGAATTTATTTTGTAGAGCCGGACACTATCCTGGTGTTCATGATCTTCTCTGGATTATTCAAGGGAGGAACCCGCCTTGCAATGCCGAACATTATGCGCGCCGGACTTATCGTCATTGAAGCCTGGTTTAGGGGCTACTGAGGGAGTCCTGGACTAGGGGGTGTCCGGACAGCCGGACTATCATCGTCCGCCAGACTCCAAGACTACGAAGATACAAGATTGAAGACTCCGTCCCGTGTCCGGATGGGACTTTCCTTGGCGTGGAAGGCAAGCTTGGCAATACGGATATGTAGATCTCCTACCATTGTAACCGACTCTGTGTAACCCTAGCCTCCTCAAACCGGAGGGCTTTAGTCCGTAGGACACAACATACATTACAACAATCATACCATAGGCTAGCTTTAGGGTTTAGCCTCCTTGATCTCGTGGTAGATCCACTCTTGTACTACCCATATCATCAATATTAATCAAGCAGGACATAGGGTTTTACCTCCATCAAGAGGGCCCGAACCTGGGTAAAACATCGTGTCCCTTGTCTCCTGTTACCATCTGCCTAGACGCACAGTTCGGGACCCCCTACCCGAGATCCGCCGGTTTTGACACCGACAAGTACCCTTCAGTTTAAAAGGATCTCTGTACCTAGTCTGGATGTCCCAGCCACATTTTTTCTCAAATGACAGGATTTTGCTTCAACTGTGCTATATTTCTCACAGAAAAAAAGAAGTTCAATTCTGCTGTATATGTAGCCTTTCAAACGAACAGAATGCAAATAATATAGTCTCACAATGATTCCATGATAGCATATATAATAAGTTCAGCAAGGTTCTATAGAACTGCATGACAACAAATGAAGGTGAGTCTCCACCTCACTTACATAGCAGAATTAAAGTGAGTCTCTACCTCACACACATAACAGAATAATAGTGAGTCTCTGCCTCATTTACACGGGACCAAAAGGAGAGTTTGCACCTCGCATACAGAACAATAAAGTGAGTCTGCACCTCACACACATAGCAATAACACGAGTTCATCACAGATCGCTTAATTTCTTCCTCTTTGGAGTCATTTTCTTCTTCTTTCCTTTTGCTGGAGACTTTGGTGGTGGAGTAGCAGCTTCAGATGTTGCTTGGCTCCTTGTGACAAGTCCAGGACTAGCTTGAGATGCAGCTTGGCTTCTTGTCACAGCTCCAGGACTGCTACAAGTGGCGACATTCTTGCTCTTGGTTGGTGTAGATGGAATCGCATTGCTAACTGAGACATCAAACCATGGAGATGGATTCTTTTCCCCCATACTTTTCCTACAAAAAGAAGCAATTAGAGATATTTTCATGTTAAAGAACCATGGTGTTATAGGTAGAAAACAACAACAAGTATTAGTTTGTACCATTTCTTTGTTCCATTTTGAGGACATCCGGCTTCTCTATGTCCTACCTCCCCGCATTTTTTTCATTTGTTCAATGATCCCTTCCTTGATCCACCTTCCCACCAACTCTTCATCCTCTCTTTTCTTGTTCTTCCAGCACCTTTTTTATTGCCTTTTGGAATTGGTGGACGCAACACAAAGCATGTATCAACATGTGGCCACTGATTCTTGTCCGTAAGGGGCTCAATTACACCTTCATATGCTGCCCTGAATCTGCTAACTGAGTAGTACTCGTGCACATAATCCTCCATGTTCACAAAGTTGCGAGCTTGCAAAACATTTATGAAGGCTAGTGCATGGTCTGAAGAAGTCATGTACCTAGGGTAGGGTCATAGACCTGGTCTAAGTACCCTACCCAAGGACACCCTCAGAAGAAACTGCCTTCCAGTCGACCAAGAGGGACTTCACTCGACGAACTCGTAGGACTCAACCATGAAGACTCACTCGACCACCAGGAGATCAAGAGCCACTCTGCATCCAAATGGTCTGTAATTAAGTGGTCTTTATGGCATTTAGGACACTTTATGTAAGGCGTTACCAGTAACGCCTAGACTTAATGTACTTTAAACCCTGCATTACTGAGGGCCGGAGGGGTCTGGCGGACACTATATAAGCCACCCCCCTCCTCAGTGTAAAGGGTTCGCACCCCTGTAATTCATACATACATAACCCAGTCGACCGCCTCCGGGCTCCGAGACGTAGGGCTATTACTTCCTCCGAGAAGGGCCTGAACTCGTACATCCAGTGTCTTCACAACTGCTCCATAGCTAGGATCTTGCCTCTCCATACCTACCCCCCATTCTACTGTCAGACTTAGAACCACGACAGTTGGCGCCCACTGTGGGGCAGGTGTCTTAGCGATTTTTGGAGAAGTTGCAATTCTTTCGATTACTTTCATCATGATTGCTGGTGGAGTTTTGGTCGAGGGCCGCGAGATCCGTCTCGGCGCTCTCACCTTCATCGCCAACGACTCCGCTTGGCTCCAGGAGGCTCCACTCGACATTGACGCGCTCCCCGTCCGCGGTGCGACGCATTTTCGCGCATGCGTCCGCGGCATTCTGCTGCGGCAACCGTCGACTCCATATCGGTCGACTCTCCTGTCGTCATCCCACCCTGTCTCCTGCCAGCGCAAGCGCTCTGGTCGGTCGAGGCTTCAGCGGCGGGTGAGGCACACGGTGGCTCGCCAGACGGCCACCACCCAAGTCGCGGCAATCGAGCCCGATGAATCCCTCTACGGCCTGTTCGATCTGTCGACTGGCTCCGTAGAGACTGCATCCGAGTGCGATAGCAGTGATCCAGCGGCGGAGGTCTTGATGGTCAACGGACCTCGTAGCCCTCCCGGCTTCCCCCGCGGCGACGGGGTAGACGGTGGAGGCGACCCTGCTCAAGTCCATGAGGAGTACCAACCCGAGCCACTTAATTCCCTACAAAGGGAAGAACTTCGCCGCAGGAACATGGATGCCCTGCATACTCCTATCGCGGGAGAAACCCCCGAGGCTCGCGCCTTGGAGGAGGCACGTTTGGCCAACTTGGCTGAACATGCTCGTCTGGAGAATCTCCAGTGAGCACTCGACGAGCGCGCGCGGCAACTAGTACTCGACTCCAGTTGACGTCAACTCTTCCCGCCGACTCAGGTATATCGAACCCCGATTCAGAATTTAGCAGCTGCAACCCGTATAGCAGAGTCAATTCAGCCCTCTCAGTCGGAGGCTGGCAGAGGCTTGATGCAGATTAGAGATTTGCTCCGGGCAGCAGGAGATCAGAATTCAGCAGTGTCACAGTCTCGCAACAGGATTCACAGTCGATCCGTTGCTACGAATACAGTTCAGTCGGCTCATAGCCCTAGATCGCCTCCGCGGCGTGAAGGACGCGAGAATCGACGAGACCAATACGGTGACCGATATGATCGTGATGATAGGCGTCGAGTGCCCACTCCTCCTCCGAGAGGCGGGTCTTACGCTCCTCGGCAGCAAGATGACAGGTGTCAACTCAGTGTGGGGCGAAGAGCTCCGGTCGACCCCCGGGAACCAGGCTTCGACGTGCGATCCATCACCGTGCAAGGCTTGGTCGATCGGAACAGGGCTCATCGAGGTGGCCACGACAGAGATGCACCCACTAGCAGTCGAGTGCATGTTTCAGGTCCGGAATGTTTCAGTAGGGCTATCAGAGCCGCGGTGATTCCCCCCAACTTCAGGTTGGCGACTGGAGTAAGCAAGTTCACCGGTGAGTCTAAGCCTGAAACCTGACTTGAGGACTACCGAGTGGCGGTACAGATTGGCGGCGGGAATGACGAGGTGGCCATGAAGCATTTGCCACTCATGTTGGAGGGTTTGGCCAGGGCGTGGCTGAATCAGTTAACTCCAAGCAGCATTTACACTTGGGAAGATCTTTCCCGAGTGTTCGTCAGGACATTTGAGGGAACCTGCAAGCGACCAGCTGGATTGACAAAGCTGCAAGTCTGCGTGCAGAAGTCGAATGAAACCTTAAGAGAGTACATTCAGAGATGGATTACTTTGCATCATACCGTGGAGAACGTGTCTGATCATCAGGCAGTCTGTGCTTTCAAGGATGGTGTCAAGAACAGAGAGTTAAGTTTGAAGTTTGGGCGGACCGGAGATATGAACCTGAGTCGAATGATGGAAATTGCCACCAAGTACGCCAATGGTGAAGAGGAAGACCGACTCCGCAGCGGCAAGTACAAGCCGAGTCAGTCGGAGAAGGGAAACTCCAGTCGGAAGCAGAAGCGGAAGGCCGAACCAGCGGCTCCTGGGGAGGCTCTGGCCATGACTCAGGGCAAGTTCAAAGGAAAACCCAAAGGATCCTGGAACCCCAAGAAGGTGAAGGATAAAAAGGAAATGACGTGATGGATATGCCGTGTCACATCCACACGAAGAAAGACGAAGAGGGTAATATCATCTACCCGAAGCATACCACTCGCCAGTGTCGACTCCTGATCCAGCAGTTCCAAGGTAAACAGCCCAAGGACAAGGAAAAGGAGTCGGACAAAGCCGAAGACAAGGAGGACAGTGAGGGAGGATATCCTCATGTTAACTCCACTCTGATGATCTTTGCGGATGTGGAAAGCAAGAGCCGACTGAAGGTTATTAACCGTGAGGTGAACATGGTCGCTCCGGCGACACCCAGTTATCTGAGATGGTCCCAAACTCCCATTACATTCGACCAGTCCGATCACCCGACTCATATAGCCACCCCTGGGAGGCAAGCTTTGGTGGTCGACCCGGTTGTCGAAGGCACTCGACTAACGAAGGTGCTAATGGACGGTGGTAGTGGACTGAACTTATTGTATGCGGACACGCTGAAAGGAATGGGCATTCTGATGTCCCGACTGAGCACCGGTAACATGAGTTTTCATGGAGTTATACCAGGAAAGAAAGCCGAGTCACTCGGCCAAATAGCTCTGGATGTGGTGTTCGATGACTCGAAGCATTTTCGCAAAGAGAAGCTGACGTTTGAGGTCGTGGATTTTCAGAGCGCTTACCATGCTATTTTGGGGAGACCAGCTTACGCACGGTTCATGGCTCGACCATGTTACGTGTACCTCAAACTGAAGATGCCCGGCCCCAAAGGCGTGATCACTGTCACTGGTGATCAGAAAAAACCAGAAGAGTCTTCCAGAAAGGCTCAAAGATTGTCGATTCCCAGGTGACAGCGGTCGAGCTAGAGGGATATAAGCAAAATGCAGATCCGAGCGATTTGTTGCGAGCCAAGAAGCCTGCCATAGAGTCAGCATTTCAGTCGTCCGGTGAAACGAAGCCCGTTCACATTCACCCGACCGACCCCAATGCAGCTCCGACCCATATCTCCACAACACTCGACCCTAAATAGGAAGAAGCGCTCATCCAGTTCCTCCGTGAGAACTGGGACATCTTTGCATGGAAGCCTGCTGACATGCCGGGTGTTCCCAGGGGACTGGCTGAGCATCGCCTTAGAGTCGACTCGGCAGCAAAACCAGTCAAAGAACATCTTCGGCGGTCCGCCATCCAGAAGAGAAAAGCCATTGGCGAGGAGGTGGCTCGGTTATTAGCGGCAGGATTTATCCGAGAGATATACCACTCCGAGTGGCTCGCCAATGTCGTCATGGTTCCCAAGAAGGACAATTCACTCCACATGTGCATTGATTTCAAGCACATCAATCGGGCCTGCCCGAAAGATCATTTTCCTCTCCCTCGCATCAATCAAATTGTCGACTCGACCGTGGGGTGTGAGAGATTATCTTTTCTAGACGCTTATTCTGGATACCATCAGATCCGTCTGTATGGACCGGATGAGATCAAAACAGCTTTCATCACTCCATTCGGGTGCTTCTGCTATATCACCATGCCATTCAGCCTCAAGAATGCCGGAGCCACGTTCATGAGGATGATTCAGAAGTGCTTGCTCACTCAAATCAGTCGGAATGTGGAAGCGTATATGGATGATATTGTGGTCAAGTCACGAAAGGGTTCCAACCTGTTGACTGACCTCGCTGAAACATTTTCCAACCTCAGGAGGTACGATATCAAGCTCAATCCATCAAAGTGCACATTCGGAGTTCCAGGTGGAAAGTTACTCGGTTTTCTCGTTTCCGAACGAGGAATCGATGCTAACCCAGAGAAAGTTGGTACTATACTCCGAATGAAACGCCCTGTGCGAGTGCACGACGTCCAAAAACTTACTGGATGCTTGGCCGCGTTAAGTCAATTCATCTCTCGTCTCGGTGAAAAGGCATTGCCTCTTTACCGACTGATGAAGAAGGCAGACAAGTTCGAGTGGACTCCAGAAGCTGATGCAGCGTTTACCGAGCTAAAAGCTCTGCTCTCCACCCAGCCGGTGCTTGCTTCTCCAATCAGCAAAGAGCCTCTGTTGCTTTATATCGCAGCCACAGGACAAGTCGTCAGTACAGTACTTACGGTCGAGCGGGAAGAAGAAGGGAAAGCCTTCAAAGTTCAGCGCCCAGTATATTATCTCTCTGAAATTTTGACTCCATCAAAGCAAAGATATCCTCATTATCAGAAGCTTGTATATGGAATCTACATGACCACAAAGAAGGTTGCTCATTATTTCTCTGATCATTCCATTACAGTCGTCAGCGACGCTCCACTTTCAGAGATTCTGCACAATAGAGATGCAACTGGTCGAGTGGCGAAATGGGCAATTGAACTCCTTCCCCTTGATATCAAGTTTGAGGCAAAGAAAGCCATTAAGTCCCAAGCAATAGCAGATTTCCTTGCCGAGTGGATCAAATAGCAGCAGCCGACTCAAGTTCACTCGAAGCATTGGACCATGTTTTTTGATGGCTCTAAGATGTTAAATGGTTCCGGTGCTGGGGTAGTCTTGGTTTCCCCCAGAGGAGATAAGCTCAGATATGTGCTCCAGATTCACTTTGATTCCTCCAACAATGAGGCAGAATACGAGGCCCTTCTGTATGGGTTGCGCATGGCCATTTCACTCGGCGTCCGTCGCCTTATGGTTTATGGTGACTCAGATTTGGTGGTCAACCAAGTGTTGAAGGAGTGGGACGTTAGAAGCCCAGCCATGACTGGGTACTGTAATGCAGTGAGGAAGCTTGAGAAGAAGTTTGAGGGGTTAGAGCTCCATCATATACCCCGACTGAAAAATCAAGCGGCTGATGATTTGGCAAAGATAGGTTCCAAGAGAGAAGCCATCCCCAGTGGTGTGTTCTTGGAGCATATTCATACTCCATCAGTCAAAGAAGATCCTTTTACTGAAGAAGCTCCGCAGCCCAAGAGTGCCACAGATCCGACTGAGGTTGAAGTTCCAGCAGTGGTCGACTTGGTCATGGAGGCTTTAGTGATCACTCCCGATTGGACAATACCGTACATCGCGTATATCCTAAGAAAAGAGCTCCCAGAGGACGAAGAAGAGGCTCGACAGATCGTCCGCCGGTCCAAAGCCTTTACTGTGATCAAAGGGCAGCTATTCAGAGAGAGCGCGACTGGAGTTGGTCAGAAGTGCATAACGCCAGAAGAAGGTCGGATAATCCTTGATGATATCCACTCGGGAACCTGTGGCCATCATGCGTCCTCTCGGACCATCGTGGCCAAAGCATACCGAGCCGGATTTTACTAGCCAAGGGCGAATGAGATGGCAAAGGAAATAGTAGACAAGTACGAGGGATGTCAGTTTTACTCCAACATGTCACACAAGCCTGCTTCAGCTCTGAAGACCATACCACTCGTCTGGCCATTCGCAGTATGGGGATTGGATATGGTCGATCCCTTGAGGACAGGTCGAAGCGGTTTCACACATGTACTGGTAGCAGTCGACAAGTTCACCAAGTGGATTGAGGCTAAACCCATCAAGAACCTTGACGCCGGTACTGCTGTCAGCTTCATCAGGGAACTGCTATTCAGATATGGAGTCCCACACACCATCATCACTGACAATGGATCGAACTTCGATTCGGAAGAATTCAGAGTGTTTTGCACATCTCAAGGCACATGAGTCGACTACGCTTCAGTCGCCCATCCCCAGTCAAATGGACAAGCGGAGCGAGCCAATGGCTTGATCCTCAAAGGGTTGAAACCTCGACTGATGCACGACCTCAAGCATGCTGCTGGAGCATGGGTCGACGAACTTCCCTCGGTTCTTTGGGGTCTAAGGACCACGCCTAACCGGTCGACTGGAAGAACTCCATTCTTCTTGGTCTATGGAGCTGAAGCGGTCTTGCCGAGTGATCTGCTTCGCAATGCTCCTCGAGTCGAGCTCTACAACAAAGCTGAAGCGGAATAGGCGCGGCAGGATGCAGTCGACCTTTTAGAAGAAGAAAGGAAGATGGCTCTGATCCGATCGACCATCTACCAACAAGACTTGCGTCGCTTCCACGCCAGAAACGTGAGGAGTCGAGCCTTCCAGGAAGGGGATTTGGTTCTCCGAGTGGATCAGCAGAAACCACACAAACTTGCTCCTTCTTGGGAAGGACCCTTCATCGTCACCAAGGTTCTCCACAACGGAGCATACCGTCTCTACAACGTCAAGCACAATATCGACGAGCCCCGAGCTTGGAACGCGGAGTTACTCCGCCCCTTTTACACTTAAGTTTTCACTCAGACGAGTTGTAATAAAAGTACTTCTGTAGTTCATATTTCGAAAGATAGTAGTGTCATAATTTCCCCGATGATTTTTTGTCACTTTTATTTATTCAGTAAAATTCCCCCAGTGGGTGGCTTAGCTGCGAATCCGTTTCGCCTAAGTTTGTAAAAAAAATCCTTACCGAGTGGCGAGCCGACCTCCCACTCGGAGGCTTAGCTGCGAATCCGTTTCGCCTAAGTTTTAAAAATCCTACCGAGTGGAGAGCAAACCTCCCACTCGGGGGCTTAGCTGCAGCCCCGTGCTCGCCTAAGTTTTGAAAATCCTACCGAGTGGAGAGCAGACCTCCCACTCGGGGGCTTAGCTGCAGCCCTGTGCTCGCCTAAGTTTTAATAAAATCCTACCGAGTGGTGAACCAGTCTCCCACTCGGAGGCTTAGCTGCAGTCCAAGTACTCGCCTAAGGACAGATACAACGTGTGCTCGCAAGGAGGACGAGGTGCAGGTCGACTGCTACCCTCTCCTCCGAGCTACGCCACAAGTACAACGTGCGCTCACAAGGAGGACGAGGTGCAGGTCGACTGCTACCCTCTCCTCCGAGCTACGCCACAAGTACAACATGCGCTCGCAAGGAGGACGAGGTGCAGGTCGACTGCTACCCTCTCCTCCGAGCTACGCCACAAGTACAACATGTGCTCGCAAGGAAGACGAGGTGCAGGTCGACTGCTACCCTCTCCTCCGAGCTACGCCACAAGTACAACATGCGCTCGCAAGGAGGACGAGGTGCAGGTCGACTGCTACCCTCTCCTCCGAGCTACGCCACAAGTACAACGTGTGCTCGCAAGGAAGACGAGGTGCAGGTCGACTGCTACCCTCTCCTCCGAGCTACGCCACAAGTACAACGTGCGCTCGCAAGGAGGACGAGGTGCAGGTCGACTGCTACTCTCTCCTATGCTACGCCACAAGTACAATGTGCCTTCCATAAGAAGAACACCTTAAAATCCTACCGAGTGGTGAACCAGTCTCCCACTCGGGGGCTTAGCTGCAGCCCCGTGCTCGCCTAAGTTTTAAAAAATCCTACCGAGTGGAGAGCAAATCTCCCACTCGGGGGATTAGCTGCAGCCCCGTGCTCGCCTAAGTTTTAAAAAATCTTACCGAGTGGAGAGCAAACCTCCCACTCGGGGGCTTAGCTGCAGCCCCGTGCTCGCCTAAGTTTTAAAATCCTACCGAGTGGAGAGCAAACCTCCCACTCGGGGGCTTAGCTGCAGCCCCGTGCTCGCCTAAGTTTTAAAAATCCTACCGAGTGGAGAGCAAACCTCCCACTCGGGGGCTTAGCTGCAGCTTAGTGCTCGCCTAAGTTTTGAAAATCCTACCGAGTGGAGAACAGACTTCCCACTCGGAGGCTTAGCTGCAGCCCAGTGCCTGCCTAAGTGAATTGAGGAACAAGTCGATTGCAATAAGCACCTCGCTTTAACCTGCAAAAGATACCTCAAACAAAATGCAAGAGTATTTAAACACGTCGAATCCAAATTCGGATAACACCTAACGGAACCGGAAGTGCTCAGGCTCTAAGCCTGTTAAGGTTTGTCGGTTACAAAAGTCACTCGGCATACCGAGGCAAATTTAAAGTGTCGAGCTCAAGAAGTTTTTTACCCCTCCTGTGGAGGGCTGGAAGGTGCCACAAACTCATCAAGGTCAATTCCATCAGCGATCCGAGTGGCAGCGGCAATGAAAGTCTCCATGAAAGACCGGAAATCATGCTTCTTGGTGTTAGCCACCCGAAGAGTCGCCAGCTTGTCCTCTCGTGCATCCTTGCAATGGACTCGAGCCAGAGATAGAGCAACATCTGCACCACACCTGGCAGAAGACTTCTTCCACTCCTGCACTCGACTTGGGACTGTGTTCAGTCGAGTCATCAGAGACTCGAGGTCATTCTGGAGCGTCTCCCAGGGCCAGAGCGTAGTGTCAATGCGGGAAGTGGCGACCTTCAGCCTTGCGAGATAGTCAATGACAGCAACAACACGAGACTTGAGCCGGAACACGTTCATGGCGACTTCATCATTCACCGGAGAGTTGATGGGGTCCAGGTTTGGTTCCAGTCGACCAGTTTCCTCTTCAAAATTCTGGCAAAATTCTGCAAACACAACCACCGAGTCAAGACAGCAGTCGAATGGAAAGGTCACAGTTAAAATATCTGTTTGGTGCAAAAGATTACCTTCGATCATGAGGAATAGCTTCTTGGCGAGTCCGCCCAGATAAGCCCCTAGATCGTTCTTCTTCCCCGCCAACGCACTAGCCTTGTCATTCAAAGCAACTTTATCACTTTTCAGTCGACTGACCTCTTTGTTGGCAATGGCAAGAGCAAATTTCAGATTGGTGTTCTCTTCTTCAAGCTTGGTGACCGAAGCCAACTTCTCGTCTGCGAGCTTGGTCTTCTCTAAAGCTGTTTTCTGCATCTCAGCCAACTCAAGGTCTTTCTTCTTCTGTGCGTCCTTCACTTTGCCTGCAAAGTTACAGCAAGGTCAGACTTTGAAACAAATGAGGAGCAAAAGCAGAAGTCGAAAGCCTCACCAAACATACCTTTAGCTTCCTCCTTCGCCTTCGCCAAATTCTCCTGGACCAGCTTCAGATCAAGCTCGAGCTGGATATGTTTGTTCTCCAACTCGGTGTAACGAGCCGCAAGGTCGCAGGATTTCTACGAAGAAACAATCGACAGATGTCAAAGACAATTCGCTTCCGAGTGACTAAGGAAAAACCATACGTTTCTAAGACTACGGCCGAACACAAACATTCGACCATAGTCTCGGGGACTACACCCAGTGGGTGCACTCAGCGTGCCCCCACTAGTTCTATCAAGATAGAGTCGACCAGTCGACCAAAAAAAACAGGACGTGTTCTTCAGACTGTAGTCAACTGCCAGCAGTCGACCACAGTCTCGGGGACTACACCCAGTGGGTGCACTCAGCGTGCCCCCACCGGTCAGTAAATCCATTCGGCCTAATCGAATGAAGGAAAAATTCAAAATGTAAAGACTATGGTCGACTGCCAGCAGTCCACCATAGCCTTAGGGACTACACCCAGTGGGTGCACTCAGCGTGCCCCCACTAACTCGGAATTCCAATCGACACACCCAGTGGGTGTAGGACAATCACTTCGGATTTCAGAAAGAAGAATTTTCAGATATCATATCCTAACAGAACAGGCGATGACCGACTGACCTGAACGTTACTTTGAAGAGCGGAACTGGCGTCATAGGCTGCCTGGCTGGCTTCTCGGATGGCCTTCACCTGCTCCATCATGACTCCCGCTTGGCGTATCGCTTCTTTCGCAGCAGTGGCTTGATCCTCTGGGACGTAGTGGGTCGAGAAAAGTGAAGGCTGTGCAGCACTCAACGATGCGAGGTGAGCACTCGTCAACGGCACCGCGAAAGATACAGTGGGCCGAGTGGTGTTCTCTCCCTCCACGACCAGTGTCTCGGAGGCTGGCACATCCTGAGTCACCTTGCCAGCAAACGCTTTCCTGTTCCTCCTTGGCCTCAGTGGTTCTTCATCGTCGTCATCAGGAAGGGTAATAACGACATTGGACGGAGCTACGAACAAGAATCAAAATCAGAAGTAAAGAGCCAATCGACTGAAGACGAGATTATGAAAGTCATACCAGGTTTTGAGGTAGCAGCATCTTCCATCTCATGATCGTCAGCCCTGGCCGAGGTATCAGAAGTAGCAGCACTGCAATTCCAAAAATCAATCGGTTAACTCATGAGTCGACCAAAAATAAACTCATGAAGAGCAAGAAGACTCAAGTAGCATTTTTTACCCTGATATGGTGGGGATCGACACCTTCATCTTCGGCAGGACCTTCGCCGGCTTCGATGGCGCCATTCGAGATTGCTTCGGAGCCTTCTCAGTCGGCGCCGGAGAAGTGGTTCGAGGGCGCTTCGTCGACTAAACGACAGTTGCGACCCCCTTACCACGCTCGGTTGTAGGGTCATGGACGAGCTTCGAGCGCCTTTCCGAGAGAGGCGGTGCAACTTCCTCCTCCTCCTCCTCCTCCTCTTCTTCCTCCCCATCAGAGTCGTCATCGTCATCATCATCAGCAGTGTCCGAGTCCCACTCCTCCTGGCTTTTGCCCCCACTTCCTTCCTCTTCTTCAGTCGGTGTCTGTGCTCCATTGGGCATCGAGTATAGTTCGGTGAAGGCTTGACAGACAGCAAAATAAAGATCAATCGATCAATTTGCAGCGAAAGCAGAATAAGTATGGCAAGATTACAATTGAGTATAAAGTGGGCATACCTTGTCTGGAGTGCTAGAATGGTCGAGTGGCGGAATCCTCCTGGCTCCTCGAGGGTTGTCTTTATTCCCTGTGACCGCGGCCATCCACCTATCCAATGTGGCATCGTCGACTGCTTCTGGATGGACCCGAGTTTCATCCTCGGTTCCACAGTACAGCCACATACAATGGCCTCGGTACTGAAGAGGCTGGATGCGCCGCCTAAGGTAGACCTCCAGAAGGTCCATACCCGTCACTCCTTCCCGAACTAACTGGACTACACGCTCCATCAACATCTTCACTTGGACTTTCTCCTCAGGGAGCACCTTCAGAGAAGAGGGCTTGTGCGCTCGGTCCATAGAGAACGGAGGGAGACCACTCGACTGCCCCGGTGTCGACTCGTCTTGGCAGTAGAACCAAGTCGACTGCCATCCTCTGACCGACTCAGGGAGGGTCATGGCTGGAAAGGTGCTCTTGCTCCTCATCTGAATCCCCAGACCCCCACACATCTGAATAACCTTGGTCTTATCGTCATCTGGACTCGCCTTTCTCACTGTCTGAGAACGACAAGTGAATATGTGCTTGAACAGACACCAGTGCGGTCGGCAGCCCAGGAAGTTCTCGCACATGGACACGAAGGCAGCAAGGTAGGCGATGGAATTTGGATTGAAGTGGTGGAGTTGCGCCCCAAAGAAATTCAAGAAACCACGGAAGAAAACACTCGGAGGCAGGGAGAACCCACGGTCGACGTGGGTAGCCAGAAGAACACACTCACCCTCCTGCGGCTGTGGTTGCCACTCGTTCCCCGGGAGCCTCGCTGCCCCGTGGGGGATCAAACCCTCGTTGGCCATCTCGATGAGATCCCTCTCGGTGATGGTCGAGCGGATCCAATCCCCTTGAACCCAGCCGTGCGGCAGGCGGGACCTTGACGAGGATCCGCCCCGACTGGTCGCTCTCCCTTTCTCCTTCCCCGTCGCCATCGCCTTCTTCGCGCGCTCCAGAGCCGCCGTCTTCTCCTTCACCATTGTTGCCGGCGAAGCGTGCGAGGAGTGGTTGGGCGGAGGCGAGAGCAGGCGCGGTGGGCGGAGGCGGAGAGGACAGAAGGAGAAGTGGGGAGGTACTATTCAAAAAACCCTCGCCGGGCGCACTTTATAAGGGCACTTCCGAGTGGATGACAAGTGGGCCCAGGCAATCCAATCACATCCCGAAACAGTCGCGCGTACGCGATACGTGGCGAAAAAGACGGCGCGGGAATCGAGGCGTCTATGTCCTATCCTATCCGAGCGCCGCAGTCCGCCCCGCTTCGCGTGCTTCCCAAAATTCGGATCCCACAAAATCCGCTAACAGCAGATCGATCTGTCAGACGAGAGATTTCCTGCGATCCGTCACTCGGAAATTACTAAGTTCAAAAGTTCACTCGACGAGAGAAAAGAATGGATCAAGGCGACTGAAAGAAAAGTTGCTGTTATCAACGAAGAGATTATTGGTCCAAGACGATACATATCCAGAACACAAAAGCAGGTCGGAAATAATATCAACTCCTTCCTCACTCAAACCTCGATCCATTCGGGGGCTAATGATGAAGTCATGTACCTAGGGTAGGGTCATAGATCTGGTCTAAGTACCCTACCCAAGGACACCCTCAGAAGAAACTGCCTTCCAGTCGACCAAGAGGGACTTCACTCGACGAACTCGAAGGACTCGACCATGAAGACTCACTCGACCACCAGGAGATCAAGAGCCACTCTGCATCCAAACGGTCTGTAATTAAGTGGTCTTTATGGCATTTAGGACACTTTATGTAAGGCGTTACCAGTAACGCCTAGACTTAATGTACTTTAAACCCTGCATTACTGAGGGCCGGAGGGGTCTGGCGGACACTATATAAGCCACCCGCCTCCTCAGTGTAAAGGGTTCGCACCCCTGTAATTCATACATACATAATCCAGTCGACCGCCTCCGGGCTCCGAGACGTAGGGCTATTACTTCCTTCGAGAAGGGCCTGAACTCGTACATCCAGTGTCTTCACAACTGCTCCATAGCTAGGATCTTGCCTCTCCATACCTACCCCCCATTCTACTGTCAGACTTAGAACCACGACATGGTCACAAGGCTTGCCTGTGTGCTGCCATTGCAGACATGTACACTCACGTGTGAGTGTTTTGACGACATGTCTTTCATCCCCTTTGTTAACATTTTTCACTTCTCCACTCCAATCAGCTGATGCTTTAGCCTTGAGATGTCCTAGTCCTCGAGTCTTTGCATTTAATTGGTGTATGATAAATGGCATTATTTTCCCTACCAATTTCTCTCCAATCATTCTCCTCTTTCTAAATAGGTCCATAATCATCTCTCTAATCTTATCAGCTAGCTGAACAATCAGCAAGTCCTTGATTTCTCGCACCCAAGAATTAAAGCACTCAGCAAGATTGTTATTTATGTAGTCACACTTGATGTCAGGATTGAACATGCACCTCATCCATAACAGATTATGTTAATCCCTAAGGTAAGGATATGCTTTCTTAGATGCCTCAAACACCTTTGTCATGTGATATTGATATTCTTCCGCCCTATATGCCCTAGCAGCAGGCCACAACCGTCCAAACACATCACCATGAAAATATTTCTGAAAATTATGCCACATATGCCTAAAGCACTCATGCTGCTCAGCTTGAGGGAAAACCTTTTTAACAGCATTTTCAAGACCCTTGCAAGCATCCGTACAAACAGCCAGTACTGGAGGGTCCCCTATTGCCTTCTTCACTTGATTCATGAACCAAGCCCAATTATCTCCATTTTCAGACTCAATAAAGCCATACGCCATCGGGAACATCCAATTGTGACCGTCCAAAGCAGTGACTACAGCTAGCTGACCTTTCCACTTGCCATTTAAGTGAGTTGAGTCTATGTTGATATATGGCCTACATCCATTCAGAAACCCATCTATGCATGGCTTGAAAGCAATAAATAGCTTGCTGAAATGTACTTCACCTTCACTTGTGGTTGTATCAATCTCTACAATACTCCCTGGAGACCTCAATTCTATCTCGGCCTTGTAGTTGTACAACATCCTGAAACTTTCTTCCCTTCTCCCATACAAGCTGGTTGTTGCCTTTTGTTTGCCTTTCCACACTGTGTGATAGTCAAGTGTGACATGATGCTCTTCCTGTAACTCTTTAAGTACCTTCACAGCACCAATGGTTGGATCTTTCTTAAGCATAGTTGCTGCCTTGTCAGCCACCCAAGATTGACTTGTCATGCTAGTCACTTCTCCACTCGTTGAACTACAAATATGCTCTGTTTGATGCTTCACAACCTACAACAAAGAATGATTCAAATCGAAAGGTCATTACAATGACAAGCAAAAAAAGCAATATTCGAACTCTCCAAAGAAACAAAGATTATTACCATCACACAATTTTCGTCTCTCCAGCAACTAGCAGTTAAGGACCATTTGCAAGGTTGGCCTATCATGGATTGACCTTTACAAAAAGCCCGAAACCTTGCCGGCTCATTTGTTTAGTGCCATATTTGAACTCTCCATTGATAGCGAACTGTTTTATAGCCTTTCTAAACGCAGCCATATCAGGATAAGGGGTCCCTATATCCATCTTTGGTTTTCGTTCATCCCACGCAATAAGTGGCTCCTTTGGAGCATTATCATCAACAGCAATAATTGCCCCTTTGACATCATCCAAGTCATAATCAGGAGTAGGAGTGACAACAGGACCAAGGTTAGTTTTTCCCTCGCCCTCCTCTGTTTTCAAACCCAACAGAGCAAACATGGCTTTCTCGTCCGCTGGCTTTTCATCCGGAATCCCCTTTTCATCTCCATCATTTTCAGGTTCGATCACAAGACTTGACCAATCGACAATGGTACTAACGGTTTCTACTTCATTGCACGAGACCATCCCCGTGGTTAGGTTTGTCACACTGGATTGATTAGAATCATGCACAGACATTGCATCGATCCTATTCAATATAGACAAAAAAATCAGAAATTTCACACCAAAACTCATGCATACATCAAACCAAAACAAGGAAATATGATGTTACCTTTTCAGATCCATCACACCCCTTTGCCGATCCAACCCCTCTCACTCAAATCCCCATCTCCCTCAGTACAACAGGAAGGGGGCAATCAACAAAGAACGAGTCGGAACAGGGGGCTTAGAGCGAGTCGCACGAACATGGGGGTACAAGATTGAAGTGGAGCGCGCAAGGGGGGGTGTTAAAATCAATTCTCCCCACCCGTTAAGGGCCTGTTTGGTTCCAGTAAGTCACCTGACTTATAAGTCAGGTGGCTTAAAACCAGTGACTTATAAGTTAAGCCTGTTTGGTTGTCACCTGACCACACCTTCCCACACCAATCCACATCATGCAGGTGGTGGGACTCACGCAAAAAGTGGTGACTTATAAGTTTTAAGTTGGGATAGAGCAACTTATGACTTATAAGTTGGGGTGACTTATAAGTTGGGTCTGTTTGACAAAATAAAGCAAACACCCGATACATCCAGCTTGCTGGGGCCGCAGCACAGAAAAGCCCAAAAGAAAAAACAAGAAGAAAAAAGAGAAATAAATGCCGACACCGGCAGATCGACGAAGAAAGGAAGACCGGCAACCGCTGCACCCTCCGAAGAAGTACCACCATGCTTCCAGCATCCCGAAGCGCCGCGCACCAAGCAACACCTTCAAGAAGGAATGCGACGATGCCGCCGCTGTTGCCCGAACAAGTTCTAGGGTTTCCTCGGTACGCGAGGGATAGTGGGGAAGGGATATACCCGATGCCCTTCAGGAAGGTCCGACGGCGCCCGCAAGCGTCATCGCATCGGTGTTGACTGGCTGACAGGGATTTCTCCCGATCCACAACCACCACCACCACTCCAGACACTTCGTGGTGCACCACCCACGCAGCCGCCCACCAGCATGTGCCACCACGGTTACCGTACCACCCTCCCCGTATCTCTGGAGCTGCCAACACGAGGCCTGGAGAGGGAAAGGAGACAACGGCCACGAGAGCGGGCACTACTCGACCGGTGGGAGGGAATAGCCTTCATTGCAAGAGCGAAGCCGACCGGACGCGGCGACGAGGACTTGCCGGGCCCTACGGCCCAGCCGGGCCCACGTGGGCCCGGATAGTCCCTGTCACCGCGCTGCAACACGCCGACCAACGAAGTACGCGCCACCCGTAGACCGCCGCCGCCTCGCCACTGCCACCAGGAAGCAACGCCGCCGAGCGCCGTGCCACCGGCCCGACCCAACCCAGACGAGGCCCAAACGGGCCCAGATCTAGGCTCGGTGGGCGTCGCCGGCCAACAGCGCCACCGTGCCACCCCACGACCAACGGCCGTGCCGCCCCGTCGAGGGCCACCGTGGCATGCAGCATCGCCGCCGCCTTGCCACACCGCCGCCGGCCACCACCGCCCGAGCAGGAGGGACAGCGCGCGGGGAAGGACAGGCCCGCCGCCGCCGGCAGCACCACGCGGGCAAGGCCCGGCGGCGCCCACCAGTGGCGGCGGGGGGAGGGAGGAGCGAGGGGAGCGCGGAGGAGAGACGGGTCGATGCCCCCGGTCGCCCCGCTCGGGGAGGCGACGCGGGGGTTACAGGGGAGGGAGGGGGGAGGGGGGTGGAGGTGGGGGTGGGGGAGCGGGGGAGGGCAAGCGACGGCGGGGGCCGGCCGCGGCGGCGACGACGAGCGGCTGGGGAGCCGGCGGCGGCGCGGGAAACCCTAGGGGAGCCGCTCCGCTCGCTCGCTCCAAATGGTCGAGCTATCCTTGGTTCAGTCTTGCTTCTATTTTGCATGTGTCATGTTTCTGGCCTGCCTTTTTCAGGTCACTCTTTTTCTCAATTTATATGACTTTTCGTGCATGTATGTTGGACAATAACAGGTTTTCAGCCTGCTTATTCTTCAAGACTGGTTGCTTTTTACTGTGTACATTTTACTGCAATTAGTGCATGCTTTCTTTGTAATTCCTAGTTACTAGGTTGGTTTATAGGTTATATCTTTTTTTTCACTTTTAAAGTCACCTTGTATGCTTTTTTACTGTGTACATTTCACTGTAGTTAGTGCATCTCGCTGTAATTTCTGTTGTTTCTTGTTTGGCGATTTTTAATTTTTACAATGACCTTGTATGATTTTTGTGTGTTCCTGTCACTGTAATTACTCTGTTCTTGCCTGGTAATACCAACGAGGACGCGAGGGTGGCCGTGGCTGACGGCGGGGCTCGAACCGGAGCTTGAGGGAATTTGTGCGGCGGATTGCACGCGGTACCTGAAATTGTTACTGCCGCTGCACATTTGTTCCGGTTAGTTACTGTTGTGAGTGTAAAATGCCGCGGGAGATTGTTACTGCCCTGCCCATGCAAGGATAAGGGGATCAAAAGCTGAATCGAAGTGATTGCTATGATAAATGTATTTTTCGTTTTTACTATATACTTGTATGATTTTTACTGTGTTCATGGCACTATAAACAACATTGTATGTTGCGTAATTCCTATTTCTGTAGCCTGCTTATTGTTTTCTCTCTCTTTTTTTTTGAACGAAAGGGGGTTGCCCCCCCCCCCCCCCGCCCCATTTTATTGAAGCAGAGCACGAAACCATGTTCAGAGAATACATTACCAGGAACAACGAATATCCAGAGCAACAAAGCTCAGAAGAAAACAAAAACTGCCACAAAGACTAAAACCCAAGTGCGGGAAACAACTACAGATAAATTGCTGAACCGCACAGAGGAGACAACCACCAGGATAAGACACCAAAAGAAGAACACGCTCTATCTTTCTGACGCCCTTGAACTTAGTTGGTCTCAGTTGGCCTCCCCAAGTCTCGTCTCCAGGCGATCCGGAGGAGTTCCCCACATCGCTTGTCCAGCAGCAAGATGCATCGTTGCAGTAGGGTTGCCTGGGAATCGTCGCAAAGAAATTTCCACTGGTGCAAAAAGTAACTTAGTTTTGCAAGAATGCAGTTCACGTTCCTCCATTTGCGCCCCTGAAAGCAAAATTCATTTCTTAGTCTCCACAAGCTCCACAAGGTAGCAGATGAAACCATGTTCAGGACAGCTTTAGATTTATACATATGCCAGAAGGACACAATATTCACAAAACAAGATATGTTTCCAATATCAAAGAACTCTGCAACAAACCCCCAAACATGTTGGGCCACCACACAATCAAACATCAGGTGTTGAACCGTTTCAGGTTCCGAACAGAACAGACAGGAAGGATCCTCCACTACCCTTCTTTTTGCCAGATTATCTCTAGTCAGCACCTTGTTATGAACACAAAGCCACAAGAAAATATGAATGTTCTGTGGACAAGGAATTTTCCACATCTTAGTACTAACATTAGGGATCACACCCCCAAAGTTGATCTGATTATAGAAAGATTTAACTGAAAAAATCCCGCTGGTCTCAAGACCCCAAATGGGGGTGTCCAGTTCCTTTAGAAGATGGTATTGTTTAACCAAACAGACAAGTTGGTTCCATAAATTCAGTCCAGCTCTGTCAACACATCTTCTAAAAGTTAACTTCAAATCCTCACCATCCCACACTTGAGCTACAGTACAGTCCATTTGATTACATATTTTGAACAAATCCCAAAATTGTACTTTCAGGGAACATTCCCCAATCCACACATCATGCCAAAAACTAATGAGTTTACCATCCCCCAATTTCCATTTGTAAAATGTTTTTGCAGCAGCCAGGGCCCAAGTAATGCTCTTCCAGAAGGTAGAGCCCCCTTCACTTTTAGCCCAAAGGAGATTTGGAGAGTTGGTTCTATATTTGTAAACAAGAAGTTTAGCCCAATCAGATTCAGGGTTGGTAAAAAATCTTTAACCCCAAGAAGCCAATAAGGCCATATTATAATCTTTGATATTGGGAACCCCTAAACCTCCAAACTCCTTCTTCCTAGTAATCAAACCCCATTTTGCCAAGTGGTATTTATGTTGCTCACCCACATCCCCTCAGAAGAAGTGAGCCATCTGAGAGTTAATGGCATTAATAGCCCATTTAGGGAACTTGATCACCGACATCAGGTAGGCTGGGATGCTAATAATGCAAGCACAAAGAAGTATAATTTTGCCTTTGTAAGTAAGGTATCTCCCTAGCCATCTAGAAATTCCTTTGATGATCCTGTCAATAACAGGCTGGATGTCTTCTCTTTTCAACTTGTCATAGTGCAAAGGCACTCCCAAATATTTAATAGGGAAGGAACCTTTTTTACGGCAGAAAATTTGAGAGAACTCATTAGCTACTGTGTCATCTATATTAATAGTCATAAGATCACTCTTGTGGAAGTTAATTTTCATACCAGAAAGGTTTTCAAAACATGACAGAAGCCACTTGAAGTTTCTAGCTTTCTGGGTGGAGTTTTCCAGAAAGAGTATGGTGTCATCTGCATATTGCAGACTAACCATGTCACATCCCTAGTTCTGGCCTGACCTATGCTAGCTAGTCATGTGTGCATCATGTTTAAATTCCATTTAAATTTGAAATGGGGATTTGTGAAACCCTCAGAATCATTTTGGAAATGACCCAAATAAAAATTGCTCCAAAAAGGTCCAAGAAAATGCTCATGTTGCTCTCTGAAAATATTGGACAGAGATAAAAAAATCAAACCAATATTTTTAGGAGCCCATAAGTATTTATTTTGGGCATTTGGAATTAATGCATAAATATTTGCATTGGATATATATATTATATATAATTCATATATGTCCAATAATTCTGGAACATTTTATGTGGTCTGGTATATTTTAGTTCTAGCCGCATAATTATTTTCAGGATTTTATAAAATGGTTTAGTATTTTTACTAAACCAAAACAAAACAGAACAAAATAGAAAACAATAAATAAAAAAACAGAGCAGAAACTTACCTGGGCCTCCTCCCTGTGCAGCCCAGCAGCAGCCAGCGCCGGCCCAGCCCACTAGCCCCTCCCCTGTCGTCTTCCTCCCTGCCAGGAGGACGGGCACGCGCCCGGCGCGCGCGGCCACGCGCCCCGGCCACCTCCTCCCTCCCAGCCTGCTTGGCTCCTCCTCGACGCCCCGGTAACGCCACGCGCCTCCCCGACCCCCTCTCACCTCCCCCTCACTCGCTGCACCCTCTCTCCCTTCCCCTGGCTCTCTCTCTCGCGCAGCCCGAGCGGAGCTCGTCGCCGCCGTCCACTGCCACCACAGCCACCGAGCCTCCCTCGCCTCCCCGACTAGCCCACAAGCTCCGCCACTCCGTCCTCGACCCACCTCACCGATCCACGGCCCTCCGGAAGCCCTGCAGCGTCGCCCTCAAGCTCATCCCCAACCTTCGGCCGCCGGCGAACTTTCGAGGATTCGCGAGCTCCAGCCCCTCCCCGGCCTCGCCATTGCCTCTACCGGATCCGCTGTGAGCTCCTCTTCCATTCCCCCTCCTCCTCGCGCTCGTTCCCGTACTTTAGCCGCCCTTTTCACCGGAGCCGATTGCTCCTCGCCGCCGGCCATGGCGTGGCCGTGGCCACAGCCACCGAAGCTCGTTTCCGAGCCCACCGTCGTGCTCAGTGCAACCCCAGGAGGTCGTAACACCCCTCTTTGCCTCCTGTCGTGCTCCCCAACCCCGAAACCCAGTTCACCCGAACGCCGGCGCCGCCGTGAGCTTCATTCCGGTGAGCTCCGGCCACCCCAGCTCGCCCCGGTTGCACCGTTGGATGCGCGGGATCGCCAGCTTTCCGTAGAGCCCAACGGCGCCTCGAATGGTTCCCTGTATCACAATCCCGAGCCGCCCCGCCGTTTCTGCCGTCGCCGGCGACAAGTCGCCGGCAGGGTTGACCTGATCGACCTGGGGTTTGACCCCCAGGGTCGCTGACTAGTGGGGCCAGGCCCTGCTAATTTTAGTTAATTATTAACTAAACCTAATTAACCACTGACACTGACCAGTGGGCCCCGGCCCCCTAATCCTTTTAATTAAGCAAATAACCCCCTGTTTAACCCCGTGTCACTGACGTGTGGACCCCACACGTCAGGTTTGACCCTGGTCAGCCTCGGTTGACTTGCTGACGTCATGCTGTCGTCATGCTGATGCAATTAGTTATTTTCTGGATTTAAAATAATTCAGGAAATTCCAGAAAATAGCTAAAACTTCAATAAATCATAGAAATTCAACCATAACTCCAAATCAAATAAATTATATATGAAAAATTATCAGAAAAATTCAAGGAATCCATCTGTACCATTTTCATGCATGTTTGAACAATGTTTGTCCTCTGTTTTGGACAAAACAAATAAAGGGCATTTAAATAATCATATATGGAGTTTGAATTTGAATCTTGGATTCAAACCAACTTCATTTAACTTGTTGCTAGGTGCATTAGCCCAAAACACATTCATATTGCCATGTCATGAGCATGCATCATATTGTGCATTGCATTGATTGTATTTCTTCTCTGTTGCCGGTATCTGTCCCCTCTCGATAGACGCTGTACCGATGATGTGATCGTTGACACTGATGAAGACTCAATGTTATCTTCAGAAGTGCCAGGCAAGCAAAACCCCCTTGTTCATTCCGATACAATCCCACTCTCTCGCTCCTGCTCTCTTTTACTGCATTAGGACAACAACGATTCATCTGTTACTTGCTGCGGTAGCTGAACCCCTTTATCCTTTGCATGACCTGTCATTCCACAGTAAATAGATGAAACCCACTAGCATGAGTAGGAGTTGTTTGAGCCCTATTGTGCCTACTCATTCATGCTTGTTTGTCATGCCTGCTATTGCTTAGAGTTGTGTCAGGTCTGATTCATCGGGAATGAATCAGAGGTGTATGAACATGTCCTACTGTGGTGAGCTAAGTGTGTGAACATGATTTGGTAAAGGTAGCGGTGAGAGGCCATGTAGGAGTACATGGTGGGTTGTCTCATTGCAGCCGTCCTCAGGAACTGAGTTCTGTGTTTGTGATCCATGATTCAGCTACTACCACGCATTGGGCCCGAAACCAATGGACCCTCTCGGCTTCTTAATCGCCCTTGTCCTCTGTCCAGGAGTTGCAAGTAGTTTCTGGTGTTTGTAGTATGCTGGAGGCCGTGCGCAGCGCTGACCGTAGGGGTGGGCTGTGATGCGGTAGGCACGTGGCCGGGTAAACCGGGCGCCCGTTTGGTGTCACGGAACCCTGTTCACATCGTTTGGGGCTGTGAGCGATACTTCGGCCGGATCTCCTCATGGATGGAACCCAAATAGGCGATAAACCTGGACTAGGGACTTGAGTGTTTAGGTAGGTCGTGGCCGACACCCACGTTGGGCTTCCGCTTGAAGGTTGCCGAGTACATGTCGTGTAAACGGCGGTAAGTGGTGAGAGCGTGTGTGAAGAAGTACACCCCTGCAGGGTTAACATTATCTATTCGAATAGCCGTGTCCGCGGAAAAGGACTTCTGGGTTGCCTGTACAGTTCATAGACAAGTGAAGGTGGATACTCTAAAATACGCAAGATAAGTGTGAGTGCTATGGATGGCGTTCTCGTAGGGAGACGGGAGCGGATCCATAGTGGTGTATTGATACGGTGAATATGTGGACTCGTGTGCGCCACCTCAAAAGAGTTACTTGCAGTCGTAGTTTAGGATAGCCACCGAGTCAAAGCTGGCTTGCTGCAGTTAAACCCCACCATCCCCTTGTTGATAATGATGCATATGTAGTTAGTTCTGATGTAAGTCTTGCTGGGTACATTTGTACTCACGTTTGCCTATTTTATGTTTTTGCAGAGAGACTTCAGTCTCGCTAGTAGTTCCACGTGGACTTCGACGTTTAGCTTGATACCTCAGCTACGATCTTGTGCCCTCGGCAGGATCTGGTAGATAGTCAGGCTCCTAAGCCTTTTTCATTTGTAGATGTCTGTACCCAGACATGTTAAGTTTCCGCTTGTGCTTTGACTTGTATGCTCTGAATGTTGGGTCGTGAGACCCATGATTGTAATATCTCGCTCCTCGGAGCCTATTGATAAATACTTGAGTCATAGAGTCATGATGTGATGCCATGTTGTATTTGCACGTATCAAGCGTATTGTGTGTATGTTATTGAAATGCTTGGTATGTGTGGGATCTGACTATCTAGTTGTTTTTCCTTAGTAGCCTCTCTTACCGGGAAATGTCTCCTAGTGTTTTCACCGAGCCATGGTAGCTTGCTACTGCTCCGGAACACTTAGGCTGGCCGGCATGTGTCCTTCTTCGTTCCTGTGTCTGTCCCTTCGGGGAAATGTCACGCGTTGAGTACCGGATTCCTGTTAGCCCGCTACAGCCCAGTTTTCCGGAGTCCTGCTAGCCCAGTGCTACAGCCCGGAACTTACTCGCTGATGACCGACACGTTCGATGTTGGGTCATGGATGCCTGTCCCTGTAAGTCTGTGCCACTTTGGGTTTACGACTAGCCATGTCAGCCCAGGCTCCTTATCATATGGATGCTAGCAACACTATCATATACGTGTGCCAAAAGGCGCAAACGGTCCCGGGCAAAGGTAAGGCGACACCCGTGGGAATACCGTGCGTGAGGCCGCAAAGTGATATGAGGTGTTACATGCTAGATCGATGTGGCATTGAGTCGGGGTCCTGGCAGTGTTGGTATCAGAGCTTGACTGCCTGTAGGATTACCAAGCCAAACTGGTCGAAGTTGAGTCTAGAAATGCTTTAGTTATATGTAGGGGAATTGATTGTGGGTTGGAACGTAAGGCTCTTTTTACTCCTTATACCTTATGCCCTTCTGATCTGAGTCAACCTCTTCTCTTCTGCGGGGATTAAGAACTAGGCCTTCTCATCTATCTATCAGGATGACGTGTTACTAATCCATAGACTTATAGAATTGATAGTTTCAATTCTCAGTTCAATTTTTACTACTTCCGTATGTTCATAACTGTTGATCTCGAAACCTTGATATTGTGCTTCGGAGTGGCTATGCCACCATTTTTGCAGGATGTCTCAAATCTTTTTGAGCATTTACAGCCGTTATGCTGTCCGAGTCATCCCAGGTCTCTAAATAGTCTGATGCATTTGCAAACTCCCTTCCTCCCGTTCCGATGTCCCTTTGGGCCAAATTAACCACACTAATCGGTGAGTTGAGGTATTCTATTGCCTCGACGTATATGTTGGAATTATTATTATGACCCTAGGTGTCTTAGGGGATCATCTAGTAATCTAGCCATGATTTGTATCCCAGTGTGATGATTCTGGCCATCATTCTTGAAAGCATCCCGTGATGCCATTTAGTTAGTAGGCAATCTACTTCTGGGTTTTGAACCCGAGATTCACCCTACCTACTTCATGTTGATAGTGTTTGCTCGTTCCTTTAGGTTATTAGTAACCTTTGCATTAGTCCTCGAGGTCCATGGTATTTTCCTTCTTCCAAATACTATGAACCACTTATGGCAGTAGTTTGTTGGATCAAAGATGACAACAAGAGTGCTCTCGATGAGTTCTCCATTCTATATTGTGACTCTGCCAGTTCAACCTTTCTGCATGGGTTATCTGGAAGAAACATGTTGAACTTGGTTCGACATACTAATCTATGCATCCACAACTCAGAAAGTTATATGTTCCTTTGAGTTGTTCTCTTTAGTTGTGTCCTGACCCTCGTCTGTCAATTGATAGTCAAGAGTATGTGTGCATTCGTTCATCGGTGCCTATTATTCTTATGGTCCGTCAAGCCATTCTATCCGGAATGACTAGGAGAAACAAACTCCAGTACCTCATCCATATCCAGGATTGGGTCAAAGAAGTTGCGCTCCGCAGATCAAATTGCTA
The DNA here is from genome assembly GCA_963921465.1 of Triticum timopheevii. NCBI lineage: Eukaryota > Viridiplantae > Streptophyta > Magnoliopsida > Poales > Poaceae > Triticum > Triticum timopheevii. The sequence goes on from OY997264.1 coordinate 110,586,850, forward strand.
ATCTAGCCTTTGCTCTGTTCTACCTTGGAGTGTTACCATCTTTATGTCAGGACTGTCATGAGAATTGCACTACCTCTTATGAATTCTTGACGCAGTAATACTTCTTGCCATCATTGTTCATTCCTCGGTTTTCCGTGTTATTGTAACCGAAATGCCGACAAGTGAATCGTGGTGTGTGAAATCAATACTGCTGGCAACTCCGTTGCTTGGTAGTTAAATGGACGATAACCTCATTCTTAGTGTGTTGATTATTGAATCGTCACCCTAAGACTGATTGTGCTACCTAGTCTCTATTTCTGGTGCACTTTTCGATCAATGAGTTAGGCTTTTGTCAAACCCTTGCTCTATTGATCATGTCGTCTTGCCCTGAAAAGCAAGATTGTTCTCGAGCTTAGTAACATATCGGTGGTTCGTGATTTTCCGAATATCTTCTCGGAAGTATTACCAGGTTGTCACCTGGCCGCTATGTTGAGTTCGTGATCAAGTTGGTTTTCTTATAAATCACCCCTTCTCCAAGAATCTGTGTTGTATACCCCTGAGCTAGTTGGTTAAGCTAAACAACAACTTGGAGAGTTGGAAGATAAAAGCTTGTCCGACTTAGTTCATTTTAAGGGATATCTTGTATGTGTGTTGAAGAAAGATGATATCTTTATTGGTTGATCCTCGTGATCAATTGTTGGATCTATTATCTTACCCAAACCATTGATTTGAGTATGGGCTATTGTCAAGTCCAATCAGAACCAACGATATTCATAATATTGTCTTACTCGTGGTTGACTCCTCGAGCATACACCATTATACTCTTTGGGTCTGACCAATGCTATCACCGTGTTCACATGATGGCGGAAGTCCAGTGATATGGAAATTCCGATGACTTGTTGTTGAGCCCATCAGCAGCATTTTGTCTCCTCTATGATTCGTGTTGAACATCCAGCTAGTGTTGGAAACTTTTATAAGCATTATCTTCATGACCCGTTCGTGAAGGATATGTTTGGACGAAAGAAGTGAGTCCCTCTAATTCATGTGCATTTGATGCAAGTTGCCGCCATGAGTTTGAGAAGTCTTATTTTACCTCTTCCGGAATCATCCCAAGTCAGTCATGCACACGTGCGAAGTATTATGTGGTCTGGAGACTTGCAACCCTCATTCCATATGTGTCCCGAGCACACCAAGCCACTGATTGATTTGTTAAAGGAGAAGAAGTTCCTTCATAAGAGCTAATCATATGACTTATGTTAGGACTTCGCTATCCTCGTTGATGGTTCCCCACCTGACCTTGGTAGTGTTTTGTTGTAAGACTACCATGTGGTCATGCTTGTCTGGGACAACGTGTTCACATGTTTGTAGCAGAACCGGCTCATATTTTGGAGCTTACTACCGTAGCCCATTTCCCGAGAATCTCGCAACGTCTTCTCGTCGACTTGTGTTGCAAACTTTCATTTTACTTTCTAGACTTGATGAGTCTGGAATACTCTGACGCCAACCAGATCTGAATCTCAGGCAGATATGATGGATGGAACATCTCCCAAGAACTATAATATTGGTCTCTCGATAACCGGTAAAATGGATGTCATGGCCAACACACCCCGCCGGAAGACCTATTATTGTAGTATCTTGATTGAAGAAGTTAGCCACCTCCCCATAAGGACTTCGTAGGATTTACTCCCTAGTTGTCCCTTATGGATTCTTGTGCTCTCGAAGTCCGACCTCTTACTTGATGTTCAGGGTACCAAACCTTTTTAATTAATGGGTTGCACCAGCACATCAAGGAGAACATTAGAAGCGGAGTGCTAAATGTCCCTCGGTCAATCATCCAGATTTTGATCCCTTGGCCTCGCTAAGGTGAAATCTGAGAAGGTGTTATCTTTCTTTGCATTTGCATAGTCCATCGCTATTCATCATGGTGGTATGTTGTGTTGTCAGCACCCTTGACACGGATGTTGGTAAAACCTTGATGAATATGGAAATGCTCAAGTTCTTGAGAGCACGCACAAGCATTAGGTGCTATCCTAGTTACTAACCGAGATTGTTCTCAGTTTCCTCGGTTATGCTATAACCATTCCAATCGTGGAATCACTCTCTATTGTTGGGCTCTTCCCCAGTTACCAGAATCATTCCTAGCATTTGCATTTTGTTCCCAGCTTGCACCGCCAATGTGCCATTCTACCATGGGTCCCTTCCATTTCCGGTGGTAAGCAAAATCATCCCTTGTGTTGTCTTCAACAAGGTAATCCACATCATCCAAGTCCGAGTATGCCATTCTACCGACCCCCTCCAAATGATCGCTCGAGAATTGCCTTAGGCTGGTATAAAGAGTTTCCATGATCTCTGAACCAAAGGTAATTCTTTTTGCCACTTAAGGGGATATCTCTACAAGTCACCCCCTCTAAGGTATCATGGCAACTATTTTCCTCGCTACTTTGAAACCCTCGTCAAAGTGTTCTTCCGCCCTTCCTGATGTGTGCTTTGCCTCTCAGCTCAAGAGATGTTTCTATGTCTCATCCTGTGAGTGACCCTGAGTTGCTTGATCTCCGAGGAGATCGTTCCTTCTAGAGTTTTCTCTTTCTTCTTGTCGTCATGTTGAATGAAGATCTCGAAAGCAAAGACGTCAAGATCGATTTGAAGCAATGAGCCAACATCTTCAGGAAGGGCAAATGGATCATGGAGATTTTGATAGTTTTGTGACCCCCCCTTTTCCTCTTACCTCACGTCTTGAATCTCGGGGCGAGATTCTTGTTTAGTGGGGGCGAGTTGTCACATCCCTAGTTCTGGCCTGACCTATGCTAGCTAGTCATGTGTGCATCATGTTTAAATTCCATTTAAATTTGAAATGGGGATTTGTGAAACCCTCAGAATCATTTTGGAAATGACCCAAATAAAAATTGCTCCAAAAAGGTCCAAGAAAATGCTCATGTTGCTCTCTGAAAATATTGGACAGAGATAAAAAAATCAAACCAATATTTTTAGGAGCCCATAAGTATTTATTTTGGGCATTTGGAATTAATGCATAAATATTTGCATTGGATATATATATTATATATAATTCATATATGTCCAATAATTCTGGAACATTTTATGTGGTCTGGTATATTTTAGTTCTAGCCGCATAATTATTTTCAGGATTTTATAAAATGGTTTAGTATTTTTACTAAACCAAAACAAAACAGAACAAAATAGAAAACAATAAATAAAAAAACAGAGCAGAAACTTACCTGGGCCTCCTCCCTGTGCAGCCCAGCAGCAGCCAGCGCCGGCCCAGCCCACTAGCCCCTCCCCTGTCGTCTTCCTCCCTGCCAGGAGGACGGGCACGCGCCCGGCGCGCGCGGCCACGCGCCCCGGCCACCTCCTCCCTCCCAGCCTGCTTGGCTCCTCCTCGACGCCCCGGTAACGCCACGCGCCTCCCCGACCCCCTCTCACCTCCCCCTCACTCGCTGCACCCTCTCTCCCTTCCCCTGGCTCTCTCTCTCGCGCAGCCCGAGCGGAGCTCGTCGCCGCCGTCCACTGCCACCACAGCCACCGAGCCTCCCTCGCCTCCCCGACTAGCCCACAAGCTCCGCCACTCCGTCCTCGACCCACCTCACCGATCCACGGCCCTCCGGAAGCCCTGCAGCGTCGCCCTCAAGCTCGTCCCCAACCTTCGGCCGCCGGCGAACTTTCGAGGATTCGCGAGCTCCAGCCCCTCCCCGGCCTCGCCATTGCCTCTACCGGATCCGCTGTGAGCTCCTCTTCCATTCCCCCTCCTCCTCGCGCTCGTTCCCGCACTTTAGCCGCCCTTTTCACCGGAGCCGATTGCTCCTCGCCGCCGGCCATGGCGTGGCCGTGGCCACAGCCACCGAAGCTCGTTTCCGAGCCCACCGTCGTGCTCAGTGCAACCCCAGGAGGTCGTAACACCCCTCTTTGCCTCCTGTCGTGCTCCCCAACCCCGAAACCCAGTTCACCCGAACGCCGGCGCCGCCGTGAGCTTCATTCCGGTGAGCTCCGGCCACCCCAGCTCGCCCCGGTTGCACCGTTGGATGCGCGGGATCGCCAGCTTTCCGTAGAGCCCAACGGCGCCTCGAATGGTTCCCTGTATCACAATCCCGAGCCGCCCCGCCGTTTCTGCCGTCGCCGGCGACAAGTCGCCGGCAGGGTTGACCTGATCGACCTGGGGTTTGACCCCCAGGGTCGCTGACTAGTGGGGCCAGGCCCTGCTAATTTTAGTTAATTATTAACTAAACCTAATTAACCACTGACACTGACCAGTGGGCCCCGGCCCCCTAATCCTTTTAATTAAGCAAATAACCCCCTGTTTAACCCCGTGTCACTGACGTGTGGACCCCACACGTCAGGTTTGACCCTGGTCAGCCCCGGTTGACTTGCTGACGTCATGCTGTCGTCATGCTGACGCAATTAGTTATTTTCTGGATTTAAAATAATTCAGGAAATTCCAGAAAATAGCTAAAACTTCAATAAATCATAGAAATTCAACCATAACTCCAAATCAAATAAATTATATATGAAAAATTATCAGAAAAATTCAAGGAATCCATCTGTACCATTTTCATGCATGTTTGAACAATGTTTGTCCTCTGTTTTGGACAAAACAAATAAAGGGCATTTAAATAATCATATATGGAGTTTGAATTTGAATCTTGGATTCAAACCAACTTCATTTAACTTGTTGCTAGGTGCATTAGCCCAAAACACATTCATATTGCCATGTCATGAGCATGCATCATATTGTGCATTGCATTGATTGTATTTCTTCTCTGTTGCCGGTATCTGTCCCCTCTCGATAGACGCTGTACCGATGATGTGATCGTTGACACTGATGAAGACTCAATGTTATCTTCAGAAGTGCCAGGCAAGCAAAACCCCCTTGTTCATTCCGATACAATCCCACTCTCTCGCTCCTGCTCTCTTTTACTGCATTAGGACAACAACGATTCATCTGTTACTTGCTGCGGTAGCTGAACCCCTTTATCCTTTGCATGACCTGTCATTCCACAGTAAATAGATGAAACCCACTAGCATGAGTAGGAGTTGTTTGAGCCCTGTTGTGCCTACTCATTCATGCTTGTTTGTCATGCCTGCTATTGCTTAGAGTTGTGTCAGGTCTGATTCATCGGGAATGAATCAGAGGTGTATGAACATGTCCTACTGTGGTGAGCTAAGTGTGTGAACACGATTTGGTAAAGGTAGCGGTGAGAGGCCATGTAGGAGTACATGGTGGGTTGTCTCATTGCAGCCGTCCTCAGGAACTGAGTTCTGTGTTTGTGATCCATGATTCAGCTACTACCACGCATTGGGCCCGAAACCAATGGACCCTCTCGGCTTCTTAATCGCCCTTGTCCTCTGTCCAGGAGTTGCAAGTAGTTTCTGGTGTTTGTAGTATGCTGGAGGCCGTGCGCAGCGCTGACCGTAGGGGTGGGCTGTGATGCGGTAGGCACGTGGCCGGGTAAACCGGGCGCCCGTTTGGTGTCACGGAACCCTGTTCACATCGTTTGGGGCTGTGAGCGATACTTCGGCCGGATCTCCTCATGGATGGAACCCAAATAGGCGATAAACCTGGACTAGGGACTTGAGTGTTTAGGTAGGTCGTGGCCGACACCCACGTTGGGCTTCCGCTTGAAGGTTGCCGAGTACATGTCGTGTAAACGGCGGTAAGTGGTGAGAGCGTGTGTGAAGAAGTACACCCCTGCAGGGTTAACATTATCTATTCGAATAGCCGTGTCCGCGGAAAAGGACTTCTGGGTTGCCTGTACAGTTCATAGACAAGTGAAGGTGGATACTCTAAAATACGCAAGATAAGTGTGAGTGCTATGGATGGCGTTCTCGTAGGGAGACGGGAGCGGATCCATAGTGGTGTATTGATACGGTGAATATGTGGACTCGTGTGCGCCATCTCAAAAGAGTTACTTGCAGTCGTAGTTTAGGATAGCCACCGAGTCAAAGCTGGCTTGCTGCAGTTAAACCCCACCATCCCCTTGTTGATAATGATGCATATGTAGTTAGTTCTGATGTAAGTCTTGCTGGGTACATTTGTACTCACGTTTGCCTATTTTATGTTTTTGCAGAGAGACTTCAGTCTCGCTAGTAGTTCCACGTGGACTTCGATGTTTAGCTTGATACCTCAGCTACGATCTTGTGCCCTCGGCAGGATCTGGTAGATAGTCAGGCTCCTAAGCCTTTTTCATTTGTAGATGTCTGTACCCAGACATGTTAAGTTTCCGCTTGTGCTTTGACTTGTATGCTCTGAATGTTGGGTCGTGAGACCCATGATTGTAATATCTCGCTCCTCGGAGCCTATTGATAAATACTTGAGTCATAGAGTCATGATGTGATGCCATGTTGTATTTGCACGTATCGAGCGTATTGTGTGTATGTTATTGAAATGCTTGGTATGTGTGGGATCTGACTATCTAGTTGTTTTTCCTTAGTAGCCTCTCTTACCGGGAAATGTCTCCTAGTGTTTTCACCGAGCCATGGTAGCTTGCTACTGCTCCGGAACACTTAGGCTGGCCGGCATGTGTCCTTCTTCGTTCCTGTGTCTGTCCCTTCGGGGAAATGTCACGCGTTGAGTACCGGAGTCCTGTTAGCCCGCTACAGCCCGGTTCTCCGGAGTCCTGCTAGCCCAGTGCTACAGCCCGGAACTTACTCGCTGATGACCGACACGTTCGATGTTGGGAAATGGATGCCTGTCCCTGTAAGTCTGTGCCACTTTGGGTTTACGACTAGCCATGTCAGCCCAGGCTCCTTATCATATGGATGCTAGCGACACTATCATATACGTGTGCCAAAAGGCGCAAACGGTCCCGGGCAAAGGTAAGGTGACACCCGTGGGAATACCGTGCGTGAGGCCGCAAAGTGATATGAGGTGTTACATGCTAGATCGATGTGGCATTGAGTCGGGGTCCTGACAAACCACACCTCCTGGGATTACATGAGGCAAAAGCCCAGAAATCAAATTATGGGAAGCAGCTTTCTTGAGCATTTTTGTAAAAACATCCGCAACAAGATTAAACAAAAGAGGGGAGTGTGGGTCCCCTTGTTTGAGACCTTTCCCCCCTACAAAGTAAGGGCCAGTAGTATCATTTATCCTCACACTGAATGTGCTATTGATAAGTGTGCTCTTAATCCAAGAAATCCACTTGGTACCGAACCCCCTTGATTGGAGCATATCGAATAGGAAATCCCAATTAACCCTATCATATGCCTTCTCATAATCCAGTTTAAGAACCAAACCTTGCGAGTCTGATTTTTTTATTTCATGAATTACTTCATGGGCTAACACCACACTCTCTAATATATATCTCCCTTTAATAAAGGCCGTTTGGTTAGAGGAAATCAACCTACGTCCCACAGGGGAGGCCCGATTTGCCATGGCTTTTAGAGAAAATTTTAATACCGCAGTTACTCAAACTAATAGGACGAAATTTCTTCATCTCCCTGGCATCTGGTTCTTTAGGGATTAGAACAATCAGAGCAAAGTTCAAACATTGCACATCTAGTTTCCCTGCCTCAAAGTCTCTGACCAGAGCCATAAAATCTTTTTTGATGACATCCCAGAATGTCTGGTAAAATAAGAAGGATAGTCCATCGGGGCCAGGGGCCCCATGAGCGTAAGAGCCAAAAATTGCCTCCTTAATTTCTTCTTCTGAAAAACTCTTTTGTAGCTAGTCATTTTCTTCCTGGGTAACTAATTCATCCTCCTCCCAAAAGGAAGGCCCCAGACAAATATTATGTTTGTTTTCAAAACAGAACAACTTTTTGTAATAAGAAGTAGCAACCTCTAACAACTCCTGGGTGGAGTATACAGGGCCATTATCACCTATCAGCTTAGACAAGTGTTTTTTCCTATGTCTATGGTTAGCCATAGCATGGAAATACGCATTATTTTTATCTCCATCCAGAATCCTACGATCTCTGGACCTCTGCCACAAGGCAGTTTCCTCTTTATTCCAAATCAAGGCAAGTTCTTTTTTAATTTCTTCCATTCTAGTTCTATCGCCATCATTAATCTGGTTCCTCTCAGCGAACACGTCCAAAATGTCAAATTCGAGCAAAAGCTCCCTTTTCTTCTTTTTCAAATCAGCTTCGATGTTAATACTCCAACCCTTGGCTTTCTTCCTAAAAAGCTTACTCTTATTCATCCAGATATCTATAGCTGTTCTACCAGGGACAGGGGTATTCCACGTATCCACCACCATATTCTTAAAATCAGGGTGATCAAGCCACCACTTTTCAAATCTAAAAATCTTGGGAGAAGTCACCCTCCGAGCCCCAGTGTCCAAAATCAATGGGGTGTGATCACTACCCACACGAGGGAGTGCAGTCACAACTGACAAAGGAAAATGGTTATCCCAAGTAAGGGAAACAAAAATTCTATCTATGGTTGCAAAGATGGGATTGTCTTGGTTATTACTCCATGTAAACTTCCTGTTAGCTACATTGATTTCCAAAAGACCCCATTTGTTAATCCAGTCATTGAAGAGATAAGCAAATTGGTTGTTAACCACTCCATTATTCTTGTCAGCAGAAGATCTGACTAGGTTAAAATCCCCTCCCAGCAAAACTGGGTATTCAAGACCATCCATGACATCATGTAACTCAGCAAAGAATTCAAGTTTATGTTCGTTGTAAGAAGTACCGTAGACAGCCACAAGGTGCCAAATAAAACCATCGAATTTATTTTTCAGAGTAGTTATAATGCAGTACTTCTTATTAATAAAACCAATCACTTCGAATAAATCATTTTTAAGACCCACAAGGATCCCCCCAGCCGTGTTAATAGCAGGTAAATAATGCCAGTCAAAAGAAATCCTACCAGAAATATTGTTAAGGATGTGGTCATCAATAACCTCTCTCTTAGTTTCTGAAAAACAGAGGAAATCTACTTGATTATTACAAATAAAGTCTGCAAGGCACTGGGTTTTACCAGGTTGTCCAAAACCTCGAATATTCCAAAAGGCACCAATCATTTATATCTAAAGGGGTGGGATAAGCCACAAGGCTTCTTCTTGGTGTTCAAAGTAGGACAAACCATCGCTGAAACATCAGTGCCAACTGATTCAGTATCTGGAGAGTCTACATTTTCAAATTCAGAAAGATGATCATTTGATTCAATCAGGTCTAAATTATCAGGGAGAACAATCTCCGGATTATCATTTGCAAATTGCAAACACCTATGTTTTTCATTGTTTATAATGTCAAGAATGATACCTTTCTTTTCCTCTTCATTACTACCAATGCATAAGTCCACCTTAGAAGAATAAACAGCAAGTTCATGGGGGTCTAAGTTAGCAAATGATTTACCTTTGAAAGTAATTGGAATCTCCAGGTTCTTCTTCTTCATGTAAGCAGATGCTTTATCCATAATCTTCACATCTCCATGTTTTCTGGTCATAGGTTTGTTAGCAAGCACCGGACCCCATGTAGGTGAGTTTCTGTTGTTGATTTTCTTGACCACAGTATCTGCCATTTCCAGGGAATCAAGAAGAGATCTCTTAACAGAGGTCATAGCCAGGGTTAGGTCTTCTGGTAAACATTCCATATCCATACTGATATCATCTCCCTCTCCATCAGATTCTTCCATCTCAAATTTACTCAGTTGTTCAGAGCAATAGTCTAGATGGACTGACATCACCTTACTTTTTCTAGACCCAATCAATGTCTCATTCTCATTACCACAATTCTTTACTGGTGTTAAATTATCATAGTTCTCTGACATTTGAACCTGCACATCTTCAACAGCAATACTTAGATGCTCTTCAACTGCAGAAACAGCCTCCTGAGATACTTTCTTACTCAAACCAGATTGCTTGTTAGTCTTGGAAGGGAAATTGGCCTTATCTAGTTCATCTATTGGCTCCTCCTCATCCTCATGCATATCCTCTTTTTCTTCAGGATCCTTATTTAAATTTTCCTCATTTCCTTCTATGTCATCCAACTCTGGATCATCATCATCTTCATCATTGTTCTCATCAATTTGTTCAAAACCCTCCACTGTAAAAAACAGTAAGTACAGTTTCTTTTTCATTTCCACCAACCTCTCAAAAGGGATTTTCCTGGGATCTCTACAGGCAATTTTAACTCGAACTTTTTCATAGAAGCTTTTAAAAATGCCATTCCAGTCCACATCCACAAGGATGCCAAAGCAAGCAGCAATCTGTGCAAACACCTTCCAGGCGCACCATTTAGGTGGAATACCTTCGATCTGCACCCAGGCTTCGGTCAGGGCCCCAAATTCATCCAACATACCTTCCCATTCACAGATTTTAACTGACACTCCAGCAACAGGCAGTTCAAAAGGAGGAAATTCAATTAGGTCATCTACATTCTTCCAAGGAGGAAATCTTAACAGAAATTTCTTACTTTCCAACTCTCTGATCTGCCATGGCCACTCCTTATTTTTGCAGAAGATTCCATTTAATTGAGTCAGGAGTTCAGAGGCAGAGACCTCTCCTTTCACCACCTTAAGAACAGCACAGTTTTTGTAATTGAGCCAGCTAGATTCAGCAGCAACTGGCACTTCAATGTGATAAAACCCTAACCCAGAAGCAGCACTACCAAAATAGGTAGCAGCAGGTTGAGGTTTGGCCCAAGCAGCACAATTGTTGACATTATGGTTCCCAGCACAGATAAAGCATTTCTTAGACTCCACACAGTTCCCCACATAATGGCCAGGCCAACTACAATTAAAGCATATCATCTCCTTGTACTTAGGATCTAAAGGTTGAATCACTGGTGGCGGAGGAACAAGGGGTGGGGCATTGGTAGCCGGGGGAGCAGTCTGGGTATGGTTTACCTGATTAGATTTGGTTGCCCCCTGTTGACCCAGCTTTCCAGCAGCGATCGGAGCCATGGAAGCAGATTTACCTTCCTGGGGGTTGGGTTTCTTCACCGGAGGAGGCCGGCGGTTCCTTTGTGGCATCTGGCCACGGTTCTCCATCCCTCTCTTAACAACTTCCGCAAACGATCTAGAAAACCTAGGATTCTCGGCGGAGACCCTGAAGATGGTAGGAGCAGGATCAAAAGGACCTACCGACGAAACCGGAAAACAATCTTGGACCGAGAAGTTTCTAGATTGAAAGAGATCTTTCCTCACCCAAAACAATTTGGGGATAGCATATTTAGGGATAGGAGGGGGCTGCCTAGGTTTATGTAGGCGGCGACTATGCGACGGGGAGGGGATGACCCAGAGTTGGCCAAAAAACTCTGTCACCTCCTCACCAAAACCGTCAGCCTGTCCCAGAGACGCCCCACGGAAACCCGCTTTCGCCTCAACCACACATCCCGTAATCAGCGGCGACGGAGTGGGTGTTGGACCGGTCACAGCCGTCAACACATTTAAACTACGGCCCGCTCTCCTCGCACAAGCGAGTTCGTCAGAGACAGAATCAATCAGCGGCAAAGCAGTCCCATCCACAGAATGTGATGAACATGTCGATGATTCACATTGAGTATTCAACGGGGTAGCCCCTCTAATCATATCACAAACACAACCACCACGAATCCTATCTTCCAGAAAAATCTGGGCACCCTCAATAGTCTGACTAGCAGAACGAACCATATCAGATTCAGAATGTAATTTGGTTCGATTTTTGCATACCTTCGATTGGGGTTTCTCCCCGCAATCACCTGGCCATGGTGGAGGTTCGATGGAGGAACCCCTGATCCTCCTGCGCCCTAGCAGAGCGGGGGCACCCTGTAGAGCCCATGCGCCAGGTTGTTGGAATTTCATGGAATCCTTGGGGGCACAACCCCCAGCGGCAACGCCTCCGGCGGCACGCGCGACAGCTGCAGCACCGGAGGGGGGCGGATGTTGAGCCTTGAAGGAGAGCTCGATTTGAAGCGCGCCCATCTCGCCGCCTGCCTCGGGTCCGCCGACTCCGCCTCCTGAATCGCCCAGAAGATGAATTCGTACTCCATCCCGCTGTCGTCGCCCGCAAAGCGAGCTCTCTCTTCGAATGTTGCGTGGCGCAGGATCTCCATGAAAATCATGGGCCACCTGGAGCGGAGCGGGAATCTCGCCTCCACCACCTGATACATCTCCGCAATCGCTTCCGGCGCCGCCGCATCGATCGCCGGGAGCGTCTCCACCGGCGGCAAGGGTTGAGACGGTGGTGCCACCCGCATGGGTCGCAGGCGTCGCACTCGCGCCCCGCGACTCGCTCCTCCGACCATCTGGATCGATAGATCTGGCCGTGGGGGTGTGGGGTGCCCGGGGGTGTGGGGGTGGGGGTTGGGGATCGGGGGGAGATAAGGTCGAGGAATCAGTAATGGCGGCCGCGGCGCCATTACTGCTGGTAGGTGGGGAATCGCCTGTCTCGTCGCCCGAACTCATTTTCTTGACGCCATCTATTATTTTCTCTCTTTATTTTTTTGTTTTTACAGGTAGCTTGAACACTAGTTACAGTGTCATTATTTGTGTATGTTATATGATGCATGTATGTAAGTTATGCATATTTTAGTTTGTCCAATCAAATTCTAATTACTAAAGGTTTCTGAATGCATTCATGATTCATGAAACTGCTATTAGTTTGATGTATTTTATGATGCATGCAACCTACTGTGAACTCTAACCAATCTCAAGGTGATACCCAAAACATACTGTTTGTTCTGGTTTTAGGAAGTTTTTGTGAGTTTCTTTCTATGTTTCCTGAGCAGCCTATGAGGGGGAATTGAACTAGATTCACTTTAACACCTAAGAAGGTTGATCATACTTCCCTATGTTTTTTGATCCCATGACCCTTGCTAATCTGCCATTTGTTCTTCCAAATTTTTTTCAGATTTCCTGTCTATGTTTCTTGCAGATGTTGAGAAGTAGGAGAGGGAATTGTTCACATGAGAAGTAGAGTGGGGTAAATGCAAAGAAGTTTGTGAGGGGGAATTTGCATCTTCAACCATGATTTCCTCTAGGTTCGTCCCCCAGTTCTTGGAGGTGTTCCTTCTTCCTGTTGCTTCTTGTTCTTCCCCTTCCATGTTTTTTCCTCTCTTTGCTGCAGCGATGATGGAACTCATTTTTTTACACTTCAAATGATCATTAGTTACTATGTTCAGTGTAATTTTTGGTTTCAAGGTTAGTAGGGGCATTTGACCGATTGTTTAGTAATTACAGTCCATATGTTCATGTACTTACTGTTCCTATGTTCATGTGTTTCAGTTTTCTGAATGTTTTAAATTTCATGCTTTGCTCTAGTGTATTTCTGATATGTACTTGGTTGTACTATGCATTAGCTTGCTGTTATATGCATCAGCAAACTGGAAGAACCAATTTCATGCAATTTACAGTTTATTTCCTCTTGAATTACTGTTCATGGCCTGTTGTATTGCAATTTTTTGAAACTTGTACTTCTCTTAGCAGCTCTAGTGTAATTTTGGTTGTATTATGAACTAGCTGAAGCCTATTTATACATGAGCAAGTTGAAAGAACCAATTATTTCATGCAATTTACAGTATATTTCCTCTTTAATTACTGTTCCTGTCCTGTATTCCAGTTTTCAGAAACTTGAAATTCCTCGGTAGCTCTGGTGTAATTTTTGTACTTTCTTACATGAAACTTGTGCTAGCTGATCTCTATGACTACTCCCTCCGTCCTGAAATACTTGTCGTAGAAATGGATGAAAATGGATGCATCTAAAACAAAAATACATCTAGATACATCCATCTCTCCGACGAGTATTTCCGGACGGAGGGAGTACTTCTGTTTGTCTCTTTTGATGCTTTGTTGGCACAATTAATCTTGTGGATTTTGAAGAGGGGAGAACCAAGAAACATGGAGCATGATTGGTCTGCTCCAATATTTGGCTAGCCAAACGTTGGCTATACCAAGACTTGCCAAATATTGGTAAATTTATGTAAGATGGGCAAGACAATTTGCTAACCAACCAATTAGTAGCCAAATACGTGGCACAATGCCGAACATTGGCAATGCCAATTTTTGGCCAAACCAATTATGCTCATGATGTCCCAGGCCTTGTGAGCAGTGATGGAGAAGCAACAGAGCAGAACCGGACGATGAGGGAAAGCTTGCCTGTGTTTGATCGAGAAACCTGTTGCAAACGGGTGGAGAAGAGAAACCTGTTTTGGAGGGCCGTTAGCAGAGAAAGGCAGAGACGGACGGAAGGACGTACACACATACATACATAATTACATATACATTCATTCATTCTAGTTCGTTTGAAAATACGTATGAATGAAAGCTAATTAATACTTCCTCCGTCTCATAATGTAATACGTTTTTTTGACAGAAAACGCCCTATATTATGGGACGGAGGGAGTACATACTAGATTTCAGTCGCATGACAAATAGACATTCCCACTTTATTTTTTAGCAAAACATGAAAGGAAAGCCTTTTCCTTAGAAAAGAGCACGAGAGTAATTTTCTCCGTTGAGAACCGGAGCTGTGTTTTGTGCTGGATTGAGCGGGCCACGGGACGTATCTCCTCGGCCCCGGCCTGCAAGCCCATCTAGTGCTGGCGGCGGCGTCAGCCTCCTTGAAATACTCTGCCTCTGCCTTTGGCGCCCGAACGTAACCGTCGCAACCAACAGCTTTCGCTTCTCCCCTTTCCCCCTCGCCGGAGCTCCAAGAAACCAAGGACCCATCCTTCCCTCTCCACCGCCACCGCGCAGCTCCCCCCGCCTCTGCTCTCCAGAGGTCGTCTAACTCCGGCAACCGATGGACCAGTTCCTGGACGGCCGCCACGTGCGGCTGCGGAGCCGCGTGCACGGCACGTACCTGCACGCCGACGGGGGCGGGCATGGCGTCTCCCTCCACGGGCGCCGCGCGTCAATGAAGGCGGCTTGGGCGGTGCACATCTACCAAGGCGACGCCGCCGAGGCTCAGTACGTGCTCCTACACAGCGCCGCCTACGGCAGCTACCTCGCCGCCACGGACGCGCCGGCGCCGCGCGGCCACCGCGGGCTCCGCGTCGAGCAGCGCAACTACGACGACGAGGAGGAGGAGGCCATCAGGTGGGAGGCCGTCAGGTTCGGGTCCGGGGACGACGTCCTGCTCCGCCACGTCACCGGCCGCTGCCTCCGCGCCAACGGGCCCGGGAGGTATCTCCCCTGGAACAATGGCGTCAGCGTCGACGACATCGACGACATCGGCAACGCCAGAACGATGATGCTCTGGGTGGTCGAGCACATCCCTGCCAGGGAGGGCATGCCTCCCCTTCCACGTCCGACCGGGGTGAGTTCGCCTTCGCCATGCCCCGCTTCTTGATTCTTCCCCGATTACTCTCAGCGGAACCTTATTTGAGCGAATTGGGTTCTTGGTTGGCGTTAGTTTGCGTCCGAATTCAGTCTCGGGTGGTCATAGATCGTGTTGATTTCAATTCTTCATCGCATTTGATCTCCCGGCATCATGATTCATGACCCCTGGTTCTTTGCGACTCAACTGCAGCTTCCCTTACCCGGAAGACTCGCCGCCATGTTGCGGCCCCGGGTGATCATGTACGTGCGGACGAGCACCGAAGGGGCCGGCATCCGCTGCCCCGCGTTCATGTTCAATGGGAGGTCGGTGTCCCGCCTGAGGAACAAGCTGGCCCGCCGGCTGCGTGCCGTCATGGACGTCTCCAACCTCGCCATGTGCGTCCAAGCGGGTACTCATGGGCGGCTTACCCCACTCGTCGTCGACCTGCCCCGCAGCGGCCAGGACCTCCACATCGTCGTCTTCGCGGCCGGGACGCCAGGTGAGAGGCCCTCTCCATTCCTTCAACTTCCTTTGGAAAGAATTTTGACTGGTCGGTTCGGTACTATCTGCTTGTGTTGGAAAACAGTGCGCTGAAATTGTTTACTGAAACTGCTGCTAATCTGCTTCATTAGATAATGATAATGAGTAAGTGAAAGTGGTTGAATGGAAACAGTCGGTATTTGCATTCTGGCTGTTGGATTCATCAGCCTATATACAGATGCTAAGAAGGTTGTCCCAAGTTAGAATTAATTCGTAAATCAAATGTGCCAAATTAGTTCAGTCATGCCAATTTCAGTATCATAGAGAAGTTACTGATTTCTATATGATTTAGCCAATCGAAATTCACATTAGACTGTGCCTGTCTCGCTGAAGCTGTTAGTCTGAAAAACATTGTACTAAAATTGTTAGTCTGAAAAACAGTTTACTGAACTGCAGCTGATGGGCTTCAGTTAGGACTTAGGACTTGATAATAACTTCAGCCAATCTGCTTCATCAGTTACGAATGGTTTCATTAGATAATAATGAGTAAGTGAAGAAGTTGAATGGAAATAGTCGATATTTGCATTGTGGCTGTTGGATTAATCAGCCTATTTAGTTGGTTGAATGGTTTCATCAGTTACAGATGCTTACAAGGTGATCCGAAGTTTAGTTGGTTGTCGAAGAAGAATAAATTCATAAATCAGATGTGCAAAATCAGTCCAGTCATCTCAGTTTCAGGTTCATAGAGAAGATACTGATTTCTATATATGATTTAGCTAATTGAAATTCACACTGCGCTGTGCCTGTCTCGCTGAAGTTGTTAGTCACTTAGTCTGAAAAACTGTGTACTGAAATTGTTGGTCTGAAAACACTTTACTGAAACTGCAGCTAATGTGCTTCAGTTAGGACTTAGGACTTGACAATACGTATATGCGCTAATGTGCTTTCATTCAGATGATTCAGTTCTTCAATTTAATACAATATATGCGCTAATGGAAAACTTTGGAACTTAAAAACCTAAATAAATTCAATCTGCTTCATAGAGAAGATAATTTCTACTGAAATTTTTAGCCTACTGTAACTGTTTCGAATAAGACATGGACAAAATTCAGGTTGTATCCCACAGCTGTACCACATCATAACCAGTGTACTGAAATTGTTAGCCTGAAAAACTGTGTACAGAAACTGCAGCTAATCTGCTTCAGTTAGAACTTGACAATTGTTTGTATTGGATATATGCCCTCCGTTCACTGTTATAAGATGTTTTGGATATTTCAATATAAACACACTAAAATTGTCTACATACATCTGAACTAGAAAAAAAATAGAACATCTTACAATAGTGAACGGAAGGAGTAATAACTAAGTAAAAGTATGGAAACTGTTGGTTTTGATGCTAAGGTTCTTTGATTCAATATATGATTTATCCAATTAAAATCCACACTAGAATGTGCCTGTCTCGCTGAACTTGTTAGTCTGAAAAACTGTGTACTGAAATTGTTGGTCTGAAAAAGTGTTTACTGAAACTGCAGCTAATCTGCTACAGTTAGGACATTACGACTTGGCAATAAGTAAGCATAGAAACTGCTGGTTTTGATGCTAATGTGCTTTGATTCAGATGATTTGGTTCTTCAATTAATACAATATGGCGCCAATGGAAAACTTTGAAACTTCAAAACCTAGATAAATTCAATCTACTGTAATTTTTTTAGCCTACTGTAATTGTTTCGAAGAACACATGGACAATATTCAGGTTGTATGCATCCCACAGCTGTACTACATGAAAGCAAGCTAGCTTTTCTGCGCATTGCATTGCTTTGAGCTTTTTGCACATCAACTATATATCCTGTTGATCCTCTTATGAACTTGTTGCAGTAGATATTACACATCATGCCTAACTTTTTCTGCTAATTCAGCCCACATGGAGCTGCGGTACCCGGATGTCGATGGAGAGTTGGTAGAGAGATACCACCAGATACATCGCTCCGAGTCGACGGTGGATGCCAGTGGCGAGCACGGCATCGCGGAGCGCGGCGGCATCATCTCTGTGACTGTGAGTAGACGTCCTGATTTTGCTGTTGGATTTCTATCGATTTGTGGGTCGTCTCTTGCTATTGCTTCTTAGATGGGATACTGGATTTCCCAGTTGACCGTATGTCAAGGGTTGAAGTATCAAATAGGGTTTTCCTTGAATTAGTTAGAGGATCAATCCTTGCGTATGAACACATCTCTTAATGGTTCTAACGAGGCAATGGTTCTCTTTCTCGCAGGGTTCTCTGGGAGCCGGGCCTGTGTCTACCAGCCCGAGGCAATGCGCAGATCTGCCGGTGGATATTATCCAGAGGATCATCAGAGATGACACCTTGTGTGATGTTGATCGCGTGTGCGCCTCTTTGCTCAACAGGCACTGGCGCAATAGCAGCGTTGGCGTGGAGGAGATGGCTGACCTGGCCAATCTGCCTTGGCTCTTTCTACCATCTTCAGTGAGCCCGTGCTTCTTCAATCCAATGAAAGGATGTATTCACCCACTTCCAGCTCTTTCAAAGGGCATCAGGGCAGCCTGCCCGTGTGGGTCTTACCCCGGAGGCTGGCTTTTCTTGGACGGCGAAGCATCGGGACAAGATCATCTGCTGTACAATCTGAAGTCTGGCAAGCGGGTTACTCTTCCCAGCAGTGTCATAAACATGGAGGGGATAATAAGAGGCGAGACATCGCTCTTGATGTGCGCTTTGTCCAGGTCTCCGTTAGACACCGGATACGAGGTCGCCACAGTGCTCAACCAGGGACCAAGTCGTGAGCATATCATTGCCATGTGGAGCCCACAAGAAGAACATTGGCTAGAGATGAGCAGGACACCGGAAGCGAGCATTGTGGATATCTGCTACTACCGTGGTGTATTCCATCTGCTGACGCGAGAGGAAGGCCTGATCAAGGTGATTCGGGATGCTGAGGGCTCTCTAGTGATCCAGATGTGCAATGTGGTTAGAAGTGCTGGGAGAGTTGTGGATGACTTGGTTGAGAAACGACCTCAGTATTCTCTCGACAGGCGCCTCGTAGAGTCGACGACAGGGGATTTGCTGATGCTCATCAAGATTAGCCGTCTAAACAGGACAGGCACGATCACTTTGTATAGGCTGGCAGTCAACCACGATACAGGCGAGGCTGAGTGGCTCAGCTACATGTCACCTGCTGGGGAGGTCATCTATCTGGGGAGGGGTTCGTCCCGGTCGTACCTGACGGATACCAAGCATGAGATTCACTTTCTAGACGACGTCGGGACGACTGTTGACTCGGAGGGCACTGACACTATCCTCTTCAGCCGTGACGACATGGGATGCTTCCTAACGCGCACGCGTTTGTTCGGCGGAGTCTACAGGGGGGCACCATTCGACAAGACCTCTGACTTGAGCCCGCCCGTGTGGTTCCATCACTAGCAGTAGTAGTAGACTACTCCCTCCGTTCCACAATGTAGTGCTTCCTCTATCTACGTGCTTCAACTTTGACCGTAAATTTAACTACCAAGGCCGATTGCGGCGGGAGCAAAAATTATATCAGTGAATTCGTATTCGAAAGAAGTTTTCAATTATATAATTTTTTCTTCCGCCGTAGTTGGTCTTGTTGGTTAAATTTACGGTCAAAGTTGGACCTCGGAAAGCGCGGGCGCACTATATTTTGGAATGGAGGGAGTACTTCACATACTACAGTGCTATTTTGGCTTTAGCCCGCTCCTGTGGTGTTGGTCAGGAGATTACGGTCGTGCGCTATACAATATTTCCATTTATGAGATGCTTCTCCTATTGAAATTTATATACGCTGCTCCTTTATGTGTGATCGTTTATATGGAACTAGTAAGCATGCACGTGCAACGCACGTCCCAAACGTAAACCAGGTGAGATTCACATAATATAAAAAAATAAATGTTTTTAGAAATATAAATCAAATGGATACACAATGTTTGATGTCGCTCAAATTGTATTTTCAAATTGTAATAAATGTTTGATGTTGCTTCATAGAGTAATCGCAGGAAAATATTCTCATTTAAATAAAATCAGGAATTATTTATTAATGCAGTAATATAGGCTTGTAGTGTAGTCTTCTCTTCGAGTGTAGCCAGGAAAAAAAAGTATAAACTGCCTTACGGTGCAATTATATTGTTCAAGATGCTTAATTCTCGAATCTTATTTTATTCTACTAATCTGCGTAGCAAAATATATACTTGTGCTAATTTGGATCAAATTATATATATTTTATGGTTGTGTGGATTGCCAAAATTATATAGCTACCTACTATGGATAATAGGAAATAGAAGATGATATGTGACTACAACGACTTTTATATAAAATAAAGATTATTTACAAGAACTAATTGAAATGTAAAAGGGCTAAAAGAAATCCAATAATTATCATGATAGAAAGTATTTATCCGGTTTTGTATGTGTTTATGCGTTGGCAACCATCAGTGGCGTAGCTAGGGGTTGGTCAGGGTGGTCCATGGACCACCCTAGAATTTCTCCATAGCTTATATACAGTGCAGTAAAAAGTATTTCTTTAAAAATAAATAATCTTATGTAAATGTTTCTATCAATGGACCACCCTGGCGTATTGGGTTGGCTGCGTCACTGGCAACCATACTAACTTACAATGCTGTAAGACGCTCAGTGCGTACAGAAACTAAAATGAGTTTGGAAGAAAAATAAAAATGGAAGGAACAATATTCTAGAGTATTTGTCAAGCTTAACCTTATCAAGCTTTCAAGTCAACTTCTAAATTACAAAAAACATGATGAATCATCAAATAAGAAAGAGCCAACAATTTGGAACATGCTACAAAACTGGTGAATATAGAAAGCATTCATCCTCTTTTTTCTTGTCGTAAGGAGTAGCTTCAGCATACATTTGTAACAGTGTAATACCTGATCCGGAAAAAGTTATTCATTAAGAGGAAAGAGGCGTGCAGACAAAGAAAGAGAGGCGGTGCAAATAAGGCCTTAAAAGTATGTCTTCAAGGTAGTTTGATGACTGCACATACGTTGGATTATTTGAAACTGCACAAGTATATAAGAATAAATATATGTGGCAAAATAGCGAAAGGTATATGGTTTCTCTGTCATGAAACAAAATAAATCCGACTGATGTGGATGATGGCGGCAGGCGGCTCGTGATTAGCTTCCTAATAGGATGGATGCGTCCGAGATAAGTTTTTTAATATGATGGATTTGTCTGAGATTAGTGTCCTAATAGGATGGATGCAATCTGATTTACTTTCCTGGAATATGATGCATCCGTGATTATTAGTTTCCTAATTTCCCAGGCGTGGAGTTTCATATTTTCCTCCACGGTGGAGTACGGTCAGTCAATGTAAATTGCTAAGTGCACACAGAAAATGGTTTAGGTTAAGTCTAACCGTTAGATTGATTTAGTGGGCCTAATCATGCGGTGGTATTGGATCTGTGTACACTTTATGGGGTGTGCTTAAAGAAGTTCTTATTTGATTGTTTAATAGTAGTATAGATATAGATTTAATATGATGGATTTGTCTGAGATTAGTTTCCTAATAGAATGGATGCACTCTGATTTACTTTCCTGGAATATGATGCACCCATGATTATTAGTTTCCTAATTTTCCAGGCGTGGAGTTTCATATTTTCCTCCACGGTGGAGTACGGTCAGTCAATGTAAATTGCTAAGTGCACACAGAAAATGGTTTAGGTTAAGTCTAGCCGTTAGATTGATTTTAGTGGGCCTAATCGTGCGGTGGTATTGGATCTGTGTACACTTTATGGGGTGTGCTTAAAAAAGTTCTTGTTTGATTGTTTAATAGTAGTATAGATCACTAGTAGTCTTTCTACTCCTAAAAGGAGAGTTGGTATTCCGGCACGTACGGTTTATTTTTGTCTTCACAATCACCACCACCACCCCTCCACCCTGGTTTTTGTTCCTTATCCATCTGTTCACCTCTTCACTCTTTTCTTTTAAACCAACACTTTTCTATTGTATAAAAGATCACGGATCTAACTTTCTCAACTTAACTAAATCAACCGATTCCTCCTATCAGTGCAATTTGCTTTAGAAAACAAATAATAAATTTTAAGAAAATAAATAATGAATTATAAAAAAAACTAATATGTAAATCATGACCCATCTTACATCATAGGGAATCAAATTATGAAAGCATTATGTGCCCAAGTACATAGTAGTTTCGTTCGTGTGTTACGGTCAAATCAATGGAAGAACTCCACCGTACCTGTTCGCCGGTCCAACGCCCAACCCGTCCAACACATAACCACACATGCCCTCGCCCCGTCTCCCTCCTCCAATCCCTCCTTCCGACCCCCCCCCCCCCCCCCCTGTCTAATTCTCACGGAAGGCCAGTCTCACAATAAGTTCCTTCAAAAAAGGCCACTCAACTCGGTCATAAGCTTTCTGCATATCGAGCTTTATAGCACACAAGCCCTCTTTGCCTTAAAAAAAACCTTGTATTATTTAATTAAACAAAAGGTTATTACAATCATCCATTACAGCGTACGCCACGCAGGGCGGTACAGAGTTAACGAGCAACCCGTCGGACCTACTATTAAAACTAAACTTAGCAATCTCATGTGTCACCTCATTGGCACGCCGATTTATTTTCAAAAAACTCAAATTTTGGAACATCTTGGAAATACTCAGGGCCTCTTTCTTCAGATCAACGAGAGGGGATCTGTCAAAGTTCTGATTTGCAAGGAAATAATGTATGAAAGCGTAACCAGTCTTCAAAATAATAGACTAGTAAAGGGTAATACCGATATAAAGACCTGTTAGGCAGGCACGGAGCTCAGCTTCATTCACACCAGTACACTAACCAATAAAATCCAATGAGGACCTAATAATTTTGCCAGACAAATCCCTAGCAAAAACCCCAACACTGGCAACATTAATACTCTCCACAAAACTAGCATCGACATTGATCTTGATATAATCCGCAGGAGGCGATTTCCACACACATGCTCTTTCCCAGTGCATAATCCACAATAACACCTCCCACTTTTTCTTACCTCTATTGCAAGAATCCAACTGAATAGGGTCGCGATTGGCTGTGTGAGAGGACCAATAATTTTCCAGAAAATTTCCCGAGTTAGTAATGTATTCCTTACCCGTTCCTAAAATTAAATCATTTCTCAGATGTCACGCTCGCCAGAAAAGGAGTAAGATTTGCTCCCGCTGCTACAAGCTCAACTGATCCAACAAACTCAAAAGCCAGTCTGGTCCCGTGCATTTGAATAACACTTCATTCGGAATATTCCAAGAATCTCTCAAGGCCAACTGTAGAGGACGAGCTTTAGAACATCTCACCAGAGCATGAAAAGTGCTTTCATCTTCCACACCACAAACAAAGCACATACCTGACTTAGTCTGATGGTGTTTAACTCAATTCATCTGGACCGCCAAGCTATTCGTAGCAGCACGCCACATAAAAATCCTAATCTTCTGAGGAATATTAGCCTTCCAGATTAACTGCCATATCCTCCTTTCACTCTCTAGTTTGCCACTAGATTGGCCAATGGTATCCCGACTCTTCTTCAATTTAAGCGCAAAATTGTACACACTTATGCAGAAAATATAACATTCTTCTCATAGTGCCACGTAGAAAAATCTCCCTCCCCATGAGCATGAATACGAATCTTTAGAATCTCCTCAGCATCATGTGGATAGAAAATGTGCTTCACCAAATTTTCATCCCAACATTTGCCGCAGTGTTGGGAAACGTAGCATGCAGTTTCAAAAAAATTCTTATGCTCACGCAGGATCTATCTAGGAGATGCGTATCAAGGAGAGGGGGAGAGTGTGTCCACGTACCCTCGTAGACCGAAAGCGGAAGTGTTTAACAACATGGTCCATGTAGTCGAACTTCTTCTCGTTCCGACCGATCAAGCACCAAACGTACGGCACCTCCGAGTTCTACACACGTTTAGCTCGATGACGTCCCTCGAACTCTTGATCCAGCAAAGTGTCCAGGGAGAGTTCTGCAAGCACGACGGCGTGGTGACGGTGATGGTGAAGTGGTCCGCATAGGGCTTCGCCTAAGCACTACGTGAATATGACTGGAGGCGTAAACTGTGGAGGGGGTGCCGCACACGGCTAGGAATCAATGTTGTGTGTTCTAGCGGTGGCCCCCACATATATATAGGTGGGAGAGGGAGAGGGGCAGCAAGGGGCGCCCAAAGTAGGAGTAATCCTACTTGGGCGCCTCTCACAAGTCGGCCTCCCCCCTTCCATAAGTGTCGGAGGGGGAGGGAAAGAGAGGGGGGGGGGGGGGGGAGAAGGAAAGGGGGAGGCCGAATCCTTCCCTTCCCTTTCTCCCTTCCCCTCCTTCCTTCTCCTCCTATACGGCCTATATGGGGGCTCACCAGCCCACTAGGGGCTGGTCTGTCGCGCCCTTGGCCCAATAAGGCCCATACCTTTGCCGGGGGGGGGGGGGGGGTGTGCCCGAAACCCCTTCGGGTGACCCGATACGTACCCGGTACCCCCGGAACACTTCCGGTGTCCGAATACTATCGTCCTATATATGAATATTTACCTCTCGACCATTTCGAGACTCCTCGTCATGTCCGTGATCTCATCCGAGACTCCGAACAACATTCAGTCACCAAATCACATAACTCATATAATACAGTCGTCATCGAACGTTAAGCGTGCGGACCCTACGGGTTCGAGAACTATGTAGACATGACCGAGACACTTCTTCGGCCAATAACCAACAGTGGAACCTAGATGCTCATATTGGTTCCCACATATTCTACGAAGATCTTTATCGGTCGTACCGTAATGACCACATACGTTATTCCCTTTGTCATCAGTATGTTACTAGTCCAAGATTCGATCGTCGGTATCTTCATACCTAGTTCAATCTCGTTACCGGCAAGTCTCTTTACTCGTTCTGTAATGCATCATCCTGCAACTAACTTATTAGTCACATTGCTTGCAAGGCTTCTTATGATGTGCATTACCGAGAGGGCCCAGAGATACCTCTCCGATACTCGGAGTGACAAATCCTAATCTCGATCTATGCCAACCCAACAAACACCTTTGGAGATACCTGTAGAGCATCTTTATAATCACCCAATTACATTGTGACGTTTGATAGCACACAAGGCATTCCTCTATTATCCGGGAGTTGCGTAATCTAATAGTCAAAGGAATATGTATTTGACATGAAGAAAGCAATAGCAATAAAACTGAACAATCAATATGCTAAGCTAACGGATGGGTCTTGTCCATCACATCATTCTCCTAATGATGTGATCCCGTTCATCAAATGACAACACATGTCTATGGCTAGGAAACTTAACCATCTTTGATTAATGAGCTAGTCTATTAGAGGCTTACTAGGGACACGATGTTTTGTCTATGTATCCACACATGTATCAAGTTTCCAGTTAATACAATTCTAGCATGAGTAATAAACATTTATCATGATATAAGGAAATATAAAATAACAACTTTATTATTGCCTCTAGGGCAAATTTCCTTCACACTGCTCATGAATAAATCAGAGACCCACTTCAATCTAGTGCTATGCTTTTTTGCAGAAATTTGTAGGCCATAGTTTCTGGGGATCTAATTATCCCTCCAAATGTTAATACTAGAACCATAACATGCCCTCCAAATGACCCCTTTCTTAAGTAGTTCCAAACCATGCATAATACTTTGTCAAGTTACCGATGAAGAACGTGGGAACACTGTATCCAGAATATGTCCCTCGGGATAATACTCTGCCTTCATCAACTTCACACACAGTGAGTTCGGATATATCAATGAACGTGCTTTTTCCAAAAATTTGATTAAAAAGTGTGAGATTGCGAAAGCCAATACCGCCTTTACCTTTAGGCCGTGTTAATTTTGTCCCATGCCAGCCAATGTGATTTCCTTCTATATCCCTCATCTCCCCACCAGAAGTTCCTTATAATCTGGGATAATTCCTCATAAAGAGAATCTAGAAATTTAAAAATTCCCATGGCTTACACCGGTAGGGACTGAATTACTGATTTTATTAAGTCTTCCTTCACCCCGCAAGATGCATATTTTTCAATCCAGTCAGAAAGACTTTTTAGAAACTTATCTTTAGTATATTGGAACTTATCAGCCTTCATTCTTCCCTCTGGGACAAGCAATCCAAGATATCAATCTTCAAACCCTTCCACTATAATTTCCAAGATAACCATAGTAGCCACTTGATTTTCCATACTTCACTTTTGAAAGTGCAACTAATCCTCTGGTGGTTTTGGTAATTCATAACAACATATAGCTCATTGAACTAATATCCATTCAAGTTAAATATTTCAGAAAGTTTAATGATTGGGACAAAGATTGGCAAAATCTCAAAACTCTTCATTTTTATTTTAGTGATCCAAGATCACATTGAGTCCACGGGAAAGCCAATACTATTAAAAGGGGATGAGGTGTTGCTTAATGGTCTACTTGCTCAAAGTGCTTAGTGATATTGCTCCAAAACCCTTAACCACTTTCTCATTTCCACATATGTACAAAACTCAAAGTCAAACTTGGCCCCACTAATTTGGTCTATCCGGCGCCACCGAGTTCAGTTGACATAGCCACTGCCAGAAACCCTAGACAATTTGGTCACACCGATACGGATCTCGTTCTCACCGAGATGGCCTTGCAAACTCTTTGTTTCCCTTTGTAACATTTCGGTTTCACCGAAATGAGCAATTGGTCCCACCAAGTTTGCTTGACATCCTCTCTGTTGCTCATTGCTTCACTTTGGTCTAACCGAGTTGATGCAATCGGTGCCACCGAGTTGATGTTTGCCCTAAGCCCTAGCACATCGGTCCCACCGAGTTGATCATGTCGGTCCAACCGAGATTCCTAATGTTCACATTTGAACTGAATCAGTCTCACCGAGTTCTTCTATTCGGTCTGACCGAGTTGGGTCAAATGTGTGTAACGGTTGGATTTTGTGTGGAGGCAAATATACCCCTCCACCCCCTTCTCCATTTGAGAGAGAGAGCCATCAGAATGTGCCCGTACTTCCACTACTCATTTTCTGAGAGAGAACCACCTACTCATGTGTTGAGACCAAGACATTCCAATCCTACCACAAGAATCTTGATCTCTAGCCTTCCCCAAGTTGCTTTCCACTCAAATCATCTTTCCACCATAGCCAAATCTGTGAGAGAGAGTTGAGTGTTGGGGAGACTATCATTTGAAGAACAAGAGCAAGGAGTTCATCATCATCACACCATCTATTACCTTTTGGAGAATGTTGTCTCCTAGATTGGTTAGGTGTTGCTTGGGAGCCTCTGACAAGATTGTGGAGTTGGTGAACCAAGAAGTTTGTAAGGGCAAGGAGATCGCCTACTTTGTGAAGATCTACCCAAGTGAGGCAAGTACTTCGTGGGCGATGGCCATGGTGGGATAGACAAGGTTGCTTCTTCGTGGACCCTTCGTGGGTGGAGCCCTCCATGGACGCGCAACCGTTACGCTTCGTCGGTTGTAGTCTCCATCAACGTGGATGTATGATAGCACCACCTATCGGAACCACGCCAAAAATCTTCGTGTCTACATTGTGTTTGCCTTCTCCAAAGCCTTCCCTTTACCTTCATATGCGATGCTTTACTTTCCACTGCTAGACTCTTAGAATTGCATGTGTAGGTTGATTGCTTGACTTGTACTAGTTGCTAAATTCTGCCAACACTTAAAATTGGGAAAATGCTAGATTCTTATTTGGTCAAGTAGTATAATCACCCCTTTTAGACCTACTTTTGATCCTACAAGTGGTATTAGATCTTTGGTCTCCAATTGCCTTGATTTCCATAGATCTAGTAATCACAGCCTTGGTTTCACAACCTAGGAGAGTATGGCGTCTAGCGAGGGAAATTACCACCGTAGAGGTCCTTACTTTGATGTACTAATTTTGCTAGCTGGAAGCATAAGATGAAAATGCATATTCTTGGTCATAACCCCGCCATTTGGGCTATTGTGCGTATTGGCTTGCAAGGTGAATACTCCGAGGATGCAAGAGAACTGGATCATGAAGCATCCGCGAAAGAATTGAAGATGTTGCAATACAATGCTCAAGCTTGTGATATTCTCTTTAACGGATTGTGCCCCGAAGAATTCAACAAAATTTGCCGCCTTGAGAATGCAAAGAAAATTTGGGATACTTTGGTTGATATGCACGAAGGTACCGAGTCCATCAAGGAATCCAAATTGGATGTGCTTCAAAGTCAACTTGACTAGTTAAAAATGAAGGATGGTGAAGGAATCACTGAAATGTACTCTAGGCTTGCTCTCATCTTGAATGAGATTGCCGGCTTAGGAAGCAAAGAGATGACCGACAAATTCATAATCAAGAAGATCCTAAGAGCCTTGGATGGAAAATATGATACCGTGTGCACCTTGATCCAAATGATGCCCAACTACAAAGATCTCAAGCCAACGGAAGTCATTGGTAGAATTGTTGCTCATGAGATGTCACTAAAGGATAAGGAAGAGCTCCACAACAAGTCAAGTGGTGCTTATAAAGCTTCATGTGATGCTCCTACAACATCAAGTGATAAACAAGACTTCAATGAAGAATTGAGCTTAATGGTGTAGAATTTCAATGTGGCACCCCGGCTCAGAGCAACCGGTTTACCTTGCATTGCCAACCCAGATATCATGTCTTCTGGCAATACACAACATCCTGGTACAGAAAATCACCGCTTTATTGAAACTAGCGGAAGCATAGTGTGATATTACATCAAGTAGCGAGGCCAAGCGGCACACTCGGTGCGGCTGAACAATATGTACATTATTTAGTGAACATAAAGGGGCCTCGAGCACTACATCTACACAACAGCGGAACAACGATGTAGCGGGACTCCATAGCACAGGGACACCGATGTGGCCATGATCTAGACACGACAGCACTCCGATCCAGTTAGACTTTCCTGAAATCTGGCATAACACGCCAGGTCAGTACATTGAATGTACTTGCAAGCTCACAATAAGCATAACCATAATGACAAACAATATCATGACATTTAATCAAGTTAAATGCAAACAACAACATGCTACTCATGCAGTGAAACCAAACTTGTGTACTGAGTCACTCGGACTCTCTTACCAACGGGTTGCCTTGCAACCAAACGGTGATCATAACGGATCACAAACGGAACCATACTCGATTCAACGGGTTACCTTGTAACCAAACGGTGATCACTCATGGATCACAAATAATACCACAATAGTCAGCCTCACTAACATCATCATGATTCAACCAGTGCAATGCAAATAGCTTACTGTGCAAGATTTCTTTATAAAAGTTGATCCATGGTGTGACTTACTTATGAACTGGGCCTTTATCCGTGGGCGCAGCTATCAATAGATTAATACACTCTGCAGAGGTAGCGCACTTTACCCACACCACGGAACCATGGTCTCGCACTCCCATTTGGGTGGACAAACGACATTCCGACAGAACTCTCCCATTGCCATGACACTCTTTCGGCCACTCCGACCAACTCCCCACTGGTGTCGGTGGAAAACGACACCTATGGGATCACTGGAATCCCTACTACGGTCAGCGGGTGCGAGGTTGTGGAAAGAGCGGGTCTAGGAGTCAGCACAAAGATCGTTTACCCAGGTTCGGGCCGCGAGGATGCATAATACCCTAGTCCTGCTTTGGTGTATATTTGAGTGTTCTTGAGTTCCTGAACTAGCTACGGCGTGTGTGTCGTCCAAAAGATCCGAATCCTTCTCTAGTATGCTTCGGGTCTCCTTTTATAGTCAAAGGGGGGCGCCACGGTGGCACACAAGAGGTGGAAAGGTATACAATGTACAAGCTTATCGCCTGTCATTACGGGACGAAACGCATTAAATGTGCTCCTTAGGTGTCCCCTTGCTCCATTGGGGACGGTAACGAGGCCCGTCCCGTCCGTCACCGCTTCGTCTTGCTTCGACACGCGTCTAGGCCAATGAGGCGTGTAGTGCCATGTAGGCTGGCAGGCTACTGAGTTAGCATGGTCGTAGGGTCTTCATGGAGATCTGTATACCACCACGCAAGTGCTTGCTGAGTTGGCCTAGAGGCTGCACTTCGCCACGCAGGTGCTCGCCTAGTTGGTGGGCTAGCAGCTGTATGAGAACGACGGTGGAGTCTTGGCAGATGTGGGCCTGGCTGTGGCCCCGCGGATGTCCCTAGCAAGAGTCTTGCCGGGGCCCCGGCAAGGGTCTTGTCGTGGCATTGTGGTTGTCCCCGGCAAGGATCTTGCCTGGGGTCTCATGGGTATCCTCGACAAGGATCTTGCCGAGGATCGTCGTCTTATGGTTCTCACCTGATCTTGCATGCTTCTGGTCTTCACAAATATCAGCATGCCACCATGGAGGTGCCTCCCGAGCCTTGGTTCCAACGTGGTTGATGGTGTTTAAAACTCTTGGGCTCTAGGGTGGTAGCTATGCTGGTGTTGGGCAAGTTGCCCTGGCAAGGCTCTTGCCGTGGCTGCGGAGGCTGCCTCGGCAAGGTCCTTGCCGGGGGAGTCTACCTCGCCCTCTTGCTTTTTGTGTCTCTGGTCTTGGCATTGCTTTGATTGTCTTGCTCCTTCGGCTTCCCTCCTTTGCCCTACTAAGTGTGGCCGCTGGCATGGCTCTGACTGCCCGTGCACAAGTAAAGGGGTACAAAAGAGAGCCCCTACTTTTGTACACCGACAGGAGCCCCCGGGCCTGGGCCACACATAAGTGCGATGCATTGTTGGGCTAGGCCTAGAATGGTGCGCGGGTAGGCGGGGCGGTTTTTTAACACGGTAACTTTTTTCGTCCACTGCGCTTCCCCATGACCTGCGTTGGATGCGTGACGTGGAGGGTCATGCGTGACGTGGGGGTCATGCGTGGGGCGCTTTCTGCACGCATGCGTCATATCACAGTGAATGGTAAAGAGGCGGCCCGCGCCTTCCCCATAAAAAGGAATAACCGCAGGCGCGCTGCTCATTTACCCTCTGCGCATCTCTCAATCTCAGGACCGTCATTCCTCTCTTCTTCCTCAGGCGAAAGATTCGAAGCTCTTGCTTCTGCTTGCTGCCGCTATGCCCCCATTGCTCTTGATCCTTCGCCTCCTTCCAGCTGCCATGGCGCCCAAAACCAGCAGGGGCAAGGGAGCGGCCAAGTATGCCGGGGAGAGGGAGGCGCTAGAGAGCGAGGCGGCGGTGCAGCGGACGCAACTCGCCTACTTCCCGTCGACGGTCGATGTGGTCCACCTCAAGAACTTCTTCTTGCCCCTGTGGGGGAGGAAGACGACGGGGTACTCTACGACGCGCGTCGTCCCCGCCGATTGCGCCACGGCCGACCTAAATCGGTACCCCTTTTTCGTCGATTTCTTCTCCTGCGGGCTCTGCCCCCCTTTCTCTGACTTCTTCAACAACGTCATGCGCACCTACGGCTTCCGTCTTTTGAATCTCATGCCAAACGCCGTGTCGTGCATGGCTCTCTTTTTCCCACCTCTGTGTGGGCTTTGCCGGGGTGCTCCCCAGCACGACACTCTTCCACCACTACTTGTCCCCTCACATCCAACCAGGCCGCGCCATCTCTGGGAGCATCTCCTAGATCCCGAGGGCCCAGGAGAAAGGCACGTATCCGAAGGGTGCCCAGAAGGAGAGGTGGGAGGAGTGGCGAGGCCGGTGGTGCTGGATCAAGGAGAAGGACCCGCAGGAGTTCTGCCGGGTTCCTCAGAGCCCGCCGACCCACCGCGGGGACTTGAGCGACCTCGACGCCAACGACGAGAAGCTTTCGATCGCCACCACCAGGATCCATTGCCTCACCACAGCCAGGCTCACCCTTGAGATGATTGGGGCGGACTTCATCCGCCGCTGAATCGCCCCGCTGCATAACAAGGGGAGGCCGGCCTGGGACTTCAGGAATGTGGCGACGTCATGAGGCTCCGCCCTGGCCTAAAGCATAACTTCACGGTGATGGGGCACGCCTATTTTTGTCAGAGGCTCTTTCAGCTCGACGTGTACAGCGACGGCAGGGTGGAGAGGACCGGCAGGGCTGCGAAGGCCGGAAAGGCTGTCAAGGGGCCCTTGTTTGGGTTGCCAGCGGGAGTGGTCCTGCTGAGCAACAAGTCTCACCGGTCCGACATTATTGCCATGATGCCGGACTTCAACGCACATGGCCTCAACCCGTCCTGGGCCGAGCCCCCGGCACACGAAGTGCAGGAGTTCTTTGACAACTTGTTGGAGGGCTATGACCACGACGAGCCGCGGCTCATCTAGGACACCACCGAGGCGGAGCTGGACTACATCGCCGCCAGGGTGGCGGAGGCGGAGCCTGCCAGGGAGGCCAGCAGTGCTGGCGGTGTGGAGGACGAGGCCGACACG
The DNA here is from genome assembly GCA_963921465.1 of Triticum timopheevii. Taxonomy (NCBI): domain Eukaryota; kingdom Viridiplantae; phylum Streptophyta; class Magnoliopsida; order Poales; family Poaceae; genus Triticum; species Triticum timopheevii. The sequence goes on from OY997264.1 coordinate 110,618,856, forward strand.
GCCGCGGAGGAGAGGGAGCTCGCCCAGTGGGCGGGGTCTGCCGGGGAGGCCAGCGGTGTCAACACTGAGGCCTCCCTTGTTGAGGATGTGGCCGAGGAGTCGACCGAGGAAGAGGCCGAGGCTGAAACCCTCCAGCCACGGGAAAAAGGCGTGTCCTGCGGCGGGCCAGCTCTGGCGAGCCGGTCCAGCCTGGCAGGACGGAGCAGCGGCAAGAGGTCTAGGGGAGTGATACGTCTCCAACGTATCTATAATTTTTGATTGTTCCGTGCTATTATATTACCCGTTTTGGATGTTTATGGGCTTTACTTTACACTTTTATATCAATTTTGGGATTAACCTACTAACCGGAGGCCCAGCCCGAATTGCTGTTTTTTTGCCTATTTCAGTGTTTCGAAGAAAAGGAATATCAAACGGAGTCCAAACGGAATGAAACCTTCGGGAGTGATCTTTTTGGAACAAATGCAATCTAGGAGACTTGGAGTGGACATCAAGAAGCAACCGAGGTGGCCATGAGGGTGCCCGGCGCACCCCGCACCCTCGTGGGTGAAGGAAATATGCCCTAGAGGCAATAATAAAGTTATTATTTATTTCCTTATTTCATGATAAATGTTTATTATTCATGCTAGAATTGTATTAATCGGAAACATAATACATGTGTGAATACATAGACAAACATAGTGTCACTAGTATGCCTCTACTTGACTAGCTCGTTTATCAAAGATGGTTATGTTTCCTAGCCATGGACAAAAGAGTTGTCATTTGATTAACGGGATCACATCATTAGGAGAATGATGTAATTGACTTGACCCATTTCGTTAGCTTAGCACTTGATCGTTTAGTATGTTGCTATTGCTTTCTTCATGACTTATACATGTTCCTATGACTATGAGATTATGCAACTCCCGTTTACCGGAGGAACACTTTGTGTGCTACCAAACGTCACAACGTAACTGGGTGATTATAAAGGAGCTCTATAGGTGTCTCCGAAGGTAAATGTTGGGTTGGCGTATTTCGAGATTAGGATTTGTCACTCTGATTGTCGGAGAGGTATCTCTGGGCCCTCTCGGTAATGCACATCACTATAGGCCTTGCAAGCAATGTAACTAATGAGTTAGTTACGGAATGATGCATTACGTAACGAGTAAAGAGACTTGCCGGTAACGAGATTGAACTCGGTATTGAATACCGACGATCAAATCTCGGGCAAGTAACATACCGATGACAAAGGGAACAACGTATGTTGTTATGCGGTTTGACCGATAAAGATCTTAGTAGAATATGTAGGAGCCAATATGAGCATCCAGGTTCCGCTATTGGTTATTGACTGAGAATAGTTCTAGGTCATGTCTACATAGTTCCCGAACCCGTAGGGTCCGCATGCTTAAGGTTTCGATGACAGTTTTATTATGAGTTTATGAGTTTTGATGTACCGAAGGAGTTCGGAGTCCCGGATGAGATCGGGGACATGACGAGGAGTCTCGAAATGGTCAAGACATAAAGATCGATATATTGGACGACTATATTCGGACATCGGAAAGGTTCCGAGTAATTCGGGTATTTTTCGTAGCACCGGGGAGTTACGGGAATACGGGGAAGAGTATTGGGCCTTAATGGGCCTTAGTAGGTAGGAGCCAGGAGGTGGCGCGCGCCCCTCCCAAGCCCAGTCCGAATTGGACAAGGGGTTTGGGGCGCGGCCTCCCTCTCCCTTCCTTCTCCACTTCCCTCCTTTCCCCCTTCTCCTAGTTGGACTAGGAAAGAAGGAGTCCTACTCCCGGTGGGAGTAGGACTCCCCTTGGCGCGCCCTCCTCCTAGGGCCGGCCTCCTCCTCCCTTGCTCCTTTATATACGGGGGCAGGGGGCACCCCATGACACACAAGTTGATCTTCGTGATCGTTCCTTAGCCGTGTGCGGTGCCCCCCTCCACCATATTCCACCTCGGTCATATCGTAGCGGTGCTTAGGCGAAGCCCTGCGTCGGTAGAACATCATCATCGTCACCACGCCGTCGTGCTGACGGAACTCATCCCCGACACCCTGCTGGATCGGAGTCCGGGGATCCTCATCGAGCTAAATGTGTGCTGAACTCGGAGGTGCCGTACGTTCGGTACTTGGATCGGTCGGATCATGAAGACGTACGACTACATCAACCGCGTTGTCATAACGCTTCCGCTTATGGTCTACGAGGGTACGTGGACAACACTCTCCCCTCTCGTTGCTATGCATCACCATGATCTTGCGTGTGCGTAGGAATTTGTTTTGAAATTACTACGTTCTCCAACAGTGGGACCCTTGTGGCTCCCCTAACCTACCTCCTTCGCCTATATATATCTACGTACCCCGAAAAGATCCAGGAGCACCATGAAAACCTATTTCCACCGCTGCAACCTTCTGTATTAGCGAGATCCCATCTTGGAGCCTTCGCCGCTGCTCCGCTGGAGGGGGAATCGATCACTGAGGGCCTCTACATCATCTACAAGGCCTCTCCGATGAGTTGTGAGTAGTTTACCATAGACCTTCGGGTCCATAGTTATTAGCTAGATGGCTTCTTCTCTCTCTTTAAATCTCAATACAAAGTTCTCATTGATCTTCATGGAGATCTATTCGATGTAACTCTTTTTGCGGTGTGTTTGTCGAGATCCGATGAATTGTGGGTTTATGATCAAGTTTATCTATGAGAAGTATTTGAATCTCCTCTGAATTCTTTTATGTATGATTGGTTATCTTTGCAAGTCTCTTCGAATTATCAGTTTGGTTTGGCCTACTAGATTGATATTTCTTGCAATGGGAGAAGTGCTTAGCTTTGAGTTCAATCTTGCGGTGTCCTTTCCCAGTGACAGCAGGGGCAGCAAGGCACGTATTGTATTGTTGCCATCGAGGATAAAAAGATGGGGTTTATATCATATTATTTGAGTTTATCCCTCTACATCATGTCATCTTGCCTAATGCGTTACTCTGTTCTTATGAACTCAATACTCTAGATGCATGCTGGATAGCGGTCGATGTATGGAGTAATAGTAGTAGATACAGGCAGGAGTCGATCTATTTGTTGCGGACGTGATGCCTATATACATGATCATGCCTAGATAATCTCATAACTATGCACTTTTCTATCAATTGCTCGACAGTAATTTGTTCACCCACTGTAATACTTATGCTATCTTGAGAGAAGCCACTAGTGAAACCTATGGCCCCTGGGCCTATCTTTTATCATATAAGTTTCCGATCTACTTTATTTTGCAATCTTTACTTTCTAATCTATATCATAAAAATACCAAAAATATTTATCTTATCTTATTATCTCTATCAGATCTCACTTTTGCAAGTTACCGTGAAGGGATTGACAACCCCTTTATCGCGTTGGTTGCGAGGTTCTTGTTTGTTTGTGTAGGTGCAAGGGACTTGTGAGGAGCCTCCTACTGGATTGATACCTTGGTTCTCAAAAACTGAGGGAAATACTTACGCTACTTTGCTGCATCACCCTTTCCTCTTCAAGGGAAAACCAATGCAGTGCTCAAGAGGTAGCAAGAAGGATTTCTGGCGCCGTTGCCGGTGAGGTATTCGCTCAAGTCAAGACATACCAAGTACCCATCACAAACTCATCTCCCTCGCATTGCATTATTTGCCATTTTCCTCTCGTTTTCCTCTCCCCCACTTCACGCTTGCCATTTTCTTCGCCCCTATTCCATTCAATCTTTTGTTTGCTTGTGTCTCCATGTGCCTTCAATGTGCTTGCATCTTTGTTTGCTAAAATTCTATCAGTATGGATCCACTTAAAGTGTTCTAGTTGGATCATCTTCGATCCTTATGCGCTCGTGCTGAAACCCCAACTAGCCTAGTTGATGGGAAATCTTTAGATGAGCATGCTCATTTTGTGCGTCACCATTTGTCTGAAAATGGGAGACTCTTATGGGATCAAATAAACAGATTGCTGTGTTATGCTTGGAATCTTTGTGAAATATATGATTTTACTTGTTGCTCTAAGAACCCTAAAAAACACCTTCCCTACCTATGCGAGTTTAATGAAAATGAAATCTTATCTTCATATGCAAAGGGTGTTTATAGTTACTATGATATCGAACAAATTGAAGAATTTGTTGCTTTTAAGGGTGCTTATGAAATTGCTTATTTGATTGAAAAGTATGATATTACTCTCTACAAATCTGAATTTTTTTCACATACTTAAATATCGCTATGAAAACTATGCTCGTAATGTCTATGTCAAAGAATTTATTGAAAGAATGACCGTTGCTTCTGAAGAAAATAATGATGTGCATGAATCTATAGATAATTATGATTCCGATGATTTGATTGAAGTATCCTTTGATGAACATGATGCTTGCTATTCTTGTGGCCGTGATCCCAATATTTATGAAGATGAATTTGCTATAGTTCCGTATGTTAAACATAGAGATCGTTGCTATTGCACCCATAATTGATGGTTCGTACGATGAAAAGCATGATTGCAATGATGTTATTATAAATTCTCTTAATGTCAATTGTGTTAATGATATGCAAAACCTCAAGCTTGGGGATGCTAGTTTTGCTATGCCTACTATTTGTTGCAATGATTATGATTGGGGTGATTCTTCTTATGATTTTGAAAATTTATTTAAGCCTCATGATGAATATGAGATTGATAATAATGTTTGTAATAATACTGAAAGTGGGTTTGGAAGAGTGTCAACTTTAGATCCCACATATTTGGATTTTGATCAATCTTATGGTAAAAGTGGGTTTGGAGAGGTCATGACTTTAGTTAATGTTAATCCCACTATCTTGGAAGAGTGTCAACTTTGCATGCATGTGGATCGTGTTGAGAATATGTTATGTGATAGCTATTTTGTTGAATTTGCTTATGATCCTACATGTAATTATTATGAGAGAGGACAATATGGTTGTAGAAATTTTCATGTTACAAAATTACCTCTCTTCATGTTGAGATTGCTATCATCTTCTCCCTTTATCATGTCCGTCCTTTCAGACCGCACCACTTTTCTTGACTTGTTTTCATCTTCGTAGGGACAGGGAGACGCTGGCCCAGAGGGTGGCAAAGAAGGCCAAGGCCTCGATGGGCGACCAGCCCCCGGCGGGCACTTCGCGCACGCCGGTGGTGGAGATCAGCCCGGACAGCAGCCCCTGGCGCAGCCCCTGGCGCAGCCCCCATCTCAGCCCCCAGCGTGCATTCACCACTCACTCCTCATCAACGTGTGTTGGGGTACGAACCCTTGGCACTGACGTTGCCGTGGCTGCAGGAGGAGGACGGCAGCAGGAGGAGCCACTAAAGGCCACCCCCAACACGCCGCCCCCATCAACCACACCGCCCCGAGGGGCATCCCCGGCAAGGGCGCCAAGCACTGAGGCCCAAAGGATTGTCACCGAGGAGGCCGCCAAGACCGCCGCTGAAGAGGCCGGCAAGGGGCCAGCCGGAGGGACCGGCAAGGCTGCTGCCGAGGAAGCCAGCAAGGGCGCCGCCGAGGAGGCCGGCAAGGCTGCTGCCGAGGAGGCAGTGGTCGACGATCAACCCTTCTCCTCTGCCGCCTCTGGCTTGGGCAGGTACTTGAAGGTGGGCGACGACCTGTTCGTCCACCTTCCAAGGACGGCGGGCACCAGGGCGCTGGCCGAGGGGGAGGTGTTTGACGATGAGGCGCTCGCCTCCGCCGGGCTCCAGGTTGTTGACGAACCGAGCACCGGTGGTGGCGGTTCTCAAGAGGAGCGGCTTCTTCGGGCCATGAACACCGACTTCCAGAAGCTCCAGGCGCTCCATCGCGCCCGTCTGGACAAGGTGAAGTCCAGGGTGGCGGTGGCGGATAAGGCGGAGGCGGACCTTGAGGAATGCATCACCGAGACGCAGGCCGTTCCGCCAGGCCCACGAAGAGCTGAAGGCTGCCCAAGATCTGGTGGCCGAGCGCAAGAAAGAGCTCATCTTGAAGCAGGCCGACGTCGAGAAGGCCCAGGAGGCGGTGAGGGAATAGGCCGCCAAGGATGAGGCCGCCCGGCACCAGCACCAAGCTGAGCTGAACTCCCAGGAGGAGGACCTCGCCGCTCGTGAGGAGGCGCTCACTGCCACACTCCGCGGCAAGGATGAGGAGGTCGAGAAACTCATCGCGGAGTGGACCCAGGGGATGGAGCAGAGGCACAGGGAGGCACTCAATGCTCAAGCCCTGGTCCATGAGGACAAGGTGAAGGAGCTGGAGGTGGAGCGGGACGGCCTGAAAAACAAAGCCCTGGAGCTGGCGAAGGAGAAGGACATGATCAGCAGCGCCTTGGCAGAGGCGCAGGCCGCAGCTCTCGGCAAGGACGAGCTACTCTCCCAAGCCAAAGACTCCATCAAAGACCTAAAGCTGGAGCTGGAGGGTCTTGAGGGGACGCTTTCGTAGGTCAGGGCCCGGGAGGAGACCCTGACCAAGAATCTGGAGGAGGAGAGGCAGTTGCGGAGGAATGACGCCGCTAACCACGAGGATTATGTGAAGGGCGAAAACCTCTGGATTAGCCGCCTCGCCGACGTCGCCAACAGAATCACCACGAAGCTGGCTACCATGGGGATGCCGAACGTGAGGTACGCCCCGGAGCCGAACGTGAGTCCCAACGCCAAGCTGACCCTGTTCTTCGAGGGTGTTCTTGGAGCCCTGGAGCAGTTTCGCTCTAACAGAGCAAGCTCTTTGGCCAATGAGGCCCGGCAGCTTATCCGGGGTGCCCTGACCAAGGTCCTCACCAAGCTCTTTCGACTTCTACGCCGCGCTAGAGAGCTTGCCGTAGGATGTGGACCTCTCGAGCTCGACGAGCGTACCAAGCCCATCATCAGCCGTGTCGATGGAATTCAGAGGATAGAAGGCCAACGCCGGGACTAGGCACCCCGTTTCTCATTGCCGCTGCAGGTTCACGACGAAGACAATTTTTACCTTTAGTTAGAACCACAACAACAATTGATGTAATATAACTCTGCAGTACTTTGAAACGATGCATGTTATTTTCCAGTTTGATCTCTCTTTGTATGTCCACCCTATGTTAATTGGGTAGGCTTGTCGGTGCGTAAACCCAAGCCACGGCGCCTCGCGGACGGATCCCCAATAGCCTGCCGGGTGTGCTTGTTGCCAGGCGAACCACCTTACCGTTCTCAGCGCGGCCGCTCGAACCGTCGAGCGTACTCGAAACAGAATGAGAGTGTTACCAATAGCAGAAGGCCACCCTGCCGTTCTCGACGCAGCCGCTCGAACTATTGAGCAGTCTCGAAACAGAACAAAGGCGTTGCCAATAGTGGAAGGGCCCCATTGCGTGCAGGTTTCTCATACGAAGGGAAAGATCTCCAAGGAGAATAATCTTATGTAAAAAGAATTGCTCAAAGTTTCATGTGACTTAGCTTTTCTGTCGCCGCGCGAGCATTCACAGCATCCGCAAATGACGCCGCTCGTTCGGTCGCCTTCTTCCTTGGAAGCCATAGCGATGAAGAACTGCTTAAACTGACTGCTAGACAGCCTCACTGACATCATCATGATTCAACCAGTGCAATGCAAATAGCTTAGTGTGCAAGATTTCTTTATAAAAGTTGATCCATGGTGTGACTTACTTATGAACTGGACCCTTATCCGTGGGCGCAGCTATCGATAGATTAATACGCTCTGTAGAGGTAGCACACTTTACCCACACCACAGAACCATGGCCTCGCACTCCCATTCGGGTGGACCAACGACATTCTTACAGAACTCTCCCATTGCCATGACACTCTTTCGGCCATTCCGACTAACTCCCCACCGGTGTCTGTGGAAAACGACACCTATGGGATCACTGGAATCCCTACTACGGTTAGCGGGCGCGAGGTTGTGGAAAGAGCGGGTCTAGGAGTTAGCACAAAGATCGTTTACCCAGGTTCGGGCCGCGAGGATGCGTAATACCCTAGTCCTGCTTTGTTGTATATTTGAGTGTTCTTGAGTTCCTGAACTAGCTACGGCGTGTGTGTAGTCCAAAAGATCGGAATCCTTCTCCAGTATGCCTCGGGCCTCCTTTTATAGTCAAAGGGGGGCGCCACAGTGGCACACAGGAGGTGGAAAGGTATACAGTGTACAAGCTTATCGCCTGTCATTACAGGAGAAAACGCATTAAATGCGCTCCTTAGGTGTCCCCTTGCTTTATAGGGGACGGTAACGAGGCACGTCCCGTCCACCGCCGCTTCGTCTTGCTTCGACACGCGTCTAGGCCAATGAGGCGTGCAGTGCCATGTAGGCTGGCAGGCTACTGAGTTGGCGTGGCGGTAGTGTCTTCATGAAGATCTGCATGCCACCATGCAGGTGCTTGCTGAGTTGGCCTAGAGGCCGCACGTCGCCACGCAGGTGCTTGCCTAGTTGGTGGGCTGGCAGCTGTATGGGAATGGTGGTGGAGTCTTGGCAGATGTGGTCCTGGCTGTGGCCCCGCGGATGTCCCCGGCAAGAGTCTCGCCAGGGCCCCGACAAGGGTCTTGCCATGGTATCGTGGTCGTCCCCTGCAAGGATCTTGCCGGGGGTCTCGTGGGTATCGTCGGCAACGATCTTGCTGAGGATCGTCGTCTTATAGTTCTCACCTGATCTTGCATGCTTCTGGTCTTCACAAAGATCTGCATGCCACCATGGAGGTGCCTCCCGAGCCTTGGTTCCAACGTGGTTGATGGTGTTTGGAACTCTTGGGCTCTAGGGTGGCAGCTCTGCTGGTGTTGGGCAAGTTGCCCCGGCAAGGCTCTTGCCGTGGCTGCAGAGGCTTCCCCGGCAAGGGCCTTGCCGGGGGAGTCTACCTCGCCATCTTTCTTTTTGTTTCTCTGGTCTTGGCATTGCTTTGATTGTCTTGCGCCTTGGGCATCCCTCCTCTTCCCTGCTAAGTGTGGCCGCGGGTGCGGCTCTGACTGCCCGTGCACAAGTAAAGGGGTACAAAAGGGAGCCCCTACTTTTGTACACCGACAACTGGGCTAAGTCATGGGTGGCCCAGCCTACCTAAGGAAAAACAGCCACCATTGTGGCAAATAAACGGTCCCAAACAGGGGTAAGTTTCCATAACAATAACGGGCTCACAAGGTTATGTCTGCTTACCGGGCCAGGGTAATGCACGCCCATAAATTTCCCTCGTTGGAGGCACCGACAAAAGGCATGACAACGGGCCGACTAACGGCCTCCCCATACTAAGGCAAATGTGGTTGCACTTGTCAGCTCAATTCAGTGGCACCATGACCCGACCAACTTTATGTTCAAGTTCAATTATCATCAGGTTTAACTTGAAATAAAATGGTCGAGTCACTATATGCCATGCGTATGCAACCATGTATCATGCATCACATAACACTTGGAAACAACAAATCAACCCCATTCAAAGTTCTACTTGCACAAACTCCTCTTTCAACATTTTTGGTCCTTACTTACTGGTCATCTATACTCATCACTTTTTAGTTGGCATTTATCATACGAAACTCATTATGATATGAGGAAAATAATACCGATGCTCATATTACCATAGTCATGACAAACTCACTTAGTCCAACTACTCAAGCTATATCTCACTAGTTCAAGCATCCATTTCTGTTAACTAACATCTTGATCATGACAAACTAAATAACACAAGCATTATTTATTTTAATACTATATGCAATGAATATCATATATATTCAAGTGGAAAATCATGGATATTGCAAAGAGATCATGAACATGTTGTTGTGGCTTGCCTTAGTGCAGAGGAGCCTCACACTCCTCCTGGATGCCTTCAAGACAAGCTTCACCTTATGAAAATAAATCAAATAACAAAAAGAAAATATCAAGAACACTTCTGAAAATTACCAGAAATTCTAGACAACAGAGAAAAATCTCATCATGAGGTGCCGCTAGGATTTTCCAGTAAGAACACAATGCAAAAAGAATCAACTCATTTGGACTTGTAGAATAAAAGTTACAGGTAGTCAAAGTTCTGGTCAAATTTGAATTAAATTTGAATAAATGAAAAACCAGAGGGGGGTGACGTCGAAGGCGTAAACCAGTAGGGCGCCACCACTCATACCACTTCAGGCACGGCCTGAGTGGCTGATAGCGGGCCCCCACGGTCAGGTAGGAGTGGGAGGGGGAGAGAAGCAGAGTCGGGCGACGTGGCGGCGGTGATTTCTCCGATGAGGTGTGCCCGGCGACGAGATCTGAGAGGATAGGAATGGAGAGGAGATCGAGGCGCACCTGCCCGTACCCATAGCGTGACTAGGGGTGGTCGGACGCGATCGGAACAAAGCTCTCCAGCGGTGGCAGCGGGAGGAGCTCGTCGGAGATGGTGATTCCGGCGAAGCAGGGCCAGTCCAGCAGCTCCAATGGCACCAGCACGCACCAGTGGACCACCACGGACACACTGGAGAAGTCAGTAGAGCTCGAGCGGCTGTGGAGAGGGAGGGGGCAGTGGACGGGGATCGCCGGCGAGCTCGGGGCGGGGATGGCGGCCAGAGGCCTGCCCGGCTTCCTACGACGTTGTGGAGGTGTGTTGAGAGCGTGTGTGGAGAGAAACAAGCTCGGGAGGGGGGATCTATTTATAGGCGAGGCTGAGGCGGGGATCGAGAGCTCACCGGATCTCTCTGGAGTGGCGCCCGACGATGAATGGCGTCAGTGAGAGGGGAAGAAGGCACCGGAGATCATGCGGGGAATGTAGGCGAGCAGCGATGAGCATAGGAGCGCGGTACATGACGAGCACAGGGGCACAAACGCACTGTTGGTTTTGTCGCGCCATGCCCGTGCTCGCTGCGGTGAGCTCCGGCGTCAGCGAGCGCCAGGGCGGAGTTAAGGAGGTGCAGGCGAGGACAGGGGCGTGGTTTGGCAAGGTGCGGCGACCGGGGCAGCGAGCACACGCGAAACAGAGATGTTGGCGCAACACAGAGCACGTCGGCCGCATGCCAACCTCCTTGGACGAACGTGGTCACTGTGTGAACTTTGGCATCAGGCTGAGCTAAGCGCAAACACCATGTCTGGAATGTAGTCCTTAGTGGTTTTGGTTGTTTTGCATGGTTGGCTAGGTCACAGGTGAACTGCGTGAGTGGGTTTCTTCCTGGCAAGTTTCTGGACAGAAACTTGTGAGCTTCACTAAGAAACATCTAGTGATAATTAAGGGCGGTGCTTTGGGGTTTAGCAATCTCTTAGGAAGGTAATGAGGCTCAGAAAAGATCAGCACCAAAAGATCAAGCAAAAATACACTTGCTGTGCAAGGTGGTCATTCTGTCTAGAACAAAAATGATTTTCTGTAGCAAAAATATTCCAAAAAGTTATGCAATATTTTTGCTCAAGGAGGTGCCCTAGGGTTTAAAGAATATTTTTGAATTTATTCAGGATTTTAGGATCAATAAAAATAGGGGTTGCTTTGGAGCATACTTCTCTGAAGTGATTTTCAAGGAAGAAAATGATTTTTTTTCTTTTATGAAAAATATTCCTTGGGCTTTTGATGGAGTTTTTCAGAGAAGGAAAGGTGAGTTAGAGGAGGATAGGTCACTTGGGTGAAAGTCAAGGTTAGGCCCAAGTGTTCAAGTCCATTTGAATTGATTCAAAACTCCAAATCCAAGGCAAAAGCAAAAGAATGTCCGGAAAAAGAGAGAAGGCAAATCCAGGCTATCACATTCAACAAATTCTATAAGAATAGAAGCAAATAGAGAAGTTCCAAGTCAAGGTCCTACAATGACAAAAGATCTTCTAGTCGTGATTGTAATTGCTACAATTATGGAAGACCCGGACACTACTGCAATGAGTGTACGACTCCCTACAAGAGAAGAGTAGATTCACCTAAAAGGAGAAGTAAAAGAGATGAATCACCACCAAGAGAGAGAAGGAGTATAGATGATCGTTATGAACAAATACCCTCTTGTAGAAGCAAGGATTCGGAAACTAAGGACAAGTCGTCAAAGATCTATATAAGACGAAGACATCAATTTCACATTGGTGAATGAGTATCCGGTTCCGACTCCTACAACTACTCTGAGAGAAGTTATCACTCCGACTCCGAATATACTCAAGATGAAGGTGTTTCCGGTCTTGCACTTGTGTCATCCAACTCCTACGACATATTTGACTCACCAAATGAAGGAATTGGAAGATGCTTCATGGCTAAAGGCCCCAAGGTATCACACCATGAGTATGTTGATTTCAATAGTGATGAAGATGATTTGCTAGGTGATGATGATTTACTTGTTGACAACACTAATGATGAAAACTATGATGAAATTTCTATTAATCATGCTAATCAAGATGAAACGAATGACGATGATAAGAAGGAGATTGAGTGTCTAACTAAAGAACTAAACACTCTTAAGTTAGCTCATGAAACTACTCTAGAGGATTACTAAGAGCTTTTAAAGGCTCATGAGAAGATACGCTTTGAGAATCTCAATTTAGAGCAAGAGCGTGGGTTCTTAAAAGCAATCAATGATGATCTTCGAAAGAAAAGTTCTTCTTACATTGCCAAGCGTTTACTCTTGTCTACTTATATGCCACAAGTAAAATCTAGCAACAAGTGCAAGAAAGATTCTTCTTCTAGTAGTACCAATAATCATGTTAAATCCAGTGTTGTTGCTTCTAGTAATTCTCTTGATTCCACTAATGATTCTCTTAGCCAAGTTACACTTGAGAAATAAAATAGCTTATTGAAGGGAATTATAAAGAAAGGTGTTTACAAGAGCCTTGCCGAAAGTAAGCAATTTGAGGAAATTGTACGCAAGCAAGGAAGGCACTGGAAGAATCAAGGTGTTGGTTTTGAACGAAATTTCAATGCCAATGGAGTTGAGTGGGAAGAAGATCAATATGCCAAGACAAAGTTTGTTCCTCAACAAGATAAGTATGACCCCACTTCTTTTAAGCGAACACAAGCTCAAGATGATCTTCCACCACAAGACCACAAGCTAAAAGGCAAGGACAAGCTTCAAGAAGAGATTGATTCATTTGAAGAAGCTCCTAAGGCCATGGTCAAGTGGGTTCCCAATACTACATCAAGCTCTACATCATCAAGTATGACTACAACTCCAAGGATTCCCATCAAGTTGATGTGGGTCCCAAAGAAGAAGAACTAGAGAGTTCTTGAGGGTGACTCCGCCAACATACTTCACTCATATTCATTTTGGAAAGGACAAGTGCAATCAACTTCCATATCTTGCACTAGTTCAAGGAGTCACAAACCCTCTTGTTGGTAAGATAAGGGACAAGGTAACCAAATGCTTTCATGGACATCATCATATGTGTATTTCACTCTATGTCTATGGATATCCTTGTGTGTTCCTCGTGGGACTAACCCTTGTAGGTATTGAAAGTGCAAATCACTCCAATGGATTGCTTCAAATGATCTACATCAACATTGAGCAACCACATCTTCAACACCTACATGAAGTCATCATCGACAAAACCCAAGGTTAGTTCATACCTCTAAGGGGGATATCACATCTAGGGGGAGCTTTGCTCTAAGAATTGAGCTAAAGCAACTCTAATGGTGTGAACACAACAATGCTTTATGTAAAAGTGGTAACCCCACTTGTGCTTAAATGTTGAGTATGACCTATGATCAAATGTTCTCATTTGACTCCTAAGTCAACATACTCATATATAGATGACCTTGCAATCACCAATTGCTTGATAGATGCTAGAGTGTTTGTGCATGCTTTGTCACATGTTTTTTTTGCCATCTTATTGTGTGAGCATGTTGGTTGCATAACTTTCTCCATTCGAGGACATCCATTTGTTGCTTTGATTGTTTGTTTTTTCTTCTTGCCAAATGGATGGACAAGAATGCCTAAGTTCTCCCTCTAGATATCTATGCTTTTTCTTGTCTCAAACTCTATTCTTGCTACATCATAATGTTTGAACAAGTCGAATTCGGACCCTCCGGGTGAGGAGCACTCGGAGCCACCGATCCGTCAAGGGCTTAACTTCCAAAACCTCTTAATGCATCTCGGTCAGACCAACCCACTCCCACTCGGTCTCACTGAATTCATTAAGTTAATCTAGGTTTTCATCTTGGTGCAACCGATTTGAACAATTCGGTCACACCGAGTTGCAGCGCAGTTTTGCATCTCGGTGCCACCGAGTCGTTCCACTCAGTCACACTGACAGTGACTGGGTATATATACCACGGGTTGAAAATTTGGAAATTTCTTCAAACACTCGACCGCGCCTCCCAGCTCTGCCACTCCCTTGGTCTCCGGATCGTCGCCGCCGTCGCTAGTGACCCTTTGCCGCTGGTCTCTGCCGCCGTCAATGTGATTCTCACCACCGTTGCCACCGTAGCAAGTCCGCCGCCAAGTTAGGGTACGAACTTGACCCTTTGTGCTTTCTCTGATTCCGATTCTTGCACAAAGTTCATTGCCATTATTCATCCCACATATGAGATCAATCTATCCACCAAAAGAATCCATTAGAATAGATATGATGCAAAAACTTAGGATTAGGTTTATGCCAAACTCATCTCGGACCGACCGATCTGATGATCTCGATCTCATCGATTTGGCTCTGGCCATTGCACAAGTACAACTCGGTCTGACCGAAGTGTACCGATTGGTGTGACCAAAAACAGTTACTCTGTGAAACCCTAGCATCTCCGAGTAACCTAACTACATTTTGGACTGACCGAAACTGTATGTTTAGACTTCATTTGCGCTTTGGTGTCATCGAGTTTGTCAAATCAGTAGCTCCAAAATGCTTTCTGCAAAAAACTAAAATTAAGTTTTTGTCTCAATATTTTTGTAAAATAGATGTACTTTGTGATGCTCATCCACTCTATCTATACCCAACTATTCATACGGTCAGTTTCAGCTATGTCAGAGGGTAGTGATAGCCAGAACATGTCTAAAGAGCAAGTAAACCTCAATGAGGGCACTAGTCCCTCAAGCAGATATGATGAGGGGATAAGAAGCACTACCAGCAACTTGCCCAAGGCAGCAACTAGGCAAAGGAAGAAGAGAACATCTGATTCAGAGGATGAAGACTTTGTCTTTGAGGAGGTGGTGACATCCAAGAAGAAAGTGCTCAAGAAAGAATATGGTGCTACTGCTGCCACCAAGCGTGTAATGCAGAAGAAGAAGGCTCCTCCTAAGAGAGTCCCTATGTAAAAAACCGAGCCTTTACTCAAGCTGCTGCTGCACCAAGTGCTACTGGAGAGAAGAAGAAGGAAAGGAAAAGAGGAAGATGGAGCAAGCTAGTTGATCTAGTGGCTGAATTTGAAAAGCACGCATTTGATGAAGAAGAAGAGGAGGAGGAAGAGCCTATTGCACCTCATACAAAGATACAAAAGCTTATGGGGGATGCCATAAGGACCGGGGCTGCTCCATCTAAGCCCAAGTCATCCCCCAAGCCTCCAACACAAGCTCAAGCCCCCAAGTCAACTACACCCAAGAGATCAACAAGAAACATATCTGCTGCTGAGAAGAACAAGGCCCCAGTGCCTGAAGCCCAAGAAGAAGATAATGAGCCACTAGTGCTCAGAAAGCTGAAGCCCAAGATTCCGGATCATAGTGATGATCATCCTGTGGCAGAAAACATGGAAGAAAGAAAGGATGCATGTCTGAGACTCTGGAGACAAACTGATCCATATGCCTCCAAAAGGAGAACTGCTGTAGACTATCGTCTCCACACCAAGGATCAACAGGATTTCTATGAGACTATCTTGTTAGACAAGAAGCCCATTGTCTGTGCTATGAAATGGGTTGACTGGAAGTACATTGATGACAATGAGGACTACTTCTGAGGTGTGCATGAGAGCTTCAGGATGAATGAAGTGGACAAGTTTGTTGGTCAAAAGTTGACCAAGTGGAACGATGAGATGATCATGCAATTCTATTCCACTGCTCGCTTCTACCCAGATGGAAGGATTGTCTGGATGACTGAAGGTACAAAATATCAATCTACAATCTCTGAATGGGCCAAGTTGATCAATGCCCCAGAATAAGATGAGAATGACATTGATGTATATGCCAAGCCTAGGAAGGATCACAACTCCATAGCCAACATGTACAAGACTATTCTTGATGATGCCTTGGAGACTCATAAGCTTGGGTCTATATACTATCTATTGTCTAGTCTGACCACACTGGTACGCGTCGGTGCTATACAAACGGTTTTTAACCCCTTTACGCGACGACATTTGGAACCGTCGCCTAGTGAGTGACGGCAATAGGGGGGGGGGTCCTTCCCAAATGACCCAGAAACCGTCAGGGATATGCCCTCATGGCACACATGCTCGGCAAAATGAGGTCGTGTGCGACCGACGAGCGCTCAAATAGGAAATACATATAGTAGAGCTAAAAAAATACAATTATACAGGTGAAATTGTTTCTGGTCGCAAGTACATCCCACATAGTCAGTCCCCGCTAAACAATTCCGTTCGTATGTACATCCCACACAGTCGCTCCAAGGAAAACGTTTCCGTTCATAGGTAAATCACACATAATTTTTCCCGTTAAATCGTTTGTGATAGTTTTGCCATTGCACACGATATTAACAATTTTATCGTTTGCGTTACTGAATGCATCACACACGTTGCGTCGAAGAAACTATGTGGCAAAGGCTGTCCATCACACACAGTTTTTATGTGGAAAACGTTTACGCAAGGTGGCCTAACGCAAACAGTTTTCAAGAGAAGGTCATGTGTGATTGTTCATTGATCCAACATGGTTTATTCCTAGAAACTGTGTGCGTTGCCTGAGGTCATCGCCCACGGTATTTTCTGAATAACCGTTTGCAATAGCAAAACCCAATTAGCAGGCTAATTCTCCATTAGCAGGCTAATTGCCCTATTATTAATAATCCATTTATTAATCTAATTGACATTCATATTAAGCACATAATATATTTCATTTCCATATTAAGGAAGTAGGATTTCATTATTGAAATACATCATAGTACAACATGATATAGCTTCAGCACTCAGCTACCCCATTACACAACCGCACCAGCACCAAGTTTCACATGCAACATGTAGAACCTTTCGAAATTAGCATCATAGACGGTATATAGACAGATGCATCTCATCTGGAAAACTGCTGAAGCGGAAGGCGAATATTGAGCCTTCATTCATGTTGAAGGTCTTTGCAACTTTAGGCTAGTGCTTGTGGATGATTGACCGTCCGTCCTTCGTCCTCTTGAGGAACACTTCAATATTGAACCATGGGTGTTGTATGAAAACCTTCCTCACCTCCTAACCATAGAGGTGGTTTGAGAGGTAATCATCAGTGAACTACTTTGGAAAGGCCTGAAAACGAGGATGTGCATAAATATCTTCTCTATATTAGAAATGGGGCAAAGGAATAAAAAAAGGCAAGGTATAATAGTTAGTACCATCTTGTAGTGAACTGATGTCTTCTTCATTGTGCAGACAAAGATCTTGTTGTTTCTTGTCGCTAAGTTCTTTATCCTAACAATCTTTCTGAGTTTCTTGACTTGATTGATATTCATGGACAACTCATTTCCCCATATGCAAAAAGGGTCGAACAGTGGGTCAAAACCTCTGACAGCAGGACCTACATGTGCAAGACCAAATTGTTAAAAACCTAAATATTAGAATGGTTCCTGCAATTGCACAATAATGTGCTATTAGACAACGGACCATGCACATGCTAACCTCGATCGTAAACCTCAGTGCTTCCCATTTTTTCCCTGCAACAGATATAAGGTAGTTAGTCATCAGGTTAAGTAAGGGTTCGCATGCTATCAGTAAAATATGTTGACGAAAAATAAGCACATTGCAGATTCATCAGATTAATTCAAGCCATATGGAAAACCCAGTTATCCAAACCAAGCATGACTAAGAACTAGGAAATATAGCACCTGTATATGTTTCTCATGTATTAAGTGCAGCCAAATTCAATTTATTCCTCACATGCACAACAATACAAAATTCTACCCACGACAATTGGACATTGCATTGTAGAATTGAACCAAGCAGTTAACTAAACACCACAACAAATGAACCAAACATCAACTGAGCACCACATTGCACAATGCATAACCAAACCAAGCATGCTTGACAACTTCGAAATATAGCAACTGTATTCGTTTCTCATGTATTTTGTAAAGATAAATTCAATTTATTTCTCACATGGAAGACAATACAAAATTGCATCCTGAAAAATTGAACATCACATTTGCAGAATTGAACCAAACAGTTAACTAAAGACGACAGCTAATTAATAAAACAATCAATAAGTGAGCACCACTGCACGGCATATAGAACATATACACTAGAGCAACAGATTGCATGGTAAAATTAGATAGCACAATTCACTAGAATTTGTGAAGGAAAGGCAGGAGCGGCATACATAACGGGTAAACCGAGCATGCTTAACTAGCGTAGCTAGCAAATGGCAAGGTGCTCCTCCAAGATCTGGGGGTCGACACGAATGGCAGCCATCGCGACCTCATCCGCGTGTGTGGCCGCGATTTGCTTCTCCGCTGCCAAATGCTCCTTGAGATCCTGGCTATACTGCGTGCAGCATGGCTTAGGGCGGTGCTTATTTGGTGAAGGGGTCGGTGATTTGGGTGGAAGGTGTCACACCGATGGTCGGGGCATGTGGGATGTGGAAGGAGGAGGAGGATGGGGGTCGGGTGTGGATTACCTGCCTGGATAGACGAGGCCGAGCAGCGTGAAGGATGGTCACCAGCGAGGAGGCGGCGCTGCAAGCAAGGTGTGATGGTTTCAACTTGGAAAGGAAGGCGGAAACAGGGGAAATGTGGCTTTTGGTAAGGGAGAGGGGGCGGGGAGGTAGATATTTCCACGGAAGCTGAAAATTTGGAATCGCTTCAGCGAAAAAACTGGTGCGCAAAGTGTCATCAGACACGGTCCCTTATTAAGAACTTTGTACGAAATGTGAACATCACAAAAGATTCAGATAGCTTAACCCATGTGTGATGAGTTTGAACGTCAAAAATTTTGGTTCGAATTTCCCTGGTTACAGTGGTCATCCACGTCATTGCATAATTTGGGTACACAAAGGAGACTACAGCACACCCATACTTCTTAGTCGAGCAAGTTAAACAATTAAATAGAGCTAGCTAACCTAAACATTACTCTAACAAATTAATGACCGGAGCCCTTAATTAAACAAAACAAACAGTACTACTACGGCTGGTGCTCGTTGATCTCTGCCGCCGCCTCCATGTCTAGCTCGCGCCCGACGGTCTCTTGGGGAAGGGGCTCCATGGCATCCATCGCACCATACTCGGCAAGCATCTCGCCATCCGTGTCCGCCATCTCTTTGGAAAAGGCCGCCATGAGCTGGACGTGGCCGGCGGCGATCTGGGCTTGGACGGGCTCCGTCGTTGCAAGGTATGCGGCGGAGGAAGTAATGGCTGCTCGAGCGCTCTCGGTGATTGCCAACTCTTCGGCCATGGGTTGCTGACCGTTGTCGGAGAAGCTTTGTTTGATTTGTGCGGTGACCGCCATGAGTTAGGCGTGGGCGGCCTCGACATGGTCGTGGGCGGCCTCCATTAGGGCTAAGGCCACCGCTGTGGAATGGACAATGATACGTCCATTTTGCATCATGTTTTCTTACTATTATTTATATTGTTTTTATCCATAATAATGCTTTTGGAGTAATTCTAATGCCTTTTCTCTCATAATATGAAAGGTATACACAAAGAGGGAGAATTCCGGCAGCTGGAAATCTAGACCTGGAAAAGCTACGTCAGGCTCCCTATTCTGCACAACTCCAAACAAGGTGAAACTTCACGGGGATTTTTTATGGAATATTTGAGGAATATTGGGGAAAATAACTACCAGAGGGGCCCCACCAGGTGGGCACAACCCACCTGGGCACGCCAGGGAGCCCAGGCGCACCCTGGTGGGTTGTGCTCACCCAGGACCACCTCTGGTGCCCATCTTTTGGTATATATGTCATTTTGATCTAGGAAAAAAAATAAGGGGAGGACTTTCGAGATGGAGCGCCGCCGTCTCGAGGCAGAACTTGGGCAGGAGCACTTTTGCCCCCTGGTGGAGCAGTTCCGCTGGGGGAACTTCCCTGCCGGAGGGGGAAGTCATCGTCATCATCATCACCAACAACTCTCCCATCTTGGGGAGGGCAATCTCCATCAATATCTTTAACAACACCATCTCATCTCAAACCCTAGTTCATCTCTTGTGTTCAATCTTGTTACCGGAACTATAGATTGGTGCTTGTGGGTGACTAGTAGTGTTGATTACATCTTGTAGTTGATTACTATATGGTTTATTTGGTGGAAGATTATATGTTCAGATCCATTATGCTATTTAATACCCCTCTGATCATGAGCATGATTATCATTTTTGAGTAGTTACTTTTGTTCTTGAGGTCAGGGGAGAAATCATGTTGCAAGTAATCATGTGAACTTGATATGTGTTCGATATTTTGATAGTATGTATGTTGTGATTCCATTAGTGGTGTCATGTGAATGCCGAATAAATGACACTTCACCATATTTGGGCCTAAGGGAATGCATTGTGGAGTAGCACTTAGATGGTGGGCTGCGAGAGTAACAGAAGCTTAAACCCCAGTTTATGCGCTATTCCGTAAGGGACCGATCGGATCCAAAAGTTTAATGCTATGGTTAGAATTTATTCTTAATACTTTTCTTGTAGTTTCGGATGCTTGCGGGGTGGTTAGTCATAAGTAGGAGGTTTGTTCAAGTAAGAACAACACCTAAGCACCGGTCCACCCACATATCAAATTATCAAAGTAGCGATGTGAAAGTGACTAGATGAAATTCCCGTGTACCCTCAAGAACGCTTTGCTTATCATAAGAGACCGCTTTGGCCTGTACTTTGCCTCAAAAGGATTGGGATAACTTGCTGCACGTTACTGTTATCGTTACTTGCTCGTTACAAATTATCTTGCTATCAAACTACTCTGCTACTTACAATTTCAGCACTTACAGACATTACCTTACTGAAAACTACTTGTCATTTCCTTCTGCTCCTCGTTGGGTTTGACACTCTTACTTATCGAAAAGAGCTACAATTGATCCCCTATACTTGTGGGTCATCAAGTCTATTTTCTGGCGCCGTTGCCGGGGAGTGAAGCACCTTTGGTAAGTGGAATTTGGTAAGGAAACATTTATATAGTGTGCTGAAATTTATTATCACTTGTTACTATGGAAAACAATCCTTTGAGGGTTTTGTTCGGGGTATCTTCACCTCGTCCGGAACCACAATTAGCTACCCCTCCACCTAGTGCACCTACTGAAAATATTGAATATGAAATTCCTTCGGGTATGATCGAACAACTGGTAGCTAATCCTTATGCAGGAGATGGAACCGAACATTGATACGTCCATTTTGCATCATGCTTTTATATCGATATTTATTGCATTATGGGCGGTTATTAAACGTTATGTCACAATGCTTATGCCTATTCTCTCTTATTTTACAAGGTTTACATGAAGAGGGAGAATGCCGGCAGCTGGAATTCTGGGCTAGAAAAGGAGCAAATATTAGAGACCTATTCTGCACAACTCCAAAAGCCCTGAAACTCCATGGAAGTTATTTTTGGAATTAATAAAATACTGAGCGAAGGGAATAGCAGAGGCGGCCACCCACCATCCACGAGGGTGGGGGCCGCGCCCTACCCCTTGGGCGTGCCCCCTGCCTCGTGGGCCCCCTGGCAGGCCTTCGGTGCCCATCTGCTGCTATATGAAGTCTTTTACCCTGGAAAAAAAAATCATAAGCAAGCTGTTGGGGCAAGACACCGCCGCCATGAGGCAGAACCTTGGCGGAACCAATCTAGGGCTCCGGCGGAGCTGTTCTGCCGGGGAAACATCCCTCCGGGAGGGGGAAATCGTCACCATCATCATCACCATCGATCCTCTCATCGGGAGGGGGTCAATCTCCATTATCATCTTCACCAACACCATCTCCTCTCAAACCCTAGTTCATGTCTTGTATCCGATCTTTGTCTCAAAGCCTCAGATTGGTACCTGTGGGTTGCTAGTAGTGTTGATTACTCCTTGTAGTTGATGCTAGTTGGTTTATTCGGTGGAAGATCATACGTTCAGATCCTATATGCATATTAATACCCCTCTGATTATGAACATGAATATGATTTGTGAGTAGTTACGTTTATTCCCGAGGACATGGGAGAAGTCTTGCTATAAGTAGTCATGTGAATTTGGTATTCGTTCGATATTTTGATGAGATGTATGTTGTCTCTCCTCTAGTGGTGTCATGTGAACATCGACTACATGACACTTCACCATTTTTTGGGCCTATAGGAAGGCATTGGGAAGTAATAAGTAGATGATGGGTTGCTAGAGTGAAAGAAGCTTAAACCTAGTTTATGAGTTGCTTTGTAAGGGGCTGATTTGGATCCATATGTTTCATGCTATGGTTAGGTTTACCTTAATACTTCCTTTGTAGTTGCGGATGCTTGCAATAGGGGTTAATCATAAGTGGGATGCTTGTCCAAGAAAGGGCATTACCCAAGCACCGGTCCACCCACATGCCAAATTATCAAAGTAACAAACGCGAATCATATGAGCGTGATGAAAACTAGCTTGGCGATAATTCCCATGTGTCCTCGGGAGCGTTTTCCTTCATATAAGAATTTGTCCAGGCTTGTCCTTTGCTACAAAAATGATTGGGACACCTTGCTTCACCTTATTTAATTTTGTTACTTTTTACCCGTTACGAATTACCTTATCACAAAACTATCTGTTATCGACAATTTCAGTGCTTGCAGAGAATACCTTACTGAAAACTGCTTGTCATTTCCTTCTCCTCCTCGTTGGGTTCGACACTCTTACTTATCAGAAGGACTACGATAGATCCCCTATACTTGTGGGTCATCAAGACTCTTTTCTGGTGCCGTTGCTGGGGAGTGAAGCGCCTTTGGTAGGTGGAATTTGGTAAGGAAAAATTTATATGGTGTGCTGAAATTTACCGTCACTTGTTACTATGGAAAGTAATCCTTTGAGGGGCTTGTTCGGGGTATCTTCGCCTCGACCAGGAGAGCAAAGAGTTGCTCCTCAACTTACTGAACCTACTGAAATTGTTTACTTTGAAATTCCTTCGGGTGTGATTGAGAAACTGCTAGCTAATCCTTTTACAGGAGATGGAACATTGCATCCTGATTTGCACCTAATCTATGTGGATGAAGTTTGTGGATTATTTAAGCTTGCAGGTATGCCAGAGGATGTTATCAGGAAGAAGGTTTTTCCTTTATTTTTGAAGGGAAAGGCATTGACATGGTTTAGGCTACGTGATGATATGGGATCATGGAACTACAACCGATTGAAATTGGAATTTCATCAGAAGTTTTATCCTCTGCATCTTGTTCATCGTGATCGTAATTATATATATAATTTTTGGCCTCGCGAAGGACAAAGCATCGCTGAAGCTTGGGGCAGGCTTAAGTCAATGTTATATTCATGCCCCAAGCATGAGCTCTCAAGAGAAATTATTATTCAAAATTTTTATGCTCGGCTTTCTCTCAACAATCACTCCATGATCGATGCTTCTTGTACTGGCTCTTTCATGATGAAGACTATTGAATTCAAATGGGATTTATTGGAAAGAATTAAATGCAAATCAGAAGATTGGGATCTCAAGAAGGTAAGGAGTCAGGTATGACACCTAAGTTTGATTGTGTTAAATCTGTTATGAATACCGATGCTTTTCGTAAATTTAGAACTAAATATGGACTTGACTCTGAGATAGTAGATTCTTTCTGTGAATCATTTGCTACTCATGTTGACCTCCCTAAGGAGAAGTGGTTTAAATATAATCCTCCCATTGAAGTAAAAGTAGTTCCACCTATTAAAGAAAAGACTATCACTTATAATGATCCTATTGTTCCTACTACCTATATTGAGAAACCACCTTTCCCTGTTAGAATAAAGGATCATGCTAAAGCTTCAACTGTGGTTCGTAAGAGTAATACTAGAAAACCTACACCACCTGAGCAAATTCAAGTTGAACCTAGTATTGCTATGGTTAAAGATCTCTTGGCTGATAATATTGATGGACATGTTGTTTACTTCTGTGATGAAGCTGCTAGAATTGCTAGACACGATACTAAAAATAAACATAGACCTATTGTAGGCATGCCTATTATTTTTGTTAAAATAGGAGATCATTGTTATCATGGCTTATGTGATATGGGTGCTAGTGCAAGTGCAATACCTCATTCCTTATACAAAGAAATTATGCATGATATTGCACCTGCTGAGATAGAAGAAATTGATGTTACAATTAAGCTTGCCAATAGAGATAGTATTTCACCAGTTGGGATTGTTAGAGATGTTGAAGTCTTGTGTGGGGAAGTTAAATATCCTGCTGATTTTCTTGTTCTTGGTTCCCCACAAGATAGCTTTTGTCCCATCATATTTGGTAGACCCTTCTTGAATACTGTTAATGCTAGGATAGATTGCAAAAAGGATGTTGTTACTATTGGTTTGGGGGATATGTCTCATGAGTTTAATTTTGCTAAATTTCGCAGACAACCCCATGATAAAGAATTGCATAGTAAGGATGAAATTATTGGTCTTGCTTCTATTGCCATGCCTCCTAATGATCCTTTAGAACAATATTTGCTAGACCATGAAAATGATATGTTTATGAATGAAAGAAGGGAGATAGATGAAGTATTCTTTAAACAGGGACCTATTTTGAAACACAACTTGCCTGTTGAAATTCTAGGGGATCCTCCACCACCCAAGGGTGATCCCATGTTTGAGCTTAAACAACTACCTGATACTCTTAAATATGCTTAGCTTGATGAAAAGAAGATATATCCTGTTATTATTAGTGCTAACCTTTCAGAGCAGGAAGAGGAGAAATTATTGAAAACTTTGAAGAAGCACTGTGCTGCTATTGGATATACTCTTGATGATCTTAAGGGCATTAGTCCCACTCTATGCCAGCACAAAATAAAATTGGAGAAAGATGCTAAACCAGTTGTTGATCACCAACGGTGGTTAAATCCTAAGATGAAAGAAGTGGTAAGAAAAGAAATACTAAAGCTTCTGGACATAGGTATAATCTATCCCGTTGGTGATAGTCAGTGGGTAAGTCCTGTTCATTGTGTCCCTAAGAAGGGAGGTATTACTGTTGTTCCTCATGATAAAGATGAATTGATCCCACAAAGAATTGTTACAGGTTATAGGATGGTAATTGATTTCCGCAAATTAAATAAAGCTACTAAAAAGGATCATTACCCTTTGCCTTTTATTGATCAAATGCTAGAAAGATTATCCAAACATACACATTTTTTGCTTTCTAGATGGTTACTCTGGTTTCTCTCAAATACCCGTGTCAAAAGAGGATCAAGAAAAGACCACTTTTACTTGCCCTTTCGGTACTTTTGCTTATAGACGTATGCCTTTTGGTTTATGTAATACACCTGCTACCTTTCAAAGATGCATGATGGCTATATTCTCTAACTTTTGTGAAAAGATTGTTGAGGTTTTCATGGATGATTTCTCTGTTTATGGATCTTCTTTTGATGATTGCTTGAGCAACCTTGATCGAGTTTTGCAGAGATGTGAAGAAACTAATCTTGTCTTGAATTGGGAAAAATGCCACTTTATGGTTAATGAAGGCATTGTCTTGGGGCATAAAATTTCTGAAAGAGGTATTGAAGTTGATAAAGCTAAAGTTGATGCTATTGAAAAGATGCCGTGTCCTAAAGACATTAAAGGTATAAGAAGTTTCCTTGGTCATGCCGGTTTTACAGAAGGTTTATTAAGGACTTCTCTAAAATTTCTAGGCCTCTGACTAATCTCTTACAAAAAGATATTCCTTTTGTCTTCAATGATGATTGCGTAGAAGCATTTGAAATACTTAAGAAAGCTTTGATTTCTGCACCTATTGTTCAGCCACCTGATTGGAATTTACCCTTTGAAATTATGTGTGATGCTAGTGATTATGCTGTAGGTGCTGTTCTAGGACAAAGAGTTGATAAGAAACTAAATGTTATCCAATATGCTAGTAAAACTCTAGACAGTGCCCAGAGAAATTATACTACTACTGAAAAAGAATTTTTAGCAGTTGTATTTGTTTGTGATAAGTTTAGACCTTATATTATTGACTCTAAAGTAACTGTTCACATTGATCATGCTGCTATTGAATATCTTATGGAAAAGAAAGATGCTAAACCTAGACTTATTAGATGGGTTCTCCTACTACAAGAATTTGATTTGCATATTATTGATAGAAAGGGAGCTAAGAACCCCGTTGCAGACAACTTGTCTAGGTTAGAGAATGTTCTTGATGACCCACTACCTATTGATGATAGCTTTCCTGATGAACAATTAGCTGTCATAAATGCTTCTCGTACTGCTCCATGGTATGCTGATTATGCTAATTACATTGTTGCTAAATTTATACCACCTAGTTTCACGTACCAGCAAAAGAAAAAGTTTTTCTATGATTTAAGACATTACTTCTGGGATGACCCACACCTTTATAAAGGAGTAGATCGTGTTATTAGACGTTGTGTACCTGAGCATGAATAGGAACAGATCCTACGCAAGTGTCATTCCGAGGCTTATGGAGGACATCACGCTGGAGATAGAACTGCACATAAGGAATTGTAATCTGGTTTTTATTGGCCTACTCTCTTCAAGGATGCCCGTAAGTTTGTCTTGTCTTGTGATGAATGTCAAAGAATTGGTAATATTAGTAGACATCAAGAAATGCCTATGAATTATTCTCTTGTTATTGAACCATTTGATGTTTGGGGGTTTGATTATATGGGACCGTTTCCTTCCTCTAACGGGTATACACATATTTTAGTTGCTCTTGATTACGTTACTAAGTGGGTAGAAGCTATTCCAACTAGTAGTGCTGATCATAACACTTCTATTAAGATGCTTAAAGAGGTTATTTTTCCGAGGTTTGGAGTCCCTAGATACCTAATGACTGATGGTGGTTCACATTTTATTCATGGTGCTTTTCGTAAAATTCTTGCTAAGTATGATGTTAATCATAGAATTGCATCTCCATATCACCCACAGTCTAGTGGCCAAGTAGAACCGAGTAACAGAGAGCTTAAATTGATTTTGCAAAAGACTGTTAATAGATCTAGAAAAAATTGGTCCAAGAAACTTGATGATGCATTATGGTCTTATAGAACTGCATATAAAAATCCTATGGGTATGTCTCCATATAAAATGGTTTATGGAAAAGCATGTCACTTACCTCTCGAACTAGAACATAAGGCATATTGGGCCATTAAAGAGCTCAACTATGATTTCAAACTTGCTGGTGAGAAGAGGCTGTTTGACATTAGCTCACTTGATGAGGGGAGAACCCAGGCCTATGAGAATGCCAAACTGTTTAAAGAAAAAGTTAAAAGGTGGCATGACAAAAGGATACAAAAGCGTGAGTTTAATGTAGGTGACTATGTGTTGCTATTCAACTCTCGATTAAGATTTTTTTGCAGGAAAACTCCTCTCTAAATGGGAAGGTCCTTACGTTGTCGAGGAGGTCTATCGTTCTGGTGCCATAAAAATCAACAACTTTGAAGGCACAAATCTGAAGGTGGTGAACGGCCAAAGAATCAAACATTATATCTCACGTAATCCAATAAATGTTGAAACTAATGTTATTGAAACCGTGACCTCGGAGGAATACATAAGGGACACTTTCCAGGGCGTTCCAGACTCCAAAAAGGAATAGGTTTTGAACGGTAAGTAAACCGACTCCAAAACAGTTCTAATGGCAATTTTTCTCTATTATGGAATATTTAAAAAAATAGGAAAATAAGAAGTAGTCCGGGATGGACACGAGGTGTCCATGAGGGTGGAGGGCGTGCCCTACCCCCCTGGGCGCGCCCCTGCCTCGTGGGCACCTCGTGTGCTCTCCGGACTCTGTTTTCTTGCACGATACTTCTTGTGGTCGGTAAAAATTCATTATATAATCTCCCGAAGGTTTTGCCCACCGTACCACGACGAAATCCTCTGTTTTTGTTTTGAGCTGTTTCTGTCGCAGATTAGAGCAAGATGTCTTCTCAAGAGTTAGTAGGGGAGAGTCAGGTGTCTCATCCGACACCGGGACTAGGAGCAAACAGCGATGTGACAACTTTGGGCCATCAACGGAGGAAGAGATGGAGGCCGATTTGAAAAGGATAGATGCCATGGAGGAGGATCAAGAAGTTACTTCTCGCTTCCGAGCCGGATTCACGATGGGGGAACTACATAGCTCAGCTATTCCAAACACGGTCATCCCTTCCAATGTTAGATTTCTTTCTTATGAAAATATGAAAAAGAGTGTCACTTGTTCTCCAACAGCTATGCAACATCCATGGGTGAAAGGAGCTTTAGCCGTCACGACAGAGCACAACATCCTTATGCATCCATTCCGCATGTTAGGTGTAGCTGGTGTATTCGGCGGTTACCTATTCAGTAAGCTCCGTAAGGAAATAATGGACCTCAAGCAGCAAGTCAATAAGCTCGAGGAGGAGAATCGTATCCCGAGGGGGCATCATCGCCAAGAATATCACATCACCACCTCCGAAGAAGGAGACATAATCACATGGGTATGGGCACTCCCATTGGCAACTGCCAAGCTTGGGGGAGGTGCCCCGGTATCATATCATCATCACACTCCAATCTTTACCTTTTTCTTAGTTCGGTCCTTTTAGTAATATCTTGATCTAGTAGAATAAAGTTTTGGTATAGTTTTGAGTTTTGATTTTATGATCCCTCTATGTAATTAAGTCCGTGAGCTATATATAATAAAGATTAGTCTTGAGTCAAGGGCTTTGCTATCTTGCTATGATCTTGAGGGAATAAAATAAAAAGAAAGAATAAAAAGAAATAAAAGAGATCATATTGATCTTATGGAGAGTAATGACTTCACATATAAAGAGTATGATGAACAAAAGTCGTTGAGAGTTGACAAACATAGTTTTGGTCATCATTGCAATTAATAGGAAGTAATAAAGAAAGAGAGGTTTTCACATATAAATATACTATCTTGGACATCTTTTATGATTGTGAGCACTCATTAAAATATGACATGCTAAAGAGTTGATGTTGGACAAGGAAGACAATGTAATGAGTTATGTTTTCTTATATCCAAAATAAAGTATATTGTCATGGATCATCCAACATGTTGAGCTTGCCTTTCCCTCTCATGCTAGCCAAATTCTTTGCACCAAGTAGAGATACTACTTGTGCTTCATAATATCCTTAAATCTAGTTTTTCCATGAGAGTCCACCATATCTACACATGGATTGAGTAAGATCCTTCAAGTAAGTTGTCATTGTTGCAAGCAATAAAAAGTGCTCCTAAATATGTATGACTTATTAGTGTGGAGAAAATAAGCTTTATACGATCTTGTGATATGGAAGCAATAGAAGCGACGGACTGCATAATAAAGGTCCCTATCACAAGTGGCAATATAAAGTGACGTTCTTTTGCATTAAGATTTCGTGCATCCAACCATAAAGCATATGACAACCTCTGCTTCCCTCTGCGAAGGGCCTATATTTTATTCTTGTCTTATACTTTATGCAAGAGTCATGGTGATCTTCACCTTTCCTTTTTACATTTTATCCTTTGGCAAGTACCTTGTATTGGAAAGATCCTGATATATATATCCAATTGGATGTAAGTTAGCATGAACTATTATTGTTGACATTACCCTTGAGGTAAAAGGTTGGGAGGCAACACTATAAGCCCCTATCTTTCTCTGTGCCCGATTAAAACTCCATACCCATAAGTATTGCGTGAGTGTTAGCAATTGTGAAATACTAAATGATAGTTGAGTATGTGGACTTGCTGAAAAGCTCTTATGTTGACTCTTTCCGATGTTATGATAAATTGCAATTGCTTCAATGATCGAGAGCATAATTTATTAGTCCTCAATGAAGTTTCTGATTCATACTTGACATTGTGGATAGATTATTACTTGAGCATAAGGAATCATATGACAATATATATATATATATATATATATATATATATATATATATATATATATCTGTTGCTGTTATAAGAATGATCATGATGCCCTCATGTCCATATTATGTTTCATCGACACCTCTATCTCTAAACATGTGGACATATTTTTCGTTATCGGCTTCCGCTTGAGGACAAGCGAGGTCTAAGCTTGGGGGAGTTGATACATCCATTTTGTATCATGCTTTTATATCGATATTTCTTGCATTATGGGATGTTATTACACGTTATGTCACAATACTTATGCCTATTATCTCTTATTTTACAAGGTTTACATGAAGAGGGAGAATGCCGGCAGTTGGAATTCTGGGCTGGAAAAGGAGCAAATATTAGAGACCTATTCTGCACAACTCCAAAAGCCCTGAAACTCCACAAAATTTAATTTTGGAATTAATAAAACATACCGAGCGAAGAGAATACCAGAGGGGGGCCACCCACCATCCATGAGGGTGGGGGTCAGGCCCTACCCTCTGGGCGCGCCCCCCTGCCTCGTGGGCCCCCGGCAGGCCTCCGGTTCCCATCTTCTGCTATATGAAGTCTTTTACCCTGGAAAAAAAATCATAAGCAAGCTTTCGGGACAAGACACCACCGCCACGAGGCGGCGGAGCTGTTCTACCGGGGAAACATCCCTCCGGGAGGGGGAAATGGTCACCATCGTATCACCATCGATCCTCTCATCGGGAGGGGGTCAATGTCCATTAACATCTTCACCAGCACCATCTCCTCTAAAACCCTAGTTCATCTCTTGTATCCGATCTTTGTCTCAAAGCCTCAGATTGGTACCTGTGGGTTGCTAGTAGTGTTGATTACTCCTTGTAGTTGATGCTAGTTGGTTTATTCGGTGGAAGAACATATGTTCAGATCCTATATGCATATTAATACCCCTCTGATTATGAACATGAATATGATTTGTGAGTAGTTACGTTTGTTCCTGAGGACATGGGAGAAGTCTTGCTATAAGTAGTCATGTGAATTTGGTATCCGTTCGATATTTTGATGAGATGTATGTTGTCCCTCCTCTAGTGGTGTCATGTGAACATCGACTACATGACATTTCACCATTGTTTGAGTCTAGAGGAAGGAATTGGGAAGTAATAAGTAGATGATGGGTTGCTAGAGTGATAGAAGCTTAAACCCTAGTTTATGAGTTGCTTCATAAGGGGCTGATTTGGATCCATATGTTTCATGCTATGGTTAGGTTTACCTTAATACTTCTTTTGTTGTTGCGAATGCTTGCAATAGAGGTTAATCATAAGTGGGATGCTTGTGCAAGAAAGGGCAGTACCCAAGCACCGGTCCACCCACATACCAAATTATCAAAGTAACGAACGCGAATCATATGAGCGCGATGAAAACTAGCTTGACGATAATTCCCATGTGTCCTCGGGAGCGTTTTCCTTCATATAAGAATTTGTCCAGGCTTGTCCTTTGCCACAAGAAGGATTGGTCCACCTTGCTGCACATTATTTACTTTTGTTATTTGTTACCCGTTATGAATTACCTTATCACAAAATTATCTGTTACCGACAATTTCAGTGCTTTGCAGAGAATACCTTACTGAAAACCGCTTGTCATTTCCTTCTGCTCCTCGTTGGGCTCGACACTCTTACTT
The DNA here is from genome assembly GCA_963921465.1 of Triticum timopheevii. Classification (NCBI taxonomy): domain Eukaryota; kingdom Viridiplantae; phylum Streptophyta; class Magnoliopsida; order Poales; family Poaceae; genus Triticum; species Triticum timopheevii. The sequence goes on from OY997264.1 coordinate 110,650,343, forward strand.
ATCGAAAGGACTACGATAGATCCCCTACACTTGTGGGTCATCAAACATCTTGATATGCACTTGATATATGTAGAACAAATTTGTGCATGATTTAAGCTTGCAGGTTTACCCAGAGATGAAGTTATGAAAAAGGTTTTCCCTTTATCTTTGAAGGGAAAACCATTGGCATGGTATAGGCTATGCGATGATATTGGATCATGGAATTGGAATAGGTAGAAATTGGAGTTCCATCAAAAATTTTATCCTATGCATCTAGTTCATTGTGATCGGAATTATATATATAATTTTTGGCCTCGTGAAGGAGAAAGTATCGCTCTATCTTGGGGAAGGCTTAAGTCAATGTTATATTCATGCCCCAATCATGAGCTCTCAAGAAAAATTATTATCCAGAACTTTTATGCTCGGCTTTCTCGTAATGATCAAACCATGCTTGATACTTCTTGTGCTGGTTCATTTATGAAGAAGACTATTGAATTCCGGTGGGATCTTTTGGAAAGAATTAAATGCAACTCTAAAGATTGGGAACTCGACGAAGGTAAAGAGTCATGTATTACACTTCAGTATGATTTTGTTAAGTCTTTTATGGATACCAATGCTTTTCAAAAGTTTAGCACTAAATATGGACTTGGCTTTGAGATAGTAGCCTCCTTTTGTGAATCATTTGCTACTCATGTTGAACTCCCTAAAGAGAAGTGATTTGAATATCACCCACCTATTAAAGAAGAAACTAAAGAACTGGTACCAGTTAAAGAAGAAACTATACTTTATAATGTTGATCCAGTTGTTCCTTCTGCTTATATTGAGAAACCACCTTTTCTTTTTAGGATAAAGGAACATGCTAAAGTTTCAACTGTGGTTAACAAAAGCTATATTAGAACACCTAAACTGATGAACAAATTAAAGTAGAACCTAGTATTGCTATGGTTAAAGATCTCTTGGAAGAAGATATGGATGGGAAAGTTATTTACTTCTGTGAAGAAGCTGCTAGAATTGCCAAACCTGATAAAAAAGATAAACATAGACCTTTTGTTGGCATGCCTGTCATCTCAGTTAAAATAGGAGATCACTGTTATCATGGTTTATGTGACATAGGTGCTAGTGTGAGTGTTATTCCTTATTCCTGATCAAGAAATTATGAATGACATAGCATCCGCAGAGATAGAAGACACATACATTACTATTAAACTTGCTAATAGAGACACTATATCACCAATTGGGATTGCTAGAGATGTTGAAGTCTTGTGTGGGAAAATAAAATATGCTACTAATTTTCTTGATATTGGTTCTCCACAAGATGACTTCTGTCCCATTATTTTTGGTAGACCTTTCTTGACACTGTTAATGCTAAAATAGACTGTGAGAAACAAACTGTCAGTGTTAGTTTTGGTCACAAGTCTCATGAGTTTAATTTTTCCAAGTTTAGTAGAAAACTTCATGAAAAAGAATTGCCTAGTAAGGATGAATTAATTGGTCTTGCTTCTATTGATGTACCACCTACTGATCCATTAGAACAATATTTGCTAGACCATGAAAATGATTTACATATGCATGAAAGAAATGAAATAGATAAGATTTTCTTTGAACAACGTCCTCTGCTTAAACACAATTTTCCTATTGAAACTCTAGGAGGTCCTCCTCCACCTAAAGGTGATCCTGTGTTTGAATTAATACAATTTCCAGACAATTTGAAATATGCTTATCTTGATGAAAAGAAGATATATCCTGTTATTATTAGTGCTAACCTTTTAGAACATGAAGAAGAAAGATTATTGAAAGTTCTAAGGAAGCACCGATCTGCTATTTGATATACTCTTGATGATCTAAAGGGCATTAGTCCCATTCTATGTCAGCACAAAATTAATATGGAACCTGATGCTAAACCCGTTGTTGATCACCAACGTTGATTAAACCGAAAGATGAAAGAAGTGGTAAGAACGGAAATATTAAAACTTCTGGAGGCATGTATAATCTATCCTATAACTGATAGTAGATAGGTGAGTCCTATTCATTGTGTCCCTAAGAAAGGAGGTATAACTATTGTTCCTAATGATAAGAATGAACTTATTCCACAAAGAATTGTTATAGGTTATAGAATGGTAATTGATTTTAGAAAATTAAATAAAGCAACTAGAAAAGATCATTACCCTTTGCCATTTATTGATCAAATGCTAGAAATATTATCTAAGCACACACATTTTTGCTTCCTTGATGGATATTCAGTTTTGCACAAATACCTGTTTCTCAACCTGATCAAGAAAAGACCACTTTTACTTGTCCCTTTGGAACCTATGCTTAGAGACATATGCATATTGCGGCCGCGCTCATGCACCTTGTTAGCACGGCTGTGGCCGCGCTCTCGCCGGAGTGGGCCACCGAAGTTGCCCTCACGATGCGGGTCCACGTGCCCATCTTTCACCGGCGACGATTGAACAGTGAAATAATATTTGGGGAGTGAGCTAGTGTGCTTGAGACGCCGACTGTGGACTGTAGCCGACGCACCTTCTCGCGTAAGCCATAGGCGTACTATACACCGATAGTGCTCCAGGATATTTTATGCTGCATCTCACACGGTTGGTGATAATAAACTGTGTGGGATCTACTTGATTTTTCATCTTGATTTGAATTACATAACGGGGTCACAACGGCAATGGGCGGTGTTTGAATTGCTAGACTGTTTATCTGTAGTAAACATGCAACTATATGTGTGTCGTAAAAGAATTGGAATTATTCAGGGTTCCTTTGAACATTTTACACATTAAATTGGTTTTCTAGCCATTTCAGGTGCACAATTCAAAATTAAACTACATGCACATGCTCCAGTGCACCAACATGGGTTTTAAAATCATATATGTGTCCATGGGTTTATGCTTATGTCACATGCAAGAAATGGGGATGAAATTCAAACACCACGGCACCGTGGCTCTCTAGCAAATGTCGACGTACTTGCTTTTGTAATTCTAGTAAATCCAAAATTCGTCTGAAATTCGTGAAACTTGGCATGCTATCATGGAGCGGCATCATCATGCCGTGGTAAATTTTTTGTCCCATTTGGGGCAGGTTTGGGTATAAGCTTCTCATAAACCAGTGCCTCTCTCAACAAGTGTGATGGTTTCGGTAGGGAACGTTTCACCTTTCTGGACGAAATGATATCTGTTGCCTCTTCTGAATTTCAAATTTTTTCCTAGTGTCAACTTAGAATAACAGGAGCATTATGTCAATTTTTGGGATTTTTCAGGGTTCGCTTGGACATTTTTATACATTAGCTGAGTTTTCTATGCATTCATGTGCATAATTTAAATTTGAACTACACACACATGCTCTAATGCATATAAATTAGTCGAAAATTCAAATATGTGTCCTTGGTTGCATGCTTAGGTCCCATGCAAGAAATGGGAATGAATGTCAAACACCCTGCCACCGTCACTCGGCCGCAAACATTGAGATACCTGGTTTTTAAATTCTAGTAAATCAAAAGCTCATTTGAAATTCATGAAACTTGGCATGCTATCATGGAGCGGAATCAACATGCAGTGGTATATTTTTTGTCCCGTTTGGGGCAGGTTTGGGGATACTCTTCTCACAAACCACAGCTTCTCACAACAAGCCTGATGGTTTCGGTAAGGAACGTTTCACCTTTCTGGACGAAACGATATCCATTGCCTCTTCTCGATTTCAATTTTTTCCTAGTGTCAACACAAAACAATAGGAGCGTTATGTCAGTTTTTGGGATTTTTCGGGGTTCGTTTGGACATTTTTACGCATTAATTGAGTTTTCAATGCATTTATATGCATAATTCAAATTTGAACTACATGTACATGCTCTAATGCATATAAATTGGTTGAAAATTCAAATCTGTGTCCTTGGTTGCATGCTTAGGTCCCATGCAAGAAATGGGGATGAATGTCAAACACCTTGCCACCATCACTCGGCCGTAAACATTGAGATACATTGTTTTTAAATTCTAGTAAATCCAAAACTCATCTGAAATTCATGAAACTTAGCTTGCTATCATGGAGCGGCATCAACATGCCATTGTAAAATTTTTGTCTCATTTGGGGCAGGTTCGGGTATATGCTTCTCACAAACCAGAGCTTCTCACAACAAGCATGATGGTTTTGGTAGGAAACGTCCCACCTTTGGGGACGAAATGATATCCATTGCCTCTTATTGCTTTCAACATTTTCTCGTGTCAACATAGAACAACAGGAGTGTTGTGTCAATTTTTGCGATTTTTCGGGGTTCGTTTGGACCTTTTTATGCATTAATTGAGTTGCCATGCATTCATGTGCATAATTCAAATTTGAACTACATGGACATGCTCTAATGCATATAAATTGGTTGAAAATCAAATCTGTGTCCTTGGTTGCATGCTTAGGTCCCATGCAAGAAACGGGAATGAATGTCACACCCTGCCATCGTCACTCGGGCACAAACATTGAGATACCTGGTTTTTAAATTCTAGTAAATCCAAAGCTCGTCTGAAATTCATGAAACTTGGCATGTTGTCATGGAGCGGCACCAACATGCCATGGTAAATTTTTTGTCCCATTTGGGGCAGGTTTGGTCATATGCTTCTTAGAAACTAGAGCTTCTCACAACAAGCGTGATGGTTTCGGTAGGGAATGTTTCACCTTTCTGGACAAAACGATATCCATTGCCTCTTCTCGATTTCAATTTTTTTCCTAGTGTCAACATAGAACAACAGGAATGTTGTGTCAATTTTTGGGATTTTTTGGGGTTTGTTTGGATATTTTTATGCATTAATTGAGTTTTCAACGCATTTATGTGCACAATTCAAATTTGAACTACATGCACATGCTCTAATGCATACACATTGGTTGAAAATTCAAATCTGTGTCCTTGGTTGCATGCTTAATTAGGTCCCATGCAAGAAATGGGAATGAATGTCAAACATCCTGTCACCGTCACTCGGCCGCAAACATTTAGATACCTTGTTTTTAAATTCTAATAAATCCAAAACTCGTCTGAAATTCATGAAAATTGGCATGCTATCATGGAGCGGCATCAACATGCCGTGGTAAATTTTTTTCCCATTTGGGGCAGGTTTGGGTATATGCTTCTCACAAACAAGAGCTTCTCACAACAAGCATGATGGTTTCGGTAGGGAACGTCCCACCTTTGGGGACGAAACGGTATCCATTGCCTCTTATTGCTTTCAAAAAATTTCTCGTGTCAACATAGAACAACAGGAGTGTTGTGTCAATTTTTGTGATTTTTCGGGGTTCGTTTGGACATTTTTATGCATTAACTGAGTTTTCAATGCATTCATGTGCATAATTCAAATTTGAACTACATGCACATGCTCTAATGCAAAATTGGTTGAAAATTCAAATCTGTGTTCTTGGTTGCATGCTTAGGTCCCATGCAAGAAATGGGAATGAATGTCAAACACCCTGCCACCTTCACTCGTCCGCAAACATTGAGATACCTAGTTTTTAAATTCTAGTAAATCCAAAACTTGTCTGAAATTCGCATGCTATCATGGAGCGGCATCAATGCCATGGTAAATTTTTTGTCCTATTTGGGGCAGGTTTGGGTATATGCTTCTCACAAACCAGAGTTTCTCACACCAAGCATGATGGTTTCGGTTAGGGAACGTCCCACCTTTGGGGACGAAACGATATCCATTGCCTCTTATTTCTTTCAAATTTTTTCTCATGTCAACATAGAACAATAGGAGTGTTGTGTCAGTTGTTGTGATTTTTCGGGGTTTGTTTGGACATTTTTATGCATTAACTGAGTTTTCGATGCATTTATATGCATAATTCAAATTTGAACTACATGCACATGCTCCAGTGCATATAAATTGGTTAAAAATTCAAATCTGTGTCCTTGGGTGCATGATTAGGTCCCATGAAAGAAATGGGAATGAATTTCAAACAACAAGACACTGTTGATTGCCGGCAAAACATTGAGATACTTTGTTTTGAAATTCTAGTAAATCCAAAACTCATCTGAAATTCATGAAACTTGGCATGCTATCATGGAATGGCACCCGACATGATGTGGTATTTTTTGTGTCCATTTTGAGAGAAGGCGCACTCGAATAACAACCAACAAAGGCATTTTGAAAAAATAGCTGCCACTTTAATATCTCAAACGTTTGTATAATTCAAACCGTGTGCGTTCTGTTAACCATTCACGTGACACCACGTGTCTTGGTTTTAATGGCTATAGGAGGTGTCGTGCGGACAACTGCTTGACCTTGACTGAACGGGAGGCGTGCGAGCGCAGTCTGGTGCGCAGGCTGGCCGAGAGGCATGCAAGCTGTCCTCCAATACGTAGGCTCACCAGAAAGCGAGCACAGTCAAGCACGTCGGTTAAATCATCGACTGTGGCAATGAAGTGGGTGGTGGGTGGGTAACGAATTCCGTCGTCGTCTGCTTCCCACTCAAGCCGGACATAGTTCGGCCTAGAGCCTCCTGACAAAGAGAGAGACTTTAATGAGTTTAGCATGTCGCCAAAGGGCGAGTGCTGGAAGATGTCTGCTGCGGTGAACTCCATTACCGGAGCACAACCAGGCTCGGCGGGCTCGGGAACACGCGGACTAGAACCTACAACCGGATACGAATCCGGGGGTCTGGGGTCACAGGCTTCTTCAAAAGTGAGGCCTGTGTTCGGCTCCACCGCCGACGAGGGTACGGCCTGGGGGGCAGGGTCCATCCCTCCGTCCTTAGGCAATGCAACCTGCCTTGGATTTGAGTCCAGGGCTACCACAGGGGTGATATCCCACGGGTTGTCCGATAGCAGGTCTAAGCCATGCCTGTCGTGACTGTCCGGTGCTCCTGGCATAGGCTCGAATCCGTCGAAGATCAGGTCTCCGCGAATGTCTGCCGTGTAGTTCAGGTTTCTGAACCTGATCTGATGGCCAGGGGAGTAGCTGCCGATCTGCTCCAGATGGCCAAGCGAATTGGCCCGCAGGGCAAAGCCGCCGAACACGAAGATCTATCCGGGGAGAAAAGTCTCACCCTGGACCGTGTTGTTGATGATGATTGGAGGCGCCATCTAGCCCTGCAGTGACGACATAGAGGAACTCTCAATGAAAGCACCAATGTCGGTGTCAAAACCGGCGGATCTCGGGTAGGGGGTCCCGATCTATGTGTCTAGGCTGATGGTAACAGGAAGCAAGGGACACAGATGTTTACCCAGGTACGGTCCCTGTCGATGGAGGTAAAACCCTACTTCCTGCTCGATTAATATTGATGATATGGGTAGTACAAGAGTAGATCTACCATGAGATCGTAGAGGCTAAACCCTAGAAGCTAGCCTATGATGGTATGACTGTAATTGTGATCGGCCTTCTAAGGACCAACCTCACCGGTTTATATAGACACCGGAGAGGGCTAGGTTTACATGGAGCCGGTTACAAGGAAGGAAACACAATATCCGGATCACCAAGCTTGTTTTCCACGCAAAGGAGAGTCCCATCCGGACACGGGCCGAAGTCTTAAGTCTTGTCTCTTTACGCTTCAATAGTCCGGACGTTGTACACAGTCCGGCTGCCCGGATACCCCCTAATCCAGGACTCCCTCACCCATCTTGGAGCATTCGCCGGCGCTCCGCTGGAGGGGGAATCGACCATGGAGGGCCTCTACATCATCTCCAAGGCCTCTCCGCTGAGTTGTGAGTAGTTTACCACAGACCTTCAGGTCCATAGTTATTAGCTAGATGGATTCTTCTCGCTCTTTGAATCTCAATACCAATTTCGCCTCGATCTTTTTGGAGATCTATTCGATGTAACTCTTTTTGCACCATGTTTGTCAAGATCCGATGAATTGTCGGTTTATGATGAAGTTTATCTATGAGAAATATTTGAATCTCCTCTGAATTCTTTTATGTGTGATTGGTTATCTTTGCAAGTCTCTTCGAATTATCAGTTTGGTTTGGCCTACTAGATTGATCTTTCTTGCAATGGGAGAAGTGCTTAGCTTTGGGTTCAATCTTGCGGTGTCCTTTCCCGGTGCCAGCAGGGGAGCAAGGCATGTATTGTATTGTTGCCATCGAGGATAAAAAGATGGGGTTTATATCATATTGCATGAGTTTATCCCTCTACATCATGTCATCTCTCTTAATGCGTTACTATGTTCTTATGAACTTAATACTCTAGATGCAGGCAGGAGTCGGTCGATGTGTGGAGTAATAGTAGTAGATGCAGAATCGTTTCGATCTACTTGTTGCGGACATGATGCCTATATACATGATCATGCCTAGATAATCTCATAAATATGCACTTTTCTATCAATTGCTCGATAGTAATTTGTTCACCCACCGTAATACTTATGCTATCTTGAGAGAAGCCACTAGTGAGACCTATGGCCCCCGGTTCTATCTTTTATCATATAAGTTTTCCATCTACTTTTATTTGCATCTTTTACTTTCCAATCTATATCATAAAAATACCAAAAATATTTATCTTATCTTATTATCTCTATCAGATCTCACTTTTGCAAGTTTCAGTGAAGGGATTGACAACCCCTTTATCGCATTGGTTGCGAGGTTCTTGTTTGTTTGTGTAGGTGCGTGGGACTTTTGAGGAGCCTCCTACTGGATTCATACCTTGGTTCTCAAAAACTGAGGGAAATACTTACACTACTTTGCTGCATCACCCTTTCCTCTTCAAGGGAAAACCAATGCAGTGCTCAAGAGGTAGCACCTTACTATTCGCCTCCCATTCCCCTCCCTCTCGCAGACCTCGCTACAAAAAAAAGACACATCCATGACATTTTGGGCCGAACAATTTTTTTTCTGTCATACATATGACACTTCTATGACGATAATTGTGACAAAACCCGGTATCATCATAGATGTGGTGGGCTCCTACTTCTATGACAAAAAATCATGACAGAAAATGGGCTTTTTTTCATGGGCGGGCCGGAGACGCAGTTGCATGACATTCTTTGGGCCGTCCCTGACGGAAAAAACCGTGGTAGAAGCGAGGGGGAGGAAAATTTCGGGAAGTTGCCGGTTACGATGGGAGAGCGATGTGCGTTTCTCTAGTACAGGTACGCGCGTGTGTGCGAGGCGTTGGCTCTAACTGAAGCCGAGCGAGGCGTTGGGCTCTAACTGAACCCGAGCGATTCCAGTGCAGGCTACGCGTTACTGAACCTGAGCGATCGATCGATGGTTGTTAACTGAACCGATGGAGCGATTCCTTCGTTACTGCTGCTAACTGAAGCCGATCGATGCTGCCTCTGGGATGAACAGTGAGCGTTGCGGGGGGGGGGGGGGTGGTTTGGATGAACAATGAGTGGTGGCGTTGCTTCTGGATGAACAGGAACCCGTGGTGTGGAGGGCTGGATGAACTGTAGATGGTGGAGGGGTGGCCGTGGAGGGGTGGTTGAACAGGACCCCATGGTGTGGAGGGCTGGTTGAATAGTAGACGGTGGAGGGGTGCCCGTGGAGGGGTGGTTGAACAGTAGCCGGTGGAGTAGCGCGCGGTGGAGGCTGGATGAACAGGAGCCCGTGGAGGCTCGAGGAGGTCGACGGTAGCCCGTGGAGGCTGGAGGAGGTCGACGGTGGAGATGAACAGTATCCCGTGGAGTCTCGTTTTGCGGTACGCCACACCCCTCCCCCCCGTTTCAACCGTAGCGCTCCAACACAAGTCCGTTTTGTCCGTTTTGCGGTACGCCACACCCCTCCCGATCAACAGGACCCCCGTTTCGACCGTAGGAGGTCCGTTTCCTCCGTTTTGCGGTACGCCAGGCCCCTCCCGATCAACAGGACCCCGTTTCGACCGTAGGAGGTCTGTTTCCTCCGTTTTGCTGTACGCCAGACCCCTCCCGATGAACAGGATCCCGTTTCGAATGTGGCCGGTCGAATACAAGGCTGTTTCCTCCGTTGTGCGGTACGCCAGGCCTCGTTTCCATCGCCTGTTCTGTCCAAGCCCTCCCGATGGACACGACCACGCATTCCATTCCGACCTAGCCGGTTGGCTCCCACGCGTTCCGTTGCCTCCCGATGAACATGACGCATTCTGTTTCCTCCCCATGAACACGACGACGACGCTGTTTCTCCGTTCCGACCCAGCCATGTACGTATGCACGAGTAGGCATTCGAGACCCTGCCCGTATGTACGTACGTGGCCGTATTTTCTTTCTTGCACCCTCGCCGCTGTACGTACGTGTACGTGCGCGCCTCTACTACGACCAGTATGTACGTACACATTCGCGACCAAAATGACAACGCTACGTACGCTTCGACCAGGTGGGTCCCGACTATCAGGCACTTCCTTGCCTGCGAAGATGTAGCTGGTGGGTCCCAGCAGTCAGGGGGGCGAATCGTTTTTTTGCTCGGACGCACTTCCTTGCGTGCGAAGATGTAGCTAGTGGGTCCCAGCAGTTAGGGGGTGAATCGGTTTTTTTGCCCGGACGCACTTCCTTGCATGCGAAGATGTAGCTGGTGGGTCCCAGCAGTCAGGGGGAAACGTTTTTTTCACAAAATACAGTGGCCCGTCCGGTGGGTCCCCGCTGTCAGGTGGAGGAATAATTATTTTGTGCGTCATAAGGAGGCACTTCCTTGAGGCCGCCGTGGACCCAGCTGTCAGCCTCTCCACGCACAGTACTCTTCCGATGGAAGTCATTCGTTGACCACATTGACCACGCCGCGCTGAGAGCACCACGGCGGTGGACGACGGCGAGGCCTAGGAAGGGGACGACACGGAGCCGGGGAAGACGCAGCAGTGGATGCCCACGCGAAGAGGAGTACGAGGGTGAGGCTGCCGTCGCCGCAGAATAACAGGGGGTGTGGGTGAGTAGAGGGATGGCCTGGCCAGCGGTGGGAGTAGTAGGGGGCGGTGAGGCCTCCGCGGAATCACAGCCGGCCACGGGAGGCAGGAGCACGCGGCACGACCGACGCTGCTTTGGGCGGCTGGAGCACGAAGACTAGAGGTTCAAGAAGCACTACGGCCGTTGGATGGACATCGTACGGTCACTGGAGCTAGAGTCGTTCATATTGACTAAGTTGACAAATCCCTCCGTCCCCGTAAACTTAGTAGGCCCACAAGTCAGCCTCCCACCAAGGTGAGTCCCAGCTAGCAGGGCGAGTATTCATTTTTCTGTGCGTAATAAGGAGGCATTTCCGATGGGTCCGAGCTGACAGCGGGGGGAACGTTTTTTACGCAAAATATAGAGACCCTTCCGGTGGGTCCCAGCTATCAGGTGGAGGAATCAATATTTTGCACGTAATAAGGAGGCATTTTCCTGTGTGGGCCCCTACTGTCAGCCTCTTCTGATGGCTGTTGTTTGTTGACCATGTTGACCTCGCCGCGCCGAGAGCACAAACACGGTGGACGAGGGCGGGGCCCAGGAAGAGAACCACCCGGAGCCGGCGAAACCACCGCAGCGGATGCCCACACTGAGGGGAGAACGAGCGCTGACTGGTTGGCTGCGGGGTGAGGCTGACGTCGCCGGAAAATAACAGGATGTGTGGGTGGTTAGAGGGATGGCCTGGCGGCAGCACAGCCAGCCACGGGAGGAGGGAGCAGGCAGTCCCGCCGGTGCTGGTTTGGGCGGCTGGAGCAGGAAGATCAGAGATTGAAGAAGCACGACGGCTGTTGGATGGACATCCAACAGTCACTGCTGTGTGTTGACTAAGTTGACAAAGCCTTGTGTATGCGTCAAAAAAAAATTTAGGACAACGTCATCGTCAACCTAGTAGGCCCAGAAGTCAGCCTCCAAATCTATGGAAAACAGCATACAACCCATTAGCCATTATTTTCAATAATTTACAGCCCATTTTCTAATTCTTAAGGATATTTGAAGCTCATATTCTTTTTATTATCATTACAGACCATATATTTTGGGCACTGCTAAAAAATTCAACGAAATTTTGCATATTTCGGGGGGTCCGAACTCTTTTAATCACGAAATTTCGAGTCACGTTAAAAATAGTTTTCAAAAAATTATATCAAAATAAAATTCAAAAAACAATTCTCCGCAAAAAAATGAATGAAATTTAGAATCTTAACTAGCAAGATGCCCGTTCGTTGCACGGAACATGAAGATGAATTTGTATGAGTAGTTTATATCTTGTGGGTGAAAAGATGATGTTTTAATGTAATTGCCAGTTGGCTTTGGTTTTTATAAGAGTAGAGAGTAGAGAAATCCTAAAAAAAATGATATTTTAATACAATTGCCGGTTGGCTTTGGTTTAAAAATTTATAGCTCATTTCTTACAACTTATAGCCCGTTTTCTGGGGAAGCCCATTACTTATCCCCCCTCGTCTTGAAAGATTTGCAGTCCAGCAGGGCTGAGAAAAGCAAGTAGGCCTCGGTTTTGGTGTTCTCCAAAAAAAAGAACTGGGCTAGCCAATTTCAGAAAGAAAAAAATATCAACTGGGCTCATCATGTGCTTAATAAAAGCATAAGAGTGGGCTAGATGGGCCACAGCCCCCGCACAACGCGCAATTGAGCTCCGTCTCTGAAACTGAAAAACAACTGGGTAAGCTGCTGGGTCCCTGGTGTTATCCGCTCGTTCTGTAATTTTCTTGTTTATTGACTACATTGACAATGGCGTGGAACCTAGTTGTCAAACAATTAGGAGGAAGTATTGTTTTGGCTTGTAATAACGAGGCACCTGCTTGCGAAATGCAATGACCCTGGTGGGTCCCTACTGTCAGCCTCTCCATGTACAGTCATCTCCTGATTCCTCTTGGTTGTTGACCATGTTGACAACCCCAGACGGCGGCGAGCACAGCGAGCTAACCAAGGCGGAGAACGACGGCAAGGCATCGGGCGAGAACGAACAGCAACCATGAAAGATGCGGCAGTGTAGTGGCAGGTCGAGGGGAGTACGAGGGAAAAAACATGCAAGTCAAGCATACAAATGGTACAAAAAGCCCAAGGATTAATTGTTCATCAAATTTTTAGACAAAACCCAGATTGACATGACAGTAACATCTAACCCAACCACTCTTTTTTGCAGTCACAAACAAATGGATCGGTCTGATCCATAAAATCAACATCCTGTGCAAAAAAATTTTATTTTAGGATGTCTACAACTTGTTGTAAATAGAAGCCGAGCACGTTTAGAAGCCCATTTGTCCACCTGAAACTTCTTTTTTGCTGTTCAACATGTTCGTCCATGAGAAATCTTTTGCTGTAAAAATTAAGCCTCATGGACAATAGTAACCTTGCATTCAACAGGAAGAATGTGACAAAGCTTCTGTTTGCCTGGTTGGATGCATATCGTCCCATCGTTATTGTCCTCAAACGAATGTCATGAGAACTGAGAAAATCCTTGTGCTTATTACGCCAACGATTGGTTATATGTTTTTGTCCATGTGGCTCTGCCTAAGTAGACATGAAGATTGAAAACAGTTAAGGTCTGAAAAAAGAGTATGTCGAAAGAACGACAGCTCAACAGTTAATTCTAGTACAATATATACGGGCTTTCAATGTGCATGAAATCATCACCTCTATGTATAAATTCTCAAGAGATCGAAAGCATCACAGCAAGCCAATAATTATGTCCAGATCAAAACTATACATTCTGATATATATGATCTTGACAGAATCCAGCAGCATTGATAGGCTATCAATGGACAAACTCTTCATTGAGCATATAACATAATATTAGTACCCAAAGTGTACTCCAAGATGATATAAAACTTATGCGCATAAATGAAAAATGCAGCATATGATTACAAATGTGTAGATGATAATATACGGTACCTGAAAAGGTGAGGAGCCAAACACCAACTCCTTGTGATTATAAAACGGGTCACGAATTACACCCAAGGTCTCCAGTTTGGGCGCAGAGACGACAGTTATTTCTGAAGGTGTATAACAATTATGAAGGAGCAACCTTTCAAGTGAAGGGGCATCTTCGATGATGAGCTGCTGTCCTTCAAAACAAATTCCAATGCTTTTAAGGTGAGGCGACTTTATTTGGAGACAACTGATACCGATTTCTATTCCCAAAACAATCAGCAAGCACTCCAGGGCAGGGCACCTAGAGTGGATGATGTTGTGCAGTGAGGCCTCCGACAGATAAACCACCACTAGCGAAAGTTTTTTTAGCAGTGGGAGTCGAAGCATTTGTACCAGATCGTCCGGTAGATGGCACCGGGCGAAGGTGGCGGTGTGGAGAGAGGAGGAAAACCGCGAGATGGACAACGGTGGTGTGGGCACGAATTCTTGGTATGTTCGTGGTATGAAACTTTCGTGGTAATGGTAGAACTCAAACTGCTGGAGTTTTCCGAATTCAGGGGATGTCAGCCAAGCGTCCACCTTGCCGGGTATGGATAGCAGGTAGCTTGTCGGGATGCAGAGGCATTGAACGGGGCCCTGCTGGTGAGAAGAGACGATGGCTCTGATGAGATCAAATTCAGGAAGGACAGATATCGGACGACAGTCAAGATTGAGGGGCGCGGTGCGCCATAGAGGGCGCCACCGAGTTGAGAGGACTTGTGTGCGGCAGCAATCCTTGGTGGGGAGAAGCGAGATGATCTCCTCAAGGATGACGTCCGGGAGATCGCTGATGCAGTCCACCGGAGATTCTACCGGTTCCTCAGATCCGGGTGGGTGGGGGGGGGGGGGGGGCTCGCCGCTTCTCCCCGCGCTACCGGGTGCGGGATCTACAACCGGCGTCGCCGCTGGCGGGAGCCTCATCTTCTTGGCGCTGGGGCGAGCTGACTCCATTTTCCTTGTGGGCGTCGTGCCAAGCTCATGGGTTTGAGCAGAGTAGCTAGAGACGAGCCTAGTGGCAGTGCGAGTGGGGAAGAAGGAGGGCTGGGGATTTCTGTAGGAGTGGAAGAAGAGGAGCAGGCGTTTTCTGTACGAGTGAGGAAGAAGGTGAGCGGGGTTTTCTGGACGAGTGAGGAAGATTGGGGAGCGGGGGGAATTGGGTGGGGAGACGGAAGCGGGAGAGCGAGCTGTTTGTGTTTATAAGGCACACTGCACTAACTACTCACTTTTTCCCAAGAACCGCTCTCTTCTTTTGCGTTGCTGCATGACTGGCCATGCATGCAAGATGCATGTGCCCGCCGGCCACTGCATGCGCCTGGTTTGTTACTAGGCCTATTTAATAGGGTGGTTATGGAGTAAATTAAGGAGATTTATTTTCTTCGTGTGCATCCACCAAATTAGAGGATGCGGTACTGGATGCAGACACTCACATTAAGCTAACATTCAGAAGAACAAAAGTTCAGCATGTCTATGCATCTCAATGATTCACCATACTATAACCAATATACAAAACTGTGAGAAGGTGTGGAAATAAAGAAAATCGGTCGATGCTTCTCTGAGCAAAGGGCCTCCCTGCGCATGCATTAATTTCCTGGGCATGCTTGTTTCTTCTCAATGTTGCGAGCACTTTGAGCATGTTGGCAACTCCACAGCTATCTAGCTGCCTCATCTTGCAATTGATGCTGACACATTTGCAGCAAACACATGAGGCAATAGAGATGACTCAACATGGGTCCATATTGTGCAGTTCCCCTGATATCCTATTCATTGTCCTGAATCTGAAAAGATAGGAAAACAGTAGCTATACTTAAACGGTGTTGCAAAACAATAGCACATATCAATAGCTCGGCATGACAAAACACGATCATCTGGACAAAGGGGATACTGACCTGCCTGAGGAAGATTACATATAATTTCATAAGTCCTTGGTTGATTTCCACCTTCGGCTGCACTGCTTGTTTGCTCCTCCAGACATGACAGGATCGTTCCGCACTGCATTCAGCAAGTCAACGTACGAATAAGCTAATTTCATCTTGCGGTGGTCATTGTACCTAGTTACGAATGTAGGAATACCTGGAGCACCATGAGGTTAGCTGACAGCAGGTAGATGCAGCCATATAAATTTTGTGTGGTGCTACCAAAATTGAGGTTTGTATCCCTTCCCGTTATGAAAATTCTTCTTGAAGTTGGTAGAATGTGACGGCTTGTTCTTTGCATCAAACTTTCCTTTCCCCTGAGATTTGTTCTTGTTGTTTTGGGGCTGGTTGGGATGGAAGTTCTTCTCGTGTACCATGTGGGCACTAGAAGCTCCCTCGGCGACCCGAACACGTGAGACTTTTGCTCTCGTCTTCTCCTCAAAATCAAGAGTGCTAATGAGATCCAAAACAGAAAACTCATGTCTCTTGTTTTGCAGAGAAGTAGCAAAATCGTTCCACGAAGGTGGAAGCTTGGCAATGATGGTCCCAGCAAAAAATTTGTCCGACAACACACACTTAAAGTACTCAAATTCCTTAGAGAGTGACTGTATCTCATGAGTCTGCTGAACAACAGACCTCTCATCAGTCATCTTGTAGTCACAGAATTGCTCTATGACGTACAACTTGTTGCCAGCGCCCGAGGGCCCAAACGTGGCCTCGAGCACATCCCACATGTCTTTGCCACTGTCAAACAACATATATGAATCCACAATGGAATTGTCAAGAACACTCAGCAGGGCGGCTTTGAAGAGGGTATCCATGTTCTAAAAAGCTTCCTGCTGTGTAGGATTAAGATCGCCCTCAGGCTTACCCTTAGTGGCGTCATAGCAGCACATGATCTGAAACGAATATACTGCTCTTGTGCGCCACCTTTTATATTGCACCCCCTTAAAAGTAGGCGGCTTCAAAAGCGCAGCAAAACAACTCGGAGTAAATTGCCTGTGATCAGGTTTTTGGATTGGATTGTTGAATATATGAGCAATTTAGTATGAGATTTAATCCGAATCAGCAGTAAATAGATCTTGACGACAATTGCAAACATCAAAGTAATGATGCGGACTAAACCAGGAGGACAGAATCACATACTATACAGCGGGAGTAGAACTGATGTGGTTGATGTTGTCACTCATGTCGTTGATGAAGAGGTTACCGAGGTTGGGGAAGAAGGCTGTCGTTGAGGAAGTCGTTGCTGGCAGCAGTCATAGGAGTGTGCTCCCCAAAAACCTGATCGCCCCTCTCCCGTACAGGATCACGAAAGGCGGGGTTCGGAGGACTGCTGTCCCTTCTCGCGGTGCACGCTGGAAGGAGGGCTGGAGAAGAATTGTGTGGCGGTGCTAAGATCTGGAACGGTGCGAAACCATATGATACAACGGCGGCTAGGGTAGAGCATGTCAGGTTGGAGTATAATAGTAGGCCTTTGGCCCCCAAACACCACGTCCAAGTAAATAATAGCTCAAAAAAGTCAATAATGGCCCCACCAAGGTTTGTCTCAAAAAACCCCGGAGTAATTAAGGCGTCCGTTAGTCCCTTTAGTATAAATACAATATCATTAATAATGGCCCCACCTTTTGTCTCACAAAGTAGAGTATGTTGGAGAACAACCGGCTACACGTTTACAATCCGCTTCTCTTCTCTCTCCTTCAACTAAGCACAAATACTATATTTAAATCCTTATAGCCTGCTTATGTCATCTAATTATAGTAGTACTTGCTCTAGAAGTTACTATCCACTGTGTAGTTTGAAATGCCGGGCATGCAGCGGGTGGTGCCCTCGGTCGGCGCGCCGCTTCAACGGTGGAAGCAGTGAGAGGTCGCGTCGCCCTGACTTGTCATCAATGTGGAGCGGCGGGCTCAGCTGGCGCCGGGCGGGAAGCGCGCGCGGGAGGGGGGAGGGGTTTTTGTTGGGCCAAGAAGGTGAGAAGCCAACTTGGGATCGGTCCGGACCGGGAAATATCATGTGCTCCCATACTCTGCATATGACACTAGTGTATGTTACTACTCCCTCCTTTCCAGTTTATAGAGATGTTTAGAGTAACATAGTAATATGTTACAGTACAAGTTACTCCCCACTATGACCAGCCTTAGCCTCTCCCAGTGCTCCACCATGTATAGCTGCTAAGCCTGCCACGTAGGCATAAAATATGATGTGGCACCAATAAACTAAGCACCTATGCATTGAACACTTGAGTTACTAAGGTATTTAATGCACTTAGCACCTCATCTAAAGAGCACTAATAGTATAGCCAGCTGCTGGCTATAAGCCTACAGCCCATCTTATAGTCAACATGTACTACAAAGTGCCTAGGAGCACGTGCTAGAGCTGGCTCTTCACGAAGAGCCCGCTTACCTTCTCTCTCCTCTTCTCTTTCCTCCAACTAAGCAGAAATATACTACTGTTTATTCCTTATAGCCCGCTGACTCAGCTCTATTGTACTTTCTCTAAGCACATCTAAGCACTTGCTAGCACCCCCTTGACCGTGGACCTTGACGGTGTACGTCACCTTGTGTCTCATAATTTTCCTCGTCATCATCTGAGTCCTAGAAGATCTGACCCACATCATCATTAGCATGCAGCCGCCTTGATAGACAACGTGCGCAGAAGGAGTAGAGGCGACTGGGGACGCACCACCAGCACGTCGTGGGCACTCCATATGTGCTCGTGTGCATGCAGCGTGCGTGTTTTTCCATCGGTGCTAGCTCTAAGGCCGGGGCTGCGGTTGTCTTCGTCTCCGACTAGTAGTTGAGCAACAACGGCAAAGAGGTGCTACAAGAGATGCGTATGCGCCGTTGCGTGCGAGCTTCACCGTAGCACGACGAACTGGACGTCGCCGCGAATGGCGCACGCCTCCATGCAGCCGAGTGTGTGCGCATGCATGTGTTATTCACGTGCATTCTACGGCCGAGCGTGTGTGCATGCACGTCTTGTGTACGTGCGTTGTGTGCTCCATGCTGTGCGCGTATGTGCATGAGTTGGATCGGATGGAGTTAGTGCGTTTGCTTGTGTACATATTTTAGAGTGTAGATTCACTCATTTTGTTTCGTATGTAGTCCCTTATTGAAATATCTAAAAAGACTTATATTTGGGAACAGACGGAGTATAAAACATCTTCAACTTAGCATCCTGATGTACCGTTTCTAGTGGTTAGCGAAAAGTTCATGTTCTTTTAGTTGTTTATAGGTGGGCAGGCGGCAAAAAACAGGGGAAAATGCACAAGGTTCCTTGCAGACGCTCCACCGCGAGGTTCCTTGCTCCTCCTCGGTCGTCGGGAATATATGCTCTTCAACTCTTTTCTTTTACGTGAGTTTTGTTCATCCTTTTCCCAACACGCGAGACATCTAGCATCAAGGTGCACGTGTCATGCAAGAAAATGGAGATAATCAGATAAGCTGTGCATAAGTGAGTCGTGCGGGGGGGGGGGGGGGGGGGGGGGGCAGGGGGAAACCCTTTTCCATAAGTGAGTCGTGCACTTCGATGGCACCTACGAAATATTTTTTCTCCTCGATGGCACGTGAATAGTTCATGTACTCAACGACGGAGCACGGGATGGTAGCAATGACATGGTCAGCCTTTTTTTGGAGAGAGTACGTACTACTAGTAAATAACTTTGATGTGTCCCGTCAACTCGCAGAACGACGAGAAGCTTGATTACGCCTTCTCCCTCGCCAACGCGTGCGCGGTGGCTCGCAGCACGAGGAGAAACTTTTGCTTACAAGCGGTGGACGTGCAGCAGTTCATTTGGTGTCAGATTGCCAGAAGCACTACTGTAGAACCATCGACTTCCGGAAGAGGCGAAGAGCCAAGCGCAAGGTCACCTACTAACCTTAGGCTAGGCGTAGTGGGAGTAACATAAGTAGAGGTACCTCCTTTTTTTATTCTAGAAACAACCACACGAGAATATCAAGGTGCTGGTTACATAGAACAAATTTCCCGCAGTCCGTGCTCAGCACTCCTCTATCTCTCTTCTTAGCCAGTCAGCGGACACGCGGAGCCCATCGTCTGTTTGCTCACATGCGGCCCCACATGTCAGTGAAAACGCAAGAGGACCCACTAAACCTGCACATCTTTCACCTCGACGTGCTGGTGATGAAAAACAAATCCAAGAAAGATCTTTGGTGGCTGCTTTTGGAGTTACTCAAGAGTAGTAAGATTCTATTTACAGTTTAACCCAAGATGCACATCTTGTGGCTTCAACTTATCAACTACCACTCTATTTTCTTTCACGACATGACCTGGATGCTGGATGTCCCACGTGTCGGCAAAAGGAGGAAGAACCCGACCAAATCTGCGGTTGTGCTCTCGGATTAGACTAGTTGTGCTAACTTAAAATTTTTATTGTGTACTCCCTCCGTTACAAAATACTTGACATCCATTTTTCCAAAAATGGATGTGCCTATATACTAAAACATGTCTAGATACATATATATTTTGACAAGTGGGAGTAGAATGGATGCAAGTTTTTGTATTGGGAAGAAGAGTACTTCCATATATTGATAGAGCGTTGGAGTTGGCCTTACAAGTGGGACCGCAGTTGAGGAAACCAATTATCGGCAAACCCCCACCTCGCCCGCCGCGCGATGGCTGAGTTAGAGAAACGATGAGATTGAAGAGATTGCTCTAGCACAGACTCCAAGAAATATGGTGTCAGATGGAAGTCGTGCTGGTGGCGTGTGCCGTACTCCTGGACGTGAATGCTTGTTCTGGCCCATGCCACCCTACTACTCCTACTACTTACTATATAGTACTACTAGTATCGAGGATTCGAGGTGCTGGTTACACTAGTGCAGAACCGGGCTTTAGTGCCGGTTCATGACGGCCTTTAGTGCCGGTTGGCGAACCGGCACTAAAGAGTGGGGACTAAAGGTCCCCCCTTTAGTACCGGTTCGTCACGAACCGGCGCTAAAGTGCAAACACATGGCACGAGCCAGGCCCGGGTGCGTGTTGGACATTAGTACCGGTTGGTAACACCAACCGGTACTAAATGTTTGGGTGTTTTTTTAATTTTTGCTTTAATTTTGTGTTTTCAATTTGGCTTTATTTTCCATTTTATTCTGTTTTGTTTGCTGGTATTTCACGATACTGCAAATTGTACACGTTATGCATATATATAAATATATAGATTTTCTCGTACGTAGAACCGCATATATATATATATATATATATATATATATATATATATATATATATATATATATATATATATATATATATATATATATATATATATATATATATATATAATATCATCGAATGTCTCACAGCCAACACCATTAACTATTCACACATACACATGTATATACATATACAATTTCTCCTACATGTTGCCTTGGTGCCTTCGGAGCACGATGACAAGTGGTTCATGGGGGCGGTAGCGGGTAATAGTATTCTCCTTTGGGATCTATGATCTGGTCGAGCAAAAATCCGGCTATTTCCTCTTGAAGTGCTTATATGCGGTCCGATGGTAGGAGCTTATCCCGCACTGACCTGAACTGTTAAGAAGGAGATCTATATGCATGTGTGTTAGTTGTGTGACTAGATATCGATAATGGTGTGAATAGTGTTCTGACAAAAACGTACCCAGTCCTGTCTATCAGATCTGCTCCTTTCGCACGTCATCATGCGAATGTTCTCGCAAACGTAGAATGCACACAGATTATTCCCCGACGCCTGCCTCAGGGCCTTTACGAGAATGGAATTGAATCAGATAATGATTAATCAAGCATGATAATTAATTAATGATATTGAAACAAGAATTAAAGAGATGGTAGCTAGCTAGTACTACTTAATTACTTACCTTGGGTCGATGCCAAAACAACTTTTTTGGCCACGTGCCTGGAGTCACCTTGATGAACCTTGCCCATGCCCTGCCCGCCGGCAAAGAAAATTAATAAAGGGGTTATTAAATAGTTCATATCAGGAACTAATAGTTAATAATGATTAAAATTACCTGTTGACTATCCCCTTCATGATGGTGTAGTCTTTATCTTCTTTAGTTAGTGAGTCCAGTAATTCAACTTTTCCTTCCTCAACTTTAATGTCTAACAAGACCCAGTGCCAACTGCATACGCACACGTTTGCATGTCTTAATTAAGCGGGCATGTGCATAAAATTAATCAACTACCGTAAACCGTATACACTTAATTATTAACATCTAGCTAGCTAGTAAGCAAAAACAAAATTTGTAGTACAAGACAGTGTGACTCACGAGAAGTTGTAAGGAAGTAGTATATCTTCATTGCTATTGAGGCGCTTCAAGAACTCTAGCATGCTTTCCTCTACAGCAACTTGACAATGTTCATTCTCCCATATGTCCTGATTAATGGTATTTGGGTCAATGAACCCAACGCCATAGCGTCCAGCTTTTTTCATTTCATACATCTTCATCCTGCATATAATACCATAGAAAAAGAATATAGTGAGGATAATTACATGTAATGATTGATCAAAATTATCACCACATAACTAGCTTGAGACTTAAATTACGGAAAGAAATCACTTACAGACAATAGCAACTGACGATAGACTTGTCGAGTGCGTCTTGATTAAATAACTGAAATAGTTCTGGATACTCAATGGCCAGGGCTTTCTCATGGTAATAATGCTCATGCTTGACATTCACCATGAGGGACTCTCGATTGGAAATCTTGGTAATGTTCATGTACCATTGATGCAATTGATACATTCTCGTTGGGAGGTCCTTGACCTTGTCTGGATGGACCAAAGGTTTGCCCCGGACATATTGCCATGCTATTTCCGATTCTTTAAGCGTAGGCATGGGCTCGATTTCGAGGAGTTATCCAACAGAGATATTGAGCATTTGAGCCTGCATTATATGATCCTCTGTTATTACCACATCGCCATGCTAGGGAACGCTAACGGTTTGCCCACAATAATATTTGGCGCGCGTACTACTCCTCTCATGTGTTGTTGGCACAACAAGTGGGGGGATCGCTTGCGCCGCCTGTTCTCCCAACTGGGGAACGGTTTTCCCGCATTTTTGGCCAGCTGCTTGTTGGCTCGAGCTTGAGCTCGCTTCCTTCTGTAGTCGTGCTCGATGTGCCTTCCTGATTTGGCGCTCACAGTCCGAGTCAACAGGCTTGGGAGCTGGTTCTCTAGCCATACGAATGAAGTGGTCATTACTTTCTCAGGCACTTTCTCCTTTGGCAGCGGTGTCGGTTTCGGTCCAAAATGGGCGTCCACTTGGGCTTGCACTATGGCTGTGTTTTGCTCCTTAGTCATGTCGTAAGGCCTCTAAGGAAGAGGAGCGAGGCTTGGACCATATTTATATCGCTTGCCTTCGCTTGTACTTCCTGAACTACCTCGACTCGTACCGCTACGCACCAAAGCTGCGGGATGTCTCTTCTGCGATTGCTGTGCCGGCGGAGACGACTGACGTGGAGTTGGACCAGGAGAAGTGGCCTGACGATGTGCCAGACTTGAAGTAGGTGGTGTGGCCTGACACGGTGCCGGACTTGGAGGAGCGGGAGTCTGCTGACTCGGTGGCGGACTTCGAGGAGGAGTCGGCAGACGACGCGGTGTCGGTGGACTTCGAAAGATGATGCAATCCTTTCTCCATAGGATGATACGATTTATGGCCTCTCCCAGTGTGCGCTCGTCTTCACCTCCAGGAATGTCAAGCGTTTGCCCCGAATATGGCCCACCACTTCATCAACCATGACACGAGCATAGCACTCTAGAATTGGGATGCAATGGTAGGTTGCTTTGGGGGTAACTCGAAAAGCAACGCCGTCCGCCACCTTCATGGATATGTTCTTCATTTTGGAGTGTAGCTCGCAGTTAGTGTTCTCTATGATCTCAACCACAGGGTATGTATCTAGCAGTGTGTCGCCCGGGGCAGAACCAACACTGCTTCTCGGCATGGATGGGATGGTGCTATCCAATGCTGCTAGATCATCCGCTTGCTGTTGCCGTTGCTGAGACCCCCTTTCCTGGCTAAGAGAGTCGATCTGCTGTTGCTGCTGCTAGAATTTGAGTGCCAGGTCCGCGTGCCTTGCTTCTAGGCCTTGAAGGCGTTCTGCGTCCTGCTTCCTCTGCTCCTCCTCCAGCTTCCTTTTCTTCTCCTCGTCCATCTTCCTTCTTGCACGGCTCCTGTAGTCCTCGTTCCATTCTGAAAAGCCCCCATACCAGGGAATAACGCCCATGCCTCGTGTTCTTCCCGGGTGTTCAGGATTTCCCAGGGCGCGCGTAAGCTCGTCGTTCTCTCTGTTGGGCGTGAACACCCCCCTTTGAGCTTCATCTATTGCATCAATTATCTTTTGTTCGGCTCCTTTTAGACTTTCCTTCCGCGAAACTTCGCCTGTCTTCGGGTCCAACGCTCCCCCATGCGCATAGAACCAAGTTCTGCACCTGGGGGGCCAGTGCTGGGTAACCGGAGTGACCCCTGAATCCTCCATCTCTTTCTTAGACTTATCCCACTTAGGCAATCCCACCGCGTAGCCACCTGGACCCAGCCTATGGAACTGCGTCTTTCTTGCGGCATTTGCTTTGTTTTTCATCGACCGTTCCTTAGATATTTCTGAATCCTTCAAGGTCACAAAATCGTCCCAGTGCTCTCTTTGCTTCTCCAGTGTTCCCGTGAATTCTGGAGTCTTCCTTTCATTAGCGAGGTAGTTGGCCCATACAGTTTTCTTGTGGGTGTTGAATTCAATTGCCATCTTTTTAAGAGCAGCAGCCTTGACTTTCTCCACATCTGCTTTAGTGAAATGATCTGGTAGGGTGAAATGTTCCATCAGAGATTTCATAAGGTCTTCTTTGGCTCTTTTGTCGACCCAAGTAACACTTGGACGTTTAGTCTTTGGCTCTTTCCATTCTTGAATGGAGATAGGGAGTTTGTCCTTCACAAGAACTCCGCACTGACGAGTCCACTTGTTCGCAATGTTCTTAGGCGTGAGGGGTTCGCCACTAGGTTTGATGGATTCGATGTGGTACTTTACACCATCCTTCAACAATCTGCCCGGGCCTCGCTTTGTCTTGCTATCTGTAGAAGCAGATTTGCTCGATCCGGAGGGCTGAAAGAAGAAAGATTGATTCGTTAATATATCTTCAATAAAAAAACATGTGATGATCACCATCATGCATGCTTATATAAATATACCTCACTGGTAGTCTTTGTTATTTGAAGATCAGCATTGTCTTTGTCATCACAAACATTGTCTGTGTCATAATCACAATCATAGTTCATGACTTCATCAGCCCGGTCGTCGAGATCGAATATCTTTTCATCACCCTCTCCGGTATTGTTTAGATATTAGGAGCCGTCATCTGCTTCATTCAGATCATCTAGCCTGTGAGGGCTGCATATGATGTCGAACAATTCCTCTTCTCTCTCTCTGCCGGTATTGTCCGCCATAGCTTTTACTTTACTAATACAGAAGAAATATAAAACAATTTAGTATTCAAATTACAATGCATGGATGCAATTAATCAATAAGGAAAAACTGAATCTCGAATACATCGTCTTGAATATATAATCTCGAATACATTATCGATCGTCTTAATATATATAATCTCGAATACATCATCTCGAATATTATATATCAAATACATCACTGGCTAGGTACCTAATAAAGATCAAGTACTACAGAATAATCTAGGGCGCCACTCGCGGTTCCTGGGGCGCAGGCGGTGCACACCCAAAGAGAAGGAACCATCACAGGATCATATCTCCGGTCATCTGCCCAAAGAACCCGCCAAGTAGTGGAGAACCTGACGTCGTCCATAGCAGCCATGTAGCGATGGACGTGCTCATCTTCCTCCCTGATACGGCGACGCACCACCTCCGGCGGGGCCGACTGCCTCTGCACCGAATGTGGCCCACGCGAACGCCACCAAAGAAGATCAGGGTTGACGACGGGACCCGAGGTCGGGTTCCTCACCAAGCGGCGCGCCCCTCCAGGTAGCACCTCCTAGTGCCAGCCCGGCGGAGCCCAGTCCCGGACATGGGTCCCCTCAAGCAGGACGTCGTCGCGAACGGGTCGACGGCGAGGATGCGGGCCGGGCATATCGTCGAGAACAAATACTATATGCCCGCAAAAAGTAACATTTTTTAAATGATTGGATTGTGATAACTAAAATTCTATATATATATATATATATATATATATATATATATATATATATATATATATATATATATGCAAATTCTAACAATTTGACATTAATCTAATTCATCTAACTAAAACTAATTCTAAAATTTCCTGATTATATAACTAACATTTCCATAACAATTCTAATATTTATATAACTAAAAAACAGAAAAATTGCTAAAATTTCTATAAATATTTCTATAACTAAAAAACAAAAAACATTTCTAACATTTCTATAAAACTAACATTTCTAATATTTATATAACTAAAAAACAGAATAATTTCTAACATTTTTATAACTAAAAATAGAAAAATTTATAACAAACAAACTAACGTGTGTGTGTGTGTAGTGTGTGTGTGTGTGTGTGTGTGTGTGTGTGTGTGTGTAGTGTAGTGTGTGTGTGTGAGTGGACATGGCGGCCGGGGCAAGCTCACCGGCGAGGCGACGACGGGGCGGCGACGATGGGGCAACGACGACGGGGCGGGGCGGCCGGGGCGACGGGACGGGGCGGCGACGAAGGGGCGGGGTGGGGCGCGGCGACGGGGACGGGGACGGCCGGGGTGGCGACGTTGACGAGGACGACGAGGGGCGGCGACGTCGACGGCCGGGGTTGGCGACGAGGGGCAGGGGCGGCGACGATCGGGGCCAGGCGGCGCGACAGAGGGAAACAGAGGGAAGAACAGAGGGAAACTGAATTTTTTTCAAGTGTAGTATATATAGGATGGACCTTTAGTACCGGTTGGAGCCACCAACCGGTACTAAAGGTCTGTTTTGGCCAGGCCAAGCGGCGGGAAGCGCACCCCCTTTAGTACCGGGTCGTGGCTCCAACCGGTACTAAGGGGGGGTCTTTAGTACCGGTTGGAGCCACGACCCGGTACTAAAGGGGGTGCGCTGGCTCCAGGCGGTGCGCAAGTTTAGTCCCACCTCGCTAGTCGAGGGGCTACCGCACTGGTTTATAAGCCCCAGTGCGGTAGCTCTCTCGAGCTCCTCTCCTTACCTGGCCTACTGGGCCTACCTGTCCTCTTCGCCCAGTGGGCCTACTGGGCCTTTGCGGGCCTGCATCCTCGCCCAACAAAAGGTTGTGTTGCTAGTCGTATGCAGGCCGCTTTGGCCCAGTAGGCGGGCTTTTTTTTCTTAATTTTTTTTCGCTTTATTTATTTTTGTTTTATTTATTTTTGAGTTGTTTTTTGCTGTATTTAGAGTTTCTTTGTGAATATTTTTGCTTTCGGTACAATTACAAACTTTCTGTTAGTGCCGGTAGTTTTCAAATTTGAATAGTTTAAATTTTGAATTATTTGAAATTTGTGTGAATCACTAGTTTGTGAATAACTTAACTTTGAAAAAAGTTTTTTCAGTGATTCTTTTTTCTTATGTTTAATATTAGTGTGTTTTATCATTATATTCAATTTGGTAATGATTAGGTTATTTAAAAAATGAAATGCCTTTGTAACAGTTCAGTTTTCGTCGGAAACCCTGATACTTCGAAAGAGATTGTCCATTTTATACACGAAGTGCATCCAGTTTTTACCGTAACCCTCTCCACTTTCTTGCACATGCTATTTGTATGAAATTATGATAACATGCCAACTTTCAACCTTTTCTGAGTTTATTTGAAATGCTTTTCAATTTCAGGGTCATTTAGCTGGAAAAAATCAGTAAATGCATGAAAAGAATTTGTTTGCACATAAAATTTCTTCGCGTTTCAAATGGCAAAACACATAACTACCCTAACTATTACAGACATTCCCTCCTGGGTGTGAAACACAGAAGAAAGTGATGATAGTGAAGCCGATCACATCCCAGATCTTTCGGTGTGAAACTTTTTCTTCGCGTGTGTCCCTTTGCGCCGTAACCATGGAAAATCTTCATCATTTAACAGGATGCTCGTGTCAATATTCACTGTGAATGGAGCAATTTCATCAAACTTTTGATAATCTTCTGACATGTCTGTCTTGTCATCCACTCCCACAATGTTTCTTTTTCCTGAAAGAACTATGTGGCGCTTTGGCTCGTCGTATGATCCATTCGCTTCCTTATCTTTTCTTTTTCTCGGCCTGGAAGACATGTCTTTCACATAAAAAACCTGCGCCACGTCATTGGCTAGGACGAATGGTTCGTCTGCATACGCAAGATTGTTGAGATCCACTATTGTCATTCCGTACTGCGGGTCTTCCGTTACCCCGCCTCGTGTCATATTGACCCATTTGCACCGAAACAAAGGGACCTTCAAATCACCTGATCCATAGTTAAGTTCCCATGTGTCCTCTATGTAACCATAATATGTTTCCTTTCCCGTGTTGGTTGTTGCATCAAAGCGGACACCACTGTTTTGGTTGGTGCTCTTCTTATCTTGGGCGATCGTGTAAAATGTATTCCCATTTATCTGGTACCCTTTGAAAGTCATTATATTCGAAGATGGTAACTGGGACAGTGAGTACATGTCATTTTGAATATCGCCATCATTCAGGGCACGTTTCTGCAACCAACCGGCGAAAGTCCTCGTTTGTTCGCGTGTAATCCAGTCGTCAGACTTCTCCGGGTGTTTGGACTGTAGAAAATTCTTGTGTTCCTCCATATACGGAGCCACCAAGCGGAATTCTGTAGAACTGTGTAGTGTGCTTCAGTGAGAGAATGCCCGTCCATACATATTATTTGATGCCCACCTAGCGTGCCTTTCCCTTCTAGTCTGCCCTTATGCCGCGATTCAGGAACACCAATCGGCTTAAGGTCAGGAATGAAGTCAATACAAAACTCAATGACCTCCTCATTTTCATGGCTTTCGAGATGCTTCCTTCTGGCCTAGCACGGTTATGAACATATTTCTTCAAGACTCCCATGAACCTTTCAAAGGGGAACATATTGTGTAGAAATACAGGATCCAAAACGTTAATCTCTTCGCAAAGGTGAACTAGGACGTGCGTCATGATGTTGAAGAAGGATGGTGGGAACACCAACTCGAAACTGACAAGACATTGCACCAAATCATTCTGTAACCTTGGTATGATTTCTGGATCGATTACCTTCTGAGAGATTGCATTGAGGAATGCACATAGCTTCACAATGGCTAATCGAACGTTTTCCGGTAGAAGCCCCCTCAGTGCAACCGGAAGGAGTTTTGTCATAATCACGTGGCAGTCATGAGACTTTAGGGTCTGGAACTTTTTCTCTGCCATATTTATTATTCCCTTTATATTCGACGAGAAGCCAGACGGTACCTTCATGCTGAGCAGGCATTCGAAGAAGATTTCCTTCTCTTCTTTGGCAAGAGCGTAGCTGGCCTCACCCTGATGTATGCCGTCTTTTCCGTGCATACGTTGCTGGTCCTCCCGTGCCTCTGGTGTATCTTTTGTCTTCCCATACATGCCCAAAAAGCCAAGCAGGGTCACGCAAAGATTCTTCATCACGTGCATCACGTCGATTGCAGAGCGGACCTCTAGGTCTTTCCAATATGGCAGGTCCCATAATGATAACAATTGATCCAACAGCATAATGATACCAAACCACACTATCAATGGCATATTTTCTAATCTTTCTAATCTTCAACCTCATTTTCTCCATCTTGATCTTGTGATCATCGACGACATCGGCAACATGCAACTCCAATTCCATCTTCTCCCCCTCAATTCTTTTCAATTTTTATTTCAAATACACGTTTTCTCTTTCAACTAAATTTAACCTCTCGACAATAGGGTCGGTTGGAATTTCCGGTTCACATACCTCCTAGATAAAAATATCTATGTCAACTTGATGGGCATAATTTGTCATAAACACGAAATGCAACAACTAGTTTTAAAAGAGAATGTACCACTTCCGAATCATAACAAGGACGAGGGCCGACGGGGACGGATATCAAAACCATGGCACTATGTATAACAAACAACATATGGGTAAGATAATTATACGAGTAACTATATATCCAAATCACACAAACATCAATTTGGTAATGTAAAACATTCATGAACAAGAGCCTCACCACAAGGTGGTGCCGGCGATGGGCGGTGCGGGCAATCGACGGTGGTTACGACGGAGATTTAGAAGACACTAAGTAAACCACACCTACATATGCGAACTAAGTGTTATTTTGGACCTCAAATTGCATATAAATCAAATACTAGCAAATATAATTCCTCCCAAATTAATCACTATACAAAGCATTGCAAGAGCTAATCTAGCAATGAGAGTTGAAAGGACAAAGTTGCTAACCTTTGTGATTATTTGAATGGATGGGGGCCTTCAAATCTTGACAAAATTTGGGCAAATTTTGTGAGGAGCTCGAGGAAGAGAGAGGAAGAACAAAGGAAGTGAGGGGAAAGGGGAAGAATAGAGTGGCTCGGGTGGACGAAGAGTTTATGTTCGTCGACCTTTAGTACCGGTTCGTGCCACGAACCGGTACTAAAGGTGCTGGATGGGCCCCAGACTGACAACACCCTGCCACCACCCTCTTTAGTACCGGTTCGTGGCATGAACCGGTACTAAATGTTCGCCACGAACCGGTACTAATGAGAACGGCCGACTAGCCATTGGAACCAGCACTAATGGACACATTAGTGCCGGCTCAAAACCAAACTGGCACTAATGTGTCTCATATTAGGTGCTTTTTCTACTAGTGTTACATAGTACAATATGGCTATAGTAAAATGACCTGCATGACGCGCGAAGCATGTGAAGCTAGTACAAATAGTGTACTACTATTGTTGATGATTGGCCTTATCCAATAACCTATTGCAATGCACGTACAATTATGTATTCGGAAAATATGTTTTTGCCTCGTCGCACCACTCACTCACAGAAGCAACTCGAAAGCCATTCATAGATTTAGTAAGTTTATCACAGGCATATCATTTTATTACATACAATAGGTCATCAACCCACATCAACAACGAGGATACATTATAAATACTAAAGTTTTCACCACACAACAAATAACAAGCAATGAAATGAACTTCAACCCAACCATTCCTCGGCGTTGGAAACGCTTGCTTTGAACCACAAGTGATTCTCTGGGACGGGGCATCTATTGTCGATCTCGAGACCAATGCAGGACTGATCATCCAAGCTGAAGCGGCCTACTATATCAGTACCAGGGTAGGGAACCACGCTAATGTCCGAGGTATAGACACAGTTGCTTCTCATAAATGGTGCTAGTAACGTTGTGTCAACGGCAATTGGATCACCTTTCACCATCATCGGATAATTTTGTCCAAGGAAGAGCAAGTTTTCTCCAAGACTATCAATTCTGTACCATGGAGAAGGTGTTGGCGCTAGCACACTAGTATCCGTCCCGAATACCATGCAACGGGTGTTGGAATAGGTCTGGAGAGTGCGACCATGGGAGACTACACCTGCTTCCTTAGTAGTAACATCATCAGTGGGCTGTATACACACAGAAGAGGTGATCCATCGGAATTAGTTTCTAGGCGCCAACGAGTATATGGGCGCTGCTCGTCCTCATGCTCGTGATCATCACCATCGTCATCCCCCCCTTGGTTATGAAAATTTTCAAGTATAGGTGGTGGAATTTTCACAGGACCTTAGAAACACAAGAGGAAGGTTAATTAGTAAAGGGAAACTTGCTAACCCGCATGCATGTGGATGAAACAATTATAATTACGGTGGAAGACAAACGTACCGAAATCATAATGATTCCATGCAAAAACAGTGCCACGAGTGGTGGAAGCAAACACAAGGCCCTCGTATTCAATTGCATCACAATACTCATGCGTGTACGAAAAATAATTTTTGAGCAATGTCCATCGAGTCAAACCAGCAACAACGGCAACAAGCTTGTCGAAGATAGCAACAACTTCATAGTTGTTGTAATTCCAAGAGCGGGTGGGAACTCGAGAAATTGCTATCTTCCGTAGAAGACAGTCACCATGATTGTATTTAAACGTGCATACAATACCGGTGTGCTCAACCTCTGCGCAGTCTGCTGAGATTTTTGGAAGTGGAACCCGGTCACGAGTGTACACATTCACAAGTTCCCACTCGCATTTGGACCCAATGTAAACAACCCAATCTCCATTTGTGCCTGCCCAGGCCTTGCCCTCAAGCGATGGCATCTTAACATCATACGTATCATTATCAAGCGACATCAACTTGCACAGGGCGAGGCCTCCGTCGTGACGGCGCCGGTCATCAGGGTCGCGGCGAAGAAGATAGGGGAGATCAAACCGTTCCTTGACTCTTGGGTTCCTTGTAATGATGTTATTAGTTGAGTCAAGAATAGGCTTGAACGAACCTGCCATGCTAGCTGAGGTGATGACATCGCACCGATCAATGAGTTCCTCCACCACGTCATCTTTCAGATCGGGGCAAGAATAATGGGGTCGTTTCCGTCCTGTTCCCTCCATGGAGAAGACGATTGAACAATGGCAAAAGAAAGCATGAAGGGCTGAAGGAAAATGGAGGAGGGAGAGGAAGAGCGTGCGACAGAAGTTCCAAATCGAGAGGGAAAGGCGAAGCGTCGATGGACGGTTTCCAGTTTGCCACGGTTCACGAAGGGGCGCCCCGGCCTACACGTCGGTTCGGAAATACTCCTACTACTCGTCGTTGTCTCACTGATATGTTGGAACGGGACCACATGTCAACGAAACATGGTGTGTAATTTCTCGTGCAAAATGCGATCTGGCCACGTTGGCCCGAAGTGCCGCATTAGTTATCGACCTTTATTTTTTTAACATGCAATCTGAATGGATAGCTCCTGTGGTCATCACACGTGAGCGGATATAGTGATGGTTGATTCACCCGAGCAACTTTACTGTGGGAATATGGGAGTACCAGTGGATTCAAGGAACAGAGAAATGATGGTTGCTTCATCCGAGCAACTCACTGTGGCGAAGGTGGGGCTCTGTGATTTGACTGCTCACCAGTCATTACTACTGCGCGCAACGACTGGGGTGAATCTTTCCGTGAAGTTGTGTTGTGCACTCAATATTGCTGCATGGCAGGTGGAGTCGGATGAAGGATGTCCAACATGTCGGCGAAACGAAGTTGAATTGTTTCTGGCATTGCTATCAATCCTTCAGGATTTGTTTATATGTACGCATAACTTTGATGAAATTGTACTGTGATGCTATGAAGGTTTCAACTCTGGTTCCCGCAGGAAAAAAAGGTTTCAACTTAGGATTCACGTGTCTTGCCTCGAGATTATCTCGTTACAACATTCCATCAAATACAAATAAAACTACCATGGCTAATGCATCTCAATGGTTCGCAGATCAGCGCCAATATTCACATCACAACTGAAGACAAAGTTGTGAGAACGTGTACAAATAAAGAAAAAAATATAATTGATCGATGCTGTTCGTAGGCATGGCTCTATTTCCTTGGCACAGTGTTCATTGCTTGGTAGCTAGTTTCACCCAGCTCTGTAGCCAAAAAAGAGGTGTATGAAGGACACCACAATCCGATCATTTTGTGCAGCTCCACTAAAATCGGGCGGACCATCCCTGTTTGCAAAGATATCCAGTCAGTGTGATTACAATAATAGTGGAACTAGATGATGAAACATAACACACGTAAATAGAAGCCGATCACCTCTACGATCTCTCTTTAGGACTAACTTCTTGTCAGAGAAGATTAGGCACGGAGTTGGATGAGGAGGATAGCAAAACCAATCTCCCTTTCTGCAGTCCCACAGAAATGTAAAAACGTTGCCCGTGTGACATTTTGGCGGAACTGCACAAAACACTCTTCAGAAAAGTGATTTGTGCAGTTCACCAAAAGGTCGCAATAGCAACGAGGTGAAAATGGATAGCCCTGTTTGCAAAAGGAGGTCGAAAGGAAACAATTACTGCCCAATAACACGAGTTGAAGACACATACGCCAACAAAAAAGAAGCATGTTCCATGTAAAAATGGAAAGATAGCACATGGTGGTTTATCAAAAAATGGTTTGAGGATGAGATTGCAAGATGGAAAGTACGCCCGCCGAGATACGATTTAAGCAAACAACTAAAGAAGATCCACATGCAGCAATGTGGGAAGATGGGCAGTGGAGCAAGGCCGGAGGAAGCTGTACCTGAGGGTCGTCGGGATGTTACAAGGAGGGCGTCATCGGCCGGGATCTGCCCATACTGTGGCAGCGAGCAAGTGGCGAAGGCCCTACCGCGCCGGAGCTTGGTCAGAGAGAACGGCGAGTACCGCAGATTGGGATGAGCTGCCTCAACACCATCGAACGGAGAGACGATGCACATCCTCCCTTTCCGCCGGCGGACGGGATGCGGCCAGATCACTGACCAACGCTGAGAGAGAGGCCACGGCAGCCTTGTGTGAGATTGTGTGACGAGACTCACGAGATACAAACCCATTTTCCATTTTCCCCACGGCAATCATTTTATATTCTAGGCATGGTACCCGACCCTCCTTCGAGTAAACAACCGCTACACGCGTCGAATTATCACGTGGGCTGTCTTTTCGTACAGAAACGAACTCCGCCGTGTACCCGCGCGGGTGTGGCTGGGAACAAGATGTGAGTACGTGCGTCCTGTGTGCACTTCTTCTTTAGGTGCAGGTACGTACGTGGGTGGGTGTGAGAGAGATGGTTTGTGCGACACAGAGGAAATGTGTTGATGATATCTCAATCAGAAAAACGTAACATATGCAATGTGTGTGAAATGGAGTCATGGACGTGAGATATCGATAGAATTGAAAACAGGGATGAAGTGTGTGGCTGCACGATCGATAAAGAGTGCCATCGAATTTGTGTTTGCCCACGTCATAGATATAGGGCGGCTGGCCTACTAGAATTTGAGAGGGCAGAGGTGCAATTCTTCTCCGTGGCATGGATACCTACCTACAACGTTCGACTATCGGTGTGTGTGTGTGTGTGTGGGGGGGGGGGGGGGGTAGAGACCGGTCGACTAGTATATGTCTGGAGAAGGAGAGATACCTAGCTATGTATTGAGGGAGATCGATCGACATCCATGGATATGTGTAGCAGAGGAATAAGGTTGGGAAAAAGACAAAGGTAGAGCGTCGGAGGGTTGGTGGTGGAGTGGCGTCTCACAAATGGTGGGAGAGGCCTGCTATACAAACGGAGGGTATGAGTGCAATATCAATAAGAGAGCGCAGGGGGTGTCTGTCTGTCTATGCACGTGCGTGTGAGAGACGGGTCGGGAGGTATTCATGGATGATGAGGGGAGAAGATATGGTTGTGGTAAGCATGCGTAACTACATAGGAAGATCAACCGTCATGTGTCCGAGAAAAGGAGAGACATAACTAGCGAGGTAAGTGTATCAGTGCTTGGTGAAAACGAATTATAGTCGACCTGGCTATATGTAGGGAGATCAGTTCATATACACGCCTGCATGTGTTAGAAGCAAATAAGGTCCGGTATTCAAGGATGATGAGGGGAGAAGATATGGTTGTGGTAAGCATGCGTAACTACATAGGAAGATCAACCGTCATGTGTCCGAGAAAAGGAGAGACATAACTAGCGAGGTAAGTGTATTGGTGCTTGGTGAAAACGAATTATAGTCGACCTGGCTATATGTAGGGAGATCAGTTCATATACACGCCTGCATGTGTTAGAAGCAAATAAGGTCCGAAGAGGCAGACAGGGGGAGAGAGTGTGGCTAGGAGGTGGTGCGAGAGGCCTACCATGTCGAGGGGGGAGGAGTGTGCGAGCATGTGACTAATGAAAAGAGGGGCGGGAGTGTGCACCTGCGTGGAATCGTATTGGACATATGGGGGCATGGACTGTGAGAAGAGAAGAGGGGAAGTATATATGTGTTTGTTGTAGGCACACTTGGCTAGAGAGGTATATCGACCGGTGTGTGCTAGAAAGAAGGAGCCGGGGCCTACACACACCGCTGGTGGACAACCTAAAGAGAAATAATGAACGTGCACGATGGAGGGGACGCTAAGGGTGTGTGAGGGGGGCGGGCGTGTGCATGCACGATAGAAAGTTAGCGCTAGCTAGCTACAAATAGAAGAGGATCGTGAAGGTTTAAAAGACGAACAAAGATCATAATTCATTATAAAAAGGTGGATACAGATACTTGAAGAAGATATCATAATGTACAACATTGATTATAATTTGGGCTAATGTGTGGCTTTTGCAACTCAGGTCTAAATACTTGTCATAATGTAGGGGGCGGGGCACTATACTTTGTGTGATAAACACGGTGTACGTATGGAACATGGTTTAGATTATGAATATATAGTTAGTACATCAAATGTACTATTATTTGGAATCAACATCAAGTGTATTCAAAAAATAGAATTCGAGTTCATGTAGTACAGATAGTTCATATCTATCTCTATAGTAATCATGTGGTGTGTTATTAAGGTAATACATGAATGATGGTTGTAGTTGGCAACAATCATGATTGTAGATTCTTATTGAAATTGAGAAACGAATTCAAATTTAGTTCGAATTGTAGCGGTAGTATAGACATTTGGAATGCACTAAAATGTTGGTATGAGTAGGTTACATGCATTATACAGCAAAGCGAAAAAAATTAATCGGACATAACATGGATTCATACTCCCTCCTTCCATCTATATAGGGCGTAATGAGATTTTTAAGACCGCCTTTGACTATTGACAAGATTAATAGTACATGACATGCACAATGTGAAAATTATATCATTGAAAGAACCTTTCACAGACGAAGTTAACGGTGTGCTTTGTGTAAGTTGCATGTCATATATCATTGCTCAAATATTTTGTCAAAGTTAGCATCGAAAAACACATTAGGCCCTGTATAGATGGAAGGAGGGAGTAGCTTTGAATAGCATTTGTATAGTAAAACGGGGCAAGACTCTCTCTTTGTGTGGTGTGAATAGTTTTATTTTTTTGTTTTCTTTTTGGTTGAGGGAAGTGCGAATTGATTTGGTACGTACAAGTACAATATTACTACACGTTAGGCTTGTCCCTAAAATTCAACCCGCGTCTTGTTATATCCCGAAAATTCAGATATCGTGCTCCCAAAACTGGTGCCTTCACAACCCGCGCCTTGCTATCCCGAAATTACAACACGCGCGAAAACTCCCTCCAGCTGCCAAATCCCGACACGTGAAATCCTCCTTCTAACCCTAAGCCGAAAGGGCCGCTAGTTCAAATTGGTGGGGGGTACTTTTGTAACACACCCTACATTTTGGACAAGCGCGTCCCTAAGTCATGCTTCACCCCCTCCCATCACCCCCTTTTCGCCATTCGAAATCCCAGGCCGCCATAACCTCTCCGCTCCAGCCACGAAACTCCACCCTCCTCCGTCCACCACGTCATCGCTGCCCAGCCGGAGCCTCTTCCCCGACGACGTCATCCACCGCAACAGCTCGACGTCCCTCGTCCACCTGCCCGGATGAGGATCCATCGTCCATCTCGCCGTCCTGCCGGTTCAGCCGCCCTGTCCTCCACCTCCAAGGAGCTGCTCCGACGATCCCCTCATCTATCGCGGCTGCTCCATCCCCACGGTGCCACCTTAACCTGCTCCACCAGAACCGCATCATCCTCACCGACTCCTTGGACAAAGCCGAGGCCTACTCGGTGCCACCAAAGAGGTTGTACACTCATCGCATTGCACCTTCTGCTTAACTCGACCTCCCGGCACCGACGGTGCTCCATCCCGCACCCCCATTGAACGGCTACCTTGAAGCCGGTGCCGCGGGCGACATCTCCACGGTGGCTCTCCCCCAGTGCGAGGCCCCTTCGGCGGCAGCGTCCATACCAGCCAGATCTGCTGCTGCTGCTCCGACTCTCGCTCGCTCGCTCGCGCTGCTGCTGCTGCTCCGGCTCTCGATCGCTTGCTCGCGCTACTGTTGCTGCTCCGGCTCTGGCTCGATCGCTCGATCGCTCGCTCACCCAGCTACTGCTGCTGCTCTCCCCCTCGCTCGTGCTGCTGCTCTGCTCCGATTAAGCCACACTTCAGTCGACTGAATCGACTTTTGGGTCAGTCAGTTTTCAGGGGTTGGGGGGGGGGGGCTCGCCGGAGTTAAGGAAGAACCACCCGCAGCGGGGATGGGGGCTCGCCGGAGAGGTACCCCACTATCTATCTTAGGGTTCAGGGTGGGGGGCCTAGAGGGCTAGCCGGGGCGGCGGTGGCGAGTTGTTTCGGGGCGGCGAGGCGGCGCTGGGGCCGGCGGTTCGGCCGGTGGTGGCAGGCGGCTCATTGGTGTGCAGGTTGAAGATGAACCACAGGCCCTCCCTAAACTACATGTCAAGTGCCTCTCTGCTACCATTGCGTTCAGTTTTGACAGTAGCATTCAGATTCCACAGTTAATTTCAGTTTCGACAGTTAAGTTCAGAGTCAACAGTTTTTACCTCATCTGTTGTAGTCAGGTGGTTTTTGGTGATGTTAATTTTACATCCATTTTTCATCATCTATTGGAGATGCTATTAGAATCCCACTTGAGATTGACGATGTCTGTCTTGTGCTGCTTCAGCCTTGACGTCTTACGGCTCACCGGAGCTGCTCCAACGACAGAACGATCCATCACAACAGAGCAGTGCCCTGGACGCTGTCTACAGATTCCTTAGATCTTCCTCCACACCTCCGACAGCCACCTCTGCCTCAACTGCTTCAGTGACCAACCCAATGATGCTGAGGTCGACACGGCTACGGCAAAGAGGTTGTACACTTGTTGCGTCACTTATTACTATACATTCACGTCGATCCATTAGGGCTATTTTGGTTCAACGGAAAAACATAGCAATAGGGAATTTTCCAATGGCACTCTACTATTCAATTATTCATGCATTTTGTTGAAAGGAATGAAGCAAAAAATTCACCTGGACCTACTTTTCAAAATCCTATGCATAAAAACAAGACCAAGTGCATTAGTGCTAGAATAACATTCTAACTGTACACGCTTTCATATGGTTTCTCTTTATTTTGGCCATGTTTCTTTGCATTCCTCTGCTCTTCCAATTCCTGTAAACCAAACACCCAAGTTGATAGAAATCCCGTGTTTACAAATGCTCTGTTTACCATGTGCATTTTCCTATCCTATTCCGGTGTTTTTCCTATCCCTGCGTTTCAAGAATCATGCAAGCCAAATGAACCCTTACAGAATTACTTCAGTTACAGGTACATGTCGAAGGGAACTTTGTGTGGTTTGTCCTGCTCCTGCCGCGACGTCGTCCACCTCACCTGAGCTGCTCCATCTACAAAAGCATCCACGAAACCAGACATCATGACTCCTGACCATCTTTCGCCGCGTCAGATCTCCTTCCCTACCGCCGGCACGCACCCCAACGGCATCACCATCATCGAATTAGCAGATGAACCTGAGGAGTACATGGGTCCACAAGAGAGGTCACACTCTTTTGTTTCTGCTTATGTTATGCATTGCTTAAACTTACCTGCTACTTTATCGTCATGTTCAGCTCTTGGACTCCCAACTCAGGTCCAAATGCATGTTCAAACTTGAGTTCTAAATTAGTTGTGGGGCACATATCGGGGCAGCAATGAATAGTATGTCTGTCTAATATCTGGTTCACCTAGGGTATGCCTATGTTGTTCATCTTGGGTGGGAAACAAATAGTAAAGCAATCATCATCTGTCTTTTTATTAATTTAAAGCAATCATCAGCCTGCTATCATTATTTCTGGATCCATCCACTGGTTGTTACCATCACTCCAAATTTTTGCATGCTCTCCTTACATAATCTCACCATATTTTTTTGTATGCATGTCAGATATTGTACACAGTCATGCTGAACATGTAGAGAAAAAGAGAAGAGTTTTGCGCGGCAATACAATGTCATGCAGACATCGCTCCATGGTGGGTTCAATGGCAAACCCTCCCCACCCCTCTCCATATTGTGATCCAGAGGAAGATATCTGTTCTGAGGCGGATTCAGACGCCGCTGACCACTCCTATTTACCCCCCAAGGTGTTTGCTCTACCTTGGCATGATGATGTTAGTCATATCATGCATATGTTGCCTTGCAGTGCCTACTTTTGACATCATATATGTCATCTGCTTAGTTTAGACATGTTCTGTAATGCCACCTGTTTAGTTTCTATATCATATATGGGAATTATGCAGTCTCATGTCTTTTAGCCAGCCATAACATATGTGAAATGTGCAATGCTATCCTGTTTAACCAGGCATCATATATTTGAATGATATCTTGCCCATCATTTTCTTCATTACATTTCCAATTGTTGATAATGTTTGTACATTAAACTACTCTTCCTGTGAATCAGCCATTTGGGTGGGAGATGGAAAAATCTGGAGTGAAAACAAGGCCTTCAGAGAAGACAGTGCTACCTATCGAAGCAGATCTCTTGTTGGGTCCCGATAGCTCCTCACAGATGGATTCAGAGACAGATGACCAGTCCTATTCCCCTACTGAGGTGTATGCTCTAACTTGGCACGGTTATACTGCTCATATCATGCATACGGTGTCTTGCATTGCATAGTTTAGACATCATATACACAATATTCAACACCACGTTCTTAGTTCAGACATCATATCGAATGCCCTCTGTTTAGAATATAAATGACATATGTGAATTAAATGATGCGATCCTGATTACTTAGATAACATGTAGGTGAATTATGTCATGCGATCCTGTTTTGTTATTCATCATATCTTTGAATTATGTTATGCTATGCTATCCAGTTTAGATAGACATCATATATGTGAAATTATGTCATGCTATCCATTTTAGTTAAACAATATACATGTCGACTATTTCATGACCTCTTTTTTCCACACTATCTATTGCATCTATCTCTCATACAATGTCTGTACATTCAACTATGTTTCCTGTTTATCAGCCATTTGAATTGGAGCGGGTGATGCCAGTATCTAGCAGAATAAAAACACGGTCTTCAAATAAAACAGTGCTACCTATTGGTGGAGATAGCACCCTAGTTGTACATGCACAAGAACCAGCCCTACCACACATAACCCAAACTCTCGCAGATTGTACCCCTACTGCGATGGACAGAGAACCAGCTTCACCCAGTCTAACCCCAACCCCAGCCGATAGTAACCCAGTTCCTGTTGACACAGCACCATCTCCACCACAGAGCTCCCAAACAAGAGCAGTTAGTAAGGCAGCTCTAGTGCCCAAAGGGCCAGTACTATCACGGCGAACCCCAGCTCCACTAGTTAGTACGCCTATTCCCATGGAGGAAGCACAACCAACCAGTCGTAGTTTAGCATCTATCGCATCTGATGTTGTTAAATTGTATGTGTGTATCTTCCCATCTTGGAAATATTATACTGAAGATGAAGGAAAATGCCAGTTGCAGGTGTTTGTCCAGGAGTTATGTGTAAGTAATGTTATTCATGGCAATTACTTTGCTTCGTCCCATACATCCTACCTCCATGATGGTTATAATATAGCAAAATTTCCCATTTTTCTCTATAGAGAAGGACCGATTTGGAAACTCAGGATGAGGTAACCTGTGCTAATACCTCTACTATCTTCAAGAATGCTTGGTGGCAGTATCGGAATTACCTGAAGAAAACGTACTTCACCGGCAAAGAAACTCATCAAATTCCCTTACGTTCTCCTGAGACACATTTACTGGACGATGACTGGGAACGCCTTGTTCTGTACTGGTCCCGAACCAAGAATGTGGTAAGGTCTATGAGCTCATTTTCTATTTTTAAGTATTATAGTCTTGCGTCTTACTGTACTCTGTTCATGTAGAACAAGTGCCTAAACCTGAAGAACAACTGTTCTAATTTAAGATTCCATTGCTATCATAGTTCAAAAAAGCGCTAGGCGTTAATTGTGCGTTTTGCCACCGCCTTGCACTTTACTGACCAAAGCGCATGCTTATGCGCAGTTATGCACAGATTAAGCGTAGATATGCGCAATTCATTTTGCCAACGCCTAGAGCCTAGGCGCGCTTAAGCGCTCGCTTAGGCGCGCCTTTTTTAACTATGATTGCTTTGCTCTTGTATCATTGTATTTACTCATACAAACTTATTTTTAAATTGAAGGATCCAATCGAAACTCCAATGGCACGGTACGTATGTTCACGCATGTTTCTTTAACAGGTTTGCTCTTATCAATAGCTCTTTTGATTTCAATTTCAATTGTGTATACAGTT
Organism: Triticum timopheevii; assembly: GCA_963921465.1. Lineage (NCBI taxonomy): Eukaryota > Viridiplantae > Streptophyta > Magnoliopsida > Poales > Poaceae > Triticum > Triticum timopheevii. Next base: position 110,692,157 of record OY997264.1, read on the forward strand.
GACTTTCATATCATGCACATTAGTAGCATCACAACGGAGCCAATAGTGTTGTTGTACATGTAGACCCGTGGTACCCATCTGAAATCTTGTTGCGCCGTCTAGTTTCCCACACTTTGTATTCTTTCACTGCTGCTTTGTCTTGAACTGATATTGTCGTGGATTTGTCACGGCAGATGTCCTAGTGAAAGGACTTAGTCGTGGAGCCATCGCTTCGGGTTTACTTGAAGGGGTTAAAGCGGACACAAAGACACGAGGGTTTATACTAGTTCGGCCCCTCCGATGAAGGTAAAAGCCTACGTCTAGTTGTGATGGAATTGATGTGGTCTCGATGGCTAGGGAGCAAACAAGCTTCGCCTAGGCTCGAGTTGTGGTTGTCTGTCTTGAACCGCCGCCGGGTCGTCCCCTTATATACACGGGTGACGCCCGTCGGTCCATAGAGTTCCAACCGGTTCATACTCGTATCCCGGTTGGTATCTCTCTATTCCTAACTTACAATACAAGTTATACATCAGGCCGGTTTACGGCTATAGGTTCTAAACCGACTACAGGCCTTGGGCCTTCATCTGCTTATACCACTAATGAAGTTAACCCGGCCCAAGTAGGCCGGTTTACGCCTAGTGGTAATATCCCCAACATTAGGCCCCAGATTGATTTGAACCGGTTCATGTCAATCCTTCACAAAATTTCGTGTCTTGGACATCTTTTGGTAATTGGTAAACCGCCATGTCGTCATCATTTCTGGTTGCTGTAAACCGGCATGACGTCATCATGAAATTTATCCTTTATAACGCCCTCCTTTAATAATAGCTCCTGGATTCGCGCGCTTGACCTAACTCTGTTGCCTTATAAATAAGACCGAAGGGTCATTTCCTTTCCTTTCCCTTCGTCCCTTCTTCTTCGTCTTCCTCGCATCGCCAGCCTTGGAGCTCCGCCACCGCTGTCGACCTCTGCCTCATCTTGGGCTGCTGCATCAACCTGAACGCACCAGAGCATTGCGGTATCTTTCCGCATCTTCTCCATTTCCGATAAGCTTTCTCCTCTTCTTGACCTAGATCTGTTCTTAGGGTTCCATGTTCGTGCTGTGTTCGTCACTTGCTCATACTTGTTCTCTGACTCTTGAATGAATCTGTGAACCCCTGCTGTGTTTAGTAGTAATCTCTAAGCATCCGCCTGTAATTTCTCATCTAGGTCCATAGATCTCACGCACATACCCGCTCAATGGTTCACTTCTATTCTGCCTTACTCTTCAGAATATTTTCTGTTTTTGTGAGCTCGTTGTAGATCCGCGGCTGTAATAAGATCTTGTGAAACCTGTTTCTGCATACCTAGCTGTCCATAGCTTCAATTGCTTCCGATGCTTAGGTCAGGCGGTTTAACTTACCATAGAAAAAAGTTACTAAACCGGTATATACCATTAGTCCCCTGGTTGAACCGCCAGAATCCATATGATGCCGCATTGTGGAAGACCGGTTTATAGGTATTGCTTCCGGTTTATCGTAGTTTAAATCAACACCTTCTTTTATCCAGCATATTCTTGAACCGGATCGCCTATTTCTTGTAGATCTCACCATGGCCAAACAAGTATATGAGTGCAATTGGGTTCCCTCACGCGTCACAGAATCTCAGTTGGATGATCTAGTCCTGATCGACGCTTTAGACAATAAAGATACGATCCACTGGAGGGTTCCTGGAGATGAATGTCCTCCCACACCCCAGGAAGGAGAGGTTGTGGTTTTCGCAGATCACTTGGCCAGGGGCTTCAAACCGCCCGGTTCTAAATTTTACCGGGATGTGTTAGCCAATTTTCAGCTCCGTCCACAGGATATTGGCCCCAATTCCGTTACCAATCTATGTCACTTTCAAGTGCTCTCTGAGGTATACCTTCAAGAGGAGCCTTCAGTCGAGTTGTTTAGAGATTGCTTCCACTTAAACCATTGCACTGAGTTTACCGACGGCCCCAATACTGAATTGGGCGGCATGGCCATTCAGAAGAGGAAGGAGATCACCTATCCCCACGTCAAACTCCATACTCACCCCAAGGAGTGGAATGCAACTTGGTTTTATTGCAAGGATACTTCCCCTGATAATGAAAATCCCTTGCCTGCCTTCCGTCCGGAACGGCTCAGCAACACTCACCCTTTTCCACAAAGACTAAACGCCAAGGAGAGAATTAAATATGCTCCGCAACTGTCCAAACTCCGAACCTTTATGGCCAACGGTTTAACGGGAATAGACCTTGCACGCTGTTGGATATCATGGAGCATACTGCCTCTGAGCCGGCGCCCCAGTTTGATGTGCAAATATACTGATAGCGTCGATGACCCACTCCGACACACCAAAATCCAACTCTCCAACGATGAAGTCACAGATTCTGTAAAGAAGATGTTGAATGAACCGGAGCACCTCTGTGCTCAAACCGGCCTGCTTCCTTACTGCACCACCAACAAACCGCCAACGGTAAGATTTTAATTGCCCTATTGTTGAATCCTGTTACCGCTTTATCCGTCTGATATTTGATTACTGCTGATCCAGGGCGATAATCCGTTTTGGAGCAAGAAGCTTCCACAAGACAAAACGGAGAAAGCAGGGCGGTCAACCCGGCCCAAGACCAAGGTTATCAAGAAGCCAACTCACAAGAGAAAAACCACCGCTTCATCTGATCCAGCTATTGATGATGATGTGGGTAACCCGGACCTTGAGGTAGAACTTGATTCACTTGGCTTACTTTTTACACGCCTTATTGATGATGAAGCTTGTCAGGACGACGCCGAAGCCAGCAATGCGGAATTTGCTGAGGTAATTATTCTCTCTTCCGATTGAGAAATCTTGCCTTTGCCAAAATTTCGCCAGGCAAACCGGAAAGTTAAATTTTCTCATCCTCTTGCTTATTTGGATCCCAAATTTCTTATGAAGACTCAGCAACATGAAGCTCGCCGCACAACCCGGCACAGTGGCCAGGTAGTTACCTCCGCCGGTTTACCAAACAGTCCGGTTCGAAAACGCCGCTCCGAGGTCTCCGACCTTTTTATTGATTTAAATCCTAAAGCAGGTTTCTTCCTTCAACCTCTTAATCCATCCGACTCCAATTACCAGGTTACTTCTCATTCATCTTCTGGTGAATCGTCGGCCACTCAGCTGCCACCATTGAAAATAGTTCTTGGGTAAGCTAAACTGAACATATGCTTCCAGTATACTGTGTAATGGCTTATGCTTTTCCTTGACCCTTTGTTTTTCTTTCAGGGCCAAACCGAAACCAAGCAAGAAGGCCCGCCTGGATAAAGCGGCTGAAGAAGATGTAGCCCCAGAACATGACAAAGCGCCAGATCTTGAAGAGTTTGCCCCTGAAGATATTCCCAATGATCCTCCTTTGCAAGATGATGCTATTCCTGAAGAGAGGCCTATTAACACTTCAGTCTCTGCTGACCCACCTGCCAGCTCCGCCCGGTTTGAGAAATCCCACAGTCCTGCTGACAAACCGGCCGCACCAACACAAACCGGCGAGTCCAAAGATGATGACGTTCTGATTACCGGCGTAGGCTACTTTGAACCTGGGAATCCTGTCACCTTAACCAAGCATACCATAAAATAGGATTTTTCCGCTCTGAACAAAGGAAAATGGGATGTTGAATTGGAGACATATGATGCTCTGAGTGCCCAAGATCTTCATTCCGGCTATTTAAACCGGCTTTATACTAGCCGTGACTATGAAGCTGGTCTGGTAAAGATGATGAGGGATAAATTTGAGGTAACTTACTTCTTTACTTACTGCCATTGTATCAATCCTCCTAGCCCCCAAGGGTCGGTTTGTAACCTTCATCAAACCGGGACTTGAATACGATCCTCAACACTTTGAAATCCATCAATATAGCCCCCAAGGGCCGGTTTAACTTAGCATAATTAAACCGGGGCTCCGATAGAAAACTATCCTTAGAACATAATTTGATCAAATAGCCATTAGCCCCCAAGTGCCAAGTTGAATACCTGTATTGAGCTTGGGACTTTGCAATCTAGTAATATATGAAAATTGAAGGTGCATTAGCCCCCAAGTATCAGGCGTATAACTTTGTTATGTGGTTGATACTTCAATTTCTTGGACCGCTTGTTTAAAGCTAAATGCTATCTGTATGCAGGCTAAGGTGAGAATCAAGGAGGACCGGATTGCCAATTTGCAGGAGACCATGAAAACCCAACAGGCTGAAACAGACAAGGCAAAGGAAGAATTAACCAGCGCCTTGAGCACCGCTGAACAGCTGAAGGAAAGCTTCAAGAAAGAGCGGGCTGATTGGGCCACTGAGAAGGCCGCTTTAACCAAAAGAGCGGAAAATGCTGAAGCTTCCCTTAAACCGGTGGTGGATGAACTTACGGCCGTAAAGCGGCAAATACCCTCCATGACCGCTGCGATCTTTGGTAAGCTCCTTTTAACTTCTATGATAATTTGAACCTGCTGTAGTATAAATCCGGTTTGAGACCGTCCCTATATTGTTGTAGGCACACACATCGGGCACTTAGGAAACGATGTGCGGAAGAAACTGAAGGCTGCCTACACCTTAGTGGAACAATTATATACCGGAGCCCAGCGGATCATCACCACAGCCTCTCATAACAACCCGGCACCTTCCTTAATCCAGGATACTCTTAACAGGTTGTCGATGCTTCCGGCCCGGATTGAGGAGCTGAAAAAATCCGCTGCTCGAACCGGAGCTATTAACGCCTTGATCCGGGCAAAGGCATGGGTGCCAGATTTCGACCCTGTGGAAGCAGCTCAAGGCTATCCTAGCCTGAAGGAAGATGGCTCTGAATTTAACAAAGATGATCTGAGGGTAATAAACCGTGCGGTGCGACCTCTGGCTTGTCAATTACCTGAAGAGGCAGACTTGACGCATTATCAAGCGCAATACAACAATCAGAACAAGTGAGTGCCTGCCCCAACTCTTGAAGCGGAGAATCTGATTCCTCCAATCCGTAAGCATACTTACGCTCCTGATATTGAACCATCTTCCCTGATCCATGAAGAGGCTGTTTTCCAAGCTTTAATGGGAATCGACTGGACCACTGTTGATTTCCAGCCAATGGGTAGAGACGAGGAAGCTGAAGCGGACGATGACGAGGAGCAGGCTTGAACCGGAAGCCGTTTTGGATAGCTGTCTTTGGCATCTTTCCAAAATAACAATGATCTTATTCAGGCACCGTGTTGCCTTGTAATAGGATAGTTAATACTTCTACCTTGAATATGCCTTCGTGCATAAGTACTGAAGCTTTTGTTCGAAAAACCTCAACTCATATTTCCTGCAATCAGAAAAATTTGAACTTCGGTGGCGGTTATACCGCCAGCCGGTTTATGATCTTGATATGTGTATCAGCAATATAACAAATAGGTGATACAAAATACCTGCCATGTCTGGGCATGAAGCTGGCTTAGCCAAGCTTGAAGCGGAGGTTTTATAAACCATTACCGTCAACAAGGGGGGAGAAAACAGCTCCCGTATACACCGTACTGAATCAATACAAACCCCCTTGTTACTCCATGATGTTAATAGGAAAAGGTAAACCGGGCATACTTCTCCGGATTAAAGGGGAATCAAATCCATTGGCTGAACCGGAAAAAGGTGTTTGTTGACATAAAAGAAATCCAACAAAAATAAAGAACAAACAAGCCATGAAAATAACATGGAAGCAAAGGCAATGATAAAAACCGTTTGCAAAATTATGCTATACTGAGCTGATCAGATGGTGTTACCATGGTCGGACAGGACCAAGCCCCCAATAGGAGTGACATTGATTCAAGTCAGCCAGGTCCCCAAATGAAACCGTGGCATATATGCCAAATCAAGAGGCGTGGCAATGGTTCGGGTTCGACCAAGCCCCCAAGTGATTTTGTGGCCTTAGGCCGATCAAGAGGCGTGACTGGTTCAGACTTGACCATGTCCCCAAGTGATCTGGTGGCTGTCGCCTATCAAAAGGTGTCGCGTTAGTTCGGACACGACCAAGGCCCCAAGTGATATATAAAAAGAAAATGTCAAGGGGTAAACCGGAGGCCGCTTTAAAAACAGAGCCACTCCATGTAACCACGCATGATAAGAAAGACAGAGACCCCGCTTTAGCTGAGGCTCCGGTTTTATTATATCAAAGATAATATATACACTGTCATGATATGTACATAGATAGAGCCGATGGCTCAAGTGTAGTAAGGCCGAAGATGAGCTATGTTCCACGGCCTGTTGGTCTCCTCCTCTGATGTGCGTGAGTCTTGATGCTCTCGAATATCAATCAGATAGTACGACCCGTTGTGCAGATTCTTGCTGACCACGAAAGGTCCCTCCCAAGGTGGGGATAACTTGTGCATATCTGTCTGGTCTTGGATGAGTCGAAGCACCAAATCTCCTTCTTGAAAAGTTCTGGTTCTAACCCGGCGACTGTGATAGCGACGAAGATCTTGTTGGTAAATCACCGAACGGGCAACCGCTATATCACGCTCCTCGTCCAATAGGTCCAAAGCGTCTTGCCGTGCTGTCTCATTGTCCGCTTCAACATAAGCTGCCACACGAGGCGAATCGTGCCGGATATCACTAGGGAGAACTGCCTCTGCTCCGTAGACCATGAAAAATGGTGTGTATCCTGTGGATCGGTTTGGCGTAGTATTGATACTCCATAGCACAGATGGTAGCTCTTCAACCCAACATCCTGGTGTTCTTTGCAATGGGACCATCAGCCGGGGTTTGATGCCTCGCAAGATCTCTTGATTAGCTCATTCTGCCTGTCCATTGGACTGGGGGTGTGCCACTAACGATACGTCAAGTCGGATGTGCTCCCGTTCACAGAACTCCTTCATAGCGCCCTTGGATAAATTGGTACCATTGTCAGTAATGATACTGTGTGGAAAGCCAAATTGGAAAATCATCTTTTTGATGACCTGCACTGCTGTTGCTGCATCACACTTGCTGACAGGCTCCGCTTCAACCCACTTGGTAAATTTGTCAACTGCCACCAAAAGGTGGGTTTTCTTATCCTTGGATCTTTTAAAAGGTCCAACCATATCCAGCCCCCAAGTTGCAAACGGCCACGTTATTGGGATCATCCTCAATTCTTGAGCTGGCACATGAGCACGCCTTGAAAATTTCTGACATCCGTCACACCATTTAACCAAGTCCTCCGCATCAGCATGTGCTGTCAACCAGTAGAACCCGTGACGAAACGCTTTTGCCACCAGAGACTTTGAACCGGCGTGGTGTCCATAATCCCCTTCATGGATTTCTCTTAAGATTTCACAGCCTTCCTCAGGAGAAACACAACGTTGAAACGCCCCTGATACACTGCAATGATGCAATTCACCATTGACAATCGTCATAGACTTGGATCGCCGGACTATCTGCCTGGCTAGAATCTCATCCTCTGGTAACTCCCCCCGGTTCATGTACGCAAGATAAGGAACTGTCCAATCCGGAATAATATGCAGGGCTGCCACCAAATGAGCCTCCGGATCAGGAATAGCCAAATCCGCTTCACCTGGGAGCTTGACTGACGGGTTGTGCAATACGTCCAGAAAGACATTAGGCGGGACCGGTTTGCGCTGAGAGCCCAACCGGCTTAAAGCGTCCGCTGCTTCATTCTTCCGACGGTCCACATGATCCACTTGATAACCCTTGAAGCAACCTGCAATATTATCCACTTCCCGACGATATGCAGCCATGAGCGGGTCCTTAGAATCCCAAGTGCCAGACACCTGTTGAGCCACGAGGTTTGAGTCACCGAAGAACTTAACCCGGCTTAAATTCATCTCCTTAGCCACCCGGAGACCATGGAGCAAGGCTTCGTACTCAGCTGCATTATTAGTACAAGGGAACATTAAGCGGAGAACATAACAAAACTTATCACCTCACGGGGAAGTTAATACGACTCCAGCCCCCGAGACTTCCAATTGCCTGGATCCATCAAAATGAATAGTCCAATATGTGTGATCCGGCTTCTCCTCTGGTGCTTGTAACTCCGTCCAGTCATTGATGAAACCAACAAGTGCTTGAGACTTCACCGCCGTCCGAGGCACATACTTCAGTCCGTGTGGCCCAAGCTCTATAGCCCACTTGGCAATCCGGCCAGTCGCCTCCCGGTTCTGTATGATATCACCCAAGGGAGCTGAACTGACCACTGTGATGGGGTGCCCTTGAAAATACTGCTTCAACTTCCGACTAGCCATGAAAACACCATAGAACAGCTACTGCCAATGCGGATACCTTTGCTTGGATTCAATAAGCACCTCGCTGATATAATAAACCGGCCGCTGAACCGGATATTCCTTGCCTGCCTCCTTGCGTTCCACCACAATAGCCACGCTAACTGCCCGAGCATTGGCTACTACGTATAATAATAGTGGCTCCTTGTCGACCGGAGCAGCAAGAACAGGCGGATTGGCTAATTGCCGCTTCAAGTCCTCAAATGCTTCATCAGCAGCCGGACTCCAGACCGAATGGTCTGTCTTCCTCAGCATTTGGTACAAAGGGATGGCCTTCTCTCCGAGGCGGCTGATAAACCGGCTCAGTGCGGCGATTCGGCCCGCCAAACGTTGAACATCGTTAATGCACTTCGGTTTAGCCAGGGAGGTAATAGCCGTAATCTTCTCCGGATTAGCCTCAATTACTCTGTTAGACACCAGAAATCCCAGTAACTTGCTTTCCGGAACACCAAAGACACACTTGGCCGGATTAAGCATCATCTTGTACACTCGCAACTTGTCAAAGGTTTCCTTCAAATCATCCACCAGCGTCTCCTTCTGTCTTGACTTTACTACAATATCATCCACATAGGCGTGCACATTGCGGCCGATCTGTTTATGCAGACAATTCTGTACAAACCGTTGATAGGTGGCTTGGGCACTCTTGAGCCCGAAGGGCATAGATACATAGCAGAAGGCTCCAAAGGGAGTAATAAACGCTGTCTTCTCCTGGTCCTTAACCGCCATTTTGATCTGATGATATCCAGAATATGCATCCAAAAAACTCAAACGCTCACAACCCGCCGTGGCATCAATGATCTGGTCAATGCGGGGGAGGGCAAAAGGATCCGCTGGACAAGCCCTGTTAAGATCCGTGTAATCCACACACATACGCCAAGTGTCGTTTTTCTTAAGAACCAGCACCAGATTAGCAAGCCACTCTGGATGGAACACTTCAATGATAAAGCCAGCTGCTAAAAGCCTGGCTACTTCCTCTCCAATGGCTTTGCGCCTTTCTTCATTAAACCGGCGGAGGAATTGTTTCACCGGTTTGTACTTAGGACCCACATTAAGAGTGTGCTTAGCGAGTTCCCTCGGTACACCTGGCATGTCGGACGGTTTCCATGCAAAAATGTCCCGATTCTCACGGATGAACTCGATGAGCGTGCTTTCCTATTTGGGATCCAGATTGGCATTGACAGTGAACTGCTTGGACGAATCGCCGGGCACGAAGTCAACAAGCTTGGTCTCAGCTGCCGATTTGAACTTCAGATCCGAATCATGCTCTGTAGTCGGTTTCTTCAAAGGGGTCATATCTGCCGGATCAACATTGTCCTTATAGTACTTTAACTCCTCCGTGGCACAGACCGACTCTGCATAAGCCGCATCACCTTCCTCACATTCCAAAGAGACCCTACGGCTCCCATGAACCGTTATTGTCCCCTTGTAACCTGTCATCTTGAGCTGTAAGTAGATATAACAAGGCCGCGCCATGAACTTGGCATAAGCCAGCCGGCCAAACAAGGCGTGATACGGGCTCCGGATCTTCACCACCTCAAATGTTAATTTTTCCGACCGGGAGTCGTGCTCGTCCCCAAAAGCCACATCCAGGGCTATCTTACCAACAGGATATGCAGATTTGCCAGGCACCACACCATGGAACACCGTATTAGACGGTCTGAGATCCTTGTCTGTTAGACCCATGCGGCGGAATGTCTCATAGTATAGTATGTTAATACTGCTCCCTCCATCCATGAGTACCTTGGTAAGTTTATAACCCCCACCTGAGGGTCTACCACTAATGCTAGCTGGCCCGGATTATCAACCCGGGGCGGGTGATCCTCTCTGCTCCACGTGATAGGATGCTCTGACCAGCGTAAGTAACGTGGTAAGGCCGGTTCGACAGAATTCACCGCTCGCTTGTGGAGTTTTCGGTCGCGTTTATCCAAGCTAGTTGTGAAAACATGATATTGCCCATTGTTCAACTATTTTGGCTGGCTCTGATAACCCGACTGCTGCTGCTGTTGCTGCTGGCCATTCTGATTATTCTGGTTGTTGTGACCGCCCTGATTGAGACCTGAACCGGAAGCTCCATCGTGACCCGGCCCATGGAAACCGGATCCTGAACCGCCACCTGACCCGTGGTCATACCGGAAGGCATTAGAGTTTTTAAACTCCTGCATAATATAACAATCCTTCCAAAGGTGGTTAGCCGGCGCCTCCTTCGTCCCGTGCTTTGGGCAAGGCTGATTCAACAAATAATTCAAACGGTTTGCGTTAGGATTGGGAGCCCCATTACGATTTGCCGCTTTACCTCTGTGCCGCTGCCCCCTGTCCTGTGCATTAGTGTTGGCCACAAAGTCCATGCTGCCATCCGCCTTGCGCTTGCCTCCGTTTCCATGACCCGCCGGTTTGTACTGTTGCCCCTTGGAGTTGTTATTCTTCTTTCCCTTCCCTGCTTCATCATCATCAGTTTCGGGATCCTTGGTACTGTCCGAATCAGCATACTTCACTAAAGCGGCCATGAGAGTTCCCATGTCATTACAGAAACGCTTCATGCATCCCAATTTCAATTTTAAAGGCTTAAATCGGCAGTTGCCTTCCAGGGTTAAGATCGCAGAGTCAGCATTGATCCTGTCAGACGAGTGCAAAACTTCCGAAACGCGGCGCACCCAATGGATCGTTGATTCTCCGTCCTCCTGGACACAAGCCGCTAGGTCTACTATGGACTTGGGCTGCTTACATGTATCCTTGAAATTCTGGATAAACCGGGCCCGCAACTGGGCCCATGAGCTGATAGAATTGGGCGGCAGGCTCTTCAACCAAGTACGAGCCGTGCCTTCAAGCATCATGGTGAAGTATTTTGCACACGCGGTCTCATCCACATCTAGCATCTCCATGGCCATCTCATAACTTTCTACCCATGCTTTGGGAGATAAATCAGCGGTGTAATTCGGCACCTTGCGCGGACCCTTGAAATCTTTGGGCAGGCGCACATTGCCTAAAGCAGGAATTAAACAAGGCACTCCCAAAGCGGATGCGACCCCTGGTCCGGCGGAGGTGGTAGGACGAACCGGTGTCAGTTGACCCACATCATTCTGTGCTGCTAACTCGGCCTCCCTTCGTGCTCGGGCCCGGTCCACCACATCCTGAGCATCGCGAACACCACCTACCGGGTTATTGCCACGAGCCGCTTCACGGCCTCGCGCATTGCTTGATATGGCCGGTTCATCCATGCACCTGCTATAGCTCCGGCTTGGACGAGGCGTAGAGTGAATCCGATCACGGCTGTACGAATATGCTTCCTGCTGAATCAGCGCGGTCCGGAGAAGCTCCTTAACCCGGCGTGTCTCTATCGCTTGCGGAGAGTCCCCTTCGACCGGGATAGCCTCTAATCGCGCGGCGGCTGCCACGAGGTTGTCCATAGGATTAGAGAAATGACCCGGGGGCGTCTGGACCGGCGGAGGAACCACAATGTTCTGTTGAGGAGGTTCCATCAGGCGAGGTTGGACCGTCGCCCCTGGTCCTGGTGCCTCAAGCCGATTTGTCTCTAGGTACTGCGATGGATTACTGGGTCCAGCTCCTGGAGTGTGAAAGATATTTCGGGGGTCAAACCCTAATGGCAGGCGTGATCTGTGCTTCCGCTTCAAAACCTCCTGTGATGCGTTCTGGTCAAGCATGAGTTTATAGGCCTGTGCGTCCAAAGCGGCCCGCTCTGCAGCCATCCTGTCTTTTTCTGCTGCCAGATCCGCTTTGGCTTGCATGATCTGCTCTCTCACCTTTGCAATTTCTGCATCATGGGCCTCCCGATCTGCCGGATTGGCCTCTGCCATAAGCGCGACTAGTGCATCAAACAGATCAGATAGAACTTCAACTGGCGGGCGCACAAGGCCTCCTGCCCCTGCTGCCGCTGCCGCTGCTGATCCGGAGAGCATTGCTGCGGCGGTCGAAGAGTGATTCGCCGCCTGTGTGCCGGCCATGAATATTCCAACCCGGTTGACTTGGCCTGGGGGGTCCGGAATACTGTCGCCATTGGAACAGCCCCTAATATGGTCGTCATGCAACTGGTACAGCGATTCGGTCTCTCCGGTCGAGGACTCGTCACCGGAATAGACGACGGTCTTGCTACCGTGTTCTGATTCGTCCTCACGCTCTCCTTCGTGGACGACTCCAACGAAGACACGCTTCACGGCCGGTTTAGCCTGGGTAGATCTCGCACGCTGAGCCGTCTCGACGAGGTCGGTGCAGATGTCCGGCTCAGGCCCAGGCTCACCGATCTTGCCAATGGAAACGTGTACGCCACCAAAGGGGACCGGTACCCGTACTCGATCGAATCGGCCTCGGGACCCCATCCTGCATCGTCGATGTAGATCCTGCCACGACGACTCTTGGTCATCCGGCCCACAACATAGCCTTCGAGTCCCTTGAGCTTGCCCTCCAAGATCGTCAAACCATCATGCGATAGCCCCACGGTGGGCGCCAACTGTCGTGGATTTGTCACGGCAGATGTCCTAGTGAAAGGACTTAGTCGTGGAGCCATCACTTCGGGTTTACTTGAAGGGGTTAAAGCGGACACAAAGACACGAGGGTTTATACTAGTTCGGCCCCTTCGATGAAGGTAAAAGCCTACGTCTAGTTGTGATGGAATTGATGTGGTCTCGATGGCTAGGGAGCAAACAAGCTTCGCCTAGGCTCGAGTTGTGGTTGTCTATCTTGAACCGCCGCCGGGTCGTCCCCTTATATACACGGGTGACGCCCGTCGGTCCATAGAGTCCCAACCGGTTCATACTCGTATCCCGGTTGGTATCTCTCTATTCCTAATTTACAATACAAGTTATATATCAGGACGGTTTACGGCTACAGGTTCTAAACCGACTACAGGCCTTGGGCCTTCATCTGCTTATACCACTAATGAAGTTAACCAGGCCCAAGTAGGCCGGTTTACGCCTAGTGGTAATATCCCCAACAGATATGATTTGAACCGTGTCTCTATTTTGATTTGGCAAGACAATGCAGTGACCATAGGACATAGATATATGTTTGTTTGATGCTTTTATTATGTACTAGTACTTGGCAATAGAAGACTTGGTAGTTTAATCCTGTCCACCTTACTAATGAACTAGTTCACCGAAATGAGTTTCATATACTAGTACATGCTAAACTTGTTATGTGTCTGCTTGTTTCTTCTTTTAGAATGCTGACAGAATATTGGGGAAGAGTGCCCTATTAAGCAATGGTAAAGGAAGTAATGCAGATAAGGTTCAGGATAGTGACACATCCTTGTTGGTCTCCAACAAAGCTGATAAAACAGCGAAGGAAGACTATCTTGAAGACATCGAGACAACCCCAAAGTCCTGTCTTGGTTTAGTGTTCGAGTTACTGGCCACTAGCGCTTGCACAAGCTATTCAAACTCACTGTCTGAATCAGTTCGGTTTCTTGAGTCTCAACTACAAGCTGAAAGACATCGATCAGCTGTGCTGCGACAAGAAGCGGAAGGACTGCGGAAGTCCCTGGAGCATTCAGATGCATACTTTTTGGTGCAACAGCAAGCGTTGGAGGATTTTAGCGCCAAACAGGACAAAGCTAATCAGCTTGCTAAGCTTATTGCCAGCATGGTGGATACCCAGGATAATGTTTCTTGAGCTCTTCTGAAGTTGTTTCAGTTATGCTCTTGTTTTGCTGCCGCGTTTATTTGCACTAGTGGCCAATTTTGACGGCCAAGTGTATGTAGTATGTTGCTTTGTTCCCTATATTTGCACTGGTGGCGAACTTTGATGCCCAGTGGATGTAATATGTGTAATAGCGGTAATAGGCTAGCCTTAATTGCGTGCTTATTTATTTCCTTATTGTCTTGTTTAGTTGTTTGCTTGTAGTCACTGCAGTTCTTTTTCTGTGTTTTTCTAGTGGCCACAATAGCCTATTTTTGGTAACTAGGCCAAAATAATCATGGCAACACACGGACTGTTGTAACCATGGGCCTCCTGCAGGCCGTATGATCCATGGGCCTTCGTTCGGCCGTAGGAGCATTGGCCTTCTATACGAGTCGTATGATCCATCAGCCTTCTATATGGGCCTTAGGTATCAATGGGCCTTCTATGGGCTGTAGGGTCCATGGGCCTTCTACGGGTCGTACTATCCACGGGCCCCATACGGGTCGTAGGATCCATGGGCCTTCTACGGGGCATATCATCATTTCGCCAATCATGGGCCGTACTATTCGTGCACCATAACGGGCCGTTAATAGGCCGTATTTGATAACTCTATGAGAACAGCCCAACGGATTTTTTTGACATGAAAACGGCCCAACGTATTAGCGGTCCGCAAACGGGCCGACTGTAACGACGGGCTGAATTTGGCCCACAAGCAGAAAATGACAGTAACGGGCCGTATGTAACCGAATGCTGCAAATGATCCCAAGAATCAATGGGCCCTGAGAAGGCCGAAAGATAACATGGGCTGGAAACGGCCCAATGGAATAACGGGGCGTTAATGGGTATAAAGTGATACACTGTTCATTACGGGCCAGTTTCACCACGGGTCGTTAATGGGCCAAGAGTTACAAAGGTCCTCATATGTGCCGAAAGAAGTCATGGGCCACACACGGGCCGGAAGTTAAAACGGGCTGAATCATATTGGACGGCCCAGATGACGCTACTGGGCCTAATTAGGATAGGGCATAACGGGCCCTGGGTTAGCAGGCTATAAATGGGCTATATGCGAACATGCCGTTAACAGGCTTTCCGTGGGCCAGCCCGCCACCTTTTGACCAAGTCAAATGGGCCGACCTTTTCATAGGAATGGCCTTTGTTGGGCCGTGCCACGTGTCATCGTATCATAGGCACCTTCGGTCCAATAAGCGGATGACATCTGTCCCAATGGTGAGCCGACACTTGTTTCCTCCAGCCAATGATGATTTTACACGTGGAAAATCCCCATTGGTCGGGGCTGTTAACGGGTTATCGGATCCAAAACCCGACCCAATAGCTTAACGGTGTTCCGTTACGGTGGATGCCATGTGTCGATTACCCTTGACGAAAGCAGTTCTGTGACGCGCGATTTATCGTCATGGAAGTGGACACTTCCGTGATGATAATTTTGGTAATGTCATGGAACACTTCTACGACAGCACAGGTATGACTATCTTGATTCTGTCATAAATTTGTCATGGATGTACATGCATGACAAAAAACGCAACCTACTGTGACAAACACGCATCATCACGGAAGTGTATTTTCTTTGTAGTGCCTCCACCAACGCCATGGCGCAGAAGGATCATATGCCACTAGTCTTCAAGTTTGGTGAAGTCGACTCCCAGCCGGAGGAGATAGAAAATAAGGAGGAATGTGGCCTCAGGACATGGCCCAGAATGAGCTGGCCGCGACGGTTGCTGCACCCACTCTCGTCCCAGCTCCCATCCCCGTGCCCACGCTAGCGACCATCCCCATAGCATTGACGGGCTGGTCAGCGAGCACTATCACAGAGATGGAAGCCACGGGCGTCAGCAAGGTCTCTGCGGACCCGTGCGAGCTCGTGTACATGCCCGCACCAGCGCCCGTGCCCATGCCCGTGCTCGCGCCTCCACCCACTGCGGCATCGGTCCCCGTGCATTTGGCCGCACCAGCCACACCCATGCCCGTGCCCATGCGCACGCCCCCCTCGGCGGCATATGGGACGCCGATGTCGACTGCTACCTCTCAGCGCCGCCAGCTGCCATCCTCCCGCGCCCCGCCCGTCGATCGCGCGACGACATGATGTTTGATTTACAAGTGAAGAACATTCAGTGCTGCATTGAAGACTTCAACAACGGCGTCCCGGAGGAGGATAACAACAACGACGGCGTGGCACGCCGCCTCTGCCGCCACTGGAAATAGTTTTCTTTCTTGGGTTTAATACTGTATCTCGATCATATGAATATAAATTCGTAGTATGACTGAATGAAATATATGGTTTGGGCGAACTTGCGTTTTTCTCTCTTAATGTACAGACTTATCAAACGATTTTCTTTTGAAAAAACGTTAATGGTTTTTAAATATAAAACAATCATCGCAAACGTTTTAGTTAGAACACCCATATGCAAACCGACAGCTTCCCCAGGAAGCCAAGGGAAATTTGTTGGGGAACGTAGTAATTTCAAAAAAATTCCTACGATCACACAAGATCTATCTAGGAGATGCATAGCAACGAAAGGGGAGAGTGTGTCCATGTACCCTCGTAGACTGAAAGCAGAAGCGTTTAGTAACGCGGTTGATGTAGTCAAACTTCTTTGCGATCCAAACGATCCAAGCACCGAACGTACAACACCTCCACGTTCAACACACGTTCAACTCAATGGCGTCCCTCATGCTCTTGATCCAGTTGAGGATGAGGGTGAGTTCCGTCAGCACGACGGCGTGGCAACGGTGATGATCATATCACCGGCGCAGGGCTTCGCCTAAGCACTACGTCGATATGATCGAGGTGTGTAACTGTGGAGGGGGGCACCGCACACGGTTAAGAGAAACTTGTGTGTTCTAAGGTTCCCCTGCCCCCGTATATAAAGGAGGGAGGGGGAGGCCGGCCGGCCCTAGGGGGCACGCCTAAGAGGAGGAGTCCTACTAGGACTACTAGTCCTAGTAGGATTCTCCTACAAGGAAGAGAGGGGGCAGGAAGGAGAGGGAGAGGGAGTAGGAAAGGGGCGCCGCCCCCTTCCCTTGTCCAATTCGGACTGCTAAGCGGGGGGGGGGGGGGGGGGGGGCGGGGCTACCATGCCCGCCCTCCTTTCTCTCCACTAAGGCCCATGGTGGCCCATAAGTTCCCCCGGGGGGTTCCGCTAACCCCTCCAGCACTCTGTTTTTACCCGAAACTATCTGGAACACTTCCAATGTCCGAATAACATGGTCCAATATATCAATCTTTATGTCTCGACCATTTCAAGACTCCTCGTCACGTTCATGATCTCATCCAAGACTCCGAACAAACTTCGGTAATCAAAAACACATAACTCATAATACATATCGTCATCGAACATTAAGCATGCGGACCCTACGGGTTCGAGAACTACGTAGACATGACCGAGACACATCTTCAGTTAATAACCAATAGCGGAACCTGGATGCTCATATTGGCTCCTACATATTCTATGAAGATCTTTATCGGTCAAACCGCATAACAACATAGTTGTTGCCTTTGTCATCGATATGTTACTTGCCCGAGATTCGATCATCGGTATCATCATACCTAGTTCAATCTCGTTACCGGCAAGTCTCTTTACTAGTTCTGTAATGCTTCATCCCGCAACTAACTCAATAGTCACATTGCTTGCAAGTCTTATAGTGATAAGCATTACCAAGAGGGCCTAGAGACACCTCTCCGTTACTCGGCGTGACAAATCCTAATCTTAATCTATGCCAACTCAACAAACACCTTCGGAGACACCTGTAGAGCATCTTTATAATCACCCATTTATGTTGTGACGTTTGACAGCACACAAGGTGTTCCTCCGGTATTTGGGAGTTGCATAATCTCATAGTCTGAGGAACATGTATACGTCATGAGGAAAGTAGTAGCAATGAAACTGTAACGATCATAATGCTAAGCTAACGGATGGGTCATGTCCATCAGATCATTCTCCTAATGATGTGGTCCCGTTCATCAAATGAAAACACATGTCTATGGTTAGGAAACATAACCATCTTTGATTAACGAGCTAGTCTAGTAGAGCCATACTAGGGACATAATGTTTTGTCTATATATTCACACATGTATTAAGTTTCCGGTTAATACAATTCTAGCATGAATAATAAACATTTATCATGAAATAAGGAAATAAATAATAACTTTATTATTGCCTCTAGGGCATATTTCCTTCAGTCTCCCACTCACACTAGAGTGAATAATCTAGATTACAAAGTAATGATTCTAACACCCATGGAGTTTTGGTGCTGATCATGTTTTGCTTGTGGAAGAGGCTTAGTCAACGGGGTCTGCAACATTCTGATCCGTATGTATCTTGCAAATCTCTATGTCTCCCTCTGACACTTGATGACGGATGGAATTGAAGCGTCTCTTGATGTGCTTAGTCCTCTTGAGAAATCTGGATTCCTTCGCCAAGGCAATTTCACCAGTAAAGTCACAAAAGATTTTAATTGACCCGATGCACTAGGTATGACACCTAGATCGGATATGAACTCCTTCATCCAGACTCCTTCATTTGCTGCTTCCGAAGCAACTATGTACTCTGCTTCACACGTAGATCCCACTACGACGCTTTGCTTGGAACTGCACCAACTGACAGCTCTACCATTCAATAAAAATACCAATCCGGATTGCGACTTAGAGTCATCCGGATCAGTGTCAAATCTTGCATCGATGTAACCGTTTACGACGAGCTCTTTGTCACCTCCATAAACGAGAAACATCTCCTTAGTCCTTTTTAGGTATTTCAGGATGTTCTTGACCGCTGTCCAGTGCTCCACTCCGGGATTACTTTGGTACCTCCCTGCTATGCTTATAGCAAGGCACACATCGGGTCTAGTACACAGCATTGCATACATGATAGAACCTATGACTGAAGCATAGGGAATGACTTTCATTTTCTCTCTATCTTCTGCAGTGGTCGGGCATTGAGTCTGACTCAACTTCACACCTTGTAACACAGGCAAGAACCCTTTCTTTGACTGATCCATTTTGAACTTCTTCAAAACTTTATCAAGGTATGTGCGTTGCAAAAGTCCAATTAAGCGTATTCATCTATCTCTATAGATCTTGATGCCCAATATGTAAGCAGCTTCACCGAGGTCTTTCATTGAAAAACTCTTATTCAAGTATCCCTTTATGCTATCCAGAATTCTATATCATTTCCAATCAACAATATGTCATCCACATATAATATTAGAAATGCTACAGAGCTCCCACTCACTTTCTTGTACATACAGGCTTCTTCAAAAGTCTGTATTAAACCATATGATTTGATCACACTATCAAAACATTTATCCCAACTCCGAGAGGCTTGCACCAGTCCATAAATGGATCGCTGGAGCTTGCACACTTTGTTAGCACCC
Source organism: Triticum timopheevii (assembly GCA_963921465.1). Lineage (NCBI taxonomy): Eukaryota > Viridiplantae > Streptophyta > Magnoliopsida > Poales > Poaceae > Triticum > Triticum timopheevii. Next base: position 110,711,403 of record OY997264.1, read on the forward strand.
TTTGGATCGACAAAACCTTCTGGTTGCATCACATACTACTCTTCTTCTAGAAATCCATTCAAGAATGCAATTTTGACATCCATCTGCCAAATTTCATAATCATAAAATGCGGCAATTGCTAGCATGATTCAAACAGACTTAAGCATCACTACGAGTGAGAAAGTCTCATCAAAGTCAACTCCTTGAACTTGTCGAAAACCTTTCGCGACAAGTCGAGCTTTGTAGATAGTAACATTACCGTCAGTGTCAGTCTTCTTCTTGAAGATCCATTTATTTTCTATGACTTGGCGATCATCGGGAAAATCCACCAAAGTCCACACTTTGTTCTCATACATGGATCCCATCTCAGATTTCATGGCCTCAAGCCATTTCGTGGAATCTGGTCTCGTCGTCACTTCCTCATAGTTCATAGGTTCACCATGGTCTAGTAACTTGACTTCCAAAATAGGATTACCATATCACTCTGGTGCGGATCGTACTCTCGAAGACCTACGAGGTTCTGTAGTAATTTGATCTGAAGTTTCATGATCATCATTATTAGCTTCCTCACTAACTGGTGTAGGAATCACTGGAACTGATTTCTGTGATGAACTACTTTCCAATTCAGGAGAAGCTACAATTACCTCATCAAGTTCTACTTTCCTCCCACTCACTTCTTTCGAGAGAAAATCCTTCTCTAGAAAGGATCTATTCTTAGCAACGAATATCTTGCCTTCGGATCTGCGATAGAAGGTGTACGCAACAGTTTCCTTTGGGTATCCTATGAAGACACACTTCTTTGATTTGGGTTCGAGCTTATCAGGTTGAAGCTTTTTCACATAAGCATCGCAGCCCCAAATTTAAGAAATGACAACTTTGGTTTCTTGCCAAACCATAGTTCATAAAGCGTCATCTCAACGGATTTTGATGGTGCCCCATTTAAAGTGAATGCAGCCGTCTCTAAAGCATAACCCCAAAACAATAGCGGTAAATCAGTAAGAGACATCATAGATTGCACCATATCCAATAAAGTACGGTTACAACATTCGGACACACCATTTCGCTGTGGTGTTCCAGGTAGCATAAGTTGTGAAACTATTCCACATTGTTTCAAATGAACACCAAACTCGTAACTCAAATATTCGCCTCAACGATCAGATCATAGAAACTTTATTTTCTTTTTACGATGATGTTCCACTTCACTCTGAAATTCTTTGAAATTTTCAAATGTTTCAGACTTATGCTTCATTAAGTAGATATAACCATATCTGCTCAAATCATCTACGAAGGTAAGTAAATAACAATACCCGCCATGAGCCTCAACACTCATTGGACTACATACATTGGTATGTATTATTTCCAATAAGTCAGTAGCTCATTCCATTGTTTTGGAGAACAGAGTTTTAGTCATCTTGCCCATGAGGCACGGCTCGCAAGCACCAAGTGATTCATAATCAAGTGATTCCAAAAGCCCATCAGCATGGAGTTTCTTCATGCGCTTTAGACCGATATGACCTAAACGATAGTGCCATAAATAAGTTGCACTATCATTATCAACTTTGCATCTTTTGGCTTCACTATTATGAATGTGTGTATCATCACGATCGAGATTCAACAAAAATAGACCACTTAGCAAGGGTGCATGACCATGAAAGATATTACTCATATAAATAGAACAACCATTATACTCTGATTTAAATGAATAACCATCTCGCATCAAACAAGATCCAGATATAATGTTCATGCTCAATGCTGGCACCAAATAACAATTATTTAGGTCTAAAACTAATCCCGAAGGTAGATGTAGAGGTAGCGTGCCGACGGTGATCACATCGACCTTGGAACCATTTCCCACGCGCATCATCACCTCGTCCTTAACCAATCTTTGTTTAATCCGTAGCCCCTGTTTCGAGTTGCAAATATGAGCAATAGCACCAGTATCAAATACCCAGGCGCTACTACGAGCACTAGTAAGGTACACATCAATAACATGTATATCAAATATACCTTTCACTTTGCCATCCTTCTTATCTGCCAAATACTTGGGGCAGTTCCGCTTCCAGTGACCAGTCCCTTTGCAGTAGAAGCACTTAGTTTCAGGCTTAGGTCCAAACTTGGGTTTCTTCTCCTGAGCAGCAACTTTCTTGCCATTCTTCTTGAAGTTCCCCTTCTCCCCTTTGCCCTTTTCCTTGAAACTAGTGGTATTGTTGACCATCAACACTTGATGCTCCATTTTGATTTCTACCTCCGCAGACTTTAGCATTGCGAAGAGCTCGGGAATTGTCTTGTTCATCCCTTACATATTATAGTTCATCACGAAGCCTTGATCACCCACAAGTATAGGGATTGCAACAATTTTCGAGGGTAGAGTATTCAACCCAAATTTATTGATTCAAGACAAGGGGAGCTAAAGAATATTCTCAAGTATTAGCAGTTGAGTTGTCAATTCAACCACACGTGGATAACTTAATATCTACAGCAAAGTATTTAGTAGCAAAGTAGTATGGAAGTGACGGTAACGGTAGCAAAAGTAATAGTAGCAACGGTAAAGTAAATAAGCAAAGCACAATATGTGAAAAGCTCATAGGCATTGGATCAGTGATGGATAATTATGTCGGATGTGGTTCATCATGTAACAGTTATAATATAGGGTGACACAGAACTAGCTCCAGTTCATCAATGTAATGTAGGCATGTATTCCGAATATAGTCATACATGCTTATGGAAAAGAACTTGCATGACATCTTTTGTCCTACCCTCCCGCGGCAGCGGGGTCCTAGTGGAAACTAAGGATATTAAGGCCTCCTTTTAATAGAGTACCGGACCAAAGCATTAACACATAGTGAATACATGAACTCCTCAAACTACGGTCATCACCGAGAAGTATCCTGATTATTGTCACTTCGGGGTTGTCGGATCATAACACATAATAGGTGACTATAGACTTGCAAGATAGGATCAAGAACTCACATATATTCATGAAAACATAATAGGTTCAGATCTGAAATCATGGCACTCGGGACCTAGTGACAAGCATTAAGCATAGCAAAGTCATAGCAACATCAATCTCAGAACATAGTGGATACTAGGGATCAAACCCTACCAAAACTAACTTGATTACATGGTAAATCTCATCCCACCCATCACCGTCCAGCAAGCCTATGATGGAATTACTCATGCACGGCGTTGAGCATCATGAAATTGGTGATGTAGGATGTTTGATGATGATGACGGCGATGAATCCCCCTCTTCGGAGCCCCGAACGGACTCCAGATCAGCCCTCCCGAGAGAGATTAGGGCTTGGCGGCAGCTCCGTATCGTAAAATGCGATGAAACTTTCTCTTTGATTTTTTCTCCATGAAAGCAAATATATGGAGTTGGAGTTGAGGTCGGTGGACGTCCAAGGGGCCCACGAGGCAGGGAGCGCACCCCCACCCTCATGGACAGGGTGTGGGCCCTCTGACGCTAGTTCTTTCACCAGTGTTTTTTATTAATTCTGAAAAGTTGCTCCGTGGATTTTCAGGTCATTCGGAGAACTTCTATTTCTGCACAAAAATAACACCATGGCAGTTTTGCTGAAAACAGCGTCAGTCCGGGTTAGTTCCATTCAAATCATGCAAGTTAGAGTCCAAAACAAGGGCAAAAGTGTTTGAAAAAGTAGATACGACGGAGACGTATCAACTCCCCAAGCTTAAACCTTTGCTTGTCCTCAAGCAATTCAGTTGACAAACTGAAAGTGATAAAGAAAAACTTTTACAAACTCTATTTGCTCTTGTTGTTGTAAATATGTAAAGCCAGCATTCAAGTTTTCAGCTAAGATTATGAACTAACCATATTCACATTAACATTTAGGTCTCATGTTTACTCATATCAATAGCATAATCAACTAGTGAGCAATAATAATAAATCTCGGATCACAACACTTTCTCAAAACAATCATAATATGATATAACAAGATGGTATCTCGCTAGCCCTTTCTGAGACCGCAAAACATAAATGCAGAGCACCTTTAAAGATCAAGGACTGACTGAACATTGTAATTCATGGTAAAAGAGATCCAGTCATAGTCATACCCAATATAAACTAATAGTAATGCATGCAAATGACAGCCGTGCTCTATAGCGGGTGCTTTTTAATAAGAGGGTGATGACTCAACATAAAAGTAAATAGATAGGCCCTTCGCAGAGGGAAGCAGGGATTTGTAGAGGTGCTAGAGCTCGATTTTAAAATAGAGATGAATAACATTTTGAGTGGTATACTTTCACTGTCAACATAACAACTATGAGATCTCGATATCTTCCATGCTACACACATTATAGGCGGTTCCCAAACAGAATGGTAAAGTTTATACTCCCCCGCCACCAACAAGCATCAATCCATGGCTTGGCCGAAACAATGGGTGCCTCCAACTAGCAACAATCCTGGGGGAGTTTTAATTATTTTGATTTGATTTGAGCATGGGACTGGGCATCCCGGTTACCATCCATTTTCCCGTGAATGAGGAGCGGAGTCCACTCCCCTTGAGAATAACCCACCTAGCATGCAAGATACAGACATCCCTAGTTGATACATGAGCTGCTCGAGCATACAAAACAAAATTTCATTTGAAGGTTTGGAGTTTGGCACATACAAATTTACTTGGAACGGCAGGTAGATACCGCATATAGGAAGGTATGGTGGACTCATATGGAATAACTTTGGGGTTTATGGAGTTTGGATGCACAAGCAGTATTCCCGCTTAGTATAGGTGAAGGCTAGCAAAAGACTGGGAAGCGACCAACTGAGAGAGCGACAACAGTGATGAACATGCATTAAAATTAATCAACACCGAGTGCAAGCATGAGTATGATATAATCCACCATGAACATAAATATCGTGAAGGCTATGTTTATTTTGTTTCAACTACATGCGTGAACATGTGCCAAGTCAAGTCACACGAATCATTCAAAGGAGGATACCACCCTATCATACCACATCACAACCATTTTAATAGCATGTTGGCATGCGAGGTAAACCATTATAAGCTCCTAGCTAATTAAGCATGGCATAAGCAACTATAATCTCTAATTGTCATTGCAAACATGTTTATTCACAATAGGATAAATCAGGAACGATGAACTAATCATATTTACAAAAACAAGAGAGGTCGAGTTCATACCAGCTTCTCCCATCTCAATCAGTCCATCATATATCGTCATTATTGCCTTTCACTTGCACGACCGAACGATGTGTATAATAATAATAGTGCACGTGAATTGGACTAACCTGGAATCTGCAAGCATTCAATTCAAGGGAGAAGACAAGGTAATATGGGCTCTTGGTTAAATCAACAATCATGCATATTAGAGCCACTAAACATTTTCATTATGGTCTTCTCCTCTCGACCCCCAAAGGGAAGAAAAGAAATAAAACTATTTACACGGGAAAGCTTCCAACAAGCAAAAGAAGAACGAGAAATATTTTTGGGTTTTCTTTTAATTACTACTACAAGCATGGAAATTAAACTAACTAATTTTTTTGGTTTATCTTAAGGTTTATCAAACACACAAGAAGAAAACTAGAAAAAGAAATTAAACTAGCATGGATAGTACAATGAAAAAGTATGAGCACCGACGACTAGAATGAGTGTGTGAACATGAATGTAATGTCAGTGAGAAATACGTACTCCCCCAAGCTTAGGCTTTTGGCCTAAGTTGATCTATGGCCATGGGTAGCCTGACTGATATCCGAAGTTGTAACTGGGGTCGTACTGAGATGCAGCAGTCATTGCCTCCTGAGCTGCAGCATAGCGGCGAGCTACCTCCATCCTCCTCTCGTACTCGTTTGCCTCCTCCCTGGTTATAACATATCTTCATTTTGCTTGATAATCAAAGAGGGTAGGAGCCGGAAGAGTAATATGGACAGCGCGACGTCTGTCAAAGATTAGCCGATACTAGATGAATTATTCATTCCTCTCAAGAAAATGATGATTAACCATGGCAGTATAATCTAAATAAGCGGGAGGCAACTCCCTATCATTTTCATGTGCAGGTATGCCAAGATAATTAGCCACATGGGTTGCATAGATACCTCCAAACAAGTCTCCAACTAAACCATTATTATGCAACCTACGTGCAACAATTGCCCCCAAGTGGTATTGTTTATCACCTAATACAGCACTCTTCAGAACACAAAGATTAGGAACACACATATGACATGCTTCATCTTTACCATTAATGCATCTACCAATGAAGAGAGCAAAATAATGTATAACAGGAAAGTGAATGCTCCCTATGGTAGCTTGTGCTATTTCTCTAGATTCCCCTACAGTGATACTAGCAAGAAAATCTTTATATTCAGATTTATGAGGTTCATTAACACTGCCCCACTGAGGGAGTTTACAAGTAGTAGTGAAATCTTCTAGGTCCATGGTATATGATTTATCATAAATATCAAACAGGACAGTTGGAGAATTACGCGAAGATGTAAATTTAAGCCTTCTCACAAAGGAGTCGGTCAAATAGTAGTACCGAGGACACTTATCTTGCATGAAGTCCTCAAGATCGGCATTACGCGCATATGCATCAAATTCATCCTTGATGCCCGCATTGACCATAAACTCCTCTGACGACCATTCACAAGGCCGCATGTCAGCTTCCCTAGGTGGTTCGTCGTCTTGCTCACGTATTGCAAGCCTGGGTCCTTTCTTCATTGAAGAACCACCTTGGTACATTTTCCTAGACATATTTCTTCCTCTGAAAAATTTCTGAAATTTTTAGTAACTCAAAATAAAAGTGGATCAAACTCAACAAAACTGATAGCAACTACTCCCACAAGTGCCTAGAGCCTATATCATGCATTAAAATTACTTGGGACCATATAAATTTGACATGCAAGCTCAATAATAGGGTCACCTAGGCAGCAAAAAATGCAATGAATAAAGCACTAGAACAAAAACTAATTGGACCATTGGAGGAGTCACATACCAAAGAACAATCCCCCAAAGCAGTTTTGTGAATGGAGCTTTGAGCAAGGAGATCGAAAATGGCAGCAAAGTGAGCTAGAACTCGTGCTTGAGCTGGATGGTGATTTTTTTTGGGAGGAAGATGAAGTGTGTGGGTGCAGGAATAAGTGGAGGGGGCCACCATGGGCCCACGAGGCAGGGGGCGCGCCCTGGACCCTCGTGGCCAGGTGCCAGCTCCCCTGTTGTGTTCTCAATGCCAGATATTCTCACATATTCCAGAAAAAATCATATTAAATTTGCAGGACATTTGGAGAACTTTTATTTTCGGGGTATTTTTTATTGCATGGATAATTCAGAAAACAGACAGAAAATACTATTTTACTATGTTTAATCTAAAAAATAGATAGTAAAAAGAGGGTACATAAGGTTGTGCCTTCTAATTTCATCCATCTCATGATCACCAAAAGGAATCCACTAACAAGGTTGATCAAGTCTTGTTAACAAACTCATTCTGAATAACATGGAACCGGAGAAATTTTGAATAACACTAGGTTACCTCAACGGGGATATGAACATCCCCAATAATAAGAATATCATATTACTTCTTGACAGTAGGAAGAGGAAATTCAAAACCTCCAATAATGATAGTTGGAATTTTTCCAATAGAATTGATGCTATGAACTTGAGGTTGTTTTCTCGGAAAGTGTACCGTATGCTCATTACCATTAACATGAAAAGTGACATTTCCTTTGCTGCAATCTATAACATCCCCTGCAGTATTCAAAAAGGGTCTATCAAGGATAATCAACATTCTATCATCCTCGGGAATATCAAGAATAACAAAGTCTGTTAAAATAGTAACGTTTGCAACCACAACAGGCACATCCTCACAAATACCGACAGGTATAGTAGTTGATTTATCAGCCATTTGCAAAGATATTTCAGTAGGTGTCAACTTATTCAATTCAAGTCTACGGTATAAAGAGAGAGGCATAACGCTAACACTGGCTCCAAGATCACATAAAGCAGTTTTAACATAGTTTCTTTAATGTAGCATGGTATAGTTGGTACTCCTGGATCTCCAAGTTTCTTAGGTATTCCACCTTTAAAAGTATAATTATCAAGCATGGTGGAAATTTCAACTTTCGGTATCTTTCTTTTATTTGTAATAATATCTTTCATGTACTTAGCACAAGGATTTACTTTAAGCATATCAGTCAAACACATACGCAAAAAGATAGGTCTACTCATTTCAGCAAAGCGCTCAAAATCCTCATCATCCTTTTTCTTGGATGGCTTGGGAGGAAAAGGCATGGGTTTCTGAACCCATGGTTCTCTTTCTTTACCGTGCTTCCTAGCAACAAATGCTCTCTTATCATAACGTTGATTCTTTGATTGTGGGTTATCAAGATCAACAATAGGTTCAATCTCTACATCATTATTATTGCTAGGTTGAGCATCAACATGAACATTATCATTAACATTATCACTAGGTTCATGTTCGTCTCCAGATTGTATTTCAGCATCAGAAATAGAAATATCATTAAGTAATCGAAGAAGCCTCCCCCAAGCTTGTGGGAAACTCTCTTATTCAATTTGCACAAAATTATATATTTCCCTCAAGGCAACTTGTTTCTTATGAGCAGGGAATTATTTAGTAGAGAAGTAATAAATCATATCCTGGGGACTACGCACACAACCAGGATCAAGAGAATTAAACCAAGTTTTAGCATCACCCTTTAATGAGAATGGAAATATCTTAAGGATATAATAGTAGTGAGATTTCTCATCATTAGTGAATAGGGTGGCTATATCATTCAATTTAGTAAGATGTGCCACAACAGTTTTAGATTCATAGCCATAGAAAGGATCAGATTCAACCAAACTAATTATCTCAGGATCAACAGAGAATTCACAATCCTTATCAGTAACAAAGATAGGCGAAGTAGCAAAAGCAGGGTCATATTTCATTCTAGCATTCAAAGTTTTCTATTTCAGTTTAGCTAATAACTTCTTAAGATCAGATCTATCATTGCAAGCAAGAAAATCTCTAGCAGTTTCTTCATCCATAACATAACCCTCAGAAACAACATGTAATTCATACTTAGGGGGAGAACCTTCATCATCACTATCTTCAATAATTTCATTTTCAATAATTTCATTCTCTCTAACCCTAGCAAGTTGTTCATCAAGAAATTCACCTAATGGCATAGTAGTTTGAAGCACAGAAGTAGTTTCACCATAAGTATCATGCATAGCAGAAGTGGCATCATCAGTAACATGCGACATATCAGAATTAATAGCAGAAGCAGGTTTAGGTGTCGCAAGCTTACTCATAACAGAAGGAGAATCTAGTGCAGAGCTAGATGGCAGTTCCTTACCTCCCCTTGTAGTTGAGGGATAAATCTTAGTTCTTTCGTCTTTCAAGTTCCTCATAGTGACCAGTAGATATAAATCCCAAGTGACTCAAAGAATAGAGCTATGCTCCCCGCCAATGGCGCCAGAAAATAGTCTTGATAACCCACAAGTATAGGGGATCGCAACAGTTTTCGAGGGTAGAGTATTCAACCCAAATTTATTGATTTGGCACAATGGGAGCCAAAGAATATTCTCAAGTATTAGCAGTTGAGTTGTCAATTTAACCACATCTGGATAACTTAATATCTCCAGCAAAGTATTTAGTAGCAAAGTAGTAGGGAAGTAATGGTAACGGTAGCAAAAGTAACAGTAGCAACGGTAAAGTAAATAAGGAAAGCACAATATGTGAAAAGCTCGTAGGCATTGGATCAGTGATGGATAATTATGTCAGATGTGGTTCATCATGTAATAGTTATAACATAGGGTGACACAGAACTAGCTCCAGTTCATCAATGTAATGTAGGCATGTATTTCGAATATAGTCATACGTGCTTATGGAAAAGAACTTGCATGACATCTTTTGTCCTACCCTCCCGTGGCAGCGGGGTCCTAGTGGAAACTAAGGGATATTAAGGCCTCCTTTTAAGAGAGTGCCGGACCAAAGCATTAACACATAGTGAATACATGAACTCCTCAAACTACGGTCATCACCGAGAAGTATCCTGATTATTGTCACTTCGGGGTTGTCGGATCATAACACATAATAGGTGACTATAGACTAGCAAGATAGGATCAAGAACTCACATATATTCATGAAAACATAATAGGTTCAGATCTGAAATCATGGCACTCGGGCCCTAGTGACAAGCATTAAGCATAGAAAAGTCATAGCAACATCAATCTTAGAACATAGTGGATACTAGGGATCAAACCCTAAGAAAATTAACTTGATTACATGGTAAATCTCATCCCACCCATCACCGTCCAGCAAGCCTATGATGGAATTACTCATGCATGGTGGTGAGCATCATGAAATTGGTGATGGAGGATGGTTGATGATAACAACAGCGACGAACCCCCCTCTCCGGAGCCCCGAATAGACTCCAGATCAGCCCTCCTGAGAGAGATTAGGGCTTGGCGGCGGCTCCGTATCATAAAACGCGATGAAACTTTCTCTCTGATTTTTTTCTCCGTGAAAGGAAATATATGGAGTTGGAGTTGAGGTCGGTGGACGTCCAGGGGGACCCACGAGGCAGGGGGCACACCCCCACCCTCGTGAATAGGGTGTGGGCCCCCTGACGCTAATTATTTTGCCAGTATTTTTTATTAATTCTGAAAAGTTGGTCCATGGATTTTCAGGTCATTCCGAGAACTTCTATTTCTGCACAAAAATAACACCATGGCAGTTCTGCTGAAAATAGCGTCAGTCCGGGTTAGTTCCATTCAAATCATGCAAGTTAGAGTCCAAAACAAGGTCAAAAGTGTTTGGAAAAGTAGATACGACGGAGACGTATCAAGCCTTTATAGCTTGGTGGCAGTGATTGAAGAACTATTTCAATGACACTATCATCAGGAAGATTAACTCCCAGCTGAGTCAAGTGGTCATGGTACCCAGACATTCTGAGTATGTGTTCACTGACAGAACTATTCTCCTCCATTTTGCAGCTGTAGAACTTGTTGGAGACTTCATATCTCTCAACTCGGGCATTTTCTTGAAATATTAACTTCAACCCTCGGAACATCTCATATGCTCCATGACGTTCAAAACGTCTTTGAAGTCCCAATTCTAACCCGTAAAGCATGGCACACTGAACTATTGAGTAGTCATCAGCTTTGCTTTGCCAGGCATTCTTAACGTCATCAGTAGCGTCTGCAGCAGGCCTAGCACCCAGTGGGTCTTCCAGGACGTAATTCTTCTGTGCAGCAATGAGGATAATACTCAAGTTATGGACCCAGTCCATGTAATTGCTACCATCATCTTTCAACTTAGCTTTCTCTAGGAACGCATTAAAAATTCGAAGGAACGTAGCACGGGCCATTGATCTACAATAACATAGACATGCAAATTAAGTATCAGGACTAAGTTCATGATAAATTAAAGTTCAATTAATCATATTACTTAAGAACTCCCACTTAGATAGACATCCCTCTAGTCATCTAAATGATCACGTGATCCAAATCAACTAAACCATGTCCGATCATCACGTGAGATGGAGTAGTTTTCAATGGTGAACATCACTATGTTGATCATATCTACTATATGATTCACGTTCGACTTTTCGGTCTCAGTGTTCTGAGGCCATATCTGCATATGCTAGGCTCGTCAAGTTTAACCCGAGTATTCTGCGTCTGCAAAACAGGCTTGGACCCATTGTATATGAGCGTAGAGCTTATCACACCTGATCATCACGTGGTGTCTCGGCACGACGAACTGTAGCAATGGTGCATACTCAGGGAGAACACTCATACCTTGAAATTTCGTAAGGGATCATCTTATAATGCTACCGCTATACTAAGAAAAATAAGATGCATAAAAGATAAACATCACATGCAATCAAAATATGTGACATGATATGGCCATCATCATCTTGTGCTCATGATCTCCATCACCGAAGCATCGTCATGATCTCCATCGTCACCGGCGCGACACCTTGACACTACAAAAAAATACACTTCGGGATGATACGTGTTTGTCACAGTAGGTCGCGTTTTTTGTCATGCATGTACATCCATGAAAAATTTATGACAGAATCAAGATAGTCATACTTGTGCTGTCGTAGAAGTGTTCCATGACATTACCAAAATTATCATCACGGAAGTGTCCACTTCCATGACGATAAATCGCTTGTCACAGAAGTGCTTTCGTCAAGGGTGACCGACACGTGGCATCCACCGTAACGGAACGCTGTTAAGCTATCGGGTCGGGTTTTGGATCCGATAACCCGTTAACAGCCCTGACCAATGGGGATTTTCCACGTGTAAAATCATCATTGGCTGGAGGAAACACGTGTCGGCTCACCGTCGGGACAGATGTCATCCACTCATTGGACAGAAGGCGCCTCTGATACGTCGACACATGGCACGGCCCAACAGAGGCCCATTCCTGTGAAAAGGCCGGCCCGTTTGACTTCGTCAAAAGGTGGCGGGCCGGCCCATGTAAAGCGTGTTAACGGCCTGTTCGCATATAGCCCATTTACAGCCCGCTAAGCCAAGGCCCGTTACACCCTATCCGAATTAGGCCCAGTAGCGTCATCTGGGCCACCCAATATGATTCCAGCCCATTTTCACTTCTGGCCCATGTATGGCCCATGACGTATTTCAGCCCATATGAGGCCCTGTATAACTGTTGGCCTATTAATGGCCCATGGTGAAACTGGCCCATAATGAACAGTGTATCACTTTACACCCATTAACGGCCTGTGGTGAAACTGGCCCGTAATGAACAATGTATCACTTTATACCCATTAAGGGCCCGTTATTCTGTTGGGCCGTTTCCAGCCCAAGTTATCTTTCGGCCTTCTCAGAGCCCATTTATTCTTGGGGTCATTTCCAGCATTCGTTTACTTATGGCCCGTTACTGTCATTTTTTGCTTGTGGGCCAAATTCAGCCCGTGGTTACAGTCGGCCCGTTTGTGGTCCGTTAACACGTTGGACCGTTTTCATAGCGTCATGAAATATGGCCTATTAACGATGGCCCATTATGGTCGGCCCATGAACGGATGATTCCAACTCTAGCCCGTTTACGGCCATAATGCGGCTTGTTATTGGCCCATGTTTGGCCAATCGATCATACTGCCCGTATAAGGCCCATTGATGATACGGCCCGTAGAAGGCCCATTGTTTCTACGGCCCGTAGAAGGTCCACTGTTTCTACGGCCCGTAGAAGGTCCACTGTTTCTACGGCCCGTAGGAGTCCCAGTGTCACTACTGTAAATATTATCCCATGGTTATTGTGGCCTAGTTTTAAAAAAATAGGTTATTGCAGCCACTAGCAAACTGCGGAAAAAGAACTGCAATGACTACAAGCAAACAAATAAATAAGACAACAAGGAAATAAATAAGCAAGCAACTTACGCTAGGCTATCATGGCTATCACACATATTACATCCACTAGGCATCAAAGTTCGCCACCCAGTGCAAATAAACGCGCCGACAAAAGAATATACAAAACTGGGAGCACTTCAGAAGGCACTTGGCCTGGCCAGGTCGGGCCCCCCAAACGGCTGAAGAAGCTGAGTAGACCTCAGTTGTGTCAAAGATAGATGCATCAACACTAGATTTAAGGCATGATGGTGCACACGGCAGTCCTATGACATCTTCATTGCATCTTTGACTTCAAGTCAGAGGTGAGCTAAAGCAAGCCTTTCCGCTTTAAGTTGAGACTGAAGAAGTCGAACTGATTGAGGCAGCGACTGCACAGAGGTTGTCTCACACCTGCTGGTGAGTAGCTTCAACTCACTGTCTTCATCAAGACAGGACCTTGGGGTCATCTCGCTGTCCTCAAGATGGTTTGGTTCACTATCTTCCCTAAAGTTCTGCCTGGCGTAAGAGATACGACTCTGAAAGAGAAACAAGGAGACATGTAACAGGTTTCACAATTATATAAGCAAAAAAAATGGATCTATTCTGCATAAGGAACATGTTTTTACAACTACAATTTCAAACTGGTAGTTGTTGCAAACATCCAATTAGATGTAAATAGCAAAGCAAACAGTAGTGGAGGAAATGATGCCTATCCAAATTTATACTAGAACAAAGTTTGAAGGCTTGAGAAGGATGAACTTACATTACATGTTAACACGGGCTGGACAAAGCCCTTCTCCATGTTGATGGAAGGATAATTCAATAAATTCCCCAAAGAAAATTCTTTATAAGCGTTGCCATTATTCTACATTTTGCAAAGAGTAAATATAGATCAAATAATATTGGAAGAAACAGAGGATAATGAAGCTCAGGTGCAGACTGATGATACATAATCAAATAGCAATTAATTAAGTACAGCCTTACAAGGCAAAAGGGAGAGAGGTACTGACAAGAGCAATGCAGAGCCCATTATTGTTTTGAGATCATATGATCCTTTGAGCAAGGAGATTCATCTGAAATTAGTTTTCATACAAGAGAGAAGGTAAGGCACAAGCAGAAATTTAGGAGTTCAAATTTTAAATTGATATCATAGACAGTAGCTGACGCTGGGCTCCTAGCAGTTCTAATAGGGGTTTGGCCACTGGAGTAGCGGTAAAGTGTGGTACAGTTGGGCCTGTGTTTTCTGTGGCTGCTGATCTATATAATTTAACAGGTACCACTACCTTTTCCAAATACCTAGTTTGTACTCCTTGAGGATCTTCACCCACCCTCATCCTTTTGGACATCTATTACGAAAGAACAACATTTGACGGGAAAAACATAGTGTGACGACACATGGAATAGGTACAGAAAATGGATAGTTATGGCATATACTCATATATGATGCTTAAACTAAGCAGATGGTGTAACAAAGTAGAAGTAATGCAAGAGGTCAGATGCAAAATATGTGCGACCAATACAACTTTGCAAAGTTAGAGCAAGCACCTTGATTGGTGAATAAGATAGGCCATCCTCCACCATGCCAAGTTTGTTAGCCAGTGGATCGTTCCGCAATATTCCTCTCGTGCGCCCATTCTCATATTCATTTTGATAATGTTCAATATCTGACATGCATGAAAACATAAAAACAAGTGAGATTTTCTTTGTAATGCAGAAGTGATTCTAATCCAATACTGCCTCCCTGTAAACCCCTTTGTGCTATCTCTGCAATTCTTTTAAAAGATGCCATGCATGCTGTAATTTGTTGTGTGCATTAATATAATGTCGCCTACTACTCAAAATATAAGAGCTCCAGAAGTGATGACACTTCGCAGATGATAGCTTCAACATATAGTAAAGAAGAACAAGTCGACCTGACCTGACAGATTCAAAATATACTAAGGGAGAACAACTCGACCTGACCAGTCGACCGCAAGAGAAGAGTATCATCTTAAAGAAGAGCAGAAGAGCAAGCAGATTGAAGATATTACAAGTGTTTCAATACAATGTCAGTTGGCCACCCATGATGAACCAGAGCGCACAGAGAAATACTATTCTTTCCTGTCTCTCCATATGTGGCTCACTTGCATTTCGAAACTAAAGTAGGAACATTTAGCTAACCAATTAAGCATCTCTTAGTTTTTCTAATATCAGCAATAATATCAAATATGAATTTGTACAATTAAGCTTGTTTAGCTCGATGGGTGGAGCAGTGCTATTACGACACGAACCATGTAGGCTGATTGTGGTCATCATAAAATGGGGAAAACATAAGAATGATGAGTACAGTGTTGACCGTGGCAGTGGGATGGCAGATCTGAAGCTGCAAACCGCGCAAAGGGTAGTTAGCAACCAATGTTTGCTTTGAAATAACAACTATGATTTGGTATGGACAAGAAAGTACGGTCAACAAGTGACAAAGAAATGCAATTATGTTGTCTCTCTATATGTCGCGACATGCATTTGGAAACTCAAGTGGGACCTTTAGCTGACCAATTAAATGTGTCGGTTAACTAATATCAGTATCATATCACAATCATATTTGAACAACTAAGCTTTCGAATTCTGAGTGTTGTGTTGTGTAGATTGAAGGGTGGAGTAATGCTAGTACGACAGAAAGCACCTACAGAGATCATAGTAGAGTAGATAAAAGGAGAAAAGCCTAAGCATCAAGAGAAAAATCAGGAAAGTGGAACTAGTTGGACCAGTGGGTGGTGCACATGCTTTTCGAAATGAATATAGGAACATTAGGTGACCAATTAAACGTTCTTTGTTTTAGTGATATGAGCATCATATCAGATTCGTATTTCAACACGTAAGCTTTGGGTTGAGGTCTTGAGGAGCAGTGCTAGCATGACACGAAGCACCTACGATGATGGTAGCGAATATAAAGGGGGGAAACCATAAGCTTTACGAGTATAGTGCCTGTGCCATGGCGGATCTGAAGGTGCAAACCGGACAAAGCTACTTCGCAACCAATGTTTGCTTTCAACTAGCCACTACGATTTGGTACGGACAAGAAAAGTACAGTAAACAAATTACGATCTATTTTCTGGGTGAGATCAATAACTTAAGCACATATGGAAGAGTACCACCTCTCTTGCGACGCCGTGTAGGCCTATGCTGATACGTTGAGGGTGCTGCGGGTGCGATGGCTGTCGGCGGCGGGGAAGAAGACTTTAGACGGCAGACGGTCGGGTCGGGGGATATATCCTGTTGCCGTGGATGAGGCGGTCGTAGGAGCGGCAACGGCAAGGTGGACGACGGCACCGATGAAGTGAGAGGAGGCGATGAAAGGATCCTGGTCCAGCGCCGTGGATGAGAGACGTCCATCTCTTGCAGTGGACGACGGGGTAGGGGTAGTGGCTCTGGCAAGGTGGAGGATGGGGTGGCGGACGGAGGAGGCTGGCCGCAGTGCGGAGGTTGTCGTGCCGCCGATGGTGTATGAATGGGGAAATGGTGGGGAGGGGGGATCTCAAACTTTGGGACGCGCTTCTCTGAAATGGGGGAAAGTTACGAACTTATACCCCGTTTAAAATTTCGGACATCGCGTCGGTTGGGGATAGGACGGTAATCTCGCATCTCCCAAATATTTGCCAGTAACTATTTCGGGTGAGGAGGGGGTGTTTTGCCGCCCACGGTTGGCGCCCACGGTGTATGAACGGGGCTGACAGGTAGGGCGGTTGTGTCACGTCTGATGGAAGTTACACATCTGCCCCTATTTAAAATATTAGCCTACATTGATTTCGGACGAGGAGAGTTTGTTTTGCCGTCCACCATGTATGAATGGGGAAATGGAGGAAGAGAAACATGTCTTTCGGACGAGCTTGAATCAAATGTGTTTCGCCGCCCTCGTTTGGCGCCCACCGTGTCTGAATGGGCTCAGAGGCCATCGTGTCATGTCTGATTGAAGTTACTAGTCTACCCCTATCGACAGCAGTGTAAATTCGGTTGATAAGGATGTCAAGTGTCAGGGGTAGACAATAATTTCCATCTCGCGAACACTTGCTTCGGGCAGCCCACAAATTATAGTGGGTGTTTAGCCGCTTCATTCAAAACTTAGGAGAATTAGCATTCACTTTTGCCCTGGGACCTGGCAAACTAAGTTCAAATCCAATTTGTATTCGATTATGAATATCCACAGATAATTATACGTTTTGTTATTTATTTCTTCAAAACCACAACAAAGATTTATTCCACCTTTATATATGATTATGATTTAGAAATGCCATGATCTTCGAATTCAGTAGGTTGGATACACTCTGATTCAAACAGTTATTTCATCCAATACAATATGCTCACACGAAAAACAGTTCACCTTATGTCAATCATACAAGTACTGAGGATTACCTCGCCTAAAAAATTCAAATCATTACAACACATGGACAACATGGAATTCCGGACAACATAGGGGTCTTGCAACATAATCCATTCAGAGACATGACACAACATGCAAGTACAATAATCTAATGAAAATTTCAACTTGTATCTAAAGAAGAACTGAGATTACCTTGGGCTTCAGATAGCAGAAACAGCAGGACCTCCTCCGTCTTCAAATGCAACATTCTTACTTCCTCCAATTCTTGGGTTGCTTGCATAATGCGTGCCGCTAATTCCGTAATTTCCAGCCTCAAGATAAAGATTACCTCATTCATGGCAGCCACACCATCTCTTTCTGCCTCTAGTAGAGCCTCAAGCACTATAATATCTGTGCTCAGACTGCTCTCCGGCGGTGTTGCCTCTGAACTGCTACCATCTGGTAACATGTATGGCGCACTGCTTCCACAAATAGATTCTGGGGTTGTACATTGTGTCCTAGTGTGAACGGCATCTTGAAAGGTTTCCGCTCGACATAAGTAAGAGATAGTTATCGTATGATCCAGGCAGTAAGCTTACATGGTAAACGACGAACGAATTATTGCCGAGCACGGCAAACTATATTTAAATGGTTCGAAGCAGCATCAGCCAAAAACAAATTAAAATGGTAAGATGAAAGTTGAAAGGGAGTGTACAACCGCTATATTTAAGTTGCCAAGGCATCTAAGCAGTTGAAATAATCTAAGAAAGCACTTAACAGTGTGGCCTCATATAAACTACGAAGACAGTCTTGTGATGAAGTTGAGAGGAAAAGTTAAGGACTCAAATGAAATAGGCATGCATTTCTTTACGATAGTACATCAGGCACTGCTGACATATTGGCCAACTCAGGTATAACGTAACAACAAACAAGCATTCGAATCAAGCAATACAGCAAAGCAGACAACTGAACTATTTGTAATTCGGTAGGATTACACGTTGAGGGCACAAGCCAAGAAAGCAGCCCACTCGCATTACATTTAACATGTACTAAAACACACTGGCTTACCATATGTTGCTGTGAAGCCTAGCTGCTGTTGCAATGTTCTTTGAATGTATCGTCAACATCCCATGGTTGCAAATCTAGTTATTGTAGTTTATTCTGCACCATCTATTTAGGTAAATTTAATTTTAATCGCATGCACTGGTCCGAATTGATCATCAATGGTTCATCTAAACTAATGAAAGAAGGGTGTGTGCATACACGACAATATATCTGCTTCCCTCTATTTTTATGCTTGTTCGAGGTGGCAGCCCCAAAAGAACAAATATTTTGCTTGATGGGGTTGGCAGCTCCATAATTAATAGAAGCACCAAATTAGTCATGCAACTTGGGAAGATCAAGAACACACAAACAAGTAATGAACAGAGGCTCAAAGCAGTGATGTAATAGCTAGCATCAGAAAATGTAGGGTAAAACGAGCAAAAAGCAGCGGAACCACATGCTAGTTTGCTGATGTGTAATTAAGCATAGAGAACATTAAGCAGTCTGATGGAACCAACAGGTGGCATCAGAACAAAACTAAAGCATATTAACTATATGTGCACTGGTATGTAATATAACACATGTAACATGTTCACTGCCAGAAGTATGGCCCTACAGGTGCAAGCAGAATAACGCGTCTCATGAAAAACTAAATGATGCCCTGAAGAAATTCAAAGGTGCGGTGCTTATGCTAGTAAAGTGAACGTAGGCGCCGGCCGTTGGATAATAGTACCTGATTCTCTGCGGAGTATGGGTATTGTTGTCATACTTGATAGCTAAGGATCGTCGATGGTGCTCGTTTTGTGGTTGAGTTTGGGCCGGCTGTCGCCATCGCTGAAGTGGCTCCGGTGCTACGCTTGCGGCACCTGTCGACATACAAGAAAGCTCATCTGTGGTAAGTGAACAGTTGCACGATAAAGAGAAAAACCGAAGGAGTACAAATCGAAATAACCTGATGAGGCTGCGGCGTCAGTAAAACAGGGCCGGTGGAGTTGAATATGGCGTCCGTGGAGCGGGTCCGGTGCAGTGGACAAAGGCTTCGGCGGGCGCGTTGTATAGTGCTTTCGGTGAGGCGGATCTGTTGCGGCGGACGAGGGCTTGTATGAAGGGCCAGCGAAGGGGCGGACGAGGGAGTCAGTGAAGGGCCTACGCTGTGGTGGAGGGCGTCGGTTAAGTAGATCCGGTGCGGTGGACCATGATGGCGGTCAAGGAGATCTGGAGCGGTGGACAAGCCAGTCGCTGAAGCAGCTCCGGTGAAGTGGTGAGTTGGCAGTTGGGGGTTCCAAGGTGCGGAAGGTAGATCCGGCGGGTTGTGAGGTCCACCGCTGCAGAGGATGACTAGATTCGGCGGCTTGCCGTGGTTGGGGGGGGGGGGGTCGGGGAGGGGAAGGGGAGGGGCTCTGGGGAAGAATGTTGGGGGCAAATATGGGAAAACAATGGAGTTACCAAAGCAGCCCTTTTCTGTTCATGTGGCAGGGGTAAAACAGGAATATCGCAGGGCTAAACTTTTGGGCGCGTGATATTTCGATGTGAGCGGGAAGTTTGAAAGCTTTTGGCGCCTAAAATTATAAGTATTCTGCTCTCGTACGACCGACTATGATATCATGGCCGACAATTTGTTTGTTTTGCACGCAAAAAAATGTGCAAGTTTTGAAAATCAGTGTCTCCAACTCGAAACTTAGATTGTCCATTCAATTCAAATATGAATCATTGAGCTACTACAAGCAAATACCATCATACGGTCCAATCAAATGAAATTCCAAATGTGTTTATCCTAAATATGATGACAAAAGCAAAAATGTGTATGTGTATGAATAAAGTGGATGATTATAAAGTTTGACATGCCCGTATGTGTATATCTCTAGGTTTGATATATGAATTTGAAATCACGAAATCCCGGCTTAAAAAATGTACCTCCGTTTAAATAAATTACAAAAGCTAATGATGGAGTCGAAATCCAAAATTCCGATCTTAGGTTTGTAATTCTGGTACATCAAGGTATATCACGCATGTTCAAAAGTATCGTTATCTCATGGTACAAATTGTGAAACAAATGGATCAACCATGAGTGCACAATATCTCAATTACGCTAAAGTCCCTCAAATATAGACACCTCACTCTTTATCTGAAGTCAACCCCCCCACCACACACACACACACACACACACACATAGAGAAGTCATTCTCTCCCCCAAACACCAAAACATGAGCACATTAACACCCCTCTCTCTTGTAAAGTCCGGACCCCAACATAGATCTCTATCACTTTGTCTCTCGGGCATGCACACATCTCTTCCCTCACTCTCTAGGTCTCCCGCTATCTCTCTTACCCAAGAACACGCACTATGTAGAGTGTATATTTCCCATACACACAAAACGTCGCCCCCGAACGTCTGTCTCCCTAGTTATGTGGTTCTCGCGCACTCACCTCACACACCACCCCCACTACAAACAAGCACACTTTGTCTCCTTGTGCACCACTCTCCTCTTTCTATCTCTCCCACATGCGGACCCACCCCAGCTCCTTCCCTGCATACATATATGTCGTGACTCTTTGCATAGCTCCCTAATGTATAATCGTTCTTGATTTCGCACATTGTTCTCTACACCATCTATTCTAGATCTCTCATGAAGTCCCTATCACACACGAAGACTCGCCTCCCTTGCGTCTCCGTTCATAGGCTAATTTCGGACAACATCAACATTGTCTCCCTATCTATACGCCATTTATGGACACAAACGACCCCTCTCGCCCCCTCTCTTCCTCTCTCTCTCTCCATCGCTATCTCTCTCTTTCCCTCGCTCTCACACCCCTCTCCCACACACACACTCGATGTCTCTTCCAAATAGTCTGCTCCCCCAGCCCGCAGCCGTGCTATCCCGCTACTACACATGTCACACCATTCCCCTTCCCTTATACTAGGTTTACATCATCAGTGGTCTCTCTACTCCACATACACTCTCTCCCTCTCACACATAAACGCGTGCACAAACACACACACAAACACGCACAAACATCCATTTATCTGTATCCTCATCTCTCCCCGTGTCCGCATGTGTATCTCACACACTCACTCTCTAATTATGTATATGTGTCTCCATGTTACACAACACAAAGCCCCATGTACATGTCTCTCTCTATCCTCCACACACATAGACACAAAGAATCTGTTATCATTGCCTCAGTCTCTAACATATCACACACGCACACACACACACACACACTCTCTCTCTCTCTCTCAGACACGCTCATCAAGGGTTTCCCCGTGAATAACTTACCGTCTATACATCAATAGTCGTGGCAGTACAACGAACACGAGACGTGAAAAAGAATAAATCTACACGTGCTTAGACCACCTAGTATGACTACTAGACAAGAGCAAGCCAAAAAGTGCGCCGCCGTCACCCCCTCCTTGTCGGCGATAGGAAAATCTTTGTTTTACACAGGCGAGAAGTCATTGTGCTAAGGCCCCACATGCCGAGGCGTTGAATAGAATGTAGATGCTAGTTTACGGAAGCAAGTATCGATAATACGTTTGTATCTCCATACTTATATTTCTTCTCTTATAAAAAACTGAGTTGGTGATGATGGTACGTGTGCCATCTTGCAATATAGACCGTCCGATCTATATCTGACGGATGCAAATTAAACTAAAAGATACCCGCACCCTCTCCACATTTGCAGACAAGGCCTTCCCTCGTTCATCCCTATCTCCAACAAACCTCATTGTTGAGCAATTAAGAAAGGACACCTCTGGAACAAACTGGCCTGGTGGCCGCTGCCGGCGTCGTCAATCCCCATGCCTCCGCTCAGTCCGCCCACCAACCACCACCACACCCCACTCCTCTTCACCTTATCTCATATTTCTTGAGATATCATTAGTTTTTACACATGGGATTACTCCCGCAAGGGTCAATCACAACAAGTGTTTTATAAAAAAATGCATCTTGATGTTCTGTGCAATGCACGGATCTTGCTAGTACTCCTACACAAGACTAAGTTGGTGATGCTGGTGTGTCTGCCATCCGTCGTTTCTGACCATTAGATCTACATCTAACTATTGTGAGGTAAGTAGTTGCCTTTTCTCACCAACATCCCACTTGTCTACCAATTTGCAGAAAAACCCATAATTAGTATCTTAAAACCAACCACCCCTCCCTGACCTCACCAAAACAGCCGAAGGAATATATTCTAATTGAAACATAATATATCTCTAGTGACATATGTATATCAAAATTAGAGTGTTTTGTACCAAGTTTGTGAATAAGTATTATTCTAATTATGATTCAATGCAACGGACATGAACATTGCTAGTATTTCCAACCATGCATTTTTCCTAGTATTCCATAGTTTCGAGTTTTCCATCAAGATATTAGTCACTCATGGTTGATATTTACTTTCAATCATGTACACATATGCACTATGTAACTAGCCTTGCTTATTGGCTTCCAAAGCTTAACTTTCACTCCTACTTACAATATATAGAGTATTTAACAAAAAAGTACCACTTTCAACCAGCCCTAGGAAGAATCTATTGTACAAAAAATAGCAAAAACATACCCAAAATTTATTAATCCACACCAAAAACTACTACCTAGTACTCCTACCGATTAGGTTCGTTTAAACCCATTTATGACAGGGTTGGCCCACACGTCCGTGCTGACGAGGCAGCTTAAACCAACACATTTTGTTTGACTGTTGACACGAGGGACCGACATCTGACATTCTATCCTGTTATTCCCCCTCAAATCATTATTTTTCCTGAACATTACTTCAAATAGTACTGATGCGTGTTCATCGGTGGCGTCGGTGATGAGCGAGTTGGCCGCCGCTCCGCCGGATGGGCCGGACGCCGCGCTGGCCTCCGCACGGGTTGGCAGGCTGGCCCGAGCATGACTCACGAGCAAGCAAGCCGCCGTGCTGGCCTTCGCTCGAGCCAGATGGCTGGCCTGAGCGCGGCGCGCGCGAGCAAGCCGCCGCGCTGCCATGCCAATCTAGCTAGCAAACCTTGCAGACAAGCAGCTGGACGGAGCTATCTTGGCTAGCTAGTGGCTGCGAGCGCCGGACGGAGCTGGCATCCGGGCTGCCGCAACATGGGCTCCGCACCGCCGGCGGTTTTGACTTCGCCTTCTGCCGGCGGCGGTAGCTGCGTCCCATGGCCGAGGATGACTAGGTGGACGGGCCGGAGGTAGGAGGTCACTCGAGGATTTTTGTTGGTAAGAGCATGTACAATGGTTGATAAGGTAGTCTTATCTTAAGTCTACCACGTATGCAAGTGGTATTACTTTCTTGGCATTTTAGTGGTTTCTTGCATTATTAGGGGTTTCTTGTAAGGAATAATGTACGTACTACTAGCGACAAAAGGCGATTCTAGGTTCCGTTGTACTCCAACGAGTACTACTAGTGGTCGCGGGAGTGTATACCTCGTTTTGTGGGTTCGATCCTGGCTGAACACACGGCGGCCTTTTTTAAAAAAAATAGTACTACTACACTTCGCTGCGAGCCAATATTTTACACGGGTAGTTTGAGTTTTGAAATCGAACGGATGTGCGGCCCCACAATTCCGGTGCACTGGACAGCCTAGCCACGTGAACGGGTTTTCCTTCCCAGCATCTCGTGGCTCGTGTGCTCGCCCTAGCCGCACCTCGCTTGCAGCTTCCTCATCAGCTAGTAGCATATTTAAACTAGCACCTCCCAATTAAGCCCGAGGAGCCGGAAAAGCCTGGCGGGGCATTGGGAACTGTGCAATATGGCTCTGTACGTAAAGTGCTCTAGTACTACTCTGTAGCTTGTGGCGTTGCACGCATGGACTTCACTCCATTATCGGCTCTACTATGAAAGAAATTCCTCTTGACGTGTTTTTTTAAACGGAGGCAAAAGCTTTGCTTCATCTCATTCATAAAGAAGGAACTACTAATAAAGTTCGACGAGATCCATTACACCTCCACAAACGGAAGCGAAAAGCCTTGTCTCGCTGTATCAAATAACTCAAATGTTCTGCCCCTACAGTAACCGTCGCTGATAAACAGGCTACTAGTGTGTGCGTGAGAGGAGTGGCTGAGTAGGCCGGCTACTCCTACGTGAGAGGAGCGGCCGAATATAGCACCGAGAGTACCCACTAGGCCACTACGCAGGTGTACTTCCCCTCCATTGATAGTACAGTGATGGTTCTAGAGAACAGTAGTACCATCCACTTCCAACTGTAGCTCCTTGGCCCTGAGATTCAAGAGTTCAAAACTGGTGCACTATACTAGACTAGACTAGAAGTAAAGTACATCGCACTACTAGTTGAGAAAAGTAGTACTTGTACTGCTACAGTACGAGTACGTACTCCTCCGTCACATAATGTAAGACGTTTTTTGACACTAGTTGGCGTGTACAAAAAATGGCAAAAGCATACCCAGAATTTCTTAATCCACGCCAAAAACTACTACCTAGTGCCAAAAATTTCTTACTAGTGCTATTATTTACAGTATAATGCAATCCCATAACATTCCATAAGGCTGGTCATAGTGGGGAGTAACTTAGACTAGTAACATGCATATGTTACTAGTCTATGTTACTACCTCTATAGTGCATAGTATCATAGCTTAGTATCATAGGTGGTCTCACTTTATTGCCATGCATGACACATAATAGCACCACATTTATTATGTTACGGTATCTACCTATGTTACTATAACCATCTCTCTCTTCTTTAATTGCTTGCCACATAAGCATGTTTACGAGTCCCAAATGCATGATACTACTTATGTTACCCCCACTATGGCCAGCCTCATGCTAGTACTACTAGTAAATAATAGCCTCACCCCTTCGCTGAGGAACGATCTACAGTTGGAAGGGACGAGGCCCTGTGGTTACTATGCTCTTATCTCCTCCTTGCCAGTTCCCCTCCCCTCGAAGAGAAGGCAGTTCGTCGTTGCTCCCATGGATTCGCCAGGCAGTTCTCCTCCTTGTCGGGGCTGGGAGACCTTGGACGACGATCCTCTGGGAGAAATCGCACGGTGCTCTAACGTCCTCACCGCCGCAAGACTCGGTGCTTCCTGCACCAACTTTTTCAAGACGCTGCTTAAATAGGCTTGGGAAAAGGCCATGCTTGTTGGTCTTCCATGCGTCCTCGAGGAGAAGGTTCTTCTATGGGACAATCCTTCGAACAGTCCACCGCTCCCTGTCCATTGTCGCATGTTGACTCCGCTAGAATTGCCGACGTTGAGAGGTAGTCGGATTTTGTCCGATGAGCAGGTCAGTAATGGAGTTTGATCATGTAGTACTTAGTTATTCCATTTTCATCCCGTAATTTCTCCGTTGCCCACCGTCTTATATATAGGTCTGGGTCGGTGCCAACGAAGATTGGCTTGCATACCTCCGGCCGGGTACCACCATCATTTTGCACAACATCCACAACAGTGCGGCCGTTCCAGTAGACCCCTTCTCCACCATTGGGATCGGCCTTCCGGACTGGCTGGGCTTGAATACGTATGATGATGCCTACATGAGATTGAAGAAGATAGCAATTGTGGACCCACCGACAAAGCGACGCGGCTACGACGATTACTATCTCATCGCGGTGTTCGACATAAGGATTGCCATCAATGCAAGACGCAGTAACGGCAGAGGCTGGCGCATGTTGGCGGCGACAGATTTGTACCCCTACACGTTCGAAGACGCCATGCACCATCTAGGCCGCATCTTCGCGGTGACAAGCCAGGGGACTTGTTTCATCTGGTTGCCATCCTACGGTATGGGAGATTACAAACGGAATGCGCAAACCATCATTTGCATCCCTAACGGTACTACATTATTTTGCAGGGACCAGTCATCCCCCGATCAAAATAAGATCGCCGATCCTGGATGTGCATTTGCATCCGCGATTCGGTCTAACCTGGAACCTTGTAGTTGACTTTGGCATATTGGGATCAACTATCTTAGCAGTCGTTACCCATGGTACCACTGATGTGCAACATGGTAACACAATCTACCACGATCGGACCGTCACCATCTACCCAGGTATTCCATTTTTAACCCTCTCGCCATCTCTTTCATTGTTGTACTAGTAGTATACTTAGTAGTACCAGTAGGAGTACTTTTTACCTTGGAGGACACGTATAGCTAGCTAGGCCCTTGAAGACTTGAACCCACTAGCTGCCACCATTTTTGTTTTTCCATGTCTTACTATCTCATCCATGTAGCCAAGAGTGGCTATATATAATAAGCCGGTTATTTTACTTCCTCTATACCGGAGTAGTACTATTTGCTGCACAGTATTACTGACCGCCAAATTTGAGCACAACATTATTATGCATGGACCTTGACTATGTACATCACCATGTGTCCAGATCTGGGATGCCGCGTGTACCAGATGAACGGCGCCGAGTTCGACCCCCGTGATGCTACGTGGGTGCCGAGGAACACTCTTGGAGAGTACTCGCTTTTCATCGGGGACAGCTACCCCATTGTGAAGCGGATGCCACCTTCCGTGCACGACACGGAAGGCCTACCGTTCATGAAGCATGGTTGTGTCTTCATTGCGCACCGCCGGATGAACGACATGCTGGGACACGCTATCCCTGATTTAGGCCGCTTCAGCTTGGATGAGTCTCCATCATATGGAACTGGACTAGAAAGCTGCGACAATGATTCCGTTGCCCACCGCTATGGATCGTGCCATCCATGAAGAACACCTAGGACTGGAACCTGGAGGAGGACATGCATGTAGCACATCTATAACGTGTAAGTGGAGTATGGTAATTGTGAACGGTAGCGCTGTGAATATATGTAGACTAGTCGTGCACAAATTTATCACATGAATTGGAGATGAACTTGTCTGGCATACTGGCATCTGTCCTTTAGAATTTATTACTAGTAAATGTGTTATGTGTACATGCAATTTGTGTGGTTGTTGCACGGGCTCCAACATGCTCTTTGAGAAAAAAAGGTGGCACAGCTTTGGATATACGTGACGTGCCGGCATCATACAGCAGCATCGTTCGCTATAGTTGTAGTACACTCCTACTAGGACGACAACTCCTATAAAACCTTGCGCTTGGCTCTTTGCCTC
The DNA here is from genome assembly GCA_963921465.1 of Triticum timopheevii. Classification (NCBI taxonomy): domain Eukaryota; kingdom Viridiplantae; phylum Streptophyta; class Magnoliopsida; order Poales; family Poaceae; genus Triticum; species Triticum timopheevii. The sequence continues at coordinate 110,739,144 of OY997264.1, forward strand.
TTCGGGAGGTTCAATAGTTCGTACTCGTGTGAACCTTGCACTTGGCTCTTCGCCTCTTGGGAAGGTCCAACAATGATGATACTACAGTACAATATGCTTCTGGCAATCTGACACTGATTGAACTGCTGCACGTCCACCGTGAGGGCGAGGGCGAGGGCGAGGGAGAGGGAGAGGGAGAGGGCAATGTAGTCAAAACCCTCTCCTCGTCCTGCGAACCACCACGCGCGTGGGCGAGGGAGAGGCGTAGTAAGCAAGCTTCTCCTCGTTCGGCGAGTTGACGGGACACATCAAAGTAGTACTAGTACTAGTAGTAGTCCATATTGCGTCCTTTCCGATTAATATGTCTTAATTTGAAACGAGAAAAATACACTGGCGGTCAACGTATGTAACAATACGCTCTTTACGGTCACTATATATAGTTTTGCGGCAATTATACGATCACTAGCTCATCGTAGAGCACCATATTGCACCCTACTGACCGGCTACATAGTAGACGTGGCACTTTGTTGACTGGTTAAATTGTCACCTGGTTTCTGGGTCCCACCTGTCAGTTGGCAGAGCAAAGAAATCAGTTAAACAAAACTTTATGCAGGCGCGACACGAGTCCAACCCTTGCGCGCGAACCGCCCTGGATGTGTATGTGAGTGCATGCACGTGTCCTCCCTCGGTCTTCCAACAAAGAGTGTACATCGGCTACAAAACAAAGAGTGTAGTACATAATGTACATCTACACTTCCAATGCATTTAGCCTTTAATCTAAATCGATATTGATTGACTAATGCACCAACTTGTGTTGTAGGTACAGGCTACATGTCTATCCTTAATTATAGCATGCAACGACCTTCATTTTATCTTCTTATATCAATGGTCGCATGCACACATAAGTCTGCTACTTTTGGGCGTTAATTATGCCCTGGTCAATGTGTAAATCTCTAAATGTACAGTCTTTCACGGACATAGGGAGTAGGTTGAGCACTTGAGCGTGAGCGTGTGTGTTGCATCGTGTGTTGTGTGCCGCATGGGTGCGTGAGTGTTGCGTGCGTCCATGTGTACGTGTGAGTGTTGCATGTTGCATGCATGCATGCATGCATGGGGCTTACTCCCTGCCATTGACATGTTCATATTTCAAGCTTTCTCTGTTCCCTCCATATGGTGATACTCCTTCTATTCCCAAATAGTACGGAGTAAAAGCCTCCCTCTGTTCCCAAATACGGAGTATTTGTCTTTCTACAGATTTCAACAAGTGACTAGGTACGGAGCAAAATGAGTGAAGTGAGCGTAGAGGCATAGGGATACTGTAGAAAGGAAGTCCTCGCGATCCATTATTCCCCATCTCGGTCAGAGAGAACTATTCAACTAGTCTTCGCAGTGAAGTGACAATACACACTGCAGCAGATGGGACACATAATTAATAAGCTGAACCAGCATGTTGTTGTTATTAAATCAGCCTTACCCAGTACTGCCATCATGTTTGCCAGTAGAGCACGCTTCCGCAAATACGCCTACGCACCTCTGTCCTCCATTAACTGACATATGGGCCCTCTTGTGGTAGACCCACATGTCATCGGTGTAACTATTTACACTCCAAAGGATGATTATCCTGGTAGTAGTACTAGTAGAATTGAGATTGAATGCACTTTCTTCCCCGTCTTCCACTCTTCTTCCTCCTATCTTCTTCTTCCTCCTCTCTTCCCCATCGTCGGCCGCACGCCATTTACCCCCGCTCACTGCTCGCCCGCCCGCGCCATCTTCCTTGGTGGCTCGCGCATACCATATGCCCCCGCTCACTGCTCGGCCACACGAGGAGAAGCTTCTTCAGTCGCCCGCCCGAATCCACTTCCCCGCTGGCTCGCAGGCATCGAAAACCCCAATGGCAGAACCAACTGACACGCAGAGCCGCGATTGGAATTCCCTCCCTGATGTTCTCTTGGAGCAGATCTGTAGTCGTATGGACCTACTCAGCACTGTCCGTCTGGCCGCATGCTTGGTGTCATTGTACCGTCTACTCGTCTGCAACCGGCCGGCTCTTTTCAAGACACCCTGCTTGTTGATGCCCGATCCTCACAGGTGGCCCAGACACCGACTTGACGATCCTATGGAGGTTGCCGTGGTGCGCCTCGACATGCTACCACTACCCGTCCACCTGTCCTTCATGCGCGGCCACTACTGGGCAGGCATGAAGGCCAACTGGATCGTCCTCATCCACCACACAGGTAGTCCGTGGCGTCTCGTGGATATCTACATCCAGCGAGAGATCAAACTTACATCGTTGGATACCGCCGACATCGAGCCTCGCGGCCCGCCGGACACTCCTACCTACTACGCATGAGACGCGTCAAGCTTTTGGCTCGACCTCTCTTTGCAGAAAGTTGTAATCTGCGAAGTGCCCACACCATCAGAAGACTACATGGATTACAAGCTCATTGCCTTGTTCAACATGGGATTAGTCTATCTGGAAATCGGTCGCCATACATGGTTATGGCTCATCATCAATCCTGTTGAGGCAACATTTCTATCTGATGCTATAGTGCATGATGGCATCGTTTACGCGGTCGACGCATAGATTGGCTGCCTATACTGGTGGAATCTATCATCGTGTAATTGTTCTATCTCATCTCATCTTTACCTTATGAATACGACTGCCTGTTCATTTGTTACAAATTTAGAATGCATAGCATGTCTATAACCACATCATTGCTATGTGTTCCTCTCATTTCCTAGATTTTTATGACCACACATGTTATTGTTAGAGTTGATATGAGAACAATTGGCATCTAATGATTGTTAGAATACATATTATGAGCATAACATCATGATTGCTATATGTTACTCTCGTTTACAAGATTTTTATAATAATGCATGTTATTGCTTAGAGTTGATATGAGAACAGTAGTAGTAAGTGCTATGGTAGAATATGAGTAGGCGCTGTCATAGCTATTTTCCTCTCATTGTTACATGATGTTTGAACCATGACATATTGCTAGAATATGAAAGCCATTGGCTTATTTTTCTAACTTGGGGTATGATTATGACCACGGCATTGAAATTCTCTGTCCATGATATGTGTCTGTTATAATAATCTTAATTCCACACATACTGTGAACATGATTGTTTGTTTTTGTCCTTTTGGTCTCCAATTTGAATTGTTGCAGCAGACGCAAATGCGCTGGCCTTCATGATTCCAGGACCTGGAATCATACCAGTCGATGGGTGGTGGTTTATCGCCCGTTCAGCTGACGGCGGTCATCTGATGCTCATTAGCATGTACCAAATTGACCAAACCATTACATCAAACCACATGCAGTACAATGCGTGGGGCGTTCGTGACATTGATGGCTATGGATGCTTCGTGTTCGAGAAAGATCCCAGCTCTGTTGGGCCAGGCGTATTCAACTGGAGGTGGGTTTACAGCCTCGACAACCACTCCTTGTTCCTCGGGCTCAATTATCCGATCATCCAACCAATCATCGATCATATCACCGACGATGATTACTGTGCTATGCAACTTCCATTCACGAGGGGGGTTGTGTTTACACATCATACCATGGGTTTCATGAATCACCATATCCAGAGATTCGTCGACACAACTTGTTGCTAGATAATCTTCAGCATGTGAAAGGCATCAAGCTTCCATGCGATGGATGGCTTTTGCAAACCCGACATGCGGCGATGTGGTTCATGCCAACAACAAATATGCACAACTTTATTCGTGCTGATATCTAGACTGAGCCATGTATTCTGCTTCTGTAGCACGACCCTCTTTTGTTGGATATTATATACTGTTGTTAGTTTGAAGCACTCCTCTGGTTTGAACGATAGATACCTTCCTGGGATCAAGTGCATCCTAACTCACCTGCGTAGGATGTACTGATAATGATGATGGAGATGCTGTGGAGAAGCCATATATATCAGTTAGGCTTCAAGAGTGTACTTGTTAGTTAAACCTATGTATAAATTGTGACACTAAATACGACTAGTAAGTAGTATAGTAGTAGTACTAGTATACGTCGGTCAAATTATTCATCATGTCCACACATTGAATTGACGTGACAACATGCTGCGTGTGAGGTGACACAAGAATCCTGGCGACGTGTTTGGGTATTTTGGACTTCAGATTTGGAGTACCACTTATCTGTCGAAATCTTTCATCATTCACTTAAGACAGTCGATTGTTCATACATTGAGTACCATATAACTAGAATTACCGATGCAAGTCGAAGAAGGATTGGCCGGTGCTGCCGGCTGGCGTCAAGTTGGATCCCATGGATCAGGAGCTGATCGAGCACCTTGAGGCCAAAGTGAGTGCTGACAGCGCGAGATTTCAGTCTCTCATCGATTTGTTCATACCAACCATCGACAGCGAGCACGACATATGCTACAGCCAACCAGAGAAACTTCCAGGCAAGACACCAATCGGCCGTCTACTTGCACAAACATATTCCTTTCTTTATAGCTCTATTTTTCTTTTTAGACGCAGACCTGGTGAAGCAATTACAATTTGACAGTTCATAAAAAGTGAAACAAGTAACTGCAACATGCCAAAGATGTTATGAAAATGCCAACTAGGTACACTAAAACCTGTATTCCACAATACTGCAGGTATCACACTGAGTGGCCTAAGGAAGCATTTCTTCCAGCGCAATTCCAGGGCATTCAAAACGGGCACGTGGACGTGTCGCAAGATATAGTCGGAGTGCGGCATGCACGCGATGTGGCACAAGACAGGCAATACCTTGCCGGTGATGGTCAACGGCCGGCAGACGGGCAGCAAAAAAGGTTCTAGTGCTGCACACCAATAAGAACTTCGACCAGCAGAGGACCAACTGGGTGATGCACCAGTACCACCTCAGGGACCTGGAGCAAGAGAAGGAGCGGGAACTGGTCCTCCGCAAGATTTTCTACCAGACGAACACTAGGGCTAGGAGTAAAAAGATTATAAGTTAGTTTGGTATTGGTAGTTGTACTACCTTGTCGTCCGCAAGTTGGTATTGTTGTTAACGATCTTTTGGTATGAACTTGCATTTGCTTCCAACCATGATGTCGAGGGTCGGCGTGGATATAAGGATGAATCATTTATTTCGAAACAAATTTTCAGGCACCTGATTTTTATTTGATGGGTAGCATAAGAACCCGCCGTTCGAATTCCCAGTTCTCCAATTTTTTCGAAACAAGTGCATGCACTTATTATCACGATAAAAAAACAATATCCGTGCTGCATCCCAGTTATCAGTCTGTACTTGCAGAATTTTCTCGTTTATTGAGCACGTATATTGTTTTTTCAGGTCGAGCAAGTTTCAACTGGGCTGCAGACTGCCCGGGGTTGGTTCTATTTTTAACAGGCCTAGCCCATGACGACAACGGGGCACAAAGATCCAGCAGGTATCTACTGGCCTCTGGCCCGCCAGTGTTAGTTATATTTTGTCTTACAACATCCGTAGGCAGTTTTTTTACTGAATCAAACACACAGCCCTGTTCTATTTTCCTCTAGAAATGCATGTCCTACATCGGTTTTCTAATCTCTACCTATAGTTTTACTAGTTCATATACACATATCATTATATTGAAAACACATGAAATTCCCTTTTCATATTTACATCCTTATTTTTGTTGTTTTTTCCCACCCAGCGCTGATTTTTTTACCACTGGTTTTCCCTTAAACCAACTCAATTGTCCCACGTCTTATTTGCTTACAAAAACAAAACGATTTTTTTGGCAAATCAATAAGTTCTTAAAAAATGCTTATCATTTCGGGATTACAACATTTCGGACTCCACCGAAATATGCAAAATAAGGTTGAACTTTTTGACAGTGGTCCTGGGCAGAAAATGGGATGTAATAAATTACTTAAGAATTAGCAAATGGGCTATAAATTATAAAAAAATAGCAAATGGGCTTTATGTTGTCTGCCACAGATTTGGACGCTGACTTGTGGGCCTACTAAGTTCATGCGTATACAAGGTTTCTCAAAAAAGAAACTTAGTCAACAATCGACTCTACCAGCGTTAGACCGTTAGATGTCAATCTAATGGCAATCGTGCTTCTTCAGTCTCTGATCTTCCTGCCCCAGCCGCCCAAACCAGCGCCGTCGAAACCGCCTGCTCCCGCCTCCCGTGGCCGGCAGTGCCACCGGGCAGGCCTCATGGCCCCATCATACTCGCATCCCTGGCCTGTCTATCCCTCTACTCGCCCACACCTCCTGTTATTTTCCGGCGATGGCAGCCAAACCAGTCAACCCTCATACTCTCCACCGCGTGGGCAGCCACTGCCGTGTCTTCCCCGGCTCCGTGTCGTTCCCTTCGTAGGCCTCGCCGTCATCCACCGCCCTGGTGCTCTCGGTGCGGCGTGGTCAACGATGTCCATCCAACGGCCGTAGTGCTTCTTCAACCTCTGGTCTTCTTGCCCCAGGCGCCCAAAGCAATGCCGGTCGTGCCGCATGCTCCTGCCTCCCATGGCCGGTTGTGTTGCCGCGGAGGCCTCACCGTCCCCATACTACTCCCACCGCTGGCCAGGCCATCCCTCCACTCACCCACTCCCCCTGTTATTCTGTGATGACGGCAGCCTCACACCGCAGTCGAACCAGTGAACCCTCATACTCCTCTCCGCGTGGGCATCCACTACCGCGTCTTCCCTGGCTCCGCGTCGCCCCCTTCCTAGGCCTCGCCGTCGTCCACCGCCGTACTGCTCTCGGAGCGGCGTGGTCAATGTGGTCAATGACCGACTTCCATCAGAAGAGTACTGTACGTGGAGAGGCTGACAGCTGGGTCCACGGCAGCCGCAAGGAAGTGCCTCCTTATTACGTGCAAAATAATTATTCCTCCACCTGACAGCAGGGACCCACCGGACGGGCCACCAGTATTTCGCGGAAAAAGTGTTTCCCCCTGACTGCTGGGACCCACCAGACAGGCCACCGTATTTCGCAAAAAAATGTTTGCCCCTGACTGCTGGGACCCACCGGACGGACCACCGTATTTCGCGAAAAAAATGTTCCCCCGCTGTCAGCTCGGACCCACCGGAAGTGCCTCCTTATTACGCACAGAAAAATGAATACTCCCCCTGCTAGCTGGGACCCACCATGGTGGGAGGGTGACTTGTGGGCATACTAAGTTGACGGGGACGGAGGGCTTTGTCAACTTAGTCTATATGAACGATTCTAGCTCCAGTGACCGTACGATGTCCATCCAACGGTCGTCGTGCTTCTTCAATCTCTGCTCTTCCTGCTCCAGTCGCTCAAACAAGCGCCGACGGGACTGCCTGCTCCCTCCTCCCCGCGGTCGGCTGGGCTGCCGCGTAGCCCTCACCGCCCCACCATACTCCCATCACTGGCCTAGCCATCCCTCTACTCACCCACACCTGCTGTTATTCTCCGGCGACGGCAGACAAACCAGTAAACCCTCGTACAGTCATACTCCCCTCCACGTGGGAAACAATTGCCGAGTCTTCCCTGCCTCCGTGTCGTTCCTTTCCTAGGCCTCGCCATCGTCCACCGCCCTGGTGCTCTTGGCGCGGCCTGGTCAATGTGGTCAACAACCGAAATGCATCTGAAGTGGACTGTACGTGGAGAGGCTGACAGCTAGGTCCATGGCCGCACGCAAGGAAATGCCTCCTTATTACGTGTAAAATAATGATTCCTCCACCTGACATCGGGGACCCACTGAAAGGGCCTCTGTATTTCGTGAAAAAGGTTACCGCCGCTGATAGCTCGGACCCACCAGCTATATCTTCGCACGCAAGGAAGTGCCTCCTTATTACGCACAAAAAAATGAATACTCCCCCTGTTAGCTGGGACCCAGTATAGTGGCAGGCAGACTTGTGGGCCTACTAAGTTGACGGGGATGGAGGGCTTTGTCAACTTAGTCAATATGCACGATCCTAGCTCCAGTGACCGTACGATGTCTAGCCAACGGCCGTAGTGCTTCTTCAACCTCTGGTCTTCTTGCTCCAGCCGCCCAAACCAGCGTCGGTCGTGCCTCGTGTTCCTGCCTCCCATGGCCGTCTGCGATGCGCGGAGGCCTCACCGCCCCTACTACTCCCACTGCTGGCCAGACCATCCCTCTACTCACCCACACCCCCTATTATTCTACGGCGATGGCAGCCTCACACCGTAGCGAACCAGTGAACCCTCGTACTCCTCTACGCGTGGGCATCCACTTCCGCGTCTTCCCCGGCTCGCGTCGTCCCATTCCTAGGCCTCGCCGTTGCTCACCGCCCTGGTGCTCTCAGCGCGGCGTGGTTAACGTGGTCAAGGAACGGCTTCCATCGGATGTGGACTGTACGTGGAGAGGCTGACAGCTGGGTCCACGGCCGCAGCAAGGAAGTGCCTCCTTATTACGTGCAAAATAATTGTTCCTCCACCTGACAGCGGGGACCCACCGGACGGGCCACCGTATTTCGCGAAAAAACGTTTGCCCCTGACTACTGGGACCCACCAGCTACATCTTCGCACGCAAGGAAGTGCGTCCGGGCAAAAAAAACGATTCGCCCCCTGACTGCTGGGACCCACCAGCTACATCTTCACACGCAAGGAAGTGCCTGACAGTCGGGAGCCACCTGGTCGAAGCGTATGTAGCGTTGTCATTCTGGTCGCCAATGTGTACATACATATATACTGGTGGATGTAGAGGCGCGCACGTGTCATGTACATGTACGTACAACGGCCAGGGTGCAAGAAAGAAAATATGGCCACGTATGTGTACATACGGGCGGGGTCTGGAACGCCTACTCGCGCATATGTACGGCGAGGGCTCGTGTACATGGCTGGGTCGCAACGGAGAAACAACGTCATCGTCGTGTTCATGGGGAGGCAACGGAATGCGTTGTGTTCATGGGGAGGCAACGGAATGCGTCGTGTTCATGGGGAGGCAACGAAATGTGTCGTGTTCATCGGGAGGCAATGGAACACGTGGGAGCCAACCGGCTGGGTCGGAACGGAATGCGTGGTCGTGTTCATCGGGAGGGCTTGGACGGAACAGGCGATGGAAACGAGGCCTGGCGTACCGCACAATGGAGGAAACGGACCTCCTATGTTCGGAACGGGGTCCTATTGATCGGGAGGGGTGTGGCGTACCGCAAAACGGAGGAAACGGACCTCCTACGGTCAAAACGGGGGTCCTGTTGATCGGGAGGGGTGTGGCGTACCGCAAAACGGATGAAACGGACCTCCTACGGTCGAAACGGGGGTCCTATTGATCGGGAGGGGTGTGGCGTACCGCAAAACGGAGGAAATGGACCTCCTACGGTTGAAACGGGGGTCCTGTTGATCAAGAGGGGTGGGGCGTACCGCAAAACGGGACTCCACGTGATACTGTTCATCTCCACCGTTGACCTCCTCCAGCCTCCACGTGCTACCATCGACCTTCTCCAGCCTCCACAGGCTCCTGTTCATCCAACCTCCACCGCGCGCTACTCCACCAGCTACTGTTCAACCACCCCTCCACGGGCACCCCTCCACCGTCTACTATTCATCCAACCCTCCACACCACGGGGTCCTGTTCAACCACCCCTCCACGGCCACCCCTCCACCGTCTACTATTCAACCACCCCTCCACACCATGGGGTCCTGTTCATCCAGAGGTAACGCCACCGCTCACTGTTCATCCACCCCCCCAGCAACGCTCACTGTTCATGCAATCGATCGGCTTCAGTTAGCAGCAGTAGCGAAGGAATCGCTCCATCGGGTTCAGTTAACAGCCATCGATCTCGCTCGGGTTCAGTAACGCATAGCCTGCAGTGCAATCACTCAAGTTCAGTTAGAGCCTAATGCCTTGCTCGGGTTTAGTTAGAGCCAACGCCTCGCGCACATGCGCGTACGCGTACGAGAGAAACGCGCATCGCTCGGCCCCCGACCTCCCACCGTAACTGGCAACTCCCTGAAATTCCCCCCCCCCCTCGCTTCTACCATGGTATTTTCCGACATGGACGGCCCAAAGAATGTTATGCAGCTGCGTCTCCGGCCCGCCCAGGACGAAAAGCCCATTTTCTGTCATGATTTTTTGTCATAGAAGTAGGAGCCCACCACATCTATGATGATACCGGGTTTTGTCACAATTATCGTCATAGAAGTGTCATATGTATGACAGAAAAAAAAATTGTTCGGCCCAAAATGTCACGGATGTGTCTTTTTTTTGTAGTGTGATCTCCATCGTAGCATCGTTGTCGTCTCGCCAACTATTACTTCTATGACTATCGCTACCGCTTAGTGATAAAGTAAAACAATTACATGGCGATTGCATTGTATACAATAAAGCAACAACCATATGGCTCCTGCCAGTTGTCGATAACTTTGTTAGAAAACATGATAATCTCATACAACAATTTATATCACATCATGTCTTGACCATATCACATCACAACAATCCCTACAAAAACAAGTTAGACGTCCTTTACTTTGTTGTTGCAAGTTTTACGTGGCTGCTATGGGCTTCTAGCAAGAAGCGTTCTTACCTACGCATCAAAACCACAACGATTTTTCATCAAGTATGTTGTTTTAACCTTCAACAAGGACCGTCCATAGTCAAACTCGATTCAACTAAATTTGGAGAAACAGTCACCCACCAGCCACCTATGTGCAAAAGCATGTCGGTAGAAGCGGTCTCATGAACGCGGTCATGTTGGGCCGCTTCATCCAACAATATCGCCAAACCAAAGTAAGACGTTGGTGGTAAGAAGTGTGACTATTATCGCCACAACTCTATTTGTTCTACTCGTGCATAAAACATCTACGCATAGACCTGGCTTGGATGCCACTGTTGGGGAACGTAGTAATTTCAAAAAAATTCCTACGATCTCGCAAGATCTATCTAGGAGATGCATAACAACGAGAGGGGAGAGTGTGTCGACGTACCCTCGTAGACCAAAAGCGGAAGCGTTTAGTAACGCGGTTGATGTAGTCGAACTTCTTTGCGAGCCAACCGATCCAAGTACCGAACGTACGACGCCTCCGCATTCAGCACACGTTCAGCTCGATGACGTCCCTCGTGCTCTTGATCCAGTTGAGGATGAGGGTGAGTCCCTGGCCACCCTCCTCTCTCTCCACTAAGGCCCATGGTGGCCCATTAGTTCCCCCGGGGGGTTCCGGTAACCCCTCACTACTAGGAAAAGGCTAATTAGTGGCACACCTGTTTTGGCTATTAATGGTCCACTACAGGTGCGCCACTATCATCACGCCACTAGTAATTAATACTAATGGCGCACTGCTAGTGCACCATTAGTATACCAGACAATAGTGGCGCCCCAGGGAGTGCGCCATTAGTATGTCAAATGGTGCGCCATTACTATGCCTCCCAGGGGGCCATATTTACCTTGTGCTCTGGGTTACCAATGGTGCACTTCTAGATAATGCGCCACTAGTGTGGTTATTGCAGTGCACCACTAAAGTGCAGTGTGGTGCGCCACTAGTATGAATATTAGAAATTATTTTTTTCTTTCTGATATTTGCACAGGTTACAAAACATATTACTGCACAGAGTATAGACATCACAACATATAAACAGCAGATTTATCGAATACAATAGAAGATTAGTCTCCGAATACAATTCATCATATTAGTCTCCGAATTCAAAATACCGAACAAAGTTAGAACATTACAAGTCTCGAGACCGCGAGTAGCGAGTTTGACTTCACATTACAAGTCGATATCGATCATCTAAACTACCATCACATACAAGAGAGGTACGGTCATCACGATGAGCATCATCGCGATGAAACTGGTCTTCATCCGGTTCCTCCAACACTCCCTCCTCTCTCCCACTAGATAGCGCGTGTATCTAGCTTCCGCCTCCGCCCTACTGGTGTATCCTTTGTAACTGTTACTGCTGAAACGGTGAACCTGTTTCCGACACTCCTCCCAGTCGTCGTAGACTCCAGGAACCTTACCCTTATACACGACATACGACGTCATCTCTATGCACTAGCCAAACAAAACGTTAGTATCAATTCACAGACAATACATAAGGAATATATAAGTATGCAACAAAAGGATCGGAAGAGAAAAGCAACATATTAATAGCACTATTCATGGTCCTACTAATAAATAGCATCGATTACATATAAGTTGAACGACTGTCCAAACCAAAGAGACATACAAGTTCATTAAAGTCTAATTACAACATGGGATAATCGATATTTCAGAACTACATAGCATCACTACTTTTGACTCGACTCAGGGACCGGAGCCTGGATGAAGCCACCGTCTTTCGTGATGGTCATGAAATCGCGGGCGTTGTCAGCCTGCATTTGTAGCGTTGTTTCTATCTCACTGTTGGATGGTTGATATCTGAGGTAGAAATGCCCCGAGGTACGACGGACATCTTGATGGATGATTTTCGTAAACTCCGACTGGATGGGAAAGAATTCCTGTCTGATGTCCACATCCTGGATTGCCGATGTCGTGGGGAACGAACACCTATGGGGCGAAGCTCTCCGGAGAGATAAAACTCCTACTGCTGCTTTGTGGTGGTATTATGTTCTTGCTCAAGAGCGTGAGCGTTCTGTGTTTTCGAAGGAGTCGAACCCCCTCTACGTTGCGCATGGGCCTCCTTTTATAGGCTAAAAGGGTCACCGACAGGTGGCAACGCAGAGAGGGGTATAAATGTAAAAAAGGTGGTTGGTACAACTGCTATCTACAGTGCACCCTACCTAACTCTGACGGTAGGGGACAAGCGCATTTAATGCCCGTCCGCCTCGCCCAACAGTGCAGAGAAGCGACCGTTAGGGGCGCCACCGCCTGCCACGATGGCCTTCTCGTCATCTCCACTTGCCACCTCGCACCGCTTGGCTGCACAGCTCCCCGCCACGTGTGCCTAGAATGATCCTGTGGCGACATGTCGTCGGATGCGCTGGAGCGTGGGCGCAGAGTGGTGGCTTCACCGCGGCAAGCGCCTTGCCACGGTCGTTGTCTTGCCGCACCCGAGAGCTTGCCGCTCGTCAGGCCTTGCCGGGACGCGTGGCGCTTCGCGGCAAGTTCTTCGCAGTGCCTTGGTTGGCCTTCCCGGCAAGCTCCTCTTGCCGGGCCCTTGTCCTTCCCGGTGAGCTACTCTTGTCGGGGCCTCGTCTTCTTAGTTAAAACACTTTGTTCTTGAATGGCACAAATATGAGCTGCGGAGGATCTTGGCGGATGTCCGGCAAGCCTGGCCGCTGGGTGCTGCGACTGCCCGTGCACAAGTTCGGGATACTAAGGTACCCCTACTTTAGTACACCGACAGGAGCCCCCGGGCCTGGGCCACACACGGTGCCGAGCGCTGTTGGGCCAGGCCCAAAACAGGGCACGGGCACGCGCGGCCTGGGTCCATACCAAATCTAACTCCGTATCCACCGCGCCCTCCCGTAATGGCACGCGTCAAACGCGGCGTCATGGGAGAGATCATGGGCAATTCTTTAATCAGGAAAGGCGTAACGTTCGCCTCTCCTCTTTATAAGCAGGGGAAACAAGGGCCGTTTCCCCACTTTCGCCACTTGCGGTTCCTTCCTCAGAAAGCTCCACCGCTCCCCTCCGCTTCCCAAGCCGAAAGAGAGCAGCGCTCCGCCCTCGCCGCCGCCGTCGCTGCCGTCGCCGCCAACCTCCTCCACTGCTTCCGCCATGGCTCCGAAGACCGGGAAGAGCGTGAAGTCGGCCGAGGCGCTGCGGCTGGAGGCGCTGCGCAAGGAATGTGCACTTTTCCCCCCCGATCTCACCCCGAAGGTGCTGCGGGAGGAGTTCTATCTCTTCTGGTCGACGGAGACGCGGGCGCATCCGCGCACGCAGGTACTCTCCGCCGAAGCTTCTACTTCGAAAAAGTGTCCAAGAGGATACTACTTCTTCCCCCTGTTCTTCTATTGCGGGCTTTGCCCACCTTTTTCCGATTTCTTCTGTGATATCATGAATACCTACGGGTTTCATCTTCTTGACTTCACCCCCAACGCCGTTCTGACAATGGCGGTTTTCGCACACCTCTGCGAGAACTTCGTTGGAATCCACCCAAATGTCACCCTCTTTCGCCACTACTTCATGCCCCGGGCCGAGAAGGGAGAGCCCTTAGCTGGCGGGATCGCCTGGATCTCGAGGGTCGGCATGAAGGAGGTTTATCTGGAGGGGGAGCTCCGCAGCAAGTGGGATGAGTGGAGGGCGGAGTGGTACTGGATTGTTGACGCGGATCTGCAGCCATTCACCAGCCTGCGTCAAGCCCGAGTAGTGCGCGGCGGCGACTGGAGCGCCCTGGCGGCGGACGACGCCAGATTGAAGATCGCCACCACGCGGATTCTGCGGCTCAGGCTTGCCGGGCTTACTGTAGGGGCCATTGGCGCGGACTTCCTTCGCCGCCGCATCGCCCCTCTACAGGAGAGGAAGAGGCCCGCCTGGCTGTTTGGGGGCCCGGCAGATATCATGAGGCTGCGTCCAGGCCTCAATTTTAATTTCACAGTTTTGGAGTTGGACGGGATGCTCAAGGAGTTGTTCAAGCACGACTCCAACCATCCGGAGTGGTTCAGGCTGCCGCAGGGCGTCGTGCCATTGTGCAATAACTCCCAGCTTGATCGCATCCGCGCAATGATGCCGGAGTGCGACTCGCATGGGATTATCCCAACGTGGCAGGAGCCTGCCAATGACGTCGTGCAGAACTTCTTCGACAACTTGGTGGAGGTGGCGGTCCGTGCCGACGAGCAGAGACTCCTCACCCGCGACACCATTGATGACGAGATGCGGTATATCGCCACTAGGGCGGAAGAGGCGGCGGCAGCCGCCACCACCGCGGGTGAGTTTGGTTTTACGCTGGAGGAGGCAGAGGCAGCCGAGGCGGCAAGCCTTGCCGACCGGGAGGACCTTGGCAGGGAGGTCGTTGGCGAGGGGGAGCCCGAAGCCGAAGCGAACGAGCCTGCCGGGGGCGCAAGTGGCCAGCTATCTTCGAGCAACTTGCCGCAGACGGGGCCCTCAGTGCAGCCCCCAGCTCAACCAAGAAGGCGCCTCCGCAAGACTGGAGACACAGCAGGGCGGCGGGCAGGCCAACAGCCGCAGCGCCGCGGGACATGCTCTACCGCGACAAGCACCGTTGCCGCGGGAGCGTCTCATGCCGCGCCAGCAATTGGAGTGGGATCTTCTCGAGCCGCTACTCCTGATCCTGCTGCAGCTCCCGCCAAGCGTCCACGGGAGCCTACTCCTCCACCTCATCGCATGGAAAGGGTGCCGGACTTCGACCTCTCCGCGCTGAGCTCCGACAAGGAGGAAGAAGAGGAGGAGGAGTAAGACTTTCTTCTTGTTGTACTTATGTTTCTTCGATTCTTGCTGTTTCTTGTCTTGTATCTGATCTGCTTCCCTCTGAACCTCATTCCTTCTCAGGACTCTAGCCGAGAGAGTGGCAAAGAGGGCCAAGGTCCCCGTGGTCGTCATCGAGGACGATCCTACTGTGGCAACAGAGGATGCATCCGAGACTACCTTGACGGACCCGGCAACCTCTCCCCGAACCAGCCCCCAGCGCAGCCCCCAGCGTAAGTACTTGTTCACTTCCTGTTGTGGGGCGCGCATGGGTGCCTTTCCTTGTTGATATCTTGATTGTTGTCTTGCTTGTGTAGGAGCAGAACAGGCTCATCAGGAGCAACTAGAAGCCGCTCCGGAGGCGCAATCTGCTTCAACTACGCCGCCAAGGGGAGATTCTCCGACAAGGGAGCGCTCTCCAGCAAGGGAGAGGTCCCCGGCAAGGGACGGGACCAGCGAGCCTTCGGTGGTGGAGCCCATGGTCACAGAGCCTAGCACAGGTAGCCTTTCTTGTCGGAAATTTTTCCTTGGTTTCTTCTTCTTTTGATATTCTTTTTTGGATATTTGCTTGACTTTTTCTCCCCCCTTTTCCTGCCTTCAGATCCTTCCTCCGCGGAGCCAATGGAGACCGAGGCCACCGGCGAGGAGAACTTGCGCAGCGATACAGGTGATGCCGCTGCTACTGAAGAGGAGGCCGGCGCTGATGATTCTGCCGACGGCGAGGCCGCCGAGGCTGCTGGTGCTGGAGCTGGCGAGGGATCCGGCGATCGTACTAACGACCCGGGGCCGCAGGAGCGCAGGGCGCTACACCGAACGCTGACCCCTCCGCCGCTGACACAGCGCCAGGCCCCGAAGAGCCTCAGCCCGACGCCTACTTGAAGGCCGGCGAAGGTATCTTCATCAGGCTCCCCTGGGCGTCAAGCTCCAGGGCGCCGGTCGAGGGAGAGGCTTTTGACGGAGAAGTACTCGCCTTCGCTGGGCTAACGGTGGTTGACGCGCCAAGCAGCAGCAACGGCGAGTCTAAAGAGGAGCAGCTGCTCCGAAAGTTGGTGTCGCTCTATCGTGCCCGGCAAGCGAAGCTGGAGTCCCGGGAAGCGCTTGTCGTGCAAGCGGGAGTCGACATAGAGAAGCATGCGGAGGAGCTCCAGATCCGCAACCAAGAGGCCCTTCGGTCTATTGCTGAGGAAAGGGCGCAGCTTGTCGAGGCGAAGAAGGCGTTTATCCTTGAGAAGGTTGAAGCCAAGGAGCAGCAGAGGCTTGCCGCTGAAGAGCTGTCCACCCGGGAAGGTGAACTGACACAGCGGAAAGTCAATCTGGACAGCTACGAGGAGGAGCTCGCCGCACGCGAGCAATCACTTGGCGGGTCACTCAAGGAAGCGAAGGACGCTGCCGCAGCTGCTGAGGCCGCCAAGAAGGAGTTAGAGGTGAAGATGACGCAGCTGGAGGCTGATCTGAAAGGGAAAGATGAGGAGCTCTCCGCGCTCCAGCGCGAACGCGAGAAGGATGCCCTCGCTCATGGTGATCTGCAAGTCCAACTCGCCGACAAGGGCAAGGAACTAAACGCCACCAAGGACTCAAATGCTGATCTGGAGCTGAAGCTGGCCACACTAACGGAGACGTTGGGCGGCACCAAGAAGCAAGAGGAGGATTTGAAGAAAGAGATCAAGGCCAACGAGGAGCTGCTAACGAGGGCCGCCGAGACTCAAAACACCTTCAGGGCCACGGTGGAGCTCTGGACGGAGGGCCTCGTCAACATTGCTGCAGTCATCGACGAGGAGCTGGCGCAACTGGACTTGGCGGGCTTCGGGTACTCCTCCGACGAGAACCTCCAGCCCAGCGCCAAGCTTACTCTTTTCTTCAAGGGCGTGGCGACGGCTCTCCAGCAACTCCGGGAAAGGATCCCAAAGCAGTCGGCTGACGAGTCGCGCGAAATCTGTGCCAAGGTCTTGGAGAAGGTGTTGGTGAAGGTACTCTTCCGCAATCCGGGCCTCGACCTCACCCGCGTCCTCAAGAAGCTGCCGGCGGGTGTTGATCTTGAAGAGCTCAAGGCCCTTGTCGCACCAATTGTGGACAAGGTGAACGAAGTCAGGAGGATCGACGGTGAGCGCGTGGATTAGGCCACCCTTCTTCTCCCTTCCTTGTCGCTGTTATTTAAGTTATGAGAACAATTCAGTCAGTGCCGCAACAAGTTACCTTTGTAATATAACTTTATTCTGGGCAATGCTTGCTATGCTATCTCCTTTACTTGATTTCTTTCTTTGTATGTTTTTACCCTACGCTTTTAGGGAACTTGCCGGCGCGGGCACGCTTGCCGCAAGTGCTGAGTGCGGAACATCAGCAGCCCGCTGGTGGTGCCGGCTCCGGCAAGAAACCTTGCCGCAACTAGTTGCAGCACACTTAAGTTGTTGAGCAGACTCGAAACAAAGTAAGGGCGCAACTAGCTATGAGGAGGTTCCTCCGCGCACAAGTTTTCCATACAAAGCACGGCCGTTCAAGGAAGATAACTTAAAATTTTAAAAACTGATCATGCTCAGACTTTGGTGACTTAGCTTTTTCTCTTCGTTGTCTGTGTCCCGGCAAGGCCATACTTCTTTGAACGACGCCTAGTCCACACCATTATCTTCTTTATCTTCTCCTCCCCCCGGTGAACTTGTGGGTGAAGGGACCTTCTCTTTGAGAAAAACAAAGAAGAGAAAATAACGGTATGGAGCCTTAAGGCTCGTTATTGCTTACCGGGGCAATTGCTGCACAAAGTGTCAGATAAAGCATGCAAAAAAAGAAAGAATGCATGAAATTTGACAAGATGTGCGAAGCACATGAATTTTATTTATGCACGGGATCTGCGCCCGGCTTTTGTACAAAGGGTTACATGCAACAGCAGCAAGGCTTGTACAAAAGGTGGTTGCCGGAACAGGTTCCGGCAACCGTGCCTTATGGGTAAAACTTACGAAGATGCTCTATGTTCCAGGAATTGCTCACCGGAAAGCCATCTTCGGTCTCAAGGCGGACAGCGCCGGGCCTAGTGACTCGCTTTACCCGATAAGGGCCTTCCCACTTCGGCGTCAACTTTTTGGAATTCTTGGCGGATTGAACGCGCCGAAGAACAAGGTCGCCTTCCTCGAAACTTCTGGCATTGACTTTGCGGCTATCGTAGCGGCGCAAAGCTTGCTGGTAGCGAGCAGCTCGTACAGCAGCCTGAAGACGATCTTCCTCAAGGAGCAGCGCGTCATCTTGCCGCAGCTGCTCTTGCTCAAGCTCATCATAAGCGAGCACTCGAGGCGATCCGTATACAAGTTCCGTGGGGAGAACTGCCTCTGCTCCATAGACTAGAGCAAAAGGTGTCTGGCCAGTGGCTCGATTTGGCGTTGTTCTGATCGACCAAAGAACCACCGGCAGCTCCTCGATCCAATTCCTTCCGCACTTGTGCAGCCTGTCGAAAGTTCTGGTCTTGAGCCCGCGCAGCACTTCAGCGTTCGCCCTCTCCGCTTGACCGTTGCTTCTCGGGTGAGCAACAGAAGCGAAGCAAATCTTGGCGCCAAGATCCTGGACGTACTGCATGAAGGTGCGGCTCGTGAATTGTGTGCCATTGTCGGTGAAGATCCTGTTAGGGTCCCTGAAATGGCAAACAATTGACCTGAAGAACTTGACTGCTGACTGTGCTGTCACCTTCCTCACTGCTTCCACTTCCGGCCACTTCGTGAACTTGTCGATCGCCACGTACAAGTACTCGAAGCCCCCGACAGCTCGGGGAAAGGGGCCGAGGATGTCGAGCCCCCAGATCGAAAATGGCCAGGATAAAGGGATTGTTTGGAGAGCTTGAGCTGGTTGATGTATCTGCTTGGAGTGGAACTGGCACGCTTCACACTTGGTTACTTGCGCAGTTGCATCCTGGAGGGCTGTTGGCCAGAAGAAACCTTGCCGGAAAGCTTTGTCGGCAAGTGCTCTTGCACCAATGTGATGACCACATATGCCTCCATGTATCTCCGCCAACGGCTTCTGTCCATCTTCCCGGGGAATGCACTTCAATTTCACTCTGTTGAATCTCCTTCTGTACAGTATGTCATCAGCAAACTGGTACATACTTGATTGCCGGGCTACTTTCTCCGCTTCTTCTTGCTCTTCGGGAAGTTCTCCTGTTTGAAGGAAACGGACAATCTGCTGCGCCCATGCCGGAGCCTGTGGCTCAACGACAAGGACTAAAGGCACAAATGCTGCTACGGGAACATCAGCTTCTACGGCAAGAACCTGCGGTTCAGCCGGAGCTTGATGTTCCCCGGCAAGCTTGCCGGAGCAAAACTTGTTGGGAGCGTCTGCTTCAACGGAACAAACCTTAAGGCTTGTCGGAGCAGACTGTTCCTCAGCACTCTTTGTGTTGATCTTGGGGACCTTCTTGGCAGCGGCTTCGGGGAGCTCAGCCGGAAAGTAGTCACCAGAAATCAACTTCCTCTTCTTGCTCTGTCCAGTTGATGGTGTTACAGATGGTTGGGTCAGCTTGAGCACAAAGATCCCTGGTTCCACAGGTAACTTGAGTGCGGCGCATTTCGACAGGCCATCGGCAACATCGTTCTGGGCTCTTGGAACATGTTCCATTTGCATGCCGTCAAAATGCTCTTCCAACTTCCTCACTTCATCAATGTAGGCCTCCATCAACGGACTCTGATAATCTTTGTTCACTTGGCGGACGACAAGCTGCGAGTCACCCCTGACAATAAGCTTCTTGATCCCAAGGTCTGCCGCGATCCTGAGTCCGGCAAGCAATCCTTCATACTCTGCAGTATTGTTTGTCGCTTGCTCCTTGGGAAAATGCATCTGGACCACGTGAGGTGCTCTCCGGTGGGTGCGACAAGCAGTACGCCCACACCGGCGCCTTGCAGCGAGAAGGCACCATCAAAGTACATGATCCATTCCTTGCTTGCTTCCTTGATGGGGATGCTCGTCTCTGGAGTTTCTTCATCAGGTGTTGGCGTCCATTCTGCTATGAATTCTGCCAATGCTCGGCTCTGGATAGTTGAGGTACTCTCAAACTTGAGGCCAAAGCTTGACAGTTCTAGTGCCCACTCGACAATCCTGCCTGTTGCTTCTGGATTCTGCAGTATCCTCTTCAATGGAAAGCGAGTGACAACTGTGATCTCATGTGCTTGAAAGTAATGGCGCAGCTTTCTCGAGGCCATGAGAAGGCCGAAAAGCAATTTCTGCACACCAGAGTACCTTGATCTAGCCCCCTGCAGGAGGGAACTAACAAAGTAAACTGGGCGCTGCACCATCTTCTTCTGTTTCTCTTCTTGTGGCTGTACTGATCCATCCTTGTCGGGACCAGAGCTTGTCGGACCAGAGCTTGTCGGGGAAGCCCCCTGCTTGTCGCTGGATGTGCTTGCCGCGGCCGCTGGCTCATCATCTGCCTCTCTTTCCGCTACTAACACAGCACTAACCACTTGATTTGTTGCCGCTAGATATAGCAACAACTTCTCTTGCGGCTTAGGTGCGACAAGTATTGGAGTGGAGGACAGATATTTCATCAAGTCTAGCAGTGCAGCCTCCGCTTCTGGAGTCCATTTCATTGGACCTGCCTTTTTCAAAATTCTGAAAAATGGTAGGGCGCGTTCAGCAGACTTAGAAATGAACCTGCTGAGAGCAGCTACGCAGCCGGCAAGCCTTCGCACATCCTTGACGCGCTTCGGTGCTTCGATCTGCTCAATGGCCTTGATCTTGTCGGGGTTGGCTTCAATCCCCCTCTGGGATACAAAGAACCCGAGAAGCTTGCCGGAAGGAACTCCAAACACACACTTCTCGGGGTTCAACTTGAGATTGATCTTGCGCAGATTTGCAAAAGTCTCGTCCAAATCTTGGACCAAAGTTTCTTTGTCCTTGCTCTTGACCACTATGTCATCCATGTAAGCTTCTACATTTCTGTGCAGCTGTGGCTCAAAAGCATGACTGACTACCCTTGCAAATGTTGAACCAGCATTCTTTAGTCTAAAAGGCATTCGTACGAAGCAGTACGTGCCACATGGAGTAATGAATGCGGTTTTCTCTTCATCCTCTTCTGCCATGAAGATCTGATGATATCCTGAGTATGCATCAAGGAATGAAAGCAAATCACATCCTGCCGTGGAGTCGACAATATGGTCAATGCGCGGCAAGGGGAATGGATCTTTGGGACAAGCTTTATTAACATCAGTGAAGTCAATACAAAGCCTCCACTTCCCATTTGCTTTGCGCACGACTACAGGATTGGCTAGCCAAGTTGGATGGAGCACTCCTCTTACAAGGCCTGCTGCTTCCAACTTCTTGATCTCTTCTGCAATGAATCATGACGCTCCACTGCTTGCTTCCTAACTCTCTGCTTGACGGGCCGCGCGTGAGGGTAGACGGCAAGGTGGTGCTCAATTACTTTCCTGGGAACACCGGGGATGTCAGATGGTTGCCATGCAAACACATCAACATTCGCCCGCAGGAAAGCAATGAGCACGCTTTCCTATTTAGGGTCAAGCGTGGCACTGATGGTGAAGGTACCACCAGTGCCGTCCTCCTTGGCGGCCACTTTCTTGCTCTCTGATGAAGCTGTCTTTGCCTTCTTGCACTTGCCGGTGGAGCTAGATGGTGCGTCCTCGACGGTAGCGCAGCACTCCGAAGAGGTGCGCTTGCCGGAGTGGGCATCAGAGCTGTTCTTGCCGGACTTGGTCTTCTTCCCCCCGGGAGCTTCAGCGGCAAGTGTCTTGCGATCTGCTGCGGCTGCTGCTTCCCGGTAGATCTTGTCGGTACAGATGGGGGCATCTTTCTTGTCGCCAGGGACAGAAATGACACTTATCGGACCGGGCATCTTGAGCACGTTGTAAGCAAAATGAGAGGCTGCCATGAACTTGGCGAGCGCTGGACGGCCAAGTATCCCATTGTAGGGCAATGGGAAATCAGCGACATCAAATGTGACTCTCTCTGTCCTAAAATTTAACTCGCTGCCAAATGTAACCGGCAGTGTAATCTTCCCCTTCGGCTTGCTCCTTCCCGGGTTGATTCCTTGAAAGGTACCAGTCTCTTCGAGCTCGCTGTCGGGGATCTGGAGCTTCTTTAGCACCGCGGAGGAGATCAGATTCAAGCCGGCCCCGCCGTCAACCAGCATCTTTGTGACCTTGAGGTTGCGGATAGTTGGTGAAACCAACATCGGCAAGCACCCGACCGCAGTTATGCGATCAGGGTGATCCTCAACATCAAAGATGATGGGCGTGCTGGACCACTTCAGAGGTTTGCGCGACTCGACTGATGGTTCTGCTGCATTAACTTCACGCACTAACTGTTCGAGCTGGCGGTGCGAAGTATGCAGAGAAGCACCGCCGTCGACGCACAAAACCTCTGTTGCTTTCTGAAACTCCTGCTCGTCGGCCTCATCTTCGTCCATCTCTTCGTCCTCATCTTCGTCTTCATCCTTGTCGCGACCACAGGGAGGCATGTCTCCTTGTCGCTTCTTAGCCTTGCCGCGGCGCCCTCCCCGGGCGGGACGATTCTTGCCGGATCCTCCACCACCTCCTTGGGCCTTCTCCTTGTGGCGGCGCTCGTACTCAGCTTTCTGTAGCTCAACAAGCTGCTCAACCTTCTTACAAGTCTGGAGATCATGGCCCTTGGTGCGGTGGATCTTGCAGTACTGCTTGCCGGAGCCGTCCTGCTTGTCGACGGCCACCACAGCCTCGCCGAAGTCACCAGCTTTGGCCTTCTCGGTGCCACCTCCATTGCCGGACTGCTCGACAACTAGAACATCCTTAGCTTTCCTCTTTCTGTTATTTCGCCTCCGGTTCTTCTTTGCCGGGGCGGCATCCTCACTGTCAGATCCTTCTGCTCCTGCGTTCTCTTCGGGGAGTTTCCTCCCCTCCTCAGCACGTGCACACTTGTCGGCCAGAGCATATAGCTCGCTGACATCTCTGATTTTGCACATCGCCATCTCCTCCCTCATCCTGCGGTTACGCACATTCTGATGGAACACGCTGATAACCGCAGCAGGGTGGACGTCTGGGATGTTGCGCTGCACTTGGTTGAATCTTTGAATGTACTTGCGCAGAGGTTCTCCTTCTTTCTGGGCGAGCAGATGAAGATCGCTCTCCTGGCCATGGGGCTTGTGGCCGCCTGTGAAGGCGCCGACAAACTGATGGCACAGATCTGCCCATGAAGAGATGGAGTTGTCCGGCAAGTGCATGAGCCAAGATCTGACGTTGGGCTTGAGCACCAGCAGGAAGTAGTTGGCGAGGATCTTCTCGTCGTGCCCCCCGGCAGCCTGCACCGCAATGGTGTAGACGCTAAGGAACTCCGACGGATGTATCCTGCCATCATACTTCTCGGGTACATCTGGCTTGAAATTCTTGGTACTGGGCCACTGGACCTGCCGCAGCTCACGAGTGAACGCAGGGCAACCTACCGCATACGGCAAGTCGCCTGGTTCCCCTGGCGCATGCATATCAATAGCAGGCCCAGCGCACTGGTCTGACTGACGCCGTGCTTCTCTTCGACGCTCGATGCGAGTACGAGCGTCTTCTTGTCGTCGTTCTTGGAGAATTTGGCGCCGATCGCGATGAGCTCGCGGGTCCGACGACGCGGTGGAGTCGGTGTCAAGTTTAGCCCGGCGAGTCGGCGATCTTGGCCTTCGAGGCGGGGAGTGCACGGTGGTGGCACCCCCACCGGTCTTGTCGCCGTCGGCTTGCGCCTGGGCGTCTTTCCGGGGCTTCGACGTGCTCGGTTGCCGGGGCTTGTCGCCGTTGGCGAAGCCGATGAGGCTCTGAATGGTGGCCCTCCAATCGTCGATCTTGTCTGGCGCTGGAGGGTAATCTAGAAGCAGTTGGGCTCGGGCTAGCGCTTCCTTTGGAGTCTTGGGCGGCGGTGGCGAACGACGCGAGGAGCGGGATATGCTCAAATTTCTAACAGTGTTAGAAGGAGCAACATCTCGTCCAGGCGACCGTACCGCGCTCGTGCCGACATGTTGACGCGCATGTTGGCCTTGAGCGTCCCGCGATCCACCAGCTTGGCCTTGTTCCAATGCGAGTACGGTGCTAGGAGCACCATGGCGTTGTCGATCCCGCACCTCCTGGGAAGGGTGCGGTGTATGTACAGACGCCGAAGCTTGCGGGGCCTTGTCTTTGGATCTGGTGACAATGTGAGCTCCCACATCGGCGCCTGTTCTTTCGCCAGCGTCCGCCCCACCGCCCGTTTTCTCCGGTGGTGGTGGGATCGACGTGGACGGAGCAGCCACCTCCGAAGCCTTCTTCTTCGGTGGCATGTCGATGAAGATGTTGAAGTAGTGCGCGCAAACACCGGATCAGGTTTGCACAACCTCGACGCCCCCCTACCTGGCGCGCCAAAGATGTCGTGGGGAACGAACACCTATGGGGCAGGGCCCCTTTCGGTCCGGCAAGGGAGCGGAGAGCGCATGAAGAGCAGATCGAGGCGAAGCATGCGAGGGATTTTACCCAGCTTCGGAGCTCTCCGGAGAGATAAAACTCCTACTGCTGCTTTGTGGTGGTATTATGTTCTTGCTCAAGAGCGTGAGCGTTCTGTGTTTTCGAAGGAGTCGAACCCCCTCTACGTTGCGCATGGGCCTCCTTTTATAGGCTAAAGGGGTCACCGACAGGTGGCAACGCAGAGAGGGGTATAAATGTAAAAAAGGTGGTTGGTACAACTGCTATCTACAGTGCACCCTAACTAACTCTGACGGCAGGGGACAAGCGCATTTAATGCCCGTCCACCTCGCCCAACAGTGCAGAGAAGCAACCGTTAGGGGCGCCATCGCCTACCACGATGGCCTTCTCATCATCTCCACTTGCCACCTCGCACCGCTTGGCTGCACAGCTCCCCGCCACGTGTGCCTGGAACGATCCTATGGCGACACGTCGTCGGATGCGCTGGAGCGTGGGCGCAGAGTGGTGGCTTCGCCGCGGCAAGCGCCTTGCCGCGGTCGTTGTCTTGCCGCACCCGAGAGCTTGCCGCTCGTCGGGCCTTGCCGGGACGCGCGGCGCGTCGCGGCAAGTTCTTCGCAGTGCCTTGGTTGGTCTTCCCGGCAAGCTCCTCTTGTCGGGGCCTTGTCCTTCCCGGCGAGCTACTCTTGCCGGGGCCTCGTCTTCTTAGTTAAAACACTTTGTTCTTGAATGGCACAAATATGAGCTATGGAGGATCTTGGCGGATGTCCGGCAAGCCTGGCCGCTGGGTGCTGCGACTGCCCGTGCACAAGTTCGGGATACTAAGGTACCCCTACTTTAGTACACCGACAGCCAACAAGCGTGTGGCCCAATATTTGAGATTATTTGGTAGCAGAAGGTGATTATGGTCCCGTACGATCGCCCGCATGTGATGGAGGGCGTAGTAGGCATGCTTCTGACTGCCAGGCGGCTGCTTGACGCATGGGAACATCGTATTGTGGGTGAACACGTGCTTGCCGTACCTACGAATTGGCCTGCTGAAGGTGCCTCCAGATCTGGAATAGCCGGGAGAACATCATCAAGAACTTTCTTGATATTTGTGTAGTCTTTCTTTGACTGACGGTCCGAGTCGAAATACGTGGCCAAGGAATATTTTGGGCTTAAGAGGATGAGTGTGCAATGTGTATCACTGCACAAAACATGGAATGTTAGAGAAGAAAAGAACGATCGAAATCTAAGAAATCATATGTTACGGGGCGGTGAGGGGATGACTTACTTGGGAAAGTAAGGCACGAGGAAGTTATCCTTATCTGGGTTTGCCAGAATGACGCCTTCGAGGTATGAACTCGCGACTTGCCGGTTCCCAGCGCTGCCCAAGATCTTGGCACGCATGTAGAAGGGGTCGACTATCACGATGTCCGGGGTCTTGTCTCTAATGATCTGCATCTCCATACTCAGCAAAAATAGACGAACGAAGGTGTAGTGCAACGGATGAAGGTTAAACATAGCGAAGATGTCATCAAACCGCAGGACGATCATACCCCCGATGCCGCTATCCACAAAGCCCTTGCCCTCTGGCACCTTGACAACGAAAACCGGGTATGCCACATCATTCTCGGAGAGACGCCACTTCTCCAAAGAAAGAACACTGTCATGCAGACTCCGCATAGCACCGGTTGTAGCATTGAGCAGATTAGTCGGTAGCATCGGCCTACCCGCCACATGCACCCTCCTTGAGATATCCTTAGGTGAAGGTGGACAGTTGACGGAGTCCTGGATTAAGGGGTCCTCGGACAGCCAGACTATATATTTTGGCCGGACTGTTGGACTATGAAGATACAAGATTGAAGACTTCGTCCCGTGTCCGGATGGGACTCTCCTTTGCGTGGAAGGCAAGCTAGGAAATTTGGATATGTAGATTTCCTTCTCTGTAACCGACTCTGTGTAACCCTAGCCCCCCCCCCCCCCGGTGTCTATATAAACTGGAGGGTTTAGTACGTAGGACAACAACAATCATAATCGTGGGTAGCTTCTAGGGTTTAGCCTCTATGATCTCGTGGTAGATCAACTCTTGTAATACTTATATCATCAAGATCAATCAAGCAGGAAGTAGGGTATTACCTCCATCAAGAGGGCCTGAACCTGGGTGAAACATCGTGTCCCCTGCCTCCTGTTACCATTAGTCTTAGACGCACAGTTCGGGACCCCCTACCCGCGATCCGCCGGTTTTGACACCGACATTGGTGCTTTCATTGAGAGTTCCACTGTGCCGTCACGATAAGGCTTGATGGCTCCTTCAATCATCTTCAATGACGCAGTCCAAGGGGAGGTTTCCTTCCCAGACAGATCTTCGTATTCGGCGGCTTCGCACTGCGGGCCAACTCTCTTGGCCACCTGGAGCAGATCGGTAGCTATGCCCCTGGCCATCAGGTCAGGTTTGAAAGCTTGAACTATACTGCTG
Source organism: Triticum timopheevii (assembly GCA_963921465.1). Taxonomy (NCBI): domain Eukaryota; kingdom Viridiplantae; phylum Streptophyta; class Magnoliopsida; order Poales; family Poaceae; genus Triticum; species Triticum timopheevii. The sequence continues at coordinate 110,766,217 of OY997264.1, forward strand.
ATATCCGTGGAGACTTGATCTTCGACGGATTCGAGCCCATGTCAGGTACGCCGAACAGTCACGACGAGCATGACTTTGATCTGCCATCAGACAGTGTTCGGGAGATCACACCTGCAGCGGCCTCGGGAATCAATCCGGCGCAGATCGGGCCTTCCGAGGATGGGTGGATGGACCCCGCCACGGAGGCCGCACACTCATCGGCGTTGGAGCCAAACACTAATCCCACCTCCTGTGAAGGTGGTGTCATCGAACTCCCGAACTTGTCTCCGGCTATAGGATCCGAACCGCGTAAGCCCATGCCTATCAAATATGATTGGGCACCGGTCATGGAGTTCACCTCCGCGGACATTTTTCAGCACTCGCCCTTGGGTGATGTGCTAAATTCATTAAGGTTTCTCTCCTTGTCAGGAGACTCCTAGCCGAACAATGTTCGGCTCGAGTGGGAAGCAGACGATGAAGAAATTCGTTCCCCACCCACCACCCACTTCATAGCCACTATCGATGACTTAACCAATACGCTTGATTTCGACTCCGAAGACGTCGACGGTATTTATGACGATGCAGGAGAAGAACAAGAACCACCGCCCACTGGGTGTTGGACTGCCACCTCATCATATGACATATATATGGTGGACACACCAAAAGAAGGCGATGGTGATGATGCAACAAAGGATAATCCCCTCAATAAGCCACCAAAGCGGCGCCGTAGGCGCCGCTCTAAATCCCGCCACAGTAAAAGCAGCGACAGCTGCGCAAGGAAGAATAATACCCCGGTCGACTCCAAAGGAAACGACGACCCCACGGACCCAGCGATGGAGCAGGATGAGCCAGGGGACGGTGAACATAGTCCGGAGCCGACGTCAGATGACGCTGATCCCGAGGGTAAAATTCACCAACCTGTCTCCGGGGAGGAGAACGGTCAGGACGATGATGCACTCATCATCCCAGAAAAACACTTGGAACAAGAGAACCTCCACAGAAGGCTTATTGCCACCGCGAGGAGCCTAAAGAAGCAGAGGCAAAGGCTTAAAGCCGCACAGGTGTAACGCCCCGGATCCGATGCGCCAGGTGTCTGCCAGTTATTCGTCATCGTTGCCTTGTCATTTGCTTGCGTGTTGCACTTTGCCATGTCATCATTTGCTTCCATATCGTGTCATCTTGTGCATTTCATTTTGCATTCATGTTCGTTTCATGCATCCGAGCTTTTTCCCCGTTGTCCGTTTTGCAATCCGACACTCCTATGTCATCCGGCGGTTCCTTTTGACCTCTTCTCTTGTGCGGGTGTTAAACGTTCTAGGAATGGCCCGAGGTTTGCCAAGCGGCCTTGGTATAGCACCGGTAGACCGCCTGTCAAGTTTCGTACCATTTGGAGGTCGTTTGAACTCCAACGGTTAACCGGGTAACCGTAAAGCCCTCTTTGACTTGCTGCCCAACACCCCTTCCAAAGTGGCCCAAAACCCATCTAACTCTCCTCCATGCTCTCGGTCGTTCGATCACGATTGCGTGGCCGAAAACCGCTCCTCATTTGGACTCTCCTAGATCCCTCTACCTATAAAGATAGCCCCTCCCCCGAAATTCACGGATGATCCCCCCGAAACCCTAGATTTTCCCCCTCTGCGCGCGCCGGACAAGTCCGGACCGGACCGGACACGTCCAACCGCCGTCCCCCGGCGAATCGTCAGCCGCCACGTCGCCCCGCGCCGCCCTCCACCGCCGCCGGCCCGCGCGGCCCGCAGCAGGCCCGCGGGGCCCGGTCCGCCACCCGCGCCGCCACCCGCGAGGCGCCTTGCCCCGCGCCTGCGCCGCCCGCCGGCGCGCTCCGCCCTCCGCCGCCTCTCCCGTCCGCCGGCCTCGGCCTCCCGCCGGCTCCGCCGCCCCCTGCCACATCGCCCTCTACCGCGCCCGGCCGGCCCCGCTCCCGGCCCTGCCGCCCCTTGACGCCGGCGCCGCGCCACCGCGGGAGCTCGCCAGTCCGGCGACCGCGCCGCCCGGCCTCCTCTGCCGGAGCTGCGCCGGCCCCGCCGCCTCTCCCTCCGGCCAGATCTGGTGGGGCCCCGTCCTCCCCGACCCTCTCCGGCGCCCCCAAGCCCCGGATCCGCCGTCCCCGTCCATCTCCAGCGACATCTCCGGCGAGCCTCGGTATCCGTGCCCGCATTGACTTTCCCCGGGGTGAGAAAATGGCTAAGTCCCCGTTTTCATACATTATCATGCCTTGTTCATGCCATCACATATCTGCATACGTAGCTCCGTTTCGTGCGTATAATATGTCAAATTGTTCGTCTCGATGAGTACATCATTTCATTACATTGCATCATTTTCATTTGAGCTCATATTGATGCCCGAAATGCTGTTGGAAGAGTGCATGTTGATGTTAATCTGCTGAAACTGTTATAACTTGCTCATTTATCATTTTTGCCATGATTGATGTGTGCATCCTATGAGGTTGATGTCTTCATGTGTTTTGATCTATGTCATGCCATGTTTCCAGGGGTGTATGCCATATATTTTTGTGATCAATGTGGTGACTAGCACAAGCATGCAAACTAGGCTTCGTGATATTGCTGATTTTAGTCCCTGTTCTGCTGTTATTTTGATGCCATGTAAACTTGATGCTACAGAGAGATCCATGCATATTTTGAGATACTTCAGTAAGGGTGTTTTGAACATATGGTTATTGTCTATACATTCATGCCCTTGTTTGCAATTATGGAGTAGCCTAGCATGTCATTTGAGTGCTCTACTTTTGCTTCAAAATGTTTCCTGGCAGATTGTTTACATGTTATTCAATTTGGCCAAGGTTGCTATATTTGATCCTTGCATGCTATGGTCTTGTTCTTGACTTGGTTTGTTTCACAAACATGTATTCTTGATGATGCTATGCTTATATTGTCATGCAATGACTTGTGGTGAGTGAATCGAGCTTGTTAAGTTGTGTACTTGCTGTTGCTGTTTTCCTGACAGATTCTGTTATATTTTGTTGCTATGTAAACATGCTTCTACTAGTTGTTCTATGCATAATCTGGAGATGTCCTATAAACATGTTTTGATCTAAATGTCTTGATCTATCCATTCATGCCCCTGGTTGCATTTATAGCTTGCTGTAGATTGTTCATATCTTGCTCCAAAGTTGCTTGATAATGTTGCTATCAGCCTGTTAACATTAAGTTCACTTGTTCCCATGTGTTTTTCTATTGATCCATGCATCCTATGACCATGCTCTTGCCATGCCTAGCTTCATAAACATGCCTTCTTACTGTTGGTTGCCTTGCCATGCCATGTATTGCTCTGTGGTGAGTGGTTCAAGCTCACCAACATGCCTACTTATTATTGTTTCTGCCATGTATGAATCTGTAATATAACTTGCCATGTTTACATGGGTGCCATCATATTTTCTGTGCCTTTTTGGCTCATGGTCAGTAAGGGATTGTTGTTCTATGCATTTAGTAGATTCATGCCATGCCTTTTTTTCCATGATAAGTTCCTGTAACATATTGTTTGATAGCTCTAAACATTGCAACCTGATGTTATTTCCTGATAAGTCTGAAACTGTTATTATTTGCAATCTTCCCATGTACTTTTGAGCATGTTCTAGTGATTTCTGGAGATAGCTCAGTGTTCATGTTTTGTAGTGCTTTACCTGTACTTCATGATCATGCCTTTTGTTCTTATGTTGGGGTGCTGTAGCTTGTTGTTTTGATGCTTGTAAGATGCCTAGTTGCTGTTATGGACAGATTGTTGCTATGACTTGTGTAGTGTGTGTGTGTTGCACCGTTGCTCCGTTTTGAGTGTGCTCTATGTGAAACTTGCTTGATTTTGCATGTAGCTTCATATTATCATGTTGCATCCTTGTTTTGGTGTGTCTTCTTGATGTTTGGGTGCATTTTGCATCAATGCCATGTTTATCTTGTTTTGCTCATATCTTCTAGGTCGTAGCTCCGAATCTAATGAACTTTATATGGAACTTGACTAGAATTTCGTGTAGATCCTCTTGGTGCTCTTTAACTTGCTGTTTAACAAATTGAACATAAGGTTTATTCAGTTATGGACCCATTTCGAAATTTGCAAATGAGGACTTACCGGAATTGTTATATGTTGTTCCTGGCCTCATTTAAACTTAACTTGATGTGATGTTCTTGTTTGCATCATCTCCTGCCATGAGTAGCTTCATGTAGCTTTGTCATGCATCATGCTTGTTGTGCATCATGCCTTGTTCATGTGTGGTGTGTTTACCTATGTTGTGTGCTTCTTCTTGTTAGTTCCTGTTTCGTTGCGATCGTGAGGATTCGTTCGTCTACGCTTGGTTCGTCTTCGTGGCTTCATCCGTTCGTCTTCTTCATGGATTCGTTCTTCTTCATAGCGGGATTTCAGGCAAGATGACCGCTACCCTGGATCTCACTACTGTCATTGCTATGCTAGTTGCTTCGTTCTATCGCTATGCTGCGCTACCTATTACCTGTTTATCAAGCCATCCCATATTGCCATGAACCTCTAACCTTTGACACCATTCCTAGCAAACCGTTGTTTGGCTATGTTACCGCTTTTTCTCAGCCCCTCTTATAGCGTTGATAGTTGCAGGTGAAGGTGAAGATTGCTCCATGGTGGACAGGGTTTATGTTGGGATATCACAATATCTCTTATATTATTAATGCATCTATATATTTGGTAAAGGATGGAAGGCTCGGCCTTATGCCTGGTGTTTTGTTCCACTCTTTCCGCCCTAGTTTCCGTCATACCGGTGTTATGTTCCCGGATTTTGCGTTCCTAACGTGGTCGGGTGATTTATGGGACCCCCCTGACAGTTCGTTTTGAATAAAACTTGTCCAGCAAGGCCCAACCTTGGTTTTACCATTTGCCTCACCACCACCTACTTTTTCCCTTGGGAGTCGCTCTCTCGAGGGTCATCTTTATTTTAGCCCCCCCCTGGGCCAGTGCTTGTCTAAGTGCTGGTTCGAACCGAGTAGACTGCGGAGCCCCCTCGGGGCAACTCAAGGTCTGGTTTTACTCGTAGGATGTCTCATCCGGTGTTGCCCTGAGAACGAGATATGTGCAGCTCCTATTGGGATTGTCGGCGCATCGGGCGGCTTTGCTGGTCTTGTTTTACCATTGTCGAAATGTCTTGTAAACCGGGATTCCGAGACTGATCGGGTCTTCCTGGGAGAAGGTCTATTCCTTCGTTGGTCGCGAGAGCTTGTCATGGGCTAAGTTGGGACACCCCTGCAGGGTATAAACTTTCGACAGCCGTGCCCGCGGTTATGTGGTAGATGGGAATTTGTTAATGTCCGGTTGTAGATAACTTGACACCAGATCTGAATTAAAATGCATCAACCGCGTGTGTAGCCGTGATGGTCTCTTCTCGGCGGAATCCGGGAAGTGAACATGGTTTCTGGGTTATGTTTGACGTAAGTAGGAGTTCAGGATCACCTCTTGATCATTACTAGTTAACGACCGTTCCTTTGCTTCTCTTCTCGCTCTTGTTTGCGTATGTTAGCCACCATATCATGCTTAGTCGCTGCTGCAACCTCACCACTTTACCCCATCCTTTCCTATTAAGCTTTGCTAGTCTTGATACCCATGGTAATGGGATTGCTGAGTCCTCGTGGCTCATAGATTACTACAACAACAGTTGCAGGTACAGGTTTTCCGATGATCATGACGCGAGAGCGATGTTTGCTTATTTGGAGTTCTTCTTCTGCTTCTTCTTCGATCAGGGGATAGGTTCCAGGTCGGCAGCCTGGGCTAGCAGGGTGGATGTCGTTTGAGTTTCTGTTTGTGTTTCATCCGTAGTCGGATGGTGCTCTTATGTAAGATGATGTTGTATTCGTGTGGCATTGTATGCCTTATGTATGTATCCCCGTCTATTATGTAATGTTGATGAAATGATATCCACCTTGCAAAAGCATCTTCAAGATGCGCTTCTATCCTTGGTGGGACCTTCGAGTTCCTTTAGGATAGGGTCGCATCTTGGGAGTGACAAGTTGGTATCAGAGCCTCGACCGACCTTAGGAGCCCCCTTGTTTGATCGTGTAGTTTGGCCGTTGTTGAGTCTAGAAAAAAACTATTTTGAGTCTTAGGATTATATATATTGGAGAGTAGGATTCTTTTTACTCCTCAGCCCCTTCGTCGCTCTGGTGAGGAATCCTGACGTAGGTGTTTTGATTTACTCCTCTTCCCCTTCAAATTTTTCTTTAGGTTCACGCAGTTTGGTTTTTCGATCGTTGTTCCTCAGCTCTTTTATCCGGTGCATTTCTCGTCAAGTCGACTCGAGCCTCTTCATCTTTGCCAAGATCAATCCTCAGTTGTTTTCTTTTCCCACCCGCCCACCCTTCTTCCTCTCGGAACCGGAGTCCGTAATCGAGTATCCTTCCTACTCGTGCGAAGTCTTTGTTTCTTTCCTCAATGATTTCAACCGGTGCTTTCTTTTCAGGTTGTTCGTCGGTTTCCCCTTCCAAGTTGCCTTTGTTTTTCCCGCCCTCCCACCCTTTTCTTCTCGGAGCCTGAGTCTTTTTCGAGCATCAACTTTCATTCGTACGGAGTCTCTTCAGTCTTCCCTTAATTATTTCAACCAGTGAATTCTCGTATCGTTCGTCATTCTTCATCTCTTTTCTTTCCGGTGGATTCAATTCAAGTTTTTCGGGTTGATCATATTCTTTCTCTCGGCTCAAGTATTTCCCTTTGCTCGTTCGCCTCTCGCCATTTTATCCTTCCGGAGTATGATGCACCGGAACAATTCAAATATTTCAATCATCCATTGCATCATCTATCTGTTCAACAATCCTTTCCAACGTTGTTTTCTCTTTAGTGGGCCTTAACCCACAGGTCTTTTCCCAGGATCTTACCTGACTCTTCTAATTCCCGAGAGTTATTCTAAATTCTTTTCAAGTGTGACGTAAGTATGGATTCCATCAGTCACATGTTTTCTCCAAGATCGCTTTCAAATTCTTTTCATCGTTGGCTCAACCTTTTCGCTTTTATTTCTCCCGGAGTATCTCAGTAATTTTGGTGGTGTTTCTCGTCATTCTCATCGTTCCTCTCTTCTTCTCGTATGCTCTCTATTCTTTGCTTCTTCTCTTGAGTTCTTGTTTCACCTCATCCCTTTTTCCCTTCCGTCTCGGTCCTAAGATCTCTGGACGAGATCTCTTGTTAGTGGAGGAGTGTTGTAACGCCCCGGATCCGATGCGCCAGGTGTCTGCCAGTTATTCGTCATCGTTGCCTTGTCATTTGCTTGCGTGTTGCACTTTGCCATGTCATCACTTGCATTCTGTATCATGTCATCTTGTGCATTTCATTTTGCATTCATGTTCGTTTCATGCATCCGAGCTTTTTCCCCGTTGTCCGTTTTGCAATCTGACACTCCTATGTCATCCGGCGGTCCCTTTTGACCTCTTCTCTTGTGCGGGTGTTAAACGTTCTCGGAATGGCCCGAGGTTTGCCAAGCGGCCTTGGTATAGCACCGGTAGACCGCCTATCAAGTTTCGTGCCATTTGGAGGTCGTTCGATACTCCAACGATTAACCGGGTAACCGTAAAGCCCTCTTTGACTTGCAGCCCAACATCCCTTCCAAAGTGGCCCAAAACCCATCTAACTCCCCTCCATGCTCTCGGTCGTTCGATCACGATCGCGTGGCCGAAAACCGCTCCTCATTTGGACTCTCCTAGCTCCCTCTACCTATAAATATAGCCCCTCCCCCGAAATTCACGGATGATCCCCCCGAAACCCTAGATTTTTCCCCTCCGCGCGCGCCGGACATGTCCGGACCGGACCGGACACGTCCAGCCGCCGTCCCCCGGCGAATCGTCAGCCGCCACGTCGCCCCGCGCCGCCCTCCATCGCGGCCGGCCCGCGCGGCCCGCAGCATGCCTGCGGGGCCCGGTCCGCCGCCCGCGCCACCGCCCGCGAGGCGCCTTGCCCCGCGCCTGCGCCGCCCGCCGCCGGCGCGCTCCGCCCTCCGCCACCTCTCCCGTCCGCCGGCCTCGGCCTCCCGCCGGCTCCGCCGCCCCCTGCCACATCGCCCTCTGCCGCGCCCGGCCGGCCCCGCTCCCGGCCCTGCCGCCCCTTGACGCCAGCGCCGCGCCGCCGCGGGAGCTCGCCAGTCCGGCGACCGCGCCGCCCGGCCTCCTTTGCCGGAGCTGCGCCGGCCCCGCCGCCTGTCCCTCCGGCCAGATCTGGTGGGGCCCCATCCTCGCCGACCCTCTCCGGCGCCCCCAAGCCACGGATCCGCCGTCCCCGTCCATCTCCGGTGACATCTCCGGCGAGCCTCGGTATCCGTGCCCGCGTTGACTTTCCTCGGGGTGAGAAAATGGCCAAGTCCCTGTTTTCATACATTATCATGCCATGTTCATGCCATCACATCTCTGCATCCGTAGCTCCGTTTCGTGCGTATAATATGTCAAATTGTTCGTCTCGACGAGTACATCATTTCATTACATTGCATCATTTTCATTTGAGCTCATATTGATGCCCGAAATGCTATTGGAAGAGTGCATGTTGATGTTAATCTGCTGAAACTGTTATAACTTGCTCATTTATCATTTTTGCCATGATTGATGTGTGCATCCTATGAGGGTGATGTCTTCATGTGTTTTGATCTATGTCATGACATCTTTCCAGGGGTGTATGCCATGTATTTTTGTGATCAATGTGGTGACTAGCACAAGCATGCAAACTAGGCTTCGGGATATTGCTTATTTTAGTCCCTGTTCTGCTGTTATTTTGATGCCATGTAAACTTGATGCTACAGAGAGATCCATGCATATTTTGAGATACTTCAGTAAGGGTGTTTTGAACATATGGTTATTGTCTATCCATTCATTCCCTTGTTTGCAATTATGGAGTAGCCTAGCATGTCATTTGAGTGCTCTACTTTTGCTTCAAAATGTTTCCTGGCAGATTGTTTACATGTTATTCAATTTGGCCAAGGTTGCTATATTTGATCCTTGCATGCTATGGTCTTGTTCTTGACTTGGTTTGTTTCACAAACATGTCTTCTTGATGATGCTATGCTTATCTTGTCATGCAATGACTTATGGTGAGTGAATCGAGCTTGTTAAGTAGTGTACTTGCTGTTGCTGTTTTCCTGACAGATTCTGTTATATTTTGTTGCTATGTAAACATGCTTCTACTAGTTGTTCTATGCATAATCTGGAGATGTCCTATAAACATGTTTTGATCTAAATGTCTTGCTCTATCCATTCATGCCCCTGGTTGCATTTATAGCTTGCTGTAGATTGTTCATATCTTGCTCCAAAGTTGCTTGATAATGTTGCTATCAGCCTGTTAACATTAAGTTCACTTGTTCCCATGTGTTTTTCTATTGATCCATGCATCCTATGGCCATGCTCTTGCCATGCCTAGCTTCATAAACATGCCTTCTTACTGTTGGTTGCCTTGCCATGCCATGTATTGCTCTGTGGTGAGTGGTTCAAGCTCACCAACATGCCTACTTATTATTGTTTCTGCCATGTATGAATCTGTAATATAACTTGCCATGTTTACATGGGTGTCATCATATTTTCTGTGCCTTTTTGGCTCATGGTCAGTAAGGGATTGTTGTTCTATGCATTTAGTAGATTCATGCCATGCCTTTGTTTGCCATGATAAGTTCCTGTAACATGTTGTTTGATAGCTCTAAACATTGCAACCTGATGTTATTTCCTGATAAGTCTGAAACTGTTATTATTTGCAATCTTCCCATGTCCTTCTAAGCATGTTCTAGTGATTTCTGGAGATAGCTCAGTGTTCATGTTTTGTAGTGCTTTACCTGTACTTCATGATCATGCCTTTTGTTCTTATGTTGGGGTGCTGTAGCTTGTTGTTTTGATGCGTGTAAGATGCCTAGTTGCTGTTATGGACAGATTGTTGCTATGACTTGTGTAGTGTGTGTGTTGCACCGTTGCTCCGTTTTGAGTGTGCTCTATGTGAAACTTGCTTGATTTTGCATGTAGCTTCATATTATCATGTTGCATCCTTGTTTTGGTGTGTTTTCTTGATGTTTGGGGTGCATTTTGCATCAATGCCATGTTTATCTTGTTTTGCTCATATCTTCTAGGCCGTAGCTCCGAATCTAATGAACTTTATATGTAACTTGACTAGAATTTCGTGTAGATCCTCTTGGTGCTCTTTAACTTGCTGTTTAACAACTTGAACATAAGGTTTATTCAGTTCTGAACCCATTTCGAAATTTGCAAATGAGGACTTACCGGAATTGTTATATGTTGTTCCCGGCCTCATTTAAACTTAACTTGATGTGATGTTCTTGTTTGCATCATCTCCTGCCATGAGTAGCTTCATGTAGCTTTGTCATGCATCATGCTTGTTGTGCATCATGCCTTGTTCATGTGTGGTGTGTTTACCTATGTTGTGTGCTTCTTCTTGTTAGTTCCTGTTTCGTTGCGATCGTGAGGATTCGTTCGTCTACGCTTGGTTCGTCTTCATGGCTTCATCCGTTCGTCTTCTTCATGGATTCGTTCTTCTTCATAGCGGGATTTCAGGCAAGATGACCGCTACCCTGGATCTCACTACTATCATTGCTATGCTAGTTGCTTCGTTCTATCGCTATGCTGCGCTACCTATTACCTGTTTATCAAGCCATCCCATATTGCCATGAACCTCTAACCTTTGACACCATTCCTAGCAAACCGTTGTTTGGCTATGTTACCGCTTTTTCTCAGCCCCTCTTATAGCGTTGCTAGTTGCAGGTGAAGGTGAAGATTGCTCCATGGTGGACAGGGTTTATGTTGGGATATCACAATATCTCTTATATTATTAATGCATCTATATATTTGGTAAAGGATGGAAGGCTCGGCCTTATGCCTGGTGTTTTGTTCCACTCTTGCCGCCCTAGTTTCCGTCATACCGGTGTTATGTTCCCGGATTTTGCGTTCCTAACGTGGTCGGGTGATTTATGGGACCCCCCTGACAGTTCGTTTTGAATAAAACTTGTCCAGCAAGGCCCAACCTTGGTTTTACCATTTGCCTCACCACCACCTACTTTTTCCCTTGGGAGTCGCTCTCTCGAGGGTCATCTTTATTTTAGCCCCCCCCCCCTGGGCCAGTGCTTGTCTAAGTGCTGGTTCGAACCGAGTAGACTGCGGAGCCCCCTCGGGGCAACTCAAGGTCTGGTTTTACTCGTAGGATGTCTCATCCGGTGTTGCCCTGAGAACGAGATATGTGTAGCTCCTATTGGGATTGTCGGCGCATCGGGCGGCTTTGCTGGTCTTGTTTTACCATTGTCGAAATGTCTTGTAAACCGGGATTCCGAGACTGATCGGGTCTTCCTGGGAGAAGGTCTATTCCTTCGTTGATCGCGAGAGCTTGTCATGTGCTAAGTTGGGACACCCCTGCAGGGTATAAACTTTCGAGAGCCGTGCCCGCGGTTATGTGGCAGATGGGAATTTGTTAATGTCTGGTTGTAGATAACTTGACACCAGATCTGAATTAAAATGCATCAACCGCGTGTGTAGCCATGATGGTCTCTTCTCGGCGGAGTCCGGGAAGTGAACACGGTTTCTGGGTTATGTTTGACGTAAGTAGGAGTTCAGGATCACCTCTTGATCATTACTAGTTGACGACCGTTCCTTTGCTTCTCTTCTCGCTCTTGTTTGCGTATGTTAGCCACCATATCATGCTTAGTCGCTGCTGCAACCTCACCACTTTACCCCTTCCTTTCCTATTAAGCTTTGCTAGTATTGATACCCATGGTAATGGGATTGCTGAGTCCTCGTGGCTCACAGATTACTACAACAACAGTTGCAGGTACAGGTTTTCCGATGATCATGACGCGAGAGCGATGTTTGCTTGTTTGGAGTTCTTCTTCTGCTTCTTCTTCGATCAGGGGATAGGTTCCAGGTCGGCAGCCTGGGCTAGCAGGGTGGATGTCGTTTGAGTTTCTGTTTGTGTTTCATCCATAGTCGGATGGTGCTCTTATGTAAGATGATGTTGTATTCGTGTGGCATTGTATGCCTTATGTATGTATCCCCATGTATTATGTAATGTTGATGTAATGATATCCACCTTGCAAAAGCGTCTTCAAGATGCGCTTCTATCCTTGGTGGGACCTTCGAGTTCCTTTAGGATAGGGTCGCATCTTGGGCGTGACAACAGGGTATGCTCAACTGTAGGTGGAACAAAGTGCTTGACACTAAAGAAAAATGCAGCGGTGATTGTCACAGAAAGAGCTATCCAAAGTGCAAGTTGCTGCCCAAATTCGACGATGAGGCCATAGAGCCCGTTCAGCCGAAAACGACCGATAAGCCAGACCGACCACCCCGTGGCCGCGACAGGACGGCCAATGATGCTGCACACAAGTCAGCACACGATTTACGTGAGCTCCTAGACAAAAATTCCGGTATGGCTAGGTCCATCTATGGATTGAGGAAGCGCGCTTCGTCACAAGATCAGAGCTACCAAAACGATCACATTGATCGAATACCAGCTAGGAATCAGCACCGAACACAACAACTGTCTATATCATGCCACGACACGTTCAAATACAGGGGTGTCGCACACCCCCTGTGCTTCACCGATGAGGTGCTGTACCACGAATTTCCGGAACGATTTAAACCCGTGAATATAGAGGCATACGACGGAACGACAGACCCTGGGGTTTGGATTGAGGACTTTATCCTTCACATCCACATGGCTCGTGGAGATGATCTCCACGCCATTAAATACCTACCCCTCAAGTTGAAAGGACCAGATCAGCACCGGTTGAAAAGCCTTCCTGAAAACTCAATTGCAGATAACTTAAGTCACATAATTCAATAGCCCGGAGAGTCAGCCCGAAAACTTTGGAACAGATTTCTTACTAAGAAGAATCAAATCGTCGACAGCCCGGACGCCGAAGCCTTAGCGGCCTTCAAGCACAGTAACCGGGACGAATGGCTGGCTAGACATCTCGGCCAGGAAAAGCCGAGGACGATGGCAGCCTTAACAAGCCTCATGACCCGCTTTTGCGTGGGCGAGGACAGCTGGCTGGCCCGTAGCGGCACCAGCGACCCAGGCACATCCGAAGTCAGGGATGGCAACGGGAAGCCACGACGCAACAAAAACAAGCATTGAAACAATGATGACAGCCCAGAGAACACGATGGTCAACGCCGGATTTAGGGGCTCTCGGCCCGGTCAACGAAAGAAGCCATTTAAAGGCAGCAGAGATGGACCGTCTAGCCTAAACAAGATTCTAGACAAATTATGTCAGATTTACGGAGTTGGGGAACGTAGTAATTTCAAAAAAATTCCTACGCACACGCAAGATTATGGTGATGCATAGCAACGAGAGGGTAGAGTGTTGTCTACGTACGCTCGTAGACCGAAGCGGAAGCGTTGACGCAACATAGAGGAAGTAGTCGTACGTCTTCCCGGTCCAACCGATCCAAGCACCGTTACTCCGGCACCACCGAGTTCTTGACACACGTATAGCTCGATGACACACCCCGGGCTCCGATCCAGCAGAGCTTCGGGGAGGAATTTCGTCAGCACGATGGCGTGGTGATGATCTTGATGTTCAACTGTCGCAGGGCTTCACCTAAGCACCGCTACAATATGACCGAGGTGTAATATTGTGGAGGGGGGCACCGCACACGGCTAAGGAACGATCACGAAGATCAACTTGTGTGTCTATGGGGTGCCCCTGGCCCCGTATATAAAGGAGTGGAGGAGGGGAGGGCCGGCCCTCTCTATGGATACAAGGAAGGGGAAGAGAGAAGGGAAGGAAGGAGGGGTGCGGCCCCTCCCCCTAGTCCAATTCGGACTAGGCCATGGGGGGGGCGCGGCCTGCCCTAGGCAGCCCCTCTCTCTTTCCCGTATGGCCCAATTAGGCCCAATACTTCTCCCCGGCGAATTCCCGTAACTCTCCGGTACTCCGATAAATACCCGAATCACTCAGAACCTTTCCGAACTCCGAATATAGTCGTCCAATATATCGATCTTTACGTCTCGACCATTTCGAGACTCCTCGTCATGTCCCCGATCTCATCCGGGACTCCGAACTCCTTCGGTACATCAAAACTCATAAACTCATAATATAACTGTCATCAAAACCTTAAGCGTGCGGACCCTACGGTTCGAGAACAATGTAGACATGACCGAGACACGTCTCCGGTCAATAACCAATAGCGGGACCTGGATGCCCATATTGGTTCCTACATATTCTACGAAGATCTTTATCGGTCAAACCGCATAACAACATACGTTGTTCCCTTTGTCATCGGTATATTACTTGCCCGAGATTCGGTCGTCGGTATCCAATACCTAGTTCAATCTCATTACCGGCAAGTCTCTTTACTCGTTCCATAATACATCATCTCGCAACTAACTCATTAGTTGCAATGCTTGCAAGGCTTAAGTGATGTGCATTACCGAGAGGGCCCAGAGATACCTCTCCGACATTCGGAGTGACAAATCCTAATCTCGAAATACGCCAACCCAACAAGTACCTTTGGAGACACCGTTAGAGCACCTTTATAATCACCCAGTTACGTTGTGACGTTTGGTAGCACACAAAGTGTTCCTCCGGTAAACGGGAGTTGCATAATCTCATAGTCATAGGAACATGTATAAGTCATGAAGAAAGCAATAGCAACATACTAAACGATCGATTGCTAAGCTAACGGAATGGGTCATGTCAATCAGATCATTCAACTAATGATGTGATCCCGTTAATCAAATAACAACTCTTTGTCCATGGTTAGGAAACATAACCATCTTTGATTAACAAGCTAGTCAAGTAGAGGCATACTAGTGACACTCTGTTTGTCTATATATTCACACATGTATTATGTTTCCGGTTAATACAATTCTAGCATGAATAATAAACATTTATCATGATATAAGGAAATAAATAATAACTTTATTATTGCCTCTAGGGCATATTTCCTTCAGTCTCCCACTTGCACTAGAGTCAATAATCTAGTTCACATCGCCATGTGATTTAACACCAATAATCATATCTGTATATGATTAACACCAATAGTTCACATCGTCATGTGACCAACACCCAAAAGGTTTACTAGAGTCAATAATCTAGTTCACATCGCTATGTGATTAACACCCAAAGAGTACAAAGGTATGATCATGTTTTGCTCGTGAGAGAAGTTTAGTCAACGGGTCTGTCACATTCAGAGCCGTATGTATTTTGCAAATATTCTATGTCTAGAATACTCTGCACGGAGCTACTCTAGCTAATTTCTCCCACTTTCAATATGTATCCAGATTGAGACTTAGAGTCATCTGGATCAGTGGCAAAACTTTCATCGACGTAACCCTTTACGACGAACCTTTTGTCACTTCCATAATCGAGAAACATATCCGTTATACCACTAAGGATAATTTTGACCGCTGTCCAGTGATCTACTCCTAGATCACTACTGTACTCCCTTGTCAAACTCAGTGGTGGGTATACAATAGATCTGGTATACAGCACGGCATACTTTATAGAACCTATGGCTGAGGCATAGGGAATGACTTTCATTCTCTTTCTATCTTCTGCCGTGGTCGGGCTTTGAGTCTTACTCAATTGCACACCTTGTAACACAGGAAAGAACTCTTTCTTTGACTGTTCCATTTTGAACTACTACAAAATCTTGTCAAGGTATTTATTCATTGAAAAAGCTTATCAAGCATCTTGATCTATCTCTATAGATCTTGATGCTCAATATGTAAGCAGCTTTACCGAGGTCCTTCTTCGAAAAACTCCTTTCAAACTCTCCTTTATGCTTTGCAGAATAATTCTACATTATTTCCGATCAACAATATGTCATTCACATATACTTATCAGAGATGTTGTATTGCTCCCACTCACTTTCTTGTAAATACAGGCTTCACCGCAAGGCTATATAAAACTATATGCTTTGATCAACTTATCAAAGCATATATTCCAACTCCGAGATGCTTGCACCAGTCCATAGATGGATAGCTGGAGATTGCATATTTTTTTAGTACCTTTAGGATTGACAAAACCTTCTGGTTGCATCATATACAACTCTTCTTTTAAGAAAACCATTAAGGAATCGAGTTTTGACATCCATTTGCCAGATTTCATTAAAATGTGGCAATTGCTAACTTGATTCGGACAGACTTTAAGCCTCGCTACAGTTGAGAAAATCTCATTGTAGTCAACACCTTGAACTTGTCAAAAACCTTTTTGCGACAAGTCGAGCTTTGTAGATAGTAACACTACTATCAACGTCCATCTTCCTCTTGAAGATCCATTTATACAATATGGCTTGCCGATCATTGGGCAACTCCACCAAAGTCCACACTTTGTTCTCATACATGGATCCCATCTCAGATTTCATGGCCTCAAGCCATTTCGCGGAATCTGGGCTCATCATTGCTTCCTCATAGTTCGTAGGTTCATCATGGTCTAGTAACATGACTTCCAGAATAGGATTACCGTACCACTCTGGTGCAGATCTTAATCTGGAAGATCTACAAAGTTTGGTAGTAACTTGATCTGAAGCTTTATGATCATCATCATTAGCTTACTCACTAATTGGTGTAGGAATCACTGGAACTGATTTCTGTGATGAACTACTTTCCAATTCGGGAGAAGGTACAAATTACCTTATCAAGCTCTACTTTCCTCCCACTCACTTCTTTCGAGAGAAACTCCTTCTCTAGAAAGGATCCGTTTTTAGCAACGAATATCTTGCCTTCGGATCTGTGATAGAAGGTGTACCCAACATTTTCCTTTGGGTATTCTATGAAGACGCACTTCTCCGATTTGGCTTTGAGCTTATCAGGATGAAACTTTTTTCACATAAGCATCACAGCCCCAAACTTTAAGAAACGACAACTTGGGTTTCTTGCTAAACCACAGTTCATATGGTGTCGTCTCAACGGATTTAGATGGTGCCCTTTTATTGTGAATGCAGCTATCTCTAATGCATAACCCCAAAAACGACAATGGTAAATCAATAAGTGACATCATAGATCGCACCATATCCAATAAAGTGCGGTTACGACGTTCGGACACACCATAACGTTGTGGTGTTCCAGGTGGCGTGAGCTGTGAAACTATTCCACATTGTTTTAATTGAAGACCAAACTCGTAACTCAAATATTCGTCTCCGCGATCAGATCGCAGAAACTTTATTTTCTTGTTACGATGATTTTTCCACTTCACTCTGAAATTCTTTGAACCTTTCAACTATTTCAGACTTATGTTTTATCAAGTAGATATACCCATATCTGCTCAAATCATCTTGTGAAGGTCAGAAAATAACGATACTTGCCACGAGCATCAACACTCATTGGATCGCATACATCGATATGTATTATTTCCAATAAGTCAGTAGCTTGTTCCATTGTTCCGGAGAACGGAGTTTTAGTCATCTTGCACAAAAGGCACGGTTCGCAAGCATCAAATGATTCATAACCAAGTGATTCCGAAAATCCATTTTTATGGAGTTTCTTCATGCGAAAATCCATTTTTATGGAGTTTCTTCATGCGCTTTACACCGATATGACCAAAACGGCAGTGCCACAAATAAGTTGCACTATCATTATTAACTTTGCATCTTTTGGCATCAATATTATGAATATGTGCATCACTACGATCGAGAGCCAACAAACTATTTTCGTTGGGTGTATGACCATTGAAGGTTTTATTCATTTAAATAGAACAACAATTATTCTCTGATTTTAAATGAATAACCGTATTGCAATAAACATGATCAAATCATATTCATGCTTAACACAAATGCCAAATAACATTTATTTAGGTTTAACACTAATCCCGAAAGTATAGGGAGTGTGTGATGATGATCATATCAATCTTGGAACTACTTCCAACACTCATCATCACTTCCTCTTCAACTAGTCTTTGTTTATTCTGTAACTCCTGTTTCGAGTTACTAATCTTAGCAACCGAACAAGTATCAAATACTCAGGGGCTACTATAAACACTAGTAAAGCACACATCAATAACCTGTATATCAAATATACCGTGGTTCACTTTGCCATCCTTCTTATCCACCAAATATTCAGGGAATTTTCGCTTCCAGTGACCATTTCCTTTGCATTGTAAGCACTCAGTTTCAGGCCTTGGTCCAGCTTTGGTCTTCTTCACGGGAGTGACAACTTGTTTGCCATTCTACTTGAAGTTTCCCTTTATTTCCCATTGCCCTTTTCTTGAAACTAGTGGTCTTGTCAATCATCAACACTTGATGCTCTTTCTTGATTTCTACCATCGTTGATTTCAACATCATGAAGAGCTCGGGAATCGTTTTCGTCATCCCTTGCATACTATAGTTCATCTCGAAGTTCTAGTAACTTAGTGATGGTGACTAGAGAATTCTGTCAATCACTATCTTATCTGGAAGATTAACTCCCACTTGATTCAAGAGATTGAAGTATCCAGACAATCTGAGCACATGCTCACTAGTTGAGCGATTCTCCTCCATCTTTTAGCTATAGAACTTGTTGGAGACTTCATATCTCTTAACTCGGGTATTTGCTTGAAATATTAACTTCAATTCCTGGAACATCTCATATGGTCCATGATGTTCAAAACATCTTTGAAGTCCCGATTCTAAGCCATAAAGCATGGTGCACAAAACTATCAAATAGTCATCATATTGAGCTAGCCAAACGTTCATAACGTCTGCATCTGCTCCTGCAATAGGTCTGTCACCTAGCGGTGCATTAAGGACATAATTCTTCTGTGCAGCAATGAGGATAAACCTCAGATCACGGATCCAATCCGCATCATTGCTACTAACATTTTTCAACGCAATTTTCTCTAGGAACATATCAAAATAAACATATGAAAGCAACAACGCAAGCTATTGATCTTACAACATAATTTGTAAAATACTACCAGGACTAAGTTCATGATAAATTTAAGTTCAATTAATCATATTACTTAAGAACTCCCACTTAGACAGACATCTCTCTAGTCATCTAAGTGATCACGTGATCCAAATAAACTAAACCATAACCGATCATCACGTGAGATGGAGTAGTTTTCAATGGTGAACATCACTATGTTGGTCATATCTACTATATGATTCACGCTCGACCTTTCGGTCTCCGTGCTCCGAGGCCATATCTGCATATGCTAGGCTCGTCAAGTTTAACTTGAGTATTCCGCGTGTGCAAAACTGGCTTGCACCCGTTGTAGATGGACGTGGAGCTTATCACACCCGATCGTCACGTGGTGTCTGGGCACGACGAACTTTGGCAACGGTGCATACTCAGGGAGAACACTTCTTGATAATTAGTGAGTTATCCATACAGTGACGGTATTTAAGTATGAAAGTTGGCTAAGTAGTTGACCCTGTTAGTCCGTTCTTTTAAGATAAAGGAGCATAAGCCTTTTTCTTTGATCATCTTAAAATGCTACCGTCAATCAAAGCAAGAATACGATGTATAATAGATAAACATCATATGCAATCAAAATATGTGACATGATATGGCCATGATCATCTCGCGCCTTTGATCTCCATCTCCAAAGTACTGTCATGATCTCTATCGTCACCGGCACGACACCATGATCTTCATCATCTTGATCTAATCAATGTGTCATCACATGGTTGTCTCACCAACTATTGCTCTTGCAACTACTGCTATCGTATAGCGATAAAGTAAAGCAATTATTTGGCACTTGCATCTTATGCAACAAAGAGACAACCATAGGGCTTCTGCCAGTTGCCGATAACTTCAACAAAACATGATCATCTCATACAACAACTTATATCTTATCACGTCTTGACCATATCACATCACAACATGCCCTGCAAAAACAAGTTAGACGTCCTCTACTTTGTTGTTGCAAATTTTACGTGGCTGCTATGGGCTGAGCAAGAACCGTTCTTACCTACGCATCAAAACCACAACGATAGTTCGTCAAGTTAGTGCTGTTTTAACCTTCGCAAGGACCGGGCGTAGCCACACTCGGTTCAACTAAATTTGGAGAAACTGAGACCCGCCAGCCACCTGTGTGCAAAGCACGTCGGTAGAACCAGTCTCGCGTAAGCGTACGCGTAATGTCGGTCCGAGCCGCTTCATCCAACAATACCGCCGAACCAAAGTATGACATGCTGGTAAGCAGTATGACTTGTATCGCCCACAACTCACTTGTGTTCTACTCGTGCATATAACATCAACGCATAAAACCTAGGCTCTGATACCACTGTTGGGGAACGTAGTAATTTCAAAAAATTTCCTACGCACACGCAAGATCATGGTGATGCATAGCAACGAGAGGGGAGAGTGTTGTCTACGTACCCTCGTAGAACGAAGCGGAAGCGTTGACGCAACGTAGAGGAAGTAGTCGTACGTCTTCCCGGTCCAACCGATCCAAGCACCGTTACTCCGGCACCTCCAAGTTCTTGACACACGTCCAGCTCGATGACGCACCCCGGGCTCCGATCCAGCAGAGCTTCGGGGAGGAGTTCCGTTAGCACGACGGCGTGGTGACGATCTTGATGTTCAACTGTCGCAGGGCTTTGCCTAAGCACCGCTACAATATGACCGAAGTGTAATATCGTGGAGGGGGGCACTGCACACGGCTAAGGAATGATCACGAAGATCAACTTGTGTGTCTATGGGGTGCCCCCTACCCCCGTATATAAAGGAGTGGAGGAGGGGAGGGCCGGCCCTCTCTATGGCGCGCCATAGGGGAGTCCTACTCCCACCGGGAGTAGGATTCCCCCTTTCCTAGTCCAACTAGGAGTCCTTCCAAGTAGTAGGAGTAGGAGACAAGGAAGGGGAAGAGAGAAGGGAAGGAAGGAGGGGGTGCGGCCCCTCCCCCTAGTCCAATTCGGACTAGGCCATGGGGGGGCGCGCGGCCTGCCCTAGGCAGCCACTCTCTCTTTCCCGTATGGCCCAATAAGGCCCAATACTTCTCCCCGGCGAATTCCCATAACTCTCCGGTACTCCGATAAATACCCGAATCACTCGGAACCTTTCCGAACTCCGAATATAGTCGTCCAATATATCGATCTTTACGTATCGACCATTTTGAGACTCCTCATCATGTCCCCGATCTCATCCGGGACTCCGAACTCCTTCGGTACATCAAAACTCATAAACTCATAATATAACTGTCATCGAAACCTTAAGCGTGCGGACCCTACGGTTCGAGAACAATGTAGACATGACCGAGACACGTCTCCGGTCAATAACCAATAGCGGGACCTGGATGCCCATATTGGTTCCTACATATTCTACGAAGATCTTTATCGGTCAGACTGCATAACAACGTACGTTGTTCCCTTTGTCATCGGTATGTTACTTGCCCGAGATTCGGTCGTCGGTATCCAATACCTAGTTCAATCTCGTTACCAGCAAGTCTCTTTACTTGTTCCGTAATACATCATCTCGCAACTAACTCATTAGTTGCAATGCTTGCAAGGCTTAAGTGATGTGCATTACCGAGAGGGCCCAGAGATACCTCTCCGACATTCGGAGTGACAAATCCTAATCTCGAAATACGCCAACCCAACAAGTACCTTTGGAGACACCGTTAGAGCACCTTTATAATCACCCAGTTACGTTGTGACGTTTGGTAGCACACAAAGTGTTCCTCCGGTAAACGGGAGTTGCATAATCTCATAGTCATAGGAACATGTATAAGTCATGAAGAAAGCAATAGCAACATACTAAACGATCGATTGCTAAGCTAACGGAATGGGTCATGTCAATCAGATCATTCAACTAATGATGTGATCCCGTTAATCAAATAACAACTCTTTGTCCATGGTTAGGAAACATAACCATCTTTGATTAACAAGCTAGTCAAGTAGAGGCATACTAGTGACACTCTGTTTGTCTATATATTCACACATGTATTATGTTTCCGGTTAATACAATTCTAGCATGAATAATAAACATTTATCATGATATAAGGAAATAAATAATAACTTTATTATTGCCTCTAGGGCATATTTCCTTCAGTCTCCCACTTGCACTAGAGTCAATAATCTAGTTCACATCGCCATGTGATTTAACACCAATAATCATATCTGTATATGATTAACACCAATAGTTCACATCGTCATGTGACCAACACCCAAAAGGTTTACTAGAGTCAATAATCTAGTTCACATCGCTATGTGATTAACACCCAAAGAGTACAAAGGTATGATCATGTCTTGCTCGTGAGAGAAGTTTAGTCAACGGGTCTGTCACATTCAGAGCCGTATGTATTTTGCAAATATTCTATGTCTAGAATACTCTGCACGGAGCTACTCTAGCTAATTTCTCCCACTTTCAATATGTATCCAGATTGAGACTTAGAGTCATCTGGATCAGTGGCAAAACTTTCATCGACGTAACCCTTTACGACGAACCTTTTGTCACTTCCATAATCGAGAAACATATCCGTTATACCACTAAGGATAATTTTGACCGCTGTCCAGTGATCTACTCCTAGATCACTACTGTACTCCCTTGTCAAACTCAGTGGTGGGTATACAATAGATCTGGTATACAGCACGGCATACTTTATAGAACCTATGGCTGAGGCATAGGGAATGACTTTCATTCTCTTTCTATCTTCTGCCGTGGTCGGGCTTTGAGTCTTACTCAATTGCACACCTTGTAACACAGGAAAGAACTCTTTCTTTGACTGTTCCATTTTGAACTACTACAAAATCTTGTCAAGGTATTTATTCATTGAAAAAGCTTATCAAGCATCTTGATCTATCTCTATAGATCTTGATGCTCAATATGTAAGCAGCTTTACCGAGGTCCTTCTTCGAAAAACTCCTTTCAAACTCTCCTTTATGCTTTGCAGAATAATTCTACATTATTTCCGATCAACAATATGTCATTCACATATACTTATCAGAGATGTTGTATTGCTCCCACTCACTTTCTTGTAAATACAGGCTTCACCGCAAGGCTATATAAAACTATATGCTTTGATCAACTTATCAAAGCATATATTCCAACTCCGAGATGCTTGCACCAGTCCATAGATGGATAGCTGGAGATTGCATATTTTTTTAGTACCTTTAGGATTGACAAAACCTTCTGGTTGCATCATATACAACTCTTCTTTTAAGAAAACCATTAAGGAATCGAGTTTTGACATCCATTTGCCAGATTTCATTAAAATGTGGCAATTGCTAACTTGATTCGGACAGACTTTAAGCCTCGCTACAGTTGAGAAAATCTCATTGTAGTCAACACCTTGAACTTGTCAAAAACCTTTTTGCGACAAGTCGAGCTTTGTAGATAGTAACACTACTATCAACGTCCATCTTCCTCTTGAAGATCCATTTATACAATATGGCTTGCCGATCATTGGGCAACTCCACCAAAGTCCACACTTTGTTCTCATACATGGATCCCATCTCAGATTTCATGGCCTCAAGCCATTTCGCGGAATCTGGGCTCATCATTGCTTCCTCATAGTTCGTAGGTTCATCATGGTCTAGTAACATGACTTCCAGAATAGGATTACCGTACCACTCTGGTGCAGATCTTAATCTGGAAGATCTACAAAGTTTGGTAGTAACTTGATCTGAAGCTTTATGATCATCATCATTAGCTTACTCACTAATTGGTGTAGGAATCACTGGAACTGATTTCTGTGATGAACTACTTTCCAATTCGGGAGAAGGTACAAATTACCTTATCAAGCTCTACTTTCCTCCCACTCACTTCTTTCGAGAGAAACTCCTTCTCTAGAAAGGATCCGTTTTTAGCAACGAATATCTTGCCTTCGGATCTGTGATAGAAGGTGTACCCAACATTTTCCTTTGGGTATTCTATGAAGACGCACTTCTCCGATTTGGCTTTGAGCTTATCAGGATGAAACTTTTTTCACATAAGCATCACAGCCCCAAACTTTAAGAAACGACAACTTGGGTTTCTTGCTAAACCACAGTTCATATGGTGTCGTCTCAACGGATTTAGATGGTGCCCTTTTATTGTGAATGCAGCTATCTCTAATGCATAACCCCAAAAACGACAATGGTAAATCAATAAGTGACATCATAGATCGCACCATATCCAATAAAGTGCGGTTACGACGTTCGGACACACCATAACGTTGTGGTGTTCCAGGTGGCGTGAGCTGTGAAACTATTCCACATTGTTTTAATTGAAGACCAAACTCGTAACTCAAATATTCGTCTCCGCGATCAGATCGCAGAAACTTTATTTTCTTGTTACGATGATTTTTCCACTTCACTCTGAAATTCTTTGAACCTTTCAACTATTTCAGACTTATGTTTTATCAAGTAGATATACCCATATCTGCTCAAATCATCTTGTGAAGGTCAGAAAATAACGATACTTGCCACGAGCATCAACACTCATTGGATCACATACATCGATATGTATTATTTCCAATAAGTCAGTAGCTTGTTCCATTGTTCCGGAGAACGGAGTTTTAGTCATCTTGCACAAAAGGCACGGTTCGCAAGCATCAAATGATTCATAACCAAGTGATTCCGAAAATCCATTTTTATGGAGTTTCTTCATGCGAAAATCCATTTTTATGGAGTTTCTTCATGCGCTTTACACCGATATGACCAAAACGGCAGTGCCACAAATAAGTTGCACTATCATTATTAACTTTGCATCTTTTGGCATCAATATTATGAATATGTGCATCACTACGATCGAGAGCCAACAAACTATTTTCGTTGGGTGTATGACCATTGAAGGTTTTATTCATTTAAATAGAACAACAATTATTCTCTGATTTTAAATGAATAACCGTATTGCAATAAACATGATCAAATCATATTCATGCTTAACACAAATGCCAAATAACATTTATTTAGGTTTAACACTAATCCCGAAAGTATAGGGAGTGTGTGATGATGATCATATCAATCTTGGAACTACTTCCAACACTCATCATCACTTCCTCTTCAACTAGTCTTTGTTTATTCTGTAACTCCTGTTTCGAGTTACTAATCTTAGCAACCGAACAAGTATCAAATACTCAGGGGCTACTATAAACACTAGTAAAGCACACATCAATAACCTGTATATCAAATATACCGTGGTTCACTTTGCCATCCTTCTTATCCACCAAATATTCAGGGAATTTTCGCTTCCAGTGACCATTTCCTTTGCATTGTAAGCACTCAGTTTCAGGCCTTGGTCCAGCTTTGGTCTTCTTCACGGGAGTGACAACTTGTTTGCCATTCTACTTGAAGTTTCCCTTTATTTCCCATTGCCCTTTTCTTGAAACTAGTGGTCTTGTCAATCATCAACACTTGATGCTCTTTCTTGATTTCTACCATCGTTGATTTCAACATCATGAAGAGCTCGGGAATCGTTTTCGTCATCCCTTGCATACTATAGTTCATCTCGAAGTTCTAGTAACTTAGTGATGGTGACTAGAGAATTCTGTCAATCACTATCTTATCTGGAAGATTAACTCCCACTTGATTCAAGAGATTGAAGTATCCAGACAATCTGAGCACATGCTCACTAGTTGAGCGATTCTCCTCCATCTTTTAGCTATAGAACTTGTTGGAGACTTCATATCTCTTAACTCGGGTATTTGCTTGAAATATTAACTTCAATTCCTGGAACATCTCATATGGTCCATGATGTTCAAAACATCTTTGAAGTCCCGATTCTAAGCCATAAAGCATGGTGCACAAAACTATCAAATAGTCATCATATTGAGCTAGCCAAACGTTCATAACGTCTGCATCTGCTCCTGCAATAGGTCTGTCACCTAGCGGTGCATTAAGGACATAATTCTTCTGTGCAGCAATGAGGATAAACCTCAGATCACGGATCCAATCCGCATCATTGCTACTAACATTTTTCAACGCAATTTTCTCTAGGAACATATCAAAATAAACATATGAAAGCAACAACGCAAGCTATTGATCTTACAACATAATTTGTAAAATACTACCAGGACTAAGTTCATGATAAATTTAAGTTCAATTAATCATATTACTTAAGAACTCCCACTTAGACAGACATCTCTCTAGTCATCTAAGTGATCACGTGATCCAAATAAACTAAACCATAACCGATCATCACGTGAGATGGAGTAGTTTTCAATGGTGAACATCACTATGTTGGTCATATCTACTATATGATTCACGCTCGACCTTTCGGTCTCCGTGCTCCGAGGCCATATCTGCATATGCTAGGCTCGTCAAGTTTAACTTGAGTATTCCGCGTGTGCAAAACTGGCTTGCACCCGTTGTAGATGGACGTGGAGCTTATCACACCCGATCGTCACGTGGTGTCTGGGCACGACGAACTTTGGCAACGGTGCATACTCAGGGAGAACACTTCTTGATAATTAGTGAGTTATCCATACAGTGACGGTATTTAAGTATGAAAGTTGGCTAAGTAGTTGACCCTGTTAGTCCGTTCTTTTAAGATAAAGGAGCATAAGCCTTTTTCTTTGATCATCTTAAAATGCTACCGTCAATCAAAGCAAGAATACGATGTATAATAGATAAACATCATATGCAATCAAAATATGTGACATGATATGGCCATGATCATCTCGCGCCTTTGATCTCCATCTCCAAAGTACTGTCATGATCTCTATCGTCACCGGCACGACACCATGATCTTCATCATCTTGATCTAATCAATGTGTCATCACATGGTTGTCTCACCAACTATTGCTCTTGCAACTACTGCTATCGTATAGCGATAAAGTAAAGCAATTATTTGGCACTTGCATCTTATGCAACAAAGAGACAACCATAGGGCTTCTGCCAGTTGCCGATAACTTCAACAAAACATGATCATCTCATACAACAACTTATATCTTATCACGTCTTGACCATATCACATCACAACATGCCCTGCAAAAACAAGTTAGACGTCCTCTACTTTGTTGTTGCAAATTTTACGTGGCTGCTATGGGCTGAGCAAGAACCGTTCTTACCTACGCATCAAAACCACAACGATAGTTCGTCAAGTTAGTGCTGTTTTAACCTTCGCAAGGACCGGGCGTAGCCACACTCGGTTCAACTAAATTTGGAGAAACTGAGACCCGCCAGCCACCTGTGTGCAAAGCACGTCGGTAGAACCAGTCTCGCGTAAGCGTACGCGTAATGTCGGTCCGAGCCGCTTCATCCAACAATACCGCCGAACCAAAGTATGACATGCTGGTAAGCAGTATGACTTGTATCGCCCACAACTCACTTGTGTTCTACTCGTGCATATAACATCAACGCATAAAACCTAGGCTCTGATACCACTGTTGGGGAACGTAGTAATTTCAAAAAATTTCCTACGCACACGCAAGATCATGGTGATGCATAGCAACGAGAGGGGAGAGTGTTGTCTACGTACCCTCGTAGAACGAAGCGGAAGCGTTGACGCAACGTAGAGGAAGTAGTCGTACGTCTTCCCGGTCCAACCGATCCAAGCACCGTTACTCCGGCACCTCCAAGTTCTTGACACACGTCCAGCTCGATGACGCACCCCGGGCTCCGATCCAGCAGAGCTTCGGGGAGGAGTTCCGTTAGCACGACGGCGTGGTGACGATCTTGATGTTCAACTGTCGCAGGGCTTTGCCTAAGCACCGCTACAATATGACCGAAGTGTAATATCGTGGAGGGGGGCACCGCACACGGCTAAGGAATGATCACGAAGATCAACTTGTGTGTCTATGGGGTGCCCCCTACCCCCGTATATAAAGGAGTGGAGGAGGGGAGGGACGGCCCTCTCTATGGCGCGCCATAGGGGAGTCCTACTCCCACCGGGAGTAGGATTCCCCCTTTCCTAGTCCAACTAGGAGTCCTTCCAAGTAGTAGGAGTAGGAGACAAGGAAGGGGAAGAGAGAAGGGAAGGAAGGAGGGGGTGCGGCCCCTCCCCCTAGTCCAATTCGGACTAGGCCATGGGGGGGCGCGCGGCCTGCCCTAGGCAGCCACTCTCTCTTTCCCGTATGGCCCAATAAGGCCCAATACTTCTCCCCGGCGAATTCCCATAACTCTCCGGTACTCCGATAAATACCCGAATCACTCGGAACCTTTCCGAACTCCGAATATAGTCGTCCAATATATCGATCTTTACGTATCGACCATTTTGAGACTCCTCATCATGTCCCCGATCTCATCCGGGACTCCGAACTCCTTCGGTACATCAAAACTCATAAACTCATAATATAACTGTCATCGAAACCTTAAGCGTGCGGACCCTACGGTTCGAGAACAATGTAGACATGACCGAGACACGTCTCCGGTCAATAACCAATAGCGGGACCTGGATGCCCATATTGGTTCCTACATATTCTACGAAGATCTTTATCGGTCAGACTGCATAACAACGTACGTTGTTCCCTTTGTCATCGGTATGTTACTTGCCCGAGATTCGGTCGTCGGTATCCAATACCTAGTTCAATCTCGTTACCAGCAAGTCTCTTTACTTGTTCCGTAATACATCATCTCGCAACTAACTCATTAGTTGCAATGCTTGCAAGGCTTAAGTGATGTGCATTACCGAGAGGGCCCAGAGATACCTCTCCGACATTCGGAGTGACAAATCCTAATCTCGAAATACGCCAACCCAACAAGTACCTTTGGAGACACCGTTAGAGCACCTTTATAATCACCCAGTTACGTTGTGACGTTTGGTAGCACACAAAGTGTTCCTCCGGTAAACGGGAGTTGCATAATCTCATAGTCATAGGAACATGTATAAGTCATGAAGAAAGCAATAGCAACATACTAAACGATCGATTGCTAAGCTAACGGAATGGGTCATGTCAATCAGATCATTCAACTAATGATGTGATCCCGTTAATCAAATAACAACTCTTTGTCCATGGTTAGGAAACATAACCATCTTTGATTAACAAGCTAGTCAAGTAGAGGCATACTAGTGACACTCTGTTTGTCTATATATTCACACATGTACTATGTTTCCGGTTAATACAATTCTATCATGAATAATAAACATTTATCATGATATAAGGAAATAAATAATAACTTTATTATTGCCTCTAGGGCATATTTCCTTCACACGGCACCCCCGAAAAACCTGCAAATCACACTCATAGAGAGTGCTGGGTTTTCAAGCAGGCCGGCAAGCTAAATGCCGAACACAAGGGACGGGAGACGCCAAGCGAAGACGAGGACGAGCCTCACCAGCCGAACACTGGGGGACAGAAGAAATTCCCACCATAAGTCAAAACAGTGAATATGATTTACGCAACACACATTCCAAAGAGAAGGCGCAAATGCGCACTCCGAGACGTATACGCTGTGGAGCCCGTCGCTCCCAAATTCAATCATTGGTCGGGCTGCCCGATCACTTTTGATCGCAGGGATCATCCGACAAGTATCCGGCATGGAGGATCGGCTGCCTTGGTGCTCGACCCAATAATTGACGGATCCCATCTCACTCGAGTCCTTATGGATGGCGGAAGTAGTCTTAACTTGATATATCAGGACACTGTCCGCAAAATGGGGATAGACCCGGCAAGAATCAGCCAAAGCAATAGTACCTTTAAAGGAGTAATACCAGGCACCGAGGCCCGCTGTACGAGCTCTCTAGTACTAGAGGTTGTATTTGGTTCTCCCGACAACTTCAGAAGCGAAGAACTAATCTTCGACATTGCTCCATTCCAAAGCAGCTATCACGCACTACTCGGAAGAATGGCCTTTGCTCATTTTAATGCAGTTCTGCACTACGCCTATCTTAAACTTAAGATGCCCGGTCCACGTGGCGTCATCACAGTTAGCAGAAATACAGAGCGTTCCTTACACGCGGAAGAATATGTGGCGGCTCTAGCAGCCGAACACTGAGCGGCCCATCCTACAAGAATAAACGGTCGTCAAGACCATGGACACGGTTAGACGAATCCGGTGCCCCACCAGATATAACAGCCCAGATAAACCAGAGCTGGGGATACCCCCATAAGTGGTGCTAGGGGCTGCTCGCAAAAAAAGGGAAGCCCATAGTATGGCTCGACCCTATTAATACAATAGCATATTGCATTTTTTAGATTAACCAACTCTTCGCATGACGTCTTTCACCTAGGTTTTCCCCTTTTTACAGATGATCATCATGATACACCCTTCCAGGATACGGCACAACGGAGGCAAAGGCGCAGACATGCAGCAGGGCCCCACTCAAAGGTTTCTCTTTAGATTAAGGCCCTGCGTAAACCTTTTTTAATATCTCTTGTTGCTTCTTCCCCTCCGGACACTTAACACAACCAGGAGGGATACTGGCATTCTTGACACTTCGTCACGCAAGACTAATGCATGTACCTAGAAACACAGGGCTCATTATAGAGGGCGTTATTCAGCCCAATATATGTTGTAAAGTCTGAATACCTTAGGGAGTGTTCGGCGTCGCGAGTTTGGCCTTATATGCATCAGCTCCGAATCATGTCTTTGGTCAAATGTTGGGTTTACTCGGCTCCCGTGTTTTCCTACCTTACATTCCGCTCTATTGGCTAAGGCGGCACCGGGAGAACTACTACGATTGTGCATGGTTCATCTGGATGAGCACCTCAGTAGAGAAAGCCGAAAACTGACTGTCATGATACAGCGCGAGACTGGTCAACCACTCGATGACTCAGCGGAATCTTCGTGATTCCTCCACATTAACGAAGGACTGATTTCCCGGTCACGTACATACGCGCACCATATTCGGATGAACGCGGAAGTACCAGGGGCTATATAGTAGCCCCACCGTCAAACTCCTATGGCTAAGTGAAAGTGTTAAAGCTATATAGTCCGATTGCCTGGTTCGCCGCGCTATCACCTCCTTAACTGACCAAGACGTTGGATCAAGTGTGACTACGCGTTTTCTCGAACACCCCTGCATTATGTGCGTGGGGGCTGAAGCCGACGACTCCAAACTTTCAGGTTATATACATACATAAACGGCCGCACAGGAGGCACTATAATACTTTCGGGCAAGAGTATAAACACAACCTTTACAATCAAAATAGCATTGTTTTTACAATGGAGATACATGTCACTCGAACATGGCACTCTTCAAGCACTGAGCCTCTCTTAAATGGGTGCCTTCTAGGACCTCTTCAAAATAATGCTCGGCTGGGTCCTGGCCTCCCGCCGGACCCCCAGTTGCAATAGCGGTGGTTTCCATCCTTGCCCTGTATGTTTTAACACGGGCAAGAGCCATCTGTGCACCCTCTATGCACGCCGACCTCTTCACAGCATCAATATGCGAGACAGCACCAAAGAATTGTTGCACTAATCCAAAGTAACTGTCCGGCCTCGGTCCCCGTGGCCAAAGATGATCCACGACAGACCTCATAGCAAGCCCGGACAACATTCGGAGCTCGGCCCATGCAGCCATCCTTTCATTCAACGGCAGCAGACGCGTCGGGGCACTAAACTACGACCAGAATAACCTTTCAACCTTATGGTCTTTCTGATCTTTGTAAAACTCGGTCGCATCAGCAGCACTCTTTGCCAGGTCCGCATACGCGTCCGCAGCGCTCCACAACTGATCCAGAGGAGCATACTTTGGATCTCCGAACTTCATCCACAATAAATAGGGCCTCCCAGTTGTGATATCTCCGGATTCACGAAGCTCCTCCCATATCCCTCTCATTTCAGAGCGGTTTCCTTGGCTGCCTCCAGGGCCTTCTTCAGGTCAGCCGCTTTTGCTTGGTTTTCCTTTTCAAGGAGCTCATAGCGGTCGGTGGCATCCTTCAGCTCAGCAGCCATCTGGGCTATCTTTTCTTTGCTTTGGCGACGAGCAGCCTGTTCGGCGCTAAAATCTTCGACCGCCTGCAGAGCGGTCGCATCACTTATTCGGGCTTGCTCCTTGGCTCGGGCAAGCTCCGCCCGAAGGGTCTCTATGGCAGCAGCTCCATCTGCAGTCACAGCCTATTACAGATACTAGCATCATGCTCCTCTAAAATATCTGCTGACAAGTCGAACATACATACCCAGGGCCTCGTCAAGCCGCTTGTTAACAAGCTCAATATCGGCATCGGACATGTCAAGCTGCCGCTTCAGTTCGGCAAAAACGGCAGTCCGGTCAGCCGCCGGACCCTCAGCCGCCTGCAGATAAAACAACGCGATTATTACTAGAGATTATGATCCTCTGTTTGTCACCTTTGGATGGCAACCAGAGTCTCAGGGGCTACTATCTATACAGAGCACACGTAGCATGTGCGGTACCGTCAAAAATACATATATTATTTTTTGCGTACCTCAAAGCCTCTCAACAGACTCGTCAAAGCTTCATTCAAACCGCTTTTGGCGGATGAAATCCTCTCAACCACCGTACCCATTAAGGCACGATGTGTCTCTGAGATGACCGCTCACTCCAGAAGACCCGTCAGTGTGTCCGGCTGGGTGCCGGACAATCCCGGACTCCTCCTGAAGCTCTCCTTGGGAGCTGGATATTTCGGACTATGGGCAGCCGAAGTGTCAACTTCTGGCCTTGGTGGATCAAGATAAATCCTCCGTGACGACACCTTGGGGTCGTCCACCCCATGTGGCGGGGAGACAGGAGGAGACAAATATGTCTCGGTTGTTATTCTCAGAGACAAAGCAGGATATACTTACCAAATTACCTTTTTTTCACTTACAGCTCGGTTGAGGGATGGCCCCCTTGCGGGCGCTGTACGGTAAGGACGCTCTCTGGGGCAGGGGCCCCTGGGGAGGGTTTCTTCCCTTGCTTGGAAACCTCCATTTCCAAGTCTTCAGAGGTGGCCCTTTTCCTACCGTGAGGAGAGGGGATTTCAGATTCACCTCCCCGATTATCCTCCTTCGTGGAGGCACTTACTCCACCGATTTGGATGTGTAAAGTATGAGGCCCACCAGGGGCTTCTCTATTCCTCCCCTCATCTTCTCCTGATGGCACCTGATATGGTGCGTGCTCGAGCATCCAGATCAATAAAGGATCCAGCGAGCCTTCGGGAAGAGGGGCCGAACACCTAATCCTCTCCGCCTTCCTTATCCAGTCCTGGCAGAGAGCAATTTTTCAAAATGGTGTTACAACAAACATAAAGGACGTTGTGTTCGGTAACGGAATGACTTACTTCGGTATCAAGACGGTTCCAGTTGAGACCCACGTCCTCGGTGGTATTCGGACACTTTATTCGTGATCCGAAGAACAACCCATACATCTCTTTGAGCGTCAGGCCAAAGAATTGTTGAATGGTTCGCGGTCCATCCGGGTTGAACTCCCACATGCGGAGAGGTCGATGTTGGCAGGGCAGGACCCGACAAACCAGCATTACTTGCGTTATCTTGACGAGACTAACATCCTTCTTAAGAAGGTCTCGGATCCGGCTTTGCAGTGTCAGCACGTCATTAACTGGCCCCTAGTCCAGCCCCTTGTTGACCCATGACGCTAGTTGTGGTGGAGGGCCCGAGCGGAATGCTGGAGTGGCCGCACGCTTTGTACCTCAGGGAGCCATGATGTAAAACCACTCCCGTTGCCATAAGTCAGAAGTTTTTGTGAAGGAACCCTTTGGCCATGGGGCGTCGGGGCCTTTGCTTATTATAGCGCCTCCGCACTCCACGGGACGCCCGTCGATCACCTTCGGCCTCACATTGAAGGTCTTGAGCCATAGGCCGAAGTGGGGGTGATACGGAGGAAGGCTTCACACACGACGATAAACAACAAGATGTGAAGGATGGAGTCCGGAGCTAGATCGTGGAAATCTAGCCCGTAATAGAACATGAGTCCTCTTACGAAGGGATCAAGACAAAAACCTAGCCCCCGGAGGAAGTGGGAAATAAATACGACACTCTCAGTGGGTTCAGGAGTGGGGATGACCTGCCCCTGAGCAGGCAGCCTGTACGGTATTTCGGCGGTGAGATACCTGGCCTCCCTAAGCTTCTTGATGTCCTCCTCTGTAACAGAGGAGCCCATCCACCGGCCTTGAAGGTTGGATCCAGACATGGTCGAAGGTCCGAAGTGCTTAAGCTTGAGCCTTGGGTGTTGGAACTCGAGGTGCGGGAGGGGAAGGATCGAGCGTGGGAAGAAAAGGACAGGCCTTGGCCCCCTTATAAAGAAGACGAATATCAAGCGTCCCCCGCGTGACTGTTTGGGACTTGCCTAAAATTGAGGAGTCATACTAAACAAACACGGTTGGGTTACCCACACCTGTATTGATGAGAATCATGTGATAAGGGGAACACGATCTCTGCTTCGACAAGACGTGCCAATAAAACCGCCTCGCAACACGTGTAGTGGCTGGTGGTAAAAAAAACTTTTCAAATAAATATCGGACCGTGGTGTGACATGACGCTATGAAAAGTTGTCAGCATATTAGATTTGTGGAATATTGTTCTCTCTACAGCGGTATGTGGAATTTGTTTTGCAGAGCCAGACACGATTCTTGTGTTCGAAATCTTCTATGGAGTATTCGGAGAATGAACCCGCCTTGCAATGCCGAAGACAATCTGCGTGCCGGACTCATCGTCAGTGAAGCCTAGTTCAGGGGCTACTGAGGGAGTCCTGGATTAAGGGGTCCTCGGACAGCCGGACTATATATATTGGCCGGGCTGTTGGACTATGAAGATACAAGATTGAAGACTTCATCCCGTGTTTGGATGGGACTCTCCTTTGCGTGGAAGGCAAGCTAGGCAATTCAGATATGTAGATTTCCTTCTCTGTAACCGACTCTGTGTAACCCTAGCCCCCCCCCCCCCGGTGTCTATATAAACCGTAGGGTTTAGTCTGTAGGACAACAACAATCATAATCATAGGCTAGCTTCTAGGGTTTAGCCTCTACGATCTCGTGGTAGATAAACTCTTGTAATACTTATATCATCAAGATCAATCAAGCAGGAAGTAGGGTATTACCTCCATGGAGAGAGCCCGAACCTGGGTAAAACATCATGTCCCCTGCCTCCTATTACCATTAGTCTTAGACGCACAGTTCAGGACCCCCTACCCGAGATCTGCCGGTTTTGACACCGACACCCGTCCTGAGCACGGATCGTACTCGGTGCCGACTGGCTCGCACCCTTGTTATTCTTTCTTTTTTGTCCCTTCTTCTTCTACTATAATGGGTTCGAGTTCTGCTCAAAGACCGCCTTCTTGAGTGTGTTGGGGCTAATAATATTTCGCGCCTCGGCTATCTGAGGCTCGGTGAAGGCGGCAGCTGGAGGCGTCTCCTGAGAACTGAATGCCAGACGACGCCTGTTGCAATTGGGATTCTCCGCGGTACCAGCTAGATTGCGGTCGTCTTTTGCAGGGTTGGGTTCTTGAGAAGGAGGCCCCAAGAATTCGTCACCATACCCATGTTCGGCAAAGTACTTATCGACGTTGGTAAATGTACCGTCGTCGTCGTTGTCGTCCGGATCATGTGCCATATGCATGTCCGGATCCTGTGCCATATGCATGTCCGGCATGTCCGGTAGCGTTGTGGCGGTCTTGCCATGGCTTGGCACCGGCACGACTGGCGGTGTTGTCCGTGGGGTGGTGTCCCCCGCCCCCAAACAAATCTGGCTCTTCGTCCAAAGCAGAGGCCAGCTTAAGCAGGCGCTGAGGGTCATCACATCATCTTTGTCGGCCCCAGCGGGTCGAAATGGAGGTAACAAGTCGTCGCAGCCTGGCAGCACCCGAACCAGTTGAAGCCTATACACGGTGGGTGGCATCGGATTACCGTGGAACACGGGGTTGCCTGGTTGAACGATTCTGTCCTTTGCAACATCGATCAACTCGCCGCCCACAAAGTGCAGGAGAGTGCATGGAACATCGGCGGTGCCCTGCGAAAACAAGTAGGGCGTCAGGGATGCCCAGTCAAAGGCAAGGAGATGAAGTCATCGGCCGAGAGGCTTAGTTACCATGATGGCGTCGAGCTCGGCTAATGTCGAGGCACCGCCAACAACGGGCGTGCAAGTGACAGAGGGGCTGCTTGCTGCCGAGGTGCCGGCTGGCGTATTCTTCGCACACCCGGGTGCATTAAGCTCCAATGCCCGCGCCGGCGCCGGAGACACCAATACCGCCTCCGTCGGAGACACCAATGGCGCCGCCTGCGTGTTGTGCGAGTTGCTGGCCGTGAAGCTGGGAACCGAGGGCGGCCCCTGTTGGCCGCCCGCAATCCACGCCTGCAGCCCCTCAATCAAGGTAGGCACAATGGCAGTGAGCGTCGTTCCCAGTTGTTGTTGCACTTGCTCTTGGACCATCTCCGGAATCCGCGCCACTTGTGCCTTGAGTTCTTGAACCTCGCGTGACTGGCTTTCCGAGCTAGTCTTTCTCTCATTTTGCCCACCAACGTTATAGTATGACGACCATTTCGTGGACAAGCCTTTGCCGGCCACACGACCAGCTGACAACGGCTTACTGAACTTATCCTTGTTTTTCATTACGTTTAACGCCCTATTTAAAGTGCTGTCCCAAGGGGAGCTCTGAGACGACCCCGCGCTACTGCTTTCAGTGTCCTGCTGAAGGAATGTGAACCATATAGAAATTTGGCTTCATTAATTAGAATGCAACCATATGGAGCTAATTACGCGGGGGTGTATTCCTTACCAGAACAAGCTCAAGCGCCTTGGTCTTCGGATCTGTGGTAAGCTCCTTTGTTACCGGGTCCACCTTGTACTGGGCCCTGACATAGTTCTTGGTCTGCTTGTCACGGTATTTCTTGAAGCGTAGCGGTAGGCCTTGCTCGGCACGCTCCGCGTCCTCCTTGTCCCATATAGGTTCCGCCACTCTGTAACCGCCGGGACCGAGTTGGTGGACCCCTAAGTTCAAGTCTCGCATATCTTTTCCCCACTGACTTGATTCCACAGTTGCGTTGCTCTCGCACTTCATCTTGAACTCCTTGTAGTCATCTTCGCTGATCAAAGGATTTTTCTCCTTGATCTTCTCATAACTATCACCTTTTTCAATCATTCTCTTCACCGCGCCTCTCCAAGTAGCCAGGGCCGTGCTCATTTTCGTGAGGGTGGCACTGTTCACTTTATTCCCTGAGAGGCGTGTGTTTGCGATGTCACCGGGGAACTTGTATCGTTCATGCAGCTTCGTGAAGAGGAGGTTGCACAAATTCCCTCGATCATGTTGCCTTAGGTTCTCGGTGTTGATCGAGATGGTGCTCCAGAGAATGCACCCGAGCTGTCCCGCGTACCCCTTGACTAATTCTTTGGGCGCCGTTGGATGCCCCTCGGAGGACACTTCAGTAAATTCCTCCTTGACGGTGCCGAGCACGTTCGGGCGCCGGTCCTTCCATTGCCTCTTCGGTTGGCTGCCATCTGTGCGTGCGCTGCCATCATAAGTGGTGGCATCCTCGGCGGCACCATCAGTGGTGTCATCCCTGATGCAACTAGGGGTTGTGTAGTCAGGATCGGTGTCTTCCGTGGCGTCCTCATAGCGGTGAGGTTCTTCCTCCATCTCCTGGGACAGCTCCCAGAATTGCTTGCCCGAACCACCGGCCTCATCGTTGTGGGCCATGTTCGCTCTAAATAGGAAAAAGGTTTGGTCAAAAAGTTGGTTATTGTCAAGGAACAAGATCTCTAAGTTGACCAAATAACCTAATTCTTGAGGAATTTGTTGTTAGTGTGTTGTTGCTAAGGTCCAAGTCCCTTCCTAACCCCGTTCTTCTTGTCTCCTCTCACAATCTCTCTCACACACATGGCAAGCAAGGGTGTCTAAGTGTGTGAAAAAAATACTAAACTAATCCAAGGGCTGAAAATTGATCATCTGTTTCAGATTGCAGTTTTCTTTCTTGGGGCTTCGGTGTGCGGTACAAAACTGAATTTTGGAAATCTACAGAATGAACAAGCTAAGGGCTGCAAATGCCTGCAAGGCATCAAGGGTGACGGCATAATGGCTCGGTGTTATTTAAGGGTTGGTTTGTGAGGAATTATCATGGTCTCATCATTTAGGGTTTGTCGACACCGAGGCATCCTAAAAGCTAAGCTTTTATCATTTAGGGTTTGTCAACACCGAGGCATCCTAAAAGCTAAGCCCTAGGTTGACTGATATATATGGGTATCTTCTAATAATATACCCTATGAAGTATGGCG
Source organism: Triticum timopheevii (assembly GCA_963921465.1). Taxonomy (NCBI): domain Eukaryota; kingdom Viridiplantae; phylum Streptophyta; class Magnoliopsida; order Poales; family Poaceae; genus Triticum; species Triticum timopheevii. Next base: position 110,804,087 of record OY997264.1, read on the forward strand.
CAATAGTTAAAAAAAATAGCCAACAGTGACATGCAAGTGCTGACGGAAAAGGGAAGGAGAATTCTAAGTTGGGCCTAATCACTTGGCTCTATTGCCACCTATGGCAGTTGCTATTAGTTGTGCAAAAAAAATTAAGAGTGGGCAGTAATGAAGAATATTTAATGGGATGCCTCAAAAAGCTAATCTAGTATCTCCATTTAACAGTTTTCAACTAGAAAGTGCACAAAGTGCAACAAACAGATTATCTCAACACCCCAAACAATAATGATAACATTCTTTTCCTGAACTATAAACGACTCATGGTTTCGTCTGTGCACACATGAATTCAGCATATGTGTTTAATGCAGCAAGAATAACACAAAATAGACATCTCAACACTTGCATTTGCGAATATAACACCATGAGACACTTCAACTAGGTACTTCTCGAAGGACAAACACCAAGAGACAGTAAACATATCAGCCATTGATAGAAGCTATTCAGAACTAGTCCTACTTAATTCTTGATCCTACTTAATTAAGGACAAACACCAAGAGACAATAAACATATCACACTTCTATATGTATAACACAAGAGGCAGTTGATCCTACTTAATTAAGTACTAAGATACCCCGGCCCATGCATTAGTCGCAAGTACCCCATATGTCCTATTTTCAGCAAAGTCATGCTAAAATTCACGGAAAATTTCAGCATGACCTTTGCTGAAAATAGGACATATGGAGTACCCGAATTTGCCAGAATGGAAGTTAATCGACATTCTGGCAAACTCAAGGGTCTCTCGGGATACCTGGAAAATCATCACGACACGATGGTCGGAGACAAAACCCTGCAATATATCTCCTTCGATGAAGACACCTGCACCACTAGAAGGTGTCAGGACTCAAAGATGCTCCTGCAGAAAAGATGAACAAACACATGCCACATATATTACACCACATTCATGGAAACAATAATGATGGTATCTTTTCATATGGACAGCCCTTTCTTTCTCCTCTTGGCTTAAGCCCTAAACCCTAAAGCTGGTCTTGTGGCCTCATCCACTAACTAATGCATGTCTTGCATTGCACACTGCAATACAGCTGGTAAAAGAGCTTTGATAGGCTAGTGCATGGAAGATAGACACAAATGTTTTTTCTGCATCAAAGCATGGACACAAATGTTGATATTCTTAGTCAGTGTTTTTTTCTCTTTCGCCATTGATAGGCTAGTGCATGGAAGATAGAACTCCAAGTACATGTTTTGTGTGAAAAATATATAGTCAATTTCAAAGTGTTCATAAACATTGTGTTTTCATTTAGAGAAGCATATTAGACCTTACATGATCCTTGGGAACAACTATCTTGTTCATGGTTTGGGGTATGGCAGTAACCAGTAGCTTACCAATTCATGGTGTTTGGGGTATGGCAAAAGAACATGTCTACAACTATCAGACCATCACAAGTATCAATAGAACATGTCTACAACTATGTAACAAATCATGTCTAGTTGATCTGATGTAACAAATCTGACCATCACAAAAATCAAAAGAACATCTCTACACCATCATTCAGGCCATCACAAGCAAAACAGAGCAATGGTGTTTTCTTCAGTTACCTTTGATCTGGCTGCTCGGAATCCACTGACCTTTAGATCCGCTGACCAATCCACTAACCTGTTGTTCATCAAAAGGAAAAATAAATGAGCATACGTGGTGAGTAGAAGGGATTGGGGATTTAGGGTTTCTGTATGGGGTTAGAACTAGTCAAGTCTGAATATTACACAACCCTGAACATTACACAATTTTGAACATTACACTACTCAAGGTTAGAAAAAATTGAGAGAGAGAGAGAAAGAAAGAGGTAGCAGCAACTGAAGTCTAAATTTTGAAAATCTCTGGGCAATGCATTGTGATGTAGTATTAAGCAACTGAACCAAAATGCATGGTCTCTGACTCTGACGAACAATGGTAAGTAGCATTTCTTCAGTTTCAGGCATTTAGCAAAAGTTTTACACCTGAAAAATTGTGTTGTCTCTGCACCATAAATAAAATTTAAAATTAACTACTAACATACAAACTTTTTATGGTACCCATTTCTAATTAAGCTCGAATACGACCTGAACGTCTATTAAAATCTTCAAGGGTACAGACTGAATTCCTTTCTAGAGAAGATCAAGAGGGATGTATCTTGGCTCCAGTTTTTGCAGAATGGATGAAACTCAAGAGAGCGTCAGTACAAACAATCAGACCGGATGAGTGAGTGATAGGATATGGTCATCAATAAACCACACCATACCAGCAACAAGAAGGAAACTATCCTAGCTACTACTCAGCCTGCTGGCTGGCTGCATTTGAGGTCGCAACAATGATGTTCCAAGTTACGAGGATGGACACACGCTGGACTTGGCCATGGCCGAGCGCGGTTAGAGGAACAACGAACGGCATCGGCAGCCGCTGGAGGCCGTGGCAGCAGCAACCGAAGGCAGCAGGCGAGTGCAGCAGCGGGTCCGTCGGCGGAGCAACGTGTGGCTGGCGAAGGTGGCTCCAGAGGCAGCCAAGAGCGGCAGCAGGAGCAGCGTTGCAGCAAAACAACAGCATCAGTTCGTGCGCGTACATGGAGCTTCGTCCACGGTTGCAGGAAGGCGTCAGGCGCAGCAGGGCGTGCGCGCGGATGGGGCGGCATCTACGGTGATGGATTCAAAGGGGAAACAGGGGGAGCTGGGAGAGGAGCTCACTGCGGAGCCGTAGGCGTGCTCGGGGAAAGGCCGGAGTGGTCGGAGCAGAGTAGTTGGGCAATGGTGCGCCGGTGACCGAGGTTGAAGAAGAGGACCGTGGCGTCAATGCAGTGGCGATCCCGGCCGACCCGTTGGCGTACTCGATGCAGACGGAGGAGGCACGGCTCCTGGAGTGGACGGAGGGGGCCGCGGAGGGTTCGGGCGGCTGGGCGCGCCATGGCGGAGGGCCGGCAGCGGCGGCTTGAACCCTAGGTCTTGCTCGGGAGGGAGGGAGGGGTGGGTGGTGCGCTCGGCCGATTTCGTTCGGGGGAACCGAGCGAGGAGACAGGGGAGGGTGCGGGGGGGGGGGGTCGTCGGCAGCGGTGTAGCGGGGGAGGGTGTGGGGGGTCGTCGGCGGCGAGGGGGATCCGGCAAGGGGGGATAGCGATCAAGATGGAGGGGGATCTGGCGCGGGGGGCGAGGAGGAAAGGGATAGAGGGGGAAGGTTAGCAATGGCGCACCTCCCAGGGGTGCGCCATAAGTATATCCATAGCAACGGCGCACCACCGAGGGGTGCGCCATAAGTAACTTTTTTATTATTATTATTTTTAGTTGCGTCTAATAATTTTTTAGAAAATGATGATCAATTTTGAAAACATTTATGAATGTGAAAAAATATCATCAAATTTGTTATTTGAAAATATTTATGAATATGAAAAAATATCATCAAATTTGTTATTTGAAAATATCATCAAATTTGTTATTTGAAAATATTTGAAAAAATATCATAAAAATTGGTATACCAATGGCGCACCTCCTAGGGGTGCACCATCAGTACATTGATAGCAATGGCGCACCTTCTCCTGGTGCGCCATTAGTAACTTTTTTTATTTTTTTAGTTGCATCTAATAATTTTTTAGAAAATAACAATAAATTTGAAAACATTTATGAATGTGAAAAAATATCATCAAATATGTTATTTAAAAATATTTATGAATATGAAAAATAACATCAAATTTGTTATTTAAAAATATCATCAATATTTTTTTTGGATTTTAGTTGCATTCATTTGTGAATTGGTAAAACATTTATGAATATGAAAAAATATCATCAAATTTGAAAACATATTCATGAATTCAGAAAGTGCCCATGAAATTTAAAAATATTCATGAGTTCAAAAAATATTAACAAATTCAATATTTTTTGTGAGTTAGAAATTCAATACCATAATAAACATAAACAAATATTCATGAGGACACTAGAACAGAAGAAATATCATTTCAATATGTCAAAATACAATCGAGAAAGAAGACTACGATTTAAATACAATCGATCTTAGCTAGCTATCTTTTCCCAATCTTCTTGCCCTTCTTTTTCTCAAATGGAGTTCTTCTGTTGAACGGACGTCCTTTAGGTAGGGTGGTCCTGCTTCTTCTTGTGGTGTATTGCACTTCATCGTCGTCGTCATGTTCCATCTTCGGGTCGCTGTACTTGTTGAAGTCTTGCTCATTGGCGACTCCATCCATTCCGATGATCTTCCTTTTGCCTCTCCTCATGACAACACGACTGGGCTTTGACGGGTCGGTAATGAAGAAGCATTGGTCCACTTGGGAAGCCAGTACCCATGGCTCATTTTTTGCGGTGACGTTTGCGCCCGCGGTCTTGTATTTGGCTTCGGGTATAACCATGGTGGTGAAATACCGGTCTTCTTTTAGGACGCTCTTGGCCCATCTGACACGGAACATCGGGACCTTCTCTCCAGCGTAGCTCAGCTCCCAGATCTCCTTGATCCTTCCGTAGTATCTATCCTTGTCGTTACGGGTGTACGATTCCATCGTTACCCTAGAGTTCTGATAACCATCGCTCTTCATGTCCTTTCCCTCGGTGTAGAATGTGTAGCCGTTGATATTGTACTCCTCATACATCATCAGGTTGTGCTCGGCGCCCTGTGACAAGCCAAATATGAGTTGTTCTTCCGCGGAAGAATCCTCATGTAAAGGGTACGACAGAAGCTTCTCCTTGAACCAACGCGTGAAACATGAGTTGTGGTCTTTGATTATATCTCTGTCCGTCCTCTGTTGGCCTCGGTCATTGTACGTCTTCTCAATAAAGGTTTTGTGCTCTACCACCCAAGGATCGACCACGTCTATGTGTTGTAGCGCGACTAGGTTTGCTCTTTCAAAGTCAGCGAGTCGATCCTCGAAGTTGACATGCATTTCGCGGCGACCCTCACGGTGACCCCATCCAGCGAGCCTACCGAGGTGCCTGTTGACGGGCAGACCAACGGGGGTCTCGATGCCTAGATAATTCGTGCAGTAGGAGATGCACTCTTCGGTCAGAAAGCCCCTGGCTATGCTTCCCTCTGGACATGACATGTTGCGAATGTACCCTTTGATGACACCATTCATCCTTTCGAACAACATCATGTTGTGCAGGAACGTCGGCCCAAGTTGGATGATATCCTCCGTGATATGGACCAGCAGATGCACCATAACGTCGAAGAATGCGGGCGGGAAGTACATCTCAAGCTCGCATAGTATCACCAAGATCTCTTCCTGTAGCCTTCTGAGTTGCCTCACGCCAACCGACTTCCGAGAGATGACGTCAAAAAAGTTGCATAGGCCAAATAGCATTTCACGGACATGCGCGTCCATGATCCCATGGATTGCAATTGGAAGTATCTGCGTCATCAGCACGTGACAGTCGTGAGACTTCATCCCGCTGAACTTCTGCTTCGTTGAGTCTAGGTATCTTATTATCTTCCCCGCGTAACCGTAAGGAAGTTTTACTCCTATGAGGCAGGTGAAAAACTGCTCGATCTCCTCCTGACTTAGAGTGAAGCACGCGGGATGGAAGTAATTTCCGGTCTTCTTGGCCTTCTTGCCTTTGCAATGACTTTCCGTGTCCTGCTTCGCCTCATCATCATCATCATTAGCGTGAAGCTCCTCCCTAATGCCATCGATTTCAAGTCTGCCCTTGCTTTTGGCCCATCTTTGGTCCTCTCTGGCATGTTGAGCAGGGTACCAAGGAGACTCTCGCGCATGTTCTTCTTGATATGCATGACATCAAGGCTATGAGGCACACGGTGGATCTTCCAGTACTGCAAGTCCCAGAAAACAGACCTCGTTTTCCATACCTTCAGCAGTGGCTCTGGCACCTTCTGCTTCTTTCCCGGCTCTAGCGCCTTTTGCTTCTTTCCCGGTAGTGGGCAATCTTTCCAATTTTACAATAGCTCGTATATTTCCTCGCCGCTCCTCGTACGCGGGCGTCTTCGGGGTTCGGTTTCACCATCGAACAGATCCTTGCGTTTTCTCCATGAGTCATTGTCGCGAAGCCACCTTCGATGTCCCATGAACACTGTTTTCGAAGTCCTGGGATCTCTATCTAGCGGGCGATACATTGTGTCATCCATGCACCTGACGCATCCAGAAAATCCGTGGACCACCTGCCCCGCGACATATCTGTAACCGAGATAGTCCTACACCGTTGTGAGCAGTGTGGCTCTCATAGGGAAATATTCTTTCTATGCGGCGTCCCACACATTAGCTGGCGTTTTCCATAGCGTGTCTAGCTCCTCTTTCAGCAGCCCTAGATACAGATTGATGTCATTCCCTGGTTGTTTCGGCCCTTCAATTAGCATACTCATGTGAATGTACTTCCTCTTCATGCACAACCAGGGGGAAGGTTGTACATCCACACAAACACAGGCCAGGTGCTATGTGTGCTTCTCTGGCTGCCAAACGGATTGACCCCATCGGTGCTCGTGCCCAGCATGATGTTCCTTGGATCGTCCCCAAATTCTGGGTATTCGAAGTTCAACGCTTGCCACTGGCTCGCATCCTTAGGGTGACTCAGCATCTTGTCATCTTCTTGCTTCTTCTCCTCCCTATCCGCGTGCCAACGCAGGAGCTTTGCTACCTTAGGGTCCGCGAAATACCGCTGCAGACGAGGAGTGATCGGAAAGTACCACACCACTTTTCTAGGAGCTTTCTTCCTCTTCTTGTATCGAGTGACGCCGCACACCGGACATATGGTAGACTCCGCGTGCTCGTCCCGATAAATTATGAAATTTTTCAGGCACACATGGTATTTCACGTCCGGTAAATCCAGAGGACACACGATTTTCTTCGCCTCCTCGAAACTGGTCGGGCACTTGTTCCCCTTGGGAAGACGTTCGTGCCAGAATGACATGTTCTCGTCGAAGCATGCGTTGGTCATTTTGTGTTTTACCTTCATCTCCAGAGCCATGAGCGTTACTTTTAGGCGGGTATCCTCGGGCCTGCATCCTTCATCCAATGGAGTAACCACGTCTATCTCCAGTTGATCCAGCTTGGCTTTCTCTCGGGTGGTAGCTCTTGCGTTATCCATCTGCATGAGAAGTAGCTCTTGAATATGAGGGTCCTGCACCCAGCCCAACAATGGTCCATCGTCGTTTGCTCCGGCATCTTCATCTTCATGATCATTCCCTTCGTCTGCTCTGGTATCTTCCTCATCATCATGTCTGGCATCTTCTACATGATGACTGTGTACTGCATCTACTTCGTGATCATGTCCTGGAGATTCTTCGTCTTCTCGCCCGCCCTCGCCGCGGTTGTCTTGCTGCCCTTCCTCATTTCTTGCCCGGCCCCCATGGACGACTTCATAATCATCTTCATCACCTTGCCACCGATAGCCATCCATGAAACCACGCAAGAGTAGGTGGTCCCGCACCTGTACGGAATCCTGGTCCATAAGGCTCCTTAGCTTGCATCTTCGACACGGACATCTTATCTCCGTCTCATTCTTTTGAAGCATCTCGGCCTTCGCGGAGCTCAAAAACCTATTCACGATGCCTTCGGTCATCATGCGGACCATGGTCGCCTGCGGGGTAGAGCAAAACGATATTTTAGAACCAAGAAAAATTTTGGCATGACTTTGCCTAAAAATAGGACCAAAAAGAATGCATAGTGCCAAATTCTCGCCGAAACAGAAATGAATCAACATTCCGGCAAAATATTGGCAACTATCGCATTTCAAATACCGGTACCTACAAACACAACCATATATGCAACACCACAAACATATGCAGCACCACAAACATGCGTAGATCTAGCTAGGCCATAAAAAGTGCATGTGCACGTTGTTGGAGGGAGAAAAAAGTAGATCTACAACATAAAGAAAGCTTTCCTCTTACTTACCTATCAAAAAAAGGTAATTTAACCACTCAATTTGGGTGAATCTATGGTGCAAATGAGGTGAGGAGGTGGAGGCAGCCGAGACAAGCTTGGAGGAGGAGGTGGAGAGAATGAACTGGGGAAAGTGAGTGTGGTAGGTGGCTGTCCAAAATATCTAGCTGGTCTCAGGTTACTAATGGCGCACCACCTATAAATGCGCCATTAGTAACCCTGGTTACTAATGGTGCACCTGTTACGTGGTGCGGCATTACTAGTTTTGCAAAAAAAATTGTTAGTAGTGGTGCACCGTGGATGTGGTGCGCCATTACTAGTTTGAACTAGTAATGGCGCACTACACTCCGGTGCGCAATTACTAGTTTTGAAAAAAAAGTAAAAAACAATTGTTAGTAGTGGCGCACGGAGTGTGTGGTGCGCCATTACTAGTTAAAACTAGTAATGGCGCACTATGCCCTGGTGCGCCATTACTAGTTTTGGAAAAAAAATTGTTAGTAGTGGCACACCGTGGGTGTGGTGCGCCATTAGTGTGATGGACACTAATGACATACCAACACATGGTGCGCCACTGCTATATAGCAGTGGCGCACCACATGTGTGGTGCGCCATTAATGTCCATATTATCTATATCCCTTTTCGTAGTAGTGCCTCCCGCACTCCATTTTTACCCGAAACTATCTGGAACACTTCCGGTGTCCGAATAACATGGCCCAATATATCAATCTTTATGTCTTGACCATTTCGAGACTCCTCGTCATGTCCGTGATCTCATCTGGGACTCCGAAGAAACTTCGGTCATCAAAAACACATAACTCATAATACATATCGTCATCGAATGTTAAGCGTGCAGACCCTATGGGTTCGAGAACTATGTAGACATGACTGAGACACATCTACGGTCAATAACCAATAGTGGAACCTAGATGCTCATATTGGCTCCTACATATTCTATGAAGATCTTTATCGGTCAAACCACATAACAACATACGTTGCTCCCTTTGTCATCGGTATGTTACTTGCCCGAGATTCGATCGTCAGTATCATCATACCTAGTTCAATCTCGTTGCCGGCAAGTCTCTTTACTCATTCCGTAATGCTTCATCCCACAACTAACTCATTAGTCAAATTGATTGCAAGGCTTATAGTGATGAGCATTACCGAGAGGGCCCAGAGATACCTCTCCGATACACAGAGTGACAAATCCTAATGTCGATCTATGCCAACTCAAAAAACACCTTCAGAGACACCTGTAGAGCATCCTTATAATCACCCATTTACATTGTGATGTTTGATAGCACACAAGGTGTTCCTATGGTATTCGGGAGTTGCATAATCTCATAGTCCGAGGAACGTGTATAAGTCATGAAGAAAGCAGTAGCAATGAAACTGTAACGATCATAATGCTAAGCTAACGGATGGGTCATGTCCATCACATCCTTCTCCTGATTATGTGATCCCGTTCATAAATTTACAACACATGTCTATGGTTAGGAAACATAACCATCTTTGATTAACGAGCTATACTAGTAGAGGCATACTAGGGACACAATGTTTTGTCTATGTATTCACACATGTATTAAGTTTTAGGTTAATACAACTCTAGCATGAATAATAAACATTTATCATGAAAAAAGGAAATAAATAAAAACTTTATTATTGCCTCTAGGGCATATTTCCTTCAAAAATATGCCGAGTAGGATTTGTGCAGCACTTGATCGCAAACGTTTTAGATAGAACACCCGTATGCAAAGTGAGAGCAGGATTTGTGCATCTCTTCAACGCAAACGGTTCTTTTGGATGACCCGTGTGCAACCACTTACAAACAATTTGGTAAGATTTGCATCTGTCATATTGGGTATGTTGCCATTTGTCAAACTTGAAATATTAACACTTGTTGATCTAGTAACATTGCCATTTGTCAACCTTGTAACACTGCGATTTGTCAAAATATGAAGCTAAAAATCACTAGCAGTATCTAATTTTTGCAACTAAAATTCAGTAATTAAGCATAGATTTTATTCATAGATTAAGCAGACATTCTTAATTTATACAAACAATTCAACTCAACAGCTGAACCGACCAAACTTTTCCCAATTGTTGCCAACCACGTACTGAAATAGCTAGCTCAACTATATATAATAGCTAATTTTAAGTACGTTGTACAATTCCACCACATCTATTGTCAGATGAACTGAACAAAATAGCTCCTAAATACTACTACTACTACTACTACTACTACTACTACTACTACTACTATTACTACTACTACTACTACTACTACTACTACAGAGGGGCTTTGTACTACTTCCGGCCGCCCCTCCTCTGCCGAGACTCAGTAAGAGGCCGAGGAGGAGGAGCCTACCGACGAGCTGGTCAACTGCAATACGGTGCCTGCCGCTGCTGCAGCTTCAGCGACGCTCACCTCGAACTCCCTTAGCCGCTCCAGATGACCCCTCTCGAAGCGGTGATTCTTCTCATGAATCTCCTGATTCCTTGCCTCTGAGGCGGCGTGTGTCGCGGCCACGGCGGCGGTAAGGCACTTTGCATGCTCGATGAGGCGCTCCTCCTCCTCCTGCAGGAACTCAGTGTAGAGCGCAAGGTCGCTGACGCATGTGCGGGTATCCACCTTTGCCTCCCACCTTCGGGCGGTGGTGGCGGAGCGGGTGATGACCCCGGCGGTCGATGGTGGGCTGGCGGCCACGGCGGCCGACAAGGGGGTGGCGGCCACGACCACCACCTCCCGCCTTCGGGCCGCGGTGGCGGAGAGGGTGATGGCCATGGTGACCGGCAGTGGGGTGGCGGCCACGACAGTCACTTCCCGCCTTCGGGCCACAGCGGCGGAGCAAGCGATGACCCTGGCTTTATACGGTGGTGTGGCGGCAACAGCGGCCGGCAACAGCTGCCGACGGGCAGTGGTGGCGGAGCGTGTGGTGGGCGTTCCGTGCACACCCAACAAGGACGCCACACACACTACACTAAGCCGGGGACTGCGCCGCCGCCGCGGTGTAGCCTTCCAGCTGGAGCTGTCCTCTGATGACGGCGGAGTGGCTAAGTGACGATGACGAACCACTGCCATTGGCGATTATGGGAGAAGCAGACGAGATAAGTGATACGTCTCCAACGTATCTATAATTTTTGATTGTTCCATGCAATTATATTACCCCTTTTGGATGTTTATGGGATTTATTTTACACATTTATAGCATTTTTGGGACTAACCTACTAACCAGAGGCCCAGCCCGTATTGCTGTTTTTTTGCCTATTTCAGTATTTCGAAGAAAAGGAATATTAAATGGAGTCCAAACGGAATGAAACCTTCGGGAGCGTGATTTTTGGAATGAACGTGATCTAGAGGACTTGGAGTGCAAGTGAAGAAGCAGCCGGGGCCTCCACGAGATAGGAGGGTGCCCCCACTATAGGGCGCGCCCCCTTGTCTCATGGGCCCCTCGGGCGGTAACCGACGTACTTCTTCCTCCTATATAAGCCTACGTACCACGAAAACATCCAGGGAGCCAACGAAACACAATTTCCACCACCGTAACCTTCTGTATCCACGAGATCCCATCTTGGAGCCTTCGCCGGTGCTCCGCCGGAGGGGGAATCGACCATGGAGGGCTTCGACATCAACATCCTTGCCCCTTCGATGAGTTGTGAGTAGTTTACCACAGACCTTCGGGTCCATAGTTATTAGCTAGATGGCTTCTTCTCTCTTTTTGGATCTCAATACAATGTTCTCCCCCTCTCTTGTGGAGATCTATTCGATGTAAACTCTTTTTACGGTGTGTTTGTCGAGATCCGATGAATTGTGGGTTTACGATCAAGTTTATCTATAAGAAAATATTTGAATCTCCTCTGAATTCTTTTATGTATGATTGAGTTTTCTTTGCAAGTCTCTTCGAATTATCAGTTTGGTTTGGCCTACTAGATTGATCTTTATTTCCATGGGAGAAGTGCTTAGCTTTGGGTTCAATCTTGCGGTGTCCTTACCCAGTGATAGAAAGGGTTGCAAGGCACGTATTGTATTGTTGCCATCGAGGATAAAAAGATGGGGTTTATATCATATTGCTTGGGTTTATCCCTCTACATCATGTCATCTTGCTTAAGGCGTTACTCTGTTCTTATGAACTTAATACTCTAGATGCAGGCAGGAGTCGGTCGATGTGTGGAGTAATAGTAGTAGATGCAGGCAGGAGTCGTTCTACTTGTTGCGGATGTGATGCCTATATACATGATCATGCCTAGATAATCTCATAATTATTAGCTTTCTATCAATTGCTCGACAGTAATTTGTTCACCCACCGTAATACTTATGCTATCTTGAGAGAAGCCACTAGTGAAACCTATGGCCCCCGGGTCTATCTCTTATCATATTTGCTTCCAATTTACTTTTATTTTCATCTTTACTTTTTGCATCTATATTATAAAATGCCAAAAATATATTTATCTTATCATACTATCTCTATTAGATCTCACTTTTGCAAGTGGCCGTGAAGGGATTGACAACCCCTTTATTGTGTTGGTTGCGAGTTCTTTGTTTGTTTGTGTAGGTGCGTGGGACTTTTGAGGAGCCTCCTACTGGATTGATACCTTGGTTCTCAAAAACTGAGGAAAATACTTACGCTACTATTGTTGCATCAACCTTTCCTCTTCAAGGAAAACCAACGCAAGCTCAAGACGTAGCAAGAAGGATTTCTGGCGCCGTTGCCGGGGAGGTCTTCGCTCAAGTCAAGACATAACAAGTACCCATCACAAACCCATCTCCCTCGCATTTACATTATTTGCCATTTGCTTCTCGTTTTCCTCTCCCCCACTTCACCCTTGCCATTTTATTCGCCCTCTCTTTCCCAATCTCCTCCTGTCTCTCTTTCGCTTGCCTTTTTTTGTTTGCTTGTGTGTTGGATTACTTGTTGCCATGGCGCAAGATAATACCAAATTGTGTGATTTCTCGAATACCAATAATAATGATTTCCTTAGTACTCCGATTGCTCCTCTTAATGATGTTGAGTTTTGTGAAATCAATACTGCTTTGCTGAATCTTGTTATGAAAGATCAATACGCCGGCCTTCCTAGTGAAGATGCCGCTACTCATCTAAACAAATTTGTTGATTTGTGTGATATGCAAAAGAAGAAAGATACAGATAATGATATTGCCAAACTGAAGTTATTTCCGTTTTCACTTAGAGATCATGCTAAAGTTTGGTTTTCGTCTTTGCCTAAAAATAGTATTGATTCTTGGAACAAGTGCAAAGATGCTTTTATCTCTAAGTATTTTCCTCCCGCTAAGATTATCACTCTTAGGAATGATATTATGAATTTTAAACAACTTGATCATGAGCATGTTGCCCAATCTTGGGAAAGAATGAAATTGATGATTCGCAATTGCCCTACTCATGGTTTGAATTTATGGATGATCATACAAAAAATTTATGCCGGTTTGAACTTTGATTCTAGAAATCTCTTAGATTCGGCTGTGGGAGGCACGTTTATGGAAATCACGTTAGGGGATGCTACAAAACTTCTTGATAATATTATGGCTAATTATTCTCAATAGCACACCGAAAGATCTTCTAGTAAAAAACTGCATGCTATAGAAGAAATCAATGTTTTGAGTGGAAAGATGGATGTACTTATGAAATTGTTTGCTACTAAAAATACTCCTCTTGATCCCAATGATATGCCTTTGTCTACTTTGATTGAGAATAATAATGAATCTATGGATGTGAATTTTGTTGGTAGGAATAGTTTTGGAAACAACGCTTATAGAGGAAACTTTAATGCTAGACCGTTCCCTAGTAATTCCTCTAATAATTATGGAAATTCCTACAATAATTCTTATGGTAATTTTAATAAGATGCCCTCTGATTTTGAGAATAGTGTGAAAGAATTTATGATTTCTCAAAAGAATTTTAATGCCTTGCTTGAAGAGAAATTGCTCAAAGTTGATGATTTGGCTAGGAACGTTGATAGACTTTCGCTTGATGTTGATTCTCTTAAACTTAGATCTTCTTCTCCTAAGCATGATATCAATGAGTCTCTCAAAGCAATGAGAATTTCCATTGATGAGTGCAAAGAAAGAACCGCTAGATTGCGTGCTAAAAAAGATAGCTTTATAAAAGGCGTGTTCTTCTAGTTTCCATGAAAATAATGATGAAGATCTTAAAGTTATTCATGTTTACCCTATTAGATCTTTGTTTTGCAATATGAATCTTGGTAATTATGGGACTGATGATGAGTCAACTTTGCCTAGAAGGCGTCCCAAGAATTCGGAGTCTTTAGATCTTGATGCTAAATTTGGTAAAAGTAGGATTGGAGAGGTCATGACTTTAAATAGCATTGAACCCACTATCTCGGATTTCAAGGAATTTGATTATGATAATTGTTCTTTAGAAGGTTGTATTTCCTTGTTGCAATCCGTTGTTAATTCTCCACATGCTTATGGTCAAAATAAAGCTTCTACCAAACATATCGTTGATGCCTTGATGCAATCTTATGATGAAAAACTTAATTTGGAAGTTTCTATACCTAGAAAACTTAATGATGAGTGGGAACCTACTATAAAGATTAGAATTAAAGATCATGAGTGTTTTTCTTTGTGTGATTTGGGTGCTAGTGTTTCCATGATTCCAAAAACTTTATGTGATATTCTAGGTTTCCATGATCTTGATGATTGCTCTTTAAACTTGCACCTTGCGGATTCCACCATTAAAAAGCCAATGGGAAGGATCCATAATGTTCTCATTGTTGCAAATAGAAATTTGGTGCCCGTAGATTTTATCGTTCTTGATATAGATTGCAATCTTTCTTGCCCTATTATTCTTGGTAGACCTTTACTTAGAACGATTGGCGCAATTATTGATATGAAGGAAGGGAATATTAGATTCCAATTTTCATTAAAGAAAGGCATGGAGCACTTTCCAAGAAAGAAAGTCAAATTACCTTCTGAATCTATCATGCGAGCTACTTATGAATTTAGTGCCAAAGATGGCACTACTTAGATCTATCTTCGCTTTTATGCCTAGCTAGGGGCGTTAAACGATAGCGCTAGTTGGGAGGCAATCCAATTTTCTTAGTGTTTTTTGTTTTTGTTACTGTTTAGTAATAAATCTTGCATCCTCTTCCTGTTTAGATGTGTTTTTATCTTTTAGTTAGTGTTTGTGCCAAGTAGAACCTATAGGATAACCTATGATGATAGTTGATTTGATTCTGCTGAAAAGCAGAAACTTTGCGCGCACGAATTCAGTTATGTTAAATCACATAAACGTGATTTTGCGTTGATTCTTTTTGATACAGATCAATAAACAAATTTTCCAGGACTTCTTATTTTGGTAGGATTTTTAGAGTTCCAGAAGTTTGCATTAGTTACAGATTGCTACAGACTGTTCTGTTTTTGACAGATTCTGTTTTTCGTGTGTTCTTTGCTTATTTTGATGCATCTATGGATAGTAAAATAGTTTATAAACCATAGAGAAGTTGGAATACATTAGGTTTAACACCAAAATAAATAAATAATGAGTTCATTACAGTACCTTATTTGGTGGTTTTGTTTTCTTTCACTAACGGAGCTTATAAGATTTCCTGTTGAGTTTTGTGTTGTGAAGTTTTCAAGTTTTGGGTAAAGCTTTTATGGACTATGGAATAAGGAGTGGCAAGAGCCTAAGCTTGGGGATGCACATGGCACCCCAATATATTCAAGGATATCCAAAAGCCTAAGCTTGGGGATGCCCCGGGAAGGCATCCCCTCTTTCGTCGTCGTTCATTGGTAACTTTACTTGGAGCTATATTTTTATTCGCCACATGATATGTGTTTTGCTTGGAGCGTCGTGTATTATATTAGTCTTTGCTTTTTAGTTTACCACAATCATCCTTTCTGTACACACCTTTTGGGAGAAGCCTACTTGATTAGAATTTGCTAGAATATTCTATGTGCTTCACTTATATCTTTTGAGCTTGATAGTTTTTGATGTAGTGCTTCACTTAAATTTTTTAGAGCATGGTGGTGACTTAATTTTGAAGAAATTTCTAGTCTCTCATGATTCACTTATATCTTTTTTAGAGTCTTTTAGAACAGCATGGTATTTGCTATGGTTACAAAGTTGGTCCTAGAATGATGAGCATCCAAGTTGGGTATAATAAAGACTATCATAGAAAAGAATTGGATGCTATGATCAATATGATGCTTGATAATTCTTTTGAGATATGGAGGTAGTGATGTTAGAGTCATGCTAGTTGAGGCGATTATGAAAAGTACTTGTGTTGAGGTTTGTGTTTGCCGTAGCATGCACGTATGGTGAACTGCATTGTGATGAAGTTGGAGCACAATTTTATTTATTGATTGTCTTCCTTATAAGTGGCGGTCGGGGACGAGCGATGGTCTTTTCCTACCAATCTATCCCCCTAGGAGCATGCGTGTAGTGCTTTGGTTTTTGATGACTTCTAGATTTTTGCAACAAGTACATGAGTTCTTTTGACTAATGTTGAGTCCATGGATTATACACACCCTTTCACCCTTCCACCATTGCTAGCCTCTCTTGTGCCGTGCAACTTTTGCCGGTACCATACACCCACCATTTACCTTCCTCAAAACAGCTACCATACCTACCTATTATGGTATTTCCATAGCCATTCCAAGATATATTGCCATGCAACTTTCCACCATTCCGTTCATATGACACGCATTACTTTTGTCATATTGCTCTTTGCATGATCATGTAGTTGACATTGTATTTGTGGCAAGGCCACCTTCATAATTTTCATACATGTCGCTCGTGATTCATTGCATATCCCGATACACCGCCGGAGGCATTCATATAGAGTCATATCTTGTTCTAGCTTTGAGTTGTAAATCCATAAAAGTGTGATGATTTTCATTATTAGAGCATTGTCCTAGTGAGGAAAGGATGATGAAGACTATGATTCCCCCACAAGTTGGGATGAGACTTCGGACTTTACAAAAAGAGAAAAAAGAAAAAAAAAAGAGAAAGGCCAAAAAGAAAAAAAAGGAAAGGCCAAAGAAAAAAAAGAAAAAAATGATAAAATGGGAGAAAAAGAGAAAAAGGGACAATGCTACTATCTCTTTTTCCACACTTGTGCTTCAAAGTAGCACCATGATCTTCATGATAGAGAGTCTCCTATGTTGTCACTTTCATATACTTGTGGGAATTTTTCATTATAGAACTTGGCTTGTATATTCCAGTGATGAGCTACCTCAAAATGTCCTAGGTCTTCGTGAGAAAGCAAGTTGGATGCACACCCACTTGGTTTCTTCTGTTGAGCTTTCATATATTTATAGCTCTAGTGCATCTGTTGCATGGCAATCCCTACTCACTCACATTGATATATATTAATGGGCATCTCCATAGCCCGTTGATACGCCTAGTTGATGTGAGACTATCTTCTCCCTTTTTGTCTTCTCCACAACCACCATTCTACACCACATATAGTGCTATATCCATGGCTCACGCTCATGTATTGCGTGAAAGTTGAAAGAGTTTGAGATTATTAAAGTATGAAACAATTGCTTGGCTTGTCATCGGGGTTGTGCATGATTAAATACTTTGTGTGATGAAGATAGAGCAACAGTCAGACTATATGGTTTTGTAGGGATAACTTTCTTTGGCCATGTTACTTTGAGAAGACATGGTTACTTTGATTAGTATGCTTGAAGTATCACCATTTTCATGTTAATATGAACTTTTATTTTGTATCATTTGGATCTGAACATTCATGCCACAATAAAGAAAATTACATTGAGAATTATGCTAGGTAGCATTCCACATCAAAAATTTCTTTTTTATCATTTACCTACTCGAGGACGAGCAGGAATTAAGCTTGGGGATGCTTGATACGTCTCCAACGTATCTATAATTTTTGATTGTTCCATGCTATTATTTTACCCCTTTTGGATGTTTATGGGCTCTATTTTGCACATTTATATCATTTTTGGGACTAACCTACTAACCGGAGGCCCAGCCCATATTGCTGTTTTTTTTGCCTATTTCAGTATTTCGAAGAAAAGGAATATCAAACGGAGTCCAAACGGAATGAAATCTTCGGGAGCGTGATTTTTGGAACGAACGTGATCCAAAGGACTTGGAGTGCAAGTCAAGAAGCAGCCGAGGCCTCCACGAGATAGGAGGGCGCCCCCCCTATAGGGCACGCCCCCCTATCTCGTGGGCCCCTCGGGCGGCCACCGACGTACTTCTTCCTCCAATATAAGCCTACGTACCCCGAAAACATCCAGGGAGCCAACGAAACACAATTTCCACCACCGTAACCTTCTGTATCCGCGAGATCCCATCTTGGAACCTTCGCCGGCGCTGCGCCGGAGGGGAAATCGACCACGGAGGGCTTCTAGATCAACATGCTTGCCCCTTCCATGAGTTGTGAGTAGTTTACCACAGACCTTCGGGTCCATAGTTATTAGCTAGATAGCTTCTTCTCTCTTTTTGGATCTCAATACAATGTTCTCCCCCTCTCTTGTGGAGATCTATTCGATGTAAACTCTTTTTGCGGTGTGTTTGTCGAGATCCGGTGAATTGTGGGTTTATGATCAACTTTATCTATGAGAAATATTCGAATCTCCTCTGAATTCTTTTATGTATGATTGAGTTATCTTTGCAAGTCTCTTCGAATTATCAGTTTGGTTTGGCCTACTAGATTGATCTTTCTTGCCATGGGAGAAGTTCTTAGCTTTGGGTTCAATCTTGCGGTGTCCTTACCTAGTGAAAGAAAGGGTTGCAAGGCACGTATTGTATTGTTGCCATCAAGGATAAAAAGATGGGCTTTATATCATATTCCTTGAGTTTATCCCTCGACATCATGTCATCTTGCTTAAGGCGTTACTCTGTTCTTATGAACTTAATACTCTAGATGCACGCAGGAGTCGGTCGATGTGTGGAGTAATAGTAGTAGATGTAGGCAGGAGTTGGTCTACTTGTTGCGGACTTGATGCCTATATACATGATCATGCCTAGATAATCTCATAATTATTCGCTTTTCTATTAGTTGCTCGACAGTAATTTGTTCACCCACCGTAATACTTATGCTATCTTGAGAGAAGCCACTAGTGAAACCTATGGCCCCCGGGTCTATCTCTTATCATATTTGCTTCCAATTTACTTTTATTTGCATCTTTACTTTTTGAATCTATATTCTAAAATACCAAAAATATATTTATCTTATCATACTATCTCTATTAGATCTCACTTTCGCAAGTGGCCGTGAAGGGATTGACAACCCCTTTATTGTGTTGGTTGCGAGTTCTTTGTTTGTTTGTGTAGGTGCGTGGGACTTTTGAGGAGCCTCCTACTGGATTGATACCTTGGTTCTCAAAAACTGAGGGAAATACTTAAGCTACTATTGCTGGATCACCCTTTCCTCTTCAAGGAAAACCAACGCAAGCTCAAGACGTAGCAATAAGCTACAGGGAGGGAGGGGAAATGCGATGCAGGACTCGCCGACTGTGAGGGTTTATATAGCAGGCTGGTAAGCATTGGGATTTTGGGGTATTTCACCGAGTCGGGCGGGAAGCTTGTGCGGGAACCTGCGAGGTTGCATGGGAATGAGCTCACCGGCGATTCATTGGTGCCACCGTTTGGCCAAAAGAACACCCCACGCGCGCTGCGGAAGCTTGCGCTATCAGCCGTCTACGGGAACGGGGTGACAAGACGTGCGAGAGGAGGACGAAATGCCACTTACACATACGAATAAAAAAACATTTGCGTTTTAATTACCTACTATATCCCCGTCCTGGTTTATAAGTATGATTTAACTAATAAAATATGAATGCATGTCGCCAAAGATTATGTAGTTGGATTCGTATTTGAACATAGTTTCCAATTATATAGTTTTTATAACATGCATTAACATTTTATTGGTTAAATTTGAGGGCAAAGTATGGCACAGAATTTAAAGGGACTATAGACTAGACAGAGGTAGTAGCACGCGGCCACTCTCTACGCAGCGACGCAATTGTCGACCGGCTTGTAGGCGACCATTTCCTGCGTGTTCAACTGTTCTACGTGTGTGGTTGCTTGCGGTTCAGGCAGCCGTGGCGCACTCTGCTCGCGTCCTGCTGCACGCGCTCTGCTCTCGCATCCCTCCGAGTGCTCTACCCTCATTCCTCCGCACGCGTTGCCAGTGTTTGGGGCCGGCGCACAATCACGCATGTTCATGTGCATGCGGTTGCGCCGGGCACGGCGCGACAATGCAGTTACCCGCTGCGAAAACTGCCATGCAGACACGTAGAGAATCCAGGCCGCCCGACCGCCATTTATTCATGCGGCCATTTACATTCATCTCTTGCGTCAAACGACACAATAAGCACACCCACGACAACACAAACAGATAGGACATACAACGGTTCCATTGGTGCTTCCCATAGCTCCAATGGCGCTCCCAGTGGCAAACGACGACAACGGCGGGAAGTTCACCACGCATCACGTAGTGGACACCCACGAGAGGGGGAAGGCCCTATCGGTGGTGTACACGAATGATCCGGTCTTGGTGGAGAGCTCCATCCAAACTATGAAGCAGTTCCTTGCCGAGGACAAGTACCAAGTGGTCAGCTTCGACCTCGAGTACACCATCGATCGTGCCGGGCACGATCAGAAGGTTGCCGTCGCCCAGTTGTGCATGCGACATGACGTCCTTGTCTACCACTACACTACAAAAAAAGATAGATCCGTGACATTATGGGCCGAACGAAATTTTTTTCTGTCATACTTATGACACTTCTATGACGATAATTGTAACAAAACCCGGTATCATCATAGATGTGGTGGGCTCCTACTTCTATGACAAAAAATCATGACAGAAAATGGGCTTTTTGTCCTGGGTGAGCCGGAGACGCAGCTGCATGACATTCTTTGGGCCATCCATGACGGAAAAAACCATGGTAGAAGCGAGGGCGAGGAAAATTTTGGTGAGTTCCCGGTTACGGTGGGTGGTCGGGGGCCGAGCGATGCGCTTTTCTCTTGTACACGTACGTGCGTGTGTGCGAGGCGTTGGCTCTAAATGAACCCGAGCGAGGCGTTGGGCTCTAATTGAACCCGAGCAATTGCACTGCAGGCTACGTGTTACTGAACTCGAGCGATTGATCGATGGCTGTTAACTGAACCCGATTGAGCGATTCCTTCGCTACTGCTGCTAACTGAAGCCGATCGATGCTGCCTCTGAATGAACAGTGAGCGCTGCGGGGGGTTTAGATGAACAGTGAGCGGTGGGAGTGGATGAACAGGACCCCGTGGTGTTGCCTCTGGATGAACAGGACCCCGTGGAGGGCTGGATGAACAGGACGACCCCGTGGAGGGCTGGATGAACAGTATATGGTGGAAGGGTGGATGAACAGTAGCCCGTGGAGGGGTGGTTGAACAGGAGCCCATGGAGAGGGGTGGTTCAACAGTAGCCGATGGAGTAGCGCGCGATGGAGGCTGGATGAACAGGAGGCCGTGGATGAACAGTCGCAAGTGAAGGCTGGAGGAGGTAGACGGTGGATGAACAGTAGCCCGTAGAGGCTGGAGGAGGTCGACGGTGGAGATGAACAGTATCCCATCGAGCCCCGTTTGTGGTACGCCACACCCCTCCTGATGAACAGGACCCCCGTTTCGACCATCGCGCTCCAACACAAGTCTGTTTCGTCCGTTTTGCAGTACACCGCACCCTTACCGATCAACAATGCCCCGTTTCGACCGTAGGAGGTCCAACACAAGTCCGTTTCCTCCGTTTTGCGGTACTCCAGACCCCTCTCGATGAACAGGATCCCGTTTCAAACGTGGTCAGTCAAACGCAAGGCCATTTCCTCCATTCTGCGGTACGCCAGACCTCGTTTCCATCGCCTGTTCCATCCAAGCCGGTTGGCTCCCACGCGTTCCGTTGCCTCCCGATGAACACGATGCATTCCGTTCCCTCCTGATGAACACGACGAATTTCGTTGCCTCCCCATGAACACGACGATGATGCAGTTTCTGCGTTCCTACCCAACCATGTACACGAGCCCTGGCCGTACGTATGCGCGAGTAGGCATTCGAGACCCCGCCCGTATGTACGTACGTGGCCGTATTTTCTTTCTTGCACATTCGCCGTTGTACGTACGTGTACATACTACGTGTGCGCCTCTACTACGACACATGCGCGCCTCTACATCCACCAGTATGTGCGTACACGTTCGTGACCAGAATGACAACGCTACGTATGCTTCGACCAGGTGGGTCCCGACTGTCAGGCACTTCCTTGCATGCGAAGATGTAGCTGGTGGGTCCCAGCAATCAGGGGGCGAATCATTTTTGTTTTTTTGCCCGGATGCACTTCCTTGCGTGCAAAGATGTAGCTGGTGGGTCCTAGCAGTCAGGGGGGAAACGTTTTTTTCGTGAAATACGGTGGCCTGTTTGTGGGTCCCCGCTGTCAGGTGGAGGAATAATTATTTTGCGCATAATAAGGAGGCACTTCCTTGCGGCCGCCGTGGACCCAGCTTTCAGCCTCTCCACGTACAGTACTCTTCTAATGGAAGTTGTTCCTTGACCACATTGACCACACTACGCGGAGAGCACCAGGGCAGTGGACGACGGCGAGGCCTAGGAAGGGGACGTTGCGGAGCCGGGGAAGACGCGGCAGTGGAAGCCCGCGCGGAGAGGAGTACGAGGGTTCACTGGTTCGGCTGCGGTGTGAGGCTGCCGTCGCCGCAGGACCTGGCCAGCGGTGGGAATAGTAGGGGGTGGTGAGGCCTCCGCGGCAGGACAGCCGGCCACAGGAGGCAGGAGCATGCGGCACGACCGGCGTTGCTTTGGGCAGCTAGAGCAAGAAGACCAGAGGTTGAAGAAGCACTACGACTGTTGGATGGACATCGTACGGTCACTGGAGCTTTAATCGTTCATATTGACTAAGTCGACAAAGCCCTCCGTCCCTATCAACTTAGTAGGCCCACAAGTCAGCCTCCCACAAAGGTGGGTCACAGCTAGCAGGGGGAGTATTCATTTTTTTGTGCGTAATTAGGAGGCACTTCTGGTGGGTCCGAGCTGACAGCGAGGGGGGGGGGACGTTTTTTTCGCGAAATACAGAGGCCCTTCCGATGGGTCCCAGCTATCAGGTGGAGGAATCATTATTTTGCACGTAATAAGGAGGCATTTCCCTGTGTGGGCCCCTACTGTCAGCCTCTTCCGATGGCTGTTGTTTGTTGACCATGTTGACCTCACCGCACAGAGAGCACAAATGCGATGGACGAGGGCGAGGCCCAGGAAGAGAACCACCCGGATCCGGCGAAGCCATCGCAGCGGATGCCCGTGCCGAGGGGAGTACGAGCGCTGACTGGTCGGCTGCAGGGTGAGGCTGACGTCGCCGGAAAATAACAGGATGTGTGGGTGCTTAGAGGGATGGCCTGGCGGCAGCACAGCCAGCCATGGGAGGAGGGAGCAGGTAGTCCTGCCAGTGCTGGTTTGGGCGGCTGGAGCAGGAAGATCAAAGATTGAAGAAGCACTGCGGCCGTTGGATGGACATCGAATAGTCACTGCTATGTGTTGACTAAGTTGACAAAGCCTTGCGTACGCGTCAAACAAAATTAGGACAGCGTCATCGTCAACCTAATAGGCCCAGAAGTCAGCCTCCAAATCTGTGGAAAATAGCATACGGCCCATTAGCCATTATTTTCAATAATTTACAGCCCATTTGCTAATTCTTAAGGATATTTGAAGCCCATATTCTTTTTATTAGCATTACAGACCATATATTCTGGGCACTGCTAAAAAATTCAATGAAATTTTGCATATTTTGGTGGGGTTCGAACTCTTTTAATCACGAAATTTCGAGTCACGTTAAAAATAATTTTCAAAAAATTATATCAAAATAAAATTCAAAAAACAATTCTCCGCAAAAAAATGAATGAAATTTAGAATCTTAACTAGCAAGATGCCCGTTCGTTGCACGGAACATGAAGATGCATTTGTATGAGTAGTTTATCTTGTGGGAGAAAAGATGATATTTTAATGTAATTGCCAGTTGGCTTTGGCTTTTATAATAGTAGAGAGTAGAGAAATCCTGAAAAAAATGATATTTTAATGCAATTGCCGGTTGGCTTTGGTATAAAAATTTACAGCCCATTTCTTACAACTTATAGCCCATTTTCTGGGAAAGCCCATTTCTTACTACTTACATCCCTCCTCGTCTTGAAAGATTTGCAGGCCAGTAGGGTTGAGAAAAGCAAGTAGGCCTCGGTTTTGGTATTCTCCAAAAAAAGAACTGGGCTAACCAATTTCAGAAAGAAAAAATATATCAACTGGGCTCGTCATGTGCTTAATAAAAGCGTAAGCATGGGCTAGACGAGCCACAGCCCCTGCACAGCACGCAGTTGAGCTCCATCTCTGAAACTAAAAAACAACTGGGCGAGCTACTGGGTCCCTGGTGTTATCCGCTCGTTGTGTAATTTTCTCGTTTATTGACTACATTGACAATGGCGTGGGACCTAGTTGTCAAACAATTAGGAGGAAGTATTTTTTTGGCTTGTAATAACGAGGCACCTGCTTGCGAAATGCAATGACCCTGGTGGGTCCCTACTGTCTGTCGTGGTACTAAGACTGACAGTAGAATGGGGGGTAGGTATGGAGAGGCAAGGTCCTAGCTATGGAGTAGTTGTAAACACAAGGGATTTACGAGTTCAGGCCCTTCTCGGAGGAAGTAACAACCCTACGTCTCGGAGCCCGGAGGCGGTCGACTGGATTATAAGTGTATGAGTTACAGGGGTCGAACCCTTCTGCTAGTGAAGGGGGTGGCTTATATAGTGTCTGCCAGGACCCCAGCCAGCCCACGCAGCAGAGGGTTTAAAGTACATTAAGGCCAGGCGTTACCTGTAACGCCTTACATAAAGTGTCATCATGGCCATAAAGACTACTTAATTACAGACCGTTTAGATACAGAGTGGCTCTTGATCTCCTGGTGGTCGAGTGAGTCTTCATGGTCGACTGTCTTCAAGTCCATCGAGTGGAATTCCTCTTGGTCGACTGGAAGGCAGCCTCTTCTAAAGATGTCCTTGGGGAGGGTACTTTGGACAGGTCCATGACCCTACCCTAGGTACATGACTTCATCATTAGCCCCCGAATGGATCGAGGTTTGAGTGAGGAAGGAGTTGATAATCTTTCCGACCTATTTTTGTGTTCTGAGTATGTCTCATTCTGGATCAATGACTTTTTAGCGATGGCATCAACTTTTCTTTCAGTCGCCTTGATCCATTCTTTTCCTCTATCGAGTGAACTTTTGAACTTGGTGGACTTCCGAGCGATGGATCGTAGGAAATCTTCCGTCTGACAGGTTGCTCTGCTGTTAGCGGATTTAGTGGGATCCAAATTTTGGGAAGCGCGTGAAGCGGAGAGGACCGTGGTACTCGGATGGGATAAGATGAAGACGCCTCGATTTCCACGCCACCTTTTTCACCACGTATCGCGCGCGCGACTGTTTCGGGATTTGACAGGATCGCCCGGGCCTACCTGTCAGCCACTCGGAAGTGTCCTTATATAAGGTGCCGGACGGGGGGTTTTGAATAGTGCTTCTCCATTCCCCTCTCCACCTTCCTCCGCCTCGCCTGCTACGCCTGCTTTTTCCTCCGACCATCCACTCCTCACACGCCTAGCCGGCGACGATGGTGAAGGATAAGACGGCGGCCTTGGAGCGAGCGAAAAAGGCTACGGCGACAGCGAAAGCAAAGGGGAGAGCGACCAGTCGGGGTGGATCTTCATCGCGGTCCCGCCTGCCGCAAGGTTGGGTCCAAGGAGATTGGATCCGCTCGACCATCATTCAGCAGGATCTCGACGATCTGGCCAATGAGGGACTGGTCTCTCATGGGTCAGCAAGACTTCCGGGGACTGAGTGGCAACCGCAGCCACTGGAGGGTGAGTGTGTTCTCTTAGACACTCATGTAGATCGCGGATTCTCTCTGCCATCGAATCTTTTCTTCTGAGGGTTTCTGAACTTCTTTGGGGCACAACTCCACCATTTCACTCCCAATTCCATTGCCTACCTCGCCGCTTTTGTGTCTCTATGCGAAAACTTCCTGGGTTGTCGGCCGCATTGGGGTCTCTTTAAGCACATATTCACTTGTCACTCTCAGACGGTGAAAAAGGCGAGTCCGGATGATGAGAGGACTAAAGTAATCCTGATGTGTGGGGGACTTGGAATCCAAGTGAGGAGTAAGAGTGCTTTTCCAGCCATGACCCTTCCCGAGTTGGTTAGAGGATGGCAGTCGACCTGGTTCTACTGCCAAGACGAGTCGACGCCGGGGCAGTCGACTGGTCTCCCTCCGTTCTCCATGGACCGAGTGAACAAGCCGCCTTCTCTGAAGGTGCTTCCGGAGGAGAAGGCTCAGGTTAAAATGTTGATGGAGCGCGTAGTCCAGCTTATTCGGGACGGAGTGACCGGCATGGACCTTCTGAAGGTTTTCCTTCGATGGCGTATTCAACCACTCCAATACTGAGGACACCCGATGTGGCTGTACTGTGGTACTGAAGACACCACTCGGGTCCATCCAGAGGCGGTCAGCGACGCCACACTGGAGAGGTGGATGGCTGCCATCACAGGGAATAAGGATAACCCTCGTGGGGCTAGGAGGATCCCACCACTCAACCATACCTACCAACCGGACACGGTATGACCACTTATCCCCGGTTGTGGTTCTGTTTTATTCACTCTGTTTCACTGCAAGTTGGACGATTGATTTTTTTCGTGTTTTGTTGTCTGTCAGGCCACCACTGAGTTGTACTCGATGCCCAATGGGGCGCAGGCACCGACTGAGGAGGAGGAAGGAAGTGGGGGCGAAAGCCCGGAGGAGTGGGATTCGGATGGAGATGACGATGATGAAGCTGATGACTCTGAAGAGGACGAAGAGGAGGAGGAGGAGGAGGAGGAAGTTGCACCTCCCCATTCTGAAAGACGCTCGAAGCTTGTCCATGACCCTGCAGCTGAGCGTGGTAAGGGGGTTGTGCCCGTCGCGCAGTCGACCAAGCGTCCTCGGACGACTTCTCCGGCGCCGACTGAGAAAGCTCCGAAGCAATCTCGAGTGGCGCCGTCGAAGCCGACGAAGGTCTTGCCGAAGATGAAGATGGTGATCCCCACTATCTCAGGGTAATGGTGTAACTTGAGTTTTCTTGTATCACACGAATTTATTCTTGGTCGATTTGTGAACTGACCAACTGACTTCTGGAATTGCAGTGCTGCTACTTCTGATACCTCGACCAGACCCGAAGATCACGAAATGGAAGATGATGTTACTTCAAAACCTGGTATGACTTTTGTAGTTCCGTCTTCAGTCAGTTGGACCTTTGTCTTCAACTTTGACTCTTTTCTGCAGCTCCACCTAACGTCGTTATTGACCTTCCTGACGACGATGACGAGGAACCACTAAGGCAGAGGAGGAATAGGAAAGCGTCTGCTGGCAAGGCGACTCAGGATGTGTCAGCACCCGAGACATTGGTTGCGGAGGGGTACAGCGTCACTCGGCCTACCGTATCCTTTGCAGTGCCGTTGACGAGTGCTCGCCCTTCGTCGTCGAGTGCTGCTCAGCCTTCACTTTTCTCGACCCACCACGTCCTAGAAGACCAAGAAAGCGCTGCTAAATAAGCAATACGCCAGGCGGGGTCATGATGGAGCAAGTGAAGGCGATCCGAGATGCCAGTCAGGCGGCTTATGACGCCAGCTCAGCTCTTCAGAGCAATGTTCAGGTTAGTCGGTCACCGCTTGTTTTGTTAGGATATGATATCTGAAAATCCTTCTTTCTGAAAATCTTAGCATCTTTCGTACACCCACTGGGTGCGTCGATTGAAATTCTGGATTAGTGGGGGCACGCTGAGTGCACCCACTAGGTGTAGTCCCCAAGGCTATGGTGGACTGCTGGCAGTCGACCATAGTCTTTATGCCTTAAGCTTTTTCTTTACTCGATCAGGTCGAATGGAATCATAGACCGGTGGGGGCACGCTGAGTGCACCCACTGGGTGTAGTCCCCGAGACTGTGGTCGACTGCTGGTAGTCGACTACAGTCTGAAGAACACCTCTCTCTTTCTTTCTTTCTTTTTGTGGCTATCTACTGGCGGTGAGCCTTTCTGTCTTTGTTGGTCGACTGATCAACTCTAACTGATAGAACTAGTGGGGGCACGCTGAGTGCACCCACTGGGTGTAGTCCCCGAGACTACGGTCGAATGTTTATGTTCGGTTGTAGTCTTAGAAATGTTACGCTTTTTCCTTAGTCACTCGGAAGTGATCTGTCTTTGACATCTGTCGATTGATTCTTCGCAGAAATCTTGCGAGCTTTCAGCTCGTTATACTGAGTTAGAGAACAAGCATATCCAGCTCGAACTGGATCTGAAACTTGTCCAGGAGAACTTCACGAAGGCAAAGGAGGAGGCAAAAGGTATGTTTGGTGAGAACCTCGACGACTACTTTTGCCTCTTGTCTATTTCTGAGTCTGATCTCACTGTGACTTTGCAGATAAACTGAGGGATGCTATGAAGAAGAAAGACCTCGACTTGGCTGAGGCGCAGAAAGAGGCTTTAGAGAAGACCAAGCTCGCAGATGAGAAGCTGGATTCAAT
Organism: Triticum timopheevii; assembly: GCA_963921465.1. Lineage (NCBI taxonomy): Eukaryota > Viridiplantae > Streptophyta > Magnoliopsida > Poales > Poaceae > Triticum > Triticum timopheevii. The sequence continues at coordinate 110,832,505 of OY997264.1, forward strand.
CACCAAGCTTGAAGAGGAAAATACCAATCTGAAAGCTGCTCTTGATGCGGCCAACAAGGAGGTCAGTCGACTAAAGAATGACAAGATTGCCTTGAATGACAAGGCCAGCGAGTTGGTGGGAAAGAAGAATGATCTGGAGGCTTATCTGGGAGGACTCGCCAAGAAGCTATTCCTCATGCTTGAAGGTAATCTTTTGTACCAAACAGACATTTTAACTATGATCTCGCCATCAGACTGCTGTCTTGACTTTGGGGTTGTGCTTGCAGAGTTCTGCCAGAATTTTGAAGAGGAGGCTGGTCGACTGGAGACGAACCTAGATCCCATCAACTCTCCTATGAAGGACGAAGCCGCCATGAATGTGCTCCGACTCGAGTCTCGTGTTGCTGCCGTCGTCGACTATCTTGCAAGGCTGAAGGCTGCAACTTCTCGTATAGACACAGCACTCTGGCCATGAGAAATGCTTCAGAACGACCTCGAGTCTCTGATGACTCGACTGAATGATGTTCCAAGTCGAGTGCAAGAATGGAAAAAGTATTCTGCCAGGTGCGGTGCGGATGTTGCTCTGTCTCTGGTCTGTGTTCACTGCAAGGAAGCGCGAGAGGACAAGCTGGCAGCCCTCAAGGTGGCCAATACCAAGAAGCATGATTTCCGATCCTTCATGGAGACCTTCATCGCTGCTGCCACTCGGATCGCAGATGGAATCGACCTGGATGAGTTCGTTGCGCCTTCCAGCCCTCCGCAGGAGGGGTAAAAAACTTCTGTGCTTGATACTTTAAATTTGCCTCGGTATGCCGAGTGGTTTTTGTAACCGATAAACCTTAACGGGCTTAGCGCCTGAGCACTTATGGTTCCGTACGATGTTATCTGAACTTGAATTCGACGTTGAATATGTCGGTATCTGGTTTGAGGTGTCTTTTGCAGGCTAGGATGAAGCACTTATTGCAATTGACTTGTTCCTCAACATTCTTAGGCGAGCACTGAGCTGTAGCTAAGCTTCCGAGTGGGAGGTTTGCTCTACACTCGGTAGGGTTTTCAAAAAATTAGGCGAGCACTGGGCTGCAGCTAAGCCCCCGAGTGGGAGGTTAGCTCTCACTTGGTAGGATTTTCAAAAACTTAGGTGAGCACTGGGCTGCAGCTAAGCCCTCGAGTGGGAGGTCTGCTCTCCACTCGGTAGGATTTTCAAAAACTTAGGCGAGCACTGGGCTGCAGCTAAGCCCCCGAGTGGGAGGTCTGCTCTCCACTCGGTAGGATTTTCAAAAACTTAGGCGAGCACTGGGCTGCAGCTAAGCCCCCGAGTGGGAGGTCTGCTCTCCACTCGGTAGGATTTTCAAAAACTTAGGCGAGCACTGGGCTGCAGCTAAGCCCCCTAGTGGGGGGTTTGCTCTCTACTCGGTAGGATTTTCAAAAACTTAGGCGAGCACTGGGCTGCAGCTAAGCCCCCGAGTGGAAGGTCTGCTCTCCACTCGGTAGGATTTTTACGGCGTTCCTCCGAGGAAGTAGGCATCAATCAACCTGCACCTCGTCCTCCTTGCGGAGAGCACATTATACTTGTGGCATAGCTCGGAAGAGGAGGGTAGCAGTCGACCTGCACCCCGTCTTCCTTGCAGACTGCATGTTATACTTGTACTTAGGCGAGCGCTATGCTGCAGCTAAGCCCCCGAGTGGGAGGCTGGCTCACCACTTGGTAGGATTTTATCGAAACTTAGGCGAGTACTTGGACTGCAGCTAAGCCTCTGAGTGGGAGGCTGGCTCACCACTCGGTAGGATTTTATTGAAACTTAGGCGAGTACTTGGACTGCAGCTAAGCCTCCGAGTGGGAGGCTGGCTCACCACTCGGTAGGATTTTATTGAAACTTAGGCGAGTACTTGGACTGCAGCTAAGGCTCCAAGTGGGAGGCTGGCTCGCCACTTGGTAGGATTTTATTGAACTTAGGCGAAACGGATTCGTGGCTAAGCCTCCGAGTGAGAGGCTGGCACACCACTAGGTAGGATTTTTACAAACTTAGGCGAAACGGATTCGCAGCTAAGCCACCCACTGGGGGGATTTTATTGAACAAACAAAAGTAACAACAATCACTGGGAAAATTATAACACTTTTGTCTTTGAAAAATGAACTACATAAGTACTTTTATTACATTTTCGAGTGCATATTTAGGTGTAAAAGGGGCGGAGCAGCTCCGTGTTCCAAGCTCGGGGCTCGTCGATCTGGTGCTCTACATTGTAAAGATGGTACGCTCCATTGTGGAGAACCTTGCTGACGATGAAGGGGCCTTCCCAAGAAGGAGCGAGCTTGTGTGGTTTCTGCTGATCCACTCGGAGAACCAAATCTCCTTCCTGGAAGGCTCGAATCTTCACGTTTTTGGCGTGGAAACGATGCAGGTCCTGCTGGTAAATGGTTGATCGAATCAAAGCCATCTCCCTTTCTTCTTCTAGAAGGTCGACTGTGTCCTTCCATGCTTGTTCTACTTCAGCTTCGGTGTAGAGCTCGACTCGGGGAGCGTTGTGAAGCAGGTCACTCGGCAAGACCGCTTCAACTCCGTAGACCAAAAAGAACGGAGTTCTCCCAGTCGACCGGTTAGGTGTGGTCCTTAACCCCCAAAGCACTGGACATCATGCACACGCACAAGGCGTTTCATTCGGAGTATGGTGCCAACTTTTTCTGGGTTAGCGTCGATTCCTCGTTCCGAAACGAGAAAACCGAGTAACTTTCCACCAGGAACTCTGAATGTGCACTTTGATGGATTAAGCTTGATATCATACCTCCTAAGATTGGCAAATGCTTCAACGAGGTCAGTCAACAGGTCGGAACCCTTTCGCGACTTGACCACAATATCATCCATATACGCTTCCACATTCCGACTGATTTGAGTGAGTAAACACTTTTGAATCATCCTCATGAACGTGGCTCCGGCATTCTTGAGACCGAATGGCATGGTGACATAGCAGAAGCACCCGAATGGAGTGATGAAAGCTGTTTTGATCTCGTCTGGTCCATATAGACGGATCTGATGGTACCCGGAATAGGCGTCTAAAAAAGACAATCACTCGCATCCCGCAGTCGAGTCCACAATTTGGTCGATGCGAGGGAGAGGAAAATGATCTTTCGAGCAGGCCCGATTGATATGTTTGAAATTGATGCACATGCGAAGTGACTTGTCCTTCTTGGGGACCATGACAACATTGGCGAGCCACTCGGAGTGGTATATCTCTCGGATAAACTCTGCTGCCAGGAGTCGAGCCACCTCCTCGCCAATGGCCTTTCTCTTCTGGACGGCGGACCGTCAAAGATGTTCTTTGACAGGTTTTGCTTTTGAGTTGACTCTTAAACGATGCTCAGCCAGCCCCCTGGGAACACCCGGCATGTCAGTAGGCTTCCATGCAAAGATGTCCCAGTTCTCACGGAGGAACTGGATGAGCGCTTCTTCCTATTTAGAGTCGAGTGTTGTGGAAATATGGGTCGGAGCTGCGCTGGGGTCGGTCGGGTGAATGTGAACGGGCTTCGTCTCACCAGACGACTGGAACGCTGACTCTGTGGCGGCTTCTTGGCCCGCAATAAATCACTCAGATCTGCATTTTTCTTATATTCCTCCAGCTCTACCACTGTTATCTGGGAATCGGCAATCTTTGAGCCTTTCTGAAAACACTCTTCTACCTTTTTCCAATTGCCAGTGATGGTGATCACGCCTTTAGGGACAGGCATCTTCAATTTGAGGTACACGTAACATGGTCGAGCCATGAACCGTGCATAAGCTGGTCTCCCCAAAATAGCGTGGTAAGCGCTCTGGAAATCCACAACTTCAAATGTCAGCTTCTCTTTGCGGAAATGCTTCGAGTCGCCGAACACCACATCTAGAGCTATTTGGCCGAGTGACTCAGCCTTCTTTCCAGGAATGACTCCATGAAAACTCATGCTGCTGGAGCTGAGTCTGGACATCGGAATGCCCATTCCCTTTAGCGTCTCCGCATACAATATATTCAGTCCACTACCACCATCCATCAGCACCTTAGTCAGTCGAGTGCCTTCGACAACTGGGTTGACCACCAAAGCTTGCCTCCCAGGGGTGGCTATGTGAGTCGGATGATCAGACTGGTCGAACGTAATGGCGGTTTGAGACCATCTCAGATAACTTGGTGTCGCCGGAGCGACCATATTTACCTCACGGTTGATAACTTTCAATCGGCTTTTGCTCTCCACATCAGCAAAAATCATTAGGGTGGAATTGACATGGGGGTATCCTTCATCACTGTCCTCTTTGTCCTCAGCCTTGTCCAACTCCTTTTCCTTGTCCTTGGGATGTTTTCCTTGAAACTGCTGGATTAAGAGTCGACACTGGCGAGTGGTATGTTTCGGGTAGATGAAGTTACCCTCCTCATCTTTCTTCGTGTGGATGTGACACGGCAGATCCATCATGTCGTTTCCTTCCTTATCTTTTACTTTCTTGGGATTCCATGATCCTTTGGGCTTCCCTTTGAATTTTCCCTGAGTCACGGCCAGAGCCTCTCCAGGAGCAGCTGGCTCAGCCTTCCGCTTCTGCTTCCGACTGGAGTTTCCCTTTTTCGACTGACTCGGCTTGTACTTGCCACTCCGGAGTCGATCCTCTTCTTCACCATTGGCATATTTGGTGGCAATCTCCATCATTCGACTCAGGGTCATATCTCCAGTCCGACCAAACTTCAAACTTAACTCTCTGTTCTTCACACCATCCTTGAAGGCACAGACCGCTTGATGATCAGATACATTCTCCACGGTATGATGCAAGGTGATCCATCTCTGGATGTAATCTCTCAGGGTCTCATTCGACTTTTGCACGCAGACTTGCAGCTCTATCAGTCCTGCTGGTCGCTTGCAAGTTCCCTCGAATGTCCTGACGAACACTCGGGAAAGATCTTCCCAAGTGTAAATGCTGCTAGGAGCTAACTGGTTCAACGAGGCCCTGGCCGAACCCTCCAACATGAGTGGTAAGTGGTTCATGGCCACCTCATCATTGCCACCTCCAATCTGTACAGCCACTCGGTCATCTTCGAGCTAGGTTTCGGGCTTGGACTCACAAGTGAACTTACTTACTCCAGTCGCCAACCTGAAGTTGGGAGGTATCACTGCGGTTCTGATGGCTCTGCTGAAACATTCTGGACCCGAAACATGGACTCGGCTGCTAGTGGGCGCATCTCTGCCGTGGCCACCTCGATGAGCTCTATTCTGATCGACCAAACATTGCATGATGATGGATCTCGCGTCAAAGCCTGGTTCCCTGGGGTCGATCGGAGCTCTACGCCCAACACTAAGCTGGTGCCTGTCATCTTGCTGCCGATGGGCGTAAGATCCACCCCTTGGAGGAGGAGTGGGCACTCGACGCCGATCGTCATGATCGAATCGGTCATCATACTGTTCACGTTGACCTCCACGTCCTTCGCGCCGCAGAGGTGTTCTTGGGCTATGAGTCGACTGGACTGTATTCGCAGCGACGGATCGACTGTGAATTCTATTGCGTGACTGTGACACAGCTAAATTCTGATCTCCTGCTGCCCGGAGAAAATCCCGGATCTGCATCAAGCCTCTGCCAGCCTCCGAGTGAGAGGGCTAAATTGACTCTGCTATACGGGCTGCAGCTGCTAAATTCTGAATCGGGGTTCGATATACCTGAGTTGGTTGCGGAAAGAGTTGACGTCGAATGGAGTCGGGTACTCATTTCCGCGCATGTTCGTCGAGTGCTCGCTGGAGGTTCTCCAGTCAAGTGCGCTCAGCCAAGTTGGCCAAACGCGCCTCTTCCAAGGCACGAGCCTCGGGAGTTGCTCCTATGATGGGAGTATGCAGGGCATCCATGTTCCGGCGGCGAAGATCTTCCCTTTGCAGAGAAGTGAGTGGCTCGGGCTGATATTCCTCGTGGACCTGAGCGGGGTCGCCTCCGCCGTCCATCCCGTCGGTGCGGGGGAAGCCGGGAGGACTACGAGGCCCATTGACCATCAGAACCTCCGCCTCTGGATCACTGCTGTCGCACTCGGATGCAGTCTCTACAGAGCCAGTCGACAGATCGAACAGGCCGTAGAGAGATTCGTCGGGCTTGATTGCCGTGACTTGGGTGGTGGCCGATTGGCGAGCCATTGCGTGTCTCACCCACCGCTGGAGCCTCGACCGACCAGAGCGCTTGCGCTGGCGGGAGACCGGGAGGAAAGATGACACAGGAGTCGACCGATACGGAGTCGACAGTTGCTGCACCAGGACGCCGCGGACACATGCACGAAAGTGTGTTGCCCCGCGGACGGGAAGTGCGTCGATGTCGAGCGGAGCCTCCTGGAGCCAAGCGGAGTCGTCGGCGATGAATGTGAGCGCGCCGAGACAGATCTCGCGGCCCTCAACCAGAATTCTTCCAGAAACCATGATGAAGGCGATTGGAACAAATGCAACTTCTCCAATAAGTCGCTAAGACACCTGCCCCATGGTGGGCGCCAACTGTCGTGGTACTAAGACTGACAGTAGAATGGGGGTAGGTATGGAGAGGCAAGGTCCTAGCTATGGAGTAGTTGTAAACACAAGGGATTTACGAGTTCAGGCCCTTCTCGGAGGAAGTAACAGCCCTACATCTCGGAGCCCGGAGGCGGTCGACTGGATTATAACTGTATGAGTTACAGGGGTCGAACCCTTCTGCCAGTGAAGGGGGGTGGCTTATATAGTGTCTGCCAGGACCCCAGCCAGCCCACGCAGCAGAGGGTTTAAAGTACATTAAGGCCAGGTGTTACCTCTAACGCCTTACATAAAGTGTCATCATGGCCATAAAGACTACTTACTTACAGACCGTTTAGATACAGAGTGGCTCTTGATCTCCTGGTGGTCGAATGAGTCTTCATGGTCGACTGTCTTCAAGTCCGTCGAGTGGAATTCCTCTTGGTCGATTGGAAGGCAGCTTCTTCTAAAGATGTCCTTGGGGAGGGTACTTTGGACAGGTCCATGACCCTACCCTAGGTACATGACTTCATCACTGTCAGCCTCTCCACGTACAGTCATCTCCTGATTCCTCTTGGTTGTTGACCATGTTGACAATGCCAGACAGCGGCGGGTGAGGGAGTCTTGGATTAGGGGGTCCTCGGACAGCCGGGCTATATACTTTGGCCGGACTGTTGTACTATGAAGATACAAGCTTGAAGACTTCGTCCCGTGTCCGGGTGGGACTCTCCTTTGCGTGGAAGGCAAGCTTGGTAATTCGGATATGTAGATCTCCTTCTCCGTAACCGACTCTGTGTAACCCTAGCCCCCTCCGATGTCTATATAAACCGGAGGGTTTAGTCCGTAGGACAACAACAATCATAATCATAGGCTAGCTTCTAGGGTTTAGCCTCTACGATCTCGTGGTAGATCAACTTTTGTAATACTCATATCATCAAGATCAATCAAGCAGGATGTAGGGTATTACCTCCATCAAGAGGGCCCGAACCTGGGTAAACATTGTGTCCCCCACCTCCTGTTACCATTAGCCTTAGACGCACAGTTCGGGACCCCCTGCCCGAGATCCACCGGTTTTGACACCGACATTGGTGCTTTAATTGAGAGTTCCACTGTGTCGTCACGATAAGGCTTGATGCCTCCTTCAATCATTTGCAACGATGCGATCCAGGGTGAGGTTTTCCTCCCCGGACATATCTTCGTATTCGGCGGCTTCACACTGCGGGCCAACTCGCTTGGCCGTCTGGAGCAGATCGATAGCTACATCCCTGGCCATCAGGTCAGGTTTGGAAGCCTGAACTACACCGCCGACATCCGCGGAGACTTGATCTTCGACGGATTCGAGCCCATGATAGGTGTGCCGAACAGTCACGAGGAGCATGACCTAGATCTGCCATCGAACGGTGTTCGGAAGATCACACCTGCGGCTGCCCCGTCTCTTAATCCGGAGTAGATCGTGCCATCCGAGGATGGGTGGATGGACCCCACCACGGAGGCCGCACACTCAGCGGCGTTAGAGCTGAACACAGACTTCGCCTCCAATGAGGTTTGTGTCATCGGACCCTCAGACTCATCTTCGGCATAGGCACCGAACCGTGTGCATCCATGCCTATCGAATCTGATTGGGCACCGATCATGGAGTTTACCTCCGCGGATATCTTTCCGCACTCGCCCTTGGGTGACGTGCTAAATTCATTAAAGTCTCTCTCCCTGTCAGGAGACTCTTGGCCAAACTATATCCGGCTTGAGTGGGAGGCGGGTGACGAAGAAATTCGTTCCCCACCCACCACCCACTTAATAGCCACTGTCAACGACTTAACCGACATGCTTGATTTTGACTCCAAAGACATCGACGGTATGGACGACGATGCAGGAGAAGAACAAGAATCACCGCACATAGGGCGTTGGACAACCACCTCATCGTATGATATATATATATATATATATATATATATATATATATATATATATATATATATATATATGGTGGACACCCCCAAAGAAAGCGATGGCAATGAGGCAACAGAGGATAATCCCCTTGAGAAGCAATCTAAGCACCGGCGTCATCGGCACCGCTCTAAGCCTCGTCATAGCAAAAATAGCGATACCGGCACAGGAGACAATAGCACTCTGGATGGTGCCGAAGACGAAAACAATCCCGCCCAGCCAAGCTTCGAGCAAGCCGGACAGGAGGATGGCACGTTAGCCCTGATAAACAGGCAATGGATGGAGACTCGGAGGATGATAATTACATGCCCCTCTCCGAAGATGAGGTGAGCCTCGGCGATGAAGAATTCATCATGCCTGAGGACCCCGTCGAGCAGGAGCGCTTCAAGCGCTGGCTTATAGCCATTGCGAAAAGCCTGAAGAAAAAGCAGCAACAACTTCAAGCTGATCAAGATCTGCTAAGTAATAGATGGAAAGAGGTCCTGGCGGCCGAGGAATATGGACTCAGACGCCCAACCAAAAGTTACCCAAAGCATAGGTCGCTACCTCAACTCGAGGAGGAGGCATTAAAGCCTACACTACCAGCACAGGATGCGGCTGACCGGCCACCTCGTTGCCAAGACAAAGCGGCAAATCAGCCCGAAGTCCAGCCCGCACCCCGTCGCCAAACAAGCAAAAACATGGAGGCCCAGGGCTACACGTATGACCTGCAAGACAAATTGGAAAACAAAGCAGGACAGTCAAGATCAATCTACGGATCACGAGGGCGCGCCCCAACGCGTGACGATGATCGTTACGCTGGATATACTAAATACAAATCCGGTCGGGCTGGATACAATAGACCAGACTCATTTGAATTGCGTCGGGATGTAGCCCGGCATAGAGGCGCCGCACACCCCCTATGCTTCACTGACGAAGTAATGGATCATGAATTCCCAGAAGGGTTTAAGCCCATAAATATTGAGCCCTACAATGGGACCACAGACCCCGCAGTATGGATAGAAGATTTCTTTCTCCACATTCACATGGCCCGCGGGGATGATCTACACGCCATCAAGTACCTCCCACTAAAACTCAAGGGACCGGCTCGGCATTGGCTGCTCCATTGGAAGTTGGGAGAACCTGGCAGATGCATTCCTGGATAACTTCCAGGGCACTTATTAGTGACCACCGGATGCTGACGATTTAAGTCACATAACCCAACAGCCCGGAGAGTCAGCCAAGAAATTCTAGACTCGGTTCCTAACTAAAAAGAACCAAATTGTTGACTCTCCGGATGCCGAAGACCTAGCGGCCTTTAAGCATAACATCCGTGACGAGTGGCTTGCTCGACATCTCGGCCAGGAAAAGCCGAAGTCTATGGCAGCCCTCACGACACTCATGACCCGCTTTTGTGCGGGTGAGGATAGCTGGTTGGCTCGTAGCAACAACATAGCAAGCAATCCTGGCACGTCAGAGGCCAGAGATAGCAACGGCAAGCCCCGACGCAACAAACACAAGCGTCGCAAAAATGGTGATAACACCGGAGACACGGCAGTCAATGCCAGATTCAGTGGCTCTAAGTCCGGTCAGCAGAAAAAGGCATTCCAAAAGAACAATTCGGGCCCATCCAGTCTAGACCGCATACTCGACCGTCCATGCCAAATTCACGGCACCCCAGGAACACCAGCCAATCATACTAACAGAGAATGTTGGGTCTTCAAACAAGCCGGCAGGTCAGGTGCCGAAAATAAGGTGAAGGAGTCTCAAAGCGATGACGACGACGAGGAGCCCCGATCACCAAATGCAGGAGGGCAAAAGAAATTTCCCCCGCAAATCAAAACGGTGAATATGATAAACACCACCCACATTCCCAAGCTGGAACAGAGGTGCACTCTTAGGGATGTCAACTTAACAAAGCCAGTCGCCCCACAATATACACTATGGCCGATCACTTTCGACCGTATGGATCGTCCGGTCAATACCAATCAGGGCAATTCAGCTGCACTAGTCCTTGGCCCAATAATTGACAGATCCCACCTCACACGAGTCCTTATGGACGGAGGCAGCAGTCTAAACCTGCTGTATCAAGACACAGTGCGCAAGATGGGCATTGATCTTTCAATGATCAAGCCCACTAAAACCACCTATAAAGGTGTTATACCAGGTGTGGAGGCCCGTTGTACAGGCTCCATCACTCTGGAGGTAGTCTTCGGATCACCGGACAACTACCGCAACGAAGATTTAATCTTCGACATCGTCCCTTTTCGTAGTAATTATCATGCAATGCTCGGATGAACTACTTCTCAATTCAACGTGGTGCCACATTATGCCTACCGAAATCTCAAGATGCCCGGTCCGTGCGGCGTCATAATAGTTAATGGCATGGCCGAACCCCCCGTCTGTGCCGAAGAATATACCACCGCTTTAACAGCAGAAGCAATGAGTGACATCTTTCAATCGAACCTCGAGTCGACGGCCAAGCTCTCGGACACCGTCGAGGGAGTCCGAACTACTTCGCGGCAGGATAGACCGGGTCATCCGGAGCACAATTAAAACACTCCGGTAGTAAATGGAGGCACAGCTAGGATAGGACATGCAATGCGGCTTAACCGCTCCATGGCACACAAATTATCTTTTTGCACTTTCTTTGCAGGTCCACTTTTGCGTAGGCCAGGAGTGGCGACATGGAAGCAGCTCGAATGCGTAAGGGAATCCTTATATATTCCCCTTGATGACCATCCGATTACACTCCGGATCCGCACACAGCCTCCTCCCGCGTGGTCTCGGCAGGTTCCGAAGTCATATTTATTTTTATCACATTACCTTTACTTATACGCATCGACGTGTTATTCACTTACAACATGTGGCTTTATATGACGCTTATCTACTATTGTTTCTTGTTGACACTCTTTGTCAAATGACATCCGTACATCACAATACGCCTCAATATGCCAGGGGCTTCATTGTACCCATAATACGGCAATAAAGTCCGACCACCTTCACGGTCGTTCGGCACCCTGAACTTATAGCATTATATGCATCAGCTCTGAATCATGTCTTGGGTCAATAGTTGGGTTTGACCGTCTCCTATGTTTTGCTGCCTTACGTTCCGCTATATCGGCTAGGGCGGCACAGGGAGAACTACTACGATTGTGTCCCAGTTCTTCCGAACGAGTCCTCAGTAGAGAAAGCCGAAAACTGACTGTCATGATACGGCGAGAGCTGGTCAGCTATTCGAGAGGTTATAAAATCTTTAAGGATTTCTTCCGCATTATGCGACAACTAATGCAGCGTGCGATGGATCGGCTCTTCTCCCAATCAGGTGCTTATAGAGCCCCTCGTGCGGCCTTCCGAACACCAGGGGCTGCACCTACCTTCCTTTTGTCAAACTCCTATGGCTAACTGAGAGTGATAAAGCCTTATAGTCTGATTGCCTGATTCGTTGCACTGAACACCTCCTTCAAGGACCCAAAACTGGGATAAAAGAGTGCTCGGGTTTATCACAAACACCCCCGTACTTCCTACGTGGGTGCAGAAGCCATAAAATGACCTTGTTTAGCATTACAAAGGACAACATGAATGTATTCATGGAAATATAATGTCCTTGGTGCATTGCTGCGCCGCAAGGCGGGATCCCTTCAGGACACTATCATAATATAACTCAGGCTTGCGGTGCTCCTTCCCCTCCGGTGGTCCCTCGGTCATCAGCTTTTCAGCATCCATCTTCCCCCAATGCACCTTTGCGTGGGCAAAGGCCATTCACGCACCCTCCATACAGACCGACCTCTTGATGACTTCGAGTCGAGGGCAGGCACTCACAAGCCGCTTCACGAGCCCGAAGTAGCTGCTTGGAATCGGCTCGGCGGGCCATAGCCGGATAATTAAATCCTCCATGGCTAGTTCAGCCGCCTTATGCAGTTCGATCAGTTGTTTCAGCTGATCGGCAAATGGCACTGGATAATTGGGCGCCAGATACTGCGACCCGAAGAGCTTCTCTGCAGTGCTCCTTTCTTCGGCTCGGTAGAACTGGGCGGCATTAGATATGCTGCGTGGTAGCTCCACAAATACCCCTGGAGAAATCCAAATTCAAATTAGTAAACGTGATTTTCTCCTTTCAAATACCCGCTTTGCATAGAAAAAGCCTTGCCAGCCGCAATCTTCCTCGCCTCCTGGATTTCCTTCAGGGCGCCTTGGGCTTCCCCCCGGGCATCACTTGAGGCTTGGCGAGCTTGGGAGAGTTCGAATTCTTTCCCTGATAAACTCTGCTCCAAGGTCTCTCATTTCTTCACGGCCTCTTAAAGCTCTTGCTCAGCTTCAATAACCCTGGCCTCGTGCTTTTCGCGAAGAGCCTGCTTTGCGGCTGTCTTCTTCTCGGCTTCGGCCACAACCTTCTTATGAGCCTCAATTTTGGCCATCGCCCCTAGCACATCATAAAAATATTTTCATCATACTAACTCATTCATTCGCGCTGAATGCGAACAAGGTTTCTGCATCCCTTGGTTATCCTCCAACTGCTTCTTCGCTCAGGCGAGTTCTCCTTCAGCCCACTCTAGACTCTGCCTCAGTTCGGAGACTTCCGCAGTTTGAGAGGCGGCAGTTGCTACAGACGCCTGGTTTTGAACAAAAGAGAGATTCCATAAAATGAGTCTCCTGCGAACATATATTTGATCCTCTGTTCGGTTCTTTCTTTCACCGAACAGTGTATCAGGGGCTACTACGTATACTATGACACTCTTTGAAGCCTCACAAAACATACCTCAAAGCCCATTATAAGGCTGATACAGGCTTCAGTCAGTGAACTCTCAGCAGACTGAATCTTCTCAATCACCGCACCCATAAGGGCACGGTGTTCGGCGAGGATGCAGGCACTTTTCAGCGCCGCTGATAAAGTACCCGACACCTCTGGTTGGACAGAGGTTGCCGGTGGAACAGGCACACCCCCTCCAGTCGAGGGAGGCTGCCTACCTGATTCTGGAGCTGTATTGGTCTCCGGAATTGTGTTCGGCTAGGGGGCGAATTCAAGATAGCCCCCGCCGTCGACGTCCGTGGGAGCCTTCTCTCCCATGTGTCCGTCCCCTGAAGTTTGACCTCCTGGCGCCGCCTTTACGATCTCCCCCTGGCCTGGGTCCTTCTGGGACGACACCTATTGTTCACGTGCCATGGGGAAGGGTCCTTCGGGGGTGTCCCGCTGTCCACAGCATCCGAGCCCAGTGAATCCTCCGATGAGGATTGTTTGGTGCGGGACCTCGCTGGACTGCCAAAAAGCATGGATCAGTGATTAAAACATCATACCATAGTGGGTCTGGATGCGCAAATGTGTTCGGATTTTATATACTCATGAGTTCACTAGGGGTTGGGCCCTGGGATCTCACTCCGGGATGCTGTCGGCAGCTGCGGTGGACTCCTCTGGAAGGGGAGTTTTTCCCTTCTTAGGCGACTCGGCCTCCAAACATGTGGAGGCCATCCTTTTCTTTCCTCCCCTTGCTGGGGATTGGTCTTCCTCCTCTTCCTCGTCCTCTCCAGAAGAAGATCAGGCATCGGAGTCTTTGGATATTGTGTCTGAAGTACCACGGCGATGAAGGCCGCCCCTGGTCTTTTTGGCCTCCTTCTTGGCCTTCTTCTTCGGCGCCTTGTAAGGCGCCGGGACTAGCATCTTCGTCAGAAGTGGGCCGACTGGTTCTTCCGCTAGAGGGGCCGGACAGTAGATCTGCCCCGCCTTCTTCACCCAACCCTAGGAGAGTTGTCAAAAACACATTAAGAATTTCCCTCGGGTTATGCAAATAAAACAAATAAATTGCCAACATACAATGACTTACCGAACTTGCGGGGCGGGACAGTTGGTACCTTACCCGCGGTCCTTAGCGGAGTCCGCCCACGATTTGCCGGACTTAAGAAGCACCTTCCAGATGTCCTTGTGCGAGGAGCCGAAGAGCTCCAGTAGGGTCTGGTGCTTGGCCAGGTTGAATTCCCATAAATTGCAAGCCATGTGTTGACAAGGAACAATCCGGCGAACTAACATCACCTGGACTACATTAACAAGTTTGATATTCTTGTCTTCCATATCCTTGACACGTGTTTGGAGCACCGACAGTTCATTGGAAGAAGACTAGTTCAGGCCTTTCTTGGGCCAGGACGTAAGCCGCGGGGGAGCTCCGGATCGGAATTCGGGAGCTACACCCATTTTGGGTCGTGGCTCGGTGACGTAGAACCATTGTTGCTGCCACTCTTTGATGGAATCATTGAAAGTACCTGACGGCCATGTGACGTTGGGCATCTTGCTCACCATGGCACCTCCGCACTCGGCGTGCTCGCCGCTCACCACCTTGGGCTTCACATTAAAAATCTTCAGCCATAAGCCGAAGTGTGGTGAGATGCAGAGAAAGGCCTCGCACACGACGATGAATGTCGAGATGTTGAGGAAGGAATTGGGGGATAGATCATGAAAATCGATCACGTAGTAATACATGATGCTGCGAACGAATGGGTGGAGGGGAAACCCTAGCCCGCGGACAAAGTGAGGGTGGAATACAACCCTCTCTTGGGGTTCCAGTGTTGGGATGATCTATCCCGCCGTCGGGAGACGATGTCTGATGTTCTTAGCCAGATACCCGGCCTCTCGAAGCTTTTTGATATCCTTCTCCCAGACGGTAGAGGCCATCCACTTGCCTCCTGCTCCGGATCCGAACATTTTTGGAGGGCCTTTGTCGGAGAAGACGAATGCTTGGGTGCTGGAGCTCGGACGATATAGAAAGGAAGAAGAAGGTGCGGGTGAAAAAGGGGAGCCCTTATCTCCTTATAAAGGCAGCAGGGATCCTGCGCCTCCCCACTTGCCCGATAAACTCGCTTATTCCCCAAGCGCCGCATTGATGGCGCGGTTGGGTTACCCACACCCGTATTGATGAGAATCTCGTGATAAGGTGACATGATCTCTGCTTTGACAAGACGTGCCAAGGAAACCGCCTACCGATATGTGCAGTGGCAGGTTGAGAAAAACGGTTCGCATAATGACCAGGCCGCGGCGTGATGTCATGCTATGAAACATTGTTAGCAGATTAGATTTGTGGAATATTGCGCTCTCTACGGTGGTATGTGGAAATTGTTTTGCAGAGCCGGACATGATCCTCAACTTCAAGATCTTCTATGGAGTATTCGGAGATGGAACCCGCCTTGCAATGCCGAAGACAATCTGCGCGCCGGACTCATCGTCATTGAAGCCTGGTTCAGGGGCTACTGAGGGAGTCCTGGATTAGGGGGTCCTCGGACAGCCGGACTATATACTTTGGCCGGACTGTTGGACTATGAAGATACAAGATTGAAGACTGCGTCCCGTGTCCGGGTGGGACTCTCCTTTGCGTGGAAGGCAAGCTTGGCAATTCGGATATGTAGATCTCCTTCTCTGTAACCGAATCTGTGTAACCCTAGCCCCCTCCGGTGTCTATATAAACCGGAGGGTTTAGTCCGTAGGACAACAACAATCATAATCATAGGCTAGCTTCTAGGGTTTAGCCTCTACGATCTCATGGTAGATCAACTCTTGTAATACTCATATCATCAAGATCTATCAAGCAGGAAGTAGGGTATTACCTCCATCAAGAGGGCCCGAACCTGGGTAAACATTGTGTCCCCTGCCTCCTGTTACCATTAGCCTTAGACGCACAGTTCGGGACCCCGTACCCGAGATCCGCCAGTTTTGACACCGACAGCGGGCACAGCGGGAGAACCAAGGCGGAGAACGACGGTGAGGCCTCGGACGGGAACGAACAGCAGCCGTGGAAGATGTGACAGTGTAGTGGCAGGTGGAGGGGAGTACGAGGGCAACAACATGCAACTCAAGCATACAAATGGTACAAAATTCCCAAGGATTAATTGTTCATCAAATTTTTAGACAAAACCCAGATTGAACATGATAGTAACATCTAACCAAACCACTCTTTTTTGCAGTCACAAACAAATGGATCGTCTGATCCATAAACTCAACATCCTGTGCATTTTATTTCAGGATGACTACAACTTGTTGTAAATAGAAGCCGAGCATGTTTAGAAGCCCATTTGTCCACCTGAAACTTCTTTTTTTGCTGTTCAACATGTCCGTCCGTGAGAAATCTCTTGCGGTAAAAATTAAGCCTCATGGACAATAGTAACCTCGCATTCAACAGGAAGAATGTGACAAAGCTTCTGTTTGCCTGGTTGGATGCATATTGTTCCATCGTTATTGTACTCAAACGAATGTCATGAGAACTAAGAAAATCTGGTGCTTATTATGCCACCGATTGGATATATGTTTTTCTCCATGTGGTTCTGCCTAAGTAGACATGAAGACTGAAAACAGTTAAGGTCTGGAAAAAGAGTATGTCGAAAGAACGACAGCTGAATAGTTAATTCTAGTACAATATATACGGGCTTTCAATATGCATGAAATCATCACCTCTATATATAAATTTTCCAGAGATCGAAAGCATCGCAGCAAGCCAATAATTATGTCCAGATGAAAACTATACATTCTAATATATATGATCTTGACAGAATCCAGCAGCATTGATAGGCTATCAATGGACGAACTCTTCATTGAGCATATAACATAATATTAGTACCCAAAGTGTACTCCAAGATGATATAAAACTTATGCGCACAAATGAAAAATGTAGCATATGATTACAAATGTGTAGATGATAATATACGGTACCTGAAAAAGTGAGGAGCCAAACACCAACTCCTTGTGATTATTAAATGGGTCACGAATTACACCCAAGGTCTCCAGTTTGGGCGCAGAGACGACAGTTATTTGTGAAGGTGTATAACAATTATCAAGGAGCAACCTTTCAAGTGAAGGGGAATCTTCGATGATGAGCTGCTGTCCTTCAAAACAAATTCCAATGCTTTCAAGGTGAGGCGACTTTATTTGGAGACAACTGATATGGATTTCTATTCCCAAAACAATCAGCAAGCACTCTAGGGCAGGGCAACTGGAGTGGATGATGTTGTGCAGTGAGGCCTCCGACAGATAAACCACCACAAGCAAAAGTTTTTTTAGCAGTGGGAGTCGAAGCATTTGTACCAGATTGTCTGGTAGATTGTGACAGCCTGGTTTTTGCCCTCTCTTGTTTGATTCTCAGTTGGTTTGAATTTGAAACTTGGAGTTTTGAATCTTTTCCTATGGACTTAACCACTTGGGTACCCCTTGGGTTTCACCCAAGTGCCTCAATTCCTTCTCTAATCATCATTCTCTCTCTTGTTCAACTCAAAATAATATTTGGAATATTTTTCTTTAATGAAAATATTAATTTCCCCTCTTAAACCCTAGCTAGCTCAATGTGCTCCAAAGCAACCCCAATTTTTCTTGCCCATAAAATTCTAAGAAAAATCCCAATTATTCTTTGAACCCTAGGTCACCTTTCTGAGCAAAAATATTTCATCACTTTTTGGAATATTTTGGCTACAGAAAATATTTTCTGTTCTGGACAGAAATGGTAGTTTCTACAGCAATTACCATTTTGCTTGATCCATTGTAGCTGGTTTTTCTTGTGCATCATCACCTTAGTAGATGATTGCTAACCTCCAAATCCCAGCCCTCAACTCCTAGTGGTTTGACCACAGTAAACTCTCAAAGTTACTGTACAAAAACTTACCAGGAGTGTAAAATCATTTCTACTCCACCTGGAACCAAACCCAAGCATGGTAACGTTCAAAACTTCCACGAACAACATGCCAGACATGAAGTTTGGGCTTAGGTCGGCCCGAGGTCATAGTTCACGCGGTGACCGCGTTCGTCAAGGCGTGCTGGCATGCAACCAACGCGCTCTGAGTGCCACTGAGCGCTCTGTTGCGCGCGTGCTCGCTGCCTCGCCTGCATGCCAAACTACGCCACCATCATCGTCTCGACCCCCTTAACTCCGCCCTAGCACTCGCCGATGCTGGAGCTTGCCACAGCGAGCACGGGCACGGTCCAGCCAACACAACAGTGCGCGGTGCACTGTGCTCGTCGCCTTCCTCTCGCCCCTGTGCTCGTCCCCGTTCGCCAACAGTCCCCACGTGAGCTGCCTCTTCTTCTCCCCCTCTCACTGACGACGTTCGTCACCGGGCGCCATGGCCAGGTGTCCACCGGTGGAGGCCGATCCCCCCTCAACGCTCGGCTATAAATAGCGCCCTCCCCAGCCTCCTCGAGCACCATCCACCACTCCCACACACTCCACGATGAAGTAGATAGCCGTCGCCCGGCCGGGCAGGCCGCGGGCCGCCGTCGCCGAGCTCGAGCTTGCCGGTGATCCCTTCGGGTCGTCTTCGCAGCTCCAGCCCCTCCCAGGCCTGGGCAACCCTTCCAGGGCCTCCGCCACTCTCCGGTGGTGCCGTTCCGCCTGGTTGGAGCCCCTGGAGGCGCCTCCATTCGCCGTTGTCTTCATCTCCGACGACCTCCGCTCTCTGCCTCTGCTTGAGAGGCTGATTACGGGCCGTCCAACCATCCCTAGCTACTCTATGGGCACGGGCAGGTGCACCTCCGTCTCCTCTCTAAATCCCTCTGAGGGAGTCCTGGACTAGGGGGTGTCCGGACAGCCGGACTATCATCGTCAGCCGGACTCCAAGACTATGAAGACACAAGATTGAAGACTTCGTCTCGTGTCCGGATGGGACTTTCCTTGGCGTGGAAGGCAAGCTTGGTGATACGGATATGTAGATCTCCTACCATTGTAACCAACTCTGTGTAACCCTAGCCCTCTCCGGTGTCTATATAAACCGGAGGGTTTTAGTCCGTAGGACGAACAACCATTACAACAATCATACCATAGGCTAGCTTCTAGGGTTTAGCCTCCTTGATCTCGTGGTAGATCCACTCTTGTACTACCCATATCATCAATATCAATCAAGCAGGAGTAGGGTTTTACCTCCATCAAGAGCGCCCGAACCTGGGTAAAAACATCATGTCCCTTGTCTCCTGTTACCATCCGCCTAGACGCACAGTTCGGGACCCCCTACCCGAGATCCGCCGGTTTTGACACCGACATTGGTGCTTTCATTGAGAGTTCCTCTGTGTCGTCACCGATAGGCTTGATGGCTTCTTCAATCAACAACAACGCCGTCCAGGGTGAGGCTTTTCTCCCCGGACAGATCTTCGTATTCGGCGGCTTCGCACTGCGGGCCAATTCACTTGGCCATCTGGAGCAGATCGAAAGCTACGCCCTGGCCGTCAGGTCAGATTTGGAAGCCTAAACTTCACGGTGGATATCCGCGGAGACTTGATCTTCGATGGATCTAAGCCATAGTCGAGCGTACCGCACTGTCACGATGGGCATGATCTAACTCTGCTGTCGGACAGAACCTTGGAGGCCGCACACGAATCCGCTCCGACCATAGTCCGGAGCCGACTGCACAGATCGAGGACGAGTGGCTGGACACCGCCTCGGGAGCTGCAATTTCCACGGCGATGGAGCCGAACGCTGACCTCGTCCCTTATAAAGCTCGTGACTCTGAGGTGTCGGACTCCCTGCCGGACTCCAAACCTCCTGCGCCCCTGCCAATCGAATCCGATCGGGCGCCGATCATGAAGCTCACCGCTGCGGACATCCTTCAGCACTCACCCTTTGGCGACACCCTAAATTCTCTAAAGCACCTCTCGCTATCCGGAGAGCCCTGGCCGGACTACGGCCAGTATGGTTGGGATGCGGACGACAAAGAAATTCAAAGCCCACCCACCACCCACTTTGTAGCCACTGTCGACGATTTAACCGACATGCTAGACTACGACTCCGAAGACATCGACGGTATGGATGACGATGCCGGAGGCGATCAAGAACCAACACCTACAGGGCACTGGAATACCACCCCAACGAATGACGTATATATGGTGGACACCCCAAAAGGGAAGCGATAACGTATATATGGTCAACGCTGGATTCAAAAGCTCGCGGCCAAACAATAAAACACTGCCTCTTAAGGACAACAGTGATGAGCTATCCAACTTAAACAAAATTTTGGATCGGATATGTCAAATCCACAGTACCCCCGGAAGGCCTGCAAACCACACCCATCGAGATTGTTGGGTTTTTAAACAGTCCGGCCGACTCAACGCCGAACACAAGGGGCTCGACGCGCCAAGTGAGGACGATGACGAACACCACCAGCAGAGCACCGGAAAACAAAAGACTTTCCCACAAGAAGTCAAAGCAGTAAACTCACTACATGTGATAGTACGGAAAAACAATGCGGCACCCGCTAAGATAGGTGTCGCACAGTCCACCCCAGCGGAACCTCGAGATTGGATGTCAAAACCAATCACTTTTGACCACCTAGATTATTCCAGAAGTGTTCGAAATGCAGGATGGACGGCTCTGATATTGGATCCTATAATCGACGGACTACAATTCACACAAGTCCTGATGGACGGTGGCAGCGATTTAAACCTGCTATATCCGAACACAATCCGCAAGTTGGGGATAGACCTTACTAAAATTTGACATAGCCGCACTTCCTGTAAAGGAGTGACGCCAGGCCCTTACGCCAAGTGCACAGGCTCCTTATTACTAGAAGTTGTGTTCGGGTCACCGGACAACTTCCGACGCGAAAAGCTAATCTTTCATGTCGCCCCATTCAAAAGTAGCTATCAAGCACTATTGGGACGTGAAGCTTTTGTCCGCTCTAATGCAATACCACATTACGCGTCTCTTACACTTAAAATGCCCGGTCCATGTGGCATCATTTCATTAAGAGGGTCATTCAAAGACCCCAGACACGGCTAGACGAGTCCGGCATAAAGAAGCTAGGGGCTCCCTAGCCGCACACTCCTTCACAAGGGGCTGTGCATATAAGCAACAATGAGCTAATATAGGCTCATCTTTATTAATTTATTAATATTTCAATTTTTTATGCACTTTCCGCACGATTTCTTTTCAAACTAAGTTCCTCTCTTTTTACAGATGAACGACATGCACACCCATCCAGGATACGACACAACGGAGGCACAGGCGCAGACGTGCAGTAGGGACCCGTTGTAAGGATTCTTTTCAGATTAAGACCCTGCGTAAACCTTTTTTACTGTCTCTTGTTGCTATAATCCCCTGGTTTTTCATGATAACCAGTGAGGAGACTGACGTTTTGGCATCGGCCGCGTCAGAGGACCTCGCCCGTACCTAGACACTAGGGGCTTAGGGCATTGTTCCGCCCGTTATTATAAAGACCAAACACCTTAGGGAGTGTTCGACGTCTCGAGTTAGGCCTTATATGCATCAGCTCCGAATCATGTCTTTGGTCAAATGTTGGGTTTGCCCGGCTCCTGTGTTTTGCTGCCTTATGTTCCGTATCATCGGCTAACGCGGCACCAGGAGAACTACTGCGATTGTGCCCCAGTTCAGCTGGGCGAGCACCTCAGTAGAGAAAGCCGAAAACTGACTGTCATGATACAGCGAGAGACTGGTCAACCACTCGATCGACCACAAGAATGTTTAGAATTCCTCCGCTTTGATGAAGGACCGTTTCCCGGTCAGGCACATACGCGCCCCGAATTCGGATAGCGCGATGCCCCCAGGGGCTATATCGTAGCCCCACCCTCGAACTCCCATGGCTAAATGAAAGTGATAAAGCACTATAGTCCGGTTGCCTCGTTTGCTACGCTACCACCTCCTTCACAGGACCGAGACGTTGGATTAAGTGTGAAAATGCGCTATTTTTGCGAACACCCCTGCACCTTGTGCGTGGGGGCTGAAGCCGACGACTGCCATCTTTCAGGTTATACACACGTATACATAAACGGCCGCATAGGAGATATTTTATTACTTGAACGCACAAGTATAAAAAGCGCTTACATCATAAACATTGTTTTACAAAATAAAACGTTCATTTGAACGTGACATTTTTCGAGCATTGCGACTCTATTACACGAGCACCATGTAGAACTTCCCCAAAATAGTGCTCGGCGGGTAACCGGCTCTCGTCCGAACCCTGGGTCGCAACAGCGGTGGCATCCATCTCTGTCCAATGTGTCTTCACACGGGCGAGCGCCATCCGTGCACCCTCTATGCAGGCCGACCGCTTCATCGCCTTGATATGCGGCACCGCCCCAAGAAATTGCTGCAATAAGACAAAATAGCTCTTCGGCTTGGGCCTATCCGACCAGACATGAGTCACGATATCCGTCATGGCAAGCCCGGACAACCTATTCAGCTCAGCCCACTCGGCCAACCGGTCGGTCAGCGGAAGTGAACTCCGGACTATGGAATTGAGACCAAAATAGCTCTTCCGTCTTGTGATCCTTCTGGCTCCGGAAGTGCACAACGGCATCCGCCGCACTCGCTGCTAAATCCATATGAGGATCCTCCGGACCCCACAGCTGGCCAAGTTGAGCATACTTTGGATCCGTAAACCTTCGACACAGCAGAAAGGGCTTGCCAGCCACAATGTCTCCGGCTTGGCGAAGCTCCTCCTTTATAGCCCGCATTGCAGAACGGGCATCCTTGGCTTCGGCGGTGGCCTTCCCCAGGTCTTCTCGCCTCGCTAGGCACTCCTTTTCAAGAGCCTCATTGCGGTCGGTAGCATCTTTTAACTTCACGGCCACTGTCCAATCACCATGCTCATCAATGCATGGTGATCTTCTGAGATGGACGCCCTCTCAAGTAGATCCTTCAGCTCCCCCGGCCGAACACCAGTCGGCGCCGAATTCTTCGGCTCTGCCGGGCTCGGGGATACCCTCCGTGATGACACTTCAGGCTCGTCCGCCCCATTCGACGGCACAGCAGATGGAGGCGTCTCGCTCTCCACCATCTCCGGACGAAGGTCCCCCGAAGACGAGCTCATCTGAGAAGGTCGGAGATCCGAACTACAAGGTAAAAACTTCAGTTATCCTCAGAAGCACAAATAGGGATGTCTCTTATTACCGAACTCCCTTTTTTCTACTTACGGCTCGCTAGAGGGCTGATCCTTTAGGGGAGACTGTGTGGCCGGGGCCTCCCCGGACGCAGCATCCTCTAGCGAAGATTTTTTTTCCCCGCTTAGGGGCTTTGGCCTCCGGGTCTTCGGAGGCGGTCCTCTTCTCCCCCTGGAGGGAGGGATTCTCGATCCCCCCCTCTTTCAACAGCCTCCTTGGACGAGGCGGTAGCTCCTCTGTTTTCCCCTTCGCCTTCCTCTGAAGGCGTAACCTCCAGCATCCTGACCAGCACAGGATCCGGCGCGGTCTCTGGGAGGGGGGCCGGACACCGTATCAGTTTTGCTTGCGCTATCCACTCCTGTTTAGAAGGAAATCGGTCAAAAGGCGAATCATAGAAAGGCAAACAAACGGTATGTCCAGACTCGGAGCTACTTACTTGTGTGTCCGGGCGATTGCAGCTTAGGCCGGCGTCCTCGGTCAATTCCGGACACGCCTCTCGTGATCCGAAGAATAATTGGTACATCTCCATGGGTGTCATACCCATGAAGTGTTGAAGAATCCGTGGTCCCTCCGGATTGAACTCCCACAGCCGGAGAGGGCGGCGTTTGCAGGGCAGGAGACGCCTAATCAGCATGACCTGCATTACCACAACCAGATCGATCTCCCTCGCTTGGAGGTCTCGAATCCGGCCATGCAGTAGGGGCACGTCCTTTGGCGGCCCCCAGTTGAGCCCTTGGTTGACCCACGACATCAACCGTCGTGGAGGTCCCGAGCGGAATAAGGGCGGCGGCTTCTGCCTGCTGCCCTTCATAGCGGTGATATAGAACCACTCCTGCTGCCACAAGCCGAGCTCCTCTTGGAAGGAGCCCTCGGGCCACGGGGCATCGACCCTCCTGCTCACGGCTGCCCCGCCGCACTCTGCTTGACGCCCCTCGATCATCTTCGGCTCCACATTGAAGGTCTTCAGCCACAGGCCGAAGTGGGGGGTGACGCGGAGGAAGGCTTCGCAGACGACAATAAATGCGGAAATATGGAGGATGGACTCCGGAGCCAAGTCGTGGAATTCCAACCCATAGTAGAACATGAGCCCTCTCACAAAAGGATCCATCAGGAAGCCTAAACCCCGACGGAGGTGGGATACAAAGACGACGTACTCGCCGGGCTCGGGGGTGGGGATGGCCTGCCCTTCGGCAGGCAACCTGTGCGAAATCTCGTAAGACAGGTACTTGGCCTCTCGCAGCTTTAGCACGTCCTCCTCCGTGACGGAGGAGGGCATCCACCGACCCTGAAGGTCGGAGCCGGACATTGTTGAAGAACCGAAGCGCTCGAATCTGGGGCTCTGGGTGTTGGAACTTGGAGCAAGGAGAAGATTTGATGGAGGATTAAAGAAAAGAAACGAGCCTTGCTCCTATTATAAAGAGGGAGAATACCAAGAGCCGTCTCCGTGACCGTTCGGGACTCGCCTTCGATAGAGGGGGCGTGGTGACGGGCGCAGTTGGGTTACCCACGTCCGTATTGATGAGAATCCCGGAATAAGGGGAACACGATCTCTGCTTCGACAAGACGTGCCAAGGAAACCGCTTCGCTAAAACGCGCTGAGTTGGTATAATAAAAAACGATTCGAGTAAAGGCTTGGTAGTGGCGTGAGGTCATGCTACAAGATACGTCAACAGATTGAACTTGTGCACATATTATTCTCTCTACGGTGGAATGTGGAATTTATTTTGCAGAGCCGGACACTATCCTAGTGTTCGCAATCTTCTATGAATTATTCGGAGGAGGAACCCACCTTGCAATGCCGAACAATATGCGCGTCGGACTCATCGTCATTGAAGCCTGGTTCAGGGGCTACTGAGGGAGTCCTGGACTAGGGGGTGTCCGGACAGCCGGACTATCATCGTCAGCCGGACTCCAAGACTATGAAGACACAAGATTGAAGACTTCGTCCCGTGTCCGGATGGGACTTTCCTTGGCGTGGAAGGCAAGCTTGGCGATACGGATATGTAGATCTCCTACCATTGTAACCGACTCTGTGTAACCCTAGCCCTCTCCGGTGTCTATATAAACCGGAGGGTTTTAGTCCGTAGGACGAACAACCATTACAACAATCATACCATAGGCTAGCTTCTAGGGTTTAGCCTCCTTGATCTCGTGGTAGATCCACTCTTGTACTACCCATATCATCAATATCAATCAAGCAGGAGTAGGGTTTTACCTCCATCGAGAGGGCCCGAACCTGGGTAAAAACATCATGTCCCTTGTCTCCTGTTACCATCGCCTAGACGCACAGTTCGGGACCCCCTACCCGAGATCCGCCGGTTTTGACACCGACACCCTCCCTCTCGTGTTGGCCAAGGAGTCCTCGTCGCTGGCGTGCGCTCCGGCGAACCCGCGCCGCCCTTTGTTTCCCTCTCTCTCCCCCTCACCTGACTAGCGGGGCCTGCTAGTCAGCCACTTAGTACGCGCGTGAAGCGGTACGAGTGGTGGTGCCCCGAGGCTTTTATGCCTTTGATGTCACTCCCCCCCAGTCTGTTTATTTAAATTCAAATCTTAATTTATCTAGAGAGCTTCAAACTGCCAAAACTTTTTAACCATAAGTCCAAACAAATTGATTCTTTTTGCATTGTGTTCTTTGTTCAAAAATTTACCAGCTCACCAAAGATGGGATTTTTCCCTGCTGCCTAGATTTTCTGGTAAATTTCAGGAGGTTTCTTGATATTTTCTTTTTACGCTTTTAAATATTTTCAAAGGGTGAGGCTTGTCTTGAGGATCACCAGGAGGCTTGTGAACCTCATCTGCACTAAGGCAAGCCACAGCAACATTTTCATGGTGCCACGTGATTTTCTTACTTGAACAAATGATTTAATCCATGCATTTAAATCATTATTATGATATTTATATTCTGTTAATTGCTTGATTTAGGTAATATGCTTGATTTATAGAAAGTTTGAAGTTAGTTTAGTTGGTAAAGAAACTAGGATTTATTTTGGGTGATGAAAGAATAATATGGTTATGGATATAAATAATTAGTGGAGTTATTTTCTTGCATGAGAAAAATGATAAATTTGCTAGAAAGATTCTGTGTTAAAGTGTGGATTAATCTTAACCAGACAAGTGTCATGAGTTGTTGATGCTTAGTGTGGATATAGTTGACTTAGTCATTTCCGTTGGTATGTGAAGCATATGTTAGTGTTGCATGTCATGGCATTATGACACCAGTTATTTTCACGTTAAGTTGAACCTGATGATAACTCAACTTGAATATATTGTTGACCGGGTCATGGTGCCGCTGAATCGAGTTTTTCCCAGTGCAACCACATTTGCCGGTATGGGACGGCCTTTATTCCCTCCGTTGTCATGCCTCTAGTCGGTGCCTCAAACTAGGGAAGGTTATGGGCGTGCGGTACCCTGGCCCGGTAAGCAGACATAACCTTGTGTGCCCATTGTTGAGTTTGTGGTACCGGGTCCCCGAGTGATCGCTTATGTTTTGGCCACGACAGTGGTCGTTGTGTCTTTGGTAGACACGGGGCCACCCAGGACTAGCTCAGTGGGGAGTGAGTCGGACTGGCCGAGAGAGTGTCATGGCAATGGAGGGGTTTTGTCGGAATGCCGTTGGTCCACCCGAATGGGAGTGCGAGGCCATGGGTTCCGTGGTGTGGGTACAGTGTGCTACCTCTGCAGAGTGTATTAATCTATCGATAGCCGAGTCCACAGTTACGGACACGCTCGAAAGTAGGTCACACCATGGGTCAACCTTTAATAAATCTTGCACACTAAGTTATGAACTTTGCACTGTTGATGATGGTGGAAAGGTCATCATGTTGTTTTAGACCACGTGTTGGTCGTGGTTGTGATCGCCGGAAGGATCACTGTTTTAGACCAAATATTGGTCGTGGTTGTGATCACCGGAATGATCACGAGATGTCTCTAGATAATACCTTGAGGTTGGTATGTTTGTGATCCAAGAGCGATCACGGTTGGTAAGCTAGTCTGAGGGACTTTTATCACAAGAGCATGATCACAGCATGTTGGACATATTGTTGCATTATTATGAATTGGTTAATTATCATGATATTGTTTGTCATTATGTTTATGCTTGTTGTGAGCTTGCAAGTACATTCAATGTACTGACCTGGCGTGTCATGCCAGATTTCAGGAAAGTATCGTTGGAAAGGA
The DNA here is from genome assembly GCA_963921465.1 of Triticum timopheevii. Lineage (NCBI taxonomy): Eukaryota > Viridiplantae > Streptophyta > Magnoliopsida > Poales > Poaceae > Triticum > Triticum timopheevii. The sequence goes on from OY997264.1 coordinate 110,859,894, forward strand.
GTGATGTCCGAATCTAGATCGTGTCCACATCGGTGACCCTGTGCTATGGAGTTCCGCTACGACGTTGTTCCGCTGCCGCATAGTTGTAATGATCGAGGCCCCTTTATGTTCCCTAAATAATGTACATATTGTTCAGCCGCGCTGTGTGTGCCGCTTGGCCTCGCTATCTGTTGTAATATAAACTCTGATCCGCTAGCATCAACAAAGCGGTTGTTTTCTGTAGCAAGATGTTGTGTGTTGCCAGAAGACATGGTCTCTGGGCTGGCAATGCAAGGTAAACCGGTTGCCCTGAGCCGGGGTGCCACAATGCTTGGTATCACAGCCGCGTTGATTGTAGGCCATGCTAGACTGTAACGTGTTAACTGGATGTTAGATGCAAGTTTTAGTTGAGTGCCGGTAGCATTTGTAGCCGGTTGTTCCATTGCATGCACTTGTTTTATTTTTATGCTAAACTGCTAATGGTTGTGAGTGTAGATGGCTCCGGTGCTGTATCCGTGCCAGTTGCAGCTGATGCCGTACACATTGCCACATCTCCTTCGTAACGTGTGGCATCGGCTGTACCCCCTCGGTGACGACCCAGCCTATCGTGTGTACCGGGAGCGTCTAGCAGACTCAGTGTATGAGTATCACGCCGTGGTTACTCTTCGCACCAGTTCTGATTCCAACACTTACACTCGTACTTCTCAGAGCGGTTACACTTCTACCGCTTCCCAGGCTGTCCAGTTTGCTGCATTCGAGGTCCTTGTCGAGCTTCGTTACAACAAGGTCCGGATGAAGAACCACCCAGGTTTCTACTACTATCCTTCTCTGCACGACAATGGTCGTGTTTGTTTCCCTATCATCGGAGTCTGATAGTGTTGCTAGCCACCTTTCTCGTTATATCACTACTAGCTATCTTATGATCCATGAGCTGGCTCGAGAGCTGACTCGTGCCCATACTGCTTTAGCTTGTACTAGATCTGTCACTGCTCCAGCATCTGTGGGATTTACTACATATATTCCAGCCAGTCCTAGTTCCCCTGTTTCATCGGTTACTCCTCCGAGTAGCTCCGGCACCGAGACCATGAGTCCTCTCAGTGCTCCTGCTAAGTGGGTTTCACTGCTCGATACTCCTGCATCCCCGATGCTTCACCCTACACCTTCCCTGGAGGGAGAGCCCTCAAGGCAGTGTCATCGTGTAACCTTTAACCCGGAGGTCTCAGTTAACCATGTCAGTTCAGGATCCGAGTCCGCTTCAGGAGAGGACCCCGCAGCACCAGCAGAGCAGTAGAGCTTCTGAGTATTTGCAGTCATCGGGATGGTGTACGAGTGTAGTCGTACAAGTCATGGGGTTTCGTTTCATGTATGAGAGTAGTTGAACCTGGCATGTTGTTTATCTTTCATGTATAAGTCAATGTATAATTATGTTGGAACTATATTTTATTCGCCGTATTTCCTTCGTCTTTTCGGTTTTTCTCGGGCTCTTATTGCTGGCTTTCCCCAACTTATTTTGAATATTTCTCATCTCGGTTGCATTGCCTTGGGAAAAATCACAATAGGATGACACGGGGAGGCAGCAGTAGCAACGTTCGCGAGGGTTCCCCTGTTCGTCGTTCCGCACGACGGGCAGGACACTCCCCCGAGCCATACGTTCCACCACCGCCTCCACCTCCAAATCCTCCCTCCACCGAGCAAATTTTGCGTATGTTTGAGGAAAGACGGAATAATGATCTGATTGAAATACTAAGAAGTGTTCAAGCTATGGTTGGACAGAACAGAAATCAGAACGGTCATCATTCCAAGCTGTCAGATTTTCAAAGGACCAAGCCTCCCAGTTTCAGTCAGGTTGTTGACCCCTTGGATGCAGACGATTGAAAGCGAACTATTGAGAAGAAACTTGAGATAGCTCGTACTGAAGAAGGAGATAAGGTTCTCTTTGCAACTCATTATCTTGAAGGCGCTGCTGCCATATGGTGGGAAAATGGAAAAGCCATGTGGCCTGCTGATGAAGAAATCACCTGGTCAAAATTCAAGGATCATTTCTGGAAATATCATATCCCTACTGGAATTATGAAGACTAAACAACGTGAATTTCTAGCTCTCCTCCAAGGAAATCAGTCTGTGGGTGAATATTTGCAAAAATTCAATCATCTGTCATGTTACTTCCTATATGACGTGGCCAATGAAGAAAGAAAGATTGACAGATTTCTTGGTGGGTTAAACCCACAACTCCGGTGTACTCTCAGTATGTTTGATTTCCTAGATTTCCAAACTCTGGTGAACAAGGCTTTCATTGCTGAAAGGGAGCACAAGCTTGTATCAGAAAATAGACCTGCTAATGACGATCACAAGCGTAAGTCTGAGCCAAGAAAGGAAGGGCAACCAGTGCAAAAGGCTCGTACCTGGCAGCAGACTCAGGTGGAATACAAGCCCGATTGGCAACAGAATGTTAACAAGACCACTACTCAAGTCAAGAATGTCGTGACCAACCCAGTGCAAGAGGAGCGTCAGCACAACAATTCTTGCTTCAGTTGTGAGAAAACCAGACATTATGCCAGACAGTGTCCCAAGAACAGCAAGACGAATGCTCTATACAGGCCACAAGTCAATTTTATGGAGTCATGCCCGAACCAGCAAAACATTACAGGGCACGTTCGTCATCTCTCCGCCGATGAAGCCCAAGAGAACCCCGAAGTCGTCATTGGTATGTTTTCTGTTAATAACATACCTGCAGTGATTTTATTTGACTCTGGGGCTTCCCACTTTTATTTCTCGGAGTTTTGTTGCCCAAAACAAATTTCATTGTTCGCTTTTGGGCAAGAATATGCTGGTACAAACATCGGGATCCTTAATCAGAAGCAATCTGGTCTGCCATAATCTAGAAGTCAATATCAACAAAGTCTGTTTTCCAACTTCTTTGATAATTATTGAGTCTGCTAAGTTGGATGCTATTTTGGGCATGAATTGGCTGACTCAATACCAAGTATGCATAAATTGCGCAACCAGAGAAGTCACTTTGACCAGTCAGAGAGCGCAGACTACAAAATTCTATGCTCGCAGAAGCATACCCAAGAAAGAAATGGTCTTCACTGATGTGGCTGAATTGGAATTAATTCCTGTGGTCAGTGAGTTTCCTAATGTATTTCCAGAAGAACTGCCAGGCATGCCACCCGATCGAGAGCTTGAGTTTGCAATAGATCTTATGCCCGGAACCGCGCCATTACACAAGAAGTATTACCGGATGCCCTCATCGGAATTAGTGGATCTAAAGAAACAACTAGATGAAATGCTCCAGAAAGGATATATCCGTCCCAGCTCTTCACCATGGGGATTACCTGCTATCTTCGTGGACAAAAAGGATGGCAGCCTCCGCATGTGTGTGGATTACCGTCAACTGAATGACGTCACAATCAAAAACAAATATCCACTACCAAGGATTGATGACCTGTTTGATCAGCTCAGTGGGGCCAAGGTATTCTCCAAGATTGATTTACGGACTGGATACCATCAGCTCAAGATTAAAAAGGAGGATATTCCTACGACCGCATTCACCACTCGATACGGTCTTTATGAATATACAGTTATGTCTTTTGGTCTCACCAACGCCCCTGCCTTCTTCATGCATATGGTGAACAAAGTATTCATGGACTTCCTCGATAAGTTCGTGTTAGTCTTCATCGATGATATACTTATTTACTCAAGAAGTGACGAAGAGCACAAAGAACACCTCCGAGCAGCGTTGCAACGTCTCCGTGAACATCAGCTATACGCCAAATTCAGTAAATGCGAATTTAGGCTCAAGCAAGTTGGATTCCTTGGACATGTGCTATCCGCCAAAGGTATAGCCGTGGACCCGAGCAAAGTAAAGGATGTGCTCGATTGGTTGCCGCCCACAACCGTATCTCAGATCCGGAGTTTTCTTGGATTAGCCGGATATTACTGTCGTTTCATTGAAGGATTTTCCAAAGTTGCTAAACCCATGACGAAGCTGCTCAAAAAGGATAAGAAGTTTGAATGGACTGAGGACTGTGAGAAAATTTTCAATGAGTTAAAGATACGGCTGACAACTGCACTGGTATTGACTCTTCCAGATATCTACCGCAGTTTTGATGTGTACTGCGACGCTTTCGGACAAGGACTTGGATGCGTACTTATGCAAGACGGCAAGGTAGTAGCCTATGCCTCACGACAGCTACGACCCCACGAGGGAAATTATCCTACTCATGATTTGGAATTGGCCGCGGTGGTTCATGCTCTAAAAATTTGGAGACACTAGCTCATCGGGAAGAGGTGCCAAATTTTTACCGATCACAAAAGTCTCAAGTATATATTTACTCAGCCAGATTTAAATCTCCGGCAACAAAGATGGCTTGAGTTGGTCAAGAATTATGACCTTGGAATAAATTACCACCCAGGTAAGGCCAATGTGGTTGCCGATGCACTCAGTCGAAAGCCTGTCAGCCTAAATGTCATATTGGAATCCTTGCCTCCTGAACTTCAAGAAGAGATTGCTCAGCTCAACCTGCTCATAGTTGATGCTGCCCTTGCTAATATTTTGGAAGTTACCCCCACACTAGAGGAAGAGATCCGCAAGGCCCAGCCAGATGACACCGATCTACAGAAATGTGCCGAGAATATGGTAGCAGGACAAACTCCAGATTTCTCAAGGGACCAATTCGGTACCCTCCGATTCCCTGGAAGGATTTGTGTACCCGATCAAGCGGATTTGAAACAGAAAATCCTCTCAGAAGCACACGAATCCTCGTATTCTATTCACCCGGGAGGTACAAAAATGTATGAAGACATTCGACAAATATTCTGGTGGGATGGAATGAAGAAAGACATTGCCTATTTTGTGGACTATTTCGACATATGCAACAAAGTGAAGGCAGAGCATCAGAAGCCATCCGGACTTCTCCAACCGCTGCCGGTTTCACAATGGAAATGGGATCATGTCTATATGGATTTCATCACAGGACTACCTAAGACTCGGCGAGGCAATGATGCAATCTGGGTCATAGTGGACACCTTAACCAAGGTAGCTCACTTTATCCCGATCAGAACCACATATCGAGAAGATGAACTTGCACAGTTGTATGTATCCAGAATAGTCAGTCTGCATGGAGTACCCCGAACCATCACTTCTGACTGAGGTTCACTTTTTACCTCTGCTTTTTGGTCACGCCTCCATCAAGCCTTGGGGACAGTGTTGAAATATAGTACCGCTTATCATCCTCAGACTGATGGACAGACAGAGCGGGTAAACCAAATACTTGAAGATATGCTGCGAGCATGTGCTTTGGCCCAAGGACCGAAAAGGGAAGACTGTTTACCATATGTCGAGTTCTCTTATAACAATAGCTTCTAGACCAGTTTGAAAATGTCACTGCTACGTCTTGAGCTTGTGTTGGTTTTCCTTGAAGAGGAAAGGGTGATGCAGCAATAGTAGCGTAAGTATTTCCCTCAGTTTTTGAGAACCAGGGTATCAATCTAGTAGGAGGCTCCTCAAAAGTCCCACGCACCTACACAAACAAACAAGAACTCGCAACCAACGCAATAAAGGGGTTGTCAATCCCTTAACGGCCACTTGCGAAAGTGAGATCCGATAGAGATAATATGATAAGATAAATATTTTTGGTATTTTTATGATATAGATTGGAAAAGTAAAAGATGCAAATAAAAGTAGATTGAAAGCTTATATGATAAAAGATAGACTCGGGGGCCATAGGTTTCACTAGTGGCTTCTCTCAATATAGCATAAGTATTACGGTGGGTGAAAAAAATACTATCGAACAATTGGTAGAAAAGCGAATAATTATGGGATAATCTAGGCATGATCATTTATATAGGGCATCACGTCCGTGACAAGTAGACCGAAACGATTCTGCATCTACTACTATTACTCCACACATCGACCGCTATCCAGAATGCATCTAGAGTATTAAGTTCATGAAGAACAGAGTAATGCATTAAGAAAGATGACATGATGTAGAGAGATAAACTCATGCAATATGATATAAACCCCATCTTTTTATCCTCGATGGCAACAATACAATACGTGCCTTGTTGTCACTAGGAAAGGACCACAAGATTGAACCCAAAGATAAGCACTTCTCCCATTGCAAGAAAAATCAATCTAGTAGGCCAAACCAAACTGATAATTCGAAGAGACTTTCAAAGATAACTTAATCACACATAAAAGAATTCAGAGGAGATTCAAATATTTCTCATAGATAAACTTGATCATAAACCCACAATTTATCGGATCTCGACAAACACACCGCAAAAAGAGTTACATCAAATAAATCTCCAAGAAGATCAAGGAGAACTTTGTATTGAGATTCAAAGAGCGAGAAGAAGCCATCTAGCTAATAACTATGGACCCGAAGGTCTGTGGTAAACTACTCACAACTCATAGAAAGGGCTTTGGAGATGATGTAGAGGCCCTCCGTGGTTGATTTCCCCTTCGGTGGAGCGCCGGCGGAGGCTCCAAGATGGGATCTCGCGGATACAGAAGGTTACGACGGTGGAAATAGTTTTTCGTGGTGCTCCCCGATGATTTTGGGGTACAAGGGTATATATAGGAGGAAGAAGTAGGTCGGTGGACGCTCGAGGGGCCCATGAGGGTGGGGGGTGCGCCCACCTGTAGGGGGGCGTGCCGGGCACCCTCGTGGCCGCCTCGCTTGTTTCTTAACTTCTACTCCAAGTCCTCTGGATCATGTTTGTTCCAAAAAGATCGCTCTCGAAGGTTTCATTCCGTTTGGACTCTGTTTGATATTCCTTTTCTTCAAAACACTGAAATAGGCAAAAAAAACAGCAATTCGGGTTGGGCCTCCGGTTAGTAGGTTAGTCCCAAAAATGATATAAAAGTGTAAAGTAAAGCCCATAAACATCCAAAACGGGTAATATAATAGCATGGAACAATCAAAAATTATAGATACGTTGGAGACGTATCAAGCATCCCCAAGCTTAATTCCTGCTCGTCCTCGAGTAGGTAAATGATAAAAACAGAATTTTTGATGTGGAATACTACCTAGCATAATTCTCAATGTAATTTTCTTTATGGTGGCATGAATGTTCAGATCCAAATGATTCAAAATAAAAGTTCATATTGACATAAGAAATAGTAATACTTCAAGCATACTAATAAAAGCAATCATGTCTTCTCAAAATAACATGGCTAAAGAAAGTTATCCCTACAAAATCATATAGTCTGGCTGTTGCTCTATCTTCATCACACAAAGTATTTAATCATGCACAACCCCAATGACAAGCCAAGCAATTGTTTCATACTTTATTAATATCAAACGTTTTCAACCTTCACACAATACATGAGCGTGAGCCATGGACATAGCACTATATGTGGAATAGAATGGTGGTTGTGGAGAAGACAAAAAAGGAGAAGATAGTCTCACATCAACTAGGCCTATCAACGGGCTATGGAGATGTCCATTAATAGATATCAATGTGAGTGAGTAGGGATTGCCATGCAACGGATGCACTAGAGCTATAAATGTATGAAAGCTCAACAAAAGAAACTAATTGGGTGTGCATCCAACTTGCTTGCTCACGAAGACCTAGGGCATTTGAGGAAGCCCATCATTGGAATATACAAGCCAATTTCTATAATGAAAAATTCCCACTAGTATATGAAAGTGACAACATAGGAGACTCTCTAGCATGAAGATCATGGTGCTACTTTGAAGCACAAGTGTGGTAAAAAGGATAGTAGCATTGTCCCTTCTCTCTTTTTCTCTCTTTTTTTTATTTGGCCTTTCTCTTCTTTTTTTTGGTGGTCTCTTTGGCCTCTTTTTTTATAAAGTCTGAAGTCTCATCCCGACTTGTGGGGGAATCATAGTCTCCATTATCCTTTCCTCACTGGGACAATGCTCTAATAAGGAAGATCATCACACTTTTATTTACTTACAACTCAAGATTACAACTCAATACTTAGAACAAGATATGACTTTATATGAATGACTCCGGCGGTATACCGGGATAAGCAATGAATCAAGAGTGACATGTATGAAAAATTATGAAGGTGGCCTTTCCACAAATACGATGTCAACTACATGATCATGCAAAGAGCAATATGACAATGATGATGCGTGTCATATAAACGGAATGGTGGAAAGTTGCATGGCAATATATCTCGGAATGGCTATGGAAATGCCATAATAGGTAGGTATGGTGGCTGTTTTGAGGAAGGTATATGGTGGGTGTATGGTACCGGCGAAAGTTGCGCGGCACAAGAGAGGCTAGCAATGGTGGAAGGGTGAGAATGCGTATAATCCATGGACTCAACATTAGTCATAAAGAACTCATATATTTATTGCAAAAATCTACAAGCCTTTGAAAACAAATTACTACGCGCATGCTCCTAGGGGGATAGATTGGTAGGAAAAGACCATCGCTCGTCCCCGACCGCCACTCATAAGGAAGACAATCAATAAATAAAATTGTGCTCCAACTTCATCACAAAGCGGTTCACCATACGTGCATGCTACGGGAATCACAAACTTCAACACAAGTATTCTTTAAATTCATAATCACCCAACTAGCATGACTCTAATATCACCATCCTCATATCTCAAAACAATTATCAAGTATCAAATTGATCATAGCATCCAATTCACTTCCTATGATAGTTTTTATTATACCCAACTTGGATGCCCATCATTATAGGACCAATTTTATAACCATAGAAAATACCATGCTGTTCTAAGAGACTCTCAAAATAATATAAGTGAAGCATGAGATTTTAACAATTTATACAAAATAAAGCCACTGCCATGCTCTAAAAGATATAAGTGAAGCACTAGAGCAAAAATTATCTAGCTCAAAAGATATAAGTGAAGCACATAGAGTATTCTAATAAATTCTAATCAAGTGGGCTTCTCCCAAAAGGTGTGTACAGCAATTATGATTGTGGTAATCTAAAAAGCAAAGACTAATATCATACAAGACGCTCCAAGGAATACACATATCATGTGGCGAATAAAAATATAGCTCCAAGTGAAGTTACCGATAAACGAAGACGAAAGAGGGGATGCCTTCCGGGGCATCCCCAAGCTTAGGCTTTAGGTTATCCTAGAATATCTTGGGGTTCCATGGGCATCCCCAAGCTTAGGCTCTTGCCACTCCTTATTCCGTAGTCCATCAAATCTTTACCCAAAACTTGAAAACTTCACAACACAAAACTCAACAGGAAATCTCATAAGCTCCGTTAGTGCAAGAAAGAAAAACCACCACATAAGGTAATATAATGAACTTATTATTTATTTATATTGGTGTTAAACCTACTGTATTCCAACTTCTCTATGGTTCATACCACTTAATACTAGCCATAGATGCATCAAAACAAGCAAACAACAAACGAAAAGCAGAATATGTCAAAAACAGAACAGCCTGTAGCAATCTGTAACTCTCGAATACTTATGGAACTCTAAAAATCCTATAAAAATAGGAAGTCCTGGGAAATTTGTCTATTGATCTACAGAAAAAAGAATCGACGCAAAATCATGTTTCTGTCAATTACTAAAATTATTTTCGTGCACACAAGTTTCTGTTTTTCAGCAGAATCAAATTAACTATCACCATAGGTTATCCTATAGGTTCTACTTGGCACAAACACTAATTAAAACATGAAAACACATCTAAACAGAAGGTAGATGAAAATTTTATTACTAAACAGAAGCAAAAAACAAAAATAAAATTGGGTTGCCTCCCAACTAGCGCTATCGTTTAACTCCCCTAGCTAGGCATAAAAGCGAGGATAGATCTAAGTAGTGCCATCTTTGGCACTCAATTCATAAGTAGCTCGCATGATAGATGCATAAGGTAATTTGACTTTCTTTCTTGGAAAGTGATCCATGCCTTTCCTTAATGGAAATTGGAATCTAATATTCCCTTCCTTCATATCAATAATTGCACCAATCGTTCTAAGGAAAGGTCTACCAAGAATAATAGGACATGAAAGATTGCAATCTATGTCAAGAACGATAAAATCTACAGGCACATAATTCCTATTTGCAACAATAAGAACATCATTGATCCTTCCTATAGGTTTCTTAATGGTGGAATCCACAAGGTGCAAATTTAAAGAGCAATCATCAAGATCATGGAAACCTAGAATATCACATAAAGTTTTCGGAATCGTGGAAACACTAGCACCCAAATCACACAAAGCATAACACTCATGATCTTTAATTTTAATATTTATACTAGGTTCCCACTCATCATTAAGTTTTCTAGGTATAGAAACTTCTAAATTAAGTTTTTCATCATAAGATTGCATCAAGGCATCAACAATATGTTTGGTAAAAGCTTTATTTGACTATAAGCATGAGGAGAATTCAAAACGGATTGCAACAAGGAAATACAATCTACCAAAGAACAATTATCATAATGAAATTCCTTGAAATCCAAGATAGTGGGTTCAAAGCTATTTAAAGTCTTGAACTCTCCAATCCCACTTTTGCCAAATTTAGCATCAAGATCTAAAAACTCCGAATCATTGGGACGCCTTTTAACTAAAGTTGACTCATCTCCAGTCCCATAATTATTAAGATTCATATTGCAAAACAAAGATTTAATAGGGGACACATCAATAACTTTTATATCTTCATCACTATTTTCCACTAACCCTTCTGGTTTGGCAGCCATCTTATTGACCAAGGTGGCCTGCTTATCAGAAATTTGGGCTATTGATTTTTCAAGACGAGTTATTTGAGAATTCAAACCATAAAATTCCTTGGACATATCATCAAGCTCTTTGTTCATATACTACATAAAGCTTTTTTGTTCTTTAAGCTCTTTTCTAAAGAAACTATTATGCTGTAACGCCCCGGATGTAGCTTTCCATATTCGTAACTCCAACTCCTACCTTTTCCGGAGATGCGATATATTATTTTCTCCGTGGTTGGGTTTTTGTCTTTCGTTTTGCATTTTGTTCATGTCATGCATTTCATCATCGCATCATTCACATTGCATCGGCATCGTTTTTCATAAAACTTACATTCGCTCGTAGTTGTCGCTTCTTCCTTGTCCCTGTTGACCCCTCTTAGATCAACCGGACCGCTCTCTTCTCTCTCTTTTCTGAGCCCATCAAAACCCTTTGTCTCCATGGCGTTTCATCAAACCCCTCTTGCGTGCGTCCGAAAACTCCCCTGAACCCGACCCGGGCAGCCATTACCGTTGGGTCCGTATCATCCCCTAACATCTATAAATCATCTCTGTTTTCTTATTTGGACTCCCTACCTATTTATTTCTCGGCCATCCGATTATGATCGGAGGGACCAAATAGTCTCACTTTAACCATCTACTATATATATCTGGACAAACCCTAGCCCTAGATGTCCCATCCATCAAATCCTCCGCCGCCGCCGCCACTCCACCAAATTCCCCTCGGGATCCATCGCCAGCCAACCAGCCAGCCTCTCTTCCTCCTTCGTTTTTAGCATCAGACCAACCAGAGCGCACCCGATCCAGATCCTCTCTCGCCTCCGACCACCTCCCTGGTTTTGCGCCGCCGACCAACCACAGCCGCCGCCTCCTCTCTTCCCGAGGCCCGAGCAGGAGCGCTCGACCTCATCTCCTCGCCACTGCCCGAAGTCTCCCCTCCTTGCTACGCGAGCTGCACGAGCGCAACAGCCGCTCGGGCACCAGGCCCCCACTCCAGTCTGGATCGAGACCACTGGCAAGTCTCCCCACACCCGCGCGTCCTCTGCCTCACCGTCGTCTTCACCCGTGGCCAGCCGCCGGAGTTCCAGGTCGCCGTTGCTTTGCGTTCCCTGCTCCCTTGTACTCTCCATCCCGTCCCCCTTCCCTCACCTCTCTCTTTTGCGGGTTTCTGCAGGAGCAGCAGCAACCGCCATGGCCGCATGAGCTCTTCAACGCCGTCCGCGCCCTTCCCTGCCCCAGATCCGGCTGGATCTGTCTCCTCTTCCAGCCACGGCCGCCTCGCCGGATCTCCTGCCGCGTCGCGCCAAGCCCCTCGCCGTCATCCTCTGCTCGGGAACGAGCACGGCGCTCATCGCCCTCTGCTTCACGCGCCTGGGCCGCTCGCCCGCGTCGTTGACCCGTCGCCCTACTGCCTGGGCCTCTCCAACCGCGGCCTGCCAGCTCCTCCACCGAACCGGGCCGAAGCCCATGGTGAGAAACCCCCCCAGCCTCTCCTGTGCACTATCGGGCCAACCAGATTCGGCCCGTGGATGATTTTTTCCAATTCTGCGAATTTAGACATTATCCAGAGAAACGTCGTTTTACAGAAAAGTCCCTAGAGTTCATGCATTTAATAACTCATCAACCGTGCATCGGATTAAAATGATTTAAACATGTAAAATGGTTAGAATTTTGTGTAGATTAATAATATGCCACTTTCATCCATGTTTAAAATATTTAAAATGTTGTTTGTTTAAATTTGCTAAATGTCATGCTAAAATGATTTAATTCATAACTAAATAACTGTAGCTCAATTTTAAATGTTCTTTATATGTAAATGGGGTGGAAAAATGCCTAGATTAACAAGGTCCATTTTATTTTCCTGTTTAACAACTTTAAAATATGTTTTAGGGCAGAACAGTAGCAAATTCATAAATTGCATATGAGGTTTTTCCGGAAATGTTGTTTGTTGTTCTGGCCTCATTTAAACTTGCCTAAATATTTAGTTTACTTTTGTTACACCCCTTGACATGTTTAACAACATTTAACATTGTTGTGTACCTAAACGAGAGCGAACTAAATAACTCGGATGTGGTGTTTCGTCAATATGCAACTCGTTGCATATTGAGCTCCACTTAACTTGTAGTACTGTGTGTTGCACTTTGCCATGCCATGCCTCATTAAACCGGACATGCATCATACTTGTTTGTGCACCATGCCATGTTTATGCTTGTGCATTTACCATGTTGTTTGTTTCTTTCTGGTGTTGCTTCTTAGTTCCGGTAATGTTGCGTTCGTGAGGATTCGTTCATGGACTTGTTCTTCTTCCTAGCGGGATTTCAGGCAAGATGACCGTCACCTTGGATCTCACTACTATCATTGCTATGCTAGTTGTTTCGTTCTATCTCTATGCTGCGCCTCCTATCACTTGTTCTTCAAGCCTCCCAAATTGCCATGAACCTCTAACCTTTGACACCATTCCTAGCAAACCGTTGCTTGGCTATGTTACCGCTTTACTCAGTCCCTCTTATAGCGTTGTTAGTTGCAGGTGAAGTTCAAGATTGCTCCATGGTGGACAGGGTTATGTTGGGATATCACAATATCTCTTATATTATTAATGCATCTTTATACTTGGTAAAGGGTGGAAGGCTCGGCCTTATGCCTGGTGTTTTGTTCCACTCTTGCCGCCCTAGTTTCTGTCATACCGGTGTTATGTTCCCGGATTTTGCGTTCCTAACGCGGTCGGGTTATTTATGGGACCCCCCTGACAGTTCGCTTTGAATAAAACTTGTCCAGCAAGGCCCAACCTTGGTTTTACCATTTGCCTCACCACCACCTATACCCTTCCCTTGGGTCGGCCAACCCAAGGGTCATCTTTATTTTTAGCCCCCCCGGGCCAGTGCTTGTCTAAGTGCTGCTCTGAACCGGGAAGACTGCGGGGCCACCTCGGGGCAACTCGAGGGCTGGTTTTACTCGTAGGCTGACCTATCCGGTGTTGCCCTGAGAACGAGATATGTGCAGCTCCTATCGGGATTGTCGGCGCATCGGGCGGCTTTGCTGGTATTGTTTTACCATTGCCGAAATGTCTTGTAAACCGGGATTCCGAGACTGATCGGGTCTTCCTGGGAGAAGGTCTATTCCTTCGTTGATCGCGAGAGCTTGTCATGGGCTAAGTTGGGACACCCCTGCAGGGTTTAAACTTTCGAGAGTCGTGCCCGCGGTTATGTGGCAGATGGGAATTTGTTAATGTCCGGTTGTAGATAACTTGACACCAGATCCGAATTAAAATGCATCAACCGAGTGTGTAGCCGTGATGGTCTCTTTTCGGCGGAGTCCGGGAAGTGAACACAGTTTCTGAGTTATGATTGACGTAAGTATTTGTTCAGGATCACCTCTTGATCATTGCTAGCTTCACGACCATTCCTTTGTTTCTCTTCTCGCTCTCATTTGCGTATGTTAGCCACCATATCATGCTTAGCCACTGCTGCAACCTCACCACTTTACCCCTTCCTTACCCATTAAGCTTTGCTAGTCTTGATACCCATGGTAATGGGATTGCTGAGTCCTCGTCGCTCACAGATACTTCCAAAACCAGTTTGTAGGTGCCGATGAAACCGTGCAGGTGACGCATCCGAGCTCAAGGAGGAGCTCGATGAAGATCTTGTTCTTTGTGTTGTTTCGTTTCAGTTGATCAGTAGTGGAGCCCAGTTGGGACGATCGGGGATCTGTGTAGCATTTGGGGTAGTCTTCTTTTATTTTGGTTCCGTAGTCGGACCTTGATTGTCTCTGTATGATGTAATGCTTTACTCATGTATTGTGTGAAGTGGCGATTGTAAGCCAACTATGTATCTCTTTCCCTTATGTATTACATGGGTTTGTAAAAATTACCTCACTTGCAACATTGCTTTCAATGCGGTTATGCCTCTAAGTCGTGCTTCGACACGTGGGAGATATAGCCGATGCACCTCTTATTCATTCACTTCTCGCTATTCATTTGTACTGGAGTGCTGAAGATATCTCACAAGATTTGTGCTTCCATTCTCAATCCGTTCAAGATATTTCGAGGTTGTTATCTCATTCAAGCCATTTAATTCAACCGGTGCAATCCCCCCTTTCAATCAATTGTCAACGGTGTTTTCTTTTGAGTGGGCCCTAACCCACAGGTCTTTTCCCAGGATCTTAACTGACTCTTCTAATTATTCCGGAGCCATTCCAAATTCTTTTCAGAGTTTGACGTAAGAATGGATCCCATCAGTCACATGCCTTCTCCAAGATTGCTTTCAAAATATTTTTCATTGTTGGCTCAACCTCTTTGTTTTTTTTGCTTCATTCTCCCGGAGTATCTCAACAATTAATGGTGGTGTTTCTCGTCGTCATTCTCGGATTTTGAAGACCGAAGAAGAGTTCCTCTTAAATCCTTACCCATTGTTCCAAAGAGGCGTAGTTCAAGCTTGATGCCATCCTCTCATAATTGTTTTCGATTGTGAGAATTCTTTTCTTACCATCCGGAGTATTTCATTAGTTGTTTCCATTTCTTTCCTTCGAAGGCCATCATGTCATAATTCTTCATTCTCAGCGTGTAGCTATCGTTCTCCAAATCTTACCGGTGATTCGTTCAAATATCCTCTAATCAGTTCATGTTCTCTTCGTTCTCATGTATCTAAATCCCCTCAAATATCTTCATTCGTTTTCCAATTCTTCCCGGTGAATTGTGCCTTTGCTACGTTAATTTTCAATTCTTACGGTGGTTCGTTCAAGATTTCACCTCTTCCGTTATCATTTAATTCATTCGTTCTTTCCAATCCTACCGGTGGTTCGTTGAACACCTTCCCAAGCTTGCGCCGTATCTATCTTAATCCTTTCTACGAGAATAAGTGGCATGCCAAATCCATTGTGGGTCATCAATTTAATTGATGAGGGATAAGCATAATGTAATTCTTATTCTTGTTTCATCGAGTAAATTCAATTCCTTATTCCGGAGGTTCATCAAAAAAAATTCTTGGTTTCAATTGCTCATCCTTCTTTTTCGGAGTTCCAAGTTCTCTCGGTTATATAATCGCGAAGCTCCATCTAAATCATTGCAAGGCTTCACCTTGTGTTTTCAACTTCTCTTTCTTTTCATCATCCTTCTATTACCGGAGTTCTTCATGGAGGCTCTAAATGGTGGGTCGTCAAGGATTCTTTTCATTCTTCAATTGTTCTTCAAGATTTCGCTCGAAGTTATGATCCGCCAAGCTATACTCAAAATTAAACAGGGTGCCCAACACTTGTTTTGTTTTGAGAAGCTCAAGTATTCTCCGTCTTGCATTCCAAAGTGCAATTCCTTCTATCTTATCTTTTGAGATGGTGTTATGTCACTCTTGACAATTTCCTTCATGTTTCATGATTCATATTGTTGTCAAGAATGAGGTATTTTAAATCCATCAGTCTCTTCATTGGAGTTATCTTGGGTTATATTTCACCTAAAGCTTTCCCTAAGGACTGTTGCTATTTATGGTGCTTATAAATGACCCAAGTTCTTCATTTGTCCTCCCGGTGAAATAAGTTTCTCGTCTCCTTGTTGATATCAATCCAATCATTTGTTTCCGTTGGTGGCAGAAGCTCACCTCATAATTTTGAGATGTTTTCATAAGCCCGCCACAAGCTTATTCTTTTCGTTGTTGGTTTTACAACAACTCCGTTATAACCTTCTTGGAAGGGTGCTTTCCGAGCTCATTTGTGGCAAAAGTTTGCATTTTCTCCTACATTCTGTTATTCCAGTGATCTATCTTCTATTCTTTTGTTCCAGAGGCATTGTGATGTTACTCTCTTTGACCCATCATCTCATTTTGTAAATATCATGTAATTTTCCTTGCTTATTCGTTTAGCCGGAGTGTCGTGTTTCATTCGAGTTCTCTCATCTTATCAAGTTTTGCCTCCCTTCTCAACCGGAGTGCGGTTTGTAATGTTTCTTACCCCTTGTGCCATTCTTTCAATTCCGGAGGCAGTGTGTTGTTGATTTCATCATGTATCCTCTCATCTTGTCAAGTTCATGTTCAATTCCTTCCCTTTACAGTCGGAGTGCTGCCCAAATTTTATCACTCTTATTCCTCCTCTATCTAGTTTTAACCGGAGTGGTTTCAATATCTATCTTCTCACTAAACCTCTTGGTTCTCATCATATTCCTTATTCCTCTTGTCCAACGAATTGTTTGCAATCTTGGTCATCTCCGTTGTTTTGTTTCTTTCAATTTGTTCAACCTCTCAAGGTTCTTTGGTTTCACTCATTGGTCAAAGAAGCAACTTAGTTTTACCTCTTCTCTTCCTCTTTCGTTTTCCCTCCGGTGCCACCCTAGATCTTGGGACGAGATCCTCTCGTAGTGGTGGAGTGTTGTAACGCCCTGGATGTAGCTTTCCATATTCGTAACTCCAACTCCTGCCTTTTCCGGAGATGCGATATTATTTTCTCCGTGGTTGGGTTTTTGTCTTTCGTTTTGCATTTTGTTCATGTCATGCATTTCATCATCGCATCATTCGCATTGCATCGGCATCATTTTTCATAAAACTTGCATTCGCTAGTAGTTGTCGCTTCTTCCTTGTCCCTGTTGACCCCTCTCAGATCAACCGGACTACTCTCTTCTCTCTCTTTTCTGAGCCCATCAAAACCCTTTGTCTCCATGGCATTTCGTCAAACCCCTCTTGCGTGCGTCCGAAAACTCCCCTGAACCCGACCCGGGCAGCCATTACTGTTGGGTCCGGATCATCCCCTAACATCTATAAATCATCTCCCTTTTCTTATTTGGACTCCCTACCTATTTATTTCTCGGCCATCCGATTATGATCGGAGGGACCAAATAGTCTCACTTTAACCATCTACTATATATATCTGGACAAACCCTAGCCCTAGCTGTCCCATCCATCAAATCCTCCGCCGCCGCCGCCACTCCATCAAATTCCCCTCGGGATCCATCGCCAGCCAACCAGCCAGCCTCTCTTCCTCCTTCGTTTTCAGCATCAGACCAACCAGAGCGCACCCGATCCAGATCCTCTCTCCCTCCGACCACCTCCCTGGTTTTGCTCCACCGACCAACCACAGCCGCCGCCTCCTCTCTTCCCGAGGCCCGAGCAGGAGCGCTCGACCTCGTCTCCTCGCCACTGGCCGAAGTCTCCCCTCCTTGCTACGCGAGCTGCACGAGCGCAACAGCCGCTCGGGCACCAGGCCCCCACTCCAGTCTGGATCGAGACCACCGGCAAGTCTCCCCACACCCGCGCGTCCTCTGCCTCACCGTCGTCTTCACCCGTGGCCAGCCACCGGAGTTCCAGGTCGCCGTTGCTTTGCGTTCCCTGCTCCCTTGTACTCTCCATCCCGACCCCCTTCCCTCACCTCTCTCTTTTGCGGGTTTCTGCAGGAGAAGCAGCAACCGCCATGGCCGCCTGAGCTCTTCAACGCCGTCCGGGCCCTTCCCTGCGCCAGATCCGGCTGGATCCGTCTCCTCTTCCAGCCACGGCCGCCTCGCCGGATCTCCAGCCGCGTTGCGCCAAGCCCCTCGCCGTCATCCTCTGCTCAGGAACGAGCATGGCGCTCATCGCCCTCTGCTTCACGCGCCTGGGCTGCTCGCCCGCGTCGTTGACCCGTCGCCCTGCTGCCTGGGCCTCTCCAGCCGCGGCTGCCAGCTCCTCCACCGAACCAGGCCGAAGCCCATGGTGAGAAACCCCCCCCCCCCCAGCCTCTCCTGTGCACTATCGGGCCAACCAGATTCGTCCCGTGGATGATTTTTTCCAGTTCTGCGAATTTAGACATTATCCAGAGAAACGTCGTTTTACAGAAAAGTCCCTAGAGTTCATGCATTTAATAACTCATCAACCGTGCATCGGATTAAAATGATTTAAACATGTAAAATGGTTAGAATTTTGTGTAGATCAATAATATGCCACTTTCATCCATGTTTAAAATATTTAAAATGTTGTTTGTTTAAATTTGCTAAATGTCATGCTAAAATGATTTAATTCATAACTAAATAACCATAGCTCGGTTTTAAATGTTCTTTATATGTAAATGGGGTGGAAAATGCCTAGATTAACATGGTCCATTTTATTTTCCTGTTTAACAACTTTAAAATATGTTTTAGGGCAGAACAGTAGCAAATTCATAAATTGCATATGAGGTTTTTCCGGAAATGTTGTCTGTTGTTCCGGCCTCATTTAAAATTGCCTAAATATTTAGTTTACTTTTGTTACACCCCTTGACATGTTTAACAACATTTAACATTATTGTGTACCTAAACGAGAGCGAACTAAATAACTCGGATGTGGTGTTTCGTAATATGCAACTTGTTGCATATTGAGCTCCACTTAACTTGTAGTATTGTGTGTTGCACTTTGCCATGCCATGCCTCATTAAACCGGACATGCATCATACTTGTTTGTGCATCATGCCATGTTTATGCTTGTGCATTTACCATGTTGTTTGTTTCTTTCCGGTGTTGCTTCTTAGTTCCGGTAACGTTGCGTTTGTGAGGATTCGTTCGACTACGTTGGTTCGTCTACTTCATGGACTTGTTCTTCTTCCTAGCGGGATTTCAGGCAAGATGACCGTCACCTTGGATCTCACTACTATCATTGCTATGCTAGTTGTTTCGTTCTATCGCTATGCTGCGCTTCCTATCACTTGTTCTTCAAGCCTCCCAAATTGCCATGAACCTCTAACCTTTCACACCATTCCTAGCAAACCGTTGCTTGGCTATGTTACCGCTTTGCTCAGCCCCTCTTATAGCGTTGTTAGTTGCAGGTGAAGTTGAAGATTGCTCCATGGTGGATAGGGTTACGTTGGGATATCACAATATCTCTTATATTATTAATGCATCTATATACTTGGTAAAGGGTGGAAGGCTCGGCCTTATGCCTGGTGTTTTGTTCCACTCTTGCCGCCCAAGTTTCCGTCATACCGGTGTTATGTTCCCGGATTTTGCGTTCCTAACGCGGTCGGGTGATTTATGGGACCCCCCTGACAGTTCGCTTTGAATAAAACTTGTCCAGCAAGGCCCAACCTTGGTTTTACCATTTGCCTCACCACCACCTATACCCTTCCCTTGGGTCGGCCAACCCAAGGGTCATCTTTATTTTTAGCCCCCCCCGGGCCAGTGCTTGTCTAAGTGCTGGTCTAAACCGGGCAGACTGCGGGGCCACCTCGGGGCAACTCGAGGGCTGGTTTTACTCATAGGCTAACCTATCCGGTGTTGCCCTGAGAACGAGATATGTGCAGCTCCTATCGGGATTGTCGGCGCATCGGGCGGCTTTGCTGGTCTTGTTTTACCATTGCCGAAATGTCTTGTAAACCGGAATTCCGAGACTGATCGGGTCTTCCTGGGAGAAGGTCTATTCCTTCGTTGATCGCGAGAGCTTGTCATGGGCTAAGTTGGGAC
Organism: Triticum timopheevii; assembly: GCA_963921465.1. Lineage (NCBI taxonomy): Eukaryota > Viridiplantae > Streptophyta > Magnoliopsida > Poales > Poaceae > Triticum > Triticum timopheevii. The sequence goes on from OY997264.1 coordinate 110,879,935, forward strand.
ACCCCTGCAGGGTTTAAACTTTCGAGAGCCGTGCCCGCGGTTATGTGGCAGATGGGAATTTGTTAATGTTCGGTTGTAGATAACTTGACACCAGATCTGAATTAAAATGCATCAACCGAGTGTGTAGCCGTGATGGTCTCTTTTTGGCGGAGTCCGGGAAGTGAACACGGTTTCTGAGTTATGATTGACGTAAGTAGGTGTTCAGGATCACCTCTTGATCATTGCTAGCTTCACGACCATTCCTTTGTTTCTCTTCTCGCTCTCATTTGCGTATGTTAGCCACCATATCATGCTTAGCCGCTGCTGCAACCTCACCACTTTACCCCTTCCTTACCCATTAAGCTTTGCTAGTCTTGATACCCATGGTAATGGGATTGCTGAGTCCTCGTCGCTCACAGATACTTCCAAAACCAGTTTGCAGGTGCCGATGAAACCGTGCAGGTGACGCATCCGAGCTCAAGGAGGAGCTCGATGAGATCTTGTTCTTTGTGTTGTTTCGTTTCAGTTGATCAGTAGTGGAGCCCAGTTGGGACGATCGGGGATCTGTGTAGCATTTGGGGTGGTCTTCTTTTATTTTGGTTCCGTAGTCGGACCTTGATTGTATCTGTATGATGTAATGCTTTACTCATGTATTGTGTGAAGTGGCGATTGTAAGCCAACTATGTATCTCTTTCCCTTATGTATTACATGGGTTGTGTAAAGATTACCTCACTTGCAACATTACTTTCAATGCGGTTATGCCTCTAAGTCGTGCGACACGTGGGAGATATAGCCGCATCGAGGGCATTACATATGCTCAAATTGTAAAGTCATAAAACTTCTAACATTCAATTCAATCTCTTCCAACCTTCTAAGATGAAGGTCAGAGTTCTTAGGCAAAGCCATAAGAGAAAAAAAGGCACACAAGAAGACAAGCAAAAGAGAGAGGAGATTGGGAAAGAGAGGGCGAATAAAACGGCAAGAGTGAAGTGGGGGAGAGGAAAACGAGAGGCAAATGGCAAATAATGTAATGCGAGGGAGATGAGTTTGTGATGGGTACTTGGTATGTCTTGACTTGAGCGAAGACCTCCCCGACAACGGAGCCAAAAATCCTTCTTGCTACGTCTTGAGCTTGTGTTAGTTTTCCTTGAAGAGGAAAGGGTGATGCAGCAATAGTAGCGTAAGTATTTCCCTCAGTTTTTGAGAACCAAGGTATCAATCCAGTAGGAGGCTCCTCAAAAGTCACACGCACCTACACAAACAAACAAGAACTCGCAACCAACGCAATAAAGGGGTTATCAATCCCTTCAAGGCCACTTGCGAAAGTGAGATCTGATAGAGATAATATGATAAGATAAATTTTTTTGGTATTTTTATGATATAGATTGGAAAAGTAAAGATGCAAATAAAAGTAGATTGAAAGCTTATATGATAAAAGATAGACCCGGGGGCCATAGGTTTCACTAGTGGCTTCTCTCAAGATAGCATAAGTATTACGGTAGGTGAAAAAAATACTATCGAGCAATTGATAGAAAAGCGAAAAATTATGAGATTATCTAGGCATGATCATGTATATGGGCATCACGTCCGTGACAAGTAGACCGATACGATTCTGCATCTACTACTATTACTCCACACAGCGACCGCTATCCAGCATGCATCTAGAGTATTAAGTTCATGAAGAACAGAGTAATACATTAAGAAAGATGACATGATGTAGAGATATAAACTCATGCAATATGATATAAACCCCATCTTTTTATCCTCGATGGCAACAATACAATACGTGTCTTGCTGCCCCTGCTGTCACTGGGAAAGGACACCACAACATTGAACCCAAAGCTAAGCACTTCTCCCATTGCAAGAAAGATCAATCTAGTAGGCCAAACCAAACTGATAATTCGAAGAGACTTGCAAAGATAACTTAATCACACATAAAAGAATTCAGAGGAGATTCAAATATTTCTCATAGATAAACTTAATCACAAACCCACAATTCATCGGGTCTCGACAAACACACCGCAAAAAGAGTTACATCAAATAGATCTCCAAGAAGATCAGGGAGAACTTTGTATAGAGATTAAAAGAGAGAGAAGAAGCCATCTCGCTAATAACTATGGACCCAAAGGTCTGTGGTAAACTACTCACAACTCATTGGAAGGGCCTTGGAGATGATGTAGAGGCCCTCCATGGTCGATTCCCCTTCAGCGGAGCGCCGGTGAAGGCTCCAAGATGGGATCTCACGGATACAGAAGGTTACGGCGGTGGAAATAGTTTTTCGTGGTGCTCCCCGATGATTTTGGGGTACAAGGGTATATATAGGAGGAAGAAGTAGGTCGGTGGACGCTCGAGGGGCCCATGAGGGTGGGGGGGCACGCCCACCTGTAGGGGGCGCGCCGAGCACCCTCGTGGCCGCCTCGCTTGTTTCTTGACTTCCACTCCAAGTCCTCTAGATCATGTTTGTTCCAAAAAGATCGCTCCCAAAGGTTTCATTCCATTTGGACTCCGTTCGATATTCCTTTTCTTTGAAACACTGAAATAGGCAAAAAAACAGCAATTCGGGCTGGGCCTCCGGTTAGTAGGTTAGTCCCAAAAATGATATAAAAGTGTAAAGTAAAGCCCATAAACATCCAAAACGGGTAATATAATAGCATGGAACAATCAAAAATTATAGATACGTTGGAGACGTATCAGTCACCGTATGAGGCTTTGTATGGCCGTAAGTGCCGCACTCCTTTAAATTGGTCCCAAACTGGAGATAGCCGTATTTTTGGAACGGATCTCATGCCGGAAGCCGAGAAGCAAGTCAAGGAAATCAGAGACAGATTGCAGTTGGCCAAATCTCGACAGAAGAGTTATTATGATGCAAAGCACCGACAGATCAGTTTTGAACCCTGAGAACACGTATACCTTCAAGTCACGCCTATGAAAGGAGTCAAGAGATTTCGGACTCGTGGAAAGTTGGCACCTAGTTTTATTGGTCCATTTCCCGTTATGTCACGAGTGGGTACTGTTGCATATCGGTTGGAACTACCCCCTGAATTGTCAGACGTGCACAACGTGTTTCATGTTTCACAGTTGAGGCGATGCATATCGCCGCCTAAGAAAAAGACTGATATGATGGAAATAGAGCTGGCAAAGGATTTAACATACGAAGTGAGGTCGGTTAGAATTTTGGATCAGATGGAAAGAGTCACTCGTAGTAAAGCAAGGAAGTTCTACAAAGTCCAGTGGGAGCATCAAACAGAGTCAGAATCAACCTGGGAACGGGAAGAATTTCTAAAGGCACATCACCCAGAATGGTTTTCCCAAGCAACCGAATCTCGAGGACGAGATTCATTCTAAGTGGGGGAGGTTTGTGACAGCCTGGTTTTTGCCCTCTCTTCTTTACCTGATTCTCAGTTGGTTTGAATTTGAAATTTGGAGTTTTGAATCTTTTCATATGGACTTAACCACTTGGGTACCCCTTGGCTTTCACCCAAGTGCCTCAATTCGTTCTCTAACCATCGTACTCTCTCTGGTTCAACTCAAAATAATATTTGGAATATTTTTCTTTAATGAAAAATATTCATTTTCCCCTCTTAAACCCTAGCTAGCTCACTGTGCTCCAAAGCAACCCCAACATTTCTTGCCCATAAAATTCTAAGAAAAATCCCAATTATTCTCTGAACCCTGGGGCACCTTTCTGAGCAAAAATATTTCATCACTTTTTGGAATATTTTGGCTACAGAAAATATTTTCTGTTCTGGACAGAAATGGTGGTTTCTACAGCAACTACCATTTTACTTGCTCCATTGTAGCTGGTTTTTCTTGTGCATCATCACCTTAGTAGATGATTGCTAACCTCCAAAGCCCAGCCCTCAACTCCCAGTGGTTTGACCACAGTAAGCTCTCAAAGTTATTGTCCAGAAACTTACTAGGAGTGTAAACTCATTTCTATTGCACCTGGAACCAAACCCAAGTGTGGTAACGTTCAAAACTACCACGAACAACACGCCAGACATAAAGTTTGGGCTTAGGTCAGCCTGAGGACATAGTTCACGCGGTGACTGCGTTCGTCCAGGGGTGCTGGCATGCAACCGACGCGCTCTGAGTGCCGCCGAGCGCTCCGTTGCGCGCGTGCTCGCTGCCCCGCCTGCCTAAGCGTGCCAAGCCGCGCCACCATCATTGTCTCGACCCCCTTAACTCCGCCCTGGCACTCGCCAACGCCGGAGCTCGCCGCAGCAAGCATGGGCACGGTCCGGCCAACGCAACAGTGCGCGGGGCACTGTGCTCGTCGCCTTCCTCTCGCCCATGTGCTCGTCCCTGTTCGCCAACAGTCCCCGCGTGAGCTGCGTCTTCTTCTCCCCCTCTCACTGACGCCGTTCGTCGCCGAGCGCCGTGGCCAGGTGTCCACCGGCGGAGCCCGATCCCCCCTCGATGCTCGGCTATAAATAGCGCCCTCCCCAGCCTCCTCGAGCACCATCCACCACTCCCACACACTCCACGATCGAGTAGATAGCCGTCGCCTAGCCGGGCAGGCCGCGGGCCGCCGTCCCCGAGCTCGAGCTTGCCGGCGATCCCTTCGGGTCGTCTCTGCAGCTCCAGCCCCTCCCAGGCCTGGGCAACCCTTCCAGGGCCTCCGCCACTCTCCGGTGGTGTCGTGCCACCTGGTTGGATCCCCTGGAGTCACCTCCATCGCCGTCGTCTTCGTCTCCGGCGACCTCCGCTCTCTGCCTCCGCTGGAGAGGCTAATTCCGGCGCCGTCTGACCACCCCTAGCTACTCTATGGGTACGGGCAGGTGCGCCTCCGTCTCCTCTCTTGATCCCTCCCTCTCGTTTTGGCCAAGGAGCCCTTGTCGCCAGCGTGTTCTCTGGCGAAGCCGCGACGCCCTCTGTTTCCCTCTCTCTCTCTCTCTCTCTCTCCCAATCACCTGACTAGCGGGGCCTGCTAGTCAGCCACTCAGTAATATGCTTGATTTATAGAAAGTTTGAAGTTAGTTTAGTTGGTAAAGAAACTAGGATTTATTTCGGGTGATGAAAGAATAATATGGTTATGGATATAAATAATTAGTGGAGTTATTTTCTTGCATGAGAAAAATGATAAATTTGCTAGAAAGATTCTGTGTTAAAGTGAGGATTAATCTTAACCAGAGAAGTGTCATGAGTTGTTGATGCTTAGTGTGGATATAGTTGTCTTAGTCATTTCCGTTGGTATGTGAAGCATATGTTAGTGTTGCATGTCATGGCATTATGACACCGGTTATTTTCACGTTAAGTTGAACCTGATGATAACTCAACTTGAATATATTGTTGACAGGGTCATGGTGCCGCTGAATCGAGTTTTTCCCAGTGCAATCACATTTGTCGGTACGGGATAGCCTTTATTCGTTCCGTTGTCATGCCTCTGATCGATTCCTCCAACTAGGGAAGGTTATGGGCGTGCGGTACCCTGGCCCGGTAAGCAGACATAACCTTGTGTGCCCGTTGTTGAGTTTATGGTACCGGGTCCCCGAGTGGGATCGTTCATGTTTTGGCCACGACGGTGGTCGTTGTGTCTTTGGTAGACACGGGGCCACCTAGGACTAGCCCAGTGGGGAGTGAGTCAGAGTGACCGGGAGAGTGTCATGGCAATGGAGGGGTTTCGTCAGAATGTCGTTGGTCCACCCGAATGGGAGTGCGAGGCCATGGGTTCTGTGGTGTGGGTACAGTGCGCTACCTCTGCAGAGTGTATTAATTTATTGATAGCCGACACGGTTACGAACATGCTCGAAAGTAGGTCACACCATGGGTCAACGTTTGATAAATCTTGCACACTAAGTTGTGAACTTTGCACTATTGATGATGGCAGAAAGGTCATCGTGTTGTTTTAGACCACGTGTTGGTCGTGGTTGTGATCGCCGGAAGGATCACTGTTTTAGACCAAATATTGGTCGTGGTTGTGATCGCCGGAATGATCACGGGTTGTCTCTGGATAATACCTTGAGGTTGGTATGTTTGTGATCCAAGAGCGATCACGGTTGGTAAGCTAGTCCGAGGACTTTTATCACAAGAGCATGATCACAGCATGTTGGACATATTGTTGCATTATTATGAATTGGTTAATTATCATGATATTGTTTGTCATTATGTTTATGCTTGTTGTGAGCTTACAAGTACATCCAATGTACTGACCGAGCGTGTCATGCCAGCTTTCAGGAAAGTATCATTGGAAAGGAGTGTTGTCCGAGTCTAGATCGTGTCCACATCGGTGTCCCTGTGCTATGGAGTTCCGCTACGACGTTGTTCCGCTGCCGCGTAGTTGTGATGATTGAGGCCCCTTTATGTTCCCTAAATAATGTACATATTGTTCAGCCGCACCGTGTGTGCCGCTTGGCCTCGCTATCTGCTGTAATATAAACTCTGATCCGCTAGCATCAATAAAGCGGTTGTTTTCTATACCAAGATGTTGTGTGTTGCCAGAAGACATGGTCTCTGGGTTGCCAATGCAAGGTAAACCAGTTGCTCTGAGCCGGGTGCCACATAGATGGCACCGGGCGAAGGTGGCAGTGTGGAGAGAGGAGGAAAACTGTGAGATGGACAAGGGTGGTGTGGGCATGAATTCTTGGTGTGTTCATGGTATGAAACTTTTGTGGTAATGGTACAACTCAAACTGCTGGAGTTTTTCGAATTCAGGGGATGTCAGCCAAGCGTCCACCTTGCCGGGTATGGACAGCAGGCAGCGTGTCGGGATGCAGAGGCATTGAATGGGTCCCTGCTGGTGAGAAGAGACGATGGCTCTGAGGAGATCAAATCCAGGAAGGAGAGATATCTGACGACAGTCGAGATTGAGGGGCGCGGTGCGCCATAGAGGGCACCACCGAGTTGAGAGCACTTATGTGCGGCAGCAATCCTTGGTGGGGAGAAGCGAGATGATCTCCTCAAGGATGACGTCTGGGAGATCACTGATGCGGTCCACCAGAGATTCTACCGGTTCCTCAGATCCGGGTGGGGGGGGGGGGCTCGCCAATTCTCCCCACGCTACCGGGTGCGGGATCTACAACCGGCGTCGCTGCTGGCGGGAGCCTCATCTTCTTGGCGCTGGGGCCAGCCGACTCCATTTTCCTTGTGGGCGTCGCGCTGAGCTCACGGGTTTGAGCAGAGTAGCCAGAGATGAGCCTAGTGGCAGTGCGAGTGGGGAAGAAGGAGGGCTGGGGATTTCTGTAGCAGTGGAAGAAGAGGAGCAGGCGTTTTTTCTGTACGAGTGAGGAAGAAGGTGAGCGGGGGTTTTCTGGACGAGTGAGGAAGATTGGGGAGCGGGGGAAATTGGGGGGGAGACGGACGCGGGAGCGAGCTATTCGTGTTTATAAGGCCTGCTGCACTAACTACTCGCTTTTCCCAAAGAACTGCTCTCTTCTTTTGCATTGCTGCATTGGAGCTAGCGAATGGACTTGGCTGACTAGCCATGCATGCAGGATGCATGTGCCCGCCGGCCACTGCATGCGCCTGGTTTGTTACTAGGCCTATTTAATAGGGTGGTTATGGAGTAAATTAAGGAGATTTATTTTCTCTGTGTGCATCCACCAAATTAGAGGATGCGGTACTGGATGCAGACACTCACATTAAACTAAGCTTCAGAAGATACGGTATGCATACTAACATTCAGAAGAACAAAAGTTCAGCATGTCTATGCATCTCAATGATTCACCATACTATAACCAATACAAAGCTGTGAGAAGGTGTGGAATAAAGAAAATCGGTCGATGCTTCTCTGAGCAAAGGGCCTCCCTGCGCACGCATTAATTTCCTGGGCATGCTTGTTTCTTCTCAATGTTGTGAGCACTTTGAGCATGTTGGCAACTCCACAACTAGCTAGCTGCCTCATCTTGCAATTGATGCTGACACATTTGCAGCAAACACATTTTTCCGGCAACACACACTTAAAGTATTCAAGTTCCTTAGAGAGTGACTGTATCTCATGAGTCTGCTGAACAACAGAGCGCTCATAAGTCATCTTGTAGTCATAGAATTGCTCCATGACGTACAACTCGTTGCCAGCGCCCGAGGGCCCAAACGTGGCCTCGAGCACAGCCCACATGTCTTTGCTGCTGTCAAATGACATATATGAATCCACAATGAAATCGTCAAGAACACTCAGCAGGGTGGCTTTGAAGAGGGTATCCATGTTCTGAAAAGCTTCCTGCTGTGTAGGATTAAGATCACCCTCAGGCTTACCCTTAGTGGCATCATAGCAGTACATGATCTGAAACCAATATACTGCTCCTGTGTGCCACCTTTTATATTGCACACCCTTAAAAGTAGGCGGCTTCAAAAGCGCAGCAAAACCACTCAGAGTAAATTGCCTATAATCAGGTTTTTGGCTTGGATTGTTGAATATATGAGCAATTTAGTATGAATTTAATCCGAATCAGCAGTAAATAGATCATGACGACAATTGCAAACATCAAAGTAATGATGCAGACTAAACCAGGAGGACAAAATCACATACTGTACAACGGGAGCAGAACCGTTGTAGTTGATGTTGTCATTCATGTCGTTGATGAAGAGGTTACCGAGGTCGGGGAAGAAGGCTGTCGTTGAGGAAGTCGTCGCTAGCAGCAGTCACAGGAGTGTGCTCCCCAAAAACCTGATCGCCCCTCTCTCGTACAGGATCACGAAAGGTGGAGTTCGGAGGACTGTTATCCCTTCTCGCGGTGCACGCTGGAAGGAGGGCTGGAGAAGAATTGCGTGGCGACGCTAAGATCTAGAATGGTGCGAAACCATATGATACAGCGGCGGCTAGGGTAGAGCATGTCAGGTCGGTCGTGCGAGTATAATAGTAGGCCTTTGGCCCCCAAACCCCACGTCCAAGTCAATAATAGCCCCACCAAGGTTTGTCTCGAAAAAAATGGAGTAATTAAGGCGTCTGTTAGTCCCTTTAGTATGAATACTATATCATTAATAATGGCCTCACCTTTTGTCTCACAAAGTATGTTGGAGTACAACCGGCTACACGTTTACAATCCGCTTCTCTTCTCTCTCCTCTCCTCTCTCCTTCAACTAAGAACAAATACTATATTTAAATCCTTATAGCCTGCTTATGTCATCTAATTGTAGTACTTTCTCTAAAGTTACTCTCCACTGTGTAGTCTGAAATGCCGGGCGTGCAGCAGGCGGTGCCCTCGGTCGGCGTGCCGCTTCAACGGCGGAAGCAGTGAGAGGTCGTGTCGCCCTGACTTGCCATCAATGTGGAGCGGCGGGTTCAGCTGGCGTCGGGCAGGAAGTGCGCGCGGGAGGGGGAGGGGTTTTTGTTGGGCCAAGGAGGTGAGAAGCCAACTTGGGATCGATCCGGACGGGGAAATATCATGTGCTCCCATACTCTGCATATGACACTAGTCTATGTTACTACTCCCTCCTTTCTGATTTATAGAGATGTTTAGAGTAACATAGTAATATGTTACAGTATAAGTTACTCCCCACTATGACCAACCTTGGCCTCTCCCAGTGCTCCACCATGTATAGCTACTAAGCCTGCCACGTAGGCATAAAATATGATGTGGCAAGCTAATTAAGAAGAGAGAGACTAGTTTGGTGACCGCAGGAAGAAACGGAGGTCGCCGCAGATGGTGCATGCCTCCATGCAACCGAGTGTGTGCGCATGCATGTGTTATTCACGTGCATTCTGCGGCCAAATGTGTGTGCATGCACGTGTTGTGTACGTGCGTTGTGTGCTCCATGCTGTGCGCGTATGTGCATGAATTGGATCGGATGGAGTTAGTGTGTTGGCTTGTGTACATGCGTGGCTGCATGCGTCATGTACATGTGTGGCTTGTTGCGCGGTTATCAATATAAACTATAAAACATCTTCAACTTAGCATCCTGATGTACCATTTCTAGTGGCTAGCAAAGAGTTCATGTTCTTTTATTTGTTTATAGGTGGGCAGGCGGCAAAAAATAGGGGAAAACGCCCAAGGTTCCTTGCAGACGCTCCACCGCAAGGTTCCTTGCTCCTTCTCGGTCATCGGGAATCTATGCTCTTCAACTCTTTTATTTTACGTGAGCTTTGTTCATCCTTTTCCCAACACGCGAGACATCTAGCATCAAGGAGCACATGTCATGTAAGAAAATGGAGATAATCAGATAAGCAGTGCGTAAGTGAGTCGTGCACTTCGATGGCACCTACGCAATATTTTTTCTCCTCGATGGCACGTGAATAGTGCATGTACTCAACGACGGAGCACAGGATGGTAGCAATGACATGGTCAGCCCTTTTTTCGAGAGAGTATGTACTAAATAATTTTGATGTGTCCCATCAACTCGTAGAACGACGAGAAGCTTCATTACGCCTTCTCCCTCACCAACGTGTGCGCGGTGGCTCGCAGCACGAGGAGAAACTTTTGCTTACAAGCGGTGGACGTGCAGCAGTTCATTTGGTGTCAGATTGCCAGAAGTACTACTGTAGAACCATCGACTTCCGGAAGAGGCGAAGAGCTAAGCACAAGGTCACCTACTAACCTTAGGCTAGGCATAGTGGGAGTAACATAAGTAGGGGTACCTCCTTTTTTTATTCTAGAAACAACCACACGCGAATATTGAGGTGCTGGTTACGTAGAACAAATTTCCTGGAGTCCTTGCTGAGGGAGTCCTGGATAAGGGGGTATCCGGATAGCCGGACTATATACTTTGGCCGGACTGTTGGACCGTGAAGATACAAGACTCAAGACTTCGTCCCGTGTTCGGTTGGGACTCTCCTTTGCGTGGAAGACAAGTTTGGCAATCCGGATGTTAGATCTCCTTCTTTGTAACCGACTCTATATAACCCTAGCCCCCTCCGGTGTCTATATAAACCGGAGGGTTTAGTCTGTAGAACAACAATCATAATCACAGGCTAGCTTCTAGGGTTTAGCCTCTACGATCTTGTGGTAGATCTACTCTTGTAATACTCATATCATCAAGATCAATCAAGCAGGAAGTATGGTATTACCTCCATCGAGAGGGCCCGAACCTGGGTAAAACATCATGTCCCCTGCCTCCTATTACCATTAGCCTTAGACGCACAGTTCGGGACCCCCTTCCCGAGATCCGCCGGTTTTGACACCGACATTGGTGCTTTCATTGAGAGTTCATCTATGTCGTCGTTGCAAGGCTCGATGGCTCCTTCAATCATCAAGAACAACACGGTCCAGGGTGAGACTTTTCTCCCCGGACAGATCTTCGTGTTTGATCGCCTCGCACTGCGGGCCAATTCGCTTGGCCATCTGGAGCAGATCGACAGCTACGCCCCTGGCCATCAGGTCAGGTTCAGAAACATGAATTACACGGCCGATATTCGTGGAGACTTGATCTTCGACGGATTCGAGCCTACGCCAGGAGCGCCTAAAAGTCACGACAAGCACGGCTTAGACCTGTTGCGAGACAATACTCGGGATATCACACCTGCAATAGCTCCGGACCAAAATCCAGGGCAGATCGTGTCGTCCGAGGATGGGCGGATGGATCCCGCCCCGGAGGCCGCAACTCATCGGCGGTAAAGCCGAACACGGACTCCACCCCCAAGGAAGTCTGTGTCTCTGAACCCCCGGACTTGTGTCCGGCTGTAGGTTCCAGACCGCACGCCCCCGAGCCTGCCGAATCTGGTTGGGCTCCGGTAATGGAGTTCACCGCTGCGGATGTCTTCCAGCACTCGCCCTTTGGCGACATACTGAATTCATTAAAGTCTCTCTCTTTGTCAGGAGACTCTTGGCCGAACTATGTCCGGCTCGAGGGAGGCAGGCGACGAGGAAATTCGTTGCCCGCCAACCACCCACTTCATTGCCACTGTCGATGATTTGACCGACAGGTTTGACTTTGACTCTGAAGACATCGACGGTGTGGACGACGATGCAGGAGAAGAACAGGAACCACCGCCCACGGGGCGCTGGACAGCCACCTCCTCGTATGATATATATATATGGTGGACACACCCAAAGAAACCAATGGCGACGAGGCAATGGAGGATAACACCTCAAGGAAGAAATCAAAGCATGGGTGTCGGTGTCAAAACCGGCGGATCTCGGGTAGGGGGTCCCGAACTGTGCGTCTAGGCGGATGGTAACAGGAGACAAGGGACACGATGTTTTTACCCAGGTTCGGGCCCTCTCGATGGAGGTAAAACCCTACTCCTGCTTGATTGATATTGATGATATGGGTAGTACAAGAGTGGATCTACCACGAGATCAAGGAGGCTAAACCCTAGAAGCTAGCCTATGGTATGATTGTTGTAATGGTTGTTGTCCTACGGACTAAAACCCTCCGGTTTATATAGACACCGGGTAAGGCTAGGGTTACATAGAGTCGGTTACAATGGTAGGAGATCTACATATCCGTATCGCCAAGCTTGCCTTCCACGACAAGGAAAGTCCCATCCGGACACGGGACGAAGTCTTCAATCTTGTATCTTCATAGTCTTGGAGTCCGGCTAACAATGATAGTCCGGCTGTCCGGACACCCCCTAGTCCAGGACTCCCTCAGTAGCCCCTGAACCAGGCTTCAATGATGATGAGTCCGGCGCGCATATTGTTCGGCATTGCAAGGCGGGTTCCTCCTCCGAATAATTCATAGAAGATTGTGAACACCAAGATAGTGTCCGGCTCTGCAAAATAAATTCCACATTCCACCGTAGAGAGAATAATATGTACACAACTTCAATCTGCTGACGTATTTTGTGGCATGACGTCACACCACTACCAAGCCTTTACTTGAATTGTTTTTTACTATACCACCTCAGCGCGTTTAGCAAAGCGGTTTCCTTGGCACGTCTTGTCGAAGCAGAGATCGTGTTCCCCTTATTCCGGGATTCTCATCAATACGGATGTGGGTAACCCAACCGCGCCATTGATGGTGGTGCTTGGGAGATAAGCGAGTTTTACCAGGACGGTGGGGACGCATTTCTTCGTCCGCCCATATATAAGGGGATAAGGATCCACCCTCTTTTACCTACGCCTTCTTCCTCCTTTGCTTATCCATCTCCGCGCACTCGAGCTCCAGCGCCCAAGCCCGCACATCTCGTCTCAACCTTCTCCAGTCATGTCCGGAGTGGGAGGCAAGTGGATGGCCTCCTCCGTTACGGAGGGGCACATCGAGAGACTGCGCAGCGCCGGATATCTGTCCAGCGACATTGCGCATCGGCTGCCCGACAAGGGGCAGCTCATCCCCACCCCCAGGCCCCATGAGAGGGTCGTATTCCTTCCCCACTTCCTCCGCGGACTGGGCTTTCCACTTCACCCCTTTGTCCGGGGGCTCATGTTCTACTACGGCCTGGATTTCCACAATCTGGCGCCGAACTTCATCCTCAACATCTTGGCGTTTATCGTCGTGTGCGAGGCCTTCCTCTGCATCCAGCCCCACTTCGGCTTGTGGCTCAAGACCTTCAATGTCAAGCCGAAGGTGGTGAAGGGCACTCAAGCGGAGTGCGGAGGCGCCATGTTGGGCAAGATGCCCAACGTCATCTGGCTCGAAGGGGCCTTCGTGGAGTCCGTCAAGGGGTGGCAATCAGGGTGGTTCTACATCACCGAGCCGCGCGGCCCTAAGTAGGCGGCGGCCCCCGAGTTCAGATCTGGTATCCCTATGCAGCTCACCTCCTGGAAAGAGAAGGGCTTGCTATGGGGTAGTTCGGAGGAGCTGGCAGGACTCCAGTCCTGTCTCCAGACCCTGGTGAACAAGAAGCTTAGGCTCGTCAATGTGATCCAGGTCATGCTCGTCCGCCGGATTCTCCCTTGCCAACAACGGGCTTTTAATTGGTGGGAGTTCGATCCGGCACAGCACCAGGCCTTGAGCGGGCTCTTCGACACGACGTACGAAGCCGCCTGGAGGGTGCTGTTCAAGGGCGGAGAAGCCCCCGCGTCCGCGACGGAAGACCGCGGATTCAGCACCAAGCGCCCGGCCGGCGAGGTAAGTGAGGGAGTCCTGGACTAGGGGGTGTCCGGACAGCCAGACTATCATCGTCAGCCGGACTCCAAAGACTATGAAGATACAAGATTGAAGACTTCGTCCCGTGTCCGAATGGGACTTTCCTTGGTGTGGAAGGCAAGCTTGGCGATACGGATATGTAGATCTCCTACCATTGTAACCGACTCTGTGTAACCCTAGCCCTCCCCGGTGTCTCTATAAACCGGAGGGTTCTAGTCCGTAGGACGAACAACCATTACAACAATCATACCATAGGCTAGCTTCTAGGGTTTAGCCTCCTTGATCTCGTGGTAGATCCACTCTTGTACTACCCATATCATCAATATCAATCAAGCAGGAGTAGGGTTTTACCTCCATCGAGAGGGCCCGAACCTGGGTAAAAACATCGTGTCCCTTGTCTCCTGTTACCATCCTCCTAGACGCACAGTTCGGGACCCCCTACCCGAGATCCGCCGGTTTTGACACCGACATTGGTGCTTTCATTGAGAGTTCCTCTGTGTCGTCACCGATAGGCTTCATGGCTTCTTCAATCACCAACAACGCGGTCCTGGGTGAGACTTTTCTCCCCGGACAGATCTTCGTATTCGGCGGCTTCGCACTGCGGGCCAACTCACTTGGCCATCTGGAGCAGATCGAAAGCTACGCCCCTGGCCATCAGGTCAGATTTGGGAGCCTAAACTTCACGGCGGATATCCGCGGAGACTTGATCTTCAATGGATCCGAGCCGCAGCCGAGCGTGCCGCACTGTCACGATGGGCATGATCTAGCTCTGCCGCCGGACAGTACCTTGGAGGCCGCACACGAATCCGCTCCGACCCATAGTCCGGAGCCGATCACGCAGATCGAGGACGAGTGGCTGGACACCGCCTCGGGGGCTGCAACTTCTGCGGCGATAGAGCCTAACACTGACCTTGTCCCCTATAAAGCTCCTGACTCCAAGGTGCCGGACTCCCCGCCGGACTCCGAACCTCCTGCACCCCTGCCAATCGAATCCGATTGGGCGCCGATCATGGAGTTCACCGCTACGGACATCTTTCAGCACTCACCCTTTGGCGACATCCTAAATTTGCTAAAGCATCTCTCGCTATCCGGAGAGCCCTGGCCGGAGTACGGCCAGGATGGTTGGGATGCGGACGACGAAGAAATTCAAAGCCCCCCCACCACCCACTTTGTAGCCACTGTCGACGATCTAACCGACATGCTAGACTATGACTCCGATGACATCGACGGTATGGACGACGATGCCGGAGACGATCAAGATCCAGCGCTCACCGAACACTGGAAGGCCACCCCAACCCATGACGTATATATGGTGGACACCCCAAAAGGAAGCGATAACGAGGAACAACGGGGCGCGGCAAAGGATAATCCCGCCGACAAACAGCCAAAACGGCGACGTAGACGCCGTCCTAAGTCCCGCCTCGACAAAAACAGCACTCCTAATGACCCAGCAATAGAGCAGGGCAAACGAGTCGATGACGAACATGCAACCAAGCAACCGTCCGAACAGGACGAATCGGATAATCAATCCATGCCCGGTGAAACCAACAGTCCAGACGACCTCACGCCGGACACACCACCGGAGCATAAGAACCTTCACACAAGACTCGTCGCCACTGCAAGAAGTCTAAAGAAGGAAAAAAGGAAGCTCAAAACAGCGGAAGACATACTCAGAATGAGGTGGAGCAAAGTACTCATGACCGCGGATAAATATGGCAATGGCCACCAAACAAAGAGCTACCCGAAGCACAAGCTGCTGCCAGAATTCGACGAGGAAGCCATAGAGCCCCCGCAGTCAAAGAACAAAGAGGCCGCCTGGCCGGATAGACGGCCAAATGACAGGCCAAAAGCGACAAGCGGCGCCGCACACAAGCCAACTCATGATCCTGGGAAAACAGATGGCCCAGCCAGGTCCATTTACGGGCCAAAAAAGAGGGCCCTAGGAAGCAACACAACACACCAAGTGTTCGAAGACAGCGGCACACCCAAATACAGGGGCGCCGCACACCCACTATGTTTCACCGATGAGGTGCTGGATCATGAATTTCCAGCAGGGTTCAAACCCATAAACATAGAGGCATACGACGGAACAACAGACCCTGGAGTCTGGATAGAGGATTACATACTACACATACACATGGCTAGAGGAGATGATCTCCACGCCATAAAATATCTACCCCTCAAGCTCAAAGGGCCAGCTCGGCATTGGCTCAAAAGCCTCCCAGAAAACACTGTTGGAAGTTGGGAAGAGCTTGAGGACGCGTTTAGAGCAAATTTTCAAGGGACTTATGTCCGCCCTCCGGATGTAGATGATCTAATTCACATAACTCAACAGCTCGGAGAGTCAGCGCGCAAATTCTGGAACAGGTTCCTTACCAAAAAGAACCAAATAGTCGACTGTCCGGACGCTGAAGCCTTAGCAGCTTTCAAACACAACGTCCGAGACGAATGGCTCGCCAGACACCTCGGCCAAGAGAACCCGAGGACAATGGCCGCGCTAACAAGCCTCATGACCCGCTTTTGCGCGGGGGAAGACAGCTGGCTAGCAAGATGCAGCACCAGCGACCCGAGTACATCCGAGATCAGAGATGGAAACGGAAAATCACGGCGCAGAAAAGATCAGCGCCGGAATAAAGCCCAAAGAACACGGCGGTCAACGACGGATTCGAAAGCTCGCGGCAACACAATAAAAGACTACCTCTTAAGGACAACAGTGATGAGCTATCCAACTTAAACAAAATTTTGGATCGGATATGTCAAATCCACAGTACCTCCGGAAGGCCTGCAAACCACACCCACCGAGATTGTTGGGTTTTTAATCAATCCAGCAGACTCAACGCCGAACACAAGGGGCTCGACGCGCCAAGCAAGGACGATGACGAACCTCACCAGTAGAGCACCGGAAAACAAAAGACTTTCCCACAAGAAGTCAAAGCAGTAAACTCACTTAATGTGATAGTACGGAAAAACAATGCAGCACCCGTTAAGATAGGTGTCGCACGGTCCACCCCAGCGGAACCTCGAGGTTGGATGTCAAAACCAATCACTTTTGACCACCTAGATTACTCCAGAAGTATTCGAAATGCAGGATGGACTGCTTTGATATTGGATCCCATAATCGACGGACTGCAATTTACACAAGTCCTGATGGACGGCGGTAGCGATTTAAACCTGCTATATCCGAACACAATCCGCAAGTTAGGGATACACCTTACTATATTCGACATAGCCGCACTTCCTTTAAAGGAGTGACGCCAGGCCCTTACGCCAAGTGCACAGGCTCCTTATTACTAGAAGTTGTGTTCGGGTCACCTGACAACTTCCGACGCGAAAAGCTAACCTTTCATGTCGCCCCATTCAAAAGTAGCTATCAAGCACTATTGGGACGTGAAGCTTTTGTCCGCTTTAACGCAATACCACATTACGCGTCTCTTACACTTAAAATGCCCGGTCCACGTGGCATCATTTCATTGAAAGGGTCATTCAAAGACCCCGGACATGGTTAGACGAGTCCGGCATAAATAAGCTAGTGGCTCCCTACCCGCACACCCCTTCACAAGGGGCTGTGCATATAAGCAATAATGAGCTAATATAGGCTCAGCTTTATTAATTTATTAATATTACAATTTTTTATGCACTCTTCGCACGGTTTCCTTTCAAACTAAGTTCCTCTCTTTTTACAGATGAACAACGTGCACACCCGTCCAGGATACGGCACAACGGAGACACAGGCGCAGACGTGCAGTAGGGACCCGTTGCAAGGATTCTTTTCAGATTAAGACCCTGCGTAAACCTTTTTTACTGTCTCTTGTTGCTATAATCCCCTGGTTTTTCATGATAACCAGAGAGGAGACTGACGTTTTGGCATCGGCCGCGTCAGAGGACCTCGCCCGTACCTGGACACTAGGGGCTTAGGGCATTGTTCTGCCCGTTATTATAAAGACCGAACACCTTAGGGAGTGTTCGGCATCTCGAGTTAGGCCTTATATGCATCAGCTCCGAATCATGTCTTTGGTCAAATGTTGGGTTTGCCCGGCTCCTGTGTTTTGCTGCCTTACGTTCCGTATCATCGGCTAACGCGGCACTAGGAGAACTACTGCGATTGTGCCCCAGTTCGGCTGGGCGAGCACCTCAGTTGAGAAAGCCAAAAACTGACTATCATGATACAGCGAGAGACTGGTCAACCACTCGATCGACCACAGGAATGTTTAGAATTCCTCCGCTTTGACGAAGGACCGTTTCCCGGTCAGGCACATACGCGCCCCGACTTCGGATAGCGCGGTGCCCCCAGGGGCTATATCGTAGCCCCACCCACAAACTCCAATGGCTAAGTGAAAGTGATAAAGCATTATAGTCCGGTTGCCTCATTTGCTACGCTACCACCTCCTTCACAGGACCGAGACGTCGGATTAAGTGTGAAAATGCGCTATTTTTGCGAACACCCCCGCACCTTGTGCGTGGGGGCTGAATCCGACGACTGCCATCTTTCAGGTTATACACACGTATGCATAAATGGCCGCATAGGAGATATTTCAATACTTGAACGCACAAGTATAAAAAGCGCCTACATCATAAACATTGTTTTACAACATAAAACGTTCATTTGAACGTGACATTTTTTGAGCACTGCGACTCTATTATATGAGCACCACGCAGAACTTCCCCAAAATAGTGCTCGGCGGGTAAACGGCTATCGTCCGAACCCTGGGTCGCAATAGCGGTGGCATCCATCTCCGTCCAATGTGTCTTCACACGGGCGAGGGCCATCCGTGCACCCTCAATGCAGGCCGACCGCTTCATCGCCTGGATATGCGGCACCGTCCCGAGGAACTGCTGCAATAAGCCAAAATAGCTCTTCGGCTTAGGCCTATCTGGCCAGACATGAGTCACGATATCCATCATGGCAAGCCCGGACAACCTATTCAGCTCAGCCCACTCGGCCAACCGGTCGGTCAGCGGAAGTGAACGCTCCGGACTATGGAATTGAGACCAAAACAGCTCTTCCGTCTTGTGATCCTTCTGGCTTCGAAAGTGCACAACGGCATCCGCCGCAATTGCCGCTAAGTCCATATACGGATCCTTCGGACCCCACAGCTGGCCAAGTTGAGCATACTTTGGATCCGTAAACCTTCGGCGCAGCAGAAAGGGCTTGCCAGCTACAATGTCTCCGGCTTGGCGCAGCTCCTCCTTTATAGCCCGCATTGCAGAGCGGGCATCTTTGGCTTCGGTGGTGGCCTTCCCCAGGTCTTCTCGCTCCGCTAGGCGCTCCTTTTCAAGAACCTCATTGCGGTCGGTAGCATCTTTTAATTTCACAGCCATTTCGGCCATCTCTTCCCTGCTTCGGCAGTGTGTAGCCCTTTCGGCTTCTAACTCCTCGGTCGCCCTCGAGGCCGCTGCATTACTCCTTCTGGCTTTCTCCTTGGCTTGAGCAAGTTCGGCCTGAAGGCTCTCCACAGCAGCGGCACCATCTGCAGTTCACACACATGTTGTAAGGAGTGGGCTTCGGCTCCCTTACTAAGTGACCGCAAAGAAACACTTACCTTGCGACTCATCAAGTCGCCTGTTGACTAGCGCGATGTCCGCATCCGCAACCTCGAGTTGCCGCTTTAGTTCAGCAACTCCATCAGTCCGGCTAGCCCCCGAACGATCTGCCACCTGCATAGGAACAGCAAAAATTGAAACCTACGATTTTGATCCTCGGTACGCTGTCGCTTTCGACAACCTACCGAGTCTCAGGGGCTACTATCTATACAGGGCGCACTTTATGTGTAAAACTGTCAAAAGGTGTGTCATTTCTACATACCTCAAACCCCGCCAGCAAACTCCTGACGGCATTATGCAATCCGCTTTCGGCGGACGAAATCCTTCCAATCACCATACTCATCAATGCATGGTGATCTTCTGAGACAGACGCCCTCTCAAGTAGATCTTTCAGTTCCCCAGGCCGAACTCTATTCGGCGCCGAACTCTTCGGCTCTGCCGGGCTCGGGGATACCCTCCGTGATGACACTTCAGGCTCGTCCGCCCTATCCGACAGCGCAGCAGAAGGAGGCGTCTCGCTCTCCACCATCTCCGAATGAAGGTCCCCCGAAGACGAGCTCATCTGAGAAGGTCGGAGATCCGAACTACAAGGTAAAAACTTCGGTTATCCTCAGAAGCACAAATAGGGATGTATCTTATTACCGAACTCCCTTTTTTCTTCTCACGGCTCGCTGGAGGGCTGATTCTTTAGGGGAGACTGTGCGGCCGGGACCTCCCCGGACGCAGGACCCTCTGGTGAAGATTTCTTCCCCCTCTTAGGGGCTTTGGCCTCCGGGTCTTCGGAGGCGGTCCTCTTCTCCCCCTGGAGGGAGGGATCCTCGATCCCCCCTTCTTCAAGAGCCTCCTTGGGTGACGCGGTAGCTCCCCTATTTTCCCCTTCGCCTCCTTCTGAAGGCGCAACCTCCAGCATTCTGACCAGCACGGGATCCGGCGCGGTCTCTGGGAGGGGGGCCGGACACCGTATCAGCTTTGCTTGCGCTATCCACTCCTGTTAAAGGGCAACGGGTTAAAAGGCGAATCATAGAAAGGCAAACAAATGGTATGTCCGGATTCGGAGCTACTTACATGTGTATCCGGGCGATTGCAGCTTAGGCCGGCGTCCTCGGTCAAATCCGGACACACCTATCGTGATCCGAAGAATAATTTGTACATCTCCACGGGTGTCATACCCATGAAGTGTTGAAGAATCCGTGGTCCCTCCGGATTAAACTCCCACAGCCGGAGAGGGCGGCGTTTGCAGGGCAGGAGACGCCTAATCAGCATGACCTGCATTACCACGACCAGATCGATCTCCCTCGCTTGGAGGTCTCGAATCCGGCCCTGCAGAAGGGGCACGTCCCTTGATGGCCCCCAATTGAGCCCTTGGTTGACCCACGACATCAACCGCCATGGAGGTCCCGAGCGGAATAAGGGCGGCGGTTTCTGCCTGCTGCCCTTCGGAGCGGTGATATAGAACCACTCCTGCTGCCACAAACCGAGCTCCTCTTGGAAGGAGCCCTCGGGCCATGGGGCATCGGCCCTCCTGCTTACGGCCGCCCCGCCGCACTCTGCTTGACGCCCCCCGATCATCTTCGGCTCCACATTGAAGGTCTTCAGCCACAGGCCGAAGTGGGGGGTGACGCGGAGGAAGGCTTCTCAGACGACAATAAACGCGGAAATATGGAGGATGGACTCCGGGGCCAAGTCGTGGAATTCCAACCCATAGTAGAACATGAGCCCTCTCACAAAAGGATCCATCGGGAAGCCTAAACCCCGACGGAGGTGGGATACAAAGGCGACGTACTCGCCGGGCTCGGGGGTGGGGATGGCCTGCCCTTCGGCGGGCAACCTGTGCGAAATCTCGTAAGACAGGTACTTGGCCTCTCGCAGCTTTATCACGTCCTCCTCCGTGGCATCCACCGGCCCTGAAGGTCGGAGCTGGACATTGTTGAAGGTCCGAAGCGCTCGAATCTGGGGCTCTGGGTGTTGGAACTTGAAGCAAGGAGAAGATTCGATGAAGGATTGAAGAAAAGAAACGAGCCTTGGTCCCATTATAAAGAGGAAGAATACCGAGAGCCGTCTCCGTGACCGTTCGGGACTCGCCTTCGATAGAGGGGGCGTGGCGACGGGCGTGGTTGAGTTACCCATGTCTGTATTGATGAGAATCCCGGAATAAGGGGAACACGATCGCTGCTTCGACAAGACGTGCCAAGGAAACCGCTTCGCTAAACTTGCTGAGGTGGTATAATAAAAAATGATTCAAGTAAAGGCTTGGTAGTGGTGTGACGTCATGCCACAAAATACGTCAGCTTGTGTGCATATCATTCTCTCTACGGTGGAATGTGGAATTTGTTTTGCAAAGCCGGACACTATCCTGGTGTTCACAACCTTCTATGAATTATTCGGAGGAGGAACCCGCCTTGCAATGCCGAACAATATGCGCGCCGGACTCATCGTCATTGAAGCCTACTTCAGGGGCTACTAAGGGAGTCCTGGACTATGGGGTGTCCGGACAGCCGGACTATCATCGTCAGCCGGACTCCAAAGACTATGAAGATACAAGATTGAAGACTTCGTCCCGTGTCCGGATTGGACTTTCCTTGGCATGGAAGGCAAGCTTGGCGATACGGATATGTAGATCTCCTACCATTGTAACCGACTCTGTGTAACCCTAGCCCTCCCCGGTGTCTATATAAACCGGAGGGTTCTAGTCCGTAGGACGAACAACCATTACAACAATCATACCATAGGCTAGCTTCTAGTGTTTAGCCTCCTTGATCTCGTGGTAGATCCACTCTTGTACTACCCATATCATCAATATCAATCAAGCAGGAGTAGGGTTTTACCTCCATCGAGAGGGCCCGAACCTGGGTAAAAACATCGTGTCCCTTGTCTCCTGTTACCATCCGCCTAGACGCACAGTTCGGGACCCCCTACCTGAGATCCACCGGTTTTGACACCGACAGTAAGCTTTGTTATCCTCTATGGGACATTTATTTTCTTTCATAGTTTGACTCTATGCGGGATCTAAAACTCCCAATGCCTTTGACAGGACTGGCAGAGGACGTCCAGATAGGTAGACTGTCCGGCTCCCCTCCCCGAAGACCCAACGGACGCCCGCTTGACGGGGCTGCTGGTCCCGGCACTCTATGTGGTGCCAGAGAAGAAGGCCAAGAAGGAGGCCACGGGTACTCGAAAGAGTTCCCGTTTTCAGGTGTCCGACGACCCTGAGGCGGACTCCTCCCCCGAAGACGAGGAGGAGAAAGAGGACTCTCTCCCAGAGGAAGGAGAGAGGAAGAGGAAGGCTTCCCCAACAGGGGAGGCCGAAGGGTCCAAGAGGGGAAGGACTATTCCCCCGGACAGCTCTGCCAACGCCAACGTTGGCGACGAAGAGTGGCCCTCAAGGGCCAGGCCTCCAGCAAGATCGTAAGTATCTGGATTCCTGAATGATTTATGATTTCTCTTTTGTGTCACATAGTGTCCTTCTAATGCCGCACGCTGCCTGCAGTCCGGCCGATGATGATCTCCCCGCTTCATCGAGCGGGTCGTTGGCTCCGTCGGATGTAGATTCCATCCCGACTGCCTCCACCCCTCATGACGCTGAGGACGCCGAGGTGGGATCCCGAGAAGGGACCCATCAGGAGGAGGCTCCGGAGGCGCCACAAGGCAGCCTCCCGAACTTTGCGCTGGACTCCACGCCGGAACCCGCAGTGGTTCCGGAGTCCGGCCGACGGCCCCTTCGCAAGAAGGGCAAGACCGTGACGCCGGCGGTCTCCGTCCAACCAGAGGCGCCAGACAACTTGTTGGAGGCGCTCAAAGGCGCTTCCATCGAGGAAGAACACCGCACTATTATGAGTGCGGTGATTCAGAAGGTTCAGCTCGCCAAGAGCAGGCTGATCGAAGCCTGCAGTGGCCTTCTAACAGGCTTTGAGGTAAGAAGTTAAAAATATGCAATGTAATACCGCATAGACTGTAGCCCCTGATGCTCGGTTCGGTGTTCGGAAAGAAAAGCCGGACTGAGGATCTAAAAAAGATATACGCAGGGTTGCTAAAAATTATGTAAATATGGGTTTGCAGGCTGCGCTGCTGACCTCTGCCGCACTGACTGCAGAGGTCAGTGCTTTGAAGCAGGACCTCGAGCGGTCCGAGCAAGAGCTCGGCCATGCCAAGAAGCAGCTCGAGGACAAAGAAGGTGAGTAACACCACTTTGAATTTCTACCTTACAGAAAAGGATTTAGGTTGCGACAAAAATAACAAGGATAACGTGGGTACTGCAGGGGCCACGAACGAGGTGGCAACCCTTAAGGAGGCTGTGTCCGCGGCCGAACGCAATGCGGCCGCGGAACGGACAGAGCGAGAAAAGCAGGAGGTGCGGGTGGCGGAGGTGCGGCAAGAGCTCCAGGCTCTCATGGAGAAGCATGAGAGTCTGGAGCGTGACTCGAAGACTCAAGAGTCCGAGCTTGCCTCGGCTCTTGAAAGTGCCAAAGCCGCTAAGGCCGAGGCCCATAAGGCCCTCCAGGAGATTGAGGCAGTGAAGAAAATAGCGGCGGATAAGGCATTTTTCATGCAAAGCAAGCATGTTAATGTGAACTACCTGACACTTACCCGAATTCGGAGCTCTCCAGGGGCGTTTGCAGATCTGCCTCGCAGCGTGTCTGATGCCGCCGCATTCTACCAAGCCGAGGAGGGGAGCTCAACGGAGAAGGTCTTCTGGTCTCAGTACGCTGAGGCCGGACATCCGGTGCCCCCTAGCGACCAGCTTAAGCAGCTGGTCGAGCTCCACAAGGTAGCCGAGCAGGCCATGAAGGGCCTCATAGTCTGGCTGTGGCCTGGAGAGGCCATGCCTGGGAGCTACTTTGGCCTCGTGCGGCGGTTGGTGGATGCGTGCCCCTGGGTGGAGGTCATCAAGCGCTCCGCCTGTATTGAAGGTGCTCGTCGGGCCCTTGCCCGCGCAAAGGTGCACTGGGGCAGGCTGGATGTGGAGAGGCTTATCACTGACGCGCCGCCAGCGGGCAAGGAGTATCGTACGCTCGAGATGTACTATAATACTGTCCTGAAGGGTGCCCGCAAGATTGCGGATGAGTGCCACAGAGATGTAATTATTGAGTAAATTCGCAATGTGTTATCCTGTGCGCTGAAAACTTCATTCATATGCGCTAAGCAACGCTTATTGATTTAAAATATTACCTTCTGTGCGGCCATTTATTAAATCTGAGAGATGGCAAGTCGTCGGCTTCAGCCCCCATGCCACGAGTGCTGGGGTGTTCGGGATAAACTTGAGCACTCTTGTTCCCATTTTTGGGTCCATCTAGGAGGCGCTCAACACAACGAACAAGGTAACCGGACTTATAATGCTTGAACACTCTCACTTAGCCATAGAATTCTATAATTTTAAATTTCGGCGAAGCCCCTAGTATTCGGAAGACCGAGTTCGGGGCACTATCCACGCCTTGGCCAGACATTATCGGGTTCTTTGTCGAAGCGGCATAAGTCTTTAGGGACTCGAAAAGACCTCTCGAACAGCGACCAGTCTCTCGCCTTATCATGACAGTCAGTTTTAGCTTTCTCCACTGAGGCGCTCGCCCAGCTCAACCGGGGCGCAATCGCAGTGGTT
Organism: Triticum timopheevii; assembly: GCA_963921465.1. Lineage (NCBI taxonomy): Eukaryota > Viridiplantae > Streptophyta > Magnoliopsida > Poales > Poaceae > Triticum > Triticum timopheevii. Next base: position 110,904,953 of record OY997264.1, read on the forward strand.
CTCCCAGTGCTACCTTAGCCGACAGAACGGAACGTAAGGTACCAAAACATGGGAGCCGGGCAAACCCAACTATTGACCCAAGACATGATTCGGAGCCGATTCATATAATGCTATAAGTTCGGGGTGCCGTACTTGTGAAAGTGTTCGGACTTATCACGCCATAATGCGGGGAACATAAGCCCCTGGTGTATTCGGCCGTACCAAAATATACGGGTGCAAGATGTCATAAATGAACATATATGCAAAGTAATGCAATTATAGGCAAAAAGTGCTGCATTATTTATTCAAGGAATTCTGCTATGAGTGCGGAATGATACAAATAGTGCGGTAAGCAAGGGATTGGACTAATTAGACATGTCTCCCTCCAGGGGTAGGCTGCGGAATGGTGTATTTAACAAATTTAATGCTCGTAATGGAGACCACCTGAGTGTTCGTCGTAGCCTTTGTCCCTCCCTGGCTGTTGCATCGTTAGTTCGGCAGGTTCGCCGCCGGACAGAGCCTCTGGTGGACGGAGTCATGTGTATAAAAAGAAGGAAAATAAAAATAAAAAGAGCAACACACTTGGGGGCCCCTGGTGTGGTCGAGCCGCACTCTGGGTCTGTTGTGGTCGTGCCCCTCCCCCTATGCCCATGGTATCTCCAGAGCATAATGATGTACGCGGAGAGCTTGTCTTGCAATCATGCGAGGGTTGGGGTTGGGGCCGCATTGCTACACGTGCTCGGAACATGCCAGGTGGTCTTGATTGATGTTGCTCCGAGCGCGTTTGGCCGTGTCCGGTCGTTTAACGGCCGGACTCGACAATTGCCTTAGAAGGCTGCTCTGTACTTCTGCCGCGAGAGCCGCTGTATGTTCCTCCGTTCGGAGGGAGCGTTCCGTATTTCCGTTGACTGTGATGACTCCACGAGGGCCTGGCATCTTGAGCTTGAGGTATGCATAATGCGGCACCGCGTTGAACTTTGCGAACGCGGTTCGTCCGAGCAGAGCGTGATAGCCGCTGCGGAACGGGACTATGTCGAAGATTAACTCCTCGCTTCGGAAATAATGTGGGGATCCGAAGACCACTTCCAGTGTGACTGAGCCTGTACAATTGGCCTCAACACCTGGTATGACGCCTTTGAAGGTCGTCTTTGTAGGTTTAATCCTTGAGGGGTCTATGCCCATATTGCGCACTGTATCCTGATAAAGCAGGTTCAGGCTACTGCCGCCGTCCATCAGGACTCTCGTGAGGTGAAATCCATCGACGATTGGGTCTAAAACCAATGCGGCAAATCCGCCATGGCGGATACTTGTCGGATGTTCTCTTCGATCGAAAGTGATCGGGCAAGAGGACCATGGATTGAACTTCGGGGCGACTGGCTCCATCGCATATACGTCCCTTAGTGCATGCTTCCGCTCCCTCTTGGGTATATGCGTTGCGTATATCATGTTTACCGTCCGCACTTGTGGGGGGAAGCCCTTCTGTCCTCTATTGTTCGGCGGCCGGGTCTCTTCCTCGTCATCGTTGTGCAGCCCCTTGTCATTGTTTTCGGCAATTAACTTGCTTGCCTGCTTAAATACCCAACAATCTCTGTTGGTGTGATTAGCTGGCTTTTTGGGGGTGCCATGTATCTGGCATGAGCGGTCGATTATTCGGTCCAAATTGGACGGACCCGGAGTAGTTCTTTTGAATGGCTTCTTCCGTTGACCGGGTTTAGAGCCTCTGAATCCGGCGTTGACTGCCGTATCTTCATTGTTATCGCCGTTAACGCGGTGTTTGTTTTTGTTTCGACGCGACCTGCCATTGTGGTCCTTGGTATCCGGACTGCCAGCATTTTTGCTGAGGTTGTTGCTGCAAGCTAGCCAGCTGTCCTCTCCCGCACAGAAGCGGGTCATGAGTGACGTGAGGGCTACCATGGATTTCGGCTTTTCCTGTCCTAGGTGTCGGGCTAGCCACTCGTCGCGGATGTTATGTTTGAAGGCTGCGAGGGCCTCTGCATCCAGACAGTCGACGATTTGATTTTTCTTTGTTAAGAACCGTGTCCAGAATTGTCTGGCCGATTCGTCTGGCTGCTAAATTATGTGGCTTAGGTCATCGGCGTCTGGTGGTCGCACATATGTGCCCTGGAAGTTGTCGAGGAATGCGGCTTCCAGGTCCTCCCAACACCCAATTGACTCTGCGGGCAAGCTGTTAAGCCAATGCCGAGCTGGTCCTTTAAGCTTGAGCGGGAGATACTTGATGGCGTGGAGATCGTCGCCGCGGGCCATATGGATGTGAAGGAGGTAATCTTTGATCCAAACTGCGGGGTCTGTTGTGCCATCGTAGGATTCAATGTTGACGGGTTTAAACCCTTCCGGGATTTGATGATCCATTACTTCATCTGTGAAGCATAGTGGGTGTGCAGCGCCTCTGTATTGAGCAATGTCACGACGTAGCTCAAGAGAGTGTTGTCTGCTGTGTCCGGCCCGGCCGGAGTTGCTGTATCCGGTGCGACGGTATTCGTCGTGGGTCGTGGGGCACCCACGTGATCAAAAGATAGATCTGGATTGTCTTGCCTTGTCCTCCAATATATCCCGCAAGTCTGGTGCGTTCCCCCGTGGCTTCATACTATTTGAGCGGTGCCGGGGTACGGTTCTGGTGGAGGGCCTAGATGCCTCTTTGTCGCGGCCACGAGGTGGTCGGTCTGCCATATTGTGCGCTTGTGATGAAGGTTTGTATGCTTCCACCTCTAGTCGGGGGAGCAACTTGCGTTTTGGGTAGCTTTTGGAGGGGCGTTCGAGTTCATACTCTTCGGCCGCGAGGACCTCGGTCCATCTGTCGGCCAGCAGGTCTTGATCAGCTTGAAGTTGTTGCTGCTTTTTCTTTAGGCTGTTCGCCGTGGCCATTAGCCTGCGTTTAAAATGCTCTTGTTCGACGGGATCCTCGGGCACGACAAATTCGTCGTCGTTGAGGCTTGCCTCGTCTCCGGAGGGAGGCATGTAATTGTCATCCTCTAACTCTTCATCTGCCGCTCTCTCGTGAGGGATTGCTTCTGCATCCTCCTGCACTGAATCTTGCTGGAGGGGGTTGTCTTCGGCACTTTCTGGGGTGTTGTTATCTCTTGTGCCGGAATCTCCATTCTTGCTATGGCGGGATTTAGAGCGGCGCCGCTGATGTCGGCGCTTGGGCTGTTTCTTTAAGGAATCTGCCTCCGCTGCTTTCGCCGTCCCCATCTTTTGAGGTGTCCACCATGTATATGTCGTATGACGAGGTGGTCTTCCAGTGCCCTGTAGGCGCTGGTTCTTGATCGTCTCCGGCATCGTCGTCCATACCGTCGATGTCTTCGGAGTCGTAGTCTAGCATATCGGTTAGATCGTCGACAGTGGCTACAAAGTGGGTGGTGGGTGGGCTTTGAATTTCTTCGTCGTCCGCATCCCAATCATCCTGGCCGTAGTCCGGCCAGGGCTTTCCGGATAGCGAGAGATGCTTTAGCGATTTCAGGATGTCGCCAAAGGGTGAGTGCTGAAAGATGTCCGCAGCGGTGAACTCCATGATCGGCGCCCAATCAGATTCGATTGGCAGGGGCGTAGGAGGTTCAGAGTCCGGCAGGGAGTCCGGCACCTCGGAGTCATGAGCTTTATAAGGGACGAGGTCAGTGTTCGGCTCCATCGCCGTGGAAGTTGCAGCTCCCAAGGCGGTGTCCAGCCACCCGTCCTCGATCTGCGCGATTGGCTCCGGACTATGGGTCGGAGCGGATTCGTGTGCGGCCTCCAAGGTACTGTCCGGCGGTAGAGTTAGATCATGCCCATCGTGACAGTGCGGCACGCTCGGCTGCGGCTCGGATCCATCGAAGATCAAGTCTCCGCGGATGTCCGCCATGAAGTTTAGGCTCCCAAATCTGATCTGATGGCCAGGGCGTAGCTTTCGATCTGCTCCAGATGGCCAAGTGAATTGGCCCGCAGTGCGAAGCCGCCGAATACGAAGATCTGTCCGGGGAGAAAAGTCTCACCTAGGACTGCGTTGTTGCTGATTGAAGAAGCCATCAAGCCTATCGGTGACGACACAGAGGAACTCTCAATGAAAGCACCAATGTCGGTGTCAAAACCGGCGGATCTCGGGTAGGGGGTCCCGAACTGTGCGTCTAGGCGGATGGTAACAGGAGACAAGGGACACGATGTTTTTACCCAGGTTCGGGCCCTCTCGATGGAGGTAAAACCCTACTCCTGCTTGATTGACATTGATGATATGGGTAGTACAAGAGTGGATCTACCACTAGATCAAGGAGGCTAAACCCTAGAAGCTTGCATATGGTATGATTGTTGTAATGGTTGTTGTCCTACGGACTAAAACCCTCCAGTTTATATAGACATCGGGGAAGGCTAGGGTTACACAGAGTCGGTTACAATGGTAGGAGATCTACATATCCGTATTGCCAAGCTTGCCTTCCACGCCAAGGAAAGTCCCATCCGGACACGGGACGAAGTCTTCAATCTTGTATCTTCATAGTCTTGGAGTCCGGCTGAGGATGATAGTCCGGCTGTCCGGACACCCCCTAGTCCAGGACTCCCTCAAAGTCCGCAGCGGTGAACTCCATGATCAGCGCCCAATCAGATTTGATTGGCAGGGGCGCAGGAGGTTCGGAGTCCGGCAGGGAGTCCAGCACCTCGGAGTCACGAGCTTTATAAGGGACGAGGTCAGCGTTCGGCTCCTTCGCCGTGGAAGTTGCAGCTCCCGAGGCGGTGTCCAGCCGCCCGTCCTCGATCTGCACGATCGGCTCCGGACTATAGGTCGGAGCGGATTCGTGTGCGGCCTCCAAGGTACTGTCCGGCGGTAGAGTTAGATCATGCCCATCGTGACAGTGCGGCACGCTCAGCTGCGGCTCGGATCCATCGAAGATCAAGTCTCCGTGGATATCCGCCGTGAAGTTTAGGCTCCCAGATCTGATCTGATGGCCAGGGGCGTAGCTTTCGATCTGCTCCAGATGGCCAGGTGAATTGGCCCGCAGTGCTAAGCCGCCGAATACGAAGATCTGTCCGGGGAGAAAAGTCTCACCCAGGACTGCGTTGTTGTTGATTGAAGAAGCCATCAAGCCTATCAGTGACGACACAGAGGAACTCTCAATGAAAGCTCCAATGTCGGTGTCAAAACCGGCGGATCTCGGGTAGGGGGTCCCGAACTGTGCGTCTAGGCGGATGGTAACAGGAGACAAGGGACATTTACCCAGGTTCGGGCCCTCTCGATGGAGGTAAAACCCTACTCCTGCTTGATTGATATTGATGATATGGGTAGTACAAGAGTGGATCTACCACGAGATCAAGGAGGCTAAACCCTGGAAGCTAGCCTATGGTATGATTGTTGTAATGGTTGTTGTCCTACGGACTAAAACCCTCCGGTTTATATAGACACCGGAGAGGTCTAGGTTACACAGAGTCGGTTACAATGGTAGGATATCTACATATCCATATCGCCAAGCTTGCCTTCCACGCCAAGGAAAGTCCCATCCGGACACTGGACGAAGTCTTCAATCTTGTATCTTCATAGTCTTGGAGTCCAGCTGACGATGATAGTCCGGCTGTCCGGACAACCCCTAGTCCAGGACTCCCTCAATGGGCGTCACCAGCGCCGCTCCAAGCCCCGCCACAGCAATACCGGCACAGGAGACGAAAACAATCCGGATGGTGCCGAAGATGAATACAATCCCGATCAGCCTGCCTTCAAGCAGGCCGAATAGGAAGATGGGCACGTTAACCAGACGAACAGGTGACGGACGGATACTTGGAGGAGGACAACTACATGCCCCCCTTCGAATACGAGGTGAGCCTCGGCGACGATGAATTCGGCGTGCCTGAGGAGCCCGTAGAGAAGGAGCGCTTCAAGCGCCGGCTTATGGTCACTGCGAGAAGCCTGAAAAGGAAGCAGCAACAGCTCCAAGCTGATCAAGATCTGCTCACAGACAGATGGACCGAGGTCCTGGCAGCCGAGGAATATGGACTCGAGCGCCACACAAAAAGTTACCCAAAGCACAAGTTGCTACCTCAACTCGAGGAGGAGCCCATACTACCAGCACAGGACGAGGCTGACCGGCCACCTCGTGGCCGGGATAAAACGGCATATCAGCCCGAATATCAGCCCGCACCCCCATGCCAATACACTACGGCCCGGGGCAATAGGCAGGACCTGCAAGACATGCTGGAAAACAAAATAGTTCAGCCAAGATCAACCTACGGATCGCAGGAGCGTGCCCCAACACATGACGATGATCGTCACGCCGGATACACTATCAACAAGTCCAGCCGGGCCGAACATAGCTGACCAGACTTATTTGAACTGCATAGTAACATAGCCCAGTATAGAGGCGCCGCACACCCCCTATGCTTCACTGATGAAGTAATGGATCACGAATTCCCAAAAGGGTTTAAACCCGTAAACATCGAATCATACGACGGCGCAACAAACCCCGCGGTATGGATCGAAGATTTCCTTCTCCACATTCACATGTCCCGCGGTGACGATCTACATGCCATCAAGTATCTTCCCCTTAAACTCAAAGGACCAGCCCGACACTGGCTAAATAGCCTGCCGGCAAATTCCATCGGCAGTTGGGAAAACCTGGAGAACACGTTCCTCGACAACTTCCAAGGCACTTACATGCGACCACCGGATGCTGATGACTTGAGTCACATTACCCAACAGCCTGGAGAGTCGGCCAGGAAATTCTGGACTCTGTTCCTAACTAAAAAGAACCAAATTGTCGACTATCCGGACGCCGAAGCCTTGGTGGACTTTAAGCATAATATTCGCGACGAGTGGCTCGCCCGACACCTCGGCCAGGAAAAACCAAAGTCCATGGAAGCCCTCACGACACTCATGACCCACTTTTGCGCGGGCGAGGATAGCTGGTTGGCTCGCAGTAGCACCACGCCAATAAACTCCGGCACTTCATATGTCCGCGACAATAACGGCAAGCCACGGCGCAACAGACATAAGCGTCAGAACAATGGCGACAACACTAAAGACACAGTAGTTAACGCCGGATTCAGTGGCTCAAAACCGGCCAGCAGAAAAAGTCGTTCAAAAGAAACAATCCGGGATCGTCCAGTCTGGACTGTATACTTGATCGCTCGTGCCAAATTCATGGCACCCCTGATAAGCCAGCCAACCACACTAACAGAGATTGCTGGGTGTTCAAACAGGCCGGCAAGATAAACGCCAAAAACAAGGACAAAGGGCTGCACAGCGATGATGACGAGGAGCCCCGGCGTTCGAACACTGGGGGGACAGAAGAAATTTCCTCCTCAGGTGAAAACGGTAAAAATGATCTATGCCACCCACATTCCCAAACGGGAACGAAAGCGAGCACTAAGGGACGTCTATGCGATGGAGCCAGTCGCCCCAAAGTTCAACCCATGGTCAGCCTGTCTGATCACTTTTGATCGTAGGGACCACCCTACCAGCATCCGTCACGGCTGTTCAGCCGCATTGGTCCTTGACCCAATCATCGACGGATTCCACCTTACGCGAGTCCTTATGGACGGTGGCAGTAGCCTGAACCTGCTTTACCAGGACACAGTGCGCAAAATTGGCATTGATCCTTCAAGGATCAAGCCCACCAAAACCACCTTCAAAGGTGTAATTCCAGGAGTAGAGGCCCGTTGTACGGGCTCCATAACACTGGAAGTGGTCTTCGGATCCCCGGATAACTTCCGAAGTGAGGAGTTAATCTTTGATATCGTCCCTTTCCATAGTGGCTATCATGCACTGCTCGGACGAACCGCATTCGCTTGATTCAATGCGGTACCACACTATGCATACCTCAAGCTCAAGATGCCAGGACCTCGCGGGGTTATAACAGTCAATGGAAACACAGACCGCTCTCTCCGTACAAAAGAGCACACTGTGGCCCTCGTGGCAGAAGTACAAAGCAGCCTTCTCCGGCAGACCGCCAATTCAGCGACAACAACCCCGAGCACCGTCAAGCGCGTCCGAAGTACTCTACAACATGATCGCCAAGCACGCCAAGAGCGCGACTAGCAGTCCAGCCTCCGCCCTAGCCCCATTCAGGCAGTAGCTATGCCGCGTGTACACAATTACGCACTCAAAATACCATGGGCATAGGCGGAGGCGCAACAGTGATGTGGTCAACAGTGCGGTTCAACCGCAACATACTTTAATAACCTTCTTTCTCTTTCAGGACCCTACTTTTGGGCAGCCTCTTTAGAGAGCCGAATCATCGGACTTATCACAGGAGGGAAAACCAAGGGGGCAAAAGGCTTTGCGCACAAAGGGAATACCCAGGTGGTATCTGTCAATGATCGTTATACCTGTTTTGCATACCCGCATGCGGCCCGCCCTTGGATAGGACATGTCAAATAGTCCTATTTGCTTCTGCTTAACACATTAATTGTATACATACACTTGGACGTATTATTTAACAATGGGAAATAATATATAGCGTCAGCTTATTATTCCTATCTTCACATTTTTCCTATAAATGTTTATTTAATATTGAATCCGTACACTTTGGTACGTTCAGTTTGCCAGGGGCTTCTTATGGTGCCCCATAATACGGCAAGATAAGTCCGAACACTTTCGATAGTGCGGCACCCCGAACTTATAGCATTATATGCATCAGCTCTGAATCATGTCTTGGGTCAATAGTTGGGTTTTCCCGGCTCCCTTGTTTTGGTACCTTACGTTCCGTTAAATCGGCTAAGGTAGCGCAGGGAGAACTACTGCGATTGTGTCCTTGTTCTTCCAGATGAGCACCTCAGTAGAGAAAGCCGAAAACTGACTATCATGATGCGGCGAGAGCTGGTCGCTGTTCGAGAGGTCTTAAATTCTTAAAGATTTTTTCCGCTTCAGACGAGGAATCGGCCTTGTCCGATTTAGGCGTGTATAGCGCCCCAATTCGGTTATCCGAATTCTAGGGGCTTCACCAAAATTTAAAATTGTAGACTTCTATGGCTAAGTGAGAGTTATAAAGCCGCATAGTCCGATTGCCTTGTTCGCTGTGCCGAACACATCCTTCAAGGACCAAAAATTTGGATAAAGAGTGTTTGGGTTTTCCACGAACACCCCAGTACTAGTTACGTGGGGGCAGAAGCCGACGACTAGCCTACTTTCAGAAATTTATAAACAGCCGCACAGAAGGTAATATTTTAAATCAACAAAGCGCCATATAGCGCAAACGAACTGGTTTTCATATAACAAAGACGACATGAGTACATTCACTCAAAGATTATGTCCTTGGTACATTCATCGGCCACGAGGCGAGCGCCTTTCATAATGCCATCTGTCGTGGAATTGTCACATCAGATGTCCTCGTGAAAGGACTTAGTTGTGGAGCCATCGCAACTAGGAAGCTTAAAGGGGTTAAATCGGGACAAAGGACACGAGAGCTTTATACTAGTTCGGCCCCTTACGGTGAAGGTAAGGCCTACGTCTAGTTGGGTTGGTATTAATGTTTCGATGACTAGGGAGCGAGTGCCCAGCTCTCGATGAGTTGTTTCTTACCCTAAGCCGCCAGCAGGTCGTCCCCTTATATACACGGGTTGACGCCCTGTGGCTTACAGAGTCCCGGAAGGCTTATAACAGTGTCCGGCTCAGTGACTAGTTAAATCTACCTTATGATACAAGTCATGCCATTACGGTGGTTTACTACAACGAGCCTTAAGTCACCTGTGGGCCTTAAGCCCTTTATTGAACCGCCATCTTCATGCTTGGTCTTGGCCTTCTTTCTGGTGAGCCTTCTTTGCGTAACCCCGCCCCTCCTGGGCGGCTTACACAAATAGTTATATCCCCAACATTAGGCCCCAGATTGATTTGAACCTGTTCATGTCAATCTTAAAATACTTTAAGAAATAAATCTTCAGTCCTCTGACCGTGCAGAAGGTTTTCTTTAACCCGCCATGACGTCATCTTTTGGATCTGTGTTAACCCGGCGTGACGTCATCCTTTCTTAAATCCCTTTTTTATTCCACCGTATCCTCCAAAGGATCTCTGTCTTTATTGACTGTTCCAAAAACCGAGGCGTCAGGGCCGCTGGACAATAACTCTTATCTCCTCGTTTCCCACGCCGTCTCAGTTATCCTCTCCTTATAAATAGGCACAACCAAGGTCTTCCCATTCTCCTCCTTCCAGTCGTCTTCTTCCTCTCGCTACTTCTCTGCCACTCGAGCTCCGCCGCCACCGCCGCAGATCTCCTTGTCTTCACCAACTCAGGCCGCTGCATCAACCTGGTTGGACCAGAAAAAAGCGACAACTGTCGTGGCAACCTTGCATCAGTAAGTCTCCCCTTTCCTGCTCCTTAGATCTACATTAGGGCCTTCGAGTTCTTCGATGTTCCGTAGCTTTCTTTCATAGATTTCGTTATCCTCGCTCTTCTTGATCTTGAAGATGATAAAAACTGATGCGGTAGATGTTTTGCACCTTCTTTGAAATGCAAATGAACCCCTTTCTGTCGCATAGAGGCCCCAGTCGAGCCCTTGACCTTCATCTGCTCCAGTCTTAGGTCTAGAAAATTTCCTTTTCAGAATAGTTGTTTGATCTAAAATAACAGTAGCAGATTGTGAAACCTATTTTTATCACCCGGAAAATTACTTCTATCAAATGCCCTTAAACACAACTGTCCAGGTAGCCGGCTTAAATAGACACTGATCTGTGAGCCTTGCTTGCTTCTCATGACCTTAAGAATTTTGAACTGCTTTTGACACTTGTAGCGGCTTAAATATTGTTGCATAGTCATCCTAACATCATTAGGCCCCTTCTTAAGCTGCCTCCTTAAATAATTAAGATATTTTCTCCCGGGTTAAAATTGAGCCGAAATTTCTTATTTTGTCATAGGCCCACTGATGTCATGGCACCTAAGGCAACCAAGGCCCCTATGACATGCAATTGGGTCCCATCCATAGTCACTAAGAGTAAACTAGCTGAGTTTGTGAAGTCTGGCCATCTGCCAAAAAAGGAGGTCATGTCTTATCGTGCCCCTGACCCGTCTGAAGAAAGGCCTCAACCCAAAGAAAGGGAGGTGATAATTTTTACGGATCATATGAACCGGGTGTTTGCCCCTCCCGGCTCAAAATTCTTCAGGGAGGTTTTGAATTCTTTTGATCTTAGACCTCAAGACATTGGACCCAATTCCGTGTCAAATATTTGCAATTTCCAAGTCTTCTGCGAGGTGTACCTGGGAGAGGAGCCAAGTCTGCTTTTGTTCAGAGAGCTTTTCTATTTGAACCGGCAGAATGAACGTGCCAACGGGCATAGTCTTGAGCTTGGTGGCATCTCAATTAAACGGCGGAGGGATTGCCTTTTTCCTTACGCTGAATTGCCAAGTCATCCAAAAGAATGGAACCAGACTTGGTTCTATTGTCAGGACACTTCACCGGCTGATGAGAGCCCTCTGCCCGGCTTCCGAGCCCTGCGCCTTGAGTCCAACCACCCACTGGCGGATAAATTGACTGCTGTTGAGCGTCTGCCTCTCAAACCCACCATCAAGAAGATCAAAGCTCTTTTGGGAAACGGTTTGAATGGCATCGATCTGGTCTGAGTCTGGGTCACCTGGTGAATACTTCCATTAAGCCGCCGCTCCGGCTTAATGTGTTCTTACACAGGCGAGAAGGATGATCCAATGCGTCATAGTCCTGACGACTTACCAGATGATGTGGTAGATGCTACAACCCAGTCACTGCTGAAGGAGGGCACTGTGACTAGCAATGCCTTCGGCTTACTTCCCTTCTGCAAGAAGAACCCGTCCCCTGCAGTGAGTTATCAATCTTAAAAATACTCTTAAACATATTATACCTTGTTTGTACTCATAATTCCTTATCTTTTTCCACAGGCCGATGATAACTTCTAGAAGGTCAAGTATGACCACGAGGCTGCCAAACAAGCCAGGACAGCCAAGAAAACCGAAAGGAAAGCCGCCAAGATGGGAACCTCAAAGAAGAAGAAACCCAGCGCCTCCGACTTATTCAAATTGGATGATACTTCTTCGGATGATGAAGAGGTAATTCTTAAACTCTCTTAACTCCCTTGTCGTTATTTTACTGACATTCTATCCTTTCAGGAGGATACAGGGAACAGTCAAGCAGTTGAAGAAGAGGTAACTATAATCTCCTCCGACTCAGAGCCTTTGCCAAAACAAAAAATCCGAAGGGTGACCCGGAAAGTAAGATTTTCACATCCTCTAGCTTATCAAGATCCTCAATTTCTTTTGAAGCAACAACAGCTTGAAAACCGGAGGCAGACTTGGGCCAATCAAGACGCAGAACTCTCCTCCGGCTTACCCGATGTAACTACGAAGCGTCGGACCGAGGTTATCTCCGATTTACGTTTTGTTTTACCTTTGGAGGGTTTGATTCGCCAACCTCTCAATTCATCTGACTCCAATTATCAGGATACCTCTCCTTCCTCTGACGAGTCTATGCAATCAAACATGCCGGCTTTCAAAACTGCCCCCGGGTAATGTAACCTTATTTATTTTAGGCTTTACCTTACTTATGCTTTAGTATTCATCCTTTCACCTTTATTGACAGCCTGCAAGTGAAACCCAGCAAGAGGGCAAGAAAGAATAAGCCGTCCCAAGACCCGGTTGTTACTGAACCGGCGCTTGACATGTCTGCTCCTGATAGCTCCACCCATCAGCCGCCGCCTGAACCAGCTTCTGATATTCCGGTGCCAATCTCTGACCCGCCTGCCGAAGACGTTATCAACAGTTCTGATAATCCGGAAGCTCCTAGCCCGGTCAAGACGACTGACCCGGAAGTTGAATATCTGAAAAGTCAATATGTTGAACCGGGGCGGCCTACGATCCTTGTCAAATGCACTACCAAGGAAGAACTTGCCGAACACCGAAAAGCCAAGCAGGACATCACTGACTATACTCACTTAAGCATTGGTGATATAGTCTCGGGCTATCTGAACCAAGTGCATAATAGTCGTGACCTGGAAATTGACATGGTGAAACAAATACAGCACAAATCTGAGGTATAACTTATGCTATTTTCCTAAATCTTACTTATTGTACCAGCCCCCAAGTCTATTGCTTATGAATGAATATGCTGTAGACTTAGAAATCTACTTACTATTGGTTTGTCCAGTTTAAAGATATATTTAACCTGGTTATAGCATGATAGTTTGAATTTGCGATACACATTAGCCCCCAAGTGTCAAGTATCTTTACTTGTAAAGTGCTTGAGACTAAATATGTATGACCCGGCAGGGTAGGTTAAAAATTCTTAAGCATACATTAGCCCCCAAGTGCCAAGTATCTTTACTTGTAAAATGCTTGGGACTTGAATGTTACCTTACCATGATTCTTATCATAACCTGGTATCAATGCAGGCCACCATAAGTCAATTTGAGTCGGAGCTTGCTGACCTGAAGAGCCGGTTGAAAACTCAAGAGCTGGAATCTCAGAAGGCCAACTCCAAATTTGAATTCAGCGTCTCTGAACAAGAGAAGCTGAAGCAAAATTTTGAGTCAGAGAAGAAAATCTTGGCTGATGAGAAGGCTTCACTGGTGACTCGGGCCGAGGCGGCAGAAGCATCTCTTGCAGAAGCAACAACCGAGCTGTCCGACTTAAAACGGCAGATATCCCAAATGGTCTCAGCCATGTTCGGTAAGTTACTGTGCGAAACCTCAAACATGGTAATCTTCCAATGACTATTGTAATAGTTACCTCCGGCTCACTGTTATGCTTGTGAACATACAGGTCCTAGGAGCACCAACCTCAAGCAAAACATGCTGATCAAGCTTAAAGCGGTTTACACTTTAGTGGAACAGTTGTACTCTGGGTCACAATGTGCCCTGGCCGTTGTAGCCTTATCAAATACCACTCCCCACCTTATGCAAGACGTGCTGAAGCATCTTGCTGTGCTACCTCAGCGAATTCAAGATTTAAGGAGGGCATCTTCAAGAGCCGGGGCTGTGGCCGCATTGAGCCGGGCAAAGGCATGGATGCCAGAGCTTGACCTGGCTGACCTTACTCTTGGATAGCCGAGCCTGAAGGAGGACGGTACTGCATTTGATGATCAAGATTTCACCTCCTGTGTCAAAGTCGTACGTCCCTTGGCCACCCTTATTGGGAATGATACTGATCTTACCAAGTATTCGCCGGGCTATGATAGCAAGAACCGGAAATTCCCAACATTCCATATGACCAAGTCAGCCTGATCCCTCCAACGCGTAAGCATACTTTTGCCCCTGAAGTGGACCCGGCCAGTTTAATAGATGATGAGGCTGAGTTTGAAGCCTTGAGTGGCATTGACTGGGCCTCATCAACCTTCCAGGACAAAGCAACCGACGAAGAGGCGGAGAAGGATAACCCGGAGTCATTGAGCCCGCCAAAGGAATGAACTGCCAGGCGTTTGATAACTTTGCAAAAAACAATGCTTCATTTATTCAGACTCGGGAAGTCTTGTAATAGGGTAGTAAAAACTTCTCAATGTTTGTCATGCCTTCGCGCATGTTCCTAGTGCTTAATACTTTCGTAAGCTGCCATCGCTATAAATTTCTGTCGTATGTTTGAGCATTTATCTCCTTGATGTTTAAAATTTTTTTGCCTTACCCTACACATAAGCAAAATTTCCTTGGCGGTTTATCGCGTCAGGGGTTATATAAAGTATTGATAACCCGGAACACGAACAAAAAACATCACATACAAGCCGTCTTATGATTATATTTGTTAAACATAATCATAATAACATACCTGAAATCCCCTTGATAATCTTTCCTACTTATAGGATGTTCCCCTGGCATTTTAACAACCTGAGATGATCAATATTAAACCGGAAGAATCAAGAACCATCTCATAATGCTTGCAAGAAGGTCTCAAGATAGTCAAAGTAATTATACTTATAATGGATAATAAGCAATGTTCACAGGCTCCTGATTCGAATACGATCAGAAAACCGTCCCAAAGGGGTTAAGCTAAGATTCGGATACGATCATATAGCCCCTGGTGGCTTTGGCGATGCCGATCAAGTGGGTATCGACAGCTATGTTCTCTTTGGTTCGAATACGACCTATGTTTGAACAGGAAGCCCCCAAGTGAACATAAGAGTTGTTTAATGACGCTGATTCAAATACGATCCACGTCAGACCCAAAGGGGTTAAGCTGTGATTCAAATATGATCAAGAAGCCCCCAAGTGGGTTTGGCAGTATGCCGATCAAATGGGTATCGACGACTATGTTCTCTTTGGTTCGAATACGATCTATGTTTGAACAGGAAGCCCCCAAGTGACCATGGCTAGATTCAGATATGATCATAAGCCAGTCCAAAGGGAAAGCCAGATTTAGATGTGATCCGCTCCCTGTTGATTATCTCCACTACCTAATAAAGAAGACACATAGATTTTTGATGGTAAAAAGGACAGAGGTCCTTCTTTATTTCTTTATATAATATATACATTGGCAAAAAATATATACATCTTGAAAGCCGATGGCTTAAGTATAATAAGGCCGGAGATGAGCAATATTCCACGGCCGACGGGTCTCCTCCTCTGACTTACGTGAGTCTTTGTGCTCTCGAACATCGATGAGGTAGTATGACCCGTTGTGCAGATTCTTGCTGACCACAAAGGGCCCTTCCCAAGGTGGGGATAGCTTGTGCATATCAAACTGATCCTGGATGAGCCGGAGCACCAAGTCGCCTTCCTGAAAGGTTCTGCTCCTAACCCGGCGGCTGTGATAGCGGCGCAGGTCTTGTTGACAAATCGCCGAGCGGGCTATTGCCAAGTCTCGCTCCTCATCCAGCAAGTCAAGTGCATTTTGACGAGCTTCTTCGTTGTCAGCCTCAATGTAAGCCACCACGCGGGGTGAATCATGTTGGATGTCACTTGGCAGGACCGCCTCTGCACCATACACCATAAAGAAAGGCGTGTAGCATGTAGATCTGTTAGGCATAGTGTTGATGCTCCATAACACAAAAGGTAACTCCTCCATCCAACAACCCGATGTCCGTTGTAAGGGGACCAAGAGTCGGGGTTTGATACCCTTCAAGATCTCTTGATTAGCTCTTTCCGCTTGACCATTGGATTGAGGATGAGCTACAGCCGAAACATCAAGCTGGATATGTTCTCGTTGACAGAACTCTTCCATGACACCCTTGGAGAGATTAGTGCCATTATCAGTTATAATGCTGTGTGGGAAACCAAAACGAAAGATCACCTTTTTCATGAATTGAACCGCCGTGGCCGCATCACACTTACTGACTGGCTCTGCCTCAACCCACTTTGTGAATTTATCCACTGCCACCAGGAGATGTGTCTTTTTATCTTTAGACCTCTTGACAGGCCCAACGATGTCAAGCCCCCAGACTACAAAATGCCAAGTGATTGGGTTCATCCTCAACTCTTGAGCCGGCACATGAGCTCATCATCAGAAATTTTGACAACCATCACATTTACTGACCAGATCCTCCGCATCAGCTTGAGCCGTCAGCCAGTAGAAACCATGACGGAAAGCTTTGGCTACAAGAGATTTTGACCCGGCATGATGGCCACAATCCCCTTCATGGATCTCACTGAGTATTTCTTGGCCTTCTGCAGGTGACACACAGCGTTGAAACGCCCCGGTGACGCTTAGGTGATGTAACTCACCATTAACAATCGTCATAGATTTGGAGCGCCTGACGATTTGTCTTGCCAAGGTCTCATCCTCAGGTAACTCTCCCCGGGTCATATAAGCCAAATATGGCACCGTCCAATCCGGGATAATGTGAAGAGCTGCCACCAGCTATGCCTCCAGGTCTGGCACCGCTAGTTCTTCCTCGGTAGGCACCTTGACAGAAGGGTTATGTAAAATATAGAGAAAGGTGTTAGGCGGCACCGGCTTACGCTGAGATCCCAACCGGCTTAAAGCATCAGCCGCCTCATTCTTCCTTCGATCAATGTGCTCCACTTGATAACCCTTGAAGTGACCAACCACAGCATCCACTTCACGACGGTAAGCTGCCATAAGGGGATCCTTAGAATCCCACTTGCCTGACACCTGCTGAGCCACGAGATCTGAGTCGCCTAAGCACCTTACCCGGCTTAAGTTCATCTCTTTGGCCATCCGGAGACCATGGAGTAAGGCCTCATACTCAGCTGCATTGTTAGTACATGGAAACATAAGCCGGAGTACATAACAAAACTTGTCGCCTCGAGGGGAATTTAAAACAACTCTAGCCCCCGAGCCTTCTAGTTGCCTGGACCCGTCAAAGTTAATAGTCCAATATGTGTTATCTGTCTTCTCCTCAGGTGCCTGTAACTCTGTCCAATCATTGATAAAGTCCACCAAGGCCCGAGACTTCATAGCAGTACGTGGCATGTACATCAAATCATGAGGCCCAAGCTCGATGGCCCACTTGGCGACTCATCCTGTGGCCTCCCTATTCTGGATGATATCTCCCAAAGGGGCAGAACTTACCACAGTTATAGGATGACTTTGAAAGTACTGCTTCAATTTCCGGTTGGCCATAAACACTCCGTAAACGAGTTTCTGCCAGTGTGGATACCTTTGTTTGGACTCAATGAGCACCTCACTGATGTAGTAAACCGGCCATTGAACTGGATGCTCTTTGCCAGCTTCCTTACGCTCCACCACGATAGCAATGCTGACGGCTCGTGAATTGGCAGCCACGTATAACAGCAACGGCTCTTTATCAATGGGAGCCACGAGAACCAGTGGTTCAGACAACTGTCTCTTCAAGTCTTCAAAGGCAGCATCAGCAGCATCACTCCAGACAAAAGTGTTTGTTTTCTTCATCATCTGATATAGCGGTAGGGCCTTCTCACCTAACCGGTTTATGAACCAGCTTAAAGCGGCAACACAACCCGCCAATCGCTGAACATCATTGATGCACGCCGGTTTATCCAGAGAGGTAATTGCCATAATCTTCTCCGGATTAGCTTCAATACCTCTGTTTGATACCAGAAAACCCAAAAGTTTGCCTACAGGTACACCAAATACACACTTGGCCGGGTTAAGCATCATTTTATAAACCCGGAGATTATCAAAGGTTTCTTTCAAGTCAGATATTAAGGTTTGCTTCTCTCTGGATTTCACCGTGATGTCATCTACATAAGCATGAACATTACGCCCGATTTGATTGTGTAGACAGTTCTACACACATCGCTGATAAGTCGCCTGAGCACTCTTGAGCCCAAACGGCATAGATACATAATAGAAGGCCCCAAACGGAGTAATGAAAGCCGTCTTCTCCTAGTCCTTAACTGCCATTTTGATCTGATGATAACCAGAGTAAGCATCCAAAAAACTCAAGCGTTCACAACCCGCCGTAGCATCAATGATTTGATCAATACGAGGGAGAGCAAAGGGATCAGCCGGACAAGCCTTGTTTAAGTCCGTGTAGTCCACACACATCCGCCAGGTGCCGTTCTTCTTAAGGACAAGCACCGGGTTAGCCAACCACTCTGGGTGAAAGACTTCAATAATAAACCCGGTCGCTAAGAGCCGGGCGACTTCCTCTCCAATAGCTTTCCGTCTCTCTTTGTTAAAACGCTGAAGAAACTGCCTGACCGGCTTATACTTCGGATCAATATTGAGAGTGTGCTCAGCAAGTTCCCTCGGTACACCCGGCATGTCAGAAGGTTTCCATGCAAAGATGTCCCGGTTCTCACGGATGAACTCGATGAGCGCGCTTTCCTATTTGGGATCCAAATTGCTGCTGATGCTGAACTACTTAGAAGGGTCACCTGGGGTAAAGTCAACAAGCTTTGTCTCGGCAGCCGATTTAAACTTCAACGTCGGGTCGTGCTCTATAGTTGGTTTCTTCAGGGAGGTCATATCCGCTGGGTCAACATTATCTTGATAAAATTTGAGCTCTTCCGCCGCATAGGCCGTCTCAGCGTAAGCCGCGTCGCCTTCTTCACATTCCAACGCCACCTTTCGACTTCCATGCACAGTGATGGTGCCCTTGTGACCCGGCATCTTGAGCTGCAAATAAACATAACATGGCCGGACCATGAACTTAGCATAAGCCGGCCGCCCAAACAGAGCATGATATGGGCTCCTGATTTTGACCACCTCAAACGTCAACTTCTCAGCTCTGGAGTCATATTCATCTCCGAAGGCCACCTCCAGCTCAATCTTGCCAACTGGGTAAGCCGACTTACCAGGGACCACTCCATGGGAAACAGTGTTGGACGTCCTCAGATTCTTATCAGTTAGCCCCATGCATCAAAAGGTCTCATAATAGATGATATTGATGCTACTACCTCCGTCCATGAGCACCTTAGTGAATTTATATCCACCAACCTGAGGTGCTACCACCAAGGCCAACTGGCCCGGATCATTGACCCGTGAAGGGTGATCTTCCCTGCTCCATACAATGGGTTGTTCTGACCACCTCAAATAACGAGGAACTGTCGGCTCAACAGAATTCACGGCCCTCTTATGAACCTTCTGGTCGCGTTTGCATAAGCTAGTGGTAAACACGTGGTACTGCCACCGTTCAACTGCTTCGGATTGCTTTGATAACCCGACTGCTGTTGCTGCTGCTCCCCTTGACCAGATTGTTGTTGATTATAGCCGCCTTGACGTCCCTGAAAGCCGGAACCTGAACCACCGCCCGGGCCATGAAAACCACCAGCCCCTGAACCGCCACCAGACCCATTATTGCCATCAAAGGTGTTGGAATTCTTAAACACCTTCATGATCGCGCAATCTTTCCACAGGTGTGTGGCGGGCCGCTCCCTGGTGCCGTGTCTCGCGCAGGGCTCATTGAGTAGCTGCTCAAGAGATGGGCCTGACCTGCCGGATCAAGGCGGCTTACCCTTACGTCTTTGATTGTTACCTTGCGCATTGGCATTGGCCACAAACTCCGGGTTACCATCCGCCTTCCGCTTATTGCCTCCTTGATTCATCGGGTTATGCTGCTGACCCTTTCCATTGCTGTTCTTCTTTCCCTTCCCGATCTTTTCCTCATCAGACGCAGGATCCTTGGTACTATCAGAATCGGCATATTTAACTAAAGCCGCCATCAGCGTACCCATATCATTGCAATCACGCTTAAGGCGTCCCAGTTTCTGCCTCAGCGGCTCAAAACGGCAATTCTTCTCCAACATGAGGACTGCAGAGCCGGCATCCATCTTGTCAGATGAATGTATTATCTCCTTGACCCGGCGTACCCAATGAGTCGTAGATTCACCTTCCTCCTGTTTACAATTTGTCAAGTCCACAATTTACATAGACTGCTTATAGATGTCTTTGAAATTCTGGATGAAACGGCCTTTCAGTTCTGCCCATGAGCCGATGGAATTGGGTGGCAAACCCTTCAACCAGGACCGGGTTGTTCCATCTAACACCATGGTGAAGTATTTAGCTATTGCCGCATCGCAGACTTCCAACAGCTCCATGGCCATCTCATAACTTTCGATCCAAGCTCCGGGCTGCAGGTCGGCCGTGTAATTCGGCACCTTTCGAGGACCCTTGAAGTCCTTAGGCAGGCGCACGTTACGCAGAGCTGGTACCAGACAAGGAACACTGCCGGTTCTAGTGGCTACTCCTGCCTCAACAAAAGTCGTTGGATACTCTGGGAAATCTTGATGTGCTGTCTGTTGAGTCGCTAGCTGAGCCGCCCGCTCATTCTCCTGACATATTCGGTCTTGCACCGGATTATAGCCACCCGGCTGGTTACGGCGCTGGGCGTTGCTTGACAAAGCTTCAGACTCCATGTGCCTGTTGTAACTCGGGCTCCGGTTCTGACGAGGCAGCGCTAACCAAGGCGAGGGAGTTGAATGAATCCTGTCCCAGCTGTAAGAATAGGTCTCTTGCTGAGCTAAAGCCGTTTGGAGAAGCTCTCTGACCCTCCGGGTCTCCACTATTGTTGGGTCATCACCGTCCATGGGAAGAGCCGCCAAACGCGTTGAAGCTGCGATTAAATTCTCCATGGGGTTAGAAAAGTGACCCGGTGGTACCGGCACATAACGCGGTGGTGCCATGCTCACATGAGGAGGTGCCATCTCCCGAGGCTGAGCCGGCCCTCCTGTTCAGGCTGTCATAAACTGATTGGCCTCTGGCAGGTTACTTGGGCCGGCTCCGGGTGTAGCAAAAAGAACCCGAGGGTCATAATTCGGAGGTAAACGGGACTGGGTTTTCCGATGTCTCCTCCTCATCACCTCATTGGATGCGTTTAAGCTCATCGTGAGCTGGTAAGCTTCTGACTGTAGCCGCTGCGCCCGGGCGTCTAGAGTCGCCCGCTCTGTGGCTAATCTAGTGTCCTCAGCTGCCAAGGCCTCCTTGGCCTGAGCTATTTCCTCACGCACCCGTGCCACCTCCGCGTCATGCTCATCTTTATCTGCGGGAATGACCGTTGTGGTTAACAGGGTCGTAAGCTTGTCCATGAGATATATCAGCACCTGAGCCGGCGGGCGCATGGGGCCGCCTGCCCAGGCCACTCCTAACCCGGACGTTACTGCTGCAGAAGCCGTAGAGTTTGAGCCGGGCTGAGTCCCAGCCATAAAGACTCCTGCCCATCTTGGCGGCTCACAGGGGTCCAGAATACTGGTGCCATCGGAACAGCCCCCGAGCACGCCGTCTTGCACTTGGTACAACGAATCTGTTGAGCCGGCAGATGAATCACCATCTGAGAGGACGGCCGTCTCACCGCCATCTCCAGATCCTTCAGAGAGCTCCTCTCCGTGGATGCAGCCCACGAAAGCACGCTTCATGACAGGTTGAATCCGGGTCTTCCTCACATGCTGAGCCGTCTCGACGAGGTCGGCGCAGTTGTTCGGCTCAGGGCCCAGCTCACTGATCCGACCGATGAAGACGTGGATTCCGCCGAAGGGGACCCGGTACCCGTACTCAATTGAGCCAGCGTCGGGACCCCAGCCTTCATCCTCGATGTAAATCTTGCTGTGGCGACTCTTGGTCATCCGGCCCACTACGTATCCCTTGAACCCTTCGAAGTTGCCCTTCAAGAACTCAAATCCACCGTGTGCTGGCCCCACGGTGGGCGCCAACTGTCGTGGAATTGTCACGTCAGATGTCGTCGTGAAAGGACTTAGTTGTGGAGCCATCTCAACTAGGAAGCTTGAAGGGGTTAAATCGGGACAAAGGACACGAGAGGTTTATACTAGTTCGGCCCCTTACGGTGAAGGTAAGGCCTACGTCTACTTGGGTTGGTATTAATGTTTCGATGACCAGGGAGCGATATACGCTATGCCCGGCTCTTGATGAGTTGTTCCTTACCCTAAGCCGCCAGCAGGTCGTCCCCTTATATACACGGGTTGACGCCCTGTGGCTTACAGAGTCTCGACCGGCTTATAACAGTGTCCGGCTCGGTGACTAGTTAAATCTACCTTATGATACAATCCATGCCATTACGGCGGTTTACTACAACGAGCCTTAAGTCGCATGTGGGCCTTAAGCCCTTTATTGAACCGCCATCTTCATGCTTGGTCTTGGGCTTCTTTCTGGTGAGTCTTCTTTGCGTAACCCGGCCCCTCCTGGGCGGCTTACACAAATAGTTATATCCCCAACACCATCATAATATTTCTCAGGGTAGCGATGCGCCTTGCCCTCCGGCGGTCCATCCTTCACCAGCTTCTCTGCATCCAGCTTGGCCCAATGCATCTTCGCACGGTCAAAGGCCTGGCGGGCACCCTCAATACAAACGGATTGCTTGATAACTGCGATCCGCGGACAGGCATTTACCATCCGCTTTAAAAGGCCGAAGTAACTATCGAGCAGGGGCTCACCAGGCCACATCCGGACTATGAAGTCCTTCATGGCCACTTTGTCCGCCCTTTGGAGTTCAACCAACTGCTTCAGTTGGTCACTCAGAGGCATTGGGTGTTCGGCTCCAGCATACTGGGACCAGAACAGCTTCTCCGTCGAGCTCCCCTCTTCGGCACTGTAGAACTCCGTGGCATACGATATGCTGCGTGGCAGATCTGCGAATGCCCCTGGAGAGCTCCGAATTCGGGTAAGTAAAAGAAATGTCTCCTCCACATGCTTGCTTTGCATAATGAATGCCTTACCCGCCGCTATCTTCTTGGCCACTTGGATTTCCTGCTGGGCCTTTTGGGCTTCGGCCCTGGCATCTTTCGCGCTCTGAAGGGCCTTCGCAGCTCAGACACTTTTGTCTTGAAGTCACGCTCCAAGGACTCGAACTTCTTGCCGAACTCCTGGAGCTCTTGTTGTACCTTGCCCACCCTAGCATCTTGCTTTTCACGCTCAATACGCTCCATGGCCGCCTTGTCTTCGGCCTCAGATAGTGCTTTCTTCAGGGCCGCCACTTCGGTCATGGCCCCTATTAAAAAATCATGATGCTTTTTGTTAGCTTCACCAATTTTTTCTCCTCTATATGACACGTGAACGGGGTATCACTTACCTTTGTTCTCTTCGAGCTGCCTCTTCGTGAGGCCGAGCTCCTCTTCGGCCTGCTTCAGGTCCCGTTCAAGTCCGGCGACCTCTGCTGTGCGGGCAATAGTGGCAAGCACCACTGCCTGCTTATTCACATAGACACGTATTGTTACATTCCTGAGGTTTAAAGTTGACCCTCCGTTTGGCTTTTCTTTTTGAACACCAAACAAAGTATCAGGGGCTACTGTCTATTGAGTGATAATTTCTCACACTTTTGATTACTTACCTCAAAGCATGTCAGGAGGCTGGTGCAGGCTTCGGTCAATCCGCTTTTGGCGGACCGAACCTTCTGAATCACCGTACTCATAAGAGTATGGTGCTCTTCATCCATGGAAGCACCGCGAAGCACTTCCAGCAGACTATCCGACGCCTCTGGCGCAATGGAGGTCATCGGCACGGCCGGCTTGCCCTCCCTAGCGAGGGGCTGCCTACCCGAATTCGGAACCTTTGGAAGTTCCGGTGCAGTGTCCGACTGGGAGCCCAACTTGCTGCGGCTCTCGTCGGCATAATCTATGGGGACCTTACTCCCCATGTGCCCGGCGTCTGGAATTTCGCCTTGGGGCGTCTCCAAAGCCGCCTCCCCCTGTTCTGGTACCCTTTGGTACCACACCTCCATGTCATCCGCAGGCCAAGGGGAGGTGGCCGTCGGGAGCGAATTCATTGTTGAATCGCTCAGAGACCCATCCGAAGAGGATACCTCGGGATGGGACCTGGCCGGACTGCATATGCGTGTTCGGTGTTATAACAAACTATGAATCTAAGTCGCACTAAAAGTATAACAGAGTGCGGATACTTACGATCTCGCTAGGGGCTTGCCCCTGGGTAGCCACTCCTCCTCGCTATAGGCGGCAGTTGTGGAGTGGTCCCGAGGAAGGGTCCGTCCCTTCTTGGACCCTTCGGCCTCCCTGGAAAGCGTGGCCTTCCTCTTCTTCCCCCCCCCCTCGTTTTCGGGGAGAGGGTTTTCCTCCTCCTCCTCGTTGTCGTTGGAGGAGTGCGCCCCGGTGTCTTCGGACGATGAGTCCGGCACCACGTTGCGCCGGGAACTTCTTCTGGTCCCTGTGGCCTTTTTCTTGGCCTTCTTCTCCGGCACCTCATAGGGTGCCGGAGCCAGCATCTCCATCAGGAGTTCGTCTGCTGGGTCCTCAGGCAATGGAGCCGGACAGTCGATCCGCTCCGCCGTCGCCACATATTCCTGTCAAAATCAGCACAGTGGCCTAAGTTTCTCCCATGAATATATTGAGGAAAGGCACATCTTGCGAAATGTAGAATGCTTACCGCATTGGCCTGGCGCCTGGCGCTGAGTTCGCGATCCTCAGAGGTGGGGAAGGAACTTCGCTGGCCTTGAACAACACCTTCCAGGTGTCTTTGTGCATCGTGTCAAAGAGCTCTTGCAGTGTCTGGTGTTGGGCCGCGTCGAACTCCCACAAGTTGAATGCTCGTCTCTGGCACGGGAGAATCTGGTGAAATAGCATGACCTAGACCACATTGACCAGCTTGATATTCTTGGTTATCATGTTTTTGACGCAGTTCTGGAGTCCGGTCAGCTCCGCGGATGCGCTCCAGGCCAGGCCCTTCCTCTTCCAGGAAGTGAGCCGCACAGGGATGCCGGATCGGAATTCGGGGGCCGCCACCCAGTTGGCATCATGCGGCTCGGTGATATAGAACCACCCCGATTGCCAGCCCTTCACGGTCTTCGCAAAGGAGCCTTCGAGCCAGGTGACGTTGGGCATCTTGCCCACCATGTGTAAGGGCATATTTATCCCTAAGTGTTTTGGTGATTGATGACAATGCTTTTGCGGACTAATCGTGTGCCTTGAGTTCCTCAGATACTTCATCATTAGGCACAAGACGATTCGGTGCCCCTCGGAGACTGTTGAAGCCGGCGTTGTTCTACGTTTCACTTTGGTGTAGTTGAGTCGTAGGAGAGCCGTACTATTAAGAGGGGGTCCGCGTTGGAAAGGTAGGGTGGAATCACACGTACACTTGTCCCTCCTTTCCTTGCACTTTGGAGCTACCAGTCGTTATCTTGGTTGTGCCGAAAACTGGCGACTACTGCTGTACTTGCGGTAGTACCGCAGGTACAAGCGGTAGTACCGCGGCGTGTCACGGTAGTACCGCCCTTTTGGTGCGGTAGTACCACGGCACCCTGGCCTTGTGCCGCTCCGGTGCGGTAGTAGGGGTGGATGTAATTTTTTACATCCGCGCCACCCACGGTAGTACCGCTCGTCCAGCGCGGTAGTACCGCGGGGGGCCATGGTAGTACCGCTCCCTAGGAGTCGCTGTACCGTGGCCCCTCGACCTAGTACCGCAGTGTCGCGGTAGTAGGCGCGGATGTAATTTTTTACATCCGCGCTGTCCATGGTAGTACCGCGCCTCGCAAGCGGTAGTACCGCGTCGGGTTTTTGCACCACCCCAGTTTCAGCGGAAGTAGGCACGGATGTAATTTATTTCATCCGCGCCCTTCCCAGGTTGTGACTCTCCTGCCTTGCGGTAGTACCGCAAGGGGGAGCGGTAGTACCGCGCCAGCGGTAGTACTGCCCCTTAGTCAGGCTAGTTCCGGCCTGTGTTGCTACCGCGGTAGTACCATGGTCGCCCACGGTAGTACCGCGCAGCCGCGCGGTAGTATCGCGTCCTTGGCACGGTAGTACCGTGCGTCGCGGGCTGAACATGTGGATAACGGTTGGATTTTTTCCACGACTATATAAGGGGTGTCTTCTACCTCTAGTTGGCTACCTCTTCCACCTCTAAGCTCCATTGTTGCTCCAAGCTCCATTTTCGCCCGATCTCTCTCCCTAGCCAATCAAACTTGTTGATTTGCTCGGGATTGGGTGACAAGGGCCCGATCTACACTTCCACCACAGGATATTTGATTCCCCCCACTTATCCCTTGCGGATCTTGTTACTCTTGGGTGTTGAGCACCCTAGACGGTTGAGGTCACCTCGAAGCCATACTCCATTGTGGTGAAGCTTCGTGGTGTTGTTGTTGTTGGGAGCCTCTGATTGTTGTGGAGATTGCCCCAACCTTGCTTGTAAAGGTTCGGTCGCCGCCTTCAAGGGCACCAATAGTGGAATCATGGCATCTCGCATCGTGTGAGAGCGTGAGGAGAACACGGTGGCCCTAGTGGCTTCTTGGGGAGCATTGTGCCTCCACACCGCTCTAACGGAGATGTACTTCCCCTTAAAAGGAAGGAACTCCGGTAACACATCCTCGTCTCCACCGGCTCCACTCTTGGTTATTTCGTGCCTTTACTTTCGCAAGCTTACTTGTTGTTACATATCTTGCTTGCTTGCGTGCTAGTTGATATTGCATCATATAGGTTGCTCACCTAGTTGCACATCTAGACAACCTATTTTGTTGCACCATTTAATTTGGTAAAGAAAAGCTTAAAAATTGTTAGTTGCCTATTCACCCCCCCCCCCTCTAGTCAACCATATCGATCCTTTCAATTGGTATCAGAGCCTCGTCTCTTTATTAAGGACTTTGCCGTCCGAAGAGTATGGTTGACACCAACGATGGTGCGGAGGAACACTCCGGTGTGAATCCCATCTCATCTTCGGCCGAAGGGGGAACCTCGGTCTCTCGTGAGGTGTTCAATGTGGCTTTAGACACATTGAAAACCTCCATGACGGCCGAGGTTAAGAGCATGTTTAATGATTTTCTAGAGGGACTTAAACTATCTACCGCGCCTATGAAAGTGGGTGATCCTACTAACAAGGTGACAGATGCTATCTCCGACAAGGGGGAAGCTAACAATGAAAAGAGTCCCTCTACTAGTGGTAGAAATGGCACCGGCATCTTTGCCCATGTGGAACCCCCGGTTTATGGAGGGCCAATCCCCTCCACTCATTTGAATCATGCCGGTCCACCTCCTAAATATGATAAACATGAAGATTTTGATAATTGGGTCTATCGCTTTAAGCGTCATTTGAAACATGTGAACACTAACCTTTGGAGAATCATTGAAGAAGGTTTTTATCCTCATGACCCAAGCAACTTCACCCCTCGAGAAGCCGTGGACAATCAATTCAATGAGAGTGCTCTCTTCATCATCCAAGATGCAATCCTTCCCGAAGATCTCCCTCACCTTCGACCCCATGTCGTGGCTAAAGAAGCATGGAAATGTGTCGAGGGTCTGTATCGTGGAAGTGCTAGCATTCAACGCTCCAACTATGAAGTGGTGCAAGATGAAGCCGATGAGTTTGCAATGAAAGAAGATGAAGAACCAAGTGAGCTCTTTCGAAGAGTGACCAAACTCGCGGTGGCACTTCGAGATCATGGAAGCAAGGACACGGATGACAATTGGATCAAGCGGAAGTTCCTCAAGGCCATGATGCCCTACAACAAAGCCATGTCCTCCGTCATTCATCAACGACAAGACTTCCACACCATGACCTCAAGTGAAGTGTTGGATGAGTTCGTTGCAATGAGCATCTTGGACAAGACCGCCGACAATGCGGTGCTCCATTCTCAAAGAGCAAAGAAGCCTAACCTTGCTTTGAGGGCCAAGGTTATTGTGGAAGAATAGGAAGAAGTGGAAGATGAGGAAAGCAACCCCAAAGACACCAAGTTTGACTACCATGAGCACATGGCCCTTGCTTCAAGACAATTTTGGAGCAAGAAGAGCTCAAGACCCAACTTCAACAAGAACAACTCAAGTGGCGTCAAGGGCAAGCAACAAGTTAGAACTTGCTTCAACTGTGGCAATGTGAGCCATTTCATTGCGGATTGTCCTTATGAGAAGCGGGAAGACAATGGTGGCAAGTTCATTCGGAAAGACAAAGCCAAGTCCTTCCCCAACAAGAACAACTTCACCAAGAAGACTCCCACTCGTGGGTTGGTGGTTCAAGAAGAATACCAAGAGGATGATGATGATGATGAAAATGAAGAAGCAAGCCATGGCGTCCATTGCCATTGCTACTCCCCGGGTCTCTCTCTTCGAATCACCCAACGAAAACATCACCGCTAGATGCCTCATAGCTAAAGCTTCAAACAAGGTAACCCCCAACATCACCACCACCATCATTACTAATCCCTCCTTGGAGGATTGCGTTGATGGACATGTTGAGTCTAATGAGGAAGTGAATGAATTTGAGTCTTTTATGAGTAAGCTCAAGGGAAAATCCAAGAAGCACTTTGTTTCTCTCTTGGAACAACTTGGTGAGGCCAATGACAGGATCGAGGCTCACGAAGAAACCATCTCCAAGATGGAAGGTCATAGTCGTGACTATGCCGATGAGATATCGGATCTTTCTAATGCTCTTGAGGAAGCGTGTGCATCGTTTGACTCTTGAGGAGTCACACAATGATGACCATTCTAAGTTAAAGAAAGATCTTGATCATGCTCTTGTCATGTCTCGTATGCTAACCTCCGAGAAGGCTAAACTTGGGGTTGATCATGCTAGACTCAAAGAGGAGTTCGAGATACTTGACAAGGCCCACAAGGTCTTGAAGAGTACTCATGCTAGTCTCAAAGAGTCTCATGCTCAACTCCAAGTCAAGCTAATCAAGGAAAAGGCCACCTTTCCTCATATGGTATTAATTGATAATGCATGTGCTACTAACCCTTGTTGTGAGCATGTGCATCTTGTGGAGGAGAATGCCAAGTTGAAGGACCAACTTTAGAAAGGCCTTGTGACTTGCATTCAAGGTGAGAAGAACCTCAACGACCTTTTGAGCAATCAAAAGGAAGTTGTGGCCAAAGAAGGAATTGGGTTTGCACCCAAGTCCAAGAGCAAGAAGAAGAAGAACAATAAGACCAAACGTCCTCCTCCTCTTAAACAAACGTTTGTGAAAGAGGGAGAGGGTGGTACTAAGAAGAAGAAGGAGAAAGCGAAGGGATTTGATGTCCAAAAGGGCAAAAGCATTTCCTCAAACAAAGCCGGCGACTTTAACCCGTCATATGTGTTATGCCGTGCTAGTGATGGACATGTTTATGCTAAATTTGTTGGTTCTTCTTATGAGTACATTAAATGGTCTATTTAGGTTCCCAAGACCCTTGTTACTAACATCAAAGGACCCATTACTAAATGGGTACCTAAAACCAAGCATTGATTTCATGTAGGTGTTTGCTTCCGGTGGGGGATCATGGTTGCTCGATAGTGGAGCAACAAATCATATGACCGGGAGCAAGGACTTGGTGGTGGACGTGCAAGAGATTCCATCTATGCCCACCAATGTCGAGTGGGGTGATGCATCACATTCTAAGGTATTGGGCCTCGGCAAGGTTGTCATTTCTCATGATCTAACGATCGAGAAAGTCATGCTTGTTGAGTCCCTTGCATTTAATTTACTTTCCGTTCGTCAACTTGCACTCATGGGCTTTGCTACATTCTTTGATATTGATACCGTGGCCCTCTTATGGAGCAAGACTCTTAAAGTAGCCTTTGTTGGGCATGTCGAGAACGGTCTCTATGTGGTTAACTTTTCGGAACAACCCACTAAGACCGCGACATGCCTAATGGCTAAAGTTGACGTGGGATGGCTTTGGCATCGCCGTCTAGCCCACGTCAATATGAGATCTTTGCAAAGTCTTCTCAAGGGGGACCATGTTCGTGGACTAACAAATGTTAGTTTTGCCAAAGATCGTGCTTGCAGTGCCTGTATCGAAGGAAAGCTTCAAGAAAAGGCTCACCCTCCTTCTACCATCATCTACTCGAAGAGACCCTTGGAGCTCCTTCACATGGATCTCTTCGGGCCTCCATCTTTTGATAGTCTTGGAGGAAGAAAGTATTGCTTGGTGATTGTGGATGATTATTCAAGATACACTTGGGTATACTTCTTCAAGAGGAAGAGTGAGACCCAACAAACCGTCATCAACTTTGCAAATGAAGCTCAACGTCAACATGATGCAAAGATCTTAACAATAAGAAGCGACAACGGCACTGAGTTCAAGAACTACACCTTGGATGAGTTTCTTAGTGATGAGGGAATCAAGCATCAATATGCGGCACCTTACACCCCTCAACAAAATGGTGTTGCAGAGAGGAAGAACCGGACGTTGATGGATGCGGCAAGGACCATGATGGCGGAGTTCAAGTCTCCGTACAACTTTTGGGCCGAAGCCATCAACACCGCATTTCATGCATCCAATCCGCTCTATCTTCGCAAAGGCTTGAACAAGACTCCTTATGAGATTCTCACCGGCAACAAGCCCAACCTCAAGTACTTCCGGGTGTTCGGTTGTAAGTGTTTCATTCTCAAGAAAGGTGTTCGTTTGTCTAAATTTGAGGCTAGAGCTCATGAGGGCATATTTGTTGGTTATGCTACAAACTCTCATGCTTACCGTGTTCTCAACAAGTCCACCGGACTCATTGAGGAGACGTGTAACGTGGAGTTTGACGAAAATAACGGCTCCCAAGTGGAGCAAAGTGGTACTTGTGATGTAGGTGATGAAATTCCTCCCCAAGCCATAAGAAGAATGGGTATTGGTCAAATCCTACCCATTGAGGAACCCCTTGTGGCCGAAGGAGAAGGACAATGCTCTACTCAAGTAGAGCCATAACCTCATCAAGACCCACACGCTTCCGAAGAACAAAGTGAAGGCCCTCAACCTCGTGAACAAGACCAAGGGCAAGATCAACCTCAAGATGGTGATGAACCTCTAGATGATGCCCAAGGTCAAGTTCTTCCCCTCGAGCAAGTTCAAGATCAAGAGCAACCTCAAGATCAAGAACAAGCTCAAGACGGCGCTCAAGATGATCAAGTCATCCCTCCTCCGTCCACACCCGAGGAGGAATTAGAGCGTCGTGCCGTGAAGATTGCTTCCAAGCTCACCACCCAAGGCCATCTCATGGAAAATGTAGTTGGAAGCCTAAGAAAGGGGGTAAGCACTCGTAGACAATTGGCAAACTATTGTGAACATCACGCATTTGTCTCTTGTGTTGAACCCCAAAAGGTCTATGAGGCGCTCGAAGACTCGGATTGGCTCAATGCCATGCATGAAGAACTCAACAACTTCGAGTACAACAAGGTGTGGAGATTGGTGCCAAGACCATCCGGGAACCACAACGTCATTGGAACCAAGTGGATCTTCAAGAACAAGCAAGATGCTCATGGGAACATCATTCGCAACAAGGCGAGATTGGTAGCACAAGGCTACTCCCAAGTCGAGGGTATCGACTACGGTGAAACCTTTGCTCCAGTTGCTCGTCTTGAATCCATTCATTTGTTGATTGCTTATGCTTCCCATCACAACTTTAAGTTGCAACAAATGGATGTGAAAAGTGCTTTTCTTAATGGTCCTATAAATGAGTTGGTCTATGTCAAGCAACCCCCCGGGTTCGAGGATCCCTACTTCCCGGATCATGTGTATCAACTCGATAAGGCACTCTATGGCCTTAAACAAGCCCCACATGTGTGGTATGACCACCTTACCGAGTTGTTACAAGATCGTGGATTTGAGGTGGGGCTAATCGACCCCACTCTTTTTACTAAGAAGGTTAACGGGGAGTTGTTTGTATGCCAACTATATGTTGATGATATTATCTTTGGTTCCCCTAACAAAGCTTTCAATGAAGAATTTGCCGCTCTCATGACCTCTAAGTTTAAGATGTCTTCGATGGGAGAGTTGAAGTTCTTTCTTGGTTTCGACATCAAACAAAGAAGAGAAGGAACCTTCATCAACCAAGCCAAATACACTCAAGACATGCTTAAAAGGTTCAAGCTAAGTGATGTCAAGCCGGCCACTACACCAATGCCTACCAAGTGCCAACTTGACATCGATCCCAATGGTAAAGCGGTGGATCAAAAGGTATATCGCTCCATGATTGGCTCCTTGCTTTACCTTTGTGCATCTAGACCGGATATCATGTTGAGTGTGGGGATGTGTGCACATTTTCAAGCCGCACCAAAGGAAAGTCACTTTGTGGCGGTCAAGCGAATCTTTCGATATTTGGCTCATACCCCAAACTTTGGCTTATGGTACCCAAGAGGAGCAAACTTCAAGCTTGAAGGTTTCACGGATTCCGATTGGGCGGGAGACAAAGTGGATAGGAAGTCCACTTCTGGAGGGTGCCAATTTCTTGGCTGCTCTTTGGTAAGTTGGTCTTCCAAGAAGCAAAGTTGTGTGTCTCTCTCGTCCACCGAAGCGGAGTATGTGGCAGCCGGGAGTTGTTGTGTTCAACTCCTATGGATGAGGCAAACTTTAAAGGAGTACGGTGTCATTTGTGACAAAGTGCCTCTTTGGTGTGATAATGAAAGTGCCATCAAGATTTCTCTCAACCCGGTGCAACACTTCAAGACGAAGCACATTGAGATTCGGTATCACTTCATCTGGGATCACGTTAGGCGAGGGGAGATTGAGCTCAAGTATGTCAACACTCATGATAACCTTGCAGATATTTTCACGAAGCCCTTGGATGAAGCAAGATTTCGCGAGTTAAGGCATGAGCTAAATATCATTGATTTGAGCAATGTGACTTGAAACCGTGCACCCCCCACCACACTCAACTTGTTGTCTCATTTAGGTGTAGGCATGGACATAGGGGGAGTGTTGTTCTCTCAATGAACTCTCCCTCCCCCCATTATGCATAAATAGATCACCTCTTTCACATTAGCCATTTTTGATGGTACTTGTGTTTCAAAGACGAGTTTTGGTCATGGGCCCAAGGATAATTCTTCGCGGTGTCATACCATTCAACTCAAACATAGGTGGCTTCGGCCACCGCCCTCTCTCCTCGAGAGGATTTGTCACTTGGTGGTTTCTTGCTGTTGTTCTTGTGGTTTTGTGTGTGTGTCTTTTTTTTCTGTGCAAAGGCGGTTTTCTCTCTCGTTTGAAACCTACGGTGTCGTGAGCTCACGGTACTACCGCGGTTGGCCACGGTACTACCGCGGCCTACCACGGTACTACCGCAGATGGGAACACGGACCGTCCCCACGCGGCAGTAATTTTTTACTGCCGCCTGGTTGAGCGGTACTACCGCCTCGGCGCGGTACTTCCGCCCGGGCGGTACTACCGCGATGACCCACGGTACTACCGCACTGGTTCGAGCGCGTGGGGATAAGGACGGGCAGGGGGAGTTCTAACTCCCCATACCCATTCGTGTCCTCTCTCTCCACGTCGTCTCTTCCTCTCTCGTGCTCATGAACGGAGCCGGCGTTCGTCGCCGGATCTCCTTCACCGGCTGCCCTCCCGTGATTCCGTCCGGTGGGATCGTTCCCCACCACGTGCTCTTGCTATGGACCAAGGTTTTTCCCCAAATCCTTCTCCTTTTGATTGTGTTTGGTGCTTTTAGGTTTTGGGGGAGACTTGTGTGTTCTTGAGATTCATAGTCTAAATCTCTGCATGAGTAGGATGAAGGAGTGTGGTATTGCATAGGATTTACACTTGTATTGTTGTCTTGTGCTAGATCTAATCACCGTAGCACCGCCATGGTTTCGCGGTTCTTTTCAGATTCAAATCCTGTTAGATCTGACGCGACGCGGTACTACCGCCCATAGGGAGCGGTACTACCGCTCGCACGGTACTACCGCCCCTAGTGAGTGGTACTACCGCGCACCGTGCGGTACTAAGAGTCTACTACTGCCCCAGCCACGGTACTACCGTGACCCCGCACGGTACTACCGCGTCTGGAGCTGTACTAATCCTTTAGTACCGCAAACAGTGGCAGTTCTACCGTGGCTCACATCTATCGCATGCCAACTTTCTCGTTTACCTTCTATGGGTTTCATGTGTTGTTTTATGGCCTTTGCATTGATCCTTTTCACCTTTTGTTTTGGTGCTTTGCGTGTGTGTCTCAGGTGGTGGCTCTCGCCGGTCCAATCCCATTCGTGACACTGGCTCCAAGCGTCTGCGCAACCCAGGAGAAGTTCCAGAGGGATCTTCTGCGTCCAAGCGCAATGTCAAGACCACAGCTAGCAAGCACAAGGAGCCCACCAGGGGTATGGATGAGATAGCCCCTACTGAGTATGTCCGTCTCAGGCAGCTTCACCCCTATGTGCACCTGCGTTCCACTGTCAGAGGCTGTGAGCTATTCTGGAACAAGACCCAAACCCAAATCTGTTTGGATGTCATCAAGAACAAGCAGAATACCTATGTGGAGGTGAAGTGGATTGATATGCACCACATGAGGAAGGACAAGTTCCGTGACTACTTTGGGGAGGCTCTGGACTTGGTGGAGCAGTTTGGCATTGAGCATGTGATCACTTTCCACCTGGACTATGACCCTGAGATCATATGTCAGTTCTTTGCCTCTGTGTACTTTCACTCCAATGCAGAAAGAAGGATGACCTGGATGACCAATGGCCGTCAACTGTCTGCTACCTGGAAGGAATTCATGGATTTGCTTCAGGTTCCTGATGAAGGACTTGACACTCCAGTCGGTGTTCGTCCCCATGCCAATGCTGATTCTGCCAACAAGGACAAGCTCACCCCGTTCTTGGTTGAGAAGATGCTCGCCAATGACAAGACAACTTTGGTACTCGACCCCTTTCTGGATATCATGTACCGCATCTTCCGCAACTCCCTGTTTCCTCGCATTGGTGACAAAGACAAGGTTCATGCCTATATGGTGGATATGATGCTCATCTGTCAGGAGGCTCGCTCGTCTCAGACTCAGCCACTTGACGTCTCTCACATCATGTGGTGTGAGATTCGGTTTGCTGTGTTCAACCGCAAGGTGCCTATTTGTGGGCCCTACCTGTTTCTGCTGATTTCGAAGACTTGGGAGAAGATGTACCCTGAGGAGGAGTTCCTGGCTCCAGACTGGATTCGCCATGAGCCCATTTGTCTACGGATCAAATCCAACTGGGCCAACACCACTACTCGTGCTGAGGCGACTACTGCCAGGGCTACTGTTGATGAGGATGTTGCTGGCGCCGAGGATGTTGCTGAGGGCCAGACTGCTAGGCCCTCTCAGAGTGTCTCTAGGCCATCATGGGCCAAGAAGTTGAAGGATAAGATGAAGTCTCTTTTCTACATGCAAGCCAAGGGGCAGTACAGGGCTCACGTGGAGTCCAAGGAGAGTCGTCGCTGGCACAACAAGGTCTTGCAGCTCTATGGCGAGGATGTGTCTGGCGGGTCTGAGGAGCACATCACTCCTGAGACCGAGTGGATGGAGAAGCAAGGATACAGGTGGACTGATTCTGAGGAGGAGGTCGAGGAGTCCATTCCAGCTGTAGAGGCGTCTGACGAAGAGGCTTGGGACGACTTCTCTGCTTGAGCCACCTCGTGTGTGTAGGTGCCCTCTCTGCCTTTTTGGCGTCTCGATGTCAAAGGGGGAGAGAGTGTAGGGATTTGCGAGTTTACGAGTCGTGTGTGTCGTGTGTTTGCTGCTTTCTCAGTTGAACTCTCTTTGCTGTTTTTCTCGTTTGAACCTTGGTTATCTTACTTCGTATGGTTTAAGACATATGCACTCTATCTATCCTAGCAAGCTTGTGTTATATTGTGCTATCTTCATGCTATGTTATGCTTATTATCATGTCTTGGTCTCTAAAATATAGGGGGAGTGTTGATCCTAGTTTGTGTGCCATGCAGTCCAAAGCATTCATCTAAAGTGCACACATCTAGGAGGAGCCCGTCTATATTTTAGAGAGGTGGGGTTTGCCCCCGCTCTAAATTATCTTATCTATGTGCAAATCCCGTGTTGTCATCAATCCACCAAAAGGGGGGAGATTGTAAGGGCATATTTATCCCTAAGTGTTTTGGTGATTGATGACAATGCTTTTGCGGACTAATCGTGTGCCTTGAGTTCCTCAGATACTTCATCATTAGGCACAAGATGATTCGGTGCCCCTCGGAGACTGTTGAAGCCGGCGTTGTTCTACGTTTCACTTTGGTGGAGTTGAGTCGTAGGAGAGCCGTACTATTAAGAGGGGGTCCGCGTTGGAAAGGTAGGGTGGAATCACACGTACACTTGTCCCTCCTTTCCTTGCACTTTGGAGCTACCAGTCGTTATCTTGGTTGTGCGGAAAACTGGCGACTACTGCTGTACTTGCGGTAGTACCGCAGGTACAAGCAGTAGTACCGCAGTGTGTCACGGT
Source organism: Triticum timopheevii (assembly GCA_963921465.1). NCBI lineage: Eukaryota > Viridiplantae > Streptophyta > Magnoliopsida > Poales > Poaceae > Triticum > Triticum timopheevii. The sequence continues at coordinate 110,941,262 of OY997264.1, forward strand.
AGTACCGCCCTTTTGGTGCGGTAGTACCGCGGCACCCTGGCCTTGTGCCGCTCCGGTGCGGTAGTAGGGGCGGATGTAATTTTTTACATCCGCGCCACCCACGGTAGTACCGCTCATCCAGCGCGGTAGTACCGCGGGGGCCCATGGTAGTACCGCTCCCTAGGAGTCGCTGTACCATGGCCCCTCGACATAGTACCGCAGTGTCGCGTGTCACGCCCAATATGCGACCCTATCCAAAAGGAACTCGAAGGTCCCACCAAGGATAGACCCACATATTGGAACGCTTTTGCAAGGTGGATATCATTACATCAACATTACATAATAGATGGGGATACATACAAAAGGCATACAATGCCACACGAATACAACAATACATCATATACAAGATCAACATCTGACTACGGATGAAACACAAACAGAAGCTCAAACGACATCCACCCTGCTAGCCCAGGCTGCCGACCTGGAACCTATCCCCTAATCGAAGAAGAAGCAGAAGAAGAACTCCAAAACAAGTAAACATCGCTCTCGCGTCAAGATCATCGCAACCTGTACCTGCAACTGTTGTTGTAGTAATCTGTGAGCCACGAGGACTCAGCAATCCCATTACCATGGGTATCAAGACTAGCAAAGCTTAATGGGTAAGGAAGGGGTAAAGTGGTGAGGTTGCAGCAGCGACTAAGCATGATATGGTGGCTAACATACGTAAATGAGAGCGAGAAGAGAAACAAAGGAACGGTCGTGAAGCTAGCAATGATCAAGAAGTGATCCTGAACTCCTACTTACGTCAAACATAACCCAGAAACCGTGTTCACTTCCCGGACTCCGCCGAGAAGAGACCATCACGGCTACACACGCGGTTGATGCGTTTTAATTCGGATCAAGTGTCAAGTTATCTACAACCGGACATTAACAAATTCCCATCTGCCACATAACCGCGGGCACGGCTCTCGAAAGTTTTATACCCTGCAGGGGTGTCCCAACTTAGCCCATGACAAGCTCTCGCGGTCAACAAAGGAATAGACCTTCTCCCAGGAAGGCCCGATCAGTCTCGGAATCCCGGTTTACAAGACATTTCGACAATGGTAAAACAAGACCAGCAAAGCCGCCTGATGCGCCGACAATCCCGATAGGAGCTGCACATATCTCGTTCTCAGGGCAACACCGGATAAGCGAAGCGTACAGGTACCGACGAATCCAAGTTGCCAAGGAATGGTCCCGCACGGTGCTCTAGTTTGGACCAACACTTAGACAAGCATTGGCCCGGGGGGCTATAATAAAGATGACCCTTGGGTTAATTACTCCCAAGGGAAAGGTAGGTGGTGGTGAGGCAAATGGTAAAACCAAGGTTGGGCCTTGCTGGACAAGTTTTATTCAAAGCGAACTGTCAGGGGGGTCCCATAAATCACCCGACCGCGTTAGGAACGCAAAATCTGGGAACATAACACCGGTATGACGGAAACTAGGGCGGCAAGAGTGGAACAAAACACCAAGCATAAGGCCGAGCCTTCCACCCTTTACCAAGTATATAGATGCATTAATAATATAAGAGATATTGTGATATCCCAACATAACCCTGTCCACCATGGAGAAATATTCAACTTCACCTGCAACTAGCAATGCTATAAGAGGGGCTGAGCAAAGCGGTAACATAGCCAAGCAACGGTTTGCTAGGAATGGTGTCAAAGGTTAGAGGTTCATGGCAATTTGAGAGGCTTGAAGAGCAAATGATAGGTAATGCAGCATAGCGATAGAACGAAGCAACTAGCATAGCAATGATAGTAGTGAGATCCAGGGTAGCGGTCATCTTGCCTGAAATCCCGCAAGGAAGAAGAACGAGTCCATGAAGAAGACAAACGGATGAAGTCGAACCAACCGTAGACGAACGAATCCTCACGATCGCAACGAAACAGGAACTAACAAGAAGAAGCACACAACATAGGTAAACACACCACACATGAACAAGACATGATGCACAGCAAGCATGATGCATGACAAGGCTACATGAAGCTACTCATGGCAAGAGATGATGCAAACAAGAACAACACATCAAGGCAAGTTTAAATGAGGCCGGGAACAACATATAACAACTCCGGTAAGTCCTCATATGCAAATTTCGAAATTGGTCCAGAACTGAATAAACATTAAGTTGAAGTTGTTAAACGGCAAGTTAAGATGCACCACAATGATCTACACGAAATTCTAGTCAAGTTACATATAAAGTTCATTAGATTCGGAGCTACGGCCTAGAAGATATGAGCAAAACAAGTTAAACATGACATTGATGCAAAATGCACCCAAACATCAAGCAAACACCTAAAAACAAGGATGCAACATGATAATATGAAACAACATGCAAAATCAAGCAAGTTTCATATAGAGCACACTCAAAACGGAGCAACGGTTCAACACATGCACACTATACAAGTTATAACAACAATCTGTCCATAACAGCAACTAGGCATCTTGCAAGCATCAAAACAACATGCTACAGCACCCCAACATGATAACAAAAGGCATGGGCATGAAGTACAAGTAAAGCACTACAAAACATGAACACTGAGCTATCTCCAGAAACAACTAGAACATGCTCAAAAAGACATGGTAAGATTGCAAATAATAACAGTTTCAGACTTATCAGGAAATAACATCAGGTTGCAATGTTTAGAGCTATCAAACAACATGTTACAGGAACTTATCATGGCAAACAAAGGCATGGCACGATACTACTAAATACATAGAACAACAGTCCCTTACTGACCATGGGCCAAAAAGGATCAGAAGATAAGATGGCACCCATGTAAACATGGCAAGTTATATTACAGATTCATACATGGCAGGTACAACAATAAGTAGGCATGTTGGTGAGCTTGAACCACTCACCACAGAGCAATACATGGCATGGCAAGGCAACCAACAGCAAAAAGGCATGTTTATGAAGCTAAGAATGGCAAGAACAAGGTCATAGGGTTCATGGATCACTAGGAAAACACATGGAAACAACTGAACTTAATGTTAACAGGCTGACAGCAACATTATTTAGCAACTTTGGAGCAAGATATGAACAAGCTACAGCAAGCTATAAATACAACCAAGGGCATGAATGGATAGAGCAAGACATGTAGATCAAAATATGTTTATAGAACATCTCTAGATTATGCATAAAATGATTAGTAGAAGCATGTTAACATAGCAACAAAATATAACAGAATCTGTCAGGAAAACAGCAACAGCAAGTACCCTCCTTAACAACCTTGATGCACTCAGCACACAACTCACAAAAATACATGGTTTGCACCTCTGGAAAGATGACATGGCATAGATCAAAACACATGTAGACATCAACCTCATAGGATGCACACATCAATCATGGCAAAAATGATAAATGAGCAAGTTATAACAGTTTCAGCAGATTAACATCAACATGCACTCTTCCAACAGCATTTCGGGCATCAAGATGAGCTCAAATGAAAATGATGCAATGGAATGAAATGAAGTACTCATCGAGGCAAACAATTTGACATATTATACACACGAAATGGAGCTACGGATGCAGAATTACAGCAGGTCAAACATGGCATGATTATGCAATAAAATCTGGGACTTAGCGAATTTATACCTCCCGATCTGGGGTTGACCCGGGCGCGGATTACGAGGCAGCACCGGATCTCACCGGAGATGGCCGGAGAGAGGCCGGAGGAGGCGGGGAGAGGCAGATCCGGTCGCTCCCGACCGGATCCGGCACCGGAGAGAGGCGGTGCGGGGCGGAGGACGCCGAGGCGACGGGGCACGGGGCGAGTGGCGGTGCGGCGCCGGAGCTTGTGGCCGGCGCGGCCAAGGTCGCCGGGCGGCGAGGGGAGGCGAGCGCCGGCCGGAGACGGGGCACGCGGGTCGCGGTCGCGCGGGACGCGGCGGCGCGGGCGCCAGTCCGGCGGAAGCGCGGGAGGGGCGGGCGGCGCGGTCGCCGGCCGGCGACGAAGGCCGGGCGGCGGCGCGGCAGCAACGGCGGCGGAGCGGGCTCGCCCGGCGGCGGCGGGCGACCAGGCGGGCGCGGCGGCGGAGGACGGGCCGCGCGGGCCCGACTCGGGCCCCGCGGGCCGGCGGCGGCGGGAGGAGGCGAAGGGGCCACGTGGCGCGATGCCACTGGCTCCGGGCGGCGGCAGGCTGACGTGGCGGCGCCCTATTGGCCGGGTGAGGTGGCTGGCGGTGGTGGACGTGTCCGGCGACCGGGCGGACATGTCCGGCGGCGCGGAGAGGAGCGGGGCTAGGGTTGGACTGCGCGAAAAATCCGGGAGGGACACATATTTATAGGTAGAGGGAGCTAGGAGTGTCCAAATGAGGAGCGGTTTTCGGCCACGCGATCGCGATCGAACGACTGAGAGCATGGAGGGGAGTTAGATGGGTTTTGGGCCACTTTGGAAGGGGTGTTGGGCTGCAACAAAAGAGGCCTTTGCGGTTACCCGGTTAACCGTTGGAGTATCAAACGACCTCCAAATGGCACGAAACTTGACAGGCGGTCTACCGGTGCTATACCAAGGCCGCTTGGCAAACCTCGGGCCATTCTGAGAAAGTTTAACACCCGCACAAGAGAAGAGGCCAAAAGGGGGACGCCGGAGGACATAGGAGTGCCGGATTGCAAAACGGACAACGGGGAAAATGCTCGGATGCATGAGACGAACACGTGTGCAAATGTGATGCACATGAAGACACGATATGAAATGCATATGATGACATGGCAAAGTGCAACACGCAAGCAAATGACACGGCAACGACGGCGAATAACTGGCAGACACCTGGCGCAACGAATCCGAGGCGTTACAACACTCCTCCACTAACAAGAGATCTCGTCCTGAGATCTTAGGACCGAGACGGAAGGGAAAAAAGGATGAGGTGAAGCAAGAACTCAAGAGAGGAAGCAAAGAATCGAGAACACTTGAGAAGAAGAGAGGAACAACGAGAAAGACGAGAATCGAAAGCTCACGGAAACAAGATAGACTCTGAAACCACTCGTTCTAACCGGAGTGGTTAGAATGAGAAAAGAAACGAATAAGACTGAAAGGATTTAGGCAGCACTTCGGCTGAACATGGAGGAATAGAACACGAGCTTGAGAGGATGGAATGGTACTTGATGAACTCTTGAAGAATGAATTAAATCATGAAGAATCGCCATGAAGTACTCCGGTAAAATAAAGGATGACGATAGGAATGAAGGATGAAAGAATAAGATGAGCCTTGCGATGATTTAGATGGAGGTTCCGACGAAATGGCTGAGGAAATTGAACTCCGGAAAAGAAAAGATGAAAGCACTTGGAACTAGAATTTATTCATCAAGAACAAATTCCAAAGGAAGGGATAGCTCACTTGGATGAAATAAGAATAATATTTATTGTATGCTTATCCTTCATCAAATTAAATTGATGACAAGCAATGGATTTTGTATACTACTTATTCTTCTTGAAAAGAATTGAGAAGTGACATATCGCAAACTTGGGAAGGTCTTCATGAACCACCGGTAGGATTCGAAAATGACTTATGAAAGGGAATGAATCACCGGGAAGAATTAGAAGAACAAATATGGTAGAGGGAATTTAGATGCAGAAGAACGAAGAGATCCTGAGCTGATAAAAGAACACTTGAACGAAGCACCGGGATAAATAGAGAACGATAACTGAAATGATGGCGGTGAAAAGAAATGGAAAAACAACTCTTGACATGCTCCGGATGATTGAAAAGAATTTGCAAGACTTGAAACAATTTGATAGGATAACATCGAGCTAGCACCGCGAATCTCCGGGAGAACGGACAAGATTTAGAGGAAAACTCTTCTTCGGTCTTCAAAAGATGACGAGAAACACCACCAAAATTACTGAGATACTCCGGAAGAATGAAAAACAAAGAGGTTGAGCCAACAATGAAATGATTTGAAAGCGATCTTGGAGAAGGCATGTGACTGATGGAATCCATTCTTACGTCACACTTGAAAAGAATTGAGAATAACTCCGGGGAATTAGAAGAGTCAGGTAAGATCCTGGGAAAAGACCTGTGGGTTAGGGCCCACTAAAGAGAAACACACTTTGGAAAAGGATGTTGAAAAGATAGGTGATGCACCGGAACAATTGAAATATTTGAATGAGGTGACAACCTCGGATTAATTCGAACACAGGCGAATATCCTGAGATTTCTTGAACACTCCGGAAGGATAAACTGGCGAGAGGCGAACGAACAAGGAAAACACTTGAACCGAGGAAAGAATGTGATCAACACCGAAAAAACTTGAATTGAATCCAAAGAGATGAAGAATGATGAACGAGACGAGAATTCACCGGTTGAAATGATTGACACAAGATTGAAGAGGCTCCACACGAATGAAAATGATGCTCGAAAGAGGCTCAGACTCCGGGAAGAAGAGGGTGGGAGGGCGGGAAAACAAGGGTAACTTGGAAGGGGGAAAACGACGAATATCTTGAAGAGGAAACACCGGTTGAAATCATTGAGGAAAGAAAGCAAAGGCTTCGCACGAGTAGGATGGATACTCGATTATGGACTCCGGTTCCGAGAGGAAGAAGGGTGGGTGGGTGGGAAAAGAAAACAACTGAGGATTGAACTCGGCAAAGATGAAGAGGCTCGAGTCAACTTGACGAGAAATGCACCGGATGAAAAGAGCTGCGGACCAACGATTGGAAAACCAACTGCGCGAACCTAAAGAAAATTTTGAAGGGGAAGAGAAGTAATTCAAAACACCTACGTCAAGATTCCTCACCAGAGCGACGAAGGGGCTGAGGAGTAAAAGAATTCCTACTCTCCGATATAGCTAGACTCCGAAAAATAGTTTTCCTCTAGACTCAACAACGGCCAAACTACACGATCAATCAAGGGGGCTCCTAAGGTCGGTCGAGGCTCTGATACCAACTTGTCATGCCCAATATGCGACCCTATCCAAAAGGAACTCGAAGGTCCCACCAAGGATAGACCCACATATTGGAACGCTTTTGCATGGTGGATATCATTACATCAACATTACATAATAGATGGGGATACATACAAAAGGCATACAATGCCACACGAATACAACAATAAATCATATACAAGATCAACATCCGACTACGGATGAAACACAAACAGAAGCTCAAACGACATCCACCCTGCTAGCCCGGGCTGCCGACCTGGAACCTATCCCCTGATCAAAGAAGAAGCAGAAGAAGAACTCCAAAACAAGTAAACATCGCTCTCGCGTCAAGATCATCGCAACCTGTACCTGCAACTGTTGTTGTAGTAATCTGTGAGCCACGAGGACTCAGCAATCCCATTACCATGGGTATCAAGACTAGCAAAGCTTAATGGGTAAGGAAGGGGTAAAGTGGTGAGGTTGCAACATCGACTAAGCATGATATGGTGGCTAACATACGTAAATGAGAGCGAGAAGAGAAACAAAGGAATGGTCGTGAAGCTAGCAATGATCAAGAAGTGATCCTGAACTCCTACTTTCGTCAAACATAACCCAGAAACCGTGTTCACTTCCCGGACTCCGCCGAGAAGAGACCATCACGGCTACACACGCGGTTGATGCGTTTTAATTCGGATCAAGTGTCAAGTTATCTACAACCGGACATTAACAAATTCCCATCTGCCACATAACCGCGGGCACGGCTCTCGAAAGTTTATACCCTGCAGGGGTGTCCCAACTTAGCCCATGACAAGCTCTCGCGATCAACGAAGGAATAGACCTTCTCCCAGGAAGACCCGATCAGTCTCGGAATCCCGGTTTACAAGACATTTGGACAATGGTAAAACAAGACCAGCAAAGCCGCCCGATGCGCCGACAATCCCGATAGGAGCTGCACATATCTTGTTCTCAGGGCACATACCCACTTGCCTACCGCTCCGGACATGTTTGGCTATGCGGAGAAGGCGAGAAATAGGGCACTGGTGCTCGAGGGTGCGAGAATGGATGAGCAAAGGAGGAAGAAGCTGTGGGTAAAAATGGAAGATCCTTATCCCTTTATAGAGGTGCCGAAAACGGTGCGCCTCCCCGCTTGCCTGAGGAAATCGCTTATTTTCCAAGCGCCACGGTTGGGTTACCCATACCCGTATTGATGAGGATCCCGTGATAAGGGGACATGATCTCTGCTTCGACAAGACGTGCCGAGGAAACCGCCTCGCAATATGTGCGGTGGCTAGTTCTGGGAAAACGGTTCGAATAATGACTTGACCATGGTGTGATGTCACGTTATCTAAAGTTGTCAGCAGGTTATATTTGTGGAATATTGTTCTCTCTACGGTGGAATGCAGAAATTATCTTACAGAGCCGGACACGATCCTTAATCTACTTTGGAGTATTCAGAGATGGAACCCGCCTTGCAATGCCGAAGACAATCTGTGCGCCAGACTCATCGTCATTGAAGCCTGGTTCAGGGGCTACTGAGGGAGTCCTGGATAAGGGGGTATCCGGACAGCTGGACTATGTACTTTGGCCGGACTGTTGGACCGTGAAGATACAAGACTCAAGACTTCGTCCCGTGTCCGGATGCGACTCTCCTTTGCGTGGAAGACAAGCTTGGCGATCTGGATGTTAGATCTCCTTCTTTGTAACCGACTCTGTATAACCCTAGCCCCCTTCGGTGTCTATATAAACTGGAGGGTTTAGTTCGTAGAACAACAATCATAATCACAGGCTAGCTTCTAGGGTTTAGCCTCTACGATCTCGTGGTAGATCTACTCTTGTAATACTCATATCATCAAGATCAATCAAGCAGGAAGTAGGGTATTACCTCCATCGAGAGGGCCCAAACCTGGGTAAAACATTGTGTCCCCTGCCTATTGTTACCATTAGCCTTAGACGCACAGTTCGGGATCCCCTACCCGAGATCCGCCGGTTTTGAAACCGACACTTGCTCAGCCCTCTTCTATCTCTCTTCTCAGCCAGCCAGCGGACGCGCGGAGCCCATCGTCTGTTTGCTCATATGCGGTCCCACATGTTAGTGAAAATGCAAGAGGACCCACTGAACCTACACATCTTTCACCTTGACGTCCTGGTGATGAAAAACAAATCCAATAAAGATCTTCAGTGGTCACTTTTGGAGTTATTCAAGAGTAGTAAGATTCTATTTACAGTTTAACCCAAGATGCACATCACGTGGCTTCAACTACCACTCTATTTTCTTGCATGACACGACCTGGATGCTGGATGTCCCACGTGTCGGCAAAAGAAGGAAGAACCCGACCAAATCTTCGGTTGTGCTCTCGGATTAGACTAGTTGTGCTAACTTAAAAAATTTATTGTGTAGAGTGGATGCAAGTTTTGGTATTGGGAAGAAGAGTACATCGATATATTGATAGAGCGCAATTTAGTAGATGTTCTAGCACTTTTAGCTAGCATAGAGGCTAGAGATGAGACTAGTGCACTTGTTGATACTCCTACTAGAATAGAGGCTAGACATGAGACTAGATGCGAGGAAGCAACGTCTACTTCTTTACACTCGAAGAAGAAAGAAGCACGCAAGATTGAGCCTCCGCAGATCAACAATGAATGCATTGAGAAGGCACTAATCCAACTTACAGGAGCAGTTATGGAAGTTGGATATCTTCTAAAATCTATTCTTGTGGTTATTGTTTTCTTTGGTCTTGCTTGTCTAGTCAAAATTATCGTTGGAGTTCATGCAAAACGGAGGTTCGTTTGGGGTCGTGCGTTGGAGTTGTCCTTACAAGTGGGACCACAATTGAGGAAACCGACTACCAGTAAACCCCCACCTCGCCCACCGCGCCATGGCTGAGTTAGAGAAACGACGAGGTTGAAGAGATTGCTCTAGCATGGACTCCAAGAAATATGGTGTCGGATGGATGTCATGCTGGTGGTGTGTGCCGTACTCCTGGACATGAATGCTTGTTCTGGCCCATGCCACCCTACTACTCCTACTACTTATATAGTACTAGTAGTATCGAGGATTCGAGGTGCTGGTTACGTACAGCGAACACATTAACATATGGCTACAGTAAAAACACCCACCCGATGCGCGAAGCATGTGAAGCTAGTACAAATAGTGTACTACTATTGTTGATTGGCCTCATCCGATAACCTGTTGCAATGCACGTACAATTATGTATTCAAAAAATATTTTTTTGCCTCGTCGCACCACTCACTCAGAGAAGCGACTCGAAAGCCATTCATAAATTTAGTAAGTTTATCGCAGGCATATCATTTTATTACATACAACAGGTCATCAACTCACATCAACAACGAGGATACATTATAAATACTAAAGTTTTCATCACACAACAAATAACAAGCAATGAAATGAACTTAAACTCAACCATTCCTCGGCGTTGGAAACGCTTGCTTTGAACCACAAGTGATTCTATGGGACGGGCCATCCATTGTCAATCTTGAGACCAACGCAGGACTGATCATCCAGGCTGAAGCGGCCTACTATATCAGTACCAGGGTAGGGAACCACCCAAATGTCCGAGGTATAGATACAGTTGCTTCTCATAAATGGTACTAGTAACGTTGTGTCAATAGCATTTGGATCGCCTTTCACCATCATCGGATAGTTTTGTCCAAGGAAGAGCGAGTTTTCTCCAAGACTATCAATTTTGTACCAGGGAGAAGGTGTTGGCGCTAGCACACTAGTATCCATCCCGAATACCATGCAACAACTGTTGGAATAGGTCCGGAGAGTGCGATCATGGGAGACAACACGTGCTCCCTCAGTAGTAACAAACTCAGTGCGCTGTATACAGACAAGAAGAGGTGATCCATCGGAATTATTTGCCAGGCGCCACTGAGTATATAAGTTCTGCTCGTCCTCATGCTCGTGATCATCACCATCGTCATCTCCCCCTTGGTTATAAAATTTTTCAAGTATAGGTGGTGGAATGTTCATAGGACCTTGGAAACACAAGAAGAAGGTTAATTAGTAAAGGGAAACTTGCTAACCCACATGCATGTGGATGAAACAATTATAATTACGGTGGAAGACAAACGTACCGAAACTACGAGGATCCCATGCAAAAACAATGCCATGAGTGGTGGAAGCAAACACAAGACCCTCGTATTGAATTGCATCACAATACACATTTGTGTTCTGATTTTTGAGCAATATCCATCGAGTCGAACCACAAAGGACGGCAACAACTTGTCAAAGATAGCAACAACTTCATAGTTCTTGTAATTCCAAGAGCGGTTGGGAACTCAACAAATTGCTATCTTCCGTAGAAGACAGTCACCATGATCGTATTTGAATGTGCGTAGAATACCGGTGTGCTCAACCTCTGGGCAGTCTACTGAGATTTTTCGAAGTGGAACCCGGTGACGAGTGTACACATTCACAAGTTCCCACTTGAAGTTGGACCCAATATAACAACCCAATATCCATTTGCGCCTGCCCAATCCTTGCCCTCAAGCGATGGCATCTTAACATCATACGTATCATTATCAAGCGGCATCAACTTGCACAAGGCGAGGCCTCCGTCGTCCCCGCGCCAGTCATCAGGGTCACGGCGAAGAAGATAGGGGAGATCAAACCGCTCCTTGACCCTTGGGTTCCTTGTAATGATGTTATTAGTTGAGTCGAGAATGGTCTTGAACGAACCTGCCATGCTAGCCGAGGTGATGACGTCGCACCGATCAATGAGTTCCTCCACCACGTCATCTTTCAGATCGGGGCAAGAATAATGGGGTCGTTTCTGGCCTGTTTCCTCCATCGAGAAGACGATCAAACAATGGAAGAAGGAAGGGTGAAGGCAAATGGAGGAGGGAGGAAGAGCGTGCAACAACAGTTCCAAATCGAGAGGGAAAGGCGAAGAGTCAGTGGACGGTTGCCAGTTTGCCATGGTACATGAAGAGGCGCCCCGGCCTACACGTCCGTTCGGAAATACTAGTACTAGTAGAAAAGGACTCGCCATCTCACTGACATGTTGGAACGGGACCACATGTCAACGAAACATGGTGTGTAATTTCTCGTGCAAAATGCGATCTGGCCGCGTTGGCCCGAGGTGCCGCATTAGTTTTTTTTAAAGTTTGTCGCATTAGTTATCGATCTTTATTTTTTTTTAACATACAATCTGAATGGATAGCTCCTGTAGTCATCACACGCGAGCGGATATATAGGTGGGCGAGGTGGGCAGGCGGTTGAGCAGGCAGCACAATCTGAGTGCTAAAAGAGTTGATCCAATGCTTGGTTTTGTTTTGATTTTCCAACTATGACCATTGGATAGAGTGATTCAGTTGTTGTGCTGCTACCGTCCAATATTTGCGTGTGGTTGTTTCTAGAGTAAAAAAAGGAGGTACTAGTACATACTATGGGAAGAGTGAAGTGATGGTTGATTCGCCCGAGCAACTTATTACTGTGGGAATATGGGAGTACCAGCAGATTCAAGGAACAAAGAAATGATGGTTGCTTCGTCCGAGCAACTTACTGTGGTGAAGGTGGGGCTCTGTGATTTGACTGCTCACTGGTCATTACTACTGCGGGGTGAATCTTTCCCTGAAGTTGTGTTGTGCACTCAATATTGCTGCATGGCAGGTGGAGCTGGATGAAGGATGTCCAACATGTCAGCGAAACGAAGTTGCATTGTTTCTGGCATTGCTATCAATCCTTTAGGATTTGTTTATATGTACACATAATTTTAGTGAAATTGTACTGTGATGCTATGAAGGTTTCAACTTTGGTTCCCGCAGGAAAAAAAGGTTTCAACTTAAGATTCATGTGTCTTGCCTCGAGATTATCTCGTTACAACATTCCATCAAATACAAATGAAACTACCATGGCTACCATGGCTAATGCATCTCAATGGTTCGCAGATCAGCGCCAATATTCACATCACAATTGAAGACAAAGTTGTGAGAAGGTGTACAAATAAAGGAAAAAATATAATTGATTGATGTTGTTCGTAGGCATGGCTCCATTTCCTTGGCATAGTGTTCATTGCTTGGCAACTAGTTTCACCCAGCTCTGTAGCCAAAAAAGAGGTGTATGGAGGACACCACAATCCGATCATTTTGTGCAGCAACACTAAAATCGAGCGGACCATCCCTGTTTGCAATGATATCCAGTCAGTGGGATTACAATAATAGTGGAACTAGATGATGAAACATAACATACATAAATAGAAGCCGATCACCTCTACGATCTCTCTTTAGGACTAACTTCTTGTTGGAGAAGATTAGGCAAGGAGTTGGATGAGGAGGATAGCAAAACCAATCTCCATTTCTGTAGTCCCATGGAAATGTAAAAACGTTGCCCGTGTGACATTTTGGCGGAACTACACAAAACACTCTTAAGAAAAAAGTGATTTGTGCAGTTCATCAAAAGGTCACAATAGCAACGAGGTGAAAATGGATAGCCCTATTTGCAAAAGGAGGTAGAAAGGAAACAATAACTGTCCAATAACACGAGTTGAAGACACATACACCGACAAAAAAGAAGCATATTCCATGTAATAAGGGAAAGATAGCACATGGTGGTTTATCAAAAATGGTTTGAGGACGAGATTGCAAGATGGAAAGTACGCCGGCCGAGATACGATTTAAGCAAACAACTAAAGAAGATCCACATGCAGCAACGTCGGAAGATGGGCCGTGGAGCAAAGCCGGAGGAAGCTGTACCTGAGGGTCGTCGGGATGTTACTAGGAGGGCGCCGGCGGCCGGGATCTGCCCATACTGCGGCAATGAGCAAGTGGCGAAGGCCCTACTGCGCCGGAGCTTGGTCAGAGAGAATGGCCGGTACCATAGATTGGGACGTGCTGCCTCAACGCCGTCGAACAAAGAGACGATGCACATCCTCCCTTTCCGGCGTCGGACGAGATGCGGCCGGATCACTGACCAACGCTGAGAGAGAGAGACCACGGCCGCCTTGTGTGAGATGGTGTGACGAGAGACAAACCCATTTTTCCATTTTCCCCACGGCAATCATTTTATATTCTGTACGTGCCATTGAGGAATATATAACTTTATTTAATACTAACGCGTCAAGTTGAACTTTGTTCCGTCTAGGCGTGGTACCCGACCCTCCTTCGAGTAAACAACCGCTACACGCGTCAAATTATCACGTGGGCTGCCTTTTCGTACAAAAACGAACTCCACCATGTACCCGCACTGGTGTGGCCGGGAACGAGATGTGAGTACGTGCGTCCTGCGTGCACTTCTTCTTTAGGTGCAGGTACGTACGTGGGTGGGTGTGAGAGAGATGATTTGTGCGAAACAAGGCAATGTGTTGATGATATCTCAAACAGAAAAATGTAACATATGCAATGTGTGTGAAACGGAGTCATGGACGTGAGATGTCGATAGAATTGAAAACAGGGATGAAGTGTGTGGCTGCGCGATCGATAAAGAGTGACATCGAATTTGTGTTTGCCCACGTCAAAGATACAGGGCGGCTGGCCTACTGGAATTTGAGAGGGCAGAGGTGAAGTTTTTCTCCGTGGCATGGATACCTACCTACAACATTCGACTATCGGTGTGTGGGGGGGGGAGGGGGCAGAGACCGATTGACTAGTATATGTGTGGGGAAGGAGAGAGACCTAGCTATGTATTGAGGGAGATCAATCGACATCCATGGATATGTGTAGCGGAGGAATAAGGTTGGGAGAAAGACAAAGGTAGAGCATCAGAGGGTTGGTGGTGGAGTGGCGTCTCACAAATGGTGGGAGAGGCCTGCTAGACAAAGGGAGGGTCTGAGTGCAATATCAATAAGAGAGGGCGGGGGATGTCGGTCTGTTTATGCACGTGCGTGTGAGAGACGGGTCGGGAGGTATGCAAGGATGATGAGGGGAGACGATATGGTTGTGGTAAGCATACGTAACTACATAGGAAGATCAACCGTCGTGTGTCCGAGAAAGGGAGAGACATGACTAGCGAGGTAAGTGTATCGGTGCGTGGGGAAAACGAATTATAGTCGACCTGGCTATATGAAGGGAGATCAGTTCATATACACGCCTGCATGTGTTAGAATCAAATAAGGTCCGGAGAGACAGACAGGGGGAGAGGGGTGCGGCTAGGAGGTGGTGCGAGAGGCCTACCATGTCGAGGGGGGAGGAGTGTGCGAGTATGTGATCAATGAAAAGAGGAGCGGGAGTGTGCACCTGCGTGGAATCGTATTGGACATAGGGGGGCATGGACGGTGAGAAGAGAAGAGGGGAAGTATATATGTGTTTGTTGTAGGCACACTTGGCTAGAGAGGTATATCGACCGGTGTGTGTCGGAAAGAAGGAGCCGCGGGCCTACACACACCACGGGTGGACGACCTAAAGAGAAATAATGAACGTGCGCGATGGAGGGGACGCTAAGGGTGGGTGAGAGGGGGCGGGCGTGTGCATGCACGATAGAAAGTTAGCGCTGGCTAACTACAAATAGAAGAGGATCGTGAAGGTGTAAAAGATGAACGAAGATCATAACTCATTATAAAAAAGTGGATACGGATACTTGAAGAAGATATCATAATGTAGAACATTGATTATAATTTGGGCTAATGTGTGGCTTTTGCAACTTAGGTCTAAATACTTGTCATAATGTAGGGCGCGGGGCACTATACTTTGTGTGATAAACACGGTGTACGTATGGAACATGGTTTAGATTATGAATATATAGTTAGTACATCAAATGTACTATTATTTGGAATCAACATCAAGTGTATTCAAAAAATAGAATTCGAGTTCATGTAGTACACATAGTTCATATCTATCTCTATAGTAATCATGTGGTGTGTTATTAAGGTAATACACGAATGATGGTTGAAGTTGGCAACAATCATGATTGTAGATTCTTATTGAAATAGAAAAACGAATTCAAATTTAGTTCGAATTGCAGCGGTAGTATAGACATTTGGAATGCACTAAAATGTTGGTATGAGTAGGTTACATGCATTATACGGCAAGCAAAAAAATTTAATTGGACATAACATGGATTCATACTCCCTCCTTCCATCTATATAGGGCGTAATGAGTTTTTTAAGACCGCCTTTGACTATTGACAAGATTAATAGTAAATGACATGCATAATGTGAAAATTATATCATTGAAAGAACCTTTCACAGACGAATTTAAAGGTGTGCTTTGTGTAAGTTGCATGTCATATATTATTGCTCTAATATTTGGTCAAAGTTAGCACCGAAAAACGCATTAGGCCCTATATAGATGGAAGGAGGGAGTAGCTTTGAATAGCATTTGTATAGTAAAACGGGGCAAGACTCTTTCTTTGTGTGGTGTGAATAGTTTTACTTTTTTCATTTTCTTTTTGGTTGAGGGAAGTGCGAATTGATTTGGTATGTACAAGTACAATATTACTACACGTTAGGCTTGTCCCTAAAATTCAACCCGCGCCTTGTTATATCCCGAAAATTCAGATATCGTGCTCCCAAAACTGGCGCCTTCACAACCCGCGCCTTGCTATCCCGAAATTACAACGCGCATGAAAATTCCCTCCAACTGCCAAATCCCGACACGCGAAATCCCCCTTCTAACCCTGAGCCGAAACGGACGCTAGTTCAAATCGGTGGGGGGTACTTTTGTAACACACCCTACATTTTGGACAAGCGCGTCCCTAAGTCATGGTTCACCCCCTCCCATCGTCCCCTTTTCACCATTCGAAATCCCAGGCCGCCATAACCTCTCCGCTCCAGCCGTGAAACCCCACCCTCGTCCGTCTGCCACTTCACCGCTGCCCAACCGGAGCCTCTTCCCCGACGACGTCGTCCACTGCAACAGCTCGACGTCCCTCGTCCACCTCCCCGGATGAGGATCCGTCGTCCATCTCATCGTCCCGCCAGTTCAGCCGCCCCATCCTCCACCTCCAAGGAGCTGCTTCGACGATCGCCTCATCTATCGCGGCTGCTCCATCCCCACAGCGCCGCCTTAACCTACTCCACCAGAACCGCAGCATCCTCACCGACTCCTCGTACAAAGCCGAGGCCTACTCGGCGCCACCAAAGAGGTTGTACACTCATCACATCGCACCTTCTCCTTAACTCGACCTCTCGGCGCCGACGGTGCTCCATCCCGCACCCCAATTGAGTGGCTACCTTGAAGCCGGCACCACGGGCGACATCTCCATGGCGGCTCTCCCCCAGTGCGAGGCCCCTTCAGCGGCGGCGGCCATACCAGTCGGATCTGCTACTGCTGCTCCGGCTCTCGCTCGCGCTGCTGCTGCTGCTCCAGCTCTCGCTCGATCGCTTGCTCGCCCAGCTGATGCTGCTCCGGCTCTCGCTCGCTCGCTCGCTCGCGCTGCTGCTGCTGCTCTCCCCCTCGCTCGTGCTGCTTCTCTGCTCCAATTTAGCCACACTTCAGTCGACTGAATCAAATTTTGGGTCAGTTGATTTTCATGGGTTGGCTCGCCGGAGTTAAGGAAGAACCACCCGCGGCGGGGACGGGGGCTTGCCGGAGAGGTACCCTGATACGTCTCCAACGTATCTATAATTTTTGATTGTTCCATGCTACTTTATCTACTGTTTTGGGCAATATTGGGCTTTATTATCCACTTTTATATTATTTTTGGGACGGCCCAGCCCAGATTTGCTGTTTTATGCCTATTTCAGTGTTCGGGGAAAAGGAATATCAGACGGAGTCAAAATGGAACAAAATCAACTAGAGAAGTTATTTTTGGAAGGAAAGCCACCCGATGGACTTGGAGTGCACGTCAAGAGATACGGGAGGTGCTCACGAGGGTGGGGGCGCACCCACCCCCCTGGGCGTGCCCCCTGCCTCGTGGGGCCCCCGTAGCTCCTCCGACGTACCCCCTGCACCCATATATACTCTCATACCCTAAAACTTCCAGAATGGAGATTAGATCAGAAGTTCCGCCGCCGCAAGCCTCTGTAGCCACAAAAACCAATCGGGGCCCTCTCCGGCACCCTGTCGGAGGGGGCCATCATCATCGGTGGCCATGGAGGAGTATCCCGGAGGGGTCTTCATCACCATGAAGGCCAAAGACCAGAAGGTTGAGTCCATGGAGGAAGAAGCACAAGGGGGAGAACCTCTCCTCCTCTCTTCCGGTGGCACTGGAGTGCCATCGGGAGGGGAATCATCGCCACGGTGATCGTCTCATCAACATCACCATCATCATCACCATCCTCATCTCTTTTACGCGATCCACTCTCCCGCACCCTGCCGTAATCCCTACTTTAACATGGTGCTTTATTCCACACATTATGATCCAATGATGTGTTGCCATCCTATGATGTTTTGAGTAGATATCTTTTGTCTTTTGGTTGATTGATGATCTAGATTAGTATGAGTTGTATGTTTTACTTTGGTGCTATCCTATGGTGCCCTCCGTGTCGTGCAAGCATGAGGGATTCCCGCTGTAGGGTGTTGCAATACGTTCATGATTCGCTTATAGTGGGTTGGTGAGTGACTGAAACACAAACCCGAGTAAGAGGGATTGTTGCGTATGGGAATAAAGAGGACTTGATGCTTTAATGCTATGGTTGGGTTTTACCTTAATGATCTTTAGTAGTTGCGGATGCTTGCTAGAGTTCCAATCATAAGTGCATATGATCCAAGTAGAGAAAGTATGTTAGTTTATGCGTCTCCCTCATATGAAACTGCAATAGTGATTATCGGTCTTGTTAACAATTGCCTAGGACAATTCCGCACACCAATCCACCATTATTCCACACTCGCTATTTATATTATTTAGTATTTTATTCTAACTTTATGATAACAGCACCTACTTTTATGTTTTAGCTCTCCGATATCATGCAAAGTTATCCTCTCCATACCCACAACATAGTTTTATTTCTCGTTGCTAGTTGGAAGCAAACGTTCGGCGCACGTAGAGTCATATCAGTGGTAGATAGGGCTTGAGAGAATATTGATCTTACCTTTAGCTCCTTGTGGGTTCGACACTCCATACTTATCACTTCCATCTTTGGAAAGTGCTACGATGATTCCTTGCACTTGGGGATTATCATACCCCACTATCTATCTTAGGGTTCAGGGTGGGGGTAGGGGGCGGGGGGCCTAGAGGGCTGGCCAAGGCGGCGGCGGGCCGGCGGTGGGGAGTTGTTTCGGGGCGGTGAGGCGGCGCCGGGACCGGCAGTTCGGCCGGTGGTGGCTAGCGGCTCAGGGCGGTGCAGGTTGAAGATGAACTGCAGGCCCTCCCTAAACTACATGTCAAGTGCCTCTCTGCTACCATTGCGTTCAGTTTCGACAGTAACATTCAGATTCCACGGTAAATTTCAGTTTCGACATTTAAGTTCAGAGTCAACAGTTTTTACCTCATCTGTTGTAGTCAGGTGGTTTTGGTGATGTAAATTTTACATCTATTTTACATCATCTATTGGAGATGCTATTAGAATCCCACTTGAGATTGATGATGTCTGTCTTGTGCTGCTTCAGCCTTGACGTCTTACGGCTCACCGGAGCTGCTCCAACGATAGAACGATCCATCACAACAGAGCAGTGCCCTGGACGCCGTCTACAGATTCCTCAGATCTTCCTCCACACCTCCGACAGCCACCTCTGCCTCAACTGCTTCAGCGACCAACCCAATGATGCTGAGGTCTACACGGCTACGGCCAAGAGGTTGTACACTTGTTGCATCACTTATTACTATACATTCTTGTCGATCCATTAGGGCTATTTTGGTTCAACGGAAAAACATAGCAATAGGGAATTTTCCAATGGCACTCTACTATTCAATTATTCATGCATTTTGTTGAAAGGAATGAAGCAAAACATCCATCTGGACCTACTTTTCAAAATCCTATGCATAAAAACAAGACCAAGTGCATTAGTGGCAGAATAATATTCTAACTGTACACGCTTTCATATGGTTTCACTTTATTTTGGTCATGTTTGTTTGCATTGCTCTGCTCTTCCAATTCCTGTAAACCAAACACCGAAGTTGACAGAAATCCTGTGTTTACAAACGCTCTGTTTACCATGTGCATTCCTATCCTATTCCGGTGTTTTTCCTATCCCTACGTTTTTAGAATCATGCAAGCCAAATGAGCCCTTACAGAATTACTTCAGTTACAGGTAGGTGTCGAAGGGAACTTTGTGTGGTTTGTCCTGCTCCTGCCGCGACGTCGTCCACCTCACCTGAGCTGCTCCATCGACAGAAGCATCCACCAAACCAAACATCATGACTCCTGACCATCTTTCGCCGCCTCAGATTTCCTTCCCTGCTATCGGCACCCACCGCAACAGCATCACCATCATTGACTCAGCAGATGAACCTGAGGAGTACATGGGTCCACAAGAGAGGTCGCATTCTTTTTGTTTCTGCTTATGTTATGCATTGCATAAAATTACCTGCTACTTTATCGTCCTGTTCACCTCTTGGACTCCAAGTCAGGTCCAAATTAATGTTCAAACTTGAGTTCTAAATTAGTTGTGGGGCACATATCGAGGCAGCAATGAATAGTATGTCTGTCTAATATCTGGTTCACCTAGGGTATGCCTATGTTGTTCATCTTGGGTGGGAAACAAATAGTAAAGCAATTATCATGTGTCTTTTTATTAAATTAAAGCAATCATCAGCCTGCTATCATTATTTTTGGATCCGTCCACTGGTTGTTACCATCACTCTAAATTTCTGCATGCTCTCCTTACATAATCTCACCATTTTTTTGTATGCATGTCAGATATTGTACACGGTCATGCTGAACATGTAGAGAAAAAGAGAAGAGTTTTTGCGCGGCAATACAATGTCATGCACACATCGCTCCATGGTGGGTTCAATGGCAAACCCTCCCCACCCCTCTCCGGATTGTAATCCAGAGGAAGATATCTGTTCTGAGGCGGATTCAGACGCCGCTGACCACTCCTATTTACCCCCCAAGGTGTTTGCTCTATCTTGGCATGATGATGTTAGTCATATCATGCATATGTTGCCTTGCAGTGCCTACTTTTGACATCATATATGACATCTGCTTAGTTTAGACATGTTCTGTAATGCCACCTGTTTAGTTTCTATATCATATATGAGAATTATGCAGTCTCATGTCTTTTAGCCAGCCATAATATATGTGAAATGTGCAATGCCATCCTGTTTAACCAGGCCCATCCTTTTCTTCATTACATTTCCATGTGTCGACAATGTTTGTACATTAAACTACTCTTCCTGTGAATCAGCCATTTGGGTGGGAGATGGAAAATCTGGAGTGAAAACAAGGCCTTCAGAGCAGACAGTGCTACCTGTCGAAGCAGATCTCTTGTTGGGTCCCGATAGCTCCTCGGAGATGGATTCAGAGACAGATGACCAGTCCTATTCCCCCACCAAGGTGTGTGCTCTAACTTGGCACGGTTATACTACTTGTATCATGCATATGGTGTATTACATTGCATAGTTTAGATATCATATACAGAATATTCAACACCATGTTCTTAGTTCAGACATCATATAGCATATAAATCACATATGTGAATTAAATGATGTGATCCTGATTAATTAGATAACATGTAGGTGAATTATGTCATGCGATCCAGTTTAGTTATTCATCATATCTTTGAATTATGTTATGCTATGCTATCCAGTTTAGATAGACATCATATATGTGAAATTATGTCATGCTATCCGTTTTAGTTAAACAATATACATGTCAACTATTTCATGCCCTCTTTTTTCCACACTATCTATTGCATCTGTCTCTCATACAATGTCTGTACATTCAACTATGTTTCCTGTTTATCAGCCATTTGAATTGAAGCGGGTGATGCCAGTATCTAGCGGACTAAAAACACGGTCTTCAAATAAAACAGTGCTACCTCTTGGTGGAGATAGCACTCCAGTTGTACATGCACAAGAACCAGCCCTACCACACATAACCCAAACTCTCGCAGATTGTACCCCTACTACGATGGACAGAGAACCAGCTTCACCCAATCTAACCCCAACCCCATACGATAGTAACCCAGCTCTTGTTGACACAGCACCATCTTCACCATAGAGCTCCCAAACAAGAGCAGTTAGTAAGGCAGCTCTAGTGCCCAAAGGGCCAGTACTATCACGGCGAACCCCAACTCCACCAGTTAGTACGCCTATTCCTGTGGAGGAAGCACAACCAGCTAGTCGTAGTTTAGCATCTATCGCATTTGATGTTGTTAAATCGTATGTGTGTATCTTCCCATCTTGGAAATAATATACTGAAGATGAAGGAAAATGCCAGTTGCAGGTGTTTGTCCAGGAGTTATGTGTAAGTAATGTTATTCATGGCAATTACTTTGCTTTGTTCCATACATTCTACCTCCATGATGGTTATAATACAGCAAAATTTCCCATTTTTCTCTATAGAGAAGGACCAATTTGGAAACTCAGGATGAGGTAACCTGTGCTAATACCTCTGCTATCTTCAAGAATGCTTATTGGCAGTATCGGAATTACCTGAAGAAAACGTACTTCACCGGCAAAAAAACTCATCAAATTCCCTTACGTTCTCCTGAGACACATTTACTGGACGATGACTGGGAACGCCTTGTTCTGTACTGGTCCTGAACCAAGAATGTGGTAAGGTCTATGAGCTCATTTTCTATTTTTAAGTATTATATTCTTGCGTCTTATTGTACTCTGTTCATGTAGAACAAGTGCCTAAACCTGAAGAACAACTGTTCTAATTTAAGATTTCATTGCTATTATAGTTCAAAAAAGTGCTAGGCGTTAATTGTGCGTTTTGCCACCGCCTTGCGCTTTACTGACCAAAGTGCATGCTTATGCGCAGTTATGCACAGATTAAGCGTAGTTATGCGCAATGCGTTTTGCCAACGCCTAGAGCCTAGGCGCACTTAAGCGCTCGCTTAGGCGCGCCTTTTTTAACTATGATTGCTTTACTCTTGTATCACTGTATTTACTCATACAAACTTATTTTTAAATTGAAGGATCCAATCGAAACTCCAATGGCACAGCACGTATGTTCACGCATGTTTCTTTAACAGGTTTGCTCTTATCAATAGCTCTGTTGATTTTAATTTCAATTTGTATACAGTTGACTTCTCATATCATGCACATTACTAGCATCACAATAGAGCCAATAGTGTTGTTGTACATGTAGACCCGTGGTACCCATCTGAAATCTTGTTGTGCCGTGTAGTTTCCCACGCTTTGTATTCTTTCACTGCCGCTTTGTCTTGAACTGATAAGATTTGAACCATGTCTCTATTTTTATTATGCTTGTTTGATGCTTTTATTATGCATTAGTACTTGGCAATAGAAGACTTGGTAGTTTAATCATGTCCACCTTACTAATGAATTGGTTCACCGAAATGAGTTTCATATACTAGTACATGCTAAACTTGTTATGTGTCTGCTTGTTTCTTCTTTTAGAATGCTGACAGAATATTGGGGAAGAGTGCCTTATTAAGCAATGGTAAAGGAAGTACTGCAGGTAAGGTTCAGGATAGTGACACATCCTTGTTAGTCTGCAACAAAGCTGATAAAACAGCTAAGGAAGACTATCTTGAAGACAGCAAGACAACCCCAAAGTCCTATCTTGGTTTAGTGTTCGAGTTACTAGCCACTACCGCTTGCACAAGCTATTCAAACTCACTGTCTGAATCAGTTCGGTTTCTTGAGTCTCAACTACAAGCTGAAAGACAACGATCAGTTGTGCTGCGACAAGAAGCGGAAGGACTGCGGAAGTCCCTGGAGCATTCAGATGCATACTTTCTGGTGCAACAGCAAGCGTTGGAGGATTTCAGCGCCAAACAGGACAAAGCTAATAATCTTGCTAAGCTTATTGCCAGCATGGTGGATACCCAGGATAACGATTCTTGAGCTCTTCTAAAGTTGTTTCAATTATGCTCTTGTTTTGCTGCCGCGTTTATTTGCACTGGTGGCCAATTTTGATGGCCCGTGTATGTAATATGCTGCTTTGTTCCCTATATTTGCACTGGTGGAGAACTTTGATGCCCAGTGGATGTAATATGTGTAATAGTGGTAATAGGCTAGCGTTAATTGCTTGCTTATTTATTTCCTTATTATCTTGTTTAGTTGTTTGCTTGTAGTCACTGCAGTTCTTTTACTGTGTTTTTCTAGTGGCCACAATAGCCTATTTTTGGTAACTAGGCCAAAATAATCATGGCAACACACGGACTGTTGTAACCATGGGCCTCCTGCGGGGCGTATGATCCATGGGCCTTCTACGGGCCGTAGTATCCATTGGCCTTCTATACGGGCCATAGGATCCATGGGCCTTCTACAGGCCGTAGGGTCCATGGGCCTTCTAAGGGCCGTACGATCCATGGGCCTTCTACTGGTCGTACGATCCATGAGCCTCATACGGGCCGTAGGATCCATGGGCCTTCTATGAGGCGTATCATCATTTCGCCAATCATGGGTCGTACTATTCGTGGACCATAACGGGTCGTTAATAGGTCGTATTTGATAACTCTATGAAAACAGCACAACGGGTTTTTTTGACATGAAAACGGCCCATCGTATTAACGGTCCACAAACGGGCCGACTATAACGACGGGCTGAATTTGACCCACAAGCAGAAAATGACAGTAACGGGTCGTATGTAACCGAATGCTGCAAATGAGCCCAAGAATAAATGGGCCCTGATAAGGCCGAAAGATAACTTGGGCTAGAAATGGCCCAATGGAATAACGGTTCGTTAATGGGTATAAAGTGATACACTGTTCATTACGGGCCAGTTTCACCATGGGCCGTTAATGGGCCAAGAGTTACAAAGGGCCTCATATGGGCCGAAAGAAGTCATGGGCCACACATGGGCCGGAAGTTAAAATGGGCTGGAATCATATTGGACGGCCCAGATGACGCTACTGGGCCTAATTCGGAGAGGTTGTAACGGGCCCTGGGTTAGCGGGCTGTAAATGGGCTATATGCGAACAGGCCGTTAACAGGCTTTCCGTGGGCCGGCCCGCCACCTTTTGACCAAGTCAAACAGGCCGGCCTTTTCACAGGAATGGGCCTCTGTTGGGCCGTGCCACGTGTCGCCGTATCATAGGCGCCTTCGGTCCAATGAGTGGATGACATTTGTCCCAATGGTGAGCCTACACGTGTTTCCTCCAGCCAATGATGATTTTACACATGGAAAATCCCCATTGGCCGGGGCTGTTAACGGGTTATCGGATCCAAAACCGGACCTGATAGCTTAATGGCGTTCCGTTACGGTGGATGCCATGTGTCGGTCACCCTTGATGAAAGCACTTCTGTGACGCACGATTTATCGTCATGGAAGTGGACACTTCCGTGATGATAATTTTGGTAATGTCATGGAACACTTCTACGACAGCACAGGTATGACTATCTTGATTCTGTCATAAAATCGTCATGGATGTACATGCATGACAAAAAACGTGACCTACTGTGACAAACACGTATCATCACGGAAGTGTATTTTTTCTGTAGTGCTACCACCTTGCCACAAGGACTTGCGAGTGTTTCTCCAGGTTTATCAACAACTCCGACTACAGTTTTGCTACGGTGGACACCACCAACGATCTAAGAGCGCTCAATGTTTCGGGCTTGAAATGCCCGAATCTTGTCAACATCCAGCACCACTACATGGTATGGGGCAAGGACAAAAACAAATTGAACTCCCTGGTTGACCTCGCCTCGGCCATCATCGACCCCTACTATATGAAGATGAAGAATGAGAGCAAGAAGGAAAAGAATACCTGGCACAGTGTGTGGCATGAGAGACTGGATGAACAACATGTCAAGTACGCGGCCAAGGACGCGTACACAAGCTACGAGATGTACAGGCGGATTGTTGACATGAGGAAGTGTCTTCTTCCTGCCCTAGACGAGGGATCAAGCCACAGAGCAGTGGCGGGAGCGTCACAAGAAGTAGATTACTAGACGATCGTTTCTCCTACTTTAGAAAGCACGCAATTGTTTATTGAGGTGTGTGCGAATGATCTGTATAGTCACTTATGTAATTGGATGTTTATTTCAGTTTATATACATATATATATATATGTGTGTGTGTGTGTGTGTGTGTGTGTTATTCTTCTGTAGACAGAGCAAATCACATGGCTTATTAGCAGCAATCGTCTGTGTTATTATTGGTCTTCGCACACATTTCCGATTACGGATCTGTTTGCCGCGTATCACACACATCTTGTTCAGTTAACCATTTCCATTGTGTTGCCTAATCACACACACGTTCATCCTAGTGAACCGTATGCTGTATATCGCACACACCTTCATCTGGTTGCCCGTTTCTTTTGTTCCTCCTCATCCCAAACAGTTAATTGAACTAAACCGTATGCCCTGCATCGCACACGCAACTAAAATCTGAACCGTGTTTGATACATCTATCATCGCAAATGCTTTGCACCTTTTTTGACGGTTTTTTACACCACCGTTTGCGATTATGGCATCACACACAATTTCGTCGAAGGGTCTCTGATCGTAGTGTCGCATTTGGACCATCCTACAGTAGTGCCACCATCAACAACATCTTGAGTCACACTCTTTTGCCCAAGTCAGGAGATCATAGAATGATCCATGGTCACTCAATCAACTTGCTGCACCTATTTGATGTACCTTAGAAGTTCAAGGTGATGACATTGATTGTTGAAACAGTGAAGAGAACATCAGCTAATCAGAAGAGATCATGTGGATATGCCCCTCACATACAGATGTGGATCGATTCCAAGATGGGAAGCGAGACATATCTTCTTGATAGAGAGCATCTTCCCCTGAGGCCAGATTTTGAGGACAATGAGATTGTCATGGATGCATCTCATCCAACTTGTGAAAAAGTTCAGGAGAAGAGAGAGAGAGAGAGAGAGAGAGAGAGAGAGAGAGCAAAGGCTGCAAAAGCAGCAAAGGCAGCCAATGCACCAGATGCTTCAACAGTGATGCTTATGACCAAGCAGGATCAACTCAGTTATCTGCTTGAGGCTACAGTGAGAATTGAGAAGGGCTTGGCCACCCTGACTCAAAATCAAGAGAGTCTTGAGAGGATTATTGATACAAAATTTCATGATCTAGATGTGAAGGTCACAGAGATCCAGACCACTGTGGAGAAGCTCCAGGAAGAAGTTGAGGATAGGAATGACAGACCTACTACAGATTCTTTTGAGAGAGTGCCAAGGGCACAAAGGTCATCAACAGTGCCAGTTGTGAGAGATTTTGGGACTACCACTTCAGCATCTGCAGCAACTGCCACGGTTGTACCTCCAGCTCCACAGACATCCTCCAAAGCATTTGTAGATGTTGTCCTCTCCACGCCATCTATGCACACCAGAGCAACCAGCCAGAAGACCACTTCAGGAGCTCCCGAAGATCATGCCTAGAGTGTCGTATAGCACTATGCATTTTCAAGCTTTTTGGTAACTTGTTGCCAAAGGGGGAGAAAGTGTAGAAATCATTAGGATTCTAGAGAGAGTGTTTTGCCTTTTGTTGGTTTCATTTGCCTCTCTTGCTACTTTGATCATTTGCTTGTTTGATTCCTATGCTACAACGTTTGTTATGCTTGTGAGATACTTATGTGATCATGTGTTTGATCATACTATGCCTTAATGTGTGCTTGCATGATGATATCTATGATATGGTGTATGATCAATCATGTTTACCCTTGGTGATGAGTGCATGTTATTTAACTATTATCATTTTTATTGCTCCCCCAAGATGTATGTGACATGGAAGAGTGACCCATGATCCTATCAATTGTGCATTTGCATTCAAAAGCAAATTTTAAATAATGCACAAATTTAAGGGGAGCTCTTTCTTATCACATACTTCTCAAAGTGACGATGTATTTCATTCATATTATCATTTGTCGAAGCTTTGATCTATATGTTGTCATCAATTACCAAAAAGGCGGAGACTGAAAGTGCAATTAATCCCCAAGTGGTTTTGGTAATTCATAACAACATATAGCTTGAACTAATATCCATTCAAGTTAAATATTTCAGAAAGTTCAATGATTGGCATGGCATGGACTAGAGATGTGGACCCCTCAAAATGCTAAGGATAAAGATTGGCAAAAGCTCAAGACTCTTCATTTTCATTTACTGATCCAAGATCACATTGAGTCCATAAGAAAGCCAATACTATTAAAAGGGGATGAGGTGTTTCTTAATGGTCTACTTTATCAAAGTGCTTAGTGATATTGCTCTAAAACCCTCAGCCACTTTCTCATTCCACATATGTCCAAAACTCAAAGTCAAACTCGGCCCCACTGATTTGGTCTCTGGCGCCACCGAGTTCAGTTGACATAGCCACTGCCAGAAACCCTAGACAATTCGGTCACACCGATACGGATCTCATTCTCACCAAGATGGCCTTGTAAACTCTCTGTTTCCCTTTGTAACATTTCGGTTTCACCGAAATGAGCAATCGGTCCCAGCGAGTTTGCTTGACATCCTCTCTGTTGCCCATTGCTTCACTTTGGTCTAACCGAGTTGATGCAATCGGTGCCACCGAGTTGATGTTTGTCGTAAGCCATAGCACATCGGTCCCACCGAGTTGATCATGTTGGTCCCACTGAGATTCCTAACGTTCACATTTTGAACTGAATCGGTCTCACCGAGTTCTTTTATTCGGTCTGTCAGAGTTAGGTCAAATGTGTGTAACGGTTGGATTCTGTGTGGAGGCTATATATACCCCTCCACCCTCTTCTTCATTTGATAGAGAGCCATCAGAACGTGCCTACACTTTCACTACTCATTTTCTGAGAGAGAACCACAAACTCATGTGTTGAGACCAAGACATTCCAATCCCACCACAAGAATCTTGATCTCTAGCCTTCCCCAAGTTGCTTTCCACTCAAATCATCTTTTCACCATAGCAAAATCTGTGTGAGAGAGTTGAGTGTTGGGGAGACTATCATTTGAAGCACAAGAGCAAGGAGTTCGTCATCATCACCATCTATTACCGTTTGGAGAGTGGTGTCTCCTAGATTGGTTAGGTGTCGCTTGGGAGCCTCCGACAAGATTGTGGAGTTGAACCAAGAAATTTTGTAAGGGCAAGGAGATCGCCTACTTCGTGAAGATCTACCCGAGTGAGGCAAGTCCTGTGTGGGCAATGTCCATGGTGGGATAGACAAGGTTGCTTCTTTGTGGACCCTTTGTGGGTGGAGCCCTCCGTGGACTCACGCAACCGTTACCCTTCGTGGGTTGAAGTCTCCATCAACGTGGATGTACGATAGCACGACCTATCGGAACCACGCCAAAACTCTCCGTGTCTACATTTTGTTTGCCTTCTCCAAACCCTTTCATTTACCTTCATATGCAATGTTTTACTTTCCGTCGCTACACTCTTAGAATTGCATGTGTAGGTTGATTGCTTGACTTGTACTAGTTGCTAAAATCTGCCAACACTTAAAATTGGGGAAAAGGCTAGATTCTTATTTTGTCAAGTAGTCTGATCACCCTCCCTCTAGACCTACTTTCGATCCCACAACTTTTTCCCGAACATGATGGAACACTTATCAGGACTTAATAACTGCCCAGTTCTCTTTTCATACACCCTCAGAATATTCTTAATGGTTATTACTTGGTCGATTGGGCCCTTGAAAAATAACAGACTATCATCCGCAAATAATAAATGAGAAATAACCGGAGGTTGCCTATTCAAATGGAATTCCGGGAACCACCGGCGAGAGCTCCCGTTGCAGTACCGCTGCTGCCGACCTCCATGGGGTCGTAGCATTGCCGAGCTCCACGGTGTCGCAGCGCCGCTTGTGCTGCACCGTAGCTCCGCCGCTGTGGCGAGATCCACGGGGACGCAGCCCCCTCTGGTGATGAGCGGCCCGCCTCCAGCCTTCCCGTATTGCGCTGCAGCACCAGCGACGAGCGGCGCCAGCCTCTAGCCTCCAGCCTCCTCCTCCATCACTTCATGCTGCGGCGCCAGGCCTCCCTCCCGCATGTGGCAGCAAGGGAAGGGGAAAAGAGTGAGGACGAACATGTGGACGCTAAGAAGATAAGGCTGGGGCGGTTGCGAGTGGTGTGTGCGGCTAGACACGTGTCGTGCGTTCCAGGCGGTTTGTGCGGCGTGGAAATCAGCAGGCGGAAAACAAACGTTTTCCTTTTTTAAAGCAAATAAACTGGTAGATTTTGCAATTTTTGCAAAGGACACCCTCTAGAAATTAAACCAAGCACGAGCGGTCCAAGGTACGCTGATGTGGCAGAAATGTAGACGGGTTTTTCTCTTTTGAATTGGTTTTGGCCTTACATGATCAAATAAATGATTTTATTGATTAAATCGGATCACTTCTTGAGTTCTTGACCTAAAGCGTGCAATTATTTGAGTTAGTGGACTAATAGCATTTCACTCAAACCATATTATGTCAAACGTAAGACATATATGTGTGAAACCACTGTGCTGCCGCATACTTGCGCTCCTCGAAATAGACTTTCATCCTGCTTTATAGCGCATACTTACGCTCATGATGGGACCTGCGCTGGTGTGAAAATACGGCGCGAGGCCGTGCTGAATGCTCGCATAAATATTTTAGTAAGAGAAATATAGTTTATATTGAACTATCTTTTAAATATCCATCCATTGGGTGTTTAATTACATGAACAACATTCCTGTATAGATTGTGTCACATCAGTTTAGTTGCAAAAAAGCGCCATGTGAAAAATAAAATGAAGAATACTTCAATGTATAAGGTGAGGTACTTCACTAATGCATATTTCGCAATATAAAAGAGATGCTGGTATAATATTGGGTTTCCCTCTCCTGCAAGATAAAAAAAAAAGGTATTCATCCATGTATATGTCAACTGCCTTTCTTTTGTAGTCATGTGTAATTCATACTCCAGAATATACATGATGAAAGGGTCAGGGGGGTGACCATTGGAACAGTCACGAAATCTATATGTATTACTAATAGATGTCTCACCCAACATTAATTGAATTTTACACCTCTTTCACGTCACTTGAAAACCAAACACATCGATATATTTTTTAGCAAAACTATATGGAGAAAACCAACAAAAAAAGTAACAAGAATCAAGTTGCACCTCTTTAAAAAAGAATATTATTCAATTATAGAAAACATATATAGCATCCCACCATCCACCATTTGATTATTCTCTCACCTAAAACATATTGCTAACCTACTTAATATCTAATTAAATTAAGAACTTGCTCATCATGCATCATTTTGAACAGGAAGCAGATCATCCATGCAAGGAGTGTAGATGAATGACTCAAGCATGGGTAGCAAACGACGATCATGCTTGGTTAGGTATGCTGGGTAAGGTGACCCCAAGTATTGTAACTTGGAGTTGTCCATGTAGTAAGCAAATCCTTGGAAACGGTTGCCCAAGAAAGCAATTTCTTTGTAAGGATGGTACCCCAGCAAGTCAACGGCAAAGTAATAATCTTTGTAATCCATATTAATACCTCCTTCAACATCAATGACGCTATCGTCACTAGAATCCCATGCATAGTGTCCACTATCCTCGGACTCTTCATCACAAGAATCTAAGATCCAACACTTTTCATAATTTTCTCTTCTGAAGTGTCTGTTATAGTGTAGCTTTAACTTAGGCTCAAGGTCCACTTGATGCTTCAGCTCCCACTCAGGAGTTCGACATGATTCTAATGTGTCCCTTAGTACCCATACCTGAAGTTGGTAACCATGGAAAGCGGTGAAGTAGACACCATGCTTGGATTTTCCGAGATACTCGTATGCCTTAAGATGTCTCTTGCACCCTGTTATATCTTGTCTTGGGGTTTTGATCGCTAAATATATTTGGTCTTCAAGTGACAACCTACATAATATGTAAAGTATAAACAAGAGAATAATAATAATCAACAAAAGTAGTCCATCGTAACATCATTTGTACGTACCTCATAATGAAACCGGTGTCACAATATACATAGAACGATGCCCGCCAGTACACTGCATGGCGTCGAAGCCCATCTTGGCAGCTAATTGGTGAAGATCCATCTGACCACACATCCGACACGGTAACCGCCGCATCACCTTGACGAACAAATTGTTTCTCCTCCCACCGGCCAGTTTTCGACGAGAAAACTTGCAGCGGGTACACGTACGGTGGCCATTCCATTACACCCAAGGTGTTACACTCGTGCTCGTGATTTGCTCTCATAGACTGTGACACACCCGCAGGTTGAAAATACGGTGGCTTTGGCCTGTCGGGAGCATCAGGGAAGAAGAGGACATGGTAGTGCAGCGACATGGTTGGGTCGAACATTAGGTACATACGATGGCGGTAGTAGGGCAAGTGGCTGTAGGGAGTTTGTGCGCGTGGCGGGGCAGGCAGCGTTGCCCGCCTGCGTGTCACGGGGTTACACACATGCACCTGCTTGTTCTCGTAGAGGAGGAGGCCGTTGCAGTGATCCAGGACGCTACGGTGGCGAGTCAGTTGGCCAGGGAATGAAGCGAACCATCTGGCGTCGATAGAGGGCTGGCTGGTAGTCCCGGCCGTGATGCGGGAGAAGAATCCGGACCTTCGCACGTTGACGTAGTTGACGAAGATGCCGTGCAGAGCGCAGGGCACGCGGTGCGCGACCGCGAGGAGCAGCTCGTGGGTGTCGACGGCGGCGCACCAGTGCTTGCAGACGCTCCGGCACACCGCGAGACTCCGTGGAGGAACGCGCCGGAGGATGTCCGCGAGCAATTCATCGGGGAGATCTTCCATGGCTGCCTGGTTATTTGCCACGTTCTGTACGTGGGGTTAGGGTTTGGATGTTGCCTGCCGGCGGCGGCGGCATATAGCTTCGGTTCAGCCCAAATTGGCCGACCCTGAAGCCAAAAAGCCCGTCCCGTGTCTGTTGGAATTAAGCACGCTGTGATGTAGTACGTGTTCATGTAGGACTAGTTAAGCACGCTGTGATGTAGTAGTACGTGTTCATGTAGACAATCACCAATACGTATAGAGTTTTTTTTTTTGAGGATCCAATACGTATAGAGTTAGGACTAACTCTAGGTGCTATATACTCCTATAACCCGCGTGTAATAATCTCAGATCAAAAGAAATGAGTCCTTTTACCGTACATCATATTATTTTGGACTGTTTATTTCTGGGATCCAACGGCGCAGATATGATAGTACTACCACAAAATCTCTACTCCTAATGTCTCAGTTGGTAGGGCGCGTTCCGGGTTTTATTTTCGTCCCACCAGAGACGGTTTTTTTTCGTCCGTTTTTTTTTCGCTGGTTTTTTTTCGTCGAACTCCCCACCCCACCTCACCCCACCCCACGCACGCACCCCCAAGAAAACCACCCCGCAGGAGGAACGTCGTTCCTCTGGATCCCCTCCCGTCGCCGCCGCCCTCCTCTCGATCCCCTCCCGTCGCCGCCTCCGTCCTCTCGATCCCCTCGAGTAAGCAGCGCCGCCGTTGGCTCGCGATCTCCTCGATTAAACGCCGCCGCCGCCGTTTCTCGATGCCCTCGAGATCGCTGCGCCGCCATCGTCTCTCCATCCCCTCGAGATCCCAGATCCCACACCGCCACCGAGCGTAGCACCGACCACGATCTCCCCACTGGCTGCCTCGGCGCCGTACGGCCGCACGCCAGGAGTCCAACTTCAAGAAGGAACATCGGCCGGGGCTGCAGCGCGCACGCCAAGTTCTACGCTCGCTGGTCTGTACGCGAAGGGGTCAGGCGGGAGATACAGAAGCCAGCAG
The DNA here is from genome assembly GCA_963921465.1 of Triticum timopheevii. Classification (NCBI taxonomy): domain Eukaryota; kingdom Viridiplantae; phylum Streptophyta; class Magnoliopsida; order Poales; family Poaceae; genus Triticum; species Triticum timopheevii. The sequence goes on from OY997264.1 coordinate 110,974,776, forward strand.
ATCGAGGGAGCCGGCAAGTGCGTTCTCAAGTCGTAAGGTGTTTGACCCGGTCCTGCCGCCCTGCCGTGCTATATTGAGATCGGCCTCATCATCGTCTTCTCCCCGTGTGGCTGCCTGTACAATCGTTCCTCTTCGTTTGGAGATCGATGTGTTTATTAAAGCAGCAGTTTGTTTGTATGGATGGATGTGGAGCTTATTAGCTGAGACAACGATCAGCCTGTTCCCTTATGCAGACAAAACTATTTTTATCTATTAGCCTATTGAGGATTTTGCTACAGCTTTGATCTTTCTTTAAATAATTCTGGGTAGGAGAGTAGAAACAATATCTCTACTCATATGGAGTCATGGTACGTGTTAGATGGTTGCTTTGACAGGAAACATATATTGCCTCGCCTCCATTGTTGTTTCGTTTCTGAGCATCAGGAGACTCGTTGTGATATGGATGTAGATGACAAGAAGGGTTCAGAGAAGTAATTTGAAGCAGAATCATTGGTCCTAATTTGCAGGGAGGGCAATAATTTTCAGTGAGGCTGCGGACGGGATGAACCAAACTCCTGCACCCACTATGCAGGCAAGTAATCTCTTACCCTTAAATTCCCTGCATTGTTTTACAGTTCATTAAATCCATTATCCAAGAAAACAATTATTTATGTTTCTATATCAAGAATAATATTCTCAACCGGATTATGAGCAAAAAGAAGGGAAGGTGATCAGGACTGCATCTTCAAGCGGCACCACAAAATCCTTGCATTAGGTCTATGTTTAATGCATCAGAGTCGAACCTTAGACAATAAGCAATAGTGAATTTTTTTTGTTTGCCAATGAAATCAGATGATGTTTCTCACGAAGATGGTACACATAGTGTGTTGTCTGTTGTTTCTTCATAACACATGCTAAATATCGGATTATCTTCATTGTATAGCTAATCCTTCTGCCCTCTGCATTAGGCGAAGGCATAAGCCTAGATTCAGAATATATTATTATATGTTGGACATTTTAGTATTTACCATCTTCCTAGATTCTGCTATTATTGTTGACTGTATAATTGTTTCTTAATCAGAATTAAGAAATCTTTCCGACCAAAATAATTAAGCATGTATAAGTACTCCAGACTAGCGATTTTTATATTTAAAGAAAACCGTATGAAAATTTTCATGTAACTGTTACCGTGAAACTAATCTTCATTTCTAATTTTCATGTAACTGTTTCCTTCCAAAATATAAGGAGAAATTTTCAGCTAGGATAAACGTAAGTGTAGTTTTACATGATACAAAAGGAAATTATTGTGTGCCAAGTATATACATGTTTAGCATTTTGTACATCGAATTGGGCACACACATAATTATTTCTGGTAACTTTTATATGCAAGGGATATATGAGGTCACCGAGGAGATCCTTACTGCAATCCCATGCCTCAACGCCCAATGGTCCTATAATCGAGGATGTCAGGTAGCATAAGTAGTACCCTATTAGTTGTTCACTGAAAAACATTAATGCTGGGATGATGCAATCTTTTACTTAATTTAGGATTTCTAGATTGCAATAAAACAAACTGATGAAGTTCGCTGTGAATAGGAATGTGGCTACGCTCTACGACAGTGATGTAAGGGAGAAGTGGCAACACAAATGAGTTGTTAGGAGAGTTCAAGAATTTGTTACTCCCGTTGCAACGCACGGGCATGTCAGAGAAAATGTTCGAGCTCTCCTAGCGCGTCCACTTTCTTCCGTGGCCAGCAGCAGCGACAAAAAATCTGGGCACTTAGGGTGAGATAGACAAGCATGATTTTCCTTTTTGTGATGATATTTGCATTCCAGAAGTAGTTCTTGCTTCATGAGGTTCTGCTTATGTTTATTTTCAGATTTCAGGACTGACGTAGAGGAAATGATTAGTACTTTGAGCCGATCGTGGACCTGTGGTAGTTGATATGCTTGATTGTTCTGCTCTGCTTATCAACTAGCGATGCCTTGATTTTAATGTGGCCCCTAACTTATGAATTCTTAGTCTGGAAACTACAGTTATTCAGCGGTTAATTATAACTTTTAAGAATGGTTACCTTGATGTTGTTAGTTCTCCCTCTTGTTAACTAGCCAAGAGATAGATCTCAGTTTCATTGAGCTGCTGGCTCTTAGTTTTTAGTGTTTCAGTCGTACTGCAATGCCAGCATCCTTTTTAGTTGGCATTACGAAACAGTGACATCTTGATGCTGAAGCATGCTATAGTTTTTTTTTCAAGACAATATAGATGCAACTTAGTTCAAATCTGACACTTGTGAAAATTTTCACATGTTATACGTAGTTGGTGATGGGGTATATAGAGCATGTTGTAGTTGGTGACAACACATGATTGTTTCTGTGCAAATATATTCTTTCACCTTGAGTTCTTATTATTGTACATGATCATATGACAACATTGTAGTTTCATCCACATCTCTGCCATAGCACTACAAATGGAAACTTTTATAAGTCCAATGTTTCCGGTTTAAAAATGCATCGGCATTTTGTTTATATTTATTTGAGTCGCTACTAAATTTTTAATCTTGAGCATCACTCGATCAACTATGTGCATTGAAGTCTTATTTGCCTCTCCTAAACTCGAGACTATTGGAATGGGTCTACTCCTTGCTAATCATCACCTGACCAATGATACGCTGCAACAGGACACCTCACCACTGGATGAAACTCACAACGACCGGAATCTACATCGTCCAGTGTGTCACGGCGTCCCTCCTCTAGCTCACTCATGGTTATCGCCGTCTTTGTCGCCCTTTCACAAATCCCTATGGGGGAAATAATGTATGACATGTGTTGCCTACTTGATTCCGGCTTTACAGATCTTCGCACGTGACCTGCGGTGAGGACCAGTTTCTTAGGAGACATAGTTGAAGAGCAGCATTGATTGGTAAGCCTCGTATGGTATTACTTGCATAATAAAGATTGAAATTTATCAGTTCGATTCCTATTTTTTCTCCGTTTTACTATCTTTATTTGCAAAGTTAAATAAGTATGTATGTTTTAGGCCTATAATTTACTAACTATTTCAATCTCTCTTGTGGATCTATGGTGAGGTGCGTGGTGACCTGTGGCGCGTGAGGGCATCTGGATGTTGGTAGACGCACTAAGTTGCGGCGGCCACCAGCTGCAGCAGCTGCACTACAGGGCGGCGGGCGGCAGTAGCAAGATGAGGCAGCAACCAGCAGCAGCTGCACAACGGGGCGGCATTAGCGAGTAGCAGCAGTAAGGCAAGGCAGTGGTGAGCAGCGGAACAACCATGCAAACTGCAAGAAGAATGAAGCAGTGGTAGCAACATATGGTGAATCATCAGGTATCACTTTTTCATATGCCTTATGTTTGAGCATGATTAGGAGCTAGCTTGAGAAGAGAAGTTAGTGCACATCCTTCTAACTCTAATGTATCATGGTAATTGCTTCGGTTCACATTTTTTCCTACAGATACCCATGAGATGAAGTACCATGCTATCTTTTAGTCAGATAAGTTGATGATATGTGCCAAATTATACATGGTAAGATTGGTACTTTTTTCTTGACGTATATTATTAGCAAGCTCTTCTTAAAAATATGATTTATCAATTTGTAGTAATACATCCCATGCAAGATTACTCTTGTTCGGTGTGTTATAATTAATTGCAATATAAAACATTTTGGCTGCTATGTTGTCTGCTCTATAGTTGGATATGGCCGGCTATGCTATATTTGTTTAGGAAGGTTGAGCACAAAGTAAGAAAATACTACTTTCATAATAAAATCAGTTGCTTAAAATATTAGTGTATCATGATCTAAAAAAGGTGTATAATTTGTGATATATGTACTGTTTTTAAATTGTCATAAAGTATATGCATACACTATTCATTCATCCATCTAGATCTAATGTATCTTTTCATGTCCCTGCAAAAGAGCTTATCACTATGTGTGTTCTGGTTATATATCAACAATAATAGCAGAGGAATCGATGAAAAAAATAAGGAACAATATTCTTCTTATTTCCAAGAAAGGCATTTAGTTGATTCATGTCAGTTCTTGGAACTAAAGCATCATAAAATGATAGGTAACAGTAAGATACTTGACACATCTGAAGCTGAAAGTGTTCTCTTATATTTCGTAAACTTTTTCATTGTATTATATTCTATAAGATCGTCAAAGTCGTGTTCTGTTTTTTTGGATACAGCAATGATGTTTTGATCATTGCTTTAGTAAAACATACATATGAAGTATGACAGTGAAGCTAAATTCATGCCCAATGGTCAATTCAAGACTTCAAGGTTAATTTGTTTTGTGTGTGTTGCTTAAAATGTTAAAGCTGGCCTACATCAATTTTTGCTGGTGCTCTTGGCATAATACTTTTTGTGCAGTTGTGTTACAACATGTTTTCATTGAGATGTTATCCAGTATTTTTCAGCTCCTAAAGGTTGTGCACTTGTGCCATAATTTTTTTTTGTGAAACTATAACAAAATTGTGTAAGGTGAAATTTTGGTAGTTGCGTAAGCTGACCAATTTATTCGTTTCTTTCTTAAGATCACATTATAGTACTTGCATAAGCTGAACCAAGATGCTTTCTTGCTACTGCTGTAGTATGTGATGAAATTCTGAGATAATAATGTAGTTAAGCAACTTTCTGTAACTGACTCTGTAGGTCTTAGTAGTGCAGATTCCTTTTGGACTGCAAGGAGTTTACTGAGATACAAATCATTGTGTGCAGTATAATCATATGAATATTCCTGCTTAGGTGTAGATATGTAGGTTTAGTAGCTTCTCGGGTTCCCATCTAATCCTAACATGCAGTTGTTTGTATTTTTTTTGCCTGTACCATTGTTTCTTGGAATAGTCTATCAGTCATGTCTGAACCTAGCGTTCCTTAACAGATAGGCTCCTTATTTCAAAAGGATTAAATGAGTCTAGATGGTCATGGCTTGTCGTCCGTCTTGAAGCGGATTCAGAGCCCGGTAGGATCGCACACCGTATCGCTTGGACATCGGAAGAAGATGGTAATGATATTACTTGCCTTAGTGCTCAATTTATATTTTATGATCCTATTAATTTGAACTTATTTACTTGGTTGTCTCAGCTAATTTATTTGTCCTCAGATGCAGACAAGCGTTTGGTCGAAAAACTTAAATTATTCCATCGATAGAATAACATGAAGAACAAGTACTGGGATAACATGGTTGTTACTACAATAGTAAAATGCCAAGTCATGGGAGGAGAGATGCCCAGCATGTATGATGGACATGGTGGCTTGGAGGTGAGGTTATCTTCTCTTGAAAATCTTGACCCACAAAAGAAATTAACCTTGACGCCGTGGGAACCAGGAAAGTGTAGATCACGAATGGCCCCACAATTTGGTGGTGTTTGTGCGTTGTGCGGTCAAACCTTTCTACCAGCTCCATGGCGACGCAACAGTATCACCTTCTCAGGGAGATGAGACGATGGGATGTGGCCGCGTCGTGCTACCTGTTGTTGTTGTGCTAGCTTTGTTGTGTGTGTGTGTGTGTGTAAGAGAGAGAGAGAGAGAGCGAGAGAGAGGGAGGGAGGGAGGGAGGGAGGGAGAGAATTTTTCTACCTCCTTTCTTTTTCATGTATTTTTTTTATCAGGAAGAATACAAAATTATGCCAGTTATTTTGAAGTTATTCTAATCTCGTACACACACAAATTTGCAATTATTCATCTACTACTGGAATTTGGATTTATTTTATCAATGCAAATTGGATTTGGATAGAAGGGTACATTCTTTCTAATATTTTAGATAGAAGAAACATTTCTTCTATTTAAAATATTAGAAAGAATTTTCCTGATTTATTTATTGCTATATGCAATTTATGGAATTGATAAACCATTTAATTTATATCATTTAGCAAAATGAAACACAGCATATGCATCCATCTTTTGGCTCGAGAATTTCACGGGATAGAGATATGGTAGAGAGAGAGAGGGCATTGGATGATGAGCAACGTTCTGTCTATGTCTTTAGAGAAGCCTTCTGCTTTAGTTTAACTGGGGTTTGTGACAAAGTTGCATGTTACTAGATTATCAAACATGTTTAGGTGAGTATCTACCGTCGGAAAGAGAGCAATGGTACTTTGATTGTACTATTTTATGCTCGATGTTAAAGAATACTCTTGCAAGATTGTACTATTTTATGCTCGATGTTAAAGAATACTCTTGCAAGTAGTTAGCGGCGAGCTGATCGTGCATTATATAGAAGATTCTTTTGATCCCACAATGACAATTGTGCATTTATTGTTCTATACCTATTTTGTCCCTCATGAATCTCTATATTTAAAAATTATTGGTAGTACTATTGATTAACTCCGTGCTTACCTCTCAAGTCCTTTGCGGAATTTTTGTAATTATTAGTAGTACATCAAGTTTTGAATAATAATTATTAGTAAGTACATGTTGATCACTGCTTATAGTGAAAATAAACGTCCATGGTTTAAAGGAGCTTTATTCTTTCAGTCCATACCAAGTTATCTGTGGGTTATACTGAAGCTTATATTGTCTCTTGTTAATCTGCACATCAAATATTCTAAGCTTCCTTTTTATGAGCAAACGGGTGAACTAAGAAAGGAAAACTTGTTCTCTGCCTGAACTAGCTGAACATTGTCAACTTACGCTGCGTTTGGATGTTTGTATTGGAGGCCTCTGTATTGAATTGGTTTCAATTCCAATTCAGGAAGGAAACTGTAATGGATATGAATACGAATTCGCTTGTTTGGATGCTCATTGAATCGACTCATGGAATCTTAGTGAGGTTTCAATACCAAATCATGTTTGGATGGCAAACTATGGAATTGCATAGTGCTTTATTCTATACACATCAAATTGAAATTTGTACAATGTGTGACTATAATTGAATGATTATATAGCAATAAGAATTAACAAAATTAGTAATTTGTATTTTAGAGGTAAAACCGTAAAGGTGAGCTTTATATATTTCTATCAACGGTGATACAGTCGTTCAAGATTACATAATTGAAGGACTGGAAAGCTTTTCTTAATTCTTGAGCCTCCTCGTAGATAGTCCACCATGCATATTCGTTGATGGTGCTGGCATTCAGCGCCACAACAAACAACAGAGCACTCGTATTCGACGATCACACTGTCCATGTGCACGCTTTGCGTCGATTTCAGACTGAGACAGATTGCATGCTCAGATTGCACTGGTATTATTAAGTAGCAAAAGTAAGTTCATTGCAAGGATCATAGACAATCAAGAGAACATGGAAGGCTGGACTAATGTTCATATCAGGGGAACATTAATAAAGAAAGAAAGCGTGGGAAGAAGGAGAGGATAGTAGAGGGGGTCTGACAGCAGAGCACATGTGGAAGGAGCAGACGAGATGGGAGAACGGCGGCAGAGGAGGAGGGGGGTCCTATGGTATGGAGGGACGCCGAAGCAGAGGTACGGGAGGAGGAGCGCAGTGGACGGCTAGATCCCAGCCATGGCGGCCATGGGAGGAGGGCATCGAGCGGCAGAGGAGATGGGACGCCATGGGAGGAAGGGGAACAAGTTGCGGCGGTGTGTATGCCGTTACTGGAGGAAGAGGAGGAGGGCCGTCGAGAGGAGCTTACCTGGGCGCCGCGCTGCCGCCGCCGTCGATGTGCTGCCTGGGGGCAGCTCCTCCAACCCTTAGGTCTCGCGCAGGGGAAAGAAGGCAGGTCTCGCTCCAATCGTTTTCTTTTGCGGGAGCTGGTCAATTCAACCGAAAATGGAGCGGTGGAGGTTTGTATTGCGGGAGGCCTCCGTGCGTGGGAGCAAATTCGCTCCTGTATTTGGGCTCAATTCAGCCTCGCGTTTCAGTGCGCATCCAAACAACCGAATTGGCCGCCAGGTGATACCAAATCCAATTCACAGGTCTAATACAGACATCCAAACGCAGCGTTAGTAAAATGATATGAACTTGTGTGTAAGCACATAGCAGGTCAAAAAACTACCATCGTATTTTCATATACTGTTTGAAGTTTCAACATTCTGCATGGTGTTAATATTCTTGAATTTGTTTTGGTTGATTGCATAACTGAGTAAAATTTCTCTTCATATTCTTACTATATAATTTCAAACACATTTTTTCTGGAAAATTGGCATGTGACGAGGGAGTATTGTTCACATACCCTCCTATACACTACATGGATCTAATATTTTGTGTAAGTTATCGTAACTTTTCATTATATGTGGCATTAGTATCAACATGTTGAAACAATATTTCTTTTTTTACTTAGTCCATGATGCTAGAGTCAACACGAGGTAAGAAGTTTTGCGAGAAGGAAACTATCCAGACTAACATTATTTGATAGCTGGTCTGGGATAGACAACAACATCTCATCGTGCAACATGACAAGTAAAGTATTTTGTCTATTGTTATCATGGTTTATTTGTTGTTTCTAATAGATCCACTTGTAGATCGATTTATCTTTCCTATGCATCCATCAGCCGATACATCTTATATGTCACCGACAAAGAGGCACATCGTTTATATATTATGGACCCTATTCAAACATCACAATCGTTAGAGGATAAAAATTTTAGGCATGCACTGAAATTTAAAAGTTTTGCAAGGGATTTCAAAGAAGCACTCGAAATAAAGCTGCCTGGTTGGAATTCTGATATATCTAAATGGCAACATTTATTTCCGGTTGGTATTTCAACGAGTATAGATGGGTAATGAATTCATAACAAAAACATTTATTTTTGTTATCACTATATTCTTTATATTATTAATTTTAAAAACTGCAAGAATGTGTCTGGCTATTTTGTTTTTCATTTATGCTCTGGTGAAACCGTAAAAAATTGGTCAAGCCGGTTTGCAGGATGAGTATTGTGTGTTACATGTTTTAAGACCTTCGGCGTGAAATTTTCATACTAACTACATATATTGTTTGTGCAGAATGGGTATGAGTTGAGGAAACAATTTTTATTATACTTGCTAAAACATCGTAGGAATGAAGCTAAAGGCAGCTTTCCTGATATTGTGAAAGAATTTTTTAAGCACATCATCTAGATATTGATAATTTTGTAACAGATGTTAAGGTCGAACATCGCTCAGTTTGTTACATGGACATGTAGTTAATCTTTCTTTTTGTTATCAATTTACATTGCAAAAATGGACTTCAATTACTCAATAATTGTGTTTGTGTTATATTGTTTGTACGTGTGAAATTTAACATGTAACTCTTGCAAACTATTTTAAAAGCCCGTAGCAACGCACGGGCACTCTACTAGTTCCTGTAGTATATTAAGGAGTCTGGGCAGTTTGGGTAACAGTAATGCTAGACCCACGAAGGGTTATGTAATTGTTTTACGTACAGCCTGACTTGTAAGATTAGGATTGAAAGTGCGGGGTGAAGGCCCCATCCCACTGAAAATCAGGGGGCAATTAGGATTAGGATTTGGCAAGTTATGTAACCCTTCGTAGGTGTTTACGTAGGTTTAGCATTTTCGGTTTGGGTAGTACATTGCCTGTGCGATGGATGGAGAGAAGTCTCCGAAGCTGCCGTTCACGCTGCCGGCGGAGTGGGGGATGGTGGTGGGGCACAGGGGGCCCGCATGGCCACGTGGCACGGACAGGGGGATGGTCGCGCCCAAAAATGCTACACCTACGTAGGCTCTTACTTAATCTTACGTAACCTTCCTTCCTCTAAACTAATCAGCCCCCTGATTTTTCATGGGGTGGGCCCGGGCCATTTTAACTTCCAACCAAATTAGGCCACATAAGCTTCTACGTAAGTTTCATAAGACTTTTTACGTAGATGTAGCAAAGCTCGGTCGCGCCTCCTGCCCATGTGGCTCCCTGGCTCCTCTTCGGTACTTCTTTCCTCCACTATTTTTTATATATTTCAAAATAAATTTTCAAAAATTGTCATCCAATTCCGAGCAATTTTATTTCTGCATAAAAATAACACCCTGGCAGTTATGTTGAAAATAGCGTCAGCCCGGGTTAGTTTCACTCAAATCATGTAAATTGGAGGCCAGAACAATAGCAAAAGTGTTTGAAAAAGTAGATATGTTAGAGACGTATCATTTTACTTCCCCTCTTTCTCTACCATCGTCTTAATAGAGGGAAAGTACAACAACCACCACCTACGACAACAGTCAGGACGCTTCAACAACTCTCATCTCTTAGGTGGTGGTATATATATGGCGGGCTCTCCTTCGCGTGTATTTCGACTGTCAGTGATGGTCGTTCCTTGTCTTCCTTCCTTGTTGCCAAGGTCGACAGAGGAAGGTAAAGAAAGGAATGACACCCTACAACAACAGTTGGTATCACAAAGGTAGCCACATCAGACTAAATAGTCAACTCACAAATTAGATAATAATGCTGACACATGTCCCCTAAACCCTAGCTAACCCATCCTTAGTGAAAAAAAGTGTTTATCAAGTAAAATAAAGGATAAAATGGAGGCTTTCTTCTCTCTGTTATATTTTCTTCTTCACTACTCTTCCCGCCTCTTTGCATTTCATTTCTTCTTCTCTCGCATTACTTCACCCTTCCTAGCTGGACTATTTAATTAGTTATCTCTGCTATCTCTCTTCTATAACTTTCTTATGAAAAACTTATGTCAATAAAACAAATACTAATTTGGTATTATAAACTTGTGCTAAGTAACAACTTACAACTAAACTACACTATGAAGTAATCTATATAACTATGTACACTATGGACTAATCGATCTAACTCAAATTAACGAATCGCCAGCTAATCGATCTATATAACTAGGTACACTACCTAATCGGCAAACCAGTGCCCTTCCCGCCACTACCCTAATACTTCCCCGCTCCAATTTGTATACAAATCTCACTTAGAAGCTCGGGCGGGCAGTGGCGCGACATCTGTAGGGGCGGGCAATGGCACATTGTCAGGGAGGGGGCAGTGCGGCACAGCCTCGAGCAGGGAGTGGTGTGTCGTCGGCAGGGGCGTCGGCAGATGAGGCTCGAGAATTCGTGATTTTTTATAAGTAGTTTTGATGAGGTTTCCACCGGGTTTTCGATATTTCTTGGCTATTTCTCACGTTAATGCTTCGAGAGATAAGAAAACTTATTTTCCATTGTTTGGCAGGAAAATTCATTTATGAAAGGAAATCAACCAACCAGGATTACACCAAATCAAGCCATTTGAAGTAACCTCCATATTGGAAGATCTTTCACCACACACACTAGAGCTCAAGACGACCACGGGTACAAGCGCAAGTGCTTGTACCAGCAGTCGTACCAAACACCGCCTGCTCCCCTCATCTATAGGAGCAACTATCGTAAAAGAAAGGGGGACATCAGAGAGACCTAGCCGCTGCCAATTCAAAACAGAGGGAGAAGAGATCCGGAGAAGAACCACCAAAGATAATTTCCGTCTCGTTCATCATCTTTATTCTATTCCATTTCATCATTTCTTCACCATCCGTGGAGGAATTCCAGGTTGTAGGGTGTAAACTCTATTCATAGTTTCATACTCATCTGGAGATTGCGACTTGTTTAATCATTCATATTATTGTGGATCTTCTCGGTGTTATCCATATGGTTTTCATGGAATTATTCTCTCCGATGATTTGTTATTCTCAAAGATACGAGATCGGAGGTCACATAGGGAGTTTACCCAAGTTTGGGCCTTCGGAGAGGAGTAATACCCTACGCCCTGCTTTGTGTTCGTGTTCATGGTGGGTATACCTCATGCGAGAGATTATGAGAGATGGGATGATGGCTACCAAGAGTCTAGCTCTAGGAAGTAGATGGGATTGAGAGCCCCCACCTTATATAGATGATGGTACTAGGGTTTTACAAGAGGCAGATTCGGCCTGGCCACCATCACATAGACTTGGGGGCCAAGATGATTTTTAGATGTTTATCCGATCATCCATGCTCCTTCTGTCGCTAGCTCCTTGGTGAGCCTTTTGGGCCTTGTGGCAGACCTGCTATCAGACTCCTCTTGGAGAGGTCACCCCCGGTGTATTACACCGTCATCGAATCTCCTCAGGTTTTTGCAAACTACCTTAAAAAAATCTCGTGCTTGTTTTGCGCGGACAACCAGCTAGCTTGGACAAACAGCACCTCCCTAGACAGATGGAGATTCTGAAGTATAGATTGGAAGAATCCCGGCTCAAGGTGCAGACGTCGGGAACGCCACCGATATGACTTCCTCTACCCTTTGAAATTCGGCATGTTGAGTATCATCGACCTCATGTGCAACGGACCGGCGAATCCTATATAAGTGTGCGTGGACATATTGACCAAACCTAGTCATATGAATCGTGTCGCGCGGGCCAGCCCATAGGCTCGTAATTTCAGCCCGGTACGACACACGACTAAAAGAACCGGGCCGACGTAAGAATATTCCAAAAGCCATGCCCTAAGGTCGGGCACGACACGACCTTTTTAATTACGAATCTGCACAACATGGTCCGACGCATAACTAGGCCTTTTTCTACTTTTTAGATTTTTCTATGTTCTTTTCATAATTGTAAATGTTTTCGTATTTTTTCCTCTTAATTTTAGACTTCTCTAAATTTTGAAAAACAAATGGCAGGCCAAAAAGCTACATGTCGGCCTTTATACCTAGGTGTTCGGCCGATCCTTGTGGCTAGGCTTTTGTGGGGCCTGCCGTGCCAGTCCCTTTTACCGCTCGGCCATGCCGAGCCTCATGTGGTCAGGTTTGATTTCTATAATACCTAAATAGTTGATCCTCACTAATTCTAATTCTCTCAACATGCATCTCTCCACATCACCAAATGTGCCACATCATCATCCATTAAAACTATTCTGTAGTACATGCATGCCCCAATTTAATTGTTCTATCTCTAATTGTCCAGCTACATTTGTTCAGACATAATTACTTTTGAAAATAATGTCTTTTGATTTAGATCATTTCATTCATATAAAATTTAACTAAAATTAATCCTTAAAATCCTGCAAGAACGTGCAAGGAAATCACCTAGTTTACTAACAACTGATCCACCGGTGTGGTTAGCTATCTCAAAAACAATCAACAACTCAAAAGAAAAAAAAACTGATCTCCTAAAAAAACTAACAACTGATCCCCCGAAAATCCACTAAAAAGAAAAACTGACCCCTGAAAATCGCCAAACTGTACGCCATCTGCCTGTGAAAACGGAAAGAAAGAAAGCTGACGCTCGCTGCGCACTGCTCGGTCGTCGTCCTCAACTCCTCGTCTCGCGGCTCGGCTTTGCCCCCAACCGCTCCCCACGCCGCCGGTTCAGTCCCCTCCGCCGGCGGCGAGATGTCCTTCTTCTTCCGCGCGGCGTCGCGGCCGCGTTCGTCGCAGCAGGACCTCGTGCGCTCCATCAAGGACTCCCTCCTCGCGCTCGACACCAAGACCGGCGCCAAGGTGCTGCTCCCCTCTCTCGCGTCTTTACCCTCTCTGACCATTTCCGCGCACTTTCCGGCCGATCTGTGCGTCCCGGCTCGGGGCTAGCGTCTGCTCATCCCAATCGGGGAGGGGAGTTGGGATTGCCTTCTGCACCGAGGAGTGTTCTCTCTAGATCTTAATGCCAGTGCTTCAGTCCTTTGTAGTTGACGAATGTCTACTGGCAGTGAAAGTTGTGCCTTCACATGGTTGGAGCTTCGCAGTGTAATCCGTCGTGCAAGCAAGTGACTTGGTAGCAACCGTAATTGCCAGTGATCTGTCATCTTTGTGGATGCAAGGATTAGTGTGTCGGCCAAAGCTTCAGAGGTCACTGACTTCTAGACAGTAATGGCATCTGGAGTGAATGTGTTTAGCAGTCGAGTGCTCCTTTTGCCCCAATGCTGGTGCTCACAGAGGCATCCATGTCAATGTGAATCTAATTCAAGAACTAGCTTATCCTCGAGTCTGGTTCCGCCTGATAAGGGAATAGCTCACTGCATCGCTTCTTTTTTCCTTCTAACAAAAGGATGTTTTCTTTTATATATCCGTTAAAAGCGTTACACCATGCATCTAAAAAAGGGTTATGCTGGAATTGGCTTTGTTTACAAATTAGCATCTGGTTTGTAGGTGCAAGAATTACAAGGTCGCACTACTTGTATCTCCAAACATGCATTTCCTGTTAATGCTTTATAACAGTGTCTGTATACAGGTCGGCTGCAAATGTGAGGCACATTTGGAGCCTGCAGATAATCATGGGAATGTTTTTTTTTGTTGCTATGTATTGTTTTTGTTGTTTCGTGACTGTCGTGTGTCTATTTGTACAATTATTTAACACACATTAGACCATGGATACGGACCACTGGTTGCTCATATACTACGCCTTGTCGCCTTCCTTTATCAGGCCCTCGAAGATGTTGAGAAAAACATATCCGCCTTGAGACAGACACTTTCTGGTGATGGAGAAGTTGAACCAAACCAGGATCATGTCTTACAGATAGCCCTTGAAATTTGCAAGGAGGGTGTCCTTTCTCTTTTTGTTCAGAACCTGCCTTCGCTGGGTTGGGAGGTATTGTATTCATCAATTGAATGTGATGTCAATTTTTGCTAAGCGTATTAGACTTATTACTTTCACATTACAGGGTAGAAAGGATCTTGCCCACTGCTGGTGCATTTTGTTGAGGCAGAAGGTTGATGAAAGCCACTGCTGCGTACAGTATATCGAAAATCATGTTGATCTTCTAGATTTCCTTGTTGTATGGTAAGGCCTATTGTCGAGTTATTCACACATTTTGTACATGTTGATTGGTTTATAGTAGTAATCCGATCATGCTACCATGTGGAAGCTATCTATCTGCTGCCTATAAGTAGGGATGAAAACAGAGCGGAAACAGATGTAACAGAGTGCTGCCACATTTTTTCTGTGAAGCTAAAATGAATACATAAACCCCAGAAACAAATACCAAGCTGATACTACCGGAAATAAATGCAGAGCGAATATTGTGCAGACACGGTTACGAAAGCGGATTTCCACTGAAACTAAGCGACCTCTTGAACCATAGAGAAAAACACAAGTAAACAAACAAACCTGTTCAATTGATATGAGTACAATGTCTTTTGACAATCTCGTAAGCCCATAGCCTAACTCCTAAACCAGCTGCACCGACGTAGAGATGCCTGCACACTGCAGCGAGGATGGGTGGGTGGCTTTGCGGCGGTGGTGTGTGGGCTGGCCGGCTGGGGATGGGTGCGTGGCACCGCAGTGGCGCCGCAGTGGCGGTGGCGTGCTCGCGTGCCCAATTAGGAATGGTGAAGTGTAGGAGATTAGGCTAGGTATTAGCATTCTGGTTGTTGGGCCACAACATGGGCTTCATCTCATGCTGTACTAGGCCACGTAGCAGCCATGGCAAAGATGGAAAGTTCTGTATTTACAGAAACAGAATTGTTTCCACAACTATTCCGCTGGAAAATGTCATTCCATTTCTGTTTCCGCGTAAAAAAATAATCCGTTTTCGCTCACGTTTCACAATATTTCGTTTCTGTTTCCTTTTCGGCGGAAAATGTGGAAAGTTTCCGTTCCATTTTCATCCCTACCTGTAGCCAACTGCTTAATGTTCCATCCTTTCCTTCTGGTCCCATCATTATCTTCATGAATTTGTGTGATTGTTATGTTTGGCCATGAACTTCTGCTAGTCACTAGCCATTGGTTACTTCGGTTGTTGAGTTGGAGCATTTTCAATATATTTCCCCACCTATACTTCCATTTTTTGGTATCTGTTTATGGTTCATGTATACAATATATGCAATTGTAATATTTTTTGTGCTTGATTGATTAACTATGTTGTGCTAGCTACAAGAACTTGGAAGTCGCATTGAACTGTGGAAACATGTTGCGAGAATGCATAAAATATCCCTCACTTGCAAAGTAAGGCTTCAAAGTCTCCATTAAACTATATTTTCTATTTCTTGGTGGTTATTATGGGCTAATAACGACTTGCTTTAACATATGGTGTCCAGACATGTGTGCCTTGAAGAAAATATGTATTGAATATATTTTGATTTTTTTTCCATAGAAACTCTGCAATCGTACATAGTGCCAGATACAGTAAAATAATTCATTGATTTCACATACAGTCGCAGTCACACATGGGAAAGTTTTTTTTTCCTGCAGAAGTTAGTTCTTCTTCCCAAGTTGACTCCCCACTAAACTAATCCTTGTTTGACAAGCATTGTGATGCTGTTGAATTTGAAACAGTTTACCTTCTAAATGTATGTATGAGCAGTTGGCTTTCTTCGTGAGCTATGAGATGGTTACCTGAAGCAACGTACAGAGAAATGATTTAACTAATTACATAGTTGATTAATTTTACATGCATTTTGATTTTGTAGTGCTCTTTCAGATATATATTGGAGTCAAATAGCTTCGAGTTGTTTTTCCAGTATGTTGAATTGCCAAACTTTGATATTGCTTCTGATGCTCTGAATACCTTCAAGGTAAATCCAAAATTGTTAATTTGGTATTTATGTTAGACTGATTGAGCTTTATGCTTGGTTCTTCACTTTTGCTATGTGTGATTGACATGATTTTTGCAGGATTTGCTCACTAGACATGAAGATGCAGTCTCCGAGTTTCTCATTTCCCATTATGAACAGGTAGATGTGAGAGAAAAATATTTTTTTGGCGAAATGAGTGAATTCCACCATGTTTGTGTTAACAAAATAAATATGTTTTGAATGGACTGATCAACATTTCGTGTCATGTTGATTATGTAAATATGTGCAGTTCTTTGAACTCTACAAAAGGCTTTTAACTTCAGATAATTATGTGACAAGAAGACAATCAGTGAAGGTTAGCCTATTTTTGGTTGCTCTATTAACATTTTGTTGTTGCACGCTGAGAAAGGAAACATAAAAGTGTGTTACTGTATGTCAGTTTCTTTCAGAGTTTCTGTTGGAGGCCCCAAATGCTCAGATAATGAAGCGGTACATTTTGGAAGTTCGTTACTTGAACATTATGATGGGTCTACTAAAGGTATTAAATTGTCAGTTACTCCCTCTGTTCCTAATTATAAGTCTTTGGAGAGATTCCACTATGAACCACATACGGATGTATGTAGATGCATTTTAGAGTGTAGATTCATTCATTTTGCTTCGTATGTAGTCCATAGTGAAATCTCTACAAAGACTTATATTTAGGAACGGAGGGAGTATATTATATATTTCCTGCTACATGCAGTAATCATCCATGCACTTATTATCGTTCTCACTTCCTATGTTCTGCTCATCTTGCTTTTAACAATGGAGGATGGTGGTACTACTATGAGAAATGAGAAACACTGCTTTTGTATTACTGGCTCGCCAGCCACCATGATATTCAAAATTGTGGCTACTACTAGTCCAGAGCTGAATGCTTTTCTGTTTGTAACTATGATACATTGCATAATTTTTTACAGTCTAGCTGATAGAAAAGTGATATAATATAACTGACAATTATGTTTCCTGCAACAAATTGTGTGCTGTTTGAGTGTCAGGCTTGATATAGAAATATTTGAATAGACACAGTCCATACGCTAGATGAAAGCTGGGAAGTAGTTATAGGTTTCCTTCGAGCTTCACGGCTAACCAGCATTTTTTTGGTTATGCCTATCCATTCTTAATACTCCACTATACTGAATCACTTGTAGGATTCAAGCAAAAATATCAGGATATGTTCCTTTCACATTTTTAAGGTATTCCTTTATCTCTTTCCAACCTTTGTACTTGTTTGATTTTGATAATTTTGCAAGTAGTTATGATTGGTCAATATGACCTTATGAGCACATCTATTTACCTTATCGGCGGTCCATTTTTGCCGCATGGAATTAGGTATTTGTTGCCAATCCAAACAAGCCTCGTGATATTATTCAAGTTTTGGTAGACAACCACAAAGAATTATTGAAGTTGCTCCATGCTCTTCCTGCAAGCAAAGGTAATTCTCTACTTCCAGCTTAACCCTACTATCAGATTTTGTGCTCTGACTAAGCAATTGATGCGAGTAATGGAGCAACCAAACATAAAAGCTCTGACTTTAGTGCTTGGTAGGATTCCTTTTTAGACTGTGAGAGATGTATGCAGAGTGTGACACTTGTAGTGCATTCCTCTTACTAGGTGAAGATGAACAACTTGACGAGGAGCGAGACTTGATTATCAAGGAAATCGAGAAGCTCGTGCGCTTGTCAGTATAAACCCTCAAGAAATTCAAAATTACCCTTTGAGAAAAAAACAGTGGTCGAGAAAGGCAATCCATTTCTTCCTGTGTAATGTGATACCCTGTATAGAATTGTTCAGTGTTTTATCATATTTACAGAAACAGCTTGTCATTTCACAAGAACATGAAGCATTGCTGCATGCATATATGGTTCAAACAAATCTGCCGAACCAGATTCGATATATATACCGTACCTGGTACGATTAATTTGGGGACAACATGAAGCCTAGCATTTTTGTATATTTTTGTTGTTTTCATGTTTGCGGATACTTGCAGGTTTACATCGCTGGTATGAGATTCAGGAAGATTAAGCGAAAAAAAGTAAATGTGGCAAAACTGACAATGAACAGCTACAGATGCTTCTCTTCTTTGTAATCTGGCACTTGTTGCGTACGTATGGTACTATAACTTTATACATTTTCACTTGACAGAGGAGACGGTGGTAATATACAGGAAGGAATTAATTGAATCCGACTAGCATTGACATTGGGGGTGGATGGCCGGCGTTGGCCCGGCGTGTTCACAGCGGCCGGAAGATGACCGGCGCGCCGTACTGCGGGTTGAGTATCATGAGCACCCTGGGCGCGTGCACGTACGCCGGCGACAGGCGGAAGGCGAACCGCTGCAGCACGACGGCCAGCGCCACCTTGGCCTCGATCAGCGCCAGGTTCTGCCCGATGCACACCCGCTCGCCGCCGCCGAACGGCATGAACGCCATCTGGTGCCGCGGCCGCCGGTCGTCGCCGAACCGCGCCGGGTTGAACTCCGCCGCGTCCGCGCCCCAGTGCTCCTCGTCGTGGTGCACCGCCAGGATCGGGATGAGGAGCTCCGTGCCCGCCGGCACCACGCACCCGCCCAGCTCCACGTCCCGGTTCGCCGTCCGGATCATCGCCACCGCCGGCGGGTACAGCCTCAGCGTCTCGTTCACGATCATCCCCACCTGCATGCATACATAGCACGTCGCCATTAATTAGCTGGGAACATGGAGGCTGCTCTCGTGCATGGGGGCGAGGGACAGAGAGCACGGTGCGTACGGTTTTGAGCTTGGGGAGGTGGTCTTTGGTGGGGAGGTCGTCGCGGCCGACGACGGCGAGGACCTCCTGGCGGGCGCGGTCCTGCCACTCCGGGTGCATGGCGAGGGCGACGGTGGCCCAGGTGAGGAGGCTGACGAGCGTCTCCTTCCCGGCGAAGAAGAAGTTCTTGCTCTCCTCGATGATCTCCTCCGTCGTCATGGCCGGCGTCATGAAGCTCATCAGGTCCCTCATGCCGTCCCGCCGCTGCTCGTCGCCATGACCGTCCTTGGGCAGGTTGGCGATGAAGGCGGCCAGGCCCTTCCGGATCTCCCTGACCAGGTGCCACACGCGCAGGTTCCTCCTCAGCGGCAGGAAGCGGTACCCGGGGATGTAGACCTTGCTGTGCGCGTCGGCGGCGAGGCCGGCGAGCTCATCCTGGAGCTCGAACACCACCCTGCCGTCCTCGTAGTTCCGGCGCCCGAAGGTGGCGAAGGTGATGACCTCCTGCGGCACGCGCTGGAACCACTCGGCCACGTCCACCTCCGCCTCGCCGCCGGCGCCATTGCCGACGGCCTTCGCCGCGAGCTCGTCAAGCATCCGGCGCATGGTGGCGGCGATGAAGGGCACGAGCGGCTTGAGGTTCTCGGTGTGGAACGCCGGGGAGAGCACGCGGCGGTGGCGCTCCCACTGGTCGCCCCGGAGGTTGCCGAGGCCATAGCCCTCGAACTGGCAGATGAGCGGGTGCGCCTCGTACCGGTCGAAGTGCTCCGCCCGCGTCAGCAGCACCTCCCGGACCAGCTCCGGCGCGCTGATCGTCAGCCTCGCCTTGGTCCCGAACCAAATCAGATGCTTCGGACCTGCCAAAAACACTCACAAATTCAGACCCAAAAAACGTGTTGAAGAGAGAAATGACTTTGTTGGCTGACACAAAAATTGTTACGTATCTGAACTAGCGCTGGTCAGTCAATCAGAATTATGTTCATACGTTCAACCGTTCGATCTGAATTTGGACGGCTGAGATCGAGGCAGGGGAGAATTACTGTACAGATTTACATATTCATGCCGTTCTCGTGATCTGCTCATGATCGTCCAGCAACAAGATTCCACACCCAAACTAATTACACAAATAATTAACCACTACAGCCGTTGAAAACGAGAGGGAATTATCGTCGGCAGCCGTGCCGCTCGCCGCAAGATTTAAACTAATCAGAGCAAACTGCCGGAATCAAAACTTGGATCCTGAATCAACCGATATATGCTGCATGCTCTGGCTGGCAATGCGCTGCTCATGCCGCTCATACGCAGCATCAACCGACGACGACTTAAGCACAGATTAAGCAAGCGCGCATGTGGCCATGGATCGATCTGCGACTCTCCTCGCCGCAAGGCTGTTCGCCGCTTGCTTAATCTAGTCGCATTATCACGCATCGACAGCCTGGTGGAACGATCGGCGGATCATGGCCAACATCTCACCAGGTTTGACCTGCGACGGAGGCTAACCTAGCTTATTGCATGCAGTGAATTGCTGATTTTGCTGGTGCTTTCAATTTTTTTATGCTTTAAGATTTACAAAAGCGAATGAAGCAAGTAGCATATATTTATGTATGGTACGTACATACTACTACGTCAAAAAGGGTAAAATGGAGGGGGTCACCTAACCAAGCGAGGGAGGCACCATGGTTTTTAAAAATCCTCAGTTCTTGTTCCTACTTGCAAAAGCATGGAAGCATGTCCCCTCCTTTCCTCCGGCCGGCTTCACGCGTCACGCTGTCTCGTCGTCTAATCTTTGTTTATTTCCTCCTGTGTGCGGAATTTTAATCGCAAGTGCATGCACGCGCTTTTCCTTAAAAATGTTTGATCAAGCAAAACAAATTTGATCGATGCATGAACTGGGCCAGCTGGGTAGAGACGATGGGAATTGATCGAGTGAAAAATTGCAAGAAAAAGATGAGAGATTGTCACCGGCTAAGAGGACGGAAGAGACAAGAGAGCAAAATCGAGCTAAGTGGTTTGATGGATTGGTATGGACGGACGTGCTTACCGTAGAGCTTCCTCCAATGGTGGTAGAAGGCGAGGACCCGGGGGAGGATGTCGTGGGAGCCCGGCGGCGCCATGGGCCGGGACGACGCGTCCAGCATCAGCCTCACCAGCTCGATGGAGCTGCCCACGAAGAAGCTGTACCCGGGGCCGCGTACGCCCTGCCGGGCGAAGTGCCGCTCCAGGCGCCGGGGCCGCAGCCACAGCGCCTCCGCCGCCGCGTGCGCGCACAGGCACGCCGCGCCCACCAGCACGGCGGCGCCCCACCCCCACGACCACGACCACGACGGCCACATGCTACCCGCTCGACCCGACCCCTGGCTAGCTAGCTGACAACACGAGTCTGCTCTCTCTGCTGGCCTCGATCGGCGAGCGCCAGGACGACGACGACGGCGAATGTGCGGCGCCGGTCCCGAGGCTTATATACGCGGGCTGCAGCTGGTGGTGGGCGGCGGCGGAAGAAGAATTTCGGGCGATTGCACCATTGGCTGCCGGGTGCTGAGTGCTGACTTGATTAACTTATTAAGGCGTGCTTTGTTTAGCTGCAAATCCAGGTGTGCGTGAGCGTATGGCCTGATGGAGGTTAAAGCTAAACGGGGTGCGGATTAACAGCGGTCAATGCCCTGCCTGCCTCATCGACCACTCGGGTGGTTTTTGGTGGTGGTGTCATGCGAAATCGACGACGGAGGCGGTGAAAAAACTCCATCACGTACTCCCTTCGTCCGGAAATACTTGTCGGAGAAATGCATAAAAACGGATGTATCTAAAATTAAAATACATCTAAATACATCCATTCCTCCGGCAAGTATTTCCGGACGGAGGGAGTACGTCGCAAAGCTTGCGCACTCATCGCTCTACCAACTCCGGAGAAAGCACAGGGGAGGAAGAGAAAAATACCGCAAAGTATGCACCACTCATCACAACAGATTCTGAAAACACGGTCAAGGTCAAGGAGCAAGCGAAAACGGGCATTAGTTTCCACACTCGTCGCCGCCGGCCGGTTCTGGAAACATGGTTAGGACCGAATGAAACAACATTCGACGCTAAGTCAACAGCTTGGACGGTTTATTTGGTGTGGTAATGATGCTAGTAGTGATAAGCCGTCAAAGGTGAGTAGCTTTCCCACTGCATCTTTTGCAGTACTAGTAGCAAGGGTGGCGGCAGAGCTGAGAGACGTTCGGGCGTGAAGGAGGAAGAAAAGGTGAGAAAGCAAATGGATTCGGTAAGTTGAGGGGGTGAATTTGATGCAATTTGTGGTGGGTAGGCCTGTCTGGTCCGACGTGACGGACGCGCCCGGACATCCTTATATCCACCATTATTTGAACTGGATATGAGGGGTACCGGCCAGCCCGAGTGTTTGAGGCCGTTTGAGGTGGCTGTCTGAGTCGGCTTTTTTTTTTACTGGTCACTGATCAGGGCAACCGTCTGGGCGCGTACGGAGGGTTTGAGGCGCCCGGCTATAGATGCTCTCATCGCCGACGGTTCGAGGGTTTGGATTAATAACGGTCAATGCCTACCTAATCCAACACTCACTCCGGTAGTTTTTGCAAGTGGTACCATGTGATTTATTTTATTTTTATTTTGAAATTTCCTTTTTGCGAAAGTGGTACCATGTGTAATTGACGGAGGACCAGAATAAATCCACCATATTGCAAAGTTTCCACACTCATCACCATCAACTCCAAAACCACATATAACCCACAAAAAAAAGAACGAAAATTTATTACAAAGTTCCACATTCGTCGTCATCAATTTCAGTCGGAAACATGGTCAAGGTCAAGGAGTATGCTGGCAAGTTTCCACACTCATCACCATCGATTCCAAAACAATGGCTCCTACAATATAAACTAGGGGATATAGGGGGTAACATTGTCCCTATAAATTCCTTTTTTTCCTTTTTTTGGCCAGAATTGAACAAAAAGGAAATTATGGAAGATGTTTTCTTCCCCCATTAAGTCCGAGCATAGAGTAAGAGTGAGATGAGTTTTCCAAATTCATCATAGACAAGGAAAAAACAGAAAAGTTCTCACTCGTCGCCGTCGGTTTTGGAAACACGGTTGAGAAGGAAGGGAAATTTCACACAGTTTCCACGCTCGTCGTTGCCGATAACGAAAACACGGATAAGAACGAAGGGGAACACATTCCGCAAAAGAGGCCTTTTACTAATAAGTAAACGGCCGTAAGACTGGCAATGTCAATAACTTGGATGGTTAATTTCTTGAAGCGATGTCGTCGATTCCGAAAGCACCGGTAGAAATGAAGGAGAAGTCGCAAAGCTTCCACGTCCATCACCGCCGATACCGAAAAGCACGGAGAGGAACAAAGGGAAAAACATTCCGGTATAGTAAAAGACACTAACCCTTTAACTAACAAGTAAACCCATGGCATGATTGCCCATGGCAGTAAGTCAATTTCTTGAAGCAGCCGTGAGCCGTCAATGCTTGCAGCAATTCGTCAAAGGTGAGTAGCTTTTGCACCGCATCTTTTGTGGGCAGTACCTGGTTGTTGTGCCTTCCCACGGTTCTTTTGGCGGTCGCAAGTATGGACCTGGATCAGGACGGATGGGAGGATGGGACACGGTCGAAACATGGTTAGGAAACAAAGAAAAAGGGGGCGATTTGATGAAGGTGAACAAAAGTATGCCAAAAACATGGAGCACACACATGAACTTTGACGAAAAACAAATGTGGTACTTGGGCCTTTTTGCCTGCCCTGAATTAATTTCTTGGCCAGGCGTTTTGGGGGGCGTGGGGCGCAAGGGCAGGTTGACATGGGGATATGGGAGGGTGGCGCGGCGCAGAGGAGGGCATACGGATTTGGGCCTCTCTCTCTCTCTCTTGTTGGCTTGCTGTCTGTGCCCCCCGGAGGCACCGCAAAAGGCATGGATACAGGTCGCAGCGGTCGGCATCCTGTCTCTCTGTCTGTGGAGCGCCTCGCGCTCGCCTCCTGTCACCTGTCTGGACAAAAATACCAGTAGCAGTACACTTTTAGAATTAGAAGATCGGTTGGGTTCACTTGGCTTGTACTCCCTCCGTTCGGAATTACTTGTCGTAGAAATGGATGTATCTAGATGTATTTTAGTTCTAGATACATCCATTTCCGAGACAAGTAATTCCGAACGGAGGGAGTATATGGATCGGTTGCTAGCCAGGTGTTGGTCTCCCTCTAATTGTTTCTGCTCTTTCACAATTTTGTACCATACAGCTATGTGATTTCGTCGTCTTTGGGTCATTAGACCAACTCTAGCCGATCCCTAAAAATAGAGGAGCAAAACGGCGCAGTAAATTTAGTGAAGGATTTTTACTCCACTAAATTTTGATCGGACCAAGCCGAACTCCTAAATCTAATGGAGTAAAAAGTGATTTTTCATAAGTTCAACATAGATTCGATTTAAACAGACCATCTGCCGAAACATAGTCTAGTTTAAACCTAGGCATGAACTTGAACCTAAATCTAAACATAATTTACATTAAAACGTTAATCATCGGACTTGCAGAGGACGAGCCAATCCGCATGCGAAATCCCATTGCCCATGGGGTCCGACCCTGTGTCATTGTCGTCGCAGTCGGGGAAGATCCCCCACCATTCTTCAACGTCGACGCCGCGGTCCACCTCGTCGTCCGAGAGGACAATGACCTCCCTCCACTCCCGGTCCTCCATAATCACTGCCGCACTCACCACCCCCGGCGGCGGCAGGTCGAGCTCGATGGGCGCCTCGCCCCACGGGAAGTTGAGGTGGGCAGTGGCGCCGTGCAGCCGGACCTGCCACCGGTCGTACTCACGGGCGGCGAGCTCGCCACCGTGGAAGGAGCCGATCCAATGTTTCTTGTGGGTGTCGCGGTCAATGATCTCGGCCATCCGCGTCCCTCATGCCCGTTGCCGAACGCCGAGGTACTTCCTCTGTGGCTGTTGTGGCACAGGGAGGTCGGGGAAGTCGGCGAGCCGGCGGGATGGGCCCGCATCATCGCAACGGTGGCGGCTTGAGGACGCGCCCACGCTGCGATGAGCGGCGGGGACCGACGGTTAAGGGATTCGGCCCCTTGATGAGGAGGAGAGGCAGAGGAGGGTGGAGATTTTTTACTCCGCCGCCGAGTGGTGGAGTAACTATACGCGCCGGATACGCGGTGGAGAAAAAATATCCTCCTCCATAGGTTGTGGGGGTTCGGCTAGGTGCTAGTTAGATGAGTAAAATCGGATGCTTACTCCTCTAACCAGATCTAGGGATCGACTAGAGTTTGCCTTAATTCAGTTGGGAGACACCTGGCTGCAGAGTGCAGGCACACACAGCAGTCCCTCTCAGGGAGGGCTGCGTTTCTGTGTGCCACTGCCATCAGATGACGTGTACATCGGGGGGTTTCCTATCAACGCCGGGTTCTCGTGCCGTTTTGTTTATCCACCAAAGTGACGCATCCCACCGCCCGATCTTCCATGGATCCATCCACCATTCCAGCTGGTACTCTACTGTAGTCGTCTGCGGATACGTTCTCGCGCGCATAGAGAGACACGGCTCGATCAGTAGCGTATTTCCGCCGGGAGCAAAGCGCGCGCGTGTCGCTCTCACACACCTCAGGAAGTCACGAGTCGTCGCTCTTCAGTAGAAAAAATCCAGCATGCGTACATACATACATACACACATGTAAGAAAATAATGGCATTTCGTAGCAGACTGCGCATAATTGCGACTTCTTCTTCCATACTCCACGTAGATACAAAACGTCTAGCGTAGCAGACTGCGCAGTGCGCACCACCACGTACACGTAGACGCAGCACAGACGTCTCGGTGACGAGGGGTACGCACAGCCGTCGTCTGCCAACAGCGACAGGGTTCCAAGTCAAATAGCCAGACGGCAATTTTCTTTTGGAAAGGCTAAAAACCTGGCGTCAGGTTTCATGACGATTCATATTGATGCGATGATAGTAGTGAATTTAGTTTGCAAGCACGCCAATTTCTGACAAAAAATGAACTGAGCGACGAACATAATTTGCCACGAAAAATGTTTGATTTGTCATGCCTAAAAATCTGACATTCATCGGATATCTGAGCCATTTTCTTTTGCCTTTTTCTTTTATCAAGAGACAAGTTAGCATGAATCACTATGAAGAAACGAACTGGTCTTTTTCTTTATGAATCGCTAATTTTTTTCGTAAAAAACGCATGTTCAAATCACTTTGAAGGTACGAGTTGTTGGAATATAGATGGGTTTTGGGCTTGTATAATCAATAATTACTCGTTAATCTCTAATTCCCATGAGGATGCATGCCATGATGGAAAGTTTAGTATCACCTCACAAATTGCGAAGAGTTGAGACCCCGTTGTAAGAGCATCTCTAGCAGACCCCTTAAAAGTGGTCAAACCCTTATAATTTTTTCGTTTTAAGGTTTTGGTCGGAAAAAAGTGTCCAGAACAGAAACCATAAAAATAGTCCAACCTGTAAAATATTTAAAGGGCACTGAAAATCCACACCCGAGGCCCTAATGTTTGAAGGTTGGAAGGCCGAATCGAGGGGGGCCCATATAGCGGTCAAACCTCGTCGGAGCAAACACGCCGTCACGAAATTTGCTGGAATCCGCCCGAAACACGCCGGAATTCGTCACCGCACACTTGGAAAGGCCGCTGGATGCCAGAATCGATCGCCGCCGGTTCGAATTGGACGAGCTCGACCTCGTCGTGGCCTCCTGTGAGCTCAGCCTGACCGCCGGAATCCTCCCAGCTCAGCCGGCAAAGGGGCACGGATCAGCCGGCAACGAAGCAGGGCGCAACCGGCGGCAACGGGGCACGGCCGGCGGGACTGGGCATGGCCGACGGGGCGCGACCGGCGTGGCTGGCTGGGGGAAGGGGCGGCGCCGGCTGGGCTAGAAGAAGGAGCTCTTATCTCAGTTTTACAGTTTGTTTTTACAATATCTGTTCGGCCGTAACTAAAATGGATCCTTAAAATGTCTTTTTTTCGACTCTTATCTCAGTTTTACAGTTTGTAGTTTTAAGGGGTCTGCTAGAGATGCTCTAAGGGTTGCTCTTCCTCTTCCAATGAGAGCCTGGTACTCGTGCACTCCACCGTCTGCCATGCCACGCCTCGCGCGTGCGTCTCATGTTTTGTGAATGAGCAGAGCTGAACTCAGAGCTATGCCATGCTTGCGCTATATGTTTGCCAGGCAGAAACACTTGATTAATCTCGGACTAATCTCTTTGTGCCGCTTCTGGCGCTCCATCCCATTGACCACGTGCATGGCCAGTCGGGAGAGCAGGCCTCCGAAACTCTGTCTTTTGTGATCCTGCACTGGGAGAAGGGTGATAAGGTTTTTTAGGAGCGTCTCGGCCCAACTGCTCCTAGTTCGTCCTCGTCTTCGCCCACTGTTTCGAATACTTCCCCGATGACATGCTCGAGGATGATGCTGCCAAGAAGAAGGCTGCGGACGAAGCCTGGCCGATGGGAGGGTATGATTCTTTCATCACCTACTTACTCATTCATGTGCTAGCGTGATATGTTGTGTTCATAGATGTCCTAGTTCTGTATTCTGTCCGGGCTCACATGCTTAGATTTCAGTATAAAATTCATACCGTTATTGCCTCGTTCATGATTTACTTATGGATTAAATCAACCGGAAAAGTGCTAATACATCCAACACGAGCTACTATTTATTGAAACATGCGGAATTTTTGAACTAAAGTCACGACATTTATTTTGGGACAGAGGGGGCAATTTTCTCCGTAATTATAAGAGCATGCAAAACATTTTCCTCGGATTCAAAACACAGATTAAGTTTCAACCTTCCACTGACGATCCAAGCAACAACCCGGTCCGATCTGCTCCCGCTAGTCTTTAACTACGTCGTAATATCCTGGGGGTGGTTGCGTCGATAAACATTTTCTTTTCACACTTGGTGTTATCAAGTACTGTATACACCGTAGTCCCAATCAAGTTAGTTTAGCAAGCGAGCGCGAGGCAAACTGCTGTCATCGCGTGCTTCCGCGCTGCGGCGTTGAGTTGACAGCTGGTTACCGCGGCGACACGCAGGAATGACGCGGCGACGACATTCGGTTGGCTTGCCGCCTTGCCGCCACCCCCGTTGACACTGCACGAGACGGGAGATACGGTGATGCCATGTTTTGATTGGGACTTCGCTCGCTTAACTAACCAACCCATCCAGCAGCCGCCACCCAAAGTCAGCTTCTCAGGCATCATCGCTGAGCGTATAGGTTGACAACCTACGGCTTTAAGTTATTACAATTAATTTTATTATTATTTCGGTTGGAAGATAAACATGGGAGTAGAATAATCAAGTGCTCCCCCCTCCGTCCGGAATTACTCGTCGCAGAAATGGACTCTAATTTAGGACCAATGGAGTACCATCAAGGTAGCTCTAGCTGGAACCAAGCCACAGCTGCTGGCTGCTTAGAGGTGGATCAGGCAGCCAGCGGCTTGCTGTTTGCCAAGTGTCATCGCACTCCCCCGGTAGTTAGCGCACGACAGAGGAATTTCACATAATCTCGCGCAAGCATTTTAAAATCCCCGAGTTCCCAGTGACGACGTACAATATGACATCTTGTGTTCTACTCCATCCGTTTCTAAATGTAAGTCTTTGGAGAGATTTCACTAAGAACCACATACGGATATATGTAGATGCATTTTAAAGTGTAGATTCACTCATTTTGCTTCGTATGTAGTCCATAGTGAAATCTCTACAAAGACTTTATTTAGGAACGGAGGAAGTATTTTTCACAAGGACAAATGGGATAACGGGTATCATGCCATCATAGCATCCATTAGGGATTCTAGAGTGTGGATACATACAGGGTACCTACGAGCACCCAAAGCAGACATTTCCAGGTATATCTGGCCATGGGCCAGGCCGGGCCAGGCTTGGGCCGAGCCTAAAAAAGCCCACAGCAAAAAACTAAGGCCCAGGCCCTATCATCAGGCCTACTTTTCAAGCCCAAGCCCAGCCCATCTAGTAAAAAGCCATGAAAAGTCCTTAGGGCTTAGGGCCGTGGGCCGGGCCTCTTTCTTAAGATGCCAATATCTCAAGCCCAAGCCCATCTAGGCCCTGCTGGTGGGCTCAAAACTCAGGCCCAAGCCCGGCCCACGGGCAAGCCCATCAGGCCTAGGCCCTGGATTTTAGGGCCGGGCCTGGGTGGGCCAACAGGGTCGGGCCTGAGATGGCCAGGACTACTTCCAGGTTCCAGCACGGATGACGGATCTGGTTCTCAACTTACACCATGAGACCCGAATCCGATGCGGTACAGACAGTAGGTCGGCAGTTTGGTTTATCTGACGATCTCTTGCACAGATGGCCTCAGTGAAACTACGGAATGATGTGAACTGTAGTTCAAGAGATGAGTAAATTTACAGAGAAAGCTTAAGCATATCAGCAACTAAGACGGCACCATGTGCATGCGCATGACATAAATGAATGCACTACAGAAAAAGGATGGCAAACATTCCATGACGCAATGCTCAACTGGTTCCCACAAAACATCTTCTCGGAAAAATCAAGCGCCAATTCCCACAGGGCAATTTTGTAGAGTTTGACGCGATTTACTGCCTTCCAGGAGCGGAAAAGAAACTAGAGCGGCAGCAAGAGCGCATCAATCAGCACACAAAGTGTACTGAGCTACAAAATTACAAGAAGCTTGTTACCACAATCGAAAGAAATCTGTTAACAGTAAAGAAAACCTCCCAAGGCAACAAGCCCAGGTTACTTACCCAACCTGTATCTTCAGCTCAGCTGACAATTCCCCAAGGAACAAGAGATAACCTACCATTACTGTCTGTGTCTAGAGCCTGTTATTTATTGAAACTGCTGTGCATAATAAAAACCATCACTCAACTCATGCGGGATGGAATGTGCTTGCCAGGAGATTATTACAGCGTGATTCGCGCACACACGCGCCAGTATGCTCCAGGGTGGAAAAGGGATCTTTCAAACACCCATATGTCTTTCACCAGCACCTGACACAATGATTTGGAGATGCCAAACGTACATCAGGAGAATGCTTAGCCATGTCAGCCTAATCAACCGATCGTCGTAAAGGTAATAAACACACCACTGCTTGATATAACAAACAGACAAGAAAAAAAAACTGTCTCAAGTTTTCAACAGCATTCTAATATATACTTCTGCGTGATACATCATGCAATGGGAAGGACGAGTGCAACCAAGTAATATATTTTCTCTACTTTGTTTTCATGGAATTTACGGAAACAGAAAGTAGCGGAATGTCGGTAAAGTGATGCCCCAAATGTTCAGTTACCTGACCGTAAGCAGCTATCAAATTAGATACATCGGGTTCAGGAAGTGAAACGTACTTGCCTAATAAGGTGGATTTCGATCAGTTTTAGTCAATCTAGTAAAGCTCGCATGGTAATCACAATTGTGGCAGACAATTAAATCATAAACTAGTCATTAACTGATACTAGGCTAAATACAGTAGTTTTCAAAATCATGAACTAGTTACTAGCTAGTATTTGGTCAAATACGGTATTTTTTGTCCAGCGTCTATCTATATTCGGGCCGGCAGCACGCAACCATATGGAATTTTGATCCAACCTTGACTTCATGTGTACTTAATTCCAGCAAGCAGTCAGTGGGTGACCTATGGCCAGGTGATAGAAGTGTACACTCTTCCTGATATTTTATCTATTGGTCTTGATAAAAGAAATGTTACTTGATATTTAGGTAATGGTAGATGTACCACTAAAACAATGTAAAGGCGTGTGCAGAGAACATACTGTGGAAAAAATTGCACGAGGAACTACTAACATTTCAAAAAGAAAGTACTTGAAATAATCTGACATGTTTAATTTACCTCCTTTGACTTGTCTCCTGACACAACCTCTCTTTTTGAATTATAGGCTTCAAATTTCTACAGGAAATATAATTGCAATAGTCAAGGGGTACACATACAAGGACAGAATAATACATACTGCATACCCATGGTAGCAAACAAGCCATCTACCCGTAGCACAAAAGACAAAAAAAACGAGAAACAGACACAGCCTAATAATGCAGTGTGATCAAACAAAAGAAACATATGGATACCCTAATAATACAGTTATTAACAAAGTAAACTTACTATTATCACTGCACCTTACGTTAGTGGACATTTTACAGTGCATGGCTTTTGATGCTTACAATATTACAGATCGTTTGATATTAAGTCAAATCAAAGTGTCTGCCTTCTTCTAATGACGTAGACATCAGTGTTCTAGAAAAAAGAGAAAAGAACACATAGCATTTTCTTCAAAGGTCTTGGGGACATACCCTCTAAACTGTGTAGGCAGTCAGGCAGTACAAAATTACAAATGCAAAACACTACATGCGAACAAGGTGAAGTGGCAGTTCAATGCTACATACTAGTTTAACATGAAAGAAAATACTTGATAACAACATGGCAGCTAGACTAGAAAACTAGGTCTTAGTATCAAGAACAACAATCTGAACATCACAGCAAGTTATGGAGTTTTACAGAAAGAAGACATAAATATAACATACACGTCTGTCATGCGTGTTCTCAAAAGAAAGAGGTGAAATATGTTCATTAGGAAAACAGAGAATACTTAAATACATGATGTGCATACAAGATATAACCTTTGGAAAAAATAATAGGTATGGATAGAAAGCCAAAAAGGTGGACTTGTTCAACATCAAGCCAGCAATGTAAAAGTAGAGAAGAGACAAAATATAGTTGAGCTGTACTGCATCACAAAAAGAAAACTTCGAGCTTTACAGAATGAAACCTGCTTAGTGATGAACTCAAGCGTAAGCTGTACGTAAGCTTTATTAAGGTCATTCTTATCAAGACTAATCTGCAAAATAAACAAGACTTGACCAATTACCAACTGACTTGGTTCAATCGTGTGCAGTATGCAAATGTAAATGTTTAGAAAAGATGATTTTTAGAGTTAGCATAATAGAAAAACAACAGATAGCTTACCATACGAGCCCTCAAAGTTCTTATGCTTACAGCAGGCTCCACCAATTCCCAGTGTACAGATTTCCACTTGGATTGTCTTTTCCTTATTTCATTTTTGACAGTCTGCAGAAAAAAGGAGGAAAGAATAAACGGCAAAGCCCCACAAAAGACATTGTCTGGCATCAATTCAGTAGGTGAAAGCTTACAGAATGCATATCATCTGTCAGAGCTTTCTGGAGAGATGGTATGTCTCCTCGTGCAATAAGCTTGTTAACCTGAATCCAAGGTAAGTGAACAATGTAGAGAGTTATTCCACGAACTAATTCATGTCATACAAATTCCATTATACCTGGCAATATCAGTAAGCACTTCAATTTGCATTACCGCTTTTAAAATAATATAGAAGACTGGACACCATTTTCATTCGAAACTCAGAGGAAACAATCGAACTTGACTGATTAAAGAACAATTGTAAGATAGCAATAAAAGAAGGAAAATGTCTATCTCAGTAAATCATGTCATTGAAAGGAATTCCATGACAAACTAAGAATTAACTGGGTGGGCATGCAATCGCTCTATGGCACATAGTTGAAACCACTGACAAATCATGCAACTCGACCACAAAAAATATAATCAAAACCAACAACAACAATAACAACAACAAAGCCTTTAGTCCCAAACAAGTTGGGGTAGGCTAGAGGTGAAACCCATAAGATCTCGCGACCAACTCATGGTTCTGGCACATGGATAGCAAGCTTCCACGCACCCCTGTCCATGGCTAGTTCTTTCGTGACACTCCAATCCTTCAGATCTCTCTTTACGGACTCCTCCCATGTCAAATTCGGTCTACCCTGACCTCTCTTGACATTATCAGCACGCTTTAGCCGTTCGCTATGCACTGGAGCTTCTGGAGTCCTGCGCTGAATATGCCCAAACCATCTCAGACAATGTTGGACAAGCTTCTCTTCAATCAGTGCTAACCCAACTCTCTCTTGTAAAAAACATAATCAGAACCAAGGTTGTTATTATAACTAGCTAATTGCCCCATGCGTTGCTACAGATTTCACCAATATATTCGTGCTAAAAACAAACCTGTTTCATTTTGAATATTAGTTGTCTGTTTCAATGCTTACACTTCTACAAATGATTTCTTGGGTTTGTTGAAGTTGCAGAGGTTGTTCAGTTTGTTAAGGAAATAAAGGAAAGAACTATGAGAATGTCATGAGGTTGTTTAGTGTGAGAACATTGGGCCTACATGTTAGTGCCGAATATTTGGAAGGAGAGGGACTGTGGTTTTGTGGATGGGGGGTGTGAGAAAAGGGGTGGTGTGACACCACCAGGCACTCACCACTAACTCCCATTTATGTAATAGTAAAGATATATATAATACAATGTGTTGAAGTGTTTGGTAACTAGCACAAACAAAGACCCATAACCATAAAGCCTAGGGCAACCTGGTGCATGTAGCTCCCGCTTGCGCAGGGTCCAGGGAAGGGTCCGACCACTTTGGGTCTATGGTACGCAGCCTTTCCCTACATTTCTGTAAGAGGCTGTTTCCAGGACTTGAACCCATGACCTCATGGTCACAAGGCAGCAGCTTTACCACTGCGCCAAGGCTCCCCTTCTATAACCATAAAGCCTACAGATCAGTAATTTCAAAATTTGGTTCGCAAACACAACAGTTTGTAACAAGTCTAGCATATATTGATATGGATCTATGTAGGAGAAATGGGAATGCAGACAGATGTTTATACAGAGCATTCAAATGCAATAATACTTGGTTGTCCCCTTAGCAGTGATTTTCTCTGGTAAGGATTCTGCAGTGTGATTTTACTTGTTTGGAGTTCATACAAATATTTTGCAAGTAACAACTCTCATGATCTCATCTTTCCTTATTAGATCACCAATCATGAAAACCTTAAACCCATGCCAATGCAATCTACCTCCTTAAATTGTACTTCCTCTGTAAACTAATATAAGACGTTTTAGATCACTAAAGAGTGATCTAAAAAGCCTTATATTAGTTTACAGAGGGAATACAACTTAATTCCATGAATGAATGTGTCATACCTCCTTGTATATATTAAACGCTTGCTCCTGGAACTGTTTTTTGTTATATCCGATTTTCTTCCTCAACCTTGACACAGTAAATGCATTCATGAACTGTCAAGCAAAAAACCCAACAACTCAGCACATCATTCATGACAGACGGTAGCACAAAAGAAAAACAGCATTAATTAAGTCAAATATCTTGTGATCAACACAGGGAGCAAGCAAATACAAGAAAGAGATTATTGATGAGGATGAAAAGTAAGCAATATATCCATCAGTAAAAGGCCCAAACGGTTTCCTCCTATGTGGTATTGCACCATTATTGTAATATGGAAATTTAAAATAGAAAAGAACACAGTAAAATGCACCCATATCAAAGGGTATATCAAAATCAACTCTAGAATTATGGTAAATATCTCATGTCTTTTTTATTCTCATGTAAATAAGAACTATTGTGACTTGGTTCTCTCAATGTTGGTGCATTGGTGCCAATGTAGTCAAAAACCAATGTGCTCCCAACAATGGAAAGTAACCTCTTAGATTTCTAAACATGAAGGGTAACAGTACTCAAATTTGTCTCCAGATAACAAAGGTTGAAATATTGTAACAAGGGAAAAAATGGAACTTGATTTCTCGTTGCAGCAGTTTTCCCAGTCAAGAAAGCCAGTACCTGCAGAATAGCATCCTCCTTTGTTCTACTCCAGCCACTTGGTGTAAACAATCTAAGACAAAAATAATAGTTATGAACTTATGATGATGATAAAGATTTTATCATGCACTGGGGAAGTTTGTTATGGGGCATTCAATAAACTGTGAGTTTGAACCTTAGGCATCAATTTTAAATGGTCAGTTCTGGACAACTAACAGATGGATCGGTTTTGCGAAGAAAAATCTCCCCACAGCAACCAGAGAGGGCATTGAATACCATATACATAATGATCTAAGATAAATTAATTATAGAGAGTGAGCATCTGCACTGGAATTCAACCTTTTCCAAAGTGGGATAGGTTCCGGGGCACGGTATGGCTCAAAAACAAAACCAGGGCTCGGCATGTCAGCTTTCAAAGCAACCTGCACATACATATACAGAGCCACTACAGTTAACAGAATACTCCTCCAACTTTAAAAGAATCAAAATGGCGAATTAATGCCCTCGCACCTTGTAACCACCAAAAGAAACGCCTTTGGACAGTGATGGTGGTTTTGGGGCTGCTCCTGCTCCTGACGACATTGGTCTTGCATGATTTAGGTGGACTACAAGCTCTAGAACCTGCAGAAATGCAACCAACGCGAATTTATGAACCGAATCGAATATCAGACATTGTAGGCAAAAACGTTGAAGATTCACCAAAAAAGCGAACTTGAGTACTCGAACCTGCGCGGCGTGGACACGCGACGGCCCTCCAAACTTGCCAGAAATCACGCCCCCGCCATTGTAATTGTACGTTAAGCTTGCGAAGCCTAAAGATTAAAGGCAGCCACCGAAAAAGAAAACTGAAATGAAGCTCGGAGGGGAACTGAAAGGGGTAAACCATATCAGTCGCTCACCTCTTGCACATGTGTTCGCGTGGATCGGAGCGAAAGACCGGGAAACGGTGGCACTGTGATCCCTGCAACGGAAGCGCGAAGGAGGGGGGGGGGGGGGGGGGGGGGTTAAGAATTATCGGATTCACGTTGTGTAGAGCGAGATCTAGACTGAAAGGAGAATGGAGGAGGAGGACACGAGGTGTTACGGCGGCGGCGGTGGAGGCAGGTGGAGAGGCCGGTGGAGGCGGCGGACCAGCGACTGGCCGAGGCGGGACAGAGACATCGTCGAGGTTTCTTCTCCGCGGTGGCGACGGCGACGGCGCCGGTGACCGGGGTGGGGAAGTGGGAGGAGCCGGACGGAAGTGGGCGGCGAGGGTTTAGGAAGGGGAGAGGGGAATTAACTGACAGAACGATAAACCACTAGTCACTGGATACGATCAACTGATTTCGTCCCTCCATTGCGAAATCAACGGCTGGGATGCAAACGACACTTGTTTGCTTGATATGTATTCTGCTTGGTACTTGAATAAAGGCCTCTTTGGTTCACAGTAAAAGGCCTCTCTGATTTAAGGACGGGGCTAGCGAGCAAGCGTGAGTGCTTAGTAAAAAATGAAAGGGACCCTGGCGAGCTAGATAGAGTCGCAGTCGTGCTTCCGCTATTTGCCATATCGGGGGTTGTTTGAGTTTTAAAAAATGCGCGCACTCAACCCATCACATCCATTCCCCTCCACGGTGACGGGAATCGGCGGGCGGTTGCTGGCGTGCTCGAAGGCTTTGCGGCGAGGGCGGCGAATTGGAGGTGAGCGCACATTTCACATACTCCTCGTATATCCTCTGTCTCTATTTCTCAACGCCATTCGCTGTTCCCCTCATCAATGCACATGATTTTGTGGAGGAGAGATAGGTCTCGGGGTCCTGGTAGGCACCGGGACTCGCTCAACATGCTCGATTTTTAATGGAGCGGCTGTAGTTGTTGTTCGCGTGTGTCAATTTTGGGTTGAATACGGGTCAGGGCAAGAGTGGGAATGGAACATTGTGTTTTCTTGTGTGCGTGAGGGTGGGGGTTATACATCCAATTCGCTCATTTTGGAGGGGGTTGAGCTAGTGATTAAGTTTCTTGACTAATTTTTGGGGATGGAGTTTTTGTGGCGATTTTTGGGTGATTTTTTGGGGGCAGATTTTGAAAAGAGAAAAACAAATTAACACCAACCCTCTTCACTTTTGCTGTATGATGTACCAATTTTTTTTACGAGTATGATGTAGCAAATTGACTAGATGATTTTGGGTCCATTCCTGTTTTTTTAGTTACCCTCTTGCTGCAATAATGTTACATTGTCTAGATAAATTTTCCCAAACAGTACACAAATCCCTGCCAAATAATGTTACATAAATTACCTGTAGTTGTATTGGTTTTAACAGGGAGTTGCATTGCACCACAGGTACTGCCTCTGTAAACTTTTCAAAGGGAGTACTAGGCATGCAGCTTAAATTTTCCAGGTGAGTTGTTTTTGGATTTACCACGGTAGTTGGATTGGATTTCACCAGGGACTGACCAGGGAGGCAAATTACCAGGCATAGTTTACATATATCTTGTTCTATACACAATTTCCATTGTTGTATGCAAGTTACCAGGCATGTATTCATCCGTCCCAAAATAAGTGTGTATTTAGCAAAAATTACCATAATTCATGTATATTAGTCACCATGTACTCCCTCCGTCCCAAAATTCTTGTCTTAGATTTGCCTAGATACGGATGTATCTAATACTAAAACGTGGCTTAATACATTCGTATTTAGACAAATCTAAGACAAGAATTTTGGGACGGAGGGAGTATAAGTCTTTTTAGACATTTCAAATGGACAACATACGGATGTATGTAGACATATTTTAGAGTGTAGAATCACTCATTTTGCTCCGTTTGTAGTCACTTGTTGGTATCTCTAGAAAGACTTATATTTGGGAACGGAGGGAGTACATGAAAGCGCAGTTACCTTTTTTGTTTTGTATTGCACTGTGATTGATACTTCAAGATAAAAAAGTTCACCAATAGTACATAGTTTTTTTTTTATCAAATTTCATTTGTAGCTATCAGGTTTTTGTATCATAGTCCCCCATGCATGTCCCTGCATTGTTATGTAGACAATACATTTACTGGCAAAAATTACCAATACTGTATGTTCTCTGAAGTTATTGGCAATGTTCTATCAAAATGACCACAATGGAGATAAATCTGGTAACAGTAAAGAAAACTACCAAATGCAGTATGCCCAAGTTGCTTCCCTAGCTAATATGGGACAAGACTTGTATCTTCAGCTGACAATTCCCCAAGGAACAAGAAAGAATCAACCATTACTGTCTTAATAAGCATGTCTGTAGATCTTCGTTAGACAGGCAAAAAAGGGCGGCAGGGCAAAATATTTATTCAAACTGCCGCGCATAACAAAAGCTATCCTTCAGCTCATTCAGGACGGAACCAAGAGATTATCACAACGTGATTCGCCCACACACACGCCAGTATGCTCCAGGGTGAAAAAGGGATCTTTCAAACACCCATATGTCTTTCACCAGTACCTACACAATGATTTGCAGATGCCAAACGTACATCAGGAGATTGTTTGGCCATGCAAGCCCAACTGTTCGACTGTTGTAAAGGTATTACTTAGTATATTACAGATACCGGTAAAGCAGTGGGATGTAGGTAAAGGTAATGCCCCCCAATGTTCAAATACCTGGCTGTAAGCAGCTATTTAATACAAAGACATCGATTTACAGGTTATTATATCAAACTAGATACTTCAGGAAGCACACTTGACTAATAAGGTGGATCTCGACCAGTTTTAGTCAATCTAGTAAAGATCGCATAGCAATCACAATTGTGACAGACAACAAAATCATGGACTAGTTATTGACTGGTTCTTGGCCAAATACAGTAACTTCCAAATCATGAACTATTACTACTAGCTATACTCCCTCCGTTCCATAATTCTTGTTGTGGTTTTAGTTCAAATTATGGAACAGAGGGAGTAGTACATGACTCGGTAGTTTTCGTTCAGCATCTATCTGTATTTCGGCGTCCAGCATGCTAACCATATGGAATGTTGATCCAATTTTGACTCATGTGTACTTAATGTCAGCAAGCGGTCGGTGGGCAACTAGTGGCCAGAGGATAAAGGTGTACACTCTTCCTGATATTTTACCCTTTCGTCTTGATCACAGAAATGTGACATGATATTAAGGTAATGATACATGTACCACTAAAGCAATGTAAAAAGCATGTGCAGACATACTGTGGATAAAACTGGCAAATTGCACGAGGAAGTATTAACGTTTCAAAAATAAAGTGCAAGCCATTTGAGACTTGATGTTTTTAATATCACATATTTTACACCAAATTTTGAAACAATCTGACATTTAATTTACCTCCTTTGACTTGTCCCCTGACACAACCTCTCCTTTTGAATTATAGGCTTCAAATTTCTACAGGAAATATAATTGAAATGGTCAAGGGTGCTGCATACTAGTTCAACATGAAACAAAATATTTGGTAACAATATGGCAGCTAGACTAGAATACAAGGTCTTAGGGGCCGTTTGGATTATGCCCACACCAGCCTGACCAAAACGACGGCGTGCCAAAATTTTGGCAAAGGAAATAGCCGCCGGGAACTCGCCCACACGCTAGTGCGGAATCACAACGGCTGGCCAAAAAGTTGGCTGTGAGCCAAAAACTTGGCTGCGATCCAAACGCTGGCCCAACCTGTGGTCAACGACCAAAATTTTGGAAGGGCAGCTTGGGGCTGCCATCCAAACAGCCCCTATCAATTACAACAATCTGAACATCACAGCAAGTAATGGAGTTTACAGAAAGAAGACATAAATATCAAAACATACACATCTGACATGTGTGTTCTCAAAAGAAAAAGAGACGAAATATGTTAATTGTGAAGACGTAGACTAGAACTTAAAATCTTAAATACATGATGGACATACAAGATTGACCTATATAACCTTTGGAAAAAAATAATAGGTATGGATAGAAATCCAAAAAGATGCATTTGTTCAACATCCAGTCAGCAATTCAAAAGTAAAGAGGGAACAAAATGTAGTTGAGCTGTACTGCATCACACATAAAATACTTGAACTTTACAGAATGAAACCTGCTTAGTGACGAACTCAAGCGTAAGCTGTATGAAAGCTTTGTCAAGGTCATTCTTATCAAGACCAATCTGCAAAATAAAAAGACTTG
The DNA here is from genome assembly GCA_963921465.1 of Triticum timopheevii. NCBI lineage: Eukaryota > Viridiplantae > Streptophyta > Magnoliopsida > Poales > Poaceae > Triticum > Triticum timopheevii. The sequence continues at coordinate 111,014,671 of OY997264.1, forward strand.
ACCAATTACAAACTGGCTTGGTTCAATCGTGCCAATACATCATACAGATGCAAATGTGTGAAAAAGATGTTTTTTAGAGCTAACATGATAGAAAAACAATAGATAGCTTACCATACGAGCCCTCAAAGTTCTTATGCTTACAGCAGGCTCCACCACTTCCAAGTGTACCGATTTCCACTTGGATTCTCTTCTCTTTATTTCATTTTTAACAGTCTTCAGGAAAAGGAAGAAAGTAAAGAATGAATACCAAAGCCCCGCACAAGACATTATCTGACATCAATTCAGTAGGTGAAAGCTTACAGAATGCATACTATCCGTCAGAGCTTTCCGGAGAGATGATGTGTCCCCCTGTGCCATAAGCTTGTTAACCTGAATCCAAGAAAAGCGAACAATGTAGACAGAGTTATTCCACGAACCAGTCATACCTGGAAATATCAGTAAGCAATTCAATTTACATTACGCCTTTAAATAATACTCCCTCCATCCCTTTATGTAAGGTACTAAGACGTATTATTTTTGGCGAGCTGACCAAGGCACGGAAAAATAGAGAATTCAAGACGAAATTGCCATTGGCTAATTCGGTGGTTAGCAGCAGGTAAATCAATTAGGGGGACCGGATCCAGCAATTTGATTGTGTGTGCAGATCTCCTGCACACCTTGCATGCCCATGCACACAGTAAAGATTATACGCGCAGATTTTCTTCCTAACTAATGATTGGAAGATTGACTCACATGATCTTCTTTCCCAAATAACGGCTAGACATATGTTTTCTAACTGATTCTTACATGAGGTTGGCTTGTACGTGATTTTTATTCTAACTAGGGGAGGTTGGCCTGTATGGTGTGGTGGAAGGGTAAAAGCTGAATTCTGGGGAATTAGAAGAATTATACCTTCAATTATTAAATTTTAGCAAAAAATAAATACACCTCATATAAAGGAACGGAGGGAGTACAGAAGGCTGGACACCATATTCTTTCAAAACTCAGAAGAAATAGTCGTACTTAACCGATTAAAGAAGAAATGTTAGGTGGAAATAGAAAGAAGAAATATTTTTATCTCAGTAAATCATGTCACTCGAAGGTAGTCCATGACAAACTAAGAATTAAACTGGGTGGACATGCAATCAATATATGCAGATAGTTGAAACCATTGTGACAAATCATGTAACTCATCCACGAAATAAGTAATCAGAACCAAGGTTGTTATTATAAATAGCTAATTGCTCCATGCGTTGCTACAGATTTCACAAATATATTCATGCTCAAAAAATAAACCTGTTTCATTTAGAATGGTAATTGTCCGTTTCAATTCTTACACTTCACAAATGATTTCCTGGGTTTGTTGAAGTTGCAGAGGTTGTTCAGTTAAGGAAATAAAGGAAAGAACTATGAGATGGTCATGAGGTTGTATAGCATGAGGATATTGGGCCTACATGTTGGTGCTGAATGTTTGGAAGGAGGACTGTAGTTTCGTGGATGCAGGATGTGAGGAAAGGAGGGGTGTGACACCACCAGGCACTCACCACTAACTCCCATTTATAGTAAAGATAAATAGTACAGTGTGTTTGAAGTGTTTGGCAACTGGCACTAGCAACAAAGACCCATAACCATAAAGCCTGCAGATCAGTAATTTCGACAGTTGGTTCACAATCACAACAGTTTATAACAAATCTCGCATCTATTGATATGGATCTATGTAGGTGAAATGGGATTGCAGACAGATGTTTATACAGAGCACTCAAATGCAACAATACTTGGTAGTCCCCTTGGCAATGATTCTGCAGTGTTATTTTACTTATTAGATCACCAATATTTTGCAAGTAACAACTCTCATGACACCTTCCCTTATTAGATCACCAATTATGAAAACCTTAAACCCATGCCAATGCAACCTGACTCCTTAAAATTTGTTCAAGTTAATTCCATGCAATGAATGTGTCATACCTCCTTGTATATATTAAACGCTTGATCGTAGAACTGTTTTTTGGTATATCCGGTTTTCTTCCTCAACCTTGACACAGCATATGCATTCTTCATCTGTCAAGTAAAAAACCCAACTACTCAACACATGATTCACGACAGACGGTAGCACAAAAGAAGAACTGCATTAATGAAGTCAAATATCTTAAGATCAACACAGGGAGCAAGCAGATACTAGAAAGAGATTATTAATGAGGACCAAAAGTAGGAAATATATCCATCAGTAAAAGGCCAAAACGGTTTCCTCCTATGTAGTATTACATCATTATTGTAACATGGAAATTTTAAAATAGAAAAGAACACAGTATCATGCACCTGTATCCAAGAGTACATCATGAGTTATGGTAAATATCTCATGTCTTTCTATTCTCATGTAAGAATTATTCTGACTGGTAATTAAACATGCAGTAATGAACTTCGTTGTCTCAATGTTGGCGCATTGGTGTCAATGCAGTAAAAAACCAATGTGTTCCCCACAATGAAAAGTAACATCTTAGATTTCTAAACATGTAGGGCAACAGTACTGAAATTAGTCTCCAGATAACAAATAGTGAAATATTGTAACAAGGAAAAAATGGAACTTGATTTCTCGTTACAGCAGTTTCCCAAGTCAAAAAAGTTAGTACCTCTAGAATAACATCCTCCTTTGTTCTAGTCCAGCCACTTCGTGTAAACAATCTAAGTAAAAAAAAAAAGTTATGATGATGAAGAAGAAGATTTTATCATGCATTGGACAGTTTGTTATGGGGCATTCAATTAAACTGTGAGTTTGAACCTTGGGCATCAATTTTAAATGACCAGTCCTGGACAACTAACAGATGGATCGGTTTTGTGAAGAAAAACCTCCCCACAGCAACCAGAGAGGTCATTGACTACCATATACATAATGATCTATGAGAAATGAATTACAGAGAGTCAATATCTACACTGGAATTCAACCTTTTCCAAAACGGGATAGGTTCCCGGACACAGTATGGCTCATAAACAAAACCAGGGCTCATCATGAAAACTTTCAAACCAACCTGCACATACATATACACAGAGGCACTACAGTTAACAGAATACTTGTCCAACTTAAAAATAATGAAAATGGAAAATCAATGTGCTTGCACCTTTTTAGCACCGACAGGAACGCCTTTGGACACTGACGGTGGCGTCACCGGTGCTCCTGATGGCGTTGGCCCTGCCGGTGCCGGTGCCACAGCTCCTGATGACATTTGTCTTGCATGATTTAGGTGAACTACAAGCTCCAGAACCTGCAGAAATGCAACCAACGCGAATTTGTAACCCAAATCAAGTATCACACCTTGTAGGAAAAAACATTATAGATTCGCCAAAAAAAAGTGAACTTTAGTACACAAACCTGCACAGCGTGGAGAGGCGACGGCCCTCCAAACTTGCCAGCAATCAAGCCGCCGCCATTGTATGTTAAGCTTGAAAAACCTAAAGATTAAACGCACACACAAAAAAGAACTCATTGAAATGAACCTCATAGAGGAACTGGAAGAGGGGGGGAAACAAACAGTAGGCAGCCATATCAGTCGCGCACCTCTTGCAGATGTATTCGCGTGGATCATAGCTAAAGATCGAGAAACGGCGGCATGGTGGTCTCTGCAACTGGAGCGAGAAGGAAGGGGGTAAGAATAGTCGAATTCACATTGTGGAGAGCGAGATCTAGACCGAGCGGGGAATGGAGGGGGAGGACGCGAGGGGTTACGTCGGTGGCGCTGGAGGCAGGTGGAGAGGCCGGTGGAGGCGTCGGGTCAGCGACTGGCCGAGGCGGGCCAGAGACATCGGCGAAGTTCCTTCTCCGCGACGGCGACGGCGCCGGCGACGGGGGTGGTGAGGTGCGAGGAGCGGGACGGAAGTGGGCGGCGAGGGTTTAGGAAGGGGCGAGAGAATGAACTGACAGAACGGCGGAACCACTTGATATGATCAACTTATTTCGTCCCTCCATTGCGAAATCAACGGCTGGGATGCAAGCAATTGTTTTCCTTGATATACACTCGCTTCCTCTTCTTTTCTGCGGGGGATTCTTCTTTTTTGCTTAAATAAAAACCTCTTTGGTTCACTGTAAAAAAAGAGGCCTCTTTGATTTAAAGTACTCTCTCATGAATTTCGAATCACCGGATTCCTTCACGGGTTTTTATTTTGTGGAAAAACTTTCGATCTACTAGTATTAATAAACTGTCAACTTAGTACAAAGAACACCGGAATAATAAAGATTACATTCAGGTCTGTAGACCACCCCAGCGATGGCTAAAAGCATTGGAGCAAATGTCGCCATCATTTCTCCCTCATCAGAGCCAAGCAAACTTTATTGAAGTAGATACACATAAGTCGTTGTGGTAAGGCCCCGCTAGCGCACCAGAGCAACAACCATTGTCGATGAACGAATGAAGACCGCGGATCCATTGAAGACAAACATCGAAGACACACTTCCAGACGCCATTCGATGACTAAGCACACTGGCGGGATGGGGTTAGACGAAAGGAACCTTATCATGTCTTCAAAGAGCCGCCGCCACCTCGTCCTTTTGAGCAGGATACAAGCTCTAACCAAGCTTAGAAAAAACACATAAAAGGGGAGAGGGAGCCCTAGTGTCGATGGAGTCCGGGATTTGACTTCCTTGATCCACGACTTAGAGAATCTCTATCTGATCCTGTATAACCTCGTTGAGGTGCGTTTTTTTTTGATGGGTTTACGGGACGGCCTAAAAATTTGGCCCGAGCAGGTCCGCCAAAAAGGGCCCGACCCGTAAACATTTGCGGGAGGCCCGTAAACTGCCCGTGATTCCGGTATATATGCCGGCTCTGGGTCGATTTAGGGTTTGCATCCGACTTTTTCCCCCATTCCACTCCATCGTGTTTCCTCTCCTCCGGCGAGAAATCCCGCGAACTTCAGCCTCGATTTCCGGCGCATTTATCCACTCGAACTTGTCGGAGATGTCAACGATGGGTGCTGGTTGGGGTGCCAAGGGGGCTGGGGCCGAGGTGGCGGGCTGCCTCACAAATGTGGCCACGACGAGGGGCCGGGAGCTCCTTCCTCCCCCCCCTCTGGTGCCTGAATGGCGCAAGGAGCAGGCACGCCGCCGCGACGCACGGTCCCGCAGCGCCGGAGCATGCGCATGTGTAAGGGCATATTTATCCCTTAGTAGTTTTGGTGATTGATGACAATGCATTTGCGGACTAATCGTGTGCATTGAGCTTTTCAGATATATCATGAGTTAACACAAGACGGTTTGATGCCCCTCGAAGATTATTCAAGACGGCGTTTCTCTATGTTTCTTTTCGGTGGATTTGAGTCGTACGAAAGTCGTACTATTAAGAGGGGGTCCGCGTTGAAAAGGTTTGGGTGGAATCTCACGTACACATGTTCCTTTTGCACCGCATTTCCTTTGGCTCTTTGGAGTTTCCTTCGTCTCATCGTGTCTCTACAGAATGAAGGACTTCTAGTGCTGCTGTTCATAGGCTGGCGGTAGTATTGCTCCCCAGAGCGGTACTACCGCAGGCACCAGCTGTAGTACCGGGCCAAGGCACGGTAGTACCATGGGTGCCCACGGTAGTACCACTCCATCTGAGCGGTAGTACCGTGAGCTCTGGCCCGGCGCTGCTGTGCAAGCGGTAGTAGGGGCGGATGTAATTTTTTACATCCGCGCCCTACGCGGTAGTACTGTGCCCTGGCGCGGTAGTACCGTGCAGCCTGGACAGGCACAGCGGCATTGTAAGTGCATTTAGTGCCACCCCTAGTTGGTTTTGGAGTATTGACGACAAACTTGGTTGAGGGACTAATGTGTTTGTGAGAATTGCAGGATAACACATGTAGTAGTCCCATGTTGATTCGGTTTACCTACCAGAGATGACCCCTAAAAATGTGTGAAGACATTGAAGACAATGGTGGTCTGTGAAGACATTCACATTGAAGACTATGACAGGAGAAGACATCGCGTGAAGACTATGGAGCGCGAAGACATAGTTGTTTCATAGTTTCCTTTTCTTCTTTGTTGAGTCATAGGAACCACCGTGCTGTTAAGTGGGGTCCAAGTGAACAAAGTCAGAGTGACTGATGTGATGCTCAACCAAATCCTACGTCTTTGAGCAAAGACAATGAGAGCAAATCTTATCCAGAGCTGGATGAGTCACCTTTACTTGTAGTCCAAGTCAAGCTGCCGCAGACACGTGTCAGTTCCTTAGTGACCCAGGGTCATTTTGGACAAATCAGGTCGGGTTGCCTCCTGGCTATAAATAGCCCACCCCCTACACCATAAATTGGTGGTTGCTCAGAGTTAGTGCACTACTTTTGTCGTTTGAGATCAACCCACCTCCGAACCCTTTGAGAGAGAATCCTTGCAAGGACAAAGCCCAAAACACCCAGAGCCAAAGAGTGTTAGGCATCACTAAAGTCTTCCTGTCCGCGTGATCTGAAGACTTATTACACTTGAGGACTATGAATCCTCCAGTCGGTTAGGTGTCGTGTTCTGAGCATCCAAGAGTCATTGTGGATTGCCGGTGAACGAAGTCTGTGATGGTTTGGAAGTCTCCCTTGAAGACTTACCAGAGTGACTGGGCGAGTACTAAGTGTTCTTAGCTCAAGGGGAATAAGGTGAAGACGTGGTCTTCTGAGTTGGATCTCAGCCTCCCTAACCAGACATACAGTTGTCACAGCAACTGGAACTGGTCCAAAAAACCCCTTGTCCTCTCCGAGCAACTGGTTCTATCCTACCTCTCTCACCTTACTTACAGTTTGTCTTCGTGAAGTCTATGCCTGCTTGCCTTATCTGTTTGACTTCACTGTGTGAAGACTGTTGTCTGTGTGGCTTCATACTATCTTCCATCCTGATCCAATCTACCTAGCTGCTTATAGTCTTCGTGCTTTCACTTTATTGCTTACTTGACTATGGCTTGTCTAGTGTAGTCTACTTTCCGCTGCATATCAATAGGGTCATTTCTATCGTTTGTCTTCGAAACACCCATGTTTTGAAGACTTTCATAAAAATCGCCTATTCACCCCCCCTCTAGTCGAATACTAGCACTTTCAATTGGTATCAGAGCAAGGTGCTCCCTTATTATGTGTGATTCGGTTTAACCACCTGGAGTTTGGCTATGTCGACTGCAGGGATAATCAAAGTCTCTGATGCGTGCCCTGTCTTTGATGGCACTGATTACCCCTACTGGAAGAATAAGATGCGCATGCATCTTGAAGCCATTGATGTCGATCTCTGGTATGTCGTCAAGAACGGCGTTCCCAAGACTGGTGAAGGTGTCACTCCTGCTGATGTCAAGAAGTTCGTGCAACTGGACTCAACTGCCAAAAACATCATCTGTGGTCATCTGACCAAGGGGCACTATGGTCGTGTGAGTGCTCTGGAAACTTCAAAGCTGGTCTGGGACTGGCTCTCCTAGGTTAATGAAGGCGTCGCAACACAGAGAGATTCAAGGATCAGTGTTCTTTGCAATCTCTTCAACCACTTCAAGAGAAATGACAATGAGAATGCCCAGCTCAGATTTGATCGCCTTACTGATATCACCAATGAGCTTCATGCACTCGGCGCCACTGAGATCACCAAGCATGAAATCGTCAAGACACTACTAAGATCTCTCGACAGCTCATTTGACACCCTGGCCCTGATGATCCAAGAGCGCCCTGACTTCAAGACTCTCGCTCCGTCTGACATAATTGAGAGGCTCAACACACATGAGTTCCAGCTATCTGAGAAAAGAGATATCTATGGTCCCAACTATGGCCGTACTCACGCTTTGAAGGCAAAGGCCGTCTCCTCGTCTGAAGAAGAATCTGACTGCAGTTCTGGTGATCCTGAAGACATTGGAAAGGAGCTTGCTATGCTCGTAAAGAAGTTCCAGAAGTTCACCAAGAAGAAAGACTTCAGAAAGTCTTCAAGATCCAGCTCAAGGAATGATGAAGCTTCCTCTCGTGATCACAAGAAGAGAACCTGTCACAAGTGCAAGAAACCTAGTCACTACATCTCTGAGTGTCCGCAGTGGGACAACGAGACAAAGAAGAAGAAGAAGAGCAAGGACTATGATTCTGATGACAACAAGAAGAAGAAATCCTCAAAGTCTTCTTCCAAGTCTTCATCGAAGTCTTCTTCACACAAGAAGATCTCATCTAGCAAGGCTCATGCTTTTGTTGGCAAGGAGATGGATTCAGAGGAGGAGTCTGCATCTGAGGAGGTAGAGGTGGAGTCTGAGGAGGAATTTGATTCTGGAGTGGCAAGCCTGGCTCTAGCTTCTGCATACGTCGCCAAGTCCATCTTCGACACTGAAGAGAATGGCCTCGTCACCAACGCTGATGCCAAGGATGAGGATGACTCTGCTCCCACCTACTGCTTCATGGCACGTGGTGCCAAGGTAAACTCACGCGATGCTTACTTTCAAACATCAAGTGAAGATGACTCTGAATGTGAATCTAAACCTAGCTACAAAACACTTGCTAAAATTGCAACTGAACAACAGAATGCCATGGAACATATTCAAAAACTGTTAGACAAAAGCGATGACCTGTTGGACGCGGAAATGACCCGATCTCAGTCCTTAATTAAAGACATAAAAAATCTTCATGTTAAGTATGAGGAACTTGAAGGTCGTCATGAATCGCTCTCAACCTCTCATTAAAAGCTTTCCTATGATTATCTTCAAAGGAAGCAGGAACTTGAGAAATTGAGATCGGCTCATGAAGATCTTCAAAAGGAAAACGAGTCACTCTGCACTCAACAGATTAGTTCCGCTCAGGAAGAATTTGAACCACCATGTCTAAAATGTATTGAGCGTGATAATGTTGTCTCTGTTGCTGAATGTTCAACTGCTACTACTGTTGCAATATCTTCAACTGTTGATGTGGAAACTAACCCCTCATCTGAGGATACCACTACTATTGCTGATGAGAATGCCAGGTTGAAGTCATTACTTGAGACAGGAATGTGCAAAAGTCTCAAAGGGCATCAGACACTATGTGATGTCCTTAAAAAGCAGATTCTAAATCGAAACCCTAGGAAAGAGGGTGTTGGGTTTGAGAGGAAAATGAATGTTGATGGTTCTCACTGGATGCCTGAGCAGTACCCCAAAACCACATGGGTTGCTGCTAAGGGACCTTCAATAGATCCATCTACCTTATCTGGCTTCACTAGTGCTAACCCAATTGTCATTGATGGATCCTTTGATGCAAACTATAAACTGTTCAGGAATCAGAATGATGAAGTGTTTGCCAGGTACATTGGTACTAACTGTAGGAATGGACCACCTCTTAAGAAGATCTGGGTACCCAAAAGGTGTCTCGAAAGTCTTCCCGTGAATGTCATTACAGCACCATCTGGGAAGAAGACAACCCCCAGACCAAAGGCTTCGTATGGTCCAAAGGCTTCATACAAACAGAGGACTCACCTGAGTCACCCTAACGCCAATGTTTTGCAAGGAAATCATACTCAGACCTTTTAATATGAGCGTGTTTCATCAAACCGCTATGTTCGTAAGTCTAAGAACTTTTCTGCTTATTCATATGAGTATTATTCGCTTCCTACAAGGCTATTTGCTAGGGCTTCAAAACCGAAGTTCTCAGATGCTGCACTTAGACTTATTGCTTCTAAGCCACCCCTGAAAATGTTGGTGGTTAAAAAAACTTAACTTTCTTTTGCAGGGAAAGGTCTCCAGCCGGAAATCAAAGGCGTCTGATGCTTATGCTGGGGACCTTAAACATCTTGTGGGGCGCAAGATAAAATGCCCAACTGGTCTTACTATGTATTTTGTTCCTGATTCTCTTGCCAGTCATCCTATAAGTCCTAACCTGGATCTAAGCTTTGATAATCCGCTTGCTCGTCAAATGTTTATGCTTCACAATACTCTTGGTGAAGCCTATCCCCCTAACTGCACTGTAGGCTATGACACCTCATGCTTCAGAATGGATTATGGATAGTGGTTGCACCAACCACATGACTGGTGATTGAAGTCTTCTGATGGATTTAACTCTTCGGTCGTCTGATAAGAGTCATATCACATTTGTTGACACTGGTAAAAGTAATGTATTGGGTCTTGGTAGAGTTGCAATCTCAAAGGATCAGCACATGGATAAAGTGATGCTTGTTGAATCCCTTGGTTTCAACTTAATGTCGGTATCAATGCTATGTGATTTGAATATGAATGTGATATTTGGAAAATATCGTTGCCTTGTCCTTATGGAATCTGACAAATCTCTAGTCTTTGAAGGGTATAGAAAAGATGATTTTTATATGGTAGATTTCTCAGCAGGACCACAACTAGCCACATGTCTTCTAGCAAAAGCTTCAGAGTGTTGGCTTTGGCATCGGAGGCTAGGATATGCGGGCATGAGGAACTTGTACACTCTCGCGAAGAAGAAGCATGTCGTGGGCATCGAAGGCGTCAAGTTCAAGAAAGATCATCTGTGTGGTGCCTGTGAAGCTGGGAAGATGACTAGGGCCAAGCATCCCTCGAAGACAATCATGACGACATCTCAACCCTTCGAGCTGCTTCACATGGACTTATTCGGCCCTACTCATTACTCTACTCTTACTACCACTGCTTGTCTCTATGGCTTTGTTATTGTTGATGATTACTCAAGATATACCTGGGTGCATATAATTCTCTATAAGAATGAAGTGCAGGATATCTTCAGACGCTTCGCCAATTGTGCCATGACGAACTACGGTATCAAGATCAAGCACATCAGAAGTGACAATGGCACAGAATTCAAGAACACCGGCCTCGACACTTACCTTGATACGCTTGGCATCACTCATGAGTTTTCTGCTCCCTACACACCTCAGCAGAATGGCATCATGGAGCGCAAGAACAGAACCCTCATCGAGATGGCTCGGACGATGCTAGATGAGTACAAGACTCCAAGAAAGTTTTGGCCTGAAGCCATTGACACTGCATGCCACATCATCAACCGAGTTTATCTTCACAAGCTTCTGAAAAAGACTCATATGAGCTGCTCACTGGTAAGAAGCCAAACGTCAGTTACTTTAGAGTATTTGGTGCTAGGTGCTGGATCAAGGATCCACATCACACTTCAAAATTTGCACCGAAAGCACATGAAGGTTTTATGCTTGGTTACGGAAAGGACTCGCGCTCCTATAGAGTCTTCAACCTCTTTCACTATAAAGTGGTTGAAGCTGTGTATGTGCGGTTCGATGAGACTAACGGCTCGCAAAGAGAGCACCTGCCAAATGTGCTAGATGAAGTTCCTCCTAGTGAGTCTATCAAGCTCATGGGTACTGGAGAGATCATACCGTCCGAACCTCGGGCTGAAGATGAACTCATCATTGCACCATGTCAACCTGACGACAATGCTCAGCCTAAAGTCAATGCTGAAGCTGAAGACAATGATCTGCAAGGGCAAAATCTTCGTCCAGTACATCCCCGTGTTGCAAATGAAGTACAGATTGAGAAGACCATTGACATCATCAATGCACCTAGTCCACTCACTCGTTCAAGAGCAACACAACTGGCAAATTCCTGTGGGCACTTTGCATTTGTCTCAATATCTGAACCCAAGAAAGTTGATGAAGCCTTCATGGAACCTGAATGGATTCAAGCCATGCAAGAAGAGCTTCATCAGTTCGAGCTGAACAATGTCTGGGAACTAGTCAAGCGTCATGATCCTCGCAAGCATAATATCATTGGCACCAAATGGATCTATCGCAACAAACAAGATGAATATGGTCAAGTTGTCAGAAACAAGGCTCGTCTGGTTGCTCAAGGCTACACTCAAATTGAAGGGATTGACTTTGATGAAACATTTGCTCCCGTGGCAAGACTTGAAGCCATTCGCATACTGCTTGCATATGCCAACCATCACAATATCCTTTTGTACCAAATGGATGTGAAGAGTGCCTTTCTCAATGGCAAGATTGAAGAAGAAGTGTATGTTGCACAACCACCTGGCTTTGAAGATCCAAAACATCCTGATATGGTGTACAAGCTCAACAAGGCACTGTATGGCCTCAAACAAGCTCCTCGCGCTTGGTATGACACGCTCAAAGACTTCTTGAAGAGCAAAGGCTTCAAACCTGGCTCACTAGATCCAACACTCTTCATGAAGTCATACGACGGTGAACTGTTTGTGTGCCAAATCTATGTGGATGACATTATCTTCGGCTGCACTGACAAGAGATACAACGATGAGTTTGGGCACATGATGTGAGAACAATATCAGATGTCCATGATGGGTGAGCTGAAGTTCTTCCTTGGTCTTCAAATCCGCCAGCAGAGAAACGACACCTTCATATCTCAAGGGAAATACCTCAAAGACTGCCTGAAGAAGTTTGGAATGCAAGACTGCAAAGGATACACGACGCCAATGCCAACCAAAAGTCATCTGGGTCCTGACGACAATGGTAAAGAATTCGATGAAAAGGTATACCGCTCCATGATTGGCTCCTTACTTTACTTATGTGCATCTAGGCCAGATATAATGCTTAGCGTTTGCATGTGTGCCTGATTCCAAGCGGCACCAAAGGAGTCGCATCACCTAGCGGTGAAGCGAATTCTTCGATATTTGGCTTACACCCCAAATAGGATTATGGTATCCAAAGGGCTCAACATTTGATCTGATTGGGTATTTTGATGCTGATTATGCTGGTGACAAGGTTGATCGCAAGTCCACCTCAGGAACATGTCACTTTCTCGGTCGATCACTTGTTTGTTGGTCTTCAAAGAAGCAGAACCGTGTGTCACTCTCCACTGCTGAATCTGAATACATTGCTGCTGGATCATGTTGTGCTCAGCTTCTGTGGATGAAGCAGACTCTCAAGGATTATGGCATCAACACGAAGAATGTGCCACTCTTCTGCGACAATGAAAGAGTCATCAATCTTTCCAAGAATCCAGTTCAGCACTCGAAGACAAAGCACATTCAGATCCGTCATCACTTTCTTAGAGATCATGTCAACAAGGAAGACATTGATATCATTCACGTCAACATTGAAGAGCAATTGGCTGATATCTTCACTAAGCCCTTGGATGAGAAAAGGTTTTGCAAGTTGCGGTGTGAGCTAAATATCTTAGAATCCTCGAATGTCCTGTAAATGGACACACATCCTAATGCTTATGCATGTTGACGACTTATATGTGCAACACACGAAGTAACGTATATCTTCAATTAATGAAGACTTACCTTCTGAGTGTGAATACATTAATGTGGAATTTGACTTTGGAGCGCCACGATAATTGTGCACCGTGTCTGGGTCTAATACTTCCTATACGGTGGATAACGCCACCACCAAATTTTCATTGAAGTGTTTCTCTTGGCATTACAATTGCAAAGTCTTCGCATTTGGATTGTCTTCAACATGAACTTATCTTCTTGATTTATCTTCCATGTGATTTGGTTCATATATAGATTTGTGTTCTGTCCTCTACAGCATTCGCTTATAGCTATGTCTTCACTCTTGAATCTTTTGATCTAAGTGAATGTGGTCGGCCCCTAACCTGTTCTATGCTTCTAGCTCAACTCTATCTGTCCAAATCATACGCATTCTATTGAAGCCTGTCGATTGTCTTCTCCGAGTCCTTGTCAGCAGATGACAACCTGACAAACATTTAATCTGTTTTTAATGCTGCATCCTTATTGCCTGAAAACCAGAGAAGCCAGAACGACCACCTGACAATCCAGGCGTGCGTGGGAACATGGAACAACTTCCAATGTGTTGCATGTTTGCCACGTGTCCCTCAGATGTGAACCGCTAGGGGCACCTGAGTGATTGTGTTGTGTTGTCCCTTTCCTTATAAATACACATCACATCGCGGTCAAAAATCCTTTGAAAGGATCAAGAAGAGGTGTCTAGAGGGGGGGTGATTAGACACTAAGTGAGAAAAGTTGCAGTTTTTAGTTTCTTTAAGTTGAAGTGGAGTTTTGGCACAAGTTTAACAATCACAATACATATCAAGCAAGCATGCAAAGAGTATATGAGCAGCGGAAAGTAAAGCATGCAACTTGCAAGAATGTAAAGGGATGGGATTGGAGTGTGCAAACGCAATTGGAGACACGGATGTTTTTGTCGTTGTTCCGATAGGTGGTGCTATCGTACATCCACGTTAATGGAGACTTCAACCCACGAAGGGTAACGGCTGCGTGAGTCCACGGAGGGCTCCACCCACGAAGGGTCCACGAAGAAGCAACCTTGTATATCCCACCATGGCCGTCTCCCACGAAGGACTTGCCTCACTAGGGTAGATCTTCACGAAGTAGGCGATCTCCTTGCCCTTACAAACTCCTTGGTTCAACTCCACAATCTTGTCGGAGGCTCCCAAGTGACACCTAGCCAATCTAGGAGACACCACTCTCCAAGAAGTAACAAATGGTGTGTTGATGATGAACTCCTTGGTCTTGTGCTGCAAATGATAGTCTCCCCAACACTCAACTCTCTCTCACAGGATTTGGATTTGGTGGAAAGAAGATTTGAGTGGAAAGCAACTTGGGGAAGGCTAGAGATCAAGATTCATATGGTTGGAATGGAATATCTTGGTCTCAACACATGAGTAGGTGGTTCTCTCTTAGAAAATGAATGCTGGAAGTGTAGGCATATTCTGATGGCTCTCTCCACGAATGAAGAGTGGGTGGAGGGGTATATATAGCCTCCACACAAAATCTAACCGTTACACACAACTTGCCAATCTCGGTGGGACCAAATCGTCAAACTCGGTCGGACCGATTTAGCAAATAATGTGACCGTTAGGATTTTCGGTGGGACCGAAATGCAACTCGGTGGGACCGATATGGTTAGGGTTAGGGCATAACGTAATCTCGGTGAGACCAATTTTGGTAATAGACACACAGAGAGTTGGTCAGGCAAACTCGGTGGGACCGATTCGCTCATCTCGGTTGGACTGAAATGTTATGAAGAGGAACAGAGAGTTTGCATTGTAATCTCGGTAGGACCGATTACACAAACTCGGTTGGACCGATTTTGGTAATGGACATACACAGAGAGATTACAATCCCATCTCGGTAAGACCGATATCCCTATCGGTCATTTGCCTAGGGTTTGTGGCAGTGGCTATGACATCTGAACTCGGTGGCGCCGGATAGAAGGAATCAGTAGGGCCGAGTTAGACTTTTGGTTTGGGTCATATGTGGATATGAGAAGGTAGTTGAGGGCTTTGGAGTCAAAACCGGCGGATCTCGGGTAGGGGGTCCCGAACTGTGCGTCAAGGCGGATGGTAACAGGAGACAAGGGACATGATGTTTTACCCAGGTTCGGGCCCTCTTGGTGGAGGTAAAACCCTACTCCTGCTTGATTAATATTGATGATATGGGTAGTACAAGAGTAGATCTACCACGAGATCAAGGAGGCTAAACCCTAGAAGCTAGCCTATGGTATGATTGTTGTTCGTCCTACGGACTAAAACCCTCCGGTTTATATAGACACCGGAGAGGGCAAGGGTTACACAGAGTCGGTTACAATGGTAGGAGATCTACATATCCGTATCGCCAAGCTTGCCTTCCACGCCAAGGAAAGTCCCATCCGGACACGGGATGAAGTCTTCAATCTTGTATCTTCATAGTCTTGGAATCCAGTCGACGGTGATAGTTCGGCTATCCGGACACCCCCTAGTCTAGGACTCCCTCAGTAGCCCCTAAACCAGGCTTCAATGACGATGAGTCCGGCGCGCATATTGTCTTCGGCATTGCAAGGCGGGTTCCTCCTCCGAATAATTCATAGAAGATTTTGAACACCAGGATAGTGTCCAGCTCTGCAAAATAAGTTCCACATACCACCGCAGAGAGAATAATATTTACACAAGTTCAATCTGCTGACGTATTTCGTGGCGTGACGTCGCACCATGGCCAAGCCTTTATTCGAATCATTTTTACTGTTCCACCTCAACGCGTTTAGCGAAGCGGTTTCCTTGGCACGTCTTGTCAAAGCAGAGATCGTGTCCCCTTATTCCGGGATTCTCATCAATATGGGCGTGGGTAACCCAACCGTGCCATTGATTACGGCGCTTGGGAGATAAGCGAGTTTTACTAGGCTGGTGGGGACACATAGTTTTCGTCCGTACATATAAGAGGATAAGGATCCACCTTTTTACCTACGCCTTCTTCCTCCTTTGCTTATCCCTTTCCGCGTACTCAAGCTCCAGTGCCCAAGCCCGCACATCTCGCCTCGACCTTCTCCATCCATGTCCGGAGCGGGAGGCAAGTGGATGGCCTCCTCCGTCACGGAGGGGCACACCAAAAGGCTGTGCAAGGCCGGATACTTGTCCAGCGACATTGCGCATCGGCTCCCCGACGAGGGGCAGCTCATCCCCACCCCCAGGCCCCATGAGAGGGTGGTGTTCCTTCCCCATTTCCTCCGCGGACTGGGCTTCCCACTCCACCCATTTGTCCGGGGGCTCATGTTCTACTATGGCCTGGATTTCCATGATCTGGCCCCAAATTTCATCCTCAACATCTCGGCGTTTATCATCGTGTGCGAGGCCTTCCTCCGCATCACACCCCACTTTGGCTTATGGCTGAAGACCTTCAATGTCAAGCCGAAGGTAGTGGGCGGCCAGCAGGCGGAGTGCGGAGGCGCCATGGTGGGCAAGATGCCCAACGTCACATGGCTCGAGGGCGCCTTCATGGAAACCATCAAAGGGTGGCAATCAGGGTGGTTCTACATCACCGAGCCGCGTGACCCTGAATGGTCAGCGGCCCCCGAATTCAGATCTGCCATCCCCACGCGGCTCACCTCCTGGAAAGAGAAGGGCCTGAAATGGGGTGATTTGGAGGAGCTGACCGGACTCCAAACCTGCGTCCAAAATCTTGTGAACGAGAAGATCAAGCTCGTCAACGTAGTCCAGGTCATGCTCATCCGCCGGATCCTCCCATGCCAACAACGGGCTTTCAAATTGTGGGAGTTTGATCCAACACAGCACCAGACTTTGAGCAGGCTCTTCGACACTACGTACGAAGATGCCTGGAGGGTGCTGTTCAAGGGCGCCGAGGCTCCCGCATCCGCTACCGAAGATCGCGGATTCAGCTCGCAGCGTCATGCCAATGAGGTAAGCTATTGTACCCTTTACGAGACACTTGTTTTTCATAGTTTTGACTCTATGCAGGATCTAAACTCCCTTGCCTTTGACAGGCCTGTCAGAAGAAGTCCGGGCAGGTTAACTGTCCGGCTCCCTTGCCAGAAGACCCAGCGGACGCCCGATTAACGGGGCTGCTGGCTCCGGCGCCTTATGTGGTGCCGGAGAAGAAGGCCAAGAAGAAGGCCACGGGAACTCGGAGGAGTTCCCGGCGCCAGGTGTTATCGGACTCATCGTCCGATGACTCCGAGGCAGACTCCTCCCACGAAGATGAGGAGGAGAAAAAATAGGCCTCTCCTCCAGCGGGGGGAGAGAAGAAGAGGAAGGCTTCCCCAACGGGGGAGGTCGAAGGGTCCAAGAAGGGAAGGACCCTTCTTCCGGACTGTTCCACCAACACCGACGACGGCGAAGAGGAGCGGCCCTCGAGGGCCAAGCCCCTGGCAAGATCGTAAGTGTCCGGATTCCATAATAACTCATGATTTCTCTTTTGTCGCATAGTGTCTTCTAACGGTAAATACAACCCTGTATCCCGCCCAAGGATGATCTCCCCGCTTCGTCGAGCGGGTCCCTGGGTTCGTCGGATGTGAATAGCACTTCACTTCCGACCGCCTCCTCCCCTCGTGACGTAGACGACACCGAGGTGGGGTCCCAGAAAGGGCCCAGCCAGGAGGAGGTGGTCCTGGAGGCGCCACAAGGCGACCTTCTGGACTTTGGGCGAAAAGAGGGCGGAACCCCCGAGGGTTCCAAGTCCGGCCCTGTGCCGGACTTCGTACCGGAACCTACAGTGGTTCCGAAGCCCAGCGGGCAGGCCCTTTATAAGAAGGGCAAGACTGCGACGCCGGTGGCCTCCGTCCAACCGGAGGCACCAGATGACTTGCTGGAGGTGCTTAACGGCGCATCCATCAAGGAGGAGCACCGCACTG
Organism: Triticum timopheevii; assembly: GCA_963921465.1. Lineage (NCBI taxonomy): Eukaryota > Viridiplantae > Streptophyta > Magnoliopsida > Poales > Poaceae > Triticum > Triticum timopheevii. The sequence continues at coordinate 111,032,621 of OY997264.1, forward strand.
TTATGAGTGCGGTGATCCGGAAAGTTCAGTCCGCCAAGTGCGGGCTGACTAAAGCCTGCACCAGCCTTCTAACAGGCTTTGAGGTATGTGATTGAGATATGTAAAAATAGTACCGCATAGGCAGTAGCCCCTGATGCTCAGTTTGGTGTTCGGAAAGAAAAGCCGAACTGAGGATCTAAAAAAGATATACGCAGGAGTCTAACATAAGCATGTAAATATGGGAATGCAGGCTGCGCTGCTGACCTCTGCCGCACTGACTGCGGAGGTCAATGCGTTGAAGCAGAGCCCCGAGCGGTCCGAGAACGAGCTCAGCCGTGCCAAGAAGCAGCTCGAGGACAAGGAAGGTAAGTGGTACCTTATTAAAGTAATACCTTATAGAAAAGGATTTGGTTGCAAAAAATGACAGGAATAACGTAAGTATTGCAGGGGCCACGAACGAGGTGGCGACCCTGAAGGAAGCGGTGTCCGAGGCCGAACACAATGCGGCCACGGAGCGCACCGAGCGAGAGAAGCAGGAGACGCGGGTGGCGGAGGTGCGGCAAGAGCTCCAGGCTCTCGTGAAAAAACACGAGAGTTTGGAGCATGACTCGAAGACTCAAGAGTCCGAGCTTGCTTCGGCTCTTATGAGTGCCAAAGCCGCTAAGGCCGAAGCCCAAAAAGCCCTCCAGGAAATTGAGGCAGTAAAGAAGGTCGGCAGGTAAGGCATTCTTCATGCAAAGCAAGCATGTAAAAGTGAATTACTTGTTACTTACCCGAATTCGGAGCTCTCCAGGAGCGTTTGCAGATCTGCCCCGTAGCGTGTCCGATGTTGCCGCGTTCTATAGAGCCGAGGAGGGGAGCTCCACGGAAAAGGTGTTCTGGTCTCAGTATGCTGAGGCCGGACATCCGGTGCCCCTGAGGGACCAGCTGAAGCAGCTGGTCGAGCTCCACAAGGTGGCCGAACAGGCCATGAAGGGCCTCATAGTTCGGCTGTGGCCCAAAGAAGCAATGCCTGGGAGCTACTTCGGTCTGGTGCGGCGGCTGGTGGATGCCTGTCCATGGGTTGAAGTCATCAAGCACTCCGCCTGCATTGAAGGTGCCCGTCGGGCCCTCACCCGTGCTAAAGTGCATTGGGGCAAGATGGACGCCAAGAAGCTTGTGACGGACGCGCCACCGCCAGGCAAGGAGTATCGCATGCCCGAGATGTATGTTATCCTGTGCGCTGAAAACTTTGTTCATATGCGCTAAGCAACGCTTGTTAATTTAAAATATTACCTTCTTTGCGGCCGTCTATCAAATCTGAGAGATGGCAAGTCATTGGCTTCAGCCCCCATGCCATGAGTGCTGGGGTGTTCGGGATAAACTTGAGCGCTCTTGTTCCCATTTTTAGGTCCTTCGAGGGAGGCGCTCAACACAACGAACAAGGCAACCGGACTTATAATGCTTGAACACTCCCACTTAGCCATAGAATTCTATAATTTCAAATTTCGGCGAAGCCCCTAGTGTTCGGAAGACCGAATTCGGGGCGCTATCCACGCCTGGGCCGGACAAAGCCGGCTCCTCGCTCTAAGCGGCATAAGTCTTTAGGGACTCGAAAAAACCTCTGGAATAGCGACCAGCTCTCGCCCTATCATGACGGTCAGTTTTAGCTTTCTCCACTGAGGTGCTCAACCCAGCTCAACTGGGGCACAATCGCAGTGGTTCTCCCAACGCTACCTTAGCCGATATAATGGAACGTATGGTACCAAAACATGGGAGCCGGGCAAACCCAACTATTGACCCAAGACATGATTCGGAGCCGATGCATATAATGCTACAAGTTCGGGGTGCCGCACTTGTGAAAGTGTTCGGTCTTATCACACCATACTTTGGGGAACTTAAGCCCATGGTGCATTTGGCCGTACAAAAGCGTATGGGTGCAACATGTCATAAGTGAACATATATAGATAAAAAAAAGGAATGCAATGATAAGCAAAAAGCGATGCATTATTTGTTCAAAAAGTACTGCAATGAAAGCAGAACGATACAAATAGTGCGATAAGCAAGGGATGGGACTGTTTGACATGTCCCCCTCCAGGGGTAGGCTGCGGAATGGTATGTAAAACAGGTATACTGCTCGTAATAGAGACCACCTGGACATTCGACGTAGCGTTTCTGCTTCCCTGGCTGTCGCATCGTGAGTTCGGCAGGTCCACTGCCGGATAGGGCTTCTGGAAAACGGAGTCCTGAAAATAAGAAGTAAGAAAAAATGACACCATTGGGAGCCCCTGGTGTGGTTGAGCCGCACTCCAGGCATTCCGTGGTCGTGCCCCTCCCCCTGTGCCCATGGTATCTCCAGAGCGTAGTTATGTACGCGTGGTACTGGTCTCGCGATTTCGCGAGGGTTGGGGTTGGGGCCGCATTGCTACGCGTGCTCGGAACGTGCCAGGTGGTCTTGTTGTAGGTTAGGTTACTCCAGGCGCGCTTGACGGTGTCCGGCCGCTTAACAGCCGGACTCGAGAATTGCCTTAAGAGGCTGCTTTGTACTTCCGTCGCGAGAGCCGCTGTATGCTCCTCCGTTTGGAGAGAACGTTCGGTGTTTCCGTAGACCGTAATGACTCCTCGAGGGCCTGGCATCTTGAGCTTTAGGTATGCGTAGTGCGGCACCGCATTGAACTTTGCAAATGCGGTTCGTCCGAGCAGTGCATGATAGCCGCTGCAGAACGGGACTATGTGAAGATTAATTCTTCGCTTCGGAAGTTATCCGGGGATCCGAAGACCACTTCAAGTGTGACTGAGCCTGTACAGTTGGCCTCTACACCTGGTATGACGCCTTTGAAGGTCGTCTTTGTGGGTTTAATCCTTGAGGGGTCTATTCCCATCTTGCACACTGTATCCTGACAAAGCAGGTTTAGGCTGCTGCCGCCGTCCATCAAGACTCTAGTGAGGTGAAATCTGTCGACGATTGGGTCTAGAACCAATGCGGCGAATCCGCCATGGCAGATGCTAGTGGGGTGGTCCCTTCGATCAAAAGTGATCGAGCAGGAGGACCACGGATTGAACTTTGGGGCGACTGGCTCCGTCGCGTATACGTCCCTGAGTGCACGCTTCCGCTCCCTTTTGGGCATGTGGGTTGCGTATATCATGTTCACCGTCCGCACTTGTGGGGGGAAACCCTTCTGTCCTCTATTATTCGGTGGCCGGGTCTCTTCCTCATCATCTCTATGTAGCCCCTTGTCATTGTTTTTGGCAATTAACTTGCTTGCCTGCTTGAACACCCAACAATCCCTGTTGGTGTGATTGGCTAGCTTTTCGGGGGTGCCATGTATCTGGCACAAGCGATCGAGTATCCGGTCCAAATTGGACGGGCCCGGAGTAGTTCTTTTAAATGGCTTTTTCCGCTGACCGGGTTTAGAGCCTCTGAATCCGGCGTTGACTGCCGTATCTTTAGTATTATTGCTGTTAATGCGGCGCTTGTGCTTATTGCGATGCGACCTGCCATTGTTGTCCTTGGTATCCGAACTACCGGAGTTTTTGGTCAGGCTGTTACTGCGAGCTAGCTAGCTGTGCTCTCCCGCGCAGAAGCGGGTCATGAGTGATGTGAGGGTTGCCATAGATGTCGGCTTTTCCTCTCCTAGGTGCCGGGCAAGCCACTCATCGCGGATGTTATGTTTGAAGGCTGCAAGGGCCTCTGCATCCGGACAGTCAACGATTTGATTTTTCTTGGTTAAGAACCGTGTCCAGAATTGCCTGGCCGATTCGTCTGGCTGCTAAATTATGTGGCTTAGGTCATCGGCGTCTGGTGGTCGCACATATGTGCCCTGGAAGTTATCAAGGAATGTAGCTTCTAGGTCTTCCCAACACCCAATTGATTTTGCTGGCAAGTTGTTGAGCCAATGCCGAGCTGGTCCTTTAAGCTTGAGTGGGAGGTATTTGATGGCGTGTAGATCATCACCGCGGGCCATGTGGATGTGAAGGAGATAGTCCTTGATCCAAACCGCAGGATCTGTTGTGCCGTCGTATGATTCAATGTTTACGGGTTTGAAACCCTCAGGGATTTGATGATCCATTACTTCGTCTATGAAGCATAGTGGGTGTGCGGTGCCTCTGTATTGGGATATATCACGACGCAGCTCAAAAGAGCTTTGTCTGCTGTGTTCGGCCCGGCCGGCATTGCTGTATCCGGTGTGACGGTTGTCGTCACACATCGTGGGGCGCCCACGCGATCCGTAGATCGATCTCGTTTGTCTTGCCTTATCCTCCAATATGTCTCGTAAGTCCGGCGCATTCCCCCGTGGCTTTGCACTTTTCGAGCGACGCCGGGGTGCGGCTTTAGTGGAGGGCCTAGAGGCCTCTCTGTCGTGGCCACGAGGTGGCCGGTCGGCCGTATTGTGCGCTGGTGATGTAGGTTTATGTGCTTCCTCCTCTAATCGGGGTAGCAGCTTGCGTTTTGGGTAGCTTTTGGAGGGGCGTTCGAGTTTGTACTCTTCGGCCGCAAGGACTTCAGTCCATCTGTCGGCTAGCAAGTCTTGGTCAGCTCTAAGCTGTTGCTGCTTTTTCTTAAGGCTGCTTGCCGAGGCCATAAGCCTACGTTTGAAACACTCTTGTTCAACGGGATCCTCAAGCACGACAAATTCATCGTCGTCGAGGCTTGCCTCGTCTTCGGAGGGAGGCGTATGATTATCGTCCTCTACCTCTCTGTCCGCCGCTCTCTCATGAGGGCTGGTTTCTCCATCCTTCTGTGCTGAATCTTGCTGGAGGGGATTGTCTTCGGCACTGTCCGGGGTGTTATTGTCTCCGGTGCCAGAATCTCCATTTTTGCTGTGGCGGGATTTAGAGCGGCGCCGCTGACGCCAGCGCTTGGGCTGTTTCTTGGAGGGGTCATCCTCCGTTGTTCCATCACCATTCCCATCCTTTGGGATGTCCACCATGTATATGTTGTATGATGAGGTGGCCTTCTAGTGCCCTGTAGGCGCTGGTTTTTGGTCGTCTTCGGCATCGTCGTCCATACCGTCGATGTCTTCGGAGTCGAAGTCTAGCATGTCGGTTAAGTCATCGATAGTGGCTACGATGTGGGTGGTGGGTGGGCTTTGAATTTCTTCGTCGTCCATATCCCAACCGTCCTGACCATAATCCGGCCAGGGCTCTCCTGATAAAGAGAGACACTTTAGCAAATTCAGAATGTCGCCAAAAGGCGAGTGCTGAAAGATGTCCGCAGTGGTGAACTCCATGATCGGCGCCCAATCGGATTCGATTGGCAGGGGCGCGGAAGGTTCGGGGTCCGGAGAGGAGTCCGGCACCTTGGAGTCACAAGCTTCACAAGGGACAGGGTCGGTGTCGGTGTCAAAACCGGCGGATCTCGGGTAGGGGGTCCCGAACTGTGCATCTAGGCGGATGGTAACAGGAGACAAGGGACACAATGTTTTACCCAGGTTCAGGCCCTCTTGATGGAGGTAAAACCCTACGTCCTACTCGATTAATATTAATGATGTGTATTACAAGAGTGGATCTACCACGAGATCAAGGAGGCTAAACCCTAGAAGCTAGCCTATGGTATGATTGTTATAATGGAGGTTATGTCCTACGGACTAAAGCCCTCCGGTTTATATAGACACCGGAGAGGGCTAGGGTTACACAGAGTCGGTTACAATGGTAGGAGATCTACATATCCGTATTGCCATGCTTGCCTTCCACGCCAAGGAAATTCCCATCCGGACACGGGACGGAGTCTTCAATCTTGTATCTTCGTAGTCTTGGAGTCCGGCGGACGATGATAGTCCGGCTGTCCGGACACCCCTTAGTCCAGGACTCCCTCAGTAGCCCCTGAACCTGGCTTCAATGACGATGAGTCCGGCGTGCATAATGTTCGGCATTGCAAGGCGGGTTCCTCCTCCAAATAATCCATAGAAGATTGTGAACACCAAGATAGTGTCCGGCTCTGCAAAATAAATTCCACATTCCACCGTAGAGAGAATAAAATGTACACAAGTTCAATCTGCTGACGTATTTTGCGGCATGACGTCACACCACTACCAAGCGTTTACTTGAATCATTTTTTATTATACCGCCTCAGCGCATTTAGCGAAGCGGTTTCCTTGGCACGTCTTGTCGAAGCAGAGATCATGTTCCCCTTATTCTGGGATTCTCATCAATACGGACGTGGGTAACCCAACCACGCCATTGATGGTGGCGCTTGGGAGATAAGCGAGTTTTACCAGGCTAGTGGGGACGCATAGTCTTCGTCCGCCTATATATAAGGGATAAGGATTCACCTTTTCACCTACGCCTTCTTCCTCCTTTGCTTATCCATCTCCGCGCACTCGAGCTCCGGCGCCCAAGTTTGTGCATCTTGTCTCAACCTTCTCCAACCATGTCCGGAGCGGGAGGCAAGTGGTTGGCCTCCACCGTTAAGGAGGAGCACATCACAAAGCTGCGCAGCGCTGGATACCTTTCCGGTGACGTCGCGCACCGGCTGCCCGACGAGGGGCAGCTCATCCCCACCCCCAGGCCCCATGAGAGGGTCGTTTTCCTCCCCCACTTCCTCCGCGGACTGGACTTTCCACTTCACCCCTTTGTCCGGGGGCTCATGTTCTACTATGGCCTGGATTTCCATGATCTGGCGCCGAACTTCATCCTCAACATCTCGGCGTTTATCGTCGTGTGCGAGGCCTTCCTCTGCATCCAGCCCCACTTCGGCTTGTGGCTCAAGACCTTCAATGTCAAGCCGAAGGTAGTGAAGGGCACTCAAGCGGAGTGCGGAGGCGCCATGTTGGGCAAGATGCCCAACGTCCTTTGGTTCGAAGGGGCCTTCGTGGAATCCGTCAAGGGGTGGCAGTCGGGGTGGTTCTATATCACCGAGCCGCGCGACCCTACGTGGGCGGCGACCCCCTAGTTCAGATCTGGTATCCCTACGCAGCTCACCTCCTGGAAAGAGAAGGGCTTGCTATGGGGTAATTCGAAGGAGCTGACGGGACTCCAAGCCTGTATCCAGAAGCTGGTGAATAAGAAGCTCAGGCTGGTTAACGTGGTCCAAGTCATGCTCGTCCGCCGGATTCTCCCATGCCAAGAACGGGCATTCAATCTGTGGGAGTTCGATCCGGAACAGCACCAGGTGTTGAGCGGGCTCTTCGACACGACGTACGAAGGCGCCTGGAGGGTGCTGTTTAAGGGCGCCGAAGCCCCCGCATCCGCGACGGAAGATCGTGGATTTCACTCCCAGCGTCCAACTGACGAGGTAAGTGATTCTACCCCTTTACGGGACACTTATTGTTAATAGATTGATTCTAAGCAGGTTTCAATCTCCCTTTTCCTTTGACAGGAATGGATGAAGAAGGCCGAGCAGCTCATCTGCCCGGCTCCCATGCCAGAAGACCCAGTGGACGCCTGTCTAGCGGGGCTGCTGGTTCCGGCACCGCATGTGGTGCCGGAGAAGAAGGCCAAGAAGGTGGCCACGGGCACTCGAAAGAGTTCCCGTTTTCAGGTCTCCGACGACTCCGAGGCGGACTCCTCCCCCGAAGATGAGGAGGAGGAAGAAGACTCTCTCCCAGAGGAGGGAGAGAGGAAGAGGAAGGCTTCCCCAACAGGGGAGGCCGAAGGGTCCAAGAGGGGAAGAACTATTCCCCCGGACAGCTCCGCCAACACCAACGTTGGCGATGAAGAGCGGCCCTCAAGGGCCAGGCCTCAGGCGAGATCGTAACTATCCGGATCCCTGAATGATCTGCAATTTGTTTTGTGTCACATAGTGTCCTTCTAATGCCGCATACTGCCTGCAGTCCGGCCGACGATGATCTCCCTGCTTCGTCGAGCGGGTCGTTGGCTGCGTCGGACGTGGAATCCATTCCGACTGCTTCCACCCCTCGCGCCGCTGAGGACGCCGAGGTGGGATCCCGGGAAGGGACCCATCAGGAGGAGGCTCCGGAGGCGCCGCAAGGCAGCCTCCCGGACTTTGCGCCGGACTCTACGCCGGAACCTGCAGTGGTTCCAGAGTCCGGCAGGTGGCCCCTTCGCAAGAAGGGCAAGACCATGACACCGGCGACCTCCGTCCAACCGGAGGCGCCGGACAACTTGTTGGAGGCGCTCAAAGGCGCTTCCATCGAGGAAGAACACCGCACTATCATGAGTGCGGTGATTCAGAAGGTTCAGCTCGCCAAGAGCGGGCTGACCGAAGCCTGCAGCAGCCTTCTAACAGGCTTTGAGGTAAGAAGTTAAAATTATGTAATGTAATACCGCATAGACAGTAGCCCCTGATGCTCAGTTCGGTGTTTGGAAAGAAAAGCCGGACTGAGGATCTAAAAAGATATACGCAGGGTTGCTAAAAAGTATGTCAATATGGGTTTGCAGGCTGCGCTGCTGACCTCTGCCACACTGACTGCGGAGGTCGGTGCGTTGAAGGAGGATCTCGAGCGGTCCGAGCAAGAGCTCGACCGTGCCAAGAAGCAGCTCGAGGACAAAGAAGGTGAGTAACACCACTTTGAAAAGTTACCTTACAGAAAAGGATTTAGGTTGCAATAAGAGAATAACAAGGACAACATGGGTACTGCAGGGGCCACGAACGAGGTGGCAACCCTGAAGGAGGCTGTGTCCGCGGCCGAACGCAATGCGGCCGCGGAACGGGCAAAGCGAGAGAAGCAGGAGGCGCGGGTGGCGGCGGTGCGGCAAGAGCTCCAGGCTCTCATGGAGAAGCATGAGAGTTTGGAGCGTGACTCAAAGACTCGAGAGTCCGAGCTCGCCTCGGCTCTCGAAAGTGCCAAGTCCGCCAAGGCCGAGGCCCGTAAGGCCCTTCAGGAAGTTGAAGATGTGAAGAAGATAGCGGCGGGTAAGGCATTTTTCATGCAAAGCAAGCATGTTAATGTAAACTACCTGACACTTGCCTGAATTCGGAGCTCTCCAGGGGCGTTTGCAGATCTGCCGCGCAGTGTGTTCGATGCCGTCGCATTCTATCGTGGCGAGGAGGGGAGCTCAACGGAGAAGGTCTTCTGGTCTCAGTACGCTGAGGCTGGCCATCCGGTGCCCCCTAGCGACCAGCTGAAGCAGCTGGTCGAGCTCCACAAGGCGGCTGAGGAGGCCATGAAGGGCCTCATAGTCCGGCTGTGGCCTGGACAGGCCATGCCTGGGAGCTACTTCGGCCTCGTGCGGCGGCTGGTGGATGCATGCCCCTGGGTGGAGGTCATCAAGCGCTCCGCCTGTATTGAAGGTGCTCGTCGGGCCCTTGCCCGCGCAAAGGTGCACTGGGGCAGGCTGGATGCGGAGAGGCTTCTTACTGACCCGCCGCCAGCGGGCAAGGAGTATCGTACGCCCGAAATGTACTATAAGACTGTCCTGAAGGGTGCCCGCAATATTTCGGATGAGTGCCCCAGAGATGTAATTATTGAGTAAACTCGCTATGTATTATCCTGTGCGCTAAAAACTTTGTTCATATGCGCTAAGCAACGCTTGTTTAATTTAAAATATTACCTTCTGTGTGGCCGTTTATAAAATCTGAGAGATGGCAAGTCGTCGGCTTCAGCCCCCAAGCCACGAGTGCTGGGGTGTTCGGGATAAACCTGAGCACTCTTGTTCCCATTTTTGGGTCCATCTAGGGAGGCGCTCAACACAACGAACAAGGCAACCAGACTTATAATGCTTGAACACTCTCACTTAGCCATAGAATTCTATAATTTTAAATTTCGGCGAAGCCCCTAGTATTCGGAAGACCGAATTAGGGGCGCTATCCACGCCTTCGTCGGACATTATCCGGTACTTCGCTCGAAGCGGCATAAGTCTTTAGGGACCCGAAAAGACCTCTCGAACAGCGACCAGTCTCTCGCCTTATCATGCCAGTCAGTTTTAGCTTTCTCCACTAAGGCGCTCGCTCGGCTCAACCGGGGCGCAATCGCAGTGGTTCTCCCAGTGCCACCTTAGCCGACAGAACGGAACGTAAGGCACCAAAACGTGGGAGCCGGGCAAACCCAACTATTGACCCAAGACATGATTCGGAGCCGATTCATATAATGCTATAAGTTCGGGGTGCTGCACTTGTGAAAGTGTCCGGACTTATCACACCAGAGTGCGGGGAACATAAGCCCCTGGTGTATTCGGCCGTACCAAAATATACAGTGCAAGATGTCATTAATGAACATATGTGTAAAGTAATGCAATAACAGGCAAAAAATGCTGCATTATTTATTCAAGGAATTCTGCTATGAGTGCGGAAGGATACAAATAGTGCGGTAAGCAAGGGATTGGACTAAATAAACATGTCCCCCTCCAGGGGCGGGCTGCGGACTGGTGTATATAATCAAATTTAATGCTCGTAATGGAGACCACCTGAGTGTTCATCGCAGCCTTCTTTCTTCCCTGGTTGTTGCATCTTGAGTTCGGCGGGTTCACCGCCGAACAGGGCCTCTGGGAAACGGAGTCCTTGTAACACCCCAAAAATTTAACCAGGTTTTAGTTATTAAAATTTTGCCAAGAGTTTAAATTTTTTTGCCTGCAAGAATATCTCTGTTGATTTCAAAACTTTTCTTTTAATATTAAGGAATTTTTCTCAAGTGGATCCTTCCAAAACATATTGGACTTATTTTCTCTCTCATTTAAAAACATTTCTTAATCAGTAGATTCATTTATTAAATTATTTCATCCGGGGCTTAAATCATTAAAATGACTTTCTTTAAGTTTTGGAGCTCTTTTTTTGAACTGCAACCATTTGATATATTTATCTAAAAATCTAACCAAAATTTGGAGAAGTCATATGATGTCTCTAAATCACTTTTGTGCAATAATATTTAATTCATTGCATATTTGGAGTGCTACACATGTTTTTCTTCTCTGGTCCAGTGGACAGTTTTGCACTACAACCCTTTTAAATATTTGTTTCTAGCTTACACCAAAATTATGGGATGTCAGTAGGAGCATATCATTCCATTATATGCAAAAATCCAGGATTGTTCTTTGAAAATTTTGAGTGAAACAACCTCATCTTCATTCTGGTCCAACACGATGGTTTGTACAGCAACCATATTTTTGCTTGCTCTTTAGCCCTTGATTCTTTCTCCTACTTGTAGTCCTCCATGTTAAACTCCTAAGTCCAGGAGCATGCAACCATTGGCATATTTTTGGTTCATGGAATAATGCCATTCACATCCTGTCCAGATTTGAAGTTCTGCAAAACTTGCACTAGCAAGTTTGTGCTTTCCACCAACTAACCTCACCACCCTCCCTTTCAACTATAGAGACCCTGATCTGGAGAATTTGGCCACCCCAAGAAATGCCTAAGTGCTCTTGGCATTTTGTCAAACACCTTAGGGGCATGATCAGTTTTGACATGATTTTTGTTTTGCACTGTGACCTTGCACCTCTGATCAAACTAGCATGTCCACTAGCATCTCAACTATCCCTAGACTAGAACTGCTAATCCTCAGCTCCAACCAAGCCATCTAGCAGGCCACGGCATTTCACCGAACAGATGGTGGGCGTGCTCTGGGCGTGCATTTGGCACGCACGTGCACCCGAGCCCCCGCGTCATGCCCGCTTCACGCCACCTACCCCCGCTCGCCCGCAGAGCCGCGCCCGACCTCATCCACTCACAGGAACCGTCCAAAGCTGCACAGCGCCGCCAACAGAGCTTTTGGCGGCACACCGGCGACCGCAGCACGCCTCTGCCGCGGTCGGCGCCGCCCAAGCCACCCCGGCTCGCCACCTGGCCCCTTGAACAGATCAAGCTCATCCGCAGCCTTGTCCACAAGCCCTCGTCGCTGCCACGTCGCCCTGTAGCACAGTACGGCGGTCGCCGACGTTCTTATCCTCGGCCATCGTCGGAACCGCCCCCAATCGCTATATAAGGACCCCCCCCCCCCCGAGCTCACCAAACCCTCGAGCAACCTCATGTGATCCTCCAAGTGTTGCCTTGGCCAGCAGTCGAGCAAGGGAAGGCCTTCTTCCCCGAGTCCGGCCGGTTCGGTCGCTGCCAAGCCCCAGACGATTCCATCGCCACCAGTGCCGCTCCCTCTCGACTCTCTCCACCAAGAACCCTCCCTTCCTCTCGCGAGTGCAACCCCTCGATCAATTTTGGTCGGAGACCACCGCCACCCCAAAACCACTTCGCCACCGAAGCTTTTCTCCGCCGCGGAACTCGCCGCCGACGATTTACTCCACCTCCGACGACCCTACGACCACCGGGAGAACCACCCCAGCCATGCGGATCCATCCCTACCCTCGGGGGCCCGCGAGGAGCAGCCAAACGCCGGTGACGATCGCCGGAGCCCCGCTCCGCTCGGGCAGAGGATGGAGACGACGCGGGCGACTGGTCAAACCTGACCAGTGGGCCAGGCGGGCCCACCGTCAGACACCCAGCGCCGGTCCGCGTGGGTTAAGTGGAGGCGTAAAACCTCAAGTATGCCTCCTCTGACTGAAAGCGTAATCTCCCTTGAAACGTTTTCTTTTTCTGTTTTTATTAAAAACAGATTTTGACCAAATCTTTGACTGCCTATAACTTTTTAAATATAACTCCAAATGAATTGATTCTTTTTCCTACATTCCTCAAATAATGTCTAGTTTATTTTAAGATTTATTTGAAAAAATTTCAAAACAACTTTTTGTGCTGTTTTTATTTTGTGTGTTAATTCATTTATATTGCTAAAATAGGATTTTTGAAGAGAGGAGAAATATTTCAAGAGTTTGAAATGAACCCTGCCTTCCCGTGACCTGAAGGCAAGCATTCTGAACCCCGGCATAATATTTTTGTGTGTTCGGTGACACGTTTATAACATCACCTCACTTCGGAGAAACTTGTTATTTCATGTGACATGATCATATGCATGGGTGCATGTTATTGATTTCCATGCTGTTGGAAATGAACACACTTGTGATGATAATCACCCTCATGTGCCTTGCATGCATACCGGCAGGAACCCGGGAAAACCTCTGCCTTGGGTAGGCATGAGTTTGTCGCCGGTCTCCGTCGGGACGGTTATGTCTGGTATGGCATGGTAAGGTGATATGAGCGGTGACTCTGTTGGTTGAAATATATTCGTTATGCTAATCATGCAGGGAATACTTAAACCCCCTGAGTCGACCGTAGATCGAGTCTTGTTCCAGTAACCCCCATACTTGTTTCGTACTACCACTCGTATCTACAGCAAGTAGAGTACGATTCAGTAAGTTGTCAACCTCTTTCTAGCACACACCGTACAGAGAGGCCAAGGTGGAAGATATCGGTTGTAGCTGGTAGGCAGGCCACCTGGTCCGGGGGCATGGGTGTTTCCGGTTGGGACCGAGAGGGGAGGCCACCCCTTAGAGCGCGCGATATAAATTTGATCCCATGCTACGCGAGGTTGTAGCCTCCCCACTTAGAGTTTGCTTGACAGGTGTCGTGGGTGATTCCAGACACGTGTGAGTTAAGCTGGTGTGTGCAAGTTAGGTGTGTTTTCAACAAAAAGACCGTAGACGGAATTAGTCCCGATGGACTAAAGAAATCTGTTACTCGTGGGTAAAGAGTACACCCTCTGCAGAGATTAAACCTATTCGAATAGCCGTGTCCATGGTTAAGGACTACAGTCTGGGATGGGTCAAGTGTCGGTCTTAGTGTCGGTCTTCGGAGGTGAAACTGTTAAACCAGAACTGGAATACTACTGGTGACTTGTGATAATTATGATTATCATTATTGTTGACTAACCTGTGATATTATTGTTATTATCGAGTATCTGTGGGATGGTTCTACCTCCGGGATATTCACTATGACTGTTTCTTTCAAAAGCCCTTTATGTGGTGTCGCTAAGACGCCCGACTGTGGCATTTCTTTTAAAGCCCTTTATGTGTTGTCGCTAAGACGCCCGACTGTGCCATTTCTTTTAAAGCCCTTTATGTGGTGTCGCTCAGACGCCCGACTGTGGCATTTCTTTTAAAGCCCTTTATGTGGTGTCGCTCAGACGCCCGACTGTGGCATTTCTTTTAAAGCCCTTTATGTGGTGTCGCTCAGACGCCCGACTGTGGCATTTATTTTAAAGCCCTTTATGTGGTGTCGCTCAGACGCCCGACTGTGGCATTTCTTTTAAAGCCCTTTACGTGGTGTCGCTCAGACGCCCGACTGTGGTATTTCTTTTAAAGCCCTTTATGTGGTGTCGCTCAGACGCCCGATTGTGGCATTTCTTTTAAAGCCCTTTGTGTGGTGTCGCTCAGACGCCCGACTGTGGCATTGCTTTTTATTTATTTCATAAATTTTTATACTACTATGTTATTGCATTTTTACAAATAACTTGCTTGCACGCATCAGAGTTTTATTTATCTTTTGTGACTGACGTCATGATCATAAAATATAGTCAGCACATCATTGTTATATTATACCTGTGTTCATAATGTTTGCGAGTACATTCAAAGTACTCACTGGCTTGTCCCTGGCTATTGTCTTGGCCAGATTTTCTTGCACGGAAAGGAGCGACGCGATGACAGCCCCGGAACCTAAGCAACGATGATAGCAGCCTCGTGAAGATAGGAGTTAACCTGGTCGGCTGTTCCTGTGGGAATTGGAGTCCCATAGACACTGATGATCCACAAACCGCTTCCGCCATCAACCACTAGAAACCATTTGTTGTACTCACAGGCCAGAATGGTCTTGTGCTACATATTTTGTATTTTGCTTGGAATTTCTGTATCAAGTTGGAGCCTCATTAGCTAACAGTAATCCTGGGGCTGATGAGCACGACGGTCCTTTTCTGGAAATTTATTACCCGGAAAAACCGGTCGTGACAGTCCTGTATATAAAAGGAAGGAAAATAAAAATAAGAAGAGTGACACACTTGGGAGCCCCTGGTGTGGTCAAGCCGCACTCTGGGTCTGCTATGGTCGTGCCCCTCCCCCTAGGCCCATGGTATCTCCAGAGCGTAATGATGTACGCGGAGGGTTGGTCTTGCAATTATGCAAGGGCTGGGGTTGGGGCCGCATTGCTATGCGTGCTCGGAATGTGCCAGGTGGTCTTGGTTGATGTTGCTCCAGGCATGTTTGGCCGTGTCCGTCCGTTTAGCGGCCGGACTCGAAAATTGCCTTAGAAGGCTGCTCTGTACTTCTGCCGCGAGAGCCGCTGTATGTTCCTCCGTTCGGAGGGAGCGTTCCATATTTCCGTTGACCGTGATGACTCCACGAGGGCCTGGCATCTTGAGCTTGAGGTATGCGTAATGCGGCACCGCGTTGAACTTTGCAAACGCGGTTCGTCCGAGCAGAGCGTGATAGCCGCTGCGGAATGGGACTATGTCAACAATTAACTCCTCGCTCCGGAAATTGTCCGGGGATCCGAAGACCACTTCCTGTGTGACTGAGCCTGTCCAATTAGCCTCAACACCTGGTATGACGCCTTTGAAGGTCATTTTTGTAGGTTTAATCCTTGAGGGGTCTATGCCCATCTTGCGCACTGTATCCTGGTAAAGCAGGTTCAGGCTACTGCCGTCGTCCATCAGGACTCTCGTGAGGTGAAATCCATCGACGATTGGGTCTAAAACCAATGCGGTGAATCCGCCATGGCGGATACTGGTCGGATGGTCTCTTCGATCGAAAGTGATCGGGCAAGAGGACCATGGATTGAACTTCGGGGCGACTGGCTCCATCGCATATACATCCCTTAGTGCACGCTTCCGCTCCCTCTTGGGTATATGGGTTGCGTATATCATGTTCACCGTCCGCACTTGTGGGGGGAAACCCTTCTGTCCTCTACTGTTCGGCGACCGGGTCTCTTCCTCGTCATCGCTATGCAGCCCCTTGTCATTATTTTCGGCAATTAACTTGCCTGCCTGCTTGAATACCCAACAGTCTCTGTTGGTGTGATTAGCTGGCTTTTCGGGGGTGCCATGTATCTGGCATAAGCGGTCGAGTATTCGGTCCAAATTGGACGGACCCGGAGTGGTTCTTTTGAATGGCTTCTTCCGTTGACCGGGTTTAGAGCCTCGGAATCCGGCGTTGACTGCCGTATCCTCCTTGTCGTCGCCGTTAATGCGGCGTTTATTTTTGCTTCGACACAACCTGCCATTGTGGTCCTTAGTATCAGGACTGCCAGAATTTTTACTGAGGTTCTTGCTGCGAGCTAGCCAGCTATCCTCTCCCGCACAGAAGCGGGTCATTAATGATGTGAGGGCTGCCATGGATTTCGGCTTTTCTTGTCCTAGGTGCCGGGCTAGCCACTCGTCGCGGATGTTATGTTTGAAGGCTGCGAGGGCCTCTGCATCCGGACAGTCGACGATTTGATTTTTCTTTGTTAAGAACCGTGTCCAGAACTGTCTGGCCGATTCGTCTGGCTGCTGAATTATGTGGCTTAGGTCATCGGCGTCTGGTGGTCGCACATATGTGCCCTGGAAGTTGTCGAGGAATGCGTCTTCCAGGTCTTCCCAACACCCAATTGACTCTACAGGCAAGCTGTTAAGCCAATGCCAAGCTGGTCCTTTAAGCTTGAGTGGGAGATATTTGATGGCGTGGAGATCGTCGCCGCGGGCCATATGGATGTGAAGGAGATAATCTTCAATCCAAACCGCGGGGTCTGTTGTGCCATCGTAGGATTCAATGTTTACGGGTTTAAACCCTTCAGGGATTTGATGATCCATTACTTCGTCAGTGAAGCATAGCGGGTGTGCGGCGCCTCTATATTAAGCAATATCACGACGTAGCTCGAGTGAGCGTTGTCTGCTGTGTTCGGCCCGGCCGGGGTTGTTGTATCCGACGCGACAGTATTCGTCGTGGGTCGTGGGGCGCCCACGTGATCCGTAGATGGATCTGGATTGCCTTGCTTTGTCCTCCAATATATCTCGCAAGTCCGGTGCGTTCCCTCTTGGCTTCGTACTTTTGGAGCGATGCCGGGGTACGGTCTTGGTGGAGGGCCTGGATGCCTCTCTATCGCGACCACGGGGTGGTCGGTCGACCGTATTGTGCGCTGGTGACGAAGGTATGTGTGCTTCTTCCTCTAATCGGGGGAGCAACTTGCGTTTTGGGTAACTCTTGGAGGGACGTTCGAGTTCATACTCTTCGGCCGTGAGGACCTCAGTCCATCTGTCGGCCCGCAGGTCTTGATCAGCTTGAAGCTGCTGCTGCTTTTTCTTTAGGCTATTTGCCGTGGCGATAAGCCTGCGTTTAAAATGCTCTTGTTCGACGGGATCCTCTGGCACGACGAATTCGTCGTCGTTGAGGCTTGCCTCGTCTCCGAAGGGAGGTATGTAATTATCATCCTCGACCTCTTCGTCTGCTGCTCTCTCGTGAGGGCTTGCTTCTGCATCCTCCTGCGCTGAATCTTGCTGGAGGGGATTGTCTTCGGCACTTTCTGGGGTGTTGTTATCTCCTGTGCCGGAATCTCCATTCTTGCTGTGGCGGGATTTAGAGCGGCGCCGCTGACGTCAGCGCTTGGGCTGTTTCTTTAAGGAATCTGCCTCCGCTGCTTCTTCGCCGTCCCCATCTTTTGGGGTGTCCACCATGTATATGTCATATGACGAGGTGTTCTTCCAGTGCCCTGTAGGTGCTGGCTCTTGTTCGTCTCCGGCATCGTCGTCCATACCATCGATGTCATCGGAGTCATAGTCTAGCATGTCGGTTAGATCGTCGACAGTGGCTACAAAGTGGGTGGTGGGTGGGCTCTGAATTTCTTCGTCGTCCGCATCCCAACCATCCTGGCCATAGTCTGGCCAGGTCTCTCCGGATAGCGAGAGATGTTTTAGCGAATTTAGGATGTCGCCAAAGGGCGAGTGTTGGAAAATGTCCGCGGCGGTGAACTCCATGACCGGCGCCCAATCAGACTCGATTGGCAGGGGCGCGGGAGGTTCGGAGTCCGGCAGGGAGTCCGGCACCTCGGAGTTACGAGCTTTGTAGGGGACAAGGTTAGTGTTCGGCCCCATCGCCATGGAAGTTGCGGCCCCCGAGGCGGTGTCCAGCCACCGGTCCTCGATCTGCGCGATCGGCTCCGGATCAAGGGCCGGAGCAGATTCGTGTGCGGCCACCAAGGCACTGTCCGGCGGCAGAGCTAAATCATGCCCATCGTGACAGCGTGGCGTGCTCGGCTGTGGCTCGAGTCCGTCGAAGATCAAGTCCCCGCGGATGTCGGCCGTGAAGTTTAGGCTTCCGAACCTGACCTGACGGCTAGGGGCGTAGCTTTCGATCTGCTCCAGATGGCCAAGTGAATTGGCCGCAGTGCGAAGCCGCCGAATACGAAGATCTGTCCGGGGAGAAAAGTCTCACCCTGGATGGAGTTGTTGTTGATTGAAGAAGCCATCGAGCCTATCAGTGATGACACAGAGGAACTCTCAATGAAAGCACCAATGTCGGTGTCAAAACCTGCGGATCTCGGGTAGGGGGTCCCGAACTATGCGTCTAGGCGGATGGTAACAGGAGACAAGGGACACGATGTTTTACCCAGGTTCGGGCCTTCTCGATGGAGGTAAAACCCTACGTCCTGGTCGATTAATATTGATGATGTGTATTACAAGAGTGGATCTACCACGAGATCAAGGAGGCTAAACCCTAGAAGCTAGCCTATGGTATGATTGTTGTAATGGAGGTTATGTCCTACGGACTAAAGCCCTCCGGTTTATATAGACACCGGAGAGGGCTAGGGTTACACAGAGTCGGTTACAATGGTAGGAGATCTACATATCCATATTGCCAAGCTTGCCTTCCACGCCAAGGAAAGTCCCATCCGGACATGGGACGGAGTCTTCAATCTTGTATCTTCGTAGTCTTGGAGTCCGGCGGACGATGATAGTCCGGCTGTCCGGACACCCCCTAGTCCAGGACTCCCTCAGTCGGTATTCGACTCTATTTCCATAGAGGTAGCAGCCCCCGAGGCGGTGTCCAGCCACCCATCCTCGAACGACACAGTTGGCTCCAAGCTAAGGGTCGGAGCGGACTCTTGTGCGGCCTCCAGGGCACTATCCGGCAGCAGAGCTAAATCATGCCCATCGTGACAGTGCGGCGCGCTCGGCTGTGGCTCGAATCCGTCGAAGATCAAGTCTCCACGGATGTCAGCCGTATAGTTCAAACTTCCAAATCTGACCTGATGGCCAGGGGCGTAGCTTTCGATCTGCTCCAGATGGCCAAGTGAATTGGCCCGCAGTGCAAAGCCACCGAATATGAAGATCTGTCCGGGGAGAAAAGTCTCACCCTGGACCGTGTTGTTGTTGATGATCGAAGGAGCCATCGGGCCTATAGGTGACGACATAGAGGAACTCTCAATGAAAGCACCAATGTCGGTGTCAAAACCGGTGGATCTCGGGTAGGGGTCCCGAACTGTGCGTCTAGGCGGATGGTAACAAGAGACAAGGGACACGATGTTTTTACCCAGGTTCGGGCCCTCTCGGTGGAGGTAAAACCCTACTCCTGCTTAATTAATATTGATGATATGGGTAGTACAAGAGTAGATCTACCACGAGATCAAGGAGGCTAAACCCTAGAAGCTAGCCTATGGTATGATTGTTGTTCGTCCTACGGACTAAAACCCTCCGGTTTATATAAACATCGGAGAGGGCTAGGGTTACATAGAGTCGGTTACAATGGTAGGAGATCTACATATCCGTATCGCCAAGCTTGCCTTCCACGCCAAGGAAAGTCCCATCCGGACACGGGACGAAGTCTTCAATCTTGTATCTTCATAGTCTTGGAGTCCGGCCGACGGTGATAGTTCGGCTATCCAGACACCCCCTAGTCCAGGACTCCCTCAGAGCATATCACTAAGCAGTTTGAGCAAGCAAGCCATTAAGCAACACCTCATCCCCTCTTGATAGTATTGGCTTTTCCTATAGACTCAATGTGATGTTGGATCACTAAAATAGAAAATGTAGAGTCTTGTGCTTTGAGCTTGAGCCAATCCTTTGTCCTTAGCGTCTTGAAGGGGTTCCACATCCTTTAGTCCATGCCACTTCATTGTTGAACTTATCTGAAACATACTAGGTAAAAGTATTAGTCCAACAAGAGATATGTTGACATTAATTACCAAAACCACCCAGGGAGCACTTGTGCTTTCATCCTTCTTCCACCTCCACACCTTGCTCAAAACCCTAGCGCCTCCGCTAGCCCTTGACGATGCCGGCGATGAAGCGCTTAGCTGCTGAGACCTCACCGACGCCATCCTCACGCCGGCCGCAGACCTCGTCTTCTCTGCCGCCGCCATAGGTGTCTTCCGTCACTAAGTTAGGGCACGGGAGATTGAACTACTCGGCCTCTTACTCCGTTCCGTCTAGAAGTTCTTGGTGTGGTAACTAAAACTTACTTTTTACAGCCTTTTTGATCTGATAGATTCATCCTTCTCTACCAAAAGTGGTTTCTCTGCTTACAAAGTTGAATCTATCCTATTCTGCATCTCATATTATGCCTAGTATATTCACTTATGCTTCACTACAAGTTAGATTCCCCACTTGTACCTATTCTTGGATTCATACATATCTGGAACCAACTCTCAACAAATAAGTGAATGTCTTAACGTTATGAGGTCAATGTCTTCAAACTGATTTATCTTCAAAATCTTCTGAGAATGCATATGACCTCTTCCCCTTCCCTCGCACCTCTAATGTTGTCACAGGTACATGTCCGTGGGAGAATCCCTTGGTTCTCATAGTCTACATTCATTTGCAGAATTCTTACAGAGTCACATCAATTCTCCTGAAGCTAGTTCCTGTCTGACCAGCCGTCGGAAGCCTTTGCAAGTTCCGAAGCCATTCAGTTTAAGCTTCATGGCAACAGAAAAGTCAGCTAGAAAGGGTGGCAGGCAACACCGAGGCAATATAGCTCTTGATCTGCCTCATGACTTGTATGAACAATACAAGTCGGACCCTGAAGAAATCTACACCCAGCGCAAGAACCGGATTCAGTGGATCCAAAGATATTGGGCTGAGGAGTGGTTCAAGTACAAATTTGTCACGCCTGAATATGCTGAGAAGAACGCCATCAAGCATCCATGGGGAGACTGTCTATATCGCGACCTAGTGCCAAAAACCAAGGTTGAAGCTATTGCGCAGGAATTCTATCCTTGCATGGTCAGAGGATCGGAGCCTGAAAATGCCGACCCATCCTCCTTATTATGGTGTCATGATGACAATCTCTTCAAGCGCAACTTTCAGTTTGCCGAAGATTCTGCTGCCCAGAATGCCAAAGACTATGGCCTCAACTTCAACCCTGGCCCCTCTGCTCCCAGATCTGATGGGACACGTGAAGACAATGAAAACAGAATTGGCCCCTTTGCCAATTTTGATGGGCTTCTGTCTCACATTGCTGCACAAAGAGCAGCAGTGGATCACTTAGCTGATGATGCAGATTCTGATGAAGCACCAGCTCCTCCTAAGCCACCAAAGCAGAAGAAAACAAAGGCTTCAAAACCCTCTGCTGAACCAAAAGCTTCATGTGTGAAGCCATTAGCAACTGCCCCTTCTGCATCCAGTATGCAATTTGAAGATCTCTCTCGCATCTCCGAGAAGTCTATTCAGAAGAAGAAGCCCATTCCGAGTTCTGGTCAAGCACTGACCCCGGCTGCCGTTCTGAGGAACGAGAATGAAGCCATTGACGACGATCTTGGTGAAGATGCTCTTGAGCTACTGATAAAGAGCAAACAAGAGGCGGAAATCTTCAATGATTTGCCCCTCTTTGATGTGGACATCTTGAATAACTTCATTGATGAGTGGTTTGCCAATCCAGACCTCGGTATTGATGATTTTCAACTTCCTATTGGCATCAGTGTATCTTTCCATAGTGCCATTGCAACTGAGCTAGCTCTGGCTCAGAAAATAGTTGAGCTGAAGCACAAAATTGACTATGAAAAGGCTCAATTCAAGAAGCACATGGCCAAGCTTAGCGTGACTGATGTTCAGAACTTCAAGCAGTTGTTGCATGACCTCAAGGAAGCGTTTCACAAGAAACGTGAAGAAGCAAAAGGCTCAAGAGAGCAGATGAAACACCTTGCTGCAAAATGTGTTCAGGCTCACAATGAAGCTGAAAAGCGCAAAGCTCTTGGGCGTCCAGGCATCGACCCCAAGATGGCTGCCAAAAAGAAGAAGCCAACTGCGACCCAGGCTGAAGCGTCAGGACAGGAAGCACCTCGCATTGTCTTCCCTGCCAGCATGACAGACTTGAAACCTAAGGTCCCCACAGTTGCTTCAGAACTTAAGAAGACAAGGGCAGCCGAGGCCAAAGCCGAAGCCAGGAAACACAAGAACAAGAATGTCTCTGATGATGCTCCACTGACCAAGAAGCGGAAGACAAAGTCTTCAAAGAAGAATCGGGCTGCTCCTTCAGAGCCCCTTCTTTTCGAGCCCCTCTTAGTTGCTCGTCCTGCATCCTCCCACCAAGAGCGTCAGCTAGTACTTCATGAGCCTGCTTTCACAAAGGCTCCTGAAGCTGAAGAAGTTCCAGCTGTTGACCCCACCACAGCTGAAGACATTGGTCCCCAAGACAATGTAGAAGATGATGTAGTTCTTCCTCAGATCGAGCACCAAAAGGTATCATCGCCTGTTCTCACGAACAGCGAAATCATCAGCATTGGTTGTCCCTTGATGTCAATCGCTCAGGATGCATCGTGGGCTGATCACCCCCAACCAGGAACTCCAAGTCAAAGTTCACCAAGTACTCCCCCACCTCAAGTCACCACTCTGGTGCTTGATGATGATGACTATGTGGTCCATCCAACTCCCACTCCAAAAGCAACGCCTGCATTCTGTAGGCTTCGCAAAGGACCAAGGCCACAAGTCGCTAAGCCGAGCGTTCCAGCAGGAGAAGTGCAACCCAACTCAGCAGCACGTTAAGTGTTCCCTGAAGCCACTCCTACTGTGAACGTCTTTGAGTCCGAAGCCAAGGCTGCTGAAGACATACCGACTGCATCAGCCGAAGAAAATCAAGAACCCCGTGAAGAAGAAGAGCGTGTTGTCACACCCCCCACCAATCAAGAAACTGTTCTCGAGGAGAACGTGTCTGTGCTCGACCCTCCAGCTACTCAAGTGGAGGTTGAAAATACTGAGGCGGCCACCAACAACACTACTGAAGCCAATGACATTGTCATGGCTGAAGCTAATGTGGCGCCTACAGTGAATACGGTGTCTGAAGCCAATGATGCACCTGCAACCAATGTGCAGTCTGAAGCCCTTGTCAATGCCTCTGCTCCTGTACCACCACCAAGGCCTCACACCATTGAGCAAGCATTTTATCAAGGCGAGCTTGTCACTGTTCGATGGCCTATTTTGGTTCCTCCGCCTGCTCCCGGACCTCAATTTGATTATCATGTGGAGCATAGGCCTCAGGTCCAGAAGCCAAAACCGAGGCTGGCAAGGTTTCCAAGTAATGCATCTTCGCCAGGATCGTTCAATGTAAATGGCTTCATTGAACACAACACCTTCTTTGATAGTGCCAAGAACCCATATTCAAGGCCAAGAATTTCATCTGATCAGTTCTGGAGCTATCAACAGTGCAATTATTATTCATGTGTCTTATACAATCAAGAGCGCATTTTTCCTCATATGCGTCTCAACTGCGAAGCCATTGCTGGACTGCCCTGCTTGGAAGAAGCCCTAGACTGCTTCAGAGATGCTGGCCTTCTGCAGTTTGTGACTGACAAGGAAAATTAGAATGAAGAGCTTCTGTTACAATTCTATGCTACACTTCACATTCGCGGCTACAACAGGGATACCAAAACTTGGGTCCTTGAGTGGATGACAGGCAATGTCCATCATGAAGCCAAAGCTCTTGATATCATTGAGCTTACTGGCCTGCCCACTCCAGGTGAACTTTATGAACCTGGTTGTCAGCTTCACCGCAATGCTTTAGAGAGCATATTCCAGAAGCCTGAGCCCAACATGAGCCACATGCTGAGTATGATGAAGCCTCTGCCACAAGATGCTGAATATCTTAAGGAATTCTTTGTTGAAGACCTAGAGTATCTGCCCCACACCATCTATCACATTATCAGGCGAACTCTATGGCCCATCAAAGGACATTCTTCTGCAGCAAAGCTTGAAGGCTCAATGAAGACATTGGTCTTCTATATTCTCAATGGCATCAGCTTCAATGCTCAGGATTTCTTCATTCGCCAACTTGCTGCATCTGGCTCAAATATATTTGGTCTGAAGTTTTATGCTCCATGGGTAATGCATCTTATCAAGCTTCACTTTGCTATCAACTATCAGCTCTCTGTGTGCAACCATCTCATATTCTTGCCAGAGGTTGATATGTCTGTCGAAGCCATATACCCAGAGCTTGCCAAGGAGCCAATTTATCTTCACAATGTCGATCGTCAAAGTTTCTCTCAACATGCTGAAGGAGTTCATGTTGCCACTCGTGTTTATCCTTTGGCTGGAAATACACTTGCACCTCATCGTGCCCATACTGAAGCCATTGCAAGCACTATTGCTCAAAGGCCTTGGAAGAGATCTCGTGTGCTCAATGACCGAGAGCTTCTCGTGGCTTTGCATCGGAAACATGATAAGCATCATTATTGGCTCAAGCGTCAAATGCAGAGTCTCTTGATGGATGTTAATCGCATTCGCAATCTAGCCACCAAGAATGCATTTGTCACTCATGAAACCTGTCGGCGGTCATGGAAGAGTTTGACATTACTCAGTTCTGAAGATGATCTTCAGCAAGATGGCTTCATAGAGATATTCAAATTTGATTCCACTCCTCCCAAGAATGTTATCTTGCGTCGGACTCCTTCACTCGAAGACTCCGAGTACTCCTCCTCATCAGCAACTGTAAATGCCAGAGTCATCGATGAGATGATGACAAAGATGATGACCAACTACCACTTCGGCACGTATCGATACTGCACCAGGCCCCTCTGCACCACCAAACTCCAATGTCGACCCTGCTCCTCCATCTGCTCCTTCTGGGAATGAGTAGATGCTCTATGTCTTCAAACCTTTTTGGTCATTACTGACAAAAGGGGGAGAAGCATATGAGTTGATAGTCTTCAAGTGGGTCCTTATGGGTGGTTACATCACTTTTGCCAAGTCTTAAAACTCTCATTTTTTGATACATTTGATTCTCTGAGTTGTAACACTTAAACTTGATGGTCGTCTGCTACTTCATTTGCTATTCTATGATGCGATGATAAATCCCGCATGAAGTCATTCTGCAGACATCCATTTGTCATTATGCATATCATTATCTTCGTTACTTCTTATATGCATAATGCATTGTCTTCACACTTTGATGATGGCCTCCACAAAAGCAAAACCTGCCATGTTCATTTGCATTCAAACGCAAATCATTTATATGCACATCTTCAGGGGGAGCCTCGTCTTATGTATGAAGACAATACTCACAACACTAAACTTTCACACACTTTTATCCCCGTTGAAAACTTCAACTAGTTTGTCATCAATCACAAAAAAGGAGGAGATTGTAAGTGCATCTAGTGCCACCCCTAGTTGGTTTTGGAGTATTGATGACAAACTTGGTTGATGGACTAATGTGTTTGTGAGAATTGCAGGATAACACAGGTAGTAGTCCCATGTTGATTCGGTTTACCTACCAGAGATGACCCCTAAAAATGTGTGAAGACATTGAAGACAATGGCGGTCTGTGAAGACATTCACATTGAAGACTATGACAGGAGAAGACATCGCATGAAGACTATGGAGCGTGAAGACATAGTTGTTTTGTAGTTTCCTTTTCTTCTTTGTTGAGTCATAGGAACCACCGTACTGTTAAGTGGGGTCCAAATGAACAAAGTCAGATTGACTGATGTGATGCTCAACCAAATCCTATGTCTTCGAGCAAAGACAATGAGAGCAAATCTTATCCAGAGTTGGATGAGTCACCTTTACTTGTAGCCCAAGTCAAGCTGCCGCGTGTGTTCGAAATCTGACCGTTGGACACGTGTCAGTTCCTTAGTGACCCAGGGTCATTTTGGACAAATCAGGCCGGGTTGCCTCCTGGCTATAAATAGCCCACCCCCTACACCATAAATTGGTGGCTGCTCAGAGTTAGTGCACGGCTTTTGTCGTTTGAGAGCAACCCACCTCCGAACCCTTTGAGAGAGAATCCTTGCAAGGACAAAGCCCAAAACACCCAGAGCCAAAGAGTGTTAGGCATCACTAAAGTCTTCCTGTCCGCATGATCTGAAGACTTATTACACTTGAGGACTGTGAATCCTCCAGTCGGTTAGGTGTCGTGTTCTGAGCATCCAAGAGTCATTGTGGATTGCCGGTGAACGAAGTCTATGATGGTTTGGAAGTCTCCCTTGAAGACTTACCAGAGTGACTGGGAGAGTACTAAGTGTTCTTAGCTCAAGGGGAATAAGGTGAAGACGTGGTCTTCTGAGTTGGATCTCAGCCTCCCTAACCAGACGTACAGTTGTCACAGCAACTAGAACTGGTCCAACAAACCCCTTGTCCTCTCCGAGCAACTGGTTCTATCCTACCTCTCTCACCTTACTTACAGTTTGTCTTCATGAAGTCTTTGCCTGCTTGCCTTATCTGTTTGACTTCACTATATGAAGACTGTTGTCTGTTTGGCTTCATACTATCTTCCATCCTGATCCAATCTACCTAGCTGCTTATAGTCTTCATGCTTTCACTTCATTGCTTACTTGACTATGGCTTGTCTATTGTAGTCTACTTTCCGCTGCATATCAATAGGGTCATTTCTATCGTTTGTCTTCGAAACACCCATGTTTTGAAGACTTTCATAAAAATCGCCTATTCACCCCCCTCTAGTCGAATACTAGCACTTTCAGGCATGAGCGAAGGTAGGGGCGGATGTAATTTTTTACATCCGCGCCCCACTCGGTAGTACTACACCTGTCGCGGTAGTACCGTGTTGGACTTTTGCATAGACAAAATCACAGCGGATGTAGTCACGGATGTAATTTTTTATATCCGTGCCTACCGTGCCTGGACGGTGTCTGCCATGCGGTAGTACCACACGGAGTCACGGTAGTACCGCGTCAGTGGTTCTACCGCACCCTGTCGGTGCTCATCTGGTCAGGTCCAGGCCCTGCCGCGCCCACGGTAGTACCGCGAGCCTCCACTGTAGTACCGCTCCTCTGGTGCGGTAGTATCACGGGTCGCGCGCTAAGTAGTGGGTAACAGTTGGAATTGTTCCCCCACTATATAAAGGGGTCTTCTTCTCCAAGAAGACTTACCTGTTCTATCCCCAAGCTCCATCATTGCTCCAAGCTCCATTTTCGCCCGTTCTCTCTCCCTAGCCAATCAAACTTGTTGATTTTCTAGGGATTGGTTGAGAAGGCCCCGATTGTCGGTGTCAAAACCGGCGGATCTCAGGTAGGGGGTCCTGAACTGTGCGTCTAAGGCTAATGGTAACAGGAGGCGGGGACACAATGTTTACCCAGGTTCGGGCCCTCTCGATGGAGGTAATACCCTACTTCCTGCTTGATTGATCTTGATGACATGGGTATTACAAGAGTTGATCTACCACGAGATCATAGAGGCTAAACCCTAGAAGCTAGCCTATGATTATGATTGTTGTTATCCTACGGACTAAACCCTTCGGTTTATATAGACACCGGAGGAGGCTAGGGTTACACAGAGTCGGTTACAGAGAAGGAGATCTACATATCCGAATTGCCAAGCTTGCCTTCCACGCAAAGGAGAATCCCACCCGGACACGGGACGAAGTCTTCAATCTTGTATCTTCATAGTCCAATAGTCCGACACAAGTATATAGTCTGGCTGTCCAAGGACCCCCTAATCCAGGACTCTCTCAGTAGCCCCTGAACCAGGCTTCAATGATGATGAGTCCGGCGTGCAGATTGTCTTTGGCATTGCAAGGCGGGTTCCTTCTCCGAATACTCCATAGAAGATTTTGAACACAAGGATCGTGTCAGGCTCTGCAAAACAATTTCCACATACCATCATAGAGAGCACCATATTCCACAAATCTAATCTGCTGACAACTTTTCATAGCATGACATCACACCGCGGCCTGGTCATTATGCGAACTGTTTTTCTCAACCTGCTACCGCACATATTGTGAGGCGGTTTTATTGGCACGTCTTGTCGAAGCAGAGATCGTGTCCCCTTATCACGGGATCCTCATCAATACGGCTGTGGGTAACCCAACCGTGCCATCAACGCGGCGCTTGGGGAATAAGCGAGTTTATGGGGCAAGTGGGGAGGCGCACAGTTTCTACTGCCTTTATAAAGAGATTAGGATTCCCCTTTTCACCCACGCCTTCTTCTTCCTCCGCTCATCCATTCTCGCTCGAGCTCCAGCACCCAAGCCCTCACCTTCTCCGCAAAGTCATTCCAAGCATGTCAGGAGCGGGAGGCAAGTGGATGGCCTCCTCCGTCACGGAGGAGGACATTATGAAGCTTCGGGAGGCTGGATACTTGTCTGCAAATATTGCGCATCGACTTCCGGACGAGGGGCAAATCGTCCCCATCCCGAAACCCCAAGAGAGGGTAGTGTTCCTTACTCACTTCGTCCGCGGACTGGGTTTCCCCTCCACCCGTTTGTCCGCGGGTTGATGTTCTACTACGGGCTGGACTTCCATGATCTGGCCCCCAATTTCATCCTCAACATCTCGGTGTTTATCGTCGTGTGCGAGGCCTTCCTCCGCATTACGCCTCACTTCGGCCTATGGCTGAAGAACTTCAACGTGAAGCCGAAGGTGGTGGTCGGCCAGCAAGCGGAGTGCGGGGGCGCCATGGTGGGCAAGATACCCAATGTCACCTGGCCCGAGGGCTCCTTCGTGGAGACCGTGAAGGGATGGAAATCGGGGTGGTTCTACATCACCGAGCTACGCGACACCAACTGGGTGGCGACCCCGAATTTCGATCCGGAATCCCCATGCGGCTCACCTCTTGGAAAGAGAAGGGCTTATCCTGGGGTTCATCGGTGGAGCTGACCGGACTTCAGACCTGCGTCAAAAATATGATAAGCAAGAAAATCAAGCTTGTCAACGTGGTCCAGGTCATGCTCTTCCGCCGGATCCTTCCGTGTCAAAGACGGGCTTTCAATATGTGGGAGTTCGACCCGGCCGAACACCAGACGCTGCGAGAGCTCTTCTACACGACGCACAAAGACGTCTGGAAGGTGTTGTTCAAGGCCACCGAGGTACCTCCTCCCATAACCGAGGATCGCGGACTCAGCGCAAAGCGCCCCGCCAATCCGGTAAGTTTTTATATTTTGCAAGATGGGCCTTTTCCCAGCATGTTCGCGGGAGGAATCTAAGCCTCCATGCCGACTTAACATGACTGGGTAGCGTTAGCGGAGCGGATTGACTGTCCGGCTCCACTACCCGAAGATCCAGCATCGTCCCTCTTAACGGAGATGTTGTTTCCGGCGCCCTATGAGGTGCCGGAGAAGAAGGCCAAGAAGAAGGCCGTGGGGACCAGGAAAGGTCTCTGATGCAAGGTTGTATCGGACTCATCGTCCGAAGACACCAAGGCACGCTCGTCCAACGAAAACGAGGAGGAGGAAGAGGAAATCCCTCCCCCACCCGAGGGGGGAAAGAAGAGAAAGGTCGCCCCGCATGGGAAGGCCAAAGCGTCCAAGAAGGGGAAGACCTTCCTTCCGGATAACTCCACCGCAGCCACCTACAGCGGCGAGCAGTGGTTACCTAGGACCAAGCCCCTGGCTAAGTCGTAAGTATCCAGACACTATAATACTTCCGGTATATTTCTCTTTATTGCTTCTTATCATGTCAAACATGCTTGTGCAGTCCGGCCAAAGCCCACATCGATGTATCCTCTTCGGATGGGTCTCTGGGCCTGTCGGCAATGAATAGTGATTCACTCCCAACAGCCTCCTCCCCCAAGCCTGCGGACGACACCGAGGTGTTGTCTCAGAGGATGTCGGACCAGGGGGAGACAGTTCTGGAGATGCCCTAAGGCGAAATCCCAGACGCCGGGCACATGGGAGGGAAGACCCCCATGGATTCTGATGACAGGGGCCGCAGCAAGTTTGGCCCCCAGCCGGATACTGCTCCGGAACCCCCAGTGGTTCCAGATACATGCAGGCAGCCCCTCTCTAAGGGGGCGAGCCGCCCGTGCCGATGACCTCTGTCCATCCAGAGGCATCGGACAACTTGCTGGAAGCGCTTGGAGGCGCTTCCATTGATGAAGAACACCGTACTCTTATGAGTATGGTGATTGAGAAGGTCCGGTCCGCCAAAAGCGGATTGACCGAAGCTTGCGCCATCCTCCTAACAGGCTTTGAGGTAAGTAGTCAAATTATGAGAAAATATCACAGTATAGATAGTAGCCCATGATGCTCTGTTTGGCGTTCGGAAAGAAAGGCCGAATAGAGGATCAAATAACATCCGCAGGAGTCTAACAGAAAATGTCCATGTGAATAAGCAGGCGTCACTGCTGGCCACTGCCGCTCGTACTGCGGAGGTCTCCGGACTGAAGCAGAACCTGGAGCGAACCGAGGGAGAGCTCGGCCTCGTGAAGAGGAAGCTCGAGGAAAACAAAGGTACACAATACCCCGTCTATATATTTATAAAGGAAAAATTGTTGATGCTAATAGAAGCGTTATGAATTTTAATAGGGGTCACGACTGAAGTGGCGACCCTTAAGAAAGTGTTGACCGAGGCAGAAGACAAAGCGGCCAAGGAGCACGCCGGGCGCGAGAAGCAAGAATCCCGGGTTGACGAGGTCCAGCAAGAGCTCTAGGATTTCGTCAAAAAATACAAGTCCTTGGAGCGTGACTCTAAGACGCAAGAGTCCGAGCTTGCTGAGGCCCTCCAGAGCGCGCGAGACGCTAAAGCCGAAGCCCAAAGGGCCCTCCAGGAGATTCATGCGACCAAGAAGATAGAGGCGGGTAAGGCATTCATTATACAAAGCAAGCATGTGAAGGAGACTTTCCTTTTACTTACCCGAATTTGGAGCTCTCCAGGAGCATTCGCAGATCTGCCACATAGCATATCGGATGCCGCGGAGTTCTACCAGGCCGAAGAAGGGAGCTCAACGGAGAAGTTGTTCTGGTCCCAATATATTGGGACCGAACATCCAATGCCCTTGAGCGACCAGCTGAAGCAACTGGTCGAATTGCACAAGGCGGCCGAACTGACCATGAAGGACCTTATAGTCCGGTTGTGGCCTGCCGAGCCCTTGCCCAGCAGCTATTTCAGCCTCGTGAAGCGGCTTGTAAATGCCTGCCCACGGCTTGAAGTCATAAAGCGGCTAGTCTGCATTGAAGGTGCGCGCAGGGCCTTCGCCCGCGCGAAAGTGCACGGGGCAAAGATGGATGCCGAGAAACTGGTGACGGAGGGATAGCCGAAGGGCAAGGAGTATCGCCACCTCGAAAAGTATTATGATAGTGTCCTGAAGGGCGCCCGCCTTGTGGCGGAGGAATGTGCTAAGGTTGTAATATTTGAATGAATGTACACATTTGATCCTGTAATATGAAAACAAGTTCATTTGCGCTATATGATGCTTGTTGACTTAAAATTTTACCTTCTGTGCGGCCGTTTATAAAATCTGAGAGTTGGCCAGTCGTCGGCTTCTGCCCCCATGTGACTAGTACCGGGGTGTTCGGGATAAATCTAAACACTTTTTATCCAAATTTTTGGTCCTTTAAGGAGGTGTTTAACGCAACGAACCAGGCAATCGGACTATACAGCTTTATCACTCTCACTTAGCCATACAAGTCTATAATTTTAAATTTTGGCGTAGCCCCTGGTAATTGGAAGGCTGAATTTGGGGCGCTATAGACGCCTAAATCGGCCAAGGTCGATTCCTTGCCCGAAGCGGAAAAAATCTTTAAGGATTTGAGACCTCTCGAACAGCGACCAGCTCTCGCCGCATCATGACAGTCAGTTTTCGGCTTTCTGTACTGAGGTGCTCGTCCGGAAGAACCGGGACACAATTGCAGTAGTTCACCCTATGCCACCTTAGCTGATGTAGCGGAACGTAAGGCAGCAAAACATGGGAGCCGGGCAAACCCAACTATTGACCCAAGACATGATTCGCAGCTGATGCATATAATGCTATAAGTTCGGGGTGCTGCACTGTCGAAAGTGTTCAGACTTTTCTTGCCGTGTTATGTGGTACACTGGATGTTGGAAATATGCCCTAGAGGCAATAATAAAATGGTTATTATTATATTCCCTTGTTCATGATAATTGTCTATTGTTCATGCTATAATTGTATTAACTGGAAATCATAATACATGTGTGAATACATAGACCACAACATGTCCCTAGTGAGCCTCTAGTTGACTAGCTCGTTGATCAATAGATGGTCATGGTTTCCTGACCATGGACATTAGATGTCATTGATAGCGGGATCACATCATTAGGAGAATGATGTGATGGACAAGACCCAATCCTAAGCGTAGCACAAAGATCGTGTAGTTCGTTTGCTAAAGCTTCTCTAATGTCAAGTATCATTTCCTTAGACCATGAGATTGTGCAACTCCCGGATACCGTAGGAATGCTTTGGGTGTACCAAACGTCACAACGTAACTAGGTGGCTATAAAGGTACACTACAGGCATCTCCGAAAGTGTCTGTTGGGTTGGCACGAATCGAGACTGGGATTTGTCACTCCGTGTGACGGAGAGGTATCTCTGGGCCCACTCGGTAATGCATCATCATAATGAGCTCAATGTGACTAAGTAGTTAGTCACGGGATCATGCATCACGTAACGAGTAAAGTGACTTGCCGGTAACGAGATTGAACGAGGTATTGGGATACCGACGATCGAATCTCGGGCAAGTAACGTACCGATTGACAAAGGGAATTGTATACGGGATTGCTTGAATCCCCGACATCGTGGTTCATCTGATGAGATCATCATGGAACATGTGGGAGCCTACAAGGGTATCCAGATCCCGCTGTTGGTTATTGACCGGAGAGATGTCTCGGTCATGTCTACATGCCTCCCGAACCCGTAGGGTCTACACACTTAAGGTTCGATGACGCTAGGGTTATAGGGAAGTTTTGTATGTGGTTACCGGATGTTGTTCGGAGTCCCGGATGAGATCCCCGATGTCATGAGGAGTTCCAGAATGGTCCGGAGGTAAAGAATAATATATAGGAAGTGAGGTTTTGGTCACCGGAAGTATTACGGGTGTCACCGGTAATGTACTGGGACCACCGGAAAGGTTCCGGGGTCCACCGGGAGGGGCCACAAGTCCCGGAGGCTTGCATGGTCCAAGAGTGGGAAGGGACCAGCCCCTCCTAGGGGTGGAACCCTAGAGGGGGCGCACTCTCCTCCCCTCCCCCTATATATAGTGGGGGTTTAGGGGCTGCTAGAGACATGAGTCTCTGAGGGAGTCCTGGATTAGGGGGTGTCCGGATGGCCGGACTATAGCCTTTGGCCGGACTCCTGGACTATGAAGATACAAGATTGAAGACTTCGTCCCGTGTCCGGATGGGACTTCCCTTGGCATGGAAGGCAGGCTTGGCGATATGGATATGTAGATCTCCTACCATTGTAACTGACTCTGTGTAACCCTAACCCTCTTCGGTGCCTATATAAACCGAAGGGTTTTAGTCCGTAGGACAGAAAAACAATCATACTATAGGCTAGCTTCTAGGGTTTAGCCTCTCTGATCTCGTGGTAGATCTACTCTTGTACTACCCATATCATCAATATCAATCAAGCAGGAGTAGGGTTTTACCTCCATCGAGAGGGCCCGAACCTAGGTAAAAACATCGTGTCCCTTGTCTCCTGTTACCATCCGCCTAGACGCACAGTTCAGGACCCCACTACCCGAGATCCGCTGGTTTTGACACCGACATTGGTGCTTTCATTGAGAGTTCCTCTATGTCGTCATCTTTAGGCCCGATGGCTCCTCCTATCATCAACAATGATGCGGTCCAGGGTGAGACTTTTCTCCCCGGACAGATCTTCGTATTCGGCGGCTTTGCACTGCGGACCAATTCGCTTGGCCATCTGGAGCAGATTGAAAGCTATGCCCCTGGCCATCAGGTCAGATTTGGAAGTTTGAACTACACGGCTGACATCCGCGGAGACTTGATCTTCGACGGGTTCGAGCCACAGCCAAGCGCGCCGCACTGTCACGATGGGCATGATCTAGCTCTGCCGCCGAACAGTGCCCTGGAGGCCGCACCAGTGTCCGCTCTGACCCTTAGCTCGAAGCCGACTGTGCCGATCGAGGACGGGTGGCTGCGATCTCTACGACGATTGAGCCGAACACCATCCCTGTCCTTTGCAAGGCTCGTAACTCCAAGGTGCCGGACTCCTCTCCGGACTCCGAACCTTCCGCGCCCCTGCCAATCGAATCCGATTGGGCGCCGGTCATGGAATTCACCGCCGCGGACATCTTTCAGCACTCGCCCTTCGGCGACATCCTGAATTCACTAAAATCTCTCTCTTTATCAGGAGAGCCCTGGCCGGACTATGGTCAGGAAGGTTGGGATGCGGACGACAAA
This sequence comes from Triticum timopheevii, assembly GCA_963921465.1. Classification (NCBI taxonomy): domain Eukaryota; kingdom Viridiplantae; phylum Streptophyta; class Magnoliopsida; order Poales; family Poaceae; genus Triticum; species Triticum timopheevii. Next base: position 111,066,861 of record OY997264.1, read on the forward strand.
GAAATTCAAAGCCCACCCACCACCCACTTCGTAGCCACTATTGATGATTTAACCGACATGCTCGACTTCGACTCCGAAGACATCGACGGTATGGACGACGATGCAGGAGACGACCAAGAACCAGTGGCTACAGGGCGCTGGAAGGCCACCTCGTCATACGACATTTACATGGTGGACATCCCAAAAGATGGGAATGGCGATGGAACAACGAAGGATGACCCCTCCAAGAAACAGCCTAAGCGCCGGCGTCAGCGGCGCCGCTCTAAATCCCGCCACACCAAAAATGGTGATTCCGACATGGGAGACAATAACACCCCAGACAGTGCCGAAGACAACCCCCTCTAGCAAAATTCAGTGCAGGAGGATGAAGAAGCCAGCCCTCATGAGAGAGCGGCAGGCAGAGAGGTAGAGGACGATAATTACATGCCTCCCTCCGAAGACGAGGCAAGCCTCGACGACGAAGAATTTGTCGTGCCTGAGGATCCCGTCGAGCAAGAGCGTTTCAAATGCAAGCTTATGGCCACGGCAAGCAGCCTCAAGAAAAAGCAGCAATAGCTTAGAGCTAACCAAGACTGGCTACCCGACAGATTAACTGAAGTCCTTGCGTCCGAAGAATATGAACTCGAACGCCCCTCCAAGAGCTACCCAAAATGCAGGCTGCTACCCCGATTAGAGGAGGAAGCACCTAAACCTACATCACCAGCGCATGATACGGCCGACCGGCCACCTCGTGGCCGCGACAGAGAGGCCTCTCGGCCCTCCACTCAAGTCGCACCCCGGCGCCGCTCAAAAAATACCAAGGCGCGGGAAAATGCGCCAGACCTGCGGGATATACTGGAGGACAAGGCAAGGCAAACAAGATCGATCTACGGATCGTGTGGGAGCCCCACAATACGTGATGATAACCGTCACGCCGGATATGGCAATTCCGGCCGGGCCGAACACAGTAGACAAAGCTCATTTGAGCTGCGTCGTGATATAGCCCAATACAGAGGCGCCGCACACACACTATGCTTCACAGACGAAGTGATGGATCATCAAATCCCTAAGGGTTTCAAACCCATGAACATTGAATCATATGATGGCACAACAGATCCTGCGGTCTGGATCGAGGATTATCTCCTCTATATCCACATGGCCCGCGGTGATGATCTACACGCCATCAAATACCTCCCACTCAAGCTTAAAGGACCAGCTTGGCATTGGCTTAACAGCTTGCCAGCGGAGTCAATTGGTTGTTGGGAAGACCTGGAAGCCCCATTCCTCGACAACTTCCAGGGCACCTATGTGCGACCGCCAGACGTCGATAACCTAAGCCACATAATTCAGCAGCCAGAGGAATCAGCCAGACAATTCTGGACACGGTTCCTAACCAAGAAAAATCAAATCGTCGACTGTCCAGATGCAGAGGCCCTTGCAGCCTTCAAACATAACATCTGCGATGAGTTGCTTGCCCGGCACCTAGGACAGGAAAATCCGAAATCCATGGCAGCCCTCACAACGCTCATGAACCGCTTTTGCACGGGAGAGGACAGCTGGCTAGCTCATAGTAACAACATGACCAAGAGCCATGGTAATTCGGATACCAAGGACACTAACGGCAGGTCGCGTCGCAACAAGCACAAGCGCCGCATTAATGGCGTTAATGCTGAAGATACGGCAGTCAGTGCAGGATTCAGAGGCTCAAAACCCGGTCAGCGGAAAAAGCCATTCAAAAGAAATACTCCGGGCCCGTCCAATTTGGACCGAATACTCGACCACTCGTGCCAGATACACGGCACCCCCGAAAAACCAGCCAACCACACCAACAGGGATTGTTGGGTGTTCAAGCAGGCAGGCAAGTTAAATGCCGAAAACAATGACAAGGGGCTGCATAGCGACGACGAGGAGGAGCCCCGGCCGCCGAACAATAGAGGACAGAAGGGCTTCCCCCTACAAGTGCGGACGGTGAACATGATATACGCAACCCACATACCCAAAAGGGAGTGGAAGCATGCACTAAGGGACGTATATGCGATGGAGCCAGTCGCCCCAAAGTTCAATCCGCGGTCCTCCTGCCTGATCACTTTTGATCGAAGGGACCACCCCACTAGTATCTGCCATGGCGGATTCGACGCATTGGTTCTAGACCCAATCGTTGACGGATTTCACCTCACTAGAGTCTCGATGGACGGCGACAGCAGCCTAAACTTGCTTTTATCAGGATACAGTGTGCAAAATGGGCATAGACCCCTCAAGGATTAAACCCACAAAGACGACCTTTAAAGGCGTCATACCAGGTGTAGAGGCCAACTGTACAGGCTCAGTTACACTCGAAGTGGTCTTCGGATCTTCGGATAACTTCCGAAGCGAGGAGTTAATCTTCGACATAGTCCCGTTCCGCAGCGGCTATCACGCACTGCTCCAACGAACCGTATTTGCAAAGTTCAATGCGGTGCCGCACTACGCATACCTCAAGCTCAAGATGCCACGCCCTCGAGGAGTCATTACGGTCAACGAAAACACCGAACGCTCTCTCCGAACGGAGGAGCATACGGCGGCTCTCGCGGCGGAAGTACAAAGCAGCCTCTCAAGGCAATTCTCGAGTCCGGCTATTAAATGGCCAGACACCGTCAAGCGCGCCCGGAGTAACCTACAACAAGACCGCCTGGCACGTCCCGAGCACGCGTAGCAATGCGGCCCCAACCCCAGCCCTCGCGAAATTGCGAAACCAGTACTACACGTACATAATTACGCTCTAGAAATACCATGGGCATAGGGGGAGGGGCACGACCACGGCAGGCCCAGAATGCGACTCAACCGCACCAGGGGCTCCCGATTGTGCAATTCCTTTTTCTTATTTTCAGGACTCCTTTATCAAGAAGCCTTGTCCGACAGTAGAATCACTGAACATACGATGCAACAGCCAGGGAAGCAGAAAGCTACGTCGAGTATCCAGGTGGTCTCTATAACGAGCAGTATACTTGTTTTACATATCATCCCGCAGCTTGCTCCTGGAGGGGTACATGTCAAATAGTCCCATCCCTTGCTTATCGCACTATTTGTATCGTTCTGCTTTTACCGCAGCTTTTTTTAATAAACAATGCACAACTTTTGCCTATTATTGCATTCCTTTTTCTTATCTATATATGTTCACTTATGACATGTTGCATCCGTACGCTTTGGTACGGCCAAATACACCAGGGGCTTAAGTACCCCAAAATATGGTGTGATAAGTCCGAACACTTTCACAAGTCCGGCACCCCGAACTTATAGCATTATATGCATCGGCTCCGAATCATGTCTTGGGTCAATAGTTGGGTTTGCCCGGCTCCCATGTTTTGGTACCTTACGTTCCGTTATATCGGCTAAGGTAGCGCTGGGAGAACCACTGCGATTGTGCCCCGGTTGAGCTGGGTTAAGCACCTCAGTGGAGGAAGCTAAAACTAACCGTCATGATATGGTGAGAGCCGGTCGCTGTTCGAGAGGTTTTCGAGTCCCTAAAGACTTATGCCACTTAGAGCAAGGAGTCGGCTTTGTCTAGCCCAGGCATAGATAGCGCCCCGAACTCGGTCTTCCGAATACTAGGGGCTTTGCCAAAATTTAAAATTATAGAATTCTATGGCTAAGTGAGAGTGTTCAAGCATTATAGTCCGGTTGCCTCGTTCATTGCGTTGAGCGCCTCCCTCGAAGGACCCAAGAATGGGGAAAAGAGCGCTCAAGTTTATCCCGAACACCCCAGCACTCGCGACATGGGGGCAGAAGCCGGCGACTCGCCATCTCTCAAATTTAATAAACGGCCGCACAGAAGGTAATATTTTAAATTCACAAGCATTGCTTAGCGCATATGAACAAGTTTTCAAGCGTACAGGATAATAAATGCGAGTTTACTCAAAAATTACATCTTTGGAGCATTCACCCGCTATAAGGCGGGCACCCTTCAGGATGCCCGCATAATACATTTCGGGCTTGCGATACTCCCTGCCCGGCGGTGGAGCGTCCGTCACAAGCTTCTCAGCGTCCATCTTGCCCCAGTGCACTTTAGCATGGGAAAGGGCCCTACGGGCACCTTCGATACAGACGGAGCGCTTGACGACTTCAATCCATGGACAGGCATCCACCAGCCGCCTCACCAGCCCGAAGTAGCTCCCAGGCATGGCTTTCTGAGGCCATAGCCGAACTATGAGGCCCTTCATGGCATGTTCAGCCACCTTATGGAGCTCGACCAGCTACTTCAGCTGGTTGCTCAAGGTCACCGGGTGTCCGGCCTCAGCATACTGAGACCAGAACACCTTCTCCGTCGAGCTCCCCTCCTCGGCCCGGTAGAATGCGGCAGCATCGGACACACTGCGGGGCAGATCTGCGAATGCTTCTGGAGATCCGGATTCGGGTAAGTAACAAGTAATTCACTTTCACGTGCTTCCTTTGCATGAAGAATGCCTTACCCGCCGCTATCTTCTTCATTGCCTCAATTTCCTGGAGGGCTTTCTGGGCTTCGGCCTTAGCGGCTTTGGCGCTCTCAAGAGCTGAGGCAAGCTCGGACTCTCGAGTCTTTGAGTCACGCTCCAAACTCTCGTGTTTTTCCACGAGAGCCTGGAGCTCTTGCCGCACCTCCGCCACCCGCGCCTCCTGCTTCTCTCGCTCGGTGCGCTCCGCGGTCACATTGCTTTTGGCCTTAGACACCGCCTCCTTTAGGGTCACCACCTCATTCATGGCCCCTGCAATTCTCACGTTATTCCTGTCATTTTTTGCAACCACATCTTTTATATACTTCCATAAGGTATTACTTACCTTCCTTGTACTCGAGCTGCTTTTTGGCAAGGCCGAGCTCGTTCTCGGACCGCTCGAGGCTCTACTTCAATGCATTGACCTCCGCAGTCAGTGTGGCAGAGGTCAGCAGCGCAGCCTGCATTCCCCATATTGACATACTTATGTTAGACTCCTGCTTACATCTTTTTAGATCCTCAGTTCGACTTTTCTTTCCGAACACCAAACTGAGCATCAGGGGCTACTGTCTATGCGGTAATATTTTTACATATCTTAAATACATACCTCAAAGCCTGTTAGAAGGCTGGCACAGACTTCAGTCAGCCCGCTCTTGGCGGACTGAACTTTCTGAATCACCACACTCATAACAGTGCGGGTGCTCCTCGTCGATGGAGGCGCCGTTAAGCGCCTCCAGCAAATTATCCGGTGCCTCCGGTTGGACGGAGGTCACCGGTGTCGCAGTCTCCCCCTTCTTACGAAGGGGCCGCCTGCCGGACTCCGGAACCACTGAAGGTTCCGGTGCGGAGTCCGGCCCAGGGCCGGACTTAGAACCCTTTGGGGTTTTATCCCCCTTGCGCTTGGAGTCCGGGAGGTTGCCTTGCGGCGCCTCCTGGACCACCTCCTCCTGGCTGGGCCCCTTTTGGGACCCCACCTCGGCGTCATCCGCAGCACGAGGAGAGGAGGCAGCCGGAAGTGAGGTGCTATTCACGTCCGACGAAGCCAGGGAGCTGCTCGTTGAAGCATCGATCTTGTCCTTGGGCGGGCTGCAGGGTTATATTCGGTGTTAGGAGATATTGTGCGACAAATGAAACACCATGAGTTATTCTAGTATCCGAACACTTACGATTTCGCCAGGGGCTTAACCCTCGGTGGCCACTCCTCTTCGTCATCGTCGGTGTTGGCAGAGTCGTCCGGAGGAAGGGTCCTTCCCTTTTTGGACCCTCCGGCCTCCCCAGTTGGGGCGGCCTTCCTTTTCTTCTCTCCCCCCGCTGGGGGAGAGGCCTCTTTTTCCTCCTCCTCGTCTTCGCGGGAGGAGTCCGCCTCGGAGTCATCGGACGATGAGTCCGACAACACCTGGCGCCGGGAACTCCTTCGAGTTCCCGTGGCCTTCTTCTTGGCCTTCTTCTCCGGCACCACGTAAGGCGCCGGAACCAGCAACCCCGTTAATTGGGCGTCCGCTGGGTCTTCTGGCAAGGGAGCCGGACAGTTAACCTGTCCGGACGTCTTTTGCCAGGCCTGTCAAAGGTAAAGGAGTTTAGATCCCGCATAGAGTCAAACTATGAAAAACAAGTGTCCTGTAAAAGGTAAAATAGCTTACCTCGCCGGCTTGACGCTGCGAGCTAAATCCGCGATCTTCGGTAGCGGATGCGGGAGCCTCGGCGCCCTTGAACAGCACCTTCCAGGCATCTTCGTACGTAGTGTCGAAGAGCCTGCTCAAGGTTTGGTGCTGTGCCGGATCAAACTCCCACAAGTTGAAGGCCCGTTGTTGGCACAGGAGGATCCGGCGGATGAGCTTGACCTGGACTACGTTGACGAGCTTGAGCTTCTTGCTCACCAGTTTTTTGACGCAGGATTGGAGTCCGGTCAGCTCTTCCAAACTACCCCATGTTAGGCCCGTCTCTTTCCAAGAGGTGAGCCATGTAGGGAAGCCAGATCGGAATTCGGGGGCCGGTGCCCATTTAGTGTCACGCGGCTCGGTGATGTAGAACCACCCCGATTGCCACCCCTTTATGGTCTCCACGAAGGAGCCCTCGAGCCATAGGACGTTGGCCATCTTGCCCACCATGGCACCTCTGCACTTTTCTTGGCGGCCGCCCACTACCTTCGGCTTGACATTGAAGGTCTTCAGCCATAAGCCGAAGTGAGGCTGGATGCAGAGGAAGGCCTCGCACATGACGATGAACGCCGAGATGTTGAGGATGAAATTCGGGGCCAGATCGTGGAAATCCAGGACGTAGTAGAACATGAGCCCCCGGACAAATGGGTGAAGTGGAAAACCTAGTCCACGGAGGAAGTGGGTGAGGAACACCACCCTCTCATGGGGCCTGGGGGTGGGGATAAGCTGCCCCTTGTCAGGGAGCCGATGCGCGATGTCGCTGGACAAGTATCCGGCCTTCCGCAGCCTTTTAATGTGCCCCTCCGTGATGGAGGAGGCCATCCACTTGCCTCCCGCTCCGGACATGACTGGGGAAGGTTGAGGCGAGATGTGCGGACTTGGGCGCTGGAGCTCGAGTGCGCGGAAATGGATGAGCAAAGGAGGAATAAGGCGTAGGTAAAAAGGTGGATCCTTATCCCCTTATATGGATGGACGAAGCTATGCGTCCCCACCAGCCTGGTAAAACTCGCTTATCTCCCAAGCGCCATAATCAACGGCGCGGTTGGGTTACCCACGCCCATATTGATGAGAATCCCGGAATAAGGGGACACGATCTCTGCTTTGACAAGACATGCCAAGGAAACCGCCTCGCTAAATGCACTGAGGTGTGACAGTAAAACGATTCGAATAAAGGCTTGGCCGTGGTGTGATGTCACGCCACGGAATGCGTCAACAGATTGAATTTGTGTAAATATTATTCTCTCTACGGTGGTATGTGGAACTTATTTTGCAGAGCCGGACACTATCCTTGTGTTCAAAATCTTCTATGAAGTATTCGGAGGAGGAACCTGCCTTGCAATGCCGGAGACAACATGCGCGCCGGACTCGTCGTTATTGAAGCCTGGTTTAGGGGCTACTGAGGGAGTCCTGGATTAGGGGGTGTCCGGATGGCCGGACAATAGCCTTTGGCCGGACTCCTGGACTATGAAGATACAAGATTGAAGACTTCGTCCCGTGTCCGGATGGGACTTTCCTTGGCGTGGAAGGCAAGCTTGGCAATACGGATATGTAGATCTCCTACCATTGTAACCGACTTTGTGTAACCCTAACCCTCTTCAGTGCCTATATAAACCGGAGGGTTTTAGTCCATAGGACAGAAAAACAATCATACTACAGGCTAGCTTCTAGGGTTTAGCCTCTCTAATCTCGTGGTAGATCTACTCTTGTACTACCCATATCATCAATATCAATCAAGCAGGAGTAGGGTTTTACCTCCATCGAGAGGGCCCGAACCTGGGTAAAAACATCGTGTCCCTTGTCTCCTGTACCATCCACCTAGATGCACAGTTAGGACCCCACTACCCGAGATCCGCCGGTTTTGACACCGATAGTCTCCCTCTCTCTTGGCGCAGCCCTGCCCCTCTTCCTCCTCGTCTCTCGCAGTGCTTGGCGAAGCCCTGCTGGAGTGCCACGCTCCTCCACCACCACCATGCCGTTGTGCTGCTGCTGGATGGAGTCTTCCCCAACCTCTCCCTCTCTCCTCGCTGGATCAAGGCATGGGAGACGTCACCGGGATGCATGTGTGTTGAGCGCGGAGGCACCATTGTTCAGTACTTAGATCGGATTCGGCCGCGATCTGAATCGCTTCGTGTACGACTCCACCGACCACATTCTTGCAACGCTTCCGCATTGTGATCTTCAAGGGTATGAAGATGCACTCCCCTCTCTCTCGTTGCTAGTTACTCCATAGATTAACCTTGGTGATGCATAGAAAATTTTGAATTTCTGCTACGTTCCCCAACAGTGGCATCATGAGAAGGTCTATGCGTAGATTCTATGCACGAGTAGAAAACAAAGTAGTTGTGGGCGATGATTTGTTCAATTTGCTTACCGTTACTAGTCTTATCTTGATTCGACGGCATTGTGGGATGAAGCGGCCTGGACCGACCTTACACGTACTCTTACATGAGACAGGTTCCACCGACTGACATGCACTTGATGCATAAGGTGGCTAGCGGGTGTCTGTCTCTCCCACTTTAGTCAGATCAGATTCGATGAAGAGAGTCCTTATGAAGGGTAAATAGAAATTGGCATATCACCGTTGTGGCTTTTGCGTAGGTAAGAAACGTTCTTGCTAGAAACCCATAGCAGTCACGTAAAACATGCAACAACAATTAGAGGATGTCTAACTTGTTTTTGCAGGGTATGCCATGTGATGTGATATAGCCAAAAGGATGTGAGAATGATATATGTGATGTATGAGATTGATCATGTTCTTGTAATAGGAATCACGACTTGCATGTCGATGAGTATGACAATAGGCAGGAGCCATAGGAGTTGTCTTAATTTATTGTATGACCTACGTGTCAATAAAAACGCCAGGTAATTACTTTACTTTATTGCTAACAGTTAGCCATAATAGTAGAAGTAATAGTTGGCGAGACAACTTCATGAAGACACGATGATGGAGATCATGGTGTCATGCCGGTGACGAAGGTGATCATGCCGCGCCTCAAATATGAAGATCAAAGGCGCGAGATGATATTGGCCATATCATGTCACTCTATGATTTGCATGTGATGTTTGTCATGTTTACATCTTATTTGCAAAGAACGACGGTAGCATAAATAAGATGATCCCTCATAAAATTTCAAGAAAGTGTTCCCCCTAACTGTGCACCGTTGTGAAAGTTCGTTGTTTCGAAGCACCACGTGATGATCGGGTGTGATAGATTCTAACGTTCACATACAACGGGTGTAAGCCAGATTTACACACGCGAAACACTTAGGTTGACTTGACGAGCCTAGCATGTACAGACATGGCCTCGGAACACAAGAGAACGAAAGGTTGAACATGAGTCGTATAGTAGATGTTTGACACCGCGAAAGTATAAATCGAGTAGGAGCATCAATTGTTGATGGTTAGTAAAACCACTAGTTTCAAGAAGGGAAAGGGCAAGAAGGGATACTTCATGAAATGGCAAATCAGTTGCTGCTCTAGTGAAGAAACCCAGGGTTGAACCCAAACCCGAGACTAAGTGCTTCTGTAATGAGGGAACGGTCACTGAAGCAGAACTACCCTAGATACTTGGTAGATGAGAAGGCTCGCAAGGTTGACAGAAGTATATTGGATATACATTGTATTAAATGTGTAGTTTACTAGTACTCCTAGTAGCACCAAGGTATTAAGATACCGGTTCGGTTGCTAAGTGTTAGTAACTCGAAATAAAAGAGCTACGGAATAAACGGAGACTAGCTAAAGGTGAGATGACGATGTGTGTTGGAAGTGTTTCCAAGGTTGATGTGATCAAACATCGCACGCTCCCTCTACCATCGGGATTGGTGTTAAACCTAAATAATTGTTATTTGGTGTTTGCATTGAGCATAGACATGATTGGATTATGTTTATCACAATACGGTTATTCATTTAAGGAGAATAATGGTTACTCTGTTTATTGAATAATACCTTCAATGGTCTTGCACCTAAAATGAATGGTTTATTGAATCTCGATCGTAGTGATACACATGCCAAAAGATATAAGATAGTAATGATAGTGCCACATACTTGTGGCACTGCCATTTGAGTCATATTGGTATAAAACGCATGAAGAAGCTCCATGTTGATGGATATTTGGACTCACTCGTTTTTTGGAAAGATTGAGACATGCGAACCATGTCTATTGGTATATATGCATGAAGAAACCCCATACAAATGGATCATTTGGACTCACTTGATTTTGAATCACTTGAGACATGCAAATCATACCACATGGGCAAGATGACTGAAAGGCCTCGTTTTCAGTGAGATGGAATAAGAAAGCAACTTGTTGGAAATGAGTACTGAGGCACGCAGTGGATATCGTTATGTTCTTACTTCACATATGATTTGAGTAGATGCTAAGTATGTTTACTTGATGAAACACAAGTCTGAATTATTGAAAGGTTCAAGTAATTTCAGAGTGAAGTTGAAGATCGTCGTGACAAGAGGATAAAATGCCTATCATATGATCATAGAGATGAATATCTGAGTTACGTGTTTGGTACACAATTAAGACATTGTGGAATTTGTTTCACAACTAATACCGCCTGGAACAACATAGTGTGATGGTGTGTCCGGACATCATAGCTGCACCCTATTGGATGTGGTGCATACCATGATGTCTCTTATGGAATTACCACTATTGTTTATGGGTTAGGCATTAGAGACAACCGCATTCACTTTAAATAGGGCACCATGTAATTCCGTTGAGATGACACCGTATGAACTATGGTTTAGAGAAACCTAAGCTGTCATTTCTTAAGAGTTTGGGGTTGCGACGCTTATGTGAAAAGTTTTAGCCTGATAAGCTCGAACCCAAAGCGGGTAAATGCATCTTCATAGCACACCCAAAACAATTGGGTATACCTCCTATTCAGATTTGGAAGCAAAAGTGATTGTTTCTAGAACCGGATCCTTTCTCGAGGAAAAGTTTCTCTCGAAAGAAATGAGTGGGAGGATGGTGGAGACTTGATGAGGTTATTGAACCATCACTTCAACCAGTGTGTAGCAGGGCACAGGAAGTCGTTTCTGTAGCACCTACACCAATTGAAGTGGAACCTGATGATAGTGATCACGAAAATTCAGATCAAGTCACTACCAATACTTGTAGGTCGACAAGGGTGCGTACTATTTCAGAGTGGTACGTAATCCTGCCTTGGAGGTCATGTTGCTAGACAACAATGAACCTACGAGCTATGGAGAAGCGATGGTGCGCCCGAATTCCGACGAATGGCTCGAGGCCATAAAATCTGAGAGGATCCATGTATGAAAACAAAGTATAGACTTTGGAAGAACTACTTGATGATCGTAAGGCTGTTGGGTACAGATGGATTCTAAAAGGGAAGACAAACAATGATGATATGTGTCACCATTAAGAAAGCTCGACTTGTTGCTAAGATGTTTTCCGACAAGTTCGAGTTGACTATGGTGAGACTTTCTCACTCGTAGCGATGCTAAGAGTCTGTTGGAATTGTATTAGCAGTTACTGCATTATTTATGAAATCTTGCAGATAGGATGTCAAAACATTGTTTCCTCGACAATTTTCTTGAGGAAAGGTTGCATGTGATACAACCAGAAGGTTTTTTGTCAATCCTAAAAGATGCTAACAAGTATGCAAAGCTCCAGTAGTCCTTCTAAGGACTTGAGTAAGCATCTCGAAGATGGAATATACGCTTTGATGAGATGATCAAAGATTTTAGGTTTACACAAAGTTTATGAGAAACTTGTATTTCCAAAGAAGTGAGTGGGAGCACTATAGCATTTCTGATGAGTATATGTTATTGACATATTGTTGATCAGAAATGATGTAGAATTTCTGGAAAGCATATAGGGTTATTTGAAAGTGTTTTTCAATGGAAAAACCTGGATTAAGCTACTTGAACATTGAGCATCAAGATCTATAAGGATAGATCAAAATCGCTTGATAATACTTTCAAATGAGTACGCATCGTGACAAGATTTTGAAGGAGTTCAAAATAGATCGGCAGAGAAGGAGTTCTTTGTTGTGTTATAAGGTGTGAGTATTGAGTAAGACTCAAGACCTGACCACGGCAGAAGAGAGAGAAAGGACGAAGGTCGTCCCCTATGCTTTGGACGTAGGCTCCACAATATGCTATGCTGTGTACCGCACCTAAAGTGTGCCTTGCCATGAGTCAGTCAAGGGGTACAAGTGTGATCCAGGAATGGATCACAGGACAGCGGTCAAGGTTATCCTTAGTAACTAGTTGACTAAGGAATTTTCTCAATTATGGAGGTGGTAAAAGAGTTCGTCGTAAAGGGTTACGCCGATGCAAACTTTGACACTAATCTGGATGACTCTGAGTAGTAGACCGGATTCATATAGTAGAGCTGTTATCTGGAATAGTTCCAAATGGCTCGTGGTAGCTGCATATAGGAGATGACATAGAGATTTGTAAAGCACACACGGATCTGAAAGATTCAGACCCGTTGACTAATAACCTCTCTCACAAGCGAGATATGATCAAACCCAATGGGTGTTGGATTCATTACAATCACATAGTGATGTGAACTAGATTATTCACTCTAGTGCAAGTGGGAGACTGTTGGAAATATGCCCTAGAGGCAATAATAAAATGGATATTATTATATCCCCTTGTTCATGATAATTGTCTATTGTTCATGCTATAATTTTATTAACTGGAAACTGTAATACATGTGTGAATACATAGACCACAACATGTCCCTAGTGAGCCTCTAGTTGACTAGCTCATTGATTAATAGATGGTCATGGTTTCCTGACCATGGACATTAGATGTCATTGATAGCGGGATCACATCATTAGGAGAATGATGTGATGGACAAGACCCAATCCTAAGCGTAGCACAAAGATCGTGTAGTTCGTTTGCTAAAGCTTTTCTAATGTCAAGTATCATTTCCTTAGACCATGAGATTGTGCAACTCCCGGATACCGTAGGAATGCTTTGGGTGTACCAAACGTCACAACGTAACTAGGTGGCTATAAAGGTACACTACAGGCATCTCCAAAAGTGTCTGTTGGGTTGGCACGAATCGAGACTGGGATTTGTCACTCCGTGTGACGGAGAGGTATCTCTGGGCCCACTCGGTAATGCATCATCATAATGAGCTCAATGTGACTAAGTAGTTAGTCACGGGATCATGCATCACGTAACGAGTAAAGTGACTTGCCGGTAACGAGATTGAACGAGGTATTGGGATACCGACGATCGAATCTCGGGCAAGTAACGTACCGATTGACAAAGGGAATTGTATACGGGATTGCTTGAATCCCCGACATCGTGGTTCATCTGATGAGATCATCATGGAACATGTGGGAGCCTACAAGGGTATCCAGATCCCGCTGTTGGTTATTGACCGGAGAGATGTCTCGGTCATGTCTACATGCCTCCCGAACCCGTAGGGTCTACACACTTAAGGTTCGATGACGCTAGGGTTATAGGGAAGTTTTGTATGTGGTTACCGGATGTTGTTCGGAGTCCCGGATGAGATCCCCGATGTCATGAGGAGTTCCAGAATGGTCCGGAGGTAAAGAATAATATATAGGAAGTGAGGTTTTGGTCACCGGAAGTATTACGGGTGTCACCGGTAATGTACTGGGACCACCGGAAAGGTTCCGGGGTCCACCGGGAGGGGCCACAAGTCCCGGAGGCTTGCATGGTCCAAGAGTGGGAAGGGACCAGCCCCTAAGTGGGCTGGTGCGCCTCCCACCAAGGCCCAAGGCGCAGCAAAGAGGAGAGAGGGGAAACCCTAGGCGCAGATGGGCCTAAGGCCCACCCTAGGGCGCGCCCCCTTCTCTCCCCCTCTTGGCCGCCTCCCTCCATCCCATCTAGGGCTGCCGCCCCCCCTAGGGGTGGGAACCCTAGAGGGGGCGCACCCTCCTCCCCTCCCCCTATATATAGTGGTGGTTTTGGGGCTGCCAGAGACATGAGTCTCCCTCTCTCTTGGCGCAACCCTGCCCCTCTCCCTCCTCGTCTCTCGCAGTGCTTGGCGAAGCCCTGCTGGAGTGCCACGCTCCTCCATCACCACCATGCCGTTGTGCTGCTACTGGACGGAGTCTTCCCCAACCTCTCACTCTCTCCTTGCTAGATCAAGTCATGGGAGACATCACTGGGTTGCACGTGTGTTGAACGCGGAGGCACCGTTGTTCGGTGCTTAGATCGGATTCGGCCGCGATCTGAACCGCTTCGTGTACGACTCCACCGACCGCGTTCTTGGAACGCTTCCGCATCGCGATCTTCAAGGGTATGAAGATGCACTCCCCTCTCTCTTTGCTAGTTACTCCATAGATTGATCTTGGTGATGCGTAGAAAATTTTGAATATCTGCTACGTTCCCCAACACTGAAGCCCCTAGCGGACTGCACGTACCAGAATGTACGGGTGCAATTTGTAATAAATAAACAGTCAAGGAAAAAGATAAAGAAATCTAACAATAAGCTGGCGCTGTACATTATTTTCCATTGTCATTTGAATAATACGTCAAGGCATATGTATACAAGTAGTGCGATAAGCGAAATAGGACTATTTGACACGTCCTAACCAAGAGCAAGCTGCGTGCGGGTATGTAAAACAGGTATAGTGATTGTTATCAGAGACCACCTTGGGATTCCCTTGTACGCCAAAGCTCCTTGCCTCCTTGGTGTTTCTGTCCCGTTATGGGTCCGATAGTCGGGCTATCAAAAGAGCCTCAAGAAGAGAAGGACCTGAAAGAAAGAAAAGGGTGAAGGTGTACGGATCCTGGGGCAGTTGAGCCGCATTGTGGACCGTATTGTAGCCGTGCCTCTGCCTATGCCCATGGTATTTTAAGTGCGTAATTATGTACGTGCGACACAAATTTCACCGCTTGACTAGGACTAGGGTGGAGGCCGAATTGCTAGGCGAGCTCTGAACATGCCGGACGATCCTGTTGCAGAGTACTTTGGACTTACTTGACAGTGTCCGGGGGCTTTATTGCCGAATTGGAGGTCTACCTAAGAAGGCTGTTCTGTACTTTTGTTGCGAGGGCCGCAGTGTGATCCTCCGTATGGAGCGAGCGATCTGTGTTTCCATTAACTGTTATAACCCCGCGAGGTCCTGGCATTTTGAGCTTGAGGTATGCATAATGCGGTACCGCATTGAATCTGGCAAATGCGGTTCGTCCGAGCAATGCGTGACAGCCACTGCGGAAGGGGACGCTATCGAAGATTTAACTCCTCGCTTCGGAAGTTGGCCGGAGATCCAAAGACTACTTCTAGTGTGATTGAGCCCATGCAACAGGCCTCTACACCTGGTATTACACCTTTAAAGGTGGTTTTGGTGGGTTTAATCCTTGAGGGATCGATGCCCATTTTGCACACTGTATCCTGATAGAGCAGGTTCAGGCTGCTGACACCGTCCATAAGGACTCGTGTGAGGTGGAATCCATCAATGATTGGGTCCAGGACCAACGCGGCTGAACCGCCATGACAGATACTGGTTGGATGGTCCCTGCGATCAAAGGTGATCGGCAAGAAGACCATGGGTTGAATTTTGGGGCGACTGGCTCCATCGCGTAGACGTCCCTTAATGCACGCTTCCGTTCCCGCTTGGGAATATGGGTTGCGTATATCATATTTACCGTTTTCACTTGGGTGGGGGATTTCTTCTGTCCTCCTGTGTTCGGTAGCCGGGGCTCCTCATCGTCATCACTATGCGGCCCCTTTTCCTTGTTTTTGGCATTCAACTTGCCGGCATGTTTAAACACCCAACGTTCTCTGTTGGTGTGGTTGGCTGGTTTATCGGGGATGTCGTGGATTTGACACGAGCGATCGAGTATGCGGTCCAAATTGGACGGGCCCGGATTGTTTATTTTGAATGGCTTTTTCCGCTGACCGGACTTAGAGCCACTGAATCCGGCATTGACTGTCGTGTCTTCGGTGTTATTGATGTTATTGCGATGCTTGTGTCTGTTGCGTCGGGGCTTGCCGTTGCTATCTCTGGCATCTGAAGTGCCAGGATTTCTTGATGTGCTGTTGCTACGAGCTAGCCAGCTATCCTCACCCACACAAAAGTGGGTCATGAGTGTCGTGAGGGCTGCCATGGACTTCGGCTTCTCTTGGCTGAGGTGTCGGGCAAGCCACTCATCATGGATGTTATGTCTAAAGGCCGCTAGGGCTTTGGCATCCGGATAGTCGACAATTGGTTCTTTTTAGTTAGGAATCGAGTCCAGAATTTCCTGGCTGACTCTGTGGGCTGTTGGGTTATGTGACTTAAGACATCAGCATTCGGTCGTCGCACATAAGTGCCCTGGAAGTTGTCAAGGAATGCATCTTCCAGGTTCTCCCAACTACCAATGGAGTTTGCCGGCAAGCTATTCAGCCAATGCCGAGCCGGTCCCTTGAGTTTTAGTGGGAGGTACTTGATGGCATGTAGATCATCGCCGCGGGCCATGTGAATATGGAGAAGGAAATCTTCAATCCATACCGCGGGGTCTGTTGTACCATTCTATGATTCAATATTCACGGGTTTAAACCCTTCTGGGAATTCATGATCCATTACTTCATCAGTGAAGCATAGGGGGTGCGCGGTGCCTCTATGCCGGGCTACATCACGACGCAGTTCAGATGAGTTTGATCTGTTGTATTCAACCCGACCAGATTTGTTTTTAGTATATCTGGCGTGACGGTCATCGTCGCGCGTTGGGACGTCCCCCCGTGATCCGTAGATTGATCTTGATTGACCTGCTTTGTTTTCCAATTTGTCTCGCAGGTCATGCGTGTAGCCCTGGGCCTTCGTGTTTTTGCTTGTTTGGCAACGGGTTGCAGGCTCGACTTCGGGCTGATACACCGCTTTGTCTCGGCCACGAGGTGGCCGTTCAGCCGCATCCTGCGCTGGTAGTGTAGGATTTAATGCCTCCTCCTCGAGCTAAGGTAGCAACCTGTGCTTTGGGTAACTTTTGGTAGGGCGCTCGAGTCCGTATTCCTCGGCTGCGAGGACCTCAGTCCATCTATCATTTAGCAGATCTTGATCAGCTTGAAGCTGTTGCTGCTTTTTCTTCAGGCTTTTTGCAGTGGCTATAAGCCGGCGCTTGAAGTGCTCCTGCTCGACGGGATCCTCAGGCACGATGAATTCTTTGTTGCCAAGGCTCACCTCGTCTTTGGAGAGGGGCATGTAATTGTCATCCTCTGATTGTCCATCCATTGCCTGTTCCTTAGGGCTAGCTTGCCCATCATCCCATTGGGTCTGCTCGAAGCTTGGCTGGGCGGGATTGTTTTCGTCCTCGGCATTATCCGGAGCGTTATTGTCTCTTGTGTCGGTATCGCTATTTTTGCTGTGACGAGGCTTAGAGCAGCGCCGATGACGCTGATGCTTAGATTGCTTCTCAAGGGGATTATCCTCCGTTGCCTCGTTGCCATCACTTTCTTTGGGTGTATCCACCATATATGTATCATATGATGAGGTGGCTGTCCAGCGCCCTATGGGCGGTGGTTCCTGTTCTTCTCCAACATTGTCGTCCATACCGTCGATGTCTTCGGAGTCGAAATCAAGCATGTCGGTTAAGTCGTCGACACTGGCTATTAAGTGGGTGGTGGGTGGGGAACGAATTTCTTCGTCGTCCGCTTCCCACTCAAGTCGGACATAGTTTGGCCAAGAGTCTCCTGTCAGGGAGAGAGATTTCAGTGAATTTAGCACGTCGCCCAAGGGCGAGTGCTGAAAGATATCTGCGGAGGTAAACTCCATGATTGGTGCCCAATCAGATTCGATAGGCACGGATGCGCGCGGTTTGGAGCCTATGGCCGGATACGAGTCCGAGGGTTCGGTGACACTGACCTCATTGGAGGCGAAGTCTATGTTTGGCTCTATCACCGATGAGCGTGCGGCCTCCATGGTGGGGTCCATCCACTCATCCTTGGACGACACGATCTGCTCCAGATTAAGAGCCGGGGCAGCTGCAGGTATGATCTCCCAAACACCGTCCGATGGCAGATCTAAGTCATGCTCGTTGTGACTGTTCGGCGCACCTGACATGGGCTCGAATTCGTCGAAGATCAAGTCTCCGCGGATGTTGGCGGCGTAGTTCAGGCTTCCAAACCTGACCTGACGGCCAGGGGCGTAGCTATCGATCTTCTCTATATGGCCAAGCGAGTTGGCCCACAGTGCAAAGCCGCCGAATACAAAGATCTGTCCGAGGAGGGAAACCTCACCCTGGATCGCATCATTGTGGATGATTGAAGGAGCCATCAAGCCTTATTGTGAAGACACAGTGTAACTCTCAATGAAAGCACCAATGTCGGTGTCAAAACCGGCGGATCTCAGGTAGGGGGTCCCGAACTATGCGTCTAAGGCTAATGGTAACAAGAGGCGGGGGACACAATGTTTACCCAGGTTCGGGCCCTCTCGATGGAGGTAATACCCTACTTCCTGCTTGATTGATCTTGATGATATGAGTATTACAAGAGTTGATCTACCACGAGATCACAGAGGCTAAACCCTAGAAGCTAGCCTATGATTATGATTGTTGTTGTCTGATATGTCTCCGACGTATCTACTTTTCCAAACACTTTTGCCCTTGTTTTGGACTCTAACTTGCATGATTTGAATGAAACTAACCCGGACTGACGCTGTTTTCAGCAGAACTGCCATGATGTTGTTTTATGTGTAGAAAAGAAAAGTTCTCGGAATGTCTTGGAAATCCACGGAGGCACTTTTTAGATTTAATAAGAATTTTTGGCGAAAGAATTAATGCCAGGGGGCCCACGGCCTGTCCACAAGACAGGGGGCGCGCCCCCCTAGGGCGCGGCCCCCTATCTCGTGGGCCCCCTGGACCTCCTCCGACCTCAACTCCAACTCCATATATTCCGTCTCGAGGAGAAAAAAATCAGGGAGAAAGTTTCATCGCGTTTCACGACACGGAGCCACCGCCAAGCCCTAATCTCTCTCGGGAGGGCTGATCTGGAGTCCGTTCAGGGCTCCGGAGAGGGGGATTCGTCATCGTCGTCATCATCAACCATCCTCCATCACCAATTTCATGATGCTCACTGCCATGCGTGAGTAATTCCATCGTAGGCTTCCTGGACGGTGATGGGTTGGATGAGATTTATCATGTAATCAAGTTAGTTTTGTTAGGGTTTGATCCCTAGTATCCACTATGTTCTGAGATTGATGTTGCTATGACTTTGCTATGCTTAATGCTTGTCACTAGGGCCCGAGTGCCATGATTTCAGATCTGAACCTACTATGTTCTTGATCCTATCTTGCAAGTCTATAGTCACCTATTATGTGTTATGATCCGACAACCCCGAAGTGACAATAATCGGGACACTTCTCGGTGATGACCGTAGTTTGAGGAGTTCATGTATTCACTATGTGTTAATGCTTTGGTCCGATTCTGTACTAAAAGGAGGCCTTAATATCCCTTAGTTTTCATAAGGACCCCGCTAAAGACGGGAGGGTAGGACAAAAGACGTCATACATGTTCTTTTCCATAAGCACGTATGACTATTTACAGAATACATGCCTACATTACATTGATGAATTGGAGCTAGTTCTATATCACCCTATGTTATAACTATTGCATGAGGAATCGCATCCGGCATAATTATCCATCACGGATCCATTGCCTACGAGCTTTTCACATATTGTTCTTCGCTTATTTACTTTTCCGTTGCTATTGTTACAACTACTACAAAAACCCAAAAACATTTATCTTTACTTTTGCTACCGCTACTATTATTATCATACCACTTTTGCTACTAAACACTTTGCTGCAGATACTAAGTTATCCAGGTGTGGTTGAATTGACTACTCAACTGCTAATACTCAAGAATATTCTTTGGCTCCCCTTGTGTCGAATCAATAAACTTGGGTTGAATACTCTACCCTCGAAAGCTGTTGCGATCCCCTATACTTGTGGGTTATCATTGTCCTACGGACTAAACCCTCCGGTTTATATAGACACCGGAGGGGTCTAGGGTTACACAGAGTCGATTACAGAGAAGGAAATCTACATATCCGAATTGCCAAGCTTGCCTTCCACGCAAAGGAGAGTCCCACCCGGACACGGGGCGAAGTCTTCAATCTTGTATCTTCATAGTCCAACAGTCCGGGACAAGTACATAGTCTGGCTGTCCCAGGACTCCCTCACCGATCTACACTTCCACCAAGAGAAATTTGATTCCCCCCACTAATCCCTTGGGGATCTTGTTACTCTTGGGTGTTTGAGCACCCTAGACGGTTGAGGTCACCTTGGAGCCATAGTCCATTCTGGTGAAGCTTCGTGGTGTCGTTGGGAGCCTCCAATTAAGTTGTGGAGATTGCCCCAACCTTGTTTGTAAAGGTTCGGTCGCCTCCTCCAAGGACACCAATAGTGGAATCATGGCATCTCGCATTGTGTGAGGGCATGAGGAGAATACGGTGGCCCTACTGGCTTCTTGGGGAGCATTGTGCCTCCACACCGCTCCAACGGAGACGTACTTCCCTTCAAAGGGAAGGAACTTCGGTAACTCATCCTTGTCTTCATCGATTCCTCTCTTGGTTATTTCTTACCTTTACTTGTGAAAGTTTTTATTGTGGTCTATCCCTTGCTTGCTTGTGTGCTTGTTGTTGTTGCATCATATAGGTTGCTCACTTACTTGCATTTCTAGACAACCTACTTTGATTCAAAGTTTAATTTGGTAAATAAAAGGTAAAAATTGTTAGTTGCCTATTCACCCCCCCCTCTAGTCAACTATATCGATCCTTTCAATTGGTATCCGAGACTAGGCTCTTTATTAAGGACTTTGCCGTCCAAAGAGTATGCTTGACACCGTAGACGGTGGTGAGGAGCACTCTGGTGTGAATCCAATCTCTTCTACGGCCGATGGGGGAACCGCGGTCTCTCGTGAGGAATTCAATGTGGCTTTGGACACATTGAAAACCTCCATGACGACCGAGGTTGAAAGCATGTTTAATAAATTCTTAGAAGGGCTTAAACTATCTACTGCATCGATGAAAGTGGGTGATCCCACTAACATGGTGACGGATGCTAACTCCGACAAGGGGGAAGCTACTGGTGAAAAGGCTCCTTCTACTAGTGGTAAAAATGGCAACGACATCTTTGCCCATGTGGAACCTCCACTTACTTATGGTGGACGATTCCTTCCACTCATTTGAATCATGCCGGTCCTCCCCCTAAAATCGTGAAAAATGAGGACTTTGATTCTTGGGTTTATTGCTTTAAGCATCATTTGAATCATGTTAACACTAACCTTTGGAGAATCATTGAAGAAGGTTTTTATCCGCATGACCAAAGCAACTTCACACCTAGAGAAGCCGCAGATAATCAATTCAATGAGAATGCTCTCTTCATCATCCAAGAAGCAATTCCACCTAAAGATCTTGCACATCTCCGACCCTTCATCACGACCAAGGATGCATGGCGGCATGTTGTTTCCCTCTACAGGGGAAGCACAAGCATTCAACGCTCCAACTATGAAGTAGTGCAAGATGAAGCCGGTGAGTTTGCAATGAAAGAAGATGAAGAACCTCGTGTGCTCTATCGGAGACTAATTACTCTCGCGGTCTCACTCCGAGATCATGGGAGCAAGGATATGGATGACAATTAGATCAAGTGCAAATTCCTCAAGGCCATGATGCCTTACCACAAGGCCATGTCCTCCATCATTCGTCAAAGGCCGGATTTCCACATCTTGTCCTCAAGTGAAGTGTTGGATGAGTTTGTGGCTATGAGCATCTTGGACAAGACCGCCGACAATGCGGTTTTACGTTCTTAAAGAGCAAAGAAGCCCAACCTTGCCTTGAAGGCCAAGGTTAGTGTGGAAGAAGAGGATGATGAGGAAGAAGATGAGAGCAACCCCGAAGATACTAAGTATGATTATCATGAGCACATGGCTCTTGCTTCAAGGCAATTTTGGAGCAAGAAGAACACAAGGCCAAGCTTCAACAAGAATAACTCAAGTAGCTTCAAGGGCAAGCAACATGTGAGAACATATTACAATTGTGGCAATGTGAGCCATTTTGTTGCAGAGTGCCCCTACGAGAAGAGGGAAGACAATGGTGGCAAGCTCATCCGAAAATACAAAGCCAAGTCTATCCCCAACAAGAACAACTTCACCAAGAAGACTCTAACTAGAGGGTTGGTGGTTCAAGAAGAATACCATGAGGATGATGATGATTATGAAGATAGTGAATCCATGACCATGGCCTCCGTTGCCATTGCCACAACTCCACGGGTATCCCTCTTCGACTCACCCAACGAGAACATCATCGCCAAGTGCCTCATGGCTAAAGCCACCAACAAGGTAACCCCCAACATCAAAACCACCATCATTAATACTCCCTCCTTGACAGATTGCATTGATTAAAATGAGGGGTCTAATGAGGAGGTAAATGAATTTGAGTTTTTTATGAGTAAGCTCAAGGGCAAATCCAAGAAGCACTTCGTTGCTCTCTTGGGACAACTTGGTGAAGCCAATGACATGATCGAGGCTCATGAAGAAACCATCTCTAAGATGGAAGGTCATAGTCATGACTATGCCGATGATATATCGGATCTTTGTAATGCTCTTGAGGAAGAGCGTGTGCATTGTTTGGCTCTTGAGAAGTCACACAACGATGACCATGCTAAATTAAAGAAAGATCTTGATCATGCTCTTGTTGTGTCTCGTGTGCTAAGCTCCGAGAAGGCTAAACTTGGGGTTGACCATGCTAGACTCAAGGAGGAGTTTGATTTACTCAACAAGGCCCACAAGGTCTTGAAGGGTGCTCATGCAAGCCTCAAGGAGTCTCATGATCAAGTCCAAGTGAAGCTAACCAAGGAGAAAGCCACTTTTCCTCATATGGTTTTAATTGATAATGCAAATGCTACTAACCCTTGTTGTGAGCATGTGCATCTTGTTGAGGAGAATGCAAAGTTGAAGGAGCAACTTGAGAAAGGCCTTGTGTCGTGTATACAAGGGGAGAAGAACCTCAACGACCTTTTGAGCAATCAAAAGGAAGTTGTGGCCAAGGAAGGGATTGGGTTCACACCCAAATCCAAGAACAACAAGAAGACTGACAAGACCAAACGACCCCCTCCTCTCAAGCAAATGTTTGTGAAGGAGGGAGAGGGTGCTCCTAAGGAGAAGAAGAAGAACAATGGGAAGGGTGGTGATGCCAAGAAGAGCAATGTTACTCCTTCCAACAAAGCCGGCGACTTTAACCCTTCTTATGTGTTATGCCGTGCTAGTGATGGACATGTTTATGCTAAATTTGTTGGCTCTCCTTATGAGTACATTGAATGGTCTATTTGGGTTCCTAAGACCCTTGTTGCTAACATCAAAGGACCCATCTCTTGTAGGTGTTTGCTTCCGGTGGGAGATCGTGGTTGCTCGATAGTGGAGCCACAAATCATATGACCGGAAGCAAGGACTTGGTGGTGGACGTTCACAAGATTCCAGCTATGCCCACCAATGTCGAGTGGGGCGATGCCTCGTCCTCTAAGGTATTGGGACTTGGCAAGGTTGTCATTTCTCATGATCTCACGATCGAGAAAGTCATGCTTGTTGAGTCCCTTGCATACAATTTACTTTCCATTCGTCAACTTGCACTCATGGGCTTTGCCACTTTCTTTGATATTGATTCCGTGGCTCTCTTGTGGAGCATGACTCTTAAAGTAGCCTTTGTTGGGCATGTCGAGAACGGTCTCTATGTGATTAACTTTTCGAAGCGACCCACTAAGACCGCGACATGCCTAATGGCTAAAGTTGATGTGGTATGGCTTTGGCATCGCCGTTTGGCCCATGTCAATATGAGATCTTTGCAAAGTCTTCTCAAGGGGGACCATGTCCGTGGACTAATAAATGTTAGTTTTGCCAAAGATCGTGCTTGCAATGCTTGTATTGAAGGAAAGCTACATGAGAAGGCTCACCCTCCCACGACTATCATCTACTCGAAGAGACCCTTGGAGCTCCTTCACATGGATCTCTTTGGGCCTCCATCCTTTGATAGTCTTGGGCGTAGAAAGTATTGCTTGGTGATTGTGGATGATTATTCAAGATACACTTGGGTATATTTCTTCAAGAGGAAGAGTGAGACTCAACAAACTGTCATCGACTTTGCAAATGAAGCACAACGTCAACATGATGCAAAGATCTTGACAATAAGGAGTGACAATGGCACCGAGTTCAAGAACTACACCTTGGATGAGTTTCTTAGTGATGAGGGGATCAAGCATCAATATTCTGCACCATACACCCCTCAACAAAATGGTGTCGCGGAGAGGAAGAACCGGACGTTGATGGATGCGGCAAGGACCATGATGGCGGAGTTCAAGTCTTCTTACAACTTTTGGGCCGAAGCCATCAACACAGCATGTCATGCATCCAATCGGCTCTATCTCCGCAAAGGCTTGAACAAGACTCCTTGTGAAATACTTACCGGTAACAAGCCCAACCTCAAGTACTTCCGGGTGTTCGGGTGTAAGTGTTTCATTCTCAAGAAAGGTGTTCGTTTGTCTAAATTTGAGGCTAGAGCTCATGAGGGCATATTTGTTGGTTATGCTACAAACTCTCATGCTTACCGCATCCTCAATAAGTCCACCGGACTCACTGAGGAGGCGTGTGACATGGAGTTTGACGAGAATAACAGCTCCCAAGTGGAGCAAAGTGGTACTTGTATGTAGGTGATGAAATTCCTCCCAAAGCCATAAGAAGAATGGGTGTTGGTCATATCCTACCCATTGAGGAACCCCTTGTGGCCAAAGGAGAAGGACAATGCTCCACTCATGTGGATCCATCACCAACCCAAGACCCACACACTTCCGAAGAACAAAGTGAAGGCCCTCAACCTCGTGAACAAGATCAAGGGCAAGATCAACCTCAAGATGGTGGTGAACCACCAAGTGATGCCCGAGGTCAAGTTCTCCCCTTCGAGCAAGTTCAAGATCAAGAGCAAGCTCAAGATCAAGAACAAGCTCAAGACGGCGCTCAAGATGATCAAGTCACCCCTCCTCTTTTCACATCCGAGGAGGAATTAGAGCGTTGTGCCGCGAAGATTGCTTCCAAGATCACTACCAAAGGTCATCTCATGGAGAATGTGGTTGGAAGCCTAAGAAAGGGGGTAAGCACTCGTAGACAATTAACAAACTATTGTGAACATCATGCATTTGTTTCTTGTGTCGAACCCCAAAAGGTTTATGAGGCGCTCGAGGATCCAGATTGGCTCAATGCCATTAATGAAGAACTCAACAACTTCGAGCACAATCAAGTACGGAAGTTAGTGCCAAGGCCGACCAGGAATCATAATGTCATTGGAACCAAGTGGATATTCAAGAGCAAGCAAGATGCTCATGGGATCATTGTTTGCACAAGGCTCGTTTGGTGGCACAAGGCTACTCCCAAGTCGAGGGTATCGACTACGGTGAAACCTTTGCTCCCGTTGCTCGCCTTGAATCTATTCGCTTGTTGATTGCTTATGCTTCTCATCATAATTTCAAGTTGCAACAAATGGATGTGAAGAGTGCTTTTCTTAATGGTCCCATTAATGAGTTGGTGTATGTCAAACAACCCCCGGGGTTCGAGGATCCCTATTTCCCCGATCATGTGTACCAACTCCACAAGGCGCTCTATGGACTTAAACAAGCCCCACGTGTGTGGTATGAGCATCTTACGGAATTGTTACAAGATCGTGGGTTCAAAATCGGGAAAATCGACCCCACTCTTTTTACTAAGAAGGTCAAAGGGGAGTTGTTTGTGTGCCAACTATATGTTGATGATATTATTTTTGGTTCCCCTAACAAAGCTTTCAATGAAGAATTTGCCGCTCTCATGACCTCAAAGTTCAAGATGTCTATGATGGAGAGTTGAAGTTCTTTCTCGGGTTCGAAATCAAGCAAAGAAAAGAAGGAACCTTCATCAACCAAGCCAAATACACTCAAGACATGCTCAAGACATTCAAGCTAAGTGATGTCAAGCCGACTTCCCCTCCTATGCCCGTCAAATGCCAACTTGACATTGATCCCAATGGTAAAGCGGTGGATCAAAAGGTATATCGCTCCATGATTGGATCCTTGCTTTACCTTTGTGCATCTAGACCGGATATCATGTTGAGTGTGGGAATTTGTGCACGGTTTCAAGCCGTACCTAAGGAAATCCACTTTGTGGCGGTCAAGCAAATCTTTCGATATTTGGCTCATACCCCAAACTTTGGCTTATGGTACCCAAGAGGAGCCAACTTTGATCTTTTGGGCTATACAGATTCAGATTGGGCAGGAGACAAAGTGGATAGGAAGTCCACCTCTGGAGGGTGCCAATTGCTTGGTTGCTCTCTAGTGAGTTGGTCTTCTAAGAAGCAAAGTTGTGTATCTCTCTCGTCCACTGAAGCGGAGTATGTGGTTGCCGGTAGTTGTTGTGCTCAACTTCTATGGATGAGGCAAACTTTGAAGGATTACGGTGTCAATTGTGATGAAGTGCCTCTTTGGTGTGACAATGAAAGTGCCATCAAGATATCTCTCAACCCGGTGCAACACTTCAAAACGAAGCATATTGAGATTCGGTATCACTTCATCCGGGATCATATTAGGCGAGGGGATATCAAGCTCAAGTATGTCAACACTCATGATAACCTTACAGATATTTTCACGAAGCCCTTGGATGAAGCAAGATTTCGCAAGTTAAGGCATGAGCTAAATATCATTGATTCGAGCAATGTGGTTTGAATCCTTTCACACCCCACCATACTCATCATACTATCCTGTCTAGGTGTAGGCATGGACATAGGGGGAGTGTTGTTCTCTCAATGAACTTTCCCTCCCCCCATTATGCATAAATTGATCAAACTCTTTCACACTCGCCATTTTTTATGGTACTTGTGCTTCAAAGACGAGCCTCGGTCATGGGCCCAAGGATAATTCTTCGCGGTGCCATACCAAGTGACTCATACATAGGTGGCTTCGGCCACCGCCCTCTCTTCCTGAGAGTTGTGGTTAGTGTTGTGATCTTAGTTTTCTTTTGACTTTTTTTTGTGCCGTGCTTGTGTCATCGTTAGTGCTTGCCTCTTGGTTGTTTGGCGTCTTGAAGAGTGTCTTGCAAATGTCGTTTTCCTCTCGGGTGAAACTTGCATTTTCTTGGGGTTACGGTACTACCGTGGCGAGCCACGGTACTACCGCAGGGGCTGTTTGCTCTGTGCATGCACAGTTGCTTCCCAGGGGCACGGTACTACCGCTTCCATCACGACAGTAATTTTTTACTGCCGCTGGAAGAGCGGTACTACCGCCCAGCGCGCGGAACTTTCGCCCGGGCGGTACTACCGTGATGATCGCGGTACTACCGCGCCCACCCTAGTGGGTGTGGTTTAAGAGCGGGGCAGGGGGAGTTCTAACTCCCCCATACCCATTCATCTCTCTTCCCCACCCCGTCTCTCTCTCTCTCTCCTGCCCAAGAACGGTGTCGGAGGCCCTCGCCGGATCTTCTTCTCCGACCGCTCTCCTCGGATTCTGACTGGTGGGATCATTCCCCACTTCGCCCCCTTGCCATGGACCAAGGTTTTTCCCCAAGTTCTTTGCTTTTTCTTCCGCTCTTGTTCTTCTAAGGTCTTGGGGAGATGCATGCGTGTTCATGAGATTTTTGGCTAAATCTGTGCAAGAGAGATTTGTAGGAGAGTGCTAGTGTAGTAAGCATGCTTTTTGGATTGTCAAAATAGTTCAGGTTGATCAACGGTAGTACCGATCTAGATTTGCGGATGTTCCAGATCCAGATCCGCGGCTCCTGTAGCGGTTTTGGTCCGTGCGGTACTACCACTCCTCCTGGAGCGGTACTACCGCACCCACACTCGTAGCTTGCTCCGCGTGGTACTTCCGCTCCTTGGTGCGGTACTACCGCTTGGAGCGTGGAAGTAAAAAAATTACTTCCGCTCCAGACGCGGTACTACTGTGCCACCCCGGCACGGTACTACCGCGGCTGGTGCGGATGTAATTTTTTACATCTGTACAGCGGCCCGGTACTACCGTAGATGCATCTTGCGCTATTTTTCTGTCCAAATCTCTTGCATATTTGTTTCTTTTGGCTCTGGCCTTGGCATTTGCATTGATCCTTCTTGCTTTTCGTGTGTGTTCTTGTTCTTTGTGTCTAGGTGGTGGCTCCGGTTCCCATGTTCGTCGCTCGAATCCCAGCCATGACACAGGGTCAAAGCGGCTGCGCAACCAAGATGAAGTTGCAGAGGGCTCCAATGCCTCCCAACGCAGAACCAAGCACACCGCCACCAAGCAGAAGGAGCTCGTCATGGGCATGGATGAGATGCCTCTGGCCAAGTTCATTGTTCGAAGGAAGATCAACCCATATGTCAATCCTCGTGCTAACTTCGAAGGCAATGATCTATTCTGGACCAAGCAGCAGAACCTTATCTATCTGGATGTGATCAAGGCCAAGAAGAACATCTGTGTGGAAGTTCACTGGATAGACATGCATCATATGAGGCTGGACAAGCACCGTGGCTATTTTGGAGAGGCCTTGGATCTGGTGGAGCAGTTCGACATTGAGCACATGCTTACCTTTCACATGGACTGTGATCCAGAAATTGTGGCTCGGTTCTTTGCTTCGGTCCACTTCGATCTCGATGAAGCAAGGACCATGACATGGATGACCAATGGTCAACGGATGACTGGTAAATGGAAGGATTTCATGGAGTTGCTTCAAGTTCCAGATGCGGGGCTCGACACGCCCGTTGGAGTTCGCCCTCATGCCAAGTCTGAGTCTGCCAACAAGAACAAGCTCACGCCCTTCCTTGTTGAGAAGACACTTCCTAGCACGAAGAAGGTGTGGGTGCTGAACCCCTTCCTTGACATCATGCATCGGCTCTTCCGCAACACCCTTTTCCCGCGCATTGGTGACATGGGCCAGGTGCATGCTTACCATGTTGATATGATGCTCATTTGTGAGGATGCTCGTCAGGCTCAGACTCAACCACTTGATGTCTCACATATCATGTGGTGTGAGCTTCAGTTTGCCGTCTTCAACCGTAAGGTCCCTATCTATGGGCCTTACCTGTTTCACTTGATCTCCAAGACTTGGGAGAAGCTCTATCCTAATGATGAGTTGAAGCCCCAGGCTGGATTCGTCATGAGCCCATCAATCTCCACATCAAACCTCAGTGGGCTAACACCACCACTCGTGCTGAGGCAGAGGCTGCTAGGATGAATATTGATGAGAATGAGATTGAGGAGGAGGCAGCGGATGAGGACACTTCTTCTGGGTATGCTCCTCCCTCTACTGAGCCCTCTTGGGCTAAGAAGCTGAAGGCCAAGATGAAGGCATTGTTCTGCATGCAAGCAAAGGGGCAGTACCAGACTCAAGTTGCCTCCAAGGAGGCTCGCCGCCACGACCATAGGATCTTGAGGACTTTTGGAGAGGAAGTTTCCAGCGGATCCGAGAAACACATCACTCCAGAGGCCGAATGGATGGCTAAATAGGGCTTCAAGTGGACTGATTCTGAGGAGGAGCCTATCCCAGCTGCCGAGTCTGACGAGGAGCATGAAGGAAATACGCCCTAGAGGCAATAATAAAGTTATTATTTATTTCCTTATATCATGATAAGTGTTTATTATTCATGCTAGAATTGTATTAACCGGAAACATGATACTAGTATGCGTCTACTTGACTAGCTCATTAATCAAAGATGGTTATGTTTCCTAACCATAGACATGAGTTGTCATTTGATTAACGGGATCACATCATTAGGAGAATGATGTGATTGACTTGACCCATTCCGTTAGCTTAGCACTTGATCGTTTAGTATGTTGCTATTGCTTTCTTCATGACTTATACATGTTCCTACAACTATGAGATTATGCAACTCCCGTTTACCGGAGGAACACTTTGTGTGCTACCAAATGTCACAACGTAACTGGGTGATTATAAAGGAGCTCTACAGGTGTCTCCGAAGGTACATGTTGAGTTGGCGTATTTCGAGATTAGGATTTGTCACTCCGATTGTCGAAGAGGTATCTCTGGGCCCTCTTGGTAATGCACATCACTATAAGCCTTGCAAGCAATGTGACTAATGAGTTAGTTGTGGGATGATGCATTACATAACGAGTAAAGAGACTTGCCGGCAATGAGATTGAACTAGGTATTCAGATACCGATGATCGAATCTCGGGCAAGTAACATACCGATGACAAAGGGAACAATGTATGTTGTTATGCGGTTTGACCGATAAAGATCTTCGTAGAATATGTAGGAGCCAATATGAGCATCCAGGTTCCGCTATTGGTTATTTACCGGAAACGTGTCTCGGTCATGTCTACATAGTTCTCGAACCCGTAGGGTCCGCACGCTTAAAGTTCGATGACGGTTATATTATGAGTTTATGTGGTTTGATGTACTGAAGGTAGTTCGGAGTCCTGGATGAGATCGGGGACATGACGAGGAGTCTTGAAATGGTCGAGACGTAAATATTGATATATTGGAAGCCTATATTTGGATGTCGGAAGTGTTCCGGGTGAAATCGGGATTTTACCGGAGTACCGGGGGGTTACCGGAACCCCCCGGGGGCTTAATGGGCCATAGTGGGCCTTAGTGGAGAAGAGGAGAGGCGGCTAGGGCTGGGCCGCCCCCCCCCCCTAGTCCGAATAGGACAAGGAGAGGGGGGCGGCGCCCCCCCTTTCCTTCCTCTCTCTCCCTCCTCTTTCCCCCCTTCTTCAAGTCCAACAAGGAAAGGAGGGAGTCCTACTCCCGGTGGGAGTATGACTCCCCATGACGCGCCCCCTCCCTAGTCGGCCGCCCCCTCCCCCCTTGCTCCTTTATATGTGGAGGCAGGGGGCACCTCTAGACACAACAATTGATCTCTTGATCTCTTAGCCGTGTGCGGTGCCCTCCTCCACCATAGTCCTCCTCGATAATATTGTAGCGGTGCTTAGGCGAAGCCCTGCGACGGTAGAACATCAATATCATCACCACGCCATCGTGCTGATGGAACTCTCCCTCGACACTCGGCTGGATCGGAGTTTGAGGGACGTCATCGAGCTGAACGTGTGCTAGAACACGGAGGTGCCGTAGTTTTGGTGCTTGATCGGTCGGGCCGTGAAGACGTACAACTACATCAACCGCGTTGTTCTAACGCTTCCGCTTTCGGTCTACGAGGGTACATGGACAACACTCTCCCCTCTCGTTGCTATGCATCACCATGATCTTGCGTGTGCGTAGGATTTTTTTTGAAATTACTACGTTCCCCAACAGTGGTATCAGAGCCTGGTTTTATGCGTAGATGTTATATGCATGAGTAGAACACAAGTGAGTTGTGGGCGATACAAATCATACTGCTTACCAGCATGTCATACTTTGGTTCGGCGGTATTGTTGGATCAAGCGGCCCGGACCGACATTACGCGTACGCTTACGCGAGACTGGTTCTACCGACGTGCTTTGCACACAGGTGGCTGGCGGGTGTCAGTTTCTCCAACTTTAGTTGAACAGGGTGTGGCTACGCCCGGTCCTTGAGAAGGTTAAAACAGCACTAACTTGACAAACTATCGTTGTGGTTTTGATGCGTAGGTAAGAACGATTCTTGCTCAGCCCGTAGCAGCCACGTAAAACTTGCAACAACAAAGTAGAGGACGTCTAACTTATTTTTGCAGGGCATGTTGTGATGTGATATGGTCAAGACGTGATGAGATATAAGTTGTTGTATGAGATGATCATGTTTTGTTGAAGTTATCGGCAACTGGCAGAAGCCTTATGGTTGTCTCTTTATTGCATAAGATGCAAGCGCCAAATAATTGCTTTACTTTATCGCTATGCGATAGCAATAGTTGCAAGAGCAATAATTGGCGAGACGACCATGTGACGACACATTGACATAGATCAAGATGATGGAGATCATGGTATCATGCCGGTGACGATAGAGATCATGACAATACTTTGGAGATGGAGATCAAAGGCGCAAGATGATCATGGCCATATCATGTCACATATTTTGATTGCATATGATGTTTATCTTTTATATATCTTATTTTGCTTAGTTCGATAGTAGCTTTATAAGATGATCTCTCACTGAATTTCAAGGTATAAGTGTTCTCCCTGATTATGCACCGTTGCGAAAGTTCTTTGTGCTGAGACACCACGTGATGATCGGGTGTGATAGGCTCTACGTTTAAATACAACAGGTGCAAAACAGTTGCACACGCGGAATACTCAGGTTAAACTTGACGAGCCTAGCATATACAGATATGGCCTCGGAACACTGGAGACCGAAAGGTCGAGCGTGAATCATATAGTAGATATGATCAACATAGTGATGTTCACCATTGAAAACTAGTCCATCTCACGTGATGATCAGACATGGTTTAGTTGATTTGGATCACGTGATCACTTAGATGATTAGAGGGATGTCTATCTAAGTGGGAGTTCTTAAGTAATATGATTAATTGAACTTTAATTTATCATGAACTTAGTCCTGATAGTATTTTGCAAATTATGTTGTAGATCAATAGCTCGCGTTGTTGCTTCCTATGTTTATTTTGATATGTTCCTAGAGAAAAACTATGTTGAAAGATGATAGTAGCAATGATGCGGACTGGGCCCGTGATCTGAGGTTTATCCTCATTGTTGCCCAGAAGAATTATGTCCTTGATGCACCGCTAGGTGACAGACCTATTGCAGGAGCAGATGCAGACGTTATGAACGTTTGGCTAGCTCAATATGATGACTACTTGATAGTTTAGTGCACCATGCTTAACGGCTTAGAATCAGGACTTCAAAGACGTTTTGAACGTTATGGACCATATGAGATGTTCTAGGAGTTGTAGTTAATATTCAAGCAAATACCCGAGTTGAGAGATATGAAGTCTCCAACAAGTTCTATAGCTAAAAGATGGAGGAGAATCGCTCAACTAGTGAGCATGTGCTCAGATTGTCTGGGTACTACAATCGCTTGAATCAAGTGGGAGTTAATCTTCCAGATAAGATAGTGATTGACAGAGTTCTCTAGTCACCATCACCAAGTTACTAGAACTTTTCATGATGAACTATAGTATGCAAGGGATGACGAAAACGATTCTCGAGCTCTTCATGATGTTGAAATCGACGAAGGTAGAAATCAAGAAAGAGCATCAAGTGTTGATGATTGACAAGACCACTAGTTTCAAGAAAAGGGCAAAGGGAAAGAAAGGGAACTTCAAGTAGAATGGCAAGCAAGTTTTTACTCCCGCGAAGAAGCCCAAAGCTGGACCAAAGCCTGAAACTGAGTGCTTCTACTGCAAAGGAAATGGTCACTGGAAGTGGAAATGCCCTGAATATTTTGTAGATAAGAAGGATGGCAAAGTGAACAGGGGTATATTTGATATACAGGTTATTGATGTGTACCTTACTAGTGTTTATAGTAACCCCTGGGTATTTGATACTTGTTCGGTTGCTAAGATTAGTAACTCAAAACATGAGTTACGGAATAAACAGAGACTAGTTGAGGGTGAAGTAACGATGTGTGTTGGAAGTGGTTCCAAGATTGATATGATCATCATTGCACACTCCCTATATTTTCGAGATTAGTGTTAAACCTAAATAAATGTTATTTGGCGTTTGCGTTGAGCATGAATATGATTTGATCATGTTTATTGCAATACGGTTATTCATTTAAAGTCAGAGAATAATTGTTGTTCTGTTTACATGAATAATACCTTCGATGGTCATACATGCAATGAAAATAGTTTGTTGGATCTCGATCGTAGTGATACACATATACATAATATTGATGCCAAAAGATGCAAAGTTGATAATGATAGTGCAACTTATTTGTGGCACTGCCGTTTGGGTCATATCGGTGTAAAGCGCATGAAGAAACTCCATAAAGATGGACTTTTGGAATCACTTGGTTACGAATCATTTGATACTTGCGAATCGTGCCTTTTGGGCAAGATGACTAAAACTCCGTTCTTCGGAACAATGGAACGAGCAACAAACTTGTTGGAAATAATACATACTGATGTATGTAGACCAATGAGTATTAAGGCTCGTGGCCGGTATCGTTATTTTCTGACCTTCACAGATGATTTGAGCAGATATGGGTATATCTACTTGATGAAACATAAGTCTGAAATAGTTGAAAGGTTCAAAGAATTTCAGAGTGAAGTGTAAAATCATCGTAACAAGAAAATAAAGTTTCTGTGATCTGATCGTGGAGATGAATATTTGAGTTACGAGTTTGGTCTTCAATTAAAACAATGTGGAATGGTTTCACAAACTCATGCCACCTAGAACACCACAGCGTAATGGTGTGTCTGAGCATCATAACCACACTTTATTAGATATGGTGCAATCTATGATGTTTCTTACCGATTTACCATTATCATTTTGGGGTTATGCATTAGAGATAGCTGCATTCACTTTAAATAGGGCACCATCAAAATCCGTTGAGACGACGCCTTATGAACTGTGGTTTGGCAAGAAACCAAAGTTGTCATTTTTTAAAGTTTGGGGTTGCGATGCTTATGTGAAAAAGTTTCAACCTGATAAGCTCGAACCTAAATCGGAGAAGTGCGTCTTCATAGAATACCCAAAGGAAACTGTTGGGTACACCTTCTATCACAGATCTGAAGGCAAGATATTCGTTACTAAGATGGATCCTTTCTAGAGGAGTTTCTCTCAAAAGAAGTGAGTGGGAGGAAAGTAGAGCTTGATAAGGTAAATGTACCTTCTCCCGAATTGGAAAGTAGTTCATCACAGAAATTAGTTCCAGTGATTCCTACACCAATTAGTGAGGAAGCTAATGTGATGATCATGAAACTTCAGAGCAAGTTACTACAGAACCTCGTAGGTCTTCCAGAGTACGGTCCGCACCAGAGTGGTACGGTAATCCTGTTCTGGAAGTTATGTTACTAGACCATGATAAACCTACGAACTATGAGGAAGCGATGATGAACCCAGATTCCGCGAAATGGCTGGAGGCCATGAAATCTGAGATAGGATCCATGTATGAGAATAAAGTGTGGACTTTGGTGGACTTGCCCGATGATCGGCAAAGCCATAGAAAATAAATGGATCTTTGAGAGGAAGATGGACGTTGATAGTAGTGTTACTATCTACAAAGCTCGATCTTGTCGCAAAAAGGTTTTCGACAAGTTCAAGGTGTTGACTACAATGAGATTTTCCCAACTGTAGCGATGCTTAAGCCTTTCCGAATCATGTTAGCAATTGCCACATTTTATGAAATCTGGCAAATGGATGTCAAAACTGCATTCCTTAATGGTTTTCTTAAAGAAGAGTTGTATATGATGCAACCAGAAGGTTTTGTCAATCCTAAAGGTGCTAACAAAATGTGCAAGCTCTAGTGATCCATCTATGGGCTGGTGCAAGCATCTCGGAGTTGGAATATACGCTTTGATAAGTTTATCAAAGCATACAGTTTTATACGGACTTGCAGTGAAGCCTGTATTTACAATAAAGTGAGTGGGAGCACTACAGCCTTTCTGATAAGTATATGTGAGTGACATATTGTTGATCAGAAATGATGTATGATTTTTCTGGAAAGCATAAAGAAGTGTTTGAAAGGAGTTCTTTAAAAGAAAGACCTCAGTAAAGCTACTTACATATTGAGCATCAAGATCTATTGAGATAGATCAAGACGCTTGATAAGATTTTCAATGAGTGCATACCTTGACAAGATTTTGAAGTAGTTCAAAATGGAACAGTCAAAGAAATAGTTCTTGCCTGTATTGCAAAGGTATGAATTGAGTAAGACTCAAATCCTGACCACGGCAGAAAATAGAAAGAGAATGAAAGTCATTCCCTATGCATCAGTCATAGGTTCTATAAAAGTATGCCATGCTATGGACCAGACCTATTGTATACTCTGCCCTGGTTTGGCAAGGGAGTACAATAGTGATCTAGGAGTAGATCACCGGACATTGGTCAAAATTGTCCTTAGTGGAATAAGGATATGTTTCTCGATTATGGAGGTGACAAAAGGTTCGTCGTAAAGGGTTACGTCGATACAAGTTTTGGCACTGATCTAGTTGACTCTAAGTCTTAATCTGGATACATATTGAAAGTGGGAGCAATTAGCTAGAGTAGCTCCGTGCAGAGCATTGTAGACATAGAATATTTGCAAAATACATACGGCTCTGAATGTGACAGACCCGTTGACTAAACTTCTCTCACAAGCAAAATATGATCATATCTTAGTACTCTTTGGGTGTTAATCACATAGCGATGTGAACTAGATTATTGACTCTAGTAAACACTTTGGGTGTTGATCACATGACGATGTGAACTATGGGTATTAATCACATACATATGTGAATATTGGTGTTAAATCACATGGCGATGTGAACTAGATTATTGACTCTAGTTCAAGTGGGAGACTAAAGGAAATATGCCCTAGAGGCAATAATAAAGTTATTATTTATTTCCTTATATCATGATAAATGTTTATTATTCATGCTAGAATTGTATTAACCGGAAACATGATACATGTGTGAATACATAGACAAACTTAATGTCACTAGTATGCGTCTACTTGACTAGCTCATTAATCAAAGATGGTTATGTTTCCTAACCATAGACATGAGTTGTCATTTGATTAACGGGATCACATCATTAGGAGAATGATGTGATTGACTTGACCCATTCCGTTAGCTTAGCACTTGATCGTTTAGTATGTTGCTATTGCTTTCTTCATGACTTATACATGTTCCTACAACTATGAGATTATGCAACTCCCGTTTACCGGAGGAACACTTTGTGTGCTACCAAACGTCACAACGTAACTGGGTGATTATAAATGAGCTCTACAGGTGTCTCCGAAGGTACATGTTGAGTTGGCGTATTTCGAGATTAGGATTTGTCACTCCGATTGTCGGAGAGGTATCTCTGGGCCCTCTCGGCAATGCACATCACTATAAGCTTTGCAAGCAATGTGACTAATGAGTTAGTTGCGGGATGATGCATTACATAACGAGTAAAGAGA
The DNA here is from genome assembly GCA_963921465.1 of Triticum timopheevii. NCBI lineage: Eukaryota > Viridiplantae > Streptophyta > Magnoliopsida > Poales > Poaceae > Triticum > Triticum timopheevii. The sequence continues at coordinate 111,103,846 of OY997264.1, forward strand.
CTTGCCGGCAACAAGATTGAACTAGGTATTGAGATACCGACGATCGAATCTCGGGCAAGTAACATACCGATGACAAAGGGAACAATGTATGTTGTTATGCGGTTTGACCGATAAAGATCTTCGTAGAATATGTAGGAGCCAATATGAGCATCCAGGTTCCGCTATTGGTTATTAACCGGAAACGTGTCTCGGTCATGTCTACATAGTTCTCGAACCTGTAGGGCCGCACGCTTAAAGTTCGATGACGGTTATATTATGAGTTTATGTGATTTGATGTACCGAAGGTAGTTCCGAGTCCCGGATGAGATCGGGGAGATGACGAGGAGTCTCGAAATGGTCGAGACGTAAAGATTGATATATTGGAAGCCTATATTTGGATGCCGGAAGTGTTCCGGGTGAAATCGGGATTTTACCGGAGTACCGGGGGGTTACCGAAACCCCACGGGGGCTTAATGGGCCATAGTGGGCCTTAGTGGAGAAGAGGAGAGTAGCGGCCAGGGCTGGGCCGCACGCCCCTCCCCCCTAGCCCGAATAGGACAACGAGAGGGGGCAGCGCCCCCCCTTTCCTTCCTCTCTCTCCCTCCTCTTTCCCCCCTTCTCCAAGTCCAACAAGGAAAGGAGGGAGTCCTACTCCCGGTGGGAGTAGGACTCCCCATGGCGCGCCCCCTCCCCCCTTGCTCATTTATATACGGGGGCAGGGGGCACCTCTAGACACAACAATTGATCTCTTGATCTCTTAGCCGTGTGCGGTGCCCCCCTCCACCATAGTCCTCCTCGATAATATTGTAGTGGTGCTTAGGCGAAGCCCTGCGACGGTAGAACATCAAGATCGTCACCACGCCGTCGTGCTGATGGAACTCTCCCTCGACACTCGGCTAGATCGGAGTTCAAGGGACGTCATCGAGCTGAACGTGTGCTAGAACTCGGAGGTGCCGTAGTTTCGGTGCTTGATTGGTCGGGCCGTGAAGACGTACGACTACATCAACCGCGTTGTTCTAACGCTTCCGCCTTCGGTCTACGAGGGTACGTGGACAACACTTTCCCCTCTCGTTGCTATGCATCACCATGATCTTGCATGTGCGTAGGAAATTTTTTGAAATTACTACGTTCCCCGACAGAGCGTGCGACTGATTAGTCCGCTTGAGCCACCACTTGGGTTGTAGGTGTCCTCTCCGCCTTTTTGGTGTCTCGATGCTAAAGGGGGAGAGAGTGTAGGATTTGCGTGTCGTGTGTCGTGTGTTTCGTCGTGTCGCTTTGCTTTTGGTTTGTCGGTCTGATGAACTTTGTTTGTTTTGCTTTGGTTTGGTTTGTGCTTGTGAGACTAAGTTCTATCATATGGTGTAAGACATATGCACTCCTGCTTATCTTTATGTCTTCGTTACTTAGTTATATCCTTCATCTTGCCTACTTACATAGTGTTCATTTTACTATTGCAAGAGATGCCTTGTCTATGAAATATAGGGGGAGTGTTGATCCTAGTATGTGTGCCGTGCAGTCCAAAGCACATCTCTAAAGTGCACACATCTAGGGGGAGCCCGTCTATATTTTATAGATGGTGGGTTTGCTGGTGCCTCACTTTATATCCCTATGTGCAAATCCCGTATTGTCATCAATTCACCAAAAAGGGGGAGATTGTAAGGGCATATTTATCCCTTAGTAGTTTTGGTGATTGATGACAATGTATTTGCGTACTAATCGTGTGTATTGAGATTTTCAGATATATCATGAGTTAACACAAGACGGTTTGATGCCCCTCGAAGATTATTGAAGACGGCCTTTCTCTATGTTTCTTTTCGGTGGATTTGAGTCGTAAGAAAGCCGTACTATTAAGAGAGGGTCCGCGTTGGAAAGGTTTGGGTGGAATCTCACGTACACATGTTCCTTTTGCACCGCCTTTCCTTTGGCTCTTTGGATTCCTCCGTCTCACCGTGTCTCTGCAGAATGAAGGACTTCTAGTGCTGCTGTTCATAGGCTGGCGGTAGTACTGCTCCCCAGAGCGATACTACCGCAGGCACCAGTGGTAGTACCGGGCCAAGGCACGGTAGTACCGTGGGCGCCCATGGTAGTACCGCTCCATTTGAGCGGTAGTACCGTGAGCTCTGGCCTCGCGCTGCTGCGCAAGCGGTAGTAGGGGCGGATGTAATTTTTTACATCCGCGCCCTACGCGGTAGTACCGTGCCCTGGCGCGGTAGTACTGTGCAGCCTGGCCAGGCACAGCGGCATGAGCGGAGGTAGGGGCGGATGTAATTTTTTACATCTGCGCCCTATGCGGTAGTACCGCACCTGTTGCGGTAGTACCGTGTCGGACTTTTGCATAGACAAAATCTCAGCGGATGTAGTCACGGATGTAATTTTTTATATCTGTGCCTACCGTGCCTGGGCGGTGCCTACCATGCGGTAGTACCGCACAGAGTCATGGTAGTACCACGTCAGCGTTCTACCGCACCCTGTAGGTGCTCATCTGGTCAGGTCCAGGCCCTGCCGCGCCCACGGTAGTACTGCGAGCCTCCGCGGTAGTACCGCAGGCCCTTGTGATTGTACCGCACCAGAGGAGCGGTAGTACCGCGGGTCGCGGGCTGAGTAGTGGGTAACAGTTGAAATTGTTCCCTCACTATATAAAGGGGTCTTCTTCTCCAAGAAGACTTACCTCTTCTATCCCCAAGCTTCATTGTTGCTCCAAGCTCCATTTTCGCCCGATCTCTCTCCCTAGCCAATCAAATTTGTTGATTTTCTAGGGATTGGTTGAGAAGGCCCCGATCTACACTTCCACCAAGAGAAATTTGATTACCCCCACTAATCCTTTGCGGATCTTGTTACTCTTGGGTGTTTGAGCATCCTATACGGTTGATGTCACCTCGGAGCCATAGTCCATTGTGGTGAAGCTTCGTGGTGTCGTTGGGAGCCTCCAATTAAGTTGTGGAGATTGCCCCAACCTTGTTTGTAAAGGTTCGGCCGCCGCCTCCAAGGGCACCAATAGTGGAATCACGGCATCTCGCATTGTGTGAGGGCGTGAGGAGAATACGGTGGCCCTAGTGGCTTCTTGGGGAGCATTGTGCCTCCACACCGCTCCAACGGAGACGTACTTCCCTTCAAATGGAAGGAACTTCGGTAACACATCCTCGTCTTCATCGATTCGACTCTTGGTTATTTCTTACCTTTACTCGTGCAAGTTTTTATTGTGGTCTATCCCTTGTTTGCTTGTGTGCTTGTTGTTGCATCATATAGGTTGCTCACTTAGTTGCATATCTAGACAACCTACTTTGATGCAAAGTTTAATTTGATAAAGAAAAGCTAAAAATTGTTAGTTGCCTATTCACCCCCCTTCTAGTCAACTATATCGGTCCTTTCAGCATGGGTGAACTTCGACTGCCATCTTCGATCTGGCGGTGCAACGCCGCCGAGCGACCGAGCATGCTTGGTTCGAGGCAAGGGAGGCGGCCGCCGCTGGGGGCGAAGCCGCAGCGGCGCGGCTGCCGGCGCTCCAGGAGGAGTACGAGCTTGCGCATGTGCTCCGCAACTCCCTCATGGAGCATCACCTAGGCACAGGGCAAGTCCGGCTCCGGCTCCGATGATGGCAAGGATGAAGATGAGTAGAACTCCAGTGATCTAATTAGTCGTTTAAGTTTTAGATCTAGTGTAGTAGATTAAGTTTGAACTATCTATCAAATGGTGTGCTATGTGGGGAACTATCTATCTAGTAGTTTAATTTGCTTTGTATGTGATGAACTATACTTGTGGAAGTACGATGCTGTCTATGGCGCGAACTAGATGTTTCAAATCAAGTGAGAAAATCCGACGAAATTTACAGGATCTATTCTGCCGATCCGTCCGCCGTCCTGCAGTTTTTGTTTACGGGATACTGTAAACGAAATTTGCAGGACGGCGGTAATATCGGATCTGCTAGAGATGCTCCTCATCACATTGGACACGTTTAAGTGTTTTGATCTCAAACTTTTCATTATTGTTCTTCGATGAAATGTGTAGACTCCAAAGCTTGAAAGGCCCAAACTGCACGTGCATGCGTGCCATTCGGGAGAACCGCGGAAACCTGCAACGCACGAAACGGAACCACATTCGTGCAACCCAGCCCAAGACATCCATCCCTCCCGTGCACAGCACACAAGTCGCAAGTGGAACCCATCGCCTCTCCGCGGGCCCACCCGCAAGCGAAAGCAACCCCCACTCCCCACGAAGAAAGCACACGCGATTCCACGACAACGGCCCCGCCCCCGCCCCCGCCCCCCGACCAACCGGATCCAAATCGCCGCCCGCCATGGATTTCCTCTTCAACTCGCTCGCGGCGCCCGACCCCGCCTCGCCGCCGCCGGAGCCGGAGGCCGCCGCGGGGTCCTCCTCCTCCTCGTCCCCGCCCGCCGACTCCGGCGACGGGGGCGGGTGGGGCCGCTTCGGCGGGCTGCTCAAGACCCTCACCTCCCAATCCGAGACCGTGCTGGACGCCTACCGCCGCGACCTCGCCGAGTTCAGCACCGGCCTGCGCCGCGAGACCGACGCGCTCCGCGAGGCCGCCGCCCAGGCGGCCCGGGACCTCCCCTCCTCGGCCCTCGCGCTCGACGGCCTCGCCGACATCGTCGCCCAGGGCAAGGGCGCCATCGCCCAGGTCGCCGCCACCGCCGCCGCCGCCTCCGCCTCCCCGGCCGCGCCCTCCGACGCCGGCGGCCCCGACTCCGACCCCGGCCCTGCCTCGGGCCACCTGAGGTACTACAGCCGCTTCGAGGCGCAGCTGCGCGCGCTCCAGTCGGATCCGGCCACCTTCACCGCCGATCCCGAGGACGCCGAGGACTTCGCGGCCTGGGGCGCGGGGTTTAGCCTCCAGGAGAGGCAGGACGAGATCGAGGCGCTGTGCTACGAGAGCGACGCCGTGGAAGGGATGGTGGACAGGCTCGTCCCCGACGCCGTGGAGGACGAGGTGTTCTGGACCAGGTACTTTTACCGCGTCCACAAGCTGAAGCAGCAGGAGGACGCCAGGGCCAAGCTCGTCAAGCGGGTCATCGCGCAGGAGGAAGAGGAGGATTTGAGCTGGGAGGTGGATGACGAGGTTGAGGAGGAGCCAGCAAAAGAGGAGGTGATCAAGCAAGCACCGATCAAAGAAGAACCAAAACCTGAAGTACAGGAAAGAGAAAATGAGAAACTGGAGGTTGAAGGAGTCAATGCAGTTGAAGAGGCCGGTGCTCTGGATAAGGAACAGAAGAATGCCAATTCACCGCAGCCGGAAGTTTTCGGTAGCTCTATGGTGGTCGTCGACAAGGAGGAGAAGGAAGATGCATCGGAATTGAATGTTGAAGAGGCAAGTGACAAGAAAACTGCTGCTGAGGAACCACATTCTAGCACTGGAGATGCTGAGGTGAAAGAAGGGGCAAAGAATGAGACAAGTGACTCGAGCAAGGATAGCGATTACTCCATGGTGTCTAGACAGCGAACAGCGACCGAGGAGGATCTTGAATGGGACGAGATTGAGGATCTTGGGGAGCATGAGGAGAAGAAGGGGAGTGCTCATGGCTCAAGCTCTGCTCCAAAGGAGGAGCTACGTAAGAGGCTCAGTGTTGCAGAAGACGACGAGGATTTGAGTTGGGACATTGAGGATGACGATGATAAGGCCTGAAAAACCATTCTGGTATGGTAGTGTCGATTGTATTGTCTACATTTTTTATATACCATTACTTGTGCAAGATACCATCATGTGACCAATAAACATTGGTTTAGCTGCGCTGCTTATGTTATGGATACGTGTGTAAACTCAAGTTTGATGTTATAAAGTGACATTTGGTAATGCATCAATTTGCTAATATGTTTGTGTTACTGTAAATATGTTGTTTCATTTGACCGTTATTTCATTTAATGTACATTGATCACAAAAGAAATTTGTATCAAGTGTTTGAACAATTTCTTTCAGAACATCCTTTCACCTGGGATATACTAATATACCGTTAGCTAGGCTCCTTGATTTGTATCCTCTTGGCTTTTGCTAGTCAATAATGTGCATGAGTTTGTACCACATAAATTGGTATTTCCCATCACTGGTCTATCTTTCATGCATTAGATGTCAAGCTTTCTCCAATAGCAGCGGATACAGATTAGTGCCTTGAGAGTTGAGACAACTGTGACAGCTCAATCGTATTATTTGGAAGAGAAAAAACTATCGACATCTTCAGGCTGAATAAATTTAACCTTGTGAATCAGCCATGAGTAGTAGTTCTAACTTCCAACTTTAACTTGTATTCCACATTAGACCAGAGCTTGTTTCGTATGCTCTTGACAATGCCAAAGACTAGTTCAGTTCATCTAGTTTGATAACAGTAATAGAAGAGGCTACGGTATTCTTTTCCGCCACATTTTTAATAGTAGAGGTTTGTAATGATAATGAAGTAATGTTTGTGGTCATGCTGGCATTTTTTTAGTCATGTTGGCAATTGGAATTGCATTTCTGGACAGTTTTATGAGGTCTGCTTATTATTAACCTCTTCTAAGAGGGCATGTTTTCAGCATGTCACTCTGAAAATGCTGACGTAGCTCGTCTGCACGATTGTACTAACATGTACACTACGTATTACATTGCGGATCAACATCTTTGATCCTATCCCCTGCAAAAGAAAATTGTTTGGTGTCATGATCTGTGTTTTGATGTGTGACGCCTTTTGATAAGTTACACAGTGAAATCTGTTGGCATGTGCTGAACTAATGTCATACATTCGTTTGAAGCTCCAAATTTGCCTTGCGTTACAGTCGCACGCACCAAACGCAGAAATGAAATCTGACTTGTTCCTCTGAAACAGAACCATTCCATTGCGTTACAGTCGGTTCCCCAACCAAACACAAGCAAACCGAATGGTGTTTTGTAGGAAGAACGGGGAGAGGCTTGAGAAAACAACCTACCTTTGCTTTGCTCCTGTATATACTCCCTCCGTCCCATAACGCAAGACGTTTTTTTTTAGAAAAATACACATGAGCTCCTAGGTGCTCCACACCCCTATACGAATTTTAATCGTTAAAAATACCAAAAATAAAAAAAAATCTGAAATTTGAGGATATCAATGCGGATTCTCAATCTACTCCTGTGTAAAATTTCGTAAAAATATACTAAAAAATGTATCCGTGGTAAAGGATTACTGTCCAAAAAAAAATCCATCCAAACAGTTTTTTCTATACAAAGGATTATTTTTGTCTTTTTTGCCGCGAATACATTTTCTGATATTTTTCCACGAAATTTCACGCGAATGTAGACCGGGACCCCATGTTTGATATCCTAAAATCTCAGTTTTTTTCAAATTTTTTGGTATTTTTTTGAATTTAATGTTCGTATAGGGGTGTGGAGCATCCGAGTGCTACAAATCCGCTTCCGGTTTTTTGGCACGAAGTTACATTATGGGATGGAGGGAGTATATATCATAGACCCCAAAATATAGCCTTTGGAAATATAGCTGTTAGTAAATATAAATATTATAAATGTTGACATTTACATAACGAAAATAATATAATCAGCAGCATCTTAGAGCATCTCCAACAGGCACGCGGTAGCGTGGCACGCTAATTTTTTTTGCAGCGCCGCTATAGCGCTTCACCAGGCGCGGTAAAATCCAGCGCGCGAGACCAGCCTTCGCTTGGAAAAAAAAATATAAACAACACATATGGAAAAATATGAAACAATACATAGTTCAAATTCATAGCATAGTTCAAGCCCCAAACCACAAGCAACTAAATACCATGCTAAATAAAAATAGATAAAACGATGATAGACTACTCGCCCTCTTCGGTGGTGTAGTCTGGTGACGTAAACGCGTCGAGCCACCAAGGATCTTCATCGTCCCAGGTCGACACAGGTCCCAGCTTGATCTGGGTTTCCGCTAGTTCCTTCCGCGCACGCTTGTCCGCCCGAGCAGGGCTCGCTCCGCCCTCCTCTGCGCCCAGAACTCGTTCTCGGCGGCGACATCCCGCGGGAAGTGCTCGCGCCACACCGCCGTGGTGTGCTCGTCCGCCTCGGCGATGAGGAGGCGGCGATCCTCGTCGCTGATTAGTCGTGGGGGAGGCGTGAGATCTTGCGCCTGCTTGTGCGTCCGCACGTCAAAAAAATTCATCTACGATCAAGGCCGCCTAAGGCGCCATGCCGCCGCGTCATACGCGCGGGCGGCCTCGTGGGCGGTGTCGAATGTTTCGAGCCCGAGGCGTGTATCACGGGAGCGAATCTGCGTGTAATACACACAAGAGGGGCGGAGCGGACGCCGCGGTAGCCCAAGCTGCTCCATGGGCACAATGACATGGCGAGGCGCTGGAACCGACGCGGGGAGAAGGCTCGGCGGCGGCAGGGCGCCGGAAGAGGCGGCGAGAGAAGGCGGGGCGGGGAAGAAGGCGCGGCGGGAGTGAACTTTCTGGTTGTTGGCAGGCGCAGGCGCGCGGCTTTTAACCAACGCGTTCGGCGTCGCACACCAAACTACCGCGTACGCTGCCGCTTTTCCGCGCGAGCGCCTGTAGGAGCGTGCCGCGCAGCCTCTCGCGCGCCAAACCGGCGGTTTTTTCAGCGCACCGCAAAATTCGTGCCCTGTTGGAGATGCTCTTAGGAGCAGGTCAAGTGGAGGGAAAATAAGGAGGCGATCTTGTAGAGCGACCGTCTCCCTATGTCCTATGATTTGGGTACTTGAACAAGCTTGAAAAAAGCGGTAGGCGTAAGCGAGGCGGTTGGCCTTAGGCGGTGCTAAAGCGCCCTAGATGTGGCCTAGACGGTAATATAGATTTTACTATCAGGGTATATTTATGATTATTATATGTGTGTCGATATTAATATATTAATTTAGAGCATATAAATAAGTTAACTACCGGATACTGCCATTAAAATATGGCCCGTTTGGCATACGAGAGTGCAGAGTGCAGTATGTCATGATTTTTTGCTTGGGTAGACAATTCCTTACTTATCATAACTATGACTTCAATTTATGCCCCGGGCCAGTCGTTTGGCCATCGTCTAGCGCGTGTCTAAGCGCCTCGTAGGCATTGCCTTTTCCAACATTTTTCCAACATAGGGTACTTCAAATAACAAGTTAAGGAGTCGATCGGACTTGATGCAATCCAGACCATCTAATCGGATCATGAGCAGGTTTGCAGCTAGGAAAGGGAATCTGCCTAATCATTCTCGGCAGATCTAGACATGAAGTTCGTGGAGCAGGCGGTGCCCACTGTTTTGTTTTCTGAACCATCCATGTGCATGCAGGACGAGCAGTTTCGTTAACTGATGGAGTAGCATCAAAGCATACATTAACTACATTACACTGCTGCTGATGGGTGATGGCCCGAGTTCTTTATAATAAGGACAACCAAAGGTATAGTAAATCAGCACCAGGACAAGCAGCTAGCATCTCGCTCTCGCCGCGGATGGAGTCGTTCACCAACACTGCCTCCGCGCCACCCAAAGCGCCGCCGCGGCCGCACGTCGTGCTTCTCCCAAGCCCCGGCGCCGGCCACCTCACTCCGATGGCCGAGCTGGCGCGGCGGCTCGTGGAGCTCGGCTTCTCGGCCACGATCGTCACCTTCACTAACCTCTCTGCCCCGGTAGATGCAGATCGGCTCACCCCGTGCCTCCCGGCCTCCGTTGCCGTCGCCGCGCTCCCCGCCGTCCAGATGGACGACCTCCCCGCCAACGTCCACGACGGCAGGGTGCTCGGGGAGCTCCTCCGCCGCTCCCTCCCCAACATCCGCGCCCTCCTTCGCTCCATCAACTCCACCACCCTGCTCGCCGCTGTCGTGCCAGACTTCTTGTGCTCCATGGCGCTGCACATCGCGGCCGAGCTCGGCGTCCCCGGATACCTCTTCTTCCCTAGCAACCTGGCCATGGTCGCCCTCACGCGCCACATCGTCGAGCTCCACGAGGGCGCCGCTCCGGGCGAGTACCGCGACGTCGCGGTGCCTCTCGAGCTTCCCGGCGGCGTGTCGCTGTGCGGCGCCGACATCCCGGACGCGTTCCGCGGCAGTTTCACGAACCAGCGGTACGCGAAACTTGTCGAGCTGGTCCGGAGCTATCGCCTCGCCGATGGCATACTGGTGAACACGTTCTGCGAGATGGAACTTGGCGCCGCGGAAGCGTTCAAGCGGCTGGAGCAAGCTGCGGGCGCGTTCCTCTTCCCGCCGGTTTTCCCGGTGGGGCCATTCGTCCGGCGGCCAGACCCCGACGAAGCCGCCGCGGGCGCGTCGTCGCCATGCTTGGAGTGGCTTGATCGTCAGCCGGTCGGTTCCGTGGTGTACGTCGCCTTCGGGAGCGGCGGGGTACTTTCTGTGGAGCAGACGGCCGAGCTCGCGGCCGGGCTGGAGGCGAGCGGCCAAAGGTTTCTTTGGGTCGTGCGGATGCCAAGCACCGACGGCGGCGGCGACGACGAGGACGACCCATTGGCGTGGCTCCCCGTGGGCTTCTTGGAGAGGACCAGGGGCAGGGGCCTGGCCGTCGCGGCGTGGGCGCCTCAGGTGCGCGTGCTGTCCCACCGTGCGACCGCCGTCTTCGTGTCACACTGCGGATGGAACTCGACGCTCGAGAGCGTGGGGTGCGGTGTGCCGATGCTCGCGTGGCCGTTGTACGCGGAGCAGGGGATGAACGCCGTTATCCTGGAAGAGAAGCTCGGGATGGCGCTGCGGGTGCCGCCGGCGCGAGAGGACGATCGATGCTTGGTGACGCGCCACGAGATCGCCACCGCCGTTAAGGAACTCGTGGAGGGGGGTCAGAAGTTGCGGCGCCGGGCCGAGAGCCTGCAGAAAGCGGCAGCGCGTGCGTGGTCACCGGAGGGGCCGTCGCGCCGGGCGCTTGAGGAGGTCGCCGTCAAGTTGAAGGCGGCGCTTGACAGAGAGAAGTAAGAGCATCTCCAACCGCCGCGCTTCGCGCCGCGCGTAAAAAATACAGTGCAGGCGACTCACAAGATAAAGATCCTTCCTTTCTTGATCTTTCCCTTCTTGGTTGTCCTCGTCTCTTCTTTGAACAAGTTTTGTGCAATGTTGTACTATAAGAAAAACAAAACAAGTTAGCACTTCGGTCACCAAAAACAAGTATGATGGACATATATGAGATGCCACTTACTCGATCATCCTCATTTGTGCCACTTGGGTTAATCTTGTCAACTGCCTTTTGTGCGGCCGCCCACTTTTGACAATCCAAGTTGATTGTCGACCATCGGGACCGAAGTGATCTCTCGGAGCGGTCAATTCCACTCACGTTGTGAGCATCAAAGTGTTCTTTCATTCGCCCCCAATACGCATCTTTACTTTGATCACCTCCAATGGATGGATCCCTCGACACTTGCAAATAAGTATAGCATAGTAACTTGTCATCGTTGGTGGTGTAATTGCCCGCTCTTCCTTTCGGCGCGTCGACAATGCCCTCACCCTCCTCGTCCACCTCAAACTCAAGGTCTTCGAAATGGATGTCATTGATTTGAGACCAATGCGAATTGTTGGACCCAACATCAATAGTTGACATGTACGCATCATCGTTGAGACTATAAGTTTTTTGAACAGTGCAAATAAGCTATCTATATGTGATGATGCATTGAAAAAATAACAAGAAAAGAAAAGTTGGAATTTTTTTTCACCTTGGGGGCATTTCGTCGAACACGTGGTGCGCGTCGGCGGCCGGCTCAACGAGTGAGCTCGCCGGCGTTTCGTAGCCGCCGCGGCCGTCGAATGCCCTGCAAGCTTCTTTTCCCTCGCCTTCGTGCTGCCGGAGCCGTCCACCGCCTTGTTCTTCTTCGCGGATGTTTTGCCCTTCTTCGGCTGCGCCGCATTGGGGACCTTCGACGGTGCGGCGCCGGCACGGGACGGCGCCGGCGCGATGCCACCCGTCGCCGTGGTCATCCGCGGCGGCAAGAAGAGGCTGCGCGCGAGGCCGACGCTCGACGGAGCTCCGGCGGTGGCGACGCCAACGCTCCCCGCGCTAGGGTTTCCGGCGGCGGGGGGGAGGGGGGAGGGTCGCGGCTGTACAACGGGGTGAGCGGGGTGCCGGTGCGCGCGTCCATGGGTGGCAGGGCGCCGGCGCCGGCGCGCGCGGGCGTAGGAAGAGGAGAGGAGAGAGTGCAGCGCGAGCGCTCGAGTGTGCCGCGCGCGGTAGCGGGCGCCCGAAATACACCGCGCGGGATAGTGCTTCCGACCGCGCGCCCAACTCGTTATAGCGCGCGCGCCGTTTTTGTGTGCCCGCTGGAGCGACCCGCCGCGTTGCGCGCGCGCTAAAACGGCCTAATTTGCGACGCGGCGCTAGTTTAGCGCGGCTGTTGGAGATGCTCTAACAATTGCATGAGTGAATAGCATAGAACCATCACATTTGCGTCACGCGTTTTATTTTGATAATTGCTAGATGTAAGTCGCCTGAGTTTTGAATTTGAATTAGTTAATTTTTTAATCATTGATTCTTGCTCTGAGATGTGTGCTGCGTTTTTTTCTGGACTGTTTTGTGAGCTGTGTTGTGCTGTTTTTATTTTGACTTTTTTTAATTTGCTGCTGGCTGAAGCCCATTGCCTGCACTGCCCAGTCCATCCCACTTTCCCTTTGTTATTGTTTCGTTCTTTTTGGCTTTTATGCGTTCTTTTTCTTTGTTATGTGTTTTTCTTTTGTACGTGTTTCTGGGACGTTGGGTGAGTCTAAATGCACACACACAAATACTATGTAATATGTCCGGAAACTACACTATTATTTGATTGTTGTTTGCATGCTGCAAAAGTGTAATTTCAGTGCAAAGTTGGGTGCTAGTTTTTTTAAAACTTTTTTCATTATTTTTATTCTCATATTATGAAATAATGCAATTTCTATGCCAATTGTGTGCAATAGTAAAACCAATAGCACTAACTCATTGTTCCATATAAAATTTTATTATTTTGATTTTGATACAGTTACTATTTCATTTTTTATTTAAGGGTAATATCCATGTCACTAATTCATTCATGTTTAGTAACCTTTTTTTTGAAAATTTCACTATTGTATGCGCATTCTTGCATATTTTTAAATATAGCAATTTTGTGTGCAAATTTTGTCAAACCTTTTCTTTTACATTTCTTTCTTTCTTCTTAAACGGTAATATCAATGCCACCAATTCATTCTTCCTCAGAAAACCTCATTTTTCTGATTTTTTTAATTTTACTTCATTTTCTTTCCTTTTAAAGTGTAATACCAATATCACTAACTCATTTTTCCATATAAAACTATACTTTTCTGTTATTATTTTAGTTTCCTTCTTTGTACCGGTAAGACCAATGAGACTAGTTCATTCCTTCTGACGAAATCCCTTTTTGTGCCAAATTCACTATCGTGTGCTTATTCTTGCATATAATAAAAAAGCACAATATTTTTGTATATTATGTGTAAATTTTGTCGCCGTTTGATTTTATACAACTTATTTCTTATTAAAGGGCAATACCAATGCCACTAATTCATTTTCCTTTAGAAAACTTCATTATTTTGATTTTGTTTTAGTATTTATTTCTTTTTCTTCTTTCTTAAAAGGGTAACACCAATTCCACTAATTAATTCTTCCTTGGAAAACTTCATTATTTTTATTATTTTGATTTTATTCCATTTTCTTTATTCTTTAAGGGTAAAATCACTAAAAATCCACTACTGTATGCTTATTTTTGTATATTATGAAACAATACAATTTCTATGCCAATTGTGTGCAATTTATATCATTGTTTGTTTTATGTGTTTTTTCTTATTTTTCTTATTTTAGGTAGTACCAATGCCCTTAATTCATTCTTTTTTAGAACAAATTATGTTTTGTTTATAGTTTTGTATTAGCTTTGGTTTAAATTTTTGTTTAGTGAGTGTCGCATGCATATTTCCTATATGTTTATCGAGGAAAGTTTATTTGTGAATGGCATGTACTTGTAACCCATATATGTATGACATGCCCAGGAAATAGCATGCACGCGATGCCAAAATGGTGGGTCCTTTCGTCCTCCTAAATCTATGAATGGCTACATGGTGAAGAGAAGCAACAAACATGCATGCACTCCATATTTTGTATTTGTATTTATTCTTTTGTTTATGTTCATTTCTTTTAGTTTATGTTGCATTGGTGTGAAACTAGTTAATGTTGTGCTCCCTTCGTCCTAAATTACTTGTTTTAAATTATTCTAGATACAGATGTATTTAGACACGTTTTAGTGTTTGATACATCCGTATCTAGACAAGTAATTTGTGATAAAGGTTGTATTAGCAACTAAAATATAATTCATTTTATAATGGCATACTATGCTGCTAAAAATATAATACTATGCAAAATTACCGTAGGCTTAAACTGTGTATTTTGGCATATGTACATGACATGCATGCATAGTCCTATCAATTGATTCAACAAAGCAACTATGAAAAACCATCCAGCAAAGCTCACGTTAGTGAACATGATCATCAACTGCATGCACGCCATTGCAAAAAAAAAAAGGTGACTGACCCAAAATGAGGATTCAGTCACCCTGATCAGTAGCCGGTCCCTTTATTTTACCACCACTTTACGTTACCGTTACTAAAATCTACTCCTATCTGTTTACACATAATTTTTGCAATAAACACTACTGACTGGTTTAAACCGATTTTCCGATCGGTTGGGCCCACCTGAGCACTCGCATGGCATACAACAGTTAACACCGTTTGTTGACTGTTAATTGGTCGTGAAGCCCACCCATGACATGTGCGGCCAGGTCGAAGTCCACTCAACTTAGTCAAACTAATCATGTAATTAGCATTAACCCCAAATAAAATTAAGTTAATCATATCTCTAGTTGCCCCACAAACTTCTCCCTTCTTCTTCCTCGAATCTGCTCTGCCCCTCTCGTGGAGCCGGTATTTGTCCGAACCACTCGTTGTCTCGGCCTCCTACCGCAGCTTCGACGAGGCCATCCACATCATCGACGAGCTCGCATGTGTTGCCGCTGGGAGCAGCAACATCCTGCACACATGGCGCCACCAAGAGAGGATCTCATGTGCGCGCACAACCATGTCGGCGATGCTCATATGAGCTTGGCCATGGTATCTAGATCCTCGATGGTTGACAATAGGAGACAAGAGCGACGAGGAGTCGATCAACTCCATGTCCGGCAATGGCGGCTCCAAAGCAAACAAGAGCGGTAACAAAATGAAGGAGGGCAGTAAATCAACGATTAGTGGTGGAGGAACAAGCGGCACCAATGTATCATCACATTGCAACATCCCCATCCAGTACACGATGCTAACTAGCGCCAACTACAGCATGTGGGGAATAAGGATGAAGGTTATTCTCCGAACCCTCCGAGTGTGGCAAGCAATCACGGACGATGACGTTAACAAGGAGTGTGACGAAGGTACCATGGCCGGCATAGCCTAGGACGTGCCAGTTTTCGTGATGATGACATTTGGTGAGTTCGAGACAGCAGAGGTATGGGACAACCTCAAGGAGATGAGGATTGGAGAATATTGCATCATGAAGGCTCAGGCGCAAGTGCTCAAGCGCCAATATCACAAGTTGTGGATGGAGAAAACTAAATCGGTGAAGGACTAAGTCAGGCGACTCACTACCTTGGTGGGAGAGATACGCGCGCTTGTTGCAAAGCCGGAAGAAGTCATGATGGTATATAATTTTTTTAGTTTGGTGACTGACAAATTCATATACCATCGGCACGCTCGAGCAGCTTACCGACATCGAGGACATGACCATAACGAAGGCAATTAGATGCCGACGAACATGAGAAGAGAATGTCTTTGATTGTCGGAGAAGCAAGGGAGGAGGTGGTGACCAACTTCTGTACTCGCATGCAGATTGGGCGGCCCCAAATAGAAAAGGAGGCGTGACAGTGGTGAAGGCTCAAGCCACAAAGTTAAGGTTTGTGATTTCCTATGCATGCACGAAAGTCAATAATCATGCAATGAAAATTATATCCTACTTGTGGTGCATTATTCGGTGTTAATTATGCTTAATGCTTTCTTATGAGATTATTCGTTTCTTGGTTGGTCGCTTCTCAATATTTTTGCTAGCCTTCATTTTGCACCAAGTATGACCTCTACTTGTGCATCCAAAATCCTTTAAACCAGTTTTGCCACATGAGTCCACTATATCTACCTATATGCGGTATTCTTTTGCCGTTCTAAGCAAATTTGCATGTGCCATCTCTAATTTTCAAAATGAACTTCTCTTTTGTGTGTTTGTTTCGCTCGCGGAATGGTAACGGGTAGCTAACATTTTCCATGCTAGATGTATTATTCTCACGATGAGTGTTTATTCACTTGTCATTGCACGAGAGTAAGGCCAAGGTATTAGGGATGCCAGTCCCGAAATGCAAAAATGAATTTACTTTATGTTGTCAAGTAATAAATTCTTTGGAAAGTGTTGGTATGGAGGGCACCCGTAGATACGGCTAGCCATGGAAAGTGAAAGTTATGGTGGAAAAAGGAATAAACTTTATTTTCTATTTGGGAACCGCCTATGATATATCTAGCATGGAAAGTGTTGGGATGATCCAAGTCGTTTTCGTTGGTGGGATGGATACACCTCCCAAAAATGTTTTTATCTCTAATTTTTCTCTTTGAGCTCTGGCACCTCTACAAATCACTACTTCCCTTTGCGAAGGGCCTTTCTTTTACTTTATGAAATTTTTATTTTTGAAATTGAGACTCCATCCTCTCTTATAAAAGCACCAACTAGGGGAAAATATGATCGTACTTAAGTATTGGGTGTAGCTAATATTCGAGTGTGTTTCATGAATGGATCAATGTTTGAGCATGATGGGCTAGGGATAACTTCTTTGCATTGATATTTTGAAAACATGGTTGCTTGTTGATATGCTTGAGTATCTAAATTATTATGTCAAAACTAGACTATTGCTTTGAATCACATAAAAGTCCAAATGTCCATGCTATGAAGAATAGAATATGATATGACATGATAAACAACACTCCACATCAAAAATTCTATTTTATCACTTAACTACTCGAGGACGAGCAGGAGTTAAGCTTGGGGATGTTGATAGGTCTCCAACGTATATATAATTTTTTATTATTCCATGCTATTTTATTATCAATCTTGGATGTTTTATAATCATTTTATAGTCATTTTATATCATTTTTTGGTACTAACCTATTGACATAGTGCCTAGTGCCAGTTGATGTTTTCTACAATTTTTTTACATCGCAGGAAATCAATATCAGATGGAGTCCAAATGCCACGCCAATTTACGATGATTTTTATGGGCCAGAAGGAACACAATGGGCCTTGGTTGCACCTGGGGGGAGTCCCGAGGAAGGGACAACCCACCAGGGTGCGCCAGGAGGCCCGGGCGCGCCCTGGTGGGTTGTGCCCACCTCGGGTGCCCTCTAGACCGACTCTTTGCTCTACCCCAATATTCCAGAAACCCTAGAGGAGTCGACGAAATATTCATCCAGCCGCCGCAGAGTCCAGAACCACCAGATCCAATCTAGACACCATCACAGAGGGGTTCACCACTTCCATTGGTGCCTCTCCGCTGATGCGTGAGTAGTTCTTTGTGGACCTTCGGGTCCGTAGTTAGTAGCTAGATGGCTTTCTCTCTTTCTCTCTCTCTCTCTCTCCTCTCTCTTCTCTCTTGATTATCAATACAATGGTCTCTTGGAGATCCATATGATGTAAGTCTTTTGGCGGTGTGTTTGTTGGGATCTGATGAACTTCGAGTTTATGATCAGTTATATCTTTTTATATCCATGAAAGTTATTTGAGTTCTTTGATCTCTTATATGTGTGATCTCTTATAGCCTCGTATTTCTTCTCCGAGATTTGGGTTTTCTTTGGCCAACTTGATCTATTTATCTTGCAATGGGAAGAAGTGCCCGGTAGTGGGTTCGATCTTACGGTGCTTGATCCCAGTGACAGAAAGGGAACCGACACGTATGTATCATTGCTACTAAGGATAAAAAGACGAGATCCATATCTGCCACAATAGATAAATGAATCTTGTCTACATCATGTCATCGTTCTTATTGCATTACTCCATTTTTCCATGAACTTAATACACTAGATGCATGTTGGATAGCGGTCGATGTGTGGAGTAATAGTAGTAGATGCAGGCAGAAGTCGGTCTACTAATCTTGGACGTGATGCCTATGTAATGATCATTGCCTGGATATCATCATGATTATTTGAAGTTCTATCAATTGCCCAACAGTAATTTGTTCACCCACCGTTTGCTATTTTTCTCGAGATAAGCCACTAGTGAAACCTACGGCCCCCGGGTCTTCTTTCTCATATATATTTGCCTTACGATCTACTTTTTCCTTGCGTTTATTTTCAGATCTATTAACCCAAAATATGAAAAAAAATACCTTGCTGCAATTTATTTGTTCCATGATCTATTTATCCCATCTACAAATTTACCTCACGTCCTTCGCCTATCTTGAGGCGTCGTACCCCAAAAGGGATTGACAACCCCTTTAACATGTCAGGTTGCAAGGTGTTGTTTTTTGTGTGCAGGGGCTGTTTACGTTGTGTTGCTTGGTTCTTCTACTGGTTCCATGACCTTGGTTTCATATCTGAGGGAAATACCTACCACCGCTGTGCTGCATCATCCCTTCCTCTTTGGGGAAATACCGACATAGCTTCAAGCGACATCAAGCACCCAAGCACCGGTCCACCCACATATCAAATTATCAAAGTAGAGAACGTGAATCATATGAGCATGATGAAAAGTAACTTGACAGTAATTCCCATGTGTCCTCGGGAGCGCTTTGCTTTATATTAGAGTTTGTCCAGGCTTGTCCTTGTTGAGTTCGACACTCTTACTTATCGAAAGGACTATGATAGATCCCCTATACTTGTGGGACATCTGTGGGATTAGGCCAAACGGAGTGCGTGGGGCGCACGAGTTCAGGGGGGCATGCGCTGTGAGCTCGTGGATCTCTTGTAGCTCTTCTAGCATCCCATCGAACCTTCTAGGGTCTCTCCTGGTCCAGAAAAAATCACCGTAAAGTTTCATTGTGTTTGGACTTCATTTGGTATTGATTTCCTGAAAAGCCAAAAATAAGCAGAATACAGCAGCTGGCATTGGGTACTGGGTTAATAGGTTAGTCCCAAAAAGATATAAAATAGCATAAAAATGCATATAAAGCATCCAATATTAATAATATAATAGCATGAAACAATAAAAAGTTATAGATACGTCGG
Organism: Triticum timopheevii; assembly: GCA_963921465.1. Classification (NCBI taxonomy): domain Eukaryota; kingdom Viridiplantae; phylum Streptophyta; class Magnoliopsida; order Poales; family Poaceae; genus Triticum; species Triticum timopheevii. The sequence continues at coordinate 111,122,977 of OY997264.1, forward strand.
GGACATATCATGTGGATATTAAGAATTCCATAAGATGTTACATCTATACCCTTGCATGTGGAGTTTTATCGTGGAAAAACTCCTAAAGAAAAATCATGGCATCATCAGTGATGGAAATAAATTTGTGGCATTTTAAGAGGCTACCATGCAGGTTGCATGTCGAAGGAATCTTATTCCCGAACTCAAAGTGGTAGACAACATATCTAGAGCACATATTGCGATTATGAACACGCAATCCTCTATGCGATTAAGAATGGATCAATTTGTGTTCTCAAAACCATTGAGATTGTGTTTCATGTTGTGAAAGATAGAGACCAGGATCAACATATGATATTCATTTTATATAGTTTTTGCGGTTCTTCTTAATAAAGCTTATTATTTTACCCTCTTATGATCATGTTGTCGGCATGGGTTCGAAAAAACCTTTTGATCATGAAAATTAGGACTGTTAAGTAAACCAACTCCCATAAAGTAACATGTTATCCATTTCGAGATAGATTGATATACTATAATTATTGAGGTTCAATGTCACTTCACTAGCCATTGCAACACCTTACTTTGTTTATTGTTTCTATTAAAAATGGGCTTAGGATGTTTGTTGACCTTACGAGAGGTGGGTAATGTTGGAACATTGATCTCAGATCATAACTGACCGAGAGAAAGTGGGAGCCTTTTCCCCATGTACGAGCCATGATCAGGGGCACCACAACAACTATTGGTTAGAGCCATGGTCCCTTTATAGCACCACTCACATAAGAGCATGTCATAACTTTGTGTGCGACACACACGTATGGGTAAAACTCCTACACCCCTAACTATCAATCCTAAAAGGGTGCTAATGGGGATCAGAAGGCCATTCCCACTGCCTGCCGCCGCAAGGCCGGTGCTGGCGTCACTCCTGCTGCTTGCCACAACCCCACCACCCATCTTCACCAGTCATCTCCACATCATTGGAGGCTCACAACTGCTAAGCATGTCCAATCCCCTATTGGCTCTACCATTCATGGTTAGTATCTGATCTTTTGCTAAGTTTAAGGTGTTTCAATCAAAGATCCATATCCTAATTATAGCACGCGACAGTCCAAACCTTGACGTGCTTCCACACGGCATTGGAGAAGGTGTAGTCCTTGAATACGTGTAACACGGTCTCTAGGGCTTGGAGGCAAAGCCGGCAAGTTGGGCTGTGGGGCCATCCACAGACGGCGAACATGCCAGCCATTACAATTTTGCCTTGAAGAATGGTGTCTTGGGATGTAGGTGCTCTTTCATGATGCAAAATGTTAGGCACTACAAAGAATATGTATGAGTTGCTCTGCATGCTATGACTCTATTTTCGTAGTGGGGGTCGTGTGTCCCCTCTAATCGTCTTTATTTTTGCCCTTAAGCGCCAACCAAGAGAAGAATTTGCACTCGAGTTCCGCACGAGCAGACCAAATCTTTGCGGCAAAGTCGAGTAAGGTCCCTAGAATAGGACGGCGTATGCGGAGGCGGGAGAGTAGATGCCATTGCTAGGCCACTTCCAAGAGATAAGAGTCCTCCACGTCTGGGTCCAGGGAATGTCAACATGATGCCTGCCAAAAAAGCTTCCTTGGATGGCGATTTTGCTGGCTCCCTCGGCGGCGGCCGAGCCCACCGTTGGGCGCTCCCCCCTGCCGCCTCTCCTCCGCCGTCCTCCCTCGCCGGCTCCTCGTGCCCTCTCCACCCTTCCCTCCCATGCGCGCCGCCCCCCTCCTCCCGGCGCCGCGGGCTGGGGCTTCGACCCCTACCCCTGCCTCGCCTTGCCGGCCCTGCTGGGCGGATTGGGCCGCCGAGGAGGACCGGGCCGAGGCCGCCGCGTCGTCTTCGGGCCTGCCCCGGCAACCCCGATGATTTGGCGACAGGCTGGCGGAGCTCGCCACGTCGGAGCTTGGCTTGGTTACTGTGACGCCGCCGCCTCCCCCTCCACCTTCCTCTGCCAGTGTGGCCCTGCGCCCACCATGCACCACCTTCCCCTCTATTGCTGGACGCGCGCCGTGCTGCTTCCCGACGCGGCGGAGGGGCCCGAGCCCGTGCTTGGGGGGTGGCCAGAAGGGCGGACGTCGGCCACGCGGCGGTCTCCTGGCGCCGTCCATCGCCGGTGTCGCCCCCCTTGCGGCGATGCCGTGGTTGTTTGGCGTGGCGGGTGCCGTGACCGGTCCCCAGGGGCCGAAATTTCACCCCTTTCGACCTTCGGCGGCGGCGCCGATCGACGGTCCGGCGGCGGCGGCAACGGCGGCACGAGCCCGGGAAAACCTAACTCCTTCCCTCCCCTCCTCTGTGGATGGGCTAGGCCGTCCCGGACCGGTTGGGCCGTCTAGGACGGGGGAGGTGATACGTCCATTTTGCATCATGCTTTTATATCGATATTTATTGCATTATGGGCTGTTATTACACGTTATGTCACAATACTTATGCCTATTCTCTCTTATTTTACAAGGTTTACTTGAAGAGGGAGAATGCTGGCAGCTAGAATTCTGGGCTGGAAAAGGAGCAAATATTAGAGACCTATTCTGCACAACTCCAAAAGTCCTGAAACTCCACGAAAGTCATTTTTGGAATTAATAAAAAATACTGAGCAAAAGAAATACCAGAGGGGGCCACCCACATCCACGAGGGTGGGGGCACGCCCTACCCCCTGGGCGCGCCCCCTGCCTCGTGGGCCCCCTGGCAGCCCTTCGGTGACCATCTTCTGCTATATGAAGTCTTTTACCCTGGAAAAAATCATAAGCAAGCTTTCGGGACGAAACACCGCCGCCATGAGGCGGAACCTTGGCAGAATCAATCTAGGGCTCCAGCGGAGCTGTTCTGCCAGGGAAACATCCCTCTGGGAGGGGGAAATCATCACCATCATCATCACCATCGATCCTCTCATCGAGAGGGGGTCAATCTCCATCAACATCTTCACCAGCACCATCTCCTCTCAAACCCTAGTTCATCTCTTGTATCCAATCTTTGTCCCAAAGCCTCAGATTGGTACCTGTGGGTTGCTAGTAGTGTTGATTACTCCTTGTAGTTGATGCTAGTTGGTTTATTCGGTGGAAGATCATATGTTCAGATCCTTAATGCATATTAATACTGTTCGCACACGAACACGTCACCGTGTACCTCCAACGCTGAGGGTGATGCACCGCAGCTCACGTCGAAGGAGACCCGGCCGGAAGTGCGGTACGCAGGCAATCCGGCGGGTGCTTTTGAGGACCCGAAACCCCACACGCCCGGGAGGGACCCGTCTGGGCGCGCGGCGGCTATGGGATGCCCTAGGTCGACCTGACCGCCCCTAGGGCCTAGAGGTTCGCTGCCCTGCAACAGGAAGAACAGACGAAGAACGAGGAAGAAGAAGAACTAGGGTTAAGGAGAAAAGATAAAAAGTGGTAGATGATTTGATCAATTGTGTGTTGTTCAATCGACCGTCACCCCTTAGGTATATAAGAGGCGGCTGGACTTCCCGTGCAAGGAAAAGGCTTGGATTCACGTCCAAAACCCTAGTCCAATTCGGATTGGTTTTGTCCGAACTTTCCAAAACTGTTCGGTTTAAACTGGCTGCACCTTGCGGGTCTTTTTTGTGGTGGTAAATGATCTCGGATGGAAACAAGCCCAAAATCAATCTTGACCGTTTCGACGATACGAACAACTTTTATGTTGAACGTTTTTTTATCAGAGGTCATCTTGAAGGTCAAATCGGACGTGCAAAACAGGCTATCCCTCGCGCTACCCATCAGACAGGGTGTCTGGTGGGGCGCGCCAGTTTTTGCCTCCTGACAGGGCTGTATTCCAATGGCTCTAACTTTTGCATACAAACTCGGATTGGAACGATTTTTATATAAAAATCGATCGTTTCGACGAGACGAAGACAATCCATGTAGATAATTTTTCCATTTGAGGTCGTCTTGGGGGCTTAATCAGCCAAACTGTACTCTGAATATAAGATCTTAGTACTTTGAGCATAGTTTCGGCCTTCGAGATGAAATCGGACTGCGATGACCCAAACTTCAAAGATGTTCATATCGACAATACAGAACTCTTTCATGAAGATCACTTCTCCATTTGAGGTCATCTTAAATAAGTTATTGACCGTGCCAAAATCTGGTGTCAACACATGCCCCTCTGTTTTTCGGCAAAGTTTGTGTGCCGAAAAATAACTTCCGCATAGCTTGTTCTAAGGACGATGTCAACACTCCATCGGCCATTTTGCAGGTTCTTAGGATGACAAGTATATATCGGCCATTGCTTGTTTGAACCTCTTGATGCAAACTTGGGTGAAAACTTCTCAGCTTCTATAACAATCCGGTGATAAGGTTCCATAGATCAAAACCATCCTCCGAACCATATTGTTCACCCTTCCGCTAGGATTTTGCAGATAATCAAGAATGAACTTCCTTCAATCCTTACTTCGCCTGCATAAAAGTTTCATTAGTGGCCGAAGCGGTGGGCTTCGATTCAGCCTTACCTATGTTGACAAGACCTAGCATCGGCTATTGATAGAAATGCAATACACCATGTTTAACATAGTAGCCGGATGCTTGCTGTGCCAACTCTTTCGAATTGTCATGCCTAGATATATGAACAATTTCAAAGCAACCCAAGGTAAATCTTGCATCTAGACATACCAAAAGATAAACTATAAGTGATCCGTCAAAACATTGATAACCCTTGGATATTTGTTGCACTACTAATAACGAATCACCGGAAGCCTCAATATGTTTAGCACATATAGCAAAAATTCCAAACCGAATAACATTGCATATTCGGTTTGATTATTGTGCAATAAATATTTTAAGAGGCATAAGGCTTCACATAACAGCACCATATGGAGATATATAAACAACACCAACACCATGGCCATTGTTATGAATTAAACTATCAAAACATAATCTCCATAGTACTTGTCTCGCTCTCCATTCGAACTAAGGACGATGTAAGAATATTACACCGGCCATGATCGGATAGTTTCTTAGGACGATAGTTAATTATCGGCCATTATCATGAGGTCCATGTAGAATTCATCCATTAAAGCATGTATAGCCGAAATAAACAAATAAAATAGCAATAAAATATTTCGGCCCCTTTGTCTTAGCAACAAAAATGTAACTAACCAAATGTATAGTGATTTGGTAATACTCTGTCATGATATGGAAAATTATGTTGCATCCATGGATCAAAATGAGTCCATGGAGGGTAACTGATCATACCTGTGGATGAATTCCATGGCAAAGGCATCAATGGCATTGTTGAAGAAAATGGATGATGTGCTAACCGAAGATTTTGATGTTGTGATGCGCACCTTCGGCTTAATTGTTTGTGGCTTTCATTATTTTCCTTCTTCACTTTTATTGTACTTGTTGCAACAGAAGCATGCACATCATTTTTTTCTTGATTGATCTTCTTGGGAACCCATGCCATGTTCCTCTTTCTCAGCTCTTGTGCACTAAGATTTTGTAATTCCTTCTTTTGCCAATACGATAAGCCGAGTGGGCATCTCGGCTGTGATTCTGTTTTGACCAATGGCAATTCTTTCTTGGCCTTGTGCACTCTCAACTTCTTTTCTTCAGATTTGGCACTTTGACTCTTAATAATTGGTTGCTTCATCTCATTGCCTTTAGTAGCCAATGTCAACACTTTCATTGGCTCTTTTTCATTTGAGATCAAATCTGAAGTAGCACTCTTACGACCATCTCTTTTAACGCGGTAAACTTGTTTGACCACTTCTTTCTTCTTCCTTGAGCTCTGGACCGTTTCCTTATGATTGAAACGGTCTTTAACATGTGATTGTTCAGATGTTGATCTTCTTGGAGCTGCATTATATTGGTGAGATGGTCTAAAATAAGATGGAGAATGTGCCCTTGTATCATACCTGTCCCATGATGAATATGTATCTATATGAGCATAGGGAGGCATCCACGGCATTGGCATTGGTGGCCCAAAATAAGGATATGAATATGTTGCATTAAAATTCGTACTTTGCCAATACCGATCCTCATATTTGCGCCTTGGGGGTGATCTTAGTTTCTTTGCATGATTTGGCCGATAAGCATTCTTCTCTTCACTCTTCTTTTGATATTTATCCAATAGTTCAGCGAAGGTGATTTTTGATCTCTTACACTTGCGCTTATTTCGGCCTTTGTTTTCTTTTGGTTTGCTTCCATCGATCATTGGATTTGCTTGCTGCTCCCCAGTCCTTGGCGTCTCCATTGTAGCTTCGATGGAATTTTTGCCCTCAAGGTTATGTTCATTATGCTCTTCAACAAATTCTTTACTTGAAAGCTTGATCCCATCACCTGCTGTTTTTACCTTCTCTTTAAATGGATCGGCTTGAAGCAGCCGATGCAAAAACTTTCTACCATCAGGACCAATCGGAATAGACTGGTCATCTCTTGGTGTCTCAACAAATTTCAATCGTCCTTTATCAATGGTCGATTTAACTATTTGACGAAACATATTGCAATCCTCAAAATTATGTTTGAATGAATGATGCAACCTACAATACATTCGTCCTTGAATTGATGGCTTGACATGGTGATCAAGAATTCTAATATAATTATTTTTCAACAACAAATCAAAGATTTGACCACACATGTTTGAATCAAAGGTATACCTTTTGTTTTCTAGCCGATCTTATTGTGAGAACGGCTTTGGAGTTAAGCAAATGAATGGTTCAGATTTGGCATCTTCCCATTCGGCTATGAATTCTCTTTCGCATTCTTTTTCCGATGTCCTTAAATAAGAAACTATACTAGCATCGATTTTCCCAAAAGATTTTAACCTTGGCTTTGAATTTCTGAAATCAAAGTAGTTAGAACATACACGTCTCAATTGAGACCATGTGTAAGCCAAGTATGAAGCAAGCAAAGCTACCCAATTAGATATGAACTTTAAATAAAGCAATGGGAAAAGCTTTGGTTGCAGTAATAAGTCACTATCGGTCTCTTTGAATGGTACAATATATTGACCGATATGCTTAGTAACAATTTTATTGCTAACAAGTATATTGCCCTTCTTCATTGGTCTTTGAAAATTACTTATTAGAATTTTTCTAATAGATGCATCAACAATAAAGTTGTGACCAAATCTGAAAATAGGTAAATTACTTGCTAGACATACCTCTTCAAATATGTTGGGAGAGCATGATGATTGCATATGATGAATAATATTGTGCTTTGCTTCTGGATGACTTCCCAACACCATGTCACAATTTTCTTCTTGATTTCGTGCATCATAAATTTGAAAATCTTTGTCAACCGAACTTTGTTCGGCTACTTGTTCTTTTCCTTGAAGCTCATCAATTTCTATGGCACGAAACTCATACGGCAGGAAGTAGGTTCCCTTAATTTCAGAAAAATCAAGTATGGTCGTTTTGCCATGCTTTCCATGCCCTTTCTCAATACCGCTTGCCTTTTTGGATTTGATGGATTCAGAATATATACTACTTGATTCGGCTTTTTCAACCGAAGCACTTTCATGTTTCGAATTATCCATCTTTTCATTGATACTATCAATTGGCAATGCTTCTTTTATTTGAGCCAATTCTCCTTCAATCTATTTTCGGCGGCGAGCGGCAAGATTGGCTTTAAGCTTTTTCTCAATGTCAGCCCACTCCGGATATGATCGCCCCCCAATGCTTTTAGATTCTTTCAGCAATGACACATGGGTATTGCCGAAACTTTGCAATTGTGTAGGGGGTGTATAATATGATGTAGTACTAGGTGAAGGCATATGCATTGTTGTAAAACCATATTTTTGCTCGCCAATTTTATCAACTGGCAAAGATTGATCTTCTTGCAAAACTCTAGCTTTTATTGCGGCATAATCAGGAAATAGCCCCTTTTCATGTTGTTCAAGGCAAAGAGCACTAATCCTCTTATTTTGGGCTAAACTCTTCAATGCAGCCACCACTACCTCATCTTCTACAATATTGGGCACAACCGCTCCAGTAAAATTTACATTTATTCGGCTATGACCAGGAAGGTGTGAAGCCGAATTATGAACATCTACAGTTGTGTATGGTGCTGAAAAATTATTGTCATGAGGTGTAGCATATGACGGTTGGGAATAACTGGCCGAATAGCTAGTAGTAGCATGGCCAATTCTCTCGTTCATCGGCATGGTTGGATTAGTATATTGCATATTACTTGCCGATGAATAAAAGGGTGAAACACTTTCTTGCATGGCATTGGAAATCCTAACATGAGGTGTTTCAAATTTATTAACCAAACTCACCATGTTGTTCATCGGCATATGGATTTGTGGGGTTGCCGATGCATGAGAGTTTGGATAAATATGTTGTATGTTGCTAAAATCATAAGAATCTGAAGCATGAAAATTGTTTTGCATCGGCCCTTGCGCATAATTAGATGCATGATTGATAAAACTAGGGCTAGCCAATACATTATGCTCAATAGGTGATCCAGCAACAACATATGGATTATTTGCATCTACAAAGGGGAATTGGGTATTCATATTACCTTTGTATATTGCAGCAACTTGATGACGATCTCTTCATAGCAAGAACGGGCTGGAGACCGTTCAAAGCTTCGTCCCCAGCGGAGTCGCCAAAAAGTGTGTTCGCACACGAACACGTCACCGTGTACCTCCAACACCGAGGGTGATGCACCGCAGCTCACGTCGAAGGAGACCCGGCCGGAAGTGCGGTACGCAGGCAATCCGGCGGGTGCTTTTGAGGACCCGAAACCCCACACGCCCGGGAGGGACCCCGTCTGGGCACGCGGCGGCTATGGGATGCCCTAGGTCGACCTGACCGCCCCTAGGGCCTCGAGGTTCGCCGCCCTGCAACAGGAAAAACAGACGAAGAACGAGGAAGAAGAAGAACTAGGGTTAAGGAGAAAAGATAAAAAATGATAGATGATTTGATCGATTGTGTGTTGTTCAATCGGCCGTCACCCCTTAGGTATATAAGAGGCGGCTGGACTTCCCGTGCAAGGAAAAGGCTTGGATTCACGTCCAAAACCCTAGTCAAATTCGGATTGGTTTTGTCCGAACTTTCCAAAACTGTTCGGTTTAAACTGGCTACACCTTGCAGGTCTTTTTTGTGGTGGTAAACGATCTCGGATGGAAACAAGCCCAAAAGCAATCTTGACCGTTTCGACGATACGAACAACTTTTATGTTGAACGTTTTTTTTATCAGAGGTCAGCTTGAAGGTCAAATCGTTCGTGCAAAATAGGCTATCCCTCGCGCTACCCATCAGACAGGGTGTCTGGTGGGGGGCGCCAGTTTTTGCCTCCTGACAGGGCTATATTCCAATGGCTCTAACTTTTGCATACAAACTCGGATTGGAATGATTTTTATATCAAAATCGATCGTTTCGACGAGACAAAGACAATCCATGTAGATAATTTTTCCATTTGAGGTCGTCTTGGGGGCTTAATCAGCCAAACTGTACTCTGAATATAAGATCTTAGTACTTTGAGCATAGTTTCGGCCTTCGAGATGAAATCGGACTACGATGACCCAAACTTCAAAGATGTTCATATCGACAATACGGAACTCTTTCATGAAGATCACTTCTCCATTTGAGGTCATCTTAAATAAGTTATTGACCGTGCCAAAATCTGGTGTCAACAAATACCCCTCTGATTATGAACATGAATATGATTTGTGAGTAGTTACGTTTGTTCCTGAGGACATGGGAGAAGTCTTGCTACAAGTAGTCATGTGAATTTGGTATTCGTTTGATATTTTGATGAGATGTATGTTGTCTCTCCACTAGTGGTGTTATGTGAATGTCGACTACATGACACTTCACCATTGTTTGGGCCTAGAGGAAGGCATTGGGAAGTAATAAGGAGATGATGGGTTGCTAGAGTGACAGAAGCTTAAACCCTAGTTTATGAGTTGTTTCGTAAGGGGCTGATTTGGATCCATATGTTTCATGTTATGGTTAGGTTTACCTTAATACTTCTTTTGTAGTTGCGGATGCTTGCAATAGGGGTTAATAATAAGTGGGATGCTTGTCCAAGAAAGGGCAGTACCCAAGCACCGGTCCACCCACATATCAAATTATCAAAGTAACGAACGCAAATCATATAAGCGTGATGAAAACTAGCTTGACGATAATTCCCATGTGTCCTCGAGAGCGCTTTTCTCTATATAATAATTTGTCCAGGCTCTTCCTTTGCTACAAAAAGGATTGGGACACCTTGCTGCACCTTATTTACTTTTGTTACGTGTTACTCGTTACAAATTACCTTATCACAAAACTATCTGTTACCGATAATTTCAGTGCTTGCAGAGAATACCTTACTGAAAACCGCCTGTCATTTCCTTCTACTCCTCATTGGGTTCGACACTCTTACTTATCGAAAGGACTACGATAGATCCCCTACACTTGTGGGTCATCAAGACTCTTTTCTGGTGCCGTTGCCGGGGAGTGAAGCGCCTTTGGTAAGTGGAACTTGGTAAGGAAAAATTTATATAGTGTGCTGAAATTTACTGTCACTTGTTACTATGGAACATAATCCTTTGAGGGGCTTGTTCGAGGTATCTTCACCCCGACCAGTAGAGCAAAGAGTTGCTCCTCAACCTACTAAACCTACTGAAAATTTTTACTTTGAAATTCCTTCGGGTATGATAGAGAAACTGCTAGCTAATCCCTTTACAGGAGATGGAACATTGCATCCCGATTTACACCTAATCTATGTGGATGAAGTTTGTGGATTATTTAAGCTTGCAAGTATGCCCGGTGATGTTGTCAAGAAGAAGGTCTTCCCTTTATCTTTGAAGGGAGAGGCATTGACATGGTTCAGGCTATGTGATGATATGGCATCATGGAACTACAAACGATTGAAATTGGAAGTTCATCAGAAGTTTTATCCTATGCATCTTGTTCATCGTGATCATCATTATATATATAATTTTTGGCCTCACGAAGGAGAAAGCATCGCTCAAGCTTGGGGGAGGCTTAAGTCAATGTTATATTCATGCCCCAATCATGAGCTCTCAAGAGAAATGATTATTCAAAAAATTTATGCTCGGCTTTCTCTCAACAATCGCTCCATGCTCGATACTTCTTGTACGGGTTCTTTTATGATGAAGACTATTGAATTCAGATGGGATTTATTGGAAATAATTAAACTCAACTTTGAAGATTGGGATCTCGACGAAGGTAAGGAGTCAGGTATGACACCTAAGTTTGATTGTCTTAAATCTTTTATGGATACCGATGTCTTCCGTGAATTTAGCACTAAATATGGACTTGACTCTGAGATAGTAGCTTCTTTCTGTGAATCATTTGCTACTCATGTTGACCTCTCTAAGGAGAAGTGGTTTAAATATAATCCTCCCATTGAAGTAAACGTAGTTGCACCTATTATAGTTGAAGAAAAGACTATCACTTATAATGATCCTATCGTTCCTACTACCTATATTGAAAAACCACCTTTCCTGTTAGGATAAAGGATCATGCTAAAGCTTCAACTGTGGTTCATAAGAGTAATACTAAAACACCTACACCACCTGAGCAAATTAAAGTTGAACCTAGTATTGCTATGGTTAAAGATCTCTTGGTTGATGATATTGATGGGCATGTTATTTACTTCTATGATAAAGCTGCTAGAATTGCTAGACCTGATACTAAGAATAAGCATAGACCTGTTGTAGGCATGCCTATTATTTCTGTTAAAATAGGAGATCATTGTTATCATGGCTTATGTGATATGGGTGCTAGTGCTAGTGCAATACCTCATTCCTTATACAAAGAAATTATGCATGATATTGCACCTGCTGAGATAGAAGAAATTGATGTTACCATTAAGCTTGCTAATAGAGATACTATTTCACCAGTTGGGATTGTTAGAGATGTTGAAGTCTTGTGTGGGAAAGTTAAATATCCTACTAATTTTCTTGTTCTTGGTTCCCCACAAGATGACTTTTGTCCCATTATATTTGGTAGACCCTTCTTGAATATTGTTAATGCTAAGATAGACTGCAAAAAGGACGTTGTTACTATCGGTTTGGGGGATATGTCTCATGAGTTTAATTTTCCTATATTTCGTAGACAACCCCATGATAAAGAATTGCCTAGTAAGGATGAAATTATTGGTCTTGCTTCTATTGTCGTGCCTCCTAATGATCCTTTAGAACAACATTTGCTAGACCATGAAAATGATATGTTTATGAATGAAAGAAGGGAGATAGATGAAGTATTCTTTAAACAGGGACCTATTTTGAAACACAACTTGCTTGTTGAAATTCTAGGGGATCCTCCACCACCCAAGGGTGATCCTGTGTTTGAGCTTAAACCATTACCTGATACTCTTAAATATGCTTATCTTGATGAAAAGAATATATATCCTATTATTATTGGTGCTAACCTTTCAGAGCAGGAAGAGGAGAAATTATTGAAAACTCTGAAGAAGCACCGTGCTGCTATTGGGTATACTCTAGATGATCTTAAGGGCATTAGTCCCACTCTATGCCAACACAAAATAAAATTGGAGAAAGACGCCAAACCAGTTATTGATCACCAATGACGGTTAAATCCTAAGATGAAAGAAGTGGTAAGAAAACAAATACTAAAGCTCCTGGAGGCAGGTATAACTTATCACGTTGCTGATAGTCAGTGGGTAAGTCTTGTCCATTGTGTCCCTAAGAAGGGAGGTATTACTGTCATTCCTAATGATAAAGATGAATTGATCCCACAAAGAATTGTTACAGGTTATAGGATGGTAATTGATTTCTGCAAATTAAATAAAGCTACTAAAAAGGATCATTACCCTCTGCCTTTTATTGATCAAATGCTAGAAAGATTATCTAAACATACACATTTTTTCTTTCTAGATGGTTACTCTGGTTTCTCTCAAATACCTGTGTCAGTAGAGGATCAGGAAAAGACCACTTTTACTTGCCCTTTTGGTACTTTCACTTATGGACATATGCCTTTTGGTTTATGTAATGCACTTGCTACCTTTCAAAGATGCATGATGGCTATATTCTCTGACTTTAGTGAAAATATTGTTGAGGTTTTCATGGATGATTTCTCCGTTTATGGATCCTCTTTTGATGATTGCTTGAGCAACCTTGATCGAGTTTTGCAGAGATGCAAAGATACTAGTCTTGTCTTGAATTGGGAGAAGTGCCACTTTATGGTTAATGAAGGCATTTTCTTGGGGCATAAAATTTCTGAAAGAGGTATTGAAGTTGATAAAGCTAGGGTTGATGCTATTGAAAAGATGACATGTCCCAAGGACATTAAAGGTATAAGAAGTTTCCTTGGTCATGCCAGTTTTTATAGGAGGTTCATTAAGGACTTCTCTAAAATTTCTAGGCCTCTGACCAATCTCTTACAAAAAGATATTCCTTTTGTCTTCGATGATGATTGTGTACAAGCATTTGAAATACTTAAGAAAGCTTTGATCTCTGCACCTATTGTTCAGCCGCCTGATTGGAATTTACCCTTTGAAATCATGTGTGATGCTAGTGATTATGCTGTAAGTGTTGTTTTAGGAGAAAGAGTTGATAAGAAACTAAATGTTATTCAATATGCTAGTAAAACTCTAGACAGTGTGCAGAGAAATTATGCTACTACTGAAAAAGAATTTTTAGCAGTTGTATTTGCTTGTGATAAATTCAGACCTTATATTGTTGATTCTAAAGTAACTGTTCACAATGATCATGCTGCTATTAAATATCTTATGGAAAAGAAAGATGCTAAACCTAGACTTGTTAGATGGGTTCTCCTATTACAAGAATTTGATTTGCATATTATTGATAGAAAGGGAGCTGAGAACCCCGTTGCAGACAACTTGTCTAGGTTAGAGAATGTTCTTGATGACCCACTACCTATTGATGGTAGCTTTCCTGATGAACAATTAGCTGTCATAAATGCTTCTCGTACTGCTCTATGGTAGGCTGATTATGCTAATTACATTATTGCTAAATTTATACCACCTAGTTTCACATACCAGCAAAAGAAAAAGTTTTTCTATGATTTAAGACATTACTTCTGGGATGACCCACACCTTTATAAAGAAGGAGTAGATGGTGTTATTAGACGTTTTGTACCTGAGCATGAACAGGAACAGATCCTACACAAGTGTCACTCCGAGGCATATGGAGGACACCACGCTAGAGATAGAACTGCACATAAGGTATTGCAATCCGGTTTTTATTGGCCTACTCTCTTCAAAGATGCCTGTAAATTTGTCTTGTCTTGTGATGAATGTCAAAGAATTGGTAATATTAGTAGACGTCAAGAAATGTCTATGAATTATTCTCTTGTTATTAAACCATTTGATGTTTGGGGCTTTGATTATATGGGATCGTTTCCTTCCTCTAATGGATATACACATATTCTAGTTGCTGTTGATTACGTTCCTAAGTGGGTAGAAGCTATTCCAATTACTAGTAGTGCTGATCATAACACCTCTATTAAGATGCTTAAAGAAGTTATTTTTCCGAGGTCTGGTGTCCCTAGATACTTAATGACTGATGGTGGTTCACATTTTATTCATGGTGCTTTTCGCAAAATGCTTGCTAAGTATGATGTTAATCATAGAATTGCATCTTCGTATCACCCACAGTCTAGTGGCCAAGTAGAACTGAGTAATAGAGAGCTCAAATTAATTTTGCAAAAGACTGTTAATAGATCTAGAAATAATTGGTCCAAGAAACTTGATGATGCATTATGGGCTTATAGAACTACATATAAAAATCCCATGGGTATGTCTCCATATAAAATGGTTTATGGAAAAGCATGTCACTTACCTCTCGAACTAGAACATAAGGCATATTGGGCCATTAAAGAGCTCAGTTATGATTTCAAACTTGCCGGTCAGAAGAGGTTATTTGACATTAGCTCACTTGATGAATGGAGAACTCAAGCCTATGAGAATGCCAAACTGTTTAAAGAAAAAGTTAAAAGATGGCATGACAAAAGGATACAAAAGCGTGAGTTTAATGTAGGTGATTACGTGTTGCTATACAACTCTCGTTTAAGATTTTTTGCAGGGAAACTTCTCTCTAAATGGGAAGGCCCTTACGTTATCGAGGAGGTCTATCGTTCCGGTGCCATAAAAATCAACAACTTCGAAGGCACAAGTCCGAGGGTGGTGAACGGTCAAAGAATCAATTATATCTTAGGTAACCCAATAAATGTTGAAACTAATGTTATTGAAACCGTGACCCCGGAGGAATACATAAGGGACACTTTCCAGAATGTTTCAGACTCCGAAAAGGAATAGGTATGTGGTACGGTAAGTAAACCGACTCCAAAACAGTTCTAATAGCAACTTTTCTCTGTTTTGGAATATTTAAGAAAATAGGAAAATAAGAAGTAGTCCGGGAAGGACACGAGGCATCCACGAGGGTGGAGGGCGCGCCCCCTGCCTCGTGGGCACCTCGTGTGCTCTCTGGATTCCGTTTTCTTGCACGATACTTCTTTTGGTCGTAAAAATTCATTATATAATCTCCCGAAGGTTTTGACCACCATATCACAAAAATATTCTCTGTATTTGTTTTGAGCTATTTTTCTGACAGATCTAGATCACCATGACGTCTTCAAGCACCCCCAAGGACAAGTTTTTTGAGAAGGTCATCAACCCCTACCTCGCGGAGGTGCTGCACCACCCTCAAACCATTGAGATGCGTGAGGGGGTGCTGCACATCCGCGATGTTGAGGGACCAAGGAGGACCGGAAGCATGGAGACAAGACTCGAAGCAATGGAACAACAAGTTTTCAAGTGCCAAGGGATGGTGGAACGCGGACTCAACACCAACCAGATGATGATCGCGGAGTTCACCAACAACCACAAGCTGGACGCCAAGAACATTGGGGAGACCATCTTCAAGCTTCATGAGAAAATCGAGCAGCTCCAAGCCCAAATCTACGACCTGCAAAACCAAAACTGTGAGTATGAATATAGATTCAATAGGATGAGTTTGGCTGCAGATTTGAGGATCCCGGAGACTCGATCATCCTTCTATGATGGTGAGCCTATGCCTTGGTAGACGGACGACAAGCCTACATCATCAACAACTTCGTCATCACCACCTCCGAAGAAAGAGACATAATCACATGGGTATGGGCACTCCCCTTGGCAACTGCCAAGCTTGGGGGAGGTGCCCCGGTATCGTATCATCATCACACTCCTATCTTTACCGTTTTACTTAGTTCGCTCCTTTTAGTAATATCTTTATCTAGTAGAATAAAGTTTTGGTATGATTTAGTTTTGAGTTTTGCCTTATGATCCTTCTATGTAATCGAGTCCGTGAGCTATATATAATAAATATTAGTGTTGAGTCAAGGGCTTTGCTATCTTGCTATGATCTTGAGGGAATAAAAGAATAAAAAGAAATAAAATAGATCATATTGATCTTATGGAGAGTAATGACTTCACATATAAAGAGTATGATGATTAAAAGTTGTTGACGGTTGGCAAACATAGTTTTGGTCATCGTTGCAATTAATAGGAAGTAATAAAGAAAGAGAGGTTCTCACATATAAATATACTATCTTGGACATCTTTTATGATTGTGAGCACTCATTAAAATATGGCATGCTAAAGAGTTGACGTTGGACAAGGAAGACAACGTAATGGGTTATGTTCTCTTATATTCGAAATAAAGTATATTGTCATGGATCATCCAACATGTTGAGCTTGCCTTTCCCCCTCATGCTAGCCAAATTCCTTGCACCAAGTAGAGATACTACTTGTGCTTCCAAACATCCTTAAACCCAGTTTTGCCATGAGAGTCCACCATATCTACCTATGGATTGAGTAAGATCCTTCAAGTAAGTTGTCATGTTGAATGCAATAAAAATTGCTTTCTAAATATGTATGACTTATTAGTGTGGAGAAAATAAGCTTTATGCGATCTTGTGATATGGAAGCAATAAAAGCGACGGACTGCATAATAAAGGTCCATATCACAAGTGGCAATATAAAGTGACTTTCTTTTGCATTAAGATTTCGTGCATCCAACCATAAAAGCACATGACAACCTCTGCTTCCCTCTGCGTAGGGCCTATCTTTTATTCTTGTCTTATACATATGCAAGAGTCATGGTGATCTTCACCTTTCCTTTTTATATTTTATCCTTTGGCAAGCACCTCGTGTTGGAAAGATCCTGATATATATATCCAATTGGATGTAAGTTAGCATGAACTATTATTATTGACATTACCCTTGAGGTAAAAGGTTGGAAGGCAACACTATAAGCCCCTATCTTTCTTTGTGTCCGATTAAAACTCCATACCCATAAGTATTGCGTGAGTGTTAGCAATTGTGAAGGACTAAATGATAGTTGAGTATGTGGACTTGCTGAAAAGCTCTTATATTGACTCTTTCCGATGTTATGATAAATTGCAATTGCTTCAATGACCGAGATTATAGTTTGTTGGTTTTCAATGAAGTTTCTGATTCATACTTGACATTGTGAATAGATTGTTACTTGAGCATAAGAAATCATATGACAATATATATATATATATATATATATATATATATATATATATATATATGTTGCTGTTATAAGAATGATCATGATGCCCTCATGTCCGCATTTTATTTTATCGACACCTCTATCTCTAAACATGTGGACATATTTTTTGATATCGGCCTCCGCTTGAGGACAAGCGAGGTCTAAGCTTGGGGGAGTTGATATGTCCATTTAGCATCATGCTTTTATATCGATATTTATTGCATTATAGGCTGTTATTACATGTTATGTCACAATACTTATGCCTATTCTCTCTTATTTTACAAGGTTTACATGAAGAGGGAGAATGCCGACAGCTAGAATTCTGGGCTGGAAAAGGAGCAAATATTAGAGACCTATTCTGCACAACTCCAAAAGTCCTGAAACTCCACGAAAGTCATTTTTGGAATTAATAAAAAATACTGAGCGGAAGAAATACCAGAGGGGGGGCACCCACCGTCCACGAGGGTGGGGGCGCACCCTACCCCTTGGGCGCGCCCCCTACCTCGTGGGCCCCCCGGTATCCCTTCGGTGACCATCTTCTACTATATGAAGTCTTTTACCCTAGAAAAAAGCATAAGCAAGCTTTCGGGACGAAACACCGCCGCCATGAGGCGGAACTTTGGTGGAACCAATCTAGGGCTCCAGCGGAGATATTCTGCCGGGGAAACATCCCTTCGGGAGGGGGAAATCATCACCATCGTCATCACCATCGATCCTCTCATCGGGAGGGGGTCAATCTCCATCAACATCTTCACCAGCACCATCTCCTCTCAAACCCTAGTTCATCTCTTGTATCCAATCTTTGTCCCAAAGCCTCAGATCGGTACCTGTGGGTTGCTAGTAGTGTTGATTACTCCTTGTAGTTGACGCTAGTTGGTTTATTCGGTGGAAGATCATATGTTCAGATCCTTAATGCATATTAATACCCCTCTGATTATGAACATGAATATGATTTGTGAGTAGTTACGCTTGTTCCTGAGGACATGGGAGAAGTCTTGCTATAAGTAGTCATGTGAATTTGGTATTCGTTCGATATTTTGATGAGATGTATGTTGTCTCTCCTCTAGTGGTGTTATGTGAACGTCGACTACATGACACTTCACCATTGTTTGGGCCTAGAGGAAGGCATTGGGAAGTAATAAGTAGATGATGGGTTGCTAGAGTGACAGAAGCTTAAACCCTAGTTTATGAGTTGCTTCGTAAGGGGTTGATTTGGATCCATATGTTTCATGCTATGGTTAGGTTTACCTTAATACTTCTTTTGTAGTTGTGGATGCTTGCAATAGGGGTTAATCATAAGTGGGATGCTTGTCCAAGAAAGGGTAGTACCCAAGCAATGGTCCACCCACATATCAAATTATCAAAGTAACGAACGCGAATCATATGAGCGTGATGAAAACTAGCTTGACGATAATTTTCATGTGTCCTCGGGAGCGCTTTTCTCTATATAAAAATTTGTCCAGGCTTGTCCTTTGCTACAAAAAGGATTGGGCCACCTTGCTGCACCTTATTTAATTTTGTTACTTGTTACCCGTTACAAATTACCTGATCACAAAACTATCTGTTCCGGTAATTTCAGTGCTTGCAGAGAATACCTTACTGGAAACCGCTTGTCATTTTCTTCTGCTCCTCGTTGGGTTCGACACTCTTACTTATCGAAAGGACTACGATAGATCCCCTACACTTGTGGGTCATCAAGAGGCCGTCTGGGCTCGTTGCGGCTGGGCCTGCTTCGGCCGGGAACGCCCCGCCTCGGGCTGTGGCCCAAGCCTAGTTGGGCAACCGGCCGATCCCCTTTTTAGGGTTAGGTGCAGGGCTGCCAACCCGTTCTCCCTCCTGTCTCCCTTCTGTGTCGCCCGAGTGTTCCCTCCCATTCCCCCGACTCCCCTTTGCACCGCTCGGGCCTGCCCTCCCGTCCCCTCGTGCCTCCTCCCCTCCCCCCGCGGTGTCGACCATGACCCGGGACGCGGGGGATGTGGCCCCTCACCCCAAGCGTCGGGCTGGTGGCCGGGACGCGCCCCCGCCTGTGGAGTCACACCGCCTCTTCAGAGGGCTCCCGGCGGGAGGCCGAGCTCCGTGATGGCCTGCTCCACAACAAGGGGCCGGCCGCGGCCGACGACGCCGACTGGCGCTCCTCTCGGGGCCACGACCGGTCTCCCGAGGAGTGGTGTGGACATGGCCAGGACCAGGACCGTCGCTCCCCTCCCCGCCACTCCGGTTCCCCTTCTCGCTCCGAGCGTGTGCCGGCTTCCCCCGCGCGGCGCTACGACCCTCCCCATCGCCAAGCCCAATCCCCCCTACCGGTCCCAACAACAACAATAACCGCAACGATCGGAGGGGCGTTTGCTAAGAAGAAGAAGCGGGGTGTGCAGCCCCAACCGGGTGGCCCAGCATCGTCGGTCACTAACCCCCCTGTGGTTACGACACCTCCCTCGGCTGCGGCCGTGCCCTCCTGCTTCAACTGTGGGGTGGCCGGTCATTGTCAGGGTGACTGCATCTTGCCTCCCGCGTGCTATCTCTTCAAGAAGACAGATCATCTCGCGGCCCTCTATCAGAACCACTAGCCCGCTAGGACCCTTGGGTTGTTTGGTTACGCCTTGGATGACTTGGGCTTCTTCCAAATGGACCTCCCTGAGGCCCGGGCCACTCCGCCCATGAATGCTCTCATTTCGGTCTTGGATGGCCGGACGGCTTCTTTGGCCATCATCTTTGAGGAGCTTCGCCACCTGTTTAACCCGGACTAGGATTGGGAGGTGACCCCACTCTCGGACTGGGAGTTCACCGTTGTCTTCCCCGACCCGGTCAGTCTTCGCTATGGCACCCACAACGCCTGACTCACGCTCGCCCTCAACCAGCTCTCCGTCCGCATCTCGGTCCCGACCGTGGACCCGCTTGCGGTGGCCTCACTGTCCATGGTGTGGGTGCAGATCCGTGAGCTCCGTCTGGATGCTAGGGTCGAGGGAGTCATCCGTGGCCTATCCCGCTTGTTAGGCAAGTTTGTGGTGGTCTACGGCCCCTCCTTGTCCATGGGCCCGGCTGTTCGGGTGCAGATCAAGTCTCCAGACCCTTCCAAGCTCAAGACGACGATCAGGATGTTCTTCAATGACGCTGGCTACGACCTCCGCATCTCGGTGGAGGGCAGGACTCCCAGTGATCCTCTCAACCCGGATGAGGGGGTGCTGCTGACCCCGAGCAGGGCCCTGGCGGTGGGGGCGCGGCCCCACAGGGCTCCCCCATCGTCCCCACAACAGCTCCCCTCGCTCTGAGGCCTCCGGCAACGACTCGACAGATCCTGAGGGCGATCCTCCCCCAGCTGGCTCCTCCCACCCCTCGTCTACTCACGACTCAGGGATCGTCACCCACGACTCCTGCCCCGGGGAGGAGTCCAAGGACATAGAGGCGGTTGCAGCCATGCTCGATGAGGCTGCCACCCTTCCTCCTGGTGCCACTCTCCCACCTCCCTTCCTCCCTCCGCTGCTGTCCTTACCTGATGAGGAGGGGAGCGGTGTCAGTCGGGGTAGCATGGAGGTGCGTCCCTCATCCTCCCCATGGCTCGTTTCTCCGGTGCCCACCCAGGAGGTCCCGGTGGTGCCCGCTGCCTAGGAGTCTAGTCCCGAGGTCGCCTCCCCTCCCACGTCATCTAGGCCCTCCAAGTCCCAGGGTCGCCACCGCTCGGCCTCTACCCCGGTCTCATCGGCCCGGAAGAGTGCCCGGCTTGAGGCGGTTCCACGACTAACGGGGGCCTCGCCGATCGGGATGGAGAAGGCATCGCGTCGCGCCGCCATTCGCAACCTCGACACAGGTCCGTCCGACTCCCAGGCCCCCTGTCCTGACTCTCATGATATTTGCATCAATTCTTTCTCTTCTCTTGCTGGTGTCCCCCTTGGCCACCTGGCCAAGGTCGCAGCTGATTCGGCTATAGTTTTCCGTGGCGAGAAGGGCCCGGTCTTAGAGCAGCTTGCGTCCCTCCAGGCCAAGGAGATCCTGGAGGGCCATCTCGCGGCCACTAGGGCTCGTGAGGCGGTAGTAGCTGCGGAGGCCCCTCCTCCTTCCACACCCCATCAGGCTGGGGGTCGAGGCCTTCTTGCGGATGACCCGAGTGAGATCTGTGGTCGGACGCGTTCTCGTACTGCCCAGTTATGACGAGCCCTTAGTGCCACCTCTACCGTTGGGTCCAGGGAGGACCCCATAGGCGAGTGATCATGCGCGCTCTATTTTGGAACCTGCGGGGCTTCGGTCACGATGGCCGCTACAGGCAGCTCATTGAGTACATGCGTGATGAGTCCATCGATGTTGTGGTGATCCAAGAAACGATGCGAACTGAGTTCTCCCTCGTAGAACTTGAGCATCTTAGCAGACATTTGTTTGCTTGGCACTGGTTGCCATCTAGTGGAGTGACGGGTCACTCCAGTGGCATCCTTTTAGGTGTGAAGGATGCCACCTTTGAGGTGGAATCCATGGATCGTGGATCCCACTTCGTCGGCATGGAGGCCAGGGAGCGTGATATGAACTTCAAGTGGGAGATCATTGTGGTGTACGGCCTGGCCGACCATAGTCGTTCAGCCGCTTTCTTGGCCGAGCTCCACGCCAAGATCTCCTCCACGACCCTCCCTGTTGTAGAGGGGGGAGACTTCAATCTCCTCCATTCTGCCGTGGAAAAGAGTAACACTCGGGTCGATCTTGCGGAGATTCGTTAATGACTGGGTTGCGGACTTAGGTCTCTTGGAGTTGGACAGGGTGGGGTCGCGATTTACCTGGACCAATAGACAGGTGTCCCCTACCCTTAGTGTGCTTGATCGGGTGTTTGTCTCCCCTGACTGGGAACTTCGGTTCCCTTTGGCATCCCTCCAGGATATCACTCACATTGGGTCCGACTATGTCCCTCTTCTGCTGTCATCTAGGGATGAGAGACCCCGACCCCCCTGGATTTCGTTTCGAAGTATTCTGGCTCCGGCAGTCGGCCTTTATGGCTGCCGTCCAGGCTCATTGGGCCTTGGTGTTAGCCGAGCCCCATAGGCAAATGTCGACCCTGGACGACTGGCATCATTTGTCCAAGCGATCTAGACAGTTCATGAAAGGATGGGGCGCTAACATTGGTAGGGACCTTCGGGTCCAAAAGGCCTCCCTCCTTGAAGAGATCCGAGCTCTTGACCTTCGCGCAGATATTTCTGGGATCTCTGCGGAGGAGTGGGCCCATAGGTATAATCTGGAAGACTCCCTTATGGAGATATATTCCAAGGAAGAGGAATTCTGGCGCCAGCGGGGGTCTTTCAATTGGGTGCTATTCGGTGATGCCAACACGGCCTACTTCCAGGCCATCGCTAATGGCCATCGGAGACGCAGCTCCATTCCCCTCCTATGGGAGGGAGGGCAGCTCTTTCAGGACCCCCCGGCTATTCGCTCGCTCGTGGATGACTTCTACAAATCGTTATTTGCGGGGCGACTTAGGGGTCGGATAGCCCTTGTTGACCACATCTGGTCGGCCGACAAGAGCATCTCCCCGAAGGAGAATGCTGCCTTACTCGCCCCTTTTGATGCCTCGGAAGTGGAGTCTTTCGTCAAAGCCATGAACCCGGCCTCGGCGCCGGGTCCTGATGGCCTGCCGGTTCATTTCTTCCAGGCTTTTTGGCCGATGGTAAAGGAGATTATCATTGACCTGTTCCGTGAGTTCTCTAGGGGAACATTAGACGTGTCCCGGCTTAACTATGGGAGCATTTCCCTGATCCCCAAAGTGTCGGGAGCCGCTGATATCAGGCAGTTCCGCCCTATCACGGTCCTTAATGTTATCTTTCGGATCCTGGCCAAGGAGTACGCCACTAGGGTGGCCCTGATTGCTCCTCAGATTCACCACCCGAACCAGTCGGCCTTTACAAAAGGCAGGTATATGCTGGATGGGATCCTCGTGCTCCACGAGGTCATCCATGAGGTCAAGAGCAATCACCTTCATGCGGTGTTCTTCAAGATTGACTTTCATAAAGCGTCTGACACAGTCCACTGGTCCTTCCTTCGGGAAGTGTTGCTCAAGCGTGGGTTCGACTCCCACTGGGTAGCTCGGGTGATATAGTTGGTGACGAGTGGTCGCACGGTTGTGAACGTTAATGGGGAGATTGGGCCTTACTTCTTGACTGGACAGTGAGTTCGGCAAGGCAATCCGATTTCCCCATTTCTTTTCAACCTTGTGGTTGATGCGTTAGCTTCGATCCTAGATTTGGCCAAACAGACCGGTCACATTAGGGGGATTTGCCCCCATCTTGTGGCCAACAGAGGTCTGACTCACCTCCAGTATGCCGATACCACCATTATGATGTTGGAAGGGTCTGACGAGGATATTCAGAACCTCAAATTCCTCCTCCTATGCTTTCAGGAGATGTCGGTCCTTACGATTAACTTCGCCAAGAGTGAGGTGATGGTCCTTGCATATTCCCAGGCCGAAGCCCAGAGAATCTCCAATCGCTTGAATTGTCGACCGGGGTCCTTCCCGACCACTTACTTAGGCATGCCTATCAGTGACACGCGACTTCTGGAGAAAGACTTTCGTCCAATAGTCGCCAAGCTCCAACCGAGGATGGAGCCTTGGCAGGGGAGATGGTTGTCCAAGGCTGCTCGAGTGATTCTAATGAATTCCTCCCTTATTAGCCTCTTGATGTACCTCATGGGATTTTATAGTCTTCATGAATCCCTTCACCAGGAGGTCATGAAGCTCCTTTCCAGATTCTTTTGGGCTAGAGAGAATAATAAACAAAAGTACCACATGGTGAAGTGGTCTGAGATTTGTAAGCCCAAGGACCAAGGGGGGCTTGGGGTCATCTCATCCAATCGGATGAACATAGCCCTCCTCTCCAAATGGCTCTGGTGTATTCAGACCTGTGAGGGAGGCCTGTGGTGTTAGGGAACATAGTAATTTCAAAAAATTTCCTACGCACACGCTAGATCATGGTGATGCATAGCAATGAGAGGGGAGAGTGTTGTCCACGTACCCTCGTAGACTGAAAGCGAAGCGTTAGAACAACGCGGTTGATGTAGTCGTACGTCTTCACGGCCCTATCGATCAAGCACCGAAACTACGGCACCTCCGAGTTCTAGGACACGTTCAGCTCGATGACGATCCCCGTACTCCTATCCAGCAGAATGTCGGGGATGAGTTCCATCAGCACGACGGCGTGGTGACGACCTTGATGTTCTACCGTCGCAAGGCTTCGCCTAAGCACCGCTACAATATTATCGAGGACTATGGTGGAGGGGGGCACCGCACACGGCTAAGAGATCAAGAGATCAATTGTTGTGTCTATGGGGTGCCCCCCTCCCCCGTATATAAAGGAGTGGAGGAGGGGGCCGACCAAGGGGGTGGCGCGCCCTAGGGGGGAGTCCAACCCCAACCGGGAGTAGGACTCCCCCTTTTCCTATTATGAGTAGGAGAGGGAAGGAAGAGGGGGGAGGGAAGAAGGAAAGGGGGGGGCGCCCCCCTTCCCAATTCGGATTGGGCTTGGGGGGGGCGCACCCCCTCCTTTGCTTCTTCTCCCTCCTTTCCTCTAAGGCCCAATAAGGCCCATATACCTCCCGGAGATCCGGTATTGTCCCAATCTCACCCGGAACCTTTCTGGTGTCCAAATATAGTCGTCCAATATATCAATCTTTATGTCTCGACCATTTCGAGACTCCTCGTCATATCCGTGATCACATCCTGGACTCCGAACAACCTTCGGTACATCAAAACTCATAAACTCATAATAAAACTGTCAACTAAACCTTAAGCGTGCGGACCCTACGGGTTCGAGAACTATGTAGACATGACCTAGAACTGTTTCCGATCAATAACCAATAGCGGAACCTGGATGCTCATATTGGCTCATACATATTCTACGAAGATCTTTATCGGTCAAACCGCATAACAACATACATTGTTCCCTTTGTCATCGGTATGTTACTTGCCCGAGATTCGATCGTCGGTATCTCAATACCTAGTTCAATCTTGTTATCGGCAAGTCTCTTTACTCGTAACGTAATGCATCATTCCGTAACTAACTCATTAGCTACATTGCTTGCAAGGCTTATAGTGATGTGCATTACCGAGAGGGCCCAGAGATACCTCTCCGACAATCGGAGTGACAAAATCTAATCTCGAAATAGGCCAACTCAACATGTACCTTTGGAGACACCTGTAGAGCTCCTTTATAATCACCCAGTTACGTTGTGACGTTTGGTAGCACACAAAGTGTTCCTTCGGTAAATGGGAGTTGCATAATCTCATAGTTGTAGGAACTTGTATAA
This sequence comes from Triticum timopheevii, assembly GCA_963921465.1. NCBI lineage: Eukaryota > Viridiplantae > Streptophyta > Magnoliopsida > Poales > Poaceae > Triticum > Triticum timopheevii. Next base: position 111,148,695 of record OY997264.1, read on the forward strand.
GTCATGAAGAAAGCAATAGCAACATACTAAACGATCAAGTGCTAAGCTAACGGAATGGGTCAAGTCAATCACATCATTCTCCTAATGATGTGATCTTGTTAATCAAATGACAACACATGTCTATGGTTAGGAAACATAACCATATTTGCTTAATGAGCTAGTCAAGTAGAGGCATACTAGTGACATTAAGTTTGTCTATGTATTCACACATGTATCATGTTTCCGGTTAATACAATTCTAGCATGCATAATAAACATTTACCATGATATGAGGAAATAAATAATAACTTTATTATTGCCTCTAGGGCATATTTCCTCCAGTCTCCCACTTGCACTAGAGTCAATAATCTAGATTACACAGTAATGATTCTAACACCCATGGAGTCTTGGTGTTGATCATGTTTTGCTCGTGGAAGAGGCTTAGTCAATAGGTCTGCAACATTCAGATCTGTATGTATCTTGCAAATCTCTATGTCTCCCACCTGGACTTGGTCCCGGATGGAATTGAAGCGTCTCTTGATGTGCTTGGTCCTCTTGTGAAATCTAGATTCCTTTGCCAAGGCAATTGCACCAGTATTGTCACAGAAGATCTTCATTGGTCCCGATGCACTAGGTATGACACCTAGATCGGAAATGAACTCTTTCATCCAGACTCCTTCATTTGCTGCTTCCGAAGCAGCTATGTACTCCGCTTCGCATGTAGATCCCGCCATGACGCTTTGTTTAGAACTGCACCAACTGACAGCTCCACCATTTAATATAAACACGTATCCGGTTTGCGATTTAGAATCGTCCGGATCAGTGTCAAAGCTTGCATCGACGTAACCATTTACGACTAGCTCTTTGTCACCTCCATAAACGAGAAACATATCCTTAGTCCTTTTCAGGTATTTCAGGATATTCTTGACCACTCTCTAGTGATCCACTCCTGGATTACTTCGGTACCTCACTGCCAAACTTATTGCTAAGCATACATTAGGTCTGGTACACAGCATTGCATACATGATAGAGCCTATGGCTGAAGCATAGGGAACATATTTCATTTTCTCTCTATCTTCTGCTGTGGTCGGGCATTGAGTCTGACTCAACTTCACACCTTGTAATACAGGCAAGAACCCTTTCTTTGCCTGATCCATTTTGAACTTTTTCAAAACTTTATCAAGGTATGTGCTTTGTGAAAGTCCAATTAAGCGTCTTGATCTATCTCTATAGATCTTGATGCCCAATATATAAGCAGCTTCACCGAGGTCTTTCATCGAAAAACTTTTATTCAAGTATCCCTTTATGCTATCCAGAAATTCTATATCATTTCCAATTAACAATATGTCATCTACATATAATATCAGAAATGCTACAGAGCTCCCACTCACTTTCTTGTAAATACAGGCTTCTCCAAAAGTCTATATAAAACCATATGCTTTGATCACACTATCAAAGCATTTATTCCAACTCCGAGATGCTTGCGCCAGTCCATAAATGGATCGCTGGGGCTTGCACACTTTGTTAGCACCTTTTGGATCGACAAAACCTTCCGGCTGCATCATATACAACTCTTCTTCCAGAAATCCATTCAGGAATGCAGTTTTGACATCCATTTGCCAAATTTCATAATCATAAAATGCGGCAATTGCTAACATGATTCGGACATACTTAAGCATTGCTACGGGTCAGAAAGTATCATCGTAGTCAACCCCTTGAACTTGTCGAAAACCTTTCGCAACAAGTCGAGCTTTGTAGATAGTTACATTACCATCAGCGTCAGTCTTCTTCTTGAAGATCCATTTATTCTCGATGGCTTGCCGATCATCGGCCAAGTCAACCAAAGTCCATACTTTGTTCTCATACATGGATCCCATCTCAGATTTAATGGCCTCAAGCCATTTTGCGGAATCTGGGCTGATCATCGCTTCCTCATAGTTCATAGGTTCGCCATGGTCAAGTAACATGACTTCCAGAATAGGATTACCATACCACTCTAGTGCGGATCTTACTCTGGTAGACATACGAGGTTTGGTAGTAACTTGATCTGAAGTTTCATGATCAATATCATTAGCTTCCTCACTGATTGGTGTAGTTGTCACAGGAACCGGTTCTTCTGATGAACTACTTTCCAATAAGGGAGCAGGTACAGTTACCTCATCAAGTTCTACTTTCCTCCCACTCACTTCTTTCGAGAGAAACTCCTTCTCTAGAAAGGATCCGAATTTAGCAACAAAAATCTTGCCCTCAGATCTGTGATAGTCTCTTTTGGGTATCCTATGAAGACACATTTCTCCAATTTGGGTTCGAGCTTATCTGGTTGAAGTTTCTTCACATAAGCATCGCAACCCCAAACTTTAAGAAATGACAACTTTGGTTTCTTGCCAAACCACAGTTCATAAGGCATCGTCTCAACGGATTTTGATGGTGCCCTATTTAACGTGAATGCGGCTGTCTCTAAAGCATAACCCCAAAACGATAGCGGTAAATCAGTAAGAGACATCATAGATCGCACCATATCTAGTAAAGTACGATTACGACATTCGGACACACCATTTCGTTGTGGTGTTCCGGGTGGCGTGAGTTGCGAAACTATTCCACATTGCTTCAAATGTAAACCAAACTCGTAACTCAAATATTCTCCTCCACGATCAGATCCTAGAAATTTTATTTTCTTGTTACGATGATTTTCCACTTCACTCTGAAATTCTTTGAACTTTTCAAATGTTTCAGACTTGTGTTTCATCAAGTAGATATACCCATATCTACTCAAATCATCTGTGAAGGTGAGAAAATAACGATACCCGCCGCGAGCCTCAGTATTCATTGGACCACATACATCAGTATGTATGATTTCCAACAAATCAGTTGCTCGCTCCATAGTTCCGGAGAACGGCGTTTTAGTCATCTTGCCCATGAGGCACGCTTCACAAGTACCAAGTGATTCATAATCAAGTGATTCCAGAAGTCCATCAGTATGGAGTTTCTTCATGCGCTTTACACAAATATGACCCAAACGGCAGTGCCACAAATAAGTTGCACTATCATTATCAACTCTGCATCTTTTGGCTTCAACATTATGAACATGTGTATCACTACTATCGAGATTTAATAAAAATAGACCACTCTTCAAGGGTGCATGACCATAAAAGATATTACTCATATAAATAGAACAACCATTATTCTCTGATTTAAATGAATAACCGCCTCGCATCAAACAAGATCCAGATATAATGTTCATGCTTAACGCTGGCACCAAATAACAATTATTCAGGTCTAAAACTAATCCCGATGGTAGATGTAGAGGTAGCGTGCCGACCGCGATCACATCGACTTTAGAACCATTTCCCACGCGCATCGTCACCTCGTCCTTAGCCAATCTTCGCTTAATCCGTAGTCCCTGTTTCGAGTTGCAAATATTAGCAACAGAACCAGTATCAAATACCCAGGTGCTACTGCGAGCATTAGTAAGGTACACATCAATAACATGTATCACATATACCTTTGTTCACTTTGCCATCCTTCTTATCCACCAAATACTTGGGGCAGTTCCGCTTCCAGTGTCCAGTCTGCTTGCAGTAGAAGCACTCAGTCTCAGGCTTAGGTCCAGACTTGGGTTTCTTCTCTTGAGCAGCAACTTGTTTGCTGTTCTTCTTGAAGTTCCCCTTCTTCTTCCCTTTGCCCTTTTTCTTGAAACTGGTGGTCTTATTGACCATCAACACTTGATGCTCCTTCTTGATTTCTACCTCCGCAGCTTTTAGCATTGCGAAGAGCTTGGGAATAGTCTTGTCCATCCCTTGCATATTATAGTTCATCACGAAGCTCTTGTAGCTTGGTGGCAGTGATTGAAGAATTCTGTCAATGACACTATCATCAGGAAGATTAACTCCCAGTTGTATCAAGTGATTATTATACCCAGACATTTTGAGTATATGTTCACTGATAGAACTATTCTCCTCCATCTTACAGCTATAGAACTTATTGGAGACTTCATATCTCTCAATCCGGGCATTTGCTTGAAATATTAACTTCAACTCTTGGAACATCTCATATGCTCCATGATGTTCAAAACGTCGTTGAAGCCCCGGTTCTAAGCCGTAAAGCATGGCACATTGAACTATCGAGTAGTCATCAACTTTGCTCTGCCAGACGTTCTTAACGTCGTCAGTTGCATCTGCAACAGGCCTGGCACCCAGCGGTGCTTCCAGGACGTAATTCTTCTGTGCAGCAATGAGGATAATCCTCAAGTTACGGACCCTGTCCGTGTAATTGCTACCATCATCTTTCAACTTAGCTTTCTCAAGGAACACATTAAAATTCAACGGAACAACAGCACGAGCCATCTATCTATAACAAACATAGACAAGCAAAATACTATCAGGTACTAAGTTCATGATGAATTTAAGTTCAATTAATCATATTACTTAAGAACTCCCACTTATACAGACATCTCTCTAGTCATCTAAGTGATCACATGATCCAAATCAACTAAACCATGTCCGATCATCACGTGAGATGGAGTAGTTTCAATGGTGAACATCACTATGTTGATCATATCTACTATATGATTCACGCTCGACATTTTGGTCTCCGTGTTCTGAGGCCATATCTGTATATGCTAGGCTCGTCAAGTTTAACCTGAGTATTCCGTGTGTGCAACTATTTTGCACCCGTTGTATTTGAACGTAGAGCCTATCACACCCGATCATCACATGGTGTTTCATCACAAAGAACTTTCGCAACGGTGCATACTCAGGGAGAACACTTCTTGATAATTTGTGAGAAATCATCTTAAAATGCTACCGTTAATCAAAGCAAGATAAGATGCATAATGGATAAACATCACATGCAATCAATATAAGTGATATGATATGGCCATCATCATCTTGTGCTTGTGATCTCCATCTCCGAAGCACCGTCGTGATCACCATCATCACCGACGCGACACCTTGATATCCATCGTAGCATCGTTGTCGTTTACGCCATCTATTGCTTCTACGACTATCGCTACCGCTTAGTGATAAAGTAAAGCAATTACAAGGCGTTTGCATTTCATACAATAAAGTGACAACCATATGGCTCCTGCCAGTTGCCGATAACTTCGGTTACAAAAAATGATCATCTCATACAATAAAATATAGCATCATGTCATGACCATATCACATCACAACATGCCCTGCAAAAACAAGTTAGACGTCCTCTACTTTGTTGTTGCAAATTTTACGTAGCTGCTACAGGCTGAGCAAGAACCGTTCTTACCTACGCATCAAAACCACAATGATAGTTCGTCAAGTTAGTGCTGTTTTAACCTTCGCAAGGACCGGGCGTAGCCACACTCGGTTCAACTAAAGTTGGAGAAGCAGACACCCGCTAGTCACCTGTGTGCAAAGCATGGCGGTAAAACAGTCTCGCGTAAGCGTACGCGTAATGTCGGTCCGGGCCGCTTCATCCAACAATACCGCTGAACAAAAGTATGACATGCTGGTAAGCAGTATGACTTGTATCGCCCACAACTCACTTGTGTTCTACTCGTGCATATAACATCAACTCATAAAACCTAGGCTCGGATGCCACTGTTAGGGAACGTAGTAATTTCAAAAAAATTCCTACGCACACGCAAGATCATGGTGATGCATAGCAACGAGAGGGGAGAGTGTTGTCCATGTACCCTCGTAGACCGAAAACGGAAGCGTTAGAACAACGCAGTTGATGTAGTCGTACGTCTTCACAGCCCGACCGATCAAGCACCGAAACTACGGCACCTTCGAGTTCTAGCACATGTTCAGCTCGATGACGATCCCCGTACTTCGATCCAGCAGAATGTCGGGGATGAGTTCCATCAGCACGATGGCGTGGTGACGATCTTGATGTTCTACCGTCGCAGGGCTTCGCCTAAACACCGCTACAATATTATTGAGGACTATGGTGGAGGGGGGCACCGCACACGGCTAAGAGATCAAGAGATCAATTGTTGTGTCTATGGGGTGCCCCCCTCCCCCGTATATAAAGGAGTGGAGGAGGGGGCTGGCCAAGGGGGTGGCGCGCCCTAGGGGGGAGTCCAACCCCAACCGGGAGTAGGACTCCCCCTTTTCCTATTAGGAGTAGGAGAGGGAAGGAAGAGGGGGGAGGGAAGAAGGAAAGGGGGGCGGCCCCCTTCCCAATTCGGATTGGGCTTGGGGGGCGCCCCCTCCTTTGCTTCTTCTCCCTCCTTTCCACTAAGGCCCAAAAAGGCCCATATACCTCCCGGGGGATTCCGATAACCTCCCACAGATCCGGTATTGTCCCAATCTCACCCCGAACCTTTCTGGTGTCCAAATATATTCGTCCAATATATCGATCTTTATGTCTCGACCATTTCGAGACTCCTCTTCATGTCCGTGATCACATCCGGGACTCCGAACAACCTTCGGTACATCAAAACTCATAAACTCATAATAAAACTATCAACGAAACCTTAAGCATGCGGACCCTACGGGTTCGAGAACTATGTAGACGTGACCTAGAACCGTTTCCGGTCAATAACCAATAGCGGAACCTGGATGCTCATATTGGCTCCTACATATTCTACGAAGATCCTTATCGGTCAAACCGCATAACAACATACATTATTCCCTTTGTCATCGGTATGTTACTTGCCCGAGATTCGATCGTCGGTATCTCAATACCTAGTTCAATCTCGTTACCGGCAAGTCTCTTTACTCGTAACGTAATGCATCATTCCGTAACTAACTCATTAGCTACATTGCTTGCAAGGCTTATAGTGATGTGCATTACCGAGAGGGCCCAGAGATACCTCTCCGACAATCGGAGTGACAAAACCTAATCTCGAAATACGCCAACTCAACATGTACCTTTGGAGACACCTGTAGAGCTCCTTTATAATCACCCAGTTACGTTGTGACTTTTGGTAGAACACAAAGTGTTCCTCCGGTAAACGGGAGTTGCATAATCTCATAGTTGTAGGAACTTGTATAAGTCATGAAGAAAGCAATAGCAACATACTAAACGATCAAGTGCTAAGCTAACGGAATGGGTCAAGTCAATCACATCATTCTCCTAATGATGTGATCTCGTTCATCAAATGACAACACATGTCTATGGTTAGGAAACATAACCATCTTTGGTTAATGAGCTAGTCAAGTAGAGGCATACTAGTGACATTAAGTTTGTCTATGTATTCACACATGTATCATGTTTCTGGTTAATACAATTCTAGCATGAATAATAAACATTTATCATGATATGAGGAAATAAATAATAACTTTATTATTGCCTCTAGGGCATATTTCCTTCATGTGGTTGGAGATTATTCGCGCGAAGTACCTTCGCGGGCAACCGTTGGCCTTCACCTCTCGCTCTGGAGGATCCCAATTCTGGCAAACGATGATCCGGTTGATGCCGATCTTGCGTATTGGGACCTCCATTAAAGTGGGCTCCGGATCCGACACCTTGTTTTGGCTTGATAGGTGGGTCGGGAATCGGCCCTTTACGGAGCGCTTTCACGCATTATTCTCGATTTGTGCCCATCCACAGATCTCTGTGGCCGTGGCTCTAGCCGACTTGGGAGCTATTGCCTTCCGCCGCACCTTTGGGGTGACGAAACGCGAGCAATGGGGCGAATTGCTTACGTGTATTGCCCTTTACCCCCCCTCCCTTGAGCCCGATTTGCTCTCTTGGCACCTAGAACCGAGTGGCCGGTTCTCAACTAGGTCCCTGTACCAGGCGATTGTTCCTTCTCCGGGACCGGTAGAACTAGCGGTTCTTTGGGAAATCAAACTCCCCTTGAAGATCCGCATATTTCTCTGGCAATGGGTCCAAGGCCGCCTACCTTCGGGTACGGAGGTCCAAAAACGTAATGGACCTGGGGACGGCCTCTGCCCCATTTATTTGGTCCCGGAAGACTGCAACCACATCTTCTTTCGATGTCCGGCGACTCAATTCCTATGGAGTTGTTTCCGGGAGGTGATTGGTGGTAATTGGTGCCACGACAACCTCCCAGACTTGTTTGGGGAGGTCCTTAGGCTACCCGGTCCTAGGCGTCCACCCATCTAGGTGGCGCTGGGTACCCTGGCTTGGACATTATGGTGTTGCCGCAATAAACTTGTCATCGAACATGTGATTCCATGCCGTGTGACTGACGCAATCTACAAAATGTGTGGCTCCTTACAGTTTTGGAGACCGCTTAGCAAGCGGCGTGACCGAGACGTCGTCGACAACATCATTGCGGGTCTTCGTTCCTCGGCTTCGGCTTTTGCTCCACCGCCACCTCCATCGCCTCCTCCTCCCGAGCCGGATTAGTCTTTTTTAGCTTTGTTTGGGGCTTGCCTTGCTGTGCCCCCAGCACGACTTTATGACTTGATTGCACTTTGTACTGACTTGTTTGATGCTTGGGTCGTTGCTTTATAATATAAAGCGAGGGAAAACCCTATTTCTTAACGTCAACACGACATGTAAAAAAATCACAAGTCAGTACGAAGAGAAATAACAAAGCGACAAAAATCACTGCTGAAACAAGAAATTTAACTACTTCATGTCCACTCGAATCAGCGATGATTAATATGAACTGAAGGGGATTAAAAAAGTCGGCATTGTTCCCTCGAATATCCTGTAGCGACCCGACCTCAGATGGTCTAGTCTCTGTGCTTCCGTGCCATCCCTGGATCGGTAATGCTGACACACACAGTACTCGAAGGATTTATAACAGAGTAGCAATCACACACTTATTACATCGAATGTCTCAAAAGAGAACTTATTACAATAATATGGCTTAAGGCCATCTAATACGATAACAGCGGAAGGCTTGGAAGATAAAGTGAGTCCATCAACTCCAACAGCATAGCTGAGCTGCATGGCAACGACCTATCGAACCTTACTCCTTGTCTGAAAAGTCTGCAACATAATAAGTTGCAGCCTGAGAACGGGTCAGCACATGGAATATGCTGGCAATGTAACACAAAAGAGCAATAACAGAATAATGCTACCACTACATGCATATTTGGCTGGTGGAAAGCTCTATGGTTACAGTTTTTGCGAAAAGCCAATTTTTCCCTACAACAAAGGAATATATTTTAATTTAACTATCATGGTGGTTGAAACATCATTGAGAAGGTATAACCCCAACTCAATCCCAATTAAGATAATTAACATCCCATCAATATTAATTTAGAGTGATGAGATACATGTGAATACTCAAGTACTAGATACTCAGAATTGTCCATAACCGGGGACACGGCTAACCATGATTAGATTGTACACTCTGCAGAGGTTTGCGCACTTTTCCCCACAAGACTCGATCACCTCCGTTGGATTTCTCGCACAACATGGTGTTTGAGAAGCGGATGACCGAGACATAGTCTTTCAAAAACATTAACTCCCTACTCCGGGTAGACCATACCAAACCTACAAAACCCACTACCTGCTTATCTACCTCTTCAAGAGCTTCACGTAACTTACTCAACTATGCTAGAGCCCATAATAGCTTGTGGCTGCACACGGAAGTTTCTAGCATGAATAAACTCAATTCCCTTTGAGCCTGGGTGGCGGTCCATAGGAAGATCACACGATAACCCCGGGATTTCCAAAAAAACAGGCAATCACTGGATACCCCAGGTGCCTCAATCCACCCAGATGTGTATTAAAGTTGCCACCTTAAGTAAACCATTAATTAACAATCTCACATCTGTCATGGAAACACTCAAACCCAAACCACATCTACGAGCATAGCATGGCAATATAAGCAACGCGTAGAAGTAACTCCCAAGGGTTTGATAATAAACAGGGCAATAGGTTCTACCTCAGCAACTACTTCCTAACCCACAAGTTAAAGACATCCTAATCATGCAATGTTTGAGGATTGAACTAATGCATTGAAAATTGGGTATGGAAAGATTATGATCAATGTGTTACTTGCCTTGCTGACGATCCGTGAATCCTAGAGACTCGTAGTAACACGCTTCGCACTCCGGGAATTCTATCGCAAACAAACAATAACATACATAAGCAACTAGCAAAGATGCACAAGTAAAACTCCAAATAAAAGAGTTTGACCAGAAGTTCAACTTAAGAACTCCGGTTCACCAAAAGAATCAAATCAAACGGAACAACGAAACTCAAACGGCGAAAGAAATAAGATCCGTTTACTAATCTGAACTAGGGTCAAATTTTACAAAGACAAAAACTTGTTTGAGTTGATTATTCGGAAAGAGGGTTTCGAGATGAAACTCCAGGCGCTTGAATCGCCTGATTCCGATAAATGAGCGAAAAGATAAACAGGTTCGAACATCAGATCAGAAATCGCGATCAGAATAATCGCGGAGTAAATCCGATAAAAGAAAAACGACGAACGGCTAAAAGAACGAACGTTCGTTAGCAGAAACTAAACGACGAACACGTTCGTTAAAACGAACGAAGGAGCAAACGCTTGCTAAGATAAACCGAAGAATAAAACCGCTCTAAATAAAAAAACAAACTAGGGTTTTCTCAAAAAAACGAAGGGGTTTTATAAAAAAAACTGGCGGCGGGGCGGCTACCTCCGGCGAGGTCGTCCGGCGGGGCGGGCGGCTCCGTGTGGGGCTCGGCGAGGGGCGGCGGGGCTCGGCGAGAGGCGGGGTGGCGCGGAAGGCGGCGGCGGCGGCTCAGGCAGGGCGCGAGCGGCGGCGGCTCGGCTCGGGCGCGGCTCGGCGGGCGCGGGAGGCGGCGGCGGTGGTGGCGGGTGGTGGTGAGGGCGGCGGGCGGCGGTATTTAAGGAGGGGGGGCGGCTCCGGCTTGGGGAAGGGGGCGCCCGGGGAGGAGTCCGGCTCGGACTCCCCTCAGCGTCCGTGCGGCGCACGGCGGCGCGCGCGGGGAGGCGGCGGCGAGGCGGGCCGGCCTGGCTGGGCCCTAGGCCCGGTCGGGCGCGTGTTCTCTTTAAAAAAAAATGTTCCGCCGACTTAGAAAAATCCTAAGAAAATAAATAAAAATCTAAAACAAATTACAAAACAAGTTTTCTCCGTCTAAATGGAATATTTAGAAAGAGATGAACTTTTCTTGGCCCCTAAAATGCAATTTTTAAAACATGCAAATTTTTCTAGGGCAAATAACATTCCAAATAAAATCAAATAAAAACCAAATAATGATTTTAACATTTTTCCTCCGATATTTCAATTATTTTGGAGAAGTCATATTATCTCCCCCTCATTTATTTATTTAAAATGAAATATTTTCTGGAGAGAAAATAATTAAAATAAAAAATCCTCGTCTCCAATATTTGATAAAAATCAAATATGAAAATCGAAAAATCCCCAACTCTCTCCGCGGGTCCTTGAGTTGCTTAGGATTTCGAGGATTGCAAACGAAAAAGCAATAAAATATGATATGCATGGATGACCTATGTATAACATGCCAAATAGGAAATTTGGGATGTTAGACTCCACAAAACTTTGCAAAATTTGTTGCGATTGACTCGACTGTCAAAATCAAGAATCTTTACTGGCTTCTCCTCATAGGTCAGATTATTATCCAGCTGAATCACCTCCAAGGGCGCTGTATCATTTAACGGTATATTGGCCATCTCAGCATGGCACTTCTTCAGCTGTGATACGTGAAACACATCGTGAACTCCTGACAATCCTTCAGGTAACTCTAGCTTGTAGGCAACTTCTCCCATCCGTTCCAAAATACGGTACGGTCCTACAAATCTCGGGGCTAACTTTCCCTTAACTCCAAAACGTTTTACTCCCCTCAAGGGTGATACTCGCAGATAGGCTCTGTCTCCAATTTCATAGGTTACTTCCTTGCATTTTGAATCTGCATAACTCTTCTGTCTGGACTGAGCAATCTTTAGTCTGTCTCTGATCAGTTTAACCTTCTCCTCTGATTCCTTGATCAAATCTGGTCCAAACATTTGGCGGTCTCCTACCTCATCCCACATCAATGGTGTTCTACATCTGCGTCCATACAGAGCTTCGAACGGTGCCATCTTCAAACTAGCCTGGTAGCTGTTGTTATAGGAGAACTCTGCGTACGGCAAATTGTCATCCCAACTAGATCCATAATCTAGCGCACAGGCTCTCAACATGTCCTCCAGAATCTGATTGACTCTCTCTGTCTGTCCATCTGTCTGCGGGTGAAAAGCGGTACTGAACTCCAATCGGGTACCCAAAGTCTGGTGTAGTTGATGCCAAAACTTTGAAGTAAACTGTGTTCCTCTATCTAATACGATGCTCCTCGGAACTCCATGCAAACATACGATCCTGGACATATATATCTTGGCCAACTTTGCACTTATATACGTTGTTTTCACTGGGATGAAGTGAGCTACTTTGGTCAAACGATCCACAACTACCCATATTGAATCATATCCTACCTTGGTTCTGGGTAATCCGGTAATAAAGTCCATACCAAGTTTGTCCCACTTCCATTCGGGTATTGGCATAGGCTGTAACAGTCCTGCTGGCTTCTGATGCTCTGCCTTCACTCTCTGACATACATCACATACGGCTACATACTCGGCAATATCCTTCTTCATACTAGTCCACCAGAAACGTTCCTTCAAGTCCAAATACATCTTGGTGTTTCCGGGGTGAATCGAGTATGGTGAGTCATGGGCCTCCTGAAGTATTAACTTCCTGATCTCCGAATTGTTGGGCACATAAATCCGGTCCTCAAACCACAAGGTATCGTGCTCATCCTCACGAAAACCTTTGGCTTTACCGTCGCCCATCTTCTCTCTTATCTCAGCAATCTCTTTGTCCTCCTTTTGAGCTTCTCGAATCTTGTCCAACAATGTCGTCTGAACCTCCATTGTTGCAAGAAAACCTCTTGGAACAATCTCCAATTGAAGTTCCATGATCTCCGCAGCTAACTCCTTTGGCAATCCTTTGCTTTCAAGGATATTAGCGTAACTCTTCCGGCTCAAAGCGTCTGCTACAACGTTGGCCTTTCCTGGATGATAGTGTAGCTTCATATCGTAATCCTTTATAAGTTCCAACCATCTCCTCTGTCTGAGGTTTAGCTCCTTCTGTGTGAAAATGTACTTCAAGCTCTTATGATCCGTGTACACATCACAACGGTTTCCAATAAGGTAATGTCTCTAGGTCTTCAACGCATGCACTACGGCTGCTAACTCCAAATCATGCGTGGCATAGTTCAACTCGTGTGGCTTCAGTTGTCGTGAGGCATACGAAACAACTTTTTCGTCCTGCATAAGCACACATCCAAGTCCCAAGCGAGAGGCGTCACAATACACTTGAAACTCCTTATGTATATCTAGCAATGTCAGCACTGGGGCTGTAGTCAACCGTTTCTTCAACTCTTGAAAGCTTGTCTCGCAATCCTCTGTCCATTTGAACTTAGTATCTTTCTTTAGCAATTCAGTCATTGGCTTAGCAATCTTGGAAAAAATCTCAATGAATCTCCGATAATATCCTGCCAGTCCAAGGAAACTGCGGATCTCGCCAACTGAAGTGGGTGCCAACCATTCAGTGACTGACTGAACCTTACTGGGATCTACTGCTATACCCTCTCCTGATATAACATGCCCAAGAAATCCAACTTCTTTCAACCAAAACTCGCACTTGCTGAATTTGGCGTATAACTAGTGTTCCCTGAGTTTCTTGAGAACCAAACGCAAGTGTTCCGCGTGCTCCTCTTCGTTCTTCGAGTATATCATAATATCATCAATAAATACCACAACAAACTTGTCCAAATACTCCATGAACACCTTGTTCATCATACTCATGAAATAGGCAGGGCGTTAGTCAGTCCAAATGGCATGACCGTATACTTATATAATCCATACCATGTGGTAAATGTTGTCTTTGGTATATCCTTCTCTCGGATCTTCAGCTGATGGTATCCTGATCGTAGATCAATCTTCGAAAACACCTTAGCTCCTTGCAAGTGATCAAACAGATCATTAATCATCGGTAAGGGATATTTGTTCTTTATCGTTACTTCATTCAGAGCTCGGTAATCAACAACCATCCTCAGGGATTTATCCTTCTTCTCCACCAAAAGTACTGGGGCTCCCCAAGGTGATGAACTTCTACGAATGTAACCTTTCTCCAACAACTCTTTGATCTGCTTCTTAATTTCCTCCAGGTCATTTGCGGGCATCCGATAGGGTCTCTTGGATATTGGCCCTGTACCTGGCAATAGCTCTATCAAAAACTCGATGTCTCGATCCGGTGGCATGCTGGGTAACTCTTCGGGGAAAACATCCGGAAAATCCTTTACTACAGGTACTTCCTCCTGTACAACTCCCGTGAAGGCATTTACTTGGCTCCTCCTAGGCACATGCCTAGATACATACTTAATCCTTTTTCCCTCCGGGGTGGTAAGATAAATTGACTTGCTAGCACAGTCAATACTTCCTCCATACTTTGACATCCAGTCCATACCTAATATCACATCCAATCCTTGCGACTCCAAGATGATTACGTCAGACGGAAAAACATGTGTGCCAATGATTAGAGGTATCTGGGTGCACCATCTGCTAGCCATATATTCTGCTCCAGGAGAGCTCACTAAAAGAGGGGTCCTAAGGGTTTGGGTTGGTAACTTAAACTTTTCCACAAATCCCCTTGATATGTATGAATGCGATGCACTAGTATCGAAAAGAACAATAGCGGTAAATGACTGAACCAAAAACTTACCTATTACCGCGTCCGGCTGCTCTTCAACTTCCTCCACGTTAACCTGGTTCACTTGTCCTTTGTTGAATGGATTGGGCTTCTTTCCAGCGCTCCCATTTCCGTTTCCATTCTTTCCTTCAGGGCAGTCATTGGCATAGTGCCCTGTCTTCCCGCACTTATAGTAAATAACTTGGCTTAAGTCCCTCTTTGCGGGTGTAGATGGGTTAGAGCGATTCTGATTATTGTTGGCTCCGTTCCCATTCCCGTTCTTCGCACCATTATGGTTATGCGATCCTCCTCCAGTATGGTTATGACCTCCATGGTTATGAACAAGTCCTCCTGAGTTCGGGGTTAAGCGAGGCTTCTGGTGAGCTCCTGAGTTGTATTTCCCTTGTCCATACTTCCTCTTACGGCTCTCAATTTGCTGCTGCTTTCCTTCAATCATTAGAGCCTTATCTACCAACTCCTGGTAGTTGTTGAAAGTTGCCACCATCAACTGCATACTCATCTCATCATTCAGCCCTTCCATAAACTTCTCCTGCTTCGCGGCATCTGTGGCCACACCATCAGGGGCATAGCGTGATAACTTGCTAAACTCATCCACGTACTGGCCAACAGTACGGTTCCCCTGGCGTAAATTGCGAAACTCACGCTTCTTCATCTGCATAGCTCCAGTCGAGACATGGGCAGTACGAAAAGCCTGCTGAAACTGGGCCCATGTGACAGTGTCGATAGGATAGGTGGCTGTGAAATTCTCCCACCATGCTGCTGCAGGTCTGTCCAGTTGGTGTGCGGCAAAACGCACCTTCTCAACATCTGTGCATCCTGCGGTGATTAACTCCCTTCCAATACGGTGTAGTCAATCATCTGCAACTATAGGCTCGGTGCTACTGGAAAACACCGGCGGATGTAACCTTAAGAAACAGGCTAGATTATCCACTGGCGGCGGGTTGTTGTTGGCATTGCCCTGGTTCTGAACTAGCAATTGCATCAAGGCATTCTGCTGCTGGATCAACTGGGTGATCTCCGGCGGAAAAACAAAATCGGGGTCTCTTCTTGGAGGCATCTGAGGGTTTAGATGGAAGAGATTAGAATAGAAAAAGATCTAGGGGAGAAACACTACCCATATGCATATGAGGAAAACACAAACATTCATTCAATCAATCAAGCAAGGGCATACAAAACGGTCTAGGACTATCGCAAAAGTGCTCAACTACTACTAGTTACATGGGGGAATACTACTATTATATGGTGGTCATCTAAAAATTTTGATCGGTGGAAGACTCCATGATGTCTGCTCCAGCTTCATCTTCGTAGTCATCATCACTTGGATCTGAATCGGTGTCGTCGATGATGATGTAGTTGTCCGGACAAGTGGGATCTTCTTCCTCTTCTCTCGGGGCTGGTCCTCCCATGAAGACTCCGATCTTCTTAACTAGGTCATCATTCTTTTCCAGTAGGGTCTTGATTTCCTCCTCATATCCATCGCGTGTAAACTTGAGTTCTTCCTCCAGCTCGATGATCCTAGTTTTTGCCTTCTTCATCTCCATCATGTCTGCGCACATCTGGTTCTCCTGACGTCGAATGTGCTGGTTTAACTCCTGGATAAAAGTTGCAACAGATCTATCCTTCCTGGTGCTGATCATCTCCCATTGTTCATCTCGGCGCCCACATATTTGATATGTGGTGTCTTTAAGCTCCCTGTTGTAGACTTCTCCAATGCGTCCCATGGTAATATGAGCTGCCATACTCTTGCCAAGGCTCCAAGTGGGTGCTTCGAAAGAAAACTCTATGGGTTTGGAAGTTGGCAAGAACGTCCTTCCTGAAACTCGTACTTGAATCATCCAGCGCTCTTCTTCTGGTAAAGTGGCGTTGTACGTCCCGGTGAAGCTTGGTATTCCAATATTCAAGTACCTAGTGACTTCCTTCAAGTGGCGTCCAAAAGGTGTGTCTTCCTCCGGTTGTGCAAACTTGTTCTTCATCTCCATCCTAAAGAGTGGAAAATGGAGAGGAGTCAGAAATGAGTAGAGAAGAGTGACCTATGGTTTATCTTAGTGGTCGTGTCCTACACTCAGCGTGTGCTCTGATACCATCTTGTAGCGACCCGACCTCAGATGGTCAAGTCTCCGTGCTTCCGTGTCATCCCTGGATCGGTAATGCTGACACACACAGTACTCGAAGGATTTATAACAGAGTAGCAATCACACACTTATTACATCGAATGTCTCAAAAGAGAACTTATTACAATAATATGGCTTAAGGCCATCTAATACGATAACAACGGAAGGCTTGGAAGATAAAGTGAGTCCATCAACTCCAACGGCATAGCTGAGCTGCACGGCAACGACCTATCGAACCTTACTCCTCGTCTGAAAAGTCCGCAACATAATACGTTGCAGCCCGAGAACGGGTCAACACATGGAATATGCTGGAAATGTAACACAAAAGAGCAATAACAGAATAATGCTACCACTACATGCATATTTGGCTGGTGGAAAGCTCTATGGTTACAGTTTTTGCGAAAATCCAATTTTTCCCTACAATAAAGGAATATATTTTAATTTAACTATCATGGTGGTTGAAACATCATTGAGAAGGTATAACCCCAACTCAATCCCAATTAAGATAATTAACATCCCATCAATATTAATTTAGAGTGATGAGATACATGTGAATACTCAAGTACTAGATACTCAGAATTGTCCATAACCGGGGACACGGCTAACCATGATTAGATTGTACACTCTGCAGAGGTTTGCGCACTTTTCCTTACAAGACTCGATCGCCTCCGTTGGATTTCTCGCACGACATGGTGTTTGAGAAGCGGATGACCGAGACATAGTCTTTCAGAAACATTAACTCCCTACTCCGGGTAGACCATACCAAACCTACAAAACCCACTACCCGCTGATCTACCTCTTCAAGAGCTTCATGTAACTTACTCAACTATGCTAGAGCCCATAATAGCTTGTGGCTGCACACGGAAGTTTCTAGCATGAATAAACTCAGTTCCCTTTGAGCCTGGGTGGCGGTCCATAGGAAGATCACACGGTAACCCCGGGATTTCCAAAAAAACAGGCAATCACTGGATACCCCAGGTGCCTCAATCCACCCAGATGTGTATTAAAGTTGCCACCTTAAGTAAACCATTAATTAACAATCTCACATCTGTCATGGAAACACTCAAACCCAAACCACGTCTACGAGCATAGCATGGCAATATAAGCAACGCGTAGAAGTAACTCCCAAGGGTTTGATAATAAACAGGGCAATAGGTTCTACCTCAGCAACTACTTCCCAACCCACAAGTTAAAGACATCCTAATCATGCAATGTTTGAGGATTGAACTAATGCATTGAAAACTGGGTATGGAAAGATTATGATCAATGTGTTACTTGCCTTGCTGACGATCCGTGAATCCTAGAGACTCGTAGTAACACGCTTCGCACTCCGGGAATTCTATCACAAACAAACAATAACATACATAAGCAACTAGCAAAGATGCACAAGTAAAACTCCAAAAAAAGAGTTTGACCAGAAGTTCAACTTAAGAACTCCGGTTCACCAAAAGAATCAAATCAAACGGAACAACGAAACTCAAACGGCGAAAGAAATAAGATCCATTTACTAATCGGAACTAGGGTCAAATTTTACAAAGACAAAAACTTGTTTGAGTTGATTATTTGGAAAGAGGGTTTCGAGATGAAACTCCAAGCGCTTGAATCGCCTGATTCCGATAAACGAGCGAAAAGATAAACAGGTTCGAACATCGGATCAGAAATCGCGATCAGAATAATCGCGGTGTAAATCCGATAAAAGAAAAACGACGAACAGCTAAACGAACGAACGTTCGTTAGCAGAAACTAAACGACGAACACGTTCGTTAAAACGAACGAAGGAGCAAACGCTTGCTAAGTAGATAAACCGAAGAATAAATCCGCTCTAAATAAAAAAAACGAACTAGGGTTTTCTCAAAAAAAATGAAGGGGTTTTATAAAAAAAACTGGCGGCGGGGCGGCTACCTCCGGCGAGGTCGTCCGGCGGGGCGGGCGGCTCCGTGGGGGGCTCGGCGAGGGGCGGCGGGGCTCAGCGAGAGGCGGGATGGCGCGAAAGGTGGTGGCGGCGGCTCAGGCAGGGCGCGGGCGGCGGCGGCTCGGCTCGGGCGCGGCTCGGCAGGCGCGGGAGACGGCGGCGGTGGTGGCAGGTGGTGGTGAGGGCGGCGGGCGGCGGTATTTAAGGAGAGGGGGGGCGGCTCCGGCTTAGGGAAGGGGGCGCCCGGGGAGGAGTCCGGCTCGGATTCCCCTCGGCGTACATGCGGCGCACGGCGGCGCGCGCGGGGAGGCGGCGGCGAGGCGGGCCGGCCTGGCTGGGCCCTTGGCCCGGTCAGGCGCGGGTTCTCTCTTTTTTTAAAAAACGTTCCGCCGACTTAGAAAAATCCTAAGAAAATAAATAAAAATCTAAAAAAATTCCAAAACAAGTTTTCTCCGTCTAAATGGAATATTTAGAAAGAGATGAACTTTTCTTGGCCCCTAAAATGCAATTTTTAAAACATGCAAATTTTTCTAGGGCAAATAAAATTCCAAATAAAATCAAATAAAAACCAAATAATGATTTTAACATTTTTCCTCCGATGTTTCAATTATTTTGGAGAAGTCATATTATCTCCCCTCATTTATTTATTTAAAATGAAATATTTTCCGGAGAGAAAATAATTAAAATCAAAAATCCTCATCTCCAATATTTGATAAAAATCAAATATGAAAATCAAAAAATCCCCAACTCTCTCCGCGGGTCCTTGAGTGTCTTAGGATTTCGAGGATTGCAAACGAAAAAGTAATAAAATATGATATGCATGGATGACCTATGTATAACATGCCAAATAGGAAATTTGGGATGTTACATATCCAAAGCGTAGAACAAAATCGTGGGAGCTCCTATACGCCGCTCTCTGCGGCAAATAGCTGCAGTTTCGCATAGGGAGGTCTCTTCCTGGGCCGGCCCATGAACAAAACAAATCGGTAGCGAGCACGAAAAACAAAACGGGATCGAACACAGGATCGCACGCAACTTACCACATGCTCTAACCGGTTGAGCTACGGAAGGTTACTGAACAAGAAGCATCGTAAATGTATTAGAAACAACATCCAGCCCAGATGCAACATATATATATAATTTCGAAAGAATTTTCTTTAAAAAAAACCTGAGTTGCTTACTAACACAAAATTTCGAAAACTGAAACATTTTCAAAAACAGGAAATTTTTCTGAATTTCTGAATGAATTTGGAAAAAGGAACATTTTCTGAAATTCCTGAACAAATTTTAATTTGTGAACAAATTTGGAAACTTGAACATTTGTTGAATTTGTGAACATGTTTAGAAAAAGAGGAACAATTTTTTAGAATTCCCACTTTATTTGAATTTTAGAAAAAACATGAATTTTTTTAAAGGAGAACAAATTTTGAATTGTGAACAAAACTTTTTGTAAACATAAATATTTTCAAAAACATGAACTTTTTTAGAATTTTAGAACAAACTTTTGAAATGGGAACAATTTTGAAAATAACAAACAAATTTTGAATTTTTAGAACAAATTTCGAAATGGAGAACAATTTTGAAAATCCCAAACAAATTTGAAATGCGAACAATTTTTTCATACGTGAACAAAAATTTGAAAAAATAAGAACATTTTTCGAAATTTGTGAATTTTGTTTTTGAAAACAGGAACATTTTTTGAAATCCATGTCATTATTTGAACTTTTTTCAAATTGGAACAAATTTTTTGAAACTTGGAACATTTTTTGAATTTGTGAACAAATTTTGTAAAACAGGAACATTTTTAGAATTTGTGAACAAAATCTGAAAAATAGGAACAGTTTTTGAAATTCGGTAACAAAATTTGAAAATAAACATAAAAAGAAAAAAGGAAAAGAAAAAAAAAAGAAAAAAGAAAAAAAGGAAGAAACAGAAAAAAGAAAAGGAACGGAAAAAGAAAAAAGAAAAGAAAAGAAAAGAAAAAAAAGAAGAGAGATAAAAAAATAAAAGGAAAAAAGAAAAAGAAACTAAAAAAAGCCGGTTCAGGAACCTTCTAGAATGTTCCCAAAACCGGAAAAAAACCAGCTGAAAACATCATAGTTCCCAAAACCGGTGTATGCTGAAACGGGCCGGACCACTCGGTCGCTGGTAGGTCCTCCTCCTGTGCGAAGCATCGACACCTTGCCGCGGGAGCCCCTAGTCAGCGCTGCAGGCGCCCGCTAAGGAGCTGGCGCTGGCACTGTCGCTGCCATGGGCCGGCCCACGAGCGCGCTCGCTCGATCGCTCGGGGAAACGAATTCCATCGCTAGATCCGTCGCTAGCTCGGACGCTCGGTAGGAGCCAGTTTTTTTTCCTTCTTTTTGCTGAAAAACCACCCAGTTTTCCTATTTCTTACAAAATAAAAACAAGTTTACAAATGTAAAGAAAAAGTTCATGCATTTGAAAAAAGTTCATCTCTTTCAAAAAGGTTCATCGATTTTTGGAAAACGTTCATTGATATTGAACAAAGTTCATTGAATTTGAAACAAAGTTCATAAGATTTGAAAAAAGTTCATAGATTCTGAAAAAAGTTCATCTATTTTGGAAAAAGTTCATCGAAATTGAAAATAGTTCATCAAAATTGAAAAAAAATTCATCCAATTTGGAAAAAGTTCATCAAAATTCCAAAAAAGTTCATGAATTATGAAATAAGTTCATCGATTTGAAAAAATGGTTCAACGAATTCAAAAAAGTTCACGTACTTGGGGACAATTCATCGGTCAAGGAAACAGAAGAAAAAGAAAAAAAACAGAAACCAAAAAAGGAAAAAGGGAAACGGAAAAAAGAAAAAAGGAAAAAGGAAAAAGGATCGAATAAAAGTAGAACAGTGAGATTGTTGGCACGACTGCCCTTGTTGGCATGGCGGTTACAGCAGCAAGCCCTCGAGGAGGAGGTCGCAGGTTCAAATCCTTTACAGCGCGGTCGTTTTTTTCTTTTTTAACTGAAGAAGGAATAGCCCAAACTGGGCCGAGCCCAACAAGCCGCGCCTGCAGGCGCCCGTTTGCGAATGGGCGCTTAAGCGCCAAATAGGAATCGCCCCTTGCCGCAGCGAGCGGCGAGTAGGAATTTCCCAAAATCGCTGCTCAACAGAGGAAAAAGATTGTCACGCCCTGGGACCGATTCGTCTCCAGCCCAGGTCATGTGAAGGGACACCCACCCAAACATCTGCACTGCACTTTACTTCTCCTCCGCTCGAGGAGGGGAAGAAGCACAGAGCGGCTCCCGCACTCGCACTCGCCAGCCCCAGCCCCCCGGTGAGGCGAGAAATCGCTCCTCCCTCCCACCTAGCAATCCGGCTTCCCCAGGTTCCTCTGTTTCTCCTCATCAAGGTATATATCTTCTTGCTGCCGCTTCTCGTCTCCGCAGGCATTACCCCCTTCCGCTCTGTGCTATATTTTGGGGGTTTGGGGTTTTTTTGGACCGGTCAATGCATCTATTCTTTTTAGGGTAGGATCATCGGTTTGGCCTGGCCTGGACGGTTTCTAGATCTAATTAGGCCCAAATCGAGTGGTTTCTTAGTGGTCGGATGTGAGAAATTAAAATCGCATTTTCAAAATTAAGGTCCAAATCGAAGTATATCTAGGTTTGCCACTGCGGCGGCATGCGAGCAGAGCAGCCAAATCTTTGACCATCTTATGCTCGTGCATTCTGATGTTAGTGCTGGCTACCTGGCAGCACATGTGCTGATGGCGGGAGAATTGATTTTAACCCCCCCCCCCCAGTTCGCTTGCCTTGGATCATAAACCCCTTTCTTTGCTTGCCTCCCTCTGAAGCCCCCCGTTCTATCTAGCTCTGGCTGATTTCCCCCTTCGGCATCTTTAACAAATTTGTTAGTATATAACTATCAATTAGAAATAAGAGCAGACAAAAGTACCCTTAAACTCTTCATCCTTTTCAGATCCATCACATCCCTTTGCCGATCCAACCCCTCCCCAGTCAAATCCCCCATGGGAATGTTACCTTACAAGAGGAACCAAGCAAAATCAATGGAGAACGGAAGGGGGCGGGGAGTGCCGGACCAGCAGTGGATGCCGGAGGTGCAGGACGCAGTGGCTCTGGCGGCTAGGTCGGACAAGGAGAGAAGCGGGAATTGAAACGAACGAGCCAGCCCTCCTCTGTTTCTCGCATGTTGAGGAAACTACATGAGGGCATATTAGTCAAATCGGAATATAATAAGACTAGATTTCTTTCATTTATGAGCTAATTGAGCAGATAACCACGCCAGGGGGGCAATCAGCAAGAGCTAGACAGAAAGGGGGGGGGGGGGGGGGGGGGGGGGGGTTCAGAGGGAGGCCAACGAAGAAAGGGGTTTATGATTCAAGGCGAGCGAACTGGAGGGGTTAAAATCAATTCTCCCGCTGATGGCTTATTTCATCTCCATTTGTTGTTCCTGAGGTTTGGAATTGGGATGGTTGGGTTTGGCTGAGATTTTGTTTCCTGCCGGTGATTATTTTCTGAAGGAAAACATATGATCTTTTCGTATGCTTTGCTGCAGACTATATTAATGGGATTAGAATGAAAACATGGAGCGCTGGCATTTAATTTGTGATGAAATCGTTCATCTTTCTTGAATTTACAGATTTTGTGTGTGTGTTTGTTACCATTGCTAGTTATGCCCACACTTAAATGTTGCCATCTGTCTGTCGGGTCATGGTGTTTGCATGTGCATGCAAGGGTGAAAGTTCACGAACGGTATTTTCGATGCACTCTATACATTTCAGTGTTTTTTGTTATCTTCTTCAGGATGGATCCTAGTAGCTGCAAAAGGCACAAGCATGATACTGGGCATGATAGCTTGCCAGGCACCCAGTCTCCGTCAAGCATCATCAGTCATACCAGATCTGTGCATCTTAGGTTTCTCGAACGATTCGACGAGTTGAAGTATGGGAGTGCCACTGAAGATTACAAGGCAATTGAGAGAAAGAAGCATCAACTTATCAGCACCCTTGAAAAGCTGCAACAAGTACCTATCAAGTTGCCCTGTGCCAGCGCCACGCTCAAGACATCAGATGCAGGATTACATGGTGCTGCACAAAGTGAGAGAAATATTAGTTCTGATAATATTGTCGACTTGGATCAGTATGATGTTGGAGATCATACCCATGGTAACATGGACAGTACTGAGGCTCAGAAAACGGTCATTTTACTTGATTCCGATGATGAGGACATGGTTAAATCCTCCGGAGATGGAAATTTATCTGATTCTAAGCAAAATGCCGATTTTACCCAAGATTGCATGCCGGCTGAGCAGCCTTGCCAAGACCAGGACATCATCATGCGCAATGATGAGAATATCAATTCTGAAGCTCTTGTAGTTGATCCAGGAAAGCACAGCATGGGTATCGACAATGAGGTGCATTCAACTCGTCATAAAAAGTCTCTGTTTTTCAATGCATCTAGTTTCCCTCAAACAATATTATAATGGACAATTATGCATGTTTTTACTACCTGAACAAGAGAGGAGGCAATAGAAATTATTCATTCTCATGATTGCAACAAATAGCTTACGTGATAATTAAGAAAGCATTGATGGATTAAACCCATAGATCATCTATTTAATGCACAACTGCCTCATTACCTAGTCAAGCCTCATCAACTGCTTAGAAGTATCGCGTTTGTCGAAACTTATGCCAACATGATAAGTACTGACTAATTGCCATCTATGTTTCAAGCCAAAGGAAATTGCTTTATTCGATGGCCATGATACTTCAGAGCCGCAACAACTGAACAAGCAAGGACATGATCACATAAACATTCACAATGAGGTCTGCATCACTGTTCACTCTCGAAATGATAATCAATATTGTTGAATCATGTTTTTTTCTATATTGTTCAATCAGAGAACTACTGGTAATCATCGAGCATGTTCATATATATGCCTAGTTGCTAATACATATCATATCTCAATAACACCAGAAGTCCTTGGCCATTTTATATTGTTATATTGCGCTTGAAGCAACTCAATGATGTCTGTGAAGTAAATTTCTAATATACATTTAATATCCTGCTTTTGCCCTGTTGAGTTATAGGGAAATCTGATTTTACTTTCATCATTTTTTCCAGAAAATATGCCCACTCAGTTTCAAAAAAGAAAAAGTGATTGATTATTTCACATGTGACTATATGGGAGACAATATTGTTTATTAATCACAATCTCTGGATTGATGAATGGAATTGTTTCTCCCAGTAATGTTCACTATCTTGTATTTCAACAGAGTCGTGATGAGGAGAAAGAAACAAGGGAAGGAGAAGGTGAAGATGTCCAAAGTAAAGGCCACATGGAGAACAACAATATATCTGCTGTAGATTCTTATGAAATATCTTGTGAGGTCATACAAAGTGAATCCATGGAAGAGGGAAATTATAATCACATTGATACCATTGACAATCCAGTTGATGAGCTGGATGACCTTTGGAAGGACATGTCGGTTGCACTGGCAATGTCGAAGGTATCTTTTTAATAAACTCACTGCAATCCATCTTCAACATTGTTTCTTATATCAAGTTAGATCTCAACATTTCATGAACCTCAGTGCCTAGCTCCCTTGATAAATTGTTTTCATGCCTGCACTAATGAAATGGTTCTCAGCCAGCATGCCCCATAGAATACAATATTTGTACTACATGCGTATAGCCGAGGACCATTTCTTCTTCTAGTACTTGGTGTATATCATCAAAATTTTAAAAATGTTAATGTTGTCATCCCCATCAGTTATGTGACTATTTTGCATTTTATCACTGAAAGGTTTAGAGTTGGAGCACACGATCTTACTGGTTGTCTTGAAACTGCCAGTTTTTCATTTGCATCCAATCCTTTTTCGTTGTCACACACATATTTTGATGCTTTACCATCATCATACTACTGTTTTGTGTTCCTTTATGCATTCACTTTGTATAGTTTTCTACCATTACTTGCTTTTTGATGAGTCTGACCAACATAGTTTATCTAACCAGACCATTGGAAGTGATCACAGTATTGTTCCGTCAGAGAAGAATAGTTCTGAAGTAGTGGATGATTGTCATCATGACTTCGTGATGAAAGATGATTTGGGCATTGTGTGCCGTGTTTGTGGTTTGATCCAGCAACGCATTGAGAATATTTTTGAGTTACAGTGGAAAAAGGTATGTAGTATCCAGTCCAAATTAGTCCAATTTACTTTCTTGAATACTCTAGAGATAACTACTAAAAGATTCAAAGTACACAACTTCATTTGGCATCACAACATCAACTAGTTATAGCGTCTTCTTGTCAATCAAATCATTGATGATTAGTTCTGGATGTCATCATTCATAAATTTTCTTCACCGGTTTATTTGTCATTAGTGATTAATAGATCGAACAAATTTCCTATACGAGCACCCATGACATGTGTTTTAGATTTTGACTAATTCAGTTCATTTTTGTTTGTTAATTTCTACTTTCTCTGTTCAAATCAGCGCAACCGATCCTACAGAACGTATCCGCAAGAACCCAGAAACTGCAACAATCTAGAGGCAACTACTAATCCTTCAGGAGATATTCTTCAAGTTGCCCCTGGTACTCTGTCAATCCACCCTCAGCATTCAGAACGGATGAAGCCTCACCAAGTGGAAGGTTTTAATTTCTTGATCAAGAACTTAGCAGATGAGAACAACCCTGGAGGTTGTATTCTAGCACATGCACCAGGTTCTGGAAAGACTTTCATGCTGATTAGCTTTGTTCAAAGCTTCCTGGCCAGATACCCAGCAGGAAGGCCATTGATTATCCTTCCAAAGGGCATTCTGGCAACATGGAGAACAGAATTTGTCCGTTGGCAAATTAAGGACATGCCCATTCCCCTGTATGACTTCTACTCCTCCAAAGCTGATAGCCGGTCTGAACAACTCAATGTTTTGAACCTGTGGGAAGAAAAGAGAAGCATATTGCTGCTAGGGTATCAGCAATTTGCATGCATAGTGTCGGATCAGACGTATAAAGCAGAAGCAGTCATGTGCCAAGAGAAGTTGCTGAAGGTCCCGAGTCTTGTCATTCTAGATGAAGGCCACACTCCGAGAAATGAGCAAACTGACCTACTCAATGCACTTGGAAGTATAAGGACTCCTAGAAAAGTGGTGCTCTCAGGAACCTTGTTTCAGAATCATGTCAAGGAGGTCTTCAACATCTTGAACCTTGTCCGTCCAAAATTCTTGAAAACAGAGCGATCTCGTGGGATAGTGAAGCGCGTACTAAGCAAAGTGGACATGTTGGGGAAAAATGCAAGGTCAAGGAACATTTCAGATAAGTTCTGTGATTTGGTTGAAGAAAACCTTCAGAAGGACGCAAATGATAAAATGAGAGCGACGATCATCGAGAGTCTACGCGAGCTAACTGCAAACGTGCTCCACTATTATCAAGGCGAGCTTTCGGAGGAGCTACCAGGACTTTTGGACTTGACCGTTTTTCTGAAAATGAGTACTGAGCAGGAAGAGATCCTGAGGGGTTTGGTGGGACTGGGGAAATTCAGCAAAAGTGCAAAATGCAGTGCTGTTTCTCTTCATCCGTGCTTAAAGGATATCCAGAACATTAAAGACAAGAACCGAGATATTGTCATTGAGAAGATCGGTTCCATCATGCGTGGAATTGATATCAAAGTTGGGGCAAAGGCAAAGTTTATATACAATTTGCTGTGTCTTTCCGAAGCTGCAGGAGAGAAGGTACTCGTGTTCAGCCGCTACGTGCGTTTTCTGATTTTCTTGGAAATGCTGGTCGTAAGAGAGAAAGGATGGGTTCCAGATATGCACATTTTCAGCATGACCGGTGAATCAACTCCAGACCAGCGAGACAAGGCGGTCGAGAGATTCAACCAATCACCGGACGCTAAGGTTTTCTTTGGTTCCATCAAGGCATGCGGCGAGGGCATCTCCCTCGTCGGGGCGTCGCGCGTTGTCATTCTGGACGTCCATGAAAACCCTTCCGTGATGCGTCAGGCGATCGGGCGTGCTTTCAGACCAGGGCAGTCCAAAATGGTGTACTGCTACCGCCTTGTTGCTGCCGACTCGCCGGAAGAGGAGGATCACAACACGGCCTTCCGAAAGGAATGGGTGTCCAAGATGTGGTTTGAATCGAACGATCTTTGTGGCAATGATGATTTTGAGCTTGCCAGTGTGGACTTTTCAGAGAGCGGGGACAGGTTTCTCGACAACGAGGCATTGCGACAAGATATCAAATCTCTATACAAAAGGTAAGTGTATCCTAATTGTGCAATGAATCTCATTAAACATTTTTGTTTTTCTGCTAGGGTGTTGAATGCATCAATGAGTACACCAAACGTCGTTTTCTTTGCAGGTGAATGACATTGGCAAGCGCTAACGAACCAGTGAGAAAAATAATCCGGGCAGGAGCTGAAGTTTGAACTTTCTATGCTTCTTTGCAGTGTTTTGTTGATCGTCTTAATCGTGTTCGTATGAAGAGATATAAGAGGGTACAAGTGTGTAGAAGTACAAGTATTTGCACTCTGAAATGCTAAAAGTGTCTAGTGGACATGTAACTCGTTAAAAAAGTCAAATTATTTTGAAGTTTTTACGATTTTATTGTTCATCCCTGGAGCCAAAACGCCACCCTTGATTGCGGATTGCTACAAGAACATCCTTACTTCATGTTATTTTTTCCTGAGGCCTTGTTCTGTTAAACCTCTCTTGGAGAGGATCGAGGGGGAATTTGACTTGTAGGGGATTTAATCCTCTCCAATCCACTCCAATCCCCTTGTAACTGAACAAGCCCTAAGGGTGGAATTACACAACCGTTACCACCAGAGGTAACCACCAGACAGTGTAGATCTCGAGGGAAGCTCAGCACTGTAATTATCAGTCGAAAAATGCCCAGCTCCCTATGATTTGCAACCCAAGAATAGTTGGTTCAAATTGATTTTGTAGATTCATTATTCATTAATCTAATCAAACTACTTCGCTAGTTCGATAAAGTTTGGTATGGATGTCATGAACACCAAAAGAAAAACATTCTGAAGGAAAACAGACACACAACAAAAACAGCGGCGCTATCATGGAACGCTGAACAGAAAAATGCAGCAGGGCTAGCAATGGGAGAAGCTTCGACATATACATTCCCCATGCAGGCATGATGAAAACAACAGTAGCAAAGAATTGACAAACAACGCAACATTATCATTTCTACGGTTTACTCTGTTTATTTTAGCAACACTTAATAACAAGTCTCTGTAAACTGGTTCCTCTTAGCAGTTTCAGTACAGCAGAAATGAGGACAAAATGTAAAATTTATTTGTGGTTGAAAATAAGATCTTGCAGCATCCTTGCTAGCTGAGACAAAATTATCTGAACA
Organism: Triticum timopheevii; assembly: GCA_963921465.1. Taxonomy (NCBI): domain Eukaryota; kingdom Viridiplantae; phylum Streptophyta; class Magnoliopsida; order Poales; family Poaceae; genus Triticum; species Triticum timopheevii. The sequence continues at coordinate 111,177,670 of OY997264.1, forward strand.
ATAAATGATGTTGTCTGGAATGATTTGGCATTTGAGAATAGATTAGTTCCAAGAAAATTAGCAAACTGTAACCAGCTAGAAAAGTAAATGAGAGATGCCTGAAATTCAGTTTTCATGAGAATATAAGCATTGCAGATAACATAGAGATTCAGAGTTTACATAGGATAAGCTCGACAACAACTACATACTTAGGCTCCAAAATATGAATAACTTGGAGCCTGACAGATAATAACAGAAGTTTAAATTTGATTAGGTTCTGCTGAGCATGCTGTGGTTCCTTGATTGTCTTCAGTTGATCCATTTCCAGTGCTGCATTGTGGCTCTAACTCCTCCATGACAGTTGCTACGCAGTCCGATGTTACAAAAACGGGCAGACCACACTCCAATCTTTTGTCTGGGATCCAGGTAGTCATGCATCCAAATGGCATGATATTTCTGTAGTCGCGTGAGATCTTAGATTCATCAAAGTTTCCACTCCAGGTCCTACCTAGGTAGGGCAGGCTGTAGTATGGGGACATGTATGTAGCAGAGCTAACCCCAATCTTACAACAGATGGCGATAACATGAGAGCAAGGCTTGTGAAGTAGCTGCGGTTTGCTGCATGAACAGGTGGCAGTTTTTTCAACTGTGGATCCTTCAGACTTATTCATGCTGCGGGTATATTCCGACTTCAGGTGAACAGTCACCTCCCTCTTCCTTCCCTTGACTGAAAACTTCCTATCCAATACCTCACCACGAGCATTCTTCTCATCGGCGTACGTATACGTAAGTGTATGCATCTTGGATTTCTGCATTTTGGAATTCATGTCAACCTGGACACGTTCCGGGAAGTTAATCGATGGGTTGCCGATTGCTTTGTTTGCTGCAGCACTTGTGTTCTCAAAGTACTTTACCAAGCGCCGAAATGTTACCTCCACTATCGCACTGAGAGGAAGGCATGTGATCCCTTTCAATACAGGGTCATTCTTATATATATCAGCTATATCACTGCCCATGATGCCATACCTTGCTCCATCTCGATCATATGCCAGTGACCACTTCTCCTTTGGTTTCATACCGATCCAGTCAGAGAACTTTGTTATCTTTCTGTTGCTGTCATCAGCATGATCTTCCTTCACATTCTTCACAGAATCATGTTGGTTGCATGGGCTTTGCGCCTCAAGCTCTTCCACGTCATGCTTGACTGATTCCTGCTGCATTTTCCCACTAGCGCCACGTTCTTTCTCCGCCATATGTGTGGACGTTAACTCATCTAGCTCCTTCCAGATTTTACCAAACTTATGGCGTCTCTTCTGCTGGCAAAGTTTCTTGAACATCAGCAGCAGCTTCTTGTCGCCAAAATACGCAAAGAAGTTTTCAGCAAGGTCTTCCATGCACCACCGGCTTTCTGCTTTACGCCACTGTCGATATTCGTATTTCAGAAGGTCTTCCACAGCATCAATCAACTCCCTTTTGTAGTCGTGTATAATGCACACATCAGACTGATGCACCACTGCTCGCTCCAAATTCCTAAGAAACCACAACCAACTTTCCTTGGTCTCACCCTCAACGATAGCACATGCTACTGGAATGGAAAAATCATTAGCGTCCAATGCTACAGCAGCCAACAGCATCCCTTGATATTTCCCACATAGTGGTGTGCCCTTGATGCATAGCACAGGGCGACAGGTGCTGAAGGCCTGTAAGCACTGTCCAAATGCCCAAAACATACGCTGCAGGACTCGGAAACCCTTGCACTCTGCAACCTCTGCATCCTTGATGTCAACAAAACAACCAGGGTTCTTGCGTGCCATTTCCTTAAGCAACCTCGGGGCAAAGTTGTGTGAATCATAAAAGGTGCCGAATTCCCTCTCCAGAGCAAACTGTCTTGCCCTCCACGCCTCAGCGGGACTAATCTGCTCGCCTAAGGGTCTAGTGAGATAATGTACCAATTCCTTAGCCGTCATCGTCAGGTCGTCCACAAGGTCACGGAAGGCGAAGCGGCTACTTGCCAGGCACTCCGTCCCAGGCAACACAGCTGTGGCCAGTTGAGAGTAATCAGCAGATACAGCTTTGAGCAAAATGTCGTGGTGCTTGACCTCAGAGGATTGCACATACAACATGAACTTCTGCGTCACATGTTTTTTTCTCCTCAATTTATTTGCATAGGAACTCCAGCATTTGTCCGTCGAAAATTCATGCATGCCCCACGGGTAGTCCTCCAAACAACAGTCCGGTTCGGAGGACTCTTCGTCAAAGAAATCAGTTTTGCGTTGCTTGAGGAACCCCTTGATATCGAGATCTTGTGTTTCTGGATGGAGCCGGAACAGCCTGAAGATCCAGAGCTGTAGATCCACCAATGACATGGACTGTGGCTGCAGCGGTAGCTCGCCGATTAAGTGAGCACATTTGTTTTCCAAATCGTTGCCACGCACACGGGAAAACCGTTCTCTACGTCCATAGTACACAGGCATCTGAATCGGCTCTTCAACTTCAACCTACACCACCAAACAATGCCACAACACAGATGCAAGAGCTTCAGACGAATCAAACAGCCAAGCAAGTGCTGGGGACAAATTCACACTACTAACTGAATCATCGAGTGAGATGATGGGTACAGTGAACTACAGACCTGCGGCTTGTGAGGCTTCCTGACAGCCTTCGCCGTCGCCGTCGCCGGAGCCTTCCGCTTCCTCGCGCCGGACGCGGTACCCTGCGAGATCAGAACACGCAGATCTTCAACAAAACAGGTGGCGAATCCATCGAGTGGTACCCGGAGGGCGGCGAGGAGAGCGTACCGGCTGGGGGACGGGGAGCGCGTCGGGGCCGGCGAACGAGGGGACTTCAGCGACATCGGCGCTGGCGCGTGGTTCGTCCATCGCCGGCTTCATCGGAGCAGGGTTGCCGCCGTCGGCGTGGGTTTCCATCTTTTTCTGTGCGCGCATTTGGGGAATGGAAAGAGGGTTTTCCCTCGCTTCTGGAGCTTTTCCCTCCATTTTCTCGTGATGGGCCGCTCGCCAGGAGGTTCCGCGGTTGTTCCTGGGTTCGTGATGGGCTCTGCATTTCCATTTGCTGTTAGGCTCTCATCCCCACTGAGAAAGAACTCACCTAAAAAAACTCGCAATATTTTCTCGAAAACAAAAGAATATAGATTTGACTATCAAAATTTTCAATGTATTTGGTAAAAAAAAGTTTGGCTTGTGACAAAACTGAAACTTCAATTAATTTGCAAACAGAAGGATTTGAATGGAAGATCCTTACTGCCGTAAATATAATCAGGGGGAGAATTGTGTGAGATCTCACATTAAGTGAGATCAATTTTTTTTTTTAAATCTACATGTTCAAACATTCTCAAAAAAAATGTAGACACACCTCAATGGTTGATGTTCAACCTCAAAAAGTTTCAGCTTCTAATTCGACCTATGTTAATAGAAACAAAAAAGATAAAATATGACATGAATAATGTCAAAGTACTATTCACCCAAAGTTATCACTATTCACATTTGAATTTGTCTTTTTTGAATCTCGAAATGTACATCGAGTTTTGAGCTGATTTTTTTTGGAGTTGTAGACATACCCCACATGAATGTTTTCAAACAATTTCAGATTTTTTTCAAAATGTCTAAATATGAATTTTTAGGGTTGATCTCACGATCACCTAACGTGAGATCATATACAAGTCTCCCCCTATATAATCATATAATCTAAGACATAGTTTAACAAAAAATGGTGGATACCATCACCATTATATAACACCATATTTTCCTATCATTATCATGAATACAAAATACCATCACCTCAAAAAAAAAATCCCCACTGAGAAAGAACTCTCCTAAAAAAACTTGCAATATTTTCTCTATTTTTTAGCTCGTAATAAAACAGCAGACCACCCCTAAAAGAAACCGTAGAAAATATAAGATGGAAACCATGTTACAGTGGAGACATGTAGAAATTCAAGCTGAAAATCATTTGGGAGGTATGAACAATAAAAAATTCAGCAATGAATAGTGACAAAAGGTGCAACATTTTTTGGCCTCACTATTAATGGAAACTTGTTTTTTCTTTCTTACCTCCCAAATGAGTATAGATTTGACTATCAAAATTTTCAATGTATTTGGTAAAAATAAATAAGTTTGACTTGTGACAAAACTGAAACTTCAATTAATTTGCAATCAGAAGGATTTGAATGGAAGATCCTTACTGCCATAATATAATTAGGGGGAGACTTGTGTGAGATCTCACATTAAGTGAGATCAATTTTTTTTAAATCTACATGTTCAAACATTCTCGAAAAAAAATTGTAGACACACCTCAATGTTGATGTTCAACCTCAAAAAGTTTCAGCTTCTAATTCAACCTATTTTAATAGAAACAAAAAGACAAATTTGGACATGAATAATGTCAAAGTACTATTCACCCAAAGTTATCACTATTCAAATTTGAATTTGTCTTTTTTGAATCTCGAAATGTACATCGAGTTTTGAGCTGATTTTTTTGGAGTTGTAGACATACCCCACATGAATGTTTTCAAATAATTTCAGATTTTTTTCAAAATGTCTAAATATGAATTTTTAGGGTTGATCTCACGATCACCTAACGTGAGATCTTATACAAGTCTCCCCCTACATAATCATATAATCTAGAGAGAGGCGTTTTGGAGGCCGAGCTCCATGGAGGCCTTTATTTTTGAAAAATTCAAATTCAAACTTTTATGGTTCAATAAAATCTGAAAAAAATATGCGTGTATGTAAGGATGTAAACCACATGTGTGTAAAAATTCATGATGAAATAACTTGAGTTGCGACCCGTACAAAAAAGACAAATTCATGGCCTGGAAGGATGAATATGTTAAACAGCCTCAGATTTGTCTTTTTTGCACAGCTCTCATTTCAATGTATTCTGAACTGAAAATTTATACACATTTATGCCTTCATGTATATCTTTATTTTTTTTAGAATTTTTTGAAATGTAAAAATATGAATTTCAATGAAATTTCAATTTTGAATTTGGAGGCCTCACTGGAGGCCGAGCTCCAAAATGGATTTCCATATAATCTAAGACATAATTTAACAAAAATGGGTGGATAGCATCACCATTATATAACACCATATTTTCCTATCATTATCATGAATACAAAATACCATCACCTAGCAAACACATCTCCTCCCGACCATATCTATGACGTGCCCCGGCGCCAAAACCTACTACTCCCTCCGATCCATAATAAGAGTCGTAGTTTTGAACTAAGGTTGAACTAACCTTAGTTCAAAATTGCGACACCTATTTTGGATCGGAGGGAGTAGTTATCTTTAGTCCTAGAGGGTAGTAATCACCACCGGTAGCAACGGTTGTAGGATGCTCCTAGCACATCACGGAAAAAAAGGTGTCCGCAACAAAAAGAATTAGACACGGTCCAGCTATCCAGCTCCGTGTTCTTTCATTCAAAATCTTTGTGGTCGAGAGTGCTTTTATTCATTTCATGGACATGGTTGTTGGCCTGTTCCAACTCAAGAATGGTTGACTGATTTTGTATGTTCATTATTCACCAGTCTAATCAAGCAACTTAGCTAGTTCGATGAGGTTAGGAATAGGTGTCATAAACACCAAAAGAAAAACGTTCTGAAGGAAAAAACACATAAGAAGAAGAACTGGGTTCATAATGGTCCTCTGTTTGTACACGTAAAGAAGTTCAGAAAGATCTTGGAAATTGTTTCATCATCCAACACTCAAAAATGCAGCAGAACTGCAGAAAAATGCATTATGATTCTTTATACTTTTATAGTATGCTGTTTCGTCACTGAACACACAATGGGAAAAAAGCAAAAGGAAATTACTTTCCTCCCGAGAAAAACATGATGAATGATGAAGAACAGTAGCAAAGATTGACCAACAATGCAGCGTTATCTCTGTACATATCATTTATTTTCAAACTAATGATGAATACGCAGTACTCATTCAGTTTCTCGTGGGAAAAAAACATAACATTATTATATTTGTTTTTGGAAAGACCAACTTAGCACAGGTAAATGTGCTAACAGAGCATACTGAAAGCAGCGTGTGAACACCTGATGGCAAATCTGTAGACTGGCTAGTTAAAAAAAAAACTGTAGACTGGAACTCTGTACCGCATTTGCATATGGATTCAGAGAAATTGTTCACGATGGACAGATCTTGGCAATATTCTTGCTTGCAGAGAAAAATATGTTTAAACAAGAAATGATGTCTTCTAGAATGATTTGGCATTCAAGCATGCAAGAGTTCCAACAAAATTATCAAATTGTAACGGTGTAACCTACTGGAAAAATAATAATAGAGGGGTTGATTTGCAGTCTCCCATGGGCATAGTAACCATATTGTCTTATTATGCCTAAAATTCAGTTTTCATGCACTGCAAATAATACCAGAGGTTCAGAGTTTACATAGGATAAGCTTGACAGTGACTACTGCCTATTTAGGGCCCAGAATATTAATAGCTTGATAGGTGATAACAGAAGTTTAAATCTCATTAGGTTCTTCAGTGCGTGTTGTCGCTCCTTGATTGTCTTCAGTTGATCCATTTCCAGTGTTGCATTGTTGCTCTGACTCATCCGCAACAGTTTCTAGGCAGTCCGATGTTACAAAAACAGGAAGACCACACTCCAACCTTTTGTCTGGGATCCAAGTTGTTGTATTGCATTCAAATGGCGTGATATTTCTGTAACCACGCGAGATCTTATATTCATCAAAATTTCCACTCCAGATCCTACCTAGGTAGGCCAGGCTGTAGTATGGAGACATGTATGTAGCAGTGCTAACACCAATCTGACAACAGACGGCGATGACATGAGTGCAGGGCTTGTGAAGCAGCTGTGGTTTGTTGCATGAACAGGTGGCACTTTCTTGTGTTGTGGATTCGCCAAACTTACTTATGCTTTCCGATTTCAGGTGAACAACCTCATTCTTCTGCCTCGACTGAACTGTAAAATTCCGAAACTGTTTCCCCTGGAGAACATTTCTGGTTTTGGTGTCTAGGCAAATCACGCGATGCATCTTGGATTTCTGCAATTTTGAATTCATGTCATCCTGGACCCGTTCAGGGAAGTTCATTGATGGGTTGCCAATTGCTTCATTTGCTGCAGCACTTGTGTTTTTGAAGTGCTCTACCAAGCAACACCTCTTGATATTTCCCGCATAGTGGTGTGCCTTTAATGCATAGCACAGGGCGACAATGATTGAAGGCCTGCACACACTGCCCAAAAGCCCAAAATATACGGTGGAGGACTCGAAAGTTGCTACATCCTGCAACCTCTGCATCCTTGATGTCTACAAAACCCCAAGGGGTTTTACATGTTATGTCCTTAAGTAACCTTGGGGCAAAGTTGTGTGAATCGTAAAATGTACCAAACTCCTTCTCCAGAGCCTTCTGTCTGCCCCTCCATGCCTCAGGGGGGTTCATCTGCTCGCCATAGTGTTGAGCGAGATAAGCTATAATTTCCTTAGGTGTCATTGACAGGTCTTCCACTAAGCGGAGGAAGCGGAAGTTAGAAGTTGTCAGGCATTTCGTCCCAGGCAACACAACCCTTGTCAACTGAGAGTAATCATCATGTACGGCTTTGAGCAAAATACCATAGTGCTTGATCTCAGAGCATTCTACATACAACATGAACTTTTGCGTCACATACCTTTTCCGCTTTAATTTATTGACAAAGGCACTCCAGCACTTGTCGGTTTGGAAATAGCATATTTCCCATGGGTACTCCATATACCAGCCAGTTTCGACTTCGTCAATTTTGCGTTGTTTGAGGAACCCCTTAATAGCGAGATCTTGTGTTTCTGGATGGAGCCGGAACAGCTTAAAGACCCAGAGCTGTAGATCCACCAACGACATGGACTGCGTCTGCAGCGGTAGTTGACCCATAACGTGTGCACACTCGTTTACTACACGAGAAATGTATGAAGAATCAACTAAGTCATGGGCTTGCACGCCATAAAACTCTTTTGTTCGTCCATAGTATACAGGGATCTGAATGGGTTCTTGAGCCTACACCCAACAATGGCAGCACATACATGGAACAAATTCAGTTCAGGCGAATCAAACAAGCAAGCAAGATTATTGCGGCGGCAGGTTATAAATGACATATTGGCACAGTACAGTACAGTGCAGTAGTACAAATCTGCTGCTTCCGAGGCTTCCTCGCCGTGGCTTCCGGGGCCTTCCGCTTCCTAGCGCCGGCGGCGGCACCCTGCGAGCTCAGAACACACAAGCTTCAACTAAAGGGGCGGCGGGGAATGGATCGAGTGGTACGCCGAGGCGGAGGGCGGCGAGGAGAACGTACCGGGTTGGAGGCGAGGGCGTCGGCGCCGATAGGGGAGGCGGAAGAGTCGGAGGCGTAGGGTTCCGCCGCCGTCTCCATGGACGGCTTCGTCGGAGCAGGGATACCGTCGGGAGTATCGGCGGCGGTTCGAGCTTGGCAGTGGGAAGGGATTGGGAGGACCTCCTTTTTTTTCAGAACGGAAGAGCGCTGTTGGGCCAGGGCCTTGTTCAGGATGGCCGCTGGCTCTAGGCTTATTTTTGCTTGGGCTCTAGGCTTTGCATTTCTTGAAGGCCCCCGTGCAGCACGCCAACGTTTTGCAGATTCAGGAAAACGAAGTACAGAAAATTCAGGATATTGTTTCAGCAATTGGAAAAGCTTACATTCCCCACGCAGGCATGGCGCAACATCATCTTTGTACGGAGTACATTTCATTTCTTTTCAGTCTAATCAATCGGGTTTTAACATGGTGGAATTTGTAACATATTCAAATGGACATGAAATTCGTATTTTGGACTCTTAGTATGTCTGAACCTCTATTTAAGCTATCCTTCTTTTCTTGAATCTCTTTTATGCTCAAATGCTAAATCATTCCAGAAGATATAACTTCTTGGCTGATCACTGATGTCTTGGGAGGAAATAACATGCATCGCAGTTCAGTTGATAAATTTGTGGCATTGGCAGAAGCACTCCACTAGATTCCGATGATTCAAGTCTAACAAAAACCATGAAATAGTACTAGCAGCAGTTGAGGTTTCAGTTCTGAGCATGCAAAAAAAAAAAAACTGTTCATGGAACAAGCCGCGGCTACTTCACAGCAGAGCTAGCGATGGGAGAGGCTTCAACAGAGGATATGATCAACAACGTAATTAACCACCTTATTCTCTGAAATGTAGAGATTCGTCTTTTTCCGTTGAGAAATTTTTTAACGATTAGTCTGAGATTGGTTTATTTTCTCTGAATTCTGCATGGTTACTGCAAGAGGTAGAAGACATCCATCAGTTGCTGATTCGACATGTTAAGGAAAACATACTCGTCATATTTTCACAAGTATCAAGAGAATCTTTGAGCAACCTTAAAATGACAGTGAACAGGAAAAAAATTCAAGGAGCCTGAGAATGTAAGACTACAGTTGCACATAATTCAAATGAAAAGCTATTATGATCTGAGAAAAACATAGCTGCACGATGCAACCTTTTTCACATTCTTGACAATTAGACTGCCTCAAATGCCCTGCCCAAATTCAGGCCAACAATTTTTCATTCATATCTGAAATTTTTACTACAACATGACTCGTTACTCGGTACATTGAGGACTTGCTTAACTCGATGGTTACAAAGGAATTGGTTGCTTCTTTGGGGCAGCAACAACAATACGGTTTTGCTTCTTTGGGGCAGCAACAACAAAGGAATTGGTTGCTTCTTCGCGCATTCCCCTTCGAGCACGCAGAGTTGAAACTGGAGTCACCTTCTTCACGCTAGGAGAAGCAGCAGTGACAGGCAGTGGTATAAAGCCGACAGAACACCAAGCCTTGGAAGCGACGGGGAGACCTTCACAGGCGCAGCAGCAGTGGCAGGCAGGCAGACCGAAGAGCGGGGCTTGGAATATGATGGTGTAGAGTTTGACAGATGGCTGTAATATGATGCCACCTTTTTCACATTCTTGACTATTAGATTGCTGTATCTCAAACCAAAAAAATCTTCTAACCAGTAACTGTCCCAAACATGGTTATGTGCTTCACCACTCAAACGAAGTATTGTGAAATCCGAGATGAATCCATTGGATCTGCGCCGCAGCACACACTTTTCTGACTAGATCAGCAGAATGTTTTATGTCGGCGAGATTTCTATGAACATTATTCCGAATCAATAAAGTCGGCGAGATTTCTCATAAAAAAATTCCGGGAAAACAAAACTGGTCTGGTGTTCAGATTCAGGAAAAAAGCACAGAAAATTCAAGATATTGTTTCACCATCGAACACTAAGACAGAGAAATGCAGCGGAGCTAGCGATGGGAGAAGCTTTAACGCATACATTCCCCACGTTGGCATGACGCAGTCTAATGAATCGGCAGCATTTCTGCCAATCTCTCTGAAGAAAAGCAGCAACAACATTAATCTGTTTTGGAAGTTTCTGAAGATAATATGAGGAGAAAATGTAAACTTTATTCATGGTGGAAAATAAGGGATCCTTTGCATCATCCTTGCTTGCAGAGAGGAACATATCTAAACAAGATATGATTGGCATTTGAGCATGACAAAATCATCAAACTGTAATTAACTAGAAAAGAAAGCATAGTGACCACTAGAGATTCAGGGACAAACTTGATAGCAAACTTGATAGCCGCTTGAGATCTTAGATCCACACAAAAACTCCACTCCAGGTCCCTTGGGTTACTGGGTAACTTTAACATGGTGGAATTTGTAATATTCAAATGGACATGAAAATTTCTTAGGGGGTCTGGATATGCAAGACAGCTATAGTGCTATTGCACAATAATTCAAATGAGAAGCTAACATGATCTGAAAAAAGCCAAACCTATTTGTCAAATAGCTGCAATATGATGCAACCTTTTTGACATTCTTGACAATTAGATTGCGGTATCTCAAACCAAAATATCTTCTAACCAATAACTGCCCCAAACATGGTTATGTGCTTGACAACTCAAACAAAGTGAGTCCATTGGATCCATGCCTCAGTACACACTTTTCCGACCAGAGCAGCAGAATGTTTTAAGAAATCATAGGTGCATACAACAAACATATATACAGAAAGTTACTCAAATGCTTTGCACAAATTCAGGCCAACAAATTTTCATTAATATCTGATATTGATTACAATATGACTTGATAGTCGGTACATTGAGGACTTGCTTAGCACAAAGCTTCACCCGCACACACACAAGAGTTCACTAACCAATGTTACTTGTCGGAAACTGCAACTTTAACTCACCAAGACACCCAATGCCTAAGAATCCAATTCAGCCAAGATTAAGTTTACAAGAGAGTCAGCACAGTCTCCAAACGCTAGGCAGCTCACAAGATTACGTGTGTATCGACAAGTTCAATTCTACTCCTTTTTCCTGCTACAAGCCGGGTAGCAAACGGGCGTTTTGGATTTTGCGGCGAGGTGCCGGAATTGCAGTACATGAGTTTCCTTTTTAGGCTCATCTGCTTTACTTTGATTTATTGAAAATGCCCTTTATTTACTTAAACCCTTAACTTAGGACCAGGTATGGATGTAGTGTAACTATGCCGTACACATCTTAGCATGATTTTTGCTGCCTAGCTAGATGGAGACTCTGCTGACACCCTTGTAAAATTAGTAATGACTGAAAGGGATTCAAAGAACACTAGAAATCTTGGTGATTAAGTGCAGAACCTAGAGATGCAAAGGTTAAATGAAACTCATGTGTGCATGGTTTAGGAAGCAACTAAAAGACTAGGGAAGGCGTAATACCACTGGACGCAGCCAAGGAATTGGTTGCTTCCTTGGTGCTGCAGCGGTGACACGGTTTTGCTTCAGAACCTTGCAGCTGAGCTCCCCCATCCCCCTTCTTGCGCGCAGAGTTGAAACTGCTGGAGTCATCTTCTTCACACCGGGCGCAGCAGCAGTGAGAGACAGTGGTGTAGAGCCGACGAAAGAGCAAGCCTTGGAAGCGACCTGACGAGAGACCTTCTTCACAGGCGCAGCAGAGCACTGCTGATGATTTCTTGCTCTGCTTCCATCACCCGTGGATTTGCATCGCTTGAGCAAAGTCCCGTCGACGAGCCATCTCGAGGAGGTGAGCTTGATAACGCCATGCTTGCTGTCGTGCTTGGAGCAGCTCCTCGGGGGACTTGGTCACGTCGGAGTAATGGATCCAGGGGTCGTTGAACTGCACGGTGTCCGCCATCTGCTCCACCTTTCGCCGGGCCTCCACTCGGCTGCGCTCGATGTCGCGCCGACGGCTGGCCTCTTCTTTGGAGGCAGAGCGAGCCTTGTCGAGGAGAGCCATGGTGAGGCGAGCCTTCTCGATCAGTTGGCGCATGCTAATCGGCGGCTTCGGTTGCACACTGGGCGCAGCAGCAGTGGCAGGCAGTGGTGTAGAACCGACGAAAGAGCAAGCCTTGGAAGCGACCTGACGAGAGACCTTCTTCACAGGCGCAGCAGCAGTGGCAGGCAGGCAGATTGGAGCCTTGGAAGCCGGGCGCTTGCGGTGGTGGCAAGCGAGCTCCTCGTCTTCAGCCATCTGGCGTCCACGGGCACGAATGGCGCACCGGGCATCCACGGGGTCAGCACCAGCAGCAGCCGGCAAGGTGGTGGCAGGCCCAGGGCGCGCGGCGGAGACAATATCAGAGGCAATGAAGGAGCCGGGCATCGCCGGCGCATGGCTGCGTTCTCCGTGGCTGACACACCAGACACGGACGGGATCAGCACGGGCCGCCTTTGCAGGAGCAGCGACATCAGATGCGGCCGTGGCGGCGTGGCGACGGGGATGCCCTCCATGATGGACGCCGTAGCGGCGGAGTTCTTGGGCGGCTGCGGCGGCCTCCTTGGCGAGGCCGTCTTCCTGGAGACGGCGCTGGAAGTCGGCGTCCCAGCGGGCGAGGGACTCCCGGGACTCACCGGTGGCCTTGGCAAGGCTGTGCTTGGTCCAGTACTGGAGCACCCTCTCGAGGGCGCGCGAGGGCACCCGCATCTCCAGCGGGAGGGCTTGGGCGGCGGCCGGGCGATAGTCCCACGCCGGAGCGACGAGCACCTTGCCGTCGGAGCTACGGAGCTGGAGCACCTTCGCCGCCATCGATGGCGTGCCCTGGATTGGATCTGGGGATCGGGAAGGGAGGCGAACGAATCGAGTTGGAGCCGCTGCTCCCGCCGCAGGCGCTTTTATTCATCGGAGAGCTCCTGGTTCTTGCCGGATTCGGATTACGAGCTGTCGCCGGCTGAACTGGAAATGAACTCGAACTTGAATTCACAGGGGGCAAGCCCTTGGCCGTGTACCAGCCGAGCGGGGCAGGCGATGCCACCGCGCTGGTCCGACCGGCGTACGGGTCGGCCTGCGGCATCCGCGTCTCGGCGTGCGGCCACGGCCATTCCATCAGGGGGCAGGCGCAGGTACCCCGAGCTCCACGGCGCTGGCCATGGAGATCTTCAGGTGGCGCGCTCGTTGATTTCCCAGAGATCCCCGAACAGCAGCTTCCCCCGGCGCGAGGAAGACGGCTGCATCCCTCCGTCCGCTGTCGCGCCCCGCGCCGCCTCCTCCACGAGGCCGTCAGCCAGCGCGCCCACAGGGCGCGGCTCTGCTCCTTTCTTGGCTCCGACCTCTCGGGCTCTGCTGCTGCCGAGGGCATCTTCTTTCTTTTAACATTATCAAGACTTCTATTCCTCAAATGATCACCATATCGTTTACAAGTGCTTGGGAAATAAAGACAGGAATAGAATCACGAAAAATGCCTGCAGCTACGGGAATACATACACATATTCCTAAGGCCTGGTAAAAATCTGGAAAAAAATACTTTGTGTTTTGGGAAATACAAAAAAAAAAGAAATTTTTGACAGAAATTGCACCCTTTTTCTTCTGTATACTGTCAGAAATTTGTTTTTTTCTATAGCCCAAAACAAAATAAGACTTGTACCAAAACTTTCCACGGGTATTCAGAATATGTATATGTATCGTCGGAAAAAAATTCACATTCTTTTGAAACTTCCGAAACACAAATTTTAAATTGTTCAAATAGAGAGAGCACTGAAACTCGGGTGCTGCAACGCCTCTCTCATAAAATCATCCCAACTTCCAGAAGTTCTAGTACTATAATTTTTTTTAAAAATATCACACTCCTCTAACCCAATAAGCATGAATCAAGATCTCAATAGATCTACCTCATTTCTTTCAACACATGGCATCCCATCTCTGTTGTCCTTATCCTCCTTGCCACCCTTGCTGGCGGTGGCCTCAGTGCTCACACAATCACAATGTGTTTGAATGTTGTCAATCATAAGACGTCTCTCTCGGCATAAAGTGAGAAAAAATCATGTGAGGGTTTGGCGAGACGTGCATGCATGGTTATAGATGGTTTCTTTCGTCTCCAATCCTAATTCTGCAGAGTTGTTCATTTTCAATCCGGCTAGGCATCGGTATGAAAAAAAGATGGATCATGTGCTATTGATTAAGGTTGCATCCTCAATATCTTTTTAAAATAGTTAACAGGTAAAATAACATCATATTCATATTATAAACATTTTTCTAATCAAATTCCATATATAATTTGTTAAATTTGAAGTTAGGTTAGAATATATGAATATTTTTAAAAAAGCATTTGATATGTACTACAGGTTGATTAACCCAATTATCTGGGCGTTTTCTGCAAAAGAAAAATCTGACTTAAAACTGGCGTGTAGGTTCATAAGGGGATTTTCTGTAAAAGCGAAAATCTAACTTAAAACTGGAATGCGGGTTGATTACCATAAACACCGAGTCACTCGCGATTGGAGGCGGCTGGATTTTCTGTAAAAGCGAAAATCTAACTTAAAATCGGAATGCAACCATTGCCATCACCAACCTCTCTGTGCCCGAGCCCGTGGCCCAATACTTCCACCTCTAATGAGGTCATGCCATGGCCGCGTCCGTGCCGAACTCGCCATGGTAGCCATCATCGGAGAGTGCCAAAGGTCGTCATCCTGCCACCACCATCATAATTGTTTATAAATGGTTGAAATACATGTGCGGAAAATTGCATAGAATTCAGTATATGTGTTACACCTTATAAGCAAGTTTGTTGACGAATCTACAATTGTCTTGATATTTTGGGTTGTTATCAACTGTTTCTAATAAATGTCATGTTAAACATGACTACATACCACATTTTTTCAATTTCTCGCCACAATTTCTCCTTCTTTTTTACTCTTTGTCCCACTTGGTTCAACACGTGGGCTCACTTCTTATCTGCAATTGTAGAAAGAATCAACGGGTGATCAAAGACGTGCTTAAGAATATGTATATGGAGCCATGAGTAGAAGCTGAACGAAATATGCCCTAGAGGCAATAATAAAGTTGTTATTTTATATTTCCTTATTCATGATAAAGGTTTATTATTCATGCTATAATTGTATTGATTGGAAACTGAAATACATGTGTGAATACATAAACAAATACAGTGTCCCTAGTAAGCCTCTACTAGACTAGCTTGTTGATCAAAGATGGTTAATGTTTCCTAACCATAGACATGTGTTGTCATTTGATAACGGGATCACATCATTAGGAGAATGATGCGATGGACAAGACACATCCGTTAGCTTAGCATATGATCATTCAGTTTATTGCAATTGCTTTCTTAATGTCAAATAAATATTCCTTCGACTATGAGATTATGCAACTCCCGGATACCGGAGGAATATCTTGTGTGCTATCAAACATCACAACGTAACTGGGTGATCATAAAGATGCTTTACAAGTATCTCCGAAGGTGTTTGTTGAGTTGGCATAGATCGAGATTAGGATTTGTCACTCCGTGTATTGGAGAGGTATCTCTGGGCCCTCTGGGTAATACACATCATAATAAGCTTGCAAGCAAATGACTAAGGAGTTAGTCACGAGATGATGTATTACAGAATGAGTAAAGAGACTTGTCGGTAACGATATTGAACTAGGTATGAAGATACCAACGATCGAATCTCGGGCAAATAACATACCGATGGACAAAGGGAATTACGTGTGTTGTCATACGGTTCGACCGATAAAGATCTTCGTAGAATATGTAGGAATCAATATGGGCATCCAGGTTCCGCTATTGGTTATTGATCGGAGAGGTGTCTCGGTCATGTCTACATAGTTCCCAAACCCGCAGGGTCCGCACCTTAACATTCGTTGACAATATAGTGTTATATGAGTTATATGATTTGGTGACCGAATGTTGTTCGGAGTCCCGGATGCGATCATAGACATGAGAGGAGCTCCGAAATGGTCCGGAGGTAAATATTGATATATAGGACGATGATATTCGGACATCGAAAGAGTTTCGTATGGTACCGTGTAGTCATCGGATCACCAGAAGGGGTTTCGGGAACCCCTGGGAGGTGATGGGCCAATTGGGCCATTAGAGGGGAGCACACCAGCCCACAAGGGGCTGGTGCACCCCCCTATGGCAGCCGGTCTATGGGAGAAAGGAAAGGAGGGGGATTCGGCCTCCCCCTTCCTTCCCTCTCTCCCTTTCCTTCCCCCTCCGGCATATATGGTATGGGGGGCGACCAGGGCAGGAGCCCAAGTAGGATTCGGCCCTACTTAGGGCGCCTCCTGGCTGCCTCCCCTCTCCCTCACCTATATATATGTGGGAGGGGGCGCCACACATAGCCCACGACAATCTCTTAGCCGTGTGCGGCGCCCTCCTCCACAGTTTTGTCCCTCGGTCATATTTTCGTAGTGCTTAGGCGAAGCCCTGCAAAGATAGTTTCACCATCACCGTCACCATGCCATCGTGCTGCGGGAACTCATCCACTACTTCACCGTCTTGCTGGATCAAGAAGGCAAGGACGTCACCGAGCTAAACGTGTGCTGAACGCGGAGGTGTCGTACGTTCGGTAATCGATCGGTTGGATCGGGAAGAAGTTCGACTACATCAACCGCATTACTAAACACTACCACTTATGATCTATGAGGGTACGTAGACACACTCTCCCCTCTCGTTGCTATGCATGTCCATGGATAGATCTTGCATGTGCGTAGAATTTTTGTTTTGTTTTCCATGCAACGTTTCCCAACAGTGGCATCCGAGACAGGTCTATGCGTAGATGATATGCACGATTAGAACACAAAGAGTTGTGGGCGGTGATAGTCATACTGCTTACCACCAACGTCTTATTTTGATTTGGCGGTATTGTGGGATGAAGCGGCCCGGACCAACCTTACATGTCCACGCACATGAGACTGGTTCCACCTGCTGACATGCTCCTTGTTTTGCATAAAGGTGGCTGGCAGGTGTATGTTTCTTCCACTTTAGTTGAATCGAATTTGACTGCGGTTAGTCCTTGAAGAAGGTTAAAACAGCAAACTTGATAAATCACCGTTGTGGTTTTTGCGTAGTTAATAATGGTTCTTGCTAAAAGCCCGTAGCAGCCACGTAAAACTTGCAACAACAAAGTAGAGGACGACTAACTTGTTTTTGCAGGGCATGTTGTAATGTGATATGGTTAAGATGTGATGTGATATACATTGTTGTATGAGATGATCATGTTTTGTAATATCAACAACCGGCAGGAGCCTTAGGGTTGTCTATTAATTATTGTATGAAATGCAAATGCGATGTAATTGCTTTACTTTATCGCTATGCGCTACCAATAGTTGTAGAAGCAATAGTTGGCGAGACGACCCTGACGCAATGATGGATATCAAGGTGTCGAGTCAGTGATGATGGAGATCATGATGATGCTTTGGAGATGGAGATCAAAAGCACAAGATGATGATGGCCATATCATGTCACATATTTTGATTGCATGTATGTTTGTCCTTTATGCATCTTATTTTACTTAGAACGACGGTAGCATTATAAGATGATCCCTTCACTAAATTTCAAGATAAAACTGTTCTCCCCGAGTATGCACCATTGCCAAAGTTCGTCATTTTGAAGCACCTCATGATGATCGGGTGTGATAGACTCTACGTTCACATACAATGGGTGTAGGACAGTTTTGCACATGCAGAATACTTGGGTTAAACTTGAAGGGCCTAGCATGTACAGACATGGTCTCGGAACACTAGAGACGAAAGGTCGAACGTGAGTCATATAGTAGATATGATCAACATAGAGATGTTCACCATTGATGACTACCCCATCTCATGTGATGATCGGACATGGGTTAGTTGATTTGGATCATGATCACTTAGATAACTTGAGGGATGTTTATTTTAAGTGGGAGTTCATTAGTAATTTGATTAACTGAACTTAATTTATCATGAACTTAGTCTTAATAGTTTTGCATATCTATGTTGTTGATCAATGGCCCGAGCTACCCTTTCCCTGAATTTCAATTCATTCCTAGAGAAAGCTAAGTTGAAAGATGATGGTAGCAACTACACGGACTGGGTCCATAACTTGAGGATTATCCTCATTACTGCATAGAAGAATTATGTCCTTGATGCACCGCTAGGTGACAGACCTACTGCAGGAGCTACTACAGATGTTATGAACGTATGACAGGCTTGATCTAGTGACTACTCGATAGTTCGGTGTGCCATGCTTTACGGCTTAGAACCGGGACTTCAAAAACATTTTGAACGTCATGGAGCATATGAGATATTCCAAGAGTTGAAGTTAATATTTCAAGCAAATGCCCGGATTGAGAGATATGAAGTCTCCAACAAGTTCTATAGCTCCAAGATGGAGGAGAACAGTTTTGTCAGTGAACACATACTCAAAATGTCTGGGTGTCATAACCACTTGACTCAGCTGGGAGTTGAACTCCTAGTTGATAGTGTTATTGACAGAGTTCTTCAGTCACTGCCACCAAGCTACAAAGGCTTCGTGATGAACTATAATATGCAAGGGATGGATAAAACGATTCCTGAGCTCTTCGCAATGCTTAAGGCCGCGGAGGTAGAAATCAAGAAGGAGCATCAAGTGTTGATGGTTAACAAGACCATTAATTTCAAGAAAAAGGGCAAGGGAAATAAAGGGAACTTCAAGAAGAATGTCAAGACAGTTGCCACTCCCAGGAGGAATCCCAAAGCTGGACCCAAGCCTAAAACTGAGTGCTTCTACTGCAAAGGGAATGGTCACTAGAAGCGGAACTTCTCGAAATACTTGGCGGATAAGAAGGATGGCAAAGTGAACAAAGGTATATTTGGTATACCTATTATTGATGTGTGACTTACTAATGCTCATAGTAGCGCCTGGGTATTTGATACTGGTTCAGATGCTCCTATTTGCAACTCGAAACAGGAGCTGCGGAGTAAACAAATATTGGCTAAGGACGAGGTGACGATGCGCGTCGGGAATGGTTCCAAGGTCGATGTGATCGCCGTCAGCATGCTACCTCTACATCTACCTTTGGGATTAGTTTTAGACCTCAATAACCGTTATTTGGTGCCAGCGTTGAGCATGAACATTATATTTGGATCTTGTTTATTGCGAGACGGTTATTCATTTAAATCGGAGAATAATGATCGTTCTATTTATATGAGTAATATATTTTATGCTCATGCACCCTTGATGAATGGTCTATTCTTGTTGAATCTCGATCGTAGTGATACACATATTCATAATATTGATGACAAAAGATGCAAAGTTGATAATGATACTGCAACATATTTGTGCCACTATCGTTTAGGTCATATTGGTGTAAAGCGCATGAAGAAACTCCATGCAGATGGACTTTTGGAATCACTTGATTATGAATCATTTGATACTTGCGAACCATGCCTCATGGGCAAGATGACTAATCCGTTCTCCGGAACAATGGAGCGAGCTAATGACTTATTGAAAATAATACATACCGATGTATGCGGTCTGATGAGTGTTGAGGCACACGGCGGGAACATTATTTGTTGACCTTCATAGATGATTTGAGTAGGTATGGGTATATTTACTTGATGAAACACAAGTCTGAAACATTTGAAAAGTTCAAAGAATTTTAGAGTGAAGTGGAGAATCATCGTAACAAGAAAATAAAGTTTCTACGATCACTACTGCAGGATGCTGCTAATGTGACACCACGATCAGAGACCCTTCAACGAAACTGTGTGCAATGCAATAATCGCAAACGATGGTGTAAAAAACCGTCAAAAAGCGTGCAAAACGTTTGCGATGACGGATGCATCAAACACGGTTCAGATTTTGGTTGCGTGTGCGATTCAGGGCATACGGTTCAGTTAAATTAACAGTTTGCGATGGGGAGGAACAAAAGAAACGGGCTGCTAGATGAAGGTGTGTGCGACATGCATCATATGCTTCACTCGGATGAACTGTTTGTGATTAGGCAACACAAAAGAAACGATCAACCAGATCAAGGTGTGTGCGATATATGGCATGCGGTTCACTTGGATGAACTGTTTGCGTTGAGACAAGAGAACAGAAACGGTTCAATATAACAAGATGTGTGTGATACGCGACGAACAAGTCTGTAATCAGAAATGTGTGCGAAGACCAATAATAACACAAATGATTGCTTCTAATAAGATGTATGTGATATGCTCTGTCTACACAACATCTATTGGCCATTGGGGGACGGGCGGTCATCCGGATACGCCATAAGGATGCGAAGAGGCATCCTATATCAGCAAGGACTAGCTGTTCCACCAGTAGCTCATGTAAGAGAACTCTCAAGTTAAGTGTGCTGAGGCTGGAGCAGCCATCAGATGGGTAACTGGATGGGAAGTTGTGTTGATGTTAAATTAACTGATAGGATGGGTCATATCTGTCATTTGACAGATATGACCCATCCTATCAGTTAATTTAACCTCGAGGTACTTGTTTTTTATTTTATTTTGATTTTTAACACATGTTAAAGAAGGTCTACCACATTACCTTTTGACAACGTGCGATACGTGGCATATAGTTGATCCATCCGACCTGTTTGTGATGGAATAGGCCATGTGTGTTGTGGGCAAACGCTTGCTAGTGTACAACCGTTTGCGATTGAAGAATTCATCACCGACGGGTTCCCTAGTGTGGTCCGTGTTCATCTCATCATCCTCTACTTCTTGTGCTAGCTCGATGTTCCTTATATGCTAAGTTTCCATTAATTGATGGCGTTTATGAACACGCCACTGTTTCCCGCCATTTCCTCACCTGTTTCCCGCCACCCAGCGATATTGCGCATAAACCTAGGCGGCACGCGACGCACGGAGGCAACAAGCATAGCCTGTAGCACATCCACCTTTTCCAAGCATGCCAACCCACCAAAGCGCCGCCTCTGCCATCAACCTCGTCGACGAGGAAAACCAGAAGGCGCCATGACCCGTCGAGGCCACGGCGCTCCCCAGCAACGCGATGGACGACGCTGTGATGCGCGTCATCGCCAGGGTTGAGCAGACCCTTGGCGCATGGCGCTTCAGTGTCGCGGATCAAGATAGGCACGTCAGCGCCGACAGGCTGCAGCTCGCCGGACAACATGATCGATGGCGCGCCGCAGAGCAATCTAGGCGCGTCCGCGCCAATAGGCTGCGGCTCGCCGCACGGCAAGACCGTTGGAGCGCCGCAGAGCGAGAGGCGTGGTGTGCCGTACAGCAAGAGCGGATCCATCGGCGCTTGCCTGCTGTCAACACGGTGTCGCAGCTGGGTACACGTCCCGTCAGTACCCCCATTCCTGCCATGAGTGGGCAGAGGCCCTCTGCGCCGTACTTGCGCCAGAGGCCGGCTGCGTTGTATTTGCACCGGATGCCCACCATGCAGTTCGCATGGGTCGCGCCGTTCGCCTTGTTCGTGGCCCGCTTGATGCCAATGCGCTGGTCAGTAGGCTCGACCGCCTTCTTCGCCCAGGTGTCCACCTAGGCGCAGTAGAGGAACATGGCCGTCGCATCCTCGAGCTGGTGATCTCTGATGAAATAGCCAACTCGAGCTCGATATCGCGCTCCAGATGTACTGTGAACGTGTCGACCGCTTGGACGAACGCCTGCACGAGTTGAGGCAGCGCCAAGAGCTACCATAGGTAAGGGCTGCTGGTCATGGTCTCATGGACGCGTTTTATTTTGTAGAGTCGTTTCGACGTGGATAGCTATGTATTCACAACAATCATAGCATTCCTCTTTTATTGCTCTATTTCAATGTGTGTACTCTGTTTTCCATTCTTATATGTTCTATTTCAATGTGTGTATATACGCTTTCCATTATGTATATGTGGATGATAACAACTAGATTCAAATTAGTATACAAAAACAGATAAAAAGTGGAATTCATAATATATATATATATATATATATATATATATAAATTGTTCATTAGTTCCTCACAGAATATATATATAATATCATCACATATACGTGATGATACTTAACTACTAGGTACAATGCATAAAATTGAAAACAAACAATACTAAAACAAACAATCCCTCCCGGGGCTAGTATTCCGGCAGCCCCTCGCCAGCAGCTCCCTGGTGCGTGGCGCCTTCCCAGTATGGAGGCAGTACTTCGCCTCCTCCGCCTCGTAGCGCTTGACATACCGATCTGCCTCTTGCTGGCGGATGAGCACGAACAATCTTTCCATTTTGTTGGGCACCCACCGAAGCTCCTCGTCGGTTGCACGTTAGAGCTTATCGGCCCACCTCCAGGCAGTGACGAGGCGCCAGCGCCTTTGAACTTCCTCGTGAAGTACCCGTCTTTGTACACCTCCTCCACACGACGACGCACCCGCCCCCAAAGCTCTGCCGCCTCCTTGTTCCAGGTGGCACCATGGGCTTCACAGGCCACTGGGTACCTGGCTTCCTCCTCCGCCATCTCCTTCTTGAACGCCACTTGCCTGGCTTTCTCAGCCGGCGACAGCGACTTCCATAGACAAAGATTGTATTGGCCCCAAAACCAATCCAAAGTTGGGGGGTCCGGCACAACCTCGTTCGGCAGCACGTAGGGGTCCTCGTCGCTGCTATTCGAGTGAGCGTCCTCGAGGGGCGGCGACTCCTCGTCAGCGCGTGGGTAGACTGGCGGGGCCATGGCAGAGATTTGAGAGAGAGAGAGAGAGAGAGAGAGAGCGAGTGAGGGGAGGATGTAGATGAGAATGCAGGCGGGGCGACGTGAGCAAGGTAGTATTTATTGGCGGACGGAATCTAGATTGACGGGAACAATACATACGCCGGTCGCCGGAATATTTACGAGTACTGTAGTTTGAATTACACACAATTCCCATAGCAAAATCCGTGTGTGAACATAATAGCTGACGGTTTCCAATACAGAACCGTGTCTGATTAATGACCCGCGAGATACAGTGCCAATCATGTGGGGCCCAGTTGTCTTGCCAGATCTTTACATTTTCCTTTTTGAACACCAGATATTTACATCATCTGATGATTTTTTAACTCGCACACAAGTACAGAAAATATGATTTTTCAAACTGTTATGGTTAGCCGTTGCATGTAGATGTAGTTCAAATTTGAATTACGGTCATTAAATGGCTAGAAAATCACTTAAATGTCTTTAAAAGGTCAAATGACCCCTAGAATTTTCCAAATTTTCATATGACAGTTGTAGTAGTGCATTTTTTAAACATGGAAAAAATTTGAAGGCCGTGAGAGGAAGCCATCTCCTGTTCGTCATCACACATGCATTGTTCCCTCTCGAAACCACGAGCCTTCCAGTGAGTTGCTCTGGTTTGTGAGGGGTGTGTGTCCAAACTTCCATCAAACAGGCCAATTATTTTACCACATCATCTTGGTGGCATGACATTATATCAAGCAAGGTTTCATATTTTTCTGATCATTTTTTTATTTTTTGTAATTAAAATGCCATGGCACTCCATGCATGTGCCCATGCTGTGAGACCAATATGTTTGAAATTCCTTCTAATTTACTGCACATGGAATTAACTCGCACACAAGTACACAAATATGATTTTTCAAACCGTTATGGTTAGCCGTTGCATGTAGATGTAGTTCAAATTTGAATTACGGTCATTAAATGGCTAGAAAATCACTTAAATGTCTTTAAAAGGTCAAATGACCCCTAAAATTTTCCAAATTTTCACATGACAGTTGTATTAGTGCATGTTAAATGTAGAAAAAAAATTGAAGGCTGTAAGAGGAAGCTATCTCCCGTTCGTCATCAAACATGCATTGTTCCCTCTCGGAACCACGAGCCATCTAGTGAGTTGCTCCAGTTTGTGAGGGGGGTTGTCCAAACTTTTGTCAAACAGGCCAATTTTTTTACCACATCATCTTGGTGGCATGACATTACATCAAGCAAGGTTTCATGATTTTCTAATTATTTTTTAATTTTTTGGAATTAAAATGCCATGGCACTCCATGCATGTGTCCATGCCGTGAGACCAATATGTTTGAAAATTCCTTCTAATTTACTGCACATGGAATTAACTCAAAAACAAGTACGCAAATATGTTTTTTCATACCGTTATGGTTAGCTGTTGCATATAGATGTAGTTCAAATTTGAATTACAGTCATTAAATGGCTAGAAAATCACTTAAATGTCTTTAAAATGTCAAATGACCCCTGGAATTTTCCAAATTTTCATATGACAGTTGTAGTAGTGCACGTTAAACATAGAAAAAAAATTAAGGCCGTGAGACGAAGCTATCTCCTGTTCGTCATCACACATGCATTGTTTCCTCTCTGAACCATGAGCCTTAGTGAATTGCTCCGATTTGTGAGGGGTGTGTGTCCAAACTTTTGTCAAACAAGCCAATTTTTTTACCACATCATCTTGGTGGCATGACACTATGTCAAGCAAGGTCTCATATTTTTCTGATCATTTTTTAATTTTTTGGAATTAAAATGCCATGGCACTCCATGCATGTGCCCATGCTGTGAGACCAATACGTTTGAGAATTCCTTCTAATTTACTGCACATAGAATTAACTCGCACACCGGTACACAAATATGATTTTTCAAACCGTTATGGTTAGCCGTTGCATGTAGATGTAGTTCAAATTTGAATTACGGTCATTAAATGGCTAGAAAATCACTTAAATGTCTTTAAAAGGTCAAATGACCCCTGAATTTTTTCAAATTTTCACATGACAGTTTTATTAGTGCATGTTAAATGTAGAAAAAAATTAAAGGCCGTAAGAGGAAGCTATCTCCCATTTGTCATCAAACATGCATTGTTCCCTCTCGGAACCACGAGCCCTCTAGTGAGTTGCTCCAGTTTGTGAGGGGGGGGGGGTGTCCAAACTTTTATCAAACAGGCCATTTTTTTACCACATCATCTTGGTGGCATGACATTACATCAAGCAAGGTTTCATGATTTTCTGATCATTTTTAAAATTTTTGGAATTAAAATGCCATGACACTCTATGCATGTGTCCATGCCGTGAGACCAATATGTTTGAAAATTTCTTCTAATTTACTGCACATGGAATTAACTCGAAAACAAGTACACAAATATGATTTTCCTTACCGTTATGTTTAGCCGTTGCATGTAGATGTAGTTCAAATTTGAACTACGGTCATTAAATGGCTACAAAATCACTTAAATGTCATTAAAAGGTCAAATGACCCCTGTAATTTTCCAAATTTTCACATGACAGTTGTAGTAGTGCACATTAAACGTAGGAATAATTTGAAGGTCGTACGAGGAAGCTATCTCCTGTTCGTCATCAAACATGCATTGTTTCCTCTCGGAACCACGGGCCTTCTAGTGAGCTGCTCCGGTTTGTGAGGGGTGTGCGTCCAAACTTTCGTCAAACAGGCCATTTTTTTTACCACATCATCTTGATGGCATGACATTACATCAAGCAAGGTTTCATGTTTTGCTGATCATTTTTTGGAATTAAAATGCCATGGCACTCCATGCATGTCCATGTCGTGAGACCATTATGTTTGAAAATCCATTCTAATTTACTGCACATGGAATTAACTCGCACACGAGTACACAAATATGATTTTTTTTAAACCGTTATGGTTAGCCGTTGCATGTAGATGTAGTTCAAATTATAATTAGTCTTTAAAAGATCAAACCCCTACAATTTTCCAAAATTTCACATGACAATTGTAGTAGTGCACGTTAAACGTAGAAAAAATTTGAAGGCCATAAGAGGAAGCTATCTCCTGTTCGTCATCAAACATGCATTATTCCCTCTCGGAACCACGACCCTTCTAGTAAGTTGCTCCAGTTTGTGAGGGGTGTGTGTCCAACTTCCGACAAACATGCCAATTTTTTTACCACATCATCTTGATGGCATGACATTACATCAAGCAAGGTTTCATGTTTTTCTGATCTTTTTTTAATTTTTTGGAATTAAAATGCCATGGAACTCTATGCATACATATGCATTTGTCCATGTCGTGAGACCAATATGTTTAAAATTCCTTCTAATTTACTGCACATGGAATTAACTCGCACACAAGTACACAAATATGATTTTTCAAACCGTTATGGTTAGCCGTTGCATGTAGATGTAGTTCAAATTTGAATTACGGTCATTAAATGGCTAGAAATCACTTAAATGTCTTTAAAAGGTCAAATGCCCCCTGAAATTTTCCAAATTTTCACATGACAGTTGTATTAGTGCACGTTACACATAGAAAAAAATTGAAGGCTGTAAGAGGAAGCTATCTCCCGTTCGTCATCAAACATGCATTGTTCCCTCTCGAAACCACGAGCCTTCTAGTGAGTTGCTCCGGTTTGTGAGGGGTGTAGTTCCAAACTTTCGTCACACATGCCAATTTTTTACGATATCATCTTGGTGGCATGACATTACATCAACCAAGGTTTCATGTGTTTCTGATATATTTTTATTTTTTTGGAATTTAAATGCCATGGCACTCCATGCTTAATTGTGTCATAGCCGTTAGACCAATATGTTTGAAAATTCCTTCCAATTTACTACATATGGAATTAAATCACACACAAGTACACAAAATATGAGTTTTCAAACCGTTATGGTTAGCTGTTGCATGTACATGTAGTTCAAAATTCAATTACGGTCATTAAGTGGCTAGAAAATCATTTAAATGACTTAAAAGGTCAAATGACCCATGAAATTTTCCAAATTTTGACATGACTGTTGAATTAGTACTACAAATTTTCTCGTACATTTAAAACACAATCCGTTGCCACTTTAGTCCAAATTCGTCTTTCACAGCTAATAAAAAATATCTACAACATCACACACAGTTGTTTTTTAGGAACCGTTTGCGATGAAAATATCTGGGTCTATTTAAGTCTTCCTCCTTAAGCTTCGCCGACTTGTTTGCTCCAGTGCCGGCAACCCCCCGAATCCACGAATCCCGATCCCCATTCCCGCACCCCCTTCTTGCAAATATGACATCCTGGAAACGCTTCGTGAAGGCCCGTACGATGGTAGCCCCCCCGAGCGCCGCCGCCTACGCCGAAGTGCCGAGAGTGTCGCCGCATCCGCATTGAGCGCGGCTACTTCCACCGAGAGGGCGTCTGCGGCAGCCGACGGGGCAGCTGCAGCAGCCGAGACAGCTGTAGCTGCTGCTACGACGGTGCCACAGTGGCTGCAAATGCCGAGAGCGCTCGAGCTGCCGTTCGTGCCGCCGATGTCACCCTAGCACGGGTCGAGGCCATCCGCACCAAGATCGAGGATGCACACGCCAAGATATTCCAGGCCACCTTAGAATCCAGCATACAACCCACGTCCAAAAAGGCGGCGGTGGCCCTGGAGCACCTGGTTCCTCGTGAGGTCACCGTGCGGGAGCTGGAGATGCAGGAGGCGGCGGAGATCGAGGAGCGCCGGGAGGAGGAGTTGTGCGTGGCCGAGGTCGAGGTAGAAAAGAGTCTGTTCGTCGAGGAATGGACGATGGAGTACCAATGCGAGCTCTAGCGCAGCCACTACTACGAGTACTACAACCTTGAGGGCGGCACCGAGGACGAGAACGAGTACGAGGACGTGGTCAACTTCAGCAGGGGGGATGCGGAGTCCACCAAAGGCGGCATGTCGCCAGGACAAGTCATCGATGTCTCATCTCACACCGGCGATGCATAGACCGGCGCGACGACGGATTTGTTAAAATTATGCATACTTAGGCTTTGTTTTTAATGCTGGTCTTTTGTTAGAGCAATGTTTAGGTCAACTGGCTATGTTTAATTACTAAAATTGCTCGATTCAGTAAGTGTGGTTTGTCTGCTGTATGCTCTTTTGTGTGCCCAAATTAGCAAGCAATGTTAAATTATGCAATGACATACCCGGGTAATTTCCACCAAAATTTGAATTTCAAACTCATCCCATGCGCGTAAAGCAGAAGAATCGTTTGCGATGCACACAATCGTTCAAAGTGAATGGTCCGGCGGCACCGCGCGCTAAGTTTCCCTCCACATTTCCAAAATTTTGGCCTACCGCCAAAATATCTACCCCTACCCCCTTCCCCACCCCCTTTTCTCCCCGACCACAAGTCACATTTCCCCTGTTTCCTCCTTCCTTCTTTCCTTCCTTCCTAAGCTATAGCCGCTTCCTTGCTTGCTTCCTCGCTCCCGCTGTCTCGCATCCTACCGCCAGGGTCGCCATGGTGTTCTTCAAAGACCTCTCCAGCGGTTCCTCCTCCGGTGACGACTCCTTCACCACCCGTGTATGCCTATCTTCTATCTCTCGGGCTATGACTTGGAATGAAGGATTTTTACCCGGCAGTCGATTTGAGTCATTTCTTCCTCTTGTAGCTCCCTAGGACCATCAGTGGCAACGAATGGAGCGGGGTGGGTGAATATCTATCTGCTCGTTGTCACCATCAATCTCCATGCGTGAAGCTAGTTGCATTTTCTGGCATGTGCAGAGAAGGTTATACCCTCTTTCGTTGTTACAAATCATTTGTTAGATGTGATTCAGACACTGTCACGGTCCCAACCCATTCATGCCACACCTTCAACCAAACGCATCCTAAGATAGTGTCAGAGTTTGTACCTAGTATCTAAAATTGTTGCCATCTCATCAGCGGTGCCATTAGAAAATTATTTGGCACCGCTTCAGCAGTTTGTGCAGCCAACTTTGGTCCACACATCCGAGCAGCCAAGCAGTAAAATACTAAATGTTTGTGGCACGAAGGAACTAGGCATCAGAGCAACTAGGTGCTCCGGAGTCTGGGTCCCTGATTTTTTTCTGCTGCATCGGCTCGCCAGTGCAGGGCACCGGTGCGAGATGTACCAACAGTTGTCTTTACACCAGTTTTGGCACACATAGTGGACGACCTTAGTGCTATTAGTTCTATGTTACTAATTTTGTGCATGTACACACCTGTTAGTATCAATTTGCTGTCATCCAAACACTATCGCAATGCTGTTGCAGTTATATTTACCTTCCTCATAAAATTTTCAATTTGCTATTTATTGTACATGAGTAAGAACTTGTAGCGTTGTTGTAGTTAATTATAGCTTCTGATGTTTCAAATTTGGTTGTTGTCTCATGTCACGCCCAATATGCGATACTATCCTAAAGAGACTCGAAGGTCCCACCAAGGATAGAACCGCATATTGAAACGCTTTTGCAAGGTGGATATCATTACATCAACATTACATAATAGATGGGGATACATACAAGAGGCATACAATGACACATGAATACAACATCATCTTACAAGAGATCAACATCCGACTACGGATGGAACACAAACAGAAACTCAAACGACATCCACCCTGCTAGCCCAGGCTGCCGACCTGGAACCTATCCCCTGATCGAAGAAGAAGCAGAAGAAGAACTCCAAACAAGCAAACATCGCTCTCGCGTCAAGATCACTGCATAACCTGCAACTGTTGTTGTAGTAATCTGTGAGCCACGATGACTCAGCAATCCCATTACCATGGGTATCAAGACTAGCAAAGCTTAATGGGAAAGGAAGGGGTAAAGTAGTGAGGTTGCAGCAGCGACTAAGCATGTATGGTGGCTAACATACGCAAATAAGAGCGAGAAGAGAAGCAAAGGAACGATCGTGAAGCTAGCAATGATCAAGAAGTGATCCTGAACTCCTACTTACATCAAACATAACCCAAAGACCGTGTTCACTTCCAAGACTCTGCCGATAAGAGACCATCACGGCTACACACGCGGTTGATGCGTTTTAATTCGGATCTGGTGTCAAGTTATCTACAACCGGACATGAACAAATTCCCATCTGCCACATAACCGCGGGCACGGCTCTCAAAAGTTTATAACCCTACAGGGGTGTCCCAACTTAGCCCATGATAAGCTCTCGCGATCAACAAAGGATATACCTTCTCCCAGGAAGACCCGATCAGTCTCGGAATCCCGGTTTACAAGACATTTCGACAATGGTAAAAACAAGTCCAGCAAAGCCGCCCGAATGTGCCGACAATTCCTGATAGGAGCTACACATATCTCGTTCTCAGGGCACACCGGATGAGCCAGACGTCGGGTTGGCATAGACCCTGGTTGCCCAGGGGGCGCCGGACATCGCTCGGTTTGGACCAACACTTAGACAAGCATTGGCCTCGGGGGGGGGGGGGGGGGGGCTAAAATAAAGATGACCCTCGAGAGAGCGACTCCCAAGGGAAAAGTAGGTGGTGGTGAAGCAAATGGTAAAACCAAGGTTGGGCCTTGCTGGAGGAGTTTTATTCAAAGCGAACTGTCAAGGGGGTCCCATAAATCACCCGACCGCGCAAGGAACGCAACATCCGGGAACATAACACCGGTATGACGAAAACTAGGGCGGCAAGAGTGGAACAAAACACCAGGCATAAGGCCGAGCCTTCCACCCTTTACCAAGTATATAGATGCATTAATAATATAAGAGATATTGTGATATCCCAACATAACCCTGTCCATCATGGGGCAATCTTCAACTTCACCTGCAACTAACAACGCTATAAGAGGGGCTGAGCAAAGCGGTAACATAGCCAAGAAATGGTTTGCTAGGAAGGGTGACAAAGGTTAGATGTTCATGGCAATTTGGGAGGCTTGAAGAACAAGTTATAGGAAGCGCAGCAAAGCGATAGAACGAAGCAACTAGCATAACAATGATAGTAGTGAGATCCAAAGTGACGGTCATCTTGCCTGAAATCCCGCAAGGAAGAAGAACGAGTCCATGAAGAAGATGAAGCCATGAAGACGAACCAAGCGTAGACGAACGAATCCTCACGATCGCAACAAAACAAGAACTATTGAGAATAAGCACACAACATGGTAAACACACCACACATAGACAAGACATGATGCACAACAAGCATGATGCATGGCAAAGCTACATGAGGCTACTCATGGCAAGAGATGATGCAAACAAGAGCAACACATCAAGGCAAGTTTAAATGAGGCCGGAAACAACATATAACAATTCCGGTAAGTCCTCATATGCAAATTTAGAAATTGGTCCAGATCTGAACAAACATTAAGTTGAAGTTGTTAAACAACAAGTTAAGATGCACCAAGATGATCTACACGAGATTCTAGTCAAGTTACATATAAAGTTCATTTAGTTCGGAGCTACGGCATAGAAGATATGAGCAAAACAAGTTAAACATGGCATTGATGCAAAATGCACCCAAACATCAAGAAAACACCTCAAAACAAGGATGCAACATGGTAATATGAAACAACGTGCAATTCTAAACAAGTTTCATATAGAGCACACTCAAAACGGAGCAACGGTTCAACGCATACACTCTATACAAGATATGACAACAATCTGTCCAAAACAGCAACTAGGCATCTTGCAAGCATCAAAACAATAAGCTACAGCATCTCAACGTAAGAACAAAAGGCATGGGCATGAAGTACAGGTAAAGCATGACAAAACATGAACACTGATCTATCTCCAAAAATCACTAGAACATGCTCAGAAGGACATGTCAAGATTGCAAATAATAACAGTTTCAAACTTATCAGGAAATAACATCAGGTTGCAATGTTTAGAGCTATCAAACAATATGTTACAGGAACTTATCATGGCAAACAAAGGCATGTCATGAATCTACTAATTGCATAGAACAAAAGTCCCTTACTGACCATGAGCCAAAAAGGCACAGAAAATATGATGGCACCCATGTAAACATAGCAAGTTATATGACAGATTCATACATGGCAGGAACAACAATAAGTAGGCATGTTGGTGAGCTTGAACCACTCACCACAGAGCAATACATGGCATGGCAAGGCAACCAACAGTAAGAATACATGTTTATGGAGCTAAGCATGGCAAGAGAAAGTTCATAGGGTACATGGATCACTAGCCACAATCATGGCAACATTAAACTTAATGTTAACAGGCTGACAGCAACATTATTTAGCAAGTTTGGGAGCAAGATAATAACATTTTACAGCAGGCTATAATTGCAACCAGGGGCATGGATGGATAGAGCATGACATGTAAAACAAAACATCCTTAGTGAACATCTCCAGATTATGCAAAGAATGACTTGTAGCAGCAGGTTTACATAGCAACAAAATATAACAGAATCAGCCTAGCAAAACAGCAACAGCAAGTACCCTACTTCACGAGCTCGTTGCACTCAGTACAAGACTCACAAAAATACATGGATAGCACCCCTGTAAAGATGGCATGTCATAGATCAATACTCATGTAGACATCAGGCTCATAGGATGCACACATCAAACATGGCAAAAATGGCAAACGAGCATGTTCTGTTAACAGGCAGCAGACAACATTATATAGCACTCTTGCAACGATGATTCAGGCATCAAGATGAACTCAAATGAACATGATGCTATGGAATGAAATGAAGTACTCGTTGAGACGAACAATTTGACATATTACACACACGAAACAGAGCAGTATGCAACAAGATATGGCAGGTCAAAGCATGCATCAGAATATGCAAATTTCGGGGATTTCAGAAAAAACAGACGAGCGTTATATAGTAAAATGTGCACGGGCGGGTTTTGAGGGTGGCTCACCATGGGCCAAGGCCCAGGTTGGAAGGGGAGGCCAGGCGGGCCGAGGGAGATGGGCCTGGGAGGCCAAGGCCCACGCGGGACTGGGCAGCTGTAGCGACCCGACCTCAGACGGTCAAGTCTCTGTGCTTATGTGTCATCCCTGGATCGGTATGCTGACACACACAGTACTCGAGGATTTATAACAGAGGTAAATCACATGTATAAAGTAACATAAATACCATTACCTCAATCCAAAATAGCGGAAGCAACAAGGTTGTGGATTCCCATCAACACCAACGGCAAAGTTGAGTGTAGAAATTGTAACCCTAATGTATCTCTTACTCGTCGTAAGATTCTGCAACATGAGACGTTGCAGCCACAGAGGGTCAGTACATTGAATGTACTGGCAAATTCACACCATAGAGCAATGATGAATAAAGGCTATCACTACATGCATATTTGGCTGGTGGAGGCTCTATGGTTATAATGTTTTTGCGAAAAGCCAATTTTTTCCTACTACAAAGGAATAAATTTATTTAACTATCATGGTGGTTGTTAAACATTGAGAATGGTCGATAGCATCCTCAATCCCAATTAAAAGTAATAATCAATAACCCAATAATATTAATTAGAAGTAACATGTTGAGATTCACATGATATTCAAGTACTAGATACTCAAGTTGTCCATAACCGGGGACACGGCTAATCATGATTAGTTTGTACACTCTGCAGAGGTTTGCGCACTTTTCCCCACAAGACTCGATCGCCTCCGTTTGGTTTCTCGCACTACATGGTGTTTGAGAAACGGATGACCGAGACATAGTCTTTCAGAAGCGCTAGCACCTTACGATGGGTAGACCGATACACCTACATCCCCTACATCTGCTAGTCTACCACTATAAGAGTTCGCACGACTTAGTCAACTATGCCAGAGCCCATAATGGCTTGTGGCTGCACACGGAAGTTACTAGCATGAATTATCTTATGATCCCTTTGAGCCTGGGTGGCGGTCCAAAGAAAAACAGGCAAGTCCTGATAGAAACCAGGTGCCTCAATCCACCCAGATGTGTATTTAAGTTGCCACCTTAGATAATCCATTAATTAATAAACTCACATCTGTCATGGATATCACTCACCCAATCCACGTCTACTAGCATAGCATGGCATAATAAGCAAACACAGAAGTAACTCCCAAAGGTTTCATAAGTAAAACAGGTAATAGGTACTACCTCATCTACTTACCATCCCACAATTTAATTAGATCCTAATCATGCAATGTTTGAGGATTGAACTAATGCATAAAACTGGGTATGAGAAAAGGTATGATCAAAGTGTGAACTTGCCTGCAATGTTGATGAAGATGATTCGCACTCAAAACTCTTGATAGCTCTACTCGTCACACTCCGGTCAATCTATCTTGAGCAAGCAATAGTAACCACACATAAGCAATCACTCAAAAGATCGGAAAGAACGGAGAAGACGATTCGGAAAACATCAAAACCAAGCAAATAACTCTTGCAACATAAAACAATTTCTAACAGTACCAAAATTATGTGAATTTGGCCTTATCAGTTTAGGTCAAGAGCTTCAAATTGCAAAAAGAATCACTCAAATTGGAGTTATAAAACTCAAGTTATGATCAAACGAAGTTTAAATACAAATCTATTCTAATTCAAATTTTAAAACTTTCAAAAACATGTTCAACTTGTTTATCTGGATAGAGGGGATCATAACGAAGAAGTAGGCGTTGTTTTCGTTGGATTTGGACTAACGAGTAAAAAGCAGTGAGGGTTTGAAGATTAGGGGCTAATCTGTAAATAAAATCATCACGGATAGGTCCCTGGCCGAAAATAAACAGAAAACGAATAGACTAAATAACGAACGCTCGTTTTCTATACCTAACCAGCGAACGTTCTCTAAATAAGTCTAACTACAAAAAAAATTAAACCGGCTAAAGGGAAAACCGAAGAAAACCAGAAAGGGATAACCGGACCGGGAAAACCGGCGAGTTGAGCGGCTCCGGCGACGGCGGTCTCCGGCGAGCGGTGCGAGGCGGCGACTTGGGTCGGCGGCGGCTCCGGGGTCGACGGCGATGGGCGGAGACGGCGGCGCGCGGCGCGGGGCGGCGGAGTCGGTGGTGGCGGTGGTGGCGGCTCCAGCTGAGGCGCGTGGCGGCGGTGGCGATTTGCGGCGGCGCGGCGAGGAGAGGAGGGAAAAGAGGGGGCCGGGGTCGGGGCCTGCCTTTTTAAAGGCCAGGGGAGGGGCGATGGCGTTCGGGAGGGGCTGGGGTGGCGTGGAGTCCGGATCGGGGACGGCTCCCATGGCGGTGCGGCGGCGTACGGCGGGCGGAAGCCCGCCTGGGATCGGGGGGAGCGGCGCTGGCTGGGCCGCAGCTGCGGTCTGGCCTTGGGCCGGCCCAGTCGCGGCGGAGGGGAAGTTTTTTTTTAAATAAAATACTTTCAGAAAATAAAATAAAAGCAAAATAAATAAAATTATACTATAGGCATATAATATATCAAAATTTTCAGAAAATTATTTCCAACAACATGGACATTTTTCTATGGTCAAATAAAATCCACACAAATTTATATAAAACAAAGAGTGCTACTGCCCTACTAAAATCCAATAAAAATCATTTTAAAAATACCAAAATTAATTCAAATTTATTTCTCTCCAATTTTCTGATGTAGGGAATCATGTTACCCTATTTTCCATATATTTTATTTTTGGAGAAAAATAATTTGAATAAAACTCAAATAACTCCAAATTGAAAATAAATTCAAAAGAACTTTGAGTTTAATTGTTTGAAACTCCCAACTCATATTTCATATGTTTTGAAGAAGTCATTTTATCTTCGCTCGTGAAAATCATTGAGTTGCATAAAGTTTCTGGGTTGGAAATATTTTCCAAATGAAATTCAAATATTTTCAAATACCCTTTCATTTAATAAAATGGAAGAAGTCATATCATCTTTGCTCAAGGGTTTTGTATTTGAAAAAGATTTGAATTCATGAAGATCAGAAAAGAAAATGAAAGTCTGGGAAAGTCCTTTTATTCCCTCTCATTTAACTTTCAAAAGTTTCAAATTTCACTCAATCAATCACACAACAATCAAACAAACAATCAATCTATCTATTTATTATAACATTCCAAAATTTAGAATTTTGGGATGTTACAAACCTACCACCCTTAAAATGAATCTCGTCCTCGAGATTCGGAGAGGCTAGCAAGAAATAGGTTAGGGTAGGGGTCTTCTCAAAATCCATCGATCATCTCTGGGGTCTGGGGTGCTACCACCCTTAGAAGCATTGTTACGGTTCCATCAAAACTCTTATACTCCATCCTTATTCCTGACAGTGTCGGTCTTCTTAGATCCTCTGGATAATTCCTTCTCTGGGCTCTTCCGATAGTGGCATAACCTTTTTCTCAATTCTTCTGTCCTTTCATCTTGGTAAGGTTGTTCCATGACTGGGTCTTCTTAGCTGACGGGTCTGGCACCAATACTAAACAACTATCGATATCTCATGGTGGTCAACAATTTATGGTTTCTCCTGCAGAAAACGGGTCTGGGCTTCATTCTCACCGTACATCCTACGATTGGCAACAGCGGCCTTGTACCAGGAAAATACCTATACCATTCTAAGGTTTAAACAAGGTTTTGATCGTCGTCTCTCTACTATAGGTAAGTCACTCAGATTTACCATCCCACATAGCAAGGCGAATAATAAGAGTAAGTCGGTATGGTGATCAATCCATCCCGCACCCAAATCATTATCTTGTATATGGTTTAGCGAATCTCGCATGCTAACACTCGGTCATCCTCACAAGCATTGCA
Organism: Triticum timopheevii; assembly: GCA_963921465.1. NCBI lineage: Eukaryota > Viridiplantae > Streptophyta > Magnoliopsida > Poales > Poaceae > Triticum > Triticum timopheevii. Next base: position 111,214,208 of record OY997264.1, read on the forward strand.
GAATTTTCTCTTGTCGACGAACCAAGTTCGGATAAATCCATTGATTCTGCAAGCCAAACAAAAATCTATCATTTCTTCACAACTCTCAGGTTTAGCGTTACTCCTATAAACTCGTCGGTGGGTAAAGGCATATCCTCTTCCAAGGGTTTTCCTTCAGCAAGAGTGTGCTTGCTTCTTGGCAGGTCCTGGGCCTGTGGGTTATGGCCCATCTCATCACTTGTAAACCTTAAACTCATCCTCTGGGCAACTGATCATTATCCCAACATTCAGCTTCCAACTTCCTAGCATACTTAAAATCCATCCAATTGTATTGTCTTTCTTCCTTCGGTTGTACCAAACCAAGACGTGATTACTCAGACTCATCATGGAATTTCCATTGATCCATATTTCTGACATCACACCTCCTTTATATCCAATAATGATTCATCTCTTCATCCTCGTGGGATGTCCCACGTACCGAGATAACAACTTATACTTATGAAGTCCATACTCCATTTCGTGGAACATCATTATCCTTTCCAGGGTCAAGCGTCCTTACAGGGGAATATTGGCCATCTCTGCATGGCACTTCTTCAACTGGGAAACGTGAAACACACCATGAACTCCTTACAGTCCTTCGGGTGACTCCAACTTGTTGGCCACTTCTCCCATACGCTCCAAAACTCAGTATGGTCCTACAAATCTCGGGGCTAACTTTCCTTAATTCCAAATCGTTTAACTCCTCGCAGAGGGGACACACGAAGACATGTTCTGTCTCCAACTTCATAGACTACCTCATTTCGTTTTTGAGTCTGCAATACTCTTCTTCCTGTACTGAGCTACCCTCAGTCTATCTCGAAACAACTTAACATTCTCTTCTGAATCCTTGATCATATTTGGTCCAATCAACTGACGGTCTCCAACTTCATCCCACATCAACGGTGTTTGGCACCTTCTCCCATACAAAGCTCCAATCTCATCCATAGACCATGTTTCTCATATCCTCGAAAATGGTCAAAATCTTTCTTCATAGAGTAACAACTCATAAAATCCAAAACAGTACTAACGATGATAACTTTATTTATTCTCCAATTACTACAATCTCCTGTATTTCCATTACATGCCTCAACCCAACATCTCAACACAGAAGAGATGTTCTCACTACTACTACTACATTTACATTGCTGCTAACTCACATATTAGCACAAGTCTCCTTCTTCTTGGGACAATCCCTCGCAAAGTGCCCTGCTTCATTACAACGAAAACATAACACTTCTGACAAGTCTCGAGGTTTCCTCATGATCACATAGCCTCCTTGGGTCCTCGGCTTCCTTTTTGGGCAAGTGTTGATGTAGTGCCCTGACTCCTTGCACTTGTAACAGGTGACATGACTCAGGTCCTTCCTGGAATCCAATCTATTCCTCTTCCTGGACTTTTCCGTTCCAATCAGGGCTTCTATTTCCTGTGGGTCATACTCTACTTCCTCTGTCGGGAATTCTTCTAGATCTCCATCCAGAGAATCTTGGGAGATGTGTCCTTCTTCTCCACATGAATAGCATGACTTGGTGCGGGCTTTAATTTTGTTTCCTTTGTGTGTGTCCTCGACATCTTCCTTCGTCACAGGTTCTTCTAACATCTCCTTGAGGGCTCCTTTCATTTCTTCTTTCTTCTTCTGGATGGTTCTCTGTACTATAGGGTAAATGTGACACTGAGCAGGGTAGTGGGTAGTTCCCTCACACGAGAAACAAGTAATCTGCCTAGTTGGGCATTCTTTAGCTGGGTGACTTCCTTCACAATTAGGGCATTCATCCTTGTGTTTCTTATGGGTGTGTCCTATTTCTCCACAGAGCTTGCATGCACAAGGTTTCTTCATATCCTTTCCCGAAGGCTTCAATTTCTGGGACACAAACCGAGATATTAGCAAAGTCAACTTAAATTCTCCCCAAGTGGTTATTCCTTGCCATCCATTGATGGTTTGGTACATCCTCCACCAAGTAACAACACCTCTTTCAAAACTCTGAAGAGCATGCTGGGTCATATCATTTCCGACTATAGGGTCACTCTCCATATGATCCTCCATGTTCTGAATCCATTGGTCCATCTCCAATTTTACTCATCGGTCCAGAAAATATAAGCTCATCTCCCTTCATCCTCTATTGGGTCCATGGGTTTGGGGTGGGATAAGAGAGATCGAGAGGGATGCACACAATACAAACAAAAGTTTTGAAAAGACAAATTTTATTGTGGCTGTCGAAAAACAACAACAAACAAATGACAGCTCACAATCGTCGCATCTAACGTAAGCATATAACAGGGGTTTGGTCTTCTAGAGGTTTATAGATCTCAACGTCATCAAACTCTTCAAGTCTTGGTCATGTCTCTGATAGCTTTTTTCGATCATACTTGTCCTTCTCAAGTTCTTTCGCCAGATCATCTCTATTGACGAGAAATCTCTCATGACGTTCTTTAATGTTCTCGAGTTGCACTCCAAACTTCTGGGTTTCAACTTCCTTGACATGAACCATGGTACTACTGTTCTTCAGTTTCTTACGAATCTTTGATGTCTCAAGGTTTGGCTCCTCTAGCTTGGCTACTTTCAGCTTCTGGGTCCTGAGTTCTTCACGAAACGCTTCATTATCAAATACTGCTTCTTGTAGGTCCATCTTAACTTCTTGATGTAACACTCCAGATCCTGGCGATACACCGGCTAAGGTTAAAATTGCATCCTTTGCTGACAGATGCTCCATCAATCTTCTACCATCCACTCCTTCCATGCATATGCATGCTTAATCTCCGCACGATGACACAAAACTTTGAGTTCTAATGCTCCATGTTCCGGTCTTCCTCCAATACACCTTGATCTCGGGTATTGACAGCTTCCGTAGTCTATCAAGTTCCATAAGTGTAGCCTTCCTTGGTCATACCAAATCTGGAAATTCTTCATATTCTCCTACTCTTCAGAGTCTTCAACAGTTGTAGTTTCCATTATCATAATGTATAGTAAAATCCTCGTCATTCCGAATGGTCTTATTTGTCCGATATCTTGTACTCCTTGGAGTGGTCTCATCAGTCGAATCTTCGAGGGGTCAAAAGGGGAAAAGGGGTATAGTCTCACTAAAGGGAATATTTGAATAAGCTCAGAAGAGAAGAGAGGTAAAAGATCTTTTTGAAAAAGAAGTAGTAGAGAAAAATCTTTCCTATGGGCTTGCCAGTTTCTAGGGTCATGTCCTACAGCCAACATGTGCTCTGATACCATCTTGTAGCGACCCGACCTCAGACGGTCAAGTCTCTATGCTTACGTGTCATCCCTGGATCGGTATGCTGACACACACAGTACTCGAGGATTTATAACAGAGGTAAATCACATGTATAAAGTAACGTAAATACCATTACCTCAATCCAAAATAGCGAAAGCAACAAGGTTGTGGATTCCCATCAACACCAACGGCAAAGTTGAGTGTAGAAATCGTAACCCTAACATATCTCTTACTCGTCGTAAGATTCTGCAACATGAGACGTTGCAGCCATAGAGGGTCAGCACATTGAATGTACTGGCAAATTCACACCATAGAGCAATGATGAATAAAGGCTATCACTACATGCATATTTGGCTAGTGGAGGCTCTATGGTTATAATGTTTTTGCGAAAAGCCAATTTTTTCCTACTACAAAGGAATAAATTTATTTAACTATCATGGTGGTTGTTAAACATTGAGAATGGTTGACAGCATCCTCAATCCCAATTAAAAGTAATCATCAATAACCCAATAATATTAATTAGAAGTAACATGTTGAGATTCACATGATATTCAAGTACTAGATACTCAAGTTGTCCATAACCGGGGACACGGCTAATCATGATTAGTTTGTACACTCTGCAGAGGTTTGCGCACTTTTCCCCACAAGACTCGATCGCCTCCGTTTAGTTTCTCGCACTACATGGTGTTTGAGAAACGGATGACCGAGACATAGTCTTTCAGAAGCGCTAGCACCTTACGATGGGTAGACCGATACACCTACATCCCCTACATCTGCTAGTCTACCACTATAAGAGTTCGCACGACTTAGTCAACTATGCCAGAGCCCATAATGGCTTGTGGCTGCACACGGAAGTTACTAGCATGAATTATCTTATGATCCCTTTGAGCCTGGGTGGCGATCCAAAGAAAAACAGGCAAGTCCTAATAGAAACCAGGTGCCTCAATCCACCCAGATGTGTATTTAAGTTGCCACCTTAGATAATCCATTAATTAACAAACTCACATCTGTCATGGATATCACTCACCCAATCCACGTCTACTAGCATAGCATGGCATAATAAGCAAACGCAGAAGTAACTCCCAAAGGTTTCATAAGTAAAACAGGTAATAGGTACTACCTCATCTACTTACCATCCCACAATTTAATTAGATCCTAATCATGCAATGTTTGAGGATTGAACTAATGCATAAAACTGGGTATGAGAAAAGGTATGATCAAAGTGTGAACTTGCCTGCAATGTTGATGAAGATGATTCGCACTCAAAACTCTTGATAGCTCTACTCGTCACACTCCGGTCAATCTATCTTGAGCAAGCAATAGTAATCACACATAAGCAATCACTCAAAAGATCGGAAAGAACGGAGAAGACGATTCGGAAAACATCAAAACCAAGCAAATAACTCTTGCAACATAAAACAATTTCTAACAGTACCAAAATTATGTGAAATCCAATTTGCATCGATAAAATAAATCCAAATTCCAGTAGTAGATGAATCATTCCATTCGCGAGGAGCTGGATGAGAAGAAACTCTCATGTTGGCCTTATCAGTTCAGGTCAAGAGCTTCGAACTGCAAAAAGAATCACTCAAATCGGAGTTATAAAACTCAAGTTATGATCAAACGAAGTTTAAATACAAATCTGTTCTAATTCAAATTTTAAAACTTTCAAAAACATGTTCAAGTTGTTTATCTGGATAGAGGGGATCATAACAAAGAAGTAGGCATTGGTTTCGTATGATTTGGACTAACGAGTAAAAAGTAGTGAGGGTTTAAGATTAGGGGCTAATCTGTAAATAAAATCATCACGGATAGGTCCCTGGCCGAAAATAAACAGAAAACGAATAGACTAAATAACGAACGCTCGTTTTCTATACCTAACCAGCGAACGTTCTCTAAATAAGTCTAACTAAAAAAAATTAAACCGGCTAAAGGGAAAACCGAAGAAAACCAGAAAGGGATAACCGGACCGGGAAAACCGGTGAGTTGAGCGGCGGTTCGGGCGGCTCCGGCGACGGCGGTCTCCGGCGAGCGGTGCGAGGCGGCGACTTGGGTCGGCGGCGGCTCCAGGGTCGACGGCGATGGGCGGAGAGGGCGGCGAGCGCGGCGCGGGGCGGCGGAGTCGGTGGTGGCGGCTCCGGCTGAGGCGCGCGGCGACGACGGCGAGATGCGGCGGCGGCGATCTGTGGCGGCGCGGCGAGGAGAGGAGGGAAAAGAGGGGGCCGAGGTCGGGGCCTGCCTTTTTAAAGGCCAGGGGAGGGGCGATGGCGTGCGGGAGGGGCTGGGGCGGCGCGGAGTCCGGATCGGGGACGGCTCCCATGGCGGCGCGGCAGCGTACGGCGGGCGGAATCCCGCCTGGGATCGGGGGGAGCGGCGCTGGCTGGGCCGCGGCAGCGGTCTGGCCTTGGGCCGGCCCAGTCGCGGCGGAGGGGAAGTTTTTTTTAAATAAAATACTTTCAGAAAATAAAATAAAAGCAAAATAAATAAAATTATACTATAGGCATATAATATATCAAAATTTTCAGAAAATTATTTCCAACAACATGGACATTTTTCTATGGTCAAATAAAATCCACACAAATTTATTTAAAACAAAGAGTGCTACTGCCCTACTAAAATCCAATAAAAATCATTTTAAAAATACCAAAATTAATTCAAATTTATTTCTCTCCAATTTCTGATGTAGGGAATCATGTTACCCTATTTTCCATATATTTTATTTTTGGAGAAAAATAATTTGAATAAAACTCAAATAACTCCAAATTGAAAATAAATTCAAAAGAACTTTGAGTTTAATTGTTTGAAACTCCCAACTCATATTTCATATGTTTTGAAGAAGTCATTTTATCTTCGCTCGTGAAAATCATTGAGTTGCATAAAGTTTCTGGGTTGGAAATATTTTCCAAATGAAATTCAAATATTTTCAAATACCCTTTCATTTAATAAAATGGAAGAAGTCATATCATCTTCGCTCAAGGGTTTTGTATTTGAAAAAGATTTGAATTCATGAAGATCAGAAAAGAAAATGAAAGTCTGGGAAAGTCCTTTTATTCCCTCTCGTTTAACTTTCAAAAGTTTCAAATTTCACTCAATCAATCACATAAAAATCAAACAAACAATCAATCAATCTATTTATTATAACATTCCAAAATTTAGAATTTTGGGATGTTACAGCAGCCCCGAGCGGAGGCCGGCTGGATCGGGCTCCTCCCGATCCGCGGCAGCGGCGCGTTCTTCGGCGGCGGGGAGGTGCTTCGGTGAGGGGCGGAGGCCGGGGATGGTCGGAATGGGGAGATCCGGGGGCGGGGATCCCGGATCCGGCGAAGATCGAGGGCGAGGAGGTCGACGACGAGCTCGGCGACGGTGACGGCTAACTCTGGCGATGGGGCCGGTGACCCTGTGTGTGAGAGAGAGAGAGACGGGGTCAGGGAGAGAGAGGAGGAAGAACGAGGGAGGAGGAGGCGGGGCGGCGCTCATCTGGTCGCTGGCGGCGGGGCTGCAAGGCGGCGAGGGAGCACGACGCCGGCGAGGTGGAGGCACGCCGGCGGCGGGGACGAGTCGGGCGCGGGGAGGGCGACATGGCAGCTACCAGTTGGCTGCGGGCGGCGGCGCGGACATGTCCGGTCCAGATCGGACGTGTCCGGTGGGCGAGAGGAGCGGGGCTAGGGTTTCGAGGGGAAATTGATCCGAAAATGGAGAGTGGAAGACGTTTTTATAGGTAGATGGAGCTAGGGAGTCCAAATGGGGAGCGGTTTTCGCCCACACGATCGTAATCGAACGACCGAGAGCATGGAGGGGGGTTAGGATGGGTTTTGGGCCACTTTGGAGGGGTGTTGGGCTGCAAAGAGAAAGGGCTTTAACGGTTCCCCGGTTAACCGCTGGAGTACCAAACGGACTCCAAATGGCACGGAACTTGACAGGCGGTCTACCGGTGCTATACCAAGGCCGCTTGGCAAACCTCGGTCCATTTCGAGAATGTTTAACACCTGCACAATAGAAGAGGAAAAAAGGGGACGCCGGATGACATAGGAGTGCCGGATTGCAAAACGGACAATGGGGAAAATGCTCGGATGCACGAGATGAACGCGTATGCAAAATGAAATGCACATGATGACATGGAAAAATGCAACACGCAAGCAAATGACATGGCAACTATGGCGAATAATTGACAGACACCTGGCGCATCGAATCTGGGGCGTTACATCTCGGTAGCAATTAATTCATTTGCACATTGATCTTTTTGAGAAGATATGTCATAATGAACATGTTTATTCAGTTTTTCAAAATAAGCATTGGTGATTTTCTATGTTGCTATAAACCCATTTCCCCTACAATTGTTACTGATCTAGTTTTAAATATTATAGGATGAACGGAAGTGTTCTTACTTGGAGTGGGTTGATCCAGAGTGGCCATAGTCTTTGAAGATGTGCCTAGCAAAGCTTTGGAGTATGTATGAGGAAGAGAACAGAGGTAGGCTTAGAGAAAGTGTTGTCAACGCTGAAGAATATTTGAAGATGCGGGATAAAAAGATAAAGGTGGAGAATGAGCTCAGATTTTTAAAATCAGACTTTGCTAAGATGGTGTTGGCGAAGGAGGAGGCACTTTCCCAGTTGGCCTGTGCAAAACAGGCTCTTACTAAACTGAAAGCAGAGGTGGGTAAGGCAAGCCTGGATGATCTCGATTAGGGAATGAATATATTGTTCTAATATTGTTCTTATGAAGTTGAACTAGCTATATGTTGTACTGTGTTGTTCACATGTAGCTATCGTACTGCGATGTTATAATATATTTATGTGCCTGATATGAAATTGGCAAACAACTATTCGATATGAAATGTGAATTTGTGTAATACTGGAATTATTAATTGTAAACTAATAAACCTGTTAAATGTGTCATGGAACTTTGCAAATGGTTCTAGTAGTAAAAGCGCTTGTGATGGATAGCCCAATGCCACACAGTGTTCTTCATCAAATCGTGTGTGATGTAGTTGATAAAAGCAAACAGTTAACCAAGGCAGAGCATGTGTGATAGTTACACCTTTCACACACGAGCCTACACATAAAATTGTGTGGGATGTACATACGAACGGAAATGTTTTCCCTGGATTGACTGTGTGGGATGTACATAAGAACGGAATCATATTCCTTGGATTGACTGTGTGTGATATACATACGAACGGAAATGTTTTCCCTGGATTTACGGTGCGGGATGTACATAAGAACGGAAAGGTATTCCTTGGATTGAATGTGTATGATATACAGACGAACGGAAATGTTTTTCTGGGATTCACCATGTGGGATGTACATACGAACGGAAATGATTGGGTTTCGATGCCTCGCCCGATCGCACAGGGCTCATTTTGCCCCAGCCTATGTCCCAAGAGGGCCTATCTCCGACGGTTTCTGGGTCATGTGGGAAGGACCCCCCTATCGCCCACACTCACTTGGCGATGGTTCCAAATGCCGTCGCAGAAAGGGGTTAAAACCGTTTGTATAGCACCGACATGTACCAGTGGATCTGATCGCGGAGGTGAATATTTGAGTTACGAGTTTGGCCTTCATTTAAAATAATGTGGAATTGTTTCACAACTCACGCCACCTGGAACACCACAACGTAATGGTGTGTCCGAACGTCGTAACCATACTTTATTCGATATGGTGCATTCTATGATGTCTCTTACCGATTTACCACTATTGTTTTGGGGTTATGCATTAGAGACAGCCGCATTCATGTTAAATAGGGCACCGTCTAAATCCGTTGAGATGACACCATATGAACTATGGTTTGGCAAGAAACCTAAGTTGTCATTTCTTAAAGTTTGGGGTTGCGGCACTTATGTCAAAAGGCTTCAGCCTGATAAGCTCAAACCCAAATCAGAGAAGTGCATGTCTTCATAGGATACCCTAAGGAAACAATTGGGTACACCTTCTACCACAAATCAGAAGGCAAGATCTTTGTTGCCAATAATGTATCCTTTCTAGAGAAGGAGTTTCTCTCTAAAGAAGTAAGTGGGAGGAAAGTAGAACTTGATGAGGTAATTGTACCTTCTCTCGAATTGGAATGTAGCACATCAGAGAAATCCATTCCCGTGGTGCCTACACCAACTAGAGAGGAAGCTAATGATGATGATCATGAAAGTTTGGATCAAGTTACTACTAGATCTTGTAGGTAGAACAGAGCACGTTCCGCACCAGAGTGGTATGGTAATCCTGTCCTGGAAGTCATGTTATTAGACCATGGCGAACCTACGAACTATGAAGAATGGCATGAGGCCATGAAGTCTGAGATAGGATCTGTGTATGAGAACAAAGTATGGAACTTTGGTGGACTTGCCCGATGATCGGCAAGCCATTGAGAATAAATGAATCTTCAAGAAGAAGACAGACACTAATGGTAATGTCACCATCTACAAAGCTCGACTTGTCGCGAAAGGTTTTTGACAAGTTCATGGGGTTGACTACGATGAGACTTTCTCACCCGTACCGATGCTTAAGTCAGTCTGAATCATGTTAGAAATTGCCGCATTTTATAATTATGAAATCTGGCAGATGGATATCAAAACTGCATTCCTTAATGGATTTCTTAAAGAAGAGTTGTATATGATGCAACTAGAAGGTTTTGTCGATTCTAAAGGTGCTAACAAAGTGTGCAAGCTCCAGCGATCCATCTATGGACTGGTGCAAGCATCTCAGAGTTGGAATATACGCTTTGACGAGGTGATGAATTAAAGCATATGGTTTTATACAGACTTATGTTGAAGCCTGTATTTACAAGAAAGTGAGTGGGAGCTTTGTAGCATTTTTGATATTATGTGTGGATGACATATTGTTGATTGGAAATGATATAGAATTTCTGGATAGCATAAAAGGATACTTGAATAAGAATTTTTCAATGAAAGACCTCGGTGAAGCTGCTTATATATTGGGCATCAAAATCTATAGGGATAGATCGAGATGCTTAATAGGACTTTCACAAGGCACATACCTTGACAAAGTTTTGAAGATGTTCAAAATGGATCAGTCAAAGAAAGGGTTCTTGCTTGTGATACAAGGTGTGAAACTGAGTTGGACTCAAAGCCCAACCACTCTAGAAGATAGAGAGAAAATGAAAGTCATTCCCTATGCCTCAGCCATAGGTTCTATCATGCATGCTATGTTGTGTACCAGACCTGATGGTCGCCTTGCCATAAGTTTGGCAAGGAGGTACCAAAGTAATCCAGGAGTGGATCACTGGAAAACAGTCAAGAACATCCTGAAATACCTGAAAAGGACCAAGGATATGTTTCTCGTTTATGGAGGTGACAAAGAGCTCGTCGTAAATGGTTACTTCGATGCTAGCTTCGACACTGATCCGGATGACTCTAAGTCACAAACCAGATACGTATTTATATTGAATGGTGGAGCTGTCAGTTGGTGCAGTTCCAAGCAGAGCGTCGTGGCGGGATATACGTGTGAAGCATAGTACATAATTGCTTCGGAAGTAGCGCATGAAGGAGTCTGGTTGAAGGAGTTCATATCCGATCTAGGTGTAATACCCAGTGCATCGGGTCTAATGAAAATCTTTTGTGACAACACTGGAGCAATTGCCTTGGTGAAGGAATCCAGTTTTCACAAGAGAACCAAACACATCAAGAGACGCATCAACTCGATTCGTAAAAATGTCAAGGATGGAGACATAGAGATTTGCAAAATACATATGGATCTGAATGTGGTAGACCCGTTGACTAAGCCTCTTCCACGAGCAAAACATGATCGACACCAAGAGTCCATGGGTGTTAGATTCATTACAATGTAATCTAGATTATTGACTCTAGTGCAAGTGGGAGATTGAAGGAAATATGCCCTATAGGCAATAATAAAGTTGTTATTTTATATTTCCTTATTCATGATAAAGGTTTATTATTCATGTTAATACCGTGTCCCTAGTAAGCCTCTGCTAGACTAGCTCGTTGATCAAAGATGGTTAAGGTTTCCTAACCATAGACATATGTTGTCATTTGATAACGGGATCACATCATTAGGAGAATGATGTGATGGACAAGACCCACCCGTTAGCTTAGAATATGATCATTTAGTTTATTGCTATTGCTTTCTTAATGTCAAATAAATATTCCTTCGACTATGAGATTATGCAACCCCCGGATACCAGAGGAATACCTTGTGTGCTATCAAACATCACAACGTAACTGGGTGATCATAAAGATGCTCTACAGGTATCTTCGAAGGTGTTTGTTGAGTTGGCATAGATCGAGATTAGGATTTGTCACTCCGTGTATTGGAGAGGTATCTCTGAGCCCTCTCGGTAATACACATCATAATAAGCTTGCAAGCAAATGACAAAGGAGTTAGTCACGGGATGATGTATTACGGATTGAGTAAAGAGACTTGCCGGTAACGAGATTGAACTAGGTATGAATATACCGACAATTGAATCTCGGGCAAGTAACATACCGATGGACAAAGGGAATTACATATGTTGTCATAAGGTTTGACCGATAAAGATATTCGTTGAATATGTAGGAACCAATATAGGCATCTAGGTTCCGCTAATTGTTATTGACCGGAGTGGTGTCTCGGTCATGTATACATAGTTCTCGAACCCGTAGGGTCCCCGGTGTTATATGAGTTATATGATTTGGTGACCGAATGTTGTTCAGAGTCCTGGATGAGGTCACGGACATTACGAGGAGCTATGGAATGGTCTAGAGGTAAAGATTGATATATAGGACGATGATATTCGGACATCAGAAGAGTTTCGGGTGGTACCAGGTAGTCATCGGATCACCGGAAGGGGTTCCTGGAACCCCCGGGAGGATGATGGGCCTATTGGGCCAATAGAGGGGAGCACACCATCCCACAAGGGGATGGCGCACCCTCTCTGGCAGCCGGCCTATGGGATAAAGGAACTGAGGGGGATTCGGCCTCCCCCTTTCTTCCCTCTCCCCCATTTCCTTTCCCCCTCCGGCATATATGGTAAGGGGGGGGGCGGCCAGGGTAGGTGCCCAAGTAGGATTCGACCCTACTTGGGGCGCCTCCAGGCTGCCTCCCCTCTCCCCCCACCTATATATATGTGGGAGGGGGCGCCACACATAGCCCACGAAAATCTCTTAGCCTTGTGCGGTGATGACCCAGAAGTATAGGGGATCTATCATAGTCCTTTAGATAAGTAAGAGTGTCGAACCCAACGAGGAAATGACAAGCGGTTTTCAGCAAGCTATTCTCTGCAAGCACTGAAATTATCGGTAACAAATAGTTTTGTGATAAGATAATTCATAACGGGTAACAAGTACCAAATGTGGTGAAGGTGCAACAAGGTGGCCGAACACTTTTTGTAGCAAAGGACATGCCTGGACGAACTCTTATATAAAGCAAAGCGCTTCCGAGGACACATGGGAATTACTGTCAAGCTAGTTTTCATCATGCTCATATGATTCGCGTTCGTTACTTTGATAATTTGATGTGTGGTGGACCGGTTCTTGGGTGCTGTCCTTACTTGCACAAGCCTCCCACTTATGATTAACGCCACTCACAAGCATCGGCAACTATGAAATAAGAATTAAGATAAATCTAACCATAGCATGAAACATGTGGATCCAAATCAGCCCCTTACGAAGCAACGCATAGACTAGGGTTTAAGCTTCTGTCACTCTAGCAACCCATCATCTACTTATTACTTCCCAATGCCTTCCCTTAGGCCCAAACAATGGTGAAGTGTCATGTAGTCTATGTTCACATAACACCACTAGAGGAAAGAAAACATACATCTCATCAAAATTTTGAACGAATGCCAAATTCACATGATTACTTATAACAAGACTTCTCCCATGTCCTTAGGAACAAATGTAACTACTCACAAAGCATATTATTGTTCAAAAACCAGTGGAGTAATAATTATCATTAAGTATCTGAACATATGATCTTCCACCGAATAAACCAACTAGCATCAACTACAAGGAGTAATCAACACTACTAGCAATCCACAGGTACCAATCTGAGGTTTTGACACAAAGATCGGATACAAGAGATGAACTAGGGTTCGAGAAGAGATGGTGCTGGTGAATATGTTGATGGAGATTGACCCCCTCTCAAGGAGAGGATCGTTGGTGATGACGATGGCTTCGATTTCCCCCTCCGGGAGGGAGGTTTCCCCAGTAGAACAGCACCGCCGGAGCCCTAGATTTCTTCTGCCCAAGTTCCACCTCGAGTCGGCGGCGCTTCGTCCCAAAAGCTCCCTTCTCATTTTTTCCAGGTCAAAACACATCATATAGTAGAAGATGGGCACCGAAGGGCTGCTAGGTGGCCCACAAGCCACAAGGGCGCACCCCCAGGCTTGTGGCCTCCTTATGGGCCCCCTCTGGTATTTTCTTCGCCCAATATTTTTTATATATTCCAAAATAATTCTCCGTAAATTTTCAGGACTTTTGGAGTTGTGCAGAATAGGTCTCTCAGATTTGCTCCTTTTCCAGTCCAGAATTCCAGCTGCCGGCATTCCCCCTCTTCATGTAAACCTTGTAAAATAAGAGAGAAAAGGCATAAGTATTGTACCGAAATAGGTAATAACAACCCATAATGCAATAAATATCAATATAAAAGCATGATAGAAAATGGTCGTATCAACTCCCCCAAGCTTAGACCTCGCTTGTCCTCAAGCAAAAGCCGAAATTGACAATCATGTCCAGTTTAGAGATAGAGGTGTCGATAAAATAAAATACCGACATCAAGGCATCATGATCATCATTAGAGCAGCAACATAATTTGTCATATAATTTCTTATGCTAAAGTAAAAATTCATTCACAAGGTAAATTATGAATCAGGAACTTATTGAAGACTAACAAACTATGATCTCAGTCATTGAAGCAATTGCAATTTATCATAATATTGGAAAGAGTCAATGTAAGAGCTTTTGTATAGCAAGTCCACATACTCAACCATCTTTTAATCTTTCACAATTGCTAACCCTCACGTGATACTTATGAGTTCAAAGCCTTAGTCGGACACATAGAAAGATAGGGTCTTATATTTCACCTCCCACCCTTTTACCTCAAGGGTAATGTCAACAATAATAGCTTATGAATATCTACATCCGAGTGGATATATATATATATATATATATATATATATATATATATATATATATATAAAGGTAGAAGGTAAAAGTAAAAGATAGGCCCTTCGCAGAGGGAAGCAGAGGTTGTCATGCGCTTTTATGGTTGGATGCACAAAATCTTAATGCAAAAGAATGTCACTTTATATTGCTGCTTGTGATAAAGAACTTTATTATGTAGTCCATCGCTTTTATTTCTTCCATATCATAAGTTCGTATAAAGATTATTTTCTTCGCACTAATAGATCATACATATGAAAAGAGAAATTTTTATTGCTTGCACCGATGACAACTTACTTGAAGGATCTTACTCAATCCATAGGTAGGTATGGTGGACTCTCATGGCAAAACTGGGTTAAGGCATGTTTGGATGCACAAGTAGTATCTCTACTTGGTGCAAAGGATTTGGCTAGCATAAGAGGGAAAAGCAAGCTCAACATGTTGGAGGACCATAATAATATAACTTCTATTTAGATGGAAAGAAACATAACCCATTACGTTGTCTTCCTTGTCCAACATCAACCTTTTAGCATATAATATTTTAAATGAGTGCTCACAATCACAAAAGATGTCCAAGATAGTATATTTATATGTGAGACCTCTCTTTCTTTATTACTTCCTATTAATTGCAACAATGACAAAAACTATGTTTGTCAACTTACAACAAGTTTCATGCGACATACTTCTTATATGTGAAGTCGTCACTTCCCATAAGATCATTATATAATCTTTTTATTTCTTTTATTCTTTTCTTTTTCTCATGATCATAGCAAGAAAACAAATCCCTCAACTCAAAACTAATCTTTATTATATGTCTCTCGAACTCGATTACATAGAGGAACATAAAGCAAAACTCAAGGCTAGATCATGTTAAAAACTTTATTCTACTAAACCGACATATAACCAAAAGGATTGAACTAAGAAAAATGATAGAGGTAAAGGTGTGATGGTGATATGATACCGGGACACCTCCCCAAGCTTGGCACAAGCAAGGGGAGTGCCCATACCCATGTATTTAGATCTGTTTCCTCAGAGGTGGTGATGATGGAGTTGTTGATGATGAAAGAATCTTATCCTTCGTCTTCCAAGGCATAGGTTTACCATCGTAAAAAGATGAACGAGTCTCCGGGATCCTCAAATCTGCAGCCAAACTCATCCTCTTAAATCTGTATTCATACTCACAGTTTTGGTTTTGTAGGTCATAGGTCTGGGCTTGGAAATGCTCAATTTTCTCATGAAGCTTGAAGATGGCCTCCCCAATGTTCTTGGCATCCACCTTGTGACCATTGGTAAATTCTGCGATCATCATGTGATTGGCATTGAGTCCACGTTCCAGCATGCCGTGGCACTTGAAGACTTTCTGCTCCATTGTTTCGAGCCTTGTCTCCATGCTTCCAGTCCTCTTTGGCCCTTCAACATCGCAGATGTGTAGCACCCCCTCATGCATCTCAATGGTTTGAGGGTGTTGCAGCACCTCCACGAGGTAAGGGTTGATGACCGTCTCGAAAAACTTGTCCTTAGGGGCGCTTGGAGACGTTATGGCGATCTAGATCTGTCAGAAAAACAACTCAAAACAGGAACAGAGGATTTTGTCGTGGTACGGTGGTCAAAACGTTCGGGAGACTATATAATGAATTTTTATCGACAAAAAGGAGTATTCTATAAGAAAACATAGTCCAGAAGGCACACGAGGTGGACACAAGCCAGAGGGGCGCGCCCAGGGTGGTAGGGTGCGCCCCCTGGCTTGTCGCCTCCTCGTGCACTTTTCGAACTACTTTTAATTTTCCTAATTTTTTAAATATTCCAAAATGAAAAAATGCCATTGCAAAAGTTTTGGAGTCGGCTACTTACCGTACCACATACCTATTCCTTTTCGGAGTCTGAAACATTCTGGTAGGTCTCCCTTATGTACTCCTCCGGTGCTATGGTATTAATTATATTGGTTTCAACATTTATGGAAGTACCTGAGATATACTGTTTGATTCTCTGCCCGTTTACCACCTTCGGGTTATTGCCTTAGACGTTGTTAATCTTGATGGCGCGGGAGCAATAGACCTCCTCGACAATATAAGGACCTTCCCATTTAGAGAGAAGCTTTCCTGCAAAAAATCTTAAACGAGAGTTGTATAGCAAGACAAGGTCACCTACATTAAATTCACGCTCTTGCATCCTTTTGTCTTGCCATCTTTTAACTTTTTCTTTAAACAACTTGGCATTCTCATAGGCTTGGGTTCTCCATTCATCAAGTGAGCTAATGTCAAATAACCTCTTTTCACGGGCAAGTTTGATATCATAGTTGAGCTCTTTAATTGCCCAATAAGCTTTATGTTCTAGTTCAAGAGGTAAGTGACATGCTTTTCCATAAAACATTTTATATGGAGACATACCCATAGGGTTTTTATAAGCAGTTCTATAATCCCATAATGCATCATCAAGTTTCTTAAACCAATTCATTCTAGATCTATTAACAGTCTTTTGTAAGATCAATATAATTTCTCTATTGCTTAATTCTACTTGACCACTAGACTGATGATGATAAGGAGATGCAATTCCATGGTTGACATCGTATTTAGCAAGCAATTTACGGAAAGCACCATAAATAAAGTGTGAACCACCATCAGTCATTAAATATCTAGGGACTCCAAACCTCGGAAAAATAACTTCTTTAAGCATTTTATTGAAAGTGTTATGATCAACACTACTAGATGGAATAGCTTCTACCCACTTAGTAACATAATCAACAACAACCAAAATATGTGTATACCCATTGGAGGAAGGAAAATGTCCCATATAATCAAAGCCCCAAACATCAAATGGTTTGATAATAAGTGAATAATTCATAGGCATTTCCTAACGTCTACTAATATTACCAACTCTTTGACATTCATCACAAGACAAGACATACTTACGAGCATCCTTGAAGAGAGTAGGCCAATAAAAACCAGATTGTAATACCTTGTGTGCAGTTCAATCTCCAGCATGGTGTCCCTCGTAGGCCTCGGAGTGACACTTACGTAGGATCTATTCCTATTCATGCTCAGGTACACAACGTCTAATAACACCATCTACTCCTTCTTTATAAAGGTGTGGGTCATCCCAAAAGTAATGTCTTAAGTCATAGAAAAACCTCTTTTGCTGATATGTGAAGCTAAGTGGTATAAATTTAGCAACAATATAAATAGCATAATCAGCATACCATGGAGTATTACGAGAAGCATTTATGACAACTAATTGTTCATCAGGAAAGTTATCGTCAATAGGTAGTGGGTCATCAAGAACATTCTCCAACCTAGACAAGTTATCTGCTACGGGGTTCTCAGCACCCTTTCTATCAATAATATGCAAATCAAATTCTTGCAGCGAAAGAACCCATCTAATAGGTTTAGCGTCTTTCTTTTCCATAAGGTATTTAATAGCAGCATGATCGGTGTGAACAGTTACTTTAGAATCAACAATATAAGGTCTAAACTTATCACAAGCAAAGACAACTGCTAAAAATTCTTTTTCAGTAGTAGCATAATTTCTTTGAGCACCGTCTAGAGTTTTACTACCATAAAGAATAACATTCAATTTCTTATCAACTCTTTGTCCTACAATAGCACCAACAACATAATCAGTAGCATCACACATAATTTCAAAGGGTAGGTTCCAATCAGGTGGTTGAACAATAGGTGCAGAAATCAATGCTTTATTAAGGATTTCAAATGCTTCTACACAATCATCATCAAAAACAAAAAGGAACATCTTTTTGCAAGAGATTAGTGAGAGGCCTAGAAATTTTAGAGAAGTCTTTAATAAACCTCCTATAGAAACCAACATGACCAAGGAAACATCTTATACCTTTGATATCTTTAGGACATGACATTTTTTCAATAGCATCAACTTTAGCTTTATCAACTTCAATACCTCTTTCGGAGATTTTATGCCCCAAAACAATACCTTCATTAACCATAAAGTGTCACCTCTCGCAATTCAAGACAAGATTAGTTTCTTCACATCTCTGCAAAACTCGATCAAGGTTGCTTAAGCAATCATCAAAAGAAGTTCCGTAAATGTAGAGATCATCCATGAAAACCTCAACAATCTTTTCACAAAAGTCAGAGAATATAGCAGTCATACATCTTTGAAAGGTAGCAGTGTTGGGAAACGTGGCATGGAAAACAAAAAAATTCTACGCACACGCAATGATCTATCCATGGAGATGCATAGCAACGAGGGGGGGGGGGGTGTCTATGTACCATCGTAGACCGTGAGCAGAAGCATTTGACAACTCGGTTGATGTAGTCTAACTTCTTCTCGTTCCGACCGATCAAGTACCGAACGTATGGCACCTCCGAGTTCTGCACATGTTCAGCTCGATAGAGTCCCTCGAACTCTTGATCCAGCAAAGTGTCGAGGAAGTATATGAGTTCCGTCAGCACGACGGTGTGGTGACGGTGATGGTGAAGTGATCCGTGCAGGGCTTCGCCTAAGCACCGCGAGAATATGACCGAGGGTGTAATCTGTGGAGGGGGATGGTGCACACGACTAACATATGTTGTTGTGTGTTCTAGGCTCCCCCTCCCCATGTATATATAGGTGGGAGAGGGAGGGGAGCAGCAAGGGAGCGCCCCAAGTAAGAGGAATCCTATTTGGGCGCCTCCCCAATTTGGCCTCCCCCTTCCATAAGTTCCGGAGGGGGAAGGAAGGAGGAGGGAGGAGGGAAGGAAGGGGGAGGCCGAATCCCTCCCCTTTCTTCTCTCTTCCCCTCTTTCCTTCTCCTCTGGTTCGGCCCATATGGGGGGCGCATCAGCCCCTTCTGGCTGCTGCGTTTCCCCTCTTGGCCCCTTAGGCCCATATCGTTTGTCGGGGGTGCCCGGAACCCCTTCCGATGACCCGATATGTACCTGGTACCCTCCGGAACACTTCCGGTGTTCGAATACTATCATCCTATATATCAATCTTTACCTCTCGACCCTTTAGAGACTCCTCGTCATGTCCGTGATCTCATCCGGGACTTAGAACAACATTCGGTCACCAAATCACATAACTCATATAATACTAAAACATCATCGAATGTTAAGCGTGCGGACCCTACGGGTTCGAGAACTACGTAGACATGACCGAGACACCTCTCCGGTCAATAACCAACAGCGGAACCTGGATGCTCATATTGGCTCCTACATATTCTACGAAGATCTTTATCGGTCGAACCGTAATGACAACATACGTTATTCTCTTTGTCATTGGTATGTTACTTGCCAGAGATTCGATCATTGGTATCCTTATACCTAGTTCAGTCTCGTTACCGGCAAGTCTCTTTACTCATTCCGTAATACATCATCCCACAACGAACTCATTAGTCACTTTGCCTGCAAGGCTTCTTATGATGTGCATTACTGAGAGGGCCCAGAGATACCTCTCCAATACTTGGAGTGACAAATCCTAATCTCGATCTATGCCATTTGAACAAATACCTTTGGAGATACCTGTAGAGCATCTTTATAATCACCCAGTTATGTTGTGACGTTTGATAGCACACAAGGTATTCCTCCGGTATCCGAGAGTTACATAATCTCATAGTCAAAGGAATATGTATTTGACATGAAGAAAGCAATAGCAATAAAACTGAACGATCAATATGCTATGCTAACGGATGGGTCTTGTCCATCACATCATTCTCCTAATGATGTGATCCCGTTATCAAATGACAACTCATGTCCATGGTTAGGAAACCTTAACCATCTTTGATCAACGAGCTAGTCAAGTAGAGGCTCACTAGGGACACACTATTTTTCTATGTATCCACACATGTATCAAGTTTGCGGTTAATACAATTCTAGCATGAATAATAAACATTTATCATGATATAAGGAAATATAAAATAAAAAATTTATTATTGCCTCTAGGGCATATTTCGTTCAAGCAGGTGCTCCAAAAGGCAAACATCTATAAGCAAAATTACCGAGAGGGCAAGTAAAAGTAGTCTTTTCTTGATCCTCTTTTGACACAGGTATTTGAGAAAAACCAGAATAACCATATAGAAAGCATAAGTGTGTATGTCTGGACAATCTTTCTAGCATTTGATTAATAAAAGGTAGAGGGTAATGATATTCTCTAGTGGCTTTGTTTAATTTTCTAAAATTAGTTACCATTCTATAACTTGTAACAATTCTTTATGGGATCAATCCATTCTTATCATTGGGAACAATGGTAATACCTCCCTACTTAGGGACACAATGAACAGGACTTACCCATCTACTATCAGCAATAGGATAAATTATACCTGCCTCCAGAAGCTTTAGTATTTCATTTCTTACCACTTCTTTCATTTTAGGATTTAACCGTCGTTGGTGACCAACAACTGGTTTAGCATCAGGCTCCATATTAATTTTTTGTTGACATAGAGTGGGACTAATGCCCTTAAGATCATTAAGAGTATATCCAATAGCGACACGGTGCTTCCTCAGAGTTTTCAATAATCTCTTTTCTTCATGCTCTGAAAGGTTAGCACTAATAATAACATGATATATCTTCTTTTCATCAAGATAAACATATTTCAGAGTATCAGGTAATTGTTTAACCTCGAACACAGGATCCCCCTTGGGTGGAGGAGGATCCCCAAGAATCTCAACAGGCAGGTTGTGTTTCAAAACAGACATTTTGTTAAAGAATATTTCATCTAATTCCTTCCTTTCATTCATGAACATATCATTTTCATGGTCTAGTAGATATTGTTCTAAAGGATCAGTAGGAGGCACATCAATAGAAGCAAGACCAATAAGTTCATCTTTACTAGGCAATTCTGGGGTTGTCTACAAAATTTAGAGAAATTGAACTCATGAGACACATCCCCAAAACTTACAGTGACAGTTTCTTTCTCGCAATCTATCTTAGCATTAACAGTGTTCAAGAAATGTCTACCAAATATAATGGGACAAAAATCATCTTGTGGGGAACCAAGAACAAGAAAATCAGTAGGGTATTTTATTTTCCCAGACAAGACTTCAACATCTCTAACAATCCCAATTGGTGATATAGTATCTCTATTAGCAAGCTTGATAGTAACATCAATATCTTCTATCTCAGCAGGTGCAATATCATTCACAATTTCTTGATATAAAGTAAAGGGAATTGCACTCACGCTAGCACCCACATCACAGAAGTCATGATAACAATGATCTCCTATTTTAACGAAAAAAACAGGCATGCCAACAACAAGTCTATTTTTATCTTTGGGTCGCACTAACTGCCACACGTGTGGCAGGAAGGGAGACGCACCACACGTCTCTAATGTAAACAGATTGCAACGTCATCGCATGCATGCATGTAGGAATCTTTTTGGATTTTCAGTTTTTAAAATGTTTTATCTCTTAAACGAAAAATCCGATTGAAAATCCGTTTTCACCATTAAATCCCTCGCGATGAGATCTTCGAAACTAGATCCCATGTTGATATGTTTTGATGAAATTTTTTTTGGATTAAAAGTTGCCATGTCTATTGCATATGAATTGCCATGATGTTTACACTGAAGTTGCCATGATATGTTTCAGCTATTTTCTTCTACATTTAAAAGTAAATTTTGACATTTATAAAACGGGGAATTAAGAAACTAGACTTGCCATGAACCATAAACTAAAATTGCCATGATACATGCACGTAAAATTGCCCTGGTTCATACAAAAAATAATGTTCATGGTCAAAGTACTGGAGTTGCCATCATCAAAATACTAAAATTGCCATGATCTACAAACTAAAATTGCCACATGGCAACTTTAGTTTAAGCCCTATGACAACTGCAGTGTAAACATCATGGCAACTTTTGGCAAAAAAAATTCGTCGAAACATATCAACATGGGGTCTAGTTTTGAAGATCTTGTCGAGACGGATTTAATGGTGAAAACGGATTTTTAGTTCGCTTTTTTATTTAGGAGATACAACATTTTTAAGCCGAAAACCAAAAAAAAATTCTGCTGATGTCATCTATTCATACGTGGCAAAATGAGTGGTGGTGGAGGCGTGTGGGCGATGTGCAAACGCCCACACGTGTGGGCGTTAACATTTCCGTTATCTTTTTCATCAGTTCTAGCAATTCTAGCAGCTTCATCACAGAAGTAAATAACATGCCTATCAATATTATCGACCAAGAGATCTTTAACCATAGCAATACTAGGTTCAACTTTAATTTGTTCAGGGGGTGTAGGTGTTCTAGTATTGTTGGGGATATAACTATTGGGTATGACCCGCCCAGGAGGGGTCGGGTCATACCACCAGCGGTTCATAATGATAAGGCCCATGAAGATGTTGAAGATGGCGGTTCACGAAGCAGGCTTGCTGAAGGCCCAAGACCCAAAGGCGACTTGAGGCCCACAGGCGTAAATCGCTATATGTTAACTTGTATGTTAAGGAAAGTATAGATTCTGTCACCGAGCCAGACACGTTGTGTATGAGCCGGTCGGGACTCTGTAGGACGCCGGGCATCAGCCTATGTATATAAAGGGGTCACCCGGTGGTGGTTTATGTCAAGAAAGAAGAGATCGAAAACTAGGTTAAGCGTATTTTGCTCCCTGGTAATCGACGCCCAAGCAATACAAACCCCAAATTGGATTAGGCCTTTACCTTCACCGCAAGGGGCGAACCAGTATAAACTCTCTGTGTCCTTTGTCCCGTTTAACCCCTTTAAGCTAACCTAGTTACGATGGCTCCACGACTAAGTCCTTATCTTAGGACATCTGCCGTGACAATTCCACGATAGTTGGCGCCCACCATGGGGCCAGTGCACGGTGGTTTCGAGTTCTTGAAGGGCAGCTTCAAAGGGATCAAGGGATACGCTGTGGGCCGGATGACCAAGAGTCGTCACAGCAAGCTCTACATCAACGATGCAGGCTGGGGCCCCGAGGCTGGCTCAATTGAGTATGGGTACCTGGTCCCCTTCGGTGCAATCCACGTCTTCATCGGCAAGATCGGCGAACCGGGCCCTGAGCCGGACACCTGCACCGGCATCATCGAGATGGCTCAGCGTGCACGACTCGCCCGGGTTCAACCCGCCGTGAAGCACACCTTTGTTGGTTGCATCCATGGAGCGGAATTTGAGGAAGGATCTGTGTCTGGTGGTGAGACGGTCATCTACTCTGATGGTGAGTCATCAACCGGTGAGACCAATTCAATGTATCAACTGCAGGATGGCCGGCTTGGGGGCTGTTCCGATGGCAACAATATTTCGGACCCTTATGAGCCGCCAAACAGGGTGGCAATTTTCATGGCTGGTACACAACCGGTGATTGGTTCAACAACCGCAACGGCTATGATCTCCAGCTCGGTGGCTGCGGCGGGTGTTGGCTGCTCTGCGCGCCCGCCGGCTCAGGTTTTAACAGACTTATTGGAGGCTTTGACGACTTTGATGGGGATAGAGATAACCCCAGATAATCAAGAACAACATAAGGTAGATGTTGCAAAGCTACCGGATGAGATAGCTCAAGCTAAGGAGGAACTAGCGGCTGAGAACGCTAGGATGGCCACGGAGCGAGCTGCTTTCGATGATCAGGCTCAATGGATTCATGCAGATTCTTTCCGACTCACCTTGGATCACAATGCTTCAAATCAAATCATGAGGAGGCACCAGCTCCGGTTTATGAGGCGAGAAACCTATTCAACACGCCTGGGGCAGGGACCAGTAACCCGCCTTTGCTGAATCAGACAGTTGAGGCGCCCGGGGCTGGAGCACCGGTTCAGTCACGCATGATGGATCCGCTCCGTTTGAATACTACTCCACCTCAACACGTTCCAACACCACCAGGTCATTACTCTAACCCTTTGGATAATATGATTGTTGCAGCAGCACGCTTGGTGGCTCTCCCAGTTGAAGGCGGGTCTCCAGCTGTGATTGAGACGCAAAGGGCTAGAGAGCTTCTTCAGACGACATTGGATCAGCAGGCGGCTTATTCATACAACTGTGGAAGAATTCGTTCAACCCCTTGTCCAAGCCGGAGTTATAGCTGGCACATTGATTCACCAGCAGTTTTGAGCAGTGAACAACACCGTAACCAGCCTCGTGGGAATGACTTGGCACGCGGTGGTGTCGATGCTCAGACATTAGTGGATCAGGGCAGGGCGCGTCGGGAGGCCGAGCTTGCGGCTCAATTAGCGGCTCAACAACAATCTCCGGTTTATCCATCAGCTTCGGTGGAGGCAGGTGTGACCTCTAGAACCTTGGGTGTGCCATGTTTAGTGCCGACTCTGCGTAACGAGCGTTTGCCTAAGGATTTCAAGGGTCCTCATAAGGTGCCTAATTACATAATAGATCAACCCCCAGAGGCTTGGATTGAAAGTTATGAGATGGCCATGGAGATGCTGGATGTTAGCGATGCTGCATGTGCTAAGTACTTCACCATGATGTTGGATGGGCCGGCTCGTACTTGGCTGAAGAGGCTCCCTGCTAACTCCATTAGGTCATGGGCAGAGTTGAAAGCCCGCTTCATACAAAATTTTAAAGACACGTGCAAGCAGCCTATGTCGATCTTGGATTTGGATTCTTGTGTCCAAGGTGAGGGCGAGTCAACAACCCATTGGGTGCGCCGGATATCAGCTTTTATACACTCATCGGATAGTATCAACGCCTATTCAGCAGTCCTGATATTGGAGAAGAACTGCGTTTCCTCCCTTTGAAGCAAAAACCGGGGCGGCTTAGGCGTCACTGCAATGACATGGGGGAGCTAATGGCAGCTCTCGTCAAGTATGTCGACTCTGATGGTGCCAAGGACCCTGAGTCTAATGATGAGAAGCCGGGTAAGGGAAAGAATAGCGGCAATACGAAAGGGTAGCAGCATAACCCGGCGGGTCAAGGTGGCAATGGTAAGCGAAAAGCTAATGGCAATTTAGACTTCGTGGCTAACACCAATACACAGAATAATAATCAGCATCGCAAGGGTAAGCCGGCCCGGTTTGGAGGACCGAGATTTAACCTTGAGGCAATGATGAATCAGCTCTGCCTGAAGCATGGTACGCATGTAAAGCCGGCTACTCACCTTTGGAAGGATTGCTTCATTATGAAGGAGTATAGAAATTCCAATTTTTTCCAGAACAATCATGGACCAAACGGCGGCTCAGGATCCGGCTCTCACGGTCCTGGTTTTGGTGGTGGCGGTTCAAATTCCGGTTTCCACGGTCAAGACAATCAAGGTGGCTTTAATCAACAGTTCGGTCAGGGGAATCGGTAGCAGCAGTCTGGTTATCAGAGTAACCTGAAGCAGTTAAATAGTGGACAGTACCACGTCTTCAACACGAGTTTATGTAAGCGGGATCAGAAGCTTCATAAAAGGGCAGTGAACGCCGTTGAGCCGGCGATTCCCCGTTATTTGTGATGGTCTGAACACCCTATTCTCTGGAGCCGTGAGGATCACCTGCCCCGAGTTGATAATCCGGGTCACTTGGCTTTGGTGGTGGCACCTCAGGTTGGAGGGTACAGATTTACTAAGGTACTCATGGATGGGGGCAGCAGCATCAATATTCTATATTATGAAACTTTTCATCGTATGAGCTTGTCTGACAAAGATCTTAAGCCGTCGAACACTGTTTTCCATGGCGTGGTACCTGGTAAATTGGCATATCCAGTGGGCAAGATATATTTGGAAGTTGCTTTTGGAGATGATCATGATTCCAGATTTGAGACTTTGACTTTTGAGGTGGTGAAAATCAATAGCCCTTATCATGCTCTATTTGGACGGTCGGCTTATGCTAAGTTCATGACAAGGCCTTGTTATGTTTATTTACAGCTCAAAATGTTGGGTCATAAGGGTACCATCATGGTGCATGGGAGCCGAAAGATAGCCTTGGAGTGTGAAGAAGGTGATGCGGCTTATGCTGAGTCTGTTTGTGCAACAGAAGAGTTAAATTTTACAAGGATAATGTTGACCCGACAGATATGACATCTTTGAAGAAGCCAACTATGGAGCATGATCCTCTGTTGAGTTTTAAGTCGGCGAACGACACTAAGTTGGTTGATTTTGTTCCTAGTGATTTGTCCAAGCAGTTCAGCATCAGTGCTAATCTTGATCCGAAATAGAAAAGCGGGCTCATCAAGTTCATCCGTGAGAATCGGGACATCTTTGCATGGAAGCCTTCAGACATGCCAGGTGTACCTAGGGAACTCGCCGAGCACACTCTCAATATTGATCCAAAGTTTAAACTGGTCAAGCAATTCCTTCGTCGCTTCAACGAAGAGAGGCGTAAGGCCATTGGTGAAGAAGTAGCCCGGCTCTTGGCGGCTGGGTTTATTGTTGAAGTTTTTCATCCTGAGTGGTTGGCTAACCCGGTGCTGGTAATTAAGAAAAATGGTACTTGGCGTATGTGTGTGGATTACACGAACTTAAACAAGGCCTATGAAAGTGCTAGTATTCGACTAGAGGGGGGTGAATAGGCGATTTTTATGAAAGTCTTCAAAATAGGGGTGTTATGAAGACAAACAATAGAAATGAACCTATTGACATGCAGTGGAAGGTAGACTACACTAGACAAGCCATAGTCAAGTAGGGAATGTAGTGAAAGCACGAAAACTATCAGTAGCTAGGTAGTATGGATCAGGATGGAAGATAGTATGAAGCCAAACAGTAAATAGTCTTCACATAATTAAGTCAATCAGATCAGGCAAGTAGGCAAAGACTTCACGAATACAAACTGCAAGTAAGGTGAGAGAGGAAGGATAGAACCAGTTGCTCAGAGAGGACAAGGGATTTGTTGGACCAGTTCCAGTTGCTGTGACAACTATACGTCTAGTTAGGGCGGCTGAGATTCAACTCAGAAGACCATGTCTTCACCTTATTCCCCTTGAGCTAAGAGCACTTAGTCCTCGCCCAATCACTCTGGTAAGTCTTCAAGGGAGACCTCCAAACCTTCACAGACTTCGTTCACTGGCAATCCACAATAACTCTTGGATGCTCAGAACATGACGCCTAACCGGCTGGAGGATTCACAGCCCTCAAGTGTAAATAAGTCTTTAGATCACGCGGACAGAAAGACTTCAGTGATGCCTAACACTCTTTGGCTCTGGGTGTTTTTGGGCTTTGTCCTTGCAAGGATTACTCTCTCAAAGGCTTTGGAGGTGGGTTGCTCTCTAACGACAAAAGTCATGCACTAACTCTGAGAAGCCACCAATTTATGGTATAGGGGGTGGTCTATTTATGGCCAGGAGGCAACCCGACCTGATTTGTCCAAAATGACCGTGGGTCACTAAGGAACTGACACGTGTCCAACGGTCAGATTTCAAACACACGCGACAGCTTAACTTGGGCTCCAAGCAAAGCTGACTCATCCAGCTCTGGATAAGATTTGCTATCATTGTCTTCGCTCGAAGACATATGTTTTGGTTGAGCATCACATCAGTCACTCTGACTTTGTTCACTTGGACCCCACTTAAGAGTACGGTGGTTCCTATGACTCATTACTGACAAAAGGGGGAGAAGCATATGAGCTGATAGTCTTCAATGTGAATGTCTTCACAGACCACCATTGTCTTCAATGCCTTCACACATTTTTAGGGGTCATCTCTGGTAAGTAAACCGAATCAATACGGGACTACAACTTGTGTTATCCTGCAATTCTCACAAACACATTAGTCCCCCAACCAAGTTTGTCGTCAATACTCCAAAACCAACTAGGGGTGGCACTAGATGCACTTACAGCCTGTCTGGCTGATCCTTTTGCTCTACCCCGTATTGATCAAATCATTGATGCTACGGTGGGTTGTGAGCATCTGAGCTTTTTGGATGCATATTCTGGGTATCATCAGATCAAGATGGCAGTTAAGGACCAGGAGAAGACATCCTTCATCACTCCCTTTGGAGCCTTCTGCTATGTGTCTATGCCTTTTTGGCTCAAGAGTGCCCAGGCGACTTACCAGCAGTGTGTTCAAAATTTCCTTCATGGTCAGATCAGGCGCAATGTTCATGCTTATGTGGACGATATTGTTGTGAAATCTAGGAAGAAGGAAACCCTGATAGATGATTTGAAGGAGACCTTTGACAATCTCCGGGTCTACAAGATGATGCTTAACCCAACCAAGTGCGTCTTTGGCGTACCAGCAGGCAAGCTCTTGGGTTTTCTGGTTTCTGAAAGAGGCATTGAGGCTAATCCGGAAAAGATCAAGCCTATTACTTCCTTGGCTAAGCCAGTGTGTATCAATGATGTTCAGCGTCTGGTGGGTCGTATTGCGGCTCTGAGTCGGTTCATAAGCCGGTTGGGTGAAAAGGCTATTCCTCTATACCAGATGATGAAGAAGATAGATCACTTTGTCTGGAGTGATGCCGCTAATGAGGCGTTTGAGGCCTTGAAGAAACAGTTGGCTGAGCCGCCAGTCCTTGCTGCTCCTATTGATAAAGAGCCATTGTTGTTATATGTGGCTGCCAATGCCCGGGCTGTTAGTGTGGGGATTGTAGTGGAACGGAAGGAAGCAGGCAAGGAACATCCGGTTCAAAGGCCGGTTTATTATGTCAGTGAGGTGCTTATTGAATCCAAGCATAGGTATCCACATAGGTAGAAGCTGGTATATAGGGTGTTCATGGCTAGCCGCAAGCTCAAGCAATATTTCCTTTGTCATCCCATCACTGTGGTTAGTTCTGCTCCCTTATGGGATATTATTCAAAATAGAGAGGCCACAGGTCGGGTAGCCAAGTGGGCCATTGATAACCCGCGAGTATATGGGATAGTTGTAGCCTCTTTCGATAAGTAAGTGTCGAACCCAACGAGGAGCTAAAGGTAGAACAAATACTCTCTCAAGTCCTATCGGCCACTGATACGACTCTACGCACGCTTGACGTTTGCTTTACCTAGAACAAGTATGAAACTAGAGGTACTTTGTAGGTGTTGTTGGAAAGGTTTGCAAGATAATAAAGAACACGTAAATAAAAGCGAGGAGCTGTTTAGATAAAGAAGCAATAAAGTAAATATAACGAGTGTGGTGGTAGGAGTTGTGGAATTGTCCCTAAGCAATTGACTATGTTACTAGACCGGTAATCACTATCGCAATTCTATTTGAGGGAGAGGCATAAGCTAACATACTTTCTCTTCTTGGATCATATGCACTTATGATTGGAACTCTAGCAAGCATCCGCAACTACTAAAGATTCATTAAGGTAAAACCCAACCATAGCATTAAAGTATCAAGTCCCCTTTATCCCATATGCAAACAACCTACTTACTCGGGTCTGTGCTTCTGTCACTCACCCCACCCACCATAAGCAAATCATAAACATATTGCAAACCCTACAGCGGGAATCCCTCACACTTGCGCGACACAGAGGGCATAATAGGACATCACAAATAATAAAACATGCAACTCAAACCAATCATAGCAATTCATCAATCACCGGTAGGACAACGAAAATCTACTCAGACATCATAGGATGGCAACACATCATTGGAAAATAATATGAAGCATAAAGCACCATGTTCAAGTAGAGGGTACAACGGGTGGAGGGAGAGTGGACCGCTGGATATAGATGGGGGAAGGTGATGGAGATGTTGGTGAAGATGACGGCGGTGTTGGTGAAGATCACGGTGATGATGATGGCCCCCGGCGGAGTTCCGGCGCCACCGGAAGCAAGGGGGAGAGAGCCCCCCTTCTTCTTCTTCTTCCTTGACCTTCTCCCTAGATGGGAGAAGGGTTTCCCCTCTGGTCCTTGGCTCCCATGGCTTGGGAGGGGCGAGAGCCCCTCTGAGATTGGATCTATCTCTCTGTTTTTGCGTTCTCTAATTCTTCCCCTTCACTGTTTCTTTTATATCTAGAGATCTGTAACTCCGATTGGGGTGAATCTTTCGCCCAGATTTTTCTCGTAAAATTAGATTTCTTGTGGGAAAAGAAGAGCGTCAACCGCCTTACGGGTAGCCCACGAGAGTCCAGGGCGCGCCCAGGGGGAGGGCGCGCCCCCCTGTCTCGTGGCCACCCCGGACACCGTTTCGCGTTGATTCCTCCTCCGGAAAATCCCAAATATTCCAAAACAATTCTCTGTCCGTTTTTATCCCGTTTGGATTCCGTTTGATATTGGGTTTCTGCGAAACAAAAAACATGCAACAGACATGAACTGGCACTGGGCACTGGATCAATATGTTAGTCCCAAAAAATAGTATAAAAAGTTGCCAAAAGTATATAAAAGTTGTAGAATATTGGCATGGAACAATAAAAAATTATAGATATGACGGAGACGTATCAGCATCCCCAAGCTTAATTCCTACTCGTCCTCGAGTAGGTAAATGATAAAAAAGATAATTTTTGATGTGGAATGCTACCTGGCATAATCTTGATCATATGTCTAATCATGGCATGAATATTAAGACACGAGTGATTCAAGGCAATAGTCTATCATTTGATATAAAAACAATAATACTTCAAGCATACCAACCAAGCAATTATGTCTTATCGAAATAACATAGCCAAAGAAAACTCATCCCTACAAATCATATAGTCTGGCTATGCTCCATCTTCGTCACACAAAATGCTCCCATCATGCACAACCCTGATGACGAGCAATTGGTCCATACTTTTTAACGCGCTTCAGCTTTTTCAACTCTTACGCAATACATGAGCACAAGCCATGGACATAGCACTATGATGGTAAAAGATGGTGGTTGTGAGGACAAAAAGAGGGAGAAGATAGTCTCACATCAACTAGACATATCAACGGGCTATGGAGATGACCGTCAATAGATATCGATGTGAGTGAGTAGGGATTGCCATGCAACGGATGCACTAAGAGCTATAAGTGTATGAAAGCTCAAACTGGAAAGTAAGTGGGTGTGCATCCAACTTGCTTGCTCATGAAGACCTCGGGCGTTTGAGGAAGCCCATCATCGGAATATACAAGCCAAGTTCTATAATGAAAATTCCCACTAGTATATGAAAGTGATAACTCAAGAGACTCTCTATATGAAGAACATGGTGCTACTTTGAAGCACAGGTGTGGCAAAAGGATAGTAACATTGCCCCTTATCTCTTTTTCTCTCATTTTTTATTTTTCTTTATTTTTTTATTTTTCTATTTTTGGTGGGCTTCTTTGGCCTCTTTTTTTATCTGGGCTTCTTTGGCCTCTTTTATTTTTCATAAAGTCTGGAGTCTCATCCCGACTTGTGGGGGAATCATAGTCTCCATCATCTTTTCCTCACTGGGGCAATGCTCTAATAATAATGATCATCACACTTTTATTTACTTACAACTCAATATTACAACTCGATATCTCGAACAAAGATATGACTCTATATGAATGCTTCCGGCGGTGTACCGGGATGTGCAATGATCTAGCATAGCAATGACATCAAAAAATGGACAAGCCATGAAAACATCATGCTAGCTATCTTACGATCATGCAAAACAAGATGACAATGAATGCTCAAGTCATGTATATGATGATGATGGAAGTTACATGGCAATATATCTTGGAATGACTATGGAAATGCCATGATAGGTAGGTATGGTGGCTGTTTTGAGGAAGGTAAATAATGGGTTCATGATACCGGCGAAAGTTGCGCGGCACAATAGAGGCTAGCAAAGTGGAAGGGTGAGTGTGCGTATATCCATGGACTCACATTAGTCATAAAGAACTCATATACTTATTGCAAAAGTCTACTTAGCCCTCTAAGCAAATTACTACTCCCTCTGTTCTGTAATATTTGTCGCTGGAGAAAACCAGTAGAAGTTTTGTAACGCTACCATTTTTCTGTGGTTTCCATTTTTGCCCCCGCGTCGCCACTCACTCGCCGCTCTCTTCTTCCCGTCGCTTCCCTCTTCTCGCCCACCTCGCCGGCACCACCTTGCCCACCTCGCCGGCACCACCTTGCCCACCTCGCCCACCTCGCCGTCCACCATCTCTTCCTGTCGCCGTCATATTTCTCCCGCCTCCACTCGCACCGCACTCCACTCACACCCCGCTCCACCCACGCCCCACATCCGAGGTCAAAGCTGGGAATTTTGCTCCGGTGGCAAGCTTCTGGGCGATGGAGGAGCCGGATCTGCATGCGCCACCGCTTGATCTGCGTGCACCTGCTCTGGATCTGGTGACGGAGTTGGTGGATGCCGTGCGGAGGTGAGCTACTGGACGACAGACGCTGTTGGTTGGCGAAGAAGAAGGGCAAAGGGGATGGCCGCGGACGCCACCTACGCGAAGCAGGTGCTGCTCGCCTGCAACGGCGCTGGCGACGCCGTCTCGCGGGGGGTCGCCGTCGGCCTCGTCAGGCACGACTACAGGTACTCCCTCTCACCTCGCCGTCGTTTCCCTTCTCTTCCTGTTGTCAGCATTGTCTGCTTTGTTTTTTTCGCGTGGATGTCTGCTTTGTTTTTTAACGAAACGTGTTGTTGATCTTACTGGCTGCCATGGCAGATGAGCGTCTTGAGCAAGGAGGAGCTGATGCAGGTGCCAGGTGCTCCAGGAACTGAATGTGCATCAACTGCTTGACTCCTCTTTTTTGGTACTCCCTTCATCATCTTTTTTTGGTTGGTTGGTTGTGTTGTGCTTCAGACTAATCCTGATTGACAAACAAATTGGATGCTCAAAGTGCCGCAGCTCTCTGTAGCAGCCATCAACCCTAAAAATTCAAATTGGTTGCTGTTTGAAAACAATCGCAGATGCAAAAGGAAAACAAACACAAGAGGCTCTCAAGTCTGAACCCTGAAAACCAGTAAAGTTGTCTTCGTTACTTCTGAACCTCAAACACTGACTTTAAGAAAAGTGCAGTAAGAAGATGGGATGTTGCAAGTATAGTACTGTAAATTTTAAAATCATTATAATGATTTAGTTTACAAAATCATCTTGCATTTGAAAATATTCAACTGCTACAATTTGATGTTGTAGTAACTTGATGGCTAGTGGCTACGAGTAGGATGCGATGTTGAGTGTATACTGCTGCAAATAATTTGAAAATATTCAGCTCATGATACCTTTGATAACAAAGGTAAGACTATGTAGTTCATGAAACACAACATAAAATTTTCTCGCTACTGTCAGCATTGATGCTTTCTTGGAATTTGTGAGAAATTAAGATGCATCATTAAATTAACTGAAACATTTCTGTTAATTAAGATGCATCATTAAGCAGAGGAGTACTCATTTGTAATCTTGCATTTTCATGATTTTTTTTGAGTAAAATCATCTTGATTTTGTTTTTGCTTCATGTTCCAGCTGTAGATGTATTTTTTTACTGCGTGAGTAGATGGATTAGCTGTAGATGGAGTAGATGGATGTTCATTTGGAGTAGATGGGTTTGCTATAGCTGTAGATGGAGTAGATGAATGTTCTCTTTCAGCTGTAAAGACCCTGCTGAACAAATCGCAGATCGTTGCCATTGCCCTGAAGATGTAATTTCGCCTTTCTCATGCCTTTTGTGTTTTGCCAACTTCTACTCCTGTACTCAAAATTATTCAGCACATGGCAGCCAATGATAGAGCACTTGTAGCTTGTGTTTATATCGAACTCTGTTTGTGTTTATATTGAACTTTGTTTCTGTTTATACTGGCAAATTAGATGCAGAGCATTAGAGTTGATTTGTGCTTATTTCCACACAAATTTCCAGGTCTTCAGCGGCAAAGGGAGAGGGGCAGCAACAGAGGATTGTGAGGAGCGGAGCAGCAGAGGGTCGAGAGGAGCGGAGGAGCAGCAGAGGATCAATTCGAGATGGATGCACAGGCGGGGGACGGACATGGGGCTCTCGATTTTAGCGGAGGAAGGCGGCCGGCGAGGGAGCTGTGGCCGACGGGGACGGGACCTGGGGCTCTCGATTGGAGCAGAGGACGGCGAACGGCGAGGGAGCTGTGGCCGGCGGGGACGTACGCCGGAGCTGCGGCGGAGGATGTGGGAGCTGCGGACGGCAGAGGGCGGGGCCTGGCGGAGGAAGAGGACGATCCCAGCGACAAGTGTTTTTTTTCAAATTGAGGGTAGTTTGGTACTTTCCCCCCTTTTCACCTGGTCGGAAAGAATGCCCCAGCGACAAATATTACGGAACAGAGGGAGTACTATGCATGCCCCTAGAGGGATAGATTGGTAGGAAAAGACCATCGCTCGTCCCCGACTGCCACTCACAAGGAAAGCAATCAAAGAGCACCTCATGCTCCAACTTCGTTACATAACGGTTCAACATATGTGCATGCTATGGGACTTGCAAACCTCAACACAAGTATTTCTAAATTTCACAATTACTCAACTAGCACGACTCTAATATCACCACCTTTATATCGCAAAACTATTGCAAGGAATCAAACATATCATATTCAGTGATCTACAAGTTTTATGTAGGATTTTATGACTAACCATGTGAATGACCAATTCCTATCATCTCTCTAAATAGATATAAGTGAAGCAAGAGAGTTTAATTCTTTCTACAAAATATATGCCCACGCTCTAACAAATACAAGTGAACAAAAGAGCATTCTACAAATGGCGATTTTCTATATGAAGAGAAACATGCAATCCAGACTTCAAATGATATAAGTGAAGCACATGAAACATTCTATAAAGCCATACTCAAAAGATTTAAGTGAAGTGCAATGAGCATTCTATAAATCAACCAAGGACTATCTCATACCAGCATGGTGCATAAAAGAAAAGTGAAAACTAAATGCAAAATACGCTCCAAGACTTGCACATAATGCATGAACGAAACGAATTCGAAAACATACGGATACTTGTTGAAGAAAGACGGGATGCCTTATGGGGCATCCCCAAGCTTAGACGCTTGAGTCTCCTTGAATATTTACTTGGGGTGCCTCGGGAATCCCCAAACTTGAGCTCTTGCCTCTCTTCCATTTCCTCATATCAAGACATCCTCGATTAGACACTACATCCACACAAAACTTCAACAGAAAACTCGGTAAGATCCGTTAGTATAATAAAGCAAATCACCACTCTAAGCACTGTTGCAAACCAATTCATATTTTGTTTTTGCATTGTGTCTACTGTAATATAGCTTTTCCATGGCTTAATCCACTGATACAAATTGATAGATTCATCAAAACAAGCAAACTATGCATCAAAAACAGAATCTGTCAAAAACAAAACAGTCTATAGCAATCTGAACATCCACCATACTTCTTGTACCCCAAAACTTCTACCACAATTTGGAAAAAATAAACAAGTTGTATAGAAAGACAGTGCAAAAGGAAGCAGAACCAATTGATGTTCCAGTTAAAAATGTAAAATCGCGCACTGCAGCCAAAGTTTCTGTCCTGCACCGTACAAACCAACAAGCATTGTAAACATCCCAAAGGCAAACCTTGGCACATTATTTTTATAATACAATGGAATTGTACAAGGGGATAATTATTTTTGATGAAAAGTTTCTGTAATTAAGATTCACAAAGTTTTCGTGAGCATGAACAAAGTTCAAGGAGCTCTCCCACTTCAACAATGCTTGTCTTTCTCACTTTCACTTTCCTTTTTGAAAAGTTTTTAGGTTCCCCTCTTTATTTTTTTTGTTTTTAAACTATATGAAAGCACTCAACAGAAATAAATGACTCTCTAAAACTTCCGGGTTGCCTCCCTGGCAGCGCTTTCTTTAAAGCCATTAAGCTAGGCATTTAGTGCTCAAGTAATGAATCCACCCGGATCCCAAGGTATATCAAAGCCAATTTTAATTAACAATGATTTGTAATTTAGTAGTGAGAACAAAGTAACATATATCATGCAACAACGAAGTCTAACTCTCTTCCTATGCATCGGCATGTCATAAGAGAACAATTCATGCACACATAGTAAAGGCCAATGCATAGTATAAGCAGTTTCTTGCAATTTCATAGTATGGGAAACATAGAGATGGGGAGAAATAGTTTCTCTCTCATAATAATTGCAAGTAGGAGCAGCAAGCACATGCATATTATATCTATCAAAATCATCATGTGCAATGGTAAAAGGCAACCCATCAATATAATCCTTAATAAGCACAAACTTCTCCGATATAGTGTAGTTGGGAGAATTCAAAAAGATAATAGGACTATCATGTGTGGGTGCAATAGCAACAATTTCATGTTTAACATAAGGAACTATAGCAAGTTCATCTCCATAAGCATAATTCATATTGGCATCTTGGCCACAAGCATAGCAAGCATCATCAAAAAGGGATATTTCAAACAAATTCAAGGGATCACAGCAATCATCCTTCGGTAAGCACGAAGGGGAATTAAATAATGTATGAGTTGGAGGGTGTCGGTGTCAAAACCGACGGATCTCGGGTAGGGGCTCCCGAACTGTGTGTCTAGGCGGATGGTAACAGGAGACAAGGGACACGATGTTTTTACCCAGGTTCGGGCCCTCTTGATGGAGGTAAAACCCTACTCCTGCTTGATTGATATTGATGATATGGGTAGTACAAGAGTGGATCTACCACGAGATCAAGGAGGCTAAACCCTAGAAGCTAGCCTATGGTATGATTGTTGTCATGGTTGTTGTCCTACGGACTAAAACCCTCCGGTTTATATAGACACCGGAGAGGGCTAGGGTTACACAGAGTCGGTTACAATGGTAGGAGATCTACATATCCGCATCGCCAAGCGTGCCTTCCATGCCAAGGAAAGTCCCATCTGGACACGGGACGAAGTCTTCAATCTTGTATCTTCATAGTCTTGGAGTCCGGCTGACGATGATAGTTCGGCTGTCCGGACACCCCCTAGTCCAGGACTCCCTCAGTAGCCCCTGAACCAGGCTTCAATGACGATGAGTCCGGCGCGCATATTGTTCGGCATTGCAAGGCGGGTTCCTCCTCCGAATAATTCATAGAAGATTGTGAACACCAGGATAGTGTCTAGCTCTGCAAAATAATTTCCACATTTCCTCGTAGAGAGAATATTATGTACACAGGTTCAATCTGCTGACGTATCATGTAGCATGACGTCACGCCACTACCAAGCCTTTACTTGAATCGTTTTTTATTATACCACCTCAGTGCGTTTTAGCGAAGCGGTTTCCTTGGCACGTCTTGTCGAAGCAGAGATCGTGTTCCCCTTATTCCGGGATTCTCATCAATACGGACGTGGGTAACCCAACCGCGCCATTGATGGTGGCGCTTGGGAGATAAGCGAGTTTTACCAGGCTGGTGGGGACGCATAGTTTTCTTCCGCCTATATATAAGGGGATAAGGATCCACCCTCTTTACCTACGCCTTCTTCCTCCTTTGCTTGTCCATCTCCCCGCACTCTCGAGCTCCAGCGCCCAAGTCCGTGCATCTCGTCTCGACCTTCTCCGACCATGTCCGGAGCGGGAGGCAAATGGTTGGCCTCCTCCATTACGGAGGAGCACATCGCAAAACTGCGCAGCGCCGGATACCTTTCCGGCGACATCGCGCACTGGCTGCCCGACAAGGGGCAGCTCATCCCCACCCCCAGGCCCCATGAGAGGGTCGTATTCCTTCCCCACTTCCTCCGCGGACTGGGCTTCCCGTTGCATCCCTTTGTCCGGGGGCTCATGTACTATTACGGCCTGGATTTCCACGATCTGGCACCAAACTTCATCCTCAACATCTCGGCGTTTATCGTCGTGTGCGAGGCCTTCCTCTGCATCCAGCCCCACTTCGGCTTGTGGCTCAAGACCTTCAACGTCAAGCCGAAGGTAGTGAAGGGCATCCAAGCGGAGTGCGGAGGCGCCATGTTGGGCAAGATGCCCAACGTCATCTGGCTCGAAGGGGCCTTCGTGGAGTCCATCAAGGGATGGCAATCGGGGTGGTTCTACATCATCGAGCCGCGTGACCCAAAATGGGCGGCGGCCCCTGAGTTTAGATATGGTATCCCGATGCAGCTCACCTCCTGGAAAGAGAAGGGCTTGCTATGGGGCAGTTCGGAGGAGCTGACAGGACTCCAGTCCTGTCTTCAGACCCTAGTGAACAAGAAGCTTAGGCTTGTCATTGTAATCCAGGTCATGCTCATCCGCCGGATTCTCCCCTGGCAACAACGGGCCTTCAACCTGTGGGAGTTCGATCCAGCACAGCACCAGACTCTGAGCGGGCTCTTCGACACGACGTATGAAGCCGTCTGGAGGGTGCTGTTCAAGGGCGGAGAAGCCCCCGCGTCCACGACTGAAGATCGCAGATTCAGCACCAAGCGCCCGGCCGGTGAGGTAAGCTTCGTTATCCTCTACGGGACAGTTGTTTTCTTTCATAGTTTGACTCTATGTGGGATCTAAAACTCCCAATGCCTTTGACAGGACTGGCAGAGGACGTCCGAACAGGTAGACTATCCGGCTCCCCTTCCCGAAGACCCAGCGGACGCCCGCTTAACGGGGCTGCTGGTCCCGGCACTCTATGTGGTGCTGGAGAAGAAGGCCAAGAAGAAGGCCACGGGAACTCAAAGAAGTTCCCGGCACCAGGTGCTATCGGACTCATCGTCCGATGGCTCCGAGGCGGACTCCTCCCCTGAAGACGAGGAGGAGAAAGAGGACTCTCTCCCAGAGGAAGGGGAGAGGAAGAGGAAGGCTTCCCCAACACGGGAGGCCGAAGGGTCCAAGAGGGAAGGACTATTCCCCCGGACAGCTCTGCCAACGCCAACGTTGGCGACGAAGAGTGGCCCTCAAGGGCCAGGCCTCCGGCAAGATCGGAAGTATTCGGATTCCTGAATGATTTATAATTTCTCTTTGGTGTCATATAGTGTCCTTCTAATGCCGCATACTGCGTGCTGTCTGGCCGATGATGATCTCCCCGCTTCGTCGAGCGGGTCGTTGGCTCCGTCGGATGTAGATTCCATCCCGACTGCCTCCACCCCTCGCGACGCTGAAGACGCCGAGGTGGGATCCCGGGAAGGGACCCATCAGGAGGAGGCTCCAGAGGCGCCACAAGGCAGCCTCCCGGACTTTGCACCGGACTCCACACCGGAACCCGCAGTGGTTCCGGAGTCCGGCAGGCGGCCCCTTCGCAAGAAGGGCAAGACCGTGACACCGGCGGCCTCCGTCCAACCAGAGGCGCCGGACAACTTGTTGGAGGCGCTCAAAGGCGCTTCCATCGAGGAAGAACACCGCACTATCATGAGTGCGGTGATTCAGAAGGTTCAGCTCGCCAAGAGCGGGCTGACCGAAGCCTGCAGTAGCCTTCTAGCAGGCTTTGTGGTAAGAAAAAATATGTAATGTAATACCGCATAGACAGTAGCCCCTGATGCTCGGTTCGGTTTTCGGAAAGAAAAACCGGATTGAGGATCTAAAAAAGATATATGTAGGAATGCTAAAAATTGTGTCAATATGGGTTTGCAGGCTGCGCTGCTAACCTCTGCCGCACTGACTGCGGAGGTTGGTGCGTTGAAGCAGGACCTCGAGCGGTCCGAGCAAGAGCTCGGCCTTGCCAAGAAGCAGCTCGAGGACAAAGAAGGTGAGTAATACCATCTTTGAATTTGTACCTTACATAAAAGGATTTTGGTTGCAATGAAAATAACAAGGATAACGTGGGTACTGCAGGGGCCACAAACGAGGTGGCAACCCTGAAGGAGGCCGCATCCGCGGCCGAACGCAATGCGGCAGCAGAACGGACGGAGCGAGAGAAACAGGAGGCGCGGGTGGCGGAGGTGCGGCAAGAGCTCCAGGCTCTCATGGAAAAACATGAGAGTTTGGAGCGTGACTCGAAGACTCGAGAGTCCGAGCTTGCCTCAGCTCTTGAAAGTGCCAAAGCCGCTAAGGCCGAGGCCCATAAGGCCCTCCAGGAGATTGAGGCGGTGAAGAAGATAGCGGCAGGTAAGGCATTTTTCATGCAAAGCAAGCATGTTAATGTAAATTACCTATTACTTACCCGAATTCGGAGCTCTCCAGGGGCGTTTGCAGATCTGCCTCGCAGTGTATCCGATGCCGCCGCATTTTACCGAGCCGAGGAGGGGAGCTCAACGGAGAAGGTCTTTTGGTCTCAGTACGCTGAGGCTGGCCATCCGGTGCCCCCTAGCGACCAACTGAAGCAGCTGGTCGAGCTCCACAAGGTAGCCAAGCAGGCCATGAAGGGCCTCATAGTCCGGCTGTGGCCTGGAGAGGCCATGCCTGGGAGCTACTTCGGG
This sequence comes from Triticum timopheevii, assembly GCA_963921465.1. Taxonomy (NCBI): domain Eukaryota; kingdom Viridiplantae; phylum Streptophyta; class Magnoliopsida; order Poales; family Poaceae; genus Triticum; species Triticum timopheevii. The sequence goes on from OY997264.1 coordinate 111,254,511, forward strand.
CTCGTGCGGAGGCTGGTGGATGCGTGCCCCTAGGTGGAGGTCATCAAGCGCTCCGCCTGTATTGAAGGTGCTCGTCAGGCCCTTGCCCTCGCAAAGGTGCATTGGGGTAGGCTGGATGCAGAGAGGCTTATCACTGACGCGCCGCCAGCGGGCAAGGAATATCGCACGCCCGAGATGTACTATAAGACTGTCCTGAAGGGTGCCCGCAAGATTGCGGATGAGTGCCCCAGAGATGTAATTTTTGAGTAAAATCGCTATGTGTTATCCTGTGCGCTGAAAACTTTGTTCATATGCGCTAAGCAACGCTTATTGATTTAAAATATTACCTTATGTGCGGCCGTTTATTAAATCTGAGAGATGGCAAGTCGTCGGCTTCAACCCCCATGCCACGAGTGCTGGGGTGTTCGGGATAAACTTGAGCGCTCTTGTTCCCATTTTTGGGTCCATCTAGGGAGGCGCTCAACACAACGAACTAGGCAACCGGACTTATAATGCTTGAACACTCTCACTTAGCCATAGAATTCTATAATTTTAAATTTCGGCGAAGCCCCTAGTATTCAGAAGACCGATTTCGGGGCGCTATCCACGCCTTGGCCGGACATTATCCGGTTCTTCGCTCAAAGCGGCATAAGTCTTTAGGGACTCGAAAAGACCTCTCGAACAGCGACCAGTCTCTCGCCTTATCATGATAGTCAGTTTTAGCTTTCTCCACTGAGGCGCTCGCCCAGCTCAACCGGGGCGCAATCGCAGTGGTTCTCCCAGTGCTACCTTAGCCGACAGAACGGAACGTAAGGTACCAAAACATGGGAGCCGGGCAAACCCAACTATTGACCCAAGACATGATTCGGAGCCGATTCATATAATGCTATAAGTTCGGGGTGCCGCACTTGTGAAAGTGTTCGGTCTTATCACACCATGATGCGGGGAACATAAGCCCCTGGTGTATTCGGCCGTACCAAAATATACGGGTGCAAGATGTCATTAATGAACATATATGTAAAGTAATGCAATTATAGGCAAAAAGTGCTGCATTATTTATTCAAGGAATTCTTCGGTGAGTGCGGAATGATACAAATAGTGCGGTAAGCAAGGGATTGGACTAATTAGACATGTTTCCCTCCAGGGGTAGGCTGCGGAATGGTGTATTTAACAAATTTAATGCTCGTAATGGAGACCACCTGAGTGTTCGTCGCAGCCTTTGTCCCTCCCTGGCTGTTGCATCGTGAGTTCGGCAGGTTTGCCGCCGGACAGGGCCTCTGGTGAACGGAGTCCTGTGTAAAAAAGGAAGGAAAATAAAAATAAAAAGAGCGACACACTTGGGAGCCCCTGGTGTGGTCGAGCCGCACTCTGGGTCTGTTGTGGTCGTGCCCCTCCCCTATGCCCATGGTATCTCCAAAGCGTAGTGATGTACGAGGAGAGCTGGTCTTGCAATCATGCGAGGGCTGGGGTTGGGGCCGCATTGCTATGCGTGCTCGGAACGTGCCAGTTGGTCTTGATTGATGTTGCTCCGGGCGCGTTTGGCCGTGTCTGGTCGTTTAGCGGCGGGACTCGAAAATTGCCTTAGAAGGCTGCTCTGTACTTCTGCCGCGAGAGCCACTGTATGTTCCTCCGTTCGGAGGGAGCGTTCCATATTTCCGTTGACCGTGATGACTCCACGAGGGCCTGGCATCTTGAGCTTGAGGTATGCATAATGCGGTACCGCGTTGAACTTTGCGAACGCGGTTCGTCCGAGCAGAGCGTGATAGCCGCTGCGGAACGGGACTATGTCGAAGATTAACTCCTCGCTTCGGAAATTATCCGGGGATCCGAAGACCACTTCCAGTGTGACTGAGCCTGTACAATTGGCCTCAACACCTGGTATGACGCCTTTGAAGGTCGTCTTTGTAGGTTTAATCCTTGAGGGGTCTATGCCCATCTTGCGCACTGTATCCTGATAAAGCAGGTTCAGGCTACTGCCGCCGTCCATCAAGACTCTCGTGAGGTGAAATCCGTCGACGATTGGGTCTAAAACCAATGCGGCGAATCCGCCATGGCGGATACTGGTCGGATGGTCTCTTCGATCGAAAGTGATCGGGCAAGAGGACCATGGATTGAACTTCGGGGCGACTGGCTCCATCGCATATACGTCCCTCAGTGCACGCTTCCGCTCCCTCTTGGGTATATGGGTTGCGTATATCATGTTTACCGTCCGCACTTGTGGGGGGAAGCCCTTCTGTCCTCTATTGTTCGGCGGCCGGGTCTCTTCCTCGTCATCGCTGTGCAGCCCCTTGTCATTGTTTTCGGCAATTAACTTGCCTGCCTGCTTGAATACCCAACAATCTCTGTTGGTGTGGTTAGCTGGTTTTTCGGGGGTGCCATGTATCTGGTAAGAGCGGTCGAGTATTCGGTCCAAATTGGACGGACCCGGGGTGGTTCTTTTGAGTGGCTTCTTCCGCTGACCGGGTTTAGAGCCTCGGAATCCAGCGTTGACTGTCGTATCCTCATTGTTATCACCGTTAATGTGGCGTTTGTTTTTGCTTCGACGTGACCTGCCATTGTGGTCCTTAGTATCCGGATTGCCATCATTTTTACTGAGGTTGTTGCTGCAAGCTGGCCAGCTATCCTCTCCCGCACAGAAGCGGGTCATTAATGATGTGAGGGCTGCCATGGATTTTGGCTTTTCCTGTCCTAGGTGCCGGGCAAGCCACTCGTCGCGGATGTTATGTTTGAAGGCTGCGAGGGCCTCTGCATCCGGACAGTCAACGATTTGATTTTTCTTTGTTAAGAACTGTGTCCAGAATTGTCTGGCCAATTCGTCTGGCTGCTGAATTATGTGGCTTAGGTCATCGGCGTCTGGTGGTCGCACATATGTGCGCTGGAAGTTGTCGAGGAATGCGGCTTCCAGGTCCTCCCAACACCCGATTGACTCTGCGGGCACGCTGTTAAGCCAATGCCGAGCTGGTCCTTTAAGCTTGAGCAGGAGATATTTGATAGCGTGGAGATCGTCGCCGCGGGCCATATGGATATGAAGGAGATAATCCTCGATCCAAACCGCAGGGTATGTTGTGCCATCATAGGATTCAATGTTGACGGGTTTAAACCCTTCAGGGATTTGATGATCTATTACTTCGTCTGTGAAGCATAGTGGGTGTGCGGCGCCTCTGTATTGAGCAATATCACGACGTAGCTCAAGGGAGCGTTGTCTGCTGTGTTCGGCTCGGCCGGAGTTGTTGTATCTGGCGCGACGGTATTCGTTGTGGGTCGTGGGGCGCCCACGTGATCCATAGATAAATCTGGATTGTCTTGCCTTGTCCTCCAATATATCCCGCAAGTCCGGCGCGTTCCCCCGTGGCTTCGTACTTTTCGAGCGATGCCGGGGTACGGTCTTGATGGAGGGCCTGGATGCCTCTCTGTCGCGACCACGGGGTGGTCGGTCGGCCGTATTGTGCGCTGGTGATGAAGGTATGTATGCTTCCTCCTCTAATCGGGGGAGCAACTTGCGTTTTGGGTAACTCTTGGAGGGGCGTTCGAGTTCATACTCTTCGGCCGCGAGGACCTCGGTCCATTTGTCGGCCAGCAGGTCTTGATCAGCTTGAAGCTGCTGCTGCTTTTTCTTTAGGCTATTTGCTGTGGCCATTAGCCTTTCGTTTGAAACGCTCTTGTTCGACGGGATCCTCGGGCACGATGAATTCGTTGTCGTCGAGGCTTGCCTCGTCTCCGGAGGGAGGTATGTAATTATCATCCTCGACCTCTTCGTCTGCCGCTCTCTCGTGAGGGCTTGCTTCTGCATCCTCCTGCACTGAATCTTGCTGGAGGGTGTTGTCTTCGGCACTTTCTGGGGTGTTATTATCTCCTGTGTCAGAATCTCCATTCTTACTGTGGCGGGATTTAGAGTGGCGCTGCTGATGTCGGCGCTTGGGCTGTTTCTTTAAGGAATCTGCCTCCGCTGCTTCTTCGCCATCCCCATCTTTTGGGGTGTCCACCATGTATATGTCGTATGACAAGGTGGTCTTCCAGTGCCCTGTAGGCGCTGGTTCTTGATCGTCTCCGGCATCGTCGTCCATACCGTCGATGTCTCCGGAGTCGTAGTCTAGCATGTCTATTAGATCGTCAATAGTTTCTATGAAGTGGGTGGTGGGTGGGCTTTGAATTTCTTCGTCGTCCGCATCCCAACCATCCTGGCCGTAGTCCGGCCAGGGCTCTCCGGATAGCGAGAGATGCTTTAGCGAATTTAGGATGTCGCCAAAGGGTGAGTGCTAAAGGATGTCCGCCACGGTGAACTCCATGATCGGCGCCCAAGCGGATTCGATTGGCAGGGGTGCAGGAGGTTTGGAGTCCGACACCTCGGAGTCACGGGCTTTATAGGGGACAAGGTCGGTATTCGGCTCCATCGCCGTAGCGGTTGCAGCTCCCGAGGCGGTGTCCAGCCACCCGTCCTCGATCTGCGCGATCGGCTCCGAACTATGGGTCGGAGCGGATTCGTGTGCGGCCTCCAAGGTACTGTCCGGCGGCAGAGTTAGATCATGCCCATCGTGACAGTGCGGCACGCTCGGCTGCGGCTCGGATCCATCGAAGATCAAGTCTCCGCGGATGTCCGCCATGAAGTTTAGGCTTCCAAATCTGACCTGATGGGCAGGGGCGTAGCTTTCGATCTGCTCCAGATGGCCAAGTGAATTGGCCCGCAGTGCGAAGCCGCCGAATACGAAGATCTGTCCGGGGAGAAAAGTCTCACCCTGGACTGCTTTGTTGTTGATTGAAGAAGCCATCAAGCCTATCGGTGACGACACAGAGGAACTCTCAATGAAAGCACCAATGTCGGTGTCAAAACCGGCGGATCTCGGGTAGGGGGTCCCAAACTGTGCGTCTAGGCGGATGGTAACAGGAGACAAGGGACACGATGTTTTTACCCAGGTTCGGGCCCTCTTGATGGAGGTAAAACCCTACTCCTGCTTGATTGATATTGATGATATGGGTAGTACAAGAGTGGATCTACCACGAGATCAAGGAGGCTAAACCCTAGAAGCTAGCCTATGGTATGATTGTTGTCATGGTTGTTGTCCTACGGACTAAAACCCTCCGGTTTATATAGACACCGGAGAGGGCTAGGGTTACACAGAGTCGGTTACAATGGTAGGAGATCTACATATCCGCATCGCCAAGCTTGCCTTCCATGCCAAGGAAAGTCCCATCCGGACACGGGACGAAGTCTTCAATCTTGTATCTTCATAGTCTTGGAGTCCGGCTGACGATGATAGTCCGGTTGTCCGGACACCCCCTAGTCCAGGACTCCCTCAGAGGGTTACTCTCATTAGAAGGTGGGCACAAGTGATCAATCCGCTCTTCCTCCTTTTGTTCTTCACTGTCCTCATCACCTTTTTCATCCAATGAGCTCACAGTTTCACTAATTTCTTCTTCCATAGCTTCCTGCAAAATATTAGTCTCTTCTTGGACAGCGGAGACTTTCTCAATAAATGCATTAATATAGTAATTGTATTCATAATTTTCATAGCAATATCTAAGTATAGCAAGATTTTCAGGTCTATAAACACCATCATCATCAAAAGCTTCATACTTTTCAAACAAAGATTCTATTTCATAAGCAGCCTTAAAAGCAACAAATTCTTCTATTTGTTCAACATCATAGTAATCATATATACCATTATCATAAGAAGCTAAGGTTTCATTATCATTAAATTTGCATGAAAAGGGAAGGTGTGGAGCCTTCATCCTAGAGCAACAAGTAATATCATATCTCAAGCATAGATCCCGGGCATACCAACGCAGCATAATAAATTGATCCAATAATAGTTTCCCTTTTTGTGTCGAGCGATAATCCCTAAAGTATTCACGTTGATCCAACGTGTCTCCCATTATAAAGTTGAATGGGGTTTTCTCAGGATTATCAAAGTAGTACAAAATATCTCTCACATAATGAGAATCGAGGTTTTTAGGAGTTACCCCATCTCCATGAGTAGCAAGTACACCTAAATTTTTTGGTATTTCGTGCTCCATATCCATAACTAAAGATAGAGAACAACTTAGAAAAGCAAATAAAAATTACTTAGTGATAAAGCAAACAAGCACACACGAGAATATTCACCCCACGCTATGACTCCCCGGCAACGGCGCCAGAAAAAGGTCTTGATAACCCGCAAGTATACGGGATAGTTGTAGCCTCTTTCGATAAGTAAGAGTGTCGAATCCAACGAGGAGCTAAAGGTAGAACAAATACTCTCTCAAGTCCTATCGGCCACTGATACGACTCTACGCACGCTTGACGTTTGCTTTACCTAGAACAAGTATGAAACTAGAGGTACTTTGTAGGTGTTGTTGGAAAGGTTTGCAAGATAATAAAGAACACGTAAATAAAAGCAAGGAGCTGTTTAGATAAAGAAGCAATAAAGTAAATATAACGAGTGTGGAAAAGTGGTGGTAGGAGTTGTGGAATTGTCCCTAAGCAATTGACTACGTTACTAGACCGGTAATCACTATTGCAATTCTATTTGAGGGAGAGGCATAAGCTAACATACTTTCTCTTCTTGGATCATATGCACTTATGATTGGAACTCTAGCAAGCATCCGCAACTACTAAAGATTCATTAGGGTAAAACCCAACCATAGCATTAAAGTATCAAGTCCCCTTTATCCCATATGCAAACAACCTACTTACTCGGGTTTGTGCTTCTGTCACTCACGCCACCCACCATAAGCAAATCATAAACATATTGCAAACCCTACAACAGGAGTCCCTCACGCTTGCGCGACACGGAGGGCACAATAGGACAACACCAATAATAAAACATGCAACTCAAACCAATCATAGCAATTGAATCACCGGTAGGACAACGAAAATCTACTCAGACATCATAGGATGGCAACACATCATTGGAAAATAATATGAAGCATAAAGCACCATGTTCAAGTAGAGGGTACAACGGGTGGAGGGAGAGTGGACCGCTGGATATAGATGGGGGAAGGTGATGGAGATGTTGGTGAAGATGACGGCGGTGTTGGTGAAGATCGCGGTGATGATGATGGCCCCCGGCGGTGTTCCGGCGCCACCGGAAGCAAGGCGGAGAGAGCCGCCCTTCTTCTTCTTCTTCCTTGACCTTCTCCCTAGATGGGAGAAGGATTTCCCCTCTGGTCCTTGGCTCCAATGGCTTGGGAGGGGCGAGAGCCCCTCTGAGGTTGGATCTGTCTCTCTGTTTCTGCGTTCTCTAATTCTTCCCCTTCACCGTTTCTTTTATATCTGGAGATCCGTAACTCCGATGGAGGTGAATCTTTCGCCCAGATTTTTCTCGTAAAATTAGCTTTCTTGCGGCAAAAGAAGAGCGTCAACCACCTTACAGGTGGCCCACGAGAGTCCAGGGCGCGCCTAGGGGGGAGGGGGCGCCCCCCTGTCTCATGGCCACCCCGGACACCGTTTCGCGTTGATTCTTCCTCCGGAAAATCCCAAATATTCCAAAATAATTCTCCGTCCGTTTTTATCCCATTTGGATTCCGTTTGATATTGGGTTTCTGCGAAACAAAAAACATGCAACAGATAGGAACTAGCACTGGGCACTGGATCAATATGTTAGTCCCAAAAAATAGTGTAAAAAGTTGCCAAAAGTATATAAAAGTTGTAGAATATTGGCATGGAACAATCAAAAATTATAGATACGACGGAGATGTATCAGCCATTGAACTTGGACCCCATGGTTTGAAATATATGTCTCGCACAGCCATCAAGTCTCAAGCGCTTGTGGATTTCATCAATGATTGTATAGATCTACAGATGCCTGAAGATAAGCTGGATAACACATATTGGACTATTCACTTCGATGGATCCAGGAAGTTGGAGGGCTCGGGGGCTAGAGTTGTCTTAACTTCCCCACGAGATGATAAATTTTGTTATGTTTTAAGGATGTTCCCTTGTACTAACAATGCAGCTGAGTATGAAGCCTTGCTCCTGTTGGGAACGTAGTAATTTCAAAAAAATTCCTACGATCACGCAAGATCTATCTATGTGATGCATAGCAACGAGAGGGGGGGTGTATCTTCATACCCTTGAAGATCGCAAAGCGAAAGCGTTTATCAACGCGGTTGATGTAGTCATACACCTTCATGATCCGTCCCGATCAAGTACCAAATGTACGGCACCTCCGCGTTCATCACACGTTCAGCTTGATGACGTTCTCGCCTTCTTGATCCAGCAAGACGGGCGAAGTAGTAGATGAGTTCCGGCAGCATGACGGCATGGTGACGGTGTTGGTGAAGAGCAATCTCCGCAGGCTTCGCCAAGCACTACAGAAACTAGACAGAGGATAAACTAGACGGGACGGGGTTGCCGGCACATGGATTGGTGTTTCTTGATGTGTCTTTGGTGCTAGCCCTGCCCCTCTATTTATATGTTGAGCCTTGGGGTCGAAACTTGGAGTAAAAGCCTCCACAAAGTCGGTTTCACCCGAAAGGCAAGAGTCCTTCTCGGACTTTAGGGCCTGACGCCAAGGTTCCCGGCGTCTAGACCCTTGGCGTCTGGCCCCTGGACTCCGCAAAACTTCCTTTTGCGCTTTCCAAAAACCTTGTGGGGTTTCCCTTTTGGCCCAAATAAAGTATTCTCGTACCCAAACATTTCGGGAAACATCCGGAACCCCTTTCGGTAAATTCTGGAACCCTTCCGGAGACTAAACACTATTATCCCATATATCCATATTTATCTTTGGACCATTTCGGAGTTCCTCGTCATGTCCGTGATCACATCCGGGACTCCGAACAACATTCAGTCACCAACATACATAACTCATATAATACTATATCGTCAATGAACGTTAAGCGTGCGGACCCTATGGGTTCGAGAACTATGTAGATATGACCGAGACACCTCTCTGATCAATAACCAATAGCGGAACCTGGATGCCCATATTGGCTCCTACATATTCTACGAAGATCTTTATTGGTCGAACCGCATAACAACATACGTTGTTCCCTTTGTCATCGGTATGTTACTTGCCCGAGATTCGATCGTCGGTATCATCATACCTAGTTCAATCTCGTTACCAGCAAGTCTCTTTACTCGTTCTGTAATACTTCATCCTGCAACTAACTCATTAGTCACAATGCTTGCAAGGCTTATAGTGATGAGTATTACTGAGAGGGCCCAGAGATACCTCTCCGAAACACAGAGTGACAAATCCTAATCTCGATCTATGCCAACCCAACAAACACCTTCGGAGACACCTGTAGAGCACCTTTATAATCACCCTTTTACGTTGTGACATTTGGTAGCACAAAAAGTGTTCCTCCAGTATTCAGGAGTTGCATAATCTCATAGTCTGAGGAACTTGTATAAGTCATGAAGAAAGCAGTAGCAATGAAACTAACACGATCATAATGCTAAGCTAACGGATGGGTCATATGTGATCCCGTTTATCAAATGACAACACATGTCAATGGTTAGGAAACATAACCATCTTTGATTAACTAGCTAGTCAAGTAGAGGCATACTAGGGACTATATGTTTTGTCTATGTATTCACACATGTACTAAGTTTCCGGTTAATACAATTCTAGCATGAATAATAAACATTTATCATGAATTAAGGAAATAAATAATAACTTTATTATTGCCTCTAGGGCATATTTCCTTCAGCTCCATGGTCTTCGGATAGCTAAGGAGATGAATCTAAGCCAGGTGAGGTGTTTTGGCGACTCAGATTTGGTGGCTCAGCAAGTTTCAGGCACTTGGGGTTCTAAGGATCCACTCATGGGGGCTTATTGCCGAGAGGTTGATGCTATTGCTGGTCACTTCAAGGGCTATCAAGTGGAGCATGTCGATCGAAGGAAAAACAAGGCGGCTGATGTTTTAAGCCGGTTGGGATCCCAGCGTAAGCCGGTGCCACCCAATATTTTCCTTGATATTCTGCATAATCCTTCAGTCAAACTGCCTACAGAGGAATATCTTGCTATTCCTGACCCGGAGGCATAGCTGGTGGTGGCTCTTCATGCTATTCCTGATTGGATAGTTCCATATTTGGCGTATATGACCTGGGATGAGTTACCTGAGGATGAAACTTTGGCCAGGCAGATAACCCAGTGGTCTAAGTCAATGACTACTGCCAATGGAGAGTTGCATCATCGCAGTGTTACAGGGGCATTTCAACGTTGTGTCTCTCCTAAAGAAGGTCGTGAGATCCTACGAGAGATTCATGAAGGAGATTGTGGTCATCATGCCAGCTCTAAGTCTCTCATGGCCAAGGCTTTTCGTCATGGATTCTATTGGCTAACGGCTCATGTTGATGCCGAGGATTTGGTCAGTAAATGTGATGGTTGTCAGAAATTTTCAAGACGAGCCCATGTGCTGGCTTAAGAATTGAGGATGATTCCAATTGCTTGGCTGTTTACAGTTTGTGGGCTTGATATGGTTTGACCTTTCAAAAGGTCCAAAGATAAAAGACCGATCTTTTCGTGGCAGTTGACAAATTCACAAAGTGGGTTGAAGCAAAGCCGGTTAGTAAATGTCACGTGGCAACAGTGGTTCAATTCATCAAAAAGGTGATCTTCCATTTCGGTTTTCCCCACAACATTATAACAGATAATGGCACCAATCTGTCCAAGGGTGCTATGAGAGAGTTTTGTCAACGAGAGCACATTCGACTTGATGTGTCATCAATGGCTCACCCCCAGTCCAATGGTCAAGCTGAGAGAGCCAATCAAGAAATTTTGAGAGGCATCAAGCCCCGGCTTATGGTCCCTTTGCAGAGGACGTTGGGTTCTTGGGTGGAGGAGTTACCCTTGGTGCTATGGAGCATCAATATCACCCCCAACAGATCTATGGGTTACACGCCTTTCTTCATGGTTTACGATGCATAGGCGGTTCTCCCTAGTGACATCCGTCACGATTTGCCTCATGTAGCGGCTTATGTTGAAGCTAATGATGAAAAAGCACATCAGGATGCTATTGACCTGTTGGATGAGGAGCGTGACCTTGCGGTGGCTCGTTCGGTGATTTACCAGCAAGACCTGCGCCTTTATCATAGCCGCCGGGTTAAAACCAGGACCTTTCAAGAAGGCGATATGGTGCTTTGGCTTATACAGGATCAAACTGATATACACAAGATATCCCCACCTTGGGAAGGGCCCTTTGTGGTCAGCAAAAATCTGAACAACGGGTCATACTACCTTGTCGATGTTCGAGACCACAAGGACTCACACACGTCGGAGGAGGAGACCCGCCGGCCGTGGAATATTGCTCATCTCTGGCCTTATTACACCTGAGCCATCAGCTCTTGTGATGTACATACTATGTTAATGTATATATTATGATGAATATAATAAAGCCGGCATCCCTAAATTCAGGGCCTCTGTTGTTTCATTCCTGAGAATATGAGTCTTTATTGTCACTTCATACGATCACTTGGGGGCTTCCTGCTTATTGAGCATAGCTATGATTACCTTCTTGGTCCGGCTTGTACGCCATGATTACTAAATACTTGGGGGCTTCCTACTCATTGAGCATAGCTATGACTACCTTGATCCGGCTTATATGCCTGGAATAAAACATTACTTGGGGGCTCTTTGTTAATGAACAAGAGTTTTGTTGACCCTCGTAATAGGCTTGGACGCCAGGTATATTCACCAAAAAATCTGGGTTATCCTGCCTTTGTAAGTCTGCCACTCCACCCAGGTAATCCTGGAATGACTCATCGTACTCTTGACAGTCAATCTTATAAAGACCCTGAACTTGTCAATGTTAAAACATCGATTAGTCATGCGAGGCCCGGCTTACAGGTTTGAATGAAGGTTTAACTCAGCGGTTGTGCGGCCCTTGAAAGCACTTGACTTTAAGGCTTGGTAGCCTGTGAAAGCCTTGTTTTCTGATTTATATTTGATTTGAACATTTTTTGAGATATATTATTATGACATATTAATACATGACTGAAAACCGATGAGGGCCACGTTGCCTTATGGTTCATGTATGAATTCATCTGGAGTTTTGTTAACTCGGCCTGGTTATGGCCTTTAAGTCACCAAGGAATGATGAGTATGAACTTAAGAGTGTTGTGCTCTTAAGTTTTGGGCTGCTACCCCTTGTTGCGTGCGGCATTGATAAGCCGACAGTATAAATAAATTGAACAGAGCGTTGTGCTTCTGTCCTTGGGCTGTTACCCTTACTACACGACGTATGATAAGTCGGCAGTGTGAACAAATATCACATGTATGAATTGTTTAGTCATCAGTGGTTTTTATGTGGATATTATGACCCGCCTTGGGGTAAACCGCCAGGGCACCTGTTATCTAATTTCTGCGTAGGAAAAAATGGCAACTCTGAGATGCATAACGAATAATATTATAAAGCATAAGTGGTGGGTATTTAAATGATAGATCAGCAGTATTATGCAAACGACACGTGCACGATGGCACGGCAGATCAGAGTTTAACTAGCCTATTACAAGGCATCCGATGGCCCAAAGAGGATAAGTGTTTTGGAGACATAAACATCAAAGTGCTATGATTCAATAAAATGGCTCATGACTCTTGGCGGGTTGAAGCCTCTGGATCATCCTGCGCCTCTTCTTCCTCTTGAGCTCCTTGATTACCCATCAGCTGGAAGTCAGGCGTAGCCCAATTGATACCGGTCAACGCTCTAAACACAGCTTCATTATCAATAAGGTTGGATGGATCAATGTCAGGAGCGATCGGTGGTATGAGATCCACCTCGTGATGAACCGGCGCCTTCACTTTTTTGTTCTCAGCATCATAGGCCGCCTGGTATGTGGATAGATTGGTTTCTTCAACCAACTTACTTACTAATGGACGCATTGCTCTTGCTATTTCTGCAAAGTCATTAGCCCTGAAGGCAGATCCGTCCTCTTTGACACTTGGCAACCATTGGCCAAATCTTTCAGATCCAGATCTTTTTGCCCGGCTTAAAGCAGCCAACACGCCGGCTTTGCCAGATGCTCGCTTTAAATCATCAATCCTTTGGGGCATCACTAATAACCTCTCCAATGTATCTTTGATGAGAGTGGGTGGAGATTTCTTATGCATAACAGCAGCAATGGTACGTTGGGTGCCAGTGTATAACTATTCTACAAGAGTGTAGACAGCTTTAAGCCGGATGCGCATATCTGAGCCCAACTTGGCGCTCCAAGAACCTGTATCAGTAAATTTATTTATAAATCGGCAGATGTTTATAATGTGTTTATTGAGATGCAAAGGAGTCATGTTTCCTACTTACCAAAGATGGCTGAAGACATGTTATTGATTTGTTGCCTTAAATCGGACAACTCGTCAGTCACCGGTTTAAGTATGGCTTCATCATCCTCTGCTCTCTTCAATAAAGCCGCCTTTTCGGTCTCCCAGCTATTTTTATCAGTATTGAAGTTTTTCTTAAGCTACTCAATGTTTTCTAAAGCAATCTTCAGTTCTGACTTGGCCTTGGATATCTTAGATTGCTGAGTTTTAATGTTGGCCTTCAGATCATTGAGCTGCGAATCCTTCTCAACCAGTTCAGCCTGTGACATGAGCAAACATGGAAGGTATTATGATTATGATTATATTTGAAGTCCCAAGCACAATACAAGTATTTTCCTTGGCACTTGGGGCCTAATGTCTATTGCTCTTAAAAACTTTTCGAAGTGCCAAGCACAATACAAGTATTTTCCTTGGCACTTGGGGGCTAATGCCTATTGCTCTTTTCAAAGACGAATTTATGTGATGACTCGGGTATAATGATATGATCCGGTTTACCAAGGTTACATATTGAAGTGTTGATTTATCAATATTGGCAAGTCCCGGTTTAACTATGCTAGTTAAATCGACCCTTGGGGGCCACAGATACGAAGTTCATTACTGCTACTTAAAGTCCGGGCTTAATTTGATGATTTAAGCCGGCCTTGGGGGCTACTAGTGATGATGTTCAGTTCTTTATGGCAATTGGAAAGTCTACAGCATATTCAACCCTATCATATCCTATATACTTGGCGGCTGACAGACATATGATTATGAAGAGAATAGTGATTGATTTACCTCATAGCGTTCCTTCATCAAATTGACTAAGCCGGCTTCAAAATCACGGCTGGTGTATAGGCGATTCAAATAACCAGAGTGGATTTCTTGGGCACTGAACTAGGAATAGTCTTCTAAGTCTACTTTTCATTTGCCTTTATCAGCAGCAGAAATTTCCTCCTTGGCGTTGTGCTTGGATAAAGCAGTGGGGTTAACACATGTGGTATAACCAAGCCCGGTGATGGTGACATCGTCAGCCTTATCTTCATTAGGCTTGATGGGGCTTGGCGGTTTAGAGGTAACCGGTTCAACATCTATTTGATCCATGGTGGCATCATGCTCTTCTGGTGGCGGGTCATCAATGGTGGCTTTAGCAATTGGATGAGAAGATTATGGCTGTTGTTTTTCCGGCTCATAAGGGTTGGAGTTGCCAGTCGGCTTGTTCAGTTTCGCCTTTTTGCTGGGTTTGGCCTGGCCACTAAGAACAAGAAATACACATATGTCAGCACATTAATCAGGCATGAAGTTTGAATGATTGAATATACCCTTACGTAGGCAGAGTTTTGAAAGCTGGGATTTGAGTTCCCATTGAGTCACCGGAGGAAGAATGAGATGTTCCCTGATAATTTGAATCAGACGGGTTAAGAGGTTGACGAACAAGACCCGCCTTGGGATAATCTAAGTCAGAAATTTTTGAAACCTCCAATCGACGTTTGCGAGGCGATGGAGTGTTTGGTAAGCCGGAAGATAAAATTTCACCACCGCTGTGCCGAGTTGTGCGACGAGCTTCATGTTGTTCTTTCTTCAAAAGAAATTTTGGATCCAAGTGAGCTAAAGGGTGAGAAAACCTTACTTTCCGGCTTGCCTGGCGAGTTTTCTGTTTTGGCACAGACTCTGAGCTGGAGGAAAGAACAATTACCTCATCGTCACCTGCACGGCTGGCTTCGGCTTCCTTCTGATAACAATCATTGTCAATGAGATGTATAAAAAATGAGCCAAGAGAGTCAAGTTCTACCTCCGAATCATCATCATCACTATCATCATCCAAGTTTAACTTGGCGGGCTTGGTGGTCTTCTTCTTGGCAGGCCTCTTGGTGACCTTGGTCTTGGTACAAGTCGGATTGGCCGGTTTATCTTGCGGCTTCTTCTTCCAAAATGAAGAGTTGGCATGTTAAGGTCAAAAGATCATAAGTGGGCGGTATTAATGCAAATGTGATTAAATGGAAGGTGTGCAACACTCACAGCTGTCGGCTTATTGAAGGTGCAGAAAGGACTAAGTCATGTTTTACTGCAACCTGCCCAAGATTTGTTCAGCAACACCTTGCACTACAAAAAAAATACACTTCCGTGATGATACGTGTTTGTCACAGTAGGTCGCATTTTTTGTCATGCATGTACATCCATGACAAATTTATGACAGAATCAAGATAGTCATACCTGTGTTGTCGTAGAAGTGTTCCATGACATTACCAAAATTATCATCACGGAAGTGTCCACTTCCATGACGATAAATCGCGCGTCACAGAACTGCTTTCGTCAAGGGTGACCGACACGTGGCATCCACCGTAACGGAACTCCGTTAAGCTATTGGGTCGGGTTTTGGATCCAATAACCCGTTAACAGCCCCGACCAATGGGGATTTCCCACGTGTAAAATCATCATTGGCTGGAGCAAACACGTGTCGGCTCACCGTTGGGACAGATGTCATCCGCTCATTGGACCGAAGGTGCCTATGATACGGCGACACATGGCACGACCCAACAGAGGCCGATTCCTGTGAAAAGGCCGGCCCGTTTGACTTGGTCAAAAGGTGGCGGGCCGGCCCACGGAAAGCCTGTTAACGGCCTGTTCGCATATAGCCCATTTACAGCCCGCTAACCCAGGGCCCGTTACGCCCTATCCGAATTAGGCCCAGTAGCGTCATCTGGGCCATCCAATATGATTCAGCCCGTTTTAACTTCCGGCCCATGTGTGGCCCATGACTTCTTTCGGCCCATATGAGGACCTTTGTAACTCTTGGCCCATTAACAGCCCGTGGTGAAACTGGCCCGTAATGAACAGTGTATCACTTTATACCCATTAACGGCCCGTTATTCCATTGGGCCGTTTCCAGCCCAAGTTATCTTTCGGCCTTCTCAGGGCCCATTGATTCTTGGGCTCATTTGCAGCATTCGGTTACATAAGGCCCGTTACTGTCATTTTCTGCTTGTGGGCCAAATTCAACCCGTCGTTACAGTCGGCCCGTTTGCGGACCGTTAATACGTTGGGCCGTTTTCATGTAAAAAAACCCGTTGGGCTGTTTTCATAGAGTTATCAAATACGGCCTATTAACGGCCCGTTATGGTCCATGAATAGTACGGCCCATGATTGGCGAAATGATGATACGCCCCGTAGAAGGCCCATGGATCCTACGGCCCATATGAGGCCCATGGATAGTACGGCCCGTAGAAGGCCCATGGACCCTACGGCCCGTAGAAGGCCCATTGATCCCTAAGGCCCGTATAGAAGGCCGATGGATCCTACGGCCCGTATAGAAGGCCAATGGTCCTACGGCCGAACGAAGGCCCATGGATCATACGGCTTGCAGGAGGCCCATGGTTACAACAGTCCGTGTGTTGCCATGATTATTTTGGCCTAGTTACCAAAAATAGGCTATTGTGGCCACTAGAAAAACATAGAAAAAGAACTGCAGTGACTACAAGCAAACAACTAAACAAGACAATAAGGAAATAAATAAGCAAGCAATTAAGGCTAGCCTATTACCGCTATTACACATATTACATCCACTGGGCATCAAAGTTCGCCACCAGTGCAAATATGGGGAACAAAGCGGCATATTACATACACTTGGCCGTCAAAATTGGCCACCAGTGCAAATAAACGCGGCAACAAAACAAGAGCATAACTGAAACAACTTCAGAAGAGCTCAAGAAATGTTATCCTGGGTATCCACCATGCTGGCAATAAGCTTAGCAAGCTGATTAGCTTTGTCCTGTTTGGCGCTAAAATCCTCCAACGCTTGCTGTTGCACCAGAAAGTATGCATCTGAATGCTCCAGGGACTTGCGCAGTCCTTCCGCTTCTTGTCACAGCACAGCTGACCGATGTCTTTCAACTTGTAGTTGAGACTCAAGAAACCGAACTAATTCAGACAGTGAGTTTGAATAGCTTGTGCATGCGGTAGTGGCCAGTAACTCGAACACTAAACCAAGACAGGACTTTGGGGTTGTCTCGCTGTCTTCAAGATAGTCTTCCTTAGCTGTTTTATCAGCTTTGTTGGAGACCAACAAGGATGTGTCACTATCCTGAACCTTATCTGCATTACTTCCTTTACAATTGCTTAATAAGGCACTCTTCCCCAATATTCTGTCAGCATTCTAAAAGAAGAAACAAGCAGACACATAATAAGTTTAGCATGTACTAGTATATGAAACTCATTTTGGTGAACCAGTTCATTAGTAAGTTGGACAGGATTAAACTACCAAGTCTTCTATTGCCAAGTACTAGTACATAATAAAAGCATCAAACAAACATATATCTATGTCCTATGGTCACTGCATTGTCTTGCCAAATCAAAATAGAGACACGGTTCAAATCATATCAGTTCAAGACAAAGCAGCAATGAAAGAATACAAAGCGTGGGAAACTACATGGCACAACAAGCTTTCAGATGGGTACCACGGGTCTACATGTACAACAACACTATTGGCTCTGTTGTGATGCTAGTAATGTGCATGATATGAAAGTCAACTGTATACACAATTGAAATTGAAATCAACAGAGCTATTGATAAGAGCAAACCTGTTAAAGAAACATGCGTGAACATACCTGCTGTGCCATTGGAGTTTCGATTGGATCCTTCAATTTAAAAATAAGTTCGTATCAGTAAATACAGTGATACAAGAGCAAAGCAGTCATAGTTAAAAAGGCGTGCCTAAGCAAGCGCTTAAGCGCGCCTAGGCTCTAGGCATTGGCAAAACGCATTGCGCATAACTACACATAATCTATGCATAACTGCGCATAAGCATGCACTTTGGTCAGTAAAGCACAAGGCGGTGGCAAAATGCACAATTAACGCCTAGCGCTTTTTTGAACTATGATAGCAATGGAATCTTAAATTAGAACAATTGTTCTTCAGGTTTAGGCACTTGTTCTACATGAACAGAGTACAGTAAGACGCAAGAATAAAATACTTAAAAATAAAAAATGAGCTCATAGACCTTACCACATTCTTGGTTTGGGACCAGTACAGAACAAGGCGTTCCCAGTCATCGTCCAGTAAATGTGTCTCAGGAGAACGCAAGGGAATTTGATAAGTTTCTTTGCCGGTGAAGTACGTTTTCTTCAGGTAATTCCGATACTGCCACCAAGCATTCTTGAAGATAGCATAGGTATTAGCACAGGTTACCTCATCCTGAGTTTCCAAATCGGTCCTTCTCTATAGAGAAAAATGGGAAAATTTGCTGTATTATAACCATCATGGAGGTAGGATGTATGGGACGAAGCAAAGTAATTGCCATGAATAACATTACTTACACATAACTCCTGGACAAACACCTGCAACTGGCATTTTCCTTCATCTTCAGTATAATATTTCCAAGATGGAAAGATGCGCACATACGATTTAACAACATCAAATGCGATAGATGCTAAACTACGACTGGCTGGTTGTGCTTCCTCCACAGGAATAGGCGTACTAACTGGTGGAGTTGGGGTTCGCCGTGATAGTACTAGCCCTTTGGGCACTGGAGCTGCCTTACTAACTGCTGTTGTTTGGGAGCTCTGTGGTGGAGATGGTGCTGTGTCAACAGGAACTGGGTTACTATCGACTGGGGTTGGGGTTAGATTGGGTGAAGCTGGTTCTCTGTCCATCGCAGTAGGGGTACAATCTGCGAGAGTTTGGGTTATGTGTGGTAGGGCTGGTTCTTGTGCATGTACAACCGGGGTGCTATCTCCACCAAGAGGTAGCACTGTTTTATTTGAAGACCGTGTTTTTATTCCGCTAGATACTGACATCACCCGCTCCAACTCAAATGGCTGATAAACAGGAAACATAGTTGAATGTACAGACATTGTATGAGAGATAGATGCAATAGATAGTATGGAAAAAAGAGGGCATAAAATAGTTGACATGTATATTGTTTAACTAAAACGGATAGCATGACATAATTTTACATATATGATGTCTATCTAAACTGGATAGCATAGCATAACATAATTCAAAGATATGCTGAATAACTAAACAGGATCGCATGACATAATTCACCTACATGTTATCTAAGTAATCAGGATCGCATCATTTAATTTACATATGTGATTTATATGCTAAACAGAGGGCATTCGATATGATGTCTGAACTAAGAACATGGTGTTGAATATTGTGTATATGGTGTCTAAACTATGCAATGCAAGACACCATATGCATGATATGAGCAGTATAACCGTGCAAGTTAGAGCATACACCTCAGTGGGGGAATAGGACTGGTCATCTGTCTCTGAATCCATCTCTAAGGAGCTATCGGGACCCAACAAGAGATCTGCTTCGATAGGTAGCACTGTCTGCTTTGAAGGCCTTGTTTTCACTCCAGATTTTTCCATCTCCCACTCAAATGGCTCATTCACAGGAAGAGTAGTTTAATGTACAAACATTGTCGACAAATGGAAATGTAATGAAGAAAAGGATGGGCAAGATATCATTCAAATATATGATGCCTGGTTAAACAGGATGGCATTGCACATTTCACATATATTATGGCTCGCTAAAAGACATGAGACTGCATAATTCCCATATATGATATAGAAACTAAATAGGTGGCATTACAGAACATGTCTAAACTAAGCAGATGACATATATGATGTCAAAAGTAGGCACTGCAAGGCAACATATGCATGATATGACTAACATCATCATGCCAAGGTAGAGCAAACACCTTGGGGGGTAAATAGGAGTGGTCAACGGCATCTGAATACGCCTCAGAACAGATATCTTCCTCTGGATTACAATCTGGAGAGGGGTGGGGAGGGTTTGCCATTGAACCCACCATGGAGCGATGTCTGCATGACATTGTATTGCCGCGCAAAACTCTTCTGTTTTTCTCTACAAGTTCAGCATGACTGTGTACAATATCTGACATGCATACAAAAAAAATATGGTGAGATTATGTAAGGAGAGCATGCAGAAATTTAGAGTGATGGTAATAACCAATGGATCGACGTTTTTCCGTTGAACCAAAATAGCCCTAATGGATCGACGTGAATGTATAGAAATAAGTGACGCAATAAGTGTACAACCTCTTTGCCGTAGCCGTGTCGACCTCAGCATCATTGGGTTGGTCGCTGAAGCAGTTGAGGCAGAGGTGGCTGTCAGAGGTGTGGAGGAAGATCTAAGGAATCTGTAAACGGTGTCCAGGGCACTGCTCTGTTGTGATGGATCATTCTGTTGTTGGAGCAGCTCCGGTGAGCCGTAAGACGTCAAGGCTGAAGCAGCACAAGACAGACATCGTCAATCTCAAGTGGGATTCTAATAGCATCTCCAATAGATGATGAAAAATGGATGTAAAATTAACATCACCAAAAACCACCTAACTACAACAAATGAGGTAAAAACAGTTGACTCTGAACTTAACTGTAGAAACTAAAATTAACTATGGAATCTGAATGCTACTGTCGAAATTGAACGCAATGGTAGCAAAGAGACACTTGACATGTAGTTTAGGGAGGGCCTGCAGTTCATCTTCAACCTGCACACCCCTGAGCCGCCTGCCACCACCGACTGAACCGCCGGCCCCAGCGCCGCCTCGCCGCCCCGAAACAACTCGCCACCGCCGCCCCGGCCAGCCCTCTAGGCCCCCCACCCCCCCACCCTGAACCCTAAGATAGATAGTGGGGTGCCTCTCCGATGAGCCCCCGTCCCCGCTGCGGGTGGTTCTACCTTAACTCCGGCGAGCCCCCCCAACCCCTGAAAATAGACTGACCCAAAAGTCGATTCAGTCGACTGAAGTGTGGCATAATCGGAGCAGAGCAGCAGCACGAGCGAGGGGGAGAGCAGCAGCAGCAGCTGGGCAAGCGAGCGATCGAGCGAGAGCTAGAGCAGCAGCAGCAGCGCGAGCGAGCGAGCGAGCGAGAGCCGGAGCAGCAGCAGCTGCGCGAGCGAGCGAGCGAGAGCCGGAGTAGCAGCAGCAGATCCGGCTGGTATGGATGCCGCCGCCGAAGGGGCCTCGCACTGGGGAAGAGCCGCCGTGGAGATGTCGCCCGCGGCGCCGGCTTCAAGGTAGCTGCTCCATGGGAGTGCGGGATGGAGCACCGTCGGCGCCGGGAGGTCGAGTTAAGGAGAAGGTGCGATGCGATGAGTGTACAACCTCTTTGGTGGCACCAAGTAGGCCTCGGCTTCGTCCGAGGAGTCGGTGAGGATGTTACGGTTCCGGTGGAGCAGGTTAAGGCGGCGCTGTGGGGATGGAGCAGCCGCGATAGATGAGGCGATCATCGGAGCAGCTCCTTGGAGGTGGAGGACGGGGCGGCTGAACCGGCGGGACGGCGAGATGGATGACGGATCCTCATCCGGGGAGGTGGACGAGGGATGTCGAGCTGTTGCGGTGGATGACGTCGTCGGGGAAGAGGCTCCGGCTGGGCAGCGGTGACGTGGCGGACGGAGGAGGGTGGGGTTTCGCGGCTGAAGTGGAGAGGTTATGGCGGCCTGGGATTTCGAATGGCGAAAAGGGGGCGATGGGAGGGGGTGAAGCATGACTTACGGACGCGCTTGTCCAAAATGTAGGGTGTGTTACAAAAGTACCCCCCACCAATTTTAACTAGCGGCCCTTTCGGCTCAGGGTTAGAAGAGGGATTTTGCGTGTCGGGATTTGGCAGCTGGAGGGAGGTTTCGCGCGCGTTGTAATTTCGGGATAGCAAGGCGCGGGTTGTGAAGGCGCCAGTTTTGGGAGCACGATATTTGAATTTTCGGGATATAACAAACCTAACGTGTAGTAATATTGTACTTGTATGTACCAAATCAATTCGCACTTCCCTCAACCAAAAAGAAAACGAAAAAAATAAAACTATTCACACCACACAAAAAGACAGTCTTGCCCCGTTTTACTATACAAATTCTATTCAAAGCTACTCCCTCCTTCCATCTATATAGGGCCTAATGCGTTTTTCGATGCTAACTTTGACCAAATATTAGAGCAATGATATATGACATGCAACTTACACAAAGCACACCGTTAACTTCATCTGTGAAAGGTTCTTTCAATGATATAATTTTCACATTGTGCATGTCATGTACTGTTAATCTGGTCAGTAGTCAAAGGCGGTCTTAAAAATCTCATTACACCCTATATAGATGGGAGGAGGGAGTATGAATCCATGTTATGTCCGATTAATTTTTTTCGCTTTGCTATATAATGCATGTAACCTACTTATACCAACATTTTAGTGCATTCCAAATGTCTATACTACCGCTGCAATTCGAACTAAATTTGAATTCGTTTCTCTATTTCAATAAGAATCTACAATCATGATTGTTGCCAACTTCAACCATCATAGTTTCCTTGCTATCTGCCAGATATAAATCGGACGGCCTATAATGCAGGATGGCAGGCACACCATCATCAACAGCTCCGTTTATTTATAAGAGTAGAGATAAAATATATTAAATGTAGTATAACATGTTCATAAACACACCATGTGTATCACCGTTATATATATACACATATACGTCGGTTTAAAACACTATGATAAATTCTTCAAATATCCGAATTCGCTTTTTATAATGAAGCATATATGATCTGTATTCGTCTTTTATACCCACACAACCCTCTTATCTTTGTAGCTAGCGCTAACTTTCTCTTGTGCATGCACACGCCCGCATCCCTCTCACCCTCCCTCAGCATTCTCTAGCTCCATCGCGCAAATTCGTCTTTTCACTTTAGGTCGTTCACCCACGGTGTGTGTAGGCCCCCCAGCTCCTTCTTTACGGCACACATCGATCGATATGCCTCTCTAGCCAGGTGTGCCTAGCACAAACACAAGCTTCCCCTCTTCTCTTGTCACCGTCCATGCCTCACTCCCACCACGCTTTTCATCGTTCTCGTACTCGCACACTCCTCCCCGCTCGATATAGTATGCCTCTCGTACCACCTCCTACATGCATCCCTCTATCTCTATCCTTCTCCTCGTGTCTCGTTTGCTTCTAACACACACATGCATGTATACCGATCGATCTCCCAACATATACCTGGATCGACTTTAACTACCCCCCCCCCCATCGATCGACGTACCTCACAAGTTATGTCTCTCCTTTCTCTAACAAAGGGCGATTGATCTTCCTATGTAGTTATGTCTGCTTACCACAGCCACATCGTCCCCCCTCATCATTCGTGCATGCCTCCTGGCCCGTCTCTCACACGCACGTGCACAGACAACAAGGAGCCATCTCCTCTCTTATTGATATTGCGGGTGTGCCCTCCGTTTGTCTAGCAAGCCTATCCCACCATTTGTTAGAAGCAACTCCACTACAACCCCCTCCAACACTCTAGCTTTGTCTCTCTCCCAACCTTATTCCTCTCATGCACATATGCATGGATGCCGATCGATCTCCCTTAATACATGAGGCAGATCGATCTCCTTAATACATGAGGTAGGCCTCTCTCCTCCTCCACACATATACCAACCATTGTACCTCTATAGTTAATTGGGCCTCCCTCTTCCCCCACCACACACCGATAGTCGAGCGCTGCAGGTAGGTATCCATGCCACAGAGACAAACTGCACATGTCCCCTCTCATGTTCCAGTAGGCCAGCCACTCTATATCTTTGACGTGGGCACACACAAATTCGATGGCACTCTTTATCGATCGCGCGCGCGCACACACACACACACATCATCATCCCTCTTTTCGATTCAATGGACATCTCAAGCCGGTGATACCTCCACTCTCTTCTCGTGGATCGCCCCCTCTATATATATGTTATATCTAGGACTCTATTTCACACACATTACATATGTTACATTTTTTGACTGAACCCCCCCCCCCCCCCCCCAAAAAAACTCTCAAGAACCCACACACTATATCTCTCTAGGTTTGTATCTCTCTCACACAACCCCACGTAGGTGGTGTACGTATACAAGAAGAGAATAGGTGCACCGTGCATGTACTCACGCTTCGTGCCCAGCCACACCCGCACGGGTACACGGTGGAGCTCATTTCTTTACGAAATGGCAGCCCACGTGCTAATTTGAACGCCTGTAGCGGTTGTTTACCTAGGGAGGTCGTGTACCACGCCTGCACAAAACAAAGTTCGACTTGACGCGTTGTCGCGTTATTTTTAAATAAAGTTATAGCGCTCAATGGCACGTACACAGAATATAAACCGATTTTTATGGAAAGGTAGTCTGCTCACTATATACAATGGAGCCTTGCGTGCCTGGTTTGTCGCTCTTCAGAGTATCTCACACAAGGCTGCGGAGGCCTCTCTCTCTCTCACCGTTGGTCATTGATCCGGCCGCATCCCGTCCGCCGGGGGAAAGGGAGTGCGGTGGCCTCTCTCTCTCTCTCACCGTCGGTCACTGATCCGGCCGCATCCCGTCCGCCGGGGGAAAGGGAGGAAGTGCATCGTTTCTCCGTTCGACGGCGCCGAGGCAGCACGTCCCGATCTGCGGTACACACCGTTCTCTCTGACCAAGCTCCAGCGTGGCAGGGCCTACGCCACCTGCTCGCATATTCCGCCCGCCGCCGCTCACCTAGTTACATCCTGACGACCTCCAGGTATCCCCTCCGGCCTTGCTCCATTGCCCGTCTTCCCACGTTGCTACATGTGGATCTTCCATAGTTCTTTGCCCAAAACATAGCTCGTCCAGCGTACTTTCCATATTGCATTCTCGTCCTCACACCGTTTTAGACAAACACAACCGTGTTGTTATCTTCCCTTAGGGCAAGGAATATGCTTCTTTTTTGTCGTTGCATGTGTCATCAACTGTTATTGGCCAGTAATTGTTTCCTTTCTACCTCTTTTTTGCAAACAGGGCTATCCATTTCACCTCGTTACTATTGCGACCTTTTGGTGAACTGCACAAATAATTTTTTTCTTAAGAGTGTTTTGTGCAGTTGTACTAAAATGTCACATGGGCAACGTCTCTACATTTCAGTGCGACTGCACAAAGGGAGATTGGTTTTGCTCTATCCTCCTCATGCAACTCCGAGCCTAATCTTCTCCAACTAGTTAGTCTTAAAAGAGACTGCAAAGGTGACCGTCTTCTATTTATGTGTTTATTGTTTCATCAGCAGTCCTCTATTATCGTAATCACACTTAATATCTTTGGAACAGGGACGCTCAGCTCTATTTTAGTGGAACTGCACAAAATGATCGGAATGTTGCATGCTCCAGACAGCAACTTTTTTCCCAACATGCCTTGTTGATTTAGAGAGAGCTGGGGGGACGTTGCTGCCAATGAAAGCATGGATCAATTTTAATTTAACACCTTCTCACAACTCTATCTTTAGTTGTGATGTAATTATTAGCTCTGATCTGCTAATAATTGACATGCATTAGCAAGGAAGTTAGTTTTTTATTGTTTCTGAAAGAGCATCGATGGCAAGACACGCGAAACAGAAGCTGAAAGCTCACACCATTGTACAATTTCATGTCTCGCTGGAAAATTATTTGTATAGTATGTCAATTATGTAAAAAAATGATGGAAGCTTGGTAGCATTGCCAGAAGCCTCTTCATCATCCGGGTCCATGTGCCATGCACAAAATTATACTCCTTCGTTTCTAAATATTTGTCTTTGTACAAATTTCAAACGGGCATATTTTAGAGTGTAGATTCACTCATTTTGCTTCGTATGTGTACTCCCTCCGTTCCTAAATATTCTATTCGTCTTTCTAGAGATTTCAACAAGTGACTACATACGGAGCAAAATGAGAGAATCTACACTCTAAAATATGTATATACATCTGTATGTGCCAGTCCATTTGAAATCTCTAAAAAGACAAATATTTGAGTAGTCACTCGTTGAAATCTCTAGAAAGACAAATATACTCCGGAGTATATTTAAGAACCGAGGGGGTAGTGCACAGCCGCATGGGAGACTCAGCCCGGTCGTTGCGCCGCATTAATAGTGAGTAATGAGCAGTCAAATCGTAAGCCCCACCTTTCCCACTGTAAGTTGCTCTGAAGAAGCAACCATCAATACACTCTTCTTTGAATCCGCTCATACTACTCCATCCGTCACTGTTTATACAACGTGCTTCAGAAAAAAGAAAAAAGATCTATGAGACCAAGGCGACTAGCGATCGGCCTGAAAAATAGCATTGGTAGTTATAGCACGGCGTCTATTACTAGTAGAGGGAATAATGCATACACACATGCATGCAGTGCTTCCACCCCGGGTACACACATGCATGCACTTACTTCATTCCGTAGTTACATGGAGAGAAAATTGTGGACTTGATTGCGGTTACCACGCCCTAATTAATTGAGCATTAAACCAAACACGTCTAAAGTCTCTCTGGTGGTGGAAATGCATTGAGATAAATGCATCATAATGAAGCGCGCCCTGTAAACTGTGACGGAGGGAGGAGTAGTATGAAGGTTCAAAACCAAGTACGTGTATGGCCAGTCGGTCAACGCACCTCCTCTTGGCATATCACTGACATGTGGGACAGGAGTGTGAGCAAACCAATCTCAATTGACGGCAAAGAGCCAACCCGTCGTTCCTTGAGAGAGATGAGGAGCGAGAACACACAGACGGGTTCGCATGGAGGCCAGGATATATTCGAGCATGGTTGGTTGATCGATATCATTCATTACATGTTGGGCTACCGTTTTCCGCCCTTCTCCGGAATAAACGTGTACTTTATCAGAGATAAAAAGAAATAAGAGTACAAATGCTCCACCATGCGGTTCTAGTAGTAGTACTACTCGTACTACTGCGCTTGGCTCTTCGCCTCTTCGTGAAGTCAAACAATGATGGTACTCCGCATGTTGGGTACTACAGTGTATGCCTCTGACAATCTGACACCGAATGGACTGATGCATGTCCACCGAGGGTAGGTTGCATTAGTCAAAAGGTGTAAGCGAGCTTCACCTTGTCCTGCAAGCTTCTCCTCGTTCTGCGAGTTGATGGGACACACCAAAAAGTAGTGCTAATCCATACTCCCTCCTTTCCGGTTAATATGGCTCAATCCTTTTTGCGGGTAAATGAGAGAGCTTTATTCATATATAAGCATTCTTAGGACGATCAGCCAAGACACTGGTCACTAGGAAGCGAGGTACCCCGCAAAAAAAGAAGTAGGAAGCGAGGTGTTTCATCAAGCCAGCTCTCGGCCACATTCAAAGTGCAACAAGCACGGTTCGCACGAAGATGCGCCGCAAGGTTTGCTGACCTATTTACATGCTGAATAACAAAAAAAGAGGAAATATTACCGAGCGCTACTATTTGTAACAGGATATGAGCCAGAATTAAGCGAGAATTGTGGCGAGTGTTCCATGCAATCAACTTCCATTATCACATGCGAGAACCCTCGAAGATAACCAAATGTGTTGAAGATTGCTTTATCACATTTTAAAATTATAATAAGAGTGCAGACACTCCTCCATCCGGTTCCTAGTACTAGTATAGTACGTACCTTTATAGACTATATTAGTAAACTTTGCGCTTGGCTGTTCGCCTATTGGAGAAGTTGAACAATAGTAGCACTAGTAGTATAGTGTATGCTTCTGGCAATCTGACACCGAATTAACTATTGCACGTCCACCGCCTGAGCCAGGGAGAGCTTGCATTAGTCAAAAGTTTCTCCTTGTCCTGCGAGCCACCGCATGCAAGTAATGCTAGTCCATACTGTCTCCTCTCCGGTTAATATGGATTAATTTCAAACGAGATAAATACACTGTCTGTCACTGTATATTTGTAAAAATACGGTCAGTGGACTTCATAATACGCTCATTGCGCTCAATATATATATATATATATATATATATATATATATATATATATAATATATATATATATATATATATATATATATATATATATATTTCGGTGTTTATACGGTCACTAGCTCACCCTGACTGAGTTTGTGTGTGCATGCATGTGTAGGTTGAGCACTTAGCGTGACCGTGTGTGTTCCGTCGTGTGCTCGGACATGCATGCATTAGGGCATTGCGCGCGTTTTTGCATCCATGTGTACATGTGACTATTGCATACACATAGGGGGAGTACGTGTAGGGGGCACTAAGGAGCAGTCAAATCACACAGTAAGTTAGTCGGAAGAAGCAACCATCATTTCACTCTTGAATGACACGTACGCAATATAAAATGGTTGATATGGAGAGAAAAAGAAAACCACTATATATACACTAGTAGGAGCCTAAGCTACAAGCCTGCTTGCTAAGGTTGCTCTCTTCACAAGCATAGAACGACGGGCCTGATCCCGCAGCTGGGGGAAGGGAACAATGTTCTGCGTAGACGCGGTCGACATCGGCGAGGGAGAAAACCCACAGTCGGTGCGTCCCAATCGGGGGTCACCGCGGTTTGGGCCGATGCCGCGTCCCAACCACCCTTCTAGCTACAGCCCGACGTCCCAGGTAGTCCATCTTCCTTTTGGAGCCGGCTTGCTCCATTGCCGTAGCTCCATCTCCATGTCGATCTTGCTCTACTTCTACCGGCTTCTACTTGTGATGAGTTTATGTCTCATGAACTAGTGCCAGTACTATTATTCTAATCACACTTCTTCAATACCTTTGCCATCAGGGATGCTCAGGTCAATTTTAGTGGAACTGCACAAAAGCATCGTATGATCTGAGGGTGCCAGCCATCTTTCCTTCGACTGGTTCTACCTGGCCAGGGAATTAAATCATGTTTAGGGTTTAGGGTTTAAGTCGTAGTGACCCCATCAGCAGTTTTTCTTTCGTACACACTCTCACAACTTTTTTCTTTAGTTGTGGAGTAAATATTGGCTATGATCTGTGAATCATTGAGATGCATCAGCATGCGTGTTAGTTTTTCTTTGTATTTGATGGAATGTTGTAACGGGGCAACCTTGGAATAGGAATGAAAATGGAGTGGAAAGTTTCCGTTTTTCCAGAGAAAAAATGGAAACGGAGAGAAACCAACGTTTTGTTTCGTTGGATCGCGCCATCAAGCAAAACCAACGTTTAAATCACGTCTGTCATGTTTGTGTCTCACCCTCCTCCATGGCTCGACCCCACACGGTCGCTCAGCATGCCACTCACCGCAAACCGAGTATATGATAACTTTGCCCGCCTGCTTGTTGATGGATTGCGCCATGGAGTACTACTAGCACTACTGGAAGAGATTGACGAGTTGGGGGAGGACAGCTAGTTGTAGCACGGACTCCCAAAAACTTTTTACATGCATGTTGTAGCCGGCTATTGCGACCTTTGAATGCGGAGCAGTCGTGTGCACCCGGAAGCGGCGCGGGTGACGCTCTCTCGGCCAGCACGCCGCTTCAATGCCGGCGCCAGTGAGAGGTCGCGTCCGCTCTGGCCGGGCATGAATGCGGCACTGACCGTTTCGGGGTGGGAAGCACGCGCGGGTGATGAAGAGGGTTCGGGTTGGTCAGGACCGGCCGTGGCAGCGGTCCGGACGTGCGCAAACAAGAGATGTTGTACGTTAATATTGCTGCGTATATAATTAACAACGTAAATAATGTGCCAGTTGGACAAATATGATTGGAGATGGAGATGGAAATGGAATTTTACGTAAACACGGATATGCATGTCTATGTCTATGTGTGTGTGCGCGACGACTCTCGCAACCTGGAAGCGGGGGCGTGTTTTTGATCGAGTTTTCTTTCTTGGTACGTTAGAAAATCAGTTTGTCCAATTCACATCTAGATGTTATTTATGGGTATCACATCTAAGCTCCCACAAGTATATAATGCAACAATAAGAAACAAAAAAAAACTAGGACCAAAAAAATAGACCACAAACAGAGTGGACATCAACTTAGATGTGACATAACTATGTCACATCTAGATGTGTCCTAGACAGACCCTTAAAAAATTGTCCGCCAGTTTTCATTTCTTTTTTCCGGGAACGTGCGTATTCTATTTAAAACCACTGCTATGGAGAGACTTTTTTACTCCATTATATCCTCTTGTTTGATAGAGTTTCTCGCGTCTCGCTCTCTCACCCTCTCCATATCAAAACAAGATGACAGTGTCCAGTCTATCTCTCTCCTCACCGGTGGTCACAGATCCGGCTGAATCCCGTCCGCTGCGGGAGGTGAGGAGGTGCAGCATTGACGTTGTCGCCGTCGGTGATGGGGGGAGCCAATGCGCACCGTCCTCTCGGAGCCGGCGCTGGCACGGACGAAGATCCTCCGCGCCCTTGTTTGCTGCCGTCGTGTGGGCAGATCCCGCCCGCCCGCCTAAACAACATCTCGCCCACCTGAGGTATAACTTCTTTTACTGGTCCAGCTCCCCAGGTCGCTGCGTGCGGGTTTTCTTTTGTGCGACTACTCCCAGCTCCCCATGCATAGTAGCTAGGGTTCGTCGGCTGGTCCAACATCACCTACTAGTACTATTATAGAGGAAATGCCACTCGAAAAGTTGTCCTGATTTATGCCTCGGTGGAGGTATACATGTTGTTTCGACAAAAAGTACATGGTGGTTGTGCGGTCATTGTCCATATGGTGGTAGTACTATCACTGGTTAAATGAAGAAATGCTTTTTTTCTCGGGTATCCTGGTTTAGTTCCCATCAAGATATAATTATGATGCTTCTGTTTGTTGGTGTACTTTTCATTAACCCTTTTTTATATTTTTGGAAACAGCGATGCGTGTCTCCATACCCGGGCATGTTTTCCTCAATTTTAGTGGAACTGCACAAAATTGGATGGCCATTGTTGTTCCACCTCACTGTCCTCTGCCACGTGGTTCTTCCTTCCTCGATCTTGATTACTGAGAAGAAACAGACCACAGTGAGGATTTGTCAAATTTCATAGGTGCCTCACCCAAACTTGATGCCAAATGAATGATGCATCACCACGATGACCTATCGATGCTCATCGTCGCGCCTCATGGTTGCATCGGCTGGTGAAGCTGGTTGATTTTCAATGAAAAACAAGCTGTCTTCCATCAGTGCTCTTTGTTTGTTACGCACAAAGATGATATCCTTCGTCAGTTCACCTTGGTTGCGTTGGAGACGCAGTCGTCTTTCACGTTGGTGCAATTTTATCACACAATTGGCTATGAACCAAATGTTTCCTCGAAGAAGGATCGACGTCGGTACTAAGAGCATAAGTTTTGTATTGATTTGTAAGCCTTCTCACAACTTTGTCTCCAGCTCCCCTGTAATTTTATTTGTCCGGCTATTAACTTTGATTTAAAAAATGGTGTGGACTAAGAACCCGGATGGACGTAGTAGCCCTCCATTTTTATTTACTCCGCATATTAGATTTGACTGAAGTCAAACTTTGTAATACTCTCAAACCTTTCCGATAATTGAAATTAGAATTCTTTATTTGTACACACTCTCACACGTTTCTGACAATTTGGCGCATGTGTGGTTGTTCACTTAAGGGAGGGTAGTGTACCACACGTGAAGGACAGGAAGTGCGACCAGGACGCGTGGGCATGGATCGTTAGTTCATCGGAAGTAGTACTCCCTCTGTACATTAAATAAAGAGTTTCGTTTCGTACTTACACAATTTAAAACGATTGTTATGGAGAGAATAAGAAAACCACTCCACTATATATTAGTCGTATACACACGAGAGTATTATATGGACACAGCTTCATTGACTTAGTGCACCTGCCTTTGGGTTTATGACAGGTGGGCCCAAAATGTGGCTGGCTCACCTGTCATACAGCCAAAAGCAGATGGAGTGAAGGCACCGGAGCTCAGTCCGTAGTACATTAGTAGAGTATATATATAAGCGGGAGCCTCAACGCTTGTTCGCTAGGGTTTGCACTCTCCACACGCTCGCTGCAATACATATATGTTACACGCTGGAGGCTCAGCGTTCATTTGCTAGGGTTTGCTATATTCACAGTCTCTCACCCTCTCTTCACCAGATCTAAATAAGACTGCGTTGGCCTCTTGTCTCTCTCCCCCCTCATAGCTGGTGAAGGAGGCGTCCATATCCCGTCGCACTGGGAAGGGGAGGAGGTGCAGCGTTAACTCTATCGCCTTCGGCGAGGGAGGCAATCCACTGCCGGCTGCGCTGTTCTCTTTCACCCAGCGCCTGTGCGGGAGGGCCACCGACCCCTTCTTCCTCGCTGCCGTACGTAGTGTGGGTAGATCCAGCCTCCCGCCGCACGCCTTGCCACATCCCGACGACCCTAAGGTATAAGTTTCTTCGAAACCGTCGTTGCTCTAGCTGCATGTGGATCTTTTTCGATCTGTAGTTGAATCTAGGTCTTGGTTCAAAGAGGAAAGAAAGGTGCGGTGGGGTGGAGCATGAATCTAGGATGTGGTTCAATGAGGAAATGAGGGAGGAAAAGTAGTATAGACTAGCTATCCAGCCGCTTTGTTGGTCGAAAAGGGAAAAAGGGGGTAACCCAGTACACACATCTGTAAGGAACCGATCTCTTTGTTGAAAAGGGAAAGAAACTGGGGGGGGGGGTGGGTAGTTTGTGCAGGACTAGATTTGCTTCCCTCACATAGGAAAAAGTTCAAAGAGAACAAATATGGGACCAACAAAGATATGCTGGTTGGCTACATACTCTGCATCACCCATTTATAGGTGTGGACGCACATGGTGCTAGCATGTCCCATACAGCTATTTTGCTGTTGTTAATCTAAGAATGCCGCCAGAAAATTGAAGCAATGCCACTGTTAAAAGTAAATTACATTTTTAACGAATGTTGTTTCAAGAGAGTGTCTCTGTTAATATGAATCAATGCTACCATTTTAGAAATGCTACTATCCTACTTTGTTTTCCATCCAAGATAAGTTAGATGCTTATTTCGTCACCGTTTGTTTCATCCTCCTTTATCGGCAAGTAATTGTTTCCTTTTTTGCCTCTCTTAAAACAGGGGTATCAATTCAACTTGTTGCTATTGCGACATCTTGCTTCGCTACTCGAAACACTTATGTTTTAAGAGTGTTTTTTGCAGTTCAACTTGAATGTCACACAGGTGACTTTGCTTAATTTTGGTGGAACTGCACAAAAGGAGATTGAGATTTGTTTCCAGTGTTCCTGTCGAGTTGTTTCAAATCTTGGTCTCTACCACATGATATCTATTCAACTTGTTGCTATTGCGACATTTTGCTTCGCTACGTGAAACACTTTGCTTGATTTCAGTGCAACTGCACAAAATGAGATTGGATTTCCTATTCGTGTTAGCAGATTCGTATTTTATCCTGGTGTTCTCATGAAAGGTCAGTACAGGCCTTCATCCACATGATTGTGCAGTGTGCTTTGAGATGTTGTGCTACTTGTATTGGTACTGTTTTAAATAAATGTTGAATTGAAGCTATTTTATTGCTGTCTTTTCCCATTAAGTAGTGAACAAAAATGGGACCAACCCAGACATGATGCTTGTTGCTTTGTTACAACAAACTCTGCATCACCCCCTTTATAAGTAGATGGAAGCACATATTGTTGTTGCGCCCACTCTCCCCTGGAACTGTTTATGCTTTTCGTTAATCTAATGCCGCTGGTAAAATTAAGCAATGCCACTCTCAGAATTAATTAACTACTGAATCTTAGTTCAAAACTGCAACACTTGTTAGGAATGGTATTATCCTGCTTTGTAGTTCTTTCTCCATGTTTAACCAAGGTATTGTTAAGATAATGTCTCTTTAAAAATGAATCAGTTGCATTGTTTTAGGAATGGTACTTTTCTGCTTTGTCGTTCTTTATACATGTTGAACCAAGGCATTGTTAAGATAATGTCTCAGTCAATATGAATGAATCACACTGAGGGAGAATTGCTCCTCTCCTGCTTTGTTTCACATTAGGACAAGTCATCAACCGTTATTTCTCAGTAATTGTTTCCGTTATACCTATTGTTGCTTACAGGGATATCAAAATTAAAGCTCGGTTTTATTTCGACTTCGATTTTAGTTGAACTGCACAAAAGGAGCCAATGTGTCCAAGGCAAACTGCTGCGTTACTGGGTCCAGTTGGTCATTTCACTTTGCAGAAAGAAGCAGTCACTGGATGCGGTACATTACAGAAGGAATGACCGAGAAGCTTTACAGAGTATTATTAGACACCAGTGACATGACTAGTCTGCAGAGACCATTGGCAATTTAATAACACGTGGAGTGCCCTAGGCAAAAAGTGCCCAAACAAGTACAAGAAGCTAAGACAGGACACGATCATAGGCATTACATATTTTGAATGGGAAAAGCTTGTCAAAGTTTAATCATTGATGTTAGCAAGAAGACGTTAGTTTAATATATTGGAATTGGAAAACCTTGTCAAAATTTGCTCATTGATGTTAGCAAGAAGACGTTAGTTTAATATATTGGAATTGGAAAACCTTGTCAAAATTTGCTCATTGATGTTAGCCAGAAGACATGCATTTGATATTTTTGAGTGGGATGCCCTTGCTGTGAGCAGCGTCGAGTGTTTTTTCCTATTCCTGTGTTCAGTTTAGAAGTAAATAGTTACTCTGCTGAGATATTCCTATGTTAAGAGTTTGTTCTGAATATTGTCTATGTAATGCCAAGCCTTGTGTTTGATTGCAAAGTTGAGCTTGGAATGTTGTGGCATGCGGCATCACGAGCTGTTCACCGTGCCTCCTAAGAATAATGCTTCGTATTGTTTTGCATGTCGATCTAATGCCAGTGATTTGCTTGTTAAGAAGATCATCCTCTTCTGTTGTTTCCGTGCGTAAGAAGTTCATCGTCTGATGTTTCATTCATAGCCTATACGACATGTCGGGTAGGTTAGACGTGAAACCATATGATCTTCCGACCAACTCATGATATTAGGCCATGATTGGATCGTCGTTTTCCAACCAAAACCGCTTGTAAAACTGACGCTTGTAAATTAAAGCAGATGGTCTCGGGCGAAGGCGCTTGGTTGGTCGATTTCGACTAGTAAAATATCGGAAGTACTTCACACACGATACAAACGTTCAACGACACTTGGACGATTGCTAATCCAGCCGTTAGCTGTTGTTTCAGCCTTGCCCATGGATGGCATGATACGCACGTCGTGCATGTATCGTCTGGTAATGTCGTCCATATAGCAATGCTCGTAAAATATACACTAGTCTCTCAAATTACACACATAACCCCCTGGTTTTACTTACAGACCTCGGGCCTTCCGATGACGAGTAAATTACACTTGTATGTTAATACAGGTTTGAAATAAACCAGAGCTCCCAAGCGCGGCCTTACCGTTTCATGTCGTCTCAGTTTCTCGAAGGTGCTCATAGGTGTCCGATGATCCTGGCTTCCTGAATGAGCAGCGGGCGTCCGTAGGGCCTGCGAGGCCCTCTCCGTTGTCCTTCGAGTTGTTGCGCTCGCCGTGGCGCCGAGCATTGTTAACATGGTCAACGAACATGAGGATTCAGGAGATGACTTTATTTTGACTGGATGACACTAGGGACCCACTAGGGCCATAGCCGTATGTACGCAAGTGCCTCCTTATTATGTACAACTATATTTTTTTTGCTTTCTCCTGGTTTCCTAACATCACGGTCCCACACCATTGTCAACCTATGTAGTCAATATAAACGAGAGAATTGCACAAGGTACGGCCCACAGCTGGGACCAAGCAGCTCGAGCAGTATTTGTGTTTTTGAGGCGTGAGCACTGCAGAGTTTTTCTTGGTGATGATTTCGTTGTTGTTCAGAGGAGAGCAGGGTATTAACTGGGCGGGCTGTGGCCCGTCTAGCCCAGGCCAGATATCCAGCCCAGATACTACTTTTTCCAAGATGAAAATGGCTAGCCCAGCTATACGTCTTTTGGAGGAATACCCAGGCAAGGTCAACTTGTTATTCTCCGCCCCGCTGTGCTGCAAATCTTTCCTAGGAGGGATGCATTAGGCTTAATAGGAAAATCGGCTTTAAAAATAATAAATGGGATGTAATTATAGAAACTGGGCAGTAACTATAAAAAAATGCACCACACACGAAATTAGTTTATAAAATATTATTTATGGATTTTGAAAATCTTAAATTTTCATTGTTGCACGCGCAATGTTTCGTTGGATTTTTACGTAATACAAATTTATATTTAATCTGAATAGAAATTTTGGGATAAAAATATTTTGGATCCCATCAAAATGTGGGAAATTTTATTGAATTCTATCTTCAACGGTTGGTTGAAATTATTAATTGTTGTCCTAGCTAGAAAATGGGCTGTACTTTTAACAAACTGTAAATGGGCTGTTGTAAATTCCATTAGAATTCAAAAATGGGTTGTACATTCTTACAAAATGCAAATGGGCTATTAGTTCTCTGCCACACACTTGTGGGCCTACTAAGTGATGCGTCCCCTAAAAAAATAAGTTGACGCGTATGCAAGGCTTTGTCAACTTATTATAGTCAACACACGGTTCTAGCAGCAGTGGCCGTTGGATGTCTATCCAACGGATGTCGTGTTGGAAATATGCCCTAGAGGCAATAATAAAATGGTTATTATTATATTACTTTGTCCATGATAATTGTCTATTATTCATGCTATAATTGTATTATCCGGAAATCGTAATACATGAGTGAATACATAGACCACAACAAGTCCCTAGTGAGCCTCTAGTTGACTAGCTCGTTGATCAACAGATAGTCATGGTTTCCTGACTATGGACATTGGATGTCATTGATAACGGGATCACATCATTAGGAGAATGATGTGATGGACAAGACCCAATCCTAAGCATAGCACAAAGATCGTGTAGTTTGTTTCGCTAGAGCTTTTCCAAATGTCAAGTATCATTTCCTTAGACCAAGAGATTATGCAACTCTCAGATACCGTAGGAGTGCTTTGGGTGTGCCAAACATCACAACGTAACTGGGTGACTATAAAGGTGCACTACGGGTATCTCTGAAAGTGTCTGTTGGGTTGGCACGAATCGAGACTGGGATTTTTCACTCCGTATGACGGAGAGGTATCTCTGGGCCCACTTGGTAATGCATCATCATAATGAGCTCAATGTGACCAAGTGTTTGGTCACGGGATCATGCATTATAGTACGAGTAAAGTGACTTGCCGGTAACAAGACTGAATGAGGTATTGGGATACCGACGATCGAGTCTCGGGCAAGTAACGTACCGATTGACAAAGGGAATTGTATACGGGATTGATTGAATCCTTGACATCGTGGTTCATCCGATGAGATCGTCGAGGAGCATATGGGAGCCAACATGGGTATCCAGATCCCGCTGTTGGTTATTGACCGGAGAGGCGTCTCGGTCATGTCTGCATGTCTCCCGAACCCGTAGGGTCTACACACTTAAGGTTTGGTGATGCTAGGGTTGTAGAGATATGAGTATGCAGTAACCCAAAAGTTGTTTGGAGTCCTGGATGAGATCCCGGACGTCACGAGGAGTTCCGAAATGGTTCGGAGGTGAAGATTTATATATGGGAAGTTCACTTTCGGCCATCGGGAAAGTTTCGGGGGTCACCGGTATTGTACCGGGACCACCGGAAGGGTCCCGGGGGTCCACCGGGTGGGGCCACCTATCCCGGAGGGCCCCATGGGCTGAAGTAGGAGGGGAACCAGCCCCTGGTGGGCTGGTGCGCCCCCCTTGGGCCCCCCCCTGCGCCTAGGGTTGGAAACCCTAGGGGTGGGGGCCGCCTCCACTTGCCTTGGGGGGCAAGCCACCCCCTTGGCCGCCGCCCCCCTTGGAGATTGCATCTCCTAGGGCTTCCCCCCCCCTAGGGGCCCTATATAAAGAGGGGGGAAGGGAGGGCAGCCGCACCCAAGTCTCTGGTGCCTCCCTCTCCCCTGCAACACCTCTCCCTCTCGCAGAAGCTTGGCGAAGCCCTGCCGTGATCGCTACTGCATCCACCACCACGCCGTCGTGCTGCTGGATCTTCATCAACCTCTCCTTCCCCCTTGCTAGATCAAGAAGGAGGATACGTCTTCCCAACGGTACGTGTGTTGAACACAGAGGTGCCGTCCGTTCGGCGCTAGGATCTCCGGTGATTTGGATCACGACGAGTACGACTCCCTCAACCCCGTTCTCTTGAACGCTTCCACACGCGATCTACAAGGGTATGTAGATGCACTCCTCTCTCTCGTTGCTAGATGACTCCATAGATTGATCTTGGTGAAGCGTAGAAATTTTTTATTTTCTGCAACGTTCCCCAACAGTGGCATCATGAGCTAGGTCTATGCGTAGTTATTATGCACGAGTAGAACACAAAGCAGTTGCGGGCGTAGATGTTGTCAATTTTCTTGCCATTACTAGTCTTATCTTGCTTCGGCGGCATCATGGGATCAAGCGGCCCGGACCGACCTTACACGTACGCTTACGTGAGACAGGTTCCACCGACTGACATGCACTAGTTGCATAAGGTGGCTAGCGGGTGTCTGTCTCTCCCACTTTAGTTGAAGCGGATTCGATGAAAAGGGTCCTTATGAAGGGTAAATAGAAATTGGCATATCACATTGTGGTTTTACGTAGGTAAGAAATATTCTTGCTAGAAACCTATAGAAGCCACGTAAAAACTTGCAACAACAATTAGAGGACGTCTAACTTGTTTTTGCAGCAAGTGTTTTGTGATGTGATATGGCCAAAGGATGTGATGAATGATATATGTGATGTATGAGATGATCATGTTCTTGTAATAGGAATCACGACTTGCATGTCGATGAGTATGACAACCGGCAGGAGCCATAGGAGTTGTCTTTATTTTTTTGTATGACCTGTGTGTCATTGAAGAATGCCATGTAAATTACTTTACTTTATTGCTAAACGCGTTAGCCATAGAAGTAGAAGTAGTCGTTGGCGTGACGACTTCATGAAGACACGATGATGGAGATCATGATGATGGAGATCATGGTGTCATGCCAGTGACAAGATGATCATGGCACCCCGAAGATGGAGATCAAAGGAGCAATATGATATTGGCCATATCATGTCACTATTTGATTGCATGTGATGTTTATCATGTTTTACATCTTATTTGCTT
The DNA here is from genome assembly GCA_963921465.1 of Triticum timopheevii. Taxonomy (NCBI): domain Eukaryota; kingdom Viridiplantae; phylum Streptophyta; class Magnoliopsida; order Poales; family Poaceae; genus Triticum; species Triticum timopheevii. The sequence continues at coordinate 111,293,539 of OY997264.1, forward strand.
AGAACAACGGTAGCTTAAATAAGATGATCCCTCGTAATAATTTCAAGAAAAGTGTTCCCCATAACTGTGCACCCTTGCAAAGGCTCGTTGTTTCGAAACACCACATGATGATCAGGTGTGATAGATCCTAAGGTTCGAATACAACGGGTGTAAGCCAGATTTACACACGCAATACACTTAGGTTGACTTGACGAGCCTAGCATGTACAGACATGGCCTCGAAACACGGAAGACCGAAAGGTCGAGCATGAGTCGTATTGAAGATACGATCAACATGAAGATGTTCACCGATGATGACTAGTCCGTCTCACGTGATGATCAGACACGGCCTAGTTGACTCGGATCATGTTTCACTTAGATTACTAGAGGGATGTCTATCTAAGTGGGAGTTCATTGAATAATTTGATTAGATGAACTTAATTATCATGAACTTAGTCTAAAAACCTTTGCAAAATGTCTTGTAGATCAAATGGCCAACGCACAAGTCCACCTCAACTTCAACACGTTCCTAGAGAAAACCAAGCTGAAAGATGATGGCAACAACTATACGGACTGGGTCTAGAACTTGAGGATCATCCTCATAGCTGCCAAGAAAGATTATGTCCTAGAAGTGCCGCTAGGTGAAGCACCAATCCCAAAGAACCAAGACATTATGAACGCTTGGCAGTTTCGTGCTGATGATTACTCCCTCGTTCAGTGCGGCATGCTTTACAACTTAGAACTGGGGCTCCAAAAGCGTTTTGAGCAACACGGAGCATATCAGATGTTCGAAGAGCTGAAAATGGTTTTCCAAGCTCATGCCCGGGTCGAGAGATATGAAGTCTCCGACAAGTTCTTTAGCTGTAAGATGGAGGAAAATAGTTCTGTCAGTGAGCACATACTCAAGATGTCTGGGTTGCACAACCGCTTGACTCAGCTGGGAGTTAATCTCCCGGATGACGCGGTTATTGACAGAATCCTTCAGTCGCTTCCATCGAGCTAGCAAGGGAGTTGCCGCGCCTGGTAAGCCAGTTGCCGGGAAGAAGTCAAACAATGGACCCAAGCCTGAGACTGAGTGCTTTTATTGCAAGGGAAGTGGTCACTGGAAGCGGAACTGCCCCAAGTACTTAGCGGAGAAGAAGGCCGGCAAAACCAAAGTATATGTGATATACATGTAATTGATGTGTACCTTACCAATGCTCGTAGTAGCTCCTGGGTATTTGATATCGGTGCGGTTGCTCATATTTGTAACTCAAAGCAGGAGCTGCGGAATAAGCGGAGACTGGTGAAGGACGAGGTGACGATGCGCGTCGGGAATGGTTCCAAGGTCGATGTGATCGCCGTCGGCACGCTACCTCTACATTTACCTATGGGATTAGTTTTAAACCTCAATAATTGTTATTTAGTGCCAGCTTTGAGCATGAACATTGTATCAGGATCTCGTTTAATTCAAGATGGCTACTCATTTAAATCCGAGAATAATGGTTGTTCTATTTATATGAGAGATATGTTTTATGGTCATGCCCCGCTGGTGAATGGTTTATTCTTAATGAATCTCGAGCGTAATGTTACACATATTCATAGTGTGAATACCAAAAGATGTAAAGTTGATCCACATACTTGTGGCACTGCCGCCTTGGTCACATTGGTGTCAAGCGCATGAAGAAGCTCCATGCTGATGGACTTTTAGAGTCTCTAGATTATGAATCGTTTGACACATGCGAACCATGCCTCATGGGCAAAATGACCAAGACTCCGTTCTCTGGAACAATGGAGCGAGCAACCAACTTATTGGAAATCATACATACTGATGTGTGCGGTCCAATGAGTGTTGAGGCTCGCAGAGGATATCGTTATGTTCTCACTCTCACTGATGACTTGAGTAGATATGGGTATGTCTACTTGATGAAACACAAGTCTGAGACCTTTGAAAAGTTCAAGGAATTTCAGAATGAGGTAGAGAATCAACGTGACCGAAAGATAAAGTTCTTACGATCAGATCGTGGAGGAGAATATTTAAGTCACGAATTTGGTACGCACTTAAGGAAATGTTGAATCGTTTCACAACTCACGCTGCCTGGAATACCTCAGTGTAACGGTGTGTCCAAACGTCGTAATCGCACTCTATTGGATATGGTGCGATCTATGATGTCACTTACCGATTTACCGCTATCATTTTGGGGATACGCTCTAGAGACAGCTACATTCACTTTAAATAGGGCACCGTCTATATCCGTTGAGATGACACCGTATGAATTATGGTTTGGGAAGAAACCTAAGTTGTCGTTTGTAAAAGTTTGGGGATGCGATGCTTATGTCAAGAAACTTCAACCTGAAAAGCTAGAACCCAAGTCGAAAAATGCGTCTTCATAGGATACCCTAAGGAAACCATTGGGTATACCTTCTACTTAAGATCCGAGGGCAAGATCTTTGTTTCCAAGAACGGGTCCTTTCTGGAGAAAGAGTTTCTCTCGAGAGAAGTAAGTGGGAGGAAAGTGGAACTTGATGAAGTACAACCTCTTGAACTGATAAGTAGCGCAGCTCAGGAAGATGTTCCTATGGTGCCTGCACCAAGAAGAGAGGAAACTAATGATGATGATCAAGGTACTTCGGATCAAGTTACTACTGAACTTCGTAGGTCCACGAGGACACGTTCCACACCAGACTGGTATGGCAACCCTGTCCTGGAAATCATGTTGTTAGACAACGGTGAACCTTCGAACTATGAAGAAGCAATGGCGGGCCCAGATTCCAACAAATGGCTTGAAGCCATGCAATCCGAGATAGGATCCATGTATGAAAACAAAGTATAGACTTTGACAGACTTGCCCGACGATCGGTGAGTGATAGAAAACAAATGGATCTTTAAGAAGAAGACGGACGCGGATGGTAATGTTACCATCTATAAAGCTCGACTTGTCGCTAAGGGTTATCGACAAGTTCAAGGGATTGACTACGATGAGACATTCTCTCCCGTAGCGAAGCTGAAGTCCGTCCGAATCATGTTAGCAATTGCCGCATACTATGATTATGAGATATGGCAAATGGACGTCAAAACGGCATTCCTTAATGGTCCTCTTAAGGAAGAACTGTATATGATGCATCCGGAAGGTTTTGTCGACCCTAAGAATGCTAACAAGGTATGCAAGCTCCAGCGCTCCATCTATGGGCTGGTGCAAGCATCTCGGAGTTGGAACATTCGCTTTAATGAAATGATCAAAGCGTTTGGGTTTATGCAGACTTATGGAGAAGCCTGCGTTTACAAGAAAGTGAGTGGGAGCTCTGTAGCATTTCTCATATTATATGTGGATGACATACTTTTGATAGGAAATGATATAGAACTTTTGGACAGCACTAAGGCCTACTTGAATAAGTGTTTTTCAATGAAGGACCTTGGAGAAGCTGCTTACATACTAGGCATCAAGATCTATAGAGATAGATCAAGATGCCTCATAGGTCTTTCACAAAGCACATACCTTGATAAGATATTGAAGAAGTTCAATATGGATCAGTCCAAGAAGGGGTTCTTACCTGTGTTGCAAGGTGTGAAATTGAGCTCGGCTCAATGTCCGACCACGGCAGAAGATAGAGAAAAGATGAGTGTCGTCCCCTATGCCTCAGCCATAGGGTCTATCATGTATGCCATGACCTGTACCAGACCTGATATAAACCTTGCAGTAAGTTTGGTAGGAAGGTACCAAAGTAATCCCGGCATGGAACACTGGACAGCGGTCAAGAACATCCTTAAGTACCTGAAAAGGACTAAGGATATGTTTCTCATATATGGAGGTGACGAAGAGCTCGTCGTAAAGGGTTACATCGACGCTAGCTTTGACACAGATCTGGATGACTCTAAGTCACAAACCAGATACGTGTATATTTTGAATGGTGGGGTAGTAAGCTGGTGTAGTTGCAAGCAGAGCGTCGTGGCGGGATCTACATGTGAAGCGGAGTACATGGCAGCCTCGGAGGCAGCGCATGAAGCTATCTGGGTGAAGGAGTTCATCACCGACCCAGGAGTCATACCCAATGCGTCGGGGCCGATCACACTCTTCTGTGACAACACTGGAGCTATTGCACTTGCCAAGGAGAGGCGTCTCGGTTATGTCTGCATGTCTCCCGAACCCATAGGGTCTACACACTTAAGGTTCGGTGATGCTAGGGTTGTAGAGATATGAGTATGCAGTAACCCGAAAGTTCTTTGGAGTCCCGGATGAGATCCCGGATGTCACGAGGAGTTCCGGAATGGTCCGGAGGTGAAGATTTATATATGGGAAGTTCAGTTTCGGCCATCGGGAAAGTTTCGGGGGTAACTGGTATTGTACCGGGACCACCGGAAGGGTCCCGGGGGTCCACCAGGTGGGGCCACCTATCCCGGAGGGCCCATGGGCTGATGTGGGAGGGGAACCAGCCCCTGGTGGGCTGGTGCACCCCCCTTGGGCTTCCCTGTGCCTAGGGTTGGAAACCCTAGGGGTGGGGGCACCTCCACTTGCCTTGGGGGCAAGCCACCCCCTTGGCCGCCGCCCCCCCTTGGATATTGCATCTCCTAGGGCCGGCGCCTGCCCCCCTAGGGGCCCTATATAAAGAGGGGGAAGGGAGTGCAGCCGCACCCAAGTCTCTGGCGCCTCCCTCTCCCCTGCAACACCTCTCCCTCTCGCGGAAGCTTGGCGAAGCCCTGCCGTGATCGCTGCTGTATCCACCACCACGCCGTCGTGCTGCTGGATCTTCATCAACCTCTCCTTCCCCTTGCTGGATCAAGAAGGAGGAGACGTCTTCCCAACCGTATGTGTGTTGAACGCGGAGGTGCCGTCCGTTCGGCGCTAGGATCTCCGGTGATTTGGATCACGACGAGTACGACTCCCTCAACCCCGTTCTCTTGAACGCTTCCGCATGCGATCTACAAGGGTATGTAGATGCACTCCTCTCTCTCGTTGCTAGATGACTCCATAGATTGATCTTGGTGAAGCGTAGAATTTTTTTATTTTCTGCAACGTTCCCCAACATGTCGTGCTTCTTCTTCAATCTCGGATATTCTTAGCTTCGGCCGCCCAAAAAATGATTCCTATGGCTGACATCTGGGGCGCACCGTTTTGGAGGCTGACCTGTGGGCCTACTATGTTGGAGCGTACCAAGGGCTTTGTCAACTTAGTCAATATAAACAATTCTAGCTTCAGTGACCGTACGATGTCCATCCAACGGCCGTAGTGCTTCTTCAACCTCTGGTCTTCTTCGTCCAGCCGCCCAAAGCAGCGCTGGTCGTGCCGCCGGCTCCTGCCTCCCATGGCCGGCTGTGCTGCCGCGGAGGCCTCACCGCCCCCATACTACTCCCACCGCTGGCCAGGCCATCCCTCCACTCACCCACACCCCCTGTTATTCTACGGCGACGACAGCCTCACACCGCAGCCGAACCAGTGAACCCTCGTACTCCTCTTTGCGCGGGCTTCCACTGCTGCATCTTCCCCAGCTCCGCGTCGTCCCCTTCCTAGGCGGCGCCATCGTCCACCGCCCTGGTGCTCTCGGCGCGGCGTGGTCAACGTGGTCAATGACCAACTTCCATCGGAAGAGTACTATACGTGGAGAGGCTGACAGCTGGGTCCACGGTGGCCGCAAGGAAGTGCCTCCTTATTACGTGCAAAATAATTATTCCTCCACCTAGCAGCAGGGACCCGCCGGACGGGCCACCTTATTTCGCGAAAAAAATGTTTCCCCCTGACTGCCTGTACCCACCGGACGGGCCACCGTATTTCGCGAAAAAAATGTTCCCCCCGCTGTCAGCTCGGACCCACTGGAAGTGCCTCTTTATTACGCACAAAAAATGAATACTCCCCCTGCTAGCTGGGACTCACCTTGGTGGGAAGCTGACTTGTGGGCCTACTAAGTTGACGGGGATGAAGGGCTTTGTCAACTTAGTCAATATGAATGATTCTAGCTCTAGTGACCGTACGATGTTCATCCAACGGCCATAGTGCTTCTTGAACCTCTGGTCTTCTTGCTCCAGCCGCCCAAAGCAGCGCCGGTCGTGCCGCCTGCTCCTGCCTCCCATGGCCGGCTGTGCTTCCGCGGAGGCCTCACTGCCTCCATACTACTCGCACCGCTGGCCAGGCCATCCCTCCACTCCACTCACCCACACCCCCTGTTATTCTGTAGCGACGGCAGCGCAGCTGAACCAGTGAACCCTCGTACTCCTCTCTGCGTGGGCATCCACTGCCGCGTCTTCCCCGGCTCCGCGTCGTCCCTTCCTAGGCCTCGCCGTCGTCCACCGCCGTGGTGCTCTCGGCGCGACGTGGTCAATGAGGTCAACGACCGAATTCCATCGGAAGAATACTATACGTGAAGAGGCTGACAGCTGGGTCCACGGCAGCCGCAAGGAAGTGCCTCCTTATTATGCGGAAAATAATTATTCCTCCACCTGACAGCAGGGACCCAACGGACGGGCCACCAGTATTTCGTGAAAAAAATGTTTGCCCCTGACTGCTGGGACCCACCCGACGGGTCACCGTATTTTGCGAAAAAAATGTTCCCCCTGTTGTCTGCTCGGACCCACCGGAAGTGCCTCCTTATGCACAAAAAAGGAATACCCCCCTGCTAGCTGGGACCCACCTTGGTGGGAGGCTGACTTGTGGGCCTACTAAGTTGACGGGGACGAAGGGCTTTGTCAACTTAGTCAATATAAACGATTCTAGCTCCAGTGACCGTACGATGTCCATCCAACGGCCGTAGTGCTTCTTCAACCTCTGGTCTTCTTGCTCCAGCCGCCCAAAGCAGCGCCGGCCGTGCCACATGCTCCTTCTTCCCGTGGCCAGATGTGCTGCCGCGGAGGCCTCACCGCCCCCTACTATTCCCACCGCTGGCCAGGCCCTGCGGCGACGGCAGCCTCACACCGCAACCGAACCAGTGAACCCTCGTACTCCTCTCCACGCGGGCTTCCACTGCCGCGTCTTCCCCGGCTCCCCATCATCCCCTTCCTACGCCTCGCCGTCGTCTACCGCCCTGGTGCTCTCGGCGCGGCGTGGTCAACATGGTCAAGGAACGACTTCCATCGGACGTGGACTGTATGTGGAGAGGCTGATAGCTGGGTCCACGGCTGCAGCAAGGAAGTGCCTCCTTAGTACGCGGAAAATAATTATTCCTCCACCTGACAGCAGGGACCCACCGGACGGGCCACATTATTTCGCGAAAAAAGCGTTTCCCCCCTGACTGCTGGGACCCACAAGCTGCACCTTCGCACGGAAGGAAGTGCGTCCGGGCAAAAAAAACGATTCGCCCCCCTGACTGCTGGGACCCACCAGCTACATCTTCGCACGCAAGGAAGTGCGTCCGGGCAAAAAAAAACGATTCGCCCCCCTGACTGCTGGGACCTACCAGCTACATCTTCGCACGCAAGGAAGTGCGTTCGGGCAAAAAAAAATGATTCGCCCCCCTGACTACTGGGACCCACCAGCTACATCTTCGCAGGCAAGGAAGTGCCTGGCAGTCGGGACCCACCTGGTCGAAGCGTACATACCGTTGTCATTCTGGTCGCGAACGTGTACGTACATATATACTGGTAGATGTAGAGGCGCGCACGTGTCGTAGCAGAGGCGCGCACGTAGCATGTACACGTACGTACAGCGGCGAGGGTGCAAGAAATAAAATACGGCCACGTACGTACATACGGGCAGGGTCTCTAACACCTATCGCGCATACATACATGGTTGGGTCGGAACGGAGAAACAACATCGTCGTCGTGTTCATGGGGAGCCAACCGGCTGGGTCGGAACGGAATGCGTGGTCGTGTTCATCGGGAGGGCTTGGACGGAACAGGCGATGGAAACGAGGCATGGCGTACCGCACAACGGAGGAAACGACCTTGTGTTCGACCGGCCACGTTCGAAACGGGATCCTGTTGATCGGGAGGGGTCTGGCGTACCGCAAAACGGACGAAACGGACCTCCTACGGTCGAAACGGGGGTCCTGTTGATCGGGAGGGGTGTGGCGTACCGCGGAACGGAGGAAACAGACCTCCTACGGTCGAAATGGGGGTCCTGTTGATCGGGAGGGGTGTGGCGTACCGCAAAACGGACGAAACGAACCTCCTATGGTCTAAACGGGGGTCCTGTTGATCGGGAGGGGTGTGGCGTACCGCAAAACGGACGAAACGGACTTGTGTTGGAGCGCTACTGTTGAAATGGGGGGGGGGGGGGTGTTGCGTACCGCAAAACGGGACTCCACGGGATACTATTCATCTCCACCGTCGACCTCCTCCAGCCTCCACGGGCTACCGTCGACCTCCTCCAGCCTCCACGAGCTCCTGTTCATCCAGCCTCCACCGCGCGCTACTCCACCGGCTACTGTTCAACCACCCCTCACACGGGCACCCCTCCATCGTCTACTGTTCATCCAGCCCTCCACACCACGGGGTCCTGTTCAACCACCCCTCCACGGCCACCCCTCCACCGTCTACTGTTCATCCAGCCCTCCACACCATGGGTTCCTGTTCATCCAGAGGCAACGCCACCGCTCACTGTCCATCCACCCCCCCCCCCACTACGCTCACTGTTCATCCCAGAGGCAGCATCGATCGGCTTCAGTTAGCAGCAGTAGCGAAGGAATCGCTCCATCGGGTTCAGTTAACAGCCATCGATCGATCCCTCGGGTTCAGTAACGCATAGCCTGCTGTGCAATCGCTCGGGTTCAGTTAGAGCCCAACGCCTCGCTCGGCTTCAGTTAGAGCCAATGCCTCGCACACACGCGCGTACGTACGAGAGAAACGCGCATCGCTCCGCCCCTGACCTCCCACCGTAACCGGCAACTCCCCGAAATTTTCCTCCCCCTCGCTTCTACCACGGTTTTTTCCATCATGGACGGCGCAAAGAATGTCATGCAGCTGCGTCTCCGGCCTGCCCAGGACGAAAAGCCCATTTTCTGTCATGATTTTTTGTCATAGAAGTAGGAGCCCAACACATCTATGATGATACCGGGTTTTGTCACAATTATCGTCATAGAAGTGTCATATGTATGACAGAAAAAAAATTCTTTCAGCCCAAAATGTCACGAATGTGTCTTTTTTTTGTAGTGTTGGTGGCCTCAGTAATTTATGCATCAGATAGTTGAATGTCACAGTGGCGCTGGGGATCTTTTAAACCGCCAGTATATTCGCACATTAAGCTGGGGTGACGGCTTAATGGCAAGATCCTCCAGGAGACCCAGCACCGAACAAGGTCGATGCCGGTTAAGCCATTAGCCATGAAGGCTCTGAGCTTTCAAAAAGTTGGCGCATATTTGGCCCGCTCCTTCGTGCCGATCCATGGGGGGAGTGGATGTGCGTTGCTAAGCTGGTGGTCGCGGTAACCCGGCAGAGGATTCTCATCTGCTGGGGATGTGTTTTGACAGTAGAACCAAGTTTGGTTCCAATCTTTGGGATGACTCGGCGACTTGGCATGGGGAAAGCTGGCTTCTTTCCTCTTTTGAATTGAAACTCCATCGAGTTCCAAGCTGGGCCTGTCAGTGAACCCTGTCTGACGGTTTAAGTAGTAAAACTCTCTAAACAATTCAAATGTGGGCTCCTCTTGAAGATAAGCCTCACAGAATACTTGGAAGTTGCAAATATTGGACACAGAATTGGGTCCAATATCTTGAGGGTGAAGTTGGAAAAAATGAAGTATGTGGCGGAAAAACTTTGAGCCGGGCGGGCTGAACCCCTGGATCAGGTGGTCAGTGAAAACAATCACCGTCCTTGGGCTCAGGAGGATTTTCTTCGCCTGGGACCCTCCAGTGAGGTCCTCTCTCTTGGCTAGGGTGCCTGTTGCAACGGAGTTGTTCAGGTCTTCTTCAGTGACCGGGATCGGACCCAGTTGTAGGAAGTGTATGTCTTAGTCATTTTTTGATGATCTGAAAGGAAGATTATGCTGGTTTAAGATTATATGGTTAAGCCGGTTGTTGGTTTAAAGCCAAATAATAATGAAGCATGCATGCAAAGGTGTTAAACCGAAGGATGGCATTGAAGTTATAAAGGTGAGCTATTGGCGGCTTAAGAGGGGACTAATGGTACCTGGCAGATTACGGTTTCTGAGCTAAGCCGCCCACACAGTTATTGATTTACAGATCTGAGAGTGGAAAAATTGCTAAGTGTTGGAAAAACAGATCTCAGAGATTGATGCTATGATTTTGGATCTGCGGCACTTCAAATAATGGAAAATATCTAGACCTAAGTTGCAGCAGTTGAGCAGTTCATGTGTCTAGATTGGATTTTTTTTCATGCAAAGGAGATGATTTAAATATCAAAAAAGAGTACTGCAACTGCTGATGTGCAGGAGGAGTATAAAGCTTGGACCAAAATCTCAAACTATAGTGAAGAACGAAGAAGGGCGGAGATGAACTTCGATGAACTCGTGGAAACCCTAATGGGATCTATGGTGAGAGGACAGGGGAAAACTTACCGAAGCTGCTGAACAGCGGAGGCGAGCGGACGGACTCTGGTCAGTTCAGGTTGATACAGCGGCTGTAGTCGAGGTAGTGGTGAAGGTCAACGGCGGCGGCAAAGCTCGGGCGTAGAGGCGTCTTGAGATGGAATATGGAGACGAGGAGGCAAGGAGGGATAGTGAAAGGGACCCCTGGCCCTATTTATAAGGCTGAAAGGATAAGTGGCATGCACGGGAATTGAGGAGGCTAAAAAATGGATATGTGACAACACAGACGCCTCGATTTTTGGAGGCTCATTAAAAGAGAAGGTATATTAAGATTTGGGCCTTGCGTGATATTAATGATAGGTGACGTCACGGCGGTTTACCACAATCCTAGGAGATGACGTTATGGCTGGTTACAAGATCTCGTAAGAGCAAATGAGGAAGGATTTTTTCCAAGTGTTGAAGATTGATATGAACAAGTTCACATCAACCTGGGGCCTAATGTTGGGGATATAACTATTGGGTATGACCCGCCCAGGAGGGGCCGGGGCATACGACTGGCGGTTCATAATGACAAGGCCCATGAAGATGTTGAAGATGGCGGTTCACGAAGCAGGCTTGCTGAAGGCCCAAGACCCAAAGGCGACTTGAGGCCCATGGGCATAAACCGCTATATGTTAACTTGTATGTTAAGGAAAGTATAGATTCTGTCACCGAGCCGGACACGTTGTGTATGAGCCGGCCAGGACTCTGTAGGCCGCCGGGCATCAGCCTATGTATATAAAGGGGTGACCCAGCGGTGATTTAGGGCAAGAAAGAAGAGGTCGAAAGCTAGGTTAAGCGTATTTCGCTCCCTGGTAATCGACGCCCAAGCAATACATACCCCAAACTAAATTAGGCCTTTACCTTCACCGCAAGGGGCCGAACTAGTATAAACTCTCTATGTCCTTTGTCCCGTTTAACCCATTTAAGCTAACCTAGTTGCGATGGATCCACGACTAAGTCCTTACGCTAGGACATCTGCCGTGACAATTCCAAGACAAGTATAACTCCTATGAACCACAGTTGAAGCTTTAGCATGATCCTTTATCCTAACAGGGAAAGGTGGTTTTTCAATATAAGCAGTAGGAACAACAGGATCAACATTATAAGTAATAGCTCTTCAACTTTAATAGGTTCTACTACTTTCACTTCAATGGGAGGATGATATTTAAATCACTTCTCCTTGGGGAGATCAACATGAGTAGCAAATGATTCACTAAAGGAAGCTACTATCTCAGAGTCAAGTCCATACTTAGTGCTAAATTCGCGAAAACATCGGTATCCATAAAAGATTTAACACAATCAAACTTAAGGTTTATACCTGACTCCTTACCTTTGCGTGTTCCCAATCTTCAGAGTCGCATTTAATTCTTTCCAATAAATCCCATTTGGATTCAATAGTCTTCTTCATAAAAGAACCAGTACAAGAAGTATCGAGCATGGGTTGATCATTACGAGAAAGCCGAGCATAAAAATTCTGCATAATAATTTCTCTTGAGAGCTCGTGATTGGGGCATGAATATAACAGGCTTAAGCCTCCCCCAAGCTTCAGCGATACTTTCTCCTTCACGAGGCCAGAAATATAATATAATTCCGATCATGATGAACTAGATGCATAGGATAAAACTTCTGATGAAATTCCAATTTCAATCGATTGTAGTTCCAAGTCCCAATATCATCACATAGCCTATACCATGTCAATGCCTTCTCCTTCAAAGATAAAGGGAAGACCTTCTTCTTGACTTCATCCTCGGGCAAACCTGCAAGCTTAAATAATCCACAAACTTCATCCACATAGATTAGATGCATATCAGGATGTAATGTTCCATCTCCTGCATAAGGATTAGCTAGCAGTTTCTCTATCATAACCGAAGGAATTTCATAATAAATATTTTCAGTAGGTTCAGTAGGTTGAGGGGCAACTCTTTGCTCTTCCGTTTAGGGTGAAGATACCCCGAACAAACCCCTCAAAGGATTATTTTCCATAGCAACAAGTTTCAGCACACTATATAAATGTTTCCCTACCAAATTCCACTTAGCAAAGGCGCTTCATTCCCCGGTAACAACACCAGAAAAGAGTCTTGATGACCCACAAGTATAAGGGATCTATCATAGTACTTTCTATAAGTAAAAGTGTTGAACCCAATGAGGAGCAGAAGGAAATGACAAGCGGTTTTCAGCAAGGTATTCTCTGCAAGCACTGAAATTATCGGTAACAGAAAGTTTTGTGATGAGATAATTCGTAACGGGTAACAAGTAAAAAATGTAGCAAAGGTGCATCAAGGTGTCCCAATCCTTTTTGTATCAAAGGACAAGCCTGGATGAACTCTTATATAAAGCAAAGCGCTCCCGAGGACACATGGGAATTACTGTCAAGCTAGTTTTCATCATGCTCATATGATTCACGTTCATTACTTTGATAATTTGATATGTGGGTGGACCGGTGCTTGGGTGCTGTCCTTACCTGGACAAGCCTCCCACTTATGATTAACCCCTCTCACAAGCATCCACAACTACGAAAGAAGAATTAAGATAAATCTAACCATAGCATGAAACATGTGGATCCAAATCAGCCCCTTACGAAACAACACATAAACTAGGGTTTAAGCTTTTGTCACTCTATGTGATGCCCGGATAATTAAGCTACAGTAACCCTTTACTAATGATGCCACATCACCTAGATTACTATTGCTAACCTCGCGTTAGTTCGAAACCGATTCGAATTCAAATTCAAAATCAATGAAACAATAAAAGTTTTCAAATATTAACACTAAAATGTTCGGAGTGATCCAACTAATGCATAGGTAACTATGGTGGAGAAACCACATTTTTATAAACTGTTTAAATGCCCTTAGGTGAATAAAACAGTAGCAAAACCAATATTTAAATGCTATTATAATTAACAAAATATTAACTAAATTGTTTTGGGGTAAGACCTTTTGTTGTAGTGGGTTTTGATGTATTACTAAATTAGGGATCATTTCAATATTAGATAAAAACTAAATGAAAGAGAAACTAGAAATAAAACAGAAAAGAAAAATAAATAAAGAGTAAAAGAAAAAAGAAAATACAAAACAGAAGAACAAAAAAATAAATAAAACAAAGACCCCCCCCCCCCCGCTGGGCCTCGGCCCAGCTGGCCACTGGGCAAGCCAGGCCGGCCCAGCCGGCACCCCCTTAACCCCCACTCCCCCCCGTGACCTAGATCGACCCACACCCCACTCGCTCCACTCCCTCTCCCGATTCCCCTGGATCGGGATCGATCCTCCCAACTCTCCCATCACGCCTCGCCCCTCTCGCCCCCCCCCTCCCGAACTGGATCGGGACGCAACGGCGCCCCTCATTGCTTGCCAGTCCCCGTCGCCCCTGGCGCCCGTCGCCACCACCGCTCCGCCATCGTCAAGCCGCCTCCTTGCCGGAGAGGGGACGGATCCCGGGGGCCCTGTCATGGATCAAGCCTCCCTCGCCGTGCGCCACCATCGCTGCCTGGACCTCGCCTGAGGCCACGTCGTCGGAGCCCCTCCTCGCCGGACTACCTCCTCGTCAACGTAGTTGTCTCCGTCCTCCTCCCCAAGCCCCCTTGCCTTGTGCCCTGCAACCCCTTGTGAGGACCTCCTCCTTCTCCTCTTCCCCGCGCTCTGGCCGCGCACCTGCACGCCCGCGCTGTCCGTGCCGGCGCGTTGCCGCGCCTGCTCAGCCCCGTCTCTCCCACTGACTGTGCATGTCGCCGGTCCGCTCGGCCCCACCGCGGCGCCCCCCTTCCCCCCCCCCCCCGCCGCTCTGCTGCTGCGACTCACCGCCGCCCCGCTGCTCACCCGCCTTCGGCCGCCTCTGTCAGGGCCACGCCCCCGCTCCCCGCACCCGCCTCACCTTCGCTCTGGCGCAGACACGCGCCCGTTCCGTCGCCTCGGGTCCGCCCCGATGGGCGCCCGCTGCCCAGTGCCCGCTCGGGTGACATCCGCTACCGAGGGCCCGAACCCGATAGGCCCCTATGGGCCTATGGCAAACGGGCCCCGCCCCAAAACGTTTATAAAAAAACCAAACAAAAGGAATTAAAAATAATAATGATAATAAATAAAAATGAAAATAATTAGTTAATTTATTAATTAGAGAATTAATTAAGTTAATTAACTCTATTTAGTGATCTAATTAATTAGTTAGTTTAATTAAACGGTAATTAGATTAGTTATACCCTAATTAGAATAATCAGAGTATGACAGTTGGGACCCACATGTCAGTTTGACCCAGTCAACACCTCTGTTGACTGCTGATGTCATGCTGACATCATGCTGATGTAGTAATGCTAATTTCGAATTAATTTAGTAATAATAGTGAACCTGCAACATTTCACCTCCGGTTCATTTGTCCGACAACGTGAAACACCAGGGATACTTTCCCGGATGTTTCCCCCTTTCGCCGGTACCACCTACTACCGCTTTAGGGCACACCTAACACCGCTCATTGTCATGTCATGCATCGGCATGCTTATGTTTGCATTGTATTTATTGTTTCTTCCCCCTCTTCTCTCCGGCAGACTACGAGACCGACACTGCTGCTGCCCAGTTCGACTACGAAGTTGACGACACCCTCCTTGCCAGAGCAACCAGCCAAGCCCCCCCCCTTGATCACCAGATATCGCCTATTCTACCCTCTACTGCTTGCATTAGAGTAGTGTAGCATGTTACTGTTTGGATTAATCCTATTCTGTTGCATAGCCTGTCATTGTTGCTACATCTGTTGATACCTTACCTGCAATCCTACATGCTTAGTATAGGATGCTAGTTCACCATTAGTGGCCCTACATTCTTGTCAGTCTACCATGCTATACAATTGGGCCGTGATCACTCGGGAGGTGATCACGGGTATATACTATACATACAAACTATTCAGGTGGTGACTAAAGTCGGGTCGGCTCGGTGAGTACCCGCAAGTGATTCTGATGTGGGGTTGGAAGGATAGGTGGCTCCATCCCGGTAGAGGTGGGTCTGGGTTCCCGACGGCCCCCGACTATTACTTTGTGGCGGAGCGACAGGGCAGGTTGAGACCACCTAGGCGAGAGGTGGGCCTGACCCTGATCAGCGTTCGCGGTTACTTCAAAATAACACGCTTAACAAGATCTTGGTGTTTGATCTGAGTCTGTCCATTGGCCTATACACACTAACCAACTACGCGGGAAAGATATGGGCACTCGACGTCGTGGTATCAGCCGAAGCCTTCGTGACGTCAGCGACTGAGCGGCGCGCGCCAGATTGGACCGTAAGCCTGCTCTTGTATTAAGGGGGCTAGGTCTTCTTCCGATCGTGTACGCAACATGCAGGTGTGCAATGGGAGATGGGCCCAGACCCCTACGCGCATAGGATTTAGACCGGCGTGATGACCTCTCTGTTGTGCCTAGGTGGGACTGCAACGTGTTGATCTTCCGAGGCCGGGCATGACCCAGGAAAGTGTGTCCGGCCAAATGGGATCGAGCGTGTTGGGTTATGTGGTGCACCCCTACAGGGAAGTTTATCTATTCGAATAGCCGTGTCCCTCGATAAAAGGACGACCCGGAGTTGTGCCTTGACCTTATGACAACTAGAACCGGATACTTAATAAAACACACCCAGACAAGTTCCACAGACAACCCGGTGATCGCTTTTCCACAGGGCGGCGAGGGGAGGATCGCCGGGTAGGATTATGCTATGCAATGCTACTTGGAGGACTTCAATCTACTCTCTTCTACATGCTGCAAGACGGAGGCTGCCAGAAGCGTAGTCTTTGATAGGACTAGCTATCCCCCTCTTATTCTGGCATTCTGCAGTTCAGTCCACCGATATTGCCTCTTTACACATATACCCATGCATATGTAGTGTAGATCCTTGCTTGCGAGTACTTTGGATGAGTACTCACGGTTGCTTTTCTCCCTCTTTTCCCCCTTTACCTTCTACCTGGTTGTCGCAACCAGATGCCCGAGCCCAGGAGCCAGACGCCACCGTCAATGATGACTCCTACTACACTGGAGGTGCCTACTACTACGTGCAGGCCGCTGACGATGACCAGGAGTAGTTTTGGAGGATCCCAGGCAGGAGGCCTGCGCCTCTTTCGATCTGTATCCCAGTTTGTGCTAGCCATCTTATGGCAACTTGTTTAACTTATGTCTGTACTCAGATATTGTTGCTTCCGCTGACTCATTTATGATCGAGCACTTGTATTCGAGCCCTCGAGGCCCCTGGCTTGTAATATGATGCTTGTATGACGTATTTTACTTTTAGAGTTGTGTTGTGATATCTTCCCGTGAGTCCCTGATCTTGATCGTACACATTTGCATGCATGATTAGTGTACGATTGAATCGGCGGCGTCACAAGTTAGTATCAGAGCCGATTGCCTGTAGGAATCCCCCTTCCACACTCCTTGGCCGAAGTCGAGTCTAGACATTGCAAAACTGTTTTACTAACATGGTTGTGCGGCCCATGGGCCCACGTCGCCATTGGGCGATGTTAGGATCTTTTTACTCCTCATCTATACTCTGGGACTCTGATCTCTCTTCTATTCGGGATAAATGATTTTGCTAACTCTAACTTTAGGTTCTCATAACTATTTCTCCCGGAGAGCCCTCAATCCGGAAGATCACCTGCTTCGTTAGAAGATTTTGAGGATATTCCTCGATATTTTCCCGAGACCCTTTTGCTCATCACCTTTGCAATCCACTGTCACCGATATATCCCTATGGATATATGTATGCACCTGCCATTCTCTTGATCATTCCTCGTCGCTCTTGTTGTTACAAGATGCCTCGAAATATTCACCGTTGTCCCGAGAATCCTTTGAGTTTACTGTCTTGCAGTTTTATTTCGCGTGAAAACCCTTACAGGTTTTTCCTCACATTTATCAAGGATCCATTCTTCTCAATTGTTAATGTGTCTCACATAATTCTTCGGAATACCTTTCGATCTTTCGAAAATCCTCTGGAGCCTGTTACTCTTGAAACTCTTGCCTGCTTGCATTATGGGTAATTCCATATGACTAGTATTCCTCGTTAACATCCCTTGTCTTAGTCATTTTGAGCCTATTGATTCAATGTGTCCGTACGCACGCAGTCATCATGTTATCCTTTTTAAGATTATGTTTCCGGCTCATGCGTCATTCCGGACATGAGTTGGTTCTCAGTGATTCAAACCTTTATTGATTGTCCAACTAAGTGTTTTCAACTTATCCATCCTTGATCAGAGCGGCTGCTTCTGATCCTTCGTTTTGGAAACATTAATTTCTTTCTATTTAAGCCTCAGACTAATCAGGTGATTCTTGAATCTGATGCCTCTGCATTCTTTCTTCCTTTGAGTGAGTATAGATACTCACATCAGCTCCGTTGTGGATCGCCCGATCCATTGTTGGATTGTTATCTGACAGTGTCCTTCATATTCAATAACCTTGTGAGTTCTTTCCCTGATACATAGTGCCTTTGGTAAATTGTATCCTCTGCTTGGCCAACCATGCTCTACTTTCGAGCTTGTGTATTTACTTTTGAAACTTGTGGTATATGTTACTAAGATGCCTGATGGGTTGAACCTATGCCTTCCCCTAATCCATGAGAACTCGAGAGTTTTCACGAGTCATACTCTTCCGGTGTTCTACCAGACAAAATTCCAGCACTACAGTTTTATCAAAGCGAGAGGTGAATGAAATGATATGCATTAAAGAAGTGGGAGTCGACCTTGAACTTTGTGTTCATGCCCACGAAAATGATGTAGACCGTCTCGGAAGCTTCTTGCCAAATGATTATCCAGCTATATGATTATTTTGGTGTTCTTGAAATTGATTTCTTACAGTTATGGTTCCGACCATGTTGTCCTGATCTGATATATCTGATGGGAACTCATTCCGGTGCCTCATCTATTTTTGGCAAGGTTGAAGCATCTACTGTCATAGGTCAATGACCCGGTTCTACTTATATCATGTTCTACCTTCGAGTATTACCCCTAGGTATCTCGAAGATGTCTTGCCATTGCACCACATCTTACTAACTTTGTTGAAGTAATGCATTTCCTTGTCGTAATCACTCTACGAGTTCTGGGTTGTTGTCAACCGAGGACACCGACTAGTGAAATTATTCCGCACTACAAATCAAATACCCCTAGTATTTTTACTGGGAAATTCTGAACCCAATCTGGTCATTCCTAGACTATCGGCTGCATCTTGGTCGTGCTATCATTAACTGTGCTACCTCGTCCTTCTCTGGTGCACGAATTCTTCAGTGTGTGAGCACGACTTACGTCGAGCTTTCAACATCTTGTTACTTGTCTTGAAAGGCAACCTTGGTTCCGAGCTTGCATCTTATATATTGATCCTATAACTTGACACTTTGTCATTTCCTTGCTTGTTGTCGTTGCTGTTTGATTGCATCCTTTTGAAACCTCCCGGCAAATCTGTCGGATCACCTTCAACACTTTGACTTCTTTCGAGATGTCAATTGTGCTCATGACGAGAAATATCCTCCTTGCCCTTGATGATTTTTATTATCATCGACAACACCCTTGACTTCCTTTCATCGCGAACTTGTCCACATTATGAATACAACTGGCTCTCCAGCTAGTGTTGTGTTCTGCCTTGGAGTGTTGCTATCTTTTATGTCGCGAATGTTGTGGGAATTGCTCCACCTCTTAGAAATTCTCGGTATGATGATACTTCTCACCATCACCATTCTTCCTTGGTCCCCGTGTTGTTTTTAACTGGGATACCAATATGCTAACGACATTGCTTGAGTTCTGTACTTCTAGCAACCTTATTGCTTTGAAGTTAACGACCGACAGTTCATTCTTAGACTGTTGGTTACTGAATCGTCATTCTAACATTGATCTTGCTGCCTAAGGTCATATTTCGGGCACACCTTTCAACTAATGATTGATGGTGTATGTTTTCCTAGAGCATGCAACATTATATCATTTGAATTGACAAGTGGCATCTTCTTGTTCACATTATTGTGGAAATCCATCCGTTTGGAATTCTCGATGAATTGTCGCTGAGCCCATCAGCCACCTCCTCCTCCTCCTCTCCATGGTTTAATGATGAACTATTGTTTTAGGAACCTGCTCCCATAGTTCATTTCCCGAGAATCTTGCAATGTCATTTCATCAATTTGTGTTGCACCTTTTCTTCTCAGGCATCCCGAGTCTGAGGTATCCTGACACCAATCAGATCTGAATCTCGGTCGGATATGATGGTTGGGACATTTTCCAAAAGTCATAACATTGGTCTTTATTTAACCCGGTAGGGTGATGTCATGCCTAGCACACCTGGCCGGGGGACCTATTGTTATAGTTTCCTTTTTCTCAAGGTTATCCATTCTTCCATGAGGAAATTGTAAGACTTATTTTATAAGTTGCTCCTGATGGATCAATTGTGTATCCAAAGTCTGGCCCTTGATTGAAACACCATATCATTGCTACCTCGAAGCATGACTATGATACCCCGCTCTTCAACAAGAACATTGGAGGTGCGATGCTAAATGTTTCTTGGACAGTTATCCAAACACCGTTGAATGGGTAACATCTTGATTAATCCTTGCCTCTTTATCTGAATGGTTGGGTACTTACTCTCCTACCTTGTATGCCATGTTCTGATTGTACATGGGAAGGATATACTCCTAATAATTGTGTGTAATCACAATATTCCTTTCCATTGTTCTGTTTAATCTGATAATCGCGTTCTCTTTTCCATTCTTTTGTTTAACCTTTCCTGAATCTGACTCAACTAAGCAGAGATAATTCCCTGCTTAGGTAGGCACCTTGTTGTACCACTCTATCTGTAAGACCCTGTTACTATTGTTGATGACATTCTGGTAACCACCGATGGGTGATAACTTTGCCAATTGGTTCGCCTCGATCAAATTGCTCTCTTTGTTCCCCGTCCTTGGTACCGATAGTGTTGCCAGCATAGCTAACAAGCTATTCACTCACATGCCTCCCTGTCGTGGCTGTGCAAGATGTCACCACCCTTCCTACTTTCAACCCACATGGTGGGCCCATAACCCACAGGTCCACTGGATCGAGACCTGACTCTTATTTACAACCCAGATTCTAATGTATCCTTTGCACCTGGCTTCATATGTGATTCACGAGCTAAATTCTATACCATTAATCATTCTAGAATCAAACACCATGTTATTCTCGTTGTTCAAACCCCCATTCCAGCTTCTGTCTAGTCATCGAATGATTGCCTACCCGTTTGAAACTTTGGTACCATCGTATATTGCACACAACGAATTCACTGAAATACAACTCGTGGGGTGCCTTGTGTATTTTCCATTGACTTCACCGTCAGATGCCCAGCATTGTGGAGATGTGTTCTTTCGGAGTTTTTCCTCTTAGTCACGTTCGTAGGCCGATGGAGATCCCAAAGAAAGGATGACGACTTGATCATGGTGACTTGAAGCAGAGAAATGAAGACATCAATGAAAGGGGTCAACCTCTTCAAAAGGGCAGCCAAGACCGAGAAGACTCATTAGGTTTTTCGCTACAAGCACCTTCCCCCTTACTCCCCTCTTAAATCTCGGGACGAGATTTCTTGTAGTGGAAGAGAATTGTGATGCCCGGATAATTAAGCTACAGTAACCCTTTACTAATGATGCCACATCACCTAGATTAATGTTGCTAACCTCGCGTTAGTTCGAAACCGATTCGAATTCAAATTCAAAATCAATGAAACAATAAAAGTTTTCAAATATTAACACTAAAATGTTCGAAGTAATCCAACTAATGCATAGGTAATTATGGTGGAGAAACCACATTTTTATAAAACGTTTAAATGCCCTTAGATGAATAAAACAATAGCAAAAACAAATATTTAAATGCTTTTATAATTAACAAAATACTAAACTAAATTGTTTTGGGATAAGACCTTTTGTTGTAGTGGGTTTTAATGTATTACTAAATTAGGGATCATTTTAATATTAGATAAAAACTAAATGAAAGAGAAACTAGAAATAAAACAGAAAAGAAAAACACATAAAGAGTAAAAGAAAAAAGAAAATATAAAACAGAAGAACAAACAAATAAATAAAACAAAGACCCCCCCCCCCCCCGCTGGGCCTCGGCCCAGCTGGCCATTGGGCAAGCCAGGCTGGCCCAGCCGACGCCCCCTTAACCCCCACTCCCCCCCCCCCGTGACCTAGATCGACACACACCCCACTCGCTCCACTCCCTCCATCGATTCCCCTTGATCGGCATCGATCCCCCAACTCTTCCCTCACGCCTCGCTCCTCTCGCTCCCCCCCCCCCCCGAACTGGATCGGGACGCAACGGCGCCCCTCGTTGCTTGCCAGACCCGGTCGCCCCTGGCGCCCGTCGCCACCACCGCTCCGCCATCGCCAAGCCGCCTCCTTGCCGGAGAGGGGACGGATCCCGGGGGCCCTGTCGCGGATCCGGCCTCCCTCGCCGTGCGCCACCATCGCTGCCTGGACCTCGCCAGAGGCCACGTCGCCGGAGCCCCTCCTCGCGGGACTGCCTCCTCGTCAACGTAGTCGTCTCCGTCCTCCTCCCCAAGCCCCGCTGCCTTGTGCCCTGCAACCCCTTGTGAGGACCCCCTCCTTCTCCTCTTCCCCGCGCTCCGGCCGCACACCTGCAGGCCCGCACCGGCCGCGCCGACGCGTGGCCGCGCCTGCTCGTCCCCGTCTCTCCCGCTGACCGCGTGTGTCACCCGTCCGCTCTGCCCCACCGCGGCGCCCCCCCCCCCGCCACCGATCTGTCGCTGCTGCTCACCGCCGCCCCGCTGCTCGCCCGTCTTCGGCCGCCTCCGTCAGGGACATGCCCCCGCTCCCTGCACCCGCCTCACCTTTGCTCTGGCGCACACACGCGCCCGTTCCGTCGCCTCGGGTCCTCCCCGATGGGCGCCCGTTGCCCAGTGCCCGCTCGGGTGACATCCGCTACTGAGCGCCTGAACCCGATAGGCCCCTATGGGCCTATGGCAAACGGGCCCCGCCCCAGAACGTTTATAGAAAAACCAAACAAAAGGAATTAAAAATAAAAATGATAATAAATAAAGATGAAATTAATTAATTAATTGATTAATTAGCGAATTAATTAAGTTAATTAACTCTATTTAGTGATCTAATTAATTAGTTAGTTTAATTAAATGGTAATTAGATTAGTTATACCCTAATTAGAATAATCAGAGTTTGACAACTGGGACCCACATGTCAGTTTGACCCAGTCAACACCTCTATTGACTGTTGATGTCATGCTGACGTCATGTTGATGCAGTAATGCTGATTTCGAATTTAGTAATAATAGATTAGAAAATGATTTTAAAAACTTTAAAAATTAATAATAAATAAACCGTAGCTCAGATGGAAAAACTTTGTACATGAAAGTTGCTCAAAACGACGAGACGAATCCAGATACGCAGCCCGTTCGTCCGCCACGCGTCCCTAGCATAGTGAACCTGCAACATTTCACCTACGGTTCATTTGTCCAAAAACACGAAACACCGGGGATACTTTCCCGGATGTTTCCCCCTTTCGCCGGTACCACCTACTACCGCGTTAGGGCACACCTAACACCGCTCATTGTCATGTCATGCATCGTCATGCTTATGTTTGCATTGTATTTATTGTTTCTTCCCCCTCTTCTCTCCGGTAGACTACGAGACCAACGCTGCTACTGCTGCCCAGTTCGACTACGGAGTTGACGACCCCCTCCTTGCCAGAGCAACCAGGCAAGCCCCCTCCCCCCCTTGATCACCAGATATCGCCTATTCTACCCTCTACTGCTTGCATTAGAGTAGTGTAGCATGTTACTATTTCGATTAATCCTATTCTGTTGCATAGCCTGTCATTGTTGCTACATTTGTTGATACCTTACCTGCAATCCTACATGCTTAGTATAGGATGCTAGTTTACCATTAGTGGCCCTACATTCTTGTCGGTCTGCCATGCTATACTATTGGGCCGTGATCACTCGGGAGGTGATCACGGGTATATACTATACATACATACTATTCAGGTGGTGACTAAAGTCGGGTCGAATCGGTGAGTACCCGCAAGTGATTCCGATGTGGGGGCTGGAAGGACATGTGGCTCCATCCCGGTAGAGGTGGGCCTGGGTTCCTGATGGCCCCCGACTGTTACTTTGTGGCGGAGTGATAGGGAAGGTTAAGACCACCTAGGCGAGAGGTGGGCCTAGCCCTGATCAGCATCCGCGGTTACTTCAAAATAACACGCTTAACGAGATCTTGGTATTTGATCTGAGTCTGGCCATTGGCCTATACGCACTAACCAACTACGCAGGAAAGATATGGGCACTCGACGTCGTGGTATCAGCCGCAGCCTTCGTGACGTCAGTGACTAAGCGGAGCGCGCCGGATTGGACCGTAAGCCTGCTCTTGTATTAAGGGGGCTAGGTCTGCTTCCGTCTGCGTACGCAACATGCAGGTGTGCAATGGGCGATGGGCCCAAACCCCTGCGCGCATAGGATTTAGACCGGCGTGCTGACCTCTCTGTTGTGCCTAGGTGGGGCTGCGACATGTTGATCTTCCGAGGTCGGGCATGACCCAGGAAAGTGTGTCCGGCCAAATGGGATCTAGCGTGCTGGGTTATGTGGTGCACCCCTATAGGGAAGTCTATCTATTCGAATAGCCGTGTTGTAGGATCGAAAGTATGTCTAGAGGGGGGGTGATTAGACTACTTGACAATATAAAAATTCAGCCTTTTGATAAAGACAAGTTTTTGGCAAGTTCACAATGATGATCAAGTCAAGTATCACCCTACACATGCAATTCTAGAGTATAGGCAGCGGAAAGTAAATTGCACATGTAGTAAAGAGAGGTGGAGAAGAGCAAACGCAATTTGGAGACACGGAGATTTTTTCTCGTGGTTCCGATAGGTGGTGCTATCGTCAATCCACGTTGATGGAGACTTCAACCCACGGAGGGTAACGGCTGCGAGAGTCCACGGAGGGCTCCACCCACGAAGGGTCCACGAAGAAGCAACCTTGTCTATGCCATCATGGCCTACGCCCACGGAGGGCTAGCCTTACTCGGGGTAGATCTTCACGAAGTAGGCGATCTCCTTGCCCTTACAAACTTCTTGGTTCAACTCCACATCTCGACGGAGGCTCCCAAGCGACACCTAACCAATCTAGGAGGCACCACCCTCCAAAAGGTAATAGATGGTGTTGATGATGATGAACTCATTGCTCTTGTGCTTCAAATGATAATCTCCCCAACACTCAACTCTCCTCACTGATTTGGCTGTGGTGGAAGAAAGGATTGAGTGGAAAGCAACTTGGGAAGGCTAGAGATCAAGTTTCATATGGTGGGAGTGGAGCTACTTGATCTCAACACAAGGGTAGGTAGTTTTCTTCTCAGAAATGTAAGGTAGGAGTGGTAGTTCTTTCTGATGGCTCTCTCCACGAATGAAGAGGGGGTGGAGGGGTATTTATAGCCTCCACACAAAATCCAACCGTTACACACATTTGACCAATCTCGGTCAGACCGAAGTTGACAACTCGGTGAGACCGAAAGTTCAAATCATGTGAACGTTGGGATTTTCGGTGGGACCGAAAATACAAACTCGGTGAGTCCGATTCGTCCAAAGACAAGAGCTTGCCAATCTCGGTGGGACCGACTTCATCATCTCGGTGACACCGATTTGATGACAGAAGGTTACAGAAGCTTGGCAACTCAAGTTTCGGTGAGACCGAGTTCAGAATCGGAAAATCCGAGAATTCTAGGGTTTGGCTATATGGCTGAGGTGGTTCATCTCGGTGTGACTGGGTTTGGAAAATCGGTGGGACCGAGATTACTTATGAGTGTATTATGGAAGTGAGAGTTGCTGATAGTTTAGGAGATGTATCACTAAGCACTTTGAGCAACCAGATCATTATCATAACCTCATCCCCTTTTAATAGTATTGGCTTTCCTATAGACTCAATGTGATCTTGGATCACTAAACCAAAAATGGAGTCTTGAGCTTTTGCCAATGCTTGCCTTAGCATTTTGAGGGGTCCACTTCTTCAGTCCTTGCCACACCCATATCACTGAACTTTCTGAAATGATTCTCAAGAAACTATTAGTTCAATGATATATATGTTGTTATTAATTACCAAAACCACCCGGGGATTAGTTGCACTTTCAATCTCCCCCTTTTTGGTAATTGATGACAACATATAGATCAAAGCTTTGACAAAGGATATAATCAATGAATAATATCGTCGCTTTGAGAAGTATGTGATAAGCAAGAGCTCCCCCTAAATTTGTGCATTATTTAAGATTTGCGTTTGGATGCAAATGCACAATCGATTAGGATCATGGGTCACTCTTCCATGTCACATACATCTTGGTGGAGCGCACAAAATGATAAGAATGAATAGCATGCACCCAATCACCAAGACATGAGTAAATGGTCATACAAGATAGGAATAGCATATGATAAGCATTAAGCACACATTAAGGCATAGTACGACAGCAAAAGAACGAAAGAGCAAAAGCGCAAAAAACAACAGCACTCTCTCTCTCGAAGTCCTATGATCTATACAATTTCTCCCCCTTTGGCAACAAGTTACCAAAAAGTTGGAAAAGTATAGAGCTAAACGTCACTAGGGACTCTGCTGGCGGCTCCTGTCTGGGTTGATGTTGGAGTTGAGATGGCTGCATCGGCGAAGACTTCTGTTGATGTCTGTGGAGCTGGAGGAGTGGTCACTGGAGCTGGAGCTGGAGCAACTGATGGAGCTGTGGGAGGTGCTGAGGCTGTAGTCCTGGTGTCTGTCACTGGAATAGCAGCTGATCGGGGTCCTGTGGGAACCGGAGCAGTCTGTTCATAAGCATCCTGGACTAGGTCATCCTGCATCTCACGCATGAGCTCTTCCTTCTCCCTCTTTGCTTCCTCGATATCTGCCTCAAGCTTGTTGACAGTTACTTGCACTTCAGTCAGCTTCACATCCAGAGCATGGATCTTGTCTTCAACAATCCTCTCAAGGCTCTCCTGAGACTGTACAATGCTGGCCAGGCGTTGTTCAATCCTTAGGGTAGCTTCAAGGAGCTGCTCTCCAACACTCTTTGGTTTAGCTGCTACTGCTGCTGCTTCCTTCTCAGCTTTGGCTTTCTTGGCAGCTTCAATCTTTGCTTGACCTTCAACAGAAGTTGGATCCTCCTCATCCATCACAACATCATTGTCCTCATGCTCAGGCTGCAGTGGTAGGTGTTCTCTATCCAACAAGAATGTGCCCGTGCCAAACTTGGCATTGATAAGCATCTGAATATGCGGGGCAAATCCAGACGACCTTTTCTGGTCAGCTGCAGTCCTCTTAATAGTCTCAACTATCAAGTCCATCACCTTGAACGGTGCCTTCTCATCAAGTATATGCAGCATGTTGATAGAGTACCCTCTGATCATGCGATGATCTCCAGACTTGGGCATCAAGGTATGCCTCAGAATAGTGTTTGTGGTAGGTAGACCTGCCTGGAGATAATACACTGAGCCAAGCTTCCAGATTGCTAAATCCTTAGCTGGAACCTCCTTGTACATATTCTTCATAGATTCATGGTTCTTCTTGGGAATGCCATAGACATCAACATCATCCTCTCTCTGCACTGGAGCATTCAGCAGTTCTGCCCATTCTTCTACAGTTGAAGAGAATCTTTGGCCTTCAGTCATCCATGTGATCTTTCCATCTGGATAGAAATGAGCTGTGGCATAGAATTGCATAATCATTTCATCATTCCAACTTGTCAGCTTTTGACCTACGAAGTCTGCAACACCACATGCAGTGAAGCTCTCATGCACATGTGGAAAGAAGTCTCTGTGCTCTTCACTGTCAATGTATTTCCAATCAACAAATCTGGTGTCTGCCACTATGGGCTTCTTGTCCATCAGCACAGTCTCATAGAAGTCCTGCTGCTCTCTGGTGTGAAATCTGGGATCAACAGCAGTTCTTCTCCTCACAGCATATGGATCAGCTTGTCTCCATAGCCTGAGACCTCTATCCTTCCTTTCCTTCATGTTTTCAGCTTGAGGATGAGCATCATTGTGAAGTGGCAGTTTTGGACGAAGTTTCAGCAAAACTGGTGCCTCATCATCTGACACAGCTAGTGGCACATCATCCTTGTTCTTTTCAGACGCTGGAATGTTTCTGACGGTCTTCTTGGGCTTGGCAGCAGGCTTTGCTGGAGCTGCCTTGACTGGAGCAGATGGCTTGGACTTTGAAGTGGCTCCAGCCCTTATGGCATCACCCATGAGCTTAGGCTTCTGAGGAGGCTGGGGTGCTTCCTCATCCTCTACTGCTGCATCTGCATGAGGATCAATATACATATCTGCTCTAGCTCCTGACACATACACTATCCTCTTTCTCTTGGAAGTTTTCTTCACCTTGCTTGTAGTTTCCTCTTCCATACTCAGCTTTTTGGCAACAGTGGACTGCTTCACTTTTCTGGTGCCTTTCTTGGTTTGCTGCCCTTGAGGCTCTTTGGCAACAACCTTTCTCTTTGGCTTGGAGGAGACCTCTTCCTCAACAATGAAATCAGAATCTTCTTCATCAGAGTTCCTCTTCTTTCTGGCCCTGGTGGCTGCAGGAGGCAAACCACTTGGTGTGCTCCTCTCACCATCATCTGATGAGCTGCTGGGTTCAGGACTAGTGCCTGCCTCTGGAATATCAGCAATAGGTGACTCAGACCTGTTCTGGCTGTCACTGGCATCTGACATGGCTGACAACCTGTGAATAGATAAGGTGTAGGCAGAGTAGAAGAGTTATCACAAACTGCAGAAGATTTTGCAAACAGAATGAGTTCAAATTCTAGTATTAGGTTTTCACAGAAGACATTTCGGTCAGTCCGAGTTTAAAATTCGGTGAATCCGAAGTGTTCAAACAGAAGCATTCACACCACTTTCGGTTGGACCGAAGTGGGTTTCGGTCCTGCCGAAAACACTAGGGTTTCACTAAATCCTCATTTCGGTCACACCGATTTGCACAACTCGGTTGGACCGAAAGGTGCAGTGCAATGGCCAGAGGCCAAATCGGTCATACCAAGAATGTAAAATCGGTCTCACCGAGATGTGTTCGGCGGAAACCTAACCCTAAAACTTTTACTCGAATTTCGTTCAAAGGAACTAATCTTGTGTTCAGGAAGATTTCAATCGTGGCAAGATTACAGGCAAACCAAACGTGCATTGAATCGGAGATGAGAGCACGAGTGGGATCGAAACTCACCCTAACTTGGTGGAGTTCCTCTACGGCGGCAACGGCGCGGAGAAGATGTCCGTTGACGGCGACGGAGACCTGCGGCGAGGGCGCACAGGCGACGACGGAGACGATCCGGAGACCAGGCGACGGCAGCAAGGGGTGTGGGGGCGAAGCGTTTTGAAGTAGAAATCAACGCGCGGCCCTCGGAGTATATATACCCCTTTGCTGTCGGTGGGACCGAGTTGTAAAACTCGGTGGCACCGAGATGGATAACTGCAGGGCAGTTATGCACTTCGGTCACGCCGAAATTCACAACTCGGTTTCACCGAGGTGAAAACCTAGATCAATCCAAATGCTTTCGGTTTGACCGAGTTTGAGTGGGTTGGTCTGACCGAAATCACTTAGAAGGTTTTGGAAGTTAGCCCTTGACGGATCGGTGGCTCCGAGTGCTCCTCACTCGGAGGGTCCGAAAATGACTTGTTCAAAGTTTGTGATGTAAGCATGAATAGAATTTGAGACAAGAAAGCATAGATAGCTAGGGGAGGTACTTAGGCATTCTTGTCCATCCATTTGGTCAGAAAAAAATCAAAAAGACCAAAGCAACAAATGGATGTCCTCGAATGGATTAAATCATGCATCCAACATGCTCACACAATAAGATAGCAAATGAAATATGTGTCAAACATGCACAATCAAAACTCTAGCTACTATCACACAATTTGTCGATGACTAGGTCATCTATATATGAGTATATTGACTTAGGAGTCAAATGAGAACATTTGATCATAGGTCATACTCATCGTTTAAGCACAAGTGGGGTTACCACTTTTACATAAAGCATTGATGTGTTCACATCATTTGAAGATGCTTTAGCTCAATTCTTTAGAGCAAAGCTCCCCCTAGATGTGAGAACCCCTTTTAAAGGGTCAAACTAACCTTGGGTTGTCGTAGAAGACTTCATGTAGATGTTGAAGATGTGGATGCTCAATGTTGATGAAGATCATCAAGAGTTGGGAGCAATCCTTTGGATTCGGGCACTTTCAATACCTACATGGGTTAGTCCCACAAGGAACAAACAAGGATATCCATGGACATAGATTGAAGTACACAATGGATGATGTCCATGAGAGCTATGATTACCTTGTCCCTTGACTTACCAACAAGAGGGTTTGTGACTCCATGAACTAGTGCAAGATGTGGAAGTTGATTGCACAAGTTCTTGCCAAAATGAATATGAGTGAAGTATGTTGGCGGAGTCACCCTCAAGAACTCTCTAGTTCTTATTCTTCGGGATCCACATCATCTTGATGGGAATCCTTGGGGTTGTAGTTGAGCTTGACGAAGTAGAACTTGACGTTTCCTTGGGAACCCACTTGACCATGGCTTTAGGTGCTTCAATAAATGCATCAATCTCCTCTTGAAGCTTGTCCTTGTCTTTTAGCTTGTGGTCTTGTGGTGGAAGATCATCTTGAGCTTGTTCCACATTGGAAGAAGTAGGATCGTACTTCTCCTTTTGAGAAACAAACTTTGGAGTGGGATATTGACCTTCTTCCCATTCAACACCCTCGGCGTTGAACTTTCGCTCAAAACCAATTCCTTGATTCTTCCGGTGCCTCCCTTGCTTGCGAATAATTTCCTCAAAGTTCTTGCTTCCGGCAAGGCTCTTGTAGACACCTTTCTCTATAATCCCTTTCAATAAACTATTTTCTTGCTCAAGTGTAACTTGGCTTGAAACATTGTTAGTGGAATCAAGAGAACTACTAGAACCAATATTGTTGCTTCTAGATGAAGAATTTTTCTTATGCTTGTCATGCTTAGTTTTAATAGGTGGCAAGAAATTAGACAAGAGAAGTCGTTTGGCAAGATATGAAGAACTCTTCTTTCGAAGATCGTCATTGATTGCTTTTAGGAACTCATGTTCTTGCTCTAGATTGAGCTTCTCGAAGCGTAGCTTCTCATGAGATCTTAGGAGCTCTCTATGATATTCTTGAGTTGTTTCATGAGCTAACTTAAGAGTGTTTAGTTCTTTAGTTAGACGCTCAATCTCCTTCATAGCATTGTCATTCGACTCTTCTCGACTATAAAGACTACTAGCATGTTCATCATTACTAGTCTCACTAGATTTGTCATGTAAAAGCTCATCTTCACCAAGCAAGTCATCCTCATCACTATCAAAGTCAATGAATTCAGGGTGTGATACCTTGGGGCCTTTAGCCATGAAGCATCTTCCAATTCCCTCATTTGGTGAATCGAATAAGTCATAGGAGTTGGAGTTGGAGGACACGAGAGCAAGACCGGCAACACCTTCATCTTGACTGTAGTCGGAGTTGGAGTGATAGCTTCTTTCGGAATGATTGTCGGAGTCGGAGCCGGAGACCCATTCACCTACATGAGCTTGATGTTTTCTTCTTGTGTAGCTCCTTGATGACTTGTCTTTCCTCTCCGAATCCTTGCTTCTCCGAGAGGGTCTTCGTTCATAACGATCATCTCTGCTCCTTCTCTCTTTCCGAGGTGACTCATCTCTTGAGCTTCTTCTTCTTGGAGATTCTTCTCTTCTCTTGTGGGGAGCCGTACACTCATTTGAGTAGTGTCCGGGTCTTCCACAATTGTACCAGTTTCGATCACGACTAGAAGATCTCTTTTCATCATATGATCTAGACTTTGAGCTTCTCTCTTTGCCTCTATTCTTGTAGAATTTGTTGAAGTTCTTGACCATTAGGCTTATCTCTTCATTGGAAACTAACTTGTCACTTGAGGTTGTGGGAGCATCACTTGTAGCTTTGTAAGCACCACTTGACTTGTTGTGAAGCTCTTCCTTATCCTTAAGTGTCATCTCATGAGCAACAATTCTTCCAATGACTTCGGTTGGCTTGAGATTCTTGTAGTTTGGCATCATTTGGATCAAAGTGCACACGGTGTCATACTTTCCATCCAAAGCTCTGAGAATCTTTTTGATGATGAATCGGTCGGTCATTTGTTCGCTTCCTAAGCTGGCAATCTCATTTGTGATGAGAGCAAGCCTAGAGTACATTTCAGCGACTCCTTCACCATCCTTCATCTTGAACTTGTCAAGTTGACCTTGAAGAATATCTAGCTTTGATTCCTTCACGGACTCGGTACCTTCATGCATTTCAACCAAAGTATCCCAAATCTCTTTTGCATTCTCAAGACGGCTGATTTTGTTGAACTCCTCGGGACACAAAGCATTGAATAGAATGTCACAAGCTTGAGCATTGTTTTGCAACATCCGCAATTCATCCGTTGTAGCTTCGCGATCCGGAACTTTTCCTTCCTTGAAGAACTCACCTTGCAAACCAACACAAATAATGCCCCATGCGGCTGGGTTATGACCAAGAATATGCATTTTCATTTTATGCTTCCAACTAGCAAAATTTGTACCATCAAAGTAAGGACCTCTACGAAAATTACCCTCACTAGACGCCATACTCTCCTAGGTTGTGAAACCAAGCTTATGGAGTCCAATGCAATGGAAACCAATACAATGGAGACCAAAGCTCTGATACCACTTGTAGGATCGAAAGTATGTCTAGAGGGGGGGTGATTAGACTACTTGACAATATAAAAATTCAGCCTTTTGATAAAGACAAGTTTTTGGCAAGTTCACAATGATGATCAAGTCAAGTATCACCCTACACATGCAATTCTAGAGTATAGGCAGCGGAAAGTAAATTGCACATGTAGTAAAGAGAGGTGGAGAAGAGCAAACGCAATTTGGAGACACGGAGATTTTTTCTCGTGGTTCCGATAGGTGGTGCTATCGTCAATCCACGTTGATGGAGACTTCAACCCACGGAGGGTAACGGCTGCGAGAGTCCACGGAGGGCTCCACCCACGAAGGGTCCACGAAGAAGCAACCTTGTCTATGCCATCATGGCCTACGCCCACGGAGGGCTAGCCTTACTCGGGGTAGATCTTCACGAAGTAGGCGATCTCCTTGCCCTTACAAACTTCTTGGTTCAACTCCACATCTCGACGGAGGCTCCCAAGCGACACCTAACCAATCTAGGAGGCACCACCCTCCAAAAGGTAATAGATGGTGTTGATGATGATGAACTCCTTGCTCTTGTGCTTCAAATGATAATCTCCCCAACACTCAACTCTCCTCACTGATTTGGCTGTGGTGGAAGAAAGGATTGAGTGGAAAGCAACTTGGGAAGGCTAGAGATCAAGTTTCATATGGTGGGAGTGGAGCTACTTGATCTCAACACAAGGGTAGGTAGTTTTCTTCTCAGAAATGTAAGGTAGGAGTGGTAGTTCTTTCTGATGGCTCTCTCCACGAATGAAGAGGGGGTGGAGGGGTATTTATAGCCTCCACACAAAATCCAACCGTTACACACATTTGACCAATCTCGGTCAGACCGAAGTTGACAACTCGGTGAGACCGAAAGTTCAAATCATGTGAACGTTGGGATTTTCGGTGGGACCGAAAATACAAACTCGGTGAGTCCGATTCGTCCAAAGACAAGAGCTTGCCAATCTCGGTGGGACCGACTTCATCATCTCGGTGACACCGATTTGATGACAGAAGGTTACAGAAGCTTGGCAACTCAAGTTTCGGTGAGACCGAGTTCAGAATCGGAAAATCCGAGAATTCTAGGGTTTGGCTATATGGCTGAGGTGGTTCATCTCGGTGTGACTGGGTTTGGAAAATCGGTGGGACCGAGATTACTTATGAGTGTATTATGGAAGTGAGAGTTGCTGATAGTTTAGGAGATGTATCACTAAGCACTTTGAGCAACCAGATCATTATCATAACCTCATCCCCTTTTAATAGTATTGGCTTTCCTATAGACTCAATGTGATCTTGGATCACTAAACCAAAAATGGAGTCTTGAGCTTTTGCCAATGCTTGCCTTAGCATTTTGAGGGGTCCACTTCTTCAGTCCTTGCCATACCCATATCACTGAACTTTCTGAAATGATTCTCAAGAAACTATTAGTTCAATGATATATATGTTGTTATTAATTACCAAAACCACCCGGGGATTAGTTGCACTTTCACGTGTCCCTCGGTAAAAGGACGACCCGGAGTTGTACCTTGACCTTATGACAACTAGAACCAGATACTTAATAAAACACACCCAGACAAGTTCCACAGACAACCCGGTGATCGCTTTTCCATAGGGCGACGAGGGGAGGATCGTCGGGTAGGATTATGCTATGCGATGCTACTTGGAGGACTTCAATCTACTCTCTTCTACATGCTGCAAGACGGAGGCTGCCAGAAGCGTAGTCTTCGATAGGACTAGCTATCCCCCTCTTATTCTGGCATTCTGCAGTTCAGTCCACCGATATTGCCTCTTTACACATATACCCATGCATATGTAGTGTAGATCCTTGCTTGCGAGTACTTTGGATGAGTACTCACGGTTGCTTTTCTCCCTCTTTTCCCCCTTTCCCTTCTACCTGGTTGTCGCAACCAGATGCCGGAGCCCAGGAGCCAGACGCCACCGTCGACGACGAATCCTACTACACTGGAGGTGCCTACTACTACGTGCAGGCCACTGACGATGACCAGGAGTAGTTTTGGAGGATCCCAGGCAGGAGGCATGCGCCTCTTTCGATCTGTATCCCAGTTTGTGCTAGCCATCTTATGGCAACTTGTTTAACTTATGTCTGTACTCAGATATTGTTGCTTTCGCTAAATCGTTTATGATCGAGCACTTGTATTCGAGCCCTCGAGGCCCCTGGCTTGCAATATGATGCTTGTATGACTTATTTTACTTTTAGAGTTGTGTTGTGATATCTTCCCGTGAGTCCTTGATCTTGATCGTACACATTTGCGTGCATGATTAGTGTACAATTGAATCGGGGGCGTCACACTCTAGCAACCCATCATCTACTTAATACTTCCCAATGCCTTCCCCTAGGCCCAAACAATGGTGAAGTGTCATGTAGTCGACGTTCACATAACACCACTATAGGAAAGACAACATACATCTCATCAAAATATCAAACGAATACCAAATTCACATGATTAATTATAACAAGACTTCTCCCATGTCCTTAGGAACAAACGTAACTACTCATAAAGCATATTCATGTTCAAAATTAGAGGAGTAATAATTATCATTAAGGATCTGAACATATGATCTTCCACCGAATAAACCAACTAGCATCAACTACAAGGAGTAATCAACACTACTAGCAACCCATAGGTACCAACCTGAGGTTTTGAGACAAAGATCGGATACAAGAGATGAACTAGGGTTTGAGAGGAGATGGTGCTGGTGAATATGTTGATGGATATTGACCCCCTCTCGATGAGAGTATCGTTGGTGATGACGATGGCTTTGATTCCCCCCTCCGGGAGGGAAGTTTCCCCGGTAGAACAGCACCGCCGGAGCCCTAGATTGCTTCTGCCCAGGTTCCGCTTCGAGACGGCGGTGCTTCATCCTGAAAGCTCTATTCTCATTTTTTTTAGGTCAAAACACATCATATAGCAGAAGATGGGCACCGGAGGCCTGCCAGGTGCCCCACAAGCCACAAGGGTGCGCCCCAGGCTTGTGGCCTCCTGGTGGGTCCCCTCTGTTATTTTCTTCACCCAATATTTTTTATATATTCCAAAATAATTCTCCATAATTTTTCAGGACTTTTGGAGTTGTGCAGAATAGGTCTCTCAGATTTTGCTCCTTTTTCAGTCCAGAATTCCAGCTGCCGGCATTCCCCCTCTTCGTGTAAACCTTTTAAAATAAGAGAGAAAAGGCATAAGTATTGTACCAAAATAGGTAATAACAACCCATAATGCAATAAACATCAATATAAAAGCATGATGCAAAATGGACGTATCATGCAGTGCCCCCTCCATAGTTTCGTTCCTCGGTCATATTTTCGTAGTGCTTAGGCGAAGCCCTGCGGAGATAGCTTCACCATCACCTTCACCACGCCATCGTGCTGCTGGAACTCATCCACTACTTCGCCATCTTGCTGGATCAAGAAGGCGAAGACGTCACTGAGCTGAACGTGTGTTGAACGCGGAGGTGTCGTACGTTCGGTACTCGATCGGTTGGATCGCGAAGAAGTTCGACTACATCAACCGCGTTAGTAAATTCTTCCGCTTACGGTCTACGAGGGTACGTAGACACACTCTCCCCTCTCATTTCTATGCATCTCCATAGATAGATCTTGCATGTGCGTAGAATTTTTTTTGTTTTCCATGCAAAGTTTTCCAACAGAAGCAAGGTGTGCAGGGCAATGAGTGTAGTGCCTTCTCTGTTTCTTTTATCAGAAATGTTTTTTTTTGAAAAATCCCCCATATATTAATTAATTAAACAGAAGGTTATTACAATCAGTCATTACAACATATGCCATGCAGGGCGGAACAGAGTTGACGAGCAACCCGTCGGACCTACTATTAAAACTAAACTTAACAATCTCATGTGCCACCACATTGGCACGCCGATTTATTTTCGAAAAACTCACATTCTAGAACATCTTGACGATACTCAGAGCCTCTTTCTTCAGGTAAACCAGAGGGGACCTGTCAAGCTTGTCGGAAATGTTTGGAAGAAAGAGAAACTACAATCTTTGGTTTTCAAATGGATTAATTTCAAGATATTTCTTAAATGTAAAATCTTGATTTCTTGATATCTTCCCTCATATCAGCACATGTTGCCATTGATTCAATGTTTATAGGTCGCGTCTTATCGCATGTTATCAATACCTCACCGCCCATACTACGGAGATGATTGTAAGTAAGAAAATTTTATCAAGAGTTCAGCACCAATTAAACCACCATTTTATTATTATTTTTACTTTGAGATTTTGAACGTGTGTTTGTAGCCATGAATTGTCATGCACGCCAACGCTGATTATATGGTCTTATTTTCATATCTTTCTATTTGAAACGGTTGTGTTGCTTGCTTGAATTGCTTTGTCTCATATGTTAAATTTATGAGGACAATTAGAGGTTGTCATCTATTGTTTCTTTTCTTTGATCTACACATCCAGATAGACCAGGAACCAATGTTACCTTCTACGCCCAATTGTCTATACTGCATGGTAAAAACGCCAACCCTCTGTATTTCCAAAGATATATGCAAAATTTAGTCTGCAATAAATTTAAAATTTTGGACGATCAATATCTTTACAGATATGACACTTCTATATACGACTATAAATTACTTCTACATGGCTAAGGGATGATAACTTCTTTGTCGATTCAGTGATCCAGGGGAGAGCATGGCTCCATCAGCCCCCAGGTTAGGCCGTTTTTTCACCTGCTTTGTGTGTTTGAGGAAATATAGCTTACTTGATGTAGTTGGAGTGTTCGGATTGATGTGGATCTTGGTGAATTTTTTCAATACGAGGGGAATTTGTATCAAATCAAATGCACTTTTGTGATGGAAGCATGATTTGGGCCTAAGATCCATGTCTAGCTTTTTTCTTTTGTTTGACTCTCTTTATTGATTTGTGGTGATTTAAGTGGCAGGGTTATGTGGATGTAGAGAGTGTTTCTTTGTTTTACTGACATGAAGGCCTTCCCGAAGCATCTACTACTTCCCAACTCCTCTCTACAAAAAAATCCTCTAGAAAATGCTCTCTCAAATCATGTGGCATGGTCAAAAAACCACATCATCGTCGGCAATGACGAGGGCAGAGTAGCGACAACATGCTCAAAGAGGCAACACAACAACAACACAGTGACCTCTCCAGCCCCCCCCCCCCCCCCCCCCCCCCCGTCCTATCCCCTGAATTTTAGCGGATCCACCGTCGACGACGATTGCTAGAGGAGATGTGGACGACACGTGGAGTTGCTGTGGTGGAGACCCGTGGTGGGGGAGGGACACATTACGCAAGATATTGTCCACCTACTCCCGTTCCCTCCTCAGTCCCAATCAATGGCGCCCTTCTATTTCCCAAATTCCTCCCGTCGGTGCCCATAATCTCTCAGTCTAGGGTGTGAGGCGAGACCATCACAGTAATATGAGCAGCGCGACCACCAAGTCGGTCAAAACTAAAACACAAGACAATAAGCTAAACATACTAAAAACAACCAAAAATGGCAACAAGGACCTCTATGTACCACACAAAAAAATGCAATGACTTGCATGAATCCACTACGTAAACAAAAGGCATAACTCCACTAGCTCCCTTTAAAAGCCACCATGTTTTTTTTCTCATGCAAAACAAACAACAAAGGCACACACAGACTTCCCAACTGGCGCGACGTGCCTCCGCGCCTCCGCCCGCTAGCTAGTTGTAAAAGACTTTTCTAGTTTGTTGCGGCAACATGGGTCATGCTCCTCCCGGGAGCGGCTACGTTGTGGGTCACCCGATGGGGTGTCTGGGCTCAACTGGCTGCTTTGAGCGAGTCTTCATCTCCCGGTTGCGTGACTCAACGATGTCGCAATCGTCGATGGATCTTCCAATGATGGTCCCCTGGACTATGTCATGGCGAGGCGCGGGGCGTTATGCCGTCCTCGATCTGGGATTTTGGATTTGAAGATGGTGGGTCGATGGGCATGCAACCGGCTCGCTCTGCGATGAGCTGGATGGCGTGTGTTGTGGTGTCGGTGGCTAGCCAACCATGGGTTTGGATGGCAAGACAACCAGTGAAAGCAGTGCTCAACGCGTCCTGCCCCGAGTATGATGGCGCTTGCAGACGTTGTTTCCTTGATGAAGGTGTCATTGTTATTGTTCTCGCCCCTCTGCCCTTGTTTCTCACGGGAAACCCTAGGTCCGAGCTCCTCGGTCCGGAAGATGATGACATCTATGATGTCGTGTTCACTCTTGGCGGCACCATCCTAGAGTCTGATTCGGCTCGAAATATCCGTGGTTGGCATGGTGTTCGTTGGTGGCTTGTGTGGCAGCGGCAATGTGGGTGTGCGAGGTCGAGGCTGGAGTGAGACTATGGTAGTCCGCTCTCCAAGTGTCCGCGGGCTCGTCGTGGTACGTTTATTGTAGTGAAGTCAAAGCTGTGGCGGGTCCTTGTGGCAACGACGACAAGCGGTGGATGGCCATCTCGATGATTCTTCGCAGAGCCAACCTTGTATACTGCTCTGTCGCTCGTTTATTTCCGGATCCATTGTTGGCCCCGTTGTTGGCGTGTGTTGTTCATTTGGCTTGGATCTTCATGTGGCCGCTTCTGCCGCTTCGATGTGTTACTTAGTCATCGGTTGCTTCCTTTAAGTCAAAACGCTTGCTTGGGGAGAATTGGTGACGATGACGCTAAGGTACAAATTCGTTAATATTTTCTTCGTAGGAGTGTGTGATTTATATTGTGTCTATGTGTAGTGAGTTGTATAGTTTATCATTCGTTTTTTCTCTAATTAACCAGGTAACACTCTTCTTTTTAATCATTGAAAATGAGTTTGCCCCGTTTATTTATATAGGGATAAAAAAATTGTTTCGCTTCTCCCTGTGTACTTATGGTAGAAGAAGGCCGAGTGATACAAACAGGGAGATCGAACGGCTCGTGTAGGAACGATCGTGTGACTAGCGAGGTGATCGATTGGTGGCTTCCATCGGTTGACCGACGCCCATCGGCGTAAGAAAACACACAGACGGCGAGCTCTGGCGGCTGGCACAGCCAATTCCTTTAATCTGGCGATCGATCGGTGCCTTCCTCCGCCTCTTCGTTCCCGACAGATCCGACGAAGAAACGCGGCGCACCGGTAGCGGTAGGCACGCAGACCGGCGTGCCACGATCATGCAGCCGCCGCTCGAGCTCTCGCCGCCGGCACCTGCCCCTAGGTCTGCACACCCGTGACCTGTCCCTCCCTCTTTTTTCCCCTCCTCTTCGTAGTGCAAATTTGTTGGGTGGATTAGATCCAAACTAGAATCAGCCAAGAACACATCTCTACGGCAGCTATTGGTCAGTAGCCCTCGTGCATCTTGGTAATTTTGCTAGTTTCCTTGTCGCGGCCACGAATGAATGATGCTCCCCCTGCCTAGATGCACGCCCGCTCCTGATTGCGTAAGGTGAGCGTACTGCGAGATTGCACAAATGTTGTCCGGATAAACAGGTGAGAGTCTTGCGAGAATACTCTACAAAGTACAAACATCACCAGTTTAGCTACTTGTGGTCGCCTGAATTTATAATTTGGGTCAGTTGAATTTCGTGTGAAGGAAGGAACAGCTGGAGGGAAGGAAGGAGCTCTCCTCAGGAGCCCTCTGGGTCTATCTTAGGGTGGCAGCCGGCAGGCGACCCCGGTATCTATCTTAGGGTGGCAGGCGACCTCATTATCTATCTTAGGGGTGTGGGGGTGGTGCAGGTTCGCCGGAAAAAAACTGGTCATCGCCAGGCGGCGGAAGCACGGTGGTGGGCGGCGGTTCAGGGGAACGCCGTCGGCCGCGGGCGGCGGAGGCAGGCGGTTAGGCCTGTGCTGGATCGGTGAGGGAAGAGAAACAGTACACGTACCGGTTTGAGGTTGAAGATGAAGCATTGTCCGTTGGATCTTGATCCAATGGTTGAGATAGGAGGGGGAGAATTGGCTGACCGTTTTCAGATTTTTCACGCAACTGGCGCCTAGCCGCTCCCAAATATCACCCCCAAATGCATGATTCGGGAATGTACCAATTTTAGCTCACTAAATAAGGTTATATTTATTCTGTCGTACTGAGCATCAAGCTGTTGGCTATTCTGGGGTAGCTTATTTTAATTGTAGCGTGCCATCTTGATATACATCTTACCATGTAAAGCATTAATGTTTAATGACATGGAAATTTGTGTTTCTCCTTAATGTGTAGTACTGCAGTAAGAGCCTAAGTACTACCACATTTCCAATATTTTTTCTATGATATCTGATTCCTCAATGCTGATACATCGTTCTTGAATTTTTTGTATGACAGAGAAGTGGTCGTCGCAGAGTGGCCATCTAAGAAAATCTGCCACTGCTTGGTCTCTACCTCAGCCTCATCTGAACAACGTGTTTGGGCGGACCTACCAGACAGCCTGCTTCACCTAATCATTGCTCTCTTGAGCTCATTCCATGACCTCCTTGCTTTTACTGGCACCTGTCACTCTTGGCGTGCTGCGGTCTTTTCCTTCCCATTATCCATATATGCCTTTGTCTTCCCACCTCTCCATCTCAAAGCAGGTTTGCGTAGGGCTAATTGGCATTGCAACACAAGTTACAATCTCTTATCGAACTACAAATGGCATCTTTGTGATCTTGTGAGGACAAACTTATCTCTTCGCCGCTCAGCTCCCCGTAATACTCCAAATTACATGCGCTATTTGGGCTGCTCATATGGGCATCTTATCTTCTCCTGTGTGGAGCACCTTCTCCTTGTCGATGTTTACACATGTACTAAGGTGAAGCCACCCAAACTCCACACCAACAGCGATTGTGTGATCGATAGTGCCATTCTTATGGCTCCACTCAGTTCATCCAACTCGTGTCTCCTCCTTTTCTCGAATTTATTCATCTTCCAGTGGCAGGTTGGAACAAATTCGTGGACAGAGTACCCTCTTGTTTCTGAACACTTTCTTATTCAGATTGTTTTGTTCAAAGGTCAGATGTTTGCCATAGACTTTCCCCAGACGCTGAAAACCATATCCTTGGCACCTCAGCCCAACGTGCAGGAAGTCGATGTTGTGTGGGGAGAGGACATTGTTGTTGGCTTGAATTATGATCCATGGTTGGTGGTCTGTGGTGACATGCTTCTCATGGTTGATCTTGTTGATGACTTGATAAGCAATGGCACCTTTCAGGTCTTCCGCTTTGATTCTTCAGCCGAACCAGCTAAGTGGACAAAGATGGAGAAGTTGGAAAACTGGGCTCTCTTTATCAGCCTTGATAGGAGGAGCCCTACTTTTTCTTGCATGAACCCTGAAAGATGGGGCGGAAAGAGTAACTGCATTTATGTTCCGAGTGCGTCCAAAGACTCTGATGAACCTTGGATTGCTGTAGAGCTTGGTCAGGCAGTTTACAGTACAACTCGCTCGGATTCATACATTCTAGAAGGCAAAAGCAATCAGCTTGAGAGCCTCTGGGTGCTCCCCAGTTTGGTCTATGGTGTTGGCCAGTGAACAATCATGTTTGGTTGTCGCGTGTTTTTTACTCTTAGTGAGCCTCTGCATCAGTGAACGACAGTGGCAAGCGTTAAGCAGTTACAGAGGAAGAACCGGGAAGGAACTGAGGTGTCTAATTGTACAAGCATTTGCACTCTGAAATGCTGAAAGTACCTACTGGACATGTATGTTTCCGAAAATGTCAATTTATGTTGAATTTTATTACGGTTTAATTGTTCATCCAGGAGCCAGGAGCATATGCTCGTGGAGCCAAAACGCTACCCTTGATTGTGGATTGCCACAAGGACATCCTTACTTCGTTTTTTTTCTCTGAGGGGGAGAATTATACAACTGTTGCAAACATGGTCCAGCTCGCACCAAAAGAAAAACGTTCTGACTTCTGAGGGAAAAACAAAACAAAACTGCACATCAGAGTTCAGAATGGTCCAAGAAGTGTTTGTAGACGTAAAGAAGTTCAGAAAGATCTAGTATACCGTTTCATCATCCAACACTTAGAAGAAAAATGCAGCAGAACTAGCTACGGGAGAAGCTTCAACACATACATTCTCCATGCAGGCATGCATCTGAACACTTACAAACAAGTCCCTGTAGACTGTTTATTTTCTTGTCTCTGTTTATTTTGGCAGCATGCATCTGAACTCTGAAATCAATGCAATCAGCGCAAGAAATGAGGGCAAGATGTAAAATGTATTTGTGGTGGAAAATAAGATCTTGCAGCATCCTTGCTTGCAGAGAATAAGCATTTTGAGCACACATGAGTTCCAAGAAAATCATCAAACTGTAACCAACTATATAGAAAATTAATGAGAGATGGGTTTGTTTGATAATATAGAGATTCAGAGATAAAATCTGCGGTGCTTATCCTATGTAAACTCTATATAGAGATTCAGATATTATGACATGCTAACTTCATTTTCTAGTTGGTTACAGTCTACATAGGATAAGCTCTGCATAGTATACATGACAAAACAATATAGGGAAGCACTGCAGATAACTTTTTTTTTTTTTCGAAACGGAGCACTGCAGATAACTTAGAGATTCAGAGTTTACAGAGGATAAGCTCGACAGCAACTACTGCATATTTAGGCTCCAAAATATGAATAACTTAGTTCGACAGTTGACAGCAGAAGTTTAAAATTAATTAGGTTCTTCTAAGCGTGCTGTCGATCCTTGATTGTCTTCAGTTGATCCATTTCCAGTGCTGCACTGTTGCTCTAACTCCTCCGTGACAGTTGCTAGGCATTCCGGTGTTACAAAAACAGGAAGACCAGACTCCAATCTTTTGTCTGGGATCCAGGTAGTTGTGCATCCAAATGGTATGATATTTCTGTAGTCGCGTGAGATCTTAGATTCATCAAAAATTCCACTCCAGGTCCTACCTAGGTAGGGCAGGCTGTAGTATGGGGACATGTATGTAGCAGAGCTAACCCCAATCTTACAACAGATGGAGATAACATGAGAGCAAGGCTTGTGAAGTAGCTGCGGCTTGCTGCATGAACAGGTGGCAGTTTTTTCAACAGTGGA
Source organism: Triticum timopheevii (assembly GCA_963921465.1). Classification (NCBI taxonomy): domain Eukaryota; kingdom Viridiplantae; phylum Streptophyta; class Magnoliopsida; order Poales; family Poaceae; genus Triticum; species Triticum timopheevii. The sequence goes on from OY997264.1 coordinate 111,336,614, forward strand.
TCCTTCAGACTTATTCATGCCGCGGGTATATTCCGACTTCAGGTGAACAGTCACCTCCCTCTTCCTTCCCATAACTGTAAACTTCCGATCCAATACCTCACCACGAGCGTTCTTCTCATCGGCGTACGCATACGTAACTGTATGCGTCTCGGATTTCTGCATTTTGGAATTCATTTCAACCTGGACACATTCCGGGAAGTTAATTGATGGGTTGCCAATTGCTTTGTTTGCTGCAGCACTTGTGTTTTCGAAGTACTTTACCAAGCGCAGGAATGTCACCTCCACTATCGCACTGAGCGGAAGGCATGTGATCCCTTTCAACACAGGGTCGTTCTTATATACATCAGATATAACACTGCCCATGATGCCATACCTTGCTCCATCTCGATCATATGCCAGTGACCACTTCTCCTTTGGTTTTAGACCGATCCAATCAGAGAACTTTGTTATCTTTTTGTTGCTGTCATCAGCATGATCTTCCTTCACATTCTTCACAGAATCATGTTGGTTGCATGGGCTTTGCGCCTCAAGCTCTTCCACGTCATGCTTGACTGATTCCTGCTGCATTTTCCCACTAGCGCCACGTTCTTTCTCCGCCATATGTGTGGACGTTAACTCGTCTAGCTCCTTCCAGATTTTACCAAACTTATGGCGTCTCTTCTGCTGGCAAAGTTTCTTGAACATCAACAGCAGCTTCTTGCCGCCAAAATCCGCAAAGAAGTTTTCAGCAAGGTCTTCCATGCACCACCGGCTTTCTGCTTTACGCCACTGTCGATATTGGTATTTCAGAAGGTCTTCCACAGCTTCAATCAACTCCCTTTTGTAGTCGTGTATAAGACACACATCAGACTGATGCACCACTGCTCGCTCCAAATTACTAAGAAACCACAACCAACTTTCCTTGGTCTCAACCTCAACGATAGCACATGCTACTTGAATGGAAAAATCATTAGCATCCAATGCCACAGCAGTCAATAACATCCCTTGATATTTCCCACATAGTGGTGTGCCCTTGATGCATAGCACAGGGCGACAGGTACGGAAGGCCTGTAAGCACTGTACAAATGCCCAAAACATACAGTGCAGGACTCGGAAACCCTTACACTCTGCAACCTCTGCATCCTTGATGTCAACAAAACAACCAGGGTTCTTGCGTGCTATTTCCTTGAGCAACCTCGGGGCAAAGTTGTGTGAATCGTAAAAGGTGCCGAATTCCCTCTCCAGAGCAAACTGTCTTGCCCTCCACGCCTCAGCGGGACTAATCTTCTCACCTAAGGGTCTAGTGAGATAATGTACCAATTCCTTAGCTGTCATCGTCAGGTCATCCACAAGGTCACGGAAGGCGTAGCGACTACTTGCCAGGCACTCCGTCCCAGGCAACACAACCATGGCCAGTTGAGAGTAATCATCGTGTACGGCTTTGAGCAAAATGTCGTAGTGCCTGACCTCAGAGAATTGCACATACAACATGAACTTCTACGTCACATGTTTTTTTCTCTTCAATTTATTTGCAAAGGAGCTCCAGCATTTGTCAGTCAGAAACTAATTCATGCCCCACGGGTAGTCCTCCAAACAACAGTCCGGTTCGGAGGACTCTTCGTCAAAGAAATCAGTTTTGCGTTGCTTGAGGAACCCCTTGATATTGAGATCTTGTGTTTCTGGATGGAGCCGGAACAGCCTGAAGATCCAGAGCTGTAGATCCACCAACGACATGGACTGTGGCTGCAGCGGTAGCTCGCCGACTAAGTGAGCACATTTGTTTTCCAAATCGTTGCCACGCACGCGGGAAAACGGTTCTCTACGTCCATAGTACACCGGCATCTGAATCGCTTCTTCAACTTCAACCTAACACCACCAAATGATGCCACAACACAGATGCAACAGGGTCAGACGAATCAAACAACCAAGCAAGTATTGTGAACTACGAGTACCCACTGAACAACTACAGACCTGCGGCTTGCGAGGCTTCCTGACAGCCTTCGCCGTCGCCGTCGCCGGGGCCTTCCGCTTCCTCGCGCTCACGGCGGTACCCTGCGAGCTCAGAACACGCAGATCTTCAACAAAACGGGTGGCGGCGAATCCTTCGAGTGGTACCCGGAGGGCGGCGAGGAGAGCGTACCGGCTGGGGGACGGGGAGCACGTCGGGGCTGGTGAGGGAGAGGACTTCAGCGGCATCGACGCATGCGCGTGGTTCGTCCATCGCCGGCTTCGTCGGAGCAGGGTTGCCGCCGTCGGTGCCGAGGTCGGCGTGGGTTTCCATCTCTTTCTGTTCGCGCATTTGGGGAACGGGATGAGGGTTTTCCCTCGCTTCTGGAGTTTTTCCCTCCATTTTCTCGTGATGTTGGGCCGTTCGCGAGGAGGTTCTGCGGTTCGCGAGGAGGTTCTGCTGTAGCCTGTAGGCTCTGCATTTCCATTTGCTGTTGGGCTCTCATCCCCGAGGAAATTGACTATTTATTATTAAGTACGTTGGAATTTGATTATAACTACAAAGTTCATTTTTTCGTGACAAAACGTTAACCAGGGACTAGAGCGTAAAAGATTATTAGTGCTAGGGGAAAATGAAAAGGATCCCACATGTACACAGGTGGTATACAGATCGATTGCTACACACGGAACAAATACTGATCGATCACTCCACGAGAGAAAAAAATCATGGAGCAAGAAAGGAAAAAGATGTGTTACGATCCTTTCTTAGGTGCTAGATGTCGCGATCCTATTTTTCTGTAGGATTTGCTACGATCCTTTCTTAGGTGCAACGGTTTTCATTGTGTTTTTTTTACTATTGACAATGGAGAGATTAGAAACAGCATCGAAGAATTGTGAGCGGTTAGCCGGATGTTCGCTGAACATTAGGAACTGCTGGGGACCTGACTTGCCGGCAGCTGGCGGCCGGGGCACCAGATGATGAATTCATCGCCTAGGGTTGAGGAGGCGGCGGCGCTGCCTGATGAGTTGCGACGGCTAGGTATAGATGGAGGCGTGGAGCGATGTAGATAGTTATGGGCCGATCACCATCGTTATACTTGTACATGTATACGACGTGTGTACACGGGATCTTCTTTTTCATTAGCACCAATCATCTCTCACGATCTAGTCCCTAGACATTTTTTGTCAAGAAGAAATCAACTTTGTAGTTATAATCAAAGTCCGACGAACTTAATAATAAATAGTCAATTTCCTCCTCATCCCCACTGAGAAAGAACTCTCCTAAAAAAGCTCGCAATATTTTCTCAAAAAAAAAAACTCGCAATAAAACAGCAGACACCCCTAAAAGAAACCATGTTACAGTGAAAACATGTACAAATTCAAGCTGAATATCATTTGGGAGGTATGAACAATAAATTTTGAAGGAAAGTCCAAGACAATCCATCTGCCTCTCCCTCTACATCCCTTCCCCTCCCCTCCTCTCTGTCGCCCCCTGTCGGTGTCAAAACCGGCAGATCTCGGGTAGGGGGTCCCGATCTGTGCGTCAAGGCTGATGGTAACAGGAAGCAAGGGACACAGATGTTTACCCAGGTTCGGACCCTCTCTCTGGAGGTAAAACCCTACTTCCTGCTTGATTAATATTGATGATATAGGTAGTACAAGAGTTGATCTACCACGAGATCGTAGAGGCTAAACCCTAAGAGCTAGCCTATGATGGTATGATTGTAATTGTGATCGGCCTTCTAAGGACCAACCTCTCCGGTTTATATAGACACCGGAGAGGGCTAGGGTTTACATGGAGTCGGTTACAAGGAAGGAAATATAATATCCGGATCGCCAAGCTTGCCTTCCACACAAAGGAGAGTCCCATCCGGACACGGGCCGAAGTCTTGAGTCTTGTATCTTCACGCTTCAATAGTCCGGACGTTGTACACAGTCCGGCTGTCCGGATACCCCCTAATCCAGGACTCCCTCAGTAGCCCCTGAACCAGGCTTCAATGATGATGAGTCCGGCGCGCAGTCTTGTCTTCAGCATTGCAAGGCGGGTTCCTTCTCCGAATACTTCAAAATAATTATTGAACACTTGAATCGTGTCCGGATCCACAAAATGATCCTTACACACCGCTGTAGAGAGAATGATATTTCACAAATGCAATCTGCTGACAACTTTTTCTGATGACGTGACACGTTATTACGGTCGGATCATTATTCAAACCGTTTTCCCATAACCAGCCGCATCGCGCATTACGAGGCGGTTTCCTTGACACGTCTTGTCAAAGCAGAGATCGTGTCCCCTTATCACGGGATTCTCATCAATGCGGGCATGGGTAACCCAACCGCACTACTAATCGCGGCGAGTGGGAGGTAGACGGGTTTCACCAGGCAAGTGGGGAGGCGCAAAAAACTTTTACCGCCCCTATAAAGAGGTAAGGCCCCTTTCTCTTTACCCATGCCTTCTCCTCCCGTTAGCTCATTCCCCTCTGCTCGAGGCCTAACGCCTAAGTACTCTTTTTCTCCATCGAAGAGAGGTCTTCCAAAGATGTCCGGATCCGGAGCAGGAGGCAAATGGATGGCCTCGACCGACCAGGAGAAGGACATCAAGAAGCTCCGGGGAGCCGGGTATCTGGCCCAGAAGATCGGCCACCGTCTCCCACCGGCGGGACAGGTCGTCCCCACTCCGGAACCTCACGAGAGAGTCATGTTCCTTCCCCATTTTGTCCGCGGGCTGTTCGCGGAGTCATGTATTACTACGGGATCGATTTTCATGATCTTTCCCCCAATTCCTTCCTCAATATCTCGACGTTCATTGTCGTGTGCGAGGCTTTTCTCCGGATCCCACCTCACTTCAGCTTGTGGCTGAAGATTTTCAATGTGAAACCCAAGGTGGTGAGTGGCGAACACGCCAAGTGCGGCGGCGCCATGGTAAGCAAGATGCCCAAGGCCGCCTGGCCGAAGGGCGCCTTCAACGACTCCGTCAAGGAGTGGCAACAGCAGTGGTTCTATATCACCGAACCACGCGGCAAAAAGTGGGCGGCAGCGAGTTCAGATCCGGAGCTCCACTGAGGCTCACGTCCTGGCCCAAGAAGGGCCCGAACTGGTCTTCGCCCGACGAGCTGTCATTGCTCCAGACGCGCGTCCAGAGCGTGGTTGATAGGGACGTCAAACTCATCGACGTAGTCCAGGTGATGCTAGTTCGCCTGGTTCTCCCCTACCAGCGCCGAGCCTGCACTCTGTGGGAGTTCGACCCAACCGAGCACCAAACCCTTCAGGGGCTTTATGATTCCTCCCACAAGGATATCTGGAAGGTGCTCTTCAAGCCCGGCAAATCGTGGCCGGGCCCCACCGAGGACCGTGGGTATCAATTATCCCATCCCGCAAGCTCGGTAAGTTACAGCCACGCTCTGTTCATTCATGCTTCAGTTGGCATGTCCTGAGGGAGACATCTTAACCGTGTTTCATTGTGACCTCAGGGATGGATAAAGAAGGCGGAGCGGATACATTGTCCGGCCCCGCTGCCGGAGGAACCGGCCGGACCTCTTCTGTCGAAGATGCTGGTCCCCGCGCCTTACGAGGCGCCAAAGAAGGAGGCTTCCAAGATGGTCAAGAAGACCCGGAGTGGCCTCCATCACCGCGAGGCTTCGGACGCAAAATCCGAAGACTCAAGCGACGCTCCTTCTTCAGAAGGCGAAGAGGAGGAAGCAGAGGAGGACGAGCCTCACTCTGAAGGTGGGACGAAGCGTGCAGCTTCCCCGTCCCTGGAGGCCAAATCGCCCAAGAGGGGGAAAGGTTCTCTCCCAGCGACATTCGCCATGGCTTCCGATAGCAGCCCGGAGTGGGATCCCAGGGCCCAGCCCCTGGAGAAGTCGTAAGTATACGGAATCCGCACACGCATATGCGTCCAGGATTGTTTTTGGATATAGTGGCTTTAACCGTTGCCATATTTTGCACAGCCCGGCGAGGTCCCGCGCCGGACTGTCATCATCGTAGGATTAGCTAGGCTCAGACGCCTTGGCGAGCGAGACACCTCCGCAGGCCCCTTCCCCAAAGTCCAGGTGTGACACTGAGGTGTCATCTCGACAGGACCCGGACCAGGGAGGACATATCCCTGGAGCCGGACACACGGGGGCGGATAAGGCCCCCGGGACTTCTAAGGTTCTAGAATCGAGCGGATAGCCACCTTTGATGATGGGAGGCCTTCCCACCCCGCCGGCATCCTCTGTTCGAGCAGAGTTGCCCGACGGTCTTTTGACAGCCTTGAAGAACGTGTCTATCGTCGATGAGCATCGGACCCTCATGGGCGTGGTGGTTGAGAAGATTCAGTCCACCGAGAGCGGGCTGAACGAGTCCTGCTTTGGCCTTATAAAGGCCTTTGAGGTATGTTTCCTAAGAAACCTTTGAGGAATTGTCATAGTATGAGTAGTAGCCCCTGATGCACTATCCAGCGGAGGAGACAAAGCCGGGCAGGGGATCAAATCCTCTGCATTCACAGGAGCCTATGTGAGTGACATATACCTTTTATGTGAAAACAGGCATCTGCGGAGAGGACGGCCACTTATAACGTGGAAGTGTCTGAACTGAAGCAGAGCCTTGCACGGGCCGAGGAAGAACTTGGCCGTGTGAGGAAGCAATTGGACGACAAGCAAGGTATGTTGAAAACATTTGTCTTGAAGTTGGCACGAATGAATGGTTGTGCTTAGTGAAAAGTGTTTGTATTGTGTGCTCTAGGAGCGAGTGCCGAATACGAGGCACTAAAGAAGGCTGTGGCCGATGCCAACAAGAAGGCTACCGCCGAACAGGCGCTTCGTGAAAAACACGAGGCTAGGGTCATCGCCGCTAAGCGAGAGCTCCAGGAAGCTGTGAAGAAAAGCGAGGGCTTGGAGCAGAGTCTAATAGGGAAAGAATCCGAACTCGCCCAAGCTCTCAAGGCTGCGGAAGGTGCTCGGGAAGAAGCTTGAGGTGCTGCACGGGACAGTCAGGAGGCCCGAAAAGTCGCGGCTGGTAAGGCCTTCTGTATTCTTAGCCTTTGTACATGATAATGGGAAGAATCCTAAGTGGCAAGCTGAATTCTTATTTGTCCAGGGGCTTTTGCGGATCTTCCTCGCAGCATATCAGATGCCGCCCAATTCTACCGAACCGAGGAGAAGAAGTCTGCGGGGAGGGATTTCTGGTCGCAGTATTTGGCGTTGAACTATCCGGTGCCTTTTATCGATCAGCTAAAACAGCTGGTCGAACTGCACCAGGCAGCGGAACTAGCCATGAAGGACTTAGTTGTCCGGCTGTGGCCTACGGAGCCAATTCCAAGCAGTTACTTCGGACTCATCAAGTGGATTGTGGGTGCCTTGTCCTCAGCTTGATGCTATCAAGCGATCAGTCTGTATAGAAGGCGCGCACATGGCGTTTGCCCATGCGAAAGTGCATTGGGGGAAGCTTGACGCGGAGAAGCTGATGACTGAGGGGCCGCCCGAGGGTAAGGAGCACCGCAAGCCCGAGCTGTACTATGAAAGTGTAATGAAGGGGGCCCACCTTGCGGCGGATAAGTGTGCCAAAGACATTATATTTCCCTGAGGGCATTTGTGCCACCTTTTGTAATATGGGATAATGGCATTTTCATTATATATTGCCGGTTTTATTTGAACATATGTTCTTCCTGTGCGGCTGTTTATTGTATGCAAATCCTGAGAGTTGGCCAGTCGTCGGCTTCTGCCCCCTCGTAAAAAGAATACAGGGGTGTTCGGGATATATCTGAATGCTCTTTATCCCATAGTTGGGTCCTTTTAAGGAGGTGTTTCTCTCCGCGAACCAGGCAATCGCACTATAAGGCTTTATTACTCTCACTTAGCCATAGGAATTCGAGTATGGTCGGCGCAGCCCCTAGTGTTCGGAAGGCCAAACTAGGGGCTCTATTGGCGCCTGATCAGAAGACCGATCCGTCGCACTCAGCATTTATAATGGCGTTGTGTGGAATAAATCTTTAAGGATTTTATAACCTCTCGAACAGCTGACCGGCTCTCGCTTCATCATGACGGTTGGTTTTTGGCTTTCTCTACTGAGGTGCTTGTCCGGCTGAACCGGGACACAATCGCAGTAGTTCTCCCAGCGCTACCTTAGCCGACAGAATGGAACATAAGGTACCAAAACATGGGAGCCGGGCAAACCCCACCAATGACCCAAGACATGATTCGAAGCTGATCCATATAGTGCTATAAGTTTGGGGTGCCGAGCGACCGAAAAGGTGGTCGGACTTTATTGCCGTACTATGAAGCCCCTGGTGTAACCGGGCGAACGCGAAGCATGGCTGTCATTTTTGGCAAAGAGGCGTCGGCGATAACCGACGGCCGGTAAGTATTATTTAAGTCTAGCATTGTAGTAGGATGATATGTCTATGCATATAAGTATGATGTATGAAAAGAGGTGTTATTTGGCGGAACCTGTGGTGGCCGGACTGGAGGGGGTTGTGAGTGGATCAAGAGTGAATCCGAACTGCCTTCTACCTGCATGTTCCTGCCATAGTGTGTCCGGGCTGATTCCATGCCGCCAATCCTGTTATGCGTCAATCGTTAGTTTGTAAATGCAAATGCTTGAAGGCAGCTGGGCGTCCTCTTGTGGTTGGTCCAAGGGTCCCTGATCGGGCCCCGGTGGGCCTAGCCGTTATACCGTGAGGTAGTGCGGACTCCTCAATGGGTGTCTGGATAGTTGGTCTGAGTGATTTACCATGTAGAATTTAGTCAACGTGGTTTATCCCGTTGGCATACGGTAAACGACCGCATCGTGGGAAGGTGCCAAAGATTTATTCTTTGGCGTAGCATTTTTTTTGGGTGATCTGAAGTCAACCGTTAGAGTGGTGGGCCAATAAGAATTGGCCTTTGCGCCTTAGATCTTTTAGGAGATGTTATTCGTGGCTTCATACCCGTGTGGGCTTTGTGTGTTATGGAGCCCCCGGACTACTAGGTCTGGAGGTACTGCAATTGACTTCCTGTGGTTGATGTGATCATGGGCGATTGGCCGTACTTTTATGCTCTTCGGGGGGGGTCTCTTGACTAGACGCCTCTCCTCATTGTTTTCGGCCCGCGACCAACCACCTTGTTTTGAGGATCCGGCATTCTCTATTGGTATGCTTTGCTGTCCTTCTAGGAGTTCCATGAATTTTGCATGGTTGATCGAGCCTGTGGCTCGGGCCGAATAGGCTTGAGCTGCTCTTTGTCTGTTGACCGGACTGGTATTTGCTGGAGCGCCAGTTTCCATGACTTGACGTTTGTTGCCATTGCGCCGAGGCTTGAGGGTGTCTCTTCGCGTATCCTTCTTACTGTCTTGGGCCGTAATGATGTGTGGACGTCGGGGTGTGCGCCTTGGGTTCTCCTGCTTGCATTGAGGTAGCCAGTTGTGCCGTGTATGCTCTTTATTGGGGTTGTCGAGTTCACGCCTTTCGGTGGCCAGTACCTTGGTCCACCTATCCGTTAGCAAGTCTTGGTCAGCTTTAAGCTGCTCTTGCCTCCTTTGCAGGCTCCTTGTCGTGGCCATGAGCCTTCGCTTGAAGCGAACTTGTTCCACTGGATCTTCAGGTACGCCGAATTCGTCATTGTCGAGGCTCACCTCGTCGTCGGAAGGGGGTGTATAGTTGTCCTTCTCCAAGTATCCCATCGTGACCGGTCCAGCCGGCTTGAAGGTAGGCTGATCAGGACTGTATTCCTCTTCGGCACCATCCATATTGCTTTCGTCTCCGGAGCCGGTGTTGATGTGGCGGGGCTTGGAGCGGCACCGACAAAGCCAATGCTTTGCCTTTCTCCTTGAGAGGTTGTCCTCCGTTGCCTCGTCGCCATTGGTTTCCTTCACTACAAAAAAATACACTTCCGTGATGATACGTGTTTGTCACAGTAGGTCGTGTTTTTTCTCATGCATGTACATCCATGACAAATTTATGACAGAATCAAGATAGTCATACCTGTGCTGTCGTAGAAGTGTTCCATGACATTACCAAAATTATCATCACGGAAGTGTCCACTTCCATGACGTTAAATCGTGGGTCACAGAAGTGCTTTCGTCAAGGGTGACCGACACGTGGCATCCACCGTAACGGAACGCTGTTAAGCTATCGGGTCGGGTTTTGGATCCGATAACCCGTTAACAGCCCCGACCAATGGGGATTTTCCACGTGTAAAATCGTCATTGGCTGGAGGAAACACATGTCGGCTCACTGTTGGGACAGATGTCATCCACTCATTGGACAGAAGGCGCCTATGATACGTCGACACGTGGCCCGGCCCAACAGAGGCCCATTCCTGTGAAAAGGCCGACCCGTATGACTTGGTCAAAAGGTGACAGGCCGGCCCATGGAAAGCCTGTTAACGGCCTGTTCGCATATAGCCCATTTACAGCCTGCTAACCCAAGGCCCGTTACGCCCTACCCGAATTAGGCCCAGTAGCGTCATCTGGGCCATCCAATATGATTCCAGCCCGTTTTCACTTCTGGCCCATGTATAGCCCATGACGTCTTTCGTCCCATATGAGGCCCTATGTAACTCTTGGCCTATTAACGGCCCGTGGTTAAACTAGCCCGCAATGAACAGTGTATCACTTTAGACCCATTAATGGCCCGTGGTGAAACTGGCCCGTAATGAACAGTGTATCACTTTATACCCATTAATGGCCCGTTATTCAGTTGGGCCGTTTCCAGCCCATGTTATCTTTCGGCCTTCTCAGAGCCCATTTATTCTTGGGCTCATTTCGAGCATTCGTTTACTTACGGCCCGTTACTGTAATTTTTTGCTTGTGGGCCAAATTCAGCCCGTGGTTACAGTCGGCCCGTTTGTGGTCCGTTAATACATTGGGCCATTTTCATAGCGTCATCAAATACAACCTATTAAGATGGCCCGTTATGGTCGGCCCATGAACGGACGATTCCAACTCTAGCCCATTTACGGCCATAATGCGGCCTGTTATTGGCCCATGTTTGGCCAATCGATCATACGGCCCGTATAAGGCCCATTGATGATAGGGCCCGTAGAAGGCCCATTGTTTCTACGGCCCGTAGAAGGCCCAATGTTTCCACGGCCCATAGAAGGCCTACTGTTTCTACAGCCCGTAGAAGGCCCACTGTTTCTACGGCCCGTAGGAGGCCCAGTGTCACTACAGTAAATATTAGCCCATGGTTATTGTGGCCTAGTTTTAAAAAATAGGTTATTGCAGCCACTAGCAAACCGCGGAAAAAGAACTGCACTGACTACAAGCAAACAAATAAACAAGACAACAAGGAAATAAATAAGCAAGCAACTTATGCTAGGCTATCACAGCTATTACACATATTACATCCACTGGGCATCAAAGTTCACCACCAGTGCAAATATAGGGAACACAGCAGCATATAAACGTCGTAGCAAAACAAGTCCAGAACTGAAACCACTTCAGAAGAGTTCAAGAAACAATATCCTGGATACCCATAATGCTGGCAAGATGCTTAGCAAGCTTATTAACTTTCTCTTGTTTGGCACTTAAATCCTCCAGCGCTTGCTGTTGCACAAGAAAGTACGCATCTGAATTCTGCAGGGACTTCCTCAGTCCTTCGGCTTCTTGCCACAGCACAGATGACTGATGCCTTTCAGCTTGTAGCTGAGACTGAAGAAGCCAAAGTGATTCAGGCAGCAAGTTCGAAGAGCTTGTGCCAGCAGTACTGGCCAGTAACTCGAACACTACATGAACGCAGGACTATGAGGGTTTTCTCACTATCTACAAGATCGTTTTTATCACCTTTCTTGGAGACCAACAGGGTTGTCTCACTATCTTGAACCTTATATGCATTACTTTCTCTACCATTGCATAGTGGGGTGCTCTTCTCCAATATTCTGTTTGCATACTACAAGAGAAACAAGCAGACACATCACAGGTTTAGCTTGTAGTATACCAAACTCATTTTGGTAAACCGGTTCAGTAGTAAGGTGGACAGGATAACAGCATGAAACAAACATATATCTATGTACTATGGTCATTGTATTGTCCATATCATTCTAGTTTATGTTCCCTAATCAAGATAGATACACAGTTCAACTCATATATTTTTAAGACACAGCAGCATAGACAGAATATAAGTGTGAGAAACTACACAACATTGGTAGCACTTGTAATGTGCATCACATGAGAACATAACTGTTTATACAACTTAAACTGAAATCAACATAGAGCAAGAAGTTAGAACAACAATCCAGTTAAAGAAATAGGTTTAAAACATACTTGTTGCGCCATTGGAGTTTCAGTTGGATCCTTCAAATTCGAAAGTAGTTGGTATGAGTAAATACAATGACGCAACAACAAAGGAGTATGGACCATAGCTACGGAATCTGAACTGAGAACAGTTGCTCTTCTGCTTTAAACGTGGAGTTCGGGTTAGCTGTGGTGATCTTTGTGCTTTGGGCACTGCAGTAGCTTTACAAACTGCTCGTGTGGGGGTACTCTGTGGTGGACATGGTGCTTTGTCAACTATAAGTGGGTTACTATCCGCTGGGGTTGCGGTTAGATGGGTTGTAGCTGGTTCTCTGCCCAACGGTGTAAGTGTGCAATCTGGAAGAGTCTCGATTATGTGTGATGGGGCTAGTTTGTGGGCCAGTACAACCATGGTTCTATCTGCATCGACGGGTAGCACTGTATTTTGTGAAGAACGGGTTTTTGATCCCTTAGATACTACCATCACCCCCTCCAATTCAAATGGCTGATAAACAAGAAAAGAAATTGAACATACAAACATTGTATGATAGACAGATGTGGTAATTCACATATATGTTGTCTAACCAAACAGGACAGCATGACACAATTTCATATATATGATGCCTAACTAAATAGGATAGCATGACACAGTTTCACATATATGATGGATAACTTAACAGGATATAATGGCATAATTCAACATATGATGAGTACCTAAACAGGATGACATGACAAAACTATATGATGTCTTTCTAAAATAGGTTGGGATGAAATAATTCACATACATGTTGTCTAAGTATACAGGATGGCATGATATAATTGACATAATTGATTCATATACTAAGCAGCTGGCACTCGCATGTATGATATCTAAACTAAGCAGATAGAATTCAATATTGTGCATATGATGTCTAAACTAAGCAATGCAAGACACCATATGCATCATATGAGAAATATAAACATTGCAACTAAGAGCATACACCTTAGGTGGGATATAGGACTGGTCATCTGTCTCTGAATCCTCCTCTGAGGAGCTCCCTGTAACCATCGAGATATATGCTTCAACAGGTACCATTGCCTGCTCTGAAGACCTTGTTTTCACTCCAGATTTTTCCATAACCGGCTCAAATGGCTGATACACATGAAGAGTAGTTCAATATACAGAGATTGTCGACAAATGGAATACGTAATGAAAAAAAGATGGCATGAGATAATTCACATATATGATGCCTGGCTCCATGGCGGTGCATAATTCACATATATGATAACTGGCTGAAAAACATGGCATTGCATAATTCACATATCTGATATAGAAAGCAAACAGGAGGCATTCACACAAAGCATGTCTAATCTAAGCAGATGGCATGGCAATGCAAGACACCATATGCATGATATGAGCAATATAACCTAGTCAAGTTAGAGCATGCACCTCGGGGGGGGGGGGGGGGGAATACGACTGGTCATCTCTCTCTGAATCCTCCTCTGAGGAGCTATCTGTAACCAGCAAGAAATCTGCATCGACAGGTAGCATTGACTGCTCAGAAGACCTTGTTTTCACTCCAGATTTTCCCATGACCGACTCAAATGGCTGATGCACAGGAAGAGTAGATGAATGTATAAACATTGCTGACAAATGGAACACATTATGGAAAAAAAATATGGCACGATACAATTCACATATACGATGACTGGCTAAACAGGATGGCATTGCATGATTCACGTATATGATGCCTGGCTAAATAAGATGGCATTGCATAATTCCCATATACTCCCTCCGTTCCTAAATATTTGTCTTTTTAGAGATTTCAAATGGACTACCACATACGGATGTATATAGACATATTTTAGAGTGTAGATTCACTCATTTTGTTCCGTATGTAGTCACTTGTTGAAATCTCTAAAAAGACAAATATTTAGGAATGGTGGGAGTATGATATAGAAACCAAACAGGTGGCATTCACACAAAGCAAATCTAAACTAAGCTGATGACATATAAGATGTATAATGTAAGCAATGCAAGGCGCCATATGCATGATATGACCAACATCAGCATGCCAGGTTAGAGCAAACACCTCAGGTGGTAAACAGGCATGGTCAGCTCCTTCTGAATCTCCATCTGAACAGTTATCTTCCTCTGGAATACAATCTGGAAATGCAGGAGAGGGGGGCACTTCGCCCACCATGGAGCAGCGTCTGCATGACATTATATTCGCACGCAACGGTCTTCTCTTTTTCTCTACGTGTTCAGTACGATTGTGTACAATATCTGACATGCATAATAAAAAAATAGTTAGATTTTGTAAGGCCTAAGGGGTGCATGCAAAAATCAAGACTGATGGTAGCAAACGAGTGGATGGATCCAAAACTAATGATAGCAAGTAGATTATAGCTTCAGTTTAAAAAGATAGACAATGGATCATCTATTGTTTGTTGCCCACCCAACATGAACCACATAGAAGACCCCAGATGAACCATATAGTAGACAAATACTATTCGTTGCTGGCTCGATATGAGACCCATGGGCAATTCAAAACTCAATATTGAATGATAAAGTAGCAGGTAATAATAACCGATGTATAACGTAAGAAAACACGAAAGACTGCGACCTCTCTTCCGGAACTGTCTAGTCCTCAGCTTCATCTGCTCAGTCGATGATGGTAATGTAGTTGGCATGGCTGCCAGCAACGGGGAAGATGATCTGAGGCGGCGAAAGAAAGTCTGCAAGGGGATCTCTGCTGTAGTGAACGCTTCTGTCAATGGTGCACCTCAGGTGGGGTGGATGACGGCACGACAGGAGCAGGACATAACACACAGTGTTTTCTTTGACGCCAATCTGAAAATGAAGTAAATCCGTAAGGGCTCCTTAGACTTGGAGGATTCTATAAACGCAGGGACAGGAAAAACACAGGAATAGGATAGGAATGCACGTGCAAAACAGAGCATTTGGAAACATAGGATTTCAGTCAACCTGGGCGTTTGGCTCACATGAATTGGAAGAACAGAGGAATGGAGAAACAAAGTGATGCGACGAGTGTACAACCTCTTTGGCATAGCCTTGTGGACCTCAGCATCATTGGGTTGGACGTGGAGGATGGTGATGATGCTGGTGTGACTGTCGGAGGCGGGGAAGAAGATCCGAGGCCTCTGGAAACGGAGCCGAGGGTACTGCTCTGCTGTGATGGACGGTTCCGTTGTTGGAGCAGCTCCGCTAAGGTGTACAGCGACGAGGCTGAAGCATGACAAGACAGACAACTTTAATCTAAAGTGGGACCCTAATATCATCTGCAATAGATGATGTAAAATACATCACCAAAAAGTGCTAGATGTAAAACGCATCAGCCGCGCCACGGCCGCTCCGACAAATGCTGTAAGTACTGCTCACTCTGAACTTAACTAAAGAAAATGAACTTCACAGTCGAAACTGAATTTTATTGTCAAAACTGATTGAACTAGTAACAGAGCATTGCAATAGATGTTTAGGGCGTTCGAGCACTAGTAGCAGAGAAGCAGTGATCTAAATCAGCAGACGCTCGAGCAGGGAACGCACTAGCAGAGAGCAAGTCGTGCAGTAGCACCGCGAGCGAGTGCTAAAGCAGCAACTCATGTAGCTGCTGGAGGTCGTGCAGCAGCAGCAGCAGCGCAAGCGAGAGCAAGATCAGAGCAGCAGCACGAATGAAAGCAGGAGCAGTGCAGCAGCGTGACCGACAACAAGAACAGAGCCGTAGCGCGAGCGAGAGCCGGAGCAGCAGCAGCTAGTGCCATTGAGGAAGTCGCCGCCGAGGAAGCAACGACATGGGGGAGAGACGCCGTGAATGATGTGGCCGGCGACGGCGCCATCGATGGAGACGCCATGTCTGCTCGGTATCGAGCACCGGCAGCCCCGTGAGATCGAATAAAAGATAAAATGCAGCGGTGAGTGCAGAACCTCCTTGGTGGCACCGAGTTGGCCTCGGCTTCATCGGAGGAATTGGTGAGGGTGTTGCGGTTCCGGTGGGGCAGGTCAAGACGGCGCTATGGGGATTGAGGTGGCGCGATAGACGAGGCGAACGTCGGGGCAGCTCCTTGGAGGTGGAGGACGGGGCGGCTGATCCGGCGGGACGACGAGATCGACAACGGATCCTCATCCGGTGCAGTGGATGAGGGACGGCGAGCTGTTACGGTGGACGACGTAGTCGGGGAAGAGTCTCCGGCTGGGCGGCGGTCGGGAGGCCGATGGAGGAGCGTGGGGTTTCGCGGGTTTTGGCGGCCTCGGTGTACGAATGGGGGGGAGGGGGAGCCAAGCTTAGGGGCGCGCTTGTCCGAAATGTAGGGTAAGTTACCAGTGTACCCCCACCGGTTTTGACACCGCGACATGGAGCTTCATTTCTGGCTGAGGGGTAGAAGGGGGATTTCGCGTGTCTAGGCTGCGGGAGCGATTTCGGATGAGGAGGGAGTTCTTGCGCGCGTCTAAATTTCGGGATAACAAGGCGCGGCGCGGGTTGAAGAAGCGGGAGTTTCAAAGCAGGTGAGACAATAGATACTCGAGCTTGAAAATTTCGGGATAACAAGGTGCGGATTCCTTGTTCGGTAGAACAAACTTAACGTGTAAAAAAAGATCATACAAGACAAAAGAGAGTCATGTCCCCTTTTACTATATTGCTATAGATGCCATTGAAAAAACTACAAGAAAAATGTAAAAAAAATTGGGAGAACATGATTACCCTGCACAATACCAAATCGATTCGCACTTCCCTCAACAACAACAAAAAAAATCAATTCCCACCAAAGAAAGAGTAATGTCCCTTTTTATATGATTACAGATGCCATGATCTCGAATTTCAATTTTTGAATCCATGTTATGTTGAATTCGAATATATCATTAGGTGACCTTGCGGTTTATAATTGATGTAGTCATACATTTTGATCTTCCATCATATATGAACATTTTACTCCACCATGTGAACATATATATTGTCGTCTACCATATGGACTAAATTTGAATCAATTTTCCTTATTTGTATACGATTGTTGTCAAGTTATACAATAATTTAAATATTATCTTGATAACAAAAAGACATGCATATAGCAGTAATCATATTTCACTATGAACTACATGTACCATACGCTCTCCAACAAATATTTGTATCCATTTTATGTTGAATTCAAATCATAATACATTATTGGTCTAGGTAGCGAGATGTTCGGGATAATCTAAACCCTGTTTTCATACGTATAATTTTTGGCTGAATTGGGACAAGTTTTGGTACAAGCCTCTTGCAAAACCGGAGATTCTCTCAACAAGCCTCGTGGTTCCGAGAGGGAACGTGTCACCTTTGTGTGCGAAACGATATACGCTGCCTCCCCCCTGATTTTATTTACAGAGGCAACGTAGAACTATATGAGTGCCCTGTTAGTTTTTGGAATTATTTCGGGTTCATTTGGCCTTTTTATACATTAATTGAGTTTCTAGACTTTTAATGTGCATAATCTAAATATGAATTGCATGCACATGCTCCGGTGCACCAAAGTGGGTTGAAAAATCACATGTGTGTCCTTGGTTGAATTTATAGGTCCCATGGAAGAAATGAGAATGAAATTCAAACATCTGGGTGTCATGACTCTGCCGAGAACATCGAGAAACTTAGATTTTAAATTCATGTAATGAAACTTGGCATGGTGTCATGTCATGGCACTAACATGTTGTGGTAAAAAATTGGGCCGATTTGGAAGCTCGTGGTTCTAAGAGGGAACATGCCACCCCCCCCCCCCCCGCCCTTGAGTTTCTTAACAAAGGCAACATAGAACTACATTAGTGCCATGTTAAATTTTGGAATTATTCCGGGTTCGTTTGTCATTTTTATACATTAATTGAGTTTCTGGTCATTTAATGTGCATAAGTCAAATTTGAACTACAAGCACATGCTCTCGTGCACCAAAGTTTGTTGAAAAATCACATTTGTGTCATCGGGTGAATTTCTAGGTCCCATGCAAGAAATGAGAATAAAATTAAAACATCTGGGCATCGTGGCTCGGCCGAGAACATTGAGAAACTTGGTTTTAAAATTCTTGTAAATCCAAAACACGTCTGAAAATCATGAAACTTGGTATGGATGTCAAGTCATGGTACTACCATGTTGCGGTAAAAAAAATGGCCGAATAGGAACAGATTTTGGTATAAGCTTCTTGCAAACCGAAGCTTCTCTCAAGAAGGCTCGTTGTTCTGAGAGGGAACGTGTCACCTTTGAGTGTGAAAGGATATACGTTGTCCCCCTTGAGTTTATTTACAAAGGCAACAAAGAACTACAGGAGTGCCCTATTAAATTTTGGAATTATTTCGGCTTCGTTTGGCCTTATTTACACATTAATTGAGTTTTTGGTCATCTAATGTGCATAATTCAAATTTGAACTACAAGCACGTGCTCCCGTGCACCAAAGTTGGTTGAAAATCACATTTGTGTCCTCGGGTGAATTTCTACTCCCATGCAAAAAATGAGAATAAGATTCAAACATCTGGGCATCGTGGCTCGGTCAAGAACATTGAGAAACTTGGTTTTAAAATCATGAAACTTGGCATGGTGTCATGTCATGGTAGTACCATGCCGTGGTAAAAAAAATTGGCCGAATAGGAACAAATTTTGGTATAAGCTTCTTGCAAATTGGAGCTTCTCTCAAGAAGGCTCGTGGTTCTGGGAGGGAACGTGTCACCTTTGTGTGCATAATTCAAATTTGAAATACAAGCACATGTTCCAGTGCACCAAAGTTGGTTGAAAAATCACATGTGTGTCCTCGGGTAAATTTCTAGGTTCCATGCAAGAAATTGGAATGAAATTCAAAATTCTGGGCGTCGTGGCTGGGTTGGAAACATTGAGAAACTTAGTTTTTTAATTCCTGTAAATCCAAAACACGCATGAAAATAATGAAACTTGGCTTGGTGCCATGGCATGGCACCAACATGCTGTGGTAAATTTGCAGTCCGATTTGCGAAGGCGCACACATTAACAACCAACAAAGTCATTTTGGAACAAGTGCTGTCACGCTACAATCGGAAACACAAGTATTATTGAAACCGTGGGCGTTCTACTTACTAGTACCATTTACGTGCCGCCACGCGTCCCCATTTTTATTAGCTAGGAGGCGCCGTGCAGGGTAGCTATTTGAGTATGAGAGGCGTGCGATCAGACCCCTGCGCGTGCTTATCGGGAGGAGAGCCCTTTGACCTCCATCTACCGTCCACCTCTCTTCCAAGGTCTCCATTAATGGCGCCCGAGCCTCTGTTTAATGGCGTGGCTATGTCTCACTCGACTGAGATTTAAGAGAGAAAAAAGAAAATCTGACAGCACGGATCTTGATGTAAGATCCAATGGACCTATATAGCATCTACTGCGACTTATAGCAAGACTGATGAATATATAAGGACGATTTTTTTATCAAAGAAGGGCTTGCCCCTTCCGATTTTCATTACTGAAAACCACCACAATTCACAAGAAGTTCAGCACAACTCCAGCCTAACACGAAGGACTAAAAGTACCAGATTGAAATCGCAACATCCCAAAGGCCAACAATGGCCAAACATCCGCGCTAGAACCCAACATTTCACAACCGACAACACAATCGACATCCTAAACCGATTATTACATCAAAAGAAACCAGGAAACTAAAGGAAGCCTAGCAGCAACTAGAAGAACAGCAACGCCAGGGTCACCACAGCAAGAGTTTTCTTCATTCAAGCCTCGCAACATTGATCTTCCACAGAAAGATAAGGACGATTAATTATCTTACATAATTAGAAAGATAATTAAAAAAGCCACAGTGGCTGCGCCCGAAATACACAAAGGCAAAAGAAGAAGGAAGACAAGGATCTGGCTTGCTGATCTCTACTTTCTTGATGCGTTGCTGCAGGCCGTGGGAACTAGTCTTCGCGGCGAGCGGCGATGAGCTCTTTCTTGTACTCAAGACGCTGCTTGAGAACATCCACGGATTCCTCCACCAGCCTTTGGCGCTTGTTGCGGAGCATGTCATTCTCGTCCATAAGTTTCTTGACAATGATGCCGGTCCTCTTCAACAAGGCACTGGTCTCCTCCTGCTGGTCTGCACTTCGGACGATCTTCTCCCTCAGCAGGTCGCGCTCGGCCTGGAGCCTCTCATTGCCCTCCCTTAGTTGCCGGATGACGCCGGTAGCCTGTTCAAACGAGGCTTTCATGTCGTCCTGCAACCTCGCCAAGCCGGAGATCTGATCCATCTGGCTATGGACGATCGCATTCATGCGCCTGTAACAGTCGTCGCCTGCCCGCAAGAAATTTTCCCAGGCCGCCGCGGTGCGGCGGGACATCTCTACTGCATTCGTGGCGCGGCGGGACATCTCTGCTGCTTCCGCGGTGCGGCCAGACCAGTCTGCTACATCGACGGCACGACGGGACCTCCGTGCTGCTTCAGCGGCACGGCGGGACCTCTATGCTGCTACTTCCGCGCGGCGGGACATGTCGGCTGCTCTCGCAGCGAGGCAGGACATCTCTCGTGCTTCCGCTTCCATGCTCGCCTCTCCCTGGTAGCAATCTCTCGACCCAGAACTCACGCTGGCCATGGCAGACGCAAGGGAAGGATGCTAAATGACTTGTTTGTTTTTGTGGATGAGGAGTTGAGGAGGAATGTGCAGTCATCTTGGCATCTACTAGTATTTATAACCAAGTACTAATACGCTCCTAAGAGGGAAACCGTTTAGGTTGTGATCGGTGTGAACAGGTTTGGAATTCAATATACTAGCATGGTACTAATACGCTCCTAAGTGGGAAACCGTTTAGGTTGTGATCGGTGTGAACAGGTTTGCAATTCAATATATGGTGGAGTAATTTGGAATGTGACGAGACGCAAGCTCAAAAACTTGTACTCTGAGTTTAGTAGTACGTTACAGGAAGAGAAGAGGTGCACGCACGCACTCGTCCTCTCACACACGCATATGTTTTTTCTCGAAAAGGAGGATGATGACCCCCGGCCTCTGCATCTGGGAGTCACACACGCATCTGTAGCTACGAATTGTAGTGGTCTCAACCATCCGATTGGCTCTATCATGGATGTACCTATATACTAAAACATGTCTAGATACATCTATATTTGGACAAATGGAAGGCATGTTTATTGTGGAACGGAGGGAGTGCTTGTCATCGAAATGGATAAAAAGGGACGTGTCTAGAACTAAAATACGTCTACATACATCTCCTTTTATCCATTTTGATGACAAGTAGTACTCTTACCCAAAGGAACTTTATATCCAACAGACACAAAATATCCGTTCGACTGTTGGAAATTACTGATCTGATGTCGAAGTAATTGCTGCAGCGCCACCAAAATCCACCATTTCTTAAGCTAAAGTAGACCAAGGTAATCCCTATATGAGCATATTACTAAGATAAACAGAAGGCACCGTCGAAACATTTAGGACGTGAGCTTGTCAATCTGAATGTGGAGGGACACAAGCTTAGCCCCGGCCAGGAGCTTGGGCAGAACTGTCAAGAAGGTCAGCTCCTGCACGTCGACATCGCCGGGATCCTTGCTGCTTGTCACCTCCATTTCCACCTTGACAGCATCGGTCGTGCCTTTGGGCTCCCCCGGCGGGCCGTTCGCCCACAACTTGGCCAAGTAGTGCGGCAGTGGGGATGCCCCCGCTCTGATGCAGACGACCGACACGGCGATAGGCGCGTCGATGTCGAGCACTCCGCCGACCAAGAAAAACGCGCGGCTGTCCTCCTCCGCGAACAGCAAGAGCCGTGGCTCCGACAGTGGCACTTGCAGCTGGAGCACCTTGCCGTACTGGATCCTGTGCACGGGCATGGGATGCGCGGTGCTGATGTGGTGGTAGAGCGCCGGCGGCGGACCTTCGTAGCCGTAGACGGGCATGGGGCATTTGCAGGGCGCGAGCGGACACACGCTCTGGTGATCGGCGAGCTTGTGGTAAGTGACATAGAGCCTACAGCCTTCGTGCGGGCACTCCACCCTCACCGACGAAAGGACGGAGTCCACCGCCGTGTTCCGCACGTCGAAGCCACCGCCACGCTCGCACTTCTAGCACTGCCGCTGGTTCCCGGGGCACTCGACGCGGTAGTCCGCGCAGGACAGGTGCCCTCCCTTGCACTGCAGAAATCAATCCAACAACACATCAATCAAGAAACCTGCACCTTGCTCAATCAGCCGAACGAACATGGTGTATTCGAACCTCATACACTGGAGGCGTCAAGGGGTGGAGGCACAAGGGGCAGTGGAGCACGGTGAGGTTCATCGAGACCTTAGAGAGCTCCATCGTCGGGTCCTGTTCTTGTTCGGTCTGCATGATCTCGCCCTCCTCGTGCACAACCATCCTTCAAGGTGCATTAAATCAACACATGCAAGTACTATCAAAAGAAGAGTCACGACATGCATGCATGCATTGTAATTAATGCATCGGTAAATGCAAATTATTGAAATATATTGAGTGCAGTGCTTTGATGTGTTGCGTCAACTCATACATCAACGAGAAGTTTGATTATCCTCTCCCTCGCGGACTTAACTGCACCTGCCTTTGGCTGTATGACAGGTTGGCCACACACCTGTCGGGCCCACCTGTCGTACACGCAAAGACAGGAGCGTCCCTCCCTCGCCCATGAGTGTGGTGGCTGGCAAGACTAGGAGAAGCTTTCACTACACGCTCTCCCTCCCGCACGTGGTGGACATGCAGCAATTCAATCGGTGCCAGATGGCCAGAAGCATACTGTAGTACTCCTCCAGTGCAGTAGTACACCATCATTGTTCGACTTCCTGAAGAGGTAAAGAGCCAAGCGCAGCCCAGACGCTCGTGTGGCAGTTTCATGTGTAGAGTAGTCTAGATAGCGTGTACCGTGCCTGTAAGCTTAAAATCGTTGGGGTCGGCTCCATGCTATGTGGCCGTCTTGAAGTTTTTTAAAAATTAAAATAGTCTTCTAGCCCTACCTGTCACCCTGGTGATTGTAGTTCGCACACTCATCTGGTCAAGACAGGAATAAATATTTTAATTTGTTTTTTTTCGAAAAGGGGGGACTCCCCGGCCTCTGCATCAGAACGATGCATATGGCCACATATATTTTAATTTGTGGTGGGTAAATGTTAGAGGTTGCAGCAAATATATTGTACACTGCGGGTCTTTCAGCCAAGTTTAGAGGCAAGCATGTGGGGCCAGTGCTATGATGTGTCGCGTCAACTCGTAGAACGAGGAGAAGCTTGATTTTACAACAAGCCTTCTCCCTCACCCATGCGCGCGGTTGCTTGCAAACGAGGATAGGCTTTTGCTTAGTAGTAGTACTTCCACAACAAGCTATCCGTCCCGCTCGCTGTGGACGTACATGCAGCAGTGGATTCGACACTGTAGAAGCAGTAGTAGTAACATCATTGTTCGTCTTCTCGAAGAGGCTAAGAGCCAAGCGCAAACCGAACGTTGCAGTTGCGAACATTGGAGCACGCTTATAGTCAGGCTCTTGCATGAGACAAAATTGCTATGTGAGCCCACTATTGTACTAGTACGTACAACTACTTGCTAGTATAGCCCTGTAAACCAGAAAGGAGTATTTGCCCTTCTAGAGATTTCAACAAGTGACTAGACTACACCGAGATGGAGTACATATGGAGCAAAATGAGTGAATCTGCACCGTAAATAAATATGTACTAGTTCTATCGTTTTCCTCTCCGAGGTGCACAATATTGAGTATACTGACTAGTCTCTTTTTGACACGTATTTACATTTTTTTTGACACGGTACAGACGCAAGCGCTCATATACACGCGCATACACTCACCCCTATGAACGCACACACGCACGGCACTATCATCTTGAAATTTACGAAGTCACCATAGGCACCTCATCTTCGACGGGTCCATAGGTGCTTGAATGCCAAGGAGGAAGAGGGTAGCGGTTCCCGAGACATTGAACGGTCAATGATGCATCCTCAATTATATGCAGAGGGAATTAATTGGGCTGGTCACAATTACCTTGAACGGTCAATGATGCATCCTCAACTACATAGATGTTCCTACCCACTATGAAGGTAGTAACATAGTCTAGAGAAGTGTGTAAGTTACTAGCTTTTGTTCTTGCCCATTGTGACCAGCCTTGGAGAAGCAGACTAGAGCCAGCACGATGTGAATGCAACAGAGTTTGGACTCTCATATAATAAAGGCGCCCCACCACTCCAATCCATCTACTCCCAAGTCTCTGCACAACACTGCTCACTCCAATCCAAGACCAAGTGACCAGAAGCTACAAGCACCTATGGAGGCGATGGACGCGAGCGGCAGTCGGTTGTGCCAAATCATCCAAGGCGCCGGCCTGCGGCCCCGCACCGTGCAGCGTTTCCAGATGGTGCTGGCGACCGCAGGCATCGTAGCCCTTGCTGACGCCAGCTTCGCCTCTCGCATGGATGACATGATGGTCAACTCCATCCGCAAGTTCACCGCCGTCAAGAAGCGCGCGAACGACCTTGCCGTACTGCTCCAGCCCGCGTGCCCAGGCTCCTCATTGCCTGCCACCCTCATCGGCCTACATGGTGACGAACTCTTTCAAGCCCCAGTGGCCTTGCAGGTGCCGGAGGTTGCGACGAAAAATGTGCACCTCGAGGCCACGCTCGCCACGTAGCGCCTCGCCATGCAAGAAACCGTCGACCTGCACATCCACGTCTACGAGGAAATCGTCTACATAGGCCACTAGAAGGAAAACAAGGACAGAAAGACGTTGGCCTTCTTCCAGCGGCTGGAATCTTTGGACGCCATTGTTCAGAAGCACGTCGACCTGGCCACGAAAGTCGCTGCTACTTAGGCGCCGTTCGGTGGGCCGGCACCCTGAGTCTAGGAGGTGGACGTCGTCGATGGATGCATCTCTTCTTCTTGCCTCCTGTAACCAGCACTGCATCGCCTCGTGGCTTTAATGTTTTATTAGTATAGTACTCCCTCCGTTCCCAAATATAAGTCTTTCTGAAGTTTCCAGCAAGTGACTACTACATACGGAGCAAAATGAGTGAATCTACACTCTAAACTATGTCTTCATACATCTGTATGCTGTATTCCATTTGAAGTAGTATCTAAAAAGGCTTATATTTATGAACGGAGGGAGTATATGGCATTTTTTATTCCAGTCGTAATGTTTTCACTGTGAGGTGGGGCCGCAGTTGAGCAAACCCACCCCACCCACCGGGCGTCGGCCGAGTTTTAGAGAGTAGAAGAGAGAAACGAGGGAGGAGGGCTAGCTGTAGCACAGACGCTGTTGTCAGATGGGACTCGTGTTTATAGAATAGGAGTACTGAGCACTCGTGCCTCTTTTTTTTTGAGGGAAAAATTAGTCGTACCACTAGTTGGGTGCGTGCGACCTATAGCTGTCATCACTTTAGGTCTACTTTTCGAACCGCGGCTACGCTTCACAGTACATATTTTTCACGCATTTATCCTCCTATATGTACTCCTAGGCTATTTCCACGTGCTCCCATTCGCCGACATGTGGGACATAGAGCATCTGGATCGTAGTGCATGCACGACTCGGAGCATATGCCGGGGTACTTTACATTTCAGACCTCACGAATTACATGCAAACCCCCCACAGAAGAATAAATAAATCAATGAATTACTACATGAAACCGGATTATTTTCGTGGAAACCGGAGCACGTTCATTAAATTTTGGACATAACACGTTTATAAAAAAGACCGGACCTAAACCAGTCTAAGGGCCTCTTTGATTTTTCCCGAAAAAAGGGCCTCTTTGATTCGCAGGATACTAAAAACACAGGAATGGGGAAAGTATGATGGCGATGAACCGAGACGAGGAGAACTCTAACTCAGTTAGAGGTTAGAGTTAGATTCTAACCCTGAACTAACTCTAAACCAAAGAGGTGTATGGATAGCAGGGTTAGATTGACAATAAATGCTCTATCTCAATCATTTGACTACTTTGGACCCTATTTTTAGTCAGACTAAAATAAGTCCCTTGGATCCAAGCACCCTCTTGGTGTGGCCGGCTCTTCTGTTGCCTCCTCCCACTCACAATTGACATAAACGAACCATCTATACAATCAAGCATGCAAAACATGATAATTTATACTTTGTCCATACAAATGAGATATCCCACTTAAACATACAAGTCGTTAATCAAGCTTCACAAAATAAAAAAAACACTTCATGAAACAAAGAATGAGCTAACTCATCACGGAAGTTGTTCACGATAGGGAGGGAGCCCGGAGCCCCTCATGCACTGAGGGAGGAGCTCGCCATCGTCGCTCTGGAGGAAGGCTCTGTAGAGCCGAAGCCCCGGGAACCCCTCCGATGCTGGCCCTTGCAAGTTGAGGTCGACACCGGCATGGGTAGTAGGGCCGCTTCCGCTGACTGGGAACTTAATCTTTGGGCCTCTATAAATAATGCAAGTCCGTAACTATAATACCTAGAAAGGTGAACTGAATCTTTGGGCCTCTAGAAATAATGCAAGCCTGAAACTAAAATACCTAGAAAGGTGACCTGAATCTTTGGGCCTCTAGAAATAATGCAAGCCTGAAACTTAAATACCTAGAAAGGTGAACTGAATCGTTGGTCCTCTAGAAATAATGCAAGCCTGAAACTGAAATACCTAGAAAGGTGAACTGAATCTTTGGGCCTCTAGAAATAATGCAAGCCTGAAAATGAAATACCTAGAAAGGTGAACTGAATCTTTGGGCCTCTAGAAATAATGCAAGCCTGAAACTCAAATACCTAGAAAGGTGAACTGAATCTTTGGGCCTCTAGAAACAATGCAAGCCTGAAATTGAAATACCAAGAAAGGTGAACTGAATCTTTGGGCCTCTACAAATAATGCAAGCCTGAAACTGAAATACCTAGAAAGGTGACCTGAATCTTTGGGCCTCTAGAAAGATTTATTACCTCCTCAAGCAGCATCAAACAATTCCATGCGTGCACCACAAATCTATAGCAAGTTTGATCAGGATCTACTTTTCCAAATCAGAAAGCAAGATCAATGATATGGCCATGAGACAGAGAAGGAACAAACAAACTCACCCCTCTCGCGACCTCCCTGGTAGATGTGCCGCCGCCGCGCACGACAGAGGGAGAAAAACGACTGGTGAAGGGGGAGCGTGGCGACCTTCGAAGGTCGGAGGGAGAGGGCAGCCGGAGTAGGGCGGGGAGGCCAGAAGGAGAGGGCGGCCGGAGGAGAGAGAGGGCGAGCGGCGCTTGGGCGGGTAGCCCTATGGGGAACAGAGAGGAGTCGTGCGAGAGGGGGGAGTGATCTGGTGCGGGCAGGTGAGATTTTTTTAGGATAGCGATCTGGTGCGGGAAGGTGAGTTTTTTTAGTTCTCTTTTAGTGGGCCCAGGATAACTAACCCAATTAGAACCTCTCCACCGGGCTAGTTTTTTTAGCTGGGTTAGAGAAAACTAGCTCAAACTAACCCTTCTTGTTTCGATAATTTGAGGCTATTTCAACCCAAACTGGCTCTAACCCAGGGATCCAAACAAAGAGGAGTGTTACTGTACATGCTACGGTGTGGACCGTAGCACATTGTTTTTTATGGCCATATCACCACATTATTGTTTTCTACTGCTGGTTCACTGGGCTACCGTGGTTCGCACGGCTGGTTCACTGGGCTGCCGTGGTTCGCACTCCTCCGACTTGAGTAGTACTCCCTCCGTTCCTAAATATAAGTCTTTGTAGATATTTCACTGTGGAGCACATACGGATGTATATAGATGCATTTTATGTGTAGATTCACTCATTTTTCTCCGTATGTGGTCCATAGTGAAATCTCTCCAAAGACTTATATTTCGGAATGGAGGGAGTAGTATAGTACTAGTATATACCGCATCATTCTTTGCTCCTTCTTACTACTCCAACATGTGGGAGAGCCAGCATTCGGGTCGACGTGTCGCACCAGATTAGAGCGCGGAACGGAAGGGGGGCATCACCCCGGTCGGAGCACCAGTAATTCATGACTATAGTGAGTGGTCATATCACAAGTCTTTCCAGCAGTAACGCGCCGTCAAATCGCACAACCCCACTCGCTCACCCTCCTCGCCTCTCTGTCAAACCGCCTACCCGAAAATTGCCGCGCGTACTGCCCGGGAAAAGCCCCGCCCTCAACTTTTAACTACGTGAAAATAGTTCGAGCTTGTTCGTTCTATATAAATACAGTACTTACTGTATGTTTATTCACCCGTGGGGTTGTTCAATGAATGGAGGGGCGGGGAGCACAAGTGAAAAATACTACCTCTGTCCGGGTTTATTGGTCCCCATTGTATTTCGTGCCAAATTTTGACCATAGATTAAACTAAGAAAATGTTCACGCATGTCACCAAACATTATATTTTTCAAAACTATGTTCAAATATGAATCCAATGAGATAATTTTTCTTGACATGCATTAACATTTTGTTAGTTAAATCTTTAGTAAAAATTTGGCACAAACTATAAAAGGGACCTATAAACCAGGACGGAGGTAGTACTGTAGTAGTAGTAAGTAGGAGTCGTAGAGTAGTCACCTTAAATAGAGAGTTTCTTTTCTTTAATGCCACGTATACAAATTGAAACGCTTGTTGTGGAGAGAAAAAAGATAATCACTCCACTATATATGGACGCAGGGGCCTGAGCGCTTGCTTTACTAGGGTTGCTCTCTTCATTCTCTCATCTTCTCCAGATATAAACAAGACAGCGGTAGCAACATTTTCTCTCTGCTCACCGATGGTCACGGATCCGGCCGGATCCCTTCGGCCGGTGTGTGTAGAGGACTAAAAGGTGCATCATTCACGCGGTCATCGCCGTAGAGGGAGGAAACCCACAGCTGCCGGAGGGGCCCGATCCTCTGCCCGTGTCGTTCTCTCCGACACAGCGCTGGCTCAGGAGGTCCTCCGACTCTTCTTTTTCCCTGCCGTATTGTCCGCAGATCCGACCTGCCGCCGCCGACATCCCGGCGACCCTCAGGTATAAGTTCTT
The DNA here is from genome assembly GCA_963921465.1 of Triticum timopheevii. Taxonomy (NCBI): domain Eukaryota; kingdom Viridiplantae; phylum Streptophyta; class Magnoliopsida; order Poales; family Poaceae; genus Triticum; species Triticum timopheevii. The sequence goes on from OY997264.1 coordinate 111,365,663, forward strand.
CGAAAGCGGCCTTGCTCTACTGCCCCAGCTCCCCATGTGTCTGCATGTGCATCTTTTTCTACTCCCATCAGCTCTTCCAAAGCCACCTAAATTTTTAGTATTATTAGAGGTAAAGCTACTTCATGCATTCGAATCTAGGGCTTTGTTCAAACAACAAAGAAAGGGGGGAAGTTGTAGTATGAATCTAGGACTTGATTCAAAGAGGAAATAATATGGTGAAAGTAGTAGAGACCGGATACCCAACCGGTCTCTTGGTTGAAAAGGGAAATAATGGGAAAACGCAATACAAACTGGATAAGGAACAGATCTATTATTGGTTCAAAAAAGGATAGAAAGTGGCGGCTGGTGGACAAGTCAACAGAGTATGTCCAGGATTAGATTTGCTGCCATCACATAGTAAAAGGTCTCCAGGATTAGATTTGCTGCCCTCACATAGTAAAAGGTCTCAGGATTAGATTTGCTGCCCTCACATAGTAAAAGGTCTCAGGATTAGATTTGCTGCCCTCACATAGTAAAAGGTCTCAGGATTTGATTTGCTGCCCTCACATAGTAAAAGGTCTCAGGATTAGATTTGCTGCCCTCACATAGTAAAAGGCCTCCAGGATTAGATTTGCTGCCCTCACATAGTAAAAGGTCTCCAGGATTAGGTTTGCTGCCCTCACATAGCATGAACAAGCTCGGCATCACCACTTTATGCCTCCTTGTAGGTACATTGTGTTGATGCGTCCACTGTCGCATGTCCTTATACCAACCTTTTGCTGTTTTTTTTGCGGGTAAACTAACCTTTTGCTATAAGGGCGCATGTAAAATGAAGCAATCACACTGTTACCTTAGGGACATGTCTAACCAGTGTTATTATTAATCTAATGCCTCCAATGATAAGATGCAATTAAACTGTGTTACAAATGGCACTCCTGCTGTTTTCCCCAGTATGATAAGTAAGTTGCTCCTTTACGCTGCTGAGTGTCCTGGTGTCCCCACGATCCCATGCCCTTAAACCAACTCTTTAGCTGCTGTTGATTTACTATGTCTGGTAAACAAGCAATGCCACCATTAAAGTAATCCCATATCTGAGGAATCTCATTGTTGGTCGTAATGCTTCTGGTAACATGAAGCATTGCTAACATTTTAAAATTTCTACTGTCCTTGCGTGATTGCCATGAACATAATTAAGATGCTTATTTTCATTTTGTATATGTTTCGTATATTCTTATTGACCAGCAACTGTTTACTTTCTATCATTTTGTGCAGATAGGGATATCCCTTTCACCTTGTTGCTATTGTGACCTTTTGGTGAACTGCACAAAACACTTTTTTTTGGAATGAGTGTCTTGTGCAGTTCAACTAAAATGTCGCGTGGGCAACATCTCTCAATTTTGGTGGAACTGCACAAAATGGTTAAACTAAAGTGAAACCATGCTCTCCTGTCTCCTTGTTTGTGCTATGCAAACATGCTGTTGCAAACAGGAATACTCTACTACAGATGTTGTGACGGTGAAGAGCAACATCTCTCAATTTTGGTGGAACTGCACAAAATGGTTCAACTAAAGCGAAATCACGCTCTCATGTCTCCTTGTTTGTGCTATGCAAACATGCTGTGCAAACAGGAATACTCTACTACAGATGTTGTGACGGTCAAGAGCATTCGCCAAGTTCTTCGATTGTATGACATGGCTAGCCAAGATGGATTTAATCCCGATATTCACTTTATCAAAAGGCTCTAATGGGTTGGTTCTGAATCTTGCAAGCTGGGAATCAGTGAGATGTGTAGGCATCTTTGTTGTACTTATTATTTGAATCTTATTTGTTGGTTCTGAATCTTGCAAGCTGGGAATCAATGAGACGTGTAGGCATCTTTGTTGTACTTATTATTTGGATCTTATTTGTTGGTTCTGAATCTTGCAAGCTGGGAGTCAGTGAGATGTGTAGGCATCTTTGTTGTACTTATTATTTGGATCTTATTTGTTGGTTCTGAATCTTGCAAGCTGGAAAACACGACATGATGATGCAAAGGACAACAACCATAACAAACAATTCAAACTTGGTAGTATTATCTTTGTGAAAGTGCGACAAATGTGCTGCTCGTGTGCGTCCTGAGAATAATAATTCTAATTGTTGTGCATGTTGATCCCGTGGCACTGATAGAACGAGCCAATGCATTGCTTGTTTTAAGTATAAATTTCTACTAAAGCTAATTAAATTTAAGTAAAGTGACCACTAACTCCTGTTATTACAGTACCAATACAGACCCGCTCGTGAACCGACGTGTGGCCGGAGTAGGTTTCTTACTGGAGGAGTTTGAATGCGCCGAGGGTGCATCTTCTGCCGGGCGTGCAGCGGACGAGGGAGGGGTAGTAACTGTTGTTGCCTGTACACACTTAGCTTACTGTTGAATCCAGTTCCCCAAGAGCTGAAAAACGAACTGCTGCTGCCGCCTACACACTCGTTCACTCGAAGAGACTCCAATGGCGATCCGAGGGGTGAGCCTGCTGGATATGGACTTCAGCAAGGAGTTAGTTCGCTGTTCAGTCCTACGGCTGCACCAAGTTGAATGTGATGTACACCAACGATGCAGACTCGGTGAAGCTCTGCCTCGCCTCAGTCCTATGGCTGCACCAAGTTCTGGAGCATTCGCCCGTTTCATCGGCAACGCGGACTGCACCTTCACTACGGTGGAGAGAAGGAAGAACGCGACGATTCGGCCATCTGGTGCAACAAGCTTGTCGACATCCAGAAGCAATACAAGATCATCAGCAACGGGCAGGAGAAGGACTCCGTGGTTGACCTCGCTGAGACCATCATCGACCTCTGATAGGCCAACATGAAAGAAGACGACCTGAACACGTGGGAGGTACCTCTGAATCTAGCCTACATAACCTATGCGGCCAAGGACGCATACGCATACTACGACATGTACATGCAGATCTTGGACATGAGGGTGTGTCTGCTTCCCGTAACCGACGAGTACACGGATAGCTGCAGCGTCATGATCAAGCATGCTAGGAAGGTCTAGATGCTGTACTTTATCTGTTTATAAGCACCTTTATCATCTGAGTGTTTCATGCATTAGCCTATGTGTCGTAATTATCAGTTTTGTCCGAAATATTTCTTTTAAGAACCCATTAACCTGATTGCTTTTTTTAGTGGCTATTTGCTAATGTATGTAAACTAGTTCACTTGTCCGTAAAAAAACTAGTTCACTCGGCTGCCGTGCTTTGAATCTCCTTCCTCCCAACATATTCCTCTCCTCAGGTGGACCCAGCAGGTCTCTGAATTTTCTCCCACTTTCTTTTTCGATGTAAACTGAGTTTTCTCCCAGTACTTTCCCCTAGAACCAACTCAACTGTCCCACGTCTAGCCTAAAAAATAATAATACCCCACGTACTATTAACTCATCAAATTAAAATGATATTTTATTTCGTAAGTTGAAAGTTCTTACAAAATAATAATAATAATTGTTTATATATAACTTGCCAAGTTAACTCCTAGTGATTGCGTACATAAGCTTGCAAAGATTTTACTGACGTGCAATCATGTGTTTATGTTTTTATAACATTTCTCCGTCTAGCCCAACATGATATTTTCACCCAGCCCAGCAAGTCCGCGGATTTCGAGAAAAATGCAAATGGGATTTAAACGGGCTGCATAGATGCTACATCATTGTTTCACCCAGCCCACCAAATGGACTAAAAACAAATGGACTGCCTGACATGTGGGCCAGTAGGTTGAAGCCTAAGAAGGCGTTGGATTTACATCCAACGGCCGGCATTCTTCTTCAATCTCTCGTCTTCTTCCCCCAGCTCTGCCAGAACCGCCTGCTCCAGCCTTCGGCGTCCAGCGGCGTTGTTTTGCGCTCCCCAGCGAAACGCTACCCCGCCGCCGGCCAGGCCATCCCTCCACTCTGCACCTCCTGTTATTCTCTGCTGAGTGTAGGCCCACCCTGCACCCGAACCAGTTAAGTTTCCCACTCCTCTCCATCTGCGACTCCACTACCGCGTCTTCCGCATCTCCGGGTCGTTCCAGTCTGGGGCCTTTCCATCGTCCACCACCTCGGTGCGCTCGGTGCGGCGTGGTCAACATACGAGAGTCATCGGAAGAGGACTGTACATGGAGAGCCTGACGGCTGGGACCCACGAGGTCCATGGTCGAACGCAAGGAAACTTCCTCCTTATTACGCACTGTACGTGCACTGTACGTGGGAAGGGCTTCTGTATTTCGCGAAAAAATGTCCCCCCCCACTGACAGGTCGGACCCACCAGCTATATCTTCGCACGCAAGGAAGTGCCTCCTTATTACGCACCAAAAAATGAATACCCCCTGCTAGCTGGGACCCACCATAGTGGGTGGCTGACTTGTGGGCCTACTAAGTTGACGAGGACGGAGGGCTTTGTCACCTTAGTCAATATGAATGATTCTAGCTCCAGTGACCGTACGATGTCCATCCAACGGCCATAGTGCTTCTTCAACCTCTGGTCTTCTTGCTCCAGCCGCCTAAAGCAGCGCCGGTCATGTCGCGTGCTCCTGCCTCTCGCAGCCGGCTGTGATGCCGCGGAGGCCTCACCGCCCCCTACTACTCCCACCGCTGGCCCAGGGTATCCCTCTACTCACCCACACCCCTTGTTATTCCGCGGCGACAACAGCCTCACACCGCAGTCGAACCAGTGAACCCTCGTACTCCTCTCCGCGTGGGCATCCACTGCCGCGTCTTCCCCGGCTCCTCGTCGTCCCCTTCCTAGGCCTCGCCGTCATCCACCGCCTTGGTGCTCTCGGCGTGGTGTGGTCAATGTGGTCAACGACCGACTTCCATTGGAAGAGTACTGTACGTGGAGAGGCTGACAGCTGGGTCCAAGGCCACAGCCCAGTTTTTTGTGATTTGCCAAGTAAGTCGCTTTGTTAGGCTTGTTGGCCTGCAAATCTTTCAAGACGAGGAGAGCTTCATTCAGCTGGCCGAGAAAATGGCCTATCAGTAATGAGAAATGGGCTGTACATTTTTAAAACACATCAAACCGGCAATTAGTTTCAAATATCTTTTTTTTCATTTTGAGTTTTTAAATTACATTAATTTTTATGCGTGGAGAATTTGTTGGATTTTATATTGATATACATTTATTTTTAAAATCAGTTTGGATGCGAGTCGAAATTTCGGGATTAAAAACAGTTCGGACCGCACCGAAATATGCAAATTTTCGTATAATTTTTTAACCGTGGCCACAGTATGGGCTGTAATGCTAACAATAAGAATATGGGCTCCAAACAAAACCTTAAGAATTAGCAAATGGGTTGTAAATTATTAGAAATAGTGGCAGATGGGCTCTATGCTGTTTTCCACAGATTTGAGGCTTTCCTAAAAAAAAGGTTGACGCACAAGCAGTGACTGTTGGATGAAGTGCTTCTTCAATCTCTGCTCTTCCTGCTCCAGCCGCTCAAACAAGCGCCGGCGGGACTGCCTGCTCCCTCCTTCCCGCGGCCGGCTGTGCTGCCGCGCAGGCCTCACCGCCCCACCGTACTCCCATCGCTAGCCTAGCCATCCCTCTACTCACCCGCACCTGCTGTTATTCTCCAGCGACGGCAGACGAACCAGTAAACCCTCGTTCAGTCGTACTCCCCTCCGCGTGGGAAACAACTGCAGAGTCTTCCCTGCCTCCGTGTCGTTCCCTTCCTAGGCCTCGCCGTCGTCCACCGCCCTGGTGCTCTCGGCGCGGCCTGGTCAACGTGGTCAATGACCAACATGCATCTGAAGTGGACTGTACGTGGAGTGGCCGATAGCTGGGTCCACGGCCGCACGCAAGGAAATGCCTCCTTATTACGCGCAAAATAATGATTCCTCCACCTGACATTGGGGACCCACCGAAAGGGCCTCAGTATTTCGTGAAAAAAACATTACCTCCGCTGACAGCTCGGACCCACCAGCTATATCTTCACACGCAAGGAAGTGCCTCCTTATTACGCACAAAAAAAAATGAATACTCCCCCTGTTAGCTGGGACCCAGTATAGAGGCAAGCTGACTTGTGGGCCTTCTAAGTTGACGGGGACAGAGGGCTTTGTCAACTTAGTCAATATGCATGATTCTAGCTCCAGTGACCGTACGATGTCCATCCAACGGCCGTAGTGCTTCTTCAACCTCTGGTCTTCTTGCTCCAGCCGCCCAAACCAACGCCGGTCGTGCCTCGTGCTCCTGCCTCCCGTGGCCGGCTGCGATGCGGCGGAGGCCTCACCGCCCCCTACTACTCCCACCGCTGGCCAGGCCATCCCTCTACTCACCCACACCCCCAGTTATTCTGCGGCGACGGCAGCCTCACACCGCAGCGAACCAGTGAACCCTCGTACTCCTCTACACGTGGGCATCCACTGCCATGTCTTCCCCGGCTCCACGTCGTCCCCTTCCTAGGCCTCGCCGTCATCCACCGCCCTGGTGCTCTCGGCGCGGCGTGGTTAATGTGGTCAAGGAACGGCTTCCATCGGACGTGGACTGTACGTGGAGAGGCTGACAGCTGGGTCCACGGCCGCAGCAAGGAAGTGCCTCCTTATTAGGCGCAAAATAATTATTCCTCCACCTAACAGCGGGGACCCACCAGACGGGCCACCATATTTCGCGAAAAAAACCTCCCCCCCCCCCCGACTGCTGGGACCCACCAGCTACACCTTCGCACGCAAGGAAGTGCATCCGGGCAAAAAAATGATTTGCCCCCCTGACTGCTGCGACCCACCAGCTACATCCTCGCACGCAAGGAAGTGCCTGACAGTCGGCACCCACCTGGTCGAAGCGTACGTAGCGTTGTCATTCTGGTCGCGAACGTGTACGTACATACTGGTCGATGTAGAGGGGTGCACGTGTCGTAGATGTAGAGGCGCGCACGTGTCGTAGTAGAGGCGCGCACGTAGCATGTACACGTACGTACAACGGCGAGGGTGCAAGAAAGAAAATACGGCCACGTACGTACATACGGGCAGGGTCTCTAACGCCTATCATGCATACGTACATGGCTGGGTCGGAACGGAGAAACAGCGTCGTCGTCGTGTTCATGGGGAGCCAACCGGCTGGGTCGGAACGGAATGCGTGGTCGTGTTCATCGGGAGGGCTTGGATGGAACAGGCGATAGAAACGAGGCCTAGTGTACCGCACAACGGAGGAAACGGCCTTGTGTTTGACTGGCCACGTTTGAAACGGGGTCCTGTTGATCGGGAGGGGCCTGGCGTACCGCAGAACGAAGGAAATGGACCTCCTACGGTCGAAACAGGGGTCCTTTTGATCGGGAGGGGTGTGGCGTACCGCAAAACGGAGGAAACGGACCTCCTACGGTCGAAACGGGGGTCCTGTTGATCGGGAGGGCTGTGGCGTACCGCAAAACGGACGAAACGGACTTGTGTTGGAGCGCTATGGTCGAAACAGTGGGGGAGGTGTGTGGCATACCGCAAAACGGGACTCCACGGGATACTGTTCATCTCCACCGTCGACCTCCTCCAGCCTCCACGGGCTACCGTCGACCTCCTCTGGCCTCCACGGGCTCCTGTTCATCCAGCCTCCACCGTGCGCTACCCCACCGGCTACTGTTCAACCACCCCTCCACGGGCACCCCTCCACCGTCTACTGTTCATCCAGCCCTCCACACCACGGGGTCCTGTTCAACCACCCCTCCACGGCCACCCCTCCATCGTCTACTGTTCATCCAGCCCTCCACACCACCGTTTCCTGTTCATCCAAAGGCAACGCCACCGCTCACTGTTCATCCAAACCCCCCGCAACGCTCATTGTTCATCCTAGAGGCAGCATCGAACGGCTTCAGGTAGCAGCAGTAGCAAAGGAATCGCTCCATCGAGTTCAGTTAACAGCCATCGATCGATCGCTCGGGTTCAGTAACGCGTAGCCTGCAATGCAATCGCTCGGGTTCAGTTAGAGCCCAACGCCTCGCTCGGCTTCAGTTAGAGCCAACACCTCGCACACACGCACGTACCTGTATGAGAGAAACGCGCATCTCTCTCCCACCGTAACCGGCAACTCCCCGAAATTTTCCTCCCCCTCGCTTCCACCACGGTTTTTTCTGTCATGGACGGCCCAAAGAATGTCATGCAGCTGCGTCTCCGGCCCGCCCAGGACGAAAAGCCCATTTTCTGTCATGATTTTTTGTCATAGAAGTAGGATCCCACCACATCTATGATGATACCAGGTTTTGTCACAATTATCGCCATAGAAGTGTCATATGTATGACATAAATTTTTTTCGTTCGGCCCAAAATGTCACGGATGTGTCTTTTTTTTAGTGCTTCGGAGTGTCCACCATATATATATCGTATGAGGAGGTCCGTCCACCGCCCTGTGAGCGGTGGCTCCTGTAATTCTCCTGCATCGTCGTCCATACCGTCGATGTCTTCGGAGTCGAAGTCAGGTGTGTCGGTTAAATCATCGACCGTGGCAATGAAGTGGGTGGTGGGTGGGCAGCAAATTTCGTCGTCGTCCGCTTCCCACTCAAGCCGGACATAGTTCGGCTCAGAGCCTCCTGACAAAGAGAGAGACTTCAATAAGTTCAGCATGTCGCCAAAGGGCGAGTGCTGAAAGATGTCCGCCGCGATGAACTCCATTACCGGAGACCGACCAAGATCGGCGGGCTCGGGAACGCGCGGACTGGAGCCTACATCCGGATACGAATCCGAGGGTCCAGAGTTACAGGCTTCCTCAGAAGTGAGGCATGTGTTCAGCTCTACCGTCAATGAGGGTATGGCCTGCGGGCGGGGTCCATCCCTCCGTCCCCAGGCAACGCAGTCTGTTTCGGATTTGAGTCCAGGGCTACTGTAGGGGTGATGTCCCGAGTGTTGTCCGACAGCAGGTTCAGGCCATGCTCGTCGTGACTGTCCGGTGCTCCCGGCGCTGGCCCGAATTCGTCGAAGATCAAGTCTCCGCGGATATCCGTCGTGTAGTTCAGGTTTCCGAACCTGATTTGATGGCCAGGGGCGTAGATGTCGATCTGCTCCAAATGGCCAAGCGAATTGGCCCGCAGTGCGAAGCCGCTGAACACGAAGATCTGTCCGGGGAGGAAAGACTCGCCCTGGACCGCGTCATTGATGATGACTGAAGGATCCATCGAGCCCGACAGCGACGACACAGAGGAACTCTCAATGAAAGCACCAATGTCGGTGTCAAAACCGGCGGATCTCGGGTAGGGGGTCCCGATCTGTGCGTCAAGGCTAATGGTAACAGGAAGCAAGGGACACAGATGTTTACCCAGGTTCGGGCCCTCTCGATGGAGGTAAAACCCTACTTCCTGCTTGATTAATATTGATGATATGGGTAGTACAAGAGTTGATCTACCACGAGATCGTAGAGGCTAAACCCTAAGAGCTAGCCTATGAAGGTATGATTGTAATTGTGATCGGCATTCTAAGGACCAACCTCTCCGGTTTATATAGACACCGGAGAGGGCTAGGGTTTACATGGAGTCGGTTACAAGGAAGAAAATATAATATCTGGATCGCCCAGCTTGCCTTCCACGCAAAGGAGAGTCCCATCCTGACACAGGCCGAAGTCTTGAGTCTTGTATCTTCATGCTTCAATAGTCCGGACGTTGTACACAGCCCGGCTGTCCGGATACCCCCTAATCCAAGACTCCATCACCACCTGCGCGGGCGACCGAGGGGATCCACCCCTAGCCGCCGGGTCACCGCCCTTCCGTCGCCGCCGGTGGTAGGCACCGGGCTTAGCCTGTGCGTGCGCCGGCGGCGGCGGAGGCACTCCTCCCTCTCGCGGTTCAAAGGGTGACGCGGGGCTCCCTGGCTCGAGGTTGTGATCCCGATCTGGGCTGAGGTGGTGCCGATCTGGTTCATGAAGGTCCAGCTCTGGACTTCGGCGGTGTGGCGGCTGGTCGGCGTCCTATCGACGGCTGTGGTGGCAGTGCTGGCGCTGCTCCTCCCGATCTAGGGCGGAGGGCCTTGGATCCGGGGCGGCGGCCCCGAGGTGGGCCTCCCTGTCCGGTGGCCGACGGGGCGGGCAGGCTGTGATGACCCACAAGTGTAGGGGATCTATCGTAGTCCTTTCGATAAGTAAGAGTGTCGAACCCAATGAGGAGCAGAAGGAAATGATAAGCGGTTTTCAGTAAGGTTTTCTCTGCAAGCACTAAAATTGTAGGTGATAGATAGTTTTGTGATAAGATAAATAGTAACGAGTAACAAGTAAATAAAATAAATAAAGTGCAGCAAGGTGGCCCAATCCTTTTGTACCAAAGGATAAGCCTGGACAATTTCTTATAATAAGAAAAGAGCTCCCGAGGACACATGGGAATTATCGTCAAGCTAGTTTTCAACACGCTCATATGATTCGCGTTCGGTACTTTGATAATTTGATATGTGGGTGGACCGGTGCTTGAGTACTGCCCTTACTTGGACAAGCATCCCACTTATGATTAACACCTATTGCAAGTGTCCGCAACTACAAAACAAGTATTAAGGTAAACCTAACCACAGCATTAAACATATGGATCCAAATCAGCCCCTAACGAAGCAACGCATAAACTAGGGTTTAAGCTTCTGTCACTCTAGCAACCCATCATCTACTTATTACTTCCCCATGCCTTCCTCTAGGCCCAAATAATGGTGAAGTGTCATGTAGTCGACGTTCACATAACACCACTAGAGGAAAAGACAACATACATCTCATCAAAATATCGAACGAATACCAAATTCACATGACTACTAATAGCAAGACTTGACCCATGTCCTCAGGAACAAACGTAACTACTCACAAAGCATATTCATGTTCATAATCAGAGGAGTAATAATATCCATAAAGGATCTGAACATATGGTCTTCCACCAAGTAAACCAATTAGCATCAACTACAAGGAGTAATCAACACTACTAGCAACCCACAGGTACCAATTTGTGGTTTGGATACAAGATTGGATACAAGAGATGAACTAGGGTTTTGAGAGGAGATGGTGCTGGTGAAGATGTTGATGGAGATTGACCCCCTCCAGATGAGAGGATCATTGGTGATGACGTTGGTGATGATTTCTCCCTCCCGGAGGGAAGTGTCCCCGGTAGAACAGCTTCGCCGGAGCCCTAGATTGGTTCCGCCAAGGTTCCGCCTCGTGGCGGCGGAGTTTCGTCCCGTAAGCTTGCCCATGATTTTTTCCAGGGTAAAAGCCCTCATATAGCAGAAGATGGACACCGGGGGGGCCACCAGGGGGCCCAGGAGACAGGGGCGTGCCCAATAGGGGTGGGCGCGCCCCCACCCTCCTGGCCAGGGTGTGGGCCCCCTGATGTATTTCTTCCGCTCAATAATTCTTATTAATTCCAAAAACAGGTTTCGTGGAGTTTCAGGATTTTTGGAGCAGTGCAGAATAGGTTTCCAATGTTTGCTCCTTTTCCAGCCAGAATTCCAGCTGTCGGCATTCCCCCTCTTCATGGTAAACCTTGTAAAATAAGAGAGAATAGCCATAAGTATTGAGATATAATGTGTAATAACAACCCATAGTGCAATAAATATTGATATAAAAGCATGATGCAAAATAGACGTATCAACTCCCCCAAGCTTAGACCTCGCTTGTCCTCAAGCAGAAGCCGATATCGAAAAATATGTCCACATGTTTAGAGATAGAGGTGTCGATAAAAATAAAATACGGACATAAGGGCATCATGAGCATTCTTGTAACAGGAAAATATATTGATTTTATCATATGATTTCCTATGCACAAGTAACAATCAATTCACAATGTCAAGTATGGTTCAGAAACTTCATTGAGAACTAACAAACTATAATCTCGGTCATTGAAGCAATTGCAATTTATCATAACATCAGAAAGAGTCAACAATAGAACTTTTCAGCAAGTCCACATACTCAACTATCATGTAGTCTTCTACAATTGCTAACACTCACGCAATACTTGTGGTTATGAAGTTTCAGCCGGACACTGAGAAAGATACGGGCTTATTGTGTTGCCTCCCAACGTATTCACCTTTAGGTGATGTCAACAATAATACTCCATGCTAACTTACATACAATTGGATATATATATCATGATCTTTCAAACATGAGGAACTTGCCAAAGGATAAAATGAAAAGGGGAAAGGTGAGGATCACCTTGACTCAAGCATAAAGTAAAACATAAAGTAAAAGATAGGCCCTTCGCAGAGGGAAGCAGAGGTTGTCATGTGCGTTTAGGGTTGGATGCACAAAATATTAATGCAAAAGAATGTCACTTTATATTGCCCCTTGTATGTGGACCTTTATTATGCAGTCCGTCGCTTTTATTACTTCCATAACAAGCTCAACATGTTTGGAAGGTCAATGACAATATACTTTAGCTGAGATGTGCGAAAACATAAACCATTACGTTGTCTTCCTTGTCCAACGTCAACTCTTTTAGCATGTCATACTTAATGAGTGCTCCGAATCATAAAAGATGTCCAAGATAATATATTTGTATGTGAACCTCTCTTTCCTTATCACTTCCTATTAATTGCAATGATGACCAAAACTACGTTTATCAACTCTCAACAACCGTAAGATCAATATGAACTCTTTTATTCTTTCTACTTTCTCAAGATCATAGCAAAGCCCTCGACTCAACACTAATCTTTATTATAGATAACTCACGCACTCGATTACATAAAGAGATCACAAAGCAAAACTCGAAACTACTTGATATCAAAACTTCAATCTACTAGATCAAAATACTACTAAAAGGATCGAACTAAATAAAATGGTAAAGATAGGAGTGTGATGGTGATACGATACCGGGGCACCTCCCCCAAGCTTGGCAGTTGCCATGGGGAGTACCCATACCCATGTGATTATGTCTCCTTCTTCACGGTTAGCGTTATGATCTTCTTGGCGATGATGCCCCTCAGGATACGGTTCTCCTGCTCGAGCTTATTGACTTGTTGTTTGAGGTCCATAATTTCTTTACGGAGCTTGCCCGTAACGGCCAAAGCTCCCTTTACCCAAGGATGCTGCATAGCTTCTGGAGAACAAGTAAAGCTCTTTTTCACATTTTCATAAGAAAGAAATCTAAAGTTGGAAGGGATGACCGAAGTTGGAATAGCCAAGATAGGTAGTTCCCCCATCATGGATTCTGCTTGGAGACGAGAGGTAACTTCTTGATCTTCCTCCATGGCATCTATCCTTTTCAAACCAGCCTCCATATCATCCTCCGTTGATGGTCCAAAGTGATAAGCATTGCTATTTGCTCCTGGACCTGGTGTTGGGTGAGACACCCGACTCTCCCCGACTGACTCTTGAGAAGACATCTTGCTCTAATCTGCAACAGGAATAGCTCGAAACGAAAACAGAGGATATTTGCGTGATACGGTAGTCAAAACCTTCGGGAGTATATATAATGAATTTTTACCGACCAAAATACGTAACGTGCAAGAAAACAGAGTCCGAGAGGCTCACGAGGTGTCCACGAGACAGGGGGCGCGCCCAGTAAGGGTGGGTGCACCCTCCACTCTCGTGGAGGCCTCGTGTCCCTCTCGGACTACTTCTTTCTTCCTAAAATTCTTAAATATTCCAAAACTGATAAAAATTGCCATTGGAGTTGTTTTGGAGTCGGTTTACTTACCGTACCACATACCTATTCCTTTTCGGAGTCTGAACATTCTGGAAAGTGTCCCTTATGTATTCTTCCGGGGTTACGGTTTCAATAATATTAGTTTCAACATTGATAGGATTACCTGAAATATAATCTTTAATTCTTTGACCGTTTACCACCCTCGGACTTGTGCCTTCGAAGTTGTTGATTTTTATGGCACCAGAACGATAGACCTCCTCGATAATGTAGGAACCTTCCCATTTAGAGAGAAGTTCTCCTGCAAAAAATCTTAAACGAGAGTTGAATAATAACACATAATCACCTACGTTAAACTCACGCTTTTGTATCCTTTTGTCATGCCAGCGTTTGACTTTTTCTTTGAATAGCTTGGCATTCTCGTAAGCTTGGTTTCTCCATTCATCAAGTGAGCTAATATCAAACAACCTCTTCTCACCGACAAGTTTGAAGTCATAGTAGAGCTCTTTAATAGCCCAATATGCTTTATGTTCAAGTTCAAGAGGTAAATGACAAGCTTTTCCATAGACCATCTTATAAGGAGACATACCCATAGGATTTTTGTATGCAGTTCTATAGGCCCATAATGCATCATCAAGTTTTTTGGACCAATTCTTTCTAGATCTATTGACAGTCTTTTGCAAAATTAATTTGAGCTCTCTATTGCTCAACTCTATTTGACCACTAGACTAGGATGATAAGGAGATGCAATTCTATGATTAACATCATACTTAGCAAGCATCTTACGGAAAGCACCAAGAATAAAATGTGAACCACCATCAATCATAAGATATCTAGGAACTCCAAACCTCAGAAAAATAACTTCCTTAAGCATTTTAATAGAAGTGTTATGATCAGCACTACTAGTTGGAATAGCTTCTACCCACTTAGTAATGTAATCAACAGCAACTAAAATATGTGTATAACCATTAGAGGCAGGAAAAGGTCCCATATAATCAAAGCCCCAAACATCAAACGGTTCGATAAGAAGAGAATAATTCATAGGCATTTCTTGACGTCTACTAATATTACCAATTCTTTGACATTCGTCACAAGATAAGACAAACTTATGAGCATCTTTGAAGAGAGTAGGCCAATAAAAACAAGATTGTAGTACCTTGTGTGAAGTTCTATCTCCAGCGTGGTGTCCTCCATAGGATTCAGAGTGACACTTGCATAGGATCTGTTCCTGTTCATGCTCAGGCACACAACGTCTAATAACACCATATACTCCTTCTTTATAAAGGTGTGGGTCATCCCAAAAGTAATGTCTTAAATCATAAAAGAACTTTTTCTTTTGCTGGTATGTGAAACTAGGAGGTATAAATTTAGCAACAATGTAATTAGCATAATCAACATACCAAGGAGCAGTACGAGAAGCATTAACGACCGCTAATTGTTCATCAAGAAAGCTATCATCAATAGGCAGTGTGTCATCAAGAACATTCTCTAACCTAGACAAGTTGTCTGCAACGGGGTTCTCAGCTCCCTTTCTATCAATAATATGCAAATCAAATTCTTGGAGCAAGAGAACCCATCTAATGAGTCTAGGCTTAGCATCTTTCTTTTCCATAAGATATTTAATAGCAGCATGATCAGTGTGAATAGTAACTTTGGAATCAACAATGTAAGGTCTAAACTTATCACATGCAAACACAACTGCTAAGAATTCTTTTTCAGTAGTAGCATAATTTCTCTAGGCAGTATCAAGAGTCTTACTAGCATACTGGATAACATTCAATTTCTTATCAACTCTTTGCCCTAGAACAGCACCTACAACATAATCACTAGCATCACACATAATTTCAAAAGGTAAATTCCAATCAGGTGGCTGAACAATAGGTGCAGTGATCAAAGCTTTCTTAAGTATTTCAAATGCTTCTACACAATCATCATCAAAGACAAAAGGAATATCTTTTTGTAATAAATTTGTCAGAGGCCTAGAGATTTAGAAAAGTCCTTAATGAACCTCCTATAAAACCGGCATGACCAAGGAAACTTCTTATACCTTTTATGTCCTTGGGACATGGCATCTTTTCAATAGCATCAACTTTAGCTTTATCAACTTCAATACCTCTCTCGGAAATCTTATGCCCCAAAACAATGCCTTCATTAACCATAAAGTGACACTTTTCCCAATTCAGGACGAGACTAGTGTCTTCGCATCTCTGCAAAACTCGGTCAAGGTTGCCCAAGCAATCATCAAAAGAGGAACCATAAACGGAGAAATCATCCATGAATACATCATAAATCTTTTCACAAAAATCAAAGAATATAGCCATCATGCATCGTTGAAAGGTAGCAGGTGCATTACATAAACCAAAAGGCATGCGTCTATAAGCAAAAGTGCCGAAAGGGCAAGTAAAAGTAGTTTTTGATTGATCCCCCGCTGACACAGGTATTTGAGAGAAACCAAAATAACCATCTAGAAAGCAAAAATGTGTGTGTTTGGATAGTCTTTCTAGCATTTGATCAATAAAAGGTAAAGGGTAATGATCTTTCTTAGTAGCCTTATTTAATTTACGGAAATCAATTACCATCCTATAACCTATAATAATTCTTTGTGGGATCAATTCATCTTTATCATTAGGAACAACGGTAATACCTCCCTTTTTAGGAACACAATGGACATGGCTTACCCAATCACTATCAGCAACGGGATAAATTATACCTGCCTCAAGGAGCTTTAGTATCTCCTTTCTTACCACTTCTTTCATCTTGCGATTCATTCGTCGTTGAGGATCTCTAACTGGTTTGGCATCTTTCTCCACTGTAATTTATAGTTGGCATAACGTGGGACTAATGCCCTTAAGATCATCCAGAGTATATCCAATAGCAGCTCGGTGCTTCTTCAAAGTTTTCAATAATCTTTCTTCTTCTTGCTCTGAAAGGTTAGCACTAATAATACCATGATATATATTCTTCTCATCAAGATAAGCATACTTAAGATTGTCAGGTAATGGTTTGAGTTCAAACACGGGATCACCCTTGGGTGGAGGGGGATCCCCAAGAATTTCAATGGGAAGGTTGTGTTTAAGCATAGGTTCTTGTTTAAGGAACACTTCATCTATTTCCCTTCTTTCCTTCATAAACATATCATTTTCATCGTCTAGCAAATATTGTTCTAACGGATCAGTAGGAGGCACGGCAATGGAAGAAAGACCAATAATCTCATCCTTACTAGGTGATTCTCTATCACGAGGTTGTCTATGAAACTTAGCAACATTAAACTCATGAGACATATGTTGAAAATATGCCCTAGAGGCAATAATAAAATGGTTATTATTATGTTTCCTTGTTCATGATAATTGTCTATTGTTCATGCTATAATTGTGTTATCCGGAAATCGTAATACATGTGTGAATACATAGACCACAACATGTCCCTAGTGAGCCTCTAGTTGACTAGCTCGTTGATCAATGGATGGTTACAGTTTCCTGACCATGACATTGGATGTCATTGATAACGGGAACACATCATTGGGAGAATGATGTGATGGACAAGACCCAATCCTAAGCATAGCACAAGATCGTGTAGTTCGTTTGCTAGAGCTTTTCTAATGTCAAGTATCATTTACTTAGACCATGAGATCGTGTAACTCCCGGATACCGTAGGAGTGCTTTGGGTGTACCAAACGTCACAACGTAACTGGGTGGCTATAAAGGTATACTACGGGTATCTCCGAAAGTGTCTGTTGGGTTGGCACAGATCGAGACTGGGATTTGTCACTCCGTATGACGGAGAGGTATCTCTGGGCCCACTCGGTAATGCATCATCATAATGAGCTCAATGTGACCAAGTGGTTGGTCATGGGATCATGCATTACGGTACGAGTAAAGTGACTTGCCGGTAACGAGATTGAACGAGGTATTGGGATACCGACGATCGAATCTCGGGCAAGTAACGTACCGATTAACAAAGGGAATGGTATACGGGATTACTTGAATCCTTGACATCGTGGTTCATTCGATGAGATCATCATGGAACATGTGGGAGCCAACATGGGTATCCAGATCCCGCTGTTGGTTATTGGCCGGAGAGCTGTCTCAGTCATGTCTGCGTGATTCCCGAACCCGTAGGGTCTACACACTTAAGGTTCGATGACGCTAGGGTTATTAGGAAGACTTGTATGTGATTACCGAATGTTGTTCGGAGTCCCGGATGAGATCCCGGACGTCACAAGGAGTTCCGGAATGGTCCGGAGGTGAAGATTTATATATGGGAAGTTGTCATACGGTCACCGGAAAAGTTCGGGGGCATATCGGTATTGTACCGGGGCCACCGGGAGGGGCCACCTCTCTTGGAGGGCCTCATTGGCCGTAGAGGAAAGGGAACCAGCCCTTGGAGTCCATGCGCCTAGGGTTGGGGGGGAAACCCTAGAGGGGGCGCCCCCTTTGCTTGGGGGGCAAGCCCCCTCCCCTTGGCCGCCCCCCCTCTAGATCTCATCTAGAGGGGGCCGGCCCCCTTCCCACTTCCCCTATAAATAGAGGGGCGAGGGGAGGGCTGCAGACCACACCAAAGGCGCAACCCCTCCCCTCCCCTACACCTCTCCTCCTCCGTTAAGAGCTTGGAGAAGCCCTGCCGGAGTACTGCCGCTCCATCACCACCACGTCGTCGTGCTGCTGTTGGAGCTCTCTTCCTAAACCTCTCCCTCCTCCTTGCTGGATCAAGGCGCGGGAGACGTCTCCGCTCCGTACGTGTGTTGAACGAGGAGGTGCCATCCGTTTGGAGCTAGGATCATCGGTGATTTGGATCACGACGAGTACGACTCCATCAACCCCGTTCTCTTGAACGCTTCCGCTCGCAATCTACAAGGGTATGTAGATGCACTCATATCTCTCACGTTGCTAGATGACTCCATAGATTGATCTTCGTGATGCGTATAAAATTTTAAATTTCTGCTAAGATTCCCAACAGTGGCATCATGAGCTAGGTCTATGCGTAGTTTCTATGCACGAGTAGAACACAAGATTGTTGTGGGCGTCGATTTTGTCAATTTACTTGCTACTACTAGTCTTATCTTGTTTCGGCGGCATCGTGGGATGAAGCGGCCCGGACCGACCTTACACGTACGCTTATGTGAGACAGGTTCCACTGACTGACATGCACTAGTTGCATAAGGTGGCTAGCGGGTGCCTGTCTCTCCAACTTTAGTCGGATCGGATTCAATGAAAAGGGTCCTTATGAAGGGTAAATAGAAATTGGCATATCACGTTGTGGTTTTGGCGTAGGTAAGCAACGTTCTTGCTAGAACCCTATTGAAGCCATGTAAAACATGCAACAACAATCAGAGGATGTCTAACTTGTTTTTGCAGCATATGCCTTGTGATGTGATATGGCCAAAAGGATGTGATGAATGAAATATATGTGATGTATGAGATTGATCATGTTCTTTTAATAGGAATCACGACTTGCATGTCGATTTGTATGACAACCGATAGGAGCCATAGGAGTTGTCTTTATTTATTGTATGACCTGCGAGTCAATGAATAACGCCATGTAATTACTTTACTTTATTGCAAAACCGTTAGCCATAGTAGTAGAAGTAATCATTGGCGTGACAACTTCATGAAGACATGATGATGGAGATCATGATGATGGAGATCATGGTGTCATGCCAGTGACGATGATGGTCATGGCGCCCCGAAGATGGAGATCAAAAGGAGCGAAATGATATTGGCCATATCATGTCACTATTTGATTGCATGTGATGTTTATCATGTTTTACATCTTATTTGCTTAGAACGACAGTAGCATAAATAAGATGATCCCTCATAATAATTTCAAGAAAGTGTTCCCTCTAACTATGCGCCGTTGCGAAAGTTCGTTGTCTCGAAGCACCACGTGATGATCGGTGTGATAGATTCTAACGTTCACATACAACGGGTGTAAGCTAGATTTAGACATGCAAAACACTTAGGTTGACTTGACGAGCCTAGCATGTACAGACATGGCCTCGGAACACAAGAGACCGAAAGGTCGAACATGAGTCGTATAGAAGATACGATCAACATGAAGATGTTCACCGATGATGACTAGTCCGTCTCACGTGATGATCGGACACGGCCTAGTTGACTCGGATCATGTATCACTTAGATGACTAGAGGGATGTCTATCTGAGTGGGAGTTCATTAAATAATTTGATTAGATGAACTTAATTGTCATGAACTTAGTCTAAAATCTTTGCAATATGTCTTGTAGATCAAATGGCCCACGCTAATGTTGCCCTCAACTTCAATGCGTTCCTAGAGAAAACCAAGCTGGAAGACGATGGTAGCAACTAGACGGACTGGGTCCGGAACTTGAGGATCATCCTCATAGCTACCAAGAAAGTATATGTCCTAGATGCACCGCTAGGTGAAGCACCCGTTTTCCCAGCAACTCAAGACGTTATGAACGCCTGGCAGTCGCGTAGTGATGATTACTCCTTGGTTCAGTGTGGCATGCTTTATAGCTTAGAACCGGGGCTCCAAAAGAGTTTTGAGCAGCACGGAGCATATGAGATGTTCCAAGAGCTGAAAATGGTTTTCCAAGCTCATGCCCGGGTCGAGAGATATTAAGTCTCCGACAAGTTCTACAGTTGTAAGATGGAGGAGAATGGTTTTGTCAGCGAGCACATACTCAAAATGTCTGGGTTGCACAACCGCTTGTCTCAACTGGGAGTTAATCTCCCGGATGACGCGGTCATTGACAGAATCCTTCAGTCGCTCCCACCTAGCTACAAGAGCTTTGTGATGAACTACAATATGCAGGGGATGGTGAAAACCATTACTGAGGTATTTTCAATGCTGAAATCAGCGGAGGTGGAGATCAAAAAGGAACATCAAGTGTTGATGGTCAATAAAACCACTAGTTTCAAGAAAGGCAAGGGTAAGAAGAACTTCAAGAAGGATGGCAAGGGAGTTGCCGCGCCCGGTAAGCAAGTTGCCGGGAAGAAGTCAAAGCATGGACCCAAACCTGAGACTGAGTGCTTTTATTGCAAGGGAAGCAGACACTGGAAGCGGAACTGCCCCAAGTACTTAGCGGACAAGAAGGCCGGCAACACCAAAGGTATATGTGATATACATGTAATTGATGTGTACCTTACCAGTACTCGTAGTAGCTCCTGGGTATTTGATACCAGTGCGGTTGCTCATATTTGTAACTCAAAACAGGAGCTGCGGAATAAGTGGAGACTGGCGAAGGACGAGGTGACGATGCGCATCGGGAATGGTTCCAAGGTCGATGTGATCGCCGTCGGCACGCTACCTCTACATTTACCTACGAGATTAGTTTTAAACCTCAATAATTGTTATTTGGTGCCAACTTTGAGCATGAACATTGTATCTGGATCTCGTTTAATACAAGATGGCTACTCATTTAAATCCGAGAATAATGGTTGTTCTATTTATACGAGAGATATGTTTTATGGTCATGCCTTGTTGGTCAATGGTTTATTCTTAATGAATCTCGAACGTGATGTTACACACATTCATAATGTGAATACCAAAAGATGTAAGGTTGATAACGATAGTCCCACATACTTGTGGCACTGCCGCCTTGGTCACATTGGTGTCAAACGCATGAAGAAGCTCCATGCTGATGGACTTTTGGAGTCTCTTGATTACAAATCATTTGACACATGCGAACCATGCCTCATGGGCAAAATGACCAAGACTCCGTTCTCCGGAACAATGGAGCGAGCAACCAGCTTATTGGAAATCATACATACTGATGTGTCGGTCCAATGAGCGTTGAGGCTCGCGGAGGCTATCGTTATGTTCTCACTCTCACTGATGACTTAAGTAGATATGGGTATGTCTACTTGATGAAACACAAGTCTAAGACCTTTGAAAAGTTCAAGGAATTTTAGAATGAGGTAGAGAATCAACGTGACCGAAAAATAAAGTTCTTAAGATCAGACCGTGGGGGAGAATATTTAAGTCACAAATTTGGTACGCACTTAAGGAAATTTGGAATCGTTTCACAACTCACGCCGCCTGGAACACCTCAGCGTACAGTGTGTCCGAACGTCATAATCGCACTCTATTGGATATGGTGCGATCTATGATGTCACTCACCGATTTATCGCTATCATTTTGGGGATACGCTCTAGATACAGCTACATTCACTTTAAATAGGGCACCGTCTAAATCCGTTGAGACGACTCCGTATGAATTATGGTTTGGGAAGAAACATAAGTTGTCGTTTCTAAAAGTTTGGGGATGCGATGCTTATGTCAAGAAACTTCAACCTGAAAAGCTCGAACCCAAGTCGGAAAAATGCGTCTTCATAGGATACCCTAAGGAAACCATTGGGTAGACCTTCTACCTTAGATCCGAAGGCAAGATCTTTGTTGCCAAGAACGGGTCCTTTTTGGAGAAAGAGTTTCTCTCGAAAGAAATAAGTGGGAGGAAAGTAGAACTCGATGAAGTACTGCCTCTTGAACCGGAAAGTAGCGCAGCTCAGGAAGATGTTCCTATGGTGCCTGCACCGACTAGAGAGGAAGTTAATGATGATGATCAAGGTACTTCAGATCAAGTTGCTACTGAACTTCGTAGGTCCACAAGGACACGTTCCACACCAGAATGGTATGGCAACCCTGTCCTGGAAATCATGTTGTTAGACAACGGTGAACCTTCGAACTATGAAGAAGCAATGGCGGGCCCAGATTCCAACAAATGGCTTGAAGCCATGCAATTCGAGATAGGATCCATGTATGAAAACAAAGCATGGACTTTGACAGACTTGCCCGATGATCGGCGAGCGATAGAAAATAAATGGATCTTTAAGAAGAAGACGGACGCAGATGGTAATGTTACCATCTATAAAGCTCGACTTGTTGCTAAGGGTTATCGAAAAGTTCAAGGGGTTGACTACGATGAGACCTTCTCACCCGTAGTGAAGCTGAAGTCCGTCTGAATCATGTTAGCAATTGCCGCATTCTACGACTATGAGATATGGCAAATGGACGTCAAAACGGCATTCCTTAACGGCTTCCTTAAGGAAGAATTGTATATGATGCAGCCGGAAGGTTTTGTCGATCCTGAGAATGCTAACAAGGTATGCAAGCTCCAGCGCTCCATCTATGGGCCGGTGCAAGCATCTTGGAGTTGGAACATTCGCTTTGATGAAATGATCAAAGCATTTGGGTTTATGCAGACTTATGGAGAAGCCTGCGTTTACAAGAAAGTGAGTGGGAGCTCTGTAGCATTTCTCATATTATATGTAGATGACATACTTGTGATGGGAAATGATATAGAACTTTTGGACAGCATTAAGGCCTACTTGAATAAGTGTTTTTCAATGAAGGACCTTGGAGAAGCTACTTACATATTAGGCATCAAGATCTATAGAGATAGATCGAGATGCCTCATAGGTCTTTCACAAAGCACATACCTTGATAAGATATTGAAGAAGTTCAATATGGATCAGTCCAAGAAGGGGTTCTTGCCTGTGTTGCAAGGTGTGAAATTGAGCTCAGCTCAATGCCCAACCACGACAGAAGATAGAGAAAAGATGAGTGTCATCCCCTATGCCTCGGCCATAGGGTCTATTATGTATGCCATGCTGTGTACTAGACCTGATGTAAACCTTGCCGTAAGTTTGGTAGGAAGGTACCAAAGTAATCCCGGCATGGAACACTGGACAGCGGTCAAGAATATCCTAAAGTACCTGAAAAGGATTAAGGATATGTTTCTCTTTTATGGAGGTGACGAAGAGCTCGTCGTAAAGGGTTATGTCGACGCTAGCTTCGACACAGATCTGGATGACTCTAAGTCACAAATCGGATACGTGTATATTTTGAATGGTGGGGCAGTAAGCTGGTGCAATTGCAAGCAAAGCGTCATGGTGGGATCTACATGTGAAGCGGAATACATGGCAGCCTCGGAGGCAGCACAAGAAGCAATCTGGATGAAGGAGTTCATTATTGACCTAGGAGTTATTCCCAATGCGTCGGGGCCGATGACTCGCCTAGGTTTCACAAGAAAACCAGGCACATCAAGCATTGCTTCAACTCCATTCATGAAAATGTTCAAGATGGAGACATAGATATTTGCAAAGTGCATATGGATCTGAATGTCGCAGATCCGTTGACTAAACCTCTTCCGCGAGAAAAACATGATCAACACCAAAACTCTATCGGTGTTCGATTCATCACAATGTAACTAGATTATTGACTCTAGCGCAAGTGGGAGACTGTTGGAAATATGCCCTAGAGGCAATAATAAAATGGTTATTATTATATTTCCTTGTTCATGATAATTGTCTATTGTTCATGCTATAATTGTGTTATCCGGAAATCGTAATACATGTGTGAATACATAGACCACAACATGTCCCTAGTGAGCCTCCAGTTGACTAGCTTGTTGATCAATGGATGGTTACGGTTTCCTGACCATGACATTGGATGTCATTGATAACGGGATCACATCATTGGGAGAAGGATGTGATGGACAAGACCCAATCCTAAGCATAGCACAAGATCATGTAGTTCTTTTGCTAGAGCTTTTCTAATGTCAAGTATCATTTCCTTAGACCATGAGATCGTGTAACTCCCGGATACCGCAGGAGTGCTTTGGGTGTACTAAACGTCACAACGTAACTGGGTGGCTATAAAGGTATACTACGGGTATCTCTGAAAGTGTCTGTTGGGTTGGCACGGATCAAGACGGGGATTTGTCACTCCGTATGACAGAGAGGTATCTCTGGGCCCACTCGGTAATGCATCATCATAATGAGCTCAATGTGACCAAGTGGTTGGTCACAGGATCATGCATTACGGTACGAGTAAAGTGACTTGCCGGTAACGAGATTGAACGAGGTATTGGGATACCGACGATCGAATCTCGGGCAAGTAACATACCGATTGACAAAGGGAATTGTATACAGGATTACTTGAATCCTCGACATCGTGGTTCATTCGATGAGATAATCGTGGAACATGTGGGAGCCAACATGGGTATCCAGATTCCGCTGTTGGTTATTGGTCGGAGAGTTGTCTCGGTCATGTCTGCGTGATTCCCGAACCCGTAGGGTCTACACACTTAAGGTTCGATGACGCTAGGGTTATTAGGAAGACTTGTATGTGATTACCGAATGTTGTTCGGAGTCCCGGATGAGATCCCGGACGTCACGAGGAGTTCTGTAATGGTCCGGAGGTGAAGATTTATATATGGGAAGTTGTCATACGGTCACCGGAAAAGTTCGGGGGCATATCGGTATTGTACCGGGGCCACCGGAGAGGTTCCGGGGGTCCAGCGGGAGGGGCCACCTCTCTCGGAGAGCCTCATGGGCCGTAGAGGAAAGGGAACCGGCCCTTGGATGGGCGCATCCCCCCCTTGGGCCCATGCGCCTAGGGTTGGGGAAAAACCCTAGAGGGGGCGCCCCCCTTGCTTGGGGGGCAAGCCCCCTCCCCTTGGCCGCCCCCCCTCTAGATCTCATCTAGAGGGGGGCCGGCCCCCTTCCCCCTTCCCCTATAAATACAGGGGCGAGGGGAGGGCTGCAAACCACACCAAAGGCGCAGCCCCTCCCCTCCCCAACACCTCTCCTCCTCCGTTAAGAGCTTGGCGAAGCCCTGCCGGAGTACTGCCGCTCCATCACCACCACGCCGTCGTGCTGCTGTTGGATCTCTCTTCCTCAACCTCTCCCACCTCCTTGCTGGATCAAGGCGCGGGAGACATCTCCGCTCCGTATGTGTGTTGAACGCGGAGGTGCCGTCCGTTCGGCGCTAGGATCATCGGTTATTTGGATCACGACGAGTACGACTGCATCAACCCCGTTCTCTTGAACGCTTCCGCTCGCAATCTACAAGGGTATGTAGATGCACTCCTCTCTCTCTTGTTGCTAGATGACTCCGTAGATTGATCTTGGTGATGCATAGAAAATTTTAAATTTCTGCTACGATCCCCAACAACATACCCTCTAAGACAATTGTAAGAGTATCCTTTTCACAATCAATCCTAGCACTAGCTGTATTCAAGAAGGGTCTACCAAAAATAATGGGACAAAAATCATCTTGTGGGGAACCAAGAACAAGAAAATCAGCAGGGTATTTAACCTTCCCACACAAGACTTCAACATCTCGAACTATCCCAACTGGTTTAATGGTATCCCTATTAGCAAGCTTAATGGTATAACATCATTGTCTTCCAATTCAACGGGTGCAATGTCGTGCATAATTTCTTTATATAAATCATAGGGTATTGCACTAGCGCTAGCACCCATATCACATAAGCCATGATAACAATGATCTCCTATTTTAACAGAAATAACAGGCATGCCTACGACAGGTCTATGTATCTTAGTATCTGGTCTAGCAATATTAGCAGTCTCACCACAGAAATAAATAACATGCCCATCTAAATCATCATCCAAGAGATCTTTAACCATAGCAATACTAGGTTCAACTTTGATTTGCTCAGGAGGTGTATAAGTCCTAGTATTACTCTTACGAACAACAGTCGAAGTTTTAGCATGATCCTTTATCCTAACAGGAAAATGAGGTTTCTTAACATAAGTAGTAGGAACAATAGGATCACTATAAGAGACAATCTTTTCTTCAACTATAATAGGTGCAACTATTTTTACTTCAATGGGAGGATTATATTTAAACCACTTTTCTTTAGGGAGATCAACGTGAGTAACAAAAGATTCACAGAAAGAAGCTACTATCTCAGAGTCAAGCCCATACTTAGTGCTAAATCCACGAAAAGCATCGGTATCCATAAAAGATTTAACACAATCGAACTTAGGTGTCATACCTGACTCCTTACCATCGTTGGAACCCCAATCTTCAGAGTTGCGTTTAATTCTTTTTAATAAGTCCCATTTGAAATCAATAGTCTTCAGCATATAAGAACCAGCACAGGAAGTATCGAGCAGGTTGCGATCATTGAGAGAAAGCCGAGCATAAAAATTTTGAATAATCATTTCCCAGGAGAGCTCATGATTGGGGCATGAATATAACATTGACTTAAGCCTCCCCCAAGCTTGAGCGATGCTTTCTCCTTCGTGAGGCCAGAAATTATATATGTAATTACGATCACGATGAACAAGATGCATAGGATAGAACTTCTAGTGAAATTCCAACTTCAATTGTTTATAATTCCAAGATCTCATATCATCACATAGCCTATACCATGTCAATGCATCTCCCTTCAAAGATAAAGGGAAGACCTTCCTTTTAACAACATCATCAGTAATACCTGTAAGCTTAAATAATCCACAAACTTCATCCACAAAGATAAGGTGTAAATCGGGATGCATTGTTCCATCTCTAGCAAATGGATTAGCTAGTAGTTTCTCTATCATACCCGAAGGAATCTCAAAGTAAATATTTTCAAAAGGTTCAGTAGGTTGAAGAGCAACTCTTTGCTCTTCTGGTCAGGGTGAAGATACCCCGAACAAGCCCCTCAAAGGATTAGTTTCCATAGTGATAAGTAATAGAAAATTTCAGCACACTATATAAATGTTTCCTTACCAAGTTCCACTCACCAAAAGCGCTACACTCCCCGGCAACGGAGTCAGAAAAGAGTCTTGATGACCCACAAGTGTAGGGGATCTATCATAGTCCTTTCGATAAGTAAGAGTGTCGAACCCAACGAGGAGCAGAAGGAAATGATAAGCAGTTTTCAGTAAGGTTTTCTCTGCAAGCACTGAAATTGTAGGTGATAGATAGTTTTGTGATAAGATAAATAGTAACGAGTAACAAGTAAATAAAGTAAATAAAGTGTAGAAAGGTGGCCCAATCCTTTTGTAGCAAAGGATAAGCCTGGACAATTTCTTATAATAAGAAAAGAGCTCCCGAGGACACATTGGAATTATCGTCAATATAGTTTCCATCACGTAAAACTTGCTCAGCCCGTAGCAGCCATGTAAAACTTGCAACAACAAAGTAGAGGACGTCTAACTTGTTTTTGTAGGGCATGTTGTGATGTGATATGGTCATGACATGATGCTATATTTTATTGTATGAGATGATCATGTTTTGTAACCGAGTTATCGGCAACTGGCAGGAGCCATATGGTTGTCGCTTTATTGTATGCAATGCAATCGCCCTGTAATTGCTTTACTTTATCACTAAGCGGTAGCAATAGTCGTAGAAGCAATAGTTGGCGAGACGACAACGATGCTACGATGGAGATCAAGGTGTTGCGCCGGTGACGATGGTGATCATGACGGTGCTTCGGAGATGGAGATCACAAGCACAAGATGATGATGGCCATATCATATCACTTATATTTATTGCATGTGATGTTTATCTTTTATGCATCTTATCTTGCTTTGATTGACGGTAGCATTATAAGATGATCTCTCACTAAATTTCAAGATAAAAGTGTTCTCCCTGAGTATGCACCGTTGCCAAAGTTCGTCGTGCCCAGACACCACATGATGATCGGGTGTGATAAGCTCTACGTCCATCTACAACGGGTGCAAGCCAGTTTTGCACACGCAGAATACTCAGGTTAAACTTGACGAGCCTAGCATATGCAGATATGGCCTCGGAACAGTGAGACCGAAAGGTCGAGCGTGAATCATATAGTAGATATGATAAACATAGTGATGTTCACCATTGAAAACTACTGCATTTCACGTGATGATCGGTTGTGATTTAGTTGATTTGGATCACGTGATCACTTAGATGTTTAGAGGGATGTCTATCTAAGTGGGAGTTCTTAAGTAATATGATTAATTGAACTTGAATTTATCATGAACTTAGTACCTGATAGTATTTTGCTTGTCTATGTTTGTTGTAGATAGATGGCACGTGTTGTTGTTCCGTTGAATTTTAATGCGTTCCTTGAGAAAGCAAAGTTGTAAGATGATGGTAGCAATTACACGGACTGGGTCCGTAACTTGAGGATTATCCTCATTTCTGCACAGAAGAATTACGTCCTGGAAGCACCGCTAGGTGCCAAACCAGCTGCAGGAGCAACACCAGATGTTATGAACGTCTGGCAGATCAAAGCTGATGACTACTCGATAGTTCAGTGTGCCATGCTTTACGGCTTAGAACCAGGACTTCAACGATGTTTTGAACGTCATGGAGCATATGAGATGTTCCAGGAGTTGAAGTTAATATTTCAAGCAAATGCCCGGATTGAGAGATATGAAGTCTCCAATAAGTTCTACAGCTGCAAGATGGAGGAGAATAGTTCTGTCAGTGAGCATATACTCAGTATGTCTAGGTATAACAATCACTTGATTCAACTGGGAGTTAATCTTCCAGATGATAGCATCATTGACAGAATTCTTTAATCACTGCCAACAAGCTACAAGAGCTTCGTGATGACTATAATATGCAAGGGATGGATAAGAAAATTCCCGAGCTCTTCGCAATGCTAAAGGCTGCGGAGGTAGAAATCAAGAAGGAGCATCAAGTGTTGATGGTCAATAAGACCACTAGTTTCAAGAAAAAGGGCAAAGGGAAAAAGAAGGGGAACTTCAAGAAGAAGAACAAACAAGTTGCTGCTCAAGAGAAGAAACCCAAGTCTGGACCTAAGCCTGAGACAGAGTGCTTCTACTGCATGCAGACTGGTCACTGGAAGCGGAACTGCCCCAAGTATTTGGCGGATAGAAAGGATGGCAAGGTGAACAAAGGTATATATGATATACATGTTATTGATGTGTACCTTACCAGAGCTCGCAGTAGCACCTGGGTGTTTGATACTGGTTCTGTTGCTAATATTTGCAACTTGAAACAGGGAGTACAGATTAAGCAGACACTGTCTAAGGACGAGGTGACGATGCGCGTGGGAAATGGTTCCAAAGTCGATGTGATCGCCGTCGGCACGCTACCTCTACATCTACCTTCGGGATTAGTTTTATACCTAAATAATTTTTATTTGGTGCCAGCGTTGAGCATGAACATTATATATGGATCTTGTTTGATGCGAGACGGTTATTCATTTAAATCTGAGAATAATGGTTGTTCTATTTATATGAGTAACATATTTTATGATCATGCACCCTTAAAGAGTGGTCTATTTTTGATGAATCTCGATAGTAGTGATACACATATTCATAATGTTGAAGCCAAAAGATGCAAAGTTGCTAATGATAGTGCAACTTATTTGTGGCACTGCCGTTTAGGTCATATTGGTGTAAAGCGCATGAAGAAACTCCATATTGATGGACTTTTGGAATCACTTGATTATGAATCAGTTGGTACTTGTGAACCATGCCTCGTGGGCAAGATGACTAAAACGTCGTTCTCCGGAACTATGGAGCGAGCAACTGATTTGTTGGAAATCATACATACTGATGTATGTGGTCCAATGAATGTTGAGACTCGCGGCGGGTATCGTTATTTTCTCACCTTCACAGATGATTTGAGCAGATATGGGTATATCTACTTGATTAAACATAAGTCTGAAACGTTTGAAAAGTTCAAAGAATTTTAGAGTGAAGTTGAAAATCATCATAACAAGAAAATAAAGTTCCTACGATCTGATCGTGGAGGAGAATAGTTGAGTTATGAGTTTGGTTTACATTTGAAGCAATGTGGAATAGTTCCGCAACTCACGCCACCCGGAACACCACAGCGTAATGGTGTGTCCGAATGTCGTAATCGTACTTTACTAGATATGGTGCGATCTATGATGTCTCTTGCTGATTTACCACTATCGTTTTGGGGTTATGCTTTAGAGACGGCCGCATTCACGTTAAATAGGGCACCATCAAAATCCGTTGAGACAACGCCTTATGAACTGTGGTTTGGCAAGAAACCAAAGTTGTCGTTTCTTAAAGTTTGGGGCTGCGATGCTTATGTGAAAAAGTTTCAACCCGATAAGCTCGAACCCAAATTGGAGAAATGTGTCTTCATAGGATACCCAAAGGAAACTGTTGGGTACACCTTCTATCACAGATCCGAAGGCAAGACATTTGTTGCCAAGAATGGATCCTTTCTAGAGAAGGAGTTTCTCTCGAAAGAAGTGAGTGGGAGGAAAGTAGAACTTGATGAGGTAACTATACCTGCTCCTTTATTGGAAAATAGTTCATCACAGAAACCGGTTCCTGTGACGCTACACCAATAAGTGAGGAAGCTAATGATGCTGATCATGAAACTTCAGATCAAGTTACTACAGAACCTCGTAGGTCAACCAGAGTAAGATCCGCACCAAAGTGGTACAGTAATCCTATTCTGGAGGTCATGTTACTTGACCATGGCGAACCTACAAACTATGAGGAAGCGATGATGAGCCCAGATTCCGCAAAATGGCTTGACGCCATGAAATCTGAGATGGGATCCATGTATGAGAACAAAGTGTGGACTTTGGTTGACTTGCCCGATGATCGGCAAGCCATCGAGAATAAATGGATCTTCAAGAAGAAGACTGACGCTGATGGTAATGTTACTATCTACAAAGCTCGACTTGTTGCGAAAGTTTTTCGACAAGTTCAAGGGGTTGACTATGATGAGACTTTCTCACCCGTAGCGATGCTTAAGTCTGTCCGAATCATGTTAGCAATTGCCACATTTTATGACTATGAAATTTGGCAAATGGATGTCAAAACTGCATTCCTGAATGGATTTCTAGAAGAAGAGTTGTATATGATGCAACTAGAAGGTTTTGTCGATCCAAAGGATGCTAACATGTGCAAGCTCCAGCAATCCATTTATGGACTGGTGCAAGCCTCTCGGAGTTGGAATAAATGCTTTGATAGTGTGATCAAAGCATATGGTTTTATACAGACTTTTGGAGAAGCCTGTATTTACAAGAAAGTGAGTGGGAGCTCTGTAGCATTTCTAATATTATATGTGGACGACATATTATTGATTGGAAATGATATAGAATTTTTGGATAGCATAAAAGGATACTTGAATAAAAGTTTTTCAATGAAAGACCTCGGTGAAGCTGCTTACATATTGGGCATCAAGAACTATAGAGATAGATCAAGACGCTTAATTGGACTTTCACAAAGTACATACCTTGATAAAGTTTTGAAAACGTTTAAAATGGATCACGCAAAGGGTTCTTGCCTGTAATACAAGGTGTGAAATTGAGTCAGACTCAATTCCCGACCACTAAAGAAGATAGAGAGAAAATGAAAGAAGTTCCCTATGCTTTAGCCATAGGCTCTATCATGTATGCAATGATGTATACCAGACCTGATGTGTGCCTTGCTATTAGTTTAGCAGGGAGGTAACAAAGTAATCCAGGAGTGGATCACTGGACAACGGTCAAGAACATTATGAAATACCTGAAAAGGACTAAGGATATGTTTCTCGTTTATGGAGGTGACAAAGAGCTAGTCATAAATGGTTACGTCGATGCAAGCTTTGACACTGATCTGGACGATTCTAAATCGCAAACTGGATACGTGTTTATATTGAACGGTGGAGCTGTCAGTTGGTGCAGTTCTAAACAAAGCGTCATGGCGGGATCTACATGTGAAGCGGAGTACATAGCTGCTTCGGAAGCAGCAAATTAATGAAGGAGTCTGGATGAAGGAGTTCATATCCGATCTAGGTGTCATACCTAGTGCATCGGGTCCAATGAAAATCTTTTGTGACAATACTGGTGCAATTGCCTTGGCAAAAGAATCCAGATTTCACAAGAGAACCAAGCACATCAAGAGACGCTTCAATTCCATCCGGGACCAAGTCCAGGTGGGATACATAGAGTTTTGCAAGATACATACGGATCTGAATGTTGCAGACCCGTTGACTAAGCCTCTTCCACGAGCAAACCATGATCAGCACCAAGGCTCCATCGGTGTTAAAATCATTACTATGTAATCTAGATTATTGACTCTAGTGCAAGTGGGAGACTGAAGGAAATATGCCCTAGAGGCAATAATATAGTTATTATTTATTTCCTCATATCATGATAAATGTTTATTATTCATGCTAGAATTGTATTACCCGGAAACATAATACATGTGTGAATACATAGACAAACATAGTGTCACTAGTTTGCCTCTACTTGACTAGCTCGTGAATCAAAGATGGTTAAGTTTCCTAACCATAGACATGAGTTGTCATTTGATTAACGGGATCACATCATTAGGAGAATGATGTGATTGACTTGACCCATTCCGTTAGCTTAGCACTTGATCGTTTAGTATGTTGCTATTGCTTTCTTCATGACTTATACATGTTCCTATGACTATGAGATTATGTAACTCCCGCTTACCGGAGGAACACTTTGTGTGCTACCAAACGTCACAACGTAACTGGGTGATTATAAAGGTGCTCTACAGGTGTCTCCAAAGGTACTTGTTGAGTTGACGTATTTCGAGATTAGGATTTGTCACTCCGATTGTCGGCGAGGTATCTCTGGGCCCTCTCGGTAATGCACATCACTATAAGCCTTGCAAGCAATGTAGCTAATGAGTTAGTTACGGGATGATGCATTACGTAACGAGTAAAGAGACTTGCCGGTAACGAGATTGAACTAGGTATTGAGATACCGACGATCGAATCTCGGGCAAGTAACATACCGATGACAAAGGGAACAACGTATGTTGTTATGCGGTTTGACCGATAAAGATCTTCGTAGAATATGTAGGAGCCAATATGAGAATCCAGGGTCCGCTATTGGTTATTGACCGGAGACGTGTCTCGTTCATGTCTACATAGTTCTCGAACATGTAGGGTCGACACGCTTAAAGTTAGATGACAATTATATTATGAGTTTATGTGTTTTGATGTACCGAAGGTTGTTTGGAGTCCCGGATGTGATCACGGACATGACGAGGAGTCTCGAAATGGTCGAGACATAAAGATCAATATATTGGACGACTATATTTGCACACCGGAAAGGTTCCGGGTGAGATTGGGACAATACCGGAGCTCCGGGAGGTTATTGGAACCCCCCGAGAGGTATATGGGCCTTAATGGGCTTTACTGGAAAGGAGGGGAAAGGAGCAAGGGAGCCCCCCCCCAAGCCCAATCAAATTGGGAGGGGGGCCGGCCCCCCTTTCCTTCCTCCCTCCTTCCTCTTCCTTCCCTCTCCCTCTCCAAATAGGAAAGGGAGGAGTCCTACTCCCGGTGGGAGTAGGACTCCCCCCCTTGGGCGCGCCTCCTCCCCTTGGCCGGCCCCCTCCTCCACTCCTTTATATACGGGGGAGGGGGCACCCATAGACACAACAATTGATCATTGATCTCTTAGCCGTGTGCGGTGCCCCCCTCCATCATAGTCATCCTCGATAATATCGTAGTGGTGCTTAGGCGAAGCCCTGCGTCGGTAGAACATCATCATCGTCACCACGCCGTCGTGCTGACGGAACTCTCCCTCGACACTCGGCTGGATCGGAGTTCGAGGGACGTCATCGAGCTGAACGTGTGCAAGAACTCGAAGGTGCCGTGCTTTCGGTGCTTGATCGGTCGGGCCGTGAAGACGTACGACTACATCAACCGCGTTGTGCTAACGCTTCCGCTTTTGGTCTATGAGGGTACGTGGACACACTCTCCCCTCTTGTTGCTATGCATCACCATGATCTTGCGTGTGCGTAGGAATTTTTTTGAAATTACTACGTTCCCCAACATCAAGAACATAGGAAGGGAGGTCAGACATGCATTGATCAATGCCACTTTACCCGCGTTGGTATTGTATCTCCCACGCTAGGGCAGGACCCTGTTGCCCACCTTGGTTACCACCGGGGCAAACTCCTTCGCATGAAGCATGTTCGGGGATATGGGGAGGCCCAAATACTTGAAAGGAAAGGATCCTAGCTTACAGTTAAGAAGACGGGCCACCCGCAAGGCTTCATTATCATCGACACCAGTGGCAATAACCTCACTCTTCGCAAAATTGATCTTAAGGCCCGACATAGCTTCGAAGAAGAGGAGGATGAACTTGAGATTAGTGAGGCAGGAATCATTCAAATCGACCATTATAATGGTGTCGTCCACATGATGTAGGTGAGTAACCCCTTCAGGGATAAGATGTGAAATGACCGGGGAGATATGCCCATGGTTAGCTGCTCTAGAGAGGATACGAGTTAGGGCATCCGCCACAAAATTAAACAAGATGGGAGAAGCAGGATCACCTTGCCTTAGGCCCCTACCATTGGCAAAATACTTACTAACCTGGCCGTTCACCGAAATGGCAGTGTGGCCTCCCAAGACCATCTGCATGATTCTATGGACAAAGGGCACATCAAACCCTTTAGCCAGAAGAACCTTTCTCAAAAAGGGCCAGCTCACCAAGTCATACGCCTTCTCAAAATCAAGCTTTAGAATCACGGCTTTAGACTTACAAAATTTGAGGTCGTGCACTATTTCATGTAAACAAAGGACCCCATCCAAGATGAATCGACCTTTAATAAAGGCGGATTGAAAAGGGTTGATGGTACGATGAGCAATGGGGGAAAGGCGAGTGGCGAACCCTTTAGCAGGGAACTTAGCGAAGTTATTAATGAGAGCAATAGGTCGAAATTGCGAGATCAAATCAGCTCCTTTGACTTTAGGAATGAGAGTAATGATAGCATAGTTAAGTCGAGAGAAGTCCACCGTCCCTAGACAAAAACCTTGGATGATCTTACAGACGAGCAGCCGCAACTGTGGCCAGAATATTTTAAAGAAGGGAATAGAGAAACCATCAGGCCCCGAGGCAGCATTCGTGTTGGCCGAGCTAATCACCTTCCAGATTTCCTCATCAGATAGGGGGACCATTAGGTCCGCATTTTCACCAGAGGATATCCTACTATCAGCATCCCAAAAATCAGAGGAAAAGGAAAGGCCAGAGTCTTGTTTGGCCCCTAGAAGAGAAGAAAAAAAACCCAACAATGTGGTTCATAATGAGAGATTGGTCCGTAGTCCTGACACCATCAATGATAAGGCTATCAATGAAGCACCTCCGTCTTCTGCCATTAGCAATCGCAAAAAAAGGCCGTCATAGCGTCACCTTTCAAGGTCCAATTAAGGGAACCGCGCTGGCGCCAATAGATTTCTGCCTGCTGATGCAACTGCATCAAGGCATCTTCCAAGGAATAACGAGCGGACCATTGAGAAGCAGTAATCCCAGAAAGATCCGTAGAATGGTCCAAAGCCCGGAGTTGAGATTCAAGAGCATCTTTTTCCTTGCGTTGGTCAGCTGCCCTATTAAGGGACCAGCCTCTTAAGAACTTGCGCAGCTCATATGAGCACTTGTGCCAATCATCCATGGGGCCAAAGGACCGGCGGGGAGTATTAAGAAAATTAGAAATCTTGGTGGCCAGCATATCAATAAACCCTTCCACAAGAAGCCATGATGCATCAAATTGAAAGCGGGATGAGGTCAGAGAGGAATTAAAGCCCGCATCTACAACCAGGGGAACATGATCAGACCCAACCGCGGGTCTAGCTTTCAAGGAGGCACGAGGGAAGAGGGAATCCCATCTATCACCAACAAAGACCCGATCCAGCACCGACCGGACAGGATTAGTCTGATGATTTGACCAAGCGAACCGAGCCCCCACCCTAGGAAGTTCACGAATCGCACAGTTGCTAATGAACTCATTAAAGGCATTGGCAAGGGGCCAGGAGAAATTAAGACTATTTTTATCGGCCGGAGAGCGCAAGAGATTGAAATCACCACCAATCAATAAAGGAATATTACAAGACTCGATCTTATTAGAAATCTCATCAAGAAAAAATATATGCAAGTGAATGATCAGCGGGGCCATAGACCACTAGACATTCCCATAAAGTATTTAGCTGTCGGTGATGAACCACCACACTAGCCCAAGATATGCCATGGTCAAAAGTAATGAAGTCAAACACGTCCCATTTAGACCCAATCAGAATACCACCAGAGTGGCCCGAGGCTAGAAGAAAATGCCAGTCAAATCTGTCCATGCCTGCAACCGCAGACAGCTCAGAGGGAGAGAAGGATTCCTTAAACGTTTCTACTAGCCCTAAAATATCAATGTTATCCCCACAAACCAAATCATGAATCTGGTCTCGACGCCCCCTAGCGACGAAACCCCTAACATTCCAGAATAATGCTTTCATTTATAGGAAAGATTTTTAATGCGGAGACTAGACCTGCACGGGGCTAAACAGGTCTTAGTCGCTTGGCCGGCCCCTTCTTCGCTTGGGGGGGAGGCGATTGGCCACAACCTTCTGCTGCTCTAGCATCCCACACCGGCCCCTGGGCCGCAACAGCGCCAGCAGAGGCCGCGGCCTCCCTGGCCTTGGCAATAGCCGCTTGGGCGACTTCATTCGCCCTAATGACAGAAAGAAAACGAGATGGAGAGCCAAACCCAGGACCGACGGACACACCAACGTCCGAGAAGATGTGTAACAAGTGATCATCTGAAAGAGCAGGTAAAACGAGACGAATCGGGGATGAAGGAGGAGGGGAATGGGCAGGCGTACCTGAAGAAGGAAGATCCCTGGCCGCAGCACGCCTTTCAGCCCGCGCCGCCACCGACTCGCCAGAGTCATGCACGCGATGCTCCTTGCGCGTCGTGGACGCAGGCGACCGCAGCACCGGAGAACGCGCAACAGGCGAGGTCGGACCCTGGCCGGACCCCGAAGCAGCCCCCAAATCCTTTTCCAGACGACGAACCAGGCTCGTCATGGATTGCTTGGAACTAGAGGAGGCCCTGCTCTTAGCTGAAAACTTTCTGACCGAGGTTTTCTTCTTCTTCTTAGATGCAGGCCCGATGGACCGAGGAGGAGACACAGGTAGATCTTCAATCCCAGAAAATGAAGGCGACTGCGGGCGAGCAGGAAGGTTGGAGCAAACACCAGAGATCGGTGTGCCCTTGCTAGCAGGATTCCCAAGAAGGGCCTCGTCCATCACCTGATTGGCACCCGCATCCTTCTAAGCTTTATCAACTGGGGCATTGGCCTTAAACAGTTCCTTCTCGTCAGGTTCCAGTCCATCCCATTCAGACTGGGTGAAACGAGGGTCGGTACCACCACTTGGGTTCTGCCCACCAGCAGAACCATCTCCATGCTTATCATCAGGATCAGCCGAATTGGAAGGGGGAGGCGGAGGTGGGGCCTGGAAAGCATCAGCACCTTCGACCCGAACCCGCAGTTGAACACCCTCAGAAGACGGGAACACATCCACAACACCATGCACACAAACAGGATCCACACACCAAATACAGAGGCGCACCGGGCCAACCTTACCCAAAGATTCAGAATCAACCTCCACGGGTTTGCCAATGAGAGTCCCAAATGCCATGATGAACTCAGCCGACCGCAAACCCACTGGCACATCATCTACTAGCACCCATGTCTTGGACAGAGGACCAACCGCCTTCGCACCACACGTGGCCGCCTTAACAGAGACAACCAACTGGTTGAGAGGCAAAGTGAAGCTCGTGCACGACGAAATCATCCGTAGACACTCCTTTGAGGGGAACACCACCGCAAATTCAGACTCCGAAAGCTGGCGCACTTGCCAGTCCCATCCCCCTTCATCCCAGATCCTCAAACCTTCCAACAAAGTCTGCGGAGAAATCTTTTGATCGCGGACGGAGATGATAGCCGCATTAGAGAGCGAGGGCGCAGCCACCACCACAGGCACATCACAGTCAAGGGCAAAGAAAGAACATCCTGGAAGACCGGTCCCGAAATGCATGAAGGTGGGATTCTTGATGCGGTTGCGACAATCAACAGTCAGGTGTCCATCTGAACGGAAAATCAGACAAAAGGGAGGGTTGGTGCATCTAGATTGGAAATGGCCTGGTCGATGGCATGCAAAGCATGTAAGAGAAGGAGAGGGGTTTGGAGCAACTGAGTGTTGGCGGGGAGGAGGAGGCGTGGGAGGAGGGAGAAGGCCATCTCCAAGGCCGGCGGGAGAAGAGCCCGGACCAGAGGGCGGACCACGGAGATCCCTGACCTGCGCAGAGGAGGAGCAAGAGCCGAAACGTTGGGGAGGGTGGGAGGCAGCACCAGCAGCAAAGGAACGAGGAGGCTACACGGCGGAGCCACCGGGCCCCGGATCGAAGCATGACGCGGCGCCGACGAGGAGGAACCACCACCAGTCAAAGCAGCAGCAACCTCCCACAGATCCGAAACCGCCGCAGCCACGCCACCAGATCCGGGGCAGAGCCACCCCAGATCCAGCGGCCGACCGCGCCTGCTCGTCGCGTTGGAGCCACTCCGGGCCAGCCGCCCACGCCTCAAGCTCGCGCTCCACCTCGCGCGCCACTCATCCAGCCTCCAGCTTGGAGCGAAGCTCGGCCTCGTACGCCAGATCCATCCCGGATCCCGGTGATTCTTCACGTCGACGCTTGCTGCCTGAGATTTTTCCATGGAGAGAACCTCCGTGAAGGACAGGAGGAGGGGAGGGGAAGGAGAGGTGGATCTGAGGAAGTGGCGGATGGGACGACGTGCTCTACGAATGTCAGCGGCAAAAGCCGGAAACCCTAGGAGAGGGGGAAGGGAGCCACGCCGCACCCATAAATAACCAGAGCTGGCCAGGCCCAACTGGGCCGGTACAGGTAACTGGGCCGGGGGAGAGTGAACGGGTGGGGCAGTGGCCACGACCAACTGCCCCGGGGCCACGGGAGGGAGAGAGGGAAAATCCACTAACGAGGAAAGCACAGGCGGCCCAGACGGCCCAGCTCGTTCCAACCCAGGAACAGCAAGGCCCACCAAGCCCCGCGCCCCCACATCATTCACAGATCGAGCCAGTTCTAGGGTTTGCCTGACGCGCACCAGCCCACCCACCGGCGCGGCGGCGGCCGCCGGTAGCGGCCACGACCGGAGAGGTGGAGACGGGGCGGCGACCGCGGGCGGAGAACCCAGGCCGGCATCAACCACCGCAACGTCGGAGGGAAAAGAACCAAGGATGCCACGAGCAGGAGACGGGGGTGGGCACCTACCAGCTTTGCGCCAACGACGACCGACACGCTGCCACCCCGAAGACCCAACCGGCGACGCCACCGGCCTACCCCGGCCGCCCGGAGCAAACTTCCGGGCCGGCCCGGCGCCCGGACGGCCGGCACCACCAACGCCACGACGGACGGGGTGTCCCCCTCCGAATCAGAGTCCAGAACATCCTCATCCCCCAAAGCCCAGAACCGGGACCCAGAGAACTCCGACGACACCTCCGGGCGACCCACCGCGATCGGAGAGCCAGGGAGGTCCACCAACAAACCAGGAGACGAGGGGGTCGACGGAAGAGACAAGGAGGAAACAGGCAACGACGGGGATCCATGGGAGGAGGCAGGATCTGGGGAGGAAGAGGGCGGGGAGCGGGGAGAAGAGGGGGGAGGGAGAGAACCCATCCGGACTTCACTGAGATTATCATCACCAGTAGCAAAGATAGGAAGGCGCTCATAGCACATTGCGTGAAAAAAAGGTGCCCGCAGGAAAAAGAATTAAACATGGTCCAACCGTCCAGCTCCATGTGCTAATCTTTCTGGGCGAGAGTGATTTTATTCATTTAATGGACATGGTTATTGGCCTGTTCCAACTCAAGAATAGTTCGATGAGGTTAGGAATGGGTGTCATGAACACCAAAATAAAAACGTTCTGAAGGAAAAACACATAAGAAGAAGAATTGAGTTCAGAATGGTCCTCTGCTTGTACACCTAAAGAAGTTCAGAAAGATCTTGGAAATTGTTTCATCATCCAACACTCAGCAGAAAAATGCAGCAGAACTGCAGAAAATGCATTATGATTCTTGATAGTATGTTGTTTCGTCACTGGACACACAATGGGAAAAAAGCAGCAGGAAATTACTTTCCTGCCGAGAAAAATATGATGAATGATGAAGAACAGTAGCAAAGAATCGACCAACAATGCAACATCATCTCTGTACATATCATTTTCAATTTAATGATGAATAGGCAGTACTCGTTCAGTTTCTCGTGAGAAAAAAAACATAACATCATTATATTTGTTTTTGGAAAGACCAACTTAACACAGGTAAATGTGCTAACAGAGCAAACTGAAAGCAGCATGTCAACACCTGATGGCAATCTGTAGACTGGCTATTTAAAAAAATGTGTAGACTGGAACTGTCTACCACATTTGCATATGGACTCAGAGAAATTGTTCAGGATGCACAGATCTTGGCAGCATTCTTGCTTGCAGAGAAAAATATATTTAAACATGAAATGATGTATTCTAGAATGATCTGGCATTCGAGCATGCAAGATTTTCAACAAAATTATCAAACTGTAACAGTGTAACCTACTGGAAAAATAATAATAGAGGGTTTGATTTGCAGTCTCCCATGGGCGTAGTAACCATATTGTCCTAATATGCCTAAAATTAAGTTTCCATGCACTGCAAATAATACCAGAGGTTTAGAGTGTACACATGAATGCGAGAAGCGAGAAAAAGCACAGAAAATTCAGAATGCGAGAAGCTTCAACGCAGGCATGATGCAACATTTTTTTTCAGTCTAATGAATCGGCAGCATTTCTGCCAATTTCTCTGGAAAAAAAGCAGCAATAACATTACTCTGTTTTGGAAGTTTCTGAAGACGATGCAATCAGCAGCAGTATCATGAGGAGAAACTGTAAACTTTTAAATAAGGGATCGCACTATCCTTGCTTGCAGAGAGGAACATATCTAAACAAGATATGATTGGCATTTGAGCACGACAAAATCATCGAACTGTAACTAACTACAGCAGAAAAGAAATAAGAGACAGTTATTTTGCAGTCTCCCATGGGCGTAGTGACCACTAGAGATTCAGGGTTACATATGACAAACTTGATAGCATTCCACTCCAGGTAACTTTAACATGGTGGAATTTGTAACATATTCAAATGGACATGAAAATTTCTTAGGGGGGCCTGGATATGCAAGACTGCTATTGCACATAATTCGAATGAAAATCTAACATGATCTGAGAAAAGCCAAACCTATTTGTCAAATGGCTGCAATATGATGCAACCTTTTTCACATACTTGAGAATTAGATTATATTATCTCAAACCAAAAAAATCTTCTAACCAAGAACTGTTCCAAACATGGTTATGTGCTCTCAAACAAAGTATTGTGAAATCAGAGATGAATGTATTGCCTCCATGCTTCAGCACACACTTTTCCGACTAGAGCAGTACAATGTTTTAATAAGTCATAGATGCATACAACAATCATATACACAGAAAGTTACTCGAATGCTCTGCACAAATTCAGGCCAACAACTTTTTATTCATATCTGAAATTGATTACAGTGCGACTTGATAGTCGATACATTGAGGACTTGCTTAGCTCAAAGCTTCACCCACACATACACACAAGAGTTCACTAACCAATGTTACTCTTCGGAAACTGCAACTTTAACTCACTAAGATGCCAATGCCTAAGAATCCAATTCAGCCAAGATTAATTTTACAGGAGAGTCAGCATAGTCTCCAGACGCTAGGCAGCTCACATGATTACTGTGTGTATCGACAAGTTCAATTCTACTCCTTTTTTCCTGCTACAAGCCGGGTAGCAAACGGGCGTTTTGGATTTTGCGGCGAGGTGCCGGAATTGCAGTACATGAGTTTCCTTTTTAGGCTCATCTGCTTTACTTTGATTTATTGAAAATGCCCTTTATTTACTTAAACCTTTAACTTAGGACCAGGTATGGATGTAGTGTAACTATGCCGTACACATCTTAGCATGATTTTTGCTGCCTAGCTAGATGGAGACTCTGCTGACACCCTTGTAAAATTAGTAATGACTGAAAGGGATTCAAAGAACACTAGAAATCTTGGTGATTAAGTGTAGAACCTAGAGATGCAAAGGTTAAATGAAGCTCATGTGTGCATGGTTTAGGAAGCAACTAAAAGACTAGGGAAGGCGTAATACCACTGGACGCAGCCAAGGAATTGGTTGCTTCCTTGGTGCTGCAGCGGTGACACAGTTTTGCTTCGGAATCTTGCAGCTGAGCTCCCCCATCCCCCTTCTTGCGCGCAGAGTTGAAACTGCTGGAGTCATCTTCTTCACACTGGGCGCAGCAGCAGTGAGAGACAGTGGTGTAGAGCCGACGAAAGAGCAAGCCTTGGAAGTGACCTGACGAGAGACCTTCTTCACAGGCGCAGCAGAGCACTGCTGATGATTTCTTGCTCTGCTTCCATCACCCGTGGATTTGCATCGCTTGAGCAAAGTCCCGTCGACGAGCCATCTCGAGGAGGTGAGCTTGATAACGCCATGCTTGCTGTCGTGCTTGGAGCAGCTCCTCAGGGGACTTGGTCACGTCGGAGTAATGGATCCAGGGGTCGTTGAACTGCACGGTGTCCGCCATCTGCTCCACCTTTCGCCGGGCCTCCGCTCGGCTGCGCTCGATGTCGCGCCGACGGCTGGCCTCTTCTTTGGAGGCAGAGCGAGCCTTGTCTAGGAGAGCCATGGTGAGGCGAGCCTTCTCGATCAGTTGGCGCATGCTGATCGGCGGCTTCGGTTGCACACTGGGCCCAGCAGCAGTGGCAGGCAGTGGTGTAGAACCGATGAAAGAGCAAGCCTTGGAAGCGACCTGACGAGAGACCTTCTTCACAGGCGCAGCAGCGGTGGCAGGCAGGCAGATTGGAGCCTTGGAAGCCAGGCGCTTGCGGTGGTGGCAAGCGAGCTCCTCGTCTTCAGCCATCTGGCGTCCACGGGCACGGATCGCGCAATGGGCATCCACGGGGTCAGCACCAGCAGCAGCCGGCAAGGTGGTGGCAGGCCCAGGGCGCGCGGCGGAGGCAATATCAGTGGCATCGAAGGAGCCGGGCATCGCCGGCGCATGGCTGCGTTCTCCGTGGTTGACACACCAGACACTGACGGGATCAGCACGTGCCGCCTTGGCAGGAGCAGCCACATCAGATGCGCCCGTGGCGGCATGGCGACGGGGACGCCCTCCATGATGGACGCCGTAGCGGCGGAGTTCTTGGGCGGCTGCGGCGGCCTCCTTGGCGAGGCCGTCTTCCTGGAGACGGCGCTGGAAGTCGGCGTCCCAGCGGGCGAGGGACTCCCGGGACTCACCGGTGGCCTTGGCGAGGCTGTGCTTGGTCCAGTACTGGAGCACCCTCTGGAGGGCGCGCGAGGGCACCCGCATCTCCAGCGGGAGGGCTTGGGCGGCGGCCGGGCGATAGTCCCACGCCGGAGCGACGAGCACCTTGCCGTCGGAGCTACGGAGCTGGAGCACCTTCGCCGCCATGGATGGCGTGTCTTGGATTGGATCTGGGGATTGGGGAGGGAGGCGAACGAATCGAGTTGGAGCCGCTGCTCCCGCCGCAGGCGCTTTTATTCATCGGAGAGCTCCTGGTTCTTGCCGGACTCGGATTACGAGCTGTCGCCGGCTGAACTGGAAATGAACTCGAACTCGAATTCACAGGGGGCAAGCCCTTGGCCGTGTGCGTACCTGCTGGAGCGGGGCAGGCGATGCCACCGCGCTGGTCCGACCGGCGTACGGGTCGGCCCGCGGCATCCGCGTCTTGGCGTGCGGCCACGGCCATTCCATCAGCGGGCAGGCGCAGGTGCCCGAGCTCCTCCACGAGGCCGTCAGCCGGCGCGGCTCTGTTCCTCTGTTCTCCTAGTCTCTTCCTCTCTTCCTTTTCTTTGCTCCGGCCTCTCGGGCTCTGCTGCTGCCGAAGGCATTTCTTTTTTTAACATCGTCAAGACTTTTATTCCTCAAATTACCATATCGCTTGCAATTGCAAGTGCTTGGGAAATAAAGACTGGGATATATAATCATTCCAACTTTCAAAAGGTCCAGTAGTACTATAAGAATTAAAAAAACCACACTCCACTAACCTGATAACCATGAGTATCTCAAAAGATCTACGTCCTTTTTTTTGCGAATGAAAAGCTTTCATTAATTAAGTGGGATCATTACAATCTGCCTCATAAAATGTCTATCTCCCCCGGAGTACCACGCAGCATTATGTCCTTTCTTTCAACACATGGCATCCATTTCTGTTGTCAAAATTCTCCTTCCCACACTCGCTGATGGTGGCCCTAGTGCTCACACAATCACAATATGTTTAAATATTGTCAATCCTAAGGCGTCTCTCTGGCCATAAGATGAGAAATATGTATTTTTTTCATGTGAGGTTTTGATGAGGCGTGTATACGTGGTTATAGATGGTCTACTTCATCTCTAATCTTAATATTGCTTACTTATTTATTTTTAATCCAACTCGGCACTGGTATGAAAAAAAGCATGATCATGCGCTATTGATTAAGGTTGCATCCTAAATTGTATTTTTTTAAACAGTTAACAGGTAAAATAACATCATATTCATATTATAAACACGTTTCTAATCAAATTTCATATATA
The DNA here is from genome assembly GCA_963921465.1 of Triticum timopheevii. Lineage (NCBI taxonomy): Eukaryota > Viridiplantae > Streptophyta > Magnoliopsida > Poales > Poaceae > Triticum > Triticum timopheevii. The sequence continues at coordinate 111,410,335 of OY997264.1, forward strand.
ATATATTAAATTTGAAGTTAGGGTTAGAATATATGAATTTTTTTAAAGCATTTGATATGTACTACGGATTGATTAATCCAGTTATTAGGGTGTTTTATGCAAAAGAAGAAGAAAACTGACTTAGAGCTGACATGTGGGTTGATTATCAGAAACATAAGGGGTTTTTCTCTAAAAGCAAAATTCCGACTTAAAACTGGAATGCGGGTTGATTACCATAAACATCGAGTCACTCACGCCCGTAAGGATATCGAGTCACTCGTGATTGGAGACAGCTGGATTTTCTGTAAAAGCAAAAATCTGGCTTAAAATTGGAATGCAACCTTGCCATCGCCAACCTCTCCGTGCCTGATCCCGTGGCCCAATATTTCCACCTCCAATGAGGTCATGCCGTGGCCGCATTTGTGCTGACCTCACCACGGTAGGCATCTTCGCCAAGCGCTGAAGGTCGTCATCCCGCCACCACCATCATAAGTGTTTATATATCGTTGAAATACATGTGCAACTGCAGAGAATTCAGTATATGTGTTACACCTTATAAGTAAGTTTGTTGACGAACCTACAATTGCCTTGATATTTTGGGTTGTTATCAATTGTTTCTAATACATGTCATGTTAACCATGACTCCATACCACCTTTTTCAATTTCTCGCCACTATTTCTCCTTCTTTTTTCCTCTGTGTCCCACTTGGTCCAACACGTGGGCTCACTTTTTATCTGCAAATTGTAGAGAGAATCAACGAGGGATCAAGGACACGCTTAAGAATATGTATGGAGCCATGAGTAGAAGCAAGGTGTGCAGGGTCAATGAGTGTACTGCCTCCTGTGTTTCTTTTTTCAGAAATGTTTAGAAGAAAGAGTAACTATAATCTTTGGTTTCAAAATGGATTAATTTTAAGATATTTCTTAAATGTAAAATATTGATTTCTTGATGTCTTCCCTCACATCAACACATGCTTTCATTGAATTGATGTTTGTAGGTCGTGTCTTATCGCATGTTACCAACACGTCACAGCCCATACTACGGAGATGATTGGAAGTAAGAAAACATTATCAAGAGTTCAACACCAATTAAACCACCATTTTTTTATTATTATTTACTTTGAGAATTTTGAACGTGGCTTGGCCAGGAATTGTCATGCATGCCAACACTGATTATATGGTCTTACTTTCATATCTTTCTATTTGAAACGGTTGTGTTGCTTGCTTGAATTGCTTTGTCTTATCTGTTAAATTTATGATAACAATTAGAGGTTGTTATCTATTGTTTCTCTTCTTTGATCTATGCATCCAGGTAGACCAGGAACCAGTGTTACCTTCTGCGCCCAACTGCATTGTAAAAAACGCCAACCCTCTGTATTTCCAAAGATATACGCAAAACTTAGTTTGCAATAAATTTAATATCTTTACAAATAGGAAAATTTCTATATATGACTATAAATTACTTCTACGTGGCTAAGGGAAGATAACTTCTTCTTTGTCCATTTAGTGATTCAGGGGAGAGCATTGCTCCATTAGCCCCAGGTTAGGCTATTTTCCCCCCTACTTTGTGTGTTCGAGGAAATATAGCTTACTTGATGTAGTTGGAGTGTTTGGATTGATGTGGTTCTTGGTGAAATTTTCGAATACGAGAGGAATTTGTATAAAATCAAATGCACTTTTGTTATGGAAGCATGATTGGGCCTATGATCTGTATCTAGCTTTTTTCTCTCGTTTTGACTACTTTTATCGCTTTGTGATGATTTACGTGGCAGAGTTACGTGGATGTAGAGGGTGTTTCTTTGTTTTACTAATACAAAGGCCTTCCCGAAGCATCTACTGCTTCCCAACTCCTCTCTAAAAATATCCTCTAGAAAATGCTCTCTCAGATCCTATGTCAATTCTCGGCCGGTCGAAAAAAAGGAAAAAAACGCGTCATCGTCGGCAGCGGCGGGGACAGAGCAGCGACAATGTGCTCAAAGAGGCAGCGTAGCAACAACATCGTGACCTCTCCAGTCTCCCCTCCCCGTCGTCTCCCCAAAATTCTAGTGGGTCCATCATCGACAACGATCGCTAGAGGAGATTGATACGTCTCCAACGTATCTATAATTTTTGATTGTTCCATGCTATTATATTACCCGTTTTGAATGTTTATGGGCTTTACTTTACACTTTTATATCATTTTTGGGACTAACCTACTAACCGGAGGCCTAGCCCGAATTGCTGTTTTTTTGGCCTATTTCAGTGTTTCGAAGAAAAGGAATATCAAACGGAGTCCAAACGGAATGAAACCATCGGGAGCGATCTTTTTGGAACAAACGTGATCCAGGGGACTTGGAGTGGACGTCAAGCAACAGAGGAGGCGGCCACGAGGGTGCCCGGCGCGCCCCCCACCCTCGTGGGCCCCTCGAGCGTCCACTGACCTACTTCTTCCTCCTATATATACCTACGTACCCTGAAACCATTGAGGAGCACCATGAAAACCTAATTCCACCGCCGCAACCTTCTGTATCTGCGAGATCCCATCTTGGAGCCTTTGCCGGCGCTCCGCCAGAGGGGGGATCGACCACAGAGGGCCTCTACATCATCTCCAAGGCCCTTCCGATGAGTTGTGAGTAGTTTACCACAGACCTTCGGGTCCATAATTATTAGCTAGATGGCTTGTTCTCTCTCTTTGATTCTCAATACCAAGTTCTCTGATGCGTCCATTTTACATCATGCTTTTATATCAATATTTATTGCAATATGGGCTGTTATTACACATTATATATCAATACTTATGGCTATTCTCTCTTATTTTATAAGGTTTACCATGAAGAGGGGGAATGCCGGCAACTGGAATTCTGGCTGGAAAAGGAGCAAATATTGTAAACCTATTCTGCACAGCTCCAAAAATCCTGAAACCCCACGGAACTTATTTTTGGAGTTTATAAGAATTATTGAGCGAAAAAACACCTGAGGGGGCCCGCACCCTGGCCAGGAGGGTGCGGGGCGCGCCCACCCCTATCGGGCGCGCCCCCTGTCTCCTAGGCCCCCTGGTGACCCTCCGGTGTCCATCTTCTGCTATATGAAGGCTTTTACCCTGGAAAAAATCGTGGGCAAGCTTACGGGACAAAACTCCGCCGCCACGAGGCGGAACCTTGGCAGAACCAATCTAGAGCTCCGGCAGAGCTGTTCTGCGGGGGAGCTTCCCTCCGGGATGGGGAAATCATCACCATCGTCATCACGAACGATCCTCTCATCGGGAGGGGGTCAATCTCCATCAACATCTTCACCAGCACCATCTCCTCTCAAAACCCTAGTTCATCTCTTGTATCCAATCTTGTATCAAAACCACAAATTGGTACCTGTGGGTTGCGAGTAGTATTGATTACTCCTTGTAGTTGATGCTAATTGGTTTACTTGGTGGAAGATCATATGTTCAGATCCTTAATGCATATTATTACTCCTCTGATTATGAACATGAATATGCTTTGTGAGTATTTATGTTTGTTCCTGAGGACATGGGTGAAGTCTTGCTATTAGTAGTCATGTGAATTTGGTATTCGTTCGATATTTTGATGAGATGTATGTTGTCTTTCCTCTAGTGGTGTTATGTGAACGTCGACTACACAACACTTCACCATTATTTGGGCCTAGAGGAAGGCATTGGAAAGTAATAAGTAGATGACGGGTTGCTAGAGTGACAGAAGGTTAAACCCTAGTTTATGTGTTGCTTCGTAAGGGGTTGATTTGGATCCATATGTCTAATGCTGTGGTTAGGTTTACCTTAATACTTCTTTTGTAGTTGCGGATGCTTGCAATAGGGGTTAATCATAAGTGGGATGCTTGTCCAAGTAAGGGCAGTACCCAAGCACCGGTCCACCCACATATCAAATTATCAAAGTACCGAACGCGAATCATATGAGCGTGATGAAAACAAGCTTGACGATAATTCCCATGTGTCCTCGGGAGCTCTTTTCTCATTATAAGAAATTGTCCGGGCTTATCCTTTGCTACAAAAAGGATTGGGCTACCTTGCTGCACTTTATTTAATTTATTTACTTGTTACTCGCTACAATTTATCTTATCACAAAACTATCTGTTACCTACAATTTCAGTGCTTGCAGAGAAAACCTTACTGAAAACCGCTTATCATTTCCTTCTGCTCCTCGTTGGGTTCGACACTCTTACTTATCGAAAGGTGAAAGTGCAACTATCCCTAGGTGGTTTTGGTAATTCCTAACAACATATAGCTCATTGAGCTAATGCTATTTCAAGATAAATATTTTAGGAAAGCTGAATGAATGGCATGGCATGGATGATGAAAGTGGATCCCTCAAAATATTAAGGATAAAGGATTGGCTCAAGCTCAAAAGCTCAAGACTCTACATTTTACATTTTAGTGATCCAAGATCACATTGAGTCCATAGGAAAAGCCAATACTATCAAGGAGGGATGATGTGTTGCTTAATGAGCCTCTTGCTTCAAGTGCTTAGTGATATGCTCCAAAAACCCCCAACTACTTTCTCACATCCACATATGACCTAAACCAAAAGTCAGACTCGGCCCCACCGATTCTTTCTATCCGGCGCCACCGAGTTCAAATGTCATAGCCACTGCCACAAAATCCTAGGCAAATCAGTCTTACCGATAGGGATCTCGGTCTCACCGAGATGGGATTGTAATCTCTATGTTTCCCTTCGTAACGTTTCGGTCTAACAAAAGTGAGCGACCGGTCCCACCGAGATTGCAATGTAAACTCTTTGTTTCCCTTTCGTAACATTTCGGTCTCACCGAAAAGAGCGAATCGGTCCCACCGAGTTTACCTGACCAACTCTCTGGTTAGCTAATTACCAAAATCGGTCTCACCGAGTTTGTGTAATTGGTTTCACCGAGATTACGTTATGCCCTAACCCTAACCATATCGGTCTCACCGAGTTGCATGTCGGTCCCACCGAAAATCCTAACGGTCACTAGATTTGCTAAATCGGTCCGACCGAGTTTGTTGATTCGGTCCCACCGAGATTGGTAAATTGTGTGTAACGGTTAGATTTTGTGTGGAGGCTATATATACCCCTCCACCTCCTCTTCATTCGTGGAGAGAGCCATCAGAACAAACCTACACTTCCAACTTACCAGTTCTGAGAGAGAACCACCTACTCATGTGTTGAGGCCAAGATATTCCATTCCTACCATATGAATCTTGATCTGTAGCCTTCCCCAAGTTGCTTTCCGCTCAAATCTTATTTCCACCAGATCCAAATCCTATGAGAGAGACTTGAGTGTTGGGGAGACTATCATTTGAAGCACAAGAGCAAGGAGTTCATCATCAGTGCACCATTTGTTACTTCTTGGAGAGTGGTGTCTCCTAGATTGGCTAGGTGTCACTTGGGAGCCTCCGACAAGATTGTGGAGTTGAACCAAGGAGTTTGTAAGGGCAAGGAGATCGCCTACTTCGTGAAGATCTACCGCTAGTGAGGCAAGTCCTTCGTGGGCGACGGCCATGGTGGGATAGACAAGGTTGCTTCTTCGTGGACCCTTCGTGGGTGGAGCCCTCCGTGGACTCGCGCAACTGTTACCCTTCGTGGGTTGAAGTCTCCATCAACGTGGATGTACGATAGCACCACCTATCGGAACCACGACAAAAACATCCGTGTCTCCAATTGCGTTTGAATCCTCCAAACCCTTCCCTTTACATTCTTGCAAGTTGCATGCTTTAAATTCCGCTGCTCATATACTCTTTGCATGCTTGCTTGAATTGTGTGAAGATTGCTTGACTTGTCCAAAGATAGCTAAAATCTGCCAAAGTCTACAATTGGGAAAAGGTTAAGTTTTTAATTGGTCAAGTAGTCTAATCACCCCCCTCTAGACATACTTCAAGGTCCTACAAGTGGTATTAGAGCTTTGGTCTCCGTTTGCTTTGATTTCCATAGCTTTTGGTGGTCATAGCCTTGGTTTCACAACCTAGGAGAGTATGGCGTCTAGCGAGGGAAATTATCACCGTAGAGGTCCTTACTTTGATGGCACTAATTTTGCTAGTTGGAAGCATAAGATGAAAATGCATATTCTCAGACATAACCCCGCCATTTGGGCTATTGTGTGTATTGGCTTGCAAGGTGAATTCTTTGATGGGAGAGAGCTGAACCGTGAAGCTAGCGCGGATGAATTGAAGATGCTGCAATACAACGCTCAAGCTTGTGATATCCTCTTCAATGGCTTGTGCCCCGAAGAATTCAACAAAATCAGCCGTCTTGAGAATGCAAAGGAAATTTGGGATACTTTGATTGATATGCATGAAGGTACCGACTCCGTCAAGGAATCCAAGTTGGATGTGCTCCAAAGTCAGCTGGACAAGTTCAAAATGAAGGATGGTGAAAGTGTCGCTGAAATGTACTCTAGGCTTGCTCTTATCACAAATGAGATTGCCGGCTTAGGAAGTGAAGAGATGACCGACAGATTCATCATCAAGAAGATCCTAAGAGCATTGGATGGAAAGTATGATACCGTGTGCACATTGATACAAATGATGCCAAACTACAAAGATCTCAATCCAACGGAAGTCATTGGAAGAATTGTTGCTCATGAGATGTCACTCAAGGATAAGGAGGAACTTCACAACAAGTCAAGTGGTGCTTACAAAGCCTCATGTGAAGCCCCCACATCATCAAGTGAGAAGCAAACCTTCAATGAAGAATTGAGCTTAATGGTGAAGAACTTCAACAAGTTCTACAAGAGTAGAAGCAAAGAAAGAAGCTCTAAGTCAAGGTCCTACAATGACAGAAGATCTTCTAGTCGAGAGATCAATTGCTACAATTGTGGGAGACCCGGAAACTATTCCAATGAGTGTACGGCACCCTACAAAAGAAGAGAAGATTCTCCAAAAAGAAGAAGTAGAAGAAAAGAATCACCACCAAGAGAGAGAAGGAGTAGAGATGATCATTATGAACGAAGACCCTCACGGAGAATCAAGGATTCGGAAAGGAAGGAAAAGTCATCAAAGAGCTACACAAAACAAAGACATCAAGCTCATGTTGGTGAATGGGTATCCGGCTCCGACTCCGACAATCACTCCGAGAGAAGCTATCACTCCGACTCCGAATATACTCAAGATGAAGGTGTTGGCGGTCTAGCACTTGTGTCAACCAACTCCTACGACATATTTGATTCACCAAATGAAGGAATTGGAAGATGCTTCATGGCCAAAGGTCCTAAGGTAACACACCCTGAGTATGTTGATTTTAATAGTGATGAATATGACTTGTTAGGTGATGATGATTTACTTATTGACAACTCTAGTAATGAATACTATGATGAAACATCAATTAATCATGCTAATCAAGATAAAACGAATGACAATGATAAGGATAAGTTTGAGCTTCTAACTAAAGAACTAAACACTCTTAAGTTAGCTCATGAAACTATCTTCGAAGATCATCGAGAACTTTTAAGGGCTCATGAGAAGTTACACTTTGAAAAGCTCAATCTTGAGCAAGAGCATGAGTTCTTAAAGGCAATCAATGATGATCTCCGTAAGAAAAGCTCTTCTTACATTGCCAAGCGTTTACTCTTATCTACTTACATGCCTCAAGTCAAGTCTAGTAACAAGAACAAGAAAGATTCTTCCTCTAGTAGTAACAATAATAATGCTAAATCCAATATTGTTGCTTCTAGTAGTTCTCTTGATTCCACTAATGATTCTCTTAGCCAAGTTACACTTGAGCAAGAAAATAGCTTATTGAAGGGAATTATATAGAAAGGTGTATACAAGAGCCTTGCCAGAAGTAAGCAATTCGAGGAAATTGTATGCAAGCAAGGAAGGCACCGGAAGAATCAAGGTGTTGGTTTTGAACAAAAGTTCAACGCCAATGGAGTTGAGTGGGAAGATCAATACCCCAAGACGAAGTTTGTTCCTCAACAAGAGAAGTATGATCCTACTTTCTTCAAGGGAACACAAGCACAAGATGATATTCCACCACAAGACCACAAGAACAAAGGCAAGGACAAGCTTCAAGAGGAGATTGATGCATTTGAAGAAGCACCTAAGGCCTTGGTCAAGTGGGTTCCCAAGACTACGTCAAGTTCTACTTCATCAAGTACAACTACAACTCCAGGGATTCCCATCAAGATGATGTGGATCCCGAAGAAGAAGAACTAGAGAGTTCTTGAGGGTGACTCCGCCATCATTCTTCACTCATATCATTATGGCAAGGACAAGTGCAATCAAATTCCATATCTTGCACTAGTTCAAGGAGTCACAAACCCTCATGATGGTAAGGCAAGGGACAAGGTAACCTAATGTTTTCATGGACATCATCTTGTGTGTGCATCACTCTATGTCTATGGATATTCTTGTTTGTTCCTTGTGGGACTAACCCATGTAGGTATTGAAAGTGCAACTCACTCCAAAGGATTTCTCCAAATGATCTACATCAACGTTGAGCATCCACATCTTCAACACCTACATGAAGTCATCATCGACAAAACCCAAGGTTAGTTCATCCCTCTAAGGGGGGATCTCACATCTAGGGGGAGCTTAACTCTAAGAATTGAGTCAAAGCAACTCTAATGATGTGAACAAATCAATGCATTATGTAAAAGTGGTAACCCCACTTGAGCTTAAACGATGAGTATGACCTATGATCAAATGTTCTCATTTGACTCCTAAGTCAATATACTCATATATAGATGACCTAGTCATCGCCAATTGTTTGATAGATGCTAGAATTGGTTGTGCATGCTTTGCCACATATTTCATTTGCCATTTTATTGTGTGAGCATGTTGGTTGCATATTTTACTCATTCGAGGACATCCACTTGTTGTTTTGATTGAATGGTTTCTTTTTCTTTGGCCAAGTGGATGGACAAGAATGCCTAAGAACCTTCTCTAGCTATCTATGCTCTTCTCGTCTCAAACTCTATTCATGCTACATCACAAAATTTGATCAAGTCAGATTCGAACCACTATGTGTGAGGAGCACTCGGAGTCCCCGATTCGTCATAGACTTAAACTTCCAAAACTTCTTTGTGATTTTCGGTCTGACCGATTCTACCATTTCGGTCATACCGAGATCACTAAGTCGATCTAGGTTTTCAATCTCGGTGCAACCGATTTGAACTTTTCTGTCACACCGAGTTGTTGTAACTGTCAACAGTTATGCATCTCGGTGCCACCGAGTCGTTCCACTCGATCACACCGACAGTGTCGGGCTATATATTCACACGGGCAAAAATTTGGAAAACTTTCTCCAAACCTCTTCGCCCACGCATAGCTCGCTCTGCCTTCTAGGTCTCCGGATCGTCGACTTTGTCGCCAGCCGCCTCCTGTCACTAGTCTCCGCCGCTGTCAACGGATTTCATCTCCGCCGTTGCCGCCATAGCGAGTTCATTGCCGAACTAGGGTATGAACTCGATCACAGTGCTATCCTCGTCTGATTCTTAGCACATTGTGTTCATTATGATTCTTGCCACGATTGAAACACCTCTATCCAGTCAAAACAATCCTTTGAATAGATGCGATTTGAAAATTTAGGGTTAGGTTTCCGCCGAAACCATCTCGGACCCACCGAGTTGAAAAACTCGGTCCCACCGATTCGGCTAACGCCATTGCACTAGTAACTCTCGGTCTGACTGAGAATTGCTAATCGGTGTGACCGATTTTAGAACTTTGTGAAACCCTAGCAGTCTCGGTGCCACCGAACTATGACTCGGTCTGACCGAGTTCACTAGTTTAAGTTCCAAAACTGCTTCGGTATCACCGAGTTTGAAAATCGGTTGATCCGAAATGCTTTCTGTGGAAAACTAAAACTAAGTTTTTGAATCATTCTTTTGCAAAAATCTCTGCATTTTGTGATGCTCATCCACTCTATCTCATCTATAACTGTTCACAGGGTTAGCAGTCAGTGTTTGCATCATATCAGACCAAAGTGACAGTCAGAAGAAGTCAGAAGAGCAGATTCACATGAGTGAGGGCACTAGTCCCTCTAGCACTTCAGATGATGGCAGCAGAAACACTCCCAGCAATTTGCCCAAAGCTGCCACCAGCACAAGGAAGAAAAGAACCTCAGACTCTGAGGATGAGGATTATGTGGCAGTAGAGGATGAGGCCACTTCTAAGAAGAAGGTGGTCAAGAAAGAATATGGTTCAGCTGCAGCCACTAAGCCAGTAGTGCAGAAGAAGGCACCTGCAAGAAGGATTCCCACTTCCAAACCCAGGAAGGTTGCCACTGGAGAAACCATGAAGTTTACTATTGAGTCAGAAGATGAGGCTGCTGGTCAAGACAAGAAGAAGAAGAGAGTCAGAACCACCACTGCCAAAGTTCTTGGCAATCCCTCTATGAGGAGAGACTTTGAGGAAGAGGAAGAAGAGGTTGCTGCACCAGCACCCAAGGCACAAAAGCTGATGGGTGATGCTATAAAGTCAGGGGCTGCAACATCAAAGCCCAAAGAAGCACCCAAAGCTACCTCCAAGCCCAAGATTGCACCAAAGAGGAGTACTAGAAACATACCAGCTGCTGAGAAGAACAAGGCCCCAGTGCCTGAAACTGTTGCTGAAGAAGAAGATGAAGAGCATGTGTTGAGAAAGCTTAAACCAAAGATTCCAGACCACAATGATGCTCATCCTGTGGCTGAGAAAGGATGCAGGACTCAGACAGTGGAGGTTGTCTGATCCCTATGCTATCAGGAGAAGGACTACTGTTGACTACAGGTTCCACACTAAGGAACAACATGATTTCTATCAGACAGTGTTGTTGGACAAGAAGCCTGTAGTTTGTGACATGAGGTGGGTCGACTGGACCTACATGAAGGAGAATGAGGAACACTATCCTGGAGTGCAAGACAGTTTCATTGCTTGTGGAGTTGTAGACTTTGTTGGGCAGAAGCTCACAAAGTGGAATGATGAGCTCATTATGCAATTCTACTCCACAACACATTTCTACCCAGATGGCAGGATAGTGTGGATGTCTGAAGGTACAAGGTACCAATCAACTATTGAGGAATGGGCCAATCTGATTAATGCCCCAAAGGAGAGTGAATATGACTTGGACGTTTATGCCAAGAAAAAGATGGATCACAATTCTATGTCACATATGTACAAGGAGATCCCAGACAAAGCTCTTGAGACTTTCAAGTTTGGGCCAGTCCATTTTCTTCTGTCAGGGCTGCCAACGATCAACTGGATCCTAAGGCACACTCTTTTGCCCAAGTCAGGTGACCACAACATGATCAGAGGGCATGCAATTAACTTGCTACACTTGTTTGATGTGCCACAGAAATTCAAGGTCATGAGCCTCATGGTTGAGACTATCAAGAGGACAGCAGCAGACCAAAAGAGAAGTTGTGGGTATGCCCCACAGATTCAGGAGCTGATTAACTCCAAAATGGGCACATGCACATACTTGCTGGACAAGGAACATTTTTCTATCTATCCAGAATTTGAGGACAACCAAGTGGTTATGGATGAACATGAACCATCTTCTGTGCATGCTCAAGCCAAGAAGGAGAAGGCAAGGACATAGAAGGCTACCAAGATGCCAACAATGGAAGAGGTATCTCAGTACTTTCTGAAAAGCAAACAGGATCAACTAGGCTACTTGATTGCATCCACTCTGAGGATTGAGAAGGGGCTGGCCACCTTGACTCAAAACCAGAAGAGCCTGGAGAGGATCATGGAGCAGAAGTTCTACAATTTAGATGTGAAGGTGACTGAGATCCAGTCTGTTGTTGAGCAGCTTCAGGATGACATGGAGGAGAGGAAAGGCAAGACAACCGCAGATGCATTTGCCAGAGTGCCTAGAGCTCAGAGATCAGCTGCAGTGCCAGTGACAGACACCAGAGCCACTTCATCTGCACCAGCTACAACTCCTACAGCTCCAGTGCAACCAGCTTCAGCACCCACACCTCCAGCTCCATCTACATCAACTGATTCTTTCGTCCTTGGCGTTCTATCTACACCACCACCTGAAGATCAAGCCTGAGAGTCGATCTAGTACTATGAATTTTCTATGAACTTTTTGGTAACTTGTTGCCAAAGGGGGAGAAAAATTGTATAGATCATAGGCTTCGAGAGAGAGTGTTGCTTTTTGTTCTCTCTTGCTTTGGTGGTTAAACTTTATTTGCTTTTGATTGCTTGAGATACTATGCTATTGTCTGTGAGACATTGATGATCATGTGTTTGATCATATGCTACATTTATGCTTGTTGGATGACATTATCTTACCTATCCTTATATGATCATTCACTTTGCTTGGTGATGAGTGCATGTATTCAATATTTATTATTTTGAGTGCTCCACCAAGATGTATGTGACATGGAAGAGTAACCCATGAGCCTAATTCCTTGTGCATTTGCAGTCCAAAGCAAATCTTAAACTATGCACAAATTTAGGGGGAGCTCTTGCTTATTACATACTTCTCAAAGCGACGATGTTTTTCAATCTTATTATCATTTGTCGAAGCTTTGATCTATATGTTGTCATCAATTACCAAAAAGGGGGAGATTGAAAGTGCAACTACCCCTAGGTAGTTTTGGTAATTCCTAACAACCTATAGCTCATTGAGCTAATGCTATTTCAAGATAAATATTTCAGGAAAGCTCAATGAATGGCATGGCATGGAAGATGAAAGTGGATCCCTCAAAATATTAAGGACAAAGGATTGGCTCAAGCTCAAAAGCTCAAGACTCTACATTTTACATTTTAGTGATCCAAGATCACATTGAGTCTATAGGAAAAGACAATACTATCAAGGAGGGATGAGGTGTTGCTTAATGAGCCTCTTGCTTCAAGTGCTTAGTGATATTCTCCAAAAACCCTCAACTACTTTCTCACATCCACATATGACCTAAACCAAAAGTCAAACTCGGCCCCACCGATTCTTTCTATCCGGTGCCACCGAGTTCAAATGTCATAGCCACTGCCACAAAATCCTAGGCAAATCGGTCTTACCAATAGGGATCTCGGTCTCAGGGAGACGTGATTGTAATCTCTATGTTTCCCTTTGTAACATTTCGGTCTAACCGAAGTGAGCAACCGGTCCCATCGAGATTGCAATGTAAACTCTCTGTTTCCCTTTCGTAACATTTCGGTCTCACTGAAAAGAGCGATTCAGTCCCACCGAGTTTACCTGACCAACTCTCTGGTTAGCTAATTACCAAAATCGGTCTCACCGAGTTTGTGTAATCGGTCTCATCAAGATTACGTTATGCCCTAACCCTAACCATATTGGTCTCACCGAGTTGCATGTCGGTCCCACCAAAAATCCTAACGGTCACTAGATTTGCTAAATCAGTCCGACCGAGTTTGTTGATTCGGTCCCACCAAGATTGGTAAATTGTGTGTAACGGTTAGATTTTGTGTGGAGGCTATATATACCCCTCCACCTCCTCTTCATTCGTGGAGAGAGCCATCAGAACAAACCTACACTTCCAACTTACCAGTTCTGAGAGAGAACCACCTACTCGTGTGTTGAGGCCAAGATATTCCATTCCTACCATATGAATCTTGATCTCTAGCCTTCCCCAAGTTGCTTTCCACTCAAATCTTCTTTCCACCAGATCCAAATCCTATGAGAGAGAGTTGAGTGTTGGGGAGACTATCATTTGAAGCACAAGAGCAAGGAGTTCATCATCAATGCACCATTTGTTACTTCTTGGAGAGTGGTGTCTCCTAGATTGGCTAGGTGTCACTTGGGAGCCTCCGAAAAGATTGTGGAGTTGAACCAAGGAGTTTGTAAGGGCAAGGAGATCGCCTACTTCGTGAAGATCTACCGCTAGTGAGGCAAGTCCTTCGTGGGCGACGGCCATGGTGGGATAGACAAGGTTGCTTCTTCGTGGACCCTTCGTGTGTGGAGCCCTCCGTGGACTCGCGCAACTGTTACCCTTCGTGGGTTGAAGTCTCCATCAACGTGGATGTACGATAGCACCACCTATCGGAACCAGGACAAAAACATCCGTGTCTCCAATTGCGTTTAAATCCTCCAAACCCTCCCCTTTACATTCTTGCAAGTTGCATGCTTTAAATTCCGCTACTCATATACTCTTTGCATGCTTGCTTGAATTGTGTGAAGATTGCTTGACTTGTCCAAAGATAGCTAAAATCTGCCAAAGTCTAAAATTGGGAAAAGGTTAAGTTTTTAATTGGCCAAGTAGTCAAATCACCCCCCCCCCTCTAGACATAGTTCAAGGTCCTACAAAAGGACTACGATAGATCCCCTACACTTGCGGGTCATCAAGACTCTTTTGTGGCGCCGTTGCCGGGGAGCGTAGCGCTTTTGGTGAGTGGAACTTGATAAGGAAACATTTATATAGTGTGCTGAAATTTTCTGTCACTTGTTACTATGGAAACTAATCCTTTGAGGGGCTTGTTCGGGGTATCTTCACCCCGACCAGAAGAGCAAAGAGTTGCTCCTCAACCTACTGAACCTACTGAAAATATTTACTTTGAGGTTCCTTCGGGTATGATAGAGAAACTGCTAGCTAATCCCTTTGCAGGAGATGGAACATTGCATCCCGATTTACACCTTATCTTTGTGGATGAAGTTTGTGGATTATTTAAGCTTGCAGGTATTCCCGATGATGTTGTCAAAAGGAAGGTCTTCCCTTTATCTTTGAAGGGGGGTGGCATTGACATGGTATAGGCTATGTGATGGTACGAGATCTTGGAATTATAAACGATTGAAGTTGGAATTTCACCAGAAGTTCTATCATATGCATCTTGTTCATCGTGATCGTAATTACTTATATAATTTCTGGCCTCGCGAAGGAGAAAGCATCGCTCAAGCTTGGGGGAGGCTTAAGTCAATGTTATATTCATGCCCCAATCATGAGCTCTCCGGAGAAGTGATTATTCAAAAAATTTATGCTCGTTTTTCTCCCAATGATCGCAACATGCTCGATACTTCTTGTGTTGGTTCTTATATGCTGAAGACTATTGAATTCAAATGGTACTTCTTGGAAATAATTAAATGCAACTCTGAAGATTGGGGTTCCCACGATGGTAAGGAGTTAGGTATGACACCTAAGTTTGATTGTGTTAAATCTTTTATGGATACCGATGCTTTTTGTGGATTTAGCGCTAAGTATGGACTTGACTCTGAGATAGTAGCTTCTTTTTGTGAATCTTTCGCTACTCACGTTGATCTCCCTAAGGAGAAGTGGTTTAAATATAATCCTCCCATTGAAGTAAAAGTAGTTGCACCTATTACAGTTGAAGAAAAGATTGTCACTTATAGTGATCCTATTGTTCCTACTACTTATGTTGAGAAACCTCCTTTTCCTGTTAGGATGAAGGATCATGCTAAAACTTCGACTGTTGTTCATAAGAGTAATACTAGGACTTATACACCTACTGAGCAAATCAAAGTTGAACCTAGTATTGCTATGGTTAAAGATCTCTTGGATGATGATTTAGATGGGCATGTTATTTATTTCTGTGGTGAGACTGCTAATATTATTAAACCTGATGCTAAGATACATAGACCTGTGGTAGGCATGCCTGTTATTTATGTTAAAATAGGAGATCATTGTTATCATGGTTTATGTGATATGGGTGCTAGTGCTAGTGCAATACCCTATGACTTATATAAAGAAATTATGCATGATACTGCACCCGTTGAGTTGGAAGGTATTGATGTTAATATCAAACTTGCCAATAGAGATACTATTTCATCAATTAGGATTGTTAGAGATGTTGAAGTCTTGTGTGGGAAGGTTAAATATCCTGCTGATTTTCTTGTTCTTAGTTCCCCACAAGATGATTTTTGTCCCATTATTTTTGGTAGACCCTTCTTGAATACAGTTAATGCTAGGATTGATTGTGAAAAGGATACTATTACAATTGGCTAAGAGGGTATGTCTCATGAGTTTAATTTTGCTAAGTTTCGTAGACAACCTCGTGATAGAGAATCACCTAGTAAGGATGAGATTATTGGTCTTGCTTCTATTGCCGTGCCTCCTACTGATCCGTTAGAACAATATTTGCTAGACCATGAAAATGATATGTTTATGAAGGAAAGAAGGGAAATAAATGAAGCGTTCCTTCAACAGGACCTATTCTGAAACACAACCTTCCCGTTGAAATTCTTGGGGATCCCCCTCCACCCAAGGGTGATCCCGTGTTTGAACTCAAACCATTACCTGATAATCTTAAGTATGCTTATCTTGATGAAAAGAAAATATATCCTGTTATTATTAGTGCTAACCTTTCAAAGCAAGAAGAAGAAAGATTATTGAAAACTCTGAAGAAGCACCGTGCTGCTACTGGATATACTCTAGATGATCTCAAGGGCATTAGTCCCACGTTATGCCAACACAAAATTAATTTGGAGGACAATGCCAAACCAGTTAGAGATCCTCAACGGCAATTGAATCCTAAGATGAAAGAAGTGGTAAGAAAGGAGATACTAAAGCTCCTTGAGGCAGGTATAATTTATCCCATTGCTGATAGTGATTGGGTAAGCCCTGTCCATTGTATTCCTCAAAATGGAGGTATTACTCTCGTTCCTAATGATAAAGATGAATTGATCCCGCAAATAATTATTACAGGTTATAGGATGGTAATTTATTTCCGTAAATTAAATAAAGCTACTAAGAAAGATCATTACCCTTTACCTTTTATTGATCAAATGCTAGAAAGACTATCCAAACACACACATTTCTGCTTTCTAGATGGTTATTCTGGTTTCTCTCAAATACCTGTATCAGCGAAGGATCAATCAAAAACTACTTTTACTTGTCCTTTCGGTACTTTTGCTTATAGACGTATGCCTTTTGGTTTATGTAATGCACATGCTACCTTTCAAAGATGTATGATGGCTATATTCTCTGACTTTTCTGAAAAGATTTGTGAGGTATTTATGGATGATTTCTCCGTCTATGGATCCTCTTTTGATGATTGCTTGAGCAACCTTGATCGAGTTTTGCAGAGATGCGAAGACACTAGTCTCGTCTTGAATTGGGAAAAGTGCCACTTTATGGTTAATGAAGGCATTGTCTTGGGGCATAAGATTTCCGAGAGAGGTATTGAAGTTGATAAAGCTAAAGTTGATGCTATTGAGAAGATACCATGTCCCAAGGACATAAAAGGTATAAGAAGTTTCCTTGGTCATGCCGGTTTTTATAGGAGGTTCATTAAGGACTTTTCTAAAATCTCTAGGCCTCTGACTAATTTATTGCAAAAAGATATTCCTTTTGTCTTTGATGATGATTGTGTAGAAGCATTTGAAATACTTAAGAAAGCTTTGATCACCGCACCTATTGTTCAGCCACCTGATTGGAATTTACCCTTTGAAATTATGTGTAATGCTAGTGATTATGCTGTAGGTGATGTTCTAGGGCAAAGAGTTGATAAGAAATTGAATGTTATCCAGTATGCTAGTAAGACCCTTGATACTACCCAGAGAAATTATGCTACTACTGAAAAAGAGTTCTTAGGAGTTGTGTTTGCATGTGATAAGTTTAGACCTTATATAGTTTATTCCAAAGTTACTATTCACACTGATCATGCTTCCATTAAATATCTTATGGAAAAGAAAGATGCTAAGCCTAGACTCATTAGATGGGTTCTCTTGCTCCAAGAATTTGGTTTTCATATTATTGATAGAAAGGGAGCTGAGAACCCCGTTGCAGACAACTTGTCTAGGTTAGAGAATGTTCTTGATGACCCATTGCCTATTAATGATAGCTTTCCTGATGAACAATTAGAGGTCGTTAATGCTTCTCGTACTGCTCCTTGGTATGTTGATTATGCTAATTACATTATTGCTAAATTTATACCACCTAGTTTCACATACCAGCAAAAGAAGAAGTTCTTTTATGATTTAAGACATTACTTCTAGGATGACCCACACCTTTATAAAGAAGGAGTAGATGGTGTTATTAGACGTTGTGTACCTGGGCATGAAAAGGAACAGATCCTACGCAAGTGTCACTCTGAATCCTAGGAGGACACCACGCTGGAGATAGAACTACACATAAGGTACTGCAATCTGATTTTTATTGGCCTACTCTCTTCAAAGATGCTCATAAGTTTGTCCTATCTTGTGATGAATGTCAAAGAATTGGTAATATTAGTAGACGTCAAGAAATGCTTATGAATTATTCTCTTGTTATTGAACCATTTGATGTTTGGGGCTTTGATTATATGGGACCTTTTCCTACCTCTAATGGTTATACACATATTTTAGTTGCTGTTGATTACGTTACTAAGTGGGTAGAAGCTATTCCAACTAGTAGTGCTGATCATAACACTTCTATTAAAATGATTAAAGAAGTTATTTTTCCGAGGTTTGGAGTCCCTAGATATCTTATGACTGATGTTGGTTCACATTTTATTCATGGTGCTTTCCGTAAGATGCTTGCTAAGTATGATGTTAATCATAGAATCGCATCTCCTTATCATCTGCAGTCTAGTGGTCAACTAGAGTTGAGCAATAGAGAGCTCAAATTAATTTTGCAAAAGACTGTTAATAGATCTAGAAAGAATTGGTCCAAAAAACTTGTTGATGCATTATGGGCCTATAGAACTGCATACAAAAATCCTATGGGTATGTCTCCGTATAAGATGGTTTATGGAAAAGCATGTCATTTACCTCTAGAACTTGAACATAAAGCATATTGGGCTATTAAAGAGCTCAACTATGACTTCAAACTTGTCGGTGAGAAGAGGTTGTTTGATATTAGCTCACTCAATGAATGGAGAACCCAAGCCTATGAGAATGCCAAGCTATTCAAAGAAAAAGTCAAACGCTGGCATGACAAAAGGATACAAAAGCGTGAGTTTAACGTAGGTGATTATGTGTTATTATTCAACTCTCGTTTAAGATTTTTTGCAGGAAAACTTCTCTCTAAATGGGAAGGTCCTTACGTTATCGAGGAGGTCTACCGTTCCGGTGCCATAAAAATCAACAACTTCGAAGGCACAAGTCCGAGGGTGGTGAACGGTCAAAGAATTAAACATTATATCTCAGGTAATCCTATCAATGTTGAAACTAATATTATATAAACCGTGACCCCGGAGGAATACATAAGGGACACTTTCCAGGACGTTCCAGACTCCGAAAAGGAATAGGTATGTGGTACGGTAAGTAAACCGACTCCAAAACAATTCTAATGGCAATTTTTATCAGTTTTGGAATATTTAAGAATTTTAGAAAGAAAGAAGTAGTCCAGGAAGGACACGAGGCCTCCACGAGGGTGGAGGGCGCGCCCACCCCTACTGGGCGCACCCCCATGTCTCGTGGCCACCTCGTGTGCCTCCCGGACTCCGTTTTCTTGCACGTTATGGATTTTGGTCAGTAAAAATTCATTATATAACCTCCCGAAGGTTTTGACCACCGTATCACGCAAATATCCTCTGTTTTTTTTTCGAGCTGTTCATGTTGCAGTTTAAGAGCAAGATGTCTTCTCAAGAGTCAGTCGGGGAGAGTCGGGTGTCTCACTCGACACCAGGTCCAGGAGCAAATAGCGATGCTTATCACTTTGGACCATCAACGGAGGATGAGATGGAGGCCAACTTGAAAAGGATAGATGCCATGGAGGAAGATCAAGAAGTTACCTCTCGTCTTCAAGCAAAATTCATGATGGGGGAACTACATAGCTCGGCTATTCCAAATTCGGTCATTCCTTCCAACTTTAGATTTCTTTCTTATGAAAATATGAAAAAGAGCGTCACTTGTTCTCCAGAAGCTATGCAGCATCCTTGGGTAAAGGGAGCTTTAGCTGTTACGGGCAAGCTCCGCAAAGAAATTATGGACCTCAAACAACAAGTCAATAAGCTCGAGGAGAAGAATCGTATCCTGAGGGGCATCATCGCCAAGAAGATCATAACACCAACCGTGAAGAAGGAGACATAATTACATGGGTATCGGCACTCCCCTTGGCAACTGCCAAGCTTGGGGGAGGTGCCCTGGTATCGTATCACCATCACACTCCTATATTTACCATTTTATTTGGTTTGATCCTTTTAGTAGTATCTTGATCTAGTAGATTGAAGTTTTGATATCAAGTAGTTTTGAGTTTTGCTTTGTGATCTCTTCATGTAATCGAGTCCGTGAGCTATCTATAATAAAGATTAGTGTTGAGTCAAGGGCTTTGCTTTCTTGCCATGATCTTGAGGAAGTAGAAAGAAAGAATAAAAGAGTTCATATTGATATTATGGATAGTAATGACTTCACACATAGAAAGTATGAGGCATAAAAGTTGTTGAGAGTTGATAAACGTAGTTTTGGTCATCGTTGCAATTAATAGGAAGTAATAAGGAAAGAGAGGTTTCACATACAAATATATTATCTTGGACATATTTTATGATTGTGAAGCACTTGTTCAGTATGACATGCTAAATGAGTTGGTGTCGGACAAGGAAGACAACGTAATGGTTTATGTTTTCTCACATCTCAGTTGAAGTATATTGTCATTGACCTTCCAAACATGTTGAGCTTGACTTTCCCCCTCATGCTAGCCAAATTCCTCGCACTAAGTAGAGATACTACTTGTGCCTCCAAATATCCTTAAATTCAGTTTTGCCATGAGAGTCCACCATACCTACCTATGGATTGAGTAAGATCCTTCAAGTAAGTTGTCATGTTGTAGGCAATAAAAAATGCTCTCTAAATATGTATGACTTATTAGTGCAGAGAAAATAAGCTTTATACGATCTTTTTGTGGAAGCAATAAAAGCGACGGACTGCATAATAAATGTCCACATACAAGTGGCAATATAACACTACTAGGGAAAACCCTAGCAGTAGCGCGGGTTTTGTGTCCACTAGTAGCACGGGAGGCCGCGCTACTAATAAGGCGCTACAGCTATTGCTTAGCAGTAACGCGTGCCCGCACACGCTACTGCTAGGACAAATAGCTGCAGCGTTTGTTCAGTACCACGCTACTGCTAAGGTAACTACTTGCAGCGTGTTTTCTGTCCATCGCTACTAGTATTTTTTTATTTTTTATTTTTAGTGTATTTATGCGCCATCGTACAAATATTGGTACAATACCAGTTATGAGGTTTACATCATTATGTCCATAACAGTGTGTCAAATGAAGGTGGATTAGGTTCAAGTGGAGGCAATATGTGGTGCATGTCAAAAGTATACTACTAATCCAAACTTGATCTTGTTTGGACTAGTAGTACTTTCGATGTGCACCACATGTTGCCTCCACTTGAATCTAATCCGCCAGCACAAGCTATTTAATCATCATCATTGTCATTACCACCAACAGTATTTATTTAATCACCACTAACACTAGCTAATAATAATCATCATAGTCATTACCACTAACACTAGCTATTTTATCATCATAGTAATAGTGTAGCACATCATCATCATCAAACTCATTTCTAGCTAGCTAATCACTCCTGCTGCTCTCTCTTAGGTAAAATAACATAAAACATGTATAGCTCTCCTCCTTGGTCAAGCTGGAGCATGCAAATGAACCTGTCTCCTAATCATGGGTAGCGCATCTGTTTGCTGCCCCCTAGTACTTCTCTGCGCTCCCCCATTACATATTTGGTCCAGTCTTGCACTATTAAGCATTCGTCACTAATCTTGAATGCACTAAAGTAATCTGTAGGATATCTTGGCTGTAAGCTGATAATACTCATGGTACCTTTAGTCTCGATCCCATAAGGCACAACATTCATCGGGAGTCCCTGTTGAAGAACATCGTATGGTAACATACTTAGCAATGAAGTTTAGCTTCAAAAATAATGTATGGAAAAGATGCACTGATGACAAATAGTAAAAATCTTACCATCCTTCCTAAATGATGTGACCTTAATTCATTACGAACACTATTGGTCGCACATTTTCAGTACTAACATTTCTAAATGCAGGAAGAAAATTTGTCTTGACAGTATCAAGATCCTCAAGCCATGAAACATAATGACTGAGCTCCTCACAGTTGAGTTCAGCCCCAGGACAGTATACGGTCCTGTCTACCAAGCGCTGGACATGTTTGCTTGCACCGAAATAAGCTGACAATACAAATTAGTTGTCAACTATTTTTGAATAAACAATATCAAATACATAAATATGGTTGAGAAACTTACATAATGGTATAACTGGAGGTGTCTGCACATCGACCCAGATGTCGGTATTACCTTCAATATCATCTTCCAGACGAATATCAAAGGTGATAACCATATCAGGCTCAAATGCATAAGTCTTGCATAGTGCTCACCATGTTTTGCATCCAAAATAGGTGTAGTCGTCTGAATTGTATAATTTTGCATGGAAAATATAACCATGCTTGGTCTTCAAGTAAACTTTCTCCACCGACTCGACGACGAGGATGCGCGATAGGCATCGTCCACGTCGAGGCAGGAAAAATTGCTTTAACAAAAAAATAGAAACAAGATCTTACTAACTAGTTCTATTAATTCAACTAGTTCTTACTAAAAATAAACTTACTATAAATAAAAATATTCTAGTACCTAATTAGTACCTAGTTCTTACTAACTAATTAGTACCTAGGAACTACTGCCCTAATTACCATCTAATTTGATGAACCTATAGGGGTAGAAAGTGGTAGCGGATATTTCAATTATCCAACTATAAAGTGAAATAAGTGGTCAAATTTTACTCGTTTTATGATTCATCTTAGAAATTTGATTCGTTTTCACCCTTACATGAACCCTAACTCATTTGAGCCGCATCCGCATCCGATTTGTTTCCACTCTTACATGAACCCTAACTAATTTGATGCAACTAAAATATAAAGAAACCCTAGGCAGAGGTAGGGGAGAGGGAGGAGCGGGCGTGCTCACCTCGGGTGCCTGCGACGAGGGAGGGGCAGGGCGGCGTAGAGGTCGGGGTCGGGGCTCGGGCGCGCGGCGGATGGCGGCCGGCGTCGAGGTCGGGGTCGGGGCGGCGTCCGGGGCGGCGTTGAGGTCAGGGGCGGGGGCGGCGTTGAATCTGGGGTCGGGGCGGCGTAAAGGGTGCGGAGAGCGCGCGGCGGCCGACGGGCGACGGCGGCGGCGAGAGTGGAGAGAGTTGGATTTGGGGGAAGTGGCCGCGTGGGGAAGGACGAACCCCATGGTTAAGTCAGAAGTATCAGTAGCACGTTCCAGGAAAAGCGCTGCTGCTATCTTAGCTACAGCGCGTTCTGTGATACACGCTACTGCTACTCCTTTCTCTTTTTCCCCCTTTTTCATTTAGTTTTCTTCACATTTTATTTTTTTCCTTTCACCTTATTCTATTTCTTTCATTTTCAATTACCTTTCCATTTTCTTTCCATTTAATTTTATAACCTTTAGCAGTAGCGAGTTTATATTAAAACGCGCTGCTACAAATAAAGTAGCGGTAGCGCGGTTCGTCATAGATCGCTACTACTATGTGTAGCCTATCGGCTAAGCCGTGGGAATTTTAGTAGTAACGTGTTTACAGCAAGACGCGCTACTGCTAGATCTTTATCTGCAGCGCGGTTTCCTCAGGCGCGCTACTGCTAATTAGCACCAGCATGCTTTTTTGACCCACGCTACTGCTAAAGTTCTGTGTATAAGGTTTTCCCTAGTAGTGTAAAGTGACATTCTTTTGCATTAATATTTCATGCATCCAACCCTAAACGCACATGACAACCTCTGCTTCCCTCTGCAAAGGGCCTATATTTTACTTTATGTTTTACTTTATGCTTGAGTCAAGGTGATCCTCACCTTTCCCTTTTTCATTTTATCCTTTGGCAAGCTCCTCATGTTTGAAAGATCATGATATATATATCCAATTGGATGTAAGTTAGCATGGACTATTATTGTTGACATCACCTAAAGGTGAATACGTTGGGAGGCAACACAATAAGCCCGTATCTTTCTCAGTGTCCGGCTGAAACTCCATAACCACAAGTATTGCGTGAGTGTTAGCAATTGTAGAAGACTACATGATAGTTGAGTATGTGGACTTGCTGAAAAGCTCTATTGTTGACTCTTTCTGATATTATGTTAAATTGCAATTGCTTCAATGACTGAGATTATAGTTTGCTAGTTCTCAATGAAGTTTCTGAACCATACTTGACATTGTGAATTGATTGTTACTTGAGCATAGGAAATCATATGATAAAATCTATATATGTTCCTGTTACAAGAATGCTCATGATGCCCTCATGTCCGTATTTTATTTTTATCGACACCTCTATCTCTAAACATGTGGACATATTTTTCGATATCGGCTTCTGCTTGAGGACAAGCGAGGTCTAAGCTTGGGGGAGTTGATACGTCTATTTTGCATCCTGCTTTTATATCAATATTTAATGCATTATGGGCTGTTATTACACATTATATCTCAATACTTATGGCTATTCTCTCTTATTTTATAAGGTTTACCATGAAGAGGGGGAATGCCGGTAGCTGGAATTCTAGCTGGAAAAGGAGCAAATATTGGAAACCTATTCTGCACAGGTCCAAAAATCCTGAAACCCCACGGAACTTATTTTTGGACTTTATAAGAATTATTGAGCAAAAGAAACACCTAAGGGGGGCCACACCCTGGCCAGGAGGGTGGGGGCGCGCCCACCCCTACTGGGCGCGCCCCCTGTCTCCTGGGCCCCCTGGTGGCCCTTCAGTGTCCATCTTCTGCTATATGAAGGCTTTTACCCTGGAAAAAATTGTGGGCAAGCTTACGGGACAAAACTCCGCCGCCACAAGGCGGAACCTTGGCGGAACCAATCTAGAGCTCCGGCAGAGCTGTTTTGCCGGGGAAACTTCCCTCCGGGAGGGGGAAATCATCACCATCATCATCACCAATGATCCTCTCATCGGGAGGGGGTCAATCTCCATCAACATCTTCACCAGCATCATCTCCTCTCAAAACCGTAGTTCATCTCTTGTATCCAATCTTGTATCAAAACCACAAATTGGTACCTGTGGGTTGCTAGTAGTGTTGATTACTCCTTGTAGTTGATGCTAATTGGTTTACTTGGTGGAATATCATATGTTCAGATCCTTAATGCATATTATTACTCCTCTGATTATGAACATGAATATGCTTTGTGAGTAGTTATGTTTGTTCCTGAGGACATGGGTGAAGTCTTGCTATTAGTAGTCATGTGAATTTGGTATTCGTTCAATATTTTGATGAGATGTATGTTGTCTTTCCTCTAGTGGTGTTATGTGAACGTCAACTACATGACACTTCACCATTATTTGGGCCTAGAGGAAGGCATTGGGAAGTAATAAGTAGATGATGGGTTGCTACCGTAAGGGGCTGATTTGGATCCATATGTCTAGTGCTGTGGTTAGGTTTACCTGAATACTTCTTTTGTAGTTGCGAATGCTTGCAATAGGGGTTAATCATAAGTGGGATGCTTGTCCAAGTAAGGGCAGTACCCAAGCACCGGTCCACCCACATATCAAACTATCAAAGTACCGAACGCGAATCATATGAGCATGATGAAAACTAGCTTGACGATAATTCCCATGTGTCCTCGGGAGCTCTTTTCTCATTATAAGAAATTATCCAGGCTTATCCCTTGCAACAAAAAGGATTGGGCCACCTTGCTGCACTTTATTTACTTGTTACTCGCTACAATTTATCTTATCACAAAACTATATGTTACCTACAATTTCAGTGCTTGCAGAGAAAACCTTACTAAAAACCGCTTATCATTTCCTTCTGCTCCTCGTTGGGTTCGACACTCTTACTTATCGAAAGGACTATGATAGATCCCCTACACTTGTGGGTCATCATTCTCCTTGATCTTCATGGAGATCTATTCGATGTAACTCTTTTTGCGGTGTGTTTGTCGAGATCCGATGAATTGTGGGTTTATGATCAAGTTTATCTATGAGAAATATTTGAATCTCCTCTGAATTCTTTTATGTGTGATTAAGTTATCTTTGCAAGTCTCTTTGAATTATCAGTTTGGTTTGGCCTACTAGATTGATCTTTCTTGCAATGGGAGAAGTGCTTAGCTTTGGGTTCAATCTTAGGGTGTACTTTCCCAGCAGGGGAAGCAAGGCACGTATTGTATTATTGTCATTGAGGATAAAAATATGGGGTTTATATCATATTGCATGAGTTTATCCCTCTACATCATGTCATCTTTCTTAATGCGTTACTCTGTTCTTTATGAACTTAATACTCTAGATGCAGGCAGGAGTTGGTCGATGTGTGGAGTAATAGTAGTAGATGCAGGCAGTAGTCGATCTACTTGTCACGGACGTGATGCCTATATACATGATCATGCCTAGATAATCTCATAACTATGCGCTTTTCTATCAATTGCTCGACAGTAATTTGTTCACCCACCGTAATACTTATGCTATCTTGAGAGAAGCCACTAGTGAAACCTATGGCCCCCGGGTCTATATTTTATCATATAAGCTTTCATCTACTTTTATTTGCATCTTTACTTTTCCAATCTATATCATAAAAATGCCAAAAATATTTATCTTATCATATTATCTCTATCAGATCGCACTTTCGCAAGTGGCCGTCAAGGGATTGACAACCCCTTTATTGCGTTGATTGCGAGGTTCTTGTTTGTTTGTGTAGGTGCGTGGGACTTCTGAGGAGCCTCCTACTTGATTGATACCTTGGTTCTCAAAAACTGAGGGAAATACTTACGCTACTTTGCTGCATCACCCTTTCCTTTTCAAGGAAAACCAATGCAAGCTCAAGACGTAGCAAGAAGGATTTCTGGCGCCGTTGCCGGGGAGGTCTTCGCTCAAGTCAAGACATACCAAGTACCCATCACAAACTCATCTCCCTCGCATTACATTATTTGCCATTTGCCTCTCGTTTTCCTCTCCCCCACTTCACCCTTGCTATTTTATTCGCCCTCTCTTTCCCAATCTTCTCTCTCTCTCTTTCGCTTGCCTTTTTGTTTGCTTGTGCGTTGGATTGTTTGTCGCGATGGCGCAAGATAATACCAAATTGTGTGACTTTTCCAATACCAATAATAATGATTCCTTAGCACTCTGATTGCTCCTCTTAATGATGTTGAATCTTGTGAAATCAATGCTGCTTTGCTGAATCTTGTTATGAAAGATCACTTCTCCGGCCTTCCTAGTGAAGATGCCGCTACCCATCTAAACAACTTTGTTGATTTGTGTGAGATGCAAAAGAAGAAAGATACGGATAATGATATTGTTAAATTGAAGTTATTTCCGTTTTCACTTAGAGATCATGCTAAAATTTGGTTTTCGTCTTTGCCTAAGAATATTATTGATTCATGGAATAAGTGCAAAGATGCTTTTATCTCTAAGTATTTTCCTCCCGCTAAGATCATCTCTCTTAGGAACGATATTATGAATTTTAAACAACTTGATCATGAGCATGTTGCCCAATCTTGGGAAAGAATGAAATTGATGATTCACAATTTCCCTACTCATGGTTTGAACTTATGGATGATCATACAAATTTTTTATGCCGGATTGAATTTTGCTTCTAGAAATCTTTTAGATTCGGCCGCGGGAGGCACTTTTATGGAAATCACCTTAGGAGAAGCTACTAAACTCCTAGATAATATTATGGCTAATTATTCTTAATGGCACACCGAAAGATCTACTAGTAAAAAGTGCATGCTATAGAAGAAATTAATGTTTTGAGTGGAAAGATGGATGAACTTATGAAATTGTTTGGTACTAAGAGTGATCCTATTGATCCTAATGATATGCCTTTGTCTACTTTGATTGATAATAATAATGAATCTATGGATGTGAATTTTGTTGGTAGGAATAATTTTGGTAACAACGCTTATAGAGGAAAATTTAAGCCTAGAACGTTCCCTAGTAATTCCTCTAATAATTATGGTAATTCCTACAACAATTCTTATGGAAATTTTAATAAGATGCCCTCTGATTTTGAGAATAGTGTTAAAGAATTTATGATCTCTCAAAAGAATTTTAATGCTTTGCTTGAAGAAAAATTGCTTAAAGTTGATGATTTGGCTAGGAACGTTGACAGGCTTTCGCTTGATGTTGATTCTTTGAAACATAGATCTACTCCTCCTAAGCATGATATCAATGAGTCTCTCAAAGCCATGAGAATTTCCATTGATGAGTGCGAAGAAAGAACCACTAGATTGCGTGCTAAGAAAGATTGCTTTGTAAAAGCGTGTTCTTCTAGTTCCCATGAAAATAATGATGAAGATCTAAAAGTTATTGATGTGTCCCCTATTAAATCCTTGTTTTGCAGTATGAATCTTGATAATGACGGTACTGGAGATGAGTCAACTTTAGTTAAAAGGCGTCCCAATAATTCGGAGTTCTTAGATCTTGATGCTAAATTTGGTAAAAGTGGGATTGGAGAGGTCAAGACTTTAAATAGCATTGAACCCACTATCTTGGATTTCAAGGAATTTAATTATGATAATTGTTCTTTAATAGATTGTATTTCCTTGTTGCAATCCGTTTTGAATTCTCCTCATGCTTATAGTCAAAATAAAGCTTTTATCAAACATATCGTTGATGCCTTAATGCAATCTTATGATGAAAAACTTAATTTGGAAGTTTCTATACCTAGAAAACTTTATGATGAGTAGGAACCTACTATAAAGATTAAAATTAAATATCATGAGTGTTATGCTTTGTGTGATTTGGGTGCTAGTGTTTCCACGATTCCAAAAACTTTATGTGATGTGCTAGGTTTCCATGATTTTGATGATTGCTATTTAAATTTGCACCTTGTGGATTCCACCATTAAGAAACCTATGGGAAGGATCAATGATGTTCTTATTGTTGCAAATAGGAATTATGTGCCCATAGAATTTATCGTTCTTGACATAGATTGCAATCTTTCATGTCCTATTATTCTTGGTAGACCTTTCCTTAGAACGATTGGTGCAATTATTGATATGAAGGAAGGGAATATTAGATTCCAATTTCCATTAAGGAAAGGCATGGAACACTTCCCTAGAAATAAATTTAAATTACCTTATGAATCTATCATGCGAGCTACTTATGAATTGAATGCCAAAGATGGCACTACTTAGATCTATCCTCGCTTTTATGCCTAGCTAGGGGCGTTAAACGATAGCGCTAGTTGGGAGGCAACCCAATTTTATTTTTGTTTCTTGCTTTTTGCTTATGTTTAGTAATAAATATTTCATCTAGCTTCCGTTTAGATGTGTTTTCATATTTTAATTAGTGTTTGTGCCAAGTAGAACCTATAGGATAACCTACGGTGATAGTTAATTTGATTCTGCTGAAAAACAGAAACTTTGCACGCACGAAAATAATTTTAATAATTCACAGAAACGTGATTTTGTGTTGATTCTTTTTTCTGTAGATCAATAGACAAATTTCCAGGACTTCCTATTTTGGTAGGATTTTTAGAGTTCCATAAGTATTCGAGAGTTACAGATTGCTACAGATTGTTCTGTTTTTGACAGATTCTGTTTTTCGTGTGTTGTTTGCTTATTTTGATGCATCTATGGCTAGTATCAAGGGGTATGAACCATAGACAAGTTGGAATACAGTAGGTTTAACACCAATATAAATAAAAAAATGAGTTCATTACAGTACCTTATGTGCGGAGCTTATGAGATTTCCTGTTGAGTTTTGTGTTGTGAAGTTTTCAAGTTTTGGGTAAAGATTTGATGGACTATGGAATAAGGAGTGGCAAGAGCCTAAGCTTGGGGATGCCCATGGCACCCCAAGATATTCAAGGATAACCAAAAACCTAAGCTTGGGGATTCCCCGGAAGGCATCCCCTCTTTCGTCTTCGTCTATCGGTAACTTTACTTGGAGCTATATTTTTATTCGCCACATGATATGTGTTTTGCTTGGAGCGTCTTGTATGATATTAGTCTTTGCTTTTTAGAGTACCACAATCATCCTTGCTGTACACACCTTTTGGGAGAATCCCACTTGATTTAGAATTTATTAGAATACTCTGTGTGCTTCACTTATATCTTTTGAGCTAGATAGTTTTGCTCTAGTGCTTCACTTATATCTTTTAGAGCATGTTGGTGGCTTATTTTTGTAGAAATTGTTGATCTCTCATGCTTCACTTATATCATTTTGAGAGTCTCTTAGAACAGCATGGTATTTTCTATGGTTATAAAATTGGTCCTAGAATGATGGGCATCCAAGTTGGGTATAATAAAAACTATCATAGAAAGTGAATTGGATGCTATGATCAATTTGATGCTTGATAATTGTTTTGAGATATTAGGATGGTGGTATTAGAGTCATGCTAGTTGGGTAATTGTGAATTTAAAGAATAATTGTGTTGAAGTTTGTGATTCCCGTAGCATGCATGTATGGTGAACCGCTTTGTGATGAAGTTGGAGCATAATTTTATTTATTGATTGTCTTCCTTATGAGTGGCGGTCGGGGACGAGCGATGGTCTTTTCCTACCAATCTATCCCCATAGGAGCATGCGCGTATTTTTTTGTTTTCAATGGCTTGTAGATTTTTGCAATAAGTATATGAGTTCTTTATGACTAATGTTGAGTCCATGGATTATACGCACTCTCACCCTTCCACCATTGCTAGCCTCTCTTGTGCCGTGCAACTTTCGCCGGTACCATACACCCACCATATACCTTTCTCAAAACAGCCACCATACATACCTATTATGGCATTTCCATAGCCATTCCGAGATATGTTGCCATGCAACTTTTCACCGTTCCATTTATTATGATGTGCTCCATCATTGTCATATTGCTCTTTGCATGATCATGAGTTGACATCGTATTTGTGGCAAAGCCACCTTCATAATTTTTCATACATGACACTCTTGATTCATTGCATATCCTGGTACACTGCCGGAGGCATTCATATAGAGTCATATCTTGGTCTAAGTATCGAGTTGTAATATTGCGTTGTAAGTAAATAAAAGTGTGATGATCTTCATTATTAGAGCACTGTCCCAGTGAGGAAAGGATGATGGAGACTATGATTTCCCCACAAGTTGGGATGAGACTTCAGACTTTATAGAAAAAAGAGAAAGGCCAAATAAAAAAATGAGATAAAAAGAGAGAAGGGACAATGCTACCATCCTTTTTACCACACTTGTGCTTCAAAGTAGCACCATGATCTTCATGATAGAGAGTCTCCTATGTTGTCACTTTCATATACTGGTGGGAATTTTTCATTATAGAACTTGGATTGTATATTCCAATGATGGGCTTCCTCAAAATGCCCTAGGTCTTCGTGAGCAAGCAAGTTGGATGCACACCCACTTAGTTTCTTTTGTTGAGCTTTCATACATTTATAGCTCTAGTGCATCCGTTGCATGGCAATCCCTACTCACTCACATTGATATCTATTAATGGGCATCTCCATAGCCTGTTGATACGCCTAGTTGATGTGAGACTATCTTCCTCCTTTTTGTCTTCTCCACAACCACCATTCTATTCCACATATAGTGTTATGTCCATGGCTCACGCTCATGTATTGCGTGAAAGTTGAAAAAAGTTTGAGATTACTAAAGTATGAAACAATTGCTTGGCTTGTCATCAGGGTTGTGCATGATTAAATACTTTGTGTGATGAAGATAGAGCAATAGCTAGACTATATGATTTTGTATGGATAACTTTCTTTAGCCATGTTATTTTGAGAAGACATGATTGCTTTATTAGTATGCTTGAAGTATTACTATTTCTTATGTCAATATGAACTTTTATTTTTAATCATTTGGATCTGAAAATTCATGCCACAATAAAGAAAATTACATCGAGAATTATGCTAGGTAGCATTCCACATCAAAAAATTTGTTTTTATCATTTACCTACTCGAGGACGAGCAGGAATTAAGCTTGGGGATGCTTGATACGTCTCCAACGTATCTATAAATTTTGATTGTTCCATGCTATTATATTACCCGTTTTGGATGTTTATGGGCTTTACTTTACACCTTTATATCATTTTTGGGACTAACCTACTAACTGGAGGCCTAGCCCGAATTGCTGTTTTTTTTGCCCATTTCAGTGTTTCGAAGAAAAGGAATATCAAACGGAGTCCAAACGGAATGAAACCTTCGGGAGCGATCTTTTTGGAACAAACGTGATCCAGGGGACTTGGAGTGGACGTCAAGCAACAGAGGAGGCGGCCACGAGGATGCCTGGTGCGCCCCCTAGGGGTGGGCGTGCCCCCCACCCTCGTGGGCCCCTCGAGCGTCCACCGACCTTCCTCCTAGATATACCTATGTACCCTGAAACCTTCAAGGAGCACCACGAAAACCTAATTCCACCACCGCAACCTTCTTTATCCGTGAGATCCCATCTTGGAGCCTTTGCCGGTGCTCCACCGGAGGGGGAATCGACCACGGAGGGCCTCTACATCATCTCCAAGGCCCTTCCGATGAGTTGTGAGTAGTTTACCACAGACCTTCGGGTCCATAGTTATTAGCTAGATGGCTTCTCTCTCTTTGATTCTCAATACCAAGTTCTCCTTGATCTTCTTGGAGGTCTATTCGATGTAACTCTTTTTGCGGTGTGTTTGTCGAGATTCGATGAATTGTGGGTTTATGACCAAGTTTATCTATCAGAAATATTTGAATCTCCTCTGAATTCTTTTATGTGTGATTAAGTTATCTTTGCAAGTCTCTTCGAATTATCAGTTTGGTTTGGCCTACTAGATTGATCTCTCTTGCAATGGGAGAAGTGCTTAGCTTTGGGTTCAATCTTGCGGTGTCCTTTCCCAGTGACAGCAGGGGCAGCAAGGCACGTATTGTATTGTTGTCATCGAGGATAAAAAGATGGGGTTTATATCATATTGCATGAGTTTATCCCTCTACATCATGTCATCTTTCTTAGTGCGTTACTCTGTTCTTTATGAACTTAATACTCTAGATGCAGGCGGGAGTCGGTCGATGTGTGGAGTAATAGTAGTAGATGCAGGCAGGAGTCGATCTACTTGTCATGGACGTGATGCCTATATACATTATCATGCCTAGATAATCTCATAACTATGCGCTTTTCTATCAGTTGCTCGACGGTAATTTGTTCACCCACCGTAATACTTATGCTATATTGAGAGAAGCCACTAGTGAAACCTATGGCCCCCGAGTCTATCTTTTATCATATAAGATTTCATCTACTTTTATTTGCATCTTTACTTTTCCAATCTATATCATAAAAATACCAAAAATATTTATCTTAACATATTATCTCTATCAGATCTCACTTTCGCAAGTGGCCGTGAAGGGATTGACTACCCCTTTATTGCGTTGGTTGCGAGGTTCTTGTTTGTTTGTGTAGGTGCGTGGGACTTCTGAGGAGCCTCCTACTGGATTGATACCCTGGTTCTCAAAAACTGAGGGAAATAATTACGCTACTTTGCTGCATCACCCTTTCCTCTTCAAGGAAAACCAACGCAAGCTCAAGACGTAGCAGAGATGCAGACGACACGTGGAGTTGCTATGGTGGAGACCCGCGGTGGGTGGAGGGACACATTCCGCTTCGCGGTTTCCCGGAGATGCCTGAACCGATGCAAGATATTGTCCACCTACTCCCTCCCCCCTCCTCAGTCCCAATCAATGGCGCCCTTCTCTCTCCCAAATTCCTCCCGTCAGTGCCCATAATCTCTCCGTCTAGGGTGTGAGGCAAGACCGTCACAGTAGTATGAGCGGCGCGACCACCAAGTCGTCAAAACTGAAACACAAGACAATAAGCTAAACATACTAATAAACAGCCAAAAATGGCAACAATTACCTGTATGTACCACACAAAAAAAATGCAATGACTTGCATGACTCCGCTAAGTAAACAAAAGGCATAATTCCGCTAGCTCCCTTTAAAAGCCACCATGTCTTTTTCTCATGCAAAACAAACAACAAAGGCACACACATAGACTTCCCAATTGGCTCGATGTGCCGCCGTGCCTCTGCCCGCTAGTTAGATGTAAAAGCCTTGTCTAGTTTGTTGCGTGACATGGGTCGTGCTCCTCCCGGGAGCGGCCACGTTGTGGATAACCCGACGAGGCGTCTAGGTGTTGGGGAACGTAGTAATTTCAAAAAAATTCCTACGCACACGCAAGATCATGGTGATGCATAGCAACGAGAGGGGAGAGTGTTGTCCACGTACCCTCATAGACCGAAAGCGGAAGCGTTAGAACAACGTGGTTGATGTAGTCATACGTCTTCACGGCCCGACCGATCAAGCACCGAAAGCACAGCACCTCCGAGTTCTAGCACATGTTCAACTCGATGACGTCCCTCGAACTCCGATCCAGCCGAGTGTCGAGGGAGAGTTCCATTAGCACGACGGCATGGTGACGATGATGATGTTCTACCGTCGCAGCGCTTCGCCTAAGCACCGCTACAATCTTATCGAGGAGGACTATGGTGGAGGGGGGCACCGCACACGGCTAAGAGATCAATGATCTGTTGTTGTTGTGTCTAGAGGTGCCCCCTGCCCCCGTATATAAAGGAGCAAGGGGGAGGGGGCGGCCGGCCAGGAGGAGGAGCGCCAGGAGGAGTCCTACTCCCACCGGGAGTAGGACTCCCTCCCTTCCTTGTTGGATTAGGAGAAGGAGGGAAAGAGGAGGGAGAGAGAGGAAGGAAAGGGGGGGCCTCTCCTTGTACTATTCGGACTAAGGGGGAGGGGCGCGCGGCTGAAAGTGCAACTATCCCTAGGTGGTTTTGGTAATTCCTAACAACATATAGCTCATTGAGCTAATGCTATGTCAAGATGAATATTTTAGGAAAGCTCAATGATTGGCAATGGCATGGATGAGAAAAGTGGACCCCTCAAAATGCTAAGGACAAAAGGATTGGCTCAAGCTCAAAGCTCAGGACTCTACATTTTATATTTTAGTGATCCAAGATCACATTGAGTCTATAGGAAAAGCCAATACTATCAAGGAGGGATGAGGTGTTGCTTAATGGCTTACTTGCTCAAAATGCTTAGTGATATGCTCCAAAGCCCTCAACTACTTTCTCACATCCACATATGACCTAAACCAAAAGTCAAACTCGGCCCCACCGATTCTTTCTATCCGGCGCCACCGAGTTCAGATGTCATAGCCACTGCCACAAACCCTAGGCAAATCGGTCTCACCGCTAGGGATCTCGGTCTCACCAAGATGAGATTGTAATCTCTCTGTTTCCCTTCGTAACGTTTCGGTACCACCGAGATGAGCGATTGGTCCCACCGAGATTGCAATGTAAACTCTCTGTTTCCTTTTTGTAACATTTCAGTCTCACCGAAATGAGCGAACCGGTCCCACCGAGTTTACCTGACCAACTCTCTGGTTAGCTTATTATCAAAATCAGTCCCAACGAGTTTGTGTAATCGGTCTCACCGAGATTACATTATGCCCTAACCCTAACCATATCAGTCCTACCGAGTTGCATGTCGGTCCCACCGAAAATCCTAACGGTCACTAGATTTGCTGAATCGGTCCGACCGAGTTTCTCAATTCGGTCCCACCGAGATTGGCAAGTTGTGTGTAACGGTTAGATTTTGTGTGGAGGCTATATATACCTCTCCACCTCCTCTTCATTCGTGGAGAGAGCCATCAGAACGAACCTACACTTCCAACTTACATTTTCTGAGAGAGAACCACCTACACTTGTGTTGAGGCCAAGATATTCCATTCCTACCATATGAATCTTGATCTCTAGCCTTCCCCAAGTTGCTTTCCACTCAAATCTTCTTTCCACCAAATCCAAATCCTGTGAGAGAGAGTTGAGTGTTGGGGAGACTATCATTTGAAGCACAAGAGCAAGGAGTTCATCACCAACACACCATTTGTTACTTCTTGGAGAGTGGTGTCTCCTAGATTGGGTAGGTGTCACTTGGGAGCCTCCGACAAGATTGTGGAGTTGAACCAAGGAGTTTGTAAGGGCAAGGAGATCGCCTACTTCGTGAAGATCTATGATACGTCTCCAACGTATCTATAATTTTTTATTGCTCCATGCTACTTTATCTACTATTTTGGACTATATTGGGCTTTATTTTCCACTTTTATATTACTTTTGGGACTAACCTATTAACCGGAGGCCCAGCCCAGAATTGCTGTTTTTTGCCTTTTCCAGTATTTCGAAGAAACAGAATATCAAACGGAGTCCAAACGGAATGAAACCTTCGGGATCGTGATTTTCCAACCGAACGTGATCCAGGAGACTTGGACCCTACTCCAAGAAGCCTCCGAGGAGGTCACGAGGGTGGAGGGCGCGCGCCGCGCGCCCCCTACCTCGTGGGCCCCTCGGAGCTCCACCGACGTACTCCTTCCTCCTATATATACCTACGTATCCCCGAACGATTAGAATAGGAGCCAAAAACCTAATTCCACCGCCGCAACCTTCTGTATCCACGAGAACCCATCTTGGGGCCTGTTCCGAAGCTCCGCCGGAGGGGGCATCCACCACGGAGGGCTTCTACATCATCACCATAGCCCCTCCGATGAAGTGTGAGTAGTTTACTTCAGACCTTCGGGTCCATAGCTAGTAGCTAGATGGCTTCTTCTCTCTTTTTGGATCTCAATACAATGTTCTCCCCCTCTCTCGTGGAGATCTATTCGATGTAATCTTCTTTTTGCAGTGTGTTTGTTGATACCGATGAATTGTGGGTTTATGATCCAGTATTATCTATGGAAAATATTTGATTCTTCTCTGAATTCTTTTATGTATGATTGAGTTATCTTTGCAAGTCTCTTCGAATTATCTTTTTGGTTTGGCCAACTAGATTGGTAGTTCTTGCAATGGGAGAAGTGCTTAGCTTTGGGTTCAATCTTGTGGTGTCCTTACTCAGTGACAGAAAGAGTTGCAAGGCACGTATTGTATTGTTGCCATTGAGGATAACAAGATGGGGTTTTTATCATATTGCATGAATTTATCCCTCTACATCATGTCATCTTGCTTACAGCGTTACTCTGTTTTTACTTAATACTCTAGATGCATGCTGGATAGCGGTCGATGAGTGGAGTAATAGTAGTAGATGCAGAATAGTTTCGATATACTTGTTTTGGACGTGATGCCTATATACATGATCATTGCCTAGATATACTCATAACTATGCTCAATTCTGTCAATTGCTCAACAGTAATTTGTTCACCCACCGTAGAATACCCATGCTCTTGAGAGAAGCCACTAGTGAAACCTATGGCCCCAGAGTCTATTCTCATCATATTAATCTATATCACTTTATTTACTTGCTTTGTTTTTACTTTGCCTTTACTTTTTACTTTGCATCTATCTATCAAAAATACCAAAAAATATTATCTCTATCAGATCTCACTCTCATAAGTGACCGTGAAGGGATTGATAACCCCTAAGCGTTGGTTGCGATTTGCTATTGTTTTGTGTAGGTACGAGGGACTTGTGCGTGGTCTCCTACTGGATTGATACCTTGGTTCTCAAAAACTGAGTGAAATACTTATTCTACTTTACTACATCATCCTCTCCTCTTCGGGGAAATCCAACGCAGTGCTCAAGAGGTAGCAAGAAGAATTTCTGGCGCCGTTGCCGGGGAGGCTCACGCAAGCAAGTCAACTATACCAAGTACCCATCGCAATCCCTATCTCTCGCATTACATTATTTGCCATTTGCCTCTCATTTTCCTCTCCCCCACTTCACCCTTGCCGTTTTACTTGCCCTCTGTTTCCCAATCTCCTCCTCTCTTTCCCGTTTGCCTTTTTCTCGCTGCCCTTCTGTTTGCTTGTGTGTTGGATTACTTGTTGCCATGGCACAAGATAATACCAAATTGTGTGATTTCTCGAATACCAATAATAATGATTTCCTTAGTACTCCGATTGCTCCTCTTAATAATGATGAGTCTTGTGAAATCAATACCGCTTTGTTGAATCTTGTTATGAAAGATCAAGTCTCTGGCCTTCCTAGTGAATATGCCGCTACTCATCTAAACAATTTTGTTGATTTGTGTGATATGCAAAAGAAAAAAGATATGGATAACAATATTGTCAAATTGAAGTTATTTCCGTTTTCACTTAGAGATCGTGCTAAAGTTTGGTTTTCGTCTTTGCCTAAAAATAGTATTGATTCTTGGAACAAGTGCAAAGATGCTTTTATCTCTAAGTATTTTCCTCCCGCTAATATTATCACTCTTAGGAACGATATCATGAATTTTAAACAACTTGATCATGAGCATGATTTCCCAATCTTGGGAAAGAATGAAATTAATGCTTCGCAATTGCCCTACTCATGGTTTGAATTTATGGATGATCATACAAATTTTTTATGCCAGATTGAATTTTGCTTCTAGAAATCTTTTAGATTCGGCCGCGGGAGGCACTTTTGTGGAAATTACATTAGGGGATGCTACCAAATTGCTTGATAATATTATGGCTAATTATTCTCAATGGCACACCGAAAGATCTTCTAGTAAAAAGTGCATGCTATAGAAGAAATCAATGTTTTGAGTGAAAAGATGGATGAACTTATGAAGATCTTTGCTCCTAAAAATACTCCTCTTGATCCCAATGATATGCCTTTATCTACTTTGCTTGAGAATAATAATGAATCTATGGATGTCAATTTTGTTGGTAGGAATAGTTTTGGAAACAACGCTTATAGAGGGAATTTTAATCCTAGGCCGTATCCTAGTAATCCTTCTAATAATTATGGAAATTCCTACAATAACTCTTATGGAAATTTTAATAAGATGCCCTCTAAATTTGAGAGTAGTGTTAAAGAGTTTATGAATTCACAAAAGAATTTTAATGCTTTGCTTGAAGAGAAATTGCTTAAAGTTGATGATTTGGCTAGGAACGTTGATAGAATTTCTCTTGAAATTGATTCTTTAAAGCTTAGATCTATTCCTCCTAAGCATGATATCAATGAGTCTCTCAAAGCCATGAGAATTTCCATTGATGAGTGCAAGGAAAGAACCGCTAGGATGCGTGCTTCCAAAGATGCCTTTATTAAAGCGTGTTCTTCCAATCCCTATGAAAATCAAGATGAAGATATAAAAGTTATTGATGTGTCCCCCATTAAATCTTTGTTTTGCAATATGAATCTTGATGAATCTGAAGATTATCTTCCTTTACCTAGAAGGCGTTCTAAGAATTCGGAGTTTCTAGATCTTGATGATGAAATTGATGAAAGTGGGATTGAAATAAATAAAAACCGTGATGTTGCTAAACCCACTATTTTGGATCTCAAGGAATTTAATTATGAAAATTGTTCTTTGATTGGCTGTATTTCCTTGTTGCAATCCGTACTAGAATCTCCTCATGCTTATAGTCAAAATAAGGCCTTTACCGAATATATTTTTGATGCCTTGATGCAATCTTATGAAGAAAAACTTGAGTTGAAAGTTTCTATCCCTAGAAAACTCTATGATGAGTGGGAACCTACTATTAAAATTAAAGTTGAAGATTTTTGAGTTTCATGCTTGTTCGATAAGTTTTTGTGCACTGTTGCATAAAATAATATTTTGTTTTAATGAGTTTTGATGGAGGCTATATAAGCAAAGACAAGTTATAATGCAAAGGGCAAATTTATTGGCATGGCATGTACCTACTCACGTACATGCACATGCACATGCATGAAATATGGTGCAACTAATGTTTGCATGTATGTGTCCGGCCACATGCACGTAGGCTAGCTAGCTGATATACATTCTTATGTATTCTTGTATTCATATACCGGCAAGCTCGCGTACATACCTAAATACAACATGTGTATATGCCATATATACACGTATTCGGGTATACACGACCGGCCGGCAAGCGTCTCGAATATCCGTATTAAGCAGGTAGTCAACATGCGATTGACTCATAAGGCTTGCTTTGGTCTTGAAGGAAAAACGATGCATGTTTGCAAAGGAATAGGTACATCGGCAGCTTTCACGCATATATGAAATTCTTTCATTTTACTTGTGCAGGCGTGTGGGATAAGAAGAGCAATGTTTTAGAAAGAAAATTTTAAGAAGGAACGCTTCGACCGGCTTGGCAATCAAGAAATCAGATCGCTTGTTTCCTGCCTAATTGGTGGCCGACCCCAGCCTATATAAAGCTAGCACAGGAAGAGGCAGAAGAAGGGAGCAGAACCTCACGCACGTACCCGGCGGAGACGAGGCGCACACCAGGGGAGAAAAGACGGGAGGCCAGGAGAACCTCACGCTCCAAGGGGATGCGCCCTTGGCGGCTGCGTCAAAAGAAGACGACGCGCCTAGCGGAGGAAACCCAGTAAGGCAGCAAGACCTCACATATGCACAAACATCAGGAGAAGAAACGCATCCGTGGCGGCAGCGCGTGCGCCAACGGGGCGTAGCGACGGCAACCTCACAGCACGCGCGAGGAAGCACAGCGGTGACGCGGCAGCCGCAACAAGCCGACAAAGGGCAGCGGACGCATGGTGGCCGTGACCGCTGGGCTCCCTCGTTCTATTCTTGTCTTTTACATATTGCTCCTGGCAATATCGTATACACCCCAACACTGAGAAGGCAGCAGGCGAAACCCACGAGCGACGCGCCCCTGGAGGCATCGTAGAGGAGGTCACAGGACGCATCAGTGCCGGCGCGTGCGCAAAGAGGAGGGAGACGAAACGAGGATAGCCGACGCAACAACAAACACAACCGAGGAGACGACGGCGCGTCCGCGACTGCGCATTTGCAAACCATGCACCCGATGTCATGAGCCCAAGAGGAAGAGACGCCGGCCACAGCGGCGACCTGCCCACGGCGAGGATGCAGGCGCCCTAGGAGATAAAGAAACGGGAGCTGATCAAGCCTCACTGACTAATTTTATTTGTTATTGTGTATTTTATCTATCAGGTGATGAACATCCATACAAGGACCTCACGCACGAAGGAGATCCGCCCTTGGCGGCTGCTGCAAGAAAAAGACGACGTGCCTAGCGGAGCAAACCAGGGGAGCACGGCGGTGCCCTCGCACACACCCGTATGGACGAGGACGAAGCAGCCCATCCTTTTCTTCTTTTTTATGTACAGGTGTGGAGGTGGTGGATTACACATCCAACAGAGATGGCAGCGGACGACGCGATGCTCGTCTTCTAGCAAGTGCAACGGAGGTGGTGGATGGCGCGCCCAGTGGAGATAACTCGGAAGCAGCCGGAGCTTGCCAACAACATAGCCCAGCCTCTAGCTCCTTTGCAGGTCTACGATGTAAGCTCACAGGACCACGACGAACAGGTCCATGGTGAACAGGTTCATGGTGAACGGGACGCCGGCGTATAGGTTTTGCACCATGCTTCCAGGAGGAGACGATGTGGTGGAACCGGAGATCGCGACGATGTAGCCCGAGTCAACTCCATGGCGAACAAGTCTCTCCGGTGCACAAGTCCTTGGCGTCCCGATCGCGGCGAACAGGTCGTTGGTCTTGCTTACTGAAGGAGACGGCGTGGCGGAACCGGGGCTCGCGACGACGTAGCCCGAGTCAAGTCCATGGCGAACAGGTCTCTTCGGTGCACAAGTCCTTGGCGTCCCGATCACGGCGAACAGGTCTCTTCGGTGCATAAGTCTTTGGCGTCCCGATCGCAGCGAACAGGTCTCTTCCGTGGACAAGTATTTGGCGTCCCGATCACGGTGAACAGGTTGGTGGTCTTGCTTACCGGAGGAGACGGCGTGGAACAGTCGGAGCTCACCAACGACGCAGCCCAACCGCTGGCCCCGGTGCTCTACCACGGCGGTCTACATGCCACCAACGAACAGGTCGTGACGCACAGGTCATGGCGAACAAGTCTCTGATGCACATGTCCGTGATGTTCCAATCACGGTGCACAGGTCATGACGCACACGTCCTTGGCAAAAAGGGTCCAGTCTACAGGTCCATCGGTCGCCGGCATACAGGTCACCTCTTTTGGTGTTGCACCCACCCAAGGTGATGTGGCCACCTTTCGTCGACCCCGTAGGGAGGCGCCCTTGTCCTAGCAGACTAACAAATACGGGGTCCAACTGATACAAGGCGCCGCAACCACTTTGATCATCTATCCACAAGTTCGCCAGGTGGTGCCCTCGGATATAGCGAACTGTCATAAACTTGGCGTTCAATCAAGTGAGGCGCACTTATCACGGCGGGCAGATTCTTGGCGTACAGGTCTCAATGTACAGGTCCATGGCGTCGCCGGCGTTCAGGTCACCCTTTGGCGTAGCACCAACCAAGGCGACGCAGTCTCCGTGACACCACCTTTCCACGGTCCTGTGAGGTGGCGCCCTTGTCTTGGCGGACCGTCGTAAACTCGGTGTCTAGCGGGGACGAGGCGCCAACCACACCGGTCATGCCGATGTGAGCGTGCGACCGTTATACACCGATGCCGGTCTCCTAAACAACTTACTCCCGCGAGGCATACCCCTTGCATACCCCGACGAGTCCGCTAGGTCGTCTAGAAGTCCAAGCCGAGCAAGACCCATGCAAATTCAACCCCAACTACATCATTGCCGCCAAGACCAACGAGGCGTGACGGCGAGGGAAGACATGGCTAGAACAAAGCCATGTTTTGAGCGGCGCGTGTATCGATGAGGACACGGGCTCTGCCGCTGCCCACATATCACTATCATCATGCATGGAGAACGCAAAGCGAAGAAGACGAAGACGACCACACGGCTTAATCGGAGGTATCCCGTGGAGTAGCCCACAGGAGTAATTAACCGGGAGCCTTCCGAGGCCCCGGGAACCAGAGACCGCAATCGTTACAGTCAGGCTGGCCGCGCTAGTAGGCCACTGAGCGCATATGTAAAGGGAACTTGTAATTTTGTTTCTCCGATGAGAGATTAATAAAATGCATGTTTCCCTATGTTTATTTGTGTACTTAGTACACTGGCACGCCCGCAATGTTTTATTTCCCCTGGTGCGTAGAGAGATAATAATACAATAACCAATGTTATTTTTATTATTTCTCGCGTCAAACAAATTGGCACGCCTAGTGGGACATGGTTCTCCTCCCATCTTCGCAATGTTGTGGTCGTCTGAATCGTCTTCGCTCGTCTCCCAACCTGTACAGCATGCTGCATGACAAGGCATCGGCGAGGATTTCCGCTCATAAAGATCCCTTTCATGCAGGTGGAATCTCCCGTGGCAGCAACTCGGAGTCGGTAATGATCCAGTTTGGATCGATGCCGCCCATGGTCGTCATCGAGCTTGGCAAGAAGGTCTACATGCATCAAGCTCAAGATCCTGCGCAGTTCCAAATTGTGCAGTCGAAGAAGGCACTAAGGCGGGAGGCTGCCAAGGTGAAGAAGGAGCGTCGCGAGCTAATGCTTGAGGCGCGCGCCCTGTTGAAGGAGTCGACAAGGGCAGATTTGAAAGGAGATGTGGAGGCTCTCAACGCCTCCGCACCAGAGCCGCCAACAGGCCGGCTAGTGCAGCGTCCCTCCACACCCCTACCACGACTACACACTCGGAGCCGTCGAAGCCAACTGCACGGCGCACCGAGGTAGAGCTTCTCGAGGGTTTGGAGGCCATGTCCCATAACCTGCGTAGGCTCATGGCCAACGCTCGTTTGTCGGATAGCCCTCATCCCCTACGCAACTACAGGAGGAAGTACCGCAAGGTACAATTACTCCACCAACAGATAGCTTCCCGCATCGCTCAGAGCACGGTGCCGGAGGAGGATTGGTCCCTCGGCGCCATGGACCTAGCTGATAAGGTGTTCACTTACCGAAGCACCTTAACCCCTCCGTATGATTTGTTCCCTGATGATTGGGCATACGAGCAATGCACGACCAATGAGCTGGTGAGACGCGCCATCATGAAGGAGTTCTGGAAGCGGCGCTCGCGCAAAGAGCCCGTTCTACCAGGCCCTACTGTCTCCCTCAACATTGGCGACATGCAAAGGGGTGCATGGGCGCTGTGTCTCCACAACTCGGCAGCCGACGGAAGGTCTCTCCCCAACAATAACAGGTTTTCCACCCTTCGGCATGAGGCACCCGCTCCACGGGACGACGACCTACGGCGAGAATTTCGCCAACTCCAAGAGCAGATGAACAATATCCAGAGGAGGCTCCAAGATCCAATGGCGCCAAGTGCATTGGCGTCTCAAGCTGCGGGAAGGATGAGGCGTCAAGCCCCAAGTCATCATCCTCAACATGAGCGCCAGACTTTGGCGCCTCGGCAACAACCTTCACCAACTCGACACTTCCCACAACGGAGATATCCCAACATGCCTCCACGTTGGAACCGATGGTCAAGACATCAAGACGATGAGAGGGACCCCGGCCCACTCAACAGTGGCAACCACGGGAACCTTTGCGACCGACACTTCCACCAAGACCTTCGTCGGCTCCCAGGCGGGGACGTCAAGACGATGAGAGGGACCCTCGGCCCACTCAACAATGGCAACCACGGGAACCTTTGCGACTGATACTTCCACCACGACCTTCGTCACCTCCTAGGCGGGGAGATCGGCCACAACTGCAGGCGATGACGGACAGGACTTCATCATCCACGAGGCGCCCTGCACCAACACTCCTACGCACGCCACCGGTGCAAAGGGATGGTATCTTTCCAACAGAGAATCAGCGCAAGCACGAGAGGCGTCGGAGAAACCGCCATCTTCTTTATAAAGAACTTGAGGACTTAGTCCTTCGACACACGTTTATGACCCGATGGTGGGTCGTTCAAGAAAATGATAGGATCAAATTTCGCATCTCCCCTGACTTGGAGCGGTATGAGCGGTATAGCTACCTGCTCAGCCGGTTGGCACCGAAACCACGCAAGACGTCCACGAGAAGCACTGAGCAAGGGAGCAAGGTGGTTCTTTCTTCATCCCTTCCCCAGAAGAATGATGAACATGTGAAGGCTACTGCACCAACACCCCTACTAGAGAATCAGAAGATGCCAGCGCCGACGGCCACACCGATGGAAGGCGTCGAAGAAGCCAAGCTTACGTCCTCCTCCAACAATGAAGTAGCTTCCGAGGGTGCAACCCACGCTGCCC
The DNA here is from genome assembly GCA_963921465.1 of Triticum timopheevii. Lineage (NCBI taxonomy): Eukaryota > Viridiplantae > Streptophyta > Magnoliopsida > Poales > Poaceae > Triticum > Triticum timopheevii. The sequence continues at coordinate 111,455,022 of OY997264.1, forward strand.
TCCCACAAGACACAACACTTCCCATAGAGTTTCCTCTTGTTCCCTCTGAAAGGATGGACCAAGATGGAGAAGCTCAAGCCCAGCAGGAGGCTGAAAAAGCGAAGGAATCAACTAAGAAGAACCTTGCCATGTGCGGTACTCTTGGAGTGCAGCCAAGCGAAGGGTCAAGTAATGGATGGCGACCTCCCGCCGACACTGAGGAGTTCGACTATCCTTCTGAAGAGGAGATCGTGCTGAACCCAAAGGCGGACTTCCAGAGGACCTTCCAACCACGCCTTGGCCATGTTCGTGCATGGTTCAGGGGTGCCGAAGGGGATGCCAAGACAAGCTCATCAACGTCACAAGAAGCTGCAAGATCTAGAGCCACGTGTCTTCCTGTGACAACAAGGAAAGGCCCATTAGGTGGAGGGAGAACTTCACAAAATGAAGATATATACAAGCGACACTACACCAACATTACATCAAGGCTTCCTCAAGACCTTGAAGGACGACGACAAGTTGCAAACCGGCCAGGCGCCAATACAAGATTAAAATCCATCGCTGGTCAAGGTGTGACGGATGGGTTTCCCGAAGATGGAGAATGCCAAGACCACCTTGATGATGAAGAAGGTTTCTCCGACTCGTCCTCCTCGCCATCGTTGGAGAGTCGTCCACACTCCCCTCGTTACCATGAACTAGCTTCAACGGTTTTGTCAGATTATGAGGGCGGTGATGAAGACCTCCATACCGCGCCCGTTCGCATGGTGAATCATGGTGAAAACCTTGTGGATCAAGATCCTGCTGCCAAGTCACCCATTGATGGCATCCATGGCCCAAGTGCTGAAAACATAGTAGCACCACAAGAAGTGTCTCTAGAAGAAGAGGTCAGAAGCCAGCGCCAGACGATTAACCAGTTGGCGTCAAAGCTTGACCAGTTTATTGAGCTCATGATGAACAACCAAGGCGTTCCTCCACAAGGCGCGCTAAACGAGTGGTCGATCCACAAGAGGAGGAACTTCAGGTGGGCCCTCCTGCTAGGGTGCCCTTAAATGATGTGCCTCAACACGACCCCAACACACAAGCTCGGCCTTGGGTTAGCCCTATTGGTTCTGCCAACGTAGTACCACACGCAGTTATGCTAAAGGACTACCATGACATGGTCGGGGATATGGTGGACAAGAAGTTAAAGCAAATGGCGATAGATCAAGCCCCTCGCACCTTCGAGAGTGAGCTGGAGAAGCCTTACGAGGCGTGGCATGACATGATGGCGTATCCCGCAGGGTGGCACCCACCAAAGTTCTGTCAATTTGATGGAACCGGTGATGCGAGGGGGCACTTGGCGTACTTTGAGGCAGCATGCGGTGACACAGCAAACAGCCCGTCACTCCTCCTACGCCAATTTTCAGGGTCATTAACCGGGCCCGCCTTCCATTGGTACAGCCATTTACCGGTTGGGTCCATTGGGAGTTGGGCAGCCATGAAAGAGGTTTTCAAGAAGCACTTCGTCGCCATGAAGAAGGACTTCTCCGTTGTCGAGCTGGCACAAGTCCAACAACGACGAGATGAGTCCATTGATGACTACATCGTCCGCTTCCACAATAGTTATGTGCGTCTTGCCAGGGAGATGCACCTCGAGGATGCCATTGAGATGTGCGTCCACGGGATGCAGCAACATTGGTCACTTGAAGTCTCTCGGCGTGAGCCTAGAACTTTTAGTGCCCTCAGCACGGCGGTAGCGGCCACAAAGCTTGAGTTTGAGAAATCACCGCAGATAATGGAGCTCTATAAGAATGCGAGCGCATTTGATCCCGCCAAGCGCTTTGCCTCAACGTCCAAACAAGTCAACAACGGTAGCAGGGCGAAGGCACCAGCCGAAACGAACACCACCAAGGTCTTCTCGTCTGCACCGCATGGCCATGTGCCCATCTTGGGTGCAAGAGGCGAACAAGCCGGAGGGAGGCAACGCCCGTCAATGCAGGAGCTCCTCAAGAAGCAGTACGTCTTCCGTTGGGAGCTCATCAAGGACATGTTCGACCAGGTTATGGAGCATCGGGCCTTGAACTTACCAGAGCCTCTGAGGCCTGATCAGGTGAGGATGACAGATAATCCTTTATTTTGCCCATATCACAGGTATGTGGGACATGTCATTGAAGATTATGTCATGTTCAAAGAATGGCTCCAAAGAGCCATTAATGAGAGAAGGATCAACCTCGACCCAGAAGCTATCAACCCAGATTACCATGCAGTAAACATGGTGAGCATGAAGTTACCGTCTCTGCCAAGTGAAGCCATGGAGCTCGAAGAAACATGGGTGCTGCTGGCCCAAGTTGAAGACCAGCTATCCAACCTCGTCCTCTCCAAGACGCAGGTATCTCCCTTTCGGCCCCGGGTGACCCCAGCCATTCCCGAAGAGGAGCCTTGGAGGATGGTGCGCCGAAGGCCGTACGCAAGGAGGCTTCCACCCCGACATCCTCGTCCGGTTTCGCCAGAACATGCTCCCCCAAGAATTCTAAGGTGGTTCGATCCAAGTCAACGTCGGCCTCCGCCAAGATTTGTCCCTATGTTAGAGGGAGACGAGCCTTTTCCTCGACCGGGGCGTGTGCTACCAACTTGGCGCAGTTCTTGCCACCCGGCTGGGGGCAGGCACCAGCAAAGGAGGTGGAGCAAGTTCAAGAAGGAGCCAGCTCACCCCAATCAACAAGCATAGAGAGTTGCAATGTCATCCATGACTACAGCGACACTCCTTCCGAAGACGTGTTTACTCCTGAAGAGCAGGCGGTCCTCCACGCCGAAGAGGCAACAAAGGAAGTGCCGTTGGAAGAGGTGAACATGAACCTGCGTGGGGGCAAGGTCCTACCTGAACCACTAAATATCAAGTCGACAAGGGTGCAGAAGCCAGCCACCCCAAAGGAGGCGCCTTTGCAGGGGGAGGAATACAAACACCAAGGCCAAGAGAAGATGAAGGCACGTGACGTCTACTACAACATCATCGCCCACCTCAAGCGGATTCCAGCACTTTTGAGTGTGCACGACGCGCTCATGATGGTACCCGACCTTCGCGAGGCCCTTATCAAGGCGCTCCAAGCCCCGGAACTCTACGAGGTGTCCATGGTGAAACACCGTCTTTGCTCCAGCCCCTTGTTCGTGAATGATATCACATTCGATGAAGAGGACAAGCTCATAGATGAGGGTGACCACAACCGACCACTGTATGTGGAAGGTAATATCGGTGTTGCACATCTTCGCAGGATCCTCATAGACCCAGGGTTTGCCATGAACATTCTGCCTCTTCGGAGTTTGACACGGGCAGGTTTTACGGTGGACGACTTGGAGGCTACTGACATGATGATCTGCGGCTTCGACAACCAAGGGAAGCCTAAGCTAGGTGCCATTACATTCAAGATCCAGATGTCAACTTTTAGCTTCAAGGTGCGGTTCTTCGTCATCGAGGCGAATACCTCCTACTCCGCCCTTCTAGGAAGACTGTGGATCCACAAGTACCGCGTTGTGCCATCCACCCTCCATCAATGCCTGAAGTTCCTCGATGCTAGTGGCACACAAAAGTGCATCATCGGCAACATATCTCCTTATACTGTGCAGGAGTCTCACCATGCAGATGCGAAGTACTACTTCCCCATTGTAGATAGCGACTAGCAGTTGGGGCGCACAACACCCCCGGTGGGTCTCTTGACCAAACCAAGTTTTGGGCCAGTAGCTGAGATGAAGCTCCCCATCATGCTGAGCTCGCCCGCCGATGCAAAGGGCTCCTCCTCTCGGAGTCACAGGAGCCAAGTCCGTAGGCGATCATCTTCATCTGCGTGGTACGACTATAGCCCCTCTTCCCAATTGCAGGTAGGGGGCTCTGCTTTGACATCATGTGGAACAGGATCTTCTATGCCTGGTCCAGCGATCCCATTACTGTTGAAGGCAAGGTTCCTGACGTCAACGCCAATCACGCTGAGGTGCCCAAGAAGTCTCCGAGATGCTAACAAGCAGCAATGATGCACCACCACCCATCACGCTACGGGCACGCAACCCTCGGAAGGAAGAAGCTGCGCCCGTACCGATTGCCGATAGAAGAAGAATAAAAGAAGTGGAGGAAGTCGCAAGGGGGGCTCAAGGCGTACAGCCCCCATCGCTCTATGTCTCAGTGACTTCCCCGTTGGAGGTTTGGGCTATCCCCAATTTGTCTGGATCTAGAGTCCAGACCATTTTCTACAAGGTCCCGAAGGTAAAACAATGTGATTTTGTATTTGAATTTCCCCAAACTTGCAGTGATCCAGAGGAGGTACTATCGACGATGAAGGCAGAGCCCAAGATGGTTCGCTCGTTGGAGAAGGCCAGGATAACTCTTGGGCGGAACAACAGGATGCCTCCGCCACCCTCCATATGCGAGGAATGGTGGAGACAAGCGGAAGACCTCATCAAGCAGAAAGGCAAAGCTCAACCAAAGTTTGGGCTTGGCTACATCAACCTCGACGGCCCTAGCAATGAGGGGAAGCTCAGCTCCGTGCCAGCGCCACAAGAACTAGAAGACAAAGGGCGACCGATGCCAGAAGGAGACTCCTACAACACCGGCATGCCTTTTGGGCTGAAGAATGCGAGTGCAACATACCAGCATGCCATGATATCCGTCCTAGGCAATCCAATGCACCATACGATGGGATGCTGCATCTACGACGTCCCCGATAAAGAGGAGGAGCGCGATGGAGGAACACGAGTTGACTGCAACACCACTTCCATCTCATCGAGCATTGACTCAGACACTTTGTCCACCGTTCCTCATCAACAACACTCTGCCAACGGTGAGCCAAGTAACGTCGAGGAACTTAGCTCCATATCAGCACCACAGGAGATAGAAGACGGAGGGCAGCCCACCATCGATGACCTCGTCCAAGTCAACCTTGGAATAGAGGCCGACCCATGCCCGACTTTTGTTAGCGCCACGCTGATAGAAGAGGAGTGAGAGGACTATCGAAGCTTTTTGATGGAGTACCGAGACTGCTTCGCCTGGAGTTACAAGGAGATGCCAGGTCTGGACCCTCGTGTCGCCACGCACAAGTTGGCGATTGACCCACGATTCCGTCCCATCAAGCAGCAATCACGACGGTTACGTCCAGAACTTGAAGACGATGTCATAGCGGAGGTCGACAAGTTAATCGCTGCAGGTTTCATCAAGGAGACGAAGTATCCATGGTGGCTCGCCAATATTGTCCCGGTGGAGAAGAAGAATGGGCAGATACGAATCTGCCAGGACTTCCGCGACCTGAATCGGGCTTTCCCAAAGGATGACTTCCCTCTCCCAATCCCAGAAATCATCATCGACTCCACCACAGGCCATGGCGCACTGTCCTTCATGGACGGCTCGTCAGGCTACAACCAGATCAAGATGGATCCCGATGACGCCATCAACACTGCTTTTAGGACCCCGAAGGGCAACTTCTACTACACCGTCATGCCATTCGGACTGAAGAATGCCAGTGCAACGTACCAACGTGCTATGACATGCGTTCTTGGTGATTTGATACATCATTCGGTGGAATGCTATGTTGATGACATGGTAGTCAAAACCAAGGATCGCAAGCACCACCAGGAGGACCTTCAGGTCGTCTTTGAACGGCTGCGTCAACATCAACTCAAGATGAACCCGATGAAGTGTGCCTTTGCTGTTCAATCAGGCCTCTTCCTCGGTTTTGTCGTTCGTCATCGAGGCATAGAGATCGAGCCTAAGAAGATCAAGGCTATCCTCGACATGCCGCCACCTCAAGATCTCAAGGAGTTGAGGTCATTGCAGGGGAAGCTAGCGTACATCCGGCGCTTCATCTCCAACCTCTCCGGACGCATCCAGCCCTTCTCGAGCCTCATGAAGAAAGGAGCTTCGTTCGTGTGGGATGAAGGATGCCAACGCGGATTTGATGAAATCAAAAGGTACCTCCTTAATCCACCTGTCTTGGCAGCTCCCGTGAAGGGGCTCCCACTCATTCTATACATTGCAGCGTAGCCTGCTTCAATAGGCGCTTTGTTTGCCCAAAACAATGATGAAGGGAAGGAGGTGGCGTGTTATTACTTGAGCCGCACCATGGTGGGGGCGGAGCGAAACTACTCTGCTATAGAGAAGTTGTGCTTGGCCCTAATCTTTGCTTTGAAGAAGCTCGGGCACTACACGTTGAAGCATGAAGTCCACCTCGTCGCTAGGGCAGACCCCGTGAGGTACGTTTTAAGTCAGCCTGCGCTCATGGGGCGACTTGGAAAATGGGCACTTATCATGATGGAGTTTGACATCACCTTTGTGCCTCAAAAATCAATCAAGGGTCAAGCCTTGGCGGAATTTCTCGCGGCACACCCAATTCCAGACGACTCACCTCTTGTCACGGACCTTCCTGATGAGGAGGTTTTCAACGTCAACCTCGACGCGTCGTGGGAGCTCTACTTTGATGGTGCCTCCCGCATGGATGCCGACCCCGATGGTACCCCAAGACGAAGAGCCGGTGCAGGTTTGGTGTTCAAAACGCCGCAAGGAGGGGTGATGTATCACTCATTCTCCCTCCTCAAGGAAGAATGCTCCAACAACGAAGCGGAGTACGAGGCGCTCATCTTCGACCTCCTCTTGGCGCTCTCCATGGAGGTTCGTTCTTTGCAGGCTTATGGAGACTCTCAACTCATCATCCATCAAGTCAACGACATCTATGAAGTTCGCAAGCCTGAACTGGCGTCGTACTATGCCGCGGCCCGGAATCTAATGGAAAAATTTCAACATGTTGAAGTGCATCATGTCCCGCGAAGTAGGAATGCGCCTGCTGATGCCTTGGCGAAACTAGCAGCGGCATTGGTGCTTCCAGATAATAAAACAATGCAGGTGAACATGCAATAAAGGTGGCTACTCCCGGCTGTCTTGGAGCTCATCCCGGCAGAGTACGAAGTCAATACTGTCATGACGAATGCCGTAGAGGAGGGCGAGTGGCTGCAACCCTTCCTCGACTAATTCAAGCATGGGAGCCTCCCCGATGACCCCGTCTCGAGGCGCCAACTACAACGACGACTCCCTTTCTATCTTTTTGAAGCAGGCGTTCACATGGACAGGAGGTCCTACTTCGATGCGTAAATCGAAGTGAAGCCGACAAGATCCTACAGGAGATGCATAATGGAGTCTGCGGCGGGCACCAAGGAGGGGCCAATATGTATCATAGTATACGTCTAGCAGGATACTACTGGCCCGGCATTATGTCAGACTGCCTTCGGGTGGCTAGATCGTGCCACAATTATCAAGTTCATGGTGATTTCAAGCACAGGCCGCCAATCCCTCTTCACCCTACCATTCCCTCTTGGCCATTCGATGCCTGGGGAATCGACGTCATCGGCCCTATCGACCCTCCATCTTCCAGGGGGCATCGCTTCATCCTCGCCGTGACGGACTACTTCTCGAAGTGGGCGGAAGTTGTCCCGTTACGGGAGGTGAAGAGTGACAACGTCATCAACTTCCTAGAGCGAAACATCATATATCGCTTTGGGATACCTCATCGGATCACCTCCGACAACGGCAAGGCCTTCAAGTCCAACAAGATGTACAGGTTCACGGAGAAGTACAAGATCAAGTGGAACTACTCCACCGGCTAGTACCCTCAAGCTAACGGCGCGATCGAGGCTTTCAACAAGACGCTCGGCAAGATACTCAAGAAGATGGTGACAAGGAATCGGAGAGACTGGCATGATCGTCTCTTTGAGTCCTTATGGGCGTACCATGTCACAGTCCGTACCCCAACATAGGTGACTCCGTTTTCTCTCGTTTACGAGAGTGAGGCGGTCCTACCACTGGAGGTCCAGCTACCCTCTTTGAGGGTGGCTATCCAAGATGAATTCACCCACGATGAACAGGTACAAATGCGGTTTCAGGAGCTCGACGCCCTTGAAGAGGGATGACTTAATGCCCTACAGAACCTAGAGCTTTACCGCCAGAATATGGTGAGAGCTTACGACAAGCTCGTCAAGCAACGCGTCTTTCGAAAAGACGAGTTGGTTCTCGTGCTCAGGCGACCCATCGTCGTGACGCACAAGACGAAGGGCAAGTTCGAGCCAAAGTGGGAAGGGCCATATGTCATCGAGCAAGTCTATGACGGGAGAGCGTACCAGCTCGTCGATTCCCAGGGAGTCCGACCTATGCCCCCAATCAACGGAAGGTTCCTCAAAAAATATTTTTCTTAAAAATTTCCCTCTTTTGTTGCCTTTTGGTTTTTCATTGGGGAAACTTTTTCTGTGGGCTTTCGGATCCATGATGCATTGTCCTTAGCATTTCGTGGATATACCTAGTTTTCCCCAATTTTTACGGACTAAGTCCAACAAAAAAATGGCTTTCCCCTATCGCACTACGCTATTTATTGAAGTTTCAGCTACCCTAGGACTTGTTGGAGGGCGGCACAATGTGTCGATTTGCAGGTGGAGCGGCTCCTACCCCCACAATGCACGACACGTATCAGGTGTATGCTTCCGGAGGCAGCGGAGATGATTACTTGGGCACTTCTGAGTATTGAGACCCCGCGCTCTTCATGTTTCCCAGCATGCCTCGTGTTCACAAAGGCTCACACTCCAGGGAAGACCATAGGAAAAGATCATGGAGGGCTGCCTGACCCAACACAAGTTGTTTCGGTACGTAGTCACATGGCAACCCTGGGTTGCGCTACTAGAAGCCCCAGATATAAGTTCTAGAGGGTTTTTCCTAGTCCACAGAGGTGAACAGTTGCCTTCCAAGTTCTCAAGGTGGGTCCCTAAGAATCCTGGAAGAAGAGTCCTCAAGAAGTTCAGCCGAATGTCAAAGCAAGTCCATGAAGTTCGCGGCCAATCAATCATCCGCGTGAGCAATCAAAATAAAATTCCCAAAGTCCAAGAAGAAAATTCAAGAAAAATCCCAACAGTACAGGAATCAATCAAGTGGTCCCAAGCAGAAAGGGACCCACTGGAAGGAAGGAGGGAGGTAGTTGTTCACCACCCCTCAATATGCACGAAGAAAAATCGCCAAGCTGTTGTCCCAAAACCATTTACCCTGAACTTACCACACCCAAGTCTCTGGGTTCATGGGGCGTGTGCAGGGGGCATGTTGAGCTGTGGGTGCCCTCAATATGATGATGGGCTAGAGTATGAATTTTTGTTGCCTCTCAGAAGCATCCCGACACACGGCGTCTTCATACACGTACACCAAAGCTATTTAAGTTGTTGAGTTGCAATCGTCAAGGTCTTTCGACGGTTCCCAATGACAAGTCCTTGGTAGCCTTCGCAGATATCACGCCTATAGCTGGTGTATAACGGGAAAGGCAACATTTTAAAACTCACAAACATTTTTTTCCTCTCCTTTTCGCCTGTTTTCGTTTGGTGTTCCTAGTTGTCCTCCTCCAACATCTTTTGCAGCCATGGAGAGACACTCCCTGTCATCGTCGACGACATTCAGACAACAACCACTACATCGAACTACGTCTTGGGTGTTTGGGTGCAGCAATACCCATGCGTCCCTGACAACACCGATAACAGTCCGGCAACCAATGGTCTACACCGACATGCACGATGGGCGCCAGAAAGGCCACGCCTGCGCTCACATAGGTGGAGTAGATTCGTCTCTGCAACCCCGTCTTCCAACAACAATGAAGCATGGGGGCAACGTCAACCCCTCAATTATCTGTAAGGCCGATGGCATCCCGGCGCACCACCAGAATTGTCACACCATGGATGGTGTGACGGTTCGCTCAACGAAGGGGAGTTATCGACGGTCTACCGATGCCTCGCCTACATCAACACAAGGAGATTACGGGAGCAGTGCAACGCGCCAGTGCGGCCAGCGTGAATCTGTGAAACCCTTCAATCTAGTCGGCTGGCACCGTAGCAGCTAGACGGTCGTGACGAGATTGGTAAAAAAATTCTTTTTGTTTTCAAGATAAGGCATGATGTTTCGCCATGGAGTGAAGACGGAATAGGTTGCTTTCGTTGACTGGCATCGTGCCCATCATACGATCCAACGAGCTCCTTAAAAGAATGCAAGTGTAGATGGATATGCCTACACCAATTTACATTGTTACTACACTATCATCATTGGAACCACTTGCATGACGTCACAGTGAGGGCTGATCCTTCTTCGGTTCTTCAGGTTGCACACATGTTGGTGCACCAAATCAATCCAGGAAAATGTATTCGTCGAGTCAAGCTCGATTTGCTTCGCACTCAAGCTCAACTCGACGAGGGGGCATTTGTTCAATGAGTTTTTGTGCACTGTTGCATAAAATAATATTTTGTTTTAATGAGTTTTGATGCAGGCTATATAAGCAAAGGCAAGTTATAATGCAAAGGGCAAATTTATTGGCATGGCATGTACCCACTCACGTACATGCACATGCACATGCATGAAATATGGTGCAACTAATGTTTGCATGTACGTGTCCGGCCACATGCACGTAGGCTAGCTAGCTGATATACATTCTTATGTATTCTTGTATTCATATACCGGCAAGCTCGCGTACGTACCTAAATACAACATGTGTATATGCCATATATACACATATTCGGGTATACACGACCGGCCGGCAAGCGTCTCGAATATCCGTATTAAGCAGGTAGTCAACATGCGATTGACTCATAAGGCTTGCTTTGGTCTTGAAGGAAAAACGATGCATGTTTGCAAAGGAATAGGTACGTCGGCAGCTTTCACGCATATATGGAATTCTTTCATTTTACTTGTGCAGGCGTGTGGGATAAGAAGAGCAATGTTTTAGAAAGAAAATTTTAAGAAGGAAAGCTTCGACCGGCTTGGCAACCAAGAAATCAGATCGCTTGTTTCCTGCCTAATTGGTGGCCGACCCCAGCCTATATAAAGCTAGCACAGGAAGATGCAGAAGAAGGGAGCAGAACCTCACGCACGTACCCGGCGGAGACGAGGCGCGCACCAGGGGAGAAAAGACGGGAGGCCAGGAGAACCTTACGCTCCAAGGGGATGCGCCCTTGGCGGCTGCGTCAAAAGAAGACGACGCGCCTAGCGGAGGAAACCCAGTAAGGCAGCAAGACCTCACATATGCACAAACATCAGCAGAAGAAACGCGTCCGTGGCGGCGGCGCGTGCGCCAACGGGGCGTAGCGACGGCAACCTCACAGCACGCGCGAGGAAGCACAGCGGTGAAGCGGCAGCCGCAACAAGCCGACAAAGGGCAGCGGACGCATGGTGGCCGTGACCGCTGGGCTCCCTCGTTCTATTCTTGTCTTTTACAGGTTGCTCCTGGCAATATCGTATACACCCCAACACTGAGAAGGCAGCAGGCGAAACCCACGAGCGACGCGCCCCTGGAGGCATCGTAGAGGAGGTCACAGGACGCATCAGTGCCGGCGCGTGCGCAAAGAGGAGGGAGACGAAACAAGGATAGCCGACGCAACAACAAACACAACCGAGGAGACGACGGCGCGTCCGCGACTGCGCATTTGCAAACCATGCACCCGATGTGATGAGCCCAAGAGGAAGAGACGCCGGCCACAGCGGCGACCTGCCCATGGCGAGGATGCAGGCGCCCTAGGAGATAAAGAAACGGGAGCTGATCAAGCCTCACTGACTAATTTTATTTGTTATTGTGTATTTTATCTATCAGGTGATGAACATCCATACCGAAAAAGGCTTTCGCCCCGCTTTATATATAAAGCACTTGCCCAAGCCAAAAGTACAACGGTTCACACACGCACACACAGGTCTACACCCAACAGGGGTAAACAACAAGTCCACACACAAATAGAGGGTTAATGCTGAGGGCACAGCTCAACAAGCCCAAACACAAAAGGAAGGACATCATCTAGTCGGGCTCCGGCGGTGGCGGCGGGAGCGGAGGCGCCAGGCGGAAGGCGAGCGAGCGAAGGTCGGTGAGGAGGGTGTTGATGACGTCTCGGTCCTGAGGGCGGCTAAGCGGCCGCCAAAGCTGCAAGTACCCACACATTTTAAAAATGGCGTCAGTAGCGCGACGAAGAGGGATTTTCTGGATGACGAGCTTATTGCGAACGGTCCAAAGCGTCCAGGCGAGAACTCCAGCGCAGAGCCAGCGAATGTGGCGATGGCGGGGAGGGGAGTTGTGGATTTCCGCAAGGAGGTCGGGGAAGTTGGAATTGCACCATTGTCCCCCAACCGTCTCGCGGAAGCAGGACCAGAGAAACTGTGCCGCATGGCACGTGAAGAAGATGTGGTTAGCATCCTCCGCGGTGCCGCACAGAGGGCAGAGCCCATCTCCGGGTCCATTGCACTTGAGGACTTCGATACCCGAGAGGAGGCGGCCACGGATCCACTGCCAAAGGAAGATCCGAATCTTCAGAGGCAGCCGGATGTCCCAAATGAGCCCAAAGGGCTCGGGGGCGAGCGAAGGCGCGATGGCCGCATAGAGGGATCTCATAGAGAAACGGCCGGAGGCCTCTAGGCGCCACGAGATGGCGTCCGGGGCGTCAGTAGCGCGCATCGGGAGAAGGGCGATGTCCTGGAGTAGAGAATCCCAGGCGGCCACTTCAAGGTGCCCGAAAGGGTGACGGAACGCGAGGCGCCCTAAGTCAATAAGGGCCATCTCAACGGAGACCCGAGGGTCAACAGCAATGGCGAAGAGAGCAGGGAAGCGGGCGGCCAGAGGAGCGTCACCGAGCCACCGATCGAACCAGAACAGGGTCGCGGACCCAGTTCCAACCGAGATGGACGTGCCGATGCGGAGCACGGGGAGCAACTGCACGACGGCCTGCCAGAACTGGGATCCGCCCGACCGTTGACAGAAAGCTAGGGGCTGACCACGAAGATATTTGCTGCGGATGATGGTGAGCCATAGGCCTCCGTCCCCATTGGCGATGCGCCACAGCCACCGGGTCAGAAGGGCGATGTTCATGCGGCGGGAGGACAGGATCCCAAGACCCCCCTGGTCTTTTGGTTTACAAATGTCCGGCCAACTCACCATGTGGTACTTCTGCCTATCATCGTCGCCAGCCCAATAGAACCTGGATTGGTACTTGGCTATTTCCGTGTGCAGCGTTTCATGGAGGCTATAAAAGCTCATGAGGAACCAAAGGAGGCTGGCGAGTGAGGAGTTGATGAGGATCACCCGAGCGGCCTTTGATAGCCAACGCCCTTTCCAAGGTTCGACACGGTGTTGCATACGGGTCACCGTAGGACGGAGGTCCGCCACGGTGAGGCGCGAGTCACTAATGGGGATCCCCAAGTAGGACGTGGGGAAGGACCCCAGCTTACAGTTCAAGCGATCAGCAATGGATTGGGCCTCCGGTTGAGGGAAGCCAAGGACCATCACCTCGCTCTTGTCGAAGTTGATCGTCAGGCCCGACAGCTGCTGGAAGCAAAGGAGGAGGAACTTCAGGTTAGCCACGTCCTGATTTGAACCTTCTACCATTATTATGGTGTCGTCCGCGTATTGCAGAAGGGAGACCCCCCCCTCCAACTAGGTGGGGAACAATGCGTGGATATGGCCAGCCCCCTTAGCCTTATCCAGGATGGCGGCCAGAGCGTCGACCACCATGTTGAACAGAAACGGCGAGAACGGGTCTCCCTGACGGACCCCACAAAGGATGGGGAAGTAGGGCCCAATCTCGCCATTAATGTTCACGGCCGTCCGCCCACAAGAGACTAATTGCATCACGCGGGTCACCCAGCGGTCATCAAATCCCTTACGTAACAGAACTTCCCGAAGGAAGGGCCAATGGACCGTATCATAGGCTTTGTGGAAGTCGAGCTTCAGGAATACAGCCCGAAGATGCTTTACCCGGACCTCGTGGAGGACTTCATGGAAGACCAACACGCCATCAAGAATAAACCGGCCTTGAATGAAGGCCGATTGGTTCGGGTGGGTGATCGAGTCAGCTAGCAGGGTCACCCTATTGACGTACCCTTTCGCCAGAATCCGAAAAATCACATTGATCACAGTGATGGGACGGAACTGACGGATATCCGAGGCGCCAGGAACCTTGGGAATGAGGGTAATGATCCCGTAGTTCAGGCGTCCCAGGTCCATGGCCCCTGAGTAGAACTCCTCGAACAGAGCCATGACCTCCGGTTTGATCACCTACCAGAAAGTCTTAAAGAAAGCAACTGGCAGGCCATCAGGGCCCGGGGCCGAGGCGGGGTTCATGCCTTTAATGGCAGCGAGCACCTCCTCCTCGGTGAAGGGGGCAACTAGGGCCTCGTTAGCTACACCGGGCACCAACTGGGTCCCCCTCCAAATATCAGGGGCGAGACTAGCCCCACCCCGCGGGGTGGGGGTAAAGAGGGCTTTGTAGAAGCCGTCGACATGGGCCCGAATGGCCGCAGGCCGGACGAGGGGGGCGTCATCCACCCACAGGCAGTGGATGGAGTTTCTACGGCGGCGGCCATTCGCGATCGCCTCGAAATAAGCGGTGTTCGCATCCCCGCGGAGTACCCACCGCTGGGTACCGCGCGCCCGCCAATAGGCCTCCTCGTCGGTATAGATGGTGGAAAGCTGATCCTCTAGATCATACCTCAGCATCCACTCATCCGGAGAGAGCCCCGAGGAGTCAGCCCTAGCATCCAGGGCTTGAATAGCCAGCAGGAGCGACTTCTTACGCTCACGGAGGTCCCGGCCAAGGTTGGCCCCCCAGCCCTTCATGAATTGGCGAGCAAGCTTGGCGCAGAAGTGCCACGAATCGACGGCGTACATGGAGCGGTGAGGGGAGGCGCGGGCAAGCTCCCACCGAGCCGAGACCGCATCACGGAAGCCAGCTTGATTGAGGCAATAGGGCTCAAACCGAAACCGCGGCGGGCAGGCGGGGCGCTCATCCGTGGAGGAGAGGAGGAGAGGGGCGTGGTCCGACCCAATGCGGGTGATCGCCCGCAGCGAGGTCAGGGGGCACCTCAATTCCCATTCCGGGGAAACTAGGACACGATCCAGGACGGATCGTGTCAGGTCAGCCTGGCGGTTAGTCCAGGTAAATCTCGCCCCCGTTCTCTCGATCTCCCGGAGGCTAAGCTCCGCGATCCAATCGTTGAACAGCTGCATCCGGGGGAGGTTAATCCTATCATTATTCTTCTCATCCGGAGACCGGATGAGGTTGAAGTCTCCGCCCACCACCACGGGGAGGAGGGAGGCGGAGAGCTTATGGTGCAACTCCGCGAGGAAGGCCGGGGACCGGCGGTGATCCGCCGGACCATAGACAATCACAACCTCCCACTTGAAGTTCAGGGCACGCTCAAACACTTCCATGCTAACGAAAAATTCACCCCGGTCCATGCCGCCCACCTCGAAAGTGGCGTCCTTCACCCCTAGAAGGATGCCACCGGAGTGACCTGAGTTCCCACTAGAAGGGAGCCAATGCCAGGCGAAAAGGTGGGAGCTGAGACCGTCAAGCTCAGGAAGGGAAAAATCGGTGCGCATGGTTTCCTGGATCGCGATGATGTCAATGTGTTCGTCGCGCACATACTCGACGAGCTGGCGGCGCCGGCCATCATGGCCGAAGCCGCGGATGTTCCAAAAAAGGGCCCGCATCTAAACCCCCATCGGGGGGCTGCTTGACCCCAGAACACGAGACGCGCTTTGAGCGCGCAGAGCGGCGGTGCGGGAGCGAGTGCGCCCACGGATGGCTCCGTCTACCCCAGGAGGGATCGGCACGGCAGGGGTAGCCTAATCCTCGGGGGTCCTACGGAGGCGAGCATGAGACTCAGCCAACTTGCCATCCAATATCTCGCGAGCTCTAATAGCCGCGATCTGTTCTAAGGGGGGGCCCACTTCCCCCCTGAAAACAATGGCCGAGTCAGTGGCCACCTTGGCCAGGTGACGAATAGGGACGGTCTCAAGCGCTGAAAAGGAGCAACCGGAAGAACTAGGAAGGGCGGAATCCGCACCTGACTCGAGGTTTCGGGCAGCCGCCCGGATCTCCGCCCGCTCGGCGATGGACGGGACCGTCGCGTCGGCCGGGCGGGCCGCATCGAGGCGGGCGCTGCGGCGGGACGCAGTCACCGGTGTCGAGGAGGATCGGGCCCGCCTGGCGTAGGCCACAGTCGGAGGAGGGGCCGCGGAGCCAGGTGAGGAGACGGCCACGGCCACAACCGCAGCCGAGGAGGCCGGGGGAGTGGGGTGGGCGCCAACAGCCACCAGCGGGGAGAGCGGGGCGACAAGCTCCAGGCTGTCGCCCGACTCTTCCCCCGCGGGTGAGGGGACCGGAGAGGGCTCGCCGAGGGGAGCGGAGACACAGTCCCCACCCGTGAGGACCGGAGGGGTCGGCACAGGGGGGATGGGGGCTCCGGGCCCGTCGGGGAGGCGCAGAGAGCCGAGACGACAGACGGAGAATGGGGTGAAGACGGGGGGGCGACGAGCATGCCCACACTCGAGATGTCACTGGCAGACTCCGAGGTGGGAGGAGAGGTCGCCGCGGGGGCGGGGGGGGGGGGGGGGGGGCAGCCAGCCGGAGGGCCGCTGCAAGGTCCGCAGCTGAGACCCGGGTGCGGCCCTGTCCGGACCCGCCGCGGCCCGAGGGGGGATCGGCCGGCTCACGGGACAGGGAGCGGCAGCGCTCCGAGAGGTCCTCATCCTCCTCCTGGTCGTCGAAGCGGGAGTGGCGAGGGCGGCGGTGGTGAGAGCCATCGGCATCCCCAGGCCCGCCCCCCTGAAGGTTGTCGGCGGCGAGGCGGGGGCGGCCGATGTGGTTCGGCGGCTCGGGGCAGATGGTGAGGTCGTAACCGCCGTCGTTGAAGAAGACTCGGAGCGTGGTGTGAAGCTTGGAGGCGTCGAGGCACTTCACCTTGACCCGAACCTCCTCCTCTTTGCGCAGAGAAAGCTCGTCAACCACCACCACCTTGCCCAGGATCTTGGACATATTGCGAATGACCCTCTCCGACCGGGCCACATCGGGGAGGCCGGCGATGAGGATCCAAGCCGTGTCCAGAACCGCCACAGCCTTGGGGTCCCATCTCGGCTCGGAGATGTTCACCACAATCCCGTTGAGGGCCAAGGTGATGCTATCGCTGCGGGTGCAGAAGCCCATGCTTATAGCGTCGGGGAAGATCACCGAGAAGGAGTTAGGCGCGGTGGAGGACACCTGCCAGTCCCACGAGCACCGGCAAAGATGGTTGAGCTCGGCCTCGATCAGAGCCGGAGTGGCGACTCCCTCACCCACGACCGTCACCAGGGCCAGGAGCGAGGGGGAGGGAGGCGGCAGCTCCGGTACCTCGATGTGGAAGAAGCCCATGTCCTCGATGCCGTGGCCATACATCATGAGTTCCTCGGTGACCGGGCGCTCCGAACAGAGGACCGCGGGGTGCCCAGCCTCCTTGCAGAGGTAGCATGTCGGGGGGTTGGGACATGCCACCTGGAAGTGGCCAGGCAGGCCGCAGTTGAAGCACGGAGGGCCCTCGGCGGCGGCGACGGAACCCGAAAGCGGAGCGGCCACGGCGGTAGAGGTAGCGGCAGGCGGAGGACGAGGGGGCCCCTTCTTCTTATTCTTCTTAGCGCCCGGGCGCCCACGGTTACCATTGCCACCGTTGGGAGGTGGGAAGGCAGCCTGGGTGCGCGGGGGCTGGTAGCGGCGGCTGTCCGGAGTGGAGGAGTCGAAGGCAGGGCGCGCCATGCGCGGGGGGGAAGACCGGCGGAAGTCCCGGCCCTCCCGGCCCGGGGAGCGGCGGGTCGGGGACCGGCCGCGAGCAGGGGATCGGTGGCCTGGCGAGGAGGGGCGGTCGCGGGAGCCCCCACGGGTGGGGTCCCGACGAGCCGGCGAATGTGAGCGGGCGGCCTGGTGCGGGGAACGGCGCGCAGGACGAGGAGGGGAGCGCCGATGGTCCCGGGGGTCGGGCTCCGGCGAGCGGCGGGCCGGGCGGGAGGACAGGTGGTCGCGGAGGTTCGCCTCCCGGCGGAGGCCTTCGGGGGAGGGGCGTGGGGGATCCCGGCGGTCCTCCTCCCGGCGCTTGGGGCGGTGGTCCGCATCCCCCCATTCCCGGGGCATGGCCGGCGGCAGGGGGGGAGGCACGGCGGGGCGCCGGTCGGCGGCAGGGAAGGAGTTAGCAGGAGGGGCGGTAGGGAGGGGGGCGGACGAGAGAGCACGGGACGCACGGGGGAACCCTAGCGGGGGCCAAATCGCACGGCGGGACGGGCCAGGCCGCACCGGGAGGCGTTGCTGGGTCGCAGCGGGATCAGCGGGGCCGGCCACTCGGCCCACGGAAGAGCAGGCGGCCCGACACCCACCCAGCGCCCCACCGGCCGAAGGCCCAAGGGAAGGCCCAGCCGCGGGGGGCCCAGGCCGGCCCAGGAGCAAGACAGCTCGGAACGACCGGATCGGGGCGACCAGCCGGGGCACGAGGGTTTCCCCAGGCGCCGCCGCGGCGGTCGCCGCCGGAGCCGGGGAAGGGCGATGCGGCCAGGAACCGGTGCGCCGGCGGGCCGGGGACGGGGCAGAGGCCACCCCAAAGGCGGCGATGAATGGCCGAAAGGGGGTCCGACGGGTGACTAAACCGAGGAGGGCGGGAGCCGGCGCCAGCGACGGGGTGGACGGAGCAGAGGGGAGCGAAGCACGGGGGCACGAGGAAGCGCGCGCCGCCCCGCGGTCAGCGCGGCCGGCGACGCCCCAGCCACCAGTCCGCCGCCGCCGGGGGGAGGCCCGAGTTCCCAAGGGAGCGCCTTTGTGCGAACTCGCCGGCCGCGCGCCCGGAGACCGCTGGGACCGCCGCCCGGACCCGCGGGGGGCCGGACTCCCACCCCTGGGAGTCGGGCCGCCGGCAGGAGGGGGCAGAGGTGAGCTGCCGGGGGGGCGCGGAAGGGGGCGGACGCGGCAGGCGACGGGGCGGCCCGTTGCGGCGTCGGCTTCGTCCGCGAGGTCAGCCCAGGAGATCCGCGGGGGGGTGGCCGGAGGAGACGGCGGAGGGGCGGGCGAGGGGGACGTCAGCTCGCCGGCATCGGTCGAGGCGAGGGGCGAAGCCGGCGCTGGAGGCGGCGCCGCCAGGGCAACGGGCGCGTCGCCAGAGCCAGCGGGCGCGGGGGGCTCCATCGCACTGTCATGAACATCCATACAAGGACCTCACGCACGAAGGAGATCCACCCTTGGCGGCTGCTTCAAGAAAAAGACGACGTGCCTAGCGGAGCAAACCAGGGGAGCGTGGCAGTGCCCTCGCACACACCCGTATGGACGAGGACAAAGCAGCCCGTCCTTTTCTTCTTTTTTATGTACAGGTGTGGAGGTGGTGGATAACACATCCAACAGAGATGGTAGCGGACGACGCGACGCTCGTCTTCTAGCAAGTGCAACGGAGGCGGTGGATGGCGCGCCCAGTGGAGATAACTCGGAAGCAGCCGGAGCTTGCCAACAACATAGCCCAGCCTCTAGATCCTTTGCAGGTCTACGATGTAAGCTCACAGGACCACGACGAACAGGTCCATGGTGAACAGGTTCATGGTGAACGGGACGCCGGCGTATAGGTTTTGCACCATGCTTCCAGGAGGAGACGGTGTGGCGGAACCGGAGATCGCGACGATGTAGCCCGAGTCAACTCCATGGCGAACAAGTCTCTCCGGTGCACAAGTCCTTGGCGTCCCGATCGCGGCGAACAGGTCATTGGTCTTGCTTACTGAAGGAGACGGCGTGGCGGAACCGGAGCTCGCGACGACGTAGCCCGAGTCAAGTCCATGGCGAACAGGTCTCTTCGGTGCACAAGTCCTTGGCATCCCGATCGCGGCGAACATGTCTCTTCGGTGCATAAGTCTTTGGCGTCCCGATCGCGCGAACAGGTCTCTTTCGTGCACAAGTCTTTGGCGTCCCGATCGCGGCGAACAGGTCGGTGGTCTTGCTTACCGGAGGAGACGGCGTGGAATAGTCGGAGCTCACCAACGACGCAGCCCAACCGCTGGCCCCGGTGCTCTACCACGGTGGTCTACATGCCACCAACGAACAGGTCGCGACGCACAGGTCATGGCGAACAGGTCTCTGATGCACATGTCCGTGATGTTCCAATCACGGTGCATAGGTCATGACGCACACGTCCTTGGCAAAAAGGGTCCAGTCTACAGGTCCATCGGTCGCTGGCATACAGGTCACCCCTTTTGGTGTTGGACCCACCCAAGGTGATGTGGCCACCTTTCGTCGACCCCGTAGGGAGGCGCCCTTGTCCTAGAAGACTAACAAATACGGGGTCCAACTGATACAAGGCGCCGCAACCACTTTGATCATCTATCCACAAGTTCGCCAGGTGGTGCCCTCAGATATAGCGAACTGTCATAAACTTGGCGTTCAATCAAGTGAGGCGCACTTATCACGGCGGGAAGATTCTTGGCGTATAGGTCTCGACGTATAGGTCCATGGCGTCGCCGGCGTTCAGGTCACCCTTTGGCGTAGCACCAACCAAGGCGACGCAGTCTCCGCGACACCACCTTTCCACGGTCCTGTGAGGTGGCGCCCTTGTCTTGGCGGACCGTCGTAAACTCGGCGTCTAGCCGGGACGAGGCGCCAACCACACCGGTCATGCCGATGTGAGCGTGCGATGGTTATACACCGATGCCGATCTCCTAAACAACTTACTCCCGTGAGGCATACCCCTTGCATACCCCGATGAGTCCGCTAGGTCGTCTAGAAGTCCAAGCAGAGCAAGACCCATGCAAATTCAACCCCAACTACATCATTGTCGCCAAGACCAACGAGGCGTGACGGCGAGGGAAGACATGGCTAGCACAAAGCCATGTTTTGAGCGGCGCGTGTATCAACGAGGACACGGGCTCTGCCGCTGCCCACACATCACTATCATCATGCATGGAGAACGCAAAGCGAAGAAGACGAAGACGACTACACGGCTTAATCGGAGGTATCCCGTGGAGTAGCCCACAGGAGTAATTAACCGGGAGCCTTCCGAGGCCCCGGGAACCAGAGATCGCAATCGTTACAGTCAGGCTGGCCGCGCTAGTAGGCCACTGAGCGCATATGTAAAGGGAACTTGTAATTTTGTTTCTCCGATGAGAGATTAATAAAATGCATGTTTCCCTATGTTTATTTGTGTACTTAGTACACTGGCATGCCCGCAATGTTTTATTTCCCCTGGTGCGTAGAGAGATAATAATACAATAACCAATGTTATTTTTATTATTTCTCACGCCAAACAATGCTTTGTGTGATTTGGGTGCTAGTGTTTCTACTATCCCCAAAACTTTATGTGATTTGCTAGATTTTCGTGATTTTGATGATTGCTCTCTAAACTTGCATCTTGCAGATTCCACTATTAAAAAGCCTGTGGGAAGAATTAATGATGTTCTTATTGTTGCAAATAGGAATTATGTGCCCGTAGATTTTATCGTTCTTGATATAGATTGCAATCCTTCATGTCCTATTATTCTTGGTAGACCTTTCCTTAGAACGATTGGTGCAATTATTGATATGAAGGAAGGGAATATTAGATTCCAATTTCCCTTAAAGAAGGGTATGGAACACTTCCCTAGAAAGAAAATAAAATTATCATATGAATCTATTATGAGAGCCACTTATGGATTGCCTACCAAAGATGGCAATACCTAGATCTATCCTTGCTTTTATGCCTAGCTAGTGGCGTTAAACGATAGCGCTTGTTGGGAGGCAACCCAATTTTATTTTTTGTTTTTTGTTTTTGCTTCTGTTTAGGAATAAATAATCCATCTACCTTCTGTTTGGATGTGGTTTTATGTTTTAATTAGTGTTTGTGACAAGTAGGACCTATAGGATAACCTACGATGATAGTTGATTTGATTCTGCTGAAAAACAGAAACTTTGCGCGCACGAATTTAGTTATGATAAATCACAGGAACGTGCTTTTGTGTTGATTCTTTTTTATTCTGATCAATAAACAAATTTTCCAGGACTTCCTATTTTGGTAGAAGTTTTAGAGTTTGAGAAGTTTGCTTTAGTTACAGATTGCTACAGACTGTTCTGTTTTTGACAGATTCTGTTTTTCGTGTGTTGTTTGCTTATTTTGATGAATCAATGGCTAGTAAATTAGTTTATAAACCATAGAGAAGTTGGAATACAGGAGGTTTAACACCAATATAAATAAAGAATGAGTTTATTACAGTACCTTGAAGTAGTCTTTTGTTTTCTTTCTCTAACGGAGCTCACGAGATTTCTGTTGAGTTTTGTGTTGTGAAGTTTTCAAGTTTTGGGTGAATTCTTTTGATGGATTATGGAACAAGGACTGGCAAGAGCCTAAGCTTGGGGATGCCCATGGCACCCCCAAGATAATCCAAGGACACAAAAAAGTCAAAGCTTGGGGATGCCCCGGAAGGCATCCCCTCTTTCGTCCACTTCCATCGGTAATTTACTTGGAGCTATATTTTTATTCACCAACATGATATGTGTTTTGCTTGGAGCGTCTTGTATTATCTGTGTCTTTGCTTGTTAGTCTACCACAATCATCCTTTCTGTACACATCTTTTGAGAGAGCCATATATGAATTGGAATTTGTTAGAATACTCTATGTGCTTCACTTATATCTTTTGAGCTTGATAGTTTTGCTCATAGTACTTCACTTATATCTTTTGAGCGTGATAATTTTTGCTCTAGTACTTCACTTAGATCTTTTAGAGCATGGTGGTGGATTTGTTTTAAAGAAACTATTTGATCTCTCATGCTTCACTTAGATTATTTTGAGAGTCTTTAATAGCATGGTAATTTGCTTAATGTTAATATACTTGGTGTTCAAGATATGTGAAACTTTCTTTTGAGTGAATTGAATACTAAGATAAGTTTGATGCTTGATAATTGTTTTGAGATATGGAGGTGATAATATCAAAGTCGTGATAGTTGGGTGATTATGAATTTGATGAATAATTGTGTTAAAGTTTGCAAGTCCCGTAGCATGCACGTATGGTTAAAGTTGTGTAACAAATTTGAAACATGAAGTGTACCTGGCTTGTGCATCCTTATGAGTGGCGGTCGGGGACGAGCGATGGTCTTTTCCTACCAATCTATCCCCCTAGGAGCATGCGCGTAGTACTTGAATTTTTGATGACTTCTAAATTTTTGCAATAAGTATATGAGTTCTTTTGACTAATGTTGAGTCCATGGATTATACGCACTCCCACCTTTCCACCTTTGCTAGCCTCTTCGGTACCGTGCATTGCCCTTTCTGACCTTGAGAGTTGGCGCAAACTTCGCCGGTGCATCCAAACCCCGTGATGCGATATGCTCTATCACACATAAACCTCCTTATATCTTCCTCAAAATAGCCACCATACCTACCTATCGTGGCATTTCCATAGCCATTCCGAGATATATTGCCATGCAACTTCCACCATCATCATCATGACATGCATTATTTTTGTCATATTGCCATTGCATGATCTTGTAGTTGACATCGTATTTGTGCAAAGCCACCATGCATTATT
Source organism: Triticum timopheevii (assembly GCA_963921465.1). Lineage (NCBI taxonomy): Eukaryota > Viridiplantae > Streptophyta > Magnoliopsida > Poales > Poaceae > Triticum > Triticum timopheevii. The sequence continues at coordinate 111,478,328 of OY997264.1, forward strand.
TTCCATACATGTCACTCTTGATTCATTGCACCATCCCGGTACACCGCCGGAGGCATTCATATAGAGTCATATCTTGTTCTAAGTTTTGAGTTGTAATCCTTGTGTTGTAATCAATAGAAGTGTGATGATCATCATTATTAGAGCATTGCCCAAATAAATAAATAAAAAGGCCAAAAAAAAGGCCCAAGAAAAGGGGCAATGTTACTATCTCTTTTTCCACACTTGTGCTTCAAAGTAGCACCTTGTTCTTCATGTAGTGAGTCTCATATATTGTGCTTCAAAGTAGCACCTTGTTCCTCATGTAGTGAGTCTCATAAGTTGTCTTTTTTATACTAGTGGGAATTTTTCATTATAGAACTTGGCTTGTATATTCCTAAGATGGGCTTCCTCAAATGCCCTAGGTCTTCGTGAGAAAGCAAGTTGGATGCACACCCACTAGTTTTCTTTTGTTGAGCATTCATAGCTCTAGTGCATCCGTTGCATGGCAATCCCTACTCACTCACATCGATATCTATTGATGGGCATCTCCATAGCCCTTTGATACGACTAGTTGATGTGAGACTTTCTTCCTTTTTGTCTTCTCCACACAATCCCCATCATCATATTCTATTCCACCCATAGTGCTATATCCATGGCTCACGCTCATGTATTGCGTGAAGGTTGAAAAAGTTTGAGATTATTTAAGTATGAAACAATTGCTTGGCTTGTCATCGGGGGTATAGAAGTTGGGAACATCTTTGTGTGACGAAAATGAAGCATAGCCTGACTATATGATTTTGTAGGGATGAACTTTCTTTTGCCATGTTATTTTGAGAAGACAAGATTACTTTGATTAGTATGCTTGAAGTATTATTATTTTTGTGTCAATATGAACTTTTGTCTTGAATCTTTCGGATCTGAATGTTCATATCACAATTAAGAAGATTTACATTGAAATTATGCCAAAGTATCACTCCGCATCAAAAATTCTTTTTTATCATTTACCTACTTGAGGACGAGCAGGAATTAAGCTTGGGCATGCTTGATACGTCTCCAACGTATCTATAATTTTTGATTGCTCCATGCTACTTTATCTACTATTTTGGACTATATTGGGCTTTATTTTATACTTTTATATTACTTTTGGGACTAACCTATTAACCGGAGGCCCAGCCCAGAATTGCTGTTTTTTTGCCATTTTTAGTATTTCGAAGAAACAGAATATCAAACGGAGTCCAAACGGAATGAAACCTTCGGGATCGTGATTTTGCAACCGAATGTGATCCAGGAGACTTGGACCCTACTCCAAGAAGCCTCCGAGGAGGTCACGAGGGTGGAGGGCACGCCCCCTACCTCGTGGGCCCCTCAGAGCTCCACCGACGTACTCCTTCCTCCTATATATACCTACGTATCCCCGAACGATCAGAACAGGAGCCAAAAACCTAATTCCACCACCGCAACCTTCTGTATCCACGAGATCCCATCTTGGGGCCTGTTCCGGAGCTCTGCCGGAGGGGGCATCCACCATGGAGGGCTTCTACATCATCACCATAGCCCCTCCGATGAAGTGTGAGTAGTTTACTTCAGACCTTCGGGTCCATAGCTAGTAGCTAGATGGCTTCTTCTCTCTTTTTGGATCTCAATACAATGTTCTCCCCCTCTCTCGTGGAGATCTATTCGATGTAATCTTCTTTTTGCGGTGTGTTTGTTGAGACCGATGAATTGTGGGTTTATGATCCAGTATTATCTATGGAAAATATTTGATTCTTCTCTGAATTCTTTTATGTATGATTGAGTTATCTTTGCAAGTCTTCGAATTATCTTTTTGATTTGGCCAACTAGATTGGTAGTTCTTGCAATGGGAGAAGTGCTTAGCTTTGGGTTCAATCTTGCGGTGTCCTTACTCAGTGACAGAAAGAGTTGCAAGGCGCGTATTGTATTGTTGCCATCGAGGATAACAAGATGGGGGTTTTATCATATTGCATGAATTTATCCCTCTACATCATGTCATCTTGCTTACGACGTTACTCTGTTTTTACTTAATACTCTAGATGCATGCTGGATAGCGGTCGATGAGTGGAGTAATAGTAGTAGATGCAGAATCATTTCGATCTACTTGTTTTGGACGTGATGCCTATATACATGATCATTGCCTAGATATACTCATAACTATGCTCAATTCTGTCAATTGCTCAACAGTAATTTGTTCACCCACCATAGAATACCCATGCTCTTGAGAGAAGCCACTAGTGAAACCTATAGCCCCCGGGTCTATTCTCATCATATCAATCTATATCACTTTATTTACTTGCTTTGTTTTTACTTTGCCTTTACTTTTTACTTTGCATCTATCTATCAAAAATACCAAAAAATATTATCTCTATCTGATCTCACTCTCGTAAGTGACCGTGAAGGGATTGACAACCCCTAAGCGTTGGTTGCGAGTTGCTATCATTTTGTGTAGGTACGAGGGACTTGTGTGTGGTCTCCTACTGTATTGATACCTTGGTTCTCAAAAACCGAGGGAAATACTTACGCTACTTTACTGCATCATCCTCTCCTCTTCAGGGAAATCCAACACAGTGATCAAGAGGTAGCAATCTACCGCTAGTGAGGCAAGTCCTTCATGGGCGATGGCCATGGTGGGATAGACAAGGTTGCTTCTTCATGGACCCTTCGTGGGTGGAGCCCTCCGTGGACTCGTGCAACCGTTACCCTTCGTGGGTTGAAGTCTCCATCAACGTGGATGTATGATAGCACCACCTATCGGAACCACGACAAAAACATCCGTGTCTCCAATTGCGTTTGAATTCTCCAAACCCTTCCCTTTACATTCTTGCAAGTTGCATGCTTTACTTTTCGCTTCTCATATACTCTTTGCATGCTTGCTTGAATTGTGTTGAGATTGCTTGACTTGTGATAAGTTAGCTAAAATCTGCCAAAGACTAAAATTGGGAAAAGGATAAGTTTTTATTTGGTCAAGTAGTCTAATCACCCCCACCCCTCTATACATACTTTCGATCCTACAAGTGGTATCAGAGCTTCGGTCTCCATTTGCTTTGCTTTCCATAGCTTTTGGTAGTCATAGCCTTGGTTTCACAACCTAGGAGAGTATGGCGTCTAGCGAGGGAAATTATCACCGTAGAGGTCCTTACTTTGATGGTACTAATTTTGCTAGTTGGAAGCATAAGATGAAAATGCATATTCTTGGACATAACCCCGCCGTTTGGGCTATTGTTTGTATTAGCTTGCAAGGTGAATTCTTTGATGGGAGAGAACTGAACCGTGAAGCTAGCGCGGAAGAGTTGAAGATGCTGCAATACAATGCTCAAGCTTGTGATATCCTATTCAACGGATTGTGCCCCGAAGAATTCAACAAAATCAGCCGTCTTGAGAATGCAAAGGAAATTTGGGATACTTTGATTGATATGCACGAAGGTACTGACTCCGTCAAGGAATCCAAGTTGGATGTGCTTCAAAGTCATCTTGACAAGTTCAGAATGAAGGATGGTGAAGGTGTCGCTGAAATGTACTCTAGGCTTGCTCTTATCACAAATGAGATTGCCGGCTTAGGAAGTGAAGAGATGACCGACAAATTCATCATCAAGAAGATCCTAAGAGCTTTGGATGGAAAATATGATACCGTGTGCACATTGATCCAAATGATGCCCAATTACAAAGATCTCAAGCCAACGGAAGTCATTGGAAGAATTGTTGCTCATGAGATGTCACTCAAGGATAAGGAGGAACTTCACAACAAGTCAAGTGGTGCCCCCACATCATCAAGTGAGAAACAAACCTTCAATGAAGAATTAAGCCTAATGGTGAAGAACTTCAACAAGTTCTACAAGAGTAGAAGCAAAGAGAGAAGCTCCAAGTCAAGGTCCTACAATGACAAAAGATCTTCTAGTCGAGAGCGAAATTGCTAAAACTGTGGAAGACCCGGACACTATTCCAATGAGTGTATGGCACCCTACAAAAGAAGAGAAGAATCACCTAAGAGGAGAAGTAGAAGAGAGGAATCACCACCAAGAGAGAGAAGGAGTAGAGATGATCGTTATGAACGAAGAACATCCCGGAGAAGCAAGGATTCGAAAAGGAAGGACAAGTCATCAAGGAGCTACACAAAATAAAGACATCAAGCTCATGTTGGTGAACGGGTATCCGGCTCCAACTCCGACAATCACTCCGAGAGAAGCTATCACTCCGACTCCGAATGTACTCAAGATGAAGGTGTTGCCGGTCTAGCACTTGTGTCAACCAACTCCTACGACATATTTGATTCACCAAATGAAGGACTTGGAAGATGCTTCATGGCTAAAGGCCCAAAGGTATCACACCCCGAGTATGTTGATTTCAATAGTGATGAAGATGACTTGTTAGGTGATGATGATTTACTTGTTGACAACTCTAGTGATGAATACTATGATGAAACGTCAATTGATCATGCTAATCAAGATAAAATGAATGACAATGATAAGGAGAAGATTGAGCTTCTAAATAAAGAAATAAACACTCTTAAGTTAGCTCATGAAACTATCTTAGAAGACCATCGAGAACTTTTAAGGACTCATGAGAAGTTACGCTTTGAAAAGCTCAACCTTGAGCAAGAGCATGAGTTCTTAAAGGCAATCAATGATGATCTTTGTAAGAAAAGTTCTTCTTACATTGCCAAGTGTTTACTCTTATCTACTTACATGCCTCAAGTCAAATCTAATAACAAGAACAAGAAGGATTCTTCCTCTAGTAGTAACAATAATCATGCTAAATCCAATGTTGTTGCTTCTAGTAGTTCTCTTCATTCCACTAATGATTCTCTTAGCCAAGTTACACTTGAGAAAGAAAATAGTTTATCGAAGGGAATTATAGAGAAAGGTGTTTACAAGAGCCTTGCTAGGAGTAAGCAATTCGAGGAAATTGTACGCAAGCAAGGAAGGCACCGGAAGAACCAAGGTGTTGGTTTTGAATGAAAGTTCAATGCCAATGGAGTTGAGTTGGAAGAAGATCAATACCCCAAGACGAAGTTTGTTCCTCAACAAGAGAAGTATGATCCTACTTCCTTCAAAGGGACACAAGCTCAAGATGATCTTCCACCACAAGACCACAAGCAAAAAGGCAAGGGTAAGCTTCAAGAGGAGATTGATGCATTTGAAGAAGCTCCTAAGGCCTTGGTCAAGTGGGTTCCCAAGACTACATCAAGTTCTACTTCATCAAGTATGACTACAACTCCAAGGATTCCCATCAAGATGATGTGGATCCCGAAGAAGAAAAACTAGAGAGTTCTTGAGGATGACTCCGCCAACATATTTCACTCATATCATTTTGGCAAGAACAAGTGCAATCAACTTCCACATCTTGCACTAGTTCAAGGAGTCACAAACCCTCTTGTTGGTAAGACAAGGAACAAGGTAACCTAACGCTTTCATAGACATCATCTTGTGTGTGCATCACTCTATGTCTATGGATATCCTTGTTTGTTCCTTATGGGACTAACCCATGTAGGTATTGAAAGTGCAACTCACTCCAAAGGATTGCTCCAAAAGATCTACATCAACATTGAGCATCCACATCTTCAACACCTACATGAAGTTATCATCGACAAAACCCAAGGTTAGTTCATCCCTCTTAAGGGGGATCTCACATCTAGGGGGAGCTTTACTCTAAGAATTGAGTCAAAGCAACTCTAATGGTGTGAACACAACAATGCATTATGTAAAGGTGGTAACCCCACTTGTGCTTAAACGATGAGTATGACCTATGATCAAATGTTCTCATTTGACTCCTAAGTCAATATACTCATATATAGATGACCTATTCATCGCCAATTGCTTGATAGATGCTAGAATGGTTGTGCATGCTTTGCCACATATTTCATTTGCCATTTTATTGTGTGAGCATGTTGGTTGCATACTTTACTCATTCGAGGACATCCACTTGTTGTTTTGATTGTTTGGTTTATTTTTCTTTTGCCGAGTGGATGGACAAGAATGCCTAAGAACCTTCTCTAGCTATCTATGCTTTTCCTGTCTCAAACTCTATTCATGCTACATCACAAAATTTGATCAAGTCAGATTCGAACCACTCTGTGTGAGGAGCACTCGGAGTCCCCGATTCGTCATAGACTTAAACTTCCAAAACTTCTTTGTGCGTTTCGGTCTGACCGATTCTTCCATTTCGGTCATACCGAGATCACTAAGTCGATCTAGGTTTTCAATCTCGGTGCAACCGATTTGAACTTTCCGGTCACACCGAGTTGCTGTAACTGCTTGCAGTTATGCATCTCGCTGCCACCGAGTTGTTCCACTCGGTCACACCGACAGGGTCAGGCTATATATATCCACGGGTCAAATTTTTTAAATTTCTCTGAACTCTTTCGCCCGCGCTCAACCTGCTCTGCCTCCCTGGGTCTCCGAATCGTCCTCCCGTTGCTGGTCTCCGCCGCCGTCAATGGAATTCGACTCCGCCATTGATGTCGTAGCAAGTCCATCGCCGAACTAGGGTATGGACTTGATCTTTGTGCTATTCCTAACTCCAAATTCCTAGCACATTGTTTATCCATTAATCTTGCCATGATTGAGATCATCTTATCCACCGAAAACACTCCGTAGATTAGATGTGAATTGAAAATTTAGGGTTAGGTTTCTGCCAAAACCATCTCGGACCAACCGAGTTGTAGAACTCGGTTCAACCGATTCGGCTAAGGCCATTGCACATGTGATTCTTGGTCTGACCGAGAATTGCAAATCGGTGTGACCGAGTTCAGGACTTTGTGAAACCCTAGCAGTCTCGGTGCCACCGAACTGTGACTCGGTCTGACCGAGTTCACTAGTTTAGGTTCCAAAAGCTGCTTCGGTATCACCGGGTTCACAAATCGGTAGATCCGAAATGCTTTCTGTGGAAAACTAAAACTAAGTTTTTGACTCATTCTTTTGCAAAAACATCTGTATTTTGTGATGCTCATCTACTCTACCTCATCTATATCTATTCACAGGGTCTGCTGTCAGTGTTTGCAACATGTCTGATCAAAGTGACAGTCAGAACAAGTCTGAGGAGCAGGTACAGATACGTGAGGGCACTAGTCCCTCTAGCAGCTATGATGAGGGTAGCAGGAGCACACCCAGCAACTTACCCAAGGTAGCCACCAGGGCCAGAAAGAAGAGAACCTCGGATTCTGAGGATGAAGACTATGTGGCTGTTGAGGATGAGGCCACTTCCAAGAAGAAGGTGCTCAAGGAGTATGGCACAGCTGCTGCCACAAAGCCTGGTATGAAGACCAAAGCACCTGCAAAGAGAATTCCCATGTCTAAAGCCAAAGCCTCTACTCAAGTACCTTTGGAATCTGAACCCAAAGAGGATACTGCAGAAGGGAAGAAGAGGAAGGAAAGGGTCAAGAAGACCATGGCCAGGGTTGTTGGAAAGCCTTCCATGATGGAAGAAGAGGAAGAGGTTGCTGCACCAGCACCCAAAGCTCAAAAGCTTATGGGTGATGCCATCAGGTCAGGGGCTGCTTCATCAAAGCCCAAAGAATCTCCTAAGGCAGCTGCTCCAAAGCCCAAATCTACACCCAAGAGGAATACAAGGAACATACCTGCTGCAGAGAAGAACAAGGCCCCAGTGCCTGAAGCTGTTGTTGAAGAATAAGATGATGACGAACATGTCTTGAGGAAGTTGAAGCCCAAAATTCCAGATCACAATGATGTTCATCCTGTAGCTGAGGATATGAAGCTGAGGAAGGATGCAGGTCTCAGGCAGTGGAGGTTGTCTGATCCCTATGCAGTCAGGAGGAGAACTGTTGTGGACTACAGGTTCCATACAAAGGAACAGCAGGACTTTTATGAGACAGTGCTGCTTGACAAGAAGCCAATTGTTTGTGATATGAGATGGGTGGACTGGAAATACATCAGGCCAAATGAAGAGCATTATCCAAGAGTTTATGATAGTTTCAATGCTTGTGGAGTGGATGACTTTGTTGGGCAGAAGCTCACAAAGTGGAATGATGAGCTTATTATGCAGTTCTACTCCACAGCTCACTTCTACCCAGATGGAAGGATTGTCTGGATGTCTGAAGGTACAAGGTACCAATCATCAGTTGAAGAATGGGCAAAGTTGATCAATGCACCTAAGGAAAATGAGGATGACTTGGATGTTTATGCCAAGAAGAAGAGGATCAAAACTCCATGGCACACATGTACAGAGAGATCCCAGATGCTGCTGTTGAGACACACAAGTTTGGATCAGTACATTACCTTCTGTCAGGATTGCCAACAATCAACTGGATCCTCAAGCACACTCTTTTGCCTAAGTCTGGAGATCACAAGATGATCAGAGGCCATGCCATCAACCTAATTCACATATTTGATGTGCCTCAAAAGTTCAAGGTCATGAGCCTCATAGTGGAAACTATCAAGAGGACTGCTGCAGACAGAAGAGAAGTTGTGGATATGCCCCACAGATCCAGGAGCTAATCAACTCCAAGATGGGCACATGCACATACCTCTTGGACAAGGAACACATGCCCATCTATCCAGATTTTGAGGACAACACAGTGGTAATGGATGAAGATGAACCATCTTCTGTGCAAGCACAAGCAAAGAAGGAGAAGCCAAGGACTGAAAAGGCTGCAAAGATGCCAACCATTGATGAGGCATCTCAGTACTTCTTAAAGAGCAAGCAGGATCAGCTTGGCTACTTGATTGCCTCCACTCTGAGGATTGAGAAGGGATTGGCCACCCTGACTCAAAACCAGGAGAGCCTGGAGAGGATCATGGAGCAGAAGTTCTATGACTTGGATGTGAAGGTCACTGAGATACAGTCAGTTGTTGAGCAACTTCAGGATGACATGCAGGAGAGGAAGGGCAAGACTACTACTAATGCTTTTGCCAGAGTGCCCAGGAGCCAGAGATCAGCTGCAGTGCCTGTTCCAGACACCAGAGCCACTTCATCTGCACCAGCTACAACTTTAGTGCCACCAGCTCTAGCACCTACTCCACCAGCTCCATCTACATCAACTGAAGTCTTCGTCCAAGGAGCCATCTCTACACCACCACCTGAAGACCAAGCCTGAGAGTCGATTTAGTGCTATGCATTTTCTATGAACTTTTTGGTAACTTGTTGCCAAAGGGGGAGAAAAATGTATAGATCATAGGCTTCGAGAGAGAGTGTTGCTTTTGTTCTCTCTTGTTGAACTTTATTTTCTTGTTTGAGATACTTCATGCTTTTGTGAGATACTTGCATGATCATGTGTTTGATCATATGCTACCTTAATGCTTGTTGGATAACATTATCCTTTTATCTCTATATGATCATTCACTTTGCTTGGTGATGAGTGGATGTATTTAATTATTATCATTTTGAGCGCTCCACCAAGATGTATGTGACATGGAAGAGTAACTCATGATCCTAACTCATTGTGCATTTGCAGTCCAAAGCAAATCTTAAAACTATGCACAAATTTAGGGGGAGCTCTTACATTTCACATACTTCTCAAAGCGACAATGTCTTTCAATCTTATTATTATTTGTCAAAGCTTTGATCTATATGTTGTCATCAATTACCAAAAAGGGGGAGATTGAAAGTGCAACTATCCCTAGGTGGTTTTGGTAATTCCTAACAACGTATAGCTCATTGAGCTAATGCTATGTCAAGATGAATATTTCAGGAAAGCTCAATGATTGGCAATGGCATGGATGAGAAAAGTGGACCCCTCAAAATGCTAAGGACAAAAGGATTGGCTCAAGCTCAAAGCTCAAGACTCTACATTTTATATTTTAGTCATCCAAGATCACATTGAGTCTATAGGAAAAGCCAATACTATCAAGGAGGGATGACGTGTTGCTTAATGGCTTACTTGCTCAAAATGCTTAGTGATATGCTCCAAAGCCCTCAAATACTTTCTCACATCCACATATGACCTAAACCAAAATTCAAACTCGGCCCCACCGATTCTTTCTATCCGGCGCCACCGAGTTCAGATGTCATAGCCGCTGCCACAAACCCTAGGCAAATCGGTCTCAATGATAGGGGTCTCGGTCTCCCGAGATGGGATTGTAATCTCTCTGTTTCCCTTCGTAACGTTTCGGTACCACCGAGATGAGCAATCGGTCCCATCAAGATTGCAATGTAAACTCTCTGTTTCCTTTTCGTAACATTTCACCGAAATGAGCAAACCGGTCCCACCGAGTTTACCTGACCAACTCTCTGGTTAGCTTATTACCAAAATCGGTCCCACCGAGTTTGTGTAATCGGTCTCACCGAGATTACGTTATGCCTTAACCCTAACCATATCGGTCCTACCGAGTTGCATGTCGGTCCCACCGAAAATCCTAACGGTCACTAGATTTGCTGAATCGGTCCGACTGAGTTTCTCAATTCGGTCCCACTGAGATTGGCAAGTTGTGTGTAACAGTTAGATTTTGTGTGGAGGCTATATATACCCCTCCACCTCCTCTTCATTCATGGAGAGAGCCATCAGAACGAACCTACACTTCCAACTTACATTTTCTGAGAGAGAACCACCTACACTTGTGTTGAGGCCAAGATATTCCATTCCTACCATATGAATCTTGATCTCTAGCCTTCCCCAAGTTGCTTTCCACTCAAATCTTCTTTCCACCAAATCCAAATCCTGTGAGAGAGAGTTGAGTGTTGGGGAGACTATCATTTGAAGCACAAGAGCAAGGAGTTCATCATCAACACACAATTTGTTACTTCTTGGAGAGTGGTGTCTCCTAGATTGGCTAGGTGTCACTTGGGAGCCTCCGACAAGATTATGGAGTTGAACCATGGAGTTTGTAAGGGCAAGGAGATCGCCTACTTCGTGAAGATCTACCGCTAGTGAGGCAAGTCCTTCGTGGACGACGGCCATGGTGGGATAGACAAGGTTGCTTCTTCGTGGACCCTTCGTGTGTGGAGCCCTCCGTGGACTCGCGCAACTGTTACCCTTCGTGGGTTGAAGTCTCCATCAATGTGGATGTACGATAGCACCACCTATCGGAACCACGACAAAAACATCCGTGTCTCCAATTGTGTTTGAATTCTCCAAACCCTTCCCTTTACATTCTTGCAAGTTGCATGCTTTGATTTCCGCTGCTCATATACTCTTTGCATGCTTGCTTGAATTGTGTTGAGATTGCTTGACTTGTGCTAAGTTAGCTAAAATCTGCCAAAGACTAAAATTGGGAAAAGGATAAGTTTTTATTTGGTCAAGTAGTCTAATCACCCCCCTCTAGACATACTTCCGATCCTACAGCGGCCCTGCCCTGGCCTCCTCTCCTCTTCTCCACTAGGGCCCACTATGGCCCATTAAGCCCCCGGGGGGGTCCGGTAACCCCTCGATACTTCGGTAAAATCCCGATTTCACCCGGAACACTTCCGATATCCAAATATAGGCTTCCAATATATCAATCTTCATGTCTTGACCATTTCGAGACTCCTCGTCATGTCTGTGATCACATCCGGGACTCCAAACAACCTTTGGTACATCAAAAATCATAAACTCGTAATATAATCGTCATTGAAACTTTAAGCGTGCGGACCCTACGGGTTCGAGAACTATGTAGACATGACCGAGACACGTCTCCAGTCAATAACCAATAGCTGAACCTGGATGCTCATATTGGCACCTACATATTCTACGAAGATCTTTATCGGTCAAACCGCATAACAACATACGTTGTTCCCTTTGTCATCGGTATGTTACTTGCCCGAGATTCGATCGTCGGTATCCCAATACCTAGTTCAATCTCGTTACCGGCAAGTCTCTTTACTCGTTATTTAATGCATCATTCTGTAACTAACTCATTAGCTACATTGCTTGCAAGGCTTATAGTGATGTGCATTACCGAGAGGGCCCAGAGATACCTCTCCGACAATCAGAGTGACAAAACCTAATCTCGAAATATGCCAACCCAACATGTACCTTTGGAGACACCTGTAGAGCTCCTTTATAATCATCCAGTTACGTTGTGACGTTTGGTAGCACACAAAGTGTTCCTCTGGTAAATGGGAGTTGCATAATCTCATAGTTGTAGGAACATGTATAAGTCATGAAGAAACCAATAGCAACATACTAAACGATCAAGTGCTAAGCTAACGGAATGGGTCAAATCAATCACATCATTCTCCTAATGATGTGATCCCATTAATCAAATGACAACTCATGTCTATGGTTAGGAAACATAACCATCTTTGATTAATGAGCTAGTCAAGTAGAGGCATACTAGTGACATTATGTTTGTCTATGTATTCACACATGCATTATGTTTCCGGTTAATACAATTCTAGCATGAATAATAAACATTTATCATGATATAAAGAAATAAATAATAACTTTATTATTGCCTCTAGGGCATATTTCCTTCACTAGGCTCAACGTTCATGGCTGCTTTGAGTGAGTCTTCGTCTCCCGGTTGTGCGGCTCAGCGATGTCGGGGTCGTCGATGGATCTGAAGAAAATATGCCCTAGAGGCAATAATAAAGTTGTTATTTATATTTCCTTATATCATGATAAATGTTTATTATTCATACTAGAATTGTACTAACCGGAAACTTAGTACATGTGTGAATACATAGACAAACAAAGTGTCCCTAGTATGCCTCTACGTGACTAGCTCGTTAATCAAAGATGGTTAAGTTTCCTGACCATAGACATGTGTTGTCATTTGATGAACGGGATCACATCATTAGAGAATGATGTGATGTATCCGTTACCTTAGCATTATGATCATTTAGTTTTATTGCTATTGCTTTCTTCATGACTTATACATATTCCTCTGACTATGAGATTATGCAACTCCCGAATACCGGAGGAACACCTTTTGTGCTATCAAACGTCACAACGTAACTGGGTGATTATAAAGATGCTCTACAGGTGTCTCTGAAGGTGTTTGTTGAGTTGGCATAGATCAAGATTAGGATTTGTCACTCCGTGTATCAGAGAGGTATCTCTGGGCCCTCTCAGTAATGCACATCACTATAAGCCTTTTAAGCAATGTGACTAATGAGTTAGTTGCGGGATGATGTATTACGGAACGAGTAAAGAGACTTGCCGGTAACGAGATTGAACTAGGTATGATGATACCGATGATCGAATCTCGGGCAAGTAACATACTGATGACAAAGGGAATGATGTATGTTGTAATGCGGTTTGACCGATAAAGATCTTCGTAGAATATGTAGAAACCAATACGAGCATCCAGGTTCCGCTATTGGTTATTAATCGGAGATGTGTCTCGGTCATGTCTGCATAGTTCTCGAACCCATAGGGTCCGCACGCTTAACGTTCGAAGCTACGGAGCTGGAGCACCTTCGCCGCCATCGATGGCGTGTCTTGGATTGGATCTGGGGATCGGGGAGGGAGGCGAACGAATCGAGTTGGAGCCGCTGGTTCTTGCCGGACTCGGATTACCAGCTGCCACCGGCTGAACTGGAAATGAACTCGAACTCGAATTCACAGGGGGCAAGCCCTTGGCCGTGCACCAGCCAAGCGGGGTAGGCGATGCCACCGCGCTGGCCTGACCGACGTACGGGTCGGCGTGCGGCCACAGCCATTCCATCAGCGGGCAAGCGCAGGTACCCGAGCTCCTCCATGAGACCGTCAGCCAGCGCGCCCACACGGCGCGGCTTTGTTCCTCTGTTCTCCTAGCTTCTTCCTCTGTTCATTTTCTTGGCTCCGGCCTCTCGAGTAGTCTTGGCCATCTCCGGCCCGGCCTTATCGGCCCACCCAGGCCCAACCCTAAAATCCAACTTGGGCCTGACTTTTGAGCCCACTAGCAGGGCCTGGATGGGCTTGGGCTTGGCATATTGGCATTTTAAGGAAGAGGCCCGGCCCATGGCCCTAAGCCCTAAGGGCTTTTCAGGGATTTTTACCAGATGGGCTGGGCTTGGGCTTGAAAAGTAGGCCCGGTGGTAGGGTCTGGGAGGGCCTGAGCCTCAGTTTTCTGCCGTGGGCTCTTTTAGGCGCGGCCCAAGCCCGGCCCGGCCCGACCCATGGCCAGGTATACTCTCGGGCTCTACTGCTGCCGAGGGCATTTTTTCTCTAACATTATCAAGACTTTTATTCCTCAAATGATCACCATATCGTTTGCAAGTGCTTGGGAAATAAAGACAGGGATCATTCGAACTTTCAGCAGTTCTAGTAGCAGTGTAGTACTATAAGAATTAAAAGAAATCACACTCCACTAACCTAATAATCATGAGTATTTCAAAAGATCCACGTCCTTTCATTCAACACGTGGCATCCCATTTCTGTTGTCCTTATCCTCCTTCTCACCCTCATTGACAGTGGCATCTGTGCTCACATAATCACAATGTGTTTGAATCTTGTCAATTATTAGGCGTCTCTCTCGTCATAGGATGAGAAATCTGTACTTCTTCATGTGAGGTTTAACCGAGGTGTGCATGCGTGGTTATAGATGGTCCCCTTCGTCTCTGATCCTGATTTTGCTGACTTGTTCATTTTTAATCCAGCTCGGCACCGGTATGAAAAAAAATTGGATCATGCGCTATTGATTAAGCTTGCATCCTAAATTGTTTTTTAAATGGTTAACAGGTAAAATAACATCATATTCATATTATAAAAAAATTAATCAAATTCCATATATAATATGTTAAATTTGAAGTTAGGGTTAGAATATATGGATATTTTTAAAGCATTTGATATGTACTACGGGTTGATTAACCCGATTATCAGGGCGTTTTCTGCGAAAGAAACAACTGACTTAAAACTGGGTGTGGATTGATTATTAGAAATATATGGGGATTTTCTGTAAAATCGAAAATCTGACTTAAAACTGGAATGCGAGTTGATTACCATAAACATCGAGTCACTCGCACCCGTAAAGGATATCGAGTCACTTGCGATTGGAGACGCCTGGATTTTCTGTAAAACAAAAAATATAACTTAAAATTGAAATGCAGTCGTTGCCATCGCCAACCTCTCCGTTCCTGAGCCCGTGGCCTAATATTTCCGCCTCCAACGAGGTCATGCCATGGCGGCATCCGACGGTAGCCATCTTCGCTGAGCGCTGAAGGCCGTCTTCCCGCTGCCACCATCATAAGTGTTTATATATTCTTGAAATACATGCGCGAAAAACTGCAGAGAATTCAGTATATGTGTTACACCTTATAAGCAAGTTTGTTGACAAACCTACACGTGCCTTGATATTTTTAGTTGTTATCAATTGTTTATAATATATGCTATGTTAACCATGACTCCATACCACATTTTAATTCCTCGCCACTATTTCTCCTTCTTTTTTCCTCTATGTCCCACTTGGTCCAACATCTAGGCTCACTTCTTATCTACAATTGTAGAGAGAATCAATGGGTGATCAAGGACATGCTTAAGAATATGTATATGGAGCCATGAGTAGAAGCAAGGTGTACAGGGTCAATGAGTGTAGTGCCTTCTCTGTTTCTTTTTTCAGAAATGCTTGGAAAGAAAGAGAAACTATAATCTTTGGTTTTCAAATGGATTAATTTAAGATATATCTGAAATGTAAAATATTGATGTCTTCCCTCACATCAACACATGTTATCAACATGTCACCGCCCATACTACGGAGATGATTGGAAGTAAAAAAAATTATCAAGAGTTCAACACCAATTAAACCACCATTTTATTAGTTTTTTTTACTTTGAGAATTTGAACGTGTCTTTGTAGCCAGGAATTGTCATGCATACTAATACTGATTATATGGTCTTATTTTTCATATCTTTCTATTTGAAACAGTTTGTGTTGCTTGCTTCAATTGCTTTATCTCATATGTTAATTTATGAGAACAATTAGAGGTTGTTATCTATTGTTTCTGTTTTTTGATCTATGCATCTAGGTGGACCAGGAACCAGTGTTACCTTCTGCGCCCAACTGCATGGTAAAAAACGGCAACCCTCGGTATTTCCAAAGATATATGCAAAACTTAGTCTGCAGTAAATTTTAAAAAATTGGACGATCAGTATCTTTATAGATATGACCATTTCTATATATGACTATACATTACTTCTACATGGCTAAGGGATGATAACTTCTTCTTTGTCGATTCAGTGATTCACGGGAGAGCATGGCTCCATTAGCCCCCATGTTAGGCTATTTTTCCCTGCTTTGTGTGTTCGAGGAAATATAGCTGACTTGATGTAGTTGGAGTGTTTGGATTGATGTGGTTCTTGGTGACCTTTTCCAATACGAGAGGAATTTGTATCAAATCAAATGCACTTTTGTTATGGACGCATGATTTGGGCCTATGATCCGTATCTAGCATTTTTCTCTTGTTTGACTACTTTATTGCTTTGTGATGATTTACGTGGCAAGGTTGCGTGGATGTAGAGGGTGTTTCTTTGTTTTACTGATACGAAGGCCTTCCCGAAGCATCTACTGCTTCCCAACTCCTCTCTACCAAAAAATCCTGTAGAAAATGCTCTCTCAAATCATGTGTCAATTCTCAGTCGGTTGAAAAAAAGAAAAAGAAAAACGTGTCATCCTTGGCAGTGACGAGGACATAGCAGCGACAATGTGCTCAGAGAGGTAGCATGGCAACAACACCGTGACATCTCCAGTCCCCGTCCCTGCTCTCTCCGCTGAATTCTAGTGGGTCTGCCATCGACGACGATCGCTAGAGGAGATGCGGACAACACGTGGAGTTGTTGTGGCGAAGACCCGCGGTGGGTGGAGGGACACATTCCGTTTCTCGGTTTCTTGGAGAAGTCTCAACCGACGCAAGATATTGTCCACCTACTCTTGGCCCCTCCTCAGCCCCAATCAACGTCGCCCTTCTCTCGCCCAAATTCCTCCCGTAAGTGCCCATAATCTCTCGGTCTAGGGTGTGAGGCAAGACCGTCATAGTAGTATGAGCAGCGCGACCACCAAGTCGGTCAAAACTAAAACACAAGACAACAAGCTAAACATACTAAAAAACAGCCAAAAATGGCAACCCTGTTTAGTATAGCGGCTTGAACTACGTTGGTATTTCCCCAAAGAGGAAGGGATGATGCAGCATAGCTACGGTAGGTATTTCCCTCATTGATGAGACCAAGGTTATCGAACCAGTAGGAGAACCACGCAACACCACGTAAACAGCTCATGCACACAAAGAACAAATACTTGCAACCCGACATAAGAGAGGGGTTGTCAATCCCTCACGGGTAAAAAGATAGGTAAAATTGTAGTAGATTGGATAAATAGATCTCGCGGGAACGCGAGATAAAATAAATAATAATAAATTGAAGCAAGATATTTTGGGTTTTTGGATTAATATATCTGAAAATAAAAGCAAATAAAAATAGATCGTGAAGGCAAATATAATAAAGAAAAGACCCGGGGGCGTAGGTTTCACTAGTGGCTTATCTCGAGAAAAATAGCAAACGGTGGGTAAACAAATTACTATTGGGCAATTGATAGAACTTCAAGTAATCATGACGATATCCAGGCAATGATCATTATATAGGCATCACGTCCAAGATTAGTAGACCGACTCCTGCCTGCATCTACTACTATTACTCCACACATCGGCCGCTATCCAGCATGCATCTAGTGTATTAAGTTCATGGAGAAACAGAGTAATGCAATAAGAACGATGACATGATGTAGACAAGATCTATTTATGTATACATAGACCCCATCTTGTTATCCTTAATAGCAACAATACATACGTGTCGGTTCCCTTTCTGTCACTGGGATCAAGCACCGTAAGATCGAACCCATCACAAAGCACCTTTTTCCAAGATAAAATAGATCAAGTTGGCCAAACAAAACTCAAATATCGGAGAAGAAATACAAAGCTATAAGTAATCACGCATATAAGAGATCAAAGAAGACTCAAAATAACTTTCATGGATAAAAACATAGATCTGATCATAAACTCAAAGTTCATCGGAACCCAACAAACACACCGCAAAAAAAGTTACATCATATGGATCTCCAAGAGACCATTGTATTGAGAATCAAACGAGAGAAAGGAAACCATCTAGCTACTAACTACGGACCTGAAGGTCTACAAAAGACTACTCACGCATCATCGGAGAGGCACCAATGAGGATGATGAACCCCTCCGTGATGGTGTTTAAATTGGATCTAGTGGTTCTGGAACTTGCGGCGGCTGGAATTGATTTTCGTCGACTCCCCTAGGGTTTCTGGAATATTTTTGGTATTTATAGAGCAAAGATGCGGTGCAGGAGGCCACCGAGGTGGGCACAACCCACCTGGGCATGCCTGGGGGCCCAGGCGCGCCCTGGTAGGTTGTGCCCCGAGGTGCTTCTCCGGCCCATTGGATGTCTTCTGGTGCATAAAAATTCCACAAAAAGTTTTGCTACCTTTGGACTCCGTTTGGTATTGATTTTCTGCGATGTAAAAAAGAAGCAAAAAACAACAACTGGCACTTGGCACTATGTCAATAGGTTAGTACTAAAAAATGATTGTAAAACATCCAAGAATGATAATATAATAGCATGGAACAATACAAAATTATAGATACATTGGAGACGTATCAGTATGTACCATGCAAGAAAAATGCAATGACTTGCATGAATCCACTAAGTAAACAAAAGCATAACTCTGCTAGCTCCCTTTAAAAGCCACCATGTCTTTTTCTCATGCAAAACAAACAACAAAGGCACACACAGACTTCCCAACTAGCGCGGCGTGCCGCCGCGCCTCTGCCTGCTAATTAGGTGCAAAAGCCTTGTCTAGTTTGTTGCGGCGACATGGGTCGTGCTCCACCCGGGAGGGGCCATGTTGTGGGTCACCCGATGAGGCGTCCGGGCTCAATGTCCGTGGCTACTTTGAGCGAGTCTTCATCTTCCTGTTGTGCGGCTCGGTGATGTCACGTTCGTCGATGGATCTTCCAGCGACGGTCTCGGTTGGCCCTGGACTACATCATAGTGAGGCACGTGGAGTTATGATGTCCCCGATCTGGGATTCCGGATTTGACGATGGTGGGTCGATGGGCATGCGACTGGCTCGCTCTGCGATGAGCTGGATGGCACGTGTGATGGTGTCGGTGGCTAGCAACCATGGGTTTGGATAGCGAGAGAACCGGTGAAAGCAGTGCTCAGTGTGTCCTGGCCCGACTAAGACATCGCTTGCGGACGTCATTTCCTTGATGAAAGTGTCGTTGTTGTTGTCTCGTCCTCTGCCCTAATTTTTCAGGGGAAACCCTAGGTCCGGGCTCCTTGGTCCGGATGATGATGACATCTATGATGTCGTGTTCACTCTTGGCGGCACCATCCTGGAGTTTGATTCGGCTAGAAAGACCCATGGTTGGCATGGTGGTCATTGATGGCTCGTGTGGCAACGACAATGTGGGTGTGCGAGGTCGAGGCTGTAGTGAGACTGTGGTAGTCGACTGGCTCTCTAGGTGTCCGTGGGCTCATTGTGGTATGTTTGTTGTAGTGGAGTCAAAGCAGTGTGGAGGCTCCTTGTGGCAACCAGGGCCAGTCCTGAGATTTTGGGATCCCGGAGCGAACCTAAAACTTAGGGCCCTTTCATCTATCCCTCCATTGCAATGAATTTTTAGCACTGAGTTTCTTAATCTCAGGGCCCTTCATATACTCTCTCCTTCGCAATGAATTTTTATCACTGAAAATATTTACCATCAAAAACTTCTTCTCAATATGAATTCAAAGGTTTGTTTTTTATTACATAGAACCCACATCTTTCAATACACTTTTTTAGGGAATGGCAGCTGAGCTGCCTATATATTAAGAGGGAGAAAAATAAATATAAATAGTGTGTCACTGCCGGAATCTCTACACATACTTTTTAATCGTCATGATAACTCAAAGCGCTAAAAATTTGCCTCAAAACTTGCACAATGCAAGTTATATATATGCATGATGTATATGAAGATAAATTACTCAATAAGAATAGGTCAAGATTTTAAAAATCCACACAATACACATAGAACCCTAATATAGTACGACAGCCTACGCTCCATGCTACGCGCGCCAGGGTAAGGGCTAGTGCAGGAACTATGGGGCTCTTGTAGACCTATGTTTGTGAATCTTACAAGATGCGTCACGATTAACTGATGGAGCTAATCACGTCACACAACACAATGAAACAGATGAGCGAATGTGAATCTATAGATAGATAGATATGCTGATAGAGCTAGCATAGGAAGTGATAAATTAAAGATATGATATAGGAGTACCTTGGATCAGTCGGTTCTCGTCTCAATTGTAACACGATGTGAATTTGCATCTCGCTCTGTCTGGAAGCGCTCGGCAACGGGCGTGCGCGTCCAGCGCCTAGAAACCAGATAGCGGAGCGGAGTTCGTCGGAGTACTGAACCCTAGCGATGGTTCGTCCAACGCCAGCAACTTGTCTCGTGACCTGAAGAGCCTGGGATCGGGATCGGGATCATTGCGGATTAGCCTCGTAAGGAAACTGGCAAATTACAGCAAACTTCTCGCCATCATCATGGATTCGCTACATCCAGCTGCTAGGCCCTTGAGGCTGCGTACTAATCGATCGTACGAGTGTTTAGTGTCCCTGCTTCTGAGGCCCATGGGCTATGTGCGATGTGGGGGGGCCCTGGACCTGGGGGCCCGGGGCGGCCGCCCCCCTGCCCCTCCTCAGGCAGCGGCAAAGTCAGCCTAAAAAATCTGTGGGTTCATCATTAATTTTCTGAATGTTTTTCTTCACAATGAACAATGACTGTACAGTATTTTTAGGCTATTTTGCTGAAAAGTTGTGGGGTCAGCTGACCCCACAACTAACACATAGCTCCGCCACTGCCCTCAGGGCCGGCCCTGGTGGCAACGACGACAAGCGTGGATGGCCCATCCCGATGATTCTTCGCAGCGCCAACCTTGCATAGTGCTGATACGTCTCCATCGTATCTATAAATTTTGATTGTTCCATGCCAATATTATTCAACTTTCATACACTTTTGGCAACTTTTTATATTATTTTTGGGACTAACATATTGATCCAGTGCCCAGTGCCAGTTCTTGTTTGTTGCATGTTTTATGTTTCGCAGAAACCCCATATCAAACGGAGTCCAAACGGGATAAAAACGGTTGGAGAATAATTTTGGAATATTCATAATTTTTGGGAAGTAAAATCAACGCGAGACGGTGCCTGAGGTGGCCATGAGGCAGGGGGCGCGCCTGCCTACCCTGGGCGCGCCCCTGACCCTCATGGGCCCCTCATAAGGTGGTTGCTGCTCTTCTTTGGCCGCAAGAAAGCTAATTTTTGGAAAAATATCTGGGCGAAGGTTTCAATCCAATCGGAGTGACAGATCTCCAGATATAAAAGAAACGGTGTCAGGGTAGAATCTGAGAGCGCGGAAACAGAGAGAGACAGAGAGATAGATCCAATCTCGGAGGGGCTCTCGCCCCTCCCATGCCATGGAAGCCATGGACCCGAGGTGAAACCCTTCTCCCATCTAGGGAGAAGGTCAAGGAAGAAGAAGAAGAAGAAGGGGGGCTCTCTCCCCCTTGCTTCCGGTGGTGCCGGAACGCCACTGGGGGCCATCATCATCACCGCGATCTACACCAACACCTCCATCATCTTCACCAACATCTCCATCACCTTCCCCCATCTATATTCAGCGGTCCACTCTCCCGCAACCCGTTGTACCCTCTACTTGAACATGGTGCTTTATGCTTCATATTATTATCCAATGATGTGTTGCCATCCTATGATGTATGAGTAGATTTTCATTGTCCTATCGGTGATTGATGAATTGCTATGATTGGTTTAATTTGCTTGTGGTTATGTTGCTGTCCTATTGTGCCCTCCGTGTCGCGCAAGCGTGAGGGATTCCCGCTGTAGGGTGTTGCAATACGTTCATGATTCGCTTATAGTGGGTTGCTTGAGTGACAGAAGCATAAACCCGAGTAAGGGGGTTGTGGCGTATGGGATAAAGGGGACTTGATGCTTTAATGCTATGGTTGTGTTTTACCTTAATGATCTTTATTAGTTGCGGATGCTTGCTAGAGTTCCAATCATAAGTGCATATGATCCAAGAAGAGAAAGTATGTTAGCTTATGCCTCTCCCACATAAAACTTGCTGCCGGTCTAGTAAAGTAGTCAATTGCTTAGGGATAATTTCACAACTCCTACCACCACTTTTCCACCCTCGCTATATTTACTTTATTGTATCTTTATCTAAACAGCCCTTACTTTTTATTTACGTGTTTTTTATTATCTTGCAAACCTATCATATCATACCTACAATGTACTTCTAGTTTCATCCTTGTTCTAGGTAAGGCGAACACTAAGCGTGCGTAGAGTCGTATCAGTGGCAGATAGGACTTGAGAGAATATTTGTTCTACCTTTAGCTCCTCGTTGGGTTCGACACTCTTACTTATCGAAAAAGGCTACAATTATCTCCTACACTTGTGGGTTATCAAGTGCTCTCTCGCTTGTTTATTCCTGGATCCATTGTTGGCCCCGTTGCTTGCGTGTGTGTTGTTCATTTGGCTTGCATCTTCACGTGGCCGCTTTTGCCACTTCGACGTGCACTTTTTTCGACAAAGGGTGGATTTTATTGACTCAAAATGAAGTATCAAGAAGATACAAAACACGTTGAGTCTGCACCCGACCTCTGCATAGCTAAGATGAACACAGCCAACACCAACACACACAAACACGACGGCAACTAGGAAAGTCATAAGACCAAAGCATGCATAGGCGAGGAAAAAAAAGTCCCCAAGCAATCAGATCCATGATTGCCAAAACTACAACAATGACCATATCTGCACCGACCATATCATGACACCACATGGACGACGATGTCTTCAACAGCAACGCATTTAGGAAGGGAGCAACGCTCAAGCATCGCCGTCGCCGGATGCAGCCACTAAGGCCAGAATCTGGGTTTTCACCCTGAAGAATCGGTCGAAAGCATGTCCGAGCAATGCCTTCAACAAGGTAACGACGTAAAAAAACATCACCATTGCCAGGTATAACCAACTCCGGTCGAACCTAAGCTTTCACCCCGGAGCTCTAGACCGGGTGCTCGAGTAGCACCACCATCGAAGTAACTCATGCATTGTCTCCACCACTTTTTCGCGATCCCAGCAGCTACATGCGATGCGTCGCCGCTGCACAACCATCCCTCTGCATCAAGACGTCATCCGTAGTTTTGCATCTCACCGCAGAAGTCAGCCGTCGGATCTCGAGAGATGAACCCTCCGTAAGACCTTCGGATGACCACCATCGTCGTGGAGCCGTAGGAGGTCACTGCATATTCACCACCAAACGGACGACCGGATCTGGATCACTACCACCAAGCCTTCCGGATCTGAGTCAAGGCAACCATGCCGGGTCGTACCAAGCTACGGCTACCTGACTACAGATCCGACCGTCTACGAGGCCGCAGGCAGTCGCCGGTTTGAAGACTTCGGCCGCTCGCACACCGACACCCGGCCACCGCTGAGCAGAACCACGTTGGGGCCAGCGTCCGCGCATGCACTGCAGATCCGCTGGGAGATACCATGTGCGCCCGCAACCTCAAATCAGCACGCAGCCATCCGACCGCCAGCCTTTGAAGCTGGGATCTAATCAAACCTAGCACACCGGCATGCTTCGCGTGCTGTACGTACCGCAGCAACCAACGCACTCCATTGACCCGCATGGCCATGTGCCTCTGCCAGGATGAGCAGCCCCCCGCGCCCCCCACACAAGCAGAGAGGAGAAGCTCCTGCCGCCACCGATACCGAGTGGGCTTTGCCCGGCGGCGGCAGGGAGAGGGACGATGGGTCGCGGCTGTTCGCGGCGGGTAGGGGTCACGCCCGGATCGCCCGCGGGGGAGCGACCGGGGCCACGTGCACTTGGTCATTGATTGCTTCCTTTAAGTCAAAACGCTTGCTCGGAGAGAATAGGTGACGATGACGATAAGGTACAAACTCGTCGATGTTTTCTTCGTAGCAGTGTATGGTTTATATTGTGTTCATGTGCAGTAAGTTGTATAGTTTATTGCCTTTTTTTCTCTAATTAACTGGGAACACCCGTCTTCTTAATCATTGATGAAAATGACTTTTGCCCCGTTTATTTATATATATAGATAAAAGAAAATTGTGTTTCGCTTCTCCCTGCGTACTTATGGTAGAAGAAAGACGAGTGATACAAACAGCGAGACCTAACGGTGACTAGCGAGGCGATCGATCGGTGCCTTCCATCGGTTGACCGATGCCCATCGGCGTAAGAAAACACGCAGACGACGGAGCCCATCGATTCCCTTTTAATGTGGTATGTGGCGAGCGATCGGTGGCTTCCTCCGCCTGACCGCCTCTTCGACGACGAATCCGACGAAGAAAGGCGGCGCACCGGTAGCGGTAGGCACGCAGACTGGCGTGCCGTGAGCCCGTGACCTCACCGCTGGAGCTCTCGCCGCCGGCACCCGCCCCTAGGTCTGCACACACGTGACCTCTCCCTCCCTCTCTTTTCCCCTCCTCTTCCTAGTGCAGATTTGTTGGGTGGATTAGATCCAAACTAGAATCAGCCAAGAACACATCTCTACGGCAGCTATTGGTCAGTAGCCGTCGTGCATCTTGGTAATTTTGCCGGTTTCCTTGCCGAGATGCACGCCCGCCCCTCAGCAATGCTTTGGTTGGGTAAGGTGAGCGTACTGAGAGATTGCACAAATGTTGTCCGGATAAACAGGTTTTGAGATTGGTGGCACTTGGTTTGTTATTTGCTTCGAGAATACTCTACAAAGTACAAACATCACCGGTTTAGCTACTTGTAGTCGCCTGAATTTATAATTTGGGTCAGTCGAATTTCGCGTGAAGGAAGGAGCTCTTCTGAGGAGCCCTCTGGGTCTATCCTAGAGTGGCAGGCGACCCCGCTATCTATCTTAGGGGGGCAGGCGACCTCATTATCAATCTTAGCGGTGTGGGAGGTGGTTTCGCCGGAAAAAAACTGGTCATCGCCAGGCGGCGGAAGCACGGTGGTGGGCGACGGTTCAGGGGAGCGCCGTCAGCCGCGGGCGGCGGAGGCAGGCGGTTAGGCCTGTGCTGGATCGGTGAGGGAAGAGAAACAGTACACCTACCGGTTTGAGGTTGAAGATGAAGCATTGTCCCTTGGATCTTGATCCAATGGTTGAGATAGGAGGGGGAGAATTGGCTGACCATTTTCAGATTTTTACGCGACTGTCGCCTAGCCGCTCCCAAATATCACCCCCAAATGCATGATTCGGAAATGTACCAATTTTAGCTCACTAAATAAGGTTATCTTTATTCTGTCGTACTGAGCATCAAGCTGTTGGCTATTCTGGGGTAGCTTATTTTAATTGTAGTGTGCCATCTTGATATACATCTTACTATGTAAAGCATTAATGTTTAATGACTTGGAAATTTGTGTTTCTCCGCAATGTGTAGTACTGCAGTAAGAGCCTAAGTACTACCACATTTCCAATCTTTTTTCTATGATATCTGATTCCTCAATGCTGATACATCGTTCTTGAATTTTTTGTATGACAGAGAAGTGGTCGTCGCAGAGTGGCCATCTAAGAAAATCTGCCACTGCTTGGTCTCTACCTCAGCCTCATCTGAACACCGTGTTTGGGCAGACCTACCGGACAGCCTGCTTCACCTAATCATTGCTCTCTTGAGCTCATTCCATGACCTCCTTGCTTTTACTGGCACCTGTCACTCTTGGCGTGCTGCGGTCTTTTCCTTCCCATCATCCATATATGCCTTCGTCTTCCCACCTCTCCATCTCAAAGCAGGTTTGCGTAAGGCTAATCGGGATTACGGCACATGGTATTATCTTTTATCAAACTACAAATGGCGTCTTTGTGATCCTGTGAGGACAGACTTATCTCTTCACCGCTCAGCTCCCCGTAATGCTCCAAATTACATGCGCTATTTGGGCTGCTCATATGGGCATCTTATTTTCTCCTGTTTGGAGCACCTTCTCCTTGTCGACGTTTACACATGTACTAAGGTGAAGCTGCCCAAACTCCAAGCCAACAGCGGTTGTGCGATCTATTGTGGCATTCTTATGGCTCCACTCAGTTCATCCAGCTCATGTCTCCTCCTTTTCTCGAAATCATCTGTGTTCCAGTGGCAGGTTGGAACAAATTCCTGGACAGAGTACCCTCTTGTTTCTGAACAATTCTTTATTCAGATTGTTTTGTTCAAAGGTCAGATGTTTGCCATAGACTTTCCCCACACGCTCAAAACCATATCCTTGGCACCTCATTCCAGCGTGCAGGAAGTCGATGTTGTATGGGGAGAGGACATCGTTGTTGGCTTGAATTATGATCCATGGTTGGTGGTCTGTGGTGACATGCTTCTCATGGTTGATCTTGTTGATGACTTGATAAGCAATGGCACCTTTCAAGTCTTCCGCTTTGATTCTTCAGCCGAACCAGCTAAGTGGACCAAGATGGAGAAGTTGGAAAACTGGGCTCTCTTTCTCAGCCTTGATAGGATGAGCCCTACATTTTCTTGCATGAACCCTGAAAGATGGGGCGGAAAGAGTAACTGCATTTACCTTCCGAGTGTGTCCAAAGACTCTGATGAACCTTGGATTGCTGTAGAGCTTGGTCAGGCAGTTTACAGCACAAGTCGCTCCAATTCATACATCCTAGGAGGCAGAAGCAATCAGATTGAGAGCCTCTGGGTGCTCCCCAGTTTGGTCTATGGTGTTCGCCAGTGAACGATCATGTTTGGTTGTCGCGTGTTTTTTACTCTTGCATATGCCCATTCGACTGCTGCTTTTACAAGTATATTATATTGAGCTCGAGTCAGTGATGTAGTGAACAAGAAAGTACTCTATTTACCGTTTATTCATGCACCTGTGTTCCTTGATCTGCAGACCATGTGCCTCTCCTTAGCTTAGTTCAGAAAAAAAAAATGATGGTCCTGAAATTGCACCTACTGTTAGCATGCATTGCTAAATGCAGTCGACAACTGGTTAGTAGTCCTCTTGGATTGCTTGTTCTTGTTGATAAACAGAACACGTGGTTCTACATTCATGTCGCGGCAAGGTAATGTAAATCTGCAGCATTGTTTCTTTTGATCTCTAGGCCAGAGTTTGACAAAACTTGCCTAAGAATATTAGGCTGGTATTCCCCAAAACCTTTAGAGTGATGTTTGCAATCTTTGTTACCATGGATGAAAGGTCCTAACATTTAAGGACATACCAACTCACAAGGAAATCTAAAAAATTATGAAGGTTTACTAGCTAGTCTACTGCTGTATTGTATAGAAAATCATGGTGTTAGCTTTGATGCAGCTTATTGCGACTGAAATGTAGCGTCCATTTTTTTTCTCGCTACTATGAGCTCGGCAGCGTGTTATTTTGTTAAAATACACGAGTCCGGCAGCGTGTTATTTTGTTAAAATACACATGAGTCCAGCAGATGCAAGACGTGATTAGTCTACGCTCATATGTACAACATTGCCGCTCCTTGATTTCTGTAATTCGGAGGTTGATCCTTTCACTGATGCCCCTCTCATCATCACTCAAAACTGGAATGAGTTCTATCTTATATTTCTTGAGACTGTTCAAAGGTATGCAGAGGTGTGGTTTCAACAATCATCATCAGTCACCTTTCAAAAAAAAAAAACAATCATCATCAGTCATGCCCATTACACTGTTTATTGAACTGGAATTGGTTGGGGAAGCAAAACACCTTTGTTAATCATGAACATGGGAGGTTTTACAATGGGTGAGTAGTACAATTACTATTCCACTGAAACACATCACTCAAGTAGAAGCACTGTCTTTCGGAGTGATGATTTGGCATAGGTGCATATAAGAGTCTTGAAGCAGAAATGAGGGTTTAAGGGATTCAGTTTCATGAATTAAAGAATAAAAAATTTGTTTGAGAATTAAAGAAAAATGTTCTCACATATCTTTAATATTTAACGTCTAAAAATACTGGTTTTCTGTGTTTAAAAAGTCCATTCATGTATTTAAAAAAATGTTCATTGTGTATTTAAAATACTGGAAGTAACATAATTAAAAAAATGCTCATCGTGTATGTTCATCGGATATTTGTATGTTCATCATGTAGTTAAAAATGTTCACTCTCATAACTGAAAAGGTATCATCGCTTCTTTTTCGAAAATGTTCTGACCATAATACACTAAAGGTTATGTACGCAAAAACGGAAAACATCAAAAGGAAAAAAAGGTAAATGACAAAAAAGGAAAAGGAAAAGGAAAAAAGTGGAGAGAAAGAAAGGAACTAAAAACCTCATCAATAATAAAATGGAAGGAAAAATTAAAAAGAAATGAGAAAATCAGAAAAAAATATGGAAATACGAAAGAAATAATCGTATAGAAAAAATAAACAGAAAAGGGGGGAAAATAAAAGAAAAATAAAAACGGAGCCTCCCACAAATCACCGGAGAGAGGCCGAATAAGAAGCGACTGATTGGGCTGGCGTACAGACTACAGAACCTCCCACAAATCCCATCTCTTGGGTCTGACCTTTGCGCTCGATGGCGCGCGGGGAGACGGAGTCGGCGGAGACCTTTGCGCTCGATGGCGCGCGGGGAGACGGAGTCGGCGGACAACATTTCAGCGCCGGCGGAGAACGCGGCGGAGACGGTGGCGGTGAAGGGGAATGGAAAGCGAAAGCGAAAGGGCAAGGGCAAGAGGAAGGGGACGAAGACGAAAGATCTAGGTGAGATAAACTGCCAGCTTTCATCGTTCTCTCTCTTCAATTTCCCCCAAACCGGAAGGAAAATTTGTACTAGTGCGCAGTGAGGTTAGGATAAGGGGGAAAAACCACGGGCAACATTGTGGTGGCAGTACATACATACATGCCCAGGAAACTGATTTCAAGTAGATCAGAAAACCCTCTAGCAGCGAGTTAGGATTCAGGGGTTCAGCATCATCTTTTACTGGATTCAGGGATTCAGGCAATTGGCGGCGTCGAGGGCTTTTGGCGACGGCATGCTTATACTTTACCTGATTGGTCGACTGGTCTGACCCTTGCCTGATTTTGCTTGAATTTAGTTTTTGCAATTTTCGCTTATGATGGTGTCAAACTCCTCCAAGACAATGCGGTTGAGGTGCTTGTTCACCACTACCGTTGTTTTATTTATTCATGTGCTTGGTTTGTTCTGGTCGCCTTTGTCATTGGCCTAATTGTTATTGCTCCGTCATTTGTGTTGTGCAGGACATCTGGGTAGACTTCAGTGAGGGTGACATAGCAAAATCAGTTAGTGCCCCTGCCCTGTCCTTCTGATTGATTTTTCCTTGTATGTCAGCCAATTTAAACAGCACTATTCTTTTTTTTTTCAGAATGCATTGTGTTATGTGTTATCTTATATACATAAACTTATGCTGAGTTACACTGTAGTACTCAAGGAACTTGTTTATTTTTGTATCAGGTTGTTTGGCTGAAAGAATTTAAACATATTGAGAACACGAGCAGCGCCATTGACCCTGCTACTGGTGTTGATGAAGATCTTGCTATGATGATCCGGAAGTACATCGTTCCTGGGCAGCAACTAGCTGTTGGAAAGCTTGAATATAAAAGTATAATTGAAGACAAGTTGGTCAGTGTTTACTCCCTTGTGCTTATATTCTGAACAATTTGGTACCAATTTTTCTCCGGCTTTCTTCAGGAAATATCCTGCCTATATGGTGATGCTGTCATGGAGTTGATGTGGGGCCTGAAGAACAGCATCCAGTATTTGGTGCCTTCAGAAAAGTTGGAGCTGACTAAGGATGATCGCCTCCGTATGAGTAAAGGAATGAAAATCGTCCTTGAATATTTTGACTTAAAAGTCGAACCAGAGGTGGTTAGTACATCGCTTCCCTCCTGTTGTGCATCGCTTTCTGCTTTAGTGCTCGCTGTAATATCTTGTTACACTCAGAGCCCTTAAAGGTGACCAAAGTGATGCAATATTTTTCCAATATTTTTGTCTTGAGGTTTTCTCCTTCTGGCGATATAGAAATGATCCTTATTTCCAGGTTAATGAGCATATTATTGAGACAGCAGGTGCTGTGTATAGTTGTGATCATTGTGTGAACAAAAATGCTAAGAACTTGAGGGCTGCTGGTGAGCACCTAAAGAAGATTTCAAACATTGACTCTCAGAATTGGTGTTTAATTAAACTAGCGACTGCTCTCAAGATAATATGTTACCCTGGAGAGGAACTTCCTGGCATTCCTCTCGAGGTAAATTATACTAATATTTTGCAAAACTATTTTTGGCTTGTTTCTGTACATTTTTAAGAAACTTGTTATTCAATTAATGGGTCGAAATTGTTATTATCTTGCAAGTTTTCTCAGCAGAGGAGTATTCCAAGTTGATGGAGGATGGACCTCGATATGAAGGTAAACTATTGAAGGTGGCTTGCAAGATTGTCTTCCAGGAAATGGTGTGGGCCCGTCGCCTTAGAAATAGGATGTTAAGACTCTTGGCCCATTACATGAGGGAGGCAAGAAAAGCATATGAAGCTGACCAAGCTTCGATGAGCAGCTATTGATCCGACAAAAAGGTATTGGGTGTGTTTTTAGCAGGCGTTCTGTGGCATCTTCAGCCCTGGGTGTTGGACATCGCCATAGGCCTGCTTTAAATCTTTCAACCTCTATGTCACTGCACCTATCCCGATTGTTGAGATTTGGTGAGGGACCTGCCCTTACTCATGCACACTAACAAATCAGGAAAGGTTTAATTTTCTGGTTATGCTAGGTTGCTGGAGGCTCTGGAAGCAAACGTAATGTTTATGAGCACTTCTGATTATTTCCTTGGTTTGTCTCGTTTCTTATGTGTTCAAACACGGTCCTGTTTTGAGTCTCGTTGCAAGAGATTGATGGTCCATATAATCCTGATTTTGAGTCTTCGCTTGAAACATATGAACATATGAGTCTTAATTTTTATATTTCTTGATATTTTTCCAAAGTTAGGCAGTGATTGATATCAAGAATCATCATTAGTCATGCCCATTACGACACCGTTTATTGAACTGGAAGCAAAAAAAAAACTATTTCTCATGAACAAGAGGTATAAACTGAATCCCTTGGTTAACCATGAAAATGGGAGATTTTAGACTGGGTGAGTAGTGCAATTACTATTCCGTTGAAACACATCAGTGTTGATTTGGCACAGGTGCATATCAATGTCTGAAGCAGAAATAAGGGTTCAAGGGTAACCGACCGGTAAAGAATTAAGGCTTCAATGTAGGAGGGGCTCTGATCTTAAAGCACATCAAATGGACCGATTTGCATCCACCCACACGCTTACCAACCATATATTGCCTGAAGTTTCCAGGAGAGCATGGAATTACATAAATGTTGGCTCAAATTAGACATACATATAGGGAAAATACATTTTAAATAAGTTTCCATTATGTTCTAAACCTTTAATTAAAGTGAACATCTTAAACCTTTAATACATTTCCATTATGCAGCCAAAATACATTTCCATTATGTTCTAAACCTTTAATTAAAGTGAACATTTTAAATAAGATGGCTGCTACAACTTCAAGTTCATATATCCACGACTGGTGTTCCTCTTTGCACCTTAATTTCTTCAAATATTTGCTATGTTCATCCATGCCCAACACAAGGTTCTTATTTCCCCAATCACAGCGCTCCACCCAAGCATCCAAAAACTTGACCAAATCATTGGTCACGCAACAGGTAAAACAAGAAATTTTCGACCATAGGTAAACAAAACTGACCGAAAATTGTGAGTAATGTGACGCCGGGTAGGTAAAATCAGGGGCTAAACAATAAAAGATCCACATATGTATAATGCAGCTACTCAAAAGAAGGCTAGGCTAGCACTTGGGTGTGAAGAACTAAGAACACGCACGATGGTGTCTAGCAGTTACCAAGGACCCTAACTGGCAGACATCATCAAATGGTTGATTTACTGAAGAAAACAAGTTCACAAAAATCATATCAGTGGCGGCTACCTGTCTAGGCTCCGGGGTCCTCGACAGCGGGCAGCGCTGTCTGCCACCTGTGTTGCCGCCGGCTGCACTCTGACAGGGCACTTGGCGTAGCACTGCTCACCAGACCAGGCAACATGCATGGTAGGCGAGCTCTTTCTCCAGTTCTGTAATAGACACCCTCATGGAACCTTTTTCTTCTCTGAAATAAATGGTGCATCAATATTATACTCGCTCTGGAAACATTGTAAAACTGAATCTATGGTCTATGCCGTCAGGGAAAATATGTTGTAAACTGTGTCAGCCGTGTGCATCAATCCAAGCAAACAAAGACCTCCCCTAAAAAAAGGCAAACAAAAGACCTTAACTCTTGCGTTGTCTAAAATCAAAAGACTGAATCTGCTCTGCACCCTGATTTATTCTGAACTGTACTGAAGAATCATACAGAGGACTTATCCTTGCAGTATGGCCTTTAAAGTTGGAATCCTTGCAGCACAGCTAATTAATCCCAGACCACAGAGTGAATAGCAGTAGAAATTGGTGAGAACTAATAGCATCTAGAAATTTTAGCTCTTCTCCAATGTCTACGGCGCTTTCATTCGCTATCAATTCCAGGATTACACACTGCAGTGACCAATGGGCTGTAACATGGGAGTCCTTGTATACAAGCTCCACCTCTCCTTTGCATTGAAATGATCCTTGTCTAGTTGAACCAAATCACTGAATTCTCTGAAACACGTCATCCCAGTGTTCCCATGCATACTGCCAAAATTAAGAACAACTAGGAAATATAAAGTATTCAGAACTGCAAATTTCTTTACCCAGCAAAACTCTGAGTAAATTGCCAAAAACCAGCACAATTCCGCGTTATACATAGAAACCCACCGTTTTCATAAAAGTTTGCGAAAAGCACCGTTTTTCAGTAAGTGTTGTACAAAGATGGCGAGAAATTAGGCATGTGCTATGACATCTAGCAGACCAACTCATTAGTTGTAGTTTGTCAATATTGAATTTGAAAGGAACTAGGTGGATAACATTGACGGGGAATTGGGGACACAATAGTGGTTACGTCCATGTGTACATGATTCAAACCTCCTCTGGTGCATTGAGGACGGTATGTTTGTGAAAGTAGTCTGCCATTAGCCACAAGATGGTTGTCAACTCACCGCCACTGCTGAGTTTCTTGGCATGGGATTCCCTGCTGCATCTATTGGCAGTGTAGAATAGAAAATCCATCCACACACGTAGGACTAGTTCCAAGACGGACACGCTGCCTTTCTCCTCTTCTCTTTTGAGCAGCGCTTCAGTGAGCCAGTTAGCATAACAGAGGCGAGGAACATCTGTGCTGTAGCGTGGCTTCTCGTTGTAGAGGGTGATAGCAAGCTTGTCTCTTTCCGACAGCCGAGAAGTATTGGGGTCGTCACACATGCGGAATAACTCCTTGAGCATAGTACGGAAATTCTTGGTTGGACCACTGCGACTTGAGGGCTCAGACTTACGCCACATGTCAACCAAATTCTGGCAGGTCTGCTGGTACAGCCTCGTCTGAGCAAGGCCGGGTAGCATGTCGGGTCGCTCAACTAGGAGAAACATCATGTAATTGGACAGTGTCCTAATGGTCTTCACCACTTGCTCCTGGGCTGCATCATAAGCCTTGGATCGACTACTTCTAGCAAGGAAAACATCAGTGCCAATGTGCCAGATAATGATGCCCTCTTGGAGCTCAACTCCAAGGTAGCCTTTGAAATCATCAAAGCAACCATAATGCTGCAATGCCTCTGCACCCCAATTAGTCCTGAGCATGCCTTGCGTGTTCACCTTGTTTCTCCTTGAAAATCTTTCTATGTACCGGTGCAACCACAGCCTCAGCTCATCTGTAATCTGAATGCTCCCCGAGTAATGCTTTCTGTTCCACAACTCATTTTGTCCCCACAACTTCGCCAATCTACCGACAAGAGGACTGAAGACTGTGTCGTGACGGCTGCAAAAGTGCAGCATGTTGTACTGCCCCATTTCACCGGACCACCTCCTTGCCTGACCACCAACTTGCCTTCTTGTGAACTTCTTGACAAGCTGACGAAGCTGATCCCACCTTCCAGTGCACAAAGCAGTGTAACGGAGCCAGCTCCAACGTGTTGTGCACAAGAAGGCGTATGTCCAACTCGACCCTAGCGCGATCAACAACGATGCCATCTCCAGGAGGAAGGCCCCAGACAGCAAGGTGTATGTGATAGCAACATCAACTCTACTGTGACTATCTTTGACACTGAAGTGGAACAGCAGGAAGGAGGCGACAGTGGCAAGTGGTGAGACAACACGGATGCCATAGCCAGGCCAAGTGTGGATCACGGCCGCCTTGGTATACAAGATGTCATACAGCAGGGAGAGCTCCACCTCCATCAATGTCCACATACCTTTGTAGTCTTCGTTTCTAATGTCTCTAAGCATCTCACCACCATGGTTTTCTGAATCCTTTTCAATCCAAGAATCAACTATGGCACGCTTGCATACGTGGAACATGGAGTGAGCACGACGCACATAGAGTTCTTCCTCGTTGGCGGCCCCCTCTCTGAACCCTTGATCCAGAGCATGGAACTGATGATGTTTGACATGTGGCTCATTCTTGAGAGAGCTCCGGATGGTATCCATGTTCCCGCGCTGGAGAGCCCATGTCCTCTCCACATACTTGACAAAACCGACAGCTAACATTAGGATAGAGGCCAGCATGACAAAGAACCCATTGTCAGCAATGCGTTTGTACAGAACATAGCCTGCTCCGAGGACCTGCACGACGAGAATCTGCAGGTGGCGCAACCAGAGCTGGTTGTCCTGGAGGGCGTAGGCAGTTATGCTGTCCGGGCCACCTAGGTGCAGCAAGAGGAACGGCGCCCAGAAAGCGACAAGCTGCTCTTGCTTGAGCCCTTTGCTGCTCCTGCTGAGGGAGAGGTGGCCGAGGGCATATATCGCGGTGGAGTCAGCCAGCATGTAAGCCAACCACAGCAGGATCCTCAGCAGAGGGTTGGTTCCACGTTGACGGATTCTGGGGAAGACAAAGAGGAAAACCTGGAGAGCGAGGCTGAAGAGCACTAGGATCTGGATCGACCAATGATTCCAGAGGTCCAGCGGCCCCTGAGCCATTGCTTTAGCGTGCAGTGACCCTGTTTCATGAAATATGCTCATTAGAACTAAGGCAGCACACTCGCTTGTTTGTGATTCACATGGACAATGTATACATACCTGGCAGTAGTAATGTTGCAGACTTGCAGCAAATAGACAAGGTTGAGAATCAGTCAGGCATCCAAGATGAGGATGCAGTGATGAACTGGAAACGAGGAACTAGCAAATTCGACGAGCAGGTTGCTAAAAACTACAGGAACATCCAGGGAACTAGCAAGCAAGAGGGGCAAAAAGCCAAATAATATGCCATCATCTCATACTGACTACATACATAAGTACTGGATGTGTAAGCATACAAGCAGCATTCAAGTATTCAACCAACCAACCAACAATACTATATCTGTGCAATTTTTATGCTTCCACCCAATCGATCAACATTACAGTTCCAGACCATGTGAAGCCGGTGGCGCTGGCTGTGGAATAGGCCGGCAAAAAAGCCAAGTTGGAACTTTTGGGATCATTATCTACGGAAGAAGACAAGGAAGCTGTGTGATCTGTTGCAGATAGTTGCCAAGCTGCCAGAGAGCTCCAATGTATACTCTAGATATACTGTCCAATCGCAAGCCATTGGCATCCAGCCAAATACTACATTTCTAGATACTGGAAACCAATGTGAGGAATACTGCTAACAACTGAACATGCAATTGTACTACTATACAAACCAACAATATGGCGTGTGAGTGTAGTTGCATAGTTCTAACAATTGCAAACCATGTGCCCGCGGGCAGACAGACGGAAGTGCCTGGCTGAGGCCACCGGTTAAGAAAACAGTTGCAAATAAAACTGGTAATTCAGATACCCAGATTTGCGCGGCGGGGCGGCGGGGTAGACCTGTGGCTCCGGACGGCCGGTGAGGGCGGAGGCGCATGTTGTTGTGGGCGAGCGCTTGAGATAGTCCCGGCCAATCAGCCTAGGCGTCCCCCGCCCCCGAATGAACCACTGCCACGACGACGACGGCCGCCGCGTGCGCGCGGCCCGGGGAGGAGGCTACGCGTCCGTAGCCGCAGCGGAAGGAGGGCCGGGGAGCGTCGGCCATGGCCCATGGGCGAGCGAATCTCGCCGTGACCGCAGTCCTGGCCTAGATGCATAGCTACAGTAACAAGTGGGCAGCTCGGCTAAAAAAACTAGTGGGCAGCTTCTATAGTCCTAGTCACACAAATATACAACTTCCTCCCTCCCATTTGGTGAATCCTACCTAGTTCGTGTGTCCGTGTAGCCATTCCGTTTCAACCCCACGATCTAAATCCTGAGCATCACGTGCAGCCTAGGCCCTAGGGACTAATTATGTTTACACGCCCGCTTTGTAACTTACAACCATCTTAATTCACACAAAACCCCCCGAAGCCTTTCAACCAGGAGAGCCACGACCGCTTCTGTTCGTCTTGCGCCGCCGCCGCCGCCGCCGCCGTCGTCGTCGTGTGCCTCCGATTTCCGTCGACTCGACCCGACGTCGCCCGGCACCCACGAGAGGCACGTACTAGTCTTATACGTGCTCGTCTGATCCCACGTTAACAATCGGCAAACGCCCTATGCATCAGTCTGCTCTACACGTACTTCTCGATCTAGACCTATCCCCCCTATAACTGTTAATACTTTGCTGCAGCGGCAACTACTGATGAGCAATTAGTAAGTACAACGGTGTCATTTGCAATCAGCGACACGGACGGCATCAAAAGTTTCAGGTAAAACTACACACATATTAAGTCCTGTGCATACACGTGTGAGTGTAGGTTTAAAGGCTGATCTTGTGGCCATGTGTGCAGCAGTATGGATCCAATCTATAACGTTCAAATGCATATGAGCCATGGAGGATTTAGTACACCCCAAAAGAACACTGACGTACCCCTCTTTGTAAGTTCAGTTTGCAAACAACTGAAACTATGCATGAAGTGCTTATTCCGGTTTATTTTTGACATTGCAGTCTTCATCTTTTACACCTGAATGTGATGAGCACTTGAAGCCTAAAGTGGGTATGACATTTGAAGGACTCGAGGCAGTAGAGAAGTTCTACAAGGCATATGCACATGAATCAGGTTTTGGTGTTCGAATCGGACAACAGAAAAAATTGATAACAAGGTGGTCCGGACTAAGCGTTTCATGTGTAATAGAGAAGGATTCAAGTCAAAAGATAGTAATGAGACAGATGACCCCTTGAAGAAAAGGCGTAAGCAAACAAATACGCGATGCGGTTGTGATGCCCATATGTTTGTTAGACTTTGTGGGGACAACACCTACAAGATAGACTCATGGGTTGAGCACCATGTTCATGGTCTTGTATCACCTAATAAGTGGCATTTGATCAGATCGAATCGTACAGTCAGTGAGAGGGCAAAGAATACTTTATACACATGTCATAAGGCAAGCATTGGAACCTCTCAGGCATATAGGCTCCTGCAAGTTAGCGAGGGCGGAATTCCGAATGTTGGCTGCTCAAAGAGGGACTTGCAGAATTACTACCAAGCACTCAGGTATAAAATCAGAGATGCAGATGCTCAAATGTTTGTGGCCCAGTTAGCTAGAAAGCAGGAAGTGAATTCAGCATTTTTCTATGATTTTGACGTGAATGATGAGGGGAAGCTAATGCGTGTGTTCTGGGCGGATGCCACAGGCAGGAAGAACTATAGTCACTTTGGTGATGTCATATCCTTTGATTCTACATACACTACTAATCAGTACAACATGATATTTGCACCATTTACCGGGGTTAATCATCACTTACAAAGTGTATTTTTTGCTACTGCATTCTTATCAAATGAGAAGGATGAGTCATACATTTGGTTATTTGAGACCTTCTTAAAAGCAATGGGAGGGATAGCACCTAGACTCATCATAACCGATGAAGCCACTAGCATCAAGAATGGTATTGACGAAGTTCTTCCAACCACAGCTCATAGGTTGTGCATGTGGCATATAATGGAAAAGGTTCCAGAAAAAGTTGGACCTGTGATTAGAGAAGATTCTGAATTTTGGACGAGATTGAACTCATGTGTTTGGGGTTCGGAAACTTCAACAGAGTTTGAGTCACAGTGGAATTCCATCATTACAGATTTTGGATTGGAGGAAAATGAGTGGTTGAGTAAAAGGTTTAGCATTCGACATAAATGGATACCGGCCTACTTTATGGATATATCTCTAGCGGGTATTCTCCAAACCACCTCAAGATCAGAAAGTGCAAATTCCTTTTTAACCGCTTCATTCATCGAAGGCTTGCTTTTGTTGAGTTTTGGCTTAGGTTTGACACAGCTTTAGAATGCCAGCGTGAGGAAGAATTAATGGCAGACAACAGAAGCATACATACCACCCCGCAACTATTTACACCATGGACAATGGAGAAATAGGGTAGCGAGGTATTCACATATGAGGTGTTCGAGAAATTTCAGCTGCAGGTTATTGCTGCTAGAGACCATTGTTGTGTTCAGAGTATTACACAAAGCGTGGGGGTAAAAAATGTGACCCTGAGAGGTCGGTCTGGTAAGATTAGGGAGGTTTGCTATGACATTGGAAGCATGACAGCAAATTGTTCGTGCAAGTTATTTGAGTCACTCGGTATTCCATGCCGCCATATTATCCAAGTATTGAGGATTGAAAACCAAAATGAGCTTCCTAGCTACTACATTATGAAAAGATGGCAGAAAAGGTGCAAAAGGTAAAAATAATAATGCATGACAACCAATTTCTTATTGTTATTCCGAAATCATATGACTAACAACATTCTTTTGTTTTGCAGGGAGAATGTTTATGATGAACATGGGAACCTACTAGAAGAAAAGCCCATGGATTCACTTGATGCGGCCACAAGAAAGAAGATTTCAGGTGTACGAGATAAGATGGAAGAGCTTATTCAGAAGGCGAAACATTCAGATGAAGCATTGGACTTCTTAACATCAAGTGTGATGAACATTGAGGCGCCTTTGGACCAAATGATCCCTACAGCCACCCAAAGCACAAGGCAAGAGGAATATGAGGCTTTTATTGGTTGCAATATTCCCACTGAAGTTCATATACATCCGCCAACTGATGTCCGTACCGTGGGGAGATGCAAAAGAATAAAGCGAGGAAAGGAGATCAAGGAGGGGGGTCAACAAAATAAGGACAAAGAAGGCAAGGGAAAGGTCGCACGCTTGTGCAAGACGTGCAAGCAAATGGTATTTCATGATAGTCGTAATTGTCCAAGCAAAAAAGAGAAAGGGAGTGTGACTGTGCAAGATATGCAGCCAAATGGTGCTTCCTGATATGGTCCAAGCAAAAAATAGTTTTATCTATGTTATCATGTACACTCTAATGTACTGAATTATGTAATCGATGAGAATTTGTGTCGTGTCAAATTAAAGTTGACTTGATTTATGAGAGGTTTTGATGCTTGTCAAATTGCTACAGTGTACCAGACATATTTATCAATTTCAGACATTTTTACCAGCTATGCAAGCATGATTAAATTTCTTTTTAATATTTAAAATTGTACTGTGTGGCAATACTGCATGTTTATTTCCTCCTTATTTTTTGATCAGACTTGCATTGTTCAGAAACCGGACATAGCCATCCCAGGCCACTTCTGTACTTCAAAAGCTTTACTGAAAAGTTTATGCTTTGAGTACATGACTCAGATGGTCACCTGTTTTACTAGCGCATAACTGAATTAGTCAGTAGCCTTATTGGCAACAACAAAGAGGACATTTTTTTTTTTACAAAATGCCAAGCAAACTAACAGGGAAAAGCTCAACCAGAGTCTCTGATCTGAACCTGCCATTGCCATTCATTATGCTGCAAATATTGATACAGTTTACTGATACGGTCATTTGCAAATATTGATACAGTTTACTGATACAGTTTAATGCAACAGGACAGTACTTGCACAAGTACATCTGTTGCAGACTACATCCTATGTCCTGGAGACGAGACGCTACAACTTCCTATGAAGGAATCATCTCGGTCGGGAAGACCATCCAGGGAGATAACGCCCTGATCTGAGAGGCTTCGTCACCGGCGTCGGACGACGTCGGGATCGAGTCGACGGAAATCGGAGGCACATGACGACAGCGGCGGCGCAAGACGAACAGAAGCAGTCGTGGCTCTCCTGGTTGAAAGGCTTCGGGGGGTTTTGTGTGAATTAAGATGGTTGTAAGTTACAAAGCGAGCGTGTAATTGTAATTAGTCCCTAGGCTGCACGTGATGCTTAGGATTTAGATCGTGGGGTTGAAACGGAATGGCTACACGGACACACGAACTAGGTAGGATTCACCAAATATGTTGCCTATATATATATATATATATATATATATATATATATATATATATATATATATATATATATATATATATATATATATATATACATCATCCAGGGTGCAGAATATGTTATTCTTCACCCGAGGTAATCTTACGATCGCTTCCCAAATAAATTACGTTTAGAATATAAATAGTTACATGCATATTGATTCAATATGTAAAATTTGGTATAAAAAAATAAAAAATATAGGTTATAAGACTAGAAAAATCACATTTTATATACGTTTTACACTATGTTTTTACATTCGTAATTTTACGTAACATAAAATATTTTTTACGGCGGGTACATACTTTCTTACGTTCTTTTTTATGTATGAAATAAGACAAAATTAACGAAACGTAAAAATACGGTGCATTGATGTCAAAATAGAGAGGGGTGAAGAATAACTATTCCTCACCCCGGGTGACAAATAGCGCGACCCTATATATAGTTTGAAATTTATATGATTTAAAATTTAAAATTATTTGAAATTATATGATTTAAAATTATTTGAAAAACGATGAAATTCTGGGCGAAACATATTTTTGCGAGATTTTGCAAATGGTTCGTCAGATTGACACAAATGATACAACGTTAGAAATCTATGGAAAATGCGCAATTTTTTCATATATAAAGTTTTTTTCTTCTAATTCCTTACTGTTTAAATTCAAATTCGAATACAGTGAAAGTTGGTTTCGAACGCAATCTTTTGAAAAGTTTATTGAAATTAGGCAAATAATATACCGTTAGAAAGCTATCAAAAATACGAAACTTACTCATGTTGAATATTTTCTCAAATTCGCAACCGTTGAAGACTAATTTGGAATACGGTAAAACTCATCGCGTCATTTTTACGTCCGAAAAAACAGAGTACTTGTACTGATATATGTGTGTGTGTTTGTACTGAGGTATTTTTCATGGAGTAATTTTCAATACGGTGAGACCGATAGTGTTGTTTTTTTCCGTTCCAGAAACAGAGTACTCGAATTGATCTCCCTGTGGGTTTGTGCTGAGCGCGTTTTCACACTCGACTTTTACTTTGTTTCTTTGGCAAGATTTTCCTTATAACCTTTCAACGATTTACGGTATCATCGCCCCTGACCTTGCATTGTTTACATCGTTGAACTAAATGCTATTTTTTTCAAAAAAAATGTTTTGCATGTTTCTTTTTTTAACTCAACATCTTTTTGCAAAGATGTTCTGGACTTCTCTCATTTTACGACTTGTACATTTATC
Organism: Triticum timopheevii; assembly: GCA_963921465.1. Lineage (NCBI taxonomy): Eukaryota > Viridiplantae > Streptophyta > Magnoliopsida > Poales > Poaceae > Triticum > Triticum timopheevii. Next base: position 111,519,795 of record OY997264.1, read on the forward strand.
ATTTGAATTTTCATGGGGTTTCTTTTTGTTTGAACTTTTACAATTTGAATTTCTATGTGTGTTTCTTTTTTAATTGAAACTGACCATTTTCTTTTATTCCGAACTAATCGCCTTTTTTTAACTCGTACTTATCAGTATTTTTAATTCAAATCATTTTTCCTTTCATATGACAGACATTATTCATCTCCCCTGGCCTCTTAAAATTCAAGACTCGGGCACATACATCCTCATCTTAGCAAGACAAGCTAATTCGCTCGCATCGAGAGCAACAATACCAATACCCCAAACATACGTAGGGGCGTCACACTGGAAAACCAATGCAACCAACGGGTTCTCTGCAGTGGCAAAATCGACAATTTTTGAACTTGCATGACATCTAAACCAGAACTATCTGTAGTGGCAAAATCGACAATATTTTAACTTGCACGACATATAAACAAGAACTACACGCTACACAATTTTCCATCATGCACCTGCTATCCTGAACATCCAGAAATAAGAGATGAAGCCTCCTACAAGCCTCCTCAGCAATTTGGATTCTGGGCCGTTGGGTCTGGCTGCTTGATGGATCTTGGGTCGTCGGATCGACCCCTTTAACGACCTCGTCCGTCGGATCAAAAAAAGTTACTGCTGGAATGAATAGTTCCCCCGTTTCGTGCCACCGCCTGTAAAATTGGGTGGCCACCGAGGGCATTTTCGTAATTTCACCTAGGGGGTGTATAAAAGGAGACGGCCCGCGTGGAGATGACCTAGCCGCTCCCCAGCCCGCACTCACGCCCCCTCCCTCCTCCTCGCCGCCCCGCCCGCATCGCCCCGCCCTCTCCTCTCCCTCTCCCTCCCTCAGTCCTCGCCGCCCCGCCCGCATCGCCCCGCCCTTTCCTCTCCCTCTCCCTCCCTCAGTCCTCGCCGCCCTGCCCCGCCCCGCCCCATTTGGATGCCCCCGCTCGCCCCGCGCTCTCCTCTCCCTCTCCCTCCCTCAGACCTCCCCGCCCCGCCCACAACGCCGACGCCCCTCAGACCACGCCGCGGTGGACCTCTCTCCTTGTCTCCCTCGCGCCACGCCGCCTGCAACCTCCCCCCTCCCGTCATCAGAAAGGAAGGGAAGAGAAGAGGGAGAGCGAGCAGGTTCGGCGGCGGCCAAGGGCTCACAGATCCACCGGCATCGTCGTCCGACCTCGGCCTCTGAGTGTGCTCACGACATGGCCTGCTCGAGACGCCGCCCTTCCCCCTGCTCCAACCCTAACCCTAGCATTGCTGCTGCTGGTCAAGGTGCTCTTGGCCCCTCCCCTCCCCTCATGCTGCTGCTGTTTTTGGCCCTTCCCCTCCCCTCATGTTGCTGCTGCTTTTGGTACACAGGTGCACGCACGCGTCCAACAATGACCCCTAGCCTCGGACGGCAGCAGCGGCCATCACCAACGACGACAGCTACAGGGGTGTGATTTGGTTCTGCAGGTCAACCCCTTTTCTCCTCCTCCTTTCCACTCCTCTTCGTTTCCAGGGTTAGGTGCATGGTTGTATGGCGATATGACTAGTGCGCGGGCTGGCCAATGATGGCCTTCTTTCTTGTCTTGATTCTGGTAAAGGCAGCAGTATTATTCTCTTTGCTTGTTTTGTGGAGTGTACCTCTATGCCCTTTGTTTCTTTGTGCATGGAATGCTGGTGGTCTTGTTCCTTTGTGCATGAAAGACTGGCTTGTTTGGAATTAGTGGTATAGCTAGGTTCCAAGTAAGAGGGGTGTTTGTTTGTATGTTGGATATAAAAATATAAACATGATCTTCATCTGCTCCTTTGTTTTTACATGGATCACATGGTCATGTTATGCAGGAGGACGAAGAGATTGCAGATCACGAGCTTGCAAGGCTAATTGGTTAGCGATTCTTTATCTTTGAGGTTCACCACGACCACATGGCAGGTATACTTCTATCTCTTTTAAAAAGGTGTATCTTTATGATTGTTGTTTTGTGAATCTGCTACTGCCCATTTCTTATATATTGCTATACCTTCTATGATAAAGTTGAATACATTTATTGCATCTCAACATTTCACCCTTTCTGAAACTCAAAATATCGTTTACCCTTGGGGCCTTTTGAGATATCAGTGTACCATTGTGGTGTTATATTTTGCATTGTGTTGTCTTTTTTATTAGTTTCCGGTTCAGCTGCCTTCATCTGTGCATATCCTTTTGGTATAATCATAAAACGAGATAATCAGATAGCAGACAAATGTAGTTTTAGTTTTTAGTTAAAATATATTATCTGCTAGCTACTATATATGCAATACCACATTCTTTAAAGCAGTATAAACTGGGAAGTACGCAGAAGCATACTTTCCTGTATTTGTGTGTATATGATTTTTGATATAAAGTGAAAAGGCACAGTTGTTCTCACTATGCCAAACTCCACCTTTACTTAAAGCCTTTGGCAAATCATTTTGGTCATTCAGCATGCTACTGTTAAAGCCCTAAAACTCCAGTGTATAGCATTTGATGATGGAGTTGGTCATGACGTAATAGTATGTGTCCTGTTTGCTTTGTATACACATTACATCACCCAGTAAAATGCAATTCTTCGACTACTACAACCTCATTGATGTAAATCAATAACTCTGCAATTAACATGGCAAGAACTTAGAAAGGAAAGGCCCCGGAATGCATCAATATAGGACTCGTTGTGTCACGGCAGACACAAAAATAGGATAGTGATTAAAATTCTTTCGTAGGAGCCGAAACTGCAAATGATGGGAACTACAAAGAAGCACGCTATCCTTTATTTGTGTATATTATTTCTGAATAAAGTGAAAGAGAGAGTTGCTTTTTATATGGACTAACAATATGTTTACTACCATCTATTCGCAAATAGAGGAGTAGTGATAACAAGATTCACACTTGATGTACAGAGTTTCAATCATCACATATATGAGTTGAATTTGATCTTTTATATTATCTCAACTTTACTCTTCCCAGTCAACGTATGTTTTGCCAGATTACTATTAATGCAACTTTGTTTCTCCTAGAGAACTGGTAGCAACCACATCATGAAAGGGTCGACAAACGACGATCTGATATGCGTTGCTGACAGCGAAGGTAAACTTCCAGTGCACCCTCTTGCAGCGCGGTCGATTTTACCTTAGGCACTACAAGCAGCCAATAGATAGGCCCATTGCTTGCATGATGATAAATTTTGCCCACAAGAATGTCCTAACAAATCTTATCTTTGATTGCAGCTAAAAGAGAGCTGACTAGGCCCGCCTAGGAAAGCAGGTAAGCACGTTCGTGTTTGGTGTGTCAGATCTGCTAAATTGAACTCTTTCACTTCAAGATAGATTTCCATGTATTATTACTTTTGACTGACAGTGAGAGTTCATAAATTGTTGCTCTGTAGTGATAATACTCTTAGATTATTTCAGCCTTATTGATTTGAATGCTGAAATATCTTTCTGACCCTATACAGAAAATATTATTTTGTGTAAATAATGCATCGCATATTTTTTTACTGTTGGCAAATGAATTATTCATGTATAGTTACTACCAAATTATCAGAATAATAAATCTATCACTCGCTCCAATTATTTGTAATTCTGGGTTAGGCTTTTCTTATCTAAACTACTTGATGTGACAAAATATCTTAAACAAGCTCTGTGATTTGTATGCTCTCTTATATTATCAAAGATGATTGCACTTATATGATATGTTTGATACTTCCTATATACTTCGATAGAAAAAATAGCTAATGTTCCGCTCCCTGCAGGCCTGCACTCGTGTCACGCCCTTTCCTCTCCCTGTCGCCTCGCCTCTCTCCCTGCCTGCTCATTGCCCCGGCCGTCTCTAATGGTGCTCCTAGATGTGCTATACATCACCTCCTCACGTCCTTGGCCACTTCGGTGCCCATGGCTTTCGTGCTCGTCGGCGGGATGGTGCAAGGCGCAACTCCGACGTGGTTCCTCACTGGTTGGATGGCGTTCAGGCGCAACCCCGGTGCCCTCTGAGTACTACCTCGGCTACAACCTCCCTCTGTGAGCTCCATCTTCCCCTGCTCTGCTTCGGCTACTATATGGGACATGGCCAGGGCTATGATGATCAGTTATGGCTGATATAGGCATGCTCTCAAGCAGTCGAGGCACTTGTGGGTATTAATTTGGATCCTCCCTCATTTTTTTGAGTTGTTTTGATCACGTTCTTATTTTAGTGGCTCTGTCCTTGGATGGTCATTTCTAATGAGTGATAACCAGGGCAGTTAAACCCTCGTAAGAACATATTGATCCGGTGATCCATCCAGAAATCCAGAAATAAGTCCATCTAGAAATAAGAATAGAAGCTCCTCAGGCTGCTCCTTAGCGATTTGGGATTCCTGGCCGTCGGATCTGGTTGCTTGATGGATCTTGGGTCGTCGGATCGACCCCTGTAACGACCTCGTCCGTCGGATAAAAAAAGTTACTGCTGGAATGAATAGTTACTCCCAAAATGAGATGTCTCGTGCCACCGCGTTTGAATCACGTTCCCCGTCGGTCGGAAGCCATTCTTGCTAGGGAGATGATGATTAGCCGTGGGTATCAAGTTGGGTCCTCCCTCTTGTCTCTAGAATCCTTTTTGATCCTGTGATACTTATTATTCTGTCCTTTGGATGGTCATTCTTATTGAGTGATAACCAGGGCAGCTCCACTATATAAACAGATTGATCTGGTGATAAGAGATGATGGGGGTAGATTATATGATTGAGGAAAGGCAAATCTGAGCCCATATACATTGAACCCTGAACCCTTTTTATTCGCACGTGCCCCACCGGTCGGAAGCCATCCTTGCTAGGGCGATGATGATTCGCTGTGGCTGAAATAAGTGTGCCTTTGAGCAATCAAGGCACCTGTGGGTATCAAGTTGGGTCCTCCCTCTTGTCTCTAGAATCCTTTTTGATCATGTGATACTTATTATTCTGTCCTTGGATGGTCATTCTTGTTGAGTGATAACCAGGGCAGCTTTGTTCCCATAAACTCAGATTTGTTCATCCATTTAGTACAATTTATATCTTGTCAACAATCTGCTACGCATGCAAACTTATGAGTAATTTTTATTTAGGCCATGTTTTTCATAGTATTATTCAGGCACTACTTTTTGGTCTCTGGATATCAGAATTACTGTATCCTACACAAGCTAGATTTGTAGGTGAGACTGAAAATTAATCATACTCTGCTGTTATGCAACACCAAGACTCTTGACCTTTTCAGTCCAGCAGTATCCCATATCTACATAGATAGAATAGAACTATCAGAATCTGTACAGCAGCAGAAGAGCTAACCAAAAAATTATAAAGTTATTTTTACAGAATATACTAGCTTTCCCCTTCCTTCTACTTTGTTTAGCTCAACAACAAGCATTTGAGATCAGAGGTATGCCCAATTTCAGAATGTGAATCTGTTAATCTTAAAATGAAGAGGAAGAGAGGGCATCCCTTATTTGGTCGATGTAATCTGATCTGAAATGTCACTACCTGAGTAATTTATTTGCTTGCCACTGAAGATAAAAAATTGACAAATATATTATTTGCTATTCATACTAGCTCAAATATTTTGTGATGTAATTATGCTCGATTTGATAGAGACTGCATCATCATATTAAGAATATATGAAAATATGCATTAGGTTTATGCATTCATAGAATGATTACTTCTTTATTATTGCAAGATAAAATGGTGTTAGATTACCTCTGCAACTGTTTGACATATAATATTATATATATATATATATATATATATATATATCAATTAGCGCTTTCATTGTAATTAGTGTGATGTCTACCATTAATGTATATTTTCTTTTGAACATTTTTTATACTAGATGCAGGGGAGCATCACTGGTAATTAACATCACAGGTGGACCTTTTGGTTCAGATTGTAGAAGCCACACGATGTTACCCTGTTGTTCAGGTTCTATTAAAACAATGCTGACAGAAAAATTTTCTTTCCTCGCTACCCATGCTGACAGAAATATTCGATTATTCTATTTCAGATTACACGATCTGCTTCCTTTTATTCTCTATGCACAAATTATTTACTTCCTTGAGCTATGATTTTGGACTGTTAATAGTTGATCAATGTGGAGGTAAGAAAGATTGTCTGATGCATCTAGCTATATCAGTTCATGAGTATTTACAGCTATGTACACTCAGGTGATCATTCATTAATTCGCCCATTTCTTTCTCCTTATAATTAATTCTCTGAATCTTGAGTCCACTGATTGATTTGTTTACATGAGTTACTATGAGGTATTGTGCGTGAAGGCTCTTACTACCATGGTTTTATATATGACACCAAACAAAGTTCACTGCCTTAAATGGAGGGTTAATTAAAGTGGCCCCATGTTACTTAAGTTCATATTTGATATCTTATGGTATGTTGCTTCAGCAATTGTGTCGTTTGCTTAATTGGCAGATCCGGCCAAGGGTGATGAAGGCGCCACTCACATTTTCATGCGGCCTGAGCGAGGAGGAGCGGTGGATCACTCTCGTGATGTTGGCCATGTTGGATGCAACTGGCGATCTCCTCGAGGAAAAAGAGCTGATATTGTGGTTTAGTATGTCATTATAAGCTTAAATTATTTGCTCTGTAATTTCTGTGTAGTTCTTGCATAATATTTATTTCTGCTTTCATTTTACTATGTCATTACAATCTAATTGTTCCTTCTCACCTAGCTTTCTAGCTTATTCTTAGTAGTAAATATGCTACTCTACGATATGTTATAGTAAGCATGAATGCATGTGGCTTCCTGATCTTATTTCGACTATATACATCTTTTTTTGTTTCTTCAGCTGGCTTTTTTCAGTATAACTAAGTAATAAACAGTACGGAAATAGGCGGTTCTCCTCTTTCATATGCATGTTTAGGAACCATATTAACCTGTTTCATTTGTTGTGGGCTCAGTTTTTTTAAATGAGTGGCACCTATGGTATGGACTGTTTCACTAACAACACTCCTTGTTTTTTTTGCTTCAACAAATTTGATTCGTTTTTAAGGTTTATGACAAAGTGGAGATGGAGGGCTCCCGAGTCCCGACGACGAATGCATGACCCTGAGGTGATAACTGTTGGTTCTCTTGAATGTTATATTGTTTTCCCCCTTGAAGGTGTTGCACATAATTTAAATGGGAAAACACCTTGCGGCTTGGATGTTTATAGTGAGGTGTCAAGAAATCTAGCTTCTAGATTATTATGTACATGTTTCCTATTTTATTCTGTTTGCGGAACACAATAGGCAAGAACTCTTTTAGTTCTTTGCATCATCGTGTATGTACCATGTATTTGATTTTGTCTTGCTACACACATGACTTGATCATGTGAATGATCAACACCAGTCACATTATGGTAGCTCTTTTGCAAGTAACAAAAATTAGCTAATCCCTCCTCCTACTGTATAGAGGTTGCCTCTACAAGCAACAGAAATTAGCGAATGCCTCCTCCTACTGTATAGAGGTTGCCTTAACATATATTCCCTCTTTAGTTTTCAGTCTCCTACTCTTACGATTTAATTTTCTTGGAGTTTCTTTGTGATAGTCTAATGGGCAGTCATTGTTTCTTCCATGCATGAAAGCAGAAATTGTGAAGGAAATAAAATGCATGTGTATGCGTGTGCGTGCACGCACGCACGTGTGTGTATGTTTTGTTTACTCTCTCTTTTTCCCCTCTGATTTGTCCACCAAACTATTGGGTTCACTTGAAGGCAAGGATGTTATTGATTTACTCTAGCAGGAAATTTTTATAGAAAATATATAGTTTTTCTTAACGACGAGGGCTCACCCTTGGATTTCTGTTATCATAAATAGGTGTCCTATAGGAGGTAGAAAGTATATAGCAATTTTTTAGTTTTTGCTTTGTGCCTTTCATGTTGAGTTGGTCTATTGGTGTAGTGCTTATTGAACTTCTTTTGGAAAGGAGGCCAGTAAGAAGATGGCACCATCCATCTCAGTGCCACTGATTTTTTGCTTGGGTAATTAAACATTCAGTATACATAGAGTATTTTCTGTTTTTCGCCATTGAAATCCATGGTACTAAGCTATTTGCTTAATCTATTAACATCTGACATACTTCATAGATTAGGCAAATGCAACCTATGCCTCAGCTAATCGATATATTAAACCTCCTTACCATAATCAGAACTGGCATGATGCAGAACTCGCATGGCGTAGCCTGTTACAAAGGGGGGAAATATATTTTTGTTATTTTGTACATTTTGTTCTTTGGTTTTGATCTGAAGAACCAAGCGGCACCTAGCTTTTCATCGATCTCTCTGTCATTGTTCATTATCTAGAACCATGCATGATATTGCATCTGGGCACTTAAATCTCGGTTTTAGTTTTGTAGGCTGTGCATATCCGAGATGGAAATCATCGTGCTCTTATCACAATTACTCAAGTGATCAATTGATTGGTAGGAGAAGGAGCAGGAGCGGGTCATGCCCAAAGGGACCACGCCCAGGAGATGGTCGTGGATCAAACTATTGCGCCATGGGGCTGGTGCTTTTGATGTGCGACGAGGAGAAGCAGAGATCTGGGAATGCATGAATATGGATGTGCGAAGGATGAGCGCCTGGGACCTGGATGATGGATGCGTGGATGATCAATTCGCCTGGGGCCTGGGAGCGATGAGGAGAAGCCATTTGAAATAGCAGGATCAATGGAGGAAGATGGCGATGGGGATAGCGATTCAAAACAGGGGTAGCGATGTAAATTCCTTCGTTTTCACCTGGCCGGAACGTTTTGTTCAATGACATATATTCCGGAACGTTTCATGCTGGTATTGAGCACCATTGTGTCTCGCTCCTATCACAATTGAATATTTCTCCTTAATTGTATTGTTATCATATATGAATACACATGATAAACCTAGATTACTATCGACTAAGCATTCCTTGCTTGACCAAAAAGTTTGGACCGGCACCCTCGCGCCAAGGCGCTATACTGTTTGGTGACTTCCCATTTTGTGCACGTGAATGATCTTTGTTTCCAACTGGTTCTTCGGTGATTCTTCCTGTTATATATGAATCTCCTTTAATTTCATTCTGGCTTCATTTCATTTTGTTTAGCTTACAACAGATTGACATTAACCCTCTTGGCTCACGTACTTGAAGTGTAACATTTATCTATACTTTGTGATGCAATAGCTTCATGGGTGGGTGTTTCGAGGTTTCTCAGGTTGCAACGTTAAGTGAGTACCAATATTTTTAGTTACATTCCGTCTGACATTTATTTATAGCTCCAGTTTATTCAGACGTTGTTAGTCCATTTAGATACATGGTGGCAATATCATGCTTTCACTGCCCTTTTTATCGTCCGAATAGCAATTGAGTTACTAATAAATTAACATTACACCTTTGACCAAAACGTTCGGACAGGCACCCTCGCGCCAAGGCGCGTTGCCGGTCTAGTAAATGAAATGAGAGAAGGGTATCCTGAACATCTAAACAAGAACTTGCAATTTTTTCCATCATTCACCCATAGGTTCTGCCTTCTCCCTCGGCCCTGAACGAAGAGCACCTTTAGTTTAGTTTTAAACAAATTGAAATTTCGAACATGAGGCATGTAGATTTTCAAATGATGAAAGTCACAAAAGTGCTAATTTTCGGAAATCCAACTCGGTGCCCAGGCTCATCTGCTCCCACTCAGAAAAAATCAAAACAAATACTAGAAAAATTCAAAAAATATATATCCTTTTTTTGCATGCTAGATAATTTGATGCGTGAGTTCCGCTTCAAAATTCAACTCATTTGGACATCTGAGCAGCTCTCGGCAAAAAAGAAAAATCGGGTCAGAACAGTGCGTGAACAGTAAACATTTTTACAGACCCTGGTTTTGTCTTTTTTGCCGAGAGCTGCTCAAATGTCCAAATGAGTTGAAATTTGGAGAGAACCTCACACATCAAATTATCTACCACACAAAAATGGATTTTTTTTGAATTTTTCTAGTATTTGTTTTGATTTTATTTTCTGAGCACGGGTGCAGATGAGCACGGGTGCAGATGAGCCCGGGAGCAGAAACTCCGCGTCCGCTATTTTTGTTTTACTTCAAATAATTCAACATGAAAAAGACAAATAGAGATAAATATTTTTTTATGCGACATTCTGAAGCAGATGTCAATTCGACCTTTTAACTACTTTTTTGCTCAAGGAGATGTTGTTGTTGAAGTGGCTAGGTACATTCAATTTTACCAAGTAGTATGGTTGAACTAGTAATGCAAGTACTGCTTCCAAGGTTTTATAAAGATCAGTACCCATCCAACTATGAAATGCATGCAAACCCAATCTGCATACACTAGCGAACATTGAAAACAAACAACCCCTGTTTCTCAACTTTGAACTTTTGTATGGGTTTTCTCTCAACTTATTGTATCCGCGAGTCTGAACTGATGCAAGTATATAAGAATACCAAACATTATTACGTGAACCTGAAAAGGGTCTGAGACAGGTTGCCTTGGAACTGTAACTTGTACTCCCTCCATCCCAAAATAAGTGTCTTTAACTGCTCGTCTTTAACTGAAGTGGAAGCCTAAGTAGTGCAGAGCAGAAATTTAGTCAAAACAGGAAGGAACCTATAAGTTAACACTTTCAGACAAAATAGAATCAGTAGCCCTATAAAGTTAAAAGGAGGAACCACTGCATGAAGTTTGTAACAACCATATGCTGGCAACTTAAAGGCTACGAGTAGTATGTTCAGGTCCATATTGTTTGCAATGATTTTAAATTACAAGTTAAGAGAAAAGGCATGTGCCCGACTTTATAAATAAAGCCATAAGGCAGGTAGCAAACACACAGAGGTTCAAATCACACAACCAACAAGATCCCAACCAGGGTCAAACGAAGGAGAGTTAAAACAGGGGGTACATGGCTCCCTAGCCAGTACACGGCATGCAGGCTGGAAAGTTTACTGCCCAAAAGAGACTGGCCAACGAAGCTCAAACCAACTAAGCGTCCTGCTCTTGCCTGCATAGATTAGACGCCGAGGCCCGAACTTTGGATATCAACTCAGACAACACATCTTGGTCGTCCACCTTATTCAATGATTTCCACTGCTGCAAGAGAGCACGCAATTTAAATAAGCAGTCAGCAGGTTTAGCCGAAAACACATATTCAATAGTAAATTTGTTCCTGGTCGTCCAGAGAGACCAACAAATTGCTCCCAGGCCCACCCAAAAGATACGTCTGGTAACGCCCGACAGGGTATTAACAAGGGCCAGGTGCTCAGAGAAAGAAGCAGGATCCCAGGCTACATGAAGCCACTCTCTGACGCAACTCCAAATAAGCTTAGCCAGGACACAATGGAAGAAGATATGAGTCGTATCCTCCAAGTCACCACACAAGGCACAAAATTGAGACCCCAGACTATTCCTCTTACGAATTTGGTCAGCCGAAGGCATCCGGCCCCTAAAAGCTCGCCATAAGAAAATTTTAACTTTAGGAGGGATACGGGCCTTCCAGACCTGAGAGAATATGTTAGTAGGGGTTCCACCAATAATTTTAGAATACAGTGATTTAACTGAGAAACGACCAGAAGTAGTGTGTGGCCAGATCACCGAATCCATGTTCGTTGAGAGCGTGGGGAAGAAGGCACTAAGATGTTGCCAATCTTTGAACTCTTCAGGCGAAAGGGAGCGAAGAAAGGCTAGGTACCACCCATTAGCAGCCAACTCCGCGATAGAGATATCCGGATCAGGGCAGTACAAGAATAAGGTGGGGAAGGTCACGGAGAGAGTTGAATCTCCACACCACCAATCAAGCCAAAACCTAATGGAAGAACCATCCCCCACTACAAACTTAACGTGAGCCTGGAAAAAGGGCCTCACTTTCACCAAAGCCTTCCAAAATTGAGAACCGCCACGCGAAATGGCAAACATCGGGCTAGATAGGGGGAAATATTTAGCCTTAAGAATAGAGAACCATAAGGGCTGAGACCCACCACTCATAATTTTCCACCACCATTTAACCATAAGGCATTGGTTCATGATGGTAGTGTTAATAATACCCAACCCTCCAAGGTTTTTGTGTCGACACATTAGTTTCCACTTAACGAAGCGATATTTGCGACGACTATCAGCAACGTTCCAATAAAAAGCCCCACGGTGCTTGTCAAAGCCTGCGTGAGTCCCTCCCGAGAGTAGGTAAAAGCCCATCAGGAACATGGGAAGGGAAGTCAAACAAGCATTAATCAGTGCCACTTTGCTCGCATTGGTATTGAATCTGCCACACAAGGGCAAGACCTTGTTGCCCACCTTGGCTACCACGGGGGCAAATTCCTTCGCATGAAGAACATCCGGGGAGATGGGGAGACCCAAATACTTGAAAGGAAAGGACCCTAGCTTAAAGTTAAGAAGACAGGCCACCCTTAAGGCTTCATTATCATCCACACCGGTGACAACAACCTCACTCTTTGCAAAATTGATTTTAAGGCCCGACATGGCTTCGAAGCATAGGAGGATGAATTTGAGATTAGCAAGGCAAGAGTCATTTAAATCAACCATTATGATGGTGTCATCCACATACTATAAATGAGTAACCCCTTCAGGAATAAGATGAGAGATGTCCGGGGAAATATGGCCATGATTAGCTGCTCTGGATAGAATACGAGATAAGGCGTCCGCTATGAAATTAAACAAGATGGGGGAGGCAGGATCACCTTGTCTTAGGCCCCTACCATTGACAAAAACTTACTAATCTGGCCATTCACAGAAATGGCAGTGTGCCCCCCCCCCCCCCCCGAGACCATCTGCATGATTCTGTGGACAAAGGATCCATCAAACCCTTTAGCCAGAAGAACCTTTCTCAAAAAGGGCCAGCTCACCAAGTCATAAGCCTTCTCAAAATCAAGCTTTAGGATCAGGGCTTTAGACTTACAAGTTTTGAGGTCATGCACAATTTCATGTAAACAAAGGATCCCATCCAAAATGAATCGACCCTTAATAAAGGCAGATTGAAAAGGGTTGATGGTTCGATGAGCAATGTGGGAGAGGCGAGTGGCGAACCCTTTAGCAGGGAATTTAGCGAAATTATTAATAAGAACAATAGGACGAAATTGTGAGATCAATTCCGCTCCTTTGACTTTAGGAATGAGAGTAATGACATCATAGTTAAGTCGAGAAATGTCCACCATCCCCAAACAAAACCCTTGGATGATCTTACATATGAACCCCCGCAGCTGTGGCCGGAATTTTTTGAAGAAGGGGATAGAAAAACCATCAGGCCCCGAGGCAGCGTTCATGTTGGACGAGCTAATCATGTTCCAAATTTCCTCATCAGATAGAGGAATCATTAGGTCCATGTTTTCAGCAGAAGAAATCTTACTGTCATTATCCCAAAAATCAGAGGAGAAGGAAATGCCAGAATCATGTTTGGCCCCTAGAAGAGAAGAGAAAAACCCAACTATATGGTTCATGATGAGGAATTGATCCGAAGCCCTGACACCGTCAATGATAAGGTTATCAATGAAGTACCTCCGTCTTCTGCCATTAGCAATCGCAAAGAAATAGGCCGTCATCGCATCACCTTTCAAGGTCCACTTAAGGGAACCGCGCTGGCGCCAATATATTTCCGCCTACTGATGCAACTGCATCAAGGCATCTTCCAAGGAATAACAAACGGAACATTGGGAAGCAGAGAGCCCAGATCGATCCGCATAATGGTCCAAGGCCCGGAGTTGAGATTCAAGGGCATCTTTCTCTTTGCGCTGCTCAGCTGCCCTATTACGGGACCAACCTCTTAAGAACTTGCGCAACTCATATGCGCACTTGTGCCAGTCATCCATGGGGCCAAAGGACCGGTGGGGAGTATTAAGAAAAGTAGAGTTCTTGGTGGCCAACATATCACTAAACCCTTTCACAAGGAGCCAAGAGGCATCAAATTGAAAACGGGAAGTAGTCAGAACAGGATTAAGGCCCGCGTCAACCACCAAAGGAACATGATCAGACCCAACCGCAGGTTTAGCTTTCAACGAGGCACGGGGAAAATGGGAGTCCCATCTGTCACAGACAAACACCCGGTCCAGCACCGACTGGACATGATTAGTCTGATGGTTAGACCAGGTTAACCGGGCCCCCACCCTAGGGAGTTCACAAATCGCACAATTGCTAAAGAAATCATTAAAGGCATCGGAAAGGGGCCAAGAGAAATTACGATTATTTTTGTTAGCCGGAGAGTGCAAGAGATTGAAGTCACCACCAATCAGTAATGGAATATTGCAAGACTCGATCTTATGATAAATCTCATCAAGGAAAATAGACGAAAAGAGTGATCAGAGGGGCCATAAACCACTAGACATTCCCATAAAGTATTTAGTTGTCGGTGATGAACCACCACACTAGCCCAAAATATACCATGGTCAAAAGTAATAAAGTCAAACACGTCCCGTTTAGACCCAATCAGAATACCGCCAGAGTGTCCCGAGGCAGGAAGAAAATGCCAGTCGAATCTGTCCATGCCTGCAATCGTAGATAATTCAGAAGGAGAGAAGGATTCTTTAAAAGTTTCCACTAAACCTAAAATGTCAATGTTCTCCCCGCAAACCAAATCATGAATCTGGTCTCGCCACCCCCTAGCGGTGAAACCTCTAACGTTCCAGAACAGGGCTTTCATTTATAAGAAAGGTTTTTAATGCGGAGACTAGACCTGCAAGGGGCTAAACAGGTTTTCGAACGCTTGGTCGGGCCCCTCTTCACTTCGGTGGGGGGGAGGCGACTGGCCACAACCGTCTTCCTCTCCATTATCCCCCACCGGCCCCTGGGCAGCAACAGCGCCAGCAAAGGCCGCGGCCTCCTTAGCCTTGGCAATAGCCGCATGGGCGACTTCATTCGCCCTAATGACAGAGAGAAAACGGGACGGAGAACCAAACCCAGGGTCGACGGAAACACCAATGTCCGACAAGATGTGTAGCAAATGATCATCCGAAAGAGCAGGTAAAACAAAACGAATCGAGGAAGGAGGAGGAGGGGAATGGGCTGGCATACCTAAAGCTGGAAGATCCTTGGCCACAGCACGCCTCTCAGCCCGCAACGCCACCGACACACCAGAGTCATGCACACGATGCCCCTTGCGCGCCATGGACGCTGGAGACCGCAGCACCGAGAGCAAGCAGCAGGCGAGGCCAAATCCTGGCCAGATCCCGAAGCTGCCCCCTGATGTCTACTACACAACCTTCTTCTTGTAGACGTTGTTGGATCTCCAAGTGCAGAGGTTTGTAGGACAGTAGCAAATTTCCCTGAAGTGGATGACCTAAGGTTTATCAATCCTTGCGAGGCGTAAGATGAAGATGGTCTCTCTCAAACAACCCTGCAACCAAATAACAAAGAGTCTCTTGTGTCCCAGCACACCCAGTACAATGACAAATTGTATAGGTGCACTAGTTCGGTGAAGAGATGGTGATACAAGTGCAGTATGGATGGTAGATATAGGTTTTTGTAATCTGAAAATATAAAAACAGCAAGGTAACTAATGATAAAAGTGAGCACAAATGGTATTGCAATGCTTCGAAACAAGGCCTAGGGTTCTTACTTTCACTAGTGCAAGTTCTCTCAACAATAATAACATAATTGGATCATATAAAAGTCCCTCAACGTGCAACAAAGAGTCACTCCAAAGTCACTAATAGCGGAGAACAAACGAAGAGATTATGGTAGGGTACGAAACCACCTCAAAGTTATCCTTTCTGATTGATCTATTCAAGAGTCTGTAGTAAAATAACACGAAGCTATTCTTTCCGTTCGATCTATCATAGAGTTCGTACTAGCAAGGTTGTCAGAATCACGATTCTGTTATACGATTATACGACTTTACGATCCAAACTAACCCCTATGGTTCTACGATTTTAGTTCATAGAATCTACGTTTCTACGATCTTGATGGTGAAGATTCTACGATTTGTGACTCTATCATCGGAGCTCCGATCGGATTCAGAATCACGATTCTGACAAACTTGCTTTGTAGAATAACACCTTAAGACACAAATCAACCAAAACCCTAATGTCACCTAGATACTCCAATGTCACCTCAAGTATCCGTAGGTATGATTATACGATATGCATCACACAATCTCAAATTCATCTATTCAACCAACACAAAGAACTTCAAAGAGTGCCCCAAAGTTTCTACCGGAGAGTCAAGACGAAAACGTGTGCCAACCCCTATGCATAAGTTCACAATGTTACGGAACCCGCAAGTTGATCACCAAAACATACATCAAGTAGATCACGTGAATATCCCATTGTCACCACAGATAAGCACATGCAAGACATACATCAAGTGTTCTCAAATCCTAAAAGACTCAATCCGGTAAGATAACTTCAAAGGGAAAACTCAATCCATTACAAGAGAGTGGAGGGGGAGAAACATCATAAGATCCAACTATAATAGCAAAGCTCGCGGTACATCAAGATTGTACCATCTCAAGAACACGAGAGAGAGAGAGAGAGAGAGAGAGAGATCAAACACATAGCTACTGGTACATACCCTCAGCCCCGAGGGTGAACTACTCCCTCCTCATCATGGAGAGCGCCGGGATGATGAAGATGGCCACCGGTGATGGATTCCCCTCCGGCAGGGTGCCGGAACGGGATGCCAAGAGTTTTTTGGTGGCTACTGAGGCTTGCAGCGGCGGAACTCCCAATCTAGGTTATTTTCTGGAGGTTTCAGTATTTATAGGAATTTTTGGCATAGGTCTCACCTCATGGGGGGTCTCCGAGTTGTCCACGAGACAGGGGGCACGCCCAGGGGGTAGGGCGCGCCCTCCACCCTCGTGGACGGCTCGGGACTCTTCTGGCCCAACTCTTTCACTTCGGTCCATAAAAAATCATCGAAAATCGTACGCCAATTGGACTCCGTTTGGTATTCCTTTTCTGTAAAACTCAAAACAAGGAAAAACAGAAACTGGCACTGGGCTCTAGGTTAATAGGTTAGTCCCAAAATCATATAAAATAGCATATAAATGCATATAAAACATCCTAGATGGATAATATAATAGCATGGAACAATCAAAAATTATAGATACGTTGGAGACATATCAAGCATCCCGAAGCTTAATTCCTGCTCGTCCTCGAGTAGGTAAATGATAAAAACAGAATTTTTGATGTGGAATGCTACCTAACATATTTATCAATGTAATCTCTCTTTATTGTGGCAAGAATATTCAGATCCATAAGATTCAAAACAAAAGTTTAATATTGACATAAAAGCGATAATACTTCAAGCATACTAATAAGGCAATTATGTCTTCTCAAAATAACATGGCCAAAGAAAGCTATCCCTACAAAATCATATAGTCTGGCTTTGCTCTATCTTCATCACACAAAATATTTAAATCATGCACAACCCCTGTTTCAGCCAAGCAATTGTTTCATACTTTAGTATTCTCAAACTTTTTCAACTTTCACGCAATACATGAGCGTGAGCTATGGACATAGCACTATAGGTGGAATAGAATATGGTGGTTGTGGAGAAGACAAAAAGGAGAAGATAGTCTCACATCAACTAGGCGTATCAATGGGCTATGGAGATGCCCATCAATAGATATCAATGTGAGTGAGTAGGGATTGCCATGCAATGGATGCACTAGAGCTATAAGTGTATGAAAGCTCAAAAGAAGAAACTAAGTGGGTGTGCATCCAACTTGCTTGCTCACGAAGACCTAGGGCAATCTGAGGAAGCCCATCATTGGAATATACAAGCCAAGTTCTATAATGAAAAATTCCCACTAGTATATGAAAGTGATAACATAGAAGACTCTCTATCATGAAGATCATGGTGCTACTTTGAAGCACAAGTGTGGTAAAAGGATAGTAGCATTGCCCCTTCTCTATTTTTCTCTCTTTTTTTTGTTTGTTTTTTTCTCTCTTTTTTGGGCCTTCTCTTTTTTCGGCCTCTTTTTTATTTTATTTTTATTTTTCATCCGGAGTCTCATCCCGACTTGTGGGGGAATCATAGCCTCCATCATCCTTTCCTCACTGGGACAATGCTCTAATAAGGATGATCATCACACTTTTATTTACTTACAATTCAAAAATTACAACTCAATACTTAGAACAAAATATGACTCTATGTGAATGCCTCCGGTGGTGTACCGAGATGTGCAATGAATCAAGAGTGACATGTATGAAAGAATTATGAAAGGTGGATTTGCCACAAATACGATGTTAACTATATGATCATGCAAAGCAATATGGCAATGATGAAGCATGTCATAATAAACGGAACGGTGGAAAGTTGCATGGCAATATATCTCGGAATGGCTATGGAAATGCCATAGTAGGTGAGGGAGTCCTGGATTAAGGGGTCCTCGGAAAGCCGGACTATATACTTTGGCCGGACTGTTGGACTATGAAGTTACAAGATTGAAGACTTCGTCCCGTGTCCGGATGGGACTCTCCTTTGCGTGGAAGGCAAGCTTGGATATTCGTATATGTAGATTTCCTTCTCTGTAACCGACTCTGTGTAACTCTAGCCCCCTTCGGTGTCTATATAAACCGGAGGGTTTAGTACGTAGGATAAGAACAATCATAACCATAGGCTAGCTTCTAGGGTTTAGCCTCTACGATCTCGTGGTAGATCAACTCTTGTAATACTCATATCATCAAGATCAATCAAGCAGGAAGTAGGGTATTACCTCCATCGAGAGGGCCCGAACCTGGGTAAAACATCATGTCCCCTGCCTCCTGTTACCATTAGCCTTAGACGCACAGTTCGGGACCCCCTACCTGAGATCCGCCAATTTTGACACCGACATTGGTGCTTTCATTGAGAGTTCCACTGTGTCGTCGTGATAAGGATTGGTGGCTCCTTCAGTCATCTTCAACGACGCAGTCCAGGGAAGGAGAACCAGCCCGAAGTCCAGACCAAATCCCGTCGCCAATCAAACGATAATAGTAAGGCCCAAGGGTATATGAAGGACCTGCGAGATGTATTGGAAAACAAAGCAGGACAGTCAAGATCGATCTACGGATCACGGGGGCGCGCCACAAGACGTGACGATGACCGTCACGTCGGATACAATAAACCAAAGTCCAGCCGGGCCGAATACAATATACCGGATTCATTTGAACTACGTCGGGATGTAGCCCGGCACAGAGGCGCCACACACCCCCTATGCTTCACTGATGAAGTTATGGATCATGAATTCCCAGAAGGGTTTAAACCCGTGAACATTGAATCATACGATGGTACCACAGACCCCGCGGTATGGGTAGAAGATTTTTTCCTCCACATTCACATGGCCTGCGGAGATGATCTACATGCCATCAAGTACCTCCCACTAAAACTAAAGGGACCGTCTCGACATTGGCTGAATAGCTTGCCAGCAAACTCCATCAGGAGTTGGGAGAACCTGGCAGACGCATTCCTTGACAACTTCCAGGGCACTTACATGTGACCACCAGATGTAGATGATCTAAGTCACATAACCCAGCAGCCCGGAGAGTCAGCCAGGAAATTTTGGACCCGGTTCCTAACTAAAAAGAACCAAATTGTCGACTGTCCGGATGTCGAAGCCCTAGCGGCCTTTAAGCATAACATCCGTGACGAATGGCTTGCCCGACATCTCGGCCAGGAAAATCCAAAGTCCATGGCAGCCCTCACAACACTCATGACCCGCTTTTGCGCGGGCGAGGATAGCTGGTTGGCTCGTAGCAACAATACAGCAAGCAATCCCGGCACATCGAAAGCCAAGGATAGCAACGACAAATCACGGCGCAACAAACACAAGCACCACAAAAACAGTGATAATGCCAAAGACACGTCAGTCAATGCCGGATTCAGCGGCTCCAAGTCCGGTCAGTGGAAGAAACCATTCAACAAAAACAATTCAGGCCCGTCCAGTTTTGACTGCATACTCGACCGTCCATGCCAAATTCATGGCACCCCTGGAACACCAGCCAACCACACCAACAGAGAGTGCTGGGTCTTCAGACAAGCCGGCAGGACAGATGCTGAAAACAAGGGGAAGGGGTCTTAAAGCGATGACGACAAGGAGCCCCGATCACCGAATACAGGAGGACAGAAGAAGTCCCCCCCCCCCAGGTGAAAACGGTGAATACGATATACATAAGCCACAGTCCCAATTGGAAATGGGCGCTAAGGGAAGTCTATGAAATCGACCCAAAGCTTAACCCATGGTCCTCTTGTCTGATCATTTTCGATCATAGGGACCACACTACCAATACCCGTCATAGCGGTTCGGCCGCACTGGTCCTCGACCCCATCATTGACGGATTCCACCTCACACAAGTCCTTATGGACGGAGGTAGCAGCCTAAACCTACTATACAAGGATACAGTGCGCAAAATGGGCATCAACCCCTCAAGGATCAAGCCCACAAAAACCACCTTTAAAGGTATTATACCAAGTGTAGAGGCCTGTTGCACAGGCTCAATAACACTGGAAGTGGTCTTCAGATCTCCGGACAATCACCGTACCGAAGACTTAGTCTTCGACATCGTCCCCTTTCGCAGTGACCATCAGGCACTGCTTGGACGAACCGCGTTCGCTCGGTTCAACGCAGTGCCACATTATGACTACCATAAATTAAAGATGCCCGGTCCACGCGACGTCATCACGGTTAATGGCAGGTCCGAACTCCCCCTCACGGCCGAAGAATCTACCACTGCTCTAATAGCAAGAACAACGGATTGCACCTTCCAGCCGAACCTCGAGTCGACGACCAAGTTCCCGGACACTGTCAAAGGAGTCCGAACTACTGCATGGCAGGATAGCCCGGTTCGCCCGGAGCTTAATTAAAAACACTCTGGAAAAAGGTAATACAAGCGACATATGGCGGCTCAACCACCCTGCGGCACAAAACAGTTTCTTGCATTTTCTTTGCAGGATCACCTGTACATAGGCCGGGATGGATGGCGTGGAAACAGTTCGAGCGCACAAGGGAATCTCTAGATATTCCCCTCCATGATCATCTGACTACACCCCAGGTCCGAGCACAATTTCCTCACACCCGGTATCAGCAGGTTCTGCAATCATATTTCCTTTTATCACATCATCTGTACTCATACACATCGGCGTATTACTCAAATACAACATGTAGATTTATGTGATGCTCACCTACTGCTATTTCTTATTTAAAACTCTTTTGTTAAAAGGTGGCTACTTATCGCGATATGCCTCAATATGCCAGGGGCTTCATCACGCCCATACTACGGCAAAAAAGGTCCGAACACCTTCACGGTAGTTCGGCACCCCGAACTTATAGCATTATATGATTAGCTCCAAATCATGTCTTGGGTCAATAGTTGGGTTTGCCCGGCTCCTATGTTTTGGTACCTTACGTTCCGCTATATCGGCTAAGGTAGCACTGGGAGAACTACTGCGATTGTGTCCCGGTTCTTCCGGACGAGCACCTCAGTAGAGAAAGCCGAAAACTGATTGTCATGATGTAGCGAGAGCTGGTCAGCTATTCTAGAGATTCTAAAATCTTTAAGGATCTCTTCCGCATAATGCTATAACCAATGCAGCTTGCGATGGATCGGCCCTTTCCGATCAGGCGCTTATAGAGCCCCCCATGCGGTCTTCCGAACACCAGGGGCTGCGCCTACCTTCCTCGAAAAAAAACTCCTATGGCTAAGTGAGAGCGATAAAGCCCTATAGTCCGATTGCCTGGTTCGTTGTGCTGAACACCTCCTTTAGGGACCCAAAACTGGGATAAAGAGTGCTCAGGTTTATCCCGAGCTCCCCCGTAATCCCTACGTGGGGGCGGAAGCCATTGACTAGCTGACTCTCAGGGTTATTATATACAACGGCCGCACAGGATGAAAAACTTTCATACGACAAGCAATAAATAATGACCTTGTTCAAATATTACAAAGGAAAAACATGACCGTATTCACGGAAATATAATGTCCTTGGTGCACCGCTCCACCGCAAGGTGGGCCCCTTTCAAGACACCTTCATAATACATTTCGGGCTTGCGGTGCTCCTTCCCCTCCGGCGGTCCTTCGGTCATTAGCTTTTCTGCATCCATATTCCCCAAATGCACCTTTGCACGGGCGAAGGCCATTCGCGCACCTTCTATGCAGACCGACCGCTTGATGACTTCGAGTCGAGGGCAAGCACTCACAATCCGCTTCACGAGCCCGAAGTAACTGCTTGAAATCGGCTCGGCAGGCCACAACCGGATAATCAAATCCTTCATGGCTAGCTCGGCCGCTTTACGCAGTTCGACCAACTGCTTCAGCTGATCGGAAAACAACACCAGATAATTCGGCGCCAGATACTGCATCCAGAAGAGCTTATCCGCAGTATTTCCCCCTTTGGCTCGGTAGAATTGGGCGGCATCATATATATTGCGCGGCAGCTCTGCAAATACCCCAGTATACATCAAAACTCAAGTTATCAAATTTGATTTTCTCATCTCAAATAACCGCTTTGTATAGAAAAAGCCTTACCAGCCGCAATCTTCTTAGCTTCCTGAATTTCCTTCAGGGCACCCTGGGTTTCCCCCTGGGCATCGCTGACGGCTTGGCGAGCCTGGGAGAGTTCGGACACTTTCCCTGATAAACTCTGCTCCAAAGACTCGCATTTTTCCACGGCCTCCTGAAGCTCCCGCTCAGCTTCAATAACTCTGGCCTCGTGCTTCTCACGGAGAACCTGCTCTACGGCTGCTTTCTTCTTGGCTTCGGCCACAACCTTCTTCAGGGCCTCAATTTCGGCCGCCGCCCCTAGAGCACATTATCAAAATATTTTTATCATGCACACTCATCATTTAGTGCTACATAAACAAGGTTTCTGAATACCTTGGTTATCCTCTAGCTGTTTCTTCACTTGGCCAAGTTCTCCTTCGACCCGCTCTAGACTATGCCTCAATCCGGATACTTCCGCAGCATGAGAGGCGACAGCCGATACAGACGCCTGCTTAAAAAAAGAGTGATAGATGTCATTAATCGAGTCTCCTTCAAACTTATATTTGATCCTCTGTCCAGTGCATTCTTTCACCAAACAGTGTATCAGGGGCTGCTATCTATACCATGACACTCTTCCAAACTTCATAAAACATACCTCAAAGCCTCTTATGAGACTGATGCAGGATTCATTCAGTCCACTCTCAGCGGACTGAATCTTCTCAACCACCGCACCCATAAGGGCACGGTGTTCATCAATGATGGAGGCACCCTTCAGCGCCGCCAATAAAGTATCTGGCACCCCTGGTTGGACAGAGGTGGCCGGTGGAGCATACATACCTTCTCCAGCTGACGGAGGCCGCTCGTCTGACTCGGGGACCTTATGGGACTCTAGAATCTTGTCCGGCTCAGGGCCGGATTCAATGTGACCCCCACCGTCGACGTCCATGGGAGCTCTCTCTCCCGCGTGTCCAGCCCTTGAAGTCTGGCCTCCCGGCACCATCTTCGCAATCTTTTCCCCCCTCCCGTGACCTGTGCCCTTCTGGGACGAAGCCTCGGTTTCATCCCTATGTTTTGGGGAGGGGTCTTTCGGGGGTGTCCCGCTCTCCATTGCATCCAAACCCAGCAAATCCTCTGACGAGGATTGTTCGGCGCGGGCCCTCACCGGACTGAAAAAAGTACGACACAGATTAAAATATCATGCCGTGGCAATTCTGGGCACATGAGTGTGTTCGGATTTTATACTCACGAGTTCACCAGGGGCTCGGCCCTGGGATCCCACTCCAGGCTACTATTGGCGCGACGGTGGACTCTTCTTGAAGAGGAGTTTTTCCCCTCTTAGGCGAATTGGCCTCCAAGGAGATGGAGGCCATTCTTTTCTTCTTTCCCCTCGCGGGGGATTCGTCGTCCTCCTCCTCCTCCCTGTCCTCTTCGGAGGAAGAATGGGCATTGGAGTCTTCGGATTTTGTGTCCGGGGCACCACGGTGACGGAGGCCGCCCCTGGTCTTCTTGGCCTCCTTTTCGGCCTTCTTCTTCGACGCTTTATATGGCGCCGTGATACGTCTCCAACGTATCTATAATTTATGAAGCATTCATGCTATTTTATTATCTGTTTTGAATGATTACGGGCTTTATTATACACTTTTATATTACTTTTGGGACTAACCTATTAACCGGAGGCCCAACTCATATTACTGTTTTATTGCCTGTTTCAGTATTTCGAAGAAAAGGAATATCAAACGGAGTCCAAACGGAATGAAACCTTTGGGAGCATGATTTTTTAGGAAGAATATGATCCGGGAGACTTGGAGTGCAAGCCAGGGGATCATCGAGGGAGCCAGAAGACAGGGGGGCGTGCCCAACCCCCTGGGCGCACCCTACCCTCTCGTGGGCCCCTCGAGGCTCCCCCGACCGACTTCTTTCGCCTATATAAGCCTACGTACCCTAAAAACATCGAATATCAAGATAGATCGGGAGTTCCGCCACCACAAGCCTCTGTAGCCACCAAAAACATCTCGGGAGCCCGTTCTGGCACCCTGCGGGAGGGGTAACCCATCACCGGTGGCCATCTTCATCATACCGGCGCTCTCCATGATGAGGAGGGAGTAGTTCACCCTCGAGGCTGAGGGTATGTACCAGTAGCTATGTGTTTGATCTCTCTCTCTCTCTCTCTCGTGTTCTCTCTATGGCACGATCTTGATGTATCGCGAGCTTTGCTATTATAGTTGGATATTATGATGTTTCTCCCCCTCTACTCTCTTGTGATGAATTGAGTTTTCCCTTTGAAGTTATCTTATCGGATTGAGTCTTTAAGGATTTGAGAACACTTGATGTATGTCTTGCCGTGCTTATCTATGGTGACAATGGGATATCATGTGCCACTTGATGTATGTTTTGGTGACCAACTTGTGGGTTCTGCCCATGAACCTATGCATAGGGGTTGGCACATGTTTTCATCTTGACTCTCCGGTAGAAACTTTGGGGCACTCTTTGAAGTACTTTGTGTTGGTTGAATAGATGAATCTGAGATTCTGTGATGCATATCGTATAATCATGCCCACGGATACTTGAGGTGACAATGGAGTATCTAGGTGACATTAGGGTTTTGGTTGATTTGTGTCTTAAGGTGTTATTCTAGTACGAACTCTTGAATAGATTGATCCGAAAGAATAACTTTGAGGTGGTTTCGTACCCTACCATAATCTCTTCGTTTGTTCTCGCTATTAGTGGCTTTGGAGTGACTCTTTGTTGCATGTTGAGGGATTGTTATATGATCTATCTATGTTATTATTGTTGAGAGAAGTTGTACTAGTGAAAGTATAAACCCTATGCCTTGTTTCCTATCATTGCAATACCGTTTACGCTCACTTTTATCATTAGTTACCTTGCTGTTTTTATTATTCCAGATTACAAAAACCTTTATCTACCATCCATATTGCACTTGTATCACCATCTCTTCGCCGAACTAGTGCACCTATACAATTTACCATTGTATTGGGTGTGTTGGGGACACAAGAGACTCTTTGTTATTTGGTTGCAGGGTTGTTTGAGAGAGACCATCTTCATCCTACGCCTCCCACGGATTGATAAACCTTAGGTCATCCACTTGAGGGAAATTTGCTACTGTCCTACAAACGTGTGCACTTGCAGGCCCAACAACGTCTACAAGAAGAAGGTTGTGTAGTAGACATCACGCCGGGACCAGCATCTTCATCATAAGTGGGCCGGCCGGTTCTTCTAGCAGAGGGGATGGACAGTAGATCTGCCCCGCCTTCTTCGCCCAGCCCTAGGAAAATGATGGGAAATAAGTTAAGTATTTTCCTGAGGATGTACGAATAGAACGCATGAATTGTCAAACATTCAGTTGCTTACCAAACTTGCGGGGCGGGACAGTTGGTACCCACGGTCCTCGGTGGAGTCCGGCCACGGTTTGCCGGACTTGAAAAGCACCTTCCAGATGTCCTTGTGCGTAGAACCAAAGAGCTCTAGCAGGGTCTGGTGCTTGGCCGGGTCGAACTCCCATAGATTGCAAGCTGGGTGTTGACATGGTAGAATCCGGCGAACCAACAACACTTGTACTATATTGACGAGCTTGACGCTCTTGTCTTCTATGTCTTGGACGCGCGTTTGGAGCTCTGATAGCTCTTCAGACGAAGCCCAGCTCAGGCACTTCTCGTGCTAGGACATAAGTTGCAGGGGGGCTCCGGATCTGAATTCCGGAATGGCGGTCCATTCCTTGCCACGCGGCTCGGTGATGTAGAACCAGTGCTGCTGCCACTCCTTGACGGAATCATTGAAAGTCCCTGTCGGACATGTAACATTGGGCATCTTGCTCACCATGGCGCCTCCGCATTCGGCATGCTCGCCGCTCACTATCTTGGGATTTATATTAAAAACCTTCAGCCATAAGCCAAAGTGCGGCGGGACGCGGAGAAAGGCCTCGCACACGATGATGAATGTCGAGATGTTGAGGAAAGAATTGGGAGATAAATCATGGAAATCAATCCCATAATAGTGCATGATGCCGCGAACAAATGGGTGGAGGGGAAACCCTAGCCCGTGGACCAAATGAGGGAGGAATACCACCCTCTCGTAGGGTTCCGGAGTGGGGATGATCTGTCCCGCCGTCGGGAGGCGGTGGCTAATTCTCTTGGCCAGATACCCCCCCCCCCCCCGAAGCTTTTTGATGTCCTTCTCCCGGACGGTAGAGGCCATCCACTTGCCTCCTGCTCCAGATCCGGACATCTTCGGGAAGCCTTCTTGGGCGGAGGAGAGGAGCGCTTGGGCACTAGGGATCGAGCGGAAAGGAATGGATGAGTAGAGAAGGGCGTGAGTGAAAAGGGAAGTTCTTATCCCCTTATAAAGGCGACAAAAATCCTGCACCTCCCCATTTGCCCGTTAAAATCGCTTATTCCCCAAACGCCACGTTTGATGGCACGGTTGGGTTACCCATGTCTGTATTGATGAGGATCCCGTGATAAGGGGACACGATCTTTGCTTCGACAAGACGTGCCGATAAAGCCGCTTAGCGATATGTGCGATGGCTGGTTGTGAAAAACGGTCCGAATAATGACTGGACCGTGGCGTGATGTCATAAAAAAGTTGTCGGCAGAATAGATTTGTGGAATATTGTACTCTCTACGGTGGAATGCAGAATTTGTTTTGCAGAGCCGGACACGATCCTGGCGTTCTAAATCTTCTATGGAGTATTCGGAGAAGGAACCTGCCTTGCAATGCCGAAGACAATTTGCGCGCCGGACTCATCGTCATTGAAGCCTGGTTCAGGGGCTACTGAGGGAGTCCTGGATTAAGGGGTCCTCGGACAGCCAGACTATATACTTTGGCCGGGCTGTTGGACTATGAAGATACAAGATTGAAGACTTCGTCCCATGTCCGGATGGGACTCTCCTTTGCGTGGAAGGCAAGCTTGGATATTCGGATATGTAGATTTCCTTCTCTGTAACCGACTCTGTGTAACCCTAGCCCCCTTCGGTGTCTATATAAACCGGAGGGTTTAGTCCATAGGACAAGAACAATCATAACCATAGGCTAGCTTCTAGGGTTTAGCCTCTATGACCTCGTGGTAGATCAACTCTTGTAATACTCATATCATCAAGATCAATCAAGCAGGAAGTAGGGTATTACCTCCATCGAGAGGGCCCAAACCTGGGTAAAACATCGTGTCACCTGCCTCCTGTTACCATTAGCCTTAGACGCACAGTTCGGGACCCCCTACCCGAGATCCGCCGGTTTTGGCACCGACAGTAGGTAGGTATGGTGCCTGTTTTGAGGAAGGTATATGGTGGGTTTATGGTACCAGCGAGAGCTGCGCGGCACAAGAGAGGCTAGCAATGGTGGAAGGGTGAGAGTGTGTATAATCCATGGACTCAACATTAGTCATAAAGAACTCACATACTTATTGCAAAAATCTACAAGTCATCAAAACAAAGTACTACACGCATGCTCCTAGGGGAAGGGTTGGTAGGAGTTAACCATCGCGCGATCCCGACCTCCACACATAAGGAAGACAATCAATAAATAAATCATGCTGCAACTTCATCACATCATGGTTCACCATACGTGCATGATATGGGAATCACAAACTTTAACACAAGTATCTCTCAAATTCACAACTACTCCACTAGCATGACTCTAATATCACCATCTTCATATCTCAAAACAATCATAAAGAATCAAACTTCTCATAGTATTCAATGCACTTTATATGAAAATTTGTATTATACCCATCTTGGATGCCCATCATATTAGGACTAATTTCATAACCAAAGCAAATTACCATCCTGTTCTAAAAGACTCTGAAAATAATATAAGTGAAGCATGAGAGTTCATTAATTTCTTCAAAATAAAACCACCGTCGTGCTCTAAAAAGATATAAGTGAAGCACTAGAGCAAATGACAAACTACTCCACAAGATATAAGTGAAGATTAATGAGTAGTCAAATAATTGCGCAAGTATGTGAAGACTCTCTAACATTTAAGAATTTCAGATCTTGGTATTTTATTCAAACAGCAAGCAAAACAAAATAAAACAAAATGACGCTCCAAGCAAAACACATATCATCTGGTGAATAAAAATATAGCTCCAAGTAAAGTTACCGATGAACGAAGGCGAAAGAGGGGATGCCATCCGGGGCATCCCCAAGCTTAGGCTCTTGGTTGTTCTTGAATATTACCTTGGGGTGCCTTGGGCATCCCCAAGCTTAGGCTCTTGCCACTCCTTATTCTGTAGTCCATCGAATCTTTACCCAAAACTTGAAAACTTCACAACACAAAACTCAACAGAAACCTCGTAAGCTCCGTTAGTATAAGAAAATAAATCACCACTTAGGTACTGTTGTGAACTCATTCTAAATTCATATTGGTGTAATGTCTACTGTATTTCAACTTCTCTATGGTTCATACCCTCCGATACTACTCATAGATTCATCAAAATAAGCAAACAACACAATGAAAACAGAATCTATCAAAAACAGAACAGTCTGCAGTAATCTGTATCATTTGAATTCTTCTGTAACTACAAAAATTCTGAAATAAATTGGTGGACCTGTGGAAATTTTCTATTAATCATCTTCAAAAATAATCAAACTAAAAGCACTGTCCAGTAAAAACTGGCATCTAATCTCGTGAGCGCAAAAGTTTCTGTTTTTTACAGCAAGATCTGGATAACCTTAGTCCTATCGTCATCCGGACTTGCCTTTTTCACTGTCTGTGAGCGACAAGTGAATATGTGCTTAAAGAGACCCCAGTGCGGTCGACAACCCAGGAAGTTCTCGCACATGGACACGAAGGCAGCAAGGTAGGCGATGGAATTTGGATTGAAATGGTGGAGTTGCGCCCCAAAGAAATTCAAGAAACCACGGAAGAAAACACTCGGAGGCAGGGAGAACCCACGGTCGACGTGAGTAGCTAGAAGAACGCACTCACCCTCCTGCGGCTGCGGTTGCCACTCGTCCCCCGGGAGCCTCGCTGCCCCGTGAGGGATCAAGCCCTCATTGGCCATCTCATTGAGATCCGTCTCGGTGATGGTCGAGCGGATCCAATCCCCTTGGACCCAGCCTTGCGGCAGGCGGGACCTTGACGAGGATCCGCCCCGACTGGACGCTCTCCCTTTCGCCTTCCCCGTCGCCGTCGACTTCTTCGCGCGCTCCAAAGCCGCCGTCTTCTCCTTCACCATTGTCGCCGATGAAATGCACGAAGAGTGGATGGGCGGAGGCGAGAACAGGCACGGCGGGCGGAGATGGAGAGGACAGAAGGAGGAATGGGGGATACTGTTCGAAAACCCTCGCCTGGCACCTTTTATAAGGACACTTCCGAGTGGCTGACGAGTGGGCCCGGACGATCCTATCATATCCCGAAACAGTCGCGCGCACGTGATATGTGGCAAAAAAGGCGGAGCGGAAATCGAGGCGTCTATGCCCTATCCCATCCGAGCACCGCGGTCCGCCCCGCTTCGCGCGCTTCCCAAAATTCGGATCCCACAAAATCCGCTAACAGCAGATCAATCTGTCAGATGGAAGATTTCCTGCGATCCGTCGCTCGGAAGTTTACTAAGTTCAAAAGTTCACTCGGCATAAGAAAGGAATGGATCAAGGCGACTGAAAGAAAAGTTGCTGCATCAACAAAAAGATTATTGGTCCAAGATGAGACATGTTCAGAACACAAAAACAGGTCGGAAATGTTAACAACTCCTTCCTCACTCAAACCTCGATCCATTCGGGGGCTAATGATGAAGTCATGTACCTAGGGTAGGGTCACAGACCTGTCTTAACTACCCTTCCCAAGGACATCCTCAGAAGAAACTGCCTTCCAGTCGACCAAGAGAGACTTCACTCGACGGACTCGAAGGACTCGACCATGAAGACTCACTCGACCACCAGGAGATCAAGAGCCACTCTAGATCCAAACGGTCTGTAATTAAGTAGTCTTTATGGCATTTAGGACACTTTATGTAAGGCGTTACCAGTAACGCCTAGCCTTAATGTACTTTAAACCCTGCATAACTGAGGGCCAGAGGGGTCTGGCAGACACTATATAAGCCACCCCCTCCTCAGTGTAAGGGGTTCGCACCCCTGTAATCTATACACACATAATCCAGTCGATTGCCTCCGGGCTCCGAGACGTAGGGCTGTTACTTCCTCCGAGAAGGGACTGAACTCGTACATCCCTTGTCTACACAACTGCTCCATAGCTAGGATCTTGCCTCTCCATACCTACCCCCCATTCTACTGTCAGACTTAGAACCACGACAGTTGGCGCCCACCGTGGGGCAGGTGTCTTAGCGATTTTTGGAGAAGTTGCCATTGTTCCGATTGCCTTCATCATGGTTTCTGGTGGAGTTTTGGTCGAGGGCCGCGAGATCCGTCTCGGTGCGCTCACCTTCATCGCCGACGACTCTGCTTGGCTCCAGGAGGCTCCATTCGACATCGACGCGCTCCCCGTCCGCGGTGCGACGCATTTTCGGGCGTGTGTCCGCGGCGTCCTGCTGCGGCAACCGTCGACTCCATATCGGTCGACTCCCCTGTCGTCCTCCCTCCCTGTCTCCCGCCAGCGCAAGCGCTCTGGTCGGTCGAGGCTCCAGCGGTGGGTGAGGCACGCGGTGGCTCGCCAGTCGACCACACCCCAAGTTGCGGCGATCGAGCCCGACGAATCCCTCTACGGCCTGTTTGATCTGTCGACTGGCTCCGTAGAGACCGCATCCGAGTGCAACAGCAGCGACCCGACGGCGGAGGTCTTGATGGTCAACTGGCCTCGTAGCCCTCCCGGCTTCCCTCGCGACGACGGGATAGACGGTGGAGGCGACCCCGCTCAAGTCCATGAGGAATATCAGCCCGAGCCACTTAATTCCCTGCAAAGGGAAGAACTTCGCCGCAGGAACATGGATGCCCTGCATACTCCCATCGCAGGAGAAACCCCCGAGGCTCGCGCCTTGGAGGAAGCACGTTTGGCCAACTTGGCTGAACGCACTTGTCTGGAGAACCTCCGGCGAGCACTCGACGAGCGCGCGCGGCAACGAGTACCCGACTCCAGTCGACGTCAACTCTTCCCGCAGCCGACTCAGGTATATCGAACCCCGATTCAGAATTTAGCAGCTGCAGCCCGTATAGCAGAGTCAATTCAGCCCTCTTATTCGGAGGCTGACAGAGGCTTGATGCAGATTAGGGATTTGCTCCGGGCAGCAGGAGATCAGAATTCAGCCGTGTCACAGTCACGCAACAGGATTCATAGTCGATCTGTCACTGCGAATACGGTTCAGTCGGCTCACAACCCTAGATCGCCTCTGCGGTGTGAAGGATGCGAGAATCGACGGGACTAATATGGTGACCGATACGATCATGATGATAGGCGTCGAGTTCCCACTCCTCCCCCAAGAGGTGGGTCCTATGCTCATCTGCAGCAAGATGACAGGCGCCAGCTCAGTGTGGGACGAAGAGCTCCGGTCGACCCCAGGGAACCAGGCTTTGACGCGCGATCCATCATCATGCAAGGCCTGGTCGATCGGAACAGGGCTCATCGAGGTGGCCACGACAGAGATGCGCCCACTAGCAGCCGAGTACATGTTTCAGGTCCGGAATGTTTCAGCAGGGCTATCAGAGCCGCGGTGATTCCCCC
Source organism: Triticum timopheevii (assembly GCA_963921465.1). Classification (NCBI taxonomy): domain Eukaryota; kingdom Viridiplantae; phylum Streptophyta; class Magnoliopsida; order Poales; family Poaceae; genus Triticum; species Triticum timopheevii. The sequence continues at coordinate 111,551,778 of OY997264.1, forward strand.
AAACTTCAGGTTGGTGACTGGAGTAAGTAAGTTCACCGGTGAGTCTAAGCCTGAAACCTGGCTTGAGGACTACCGAGTGGCGGTACAGATCGGCGGCGGGAATGACGAGGTAGCTATGAAGCATTTACCACTCATGCTGGAAGGTTCGGCCCGGGCGTGGTTGAATCAGTTAGCTCCTAGCAGCATTTACACTTAGGAAGATCTTTCCCGAGTGTTCGTCAGAACATTCGAGGGAACTTGCAAGTGACCAGCTGGATTGACAAAGCTGCAAGTTTGCGTGCAGAAGTCGAATGAGACCTTAAGAGATTATATTCAGAGATGGATCACTTTGCATCATACCGTGGAGAACGTATCTGATCATCAGGAAGTCTGCGCCTTCAAGGATGGTGTCAAGAATAGAGAATTGAGTTTGAAGTTTGGGCGGACCGGAGATATGACCCTGAGTCGAATGATGGAAGTTGCTACCAAGTACGCCAACGGCGAAGAGGAGGACCGACTCCGGAGCGGCTAGTACAAGCCTAGTCAGTCGGAGAAAGGAAATTCCAGTAGGAAGCAAAAACGGAAGGCCGAGCCAGCGGCTCCTGGGGAGGCTCTGGCCGTCACTCAGGGCAAGTTCAAAGGAAAAACCAAAGGATCCTGGAACCCCAAGAAGGTGAAGGATAAAGAAGGAAATGACGTGATGGATCTGCCATGTCACATCCACACGAAGAAAGACGAAGAGGGTAATTTCATCTACCCGAAGCATACCACTCGCCAACGTCGGCTCCTGATCCAGCAGTTCCAAGGTAAACAGCCCAAGGACAAGGAAAAGGAGTCGGACAAAGCCGAAGACAAGGAGGACAGTGATGGAGGATATCCTCATGTTAACTCCACTCTGATGATCTTTGCTGATGTGGAAAGCAAAAGCCGACTGAAGGTTATCAACCGTGAGGTGAATATGGTCACCCCGGCGACGCCCAGTTATCTGAGATGGTCCCAAACTCCCATTACATTTGACCAGTCTGATCACCCGACTCATATAGCCACCCCTGGGAGGCAAGCTTTGGTGGTCGACCCGGTCGTCGAAGGCACTCGACTGACGAAGGTGCTAATGGATGGTGGTAGTGGACTGAACATATTATATGCGGAGACGCTAAAAGGAATGGGCATTCCGATGTCCCGACTGAGCACCAGCAACATGAGTTTTCATGGAGTTATACCTGGAAAGAAGGCTAAGTCACTCGGCCAAATAACTCTGGACGTGGTGTTCGGTGACTCGAAGCATTTCCGCAAAGAGAAGCTGACATTTGAAGTTGTGGATTTTCAGAGCGCTTACCACGCTATTTTGGGGAGACCAGCTTACGCACGGTTCATGGCTCGACCATGTTACGTGTACCTCAAACTGAAAATTCCCAGCCCCAAAGGCATGATCACTATCACTGGTAATCGGAAGAAGGCAGAAGAGTGTTTCCAGAAAGGCTCGAAGATTGCTGATTCCCAGATAACAATGGTCGAGCTGGAGGGGTACAAGAAAAATGCAGATCCGAGTGATTTGTTGCGGGCCAAGAAGCCAGCCACAGAATCAGCATTTCAGTCGTCCGGTGAGACGAAGCCTGTTCACATTCACCCGACCGACCCCAATGCAGCTCCGACCCATATTTCAACAACACTCGACCCTAAATAGGAAGAAGCGCTCATCCAGTTCCTCCGTGAGAACTGGGACATCTTTGCATGGAAGCCTGCTGACATGCCGGGTGTTCCCAGGGGACTGGCTGAGCATCGCCTTAGAGTCGACTCAACAGCAAAACCAGTCAAAGAACATCTTCGACGGTCCGCCGTCCAGAAGAGAAAAGCCATTGGTGAGGAGGTGGCTCGATTATTGGCGGCAGGTTTTATCCGAGAGATATACCACTCCGAGTGGCTCGCCAATGTCGTCATGGTTCCCAAGAAGGACAAGTCACTCCGCATGTGCATTGATTTCAAACACATCAATCGGGCCTGCCCAAAAGATCATTTTCCTCTCCCTCGCATCGATCAAATTGTTGACTCGACTACGGGATGCGAGAGATTGTCTTTTCTAGACTCCTATTCCGGGTACCATCAGATCCGTCTGTACGGACCCGATGAGATAAAAACAGCTTTCATCACTCCATTCGGGTGCTTCTGCTATATCACCATGCCATTCGGCCTCAAGAATGCCGGAGCCACGTTCATGCGGATGATTCAGAAGTGTTTACTCACTCAAATCAGTCGGAACGTTGAAGCGTACATGGATGATATTGTGGTCAAATCACGAAAGGGTTTCGACCTGTTGACTGACCTCGTTGAAACATTTGCCAATCTCAGGAGGTATGATATCAAGCTTAATCCATCAAAGTGCACATTCGGAGTTCCTGGCGGAAAGTTACTCGGTTTTCTTGTTTTCGAACGAGGAATCGATGCTAACCCAGAAAAAGTTGGCACTATACTCCGAATGAAATGCCCTGTGCGTGTGCACGATGTCCAGAAGCTTACTGGATGTTTGGCCGCGTTAAATCGATTCATCTCTCGACTCAGTGAAAAGCCGTTGCCTCTTTACCGACTGATGAAGAAGGCAGACAAGTTCGAGTGGACTCCAGAAGCTGATGCAGCGTTTGCCGAGCTAAAAGCTCTGCTCTCCACCCAGCCGGTGCTTGCTGCTCTGATCAGCAAAGAGCCTCTGTTGCTTTATATTGCAGCCACAGGACAAGTCGTCAGTACAGTACTTACGGTCGAACGGGAAGAAGAAGGGAAAGCCTTCAAAGTTCAGCACCCAGTGTACTATCTGTCTGAAGTTTTGACTCCATCAAAGCAAAGATATCCTCATTATCAGAAGCTCGTGTATGGGATCTACATGACCACGAAGAAGGTTGCTCATTATTTCTCTGATCATTCCATTACAGTCGTCAGTGACGCTCCACTTTCAGAGATTCTGCACAACAGAGATGCAACTGGTCGAGTGGCGAAATGGGCGATTGAACTCCTTCCCCTTGATATCAAGTTTGAGGCAAAGAAAGCCATTAAGTCCCAAGCAATAGCAGATTTACTTGCCGAGTGGATTGAACAGCAGCAACCGACTCAAGTTCACTCGGAGCATTGGACCATGTTCTTTGATGGCTCTAAGATGTTAAATGGTTCCGGTGCTGGGGTAGTCTTGGTTTTCCCCAGAGGAGATAAGCTCAGATATGTGCTCTAGATTCACTTTGATTCCTCCAACAATGAGGTAGAATACGAGGCCCTTTTGTATGGATTGCACATGGCCATTTCACTCGGCGTCCGTCGCCTTATGGTTTATGGCGACTCAGATTTGGTGGTCAACCAAGTGATGAAGGAGTGGGACATTAGAAGCCCAGCCATGACTGGATACTGTAATGCAGTGAGGAAGCTTGAGGGGTTAGAGCTCCATCATATACCCCGACTAAAAAATCAAGCGGCTAATGATTTGGCAAAGATAGGTTCCAAGAGAGAAGCCATTCCCAGCGGTGTGTTCTTGGAGCATATCCATACTCCATCAGTCAAGGAAGATCCTTTTACTGAAGAAGCTCCGCAGCCCAAGAGTGCCGCAGATCCAACTGAGGTTGAAGTTCCAGTAGTGGTCGACTTGGTCATGGAGGCTTTAGTGATCACTCCCGATTGGACAGTTCCATATATCGCGTATATCCTGAGAAAAGAGCTCCCGGAGGACGAGGAAGAGGCTCGACAGATCGTCCACCGATCCAAAGCCTTTACTGTGATCAAAGGGCAGCTATACAGAGAGAGCGCGACTGGAGTTGGTCAGAAGTGCATAACGCCAGAAGAAGGTCGAATAATCCTTGATGATACCCACTCGGGGACCTGTGGCCATCATGCGTCCTCTTGGACCATCGTGGCCAAAGCATACCGAGCCAGATTTTACTGGCCAAGGGCGAATGAAATGGCAAAGGAGATAGTCGACAAGTGTGAAGGATGTCAATTTTACTCCAACATGTCACACAAGCCTGCATCAGCTCTAAAGACCATACCACTTGTCTGGCCCTTTGCAGTATGGGGATTGTATATGGTTGGTCCCTTGAGAACGGGACGAAGCAGTTTCACGCATGTACTGGTAGCAGTCGACAAGTTCACCAAGTGGATTGAGGCTAAACCCATCAATAACCTTGACGCCGGTACAGCTGTCAGCTTCATCAGAGAACTGATATTCAGATATGGAGTCCCACACAGCATCATCACTAACAATGGATGAAACATCGATTCGGAGGAATTCAGGGCGTTCTACACATCTCAAGGCACACGAGTCGACTATGCTTCAGTCGCCCATCCCCAGTCGAATGGACAAGCGGAGCGGGCCAATGGCTTGATCCTCAAAGGGTTGAAACCCCGACTGATGCGTGACCTCAAGCATGCGGCTAGAGCATGGGTCGATGAACTTCCCTCGGTGCTGTGGGGTCTAAGGACCACGCCTAACCGGTCGACTAGAAGAACTCCATTCTTCTTGGTCTATGGAGCTAAAGCGGTCTTGCCGAGTGATCTGCTCCACAATGCTCCTCGAGTCGAGCTCTACACCGAAGCTGAAGCAGAACAAGCATGGCAGGATGCAGTCGACCTTTTAGAGGAAGAAAGAGAGATGGCTCTGATCCGATCAACCATCTACCAACAGGACTTGCGTCGCTTCCACGCAAAAAACGTGAAGAGTCGAGCCTTCCAGGAAGGAGATTTGGTTCTCCGGGTGGATCAGCAGAAACCACGCAAGCTTGCTCCTTCTTGGGAAGGACCCTTTGTCGTCACCAAGGTTCTCCACAATGGGGCGTACCATCTCTACAATGTCGAGCACAACATCGGCGAGCCCCGAGCTTGGAACGCGGAGTTACTCCGCCCCTTTTACACTTAAGTATTCACTCGGATGAGTTGTAATAAAAGTACTTCTGTAGTTCACATTTTGCAAGATAATAGTGTCATAATTTCCCCAATGTTTTTTTCACTTTTATTTGTTAAGTAAAATTCCCCCTCGGTGGGTGGCTTAGTTGCGAATCCGTTTCGCCTAAGTTTGTAAAAAAAATCCTTACCGAGTGGTGAGCCGACCTCCCACTCGGGAGCTTAGCTGCGAATCTGTTTCGCCTAAGTTTCAATAAAATCCTATCGAGTGGCGAGCCAGCCTCCCACTCAGGGGCTTAGCTGCAGTCCAAGTACTCGCCTAAGTTTCAATAAAATCCTACCGAGTGGCAATCCAGTCTCCCACTCGGGGGCTTAGCTGCAGTCCAAGTACTCGCCTAAGTTTTAATAAAATCCTACCGAGTGGCGAGACAGCCTCCCACTCAGGGGCTTAGCTGCAGTCCAAGTACTCGCCTAAGTTTCAATAAAATCCTACCGAGTGGCGAGCCAGCCTCCCACTCGGGGGCTTAGCTGCAGTCCAAGTACTCGCCTAAGTTTCAATAAAATCCTACCGAGTGGAGAGCAAACCTCCCACTCGGGGGCTTAGCTGCAGTCTAAGTACTCGCCTAAGTTCAAATTCAACGTGAGCTCGCAAGGAGGACGAGGTACAGGTCGACTGCTACCCTCTCCTCCGAGCTACACCACAAGTACAACATGCATTCGCAAGGAGGACAAGGTACAGGTCGACTGCTACCCTCTCCTCCGAGCTACGTCAAAAGTGCAACGTGCGCTCCACGAGGAGGACGAGGTGCAGGTCGACTGCTACCCTCTCCTTCGAGCTACGCCACAAGTACAATGTGAAAATCCTATCGAGTGGAGAGCAAACCTCCCACTCGGGGGCTTAGCTGCAGCCCAGTGCTCGCCTAAGTTTTGAAAATACTACCGAGTGGAGAGCAAACCTCCCACTCGGGGGCTTAGCGGTAGCCCAGTGCTCGCCTAAGTTTTGAAAATCCTACCGAGTGGAGAGCAAACCTCCCACTCGGGGGCTTAGCTGCAGCCCAGTGCTCGCCTAAGTTTTGAAAATCCTACCGAGTGGAGAGCAGACCTCCCACTCGGAGGCTTAGCCGCAGCCCAGTGCCTGCCTAAGTGAATTGGGAAACAGGTCGATTGCAATAAGCACCTCGCTTTAACCTGCAAAAGATACCTCAAACCAAATGCAAGCATATTTAAAACGTCAAATCCAAATTTGGATAACACCTAATGGAACCGAAAGTGCTCAGGCGCTAAGCCTGTTAAGGTTTGTCGGTTACAGAAATTACTCGGCATACCGAGGCAAATTTAAAGTGGGAAGCTCAGAAGTTTTTTACCCCTCCTGGGGAGGGCTGGAAGGTGCAACAAAATCATCAAGGTCGATTCCATCAGCAATCCGAGTGGCAGCGGCGATGAAGGTCTCCATGAAAGACCGGAAATCGTGCTTCTTGGTGTTAGCCACCCGAAGGGCCGCCAGCTTGTCTTCTCGTGCATCCTTGCAATGGACTCGGGCCAGAGATAGAGCAACATCTGCGCCACACCTGGCAGAAGACTTCTTCCACTCCTGCACTCGACTTGGGATTGTGTTCAGTCGAGTCACTAGAGACTCGAGGCCATTCTGGAGCATCCCTCTGGGCCAGAGCGTAGCGTCGATGCGGGAAGTGGCGACCTTCAGCCTGGTGAGATAATCAACGACGACAGCAACACGAGATTTGAGCCGGAGCACATTCATGGTGACTTCATCATTCACAGGAGAGTTGATGGGGTCAAGGTTTGGCTCCAGCCGACCGGTCTCCTCTTCAAAGTTTTGGCAAAATTCTGCAAGCACAACCACCGAGTCAAGACAACAGTCGAATGGAAAGATCACAGTTAAAATACCTGTTTGGTGCAAAAGATTACCTTCGAGCATGAGGAATAGCTTCTTGGCGAGTCCGCCCAGATAAGCCTCCAGATCGTTCTTCTTCCCCACTAGCTCACTGGCCTTGTCACTCAGGGCAATCTTATCACTTTTCAGTCGACTGACCTCTTTGTTGGCAGCATCAAGAGCAGCTTTCAGATTGGTGTTTTCTTCTTCAAGCTTGGTGACCGAAGCCAACTTCTCGTCTGCGAGCTTGGTCTTCTCTAAAGCTGTTTTCTGCATTTCAGCCAACTCAAGGTCTTTCTTCTTCTGGGCATCCTTCACTTTGCCTGCAAAGTTACAGCAAGGTCAGAATTTGAAACAAATGAGGGGCAAAGACAGTCGTCGAAAGCCTCACCAAACATACCTTTAGCTTCCTCCTTCGCCTTCGTTAAATTCTCCTGGGCCAGCTTCAGATCAAGCTCGAGCTGGATGTGTTTGTTCTCCAACTCAGTGTAACGAGCCGCAAGGTCGCAGGATTTCTACGAAGAACCAATCGACAAAATGTCAAAGACAATTCACTTCTGAGTGACTAAGGAAAAATCATACGTTTCTAAGACTACAGCCGAATACAAACATTCGACCGTAGTCTCGGGGACTACACCCAGTGGGTGCACTCAGCGTGCCCCCACTAGATCTATCAAGTTAGAGTCGACCAGTCGACCAACAAAAAAAACAGGACATGTTCTTCAGACTGTAGTCAACTGCCAGCAGTCGACCACAGTCTCGGGGACTACACCTAGTGGGTGCACTCAGCGTGCCCCCACCGGTCTGTAAATCCATTCGACCTAATCGAATGAAGGAAAAACTTAAGATATAAAGACTATGGTCGACTGCCAGTAGTCCACCATAGCCTTGGGGACTACACCCAGTGGGTGCACTTAGCGTGCCCCCACTAACTCGGAATTTCAAGAAAGAAGAATCTTCAGGCATCATATCCTAACAGAACAGGCGGTGACCGACTGACCTGAACGTTACTCTAAAGAGCTGAATTGGCGTCATAGGCTGCCTGGCTGGATTCTCGGATGGCCTTCACTTGCTCCATCATGACTCCCGCCTGGCGTATTGCTTCTTTCGCAGCACTGGCTTGGTCCTCTGGGACGTAGTGGGTCAAGAAAAGTGAAGGCTGTGCATCACTCGACGACGTGGGGCGAGCACTCGTCAACGGCACCGCAAAAGATACGGTAGGCCGAGTGATGTTCTCTCCTTCCGCGACCAGTGTCTCGCACGCTGGCACGTCCTGAGTCGCCTTGCCAGCAGACGCTTTCCTGCTCCTCCTTTGCTTTAGTGGTTCCTCATCGTCGTTGTCAGGAAGGGTAATAACGACATTAGACGGAGCTACAGAAAAGGATCAAAATTAGAGACAAAAAGCCAATCGACTGAAGACAGAACTATGAAAGTCATACCAGGTTTTTAAGTGGCAGCATCTTCCATCTCGTGATCGTCAGCCCTGGCCGAGGTATCAGAAGTAGCAGCGCTGCAGTTCCAGAAGTCAGTCGGATGATTCATGAGTCAGCCAAGAATAAGGTCATGGGGAATAGAAAAACTCAAGTAGCATCATTACCCTGAGATAGTGGGGATCACCATCTCCATCTTCGGCAAGACCTTAGCCGGCTTCGACGGCGCCACCCTGGATTGCTTTGGAGCTTTCTCAGTCGGCACCGGAGAAGTGGTTCGAGGGCGCTTGGTCGACTGAGCGACAGTTGCGACCCCCTTACCACGCTCGGTCGCAGGGTCATGGACGAGCTTCGAGCATCTTTCCGAGCAAGGTGGTGCAACTTCCTCTTCCTCCTCCTCTTCTTCCTCCTCACCAGAGTCATCACCTTCATCATCATCATCAGCATCCGAATCCCACTCCTCCTGGCTTTCGCCCCCACTTCCTTCCTCCTCCTCAGTCAGCGTCTGTGCTCCATTGGGCATTGAGTATAATTCAGTGGTAGCCTGACAGACAACAAAACAAAGATCAATCGACCAATTTGCAGCAAAAGCATAATGAGTATAGCAAGATTGCAATTGAAGGTAAAGTGGGCGTACCGTGTCCGGAGTGTAAGAATGGTCGAGTGGTGGAATCCTCCTGGCTCCTCGAGGGTTGTCCCTATTCCCTGTGATCACGGTCATCCACCTCTCCAGTGTGGCATTGTCGACTGCTTCTGGATGGACCCGAGTTTCATCCTCGGTTCCACAGTACAACCACATTGGGTGGCCTCGGTACTGAAGTGGTTGGATGCGCCGCCTATGGAAGACCTCCAGAAGGTCCATGCCCGTCACTCCTTCCCGAACTAGCTGGACTACACGCTCCATCAACATTTTTACTTGGGCTTTCTCCTCAGGGAGCACCTTCAGAGAAGAGGGCTTGTTCACTCGGTCCATGGAAAACGGAGGGAGACCAGTCGACTGTCCCGGCGTCAACTCGTCTTGGCAGTAGAACCAAGTCGACTACCATCCTCTGACCGGCTCAAGAAGGGTCATGGCCGGAAAAGTACTCTTGCTCCTCATCTGAATCCCAAGACCCCCGCACATCTGGATAACCTTAGTCCTATCGTCATCCGGACTCGCCTTTTTCACTGTCTGTGAGCGACAAGTGAATATGTGCTTAAAGAGACTCTAGTGCGGTCGACAACCCAGGAAGTTCTCGCACATGGGCACGAAGGCAGCAAGGTAGGCGATGGAATTTGGATTGAAATGGTGGAGTTGCGCCCCAAAGAAATTCAAGAAACCACGGAAGAAAACACTCGGAGGCAGGGAGAACCCACGGTCGACGTGAGTAGCTAGAAGAACGCACTCACCCTCCTGCTGCTGCGGTTGCCACTCGTCCCCCGGGAGCCTCGCTGCCCCGTGAGGGATCAAGCCCTCGTTGGCCATCTCATTGAGATCCGTCTCGGTGATGGTCGAGCGGATCCAATCCCCTTGGACCCAGACTTGCGGCAGGCGGGACCTTGACGAGGATCCGCCCCGACTGGACGCTCTCCCTTTCGCCTTCCCCGTCGCCGTCGCCTTCTTCGCACGCTCCAAAGCCGCCGTCTTCTCCTTCACCATTGTCGCCGACGAAACGCACGAAGAGTGGATGGGCGGAGGCGAGAACAGGCACGGCGGGCGGAGATGGAGAGGACAGAAGGAGGAATGGGGGGATACTGTTCAAAAACCCTCGCCTGGCGCCTTTTATAAGGACACTTCCGAGTGGCTGACGAGTGGGCCCGGACGATCCTATCATATCCCGAAACAGTCGCACGCACGCGATACGTGGCAAAAAAGGCGGCGCGGAAATCGAGGCGTCTATGCCCTATCCCATCCGAGCGCCGCGGTCCGCCCCGCTTCACGCGCTTCCCAAAATTTGGATCCCACAAAATCCGCTAACAGCAGATCAATCTGTCAGACGGAAGATTTCCTGCGATCCGTCGCTCGGAAGTTTACTAAGTTCAAAAGTTCACTCGGCATAAGAAAGGAATGGATCAAGGCGACTGAAAGAAAAGTTGCTGCATCAACAAAAAGATTATTGGTCCAAGATGAGACATGTTCAGAACACAAAAACAGGTCGGAAATATTAACAACTCCTTCCTCACTCAAACCTCGATCCATTCGGGGGCTAATGATGAAGTCATGTACCTAGGGTAGGGTCACAGACCTGTCTTAAGTACCCTTCCCAAGGACATCCTCAGAAGAAACTACCTTCCAGTCGACCAAGAGAGACTTCACTCGACGGACTCGAAGGACTCGACCATGAAGACTCACTCGACCACCATGAGATCAAGAGCCACTCTGCATCCAAACGGTCTGTAATTAAGTAGTCTTTATGGCATTTAGGACACTTTATGTAAGGCGTTACCAGTAACGCCTAGCCTTAATGTACTTTAAACCCTGCATAACTGAGGGACGGAGGGGTCTGGCAGACACTATATAAGCCACCCCCCTCCTCAGTGTAAGGGGTTCGCGCCCCTGTAATCTATACACACATAATCCAGTCGACTGCCTCCATGCTCCAAGACGTAGGGCTGTTACGTCCTCCGAGAAGGGCCTGAACTCGTACATCCCTTGTCTACACAACTGCTCCATAGCTAGGATCTTGCCTCTCCATACCTACCCCCCATTCTACTGTCAGACTTAGAACCACGACAATGACCTCTCCAAATCCAGTTTCATAAATATTATAAGATTCAACACTCTCCAAAATAGTGGGATCTTTACTTCCTAAAGTTGACACTCTTCCAAACCCACTTTCATCAATATAACCATCATAAATAGGAGGCATCTCAAAACTTGGGAGGCTAAAAATATCATCTTCATTAAACATAGCATCCCCAAGCTTGGGACAAACCTTAATTGGAGAAAATATATTCTCAATCATGTCATTCTCATCAAACATAGCATCCCCAAGCTTGGGTCTTTTCCTATCATAAGCACAATCACTTTCATCATTAATAGTATGGATAGCACCAATAGTATAGCAATTATCATCATCACAATGAGTAATAGGAGAAACATCATTTGGGAGGGATACCTTTCTACCTTTGCTTCTCCGTCTTTTCTTTTTCTTCTTCACATCATGTGTGGGCTTAACCCTCTTTTTTGAGCTCCTTATTAATGAGATTGGTTCAATAGAAAGCTCCTCCTCGTTACATGATTCATCATAAGAAATAATTGGAGGATATTGGGATGTCTCTTCCCTTTCATTAGTATTCTCTTAATCTTCTATTTGCTTTCTTTTCTTTATGTAATTGGCAACATAAGGGTTTTCAATGCAATTCACTGCACAATACATAAAAATTTCTTCTAGATTAAAATCAAGAACTTTATCAAGGACAAATTCTGGCATATCTTTAGTTATACGTTTTATTTCTTCATAACCCAAAGGCAAACTAAGTTCATTATGATGTGCAAGGGAAATCAAGTCATCACAGTTTTTGGACACGATACAATCATGAAACAATTTGCATTGGGGATTTAAATGCTCACGTTCATTGCAAACTTCACAAGGATGGCAAAGAAATTTTAAATTTTCAGCACAAGCATCTAGCCTTTCTTGCAACCATTGAGTTTCTAAATACTTATGCCTCTTGCAAAATCTATCTTCCCTATTTGGTGTGTACTTGCAAACTCTATGCACTCCACGGAAAGTGACATGCTTATAAAAGATGTTTTCATCATGACTAGTGCAATCATCATTAGTACCATGGATATTCAAAGAGTTCATACTGACAACATTGCAATCATGCTCCTCATTCAAAGATTTAGTGACAAACATTTTATAGACTTCTTATTCTAGCACTTGAGCACAATTTTCCTTTCCATCATTCTCACGAAAGATATTAAAAAGATGAAGCGTATGAGGCAAACTCAATTCCACTTTTTTGTAGTTTTCTTTTATAGACTAAACTAGTGATAAAACAAGAAACTAAAAGATTTGATTGCAAGATCTAAAGATATACCTTCAAGCACTTACCTCCCCAGCCACAGCGCCAGAAAAGAGCTTGATGTCTACTACACAACCTTCTTCTTGTAGACGTTGTTGGGCCTCCAAGTGCAGAGGTTTGTAGGACAGTGGCAAATTTCCCTCAAGTGGATGACCTAAGATTTATCAATCCGTGGTAGGCATAGGATGAAGATGGTCTCTCTCAAACAACTCTGCAACCAAATAACAAAGAGTCTCTTGTGTCCCCAACACACCCAATACAATGGAAAATTGTATAGGTGCACTAGTTCGGCGAAGAGATGGTGATACAAGTGCAATATGGATGGTAGATATAGGTTTTTGTAATATGAAAATATAAAAACAGCAAGGTAACTAATGATAAAAGTGAGCACAAATGGTATGGCAATGCTTCGAAATAAGGCCTAGGGTTCATACTTTCACTAGTGCAAGTTCTCTCAATAATAATAACATAATTGGATCATATAACTATTGGAAATATTCCCTAGAGGCAATAATAAAATGGTTATTATTATATTTCCTTGTTCATGACAATTGTCTATTATTCATGCTATAAATGTGTTATCCGGAAATCGTAATACATGTGTGAATACATAGACCACAACATGTCCCTAGTAAGCCTCTAGTTGACTAGCTCATTTGTCAATAGATAGTTACGGTTTCCTGACCATGGACATTGGATGTCATTGATAATGGGATCACATCATTGGGAGAATGATGTGATGGACAAGACCCAATCCTAAGCATAGCACAAGATCGTGTAGTTCGTTTGCTAGAGCTTTTCTAATTTCAAGTATCATTTCCTTAGACCATGAGATCGTGTAACTCCCGGATACCGTAAGAGTGCTTTGGGTGTACCAAACGTCACAACGTAACTGGGTGGCTATAAAGGTATACTATAGGTATCTCCGAAAGCATCTGTTGGGTTGACACGAATCGAGACTGGATTTGTCACTCCGTATGACGGAGACGTATCTCTGGGCCCACTCGGTAATGCATCATCATAATGAGCTCAATGTGACCAAGTGGTTGGTCACGGGATCATGCATTACGATACAAGTAACGTGACTTGCCGGTAACGAGATTGAACGAGGTATTGGGATACCGACGATTGAATCTCGGGCAAGTAATGTACCGATTGACAAAGGGAATTGTATACGGGATTACTTGAATACTCGACATCGTGGTTCATCCGATGAGATCATCGAGGAGCATGTGGGAGCCAACATGGGTATCCAGGTCCCATTGTTGGTTATTGATCGGAGAGTCGTCTCAGTCATGTCTGCGTGTCTCCCGAACCCGTAGGGTCTACACACTTAAGGTTCGGTGACGCTAGGGTTGTAGAGATATTAGTATGTGGTAACCTGAAAGTTTTTCGGAGTCCCGGATGAGATCCCGGATGTCACGAGGAGTTCCGGAATGGTCCGGAGGTGAAGATTTGTATATAGGAAGTCCAATTTCGGCCATCGGGAAAGTTTCGGGGGTCACCGATATTGTACCAGGACCACCGGAAGGGTCCCGGGGGTCCACCGGGTGGGGCCACTTATCCCGGAGGTCCCCATGGGCTGAAGTGGGAAGGGAACCAGCTCCTGGTGGGCTGGTGCGCCCCCCTTGGGCCTCCCCTTGCGCCTAGGGTTGGAAACCCTAGGGGTGGGGGGCGCCCCACTGGGCTTGGGGGGCAAGTCCCCCCCCCCTTGCCCCCCCCCCTTGAGATGGGATCTCTAGGGGCCGGTGCCCCCAGGGCCCCTATACAAAGAGGGGGGAGGGAGGGCTGTGCACCCCAGCTCCTGGCGCCTCGCTCTCCCTCCATAACACCTCTCCCTCTCGCTGAGCTTGGCGAAGCCCTGCCGAGATCGCCGCTACTTCCACCACCACGCCGTCGTGCTGCTGTATCTCCATCAACCTCTCATTCCCCCTTGCTGGATCAAGAAGGAGGAAACGTCTTCCCCAACCGTACATGTGTTGAACGCGGAGGTGCCGTCCGTTCGGCGCTAGGATCATCGGTGATTTAGATCACGACGAGTACGACTCCATCAACCCTGTTCTCTTGAACGCTTTCGCTTGCGATCTAGAAGGGTATGTAGATGCACTCCTCTCTCTCATTGCTAGATGACTCCATAGATTGATCTTGCTGATGCGTAGAAATTTTTTATTTTCTGCTACGTTACCCAACAGTGGCATCATGAGCTAGGTCTATGCGTAGTTTCTATGCACGAGTAGAACACAAAATTGTTGTGGGCGTTGGTTTTGTCAATTTTCTTGCCACTACTAGTCTTATCTTGTTTCGGCGGCATCGTGGGATGAAGCGTCCCGGACCGACCTTACACGTATGCTTACGTGAGACAGGTTCCACCGACTGACATGCACTAGTTGCATAAGGTGGCTAGCGGGTGTCTGTCTCTCCCACTTTAGTCGGATCGGATTTGATGAAAAGGGTCCTTATGAAGGGTAAATAGAAATTGGCATATCACATTGTGGTTTTGGCGTAGGTAAGAAATGTTCTTGCTAGAAACCTATAGCAGCCACGTAAAAACATGCAACAACAATTAGAGGACGCTAACTTGTTTTTGCAGCATATGCCTTGTGATGTGATATGGCCAAAAGGATGTGATGAATGAAATATATGTGATGTATGAGATCGATCATGTTCTTGTAATAGGAATCACGACTTGCATGTCAATGAGTATGACAACCGGCAGGAGCCATAGGAGTTGTCTTTATTTTTGTATGACCTGCGTGTCATTGAAAAACGCCATGTAATTACTTTACTTTATTGCTAAACACGTTAGCCATAGAAGTAGAAGTAATCGTTGACATGACAACTTCATGAAGACACGATGATGGAGATCATGATGATGGAGATCATGGTGTCATGCCGGTGACGATGACCCGAAGATGGAGATCAAAAGGAGCAAAATGATATTGGCCATATCATGTCACTATTTGATTGCATGTGATGTTTATCATGTTTTTGCATCTTATTTGCTTAGAACGACGGTAGTAAATAAGACGATCCCTCATAATAATTTCAAGAAAGTGTTCCCCCTAACTGTGCGCCGTTGCGAAAGTTTGTTGTCTCGAAGCACCACGTGATGATTAGGTGTGATAGATTCTAACGTTCACATACAATGGGTGTAAGCCAGATTTACACATGCAAAAATACTTAGGTTGACTTGACGAGCCTAGCATGTACATACATGGCCTCGGAACACAAGAGACCGAAAGGTCGAACATGAGTCGTATAGAAGATACGATCAACATGAAGATGTTCACCGATGATGACTAGTCTGTCTCACGTGATGATCGGACACGGCCTAGTTGACTCGGATCATGGATCACTTAGATGACCAGAGGGATGTCTATCTGAGTGGGAGTTCATTATATAATTTGATTAGATGAACTTAATTATCATGAACTTAGTCTAAAATCTTTGCAATATGTCTTGTAGATCAAATGGCCCACGCTAATGTTGCCCTCAACTTCAACGCGTTCCTAGAGAAAACCAAGCTGAAAGACGATGGCAGCAACTATATGGACTGGGTCTAGAACTTGAGGAGCATCCTCATAGCTGCCAAGAAAGCATATGTCCTTGATGTACCGCTAGGTGAAGCACCTGTTTTCCCAGCAACTCAGGACGTTATGAACGCCTGGTAGTCGCGTAGTGATGATTACTCCCAGGTTCAGTGCGGCATGCTTTACAGCTTAGAACCGGGGCTCCAAAAGCGTTTTGAGCAGCACGGAGCATATGAGATGTTCCAAGAGCTGAAAATGGTTTTCCAACCGGGTCGAGAGATATGAAGTCTCCGACAAGTTCTACAGTTGTAAGATGGAGGAGAATGGTTCTGTCAGCGAGCACATACTCAAAATGTCTGGGTTGCACAACCTCTTATCTCAACTGGGAGTTAATCTCCCGGATGACGCGGTGGTCGACAGAATCCTCCAGTCGCTCCCACCTAGCTACAAGAGCTTTGTGATGAACTTCAATATGCAGGGGATGGTGAAAACCATTCCTGAGGTATATTCAATGCTGAAATCAGCGGAGGTGGAGATCATAAAGGAACATCAAGTGTTGATGGTCAATAAAACCACTAGTTTCAAGAAAGGCAAGGGTAAGAAGAACTTCAAGAAGGACGGCAAGGGAGTTGCCGCGCCCGGTAAGCCAGTTGCCGGGAAGAAGCCAAAGCATGGACCCAAAACTGAGACTGAGTGCTTTTATTGCAAGGGAAGCAGACACTGGAAACGGAACTGCCCCAAGTACTTAGCAGACAAGAAGGCCGGCAACACCAAAGGTATATGTGATATACATGTAATTGATGTGTACCTTACTAGTACTCGTAGTAGCTCCTGGGTATTTGATACCGGTGTGGTTGCTCATATTTGTAACTCAAAATAGGAGCTGCGGAATAAGCGGAGACTGGCGAAGGACGAGGTGACGATGCGCGTCGGGAATGGTTCCAAGGTCGATGTGATCACCGTCGGCACGCTACCTCTACATTTACCTACGGGATTAGTTTTGAACCTCAATAATTGTTATTTAGTGCCAGCTTTGAGCATGAACATTGTATCTGGATCTCGTTTAATACGAGATGGCTACTCGTTTAAATCCGAGAATAATGGTTGTTCTATTTATATGAGAGATATGTTTTATGGTCATGCCCCGCTGGTCAATGGTTTATTCTTAATGAATCTCGAACATGATGTTACACATATTCATAGTGTGAATACCAAAATATGTAAGGTTGATAACGATAGTCCCACATACTTGTGGCACTACCGCCTTGGTCACATTGGTGTCAAACGCATGAAGAAGCTCCATGCTGATGGACTTTTAGAGTCTCTTGATTACGAATCATTTGACACATGCGAACCATGCCTCATGGGCAAAATGACCAAGACTCCGTTCTCCGGAACAATGGAGCGAGCAACCAACTTATTGGAAATCATACATATTGATGTGTGCGGTCCAATGAGCGTTGAGGCTCGCAGAGGCTATCGTTATGTTCTCACTCTCACTGACGACTTGAGTAGATATGGGTATGTCTACTTGATGAAACACAAGTCTGAGACCTTTGAAAAGTTCAAGGAATTTCAGAATGAGGTAGAGAATCAACGTGACCGAAAGATAAAGTTCTTACGATCAGATCGTGGGGGAGAATATTTAAGTCATGAATTTGGTACACACTTAAGGAAATGTGGAATAGTTTCACAACTCACACCGCCTGGAACACCTCAGCGTAACGGTGTGTCCGAACGTCGTAATCACACTCTATTGGATATGGTGCGATCTATGATGTCACTCACCGATTTACCGCTATCATTTTGGGGATACGCTCTAGAGACAGCAACATTCACTTTAAATAGGGCACCGTCTAAATCCGTTGAGACGACACCGTATGAATTATGGTTTGGGAAGAAACCTAAGCTGTCGTTTCTAAAAGTTTGGGGATGTGATGCTTATGTCAAGAAACTTCAACCTGAAAATCTCGAACCCAAGTCAGAAAAATGCGTCTTCATAGGATACCCCAAGGAAACCATTGGGTATACCTTCTACCTCAGATCCGAAGGCAAGATCTTTGTTGCCAAGAACGGGTCCTTTCTAGAGAAAGAGTTTCTCTCGAGAGAAGTAAGTGGGAGGAAAGTAGAACTCGATGAAGTACTACCTCTTGAACCGGAAGGTAGCGCAGCTCAGGAAGATGTTCCTGTGGTGCCTGCACCGACTAGAGAGGAAGTTAATGATGATGATCAAGGTACTTCAGATCAAGTTACTATTGAACTTCGAAGGTCCACAAGGACACGTTCCACACCAAAATGGTATGGCAACCCTGTCCTGGAAATCATGTTGTTAGACAACGGTGAACCTTCGAACTATGAAGAAGCGATGGCCGGCCCGGATTCCAACAAATGGCTTGAAGCCATGCAATCCGAGATAGGATCCATGTATGAAAACAAAGTATGGACTTTGACAGACTTGCCCGATGATCGGCGAGCGATAGAGAATAAATGGATCTTTAAGAAGAAGACGGACGCGGATGGTAATGTTACCATCTATAAGGCTCGACTTGTCGCTAAGGGTTATCGACAAGTTCAAGGGGTTGACTACGATGAGCCCTTCTCACCCGTAGCGAAGCTTAAGTCCGTCCGAATCATGTTAGCAATTTCCGCATTCTACGATTGTGAGATATGGAAAATGGACATCAAAACGGCATTCCTTAATGGCTTTCTTAAGGAAGAATTCTATATGATGCAGCTGGAAGGTTTTGTCGATCCTAAGAATGCTAACAAGGTATGCAAGTTCTAGGGCTCCATCTATGGGCTGGTGCAAGCATCTCGGAGTTGGAACATTCACTTTAATGAAATGATCAAAGCATTTGGGTTTATGCAGACTTATGGAGAAGTCTGCGTTTACAAGAAAGTGAGTGGGAGCTCTGTAGCATTTCTCATATTATATGTGGATGACATACTTTTGATGGGAAATGATATAGAACTTTTGGACAGCATTAAGGCCTACTTGAATAAGTGTTTTTCAATGAAGGACCTTGGAGAAGCTACTTACATATTTGGCATCAAGATCTATAGAGATAGATCGAGACACCTCATAGGTCTTTCACAAAGCACATACCTTGATAAGATATTGAAGAAGTTCAATATGGATCAGTCCAAGAAGGGGTTCTTGCCTGTGTTGCAAGGTGTGAAATTGAGCTCGGCTCAATGTCCGCCCACGGCAGAAGATAGAGAAAAGATGAGTGTCGTCCCCTATGCCTTGGCCATAGGGTCTATCATGTATGCCATGCTGTGTACCAGACCTGATGTAAACCTTGCCGTAAGTTTGGTAGGAAGGTACCAAAGTAATCCCGGCATGGAACACTAGACAGCAGTCAAGAATATCCTGAAGTACCTGAAAAGGACTAAGGATATGTTTCTCGTATATGGAGGTGACGAAGAGCTCGTCGTAAAGGGTTATGTCGACGCTAGCTTCGACACAGATCTGGATGACTCTAAGTCACAAACCGAATATGTGTATATTTTGAATGGTGGGGCAGTAAGCTGGTGCAGTTGCAAGCAAAGCGTCGTGGCGGGATCTACATGTGAAGCGGAGTACATGGCAGCCTCAGAGGCAGCACATGAAGCAATCTGGATGAAGGAGTTCATTACTGACCTAGGAGTTATTCCCAATGCGTCGGGGCCGGTAACTCTCTTCTGTGACAACACTGGAGCCATTGCCCTTGCCAAGGAGCCCAGGTTTCACAAGAAGACCAGGCACATCAAGCGTCGCTTCAACTCCATTCGTGAAAATATTCAAGATGGAGACATAGATATTTGTAAAGTGCACACAGATCTGAATGTCGCAGATCCGTTGACTAAACCTCTTCCGCGAGCAAAAACATGATCAACACCAGAACTCTATGGGTGTTCGATTCATCACAATGTAACTAGATTATTGACTCTAGTGCAAGTGGGAGACTATTGGAAATATGCCCTAGAGGCAATAATAAAATGGTTATTATTATATTTCCTTGTTCATGATAATTGTCTATTATTCATGCTATAATTGTGTTATCCGGAAATCGTAATACATGTGTGAATACATAGACCACAACATGTCCCTAGTAAGCCTCTAGTTGACTAGCTTGTTTGTCAATAGATGGTTACGGTTTCCTGACCATGGACATTGGATGTCATTGATAACGGGATCACATCATTGGGAGAATGATGTGATGGACAAGACCCAATCCTAAGCATAGCACAAGATCGTGTAGTCCGTTTGCTAGAGCTTTTCTAATGTCAAGTATCATTTCCTTAGACCATGAGATCGTGTAACTCCCGGATACCGTAAGAGTGCTTTGGGTGTACCGAACGTCACAACGTAACTGGGTCGCTATAAAGGTATACTACAGGTATCTCCAAAAGCATCTGTTGGGTTGACATGAATCGAGACTGGGATTTGTCACTCCGTATGACGGAGAGGTATCTCTGGGCCCACTCGGTAATGCATCATCATAATGAGCTCAATGTGACCAAGTGGTTGGTCACGGGATCATGCATTACGGTACGAGTAAAGTGACTTGCCGGTAACGAGATTGAACGAGGTATTGGGATACCGATGATCGAATCTCGGGCAAGTAACGTACCGATTGACAAAGGGAATTGTATACAGGATTACTTGAATCCACGACATCATGGTTCATCCGATGAGATCATCGAGGAGCATGTGGGAGCCAACATGGGTATCTAGTTCCCGCTGTTGGTTATTGACCGGAGAGTCGTCTCGGTCATGTCTGCGTGTCTCCCGAACCCGTAGGGTCTACACACTTAAGGTTCGGCGACGCTAGGGTTGTAGAGATATTAGTATGCGGTAACCGAAAGTTGTTCGGAGTCCCGGATGAGATCCCAGACGTCACGAGGGGTTCCGAAATGGTTCGGAGGTGAAGGTTTGTATATAGGAAGTCCAGTTTCGGCCATCGGGAAAGGTTTGGGGGTCACCGGTATTGTACCGGGACCACCGGAAGGATCCCGGGGGTCCACCGGGTGGGGCCACCTATACCGGAGGGCCCCATGGGCTGAAGTGGGAAGGGAACCAGCCCCTGGTGGGCTGGTGCGCCCCCCTTGGGCCTCCCCCTGCGCCTAGGGTTGGAAACCCTAGCACTACTAGGGAAAAGCCTATACACAAAATCTTACCAGCAGCGCTCTTCAAAATACCACGCTACTGCTACTTAGCAGCAGCGCGTGTCTACGAAACACGCTGCTGACTTGGAAATAGCAGTAGCGCTTGCACCGCATACAGCGCTACTGCTATAGTTGCCATGACCTTGGCCCCCCGCTAGCTATAGCAGTAGCGCACTTTACTATAGAGCGCTACTGCTATTCAGGTTAGCTGTAGCGCGTTTTGGCAAACGCGCTACAACTATCCCTACCTTATCCCCACGCACACGACCGGCCCTCTCACTCACACTCTCACTCTCGCCCGCGTCAACCGTCGTCGTGCGTCGCCGCCGCCGCCGCCTTCGTCCGTCCGCCGCCGAGGTACTCCCCTCCTTCCGTCCCTCCTCCCTCCGCCGCCGCCCTCCCTCCTCCGCCTGCGGCCGCCCCTCCCTCCTCCCTCCGACTACGGCCGCCCCTCCTCCCTCCTCCGCCGGCAGCCCTCCTCCCACCGCCCTCGACCTCGCCGCCCCTAGCTACCTCTCCGTCGCCCCCACCCCCTGCCACTAGTTAGTACTAGATTTAGTAGTAGTAGATGTTAATTTAGGGTTAGCTAGTACTAGATGTTAATTTAGTAGTAGTAGATGTTAATTTAGCTTAGTTAGTACTAGATTTTTAGTAGTAGTAGTGGTAGTTGAACTACTTTAGTTGTAGTTGAACTAGTTTAGTAAGTAAATTAATAAACTAGTTGAACTAGTTGAATTAACAGAACTAATCTATTTTTAGTAAGATAATTAATATAACTAGTTGAACTACTTTATTTTTAGAAAGAACTAGTTTTTTTTCTATTTATAGTAAGTTTATATTTAGTAAGAACTAGTTGAATTAATAAAACTAGTTGAACATGTCATGTTTGTTGTTAGTGATAACTTATATGGTTTCAGGTGACCTCCGTCGTCCCCGTCACCAACCCCCTCCGACATCCCCGCCGTCATCCCAGTCACCGACGTACCCCCTCCGACATCGAGGTGAGACCAGCCAAATATCCTTGTATATCTTGTGTTGTTGCTCAAATAGGATATGTGGTTGCCCAAGTGGCCGTTCATGTTAAGTTTACATCTCCGAGTGGCCTATGTTTTGCCGGAGTGTTGATTAATTTCCGTTCCGGCAAATTTCAAGCGCTCGATATGTCCTTTTTTAGCAAAGGTCATGCCAGATTTTGTCGTGAATTCTGGCATGACTTGTGCTAGAATATGTACAAGTTTAATCTTTGAATTATGATTGTAGAAAATGTCATACTCGGACGACGACGGTCTCCCGGGGGAGTGTAGTTGGTGCCACGACGATCGAGGTATGTGCGACAGGTTCGTTCGGCTGGACAAAGATCGGCGCTTCAGCATTAAGCTCGAGGAGACCTTCGATTGTGAAACGGTACGCAACAACAACAAGTGTTTTTTTCTCCATTAAGCATGACTTCAACTATTTCAACGTCTAATTTTCATATTTTACAATTCGACTAGCTTATCCCATGCCATGCAAGACGCTATGTCTTGGAGAGGATGGGTTTTGAAGACCATGAAAATTTCGAAACAAAGAAAATACACCTAAGGACCCATCATGATATGGATTTTGAAGTAAATCTGTGCAATGCTCAGAGCGTAACCCATTTTGGTTGCCAAAATTGGGAAGCACTTTGCAAAATGTATGGTTTTTATGAGGGTATGATTGTCACCATGGATCTTGGTGATCCTGACAGCGAGGAAGACAATATGGACATTTGGGTCCTTGTTGATACGCTTCCGATTGTACCGCTATGTGAGTTTCTCAAACATAGTTATTAACTAATTTATATTGTTTATTTCAAAATAGTTGATAGCTTATTTCCATTGACAGCTTATTTTGATTCTTCAAAGACTGTGTGGAAGATGGTAGATAAAACCCACTACACCGAAGGCACCCAATTAACGTATAAGGAGAAAAATCATCTGATCGCATTTTGTACTCTTCTTGAGAATTACAATGACTATTATCGAACTCCTTCAAATTATGGTGAATACGTGCCACTAGTGCATGTGTTGAACAACGATAACTTCTCTGGAGATACCTTGGTAAGATTTTTTACTATTACGACATCCGTGCATTTTTTGCATACTTCTAAAACTAGTACATCATTGCTAACTACGAAGTTATTATTATGTTTTTCAACAGAAACTCCCAATGGATTGTGTGCCTCATTTGATGTCTCTGCATGGTCGCCTCTCCGTTCTGAACATACTGCCAGGTAAATCTACGGAGCTCACCTGTGCATATCGGATTTCTAAAACCCGTGAACACATGATCATTAGAGAATGGAAGAAATGTATGGACATTCGCAAGGAGGTTCTTGGAAGTAACATTCAGCGAAAGGCAAGAATTGGAGACAGGCTAATCTCCATTCTCCATAATGGAGAGTCAGGGGCTATCTTGTTTTTTGTTATTTTACCTTAGAAAATGTAGTAGGTCTTAATCGAATGTAATAGGTCCTATGAGGTACAATATGTTTGTGGTAATGTGTTAGAGTTGATAATGATGATCTTGAGGAGGTGTTATGTGATGTCAATGATGAAAACGATGATATTGAGGAGGTGTTATATGACAATGATGTATTATGATGCTAAGTTGTTAATGATATGATGATGATGATGATATTATTATATCATTGGGTGAAAGAACCGCGGATTAGTTTCAAGTGGATGGACATCCACTTGAAACTAGTCCACGGTTCTTTCACCCCATGATGTAATAACTCATTATGATGTAAAAACAATCTCTAAATTCCTGTTGTATGAAAACTTGTGTAAAGGTGTATGAATACAACATGAAAAAGAAAAGAAATAAAATACTAAATAATAGTAGTAGCGCGGGTAAGGAGAAGCGCTACTACTAACTACCAGTAGCGATGTTTTGAAGAAGCGCTGCTACTAAGTCAATTTAGCAGGTGGGTCAAGACGCGTTATTGCTAAGCATTAGCTGTAGTGCCTTATCAGTAGCGCTCCTGCCCGCGCTACTGATAGCCCCAAAACCCGCGCTGCTGCTAGGCTTTTCCCTAGTAGTGTAGGGGTGGGGGCGCTCCACTTGGCTTGGGGGGCAAGTCCCCCCCTTGGCCGCCCCCCCCCCTTTGAGATGGGATCTCTAGGGGCCGGCGCCCCCCTAGGGCCCCTATATAAAGAGGGGGGAGGGAGGGCTGCGCACCCCAGCTCCTGGCGCCTCCCTCTCCCTCCGTAACACCTCTCCCTCTCGCTGAGCTTGGCGAAGCCCTGCCGAGATCGCCGCTACTTCCACCACCACATAGTCATGCTGCTGGATCTCCATCAACCTCTCCTTCCCCCTTGCTGGATCGAGAAGGAGGAGACGTCTTCCCCAACCGTACGTGTGTTGAACGCGGAGGTGCCGTCCATTCGGCGCTAGGATCATCGATGATTTGGATCACGACGAGTACGACTCCATCAACCCTGTTCTCTCGAACGCTTCCGCTCGCGATCTACAAGGGTATGTAGATGCACTCCTCTCTCTCGTTGCTAGATGACTCCATAGATTGATCTTGGTGATGCGTGGAAAATTTTTATTTTCTGCTACATTACCCAACAATAATAATCCCTCAACGTGCAACAAAGAGTCACTCCAAAGTCACCAATAGCGGAGAGCAAACAAAGAGATTATGGTAGGGTACGAAACCACCTCAAAGTTGTCCTTTCTAATCGATCTATTCAAGAGTCCATAGTAAAATAACACAAAGCTATTCTTTCCGTTCGATCTATCATAGAGTTCGTACTAGAATAACACCTTAAGACACAAATCAACCAAAACCCTAATGTCACCTAGTACTCAAATGTCACCTCAAGTATCCGTAGGTATGATTATACGATATGCATCACACAATCTCAAATTCATCTATTCAACCAACACAAAGAACTTCAAAGAGTGCCCCAAAGTTTCTACCGGAGAGTCAAGACGAAAACGTGTGCCAACCCCTATGCATAAGTTCACAATGTTACGGAACCCGCAAGTTGATCACCAAAACATAAGTAGATCACGTGAATATCCCATTGTCACCACAGATAAGCACATGTAAGACATACATCAAGTGTTCTCAAATCCTAAAAGACTCAATCCAATAAGATAACTTCAAAGGGAAAACTCAATCCATTACAAGAGAGTAGAGGGAGAGAAACATCATAAGATCCAACTATAATAGCAAAGCTCGCGGTACATCAAGATCGTACCATCTCAAGAACACGAGAGAGAGAGAGAGAGAGAGAGAGAGAGAGATCAAACACATAGCTACTGGTACATACCCTCAACCCCGAGGGTGAACTAATCCCTCCTCATCATGGAGAGCGCCGGGATGATGAAGATGGCCACCGGGGATGGATTCCCCCTTCGGCAGGGTGCCGGAACGGGCTCCCGAGAGGTTTTTGGTGGCTACAGAGGCTTGCGGCAGCGGAACTCCTGATCTAGGTTATTTTCTGGAGGTTTCAGTATTTATAGGAATTTTTGGCGTAGGTCTCATGTCAGGGGGGGTCTCCGAATCGTCCATGAGATGGGGGGTGCGCCCAGGGGATAAGGCGCGCCCTCCACCCTCGTGGACGGCTCGGGACTCTTCTGGCCCAACTCTTTCACTTCTGGGGCTTCATTTGGTCCATAAAAAATCATCAAAAATCGGCACGTCAATTGGACTCTGTTTGGTATTCCTTTTCTGTAAAACTCAAAAACAAGGAAAAAACAGGAACTGGCACTAGGCTCTAGGTTAATAGGTTAGTCCCAAAAATCATATAAAATACATATAAATGCATATAAAACATCCTAGATGGATAATATAATAGCATGGAACAATCAAAAATTATAGATACGTTGGAGACGTATCACCCCCAAATCCTTATCCAGACGGCGAGCCAGGCCCGTCATGGATTGCTTGGAACTAGAGGAAGTCCTGCTCTTAGCTGAAAACTTTTTGACTGAGGTTTTCTTCTTCTTCTTATAAGTCGGTCCAACCGGCCATGGTTACCGGGCAGCACCAAGGCACGGGCTCTGCCCAAGAGCACCGCACTGCCACCACCAGGGCCGCCGCCCCGACATCCAAGACCCTGACACCACCTCACCCAAGACCCGCCGCAACCCCAACGAAAGAGACGAGCGGAAAGGTCCCACCTTTCGCACCCCTGGGCAACCCCCAGCATCGAGACCCAAAGGCCGGCCAAAACTGGCATCCACCGACCCGTCCTGCTGCCCTGAGCGCGAGACGAGCTCGGTCCTGCAACACAAAGAGGGGGACGAGGTCAATCCTGCTGCATCGTGCGTGAGACGAGCTCAGTCTAGCGCCACCGTGCGCGAGACGAGCTCGGTCCTGCAGCATCGGGCGCGAGACGAGCGGTGGACCACGGCAGGGAGAAGACCAGCCCTTTGATGGGAGTCGCGCTCGGACGGTGAGGAGATGGGGCGAAGGTCGAGACGGTCCGAACGCAGACGAGCCGACGCCGAAGAAGCCGGCCGCTGCCGCGGGCCAAACCGTCGAGCCACCGTGAAGCCGCCGCGCCACCAGGAGGCCACCACCGTCGAACCTCCCCATGCTGCCGCCCACGACCGGAGCAGCAGCCACGCCCGGCCGCTGCCCTACCCGTGCCGCCTGGCGAGCTCCAAGCGACAGAGCCGCCGGGCACGCACCACCGGTGCCACGGGCCGCCGGCCGACCCCCAACGCCAGATCCGGACGGATCCAGCAAGGGAACCAGCCGACCCCGCCGCCACCACCGACCAGAGCCACCTCCACCCCCCGCACCCCGCCGTCAAATCCAATCGCCGTGCCGCGACCACACTGACAACCAGCACCACCACCAGAGACTACCCCCATCGCGAAGACCACCTAGAGCACCACCAGCCCAAGCCAGCCGTCGCCGCCGAGGGCAGCCACGCGCCACCCGATACGCCGGCGACCAGATCTGGCCGTGCCAGATCGAGCGCCGCAGGCACCACGGGCACGCCCGCGCGCAGCCATCCCCGTGATCCCCAGGGGCCACAGCGGCCATGGGCCATGCACAGGAGCCCGCCATAGCCGCCCGAGACCACGCCGTCGCGCCCCGCCGTGAGCGCGCCACCACCCGCCGAGGAGCCCGCCCGCGACGGGTCCACCATCAAAGGGGAGAGAGGGTCCCGCCGCCGCCGATGCCGACCGGGCTTTGCCTGGCGACGCGCCCCGGCAGCGGCGAGGAGGAGAGAGGAGGGAGGAGGGGCTCTGGGCCGGCGGCGCTAGGGTTTCCCCCCTCGGCCGCTGCGGGGGCGACGCGAGAGGGGCGAGGAGTTTATATAAAAGTATAAAGAAGCATAATTCATTTTTCTGTAGTTCTGCTGCATTTTTGAGTGTTGGATGATGAAACAATTTCCAAGATCTTTCTGAACTTCTTAACGTGTACAAACAGAGGACCATTCTGAACCTAGTTCTCCTTCTTATGTATTTTTTCCTTTAGAACGTTTTTCTTTTGGTGTTTATGACACCAATTCCTAACCTCATCAAACTAGCTAAGTTGCTTGATTAGACTGGTGAATAATGAACATACAAAATCGATCAACCATTCGTTCACAAAAGAAGAATCGATCAACCATTCTTGAGTTAGAACAGGCCAACAACCATGTCCATTAAATGAATAAAATCACTCTCGCCCACAAAGATTTTGAATGAAAGAACACGGAGCTAGACAGCTGGACCGTGTCTAGTTCTTTTTGCTGCGGACACCTTTTTTTCGTGATGTGCTAGGAGTACCCTACAACCGTTGCTACCGGTGGTGATTACTACCCTCCAGGACTAAAGTTAACTACTCCCTCTGATCCAAAATAGGTGTCCCAATTTTGAACTAAGGTTAGTTCAACCTTAGTTCAAAACTACGACTCTTATTATGGATCGGAGGGAGTAGTAGGTTTGGGCGCCGGGGCACGTCATAGATATGGTCGGGAGGAGATGTGTTTGCTAGGTGATGGTATTTTGTATTCATGATAATGATAGGAAAACATGGTGTTATATAATGGTGATGGTATCCACCATTTTTTTGTTAAACTATGTCTTAGATTATATGATTATATAGGGGGAGACTTGTATAAGATCTCACGTTAGGTGATTGTGAGAACTTTCCACCGTTCTGTTCATATGACACGCATTACTTTTGTCCTATTGCTCTTTGCATGATCATGTAGTTGACATTGTATTTGTGGCAAGGCCACCTTCATAATTTTCATACATGTCGCTCTTGATTCATTGCATATCCCGGTACACCGCCGGAGGCATTCATATAGAGTCATATCTTGTTCTAGCTTTGAGTTGTAATTCTTGAGTTGTAAATCCATAAAAGTGTGATGATCTTCATTATTAGAGCATTGTCCTAGTGAGGAAAGGATGATGAAGACTATGATTCCCCCACAAGTCGGGATGAGACTTCGGACTTTACAAAAGGAAAAAAAAGAAAAAGAAAAAAGGCCAAAAAGAAAAAAAAGAAAGGCCAAAGAAAAAAAGAAAAAAGAAAAAAAGAAAAAAATGAGAGAAAAAGAGAGAAGGGACAATGCTGCTATCTCTTTTTCCATACTTGTGCTTCAAAATAGCACCATGATCTTCATGATAGAGAGACTCATATGTTGTCACTTTCATATACTAGTGGGAACTTTTCATTATAGAACTTGGCTTGTATATTCCAATGATGGGCTTCCTCAAAACGCCCTAGGTCTTCGTGAGCAAGCAAGTTGGATGCACACCCACTTAGTTTCTTTTGTTGAGCTTTCATATATTTATAGCTCTAGTGCATCTGTTGCATGGCAATCCCTACTCACTCACACTGATATCTATTAATGGGCATCTCCATAGCCCGTTGATACACCTAGTTGATGTGAGACTATCTTCTTTTTTTGTCTTCTCCACAACCACCATTCTATTCCACATATAGTGCTATGTCCATGGCTCACGCTCATATATTGCATGAAAGTTGAAAAAGTTTGAGATTATTAAAGTATGAAACAATTGCTTGGCTTGTCATCAGGGTTGTGCATGATTAAATACTTTGTGTGATGAAGATTGAGCAACAGCCAGACTATATGATTTTGTAGGGATAACTTTCTTTGGCCATGTTATTTTGAGAAGACATGATTACTTTGATTAGTATGCTTGAAGTATCACTATTTTTATGTCAATATGAAATTTTATTTTGAATCATTTGGATCTGAACATTCATGCCCCAATAAAGAAAATTACATTGAGAATTATGCTAGGTAGCATTCCATATCAAAAATTTTGTTTTTATCATTTACCTACTCGAGGATGAGTAGGAATTAAGCTTGGGGATGCTTGATACGTCTCCAACGTATCTATAATTTTTGATTGTTTCATGCTATTATATTACCCTTTTTGGATGTTTATGGGCTTTATTTTACACATTTATATCATTTTTGGGACTAACCTACTAACCGGAGGCCCAGCCCGTATTGCTGTTTTTTTTGCCTATTTCAGTATTTCGAAGAAAAGGAATATCAAACAGACTCCAAACGGAATGAAACCTTTGGGAGCATGATTGTTGGAACGAACGTGATCCAGAGGACTTGGAGTGCAAGTCAAGAAGCAGCCGAGGCAGCCACGAGAGGGTAGGGCGCCCCCCCTATAGGGCGCGCCCCCTGTCTCGCGGGCCCCTCGGGCGGCCACCGACGTACTTCTTCCTCCTATATAAGCCTACGTACCCTGAAAACATCCAGGGAGCCAATGAAACACAATTTCCACCACCGTAACCTTCTGTATCCGCGAGATCCTATCTTGGAGCCTTTGTCGGCGCTCCGCCGGAGGGGGAATCGACCACGGAGGGCTTCTACATCAACACCATAGCCCCTCCGATGAGTTGTGAGTAGTTTACCACAGACCTTTGCACTACTAGAAAAACCCCTACTAATGGCGCACCTAATATGGCCATTAATGGCGCATCTGTGGTGCGCCATTAACAGCACGCCATTAGTAATTTTTACTAATGGCGCACCACCTGGTGCGCCATTAGTATCTGGTATACTAATGGCGCACCGCGGGTGCGCCATTAGTATAGGCCAGTGTGCACCATTAGTATGCCTCCCAGGGGCCATGTATACCCAGGTGCTTTGGCATACTAATGGCGCACCACCACTGGATGCGCCATTAGTAACCGCGGCATACTAATGGCGCACTACCCTGTGATGCACCATTAGTATGCACTGTCATACTAATTGCGCACTGTCATGTGATGCGCCATTAGTATGAATGTTAGGTTTTTTTTATTTTTTTATTTTCTGTTTTTTGCACAGGTTACAAAATGTATAATTTGACAAAATATAGACAGCACACATCAACAACAGATTCATCGAATACAATAGAAGATTAGTCTTTGAATACAATTCATCATATTAGTCTCCGAATACAATTCATCATATTAGTCTCCGAATTAAAAAGACCGAACAAAGATAGAACATTATATTACAAGTCTCGAGACCGCGAGTAGCGAGTTTGTCTTCACATTACAAGTCGATATCGATCATCTAAACTACCATCACATAGAAGAGAGCTGCGGTCATCACGATGAGCATCATCACGATGAAACTCGTCTTCATCCGGTTCCTCCAACGCTCCCTCCCCTCTCCCGCTAGATAGCGGGCGTATCTAGATTCAGCCTCGGCCCTAGTGGTGTACCCTTTGTAACTGTTACCGCTGAATCGGTGAACCTGTCTCCGACACTCCTCCCAGTCATCGTAGACTCCGGGAACCTTACCCTTGTACACGACATACGTCGGCATCGCTATGCACTAGCCAAACGAAACGTTAGTACCAATTCACAGACAATACATAAGCAATATATAATTATGCAACAGAACGATCGGAAGAGAAAAGCAAGACATTAATAGCATCGATTACATCTAAGTTGAACGACTCTCGAAACCAAAGAGACATACTACAAGTTCATTAAAGTTTAATTACAACATGAACCAATCGATGTTTCAGAACTAGACAACTCGACTCAAGGGACCGGAGCGTGGATGAAGCCGCCGTCTATCGTGGGAGTCATGAAAGAACGGGCGTTGTCATCCTGCATTTGTAGCATTGTGTCGATGTCACTGTTGGACGGTTGATTTCTGAGGTAGAACTGCCCTGAGGTACGAAGGACATCTTGATGGATGATTTCCACAAACTCCGACTGGATGCGAAAGAATTCTTGTCGGAGGTCCGCGTCCTGGATTGCCGACACGCTCGCGGCCCAATCTTTGAGTTTACTCGGTAGCAGAAGTTGATGATGGTCCCGTACGATCGCCCGCATGTGATGGATGGCGTAGTAGGCACCCTTCTGACCGCTAGGCGGCTGCTTGACGCAGCAGAACGTCGTATTGTGGGAGAACACGTGCTTGCCGTACTTACGTATAGGCCTGGTGAAGGTGCCTCCAGATTGGGCGTAGCCGGGGAGAACATCATCAAGAACCTTCTTGACATTTGTGTAGTCTACGTTCGACTGACGGTCCGGGTCGAAATACGTGGCCATGGAATATTTGGGGCTTAGGAGGATGAGCGTGCAACGTGTGTCACTGCAGAAAACACGGAATGTTAAAAGAAAAACGATCGAAATGTAAGAATTCATATGTTACGGGCCGGTTGAGGGGAGGACTTACTCGGGAAAGTAAGGCACGAGGAAGTTATCCTTATCTTGGTTTGCCAGAATGACGCCTTCGAGGTAAGAACTCGCGACTTGCCGGTCCCCAGCGCTGCCCAAGATCTTGGCACGAATGTAGAAGGGGTCGACTATCACGATGTCCGGGGTCTTGTCGCGAATGATCCGCATCTCCATACTCAACGAAAATAGCCGAACGAAGGTGTAGTGCAGCGGATGAAGGTTCAACATAGCGTGGATGTCATCAAAACGCAGGACGATCATACGCCCGATGGAGTTATCCACAAAGCCCTTGCCCTCTGGCACCTTGGCCGCGAAAACCGGGTATGCCACATCCTTCTCCCTAAGACGCCGCTTCTCCAAAGCAAGAACACTGTCATGCAGACTCCGCATAGCACCGGTTGCAGCATTGAGCATATTTGTCGGTAGCATCGCCCTACCCGCCACATGCACCCTCCTCGAGATATCCTGCGGTGAAGGTGGCCCGTCCTGAGCACGGATCGTACTCGGTGCCGGCTGGCTCGCACCCTTCTTAGTCTTTCTTTTGCGTGCCTTCTTCTTCTCCTGTAATGGGACCGAGTTCTGCTCACAGACCGCCTTCTTGAGTGTGTTGGGGCTGATAATATTTCGCACCTCGCCTATCTGAGGCTCGGTGAAGTCGGCAGCTGGAGGCGTCTCCTGAGAGCTGAACGCCAGATGGCGCCTGTTGCAACTTGGCTTCTCCGCGGTACGAGCTAGATCGCACACGTCTTTTGTTGGGTTTGGTTCTTGAGAAGGAGGCCCCATGAAGTCGCCATCGTACCCATGCTCGGCAAAGTACTGATCGACGTTGCCAAATGTATCATCGTCGTCGTCGTCGTCGTTCTGATCCTGTGCCATATGCATGTTTGGATCCAGTGGCATAGGGATGTCCGGCACCGTTACGGCGGTCTTGCCATGGGGCCGACTTGGCGCCGGCACGACTGGCGGTGTTGTCTTTGGGGTGGTGTCCCCCGCCCCCAAACGAATCTGGCTCTTCGGCCAAAGCAGGGGCCAGCTCAGGCAGGCGCTGAGGGTCATCGCATCTTCATCGTCGGCCCCGACGGGTCGAATCGGAGGTAACAAGTCGTCGCAGCCTGGCAGCACCCGAGCCAGTTGAACCCTAAACAAGTTGGGTGGCATCTGGGTACCGTGGAACAAGGGGTTGCCCGGTTGAACGATTTTGCCCTTGGCGACATCGACCAACTCGTTGTTCACGAAGTGGAGGAGAGTGCACGGAACGTCGGCGGCGCCCTGCGAAAACATGTAGGGCGTCAGGGATGCCCAGTCAAAGGCAAGGAGATGAAGTCCTCGGCCGAGAGAGGCTTAATTAGTTACCGTGATGATGGCGTCGAGCTCGGCTAATGTCGAGGCACCGCCAACGGCGGGCGTGCAGTTGACGGAGGGGCCGCTTGCTGAAGAGGTGCCGGCCGGCGTACACCCGGGTGCATTAAGCTCCCATGCCGGCGTCGGAGACACCAATGCCGCCTCCGCCGGAGGCACCAATGGCCCCGCCATCGCATTATGAGAGTTGCTGGCCGTGATTCTAGGAATCGGGGGCGGCCCCTGTTGGCCGCCCGCAATCCATGCACTCAACCCCGAGATCAAGGTAGGCACAAGGGCGGTGATCGTCGCTCCGAGTCGTTGTTCCACTTGCTCTTGGACAATCTCCGGAATCCGCGCCACCTGTGCCTAGAGTTCTTGAACCTCTCGCGCCTGGCTTTCCGAGCTGGTCTTTTTCTCCTTCCGCACACCAGCGGTATAGTATGACCCCCATTTTGTCGACAAGCCTTTGCCGGCCACACGACCAGCTGACGTCGGCTTACTGAGCTTATCCTTGTTCTTCATTACATTCAACCCCCTATTTAGAGTGGTGTCCCAAGGGTTGCTCTTAGTCGACCCCGCGCTACTGCTTTCAGTCGCCTGCGGAAGGAATGTGAACCATTTAGAAATTTGGCTTCATTAATTAGAATGCAACCATATGGAGCTAATTACGCGGGGGTGTATTCCTTACCAGAACAAGCTCAAGCTGCCTGGTCTTCGGATCCATGGTAAGCTCCTTTGTTTCCGGGTCCTTCTTGTACCGGGCCCTAACAAAGTTCCTGGTCTGCTTGTCACCGTATTTATCGAAGAGGGGCGGTAGGCCTTGCTCGGCACGGTCTGCCTCCTCCTTGTCCCATATAGGCTCCGCCACTCTGTAACCACCGGGACCGAGTGTGTGTTCCCCTATGTTCAGCTCCCGCATTTGTTTCCCCCACTCACTTGATTGGGAGCTTGCGGTGCTCGAGCAATTGATCTTGAAGTCATTGTAGTCATCTTCGGTGATTGAAGGATTTTTCTCCTTGATCTTCTGATAACTCTCACCTTTCTCGATCATTCTCTTCACATTGCTTTTCCAAGTAGACAGGGCCTTGCTCATCTTCGTGAGGACAGCATTGTTCACTTTATTCCCTTTGAGGCTTGTGTTTTCAAATTCAGCGGGGAACTTGTATCGTTCGTGCAGCTTCGTGAAGAGGAGGTTGCGCAAATTCCCTCGGTCAGGATGCCTCAGGTTCTCGGTGTTGATCGAGACGGTGCTCCGGACAATGCACCCGAGCTGAAGCGAGTACCCCTTGACTATTCGTTCGGGCGCCATTGGATTCCCGTTGGAGTCCACTTCAGTAACTTCCTCCTTGAGGGTGCGGAGCACGATCGGGCGTCGGTCCTTCCGTTGCCTCTTCGGTTGGCTGCCATCTGTGCGTGCGCCGCCATCATCAATGGTGGCATCCTCGGCGGCACCATCAGTGGTGGCATCAGTGTGGTCATCCTCGGCGGCACCATCCGTGGTCTCAGGATCGGTGGGGAAGGCGGCGGCCTCATACAAGTGAGGTTGTTCCTCCATCTCCTGGGACAGCTCCCAGAATGCCTTGCCGCCCGAACCCCCGGCCTCATTGTTGTGGGCCATGTTTCTCTCTAAATAGAAACAAAGTTTGGTCAAAAAGTTGGTTATTGTCAAGGAACAAGATCATGGTCTCATCATTTAGGGTTTGTCGACACCGAGGCATCCTAAAATCTAAGCTTTTATCATTGAGGGTTTTTCGACGCCGAGGCACCCTAAAAGCCTAACCTTTCATCATTTCGGTTTTTATCGACACCGAGGCACCCTAAAAGCCATGCATTAGTCACAATTACGCCGGGGCACTTGATCCTACTTAATTAACTACTAAGATACCCCGGCCCATGCATTAGTCACAAGTACCCCATATGTCCTATTTTTAGCAAAGTCATGCTAAAATTCACGGAAAATTTCAGCATGACCTTTGCTGAAAATAGGACATATGGAGTACCCGAATTTGCCGGAACGGAAGTTAATCGACATTCCGGCAAACTCAAGGGCCTCTCGGGGTACCTGCAATATCATCACGACACGATGGTCGGAGACAAAACCCAGCAAACTAGCACCACAATGTGCCTCTACTTTCATATGGATGAAAAGGCCACAATGTGCCTCTACTAGCATCACAAAAAAAACCTTGAGTTAGAAGATGGTATCCTCCATTTTGTACATCTTTGCGACTGCACGGAGCTAATTTTCTCCATGCATGAAACATGACATATGAACATCAGTATGCATTGATTTATGAAAGAGATAGCCTAGCATGGGCAGCAAGAGCCACTCAGGCTAGCCAAGGAGACTGCCCATGAAACCACACCCCAAGCCATCATTCATTACAAATTTGAATATATGATATTCCAGAAAATAATCTGTCTACAAAATGAGATACATTCCGTTTGAACTACCAAGTTACACAAAGAAAATGCACCTAAGCACCAAGAGGAACTGTTACAACTCCATAAGGTATATCCAAGTCACTGCTACTCATATTCAAAAAACCTAACTCCAATATAACCAGAAAGATTGTAAAACATTATATCTCCCTACTGACACGAACTGAAAGCGTAACAAAAATACCTATTATTCTAGGCAGCTGCCTTGCTAGTGATTCAGTGTCGTCGCAACTGGATCCCTCCCACTCGACCTGCGATCTTCTACAAGGAAAAAGTAGCAGCTCAGTCAACCACCATATAATTATACAAGGAAAAAATGCTACTTGGCACAAGTGTAAACGAGAAGCTTGAGGTAGCAGCAGATTGAAGTGATAAAGTGCAAAGGAGAAGCTTGAGCTAGTAAACAATTTCTGAATGTTATAAAGTGGGGAAAGTAAAATAAAATTCATGACTAGTCATGGAACTAGAAAAGAGATGAGATTTCACAAAACCAAAGCCAAGCATAGTCCAGAATGTCAAATTTTCAGTTAGTTAATTATTACTCTGTGGCATTGCCATACTTAGCCAAGAGTCCCCATTTCTTATATTCTGTGAGATGCAGTCATCTTTTACTCCAGTTCTTATAGTATTTTGGAGTACATTGTCTGTTATGCTGCTTGCAAGGTTAGCATAGGTTCAGAAATGGGGACTAAAAAACAGTGATTTAATTCTCCAATTCAATTTTCATTTTCAAGTTTAAATTTGAATATCAACAGTAGTGATTTTACACCCAGTTCAACAGTGATCTGATCCAGTTTAATCTGATCCAGTTAAAGTCTCCAAATGGAGTACTACAGCTCCTGCACCTGCTTCTATTATGTTTGTCTTGATAAGGAAGATTATGTTTCCATGTATAGTTCTAAAGGACTACCAGAACACAAAGGCACCTGCTTCCATGTATAGTTCTAATGTGCATTTTATTTTCTACTTGTAGCCTTGTAATCTTAATTTAAATAAATATAATAGGGGGTGTGGGGCTTTGCCCTACTGTGCAACTCAAAAGAAATGAACTGAATCGCATGAACATAAGGCATAAGATAAATTTATCCCCATGGAAATAGAAAACATTTTGAAAAAATCACCAATTGCACAGACCATTACAGTTGTATCAACATCACAAGTAAACAACAATTTGTTTTCGTATTTTGAGCTTTGGACAGAGTTCTAATACATGAATAAAAAGTGGTATATTATAGTATTTCACAAAGTTTCTGGAACTTGTTGAGAAGAAATCATGCACACGGAGTGACATATATTAACACTAAAAATGACTAAATATATACTAATCAGCCAGCTTAACTGGCAGGATTTTCCCCAATTTTTTTGACAGAGCAGACATGAACACTAAAACAAGTTCAACACTGCAGAATGGAAATCGCATATTTTTTGACAAAGAATTCTGCATCTAATCAACTACTCTAGGTATGTACGTACATGGCAGACAAAAACACCTAGCAATAGCAACAAGAGAACATAGTTTCGTCCCTTAGGAAAAAAACACGCCAGAGCATGAGAGATGGAGAGAGCAGAGAGAGAGAGGGGGGATGATACCTTGACGAGCTCCCCTGATGGCGTGGGTAGTAGGGTCGGGGCAGCGTCCCGGGAAGAACTAGGCACACGCGGTCCGAGGTGCGTGCAGCCTGCGCGCGAGAGGAACCAGCATCATCAGGGAACCTTGACGGCGGCACAATCGAATCGAACAAAGGGGGAGGGGGAGGAGAAGAGGACCTTGCGAGACCTTCAATGGCGGGGTCGCGGGAGAGAAGAAGCACGCGAGAAGCGGCGTGGTCGATGGGAGCAGCTCGAGCAGAGGTGGCGGCGGATCTGGCCGGCGTCGAGGGCGGCGGGGCGGCGGCGTCGGGAGAGGAGAGGGGAAGGGGATCGATGGCAAGGGCGAGGGCGAGGGAGAGAGAGAGGATCGAGGGCGAGGGCTCGGGCAAGGGAGAGAGAGGGGATCGAGGGCGAGGGCTCGGGCGAGGGAGAGAGAGGGGATCAGAAGTAGGGGGGCACAATACTAATGGCGCACCACCCCTCGGTGCGCCATAAGTATATACATGCTAATGGCGCACCTCGACCTGGTGCGCCATTAGTATTTTTTTTTATTTCCGCTCGAGCCAACAGGTTATCTCCCACCTGAGCTTATCCACATCAACTCCCCTCTACTAGCTTGACTGGTCAGGTGCCCGTTCTCACACCAGGAGGTCCTGGGTTCGATTCCTAGGCTCCAC
The DNA here is from genome assembly GCA_963921465.1 of Triticum timopheevii. NCBI lineage: Eukaryota > Viridiplantae > Streptophyta > Magnoliopsida > Poales > Poaceae > Triticum > Triticum timopheevii. The sequence continues at coordinate 111,589,346 of OY997264.1, forward strand.
AAATTTTTTTTATGCATTTAAAATGCTGTTTGATACTTTTTTGTGTTTAAATATGTTCAAACTTGTTTAAATCATAACAGTAATTTTTTTTATAAGACAGTAATAATTTTTTTAAAAATATCATCAAACAGTAATGCCGGTGGAGCGGGGGAGGGTGCGGGGGGTCGGTGGCGGCGGTTGAGTAGGGGAGGGGTGCGGGGGGTCGGCGGCGGCGGTTGAGTAGGGGAATCGAGGGTGCGGGGGGTCGGCGGCGGCGGCCGGTGGACCGGGGGGTGCTCGGCAGCGAGGGGGACCGGATCTGGCGAGGTGGGATAGCGATCGAGATGGAGGGGGATCGAGATCGAGTGTCCATGAAATTTAAAAATATTCATGATAGTTCAAAAAGTGCCCATGAAATACAATCGAGAAATGAAGGCTACGATTTAAATACAATCGATCTTAGCTAGCTATCTGTTAACAATCTTCTTGCCCTTCTTTTTCGCAAATGGAGTTCTTCTGTGGAACGGACGTCCTTTAGGTAGGGTGGTCCTGCTTCTTCTTGTGGTGTATGCTGCTACTTCATCATCATCGTCATGTTCGATCCTCGGGTCGCCGTACTTGTCGAAGTCTTGCTCATTGGCTACTCCATCCATTCCGATGATCTTCCTTTTGCCTCTCCTCACGACAACACGACTGGTCTTTGACGGGTCGGTAATGAAGAAGCATTGGTCCACTTGGGAAGCCAGTACCCATGGCTCATTTTTCGCGGTGACGTTTGCGCCCGCGGTCTTGGATTTGGCTTCGGGTATAACCATGGTGGTGAAATACCGGTCTTCTTTTAGGACGCTCTTGGCCCATCTGACACGGAACATCGGGACCTTCTCTCCAGCATAGCTCAGCTCCCAGATCTCCTCGATCCTTCCGTGGTATCTGTCCTTGTCGTTACCGGTGTAGGATTCCATCGTTACCCCGGAGTTCTGATAACCATCGCTCTTCATGTCCTTGGCCTCGGTGTAGAATGTGTAGCCGTTGATATCGTACGCCTCATAGGTCATCAGGTTGTGCTCGGCGCCCTGTGACAAGGCGAATATGAGTTGTTCTTCCGCGGAAGAATCCTCATGTAAAGGGTACAACAGAAGCTTCTGCTTGAACCAACGCGTGAAACATGAGTTGTGCTCTTTGAGTATATCTCCGTCCGTCCTCTGTTGGCCTCGGTCATTGTACGTCTTCTTAATAAAGGTTTTGTGCTCTACCACCCAAGGATCGACCACGTCTATGTGTTGTAGCGCGACTAGGTTTGCTCTTTCAAAGTCAGCGAGTCGACCCTCGAAGTCGGCATGCATTTCGCGGCGACCCTCACGGTGACCCCATCCAGCGAGCCTGCCGAGGTGCCTGTTGACGGGCAGACCAACGGGGTTCTCGATTCCTAGATAATTCGTGCAGTAGGAGATGCACTCTTCGGTCAGAAAGCCCCTGGCTATGCTTCCCTCTGGACGTGACATGTTGCGAACGTATCCTTTGATGACACCATTCATCCTTTCGAACGGCATCATGCTGTGCAGGAACGTCGGCCCGAGTTGGATGATATCCTCCACTATATGGACCAGCAGATGCACCATAACGTCGAAGAATGCGGGCGGGAAGTACATCTCAAGCTCGCATAGTATCACCACGATCTCTTCCTGTAGCCTTCTGAGTTGCCTCACGCCAATCGACTTCCGAGAGATGACGTCGAAGAAGTTGCATAGGCCAAATAGCGTTTCACGGACGTGCGCGTCCATGATCCCACGGATTGCAACTGGAAGTATCTGCGTCATCAGCACGTGACAGTTGTGAGACTTCATCCCGCTGAACTTCTGCTTCGCTGGGTCTAGGTATCTGCTTATCTTCCCCGCGTAACCGTAAGGAAGTTTTACTCCTAGGAGGCAGGTGAAAAACTGCTCGATATCCTCCTGACTTAGAGTGAAGCACGCGGGAGGGTAGTCATTTCCGGTCTTCTTGGCCTCCAGAAAATCCGTGGACTACCTGCCCCGCAAGATATCCGTAACCGAGATAGTCGTGCACCGTCGTGAGCAGTGCGGCTCTCATAGGGAAATATTCTTTCTCTGCGGCGTCCCACGTATTGGCTGGCGTTTTCCACAGCGTGTCAATCTCCTCTTTCAGCAGCCCCAGATACAGATTGATGTTGTTCCCTGGTTGTTACGGCCCTTCAATTAGCATACTCATGTGAATGTACTTCCTCTTCATGCACAACCAGGGGGGAAGGTTGTACATCCACACGAACACAGGCCAGGTGCTATGTGTGCTTCTCTGGCTGCCAAACGGATTGACTCCATCGGTGCTCGCGCCCAGCATGATGTTCCTTGGATCGTTCCCAAATTCTGGGTATTCGAAGTTCAGCGCTTGCCACTGGCTCGCATCCTTAGGGTGACTCAGCATCTTGTCTTTTTTATCTATCTCCGGATCATTTGCTTCATCTTCTCGCTTCTTCTCCTCCCTATCCGCGTGCCAACGCAAGAGCTTTGCTACCTTAGGGTCCGCGAAATACCGCTGCAGACGAGGAGTGATCGGAAAGTACCACACCACTTTTCGAGGAGCTTTCTTCCTCTTCTTGTATCGAGTGACACCGCACACCGGACATATGGTAGACTCCGCGTGCTCGTCCCGATAAATGATGCAATTGTTCATGCACACATGGTATTTCACGTGCGGTAAATCCAGAGGACACACGATTTTCTTCGCCTCCTCCAAACTGGTCGGGCACTTGTTCCCCTTGGGAAGACGTTCGTGCCAGAATGACATGTTCTCGTCGAAGCATGCGTCGGTCATTTTGTGTTTTACCTTCATCTCCAGAGCCATGAGCGTTACTTTCAGGCGGGTATCCTCGGGCCTGCATCCTTCATACAATGGAGTAACCGCGTCTAACTCAAGTTGATCCATCTTGGCTTTCTCTCGGGCGGCAGCTCTTGCGTTATCCGTCTGCTTGAGAAGCAGCTCTTGAATATGAGGGTCCTGCACCCAGCCCATCGATGGTCCAGCATCGTCTGCTCCGCCGGCATCATCATCATGTCCTGCATCTTCTACATGATGACTGTGTACAGCATCACCGTCGTGATCATCTCCTGGGGATTCTTCGTCTTCTCGCCCCCCCCCCCCCCCCCGAGCCGCGGTGGTTGTCTTGCTGCCCTTCCTCATTTCTTGCCCGACCCCCATGGACGACTTCGTAGTCATCTTCATCACCTTGCCACCGATAGCCATCCATGAAACCACGCAAGAGTAGGTGGTCCCGCACCTGCACGGAATCCGGGTCCGCAATAAGGCTATTCAGCTTGCATCTTCGACACAGACATCTTATCTCTGTCTCGTTCTTTTGAAGCATCTCGGCCTTCGCGGACCTCAAAAACCTATTCACGATGCCTTCGGTCATCGTGCGGACCATGGTCACCTGCGGGGTAGAGCAAAACGATATTTTAGAACCAAGAAAAAATTTGGCATGACTTTCCCTAAAAATAGGACCAAAAAGAATGCTTAATGCCAAAATTCTCGCCGAAACGGAAATGAATCAACATTCCGGCAAAATATTGGCAACTATCGCATTTCAAATACCGGTACACCTCCAAACACAAACACATATGCAAAACCACAAACATATGCAACACCACGAACATACATAGATCTAGCTAGGCCATAAAAAGTGCATGTGCACATTGTTGTAGGGAGAACAACATAAATATAGCTTCCCCCCTTACTTACCTAGCAAAACAAGGTAACTTAACCACTTAATTTGAATGAATCTATGGTGGAAATGAGGTGAAAAAGAGGAGGCACCCGAGACAAGGAGGAGGCGGTGGAGAGAATGAAGTGGGGAGAAAGTGAGTGTGGGAGGAGAGGCTGTCCAAAATATCTTGTTGCTGCCCACTTACTAATGGCGCACCAGCAACAAATGCGCCATTAGTAATCCAGGTTACTAATGGCGCACCCCCTGGTGGTGCGCCATTAGAACTTTTGCAAAAAAAGGAATAAAAGCAATAATAAAAAAAATAACATTAGTGGCGCACCTTCTGGCTGGTGCGCCATTACTAGTTACAACTAGTAATGGCGCACCACCAGGGGATGCGCCATTAGTATGTTTGGACAGGCGCACTAGTTCAAAAAAAAATTTGGTACTAATGGCGCACCGTGGTCAAGGTGCGCCATTACTGGTTTCAACACGAATGGCGCATCAGAAGGTGGTGCGCCATTAGTATATACTAATGGCGCACCACTTGTCTGGTGCGCCATTAGTGTCATTTCCATCTATAGCCCTTTTCCTAGTAGTGTTGGGTTCATAGTTATTAGCTAGATGGCTTCTTCTCTCTTTTTGGATCTCAATACAATGTTCTCCCCCTCTCTTGTGGAGATCTATTCAATGTAAACTCTTTTTACAGTGTGTTTATCGAGATCCGATGAATTGTGGTTTTATGATCAAGTTTATCTATGAGAAATATTTGAATCTCCTCTGAATTCTTTTATGTATGATTGAGTTATCTTTGCAAGTCTCTTCGAATTATCAGTTTGGTTTGGCCTACTAGATTGATCTTTCTTGCCATGGGAGAAGTGCTTAGCTTTGGGTTCAATCTTGCGGTGTCCTTACCTAGTGATAGAAAGGGTTGCAAGGCACGTATTGTATTGTTGCCATCGAGGATAAAAAGATGGGGTTTATATCATATTGCATGAGTTTATCCCTCTACATCATGTCATCTTTCTCAAGGCGTTACTCTGTTCTTATGAACTTAATACTCTAGATGCAGGCAGGAGTCGGTCGATGTGTGGAGTAATAGTAGTAGATGCAGGCAAGAGTCGGTCTACTTGTTGCAGACGTGATGCCTATATACATGATCATGCCTAGATAATCTCATAATTACCGCTTTTCTATCAATTGTTCGACAGTAATTTGTTCACCCACCGTAATATTATGCTATCTTGAGAGAAGCCTCTAGTGAAACCTATGGCCCCCGGGTCTATCTCTTATCATATTTGCTTCCAATCTACTTTTATTTGCATCTTTACTTTTTGCATCTATATTATAAAATACCAAAAATATATTTATCTTATCATACTATCTCTATTAGATCTCACTTTCGCAAGTGGTCGGGAAGGGATTGACAACCCCTTTATTGCGTTGGTTGCGAGTTCTTTGTTTGTTTGTGTAGGTGCGTGGGACTTTTGAGGAGCCTCATACTGGATTGATACCTTGGTTCTCAAAAACTGAGGGAAATACTTACGCTACTATTGCTGCATCACCCTTTCCTCTTCAAGGAAAACCAACGCAAGCTCAAGACGTAGCAGCCACAACCCACCAGGGCGCGCCAGGGGGGCCTGGCACGCCCAGGTGGGTTGTGCCCACCTGGTGGCTCCCCTCTAGCACTTATTGGCTCCAATATTTCTTATATATAACATAAAAAATCTCTGCGAAGTTTCAGCCCATTTGGAGTTGTGCAGAATAGGTGGCATGACGTAGCTTTTTCAGGTCTAGATTTCCAGCTGCCGGAATTCTCCCTCTTGGTGTGTACCTTGCAAATTATGAGAGAAAAGGCATTAGAATTTCTCCAAAAAGCATTTTTATGGATAAAAATATTATAAATAACAGAAAGAAAACATGATGCAAAATGGACGTATCTGGGGCAACGTCGGTCTTAAGGTCTACCGGAGAGAAGAGGAGGGAGAAACAGTAAATACAAAGCAAACAAATGCATCTCGATGCATGACATGGCAATATGTTGTGCTAGGAGTGACCTAATGCAATGCTAAGCGTTACAGACGAAGCGAGAAAATATATGTGGATATTTCCCTGATCTTAGGCAGTTATCGGACAAATGAACCGGAGGGGAAGATTCCGTGTTTGCTGTGTTAGAGGAATGTGACATGTATGTGGAGGGCATATTCAGATTCTTCTTATTTTTCTGATCAACTTCCATATATAAACTATTTTCATCCGAGTTACGGATCATTTTATATGATTTTCCAAAGTTTTATTGAATTTCTGAAATTTCTAGGATTATTATTAATTTCGAAAATAAATAGGAAATTTCTAAATGCACACAGAGTGTGTACATAGCAGAGTGTACCAGAGGCTGACATGTGGGGCCAGTCAAGTGCCTAGTGAGCAATTGACTGGTCAGCTTTGACTAGTCAAAGGGTCTAGTGGGACCCATATGTCAGCGGGACATTTGTTAAACAGAGTTTTAAACTTTTTTGTTAAATTAATTAGCTAGTGGGGCCTACTGTAGATGACCCACAAGTACAGGGGATCAATCATAGTCCTTTCGATAAGTATGAGTGTCGAACCCAATGAGGAGCAGAAGGAAATGACAAGTGGTTTTCAGCAAGGTAATTTCTTGTAGACTCGTGTTGGGTCTCAAAGCGCAGAGTTTTGTAGAACAGTAGAAATTTTCTCTAAAGTGGATGACCTAAGGTTTATCAATCCGTGGGAGGCATAGGATGAAGCTGGCCTCTCTCAAACAACCCTGCAACCAAATAATAAAAAGTCTCTTGTGTCTCCAACACACCCAATACCACGGTAAATTGTATAGATGCACTAGTTCGGTGAAGAGATGGTGATACAAGTGTAATATGGATAATAGATGTAGGTTTTTGTAGGCTGAAAATATAAAAACAGCAAGGTAGCAAGTAATCAACACTACTAGTCACCCACAAGTACCAATCTGAGGTTCCGGTACAAAGATTGAACACAAGAGATGAGCTAGGGTTTGAGAGGAGATGGTGCTATTGAATATGTTGATGGAGATTGGCCTCCCAAAGATGAGAGGGTTGTCGGTGATGATGATGATTCGATTTCCCCCTCCGGGAGGGAAGTTCCCCCGGTGGAATCGCTTCGCCGGAGGGTGAAAGAGCTCCTGCCCAAGTTCTGCCTCGAGATGGCGGCGCTCCATCTCGAAAGTCTTCTCCTGATTTTTTTTCCTAGGTCAAAATGGCCTATATACCAGAATATGGGCACTGGAGATGGGCTGGGCTGAGCACAACCCAACCAGGGCGTGCCCTGGTGTCTTGTGCTCACCAGGTGGCCCCCTCCGATAGTTATTTGCTCCAGTATTTTTTCTATATTCCAAAGCAATTCTCCCTAAATTTTCAGCTCATTTGGAGATGTGCAGAATAGGTAACTCTGACGTAGCTTTTTCAGGTCCAGAATTCCAGCTGCCCGTATTCTCCCTCTTTTGTGTAAACCTTGCATATTATGAGAGAAAAGGCATTAGAATTACTCCATAAAGCATTATTATGCATAAAAACATTATAAATAACAGTAGGAAAACATGATGCAAAATGGACATATCAACTCCGCCAAGCTTAGACCTTGCTTGTCCTCAAGCGAAAAACCGATATCGAAAATTATGCCCACATGCTTAGAGAGAGAGAGGTGTTGATAAAAACAAATAAGGACATAGAAGCATCATGCTTATTATTATAATAGCCACAAACTTTATCATAGAACTTTATCACATAACTTCATCATATAACTTCTCATGAACAAGTAACAATTCATCACAACATCAAAGCAAAAGCATAAACTCTATTGAAACCCAACAAACTATGTTCTCAGTCAACTTTGCAACTACAATTCATTATCTTTTCAGGAAGGGTCTCGAATCGGAGCCTTTTGGCAAGTCCACATACTCAACCATCATATAATCTTGTATGATTGCTAACACTCACCGCATACACATGAGCAAAAAGTTTCATCCGGACACATAGAAAGATAGGGGCTTATAGCTTCGCCTCCCAGCATATTCACCTCAAGGGTGATGTCAACAGTAATAATTCATGCTCACTCATATCCAGCTGGATAATATGCCTAGATCTTTCCTCACCACATGATGCTTGCAAAAGGAGAAAATAAAAAGGAATAGGGAAGAATACTTTGATTCTTGCATAAAAGTAAATACATAAAGTAAAAGATAGGCCCTTCGCAGAGGGAAGCGGAGGTTGTCATGCTCTTTTTGGTTTGTATGCTAAATTTCTTAGTGCAAAAGAACATCAAGTTATATTGCTGTTATGATAGCAACCTTTATTTTGCAGTTCATCACTTTTATTACTTTGCCATCACAAGTTCGTACAACACTCAATTTTCTCTTACACTAAATGATCCAACACATTTAGAAGAAATTTTTATTGCCTTATTGCACCGATGACAACTTACTTTAAGGATCTTACTCAATCCCATAGGTAGGTATGGTGGACTCTCAAAACAAGATTTTGGGTTTAAGGGTTCACTACTGCAGGATGCTGCTAATGCGACACTATGATCAGAGACCCTTCGACGAAACTGTGCGCGATGCAATAATCGCAAACAGTGGTGTAAAAGAACCGTCAAAAAGGTGCAAAACATTTGCGATGGCGGAGCCATCAAACACAGTTCAGATTTTAGTTGCATGTGCGATCCAGGGCATACGGTTCAGTCCAATGAACTGTTTGCGATGAGGCGGAACAAAATTAACGGGCAGCCTGATGAAGGCGTGTGCAATATAGAGTATACGGTTCACTCGGATGAACTATTTGTGATTAGGCAACACAAAAGAAACGGTCATCCAGATCAAGGTGTGTGTGATTGAGGGCATATGCTTCAAAAGGATTAACTATTTGCGATTAGGCAATAGAACATAAACGGGTCAACCAGATCAAAGTGTCTGCGATTGATGGCATACACTTCACATGGATGAACTGTTTGTGATTAGCCACAACAAACTGAAACAGTTAGATAGATCAATGTGTGTGCGCTAGACAGGTACACACATTCTAATTAAAAGAAGCATGCGCAATGGTAATAACGAGCGCACATGGTTGTTGGAACAAGACATGTGCTGACATTGCCTATTGCGGTGCACCCTATGGTTCAAATGCCACGTACGCGGCCGAGAAGGCGTACGTGCCCACATTACGCCTTCCGAGAATAGTGCCGCACTTATAATCGTCAATAAATTTTGATCATGCGTCCCGTCACAATTTTTTAGAAGAACAGGGAGGTCGCGTCCCGTCACATTCCAAATTGCAAACATGTGCACACCGATCAAAACCTAAATGGTTTCCCACTTAGGAGCATATTACAACGCGGTTATAAATACTACTACTCCAAGATGACTGCACATTCCTCCTCAACTCCTCATCCACAAAAAGTGAAAAACAAACAAGTCATTCATCATCGTTGCCTTGCGTCCGCCATGGCCAGCGTGAGTTCTGGATCGAGAGATTGCCACCAGGGAGAGGCGAGCCTGGAAGCGGAAGCACAAGAGATGTTCTGCCTCGCCGCGAAAGCAACCAACATGTCCCGTCGCACGGTCGTAGCAGCAGAGAGGTCCCGCCGCGCCGTCGATGCAGCAGACCGGTCCAGCCGCGCCGCAGAAGCAGAAGAGATGTCCCGCCGCGCTGTGAATGCAGCAGAGATGTCCTCCTGCGCCACGGCGGCTTGGGAAAGTGTCTCGTGGGTAGGCGAGGACTCTTATAGGTGCATGCGTGCCCTCGTCCTTAGGTAGATGGATCAGATCTCCAGGAGGGCAAGGTTGTAGGATGACCTGGAAGCCTCATTTGAGCAGTCTACTGACGTCATCCGGTAACTAAATGAGAGCAATGCGAAGCTCCGGGCCGAGCGCGACCTGCTAAGGGTGAAGATCGTCGGAAGTGCGGAGCAGCAGGAGCACACCACTGCCTTGTTGAAGAGGATCAGCGTCATCGTCGGGAAACTTATAGACGAGAATGTCATGCTGCGCATGGAGCGTAGAAGGCTGGTGGAGGAATCCGTGGATGCTCTCAAGTAGCATCTTGAGCACAAGAAAGAGCTCGTCGCCGCTCGCCGCGGAGACTAGTTCCCGCGGCCTGCAGCAACGCATCAAGAAAGTAGAGATCAGCGAGCCAGATCATTGTCTTCCTTCTTCTTTTGCCCCTGTGTATTTCGGGCGTTGCCGCATGTGGCATTTTTAATTATGTTTCTAAGTATGTAAGTCAATTATTATCCACTGTCATTGTTCTTATATTTATCATGCTTGCTATAAGTCGCAGTCGATGCTATATAGGTCCGTCGGATCTTACATCAAGATTCGTGCAAAACTTTCTTTTTAGATTTTCATTTTTCTCTCTTAAATCTCAGTCCAGTGAGACATATAGTCACACCGTAGAACAGGTGCTCGGGCGCCATTAATGGAGACGTTGGGAGGGAGGTGCGTAGCTGGTAGCGGTCAAAGTTCTCTCCTCCCGATGAGCACACGCAGGGGTCTGATCACACGCCTCCCGTACTCAAATAGCTACCCCGCACGACACCTCCTAGCCAATAAAAAAGGGGACGCGTGGCCGCACGATATTGGTAAGTAGAACGCCCACGGTTTCAATAATACTTGTGTTTCCGATTTGTAACATGACAACACTTGTTCCAAAATGACTTTGTTGATTGTTAATATGTGCGCCTTCGCAAATCGGACAGAAAAATTACCACAGCATGTTGGTGCCATGTCATGACACCATGCCAAGTTTCATGATTTTCAGGCATGTTTTGAAATTACACGGATTAAAAAACCAAGTTTCTCAATCTTTTCGGCCGATCCACGACGCCCAGATGTTTGAATTTCACTCCCATCTCTTGAATGGGACCTAGAAATTCACCCAAGGACACACATGTGATTTTTCAAACAACTTTGGTGCACCGAAGCCTGTGCTTGTAGTTCAAATATGAATTATGCACATTAAATGCCCAGAAACTCAATTAATGTATAAAAAGGCCAAACGAACCCAGAATAATTCCAAAATTTTAGCATGATACTTCTATTTGGTCTAATCTACCTAGGTAAAAAATTGAGGCGTGAGAAGGCAGCGTACATATGTCGTTTCACACATGGAGGTGACACGTCCCATCTCGGAACCACGAGCCTTCTTGAGGGAAGCTTCGGTTTGCAAGAAGCTTACACCAAAGCTTGTCCCAATTCGGCCAAACAAATTACCACAGCATGTTGGTGCCATGTCATGACACCATGCCAAGTTTCATGATTTTCAGGCATGTTTTGGATTTACAGGAATTAAAAAACCAAGTTTCTCAATCTTTCCAGCAGAGCCACGATGCCCAGATGTTTGAATTTCACTCCCATCTCTTGCATGGGATCTAGAAATTCACCCAATGACACACATGTGATTTTTCAAACAACTTAGGTGCAATGGAGCCTGTGCTTGTAGTTCAAATTTGAATTATGCACATTAAATGCGCAGAAACTCAATTAATGTATAAAAAAGGCCAAACGAACCCGCAATAATTCTAAAATTTAGCACGGTACTTCTATTTGGTCTAATCTGTCTGCGTAAAAAAATTAAGGAAGGAGAAGGAAGTGTACGTATGTCGTTTCGCACACGGAGGTGACACGTTCCCTCTCGGAACCACAAGCCTTCTTGAGGGAAGATCCGGTTTGCAAGAAGCTTACACCAAAGATTGTCCCAATTCGGCCAAAAAAATTACCGCAATATGTTGGTGCCATGTCATGACACCATGCCAAGTTTCACGATTTTCACGCGTGTTTTGGAATTACAGAAATAAAAAAAACCAAGTTTCTCAATCTTTCCGGCCAAGCCACGACGCCCAGATGTTTGAATTTCACTCCCATCTCTTGCATGGGACCTAGAAATTCACCCAAGGACACACATGTGATTTTTCAAACAACTTTGGTGCACTGGAGCCTATGCTTGTAGTTCAAATTCGAATTATGCACATTAAATGCGCAGAAACTCAATTAATGTATAAGAAAGGCCAAACGAACCCGGAATAATTCCAAAATTTAGCACGGTACTTCTATTTGGTCTTATCTGCCTATGTAAACACGTTCCCTCTCGGAACCATGAGCCTTCTTCAGGGAAGCTCCGGTTTGCAAGAAGCTTACACCAAACCTTGTCCCAATTTGGCCAAAAAAATTACCGCAGCATGTTGGTGCCATGTCATGACACCATGCCAAGTTTCATGATTTTTAGATGTGTTTTGGATTTACACGAATTAAAAAACCAAGTTTCTCAATCTTTCTGGCCAAGCCACGATGCCCAGATATTTGAATTTCACTCCCATCTCTTGCATGGGACCTAGAAATTCACCCAAGGACACACATGTGATTTTTCAAACAACTTTGGTGCACTGGAGCATGCGCTTGTAGTTTAAATTTGAATTATGCACATTAAGTGCGCAGAAACACAATTAATGTACAAAAAAGGCCAAATGAACCTGGAATAATTCCAAAATTTAGCACGGTACTTTTATTTGGTCTAATCTGCCTCTGTAAAAAAATTAAGGTTGGAGAAGGCAGTGTATGTATGTCATTTCGCACACGGAGGTGACACGTTCCCTCTCGGAACCACGAGCCTTCTTGAGGGAAGCTCCGGTTTGCAAGAAGCTTACACCAAAGCTTGACCCAATTTGGCCAAAAAATTACCGCAGCCTGTTGGTGCCATGTCATGACACCATGCCAAGTTTCGTGATTTTCAGGCGTGTTTTGGATTTACAGGAATTAAAAAACCAAGTTTCTCAATCTTTCCGGCCGAGCCACGACGCCCAGATGTTTGAATTTCACTCCCATCTCTTGCATGGGACCTAGAAATTCACCCAAGGACACACATGTGATTTTTCAAACAACTTTGGTGCACTGGAGCCTGTGCTTGTAGTTCAAATTTGAATTATGCACATTAAATGCGCAGAAACTCAATTAATGTATAAGAAAGGCCAAACGAACCCGGAATAATTCCAAAATTTAGCACGGTACTTCTATTTGGTCTTATCTGCCTGTGTAAACACGTTCCCTCTCGGAACCATGAGCCTTCTTGAGGGAAGCTCCGGTTTGCAAGAAGCTTACACCAAACCTTGTCCCAATTCGGCCAAAAAAATTACCGCAGCATGTTGGTGCCATGTCATGACACCATGCCAAGTTTCATGATTTTTAGACGTGTTTTGGATGTACACGAATTAAAAAACCAAGTTTCTCAATCTTTCCAGCAGAGCCACGATGCCCAGATGTTTGAATTTCACTCCCATCTCTTGCATGGGATCTAGAAATTCACCCAATGACACACATGTGATTTTTCAAACAACTTAGGTGCAATGGAGCCTGTGCTTGTAGTTCAAATTTGAATTATGCACATTAAATGCGCAGAAACTCAATTAATGTATAAAAAAGGCCAAACGAACCCGCAATAATTCTAAAATTTAGCACGGTACTTCTATTTGGTCTAATCTGTCTGCGTAAAAAAATTAAGGAAGGAGAAGGAAGTGTACGTATGTCGTTTCGCACACGGAGGTGACACGTTCCCTCTCGGAACCACAAGCCTTCTTGAGGGAAGATCCGGTTTGCAAGAAGCTTACACCAAAGATTGTCCCAATTCGGCCAAAAAAATTACCGCAATATGTTGGTGCCATGTCATGACACCATGCCAAGTTTCACGATTTTCACGCGTGTTTTGGAATTACAGAAATAAAAAAAACCAAGTTTCTCAATCTTTCCGGCCGAGCCACGACGCCCAGATGTTTGAATTTCACTCCCATCTCTTGCATGGGACCTAGAAATTCACCCAAGGACACACATGTGGTTTTTCAAACAGCTTTGGTGCACTAGAGCATGTGCTTGTAGTTCAAATTTGAATTATGCACATGAAATGCCCAGAAACTCAATTAATGTATAAAAAAGGCCAAAACAAACACGGAATAATTCCAAATTTTAGCACGATACTTCAGTTTGGTCTAATCTAGCAGTGTACAAAAATTAAGGCGGGAGAAGGCAGTGTACGTATGTTGTTTCGCACACGGAGGTGACATGTTCCCTCTCGGAACCAAGAGCCTTCCTGAGGGAAGCTCCAGTTTGCAGGAAGCTTACACCAAAGCTTGTCCCAATTCGGCCAAAAAAATTACTGCAGCATGTCGGTGCCATGTCATCACACCATGCCAAGTTTCATGATTTCCAGCCGTGTTTTGGGTTTACAGGAATTAAAAAACCAAGTTTCTCAATCATTCCGGCCGAGCCACGACACCCAGATGTTGGAATTTTATTCCCATTTCTTGCATGGGACCTATAAATTCACCCAAAGGCACACATGTGATTTTTTAGCAAACTTTGGTGCATTGGAGCATGTGCTTGTAGTTCAAATTTGAATTATGCACATGAAATGCCCAGAAACTCAATTATTGTATAAAAAAGGCCAAAACAAACACGGAATAATTCCAAATTTTAGCACGATACTTCTATTTGGTCTAATCTAGCAGTGTACAAAAATTAAGGCGGGAGAAGGCAGTGTACGTATGTTGTTTCGCACACGGAGGTGACATGTTCCCTCTCGGAACCAAGAGCCTTCCTGAGGGAAGCTCCAGTTTGCAGGAAGCTTACACCAAAGCTTGTCCCAATTCGGCCAAAAAAATTACTGCAGCATGTCGGTGCCATGTCATCACACCATGCCAAGTTTCATGATTTCCAGCCGTGTTTTGGGTTTACAGGAATTAAAAAACCAAGTTTCTCAATCATTCCGGCCGAGCCACGACACCCAGATGTTGGAATTTTATTCCCATTTCTTGCATGGGACCTATAAATTCACCCAAAGGCACACATGTGATTTTTTAGCAAACTTTGGTGCATTGGAGCATGTGCTTGTAGTTCAAATTTGAATTATGCACATTAAATGCCCAGAAACTCAATTAATGCATAAAATGCCAAACGAACCCGGAATAATTCCAAATTTAAACACGTAAATGTTCTAGCAATTCAAACACCATCCTTTCCCTCCGTAACGCCATTTTGTCTTTCAAAACATAATGAAAAAATCAGGTATACCACAAACAGTTTACTAGAAAGAATCATGTGGCATGCGATATAAAATATCTTGGCACACAGTCTTGTCTGGCTTATGCAGGAAGCTTCGTCGTCCACAGTCCACCGCCCCCGCTTGAACCACACTTGCCCGCCAGTTTCTCGCAGCACCGAGCGAATTTTTTGCCACCGCGGAAATATCTATCTCCCCGCCGCCTCCCTCCTACCAAAAGCCACATTTCCACTGTTCGTCCTTGCTTTCCAAGTTCAAACCTTCACTGCTGCTTACTGGCAGCTCAGCCTCCTCGCTGGTGACCCTTCTTCTTGCAGCGCCGTCTACCCTTCTTCTTGCAGCGCCACCTCCTCGCCGGCGACCCTTCTTCTTGCTGCGCGGCCTCCTCGCCGCCGAACCTTCTTCTTGCTACGCGGCCTAATCGATATGGTCAGGTAATCCACACCCCACTCACACCATCCTCCTCCTTTCCCGTCCCACATGCCTCGACCGACGGCGCGACACCTTCCACAGAAATCACTACCCCTCCTCCAATTAAGCACCATCCACGACCATTTTACACGCAGTATAACGTGGAGATGAGTAGCATGTGGCCGCACGCGCGAATGAGGTCACTATGGCTGCCATGCGTGTCGACCGCCAGATCTTGGAGAAGCACCTCGTCTTCGAGGCCACCGGACACCGCCACGCGGTTGTCTACTTTAAAATATAGTTCGTGATGTTTTCTCGAGGCCACCGCCAGTGCCTTCTAGTGATTTGTCCTCTGTAATGTTAATATGCAATCTGATGTTCAGTTAACAGTTTGGTCCTCTGAAAATGTTTAGTTAACACTTTGGTCCAAAAATTGCTACATTTCGTAGTACTGTTCTCAAGCATTCTTTGTTTTGTTAACTGTCTTATCTTCTAGTACATGTTTCTATTCTGCAATGTCGTGCTCAGTTAACTATTTTAGTTCATTTGGTCTGCTGTCCATTTAACTGTTTTGTTCAGTTCTGCAATTTGATTTTCATTTGCTGTGGGTACAATTTTGTATTGTTATGCATGTGACACCAATTGAATTTGGCTGTACTCAATACATATTCTACTGATAGTATGGCAACTCTCAGTTAACCTAATCAAGATCTTCCTTATGTGTGTTGCAGGGAAACAATGGGAGATATTGTGGTATACCATCGAGGTTTGTTCAAGCAGGGTCCTTTGGCTAATAGCACATTATTGCGCAGTTGCACGAATCATTCTAATATTTAGGTTTCTTACAATTTGGTCTTGCACATGTAGGTCCTGCTGTTAGAGGCTTAGACCCACTGTTCGACCCATTTTGCATATGGGGAAATGAGATGTCCATGAATATCAGTCAAATCAAGAAACTCGGAAAAATTGTTAGGATGAAGAAACTTGTGATGAATAACAGCAAGATCTTTGTTTGCACAATGAAGAAGACATCAGTCAACTATAGGATGCTACTGATACGTCCATTTTGCATCATGCTTTTATATCGATATTTATTGCATTATGGGCTGTTATTAAACATTATGTCACAATACTTATGCCTTTTCTCTCTTATTTTAAAAGGTTTACATGAAGAGGGAGAATGCCGGCAGCTGGAATTCTGGGCTAGAAAAGGAGCAAATATTAGAGACCTATTCTGCACAACTCCAAAAGTCCTGAAACTCCACAAAAGTAAGTTTTGGAATATATTAAAAATATTGGACGGAGAAAGCACCAGAGAGGGGCACCCACCATCCACGAGGGTGGAGGGCGCGCCCTACCCCCCTGGGCGCGCCCCCTGCCTCGTGGGCCACCTGGCAGCCCCCCGATGCCCATCTTCTGATATAAGGTGTCTTTTGCCCAGGAAAAAATAAGAAGGAAGCTTTGGGGATGAAGCGCCACCATCTCAAGGCAGAACCTTGGCGGAAACAATCTAGGGCTCCGACGGAGCTGTTCTGCCGGGGAAACATTCCTTCGGGAGGGGGAAATCGTCACCATCGTCATCATCATCAATCCTCTCACCGGGAGGGGTTCAGTCTCCATCAACATCTTCATCAGCACCATCTCCTCTCAAAACCTAGTTCATCTCTTGTATTTGATCTTTGTCTCAAAACCTCATATTTGTACCTGTGGGTTGCTAGTAGTGTTGATTACTCCTTGTAGTTGATGCTAGTTGGTTTATTCGGTGGAAGATTATATGTTCAGATCCTTTATGCACATTAATACCCCTCGGATTATGAACATGAATATGATTTGTGAGTAGTTACGTTTGTTCCTGAGGACATGGGAGAAGTCTTGTTATAATAGTCATGTGAATTTGGTATTCGTTCGATATTTTGATGAGATGTATGTTGTCTTTCCTCTAGTGGTGTTATGTGAACGTCGACTACATGACACTTCACCATTGTTTGAGACTAGGGGAAGGCATTGGGAAGTAATAAGTAGATGATTGGTTTCTAGAGTGACAGAATCTTAAACCCTAGTTTATGTGTTGCTTTGTAAGGGGCTGATTTGGATTCGTATGTTTCATGCTATGGTTAGGTTTACCTTAATTCTTCTTTCGTAGTTGCGGATGCTTGCGAGAGGGGTTAATCATAAGTGGGATGCTTGTCCAAGGAAGGGCAGTACCCAAGCACCAGTCCACCCACATATCAAATTATCAAAGTAACGAATGCGAATCATATGAGCATGATGAAAACTAGCTTGACGATAATTCCCATGTGTCCTCGGGAGCGTTTTCCTTTATATAAGAGTTTTACCAGGCTTGTCCTTTGCTACAAAAAGGATTGGGCCACCTTTCTGCACCTTGTTTACTTTTGTTACTTGTTACCCGTTACAAATTACCTTATCACAAAACTATCTGTTAACGATAAATTCAGTGCTTGCAGAGAATACCTTAGTGAAAACTGCTTATCATTTCCTTCTGCTCCTTGTTGGGTTCGACACTCTTACTTATCGAAAGGACTACGATAGATCCCCTATACTTGTGGGTCATCAGGTACCAACTCTTTTACCTTGTTTTTACCCCTTGCGCCATTTCAAAATTTACAACAACGATTTATGCATAGCTTTGTTTTCAGTACTTTTCAAAGCAGTTCATGGGCGATTACCTCTCAAACCACTTGCATGGTCAAGAGGCCAGGAAGGTATTCATTCAACACCCACGGTACAATATTGAAGTCTTGCTGAAGAGGACGAAGGTTGGGCGGGCAATTATCCATAGCCACTGGCCTAAAGTTGCAAGGACATTCAACATCACTGAAGGCTCAATATTTGCCTTCTGCTTCTGCAGTTTCCTAGATGAGATTTATCTGTCTATTTACCGTGTATGATGCTACTTTCCAAAGGTTTTTGATGCTGCATGTGAAACTTGGTGCTGTTGTGTAATGGTGTAACTGAGTGCCGAAGCTATCTGATGTAATTCGATTATGAAATCCTGGTTTCTTTTATACGGATATGAAATATCTAGCATGTTTTATAAGAAATATCAGTTTGATTAGTACATGGATTATCAATAATAGGCTAATTACCCTGCTTATTGGGGTTTTCTATTATAGACGGTTACTCAGACATCACCGTGGGCGATGAACTCAAACAACCCGCACAGTTTCTAGAAAGTAGGTGTGTTCGATCAACTAACAATCACACATGGCTTCCGGCAGCGAACTGTTTGCGTTAGGCCACCTTGCACAAACGTTTCCATACAAAGAACTATGTGTGATATACATACCTACGGAAATGTTTTTCTAGGATTCACCGTGTGGGATGTACATACCTACGGTATGATTTTCTGGGATTCACCGTGTGGGATGTACATACCTACGGAAATGATTTTTTGGGATTCACCGTGTGGGATGTACATACCTACGGAAATGATTGGGTTTAGATGCCTCGCTTGATCGCACACGGCCCCAGCCTGGGTCCCAGGAGGGCCTATCCCTGACGATTTCTTGGTCGTGTGGGAAGGACACCCTATCGCACACACTCACTTGGCGATGGTTCCAAATGCCGTCACAGAAAGGGGTTAAAAACCGTTTGTTTAGCATGTCGCTGTACCAGTGGTTTTTCGATGCACAAGTAGTATCTCTACTTAGTGCGGAATTTTTTGCTAGAAAAGATATTGGGCAAGCACCACATTTTAAAGGATCTATGAAAATATAACTTCTATGTGAATATGAACAAACACAAATTATTACGTTGTCTTCCTTGTCCAACATCAACAATTTTGGCATATAATATTTTGATGGGGGCTCACAATCATAAAAGTTGTCCAGGATGGTGTATTTGCATGTGAATCTTCTCTTCCCTTATTAATTCTTCATGAATTGCATCATTGACCAATTCTATGTTTGTCAACTTTCAACAAATTATACCACTTGTAATTTTCTTTATGTGATGTCATTACTTAAAATAAGATTAGCATATGATCTATTTCATTATTTTCTTTTCTTTTTATTGAAACAAAAAGTAAAGAAACAAGTACTCAAACTAAACAATATTATATACCTCGCACACTATTACATACATAGATAGATCACTAAGCAAACACTCGAAAATAGATTGAACTAAACTTTTATTCAACTAATTCTTAGGATAAATAAAGATCAAAATAAGAAAAATAAAGGCAAAGAAGGTGGTGGTGATACGATACCGGGGCACCTCCCCGAAGCTTGGCACAAGCCAAGGGGAGTGCCCATACCCGTGTACTTAAGTCTCCTTTGGTGGTGAAGATGGTAATCGTGGTGGTGGTGATGAAGTAGTATCATCACACTTCAGGCTCAAGAGGTACTCCAATCTACGAATGATGCTCCGGAGGGCGAGGATTTGCTCTTGCAACAGAATATTTTCACGAGTGAGATATTTATTTTAAACATGAACCGTTTCAATGGTCCTAAAGGCTTCAATTTCAGTAGGGATAAGATAATTGCAGTATGGTTGAAGGATATCCTCTTCTTCTTCCTCTATTAGCACGACCTGTCCTACTACTGGGACCTGGTCTCTCGTAGCTTCCCTGCTCTTGTCCCCTTTGATTGCTTCCTTTGGTTTCTCTCTCTTCATTTCTATCATCAACCAAGCATCCTCTTCTACAATGTTGGACGAGGGAGAAGACATGATGCCTGGCTTGACAGATCTGACAGAAAAACAGCACGAAACAAGAACAGAGAATTTCTTCGCGATGCGGTGATCAATATGATATATAAAGATTTTGGCATTCCCCAACTTTGAATTCCCGCTTTTGGATTCTTTTATCATGCCATCTTTTAACTTTTTCTTTAAATAATTTGGCATTTTCATAAGCTTGGGTTCTCCATTCATCTAGTTAGCTAATATCAAATAGCCTCTTTTTACCTGCAAGCTTGAAGTCATAATTAAGTTCTTTAATTGCCCAATATGCTTTATGTTATAACTCAAGAGGCAAATGACAAGCTTTTCCAGTATGCCCATATGATTTTCCTAAGCTGTTCTGTAGGCCCAAAGTGCATCATCCAATTTCTTAGACCGATTCTCTTGGGATCTATTGATAGTATTTTGTAATATTAGTTTTATCTCTCTACTACTAAGTTCAACTTGACCACTAGATTGAGGATGATAAGGTGATGCAATTCTATGGTTAACATCATATTTAGCGAGCATTTTACGAAAAGAAACATGAATAAAGTGTGAACCACCATCAGTCATTAAATATCTAGGGACTCCAAACCTTGGGAAAATAACTTCTTTAAGCATTTTAATGGAAGTGGTATGATCAACACTACTAGTTGGAATAGCCTCTACCCACTTAGTAACATAATCAATAGCAACCAAAATATGAGTATACCCATTAGAGGAAGGAAAAGGTCCCATATAATCAAAACCCCAAACATCAAATGGTTCAACAACGAGTGAATAATTCATAGGCATTTCCTGACGCTCACTGATATTACCAATTCTTTGACATTCATCACAAGGTAAAACAAACTTACGGGCTTCCTTGAAGAGAGTAGGCCAATAAAAACCAGTTTGCAATACCTTATGAGCAGTTCTATATCCCGCATGATGCCCTCCATAAGCCTCGAAGTGACATTTCCGTAGGATTTGTTCATGTTCATGCTCAGGTATGCAACATCTGATAATACCATCTACTCCTTCTTTATAAAGATGTGGGTCATCCCAAAAGTAATGTCTTAAATCATAGAAGAATTTTTTTCTATTGTTGGTATGTGAAACTAGGTGGTATATATTTAGCAACAATGTAATTAGCATTGTTAGCATACCAAGGAGTGTTATGAGAAACATTAATTGCAGCTAGTTGTTCAACACAAAAACAATCATCAATAGGCAGTGGGTCATCAAGAATATTTTCTAACCTAGACAAGTTATCAGCTACGGGGTTCTCAGCTCCCTTCCTATCAGTGATGTGTAAATCAAATTCTTGTAGCAAGAGAACCCACCTAATGAGTCTAGGTTTAGCATCTTTCTTTTCCATAAGATATTTTATAGCAGCATGATCAGTGTGAACAATCACTTTGGAATCAACAATGTAAGATCTTAATTTATCACAAGCAAACACAACTGCTAAGAACTATGTTTTTAGTAGTAGCATAATTTTGTTGGGCATTGTCTAGAGTTTTGCTAGCATAATGAATAACATTTAATTTCTTATCAACTCTTTGTCCTGGAACAACACCAACAGCATAAGCACTAGCATCACACATAATTTCAAAAGGCGAGTTCCAATCAGGAGGTTGAACTATAGGTGCAGAAGTTAAGGCTTTCTTAAGTGTTTCAAAGGCTTCTACACAATCATCATAAAAAACAAAGGGAACATCCTTTTGTAAAGATTTATAAGAGGCCTAGAAATTTTAGAGAAGTCTTTAATAAACCTCTGTAGAGACCAGCATGACCAAGGAAACTACGGATACCTTTAATATCTTTAGGACATGGCATTTTCTCAATTGCATCAATTTTAGCTTTATCCACCTCAATACCTCGGTCAGAAATTTTATGCCCCAAGACAATACCTTCATTAACAATAAAGTGACACTTCTCCCAATTCAAGACAAGATTAGTTTTCTCACATCTCTGCAAAACTCGATCAAGGTTTCTTAAGCAATCATCAAAAGAAGTTCCGTAAACGGAAAAATCATCCATGAAAACCTCAACAATCTTTTCACAAAAATCCGAGAATATAGTAGTCATGCATCTTTGAAAGGTAGCAGGTGGATTGCATAAACCAGCAGGCATATGTCCATAAGCATAAGTTCAAAAAGGACAAGTAAAGGTGGTTTTCTCTTGATCAGGTTGTGAAACATGTATTTGAGAAAAACCAGAATATCCATCAAGAAAACAAAAGTGTGTGTGCTTAGATAGTCTTTCTAGCATTTGATCAATAAAAGGCTGAGGGTAATGATCTTTTCTAGTTGGTTTATTTAATTTTCTAAAATCAATTACCATTCTATAGCCAGTGACAATTGTTTGTGGAATAAGTTCATTTTTATCATTAGGAACAACAGTGATACCTCCCTTCTTAGGGACACAATGAACGGAACTTACCCATCTACTATCAGCTATAGGATACATTATACCTGCTTCTAGAAGCTTTAATATTTCAGTTCTTACCACTTCTTTCATCTTAGGGTTCAAACGTCGTTGGTGATCAACAACGGGTTTAGCATCAGGTTCCATGTTAATCTTGTGCTGACAGAGAGTGGGACTAATGCCCTTAAGATCATCAAGAGTATATCCAATAGCAACTCGATGCTTCTTGAGAATTTTTAATAATCTTTCTTCTTCATGTTCTGAAAGGTTGGCACTAATAATAACATGATATATATTTTTCTCATCAAGATAAGCATATTTCAAAGTGTCAGGCAATTGTTTCAATTCAAACATAGGATCACCTTTAGGTGGAGGATGACCTCTTAGAGTTTCAATAGGCAAATTGTGTTTAAGTAGAGGTTGTTATTCAATATTTTATCTATTTCATTTCTTTCACGCAAGTGCATATCATTTTCATAGTCGAGCAAATATTGTTCTAGTGAATTAGTAGGAGGCATGGTAATAGAATCAAGACCAATTATTTCATCCTTACTAGGTAATTCTTTATCACAGGGTCGTCTACTAAACTTAGAGAAATTAAAATCATGAGACTCATCACCAAAGCTAACACTGACAGTTTGTTTATGACAATCTATAGTAGCATTCACAGTATTCAAGAAAGGTCTACCAAAGATAATGGGACAAAAGTCATATTGTGGGGAACCAAGAACTAGAAAATCAGTAGGATATTTTATTTTCCCACACAAGACTTCAACATCTCTAACGACCCCCCAGTGGTGTGATGGTGGCTCTATTTGCAAGTTTAATAGTAACATCTATGGCTTCTATTTCAGCGGGTGATATATCATTCATAATTTCTTGGTATAAGGTAAAAGGAATAGCACTCACACTAGCACCTAAATCACATAGGCCATGGTAACAATCTTCTCCTATTTTAACTGAGACAACGGGCATGCCAATAACGGGCCTATGTTTATCTTTTTCATCGGGTTTAGCAATTCTAGCAGCTTCATCACAAAAGTAAATAACATGCCCATTAATATTTTCTACCAAGAGATCTTTAACCATAGCAACATTAGGTTATACTTTGATTTGTTCTGAGGGTCTAGGTGCTTTAATATTACTTTTGCGAACCACAGTTGATACCTTAGCATGTTCCTTTATCCTACCAAGAAAAGGTGGTTTTCAGTATAAGCAGTAGGCACAACTGGATCAACATTGTAAATGATAGTTTCATCTTTAGCTATTACCGATTCTCTAATTTCTTCATTAATAGGGGGGTGATATTTAAACCACTTCTCTTTAGGGAGATAAACATGAGTAGCAAATGATTCACAAAAAGAGGCTACTATCTCAGAGTCAAGTCCATATTTAGTGCTAAACTTGTGAAAAACATCGGTATTCATAAAAGATTTAACACAATCAAACTCAAGCTTAATACCTGACTCTTTACCTTCGTCGAGTTCCCAATCTTCAGAGTTGCATTTAATTCTTTCTAAAAGATCCACCTGAATTCAAAGTCTTCTTCATAAAAGAACCAGTAAAAGAAGTATCGAGCATGGATTGATCATCACGAGAACGCCGACCACAAAAATTCTGAATAATAATTTCTCTCGAGAGGTCATGATTGGGGCATGAATATAACATTGACTTAAGCCTCCCCCAAGCTAGAGTGATACTTTCTCCTTCACGAGGCCAAAAATTGTATATATAATTCCGATCACGAAGAACTAGATGCATAGGATAATTTTTTGGGGTGAAATTCTAATTTCAATCGATTCCAGTTCCAAGATCCAATATCATCGCATAGCCTATACCATGCCATTACTTTTCCCTTCAAAGATAAAGGGAAAACCTTCTTCTTAGCTTCTTCTCCGGATAAAACTGCAAGCTTAAATAATCCACAAATTTTATCCACATATATCAAGTGTACATCCGGATGTTCAGTTCCATCTCCTGCATAAGGATTAGCTAGCAGTTGTTCTATCATACCCGAAGGAATTTCATAACCAATATTTTCAGTAGGTGCAGTAGGTTGAGGGGCAACTAATTGTGCTTCCGGTCGAGGTGAAGATACCCCGAACAAACCCCTCAAAGGATGGTTTTCCATAGTAGCAAGTAGCAATAAATTTCAGCATGTAGTAATAATTTTTCCTTACCAAGAGCGCTTCACTCCCCGGCAATGGTGCCAGAAAAGAGTCTTGATGACCCACAAGTATAGGGGATCAATCGTAGTCCTTTCAATAAGTAAGAGTGTCGAACCCAACGAGGAGCACAAGGAAATGACAAGTGGTTTTCAGCAAGGTAATTTATGCAAGCACTGAAATTGTCGGTAACAGGTAGTTTGATAGCAAGATAATTTGTAACAAGCAACTAATGGTAACGGTAAATAAAATGCAGCAAGGTAGCCCAACCTTTTGTGGCAAAGGACAGGCCAAAATGATTTCTTATAATAAGCAAAGCGTTCTTGAGGGTACACGGGAATTTCATCTAGTCACTTTCATCTTGTTGGTTTAATTCGCGTTCACTACTTTGATAATTTGATATGTGGGTGGACCGGTGCTTGGGTGTTGTTCTTACTTGAACAAGCCTCCACTTATGATTAACCCCCTCGCAAGCATCTGCAACTATGAGAAAAGTATTAGGATAAAATCTAACCATAGGATTAAACATTTGGATCCAAATCGGTCCTTTATGAAGTAGCGCATAAACTAGGGTCTAAGCTTCTATCACTCTAGCAACCCATCATCTAATAACTACTACACAATGCATGTCCTTAGGCCCAAATATGGTGAAGTGACATGTAGTCGACGTTCAGATGACATCACTAAGGGAATCACAATATACATATCAACAAAATATCGAACACATATCAAGTTCACATGATTACTTGCAACATGATTTCTCCCGTGACCTGAAGAACAAAAGTAACTACTCACAAATGATAATAATGCTAAAGATTAGAGGGTTATTAAATAGCATAACAGATCTGAATATATAATCTTCCACCAAATAAAACATATAGTAATCAACTACAAGATGTAATCAACACTACTGGTCACCCATAGGTACCAATCTGAGGTTTCGGTACATAGATTGAACACAACAGATGAACTAGGGTTTGAGAGGAGATGGTGATGTTTAAGATGTTGTTGGAGATTGGCCTCCCAAAGATGAGAGGGTTCTCGGTGATGACGATGGCTTCGATTTCCCCTCCGGGAGGGAAGTTCCCCCGGTGGAATCGCTCCATCGGAGGGCAAGTGCTCCTGCCCAAGTACCGCCTCGAGACGGCGGCGCACCATCCTGAAAGTCATCCCCTGATTTTTGCTAGGTCAAAATGACCTATATACCAGAAGATGGGCATCGGAGGTGGGATGGGTTGAGCAACCCACCAGGGCGCGCCTGGGGGCCCTGGCGTGCCTTGGTGTTTTGTGCTCACCAGGTGCCCCCCCCCCCTCCGATAGTTATTTACTCTAGTATTTTTTATTCATTCTAAAACAATTCTCGGTAAATTTTCAGCTCATTTGGAGATGTGCATAATAGGTAACTCTGACGTAGCTTTTTCAGGTTCAGAATTCTAGCTACTCGCATTCTCCCTCTTTGTGTAAATCTTGCTGTTGGGGAACGTAGTAATTTCAAAAAAATTCCTACGCACACACAAGATCATGGTGATGCATAGCAACGAGAGGGGAGAGTATGTCCACGTACCCTTGTAGACCGAAAGCGGAAGCGTTAGAACAACGCGGTTGATGTAGTCGTACGTCTTCACGGCCCGATCGATCAAGCACCAAAACTACGGCACCTCCGAGTTCTAGCACACGTTCAGCTCGATGACGATCCCCTGTTGGGAACGTAGCAGAAATTCAAAATTTTCTACGAATCACCAAGATCAATCTATGGAGATTCTAGCAACAAGAGAGGGAGAGGATGAGCATCTTCATACCTTTGAAGATCGCTAAGCGGAAGCGTTACAAGAGCTCGGATGATGGAGTCGTACTCGCGGCGATTCAAATCGCGGAAGATCCGATCTAGCGCCGAACGGACGGCGCCTCCGCATTCAACACAGGTACAGCCCGGGGACGTCTCCTCCTTCTTGATCCAGCAAGGGGAGAGGAGAAGTTGAGGGAGAACTCCAACAGCACGACGGCGTGGTGGTGGTGGAGCTCGTGGTTCTCCAGCAGGGCTTCGCCAAGCACTACGGAGGAGGAGGAGATGTATGAGGAAGGAGGGGCTGCGCCAAGGGAAGGGTTTCGCTGCCCTCCCACCCCCTCACTATATATAGGGGAAGGGGAGAGGGGGCCGGCCCCTCTATATGGATCTAGAGGAGGGGGCGGCGGCCAGGGGAAACCCTAGATGGGTTTGGGCGCTCCCACCCCCTAGGAAACTTGCCCCCCAAGCCGGGAGGGGAGGCTGCCCTAGGGGTGGCGCCCCTACCTCTCCAGCTTACATGAGATGGGGTGGGAGGGGCGCTCAGCCCCTTAGTGGGCTGATGTGCCCCCTCCCCTTGGCCCATAAGGCCCCCCAACACTTGCCGGGGCCTCCGAAACCCCTTCCATACACGCTGGTCATCACCTGGTACACCCGGAACAATTCCGGACTCCAATACCCTTCGTCCAATATACCGATCTTAACCTCCGGACCATTCCGGAGCTCCTCGTCATGTCCAGGAGCTCATCCAGCACTCCGAACAACCTTCGGTAACCACATAATATTTCCCATAACAACTCTAGCATCACCGAACCTTAAGTGTGTAGACCCTACGGGTTCGGGAACCATGCAGACATGACCGAGACATCTCTCCGGCCAATAACCAACAGCGGGATCTGGATACCCATGTTGGCTCCCACATGTTCCACGATGATCACATCGGATGAACCACAATGTCGAGGATTCAAGCAATCCCGTATACAATTCCCTTTGTCAATCAGTACGTTACTTGCCCGAGATTCGATCGTCGGTATCCCAATACCTCGTTCAGTCTCGTTACCGGCAAGTCACTTTACTCATTCTGTAATGCATGATCCCGTGACTAACTACTTAGTCACATTGAGCTTATTATGATGATGCATTACCGAGTGGGCCCAGAGATACCTCTCCGTCATAAGGAGTGACAAATCCCAGTCTTGATTCATGCCAACCCAACAGACACTTTCGAAGATACCTGTAGTGCACCTTTATAGCCACCCAGCTACGTTGTGACGTTTGGTACACCCAAAGTATTCCTATGGTATCCGAGAGTCGCACAATCTCATGGTCTAAGGAAATGATACTTGACATTAGAAAAGCTCTAGCAAAACGAACTACACGATCTTGTGCTATGCTTAGGATTGGGTCTTGTCCATCACATCATTCTCCTAATGATGTGATCACGTTATCAATGACATCCAATGTCCATGGTTAGGAAACCATAACCATCTATTGATCAACGAGCTAGTCAAGTAGAGGCTCACTAGGGACATGTTGTGGTCTATGTATTCACACATGTATTATGGTTTCCACTTAATACAATTATAGCATGAACAATAGACAATTATCATGAACAAGGAAATACAATAATAACCATTTTATTGTTGCCTCTAGGGCATATTTCCAACAGTCTCCCACTTGCACTAGAGTCAATAATGTAGTTCACATCACTATGTGATTGTAGTGAATCCAACACCCATGGGGTTTGACCATATCTCGCTTGTGAGAGAGGTTATTAGTCAACGGGTCTGAACCTTTCAGATCCGTGTGTGCTTTACAAATCTCTATGTCATCTTGTACATGCAGCTACCACGCGCTACTTGGAGCTATTCCAAATAACTGCTCTACTATACGAATCCGGTTTACTACTCAGAGTCATCCGGATTGGTGTCAAAGTTTGCATCGACGTAACCCTTTACGACGAACTCTTTTACTACCTCCGTAATCGAGAAAATTCCATAGTCCACTAGTTACTAAGGTTAAGTTTGACCGTTGTCATGTGATCCATTCCTGGACCACTCTTGTACCCCTTGACTGACTCATGGCAAGGCACATTTTAGGTGCGGTACTCAGCATAGCATACTGTAGAGCCTACGTCTAAAGCATAGGGGACGACCTTCGTCCTTTCTCTCTCTTATGCCATGGTCAGGTCTTGAGTCTTACTCAATACTCACACCTTATAACACAGCCAAGAACTCCTTCTTTGCTGATCTATTTTGAACTCCTTCAAAATCTTGTCGCGGTATGTATTCATTTGAAAGTACTATTAAGCGTTTTTTGATCTATCCTTATAGATCTTGATGCTCAATGTTCAACTAGCTTAATCCAGGTTTTCCATTGAAAAACACTTTTAAAATAACCCTATATGCTTTCTAGAAATTCTACAGCATTTCTGATCAACAATATGTTAACAACATATACTCATCAGAAATTCTATAGTGCTCCCACTCACTTCTTTGGAAATACAAGTTTCTCATAAACTTTGTATAAACCCAAAATCTTTGATAATCTCATCAAAGCGTATATTCCATCTCTGAGATGCTTACTCCAGTCCTTAGAAGGATTACTGGAGCTTTGCATACTTGTTATCATCTTTCAGGATTGACAAAACCTTCTGGTTGTATCACATACAACCTTTCCTCAAGAAAATCGTCGAGGAAACAATGTTTTTTGACATCCTATCTGCAAGATTTCATAAATAATGCAGTAACTGCTAATATAATTCCAACAGACTCTTAGCATCGCTACGAGTGAGAAAGTCTCATTGTAGTCAACTCCTTGAACTTGTCGGAAAACATCTTAGCGACAAGTCGAGCTTTCTTAATGGTGACACTTACCATCATTTTCCGTCTTCCTTTTAAAATCCATCTGTACTCAACAGCCTTACGACCATCAAGTAGTTCTTCCAAAGTCTATACTTTGTTTTCATACATGGATCCTCTCTCGGATTTTATGGCCTCGAGCCACTCGTCGGAATCCGGGCCCACCATCGCTTCTCCATAGCTCGTAGGTTCATTGTTGTCTAGCAACATGACCTCTAAGACAGGATTACGTACCACTCTGAAGTAGTACGCATCCTTGTCGACCTACGAGGTTTGGTAGTGACTTGATCTGAAGTTTCATGATCACTATCATTAGCTTCCACTTCAATTGGTGTAGGTGCCATAGGAACAACTTCATGTGCCCTGCTACACACTAGTTGAAGTGATGGTTCAATAACCTCATCAAGTCTCCACCATCCTCCCACTCAATTCTTTCAAGAGAAACTTTTCCTCGAGAAAGGACCCGATTCTAGAAACAATCCCTTTTGCTTCCGGGTCTGAGATAGGAGGTATACCCAACTATTTTTGGGTGTCCTATGAAGATGCATTTATTCGCTTTGGGTTCGAGCTTATCAGCTTGAAACTTTTTCACAAAAGCGTCGCAGCCCCAAACTTTTAAGAAACGACAACTTAGGTTGTCCAAACCATAGTTCATACGGTGTCGTCTCAACGGAATTGCATGGTACCCTATTTAAAGTGAATGCGGTTGTCTCTAATGCCTAACCCATAAACGATAGTGGTAATTCGATAAGAGACATCATGATATGCACCATATCCAATAGGGTGCAGTTATGATGTTCGGACACACCATCACGCTATGGTGTTCCAGGCGGTATTAGTTGCGAAACAATTTCCACAATGTCTTAATTGTGTGCCAAACTCGTAACTCGGATATTCATCTCTATGATCATATAATAGACATTTTATCCTCTTGTCATGATGATCTTCAACTTCACTCTGAAATTACTTGAACCTTTCAATAATTCAGACTTGTGCTTCATCAAGTAAATATACTCAGCATCTACTCAAATAATCTGTGAAGTAAGAACATAACGATATCCACTACGTGCCTCAGCACTCATTGGACTGCACACATCAAAATGTATTACTTCCAACAAGTTGCTTTCTTGTTCCATCTCACTGAAAACGAGGCCTTTCGGTCATCTTGCCCATGTGGTATGATTTGCATGTCTCAAGTGATTCAAAATCAAGTGAGTTCAAA
Source organism: Triticum timopheevii (assembly GCA_963921465.1). NCBI lineage: Eukaryota > Viridiplantae > Streptophyta > Magnoliopsida > Poales > Poaceae > Triticum > Triticum timopheevii. Next base: position 111,619,673 of record OY997264.1, read on the forward strand.
CGATCCATCTGCATGGAGTTTCTTCATGCGTATATACCAATAGACGTGGTTCGCATGTCTCAATCTTTTCAAAAATGAGTGAGTCCAAAGATCCATCAACATGGAGCTTCTTCATGCGTTTTATACCAATATGACTCAAATGGCAGTGCCACAAGCAGGTGGTACTATCATTACTATCTTATATCTTTTGGCATGAACATGTGTATCATTACGATCGAGATTCAGTAAACCATTCATTTTAGGTGCAAGACCATTGAAGGTATTATTCAAATAAACAGAGTAACCATTATTCTCCTTAAATGAATAACCGTATTGCGATAAACATAATCCAATCATGTCTATGCTCAACGCAAACACCAAATAACAATTATTTAGGTTTAACTCCAATCTCGATGGTAGAGGGAGCATGCTATGCTTGATCACATCAACCTTGGAAACACTTCCAACACATATCGTCATCTCACCTTTAGCTAGTCTCCGTTTATTCGGTAGCTTTTATTTCGAGTTACTAACACTTAGCAACCGAACCGGTATCTATTACCCTGGTGCTACTAGGAGTACTAGTAAAGTACACATTAAAATAATGTATATCCAATATACTTCTGTCGACCTTGCCAGCCTTCTCATCTACCAAGTATCTAGGGTAGTTCTGCTTCAGTGACCGTTCCCCTCATTACAGAAGCACTTAGACTCGGGTTTGGGTTCAACCTTGGGTTTCTTCACTAGAGCAACAACTGATTTGCCGTTTCATGAAGTATCCCTTCTTGCCCTTGCCCTTCTTGAAACTAGTGGTTTTACTAACCATCAACAATTAATGCTCCTACTTGATTTCTACTTTCGCAGTGTCGAACGTCGCGAATAGCTCAAGGATCATCATATCTATCCCTGATATGTTATAGTTCATCACGAAGCTCTAGTAGCTTGGTGGCAGTGACTTTGGAGAAACATCACTATCTCATCTGGAAGATTAACTCCCACTCGATTCAAGTGATTGTAGTACTCAGACAATCTAAGCACATGCTCAACGATTGAGCTTTTCTCCCTTAGTTTGTAGGCTAAGAAACTCGTCGGAGGTCTCATCCCTCTTGACGTGGGCACGAGCCTGAAATCCCAATTTCAGCTCTTGGAACATCTCATATGTTCCGCAATGTTTCAAAATGTCTTCGGTGCCTCAATTCTAAACCGTTTAACATTACGCATTGAACTATCATGTAGTCATCAAAACGTGTATGTCAGATGTTCGCAACATCCATAGACGATGTTCGAGGTTCAGCACACCGAGCAGTGCATTAAGGACATAAGCCTTCTGCGTAGCAACGAGGACAATCCTCAGTTTAGGGACCTAGTCCGCATAATTGCTACTATCAACTTTCAACTAAATTTTCTCTAGAAACATATCTAAAACAGTAGAACTAAAGCGCAAGTTACGACATAATTTGCACAGACCTTTTGACTATGTTCATGATAATTAAGTTCATCTAATTATTTAATGAACTCCCACTTAGATAGACATCCCTCTAGTCATCTAAGTGATACATGATCCGAGTCAACTAGGCCGTGTCTGATCATCACATGAGATGGACTAGTCATCATCGGTGAACATCTTCTTTTTGATCATATCTGCTATACGACTCATGTTCGACCTTTCGGTTTCTTGTGTTCCGAGGCCATGTCTGTACATGCTAGGCTCGTCAAGTCAACCTAAGTGTTTTGCATGTGTAAATCTGGCTTACACCCGTTGTATGTGAACGTTAGAATCTATCACACCCGATCGTCACGTGGTGCTTCGAAACAATGAACCATCGCAATGGTGCACAGTTAGGGGAACACCTTCTTGAAATTTTATGAGGGATCATCTTATTTATGCTACCGTCGTTCTAAGCAAATAAGATGTAAACATGACAAAAATCACATGCAAATCATAGAGTGACATGATATGGCCAATATCATCTCGCGCCTTTGATCTTCATCTTTGAGGCGCGGCATGACACCATGATCTCCATCATCATGATCTCCATCATCGTGTCTTCATGAAGTTGTCTCGCCAACTATTACTTCTACTACTATGGCTAACGGTTAGCAATAAAGTAAAGTAATTACATGGCGTTTTCAATGACACGCAGGTCATACAATAAATTAAGACAACTCACATGGCTCCTGCCGGTTGTCATACTCATCGACATGCAAGTCGTGATTCCTATTACAAGAACATGATCAATCTCATACATCACATATATCATTCATCACATTCTTTTGGCCATATCACATCACATAGCATACCCAGCAAAACAAGTTAGACGTCCTCTAATTGTTGTTGCATGTTTTACGTGGCTGCTATGGGTTTCTAGCAAGAACGTTTCTTACCTACGCAAAAGCCACAACGGTGATATGCCAATTGCTATTTACCCTTCATAAGGACCCTTTTCATCGAATCCGATCTGACTAAAGTGGGAGAGACTGGCACCTGCTGGCCACCTTATGCAACAAGTGCATGTCAGTCGGGTGGAACCTGTCTCACGTAAGCGTACGTGTAAGGTCGGTCCGGGCCGCTTCATCCCACGATGCCGCCAAATCAAGATAAGACTAGTAAGGGTAAGCATATTGAACAAACCAACGCCCACAACTACTTGTGTTCTACTCGTGCATAGAATCTACGCAATAGACCTAGCTCATGATGCCACTATTGGGAACGTAGCAGAAATTCAAAATTTTCTACGCATCACCAAGATCAATCTATGGAGATTATAGCAACAAGAGAGGGATAGGATGAGCATCTTCATACCTTTGAAGATCGCTAAGCGGAAGCGTTACAAGAGCGCGGATGATGGAGTCGTACTCGCGGCGATTCAAATCGTGGAAGATCCGATCTAGCGCCAAACGGACGGCGCCTCCGTGTTCAACACACGTACAGCCCGGGGACATCTCCTCCTTCTTGATCCAGCAAGGGGAGAGGATAAGTTGAGGGAGAACTCCAACAGCACGATGGCGTGGTGGTGGTAGAGCTCGTGGTTCTCCAGCAGGGCTTCGCCAAGCACTACGGAGGAGGAGGAGATGTATGAGGAAGGAGGGGTTGCGCCAAGGGAAGGGTTTGGCTGCCCTCCCATCCCCTCACTATATATAGGGGGAAGGGGACAGGGGGCCGGCCCCTCTAGATGGATCTAGAGGAGGGGGCGGCGGCCAGGGGAAACCCTAGATGGGTTTGGGCGCCCCCACCCCCTAGGAAACATGCCCCCCAAGCCGGGAGGGGAGGCTGCCCTAGGGGTGGCGCCCCTACCTCTCCAGGTTACGTGAGATGGGGTGGGAGGGGAGCTCAGCCCCTTAGTGGGATGATGTTCCCCTCCCCTTGGCCCATAAGGCCCCCCAACACTTGCCGAGGCCTCCGAAACCCTTTCGGACACGCTGGTCATCATCTGGTACACCCGGAACAATTCTGGACTCCAATACCCTTCGTCCAATATACCGATCTTCACCTCCGGACCATTCCGGAGCTCCTCGTCATGTCCGGGACCTCATCCGGGACTCCGAGCAACCTTCGGTAACCACATACTATTTCCCATAACAACTCTAGCGTCATCGAACCTTAAGTGTGTAGACCCTACGGGTTCGGGAACCATGTAGACATGACCGAGACATCTCTCCGGCCAATAACCAACAGCGGGATCTGGATACCCATGTTGGCTCCCACATGTTCCATGATGATCACATCGGATGAACCACAATGTCGAGGATTCAAGCAATCCCGTATACATTTCCCTTTGTCAATCAGTACGTTAGTTGCCCGAGATTCGATCGTCGGTATCCCAATACCTCGTTCAATCTCGTTACCGGCAAGTCACTTTACTCGTTCCGTAATGCATGATCTCGTGACTAACTACTTAGTCACATTGAGCTCATTATGATGATGCATTACCGAGTGGGCCCAGAGATACCTCTCCGTCATACGGAGTGACAAATCCCAGTCTCGATTCATGCCAACCCAACAGACACTTTCGGAGATACCTGTAGTGCACCTTTATAGCCACCCAGCTACGTTCTGACGTTTGGTACACCCAAAGTATTCCTACGGTATCCAGAGTCGCACAATCTCATGGTCTAAGGAAATGATACTTGACATTAGAAAAGCTCTAGCAAAACGAACTACAAGATCTTTTGCTATGCTTAGGATTGGGTCTTCTCCATCACATCATTCTCCTAATGATGTGATCCCGTTATCAATGACATCCAATGTCCATGGTTAGGAAACCATAACCATCTATTGATCAACGAGCTAGTCAACTAGAGGCTCACTAGGGACAAGTTGTGGTCTATGTATTCACACATGTATTACGGTTTCCAGTTAATACAATTATAGCATGAACAATAGACAATTATCATGAACAAGGAAATACAATAATAACCATTTTATTAGTGCCTCTAGGGCATATTTCCAACATCCCCGTACTCCGATCCAGCAGAATGTCGGGAAGAGTTCCGTCAGCACGACGGCGTGGTGACGATCTTGATGTTCTACCGTCGCAGGGCTTCGCCTAAGCACCACTACAATATTATCGAGGACTATGGTGGAGGGGGGCACCGCACACGGCTAAGAGATCAAGAGATCAATTGTTTTGTCTTTGGGGTGCCCCCGTATATAAAGGAGCTAGGGGGGAGGCGGCCGGCCAAGGAAGAGGGCGCGCCAAGGGGGAGTCCTACTCCCACTGGGAGTAGGACTCCTCCTTTCCTAGTGGGAGTAGGATGCCAGGCCTGTAGCTTGGGAAATGACTACTTTTTGTATTTAAAATAATAAAATAACTATTTTAAGGGATTAATACTCTAATACTATGCTTGTATTTATATAAAAAAACATGAAAATCAAGTTTTGCCGGGCTTTTTGGGCTGCGGGCTGGAAAGTGAGGCCCGAGCCTGGTCCGTAGTCTGGAGAATGACTACCTTTTGTATTTTAAATGATAAAATAACTGTTTTCGGGGATTAATACTATAATACTCGGGCATTTATGCAAGGATGTATGCGAGGATGCAAATTTAAGTTTAAGTTTAAAAAAATCCTGAAAAAATATTACACATGTATGCAAGGATGTAAAGTGTATGTGTGAAAAATTTCAGGATGAAATACCATGAATTGTGAGCTGCACAAAATAACAAAATCATGGACTTTAAAGATGAACAGTACATATGCTAAAAAAAACCTAGATTTGTCTTTTTTGTGTAGCTCACATTTTATTCTATTTCGATCTAAAATTTTGCACACATATACATTATGTATCTAGGTATATGTGTATTTATTTTCAGAATTTTTTGAAACTGAAAAGTTTGAATTTTGAAGTTTTCAAATAAAGGCCTCCATGGAGCTCGGTCTCCGTTTGACATTTTCGAATACTATGCCTATATTTATATAAAAAACTTCAAAAATCGTGTTTTGACGGGCATTTTTTGGACTTCGGGCTGGAAAGTGAGGCCCGAGCCCAGCCCAGACATCGGGCTTCAGGTCGGGCCTATCGGGCGAGGCCACCCATGCCCATATTTACAATGAATGCAGAGCTCCGGGGTGGTATCCCTCTTTTCTCAAAAGAAAAAGTTAATTTCATTTTGCTGCTAGCACTTTTTTTATGTATTGCGAGCACTCTTCAACTGTTTTAACATCAGTGATGACTTCCTTGAGAACTATAGATAACTAGTAGGCTTTTGCGCAGTGGAGTTGTACCCTTTTTTTTAAGGTAGTGCACATCGTACCCTTGCTCAGGAGGATATTTGTTTGCGGGGTATTTGGAATTTTGTATCCACGACAATGACAGGAAAATAAATAACATATTTTAGGGGCAGGACAATCCACCGTTTTTGTTGAAGTGGTGTCTCGGATTGCATGATTATATATTACGACACCAAGGATCTTCCATTATACTCCTTCAGTTCCAATTAGCTGAAGTTCTAGTTTTTTCCTAAGTCAATCTTATTCAATTTTGTACCAAGTATATGGAGAAATTTAAGAGTAAAACCCATATTCATTTGAGAACCTTGAAAGATTTTTTTTTGTTGTTGCAAGAATAGTGGTGTTGTACTTTTTCTCACTATTCATTGCCCCTGTTCAAGAATTCATCCGATTAACTAGTTACCTTGCTGATTAATCCCTACTCGTAGAGTCACCGGGTAATTGATAAACTGATAATCATTCGATTAATGGATTAACTTGCTGATTAGCCTATTAATTCCCTACTCGCCAGCCAACCGAACAGCTACCAATTAACGATGTCCTCAACAATGTTCATGGCTGAAAAAAAAATTGAAACTCCCAAATGATTTTGATTTTTGAACTTGTTTTTTGTTTACTTGTGTTCCACTGTAACATGGTTTTCATCACTTTTTTTTCTGGAAGAACATAGTTTTCATCACCTTACTTTTCTCCTAGTTCTTACGAGTTTTCTTGAGGAGAGCGGATTTCTTTTCTTTCTCTGTGGGGATGAGAGCCCGATAGCAAATGGAAATGAAAGGCACAACCGCGAGCGGCCCGTCAACAAGAAAAATGGAGGGAAAAGCCGCAAAAGCGAGGGAAAACTCTCTTCCTGTTCCCCAAATGCGCGCACAAAAAAAGATGGAAACCTACTCCGACCTCGGCACGGACGGTGGCAACCCTGCTTCGACGAAGCCGGCAATGGAGGAACCACGCGCCGCCGCCACTGGAGGTCCCTCCATAGTTGGCCCCGACGCTCCCCCGCCCCCCAGCCGGTACACTCTCGTCGCCGCCCTCCGGGTACCCCTCGATGTATTCGCTCCACCCATTTTGTTGAAATCTGCGTGCTCTGATTTCGCAGGGTACCGCCGCCGGCGCGAGGAAGCGGAAGGCCCCGACGACGGCGACAGCGAAGGCTGCCAGGAAGCCTCGCATACCGCAGGTCTGTAGCTTTCACTGTACCCACCAGCCCCCTCCCCTCGGCAATCTAGCTTGATGTGTTTTTTGTGTGTGTCTGATATGTGTTTTTGTTTGCGAAATAATCTTGCTTGGTAGTTTGATGTGTCTGAATGCATTTCATCTTTGGTATTGTAGGTTGAAGAACCGATTCAGATGCATGTGTACTATGTGTTGGATGAACAGCAACTGTATTCTCAGAAGGGCCAAAGTCCAATATATATACAAGTGTGTGGTGAAGTGCAAGAGACCCCTCATACAATGGGGATAAACCGAAAAGGGGCTATACACATCTAACACCCCCCCCCCTCAAACTCATGGTGGGTCGACAACACTGAGTTTGGAGAGAAGAAAACTATGCTGCGCTCGAGTTTGTGCCTTCGTGAAGAAGTCTGCCAACTGTAACTAAGAGGGCACATAGTGAAGAGCGAGAGTTTGATCCTGCACAGCAGCACGCACAAAGTGGGCATCCACACCGATGTGCTTGGTGAGCTCATGCTTCACCGGATCACGCGCAATGCTGATAGCACCAGTACTGTCTGACAATAAAGGAGTCGATGTAGTAGCAGACACACCAAAATCCTCAAGTAGCCAGCGTAACCAGATCACCTCAGCCGTCAGCATAGCCATGGCTCGCAACTCAGCCTCTGTACTCGAGCAAGAAACCGCAGTCTGTTTCTTTGTCTTCCAGGCAATAAGAGAGCCACCAAGAAAGACACAATAAGCAGATAGTGACCGTCGATAAGAGGGATCACTAGCCCAGGTAGCATCAGAGTAGGCCTGGAGCTCAAGAGAGCTGGAGCGGGGAAAGAAAAGGCGCTGAGAGATCGTGCCACGAAGATATTGTAGAACACGGAGGAGATGACTATAGTGGGTAGAGGTGGGGGTTGAGACAAACTGACTCGAAATGTGGACAGGATAGGTGATGTCAGGACGCGTAACAGCAAGATAGACAAGACTGCCAACAAGATGACGATAGCGAGTGGGATTAGGGAGAGGGTCACCATCAGAGGCACGAAGCTGAACATTGAGCTCCATGGGAGTGACAACAGTGCGCTCATAACCGAGAGCAGCGCGATCAAGAAGATCCTGAATATATTTTTCTTGGGAGATGTAGAAGCCATCAGGAGTCGAAGAGATCTCAATCCCAAGAAAATAGCAAAGTGGACCAAGATCAGTAATGAGAAACTGGTCGCGAAGACGAGCCTTAACGAAGGCAATGTAATCAGAGTCGTCACCAGTGATGATCATGTCATCAACATAAAGAAGGAGAAGAGTCTGACCACGAGGAGACGTGTGAACAAACACGCTGGATCATGATTACTGGGCAAGAAACCAGCGGCAGTTACCACAGAGGCAAAGCGCTCAAACCAGGCACGAGGGGCCTGTTTGAGACCATATAGGGAGCGGCGAAGTCTACAGACCATACCATCAGGAGCATAGTACCCTGGTGGTGGCTGCATATAAACCTCCTCATGCAACTCACCATTGAGAAAAGCGTTCTGAACATCAAGTTGAGAGATGGACCACTGACGAACAGAAGCCACAGCAAGAAGAGTGCGAACAGTGGTCATGTGGGCCACAGGAGCAAATGTCTCATCATAATCGCGCCCCTGCTCCTGCTGAAAACCACGGGCCACAAGACGAGCTTTGTAGTGCTCAAGGGAACCATCGGAGCGAGTCTTAATCTTGTAGACCCACTTGCAGGTGATGGGACGGACACCGGAAGGAAGGGGAACCAAATCCCATGTGCCAGAGCGCTCAAGGGCAGCGAGCTCTTCGGCCATCGCAAGTTGCCATTCAGGCTGAGTCATGGCAGTCCGATAGGAAGTGGGCTCAGCAATAACAGAGAGACCGTACCGATCAGGGGAGTAGCGATCAGGCGGAGGGCGAGGCCGAGCATGGAGGTTGTGAACCGGGGGAGGCGTGAGAGGTGCAGCAGAGGTGGAAGGCTCATCAGAGGAGACATCCTCAGTACGAGGGTGACGAGTATAGTGGAGAGGAAACGGGGAGAGAGGACAACGGACTGGAGATAGTGGTGGAGAGGTGGAGGAGGAGGAGGGACAAGACGGGGTCGGTGGTGAATGAGAAGGAAGGAGAGGTGCCAGAGGAAGAGGTGACACAGGAGGCACGTAGCGGGGCGTATCGGGAAGAAGAAGGAAGGAAAGGTCGTCGACAGAGAAACTCGAGGAAGAAGAACGTGGGTAGTAAAAACGAGACTCGTCAAAAGTCACATCACGCGAGATGCGCAAGCGACGACCCACAGGATCCCAACATCGATAGCCCTTGTGCTCATCACTGTAGCCAAGGAAAACACACTCAACCGACTGAGCAGTCAGTTTGGTGCATTCTCGGGGGGCAAGAAGAACATAGCACACACATCCAAACATACAAAGAGCTGAGTAGTCAGGAGAGCGACCAGTGAGACACTCCATAGGAATGCCACCCTGAAGAGCAGTCGATGGCTGAATGTTGATGAGATAGGTGGATGCAGAAACAGCCTCAGCCCAAAAATGGGGTGGAAGGGAAGCAGCAATCATGAGTGCACGAGCCGTTTCAAGCAAATGACGATGCTTGCGTTCAGCAACGCCATTCTGAGCATGAGCCCCAGGACATGAGAACTGGGCAAGAGTACCCTGTTCCGCTAGAAAACCACGCAACAGCTGAGAGATATACTCCCCAGCAGAGTCAGCACGAAAAGTACGAATGGGCGTGGCAAACTGAGTGTGAACCATGGCAGCAAAACGTTTGTATATAGAGAGAACCTCGCTACGAGATTTCATGAAGTAGAGCCAAGTGTAGCGAGAGAAATCATCAATAAACAGAACATAGTAGCAATGACCACCTTTCGAATCAAAGGGAGCAGGACCCTAGACATCAGAATGAACTAAGTCAAACGGATGCTGAGATACTGACTCACTAGTAGGATAAGGTAACTGAGTCTGTTTGCCAAGTCTGCAACCATTACAATGTAAGGAAACATCTCCAGATACAGACCCTAAGAGGCCCTCACGAACTAAAGAAGACAAGCGAGAGCCACAGATGTGACCAAGGCGATGATGCCACTGCTGGAAGGATGCAGACGAAGAGGCAGCAAGAGCATGGGAGCTGGCAGGAGTGGTGGCAGCAGAAGGAACACAAAGCCAGTCAACCTCCCAAAGGCCCTCTGACTCATGGCGCCGAGGGCCAGCACCAACCAAAGTCTTGGTGCGACGATCCTGAATGGAGCAAGAGTCAGTATCAAGAATGACACGACAACCAGAATCAGTAAGTTGGGCAGCGGAAAAAAGATTCATGGCAAGACGAGGAACATGTGAAACACTCGGAACAGAGAAGGACGGAGTGGAAAGAATACCACGACTAGCAACAGGAAGATATGTGCCATCGGCAGTAAGGACATTAATAGGCGAATCAAGAGGTCGGAGAGAAGACAACACGGAAGAATCAGAAAACATATGAAAGGAGGCTCCAGAATCTAGAACCCACGAGGATGTACCTGACTGTGTAGATGCCGACGATGGTGAGGAAGGGGATGCAGTCACAATAGCAGCTGAGCCAGTCGATGAGGAGCCCGAGGAAGCAAGGAGATGCTTGAGGCAAACAATATCCTGGTCAGTGAGTGACGGAGTCGAGGAAGACACAGGAGTCCCGCTGAAGGAGGAGCGCCTCTGGTCTCGCTTCTTCTGACGACAATCAGGCTCTAGGTGACCTGGCCGGGAGCAGTAACCACAGACAGTGTCACGTCCCGACGTGCCCTTCTCAGCATAAGGAGGACGGCTCACCCCTTGGAGGAGTAGGTAGGAGCGGCTGAGCAGTGAGGCGAGCAGACGAGGGAGGAGCCCGAGCAGCCAGTACTGACGGAACCAGAAGCAACCCAGCAGAGCGAAGGCGGGTCTCCTCAGCATGAAGCTCACCAAGTATCTCTGAGATAGGAACACGACCACGAGCAAGCAAGTGAGCACGGCGAGGCTCAAACTCGGACCGGAGGCGATATAAGAACTCATGGACCCGCTGGAACTCCAGATCAGACCGAGTAGTCTGACAGCAACGACAGGTTCCACAAACAACTGTCCGAAGAGAGTCAAGCTGGCGCCAGATGGCAGAGCACTGGGAATAGAACTCGTGAACAGAAGAATCACCTTGCTGAAGTGCGTGCTCCTGACGCACCACAAATAGGTAGAGAGCATCACCAGAGGGCTGATAGCGCTGACAGAGATAAGACCACATTGCTGCAACTGTGCGAAGTCCCATGAACTCGGAAGCAAACTGAGGGAGGACACTCGCAGTGAGAACAACAGCAGCTCGAGCATCATCATTGCACCACTGAGTGTAAGCAGACATATCATCCCGGTACACAGCATCAACCGCAGCATCATCCAGAGCCTTGGCAGCATCCCGGTCAGCCTGAGAAGCTTCAGCAGCAAGGACCGGCGGCACCGGTGGGATTGGGGCCACGGGCGCAACAGGGCATGGCGGACAGGGGACCTCGCCAGAAAGAACACCCCACAGAAGAAGTCCACGCATATGAATGCGCATGAAGCCTACAAACTCGGCATAGTTGGTGCCATCAAAGATCACCGATCATCGAGGAACAGCCACATAGCCTGAAGATGACATGTTGAGATGTCCCCCTTTTTATCTCTCCCTCTCTTTCTTTCTCTCTCTCTCTTTTTTTTGGTCAACAGACAGAAGGGACCCGATCTAGATCGGGCCAAGGCGCACGCGAGGCCAACCGCGAGAAGACGTCTCGATCCAGAAGCAGAGCGAGGCATGAGGGCTTCGATCCAGAGGGAGAGAGTAAGCCGGACCTGGGCAACGGGGCGCAGACCGGGCGCAGGTCAGGAGGTGACGAGCGGGCCTGGCGCAGTTCCGGCGGCGGCCAGGCACTGCTGGGAGGCGGCGGCGGCCGGACGGTGCAAGGAGCCGACGGTAGCCGGGCGGGGCACGGGGCTAGCAGCAGCGACCGCGGGCAGAGTAGCCGGCGGGTGGGGGCGACGTGGGACGACGCCTACGGGCGGCTGCGGACACGAGCTCGAAGTGGGTGGCCAGGTCCGCGGCGAGGAGATCCGCGAGGAGAGCCGGGTTGGCTGGATCCACGGCGAGGGGAGCCGGGAGTGGATGGATCGGGAGAGGAGCTAGCACGGAGTTGCAGCGTGCGGGGGAGAGGAGAACCTAACATCTGATACCATGTTGGATGAACAGCAACTGTATTCTCAGGAGGGCCAAAGGCCAATACATATACAAGTGTGTGGTGAAGTGCAAGAGACCCCTCATACAATGGGGATAAACCGAAAAGGGGCTATACACATCTAACACTATGGACTTAGAGAAATGTTTGACAGCGTTCAGGGCGATGATTTAGTTGAATATTCCTTAGACATTTTGGTAGAGAACAACTGTGCACACATCATCGGCGAGCTACCGCTGCAGCCGCAGTCGATGTCATTCGTGGATCTACAGCTCTGGATCTTCAAGTTGTTCCGGCTCCATCACTACTAGGAAAAGGCCTACTAATGGCGCACTGGTTTTTCCTACTAATGGCGCATTACCAGTGCGCCATTAGTAGCACGCCACTAATATTTTTTACTAATGGCGCACCACTGGTGTGCCATTAGTATCTGGTATACTAATGGCGCATCAAGCAGTGCGCCATTAGTTTTTCCCACAGTGCGCCACTAGTGTATTCTATACTAATGGCGCATCACATGATAGTGCGCCATTAGTAACAATTTTTTTAATTTTTTTTCTTAATATTAGGTCACTATTTCACCTATGAGATTTCTAACACATATATATACAACAAGCATCCATATAACAATCATAGCCAACACACAAGTTCCATCATATATATATATATACATAGCCAACACACAAGTTCCATCATATATACATACATAGCCAACACACAAGTTCCATCATATATACATACATAGCCAACACATAGTTCCGTCGTTACATATTACAAAAGTTTCACATTGTTCATCCAACACCGCTATCCATCAATTCACAAAAGTTTCACATTGATGCAAAATAAAAACACAAATGGAAAAGAAGCACTCCATCCATGCAAGCTTCCGTGAATTAAATCAAATCTGCAAAATGATAAACAAGAAGTTAGAAGAAGAAAAAGAAGAAGACTAGAAGAATACTAGAAGAAGAAGAACACTAGAAGAAGAAGAATAAGAATTTTGGAAAAGAAGAAGAATAAGAAGAAGACTATAAGCTTATTATGTAAACTTGATCATTTTGTGCTAACATAAGTTATTTTGGAGCTAACCTATAGGAAACTAATCATATAAGCTCTAAGTTAGTATATTAGAGCCAACTTAGGTAAAATGAAGCTAACCTATGTCATTTTGGAAAAGAAGAAGAATAAGAAAAAGACTATAAGCTTATTATGTAAACTTGATCATTTTGTGCTAACATAAGTTATTTTGGAGCTAACCTATAGGAAACTAAGCATATTAGAGATAACATAGGTAACTAAGTATATATATATATATATATATATATATATATATATATATATATATATATATATATATATATATCATTTTGGATAACTAACCTATAGGAGATCTGACATACCTAACAAAGTTCAGTTCTCATGCATTGTTCTTCTCCTTCTTCTCCTTCCTCTCCCTGATGCGCCTAGAGCGGCGAGGCGGTGGAGGCAGTGGAGGCAGTGGGATGTAGTCTTCTACCACAATTGGCGTGGTCATGTCGCCCAGCTGTGGGATCGCCGGTGCCACCACCGGTGCGTGGTCATTGTCAGGCACCACCACCATCGCGAGGCCACCTTCAGGCACGACCATCGCTAGGTCATCCTCAGCCACCTCCATCTCTTGCCCATGGTCAGCCACCACCATCTCTTGCCCTTGGTCAGCCACCACCAGTGGTAGGTCATCCTCAGCCTGATGCCCATCGTCATCCTGCAGCTCCTCATCCTCACTCAGCTCCTCTTCTCCCGCACTCCAGTCCGGATCATCCTTCTTGTTGTCTATGCTGCTGCCAGAACCGCTGCTGCTTTCGCTACAGCCAAAATCGCTGCTGCTTTCGCTACAGCCATAGTCGCTGCTGCTTTGGTTGTAGCCAGTGTCGCTGCTGCTGCTCCCATTACCTGTCCAGAATGCAACAATGACTGTTAACAATCAATGTGAGACAAAGCCAAATGTAGAGGAATAAGAAGAGGCAGAACGTACCGGCATCATCATCGGGAGCGTAGCGCATGCGACACATAGTCATGTTGAACACCTTCACGATGAGCATGGTGGCCTCGTCGTCGTACCTGAAGAGAAGGAAGTACCCCAGCCGCAGGTCGTAGGCACGGTAGAACTTCTCCCACCCACGAGACAAGTACATGTGGCCCTTCTTGATCACCAACTGCACATCCCACTGCCTGCGAAACCCGCTGCCGGCCTGTCGCAGCTTCATATTATTTGGCGTATCTTCACCCATCAGCATGTTCATAAAACTGTCAGGCAGCCTCTGTAGTTTGGGACAATGAGTGATGTAGCAAACAACAGATATCATAATGAGATGGGTGAAGGGGAGATCTCTCATTTTATATACCTGCGTCATGGATGATACTGAAGTCTCAAGTATGATAGTGAAGAACTCGGAAGCATCCAACTCGTACTGCGGTGTCGCAGAGCGGGGTGGCTGCTTCCCGCGATCTCTGATAAGCAGCAGAAGAGACCAATTAATACCCTTACAACAGATCATAAAACATGCATGATAACAGGCATTAGTCGCAAGTACCCCATATGTCCTATTTTTAGCAAAGTCATGCTAAAATTCACGGAAAATTTCAGCATGACCTTTGCTGAAAATAGGACATATGGAGTACCCGAATTTGCCGGAATGGAAGTTAATCGACATTCCGGCAAACTCAAGGGCCTCTTGGGGTACCTGCAATTTCATGATAAACTGCCAACAAAAACACATGGAGTACTTGACACAGTACTTGCCATAGTAATAGTCAATGTGCCTCTGTATGTATGTGTGTGGTGTCTAGATGCCAGCCACAGGTCAATGGCCATGCCACTACACTGCTTTGATTCTGTTTCTGATGGAGCTTTGTGCCACTAGGTGGCCTGTTTGAAGTGAAATAATCAGCATGGCAACTGGTATTGGATTCATAGTGTAAATGATGGATGAAAAGGTATTGTGCCCAAGTACAACATTTAACAATGCAATGCAGATAATCATTTTTTTCACAATACTTTTCCCAAGTAATAATAAACTAAATAACTGAGTAATCCAAATGAGGAAACAGAAAATAGCTGGCTGCAACAACATAGCAAGCCTTCACTTACACAAGAATTCATTTCAAGCATCATTTATTATCTGAAATAGATCATGCTAAAGATACATGATACATCATTTCAGGCATCATTTAATATCAGTACAACTAATTAGCAGTACTTAAACAAGTTAAGCTACTGACTACAGTACTGGCTACTCACTTAAGCTAGAAGCTACAAGTTAAACACATTATAACTTGAGTGTAACTCAGGACAAGTTAAACTTAAGCTAGAAGATACAAGTCGAACACACACCAGGCAGTTTTTATAATATTATCAGAAAAATATCTTCAGTGTAACTCAAGACAAGAAAAATCTCCACCAGAATAGGACTAGCATTTAAGAGTAATTTCCTCCAGTCAAACAAAGTTCAAACAAAAACTGACTGTTGCATTTTTTGGCATCAATATTATGAATATGTGTATCACTACGATCGAGATCCAACAAACTATTTTCATTGGGTGTATGACCATTGAAGGTTTTATTCATGTAAACAGAACAACAATTATTCTCTGACTTTAAATGAATAACCGTATTGCAATAAACATGATCAAATCATATTCATGCTCAACGCAAACGCCAAACAACATTTATTTAGGTTTAACACTAATCCTGAAAGTATAGGGAGTGTGTGATGATGATCATATCAATCTTGGATCTACTTCCAACACTCATCGTCACTTCCCCTTCAACTAATCTCTGTTTATTCTGTAACTCCTGTTTCGAGTTACTAATCTTTAGCAACCGAACAAGTATCAAATACTCAGGGGCTACTATAAACACTAGTATGGTACACATCAATAACCTGTATATCAAATATACCCTTGTTCACTTTGCCATCCTACTTATCCACCAATTCAGGATATTTCCGCTTCCAGTGACCATTTTCTTTGCAGTAGAAACACTCAGTTTCAGGCTTTGGTCCAGCTTTGGGCTTCTTCACGGGAGTGAAAACTTGCTTGACATTCTACTTGAAGTTCCCTTTCTTTCCCTTTGCCCTTTTCTTGAAACTAGTGGTCTTGTCAATCATCAACACTTGATGCTCTTTCTTGATTTCTACCTTGTCAATTTCAACATCACGAAGAGCTCGGGAATCGTTTTCGTCATCCCTCGCATACTATAGTTCATCACGAAGTTCTAGTAACTTGGTGATGGTGACTAGAGAACTCTGTCAATCACTATCTTATCTGGAAGATTAACTCCCACTTGATTCAAGCGATTGTAGTACCCAGACAATATGAGCACATGCTCACTAGTTGAGCGATTCTCCTCCATCTTTTAGCTATAGAACTTGTTGGAGACTTCATATCTATCAACTCGGGTATTTGCTTGAAATATTAACTTCAACTCCTGGAACATCTCATATGGTCCATAACATTCAAAACGTCTTTGAAGTCCCGATTCTAAGCCGTTAAGCATGGTGCACTAAACTATCAAGTAGTCATCATATTGGGCTAGCCAAACGTTCATAACATCTGCATCTGCTCCTGCAATAGGTCTGTCACCTAGTGGTGCATTAAGGACATAATTCTTCTGTGCAGCAATGAGGATAAACCTCATATCACGGATCTAATCCGCATCATTGCTACTAACATCTTTCAACACAATTTTCTCTAGGAACATATCAAAATAAACATATGAAAGCAACAACACGAGCTATTGATCTACAACATAATTTGCAAAATACTACCAGGACTAAGTTCATGATAAGTTTAAGTTCAATTAATCATATTACTTAAGAACTCCCACTTAGACAGACATCTCTCTATCATCTAAGTGATCACGTGATCCAAATCAACTAAACCATGTCTGATCATCACGTGAGATGGAGTAGTTTTCAATGGTGAACATCACTATGTTGATCATATCTACTATATGATTCACGCTCGACCTTTCGGTCTCCGTGTTCCGAGGCCATATCTGTATATGCTAGGCTCGTCAAGTTTAACCTGAGTATTCCGCGTGTGCAACTGTTTTGCACCCGTTGTATTTGAACGTAGAGCCTATCACACCCGATCATCACGTGGTGTCTCAGCACGAAGAACTTTCGCAACAGTGCATACTCAAGGAGAACACTTCTTGATAATTAGTGATAGATCATCTTATAATGCTACCATCAATCAAAGCAAAATAAGATGCATAAAGGATAAACATCACATGCAATCAATATAAGTGATATGATATGGCCATCATCATCTTGTGCTTGTGATCTCCATCTCCGAAGCACCGTCGTGATCACCATCATCACCGGCGCGACACCTTGATCTCCATCGTAGCATCGTTGTCGTCTCGCCACCTATTGCTTCTACGACTATCGCTACCGCTTAGTTATAAAGTAAAGCAATTACAGGGCGCTTGCATTTCATACAATAAAGCGACAACCATATGGCTCCTGCCAGTTGCCGATAACTCGGTTACAAAACATTATCATCTCATACAATAAAATATAGCATCACGTCTTGACCATATCACATCACAACATGCCCTGTAAAAACAAGTTAGACGTCCTCTACTTTGTTGTTGCAAGTTTTACGTGGCTGCTACGGGCTGAGTAAGAACCGTTCTTATCTAGGCATCAAAACCACAACGATAGTTTGTCAAGTTAGTGCTGTTTTAACCTTCGCAAGGACCGGGCGTAGCCACACTCGGTTCAACTAAAGTTGGAGAAACTGACACCCGCCAGCCACCTGTGTGCAAAGCACGTCGGTAGAACCAGTCTCGCGTAAGCGTACGCGTAATGTCGGTCCGGGCCGCTTCATCCAACAATATCGCTGAACCAAAGTATGACATGCTGGTAAGCAGTATGACTTGTATCGCCCACAACTCACTTGTGTTCTACTCGTGCATATAACATCTAGGCATAAAACCAGGCTCGGATGCCACTGTTGGGGAACGTAATAATTTCAAAAAAATTCCTACGCACACGCAAGATCATGGTGATGCATAGCAACGAAAGGGGAGAATATGTCCATGTACCCTCGTAGACCGAAAGCGGAAGCGTTAGAACAACGCGGTTGATGTAGTCGTACGTCTTCACGGCCCGACCGATCAAGCACCGAAACTACGGCACCTCCGAGTTCTAGCACACGTTCAGCTCGATGACGATCCCCGTACTCCGATCCAGCAGAATGTCGGGGAAGAGTTCCGTCAGCACGACGCGTGGTGATGATCTTGATGTTCTACCGTCGCAGGGCTTCGCCTAAGCACCGCTATAATATTATCGAGGACTATGGTGGAGGGGGACACCACACACGGCTAAGAGATCAAGAGATCAATTGTTGTGTCTTTGGGGTGCCCCCTGCCCCCGTATATAAAGGAGCTAGGGGGGAGGCGGCCGGCCAAGGAAGAGGGCGCGCCAAGGGGGGAGTCCTACTCCCACCGGGAGTAGGACTCCTCCTTTCCTAGTGGGAGTAGGAGAGAAGGAAGGGGAAGTGAGAAGGGAAGGAAGGAGGGGGCGCAGCCCCTCCCCCTAGTCCAATTCGGACTAGGCCATGGGGGGGGGCACGGCCTGGCCTAGGCAGGCCCTCTCTCTTTCCCGTACGGCCCAATAAGGCCCAATACTTCTCCCGGCGAATTCCCGTAACTCTCTGGTCCTCCGAAAAATACCCGAATCACTCGGAATCTTTCCGAAATCCGAATATAGTCGTCCAATATATTGATCTTTATGTCTCGACCATTTCGATACTCCTCGTCATGTCCCCGATCTCATCCGGGACTCCGAACTCCTTAGGTACATCAAAACACATAAACTCATAATAAAATTGTCATCGAAACCTTAAGCGTGCGGACCCTACGGGTTCGAGAACTATGTAGACATGACCAAAACACGTTTCCGGTCAATAACCAATAGCGTAACCTGGATGCTCATATTGGCTCCCACATATTCTACGAAGATCTTTATCGGTCAAACCGCATAACAACATACATTGTTCCCTTTGTCATCGGTATGTTACTTGCCCGAAATTCGATCGTCGGTATCCCAATACCTAGTTCAATCTCGTTACCGGCAAGTCTCTTTACTCATTATGTAATGCATCATTCCGTAACTAACTCGTTAGCTATATTTCTTGCAAGGCTTATAGTGATGTGCATTACCGAGAGGGCCCAGAGATACCTCTCCGACAATCGGAGTGACAAATCCTAATCTTGAAATACGCCAACTCAACAAGTACCTTCAGAGCCACCTGTAGAGCTCCTTTATAATCACCCAGTTACATTGTGACATTTGGTGGCACACAAAGTGTTCCTCCGGTAAACGGAAGTTGCATAATCTCATAGTCATAGGAACATGTATAAGTCATGAAGAAAGCAATAGCAACATACTAAACAATCAAGTGCTAAGCTAAAGGAATGGGTCAAGTGAATCACATCATTCTTCTAATGATGTGATCCCATTAATCAAATGACAACTCATGTCCATGGCTAGGAAACTTAACCATCTTTGATTCACGAGCTAGTCAAGTAGAGGCATGCTAGTGACACTATGTTTGTCTATGTATTCACACATGTATTATGTTTCCGGTTAATACAATTCTAGCATGACTAATAAACTTTTATCATGAAATAAGGAAATAAATAATAACTTTATTATTGCCTCTAGGGCATATTTCCTACACTTGCATATTATGAGAGGAAGGCATTAGAATTACTCCATAAAGCTTTATTATTCATAAAAACATTATAAATAACAATAGGAAAACATGATGCAAAATGGACGTATTAACTGCCATTGGCTGTGGTGGTGGATTAGCGAGGGGTTCAGTCCCTAATGGGGGGTGCCACATCGGCTTAAATGGCAGTTAGCCGCCGGTGGTAAGCGGAGCACGACGACGATCACCGGCTGGCCGATTCCGGCGACGGTTCAACGTGCGGAAAGGGGCGTCGGATAACTGGCTCTGTCATGCATCGGACAATGGTGGAATTAGGTGTGGGGCGGTCGGAATCATCGATGGCGACGGGTTGCGGTAATGGCCGAGCGATGCCAGCGGGGGTAGCGAGCCGGGCGCGACTAGGGGCGCGCAGGGTGCGCGACCACTTGCAGGCGGGCACGTGTGAAGCGCGTAGTGTGCAGGGGAGCACGGCGGTAGCAGTGGGAGCGACCGGCGTGGTGTGGCACTGACACGTGTAGGCGAGGCAGAGAGTGCGTGGGACGCGCGCGAGGCAGCCAGGGTGCGAGGCACGGGCGCTTACACATGATGGTAAGCGTGAGGGTGTGCGGCGCGTGCGCGAGCGCCGGCCATGGCGGCCTCGGTGAGCACGGCTACAACGATGATGGAACGAGGGGGCTAAAGGGAGGGATCGAGAGATGAGCTCAGCGCGGGGCCGACGGCGAACTCGAGGAGGTCAGAGAGGCGTTCGAGCAGCGACACGGTGGCAAATCGACGAGGAGGACCTTCTGTGACCGGCGGCATAGACGAGATTGATGGCGACGAATCAGAGCGACTCCGGTCGAGCGAGTGCCCGCCGTCGACGTAGATGACAACGGGGAAGCTGGTGGACGCCAATGAGGAGGTGCGGGAGGCTCGGTGGCCGCAGGATCAATGACAACCACGACGACCACGAGCTCGGGCGAGCTCCAAGTCAAGAGAGAGGGGATGGGGAGATCGAGTGGGGCTAGGGTTCGACCAGGGTGAACATGGGCGGTCTTGAGGGCGTCGGGGAGGTTCGGGATGGCCGACATTGGGGCCAAGGTGCGGCCATGGCGGCCGAATGGCTGCCACGCCATGCCCCTGCCTCCCCTCTATACAGAGAGGTAGGGGAAAAGCCGACGTGGGCTGGGCCTCATTGCACTGTGGCACTAATGGCCCAGTAGCACGGTGGCTTTATTCCTATTTTATTTTTCTATTTCCATTTCATTTTCAGACTCTGTTAGAGATTTATTAGAGTGACCAAATGACTTCACTTAAATATGAAACTTGGCCCAATAATACTAGGTACTATTTCTAGACCGCACAAAAAGTTAGGGATTAGTTTGAAGTTTGAATTTTTCATAAATGAAAAAGCATTTAAATATTCTTAGTTGTCACTGATTCAATTTCTAGAGCCCAATTAAGCAAACACGTGATGTTGTTTTTCTTAACCAATAATTCTTATGCAATATTTGCTAAATGTGAACTATTTTGCAACCATGTTTGTGAATTTAATTTTTCACTTGCAATTTGAATTTGAATTTGACTTTGATTTTGGACAAATGGAAATTTGCATAATAATCATGATGGCATGGCCACCATTAGGGGGAAATTACTGTAGCATGATTCTCGGGGTGTTACACTCTGGTAGCCCAAGGTTGTAGCTCCAACGGCCCCACGGTTGCTGCATCCTCCGCAGGCACCGTGAACCTCATCGCACCGCCGTGCCATGGTCGTAGCATCACGTGATGCCAGTTGCAGCTTCGCCGGCTGCGGTTGTAGCATCCTTGTGCGGACATCGGGATTCAATCCTCGTGCCACCTCTATGCCATGGTGGTAGCAAAAAACGATGACGGTCCCAGCATCTCCAATTGACGGTTCCAGCAAAAATCGAGTGCAGTCCAAGCATACCCACTGCGGTCCCAACATCATGTCACATGGTTCCAGCAAAAACATCTACTTGTCGTGGGATCCTGACGTCGATTCCAAGTTCCAACATAGTGGGGGTTGCGGTGCAAAACATCCCCATCCACCATCTTAGCATCACCGGTGTGTGGTTCTAGCTTCGCCGGCAGCCATTTGCAGCTAGCCACGGTGTTGGTTGAAGCTTGCCACGGTGCCACATTTCAGTTCGGCAGTGCGTGCAGACTTGCTGATGTCAAGGCTACGATGGCAGCATCTCTATGGTGGCTAGTTGCAGCATCATTCTGACACAACATCGACGAGGATGAAGGTAGAGGCGCCTATCTCCATCATAGCAACAGTGTGAGGAGAGGGGTTGGAAGGAGCTGTGAGAGAGATCTGGTGGAGGGAAGTTTTGGCTTCGGTGGTCGCTGGCGAAGAAAAAGAATGGTGAGAAGATAAGGAGGGGATCGATCAAGACGTTTCTGGTGTGAAGATAAGGGAAAATAAGGGGCGGTTTGTGGGTGGCGAGAGCAATGGAAGGGGCACGTGCGCGACAGCGGTGACCGGCCGAAACTGTGGCCGGTCAGACGGATTAAATCATTTCCCTTATTTTATAAACTAACTGACGGTCTTCTTTATGTTCTTCTTGGTGGACGCCACCGCCGCCATCGGCTTTCGAGCCTGTTTTCCTCCAGTAGGTGCGACGGGAGGGCGGCGTGCCGTTACCAGAGACGCGGTGGCCACCTCGGACACCATTGGCGCGGTTGGAGGCGGAGCTTGGACCCGTTGGTTCTTTGTCATCCCCAAGCTTTTTTTCGGCACCGGCGATGAAAAGGCGGTGCCGGTGGCTGGCGGAGTGAGCGGGGGGAGGGGGTTGGCTATCCATTCTGGCCGACTTGGAGGTCATCGATGGCGGCGGCAGCGGCGGGAGGCAGTGCGGCGCGGGGGGCGAGAGGGAGTTTTACTCGGCTGCCGCACGATGAAGTATATTTAGGGAGATCTTGGGAGGAATAGAGTTTAAGTAAAAATTATACTCCATTAAAGTTTTTAGGGGATAGGCTAGGATCGCCGTCAGGGAGTAAACCGAAAATTTTACCCTCATGGCGGTATTGGGTATCGGTTACAAATGCCCTAACCGTCCAAAATAAGCACAGTAGTGTAAATGTATTGTTTTAGATTGTGAAGCAGGAGACCAGTTGCTTCTTTTACCGTGTGCCGCTCACTGAACCAGTTGCAACTTCAGAGACACCGTACACCGGAGAGAGACAGGGGTGAAGGGGGAGGATGCTGGTTCGCAGGGCTTCGCAGGCGGCGATGGAGAGGGGCGAGCAGCAGAGCGCAAAGAAGCCGAGGCTGGCTGCTGAGCCGCTCCTCCATGCCCCAGTGAAGCAGGAGATCGTCGTGCATCAACCGGCCGGAGACGCCACCTGAAGATCTCCAGGCCGCCGCCGAGCTCGGGTTCCTGCGCCTGCCAGCTGATGGAATGGCCGTGGCCGCGCGCCGGCCCGTGCGTCGCCCGGACCAGCACGGGTACATGGAAGTCACGAGCCAGCGCGTAAGATTGCCGCAGCCGAATTCGATTTCAGTTCCAATTCAGCCGGCGACACCTGTTAATCCGCGTCCGGCAAGAATTGGGAGCTCTCCGGTAGATAAAAGGGGGCGGCCGCGGTGGGAGCAGCGGCTCCAACTCGATTCGTTCGCCTCCCTCCCCAATCCCTAGATCCAAGACACAACATCGATGGCGGCGAAGGTGCTCCAGCTCCGTAGCTCCGACGGCAAGGTGCTCGTCGCTCCGGCGTGGGACTATCGCCCGGCCGCCGCCCAAGCCCTCCCGCTGGAGACGCGGGTGCCCTCGCGCGTCCTCGAGAGGGTGCTCCAGTACTGGACCAAGCACAACCTTGCCACGGCCACCGGTGAGTCCCGGGAGTCCCTCGCCCGCTGGGACGCCGACTTCCAGCGCCGTCTCCAGGACGACGGCCTCACCAAGGAGGCCGCTGCAGCCGCCCAAGAACTCCGCCGCTACGGCGTCGACCATGGAGGGCGTCCCCATCGCCACGCCGCCACGGCCGCATCTGAAGTCGATGCTCCTGTCAAGGCGGCCCGTGCTAATCCCGTCCGTGCCTGGTGCCCACTTGTTCACCACCTCAAGGGTGTCAACCATGGAGAACGCAGCCCGGCGCCTGCGGTGTCCAGCGCCTTCCGTGCCGCGCGCCCTGGGCTTGCCACCACCTTGCCGGCTGCTGCTGGTGCTGACCCCGTGGACGTCCGGTGCGCCATCCGTGCCCGTGGACGCCAGATGGCTGAAGACGAGGAGTCCGCTTGCCACCACCGCAAGCGCCCGGCTTCCAAGGCTCCACTCTGCCTGCCTGCCACTGCTGTTGCGCCCGTGAAGAAGGTCTCTCGTCCCGTCACTTCCAAGGCTCGCTCTTTCGTCGGCTCAACACCATTGCCAGTCAGTGCTGCTGTGTCCAGTGTGAAGAAGGCGACTCCAGCTTCAACTCTGCGCGCAAGAAGGGGGATGGGGGAGCTCAGCTGCAAGATTCCGAAGCAAATCCGTGTCACCGCTGCAGCACCAATGAAGCAACCTATTCCTTGGGTGCGTCCAGTGGTATTACGCCCTTGCTAGTCTTTTACCTTCCTAAACCATTCACACATGAGTTTCATTTAACCTTTGCATCTCTAGGTTCTGCACTTAACCACCAAGATTTCTAGTGTTCTTTGAATTCCTTTCAGTCATTAGTAATTTTACAAGAGTGTCAGCAGAGTCTCCATCTAGCTAGGCAGCAAAAACCTTGTTAAGATGTGTACGACATAGTTACCACTGCATCCATACCTGGTCCTAAGTTAAGGGTTTAAGTAAATAAAGGGCATTTTCAATAAATCAAAGTAAAGCAGATGAGCCTAAAAAGGAAACTCATGTACTGCAATTCAGGCACGAGACAGAGCGTAAAACGCACTCGCCGCAAAATCCAAAACGCCCGTTTGCTACCCGGCTTGTAGCAGGAAAAAGGAGTAGAATTGAACTTGTCGATACACACGTAATCATGTGAGCTGCCTAGCGTTTGGAGACTATGCTGACTCTCCTGTAAAATTAATCTTGGCTGAATTGGATTTTTAGGCATTGGCATCTTAGTGAGTTAAAGTTGCAGTTTCCGAAGAGTAACATTGGTTAGTGAACTCTTGTGTGTATGTGTGGGTGAAGCTTTGAGCTAAGCAAGTCCTTGATGTACCAACTATCAAGTCCTTGATGTACCGACTATCAAGTCATATTGTAATCAATATCAGATATGAATGAAAAATTGTTGGCCTGAATTTGTGCAAAGCATTTGAGTAACTTTCTGTATATATGATTGTTGTATGCATCTATGACTTCTTAAAACATTCTGCTGCTCTATTCTGAAAAGTGTGGATCCAATGGGCTCACCTCTGATTTCACAATACTTTGTTTGAGTTGTCAAGCACATAACCATGTTTTGGACAGTTATTGGCTAGAAGATATTTTGGTTTGAGATACTGCAATCTAATTGTCAAGAATGTGAAAAAGGTTGCATCATATTGCAGCTATTTGACAAATAGGTTTGGCTTTTCTCAGATCATGTTAGCTTTTCATTTGAATTATGCCGTCTTGCATATCCCGACCCCCTAAGAAATTTTCATGTCCATTCAAATATTACAAATTCCCCCATGTTAAAGTTACCCAGTAACCCAAGGGACCTGCAGTGGAATTTTTGTGTGGATCTAAGATCTCAAGTGACTATCAAGTTTGTCATATGTAACCCTGAATCTCTAGCCCATGGGAGACTTTCTTATTTATTTTCTGGTTAGTTACAGGTTGATGATTTTGTCGTGCTCAAATGCCAATCATATCTTGTTTACATATGCTTGCAAAGAACTGAGCATCCTGAACAATTTCTCTGAATCCATGTGCAATCCCTTATTTTCCACCACAGAAACTTCCAAAACAGAGTAATGCTATTGCTGCTTTTTTTTCAGAGAAATTGGTAGAAATGCTGCCGATTCATTAGACTGAAAAGAAATAATATGTACAAAGATAATCACACGAGAATTTTGTGTACTTCGTTTTCCTGAATCTAAGATCTCAAGCGACCATCAAGTTTGCTATCAAGTTTGTCATATGTAACCCTGAATCTCTAGTGGTCACTATGCCCATGGGAGACTGCAAAATAACTCGTCTCTTATTTCTTTTCTACTGTAGTTAGTTACAGTTCGATGATTTTGTCGTGCTCCAATGCCAATCATATCTTGTTTAGATATGTTCCTCTCTGCTAGCAAGGATGATGTAAATAAATGAGCTTGCTGAACAATTTCTCTGAATCCAAGTGCAATCCCTTATTTTCCACCACGAATAAAGTTTACATTTTCTCCTCATGTTATTGCTGGTGATTGCAGTGTCTTCAGAAACCTCCTAAATAGTCATTTTCTCCTCATGTTATTGCTGCTTTTTTTCCAGAGAAATTGGCAGAAATGCTGCCGATTCATTAGACTGAAAAGAAATGAAATGTACTCCCTCCGTTCCTAAATGTAGGTCTTTCTAGAGATTTTAATAAATGACTACGTACGGAGCAAAATGAGTGAATCTCCAAAGCTCTTATTTCTTTGCTAGTCGGTTGCAGTTTGATATCTGCAACTCCTGTTTGCTCAAATGCTAAATCGTTGCAGAAGGCATCACTTCTTGGCTGATTGTGTGACAGGCATGCCAGCTCAGTTGACAAAATTGTGACGGGTGCTGCATGTCCCTCATGATCGTCTGCCAGTAATGGTTAATTATCAACACTTTTAGTGTTCTTTGAATCTCTTTCAGTCAGCGGTCCATCCTGAACTGGACTCTTGGGCACCCCTATGTCTCGCTTATAGCGAGACGTAGTGAAGTCTCGCGTCAGGGGAGCGCCAGATGGGCAGGGCCAGGCATGCGGGAGGTCATGGCATCCCTTTATTTTTCACATTTTTGTTATCGGTTTTTCTTTCTTTTCTTACTTCCATATATGCTTCCAGATATTGTAAGTAAAACATTTGAAAAATGTAAAATTTGTATAGAGAAATGTATATGATAAAAATGTTAACCAAGCATTTAAAAAATGTAATTGTGTATAGAGAAAATGTTTCTCATGTATACGAAAAATGTAGACAAAAAATATACAATGTATGTGAAAAAGTTGATCATGTATTTAAAAAATGTTAATCAAGCATTTAAAAGAAATGTTAAACAAGTACCTAAGAAAATATTAATCAAGCATTTGAAAAATGTTAAATGTGTATAAAAAATGTTGACCATGTATTCAAAAAATGTTTAACATGTATTTGAAAAATGTTAATCAAGCATTTGAAAGTATTAAATGTGTATAGAAAAAATATTCACCATGTATTAAAAAAATCTTGTATAGTATTAAAAATGTTAATCAAGCATTTGAAAAATATTAAATGTATATAGAAAAAGTGTTGACCATGTATTAAAAAATGTTAATCTTGCATTTGAAGAAATGTTAAACAAGCATTTGAAAATGTTAAAATGTGTATAGAAAAGACATTGACCGTCTATTAAAAAATGTTAATAAAGCATTTGAAAATGTTTAAAATGTGTATAGAAAAATGCTGACCATCAGGACTAATGTCTGTCTGGCTCGAGGAAATCTTTGCACGCCTCCGTTACCTTTTGGGAGGCCTATGCCCCATATAAACTGGCTACCTGAGACTACCCCTTGGCCAGCGTGTCTGGCACAAGGTTAGAATTCGAGCTCTTCCAAGAGTGGTATCTCACTTTCAGAGAGCACACTTTTTTCCACATCACCATGCATTTCCCACCATGAGCATCTTCCTCTCCGGTCCACAGAATAATAATCATAGCACTCACCAAGTATAAAATCTCCCATTTTCATGGTTAACAAAGGGATTCAGCTTATACCGCCTCTTGTTCATAAGATAAGGTGTTCTGCTTCCAGTTCAATAAACGGTGTTGTAAAAATGGGCATGACTAATGATGATTCTTGAGATCACCCCTTGCCTAACTTTGAAAAATCTCAAGAAAAAAAACGTATATATGTTTCAAGCAAAGACTCAAAATCAGAAACATATGGACCATCAATCTCTTGCAACAAGACCCAAAACAGGATCACATTTGAACACATAAGAAACAAGACAAACCAAGGAAATAAATCAGAAGTGCTCATAAACATTATGTTTGCTTCCAGAGCCTCCAGTAACCTAGCATAACCAGAAAATTAGACCTTCCCTGATTGGTTAGTGTACATGAGCAAGGGTAGATCCCCCACCAAATCTCAATCGGGATAGGTGCAGCGACAGGGAGGTTGAAAGATTTAAAGCAGGCCTATGGCGACGTCCAACACCCAGGAAAAAGATGCAGGCCGTCTGCCACAGAATGCCTGCTAAAAACACACCCAATACCTTTTTGTCGGATCAATAGCTGCTCTTCGAAGCTCGGTCAGCTTCATATGCTTTTCTTGCCTCCCTCACGTAATGGGCCAAGAGTCTCAACATCCTATTCCTAAGGCGACGGGCCCACACCATTTCCTCGAAGACAGTCTTGCAAGCCACCTTAAGTAGTTTACCTTCGTATCGAGGTCCATCCTCCATCAACTTGGAATACTCCTCTGCTGAGAAAACCTGCAAGATAATAACACTTTTGACCCATTAATTGAATAATAAGTTTCTTAAAAAAATGCACAGAAACAAGCCAAGAATAATTTTGCAAAATATTAGCATAATTTACCTCGAGAGGAATGCCAGGAAGTTCCTCTCCAGGGTAACATATTATCTTGAGAGCAGTCGCTAGTTTAATTAAACACCAATTCTGAGAGTCGATGTTTGAAATCTTCTTTAGGTGCTCACCAGCAGCCCTCAAGGACTTGGCATTTTTGTTCACACAATGATCACAACTATACACAACACCTGCTGTCTCAATAATATGCTTATTAACCTGGAAATAAGGATCATTTATATATCACAAGAAGGAGAAAACCTCAAGACAAAAATATTGGAAAGAATATTGCATCACTTTGGTCACCTTAAGGGCTCTAAGTGTAACAAGATATGACAGCGAGTACTAAAGCAGAAAGCGATGCACAGCAGGAGGGAAGCGATGTACTAACCATCTCTGGTTCGACTTTTAAGTCATAATATTCAAGGACAATTTTCATTCCTTTACTCATACGGAGGCGATCATCTTTAGTCACCTCCAACTTTTCTGAAGGCACTAAATACTGGATGCAGTTCTTCAGGCCCCACATCAACTCCATGACAGAATCACCATACAGGCAGGATATCCCCTGAAGAAAGCCACAGTAAAATTGGTACCCGACTTGTTCAGAATATAAGCACAAGGGACTAAGGGAGTAAACACTGACCAACTTGTCTTCAATGATACTTTTATATTCAAGCTTTCCAACAGCTAGATTCTGCCCAGGAACGATGTACTTCCGGATCATCATAGCAAGATCTTCATCAACACCAGTAACAGGGTCAATGGCGCTGCTCGTGTTCTCAATATGCTTAAATTCTTTCAGCCAAACAAGCTGATACAAAAATAAACAAGGAAAAGCATGGTGAGGGGAAAAGAGGCAATTAGTGAAATAAAGGCAGTGGTAAACAAGTTCCTCAAGTATTACAGTGTAACTCAGCATAAGTTAATGTACTAAGATAATACAATGCATTCTGAAAAAAAAAAGACAACAGTGCTGTTCTTCAGTAGTAGGACCCATCACCATGGCAGGACTCGATCATCCCTATAGGAATGGTGAGCTTTTAATTAGGAACAAGTGTCAATCCATCTTTAGATGTATCTTCACATCCAATGCGACCTTTTAAGAAAATGGTTTTGGGACTGGCACAAGTATAACTGTATGATAGCCCTCGCGTTGCTGCAGGAATTGATTGCAATATATTCTATACATTTAGTTATACAGAACATTAATATTTGGATTAAAATACATATAGTTTGTTGTATTAGAATATTGCACAGTTATATTGAATATAATCAGTATCTTCACGTGCATGATTGCATGTTGAGATGGACATTACCCATGCATGGTTGAATGTCGATGTGGCATGCTTGCATGTTGAGAGAAATAGGTTAGTGTGGATGTTATGAACGGTGTCACTTATAGCCGGTGGAGGCCCAATGGCGCAACTAGTTAGGGGCTTGGCCCAACTTATCTTTATTTTTATTAGCTCATCGAGAAATATATAAACACCTGTAAGGACTCGTTTTGGAATTAAGCAATAAGTCATAACTACTGCCCGACTCCTGAGCCGGAACCCTAAACCCTAGCCGCCCCTGTGCCCTCTCCTCCTTGCTGCGCGACCACGGCGCCGACGCGCCCAGCACCTCGCAATCCTAGGCTTGGTAGGATCCCACATCCTATCAATCTGGTATCAGTTGTCTCTCGGTCATGTCTACACCTCTTCCCACCACCACCCTTCCGCCGCCGACCACCACCACACCGCCGCCGACCTCCGCGGCGGGCGTGCCATCCTTGTTGGGATCGATGTCCTCCGTCGCCCGGACGCCGCCGATCGCCACCCCCTCGTCTTCACCCCGGAGGAGATGACGGCTGCCCTCCGGGATCTCACCCAGGCGGTCGCGGGCATCCACACGCTCCTCGCGAGTCCCTATGGGCCGCAGCCGCCTGTGCCCTTCGCCACCGCCCCGCCGCCGCAGCAGCCACCACCCTCGGCGACCCCCATCGCCCCCGCCTGTGCCCTCGGCGCACAGCCCTCCGTCGCTCCCACCGTGGAGTTGCAGCAATATATAGCAGTTGCTACCGCTGCCGCCGGCGGCAACCTCAGCCCAGGGCGCCCCAACGACGGCTCAGGGGGTGCCCATCCACCAGGTACGGTTCCCCCCATTGCCATCAACGCTACCGGCCTGGCTCGCCGGGTCCATCGAGCCGGTCTACACGACGGCCTCAGGCCAGCTGCACGTGCTGCCCCCGCCGGCGCCGCCCTCGGCCATATAGTTCGGCGGGCCCTCGGGCTCCGCCGACCCTTACGCCGGCGTCGACGGGCCCCTGTTCTAGGGTGGCCCTCTGATACCCACCTACTCGGCTCCGTCATCCTCGCTGCTCCGCGCCAACAGGTGTACCCCTCCATCGTCCATGGCCAGACGCCGCCGTGCTTCTCCAAGCTCGAGTTCACCACCTACAACGGCATCGTGGACCCCTTGAATTGGCTCAATCAGTGCGACCAGTTTTTCAGGGGGAAACGCACGCTGGCGTCCGACCGCACCTGGATCGCCTCCTATAACCTCCGAGGCGCCGCACATACATGGTATTACGCCCTCGAGCAGGACGAGGGCGGCATGCCCCCATGGGAGCATTTCCGCGAGCTTTGTTTCTTATGCTTAGGACCGCCGATACGCGGGAGCCGGCTAGCGGAGCTTGGGCGCCTACCTTTCACCTCTACGGTGTAGGACTTTGCCGACCGCTTCCAGGCCCTGCCGTGCCACGCGCCCGGCGTCACGGCTCGCCAGCGAGCCGAGCTCTTCGTTGGCGGTCTGCCGGATCATATCTGCGTGGACATGGAGATGCGGGGACCACAGGACCTCCAGACAGCAATGTACTATGCCCGCGCCTTCGAGCGCCGCACGGTGGCCATGCAGCAGGCGTCACCGTCCCAAGGCGTCCGACAGCCTCCTGGCCACCACCGACACCACTAGCGCCGGGGCGTCCGGCCCAAGCCCCCGCGGCGCCCAACGCTCCGGCCATGACACGCCCTTTCCATCGGCTCACCTCGGTCGAGCAGCTCGAGTGCCGTCGTCAGGGGTTGTGCTACAACTGCGACGAGCCCTACGTCCCTGGCCACGTTTGCCCGCGCCTATTCTATTTGGAGGCCGCAGACTACATCGAGGAGGACGCCGCCGCCAGGCTCGGTGACCCGGCCGCCCCCTTGGCCGACGAGGTTCCTCCAGGGGCCGCCCAGGTGAACGCCCTCGTCGTCTCCCTCCATGCACTCGCGGGCATCTGGACGGAGAAGACTATGTTGCTGCCGATGACGATCAACGGCGAGCGGTTCCTCGCACTCCTGGATACGGGCTCCACCCATAACTTCCTACCCGGTGCCACCATGCGCCGCCTGGCGTTACAGCGGACTGGCGGGGAGCAGCTACGCGTTACCGTGGCCAACAATGACCGTCTCCACTTCCAGGGTATTGCTCGGCATGTCCCCATCATCATCGGCGATGAGCACTTCAGCGTCGCCTGCGTCGGCATCGACTTCATCCTCGGTATCGACTTCTTACGGACTCTGGGTCCCATCCTCTGGGACTTCGACGCCATGACGATGACTTTCTGGCGCCTGGGTCGCCGCACCAGGTGGGAGGGCATAGGGGCGCATCCCCGGCGGCTCCTTTGCCCCAATTGATGGCGGCCGCCGTCGACGCTGAGCATCCCCTATTGGCTAGCCTGTTGCAGCAGCACAGTGACCTCCTTGACGAGCCACAGGGCCTGCCACCAGTCCGGCCTTACGACCACCGCATCCACCTGCTGTCGGACACAGCTCCAGTCGCCGTACGGTCGTACCGCTACCCCCAGCTGCAGAAGGACGAGCTCGAGCGGTTATGTGCAGTCATGCTCGCCCAGGGCATCATCCGGATCTCGACATCACAGTTCTCCGCGCCGGTGCTCCTCGTGCGCAAGGCCGATGGTTCGTGGCATTTCTGCAACGACTACCATGCTCTAAACGCCAAGATGTCCAAGGACAAATTTCCTATCCCCATCGTGGATGAACTCCTGGACGAGCTACACAAGGCACGCTTCTTCACCAAGCTCGACCTCCGTTCGGGATATCACCAGGTGCGGATGCACCCGGACGATGTCGCGAAGACGGCCTTCCGCATTCATCACAACCACTTAGAGTTCTTAGTGATGCCCTTTGGCCTCTCCAATGCCCCGGCCACATTCCAGGCTTTGATGAACGACGTGCTCCGCCCCTACTTGCGCCGGTTTGTGCTTGTTTTCTTTGATGACATTCTTATCTACAGCTCATCGTCGACGGAGCACCTGCAGCACGTGGCCATCGTCTTCAACGAGGTTCGAGCGCACCATCTGCACCTCAAGCGCTTGAAGTGCTCGTTCGGCACGACATCCGTCACCTATCTCAGCCACGTCATCTTGGCAGAGGTGTCGCTATGGATGCCGACAAGGTCGCGGCTATCGCCGCTTGGCCAATGCCGCACTCGCCGCAGGCTCTCCGCGGCTTCCTGGGCCTCGCGGGGTACTACCGGAAGTTCATCCGGGAGTTCGGCCTCATCGCGGCGCCACTCACGCGCCTACGGCGCCGTGACGCCTTCGCCTGGGACACTGAGGCGACCGAGACGTTCCAGACCTTCAAGCGGGCTCTCACTACGGGGTCGGTCCTCCAGATGCCTGACTTCGACAAGCTGTTCATGGTGGACTGTGACGCCACGGGCGTGGGGTTTGGCACCGTCCTCCACCAGGGTGACGGGCCACTCGCATTCTTCAGCAGGCCCTTCGCTGCGCGCCATCATAAGCTCGCAGCCTACGAGAGGGAGCTCATCGGCTTGGTGCAGGTTGTGCGCCACTGGCGGCCGTATCTTTGGGGGCGGCCGTTCCGTATTCGCACGGATCACTACAGCCTCAAGTTCTTGTTGGACCAGCGCCTCTCCACCGTGTCGCAGCATCAGTGGATCAGCAAGCTCTTCGGATTTGACTTCACCTTTGAGTATCGGCCGGGTCGTCTCAACATCATGGCAGATGCGCTGTCCCACCGCGACGCCAACCACGACACGGACGCCATCGACACCGCCGGGCGGTCCTCTGCATCCGCTCGGGCTCCTTCGCTTTCATCGACGACATCTGCCAAGCCACCGCGAGCGCCATGGACGCGCAACACCTCCGTCAGCGCCACGGACGCCATCGACACCGCCAGGTGGTCCTCTGCATCCGCTCGGGCTCCTTCGCTTTCATCGACGACATCCGCTGAGCCACCGCGAGCGCCACGGACGCACAACACCTTCGTCAGCGCCTCGAGGCCGATGACCTGGAGGAGCCGTGGCGCCTGGCCGATGGCTTGCTCCTGCACGGGCTACGGCTCTTCGTGCCGGATCACGACGACCTTTGTCACGAAGCCCTACTGTTGGCTCACTCGGCGGGCCACGAGGGCATGCGGAAGACCCTCCATCGTCTCTGAGAAAATTTCTACATCCCCGGCAATCGTGCGCTGGTGCGAGACTGGGTGCGGTCCTGCGTGACGTGCCAGCGCAACAAAACGGAGACCCTGCAGCCGGCCTTGAGGTGCCCTCTCAGGTCTGAGCCGACATCTCCATGGACTTCATCGAGGGCCTCCCCAAGGTGGGCGGCAAGTCCATCATCCTTAAAGTGGCCGACCGCTTCTTCAAGTATGCGCACTTCATCGCGCTCGACCATCCCTACACCGCCACCTCCATGGCACGTGCCTTCTTCGACGGCATCGCCTGCCTCCACGGGTTCCCCTCTTTGATCGTCAGCGACCGTGACCAGGTGTTGACTGGTCATGTCTGGCGTGATCTTTTTCGGATGGCGGGCGTGAAACTGCGCCTGTGTACGGCATTCCACCCCAGACGGACAGCCAATCTGAGGTGGTTAACAAGGTGATTGCTATGTATTTGCGCTGTGTTACAGGTGATCGGCCACGTGCTTGGGTGGACTGGCTGGCTTGGGCGGAGTACTGCTACAACATCTCCTACCACTCCGCCCTGCATGGCACGCCCTTCGAGGTGGTCTACATCCGTCCTCCACCACCCATCCTGCCATTTCAGCCCGGGACGGCCCGGACGAAGGCGGCCGGCGACCTTCTCCGAAGCAGGGATGAGATCCTTGCCGAGGTGCGCCAGCATCTTCTCCAGGCCCAGTAGCTGTCCAAGAAATACTACGACGCCCACAACCGCGAGGCGGAGTTTACGGTGGGCGACTAGGTGTGGCTGCGGCTCCTCCACCGCACCATGCAGTCGCTGGACCCGCGCGGTAAGCACAAGTTGGGTCCTCGCTACGCCAGACCGTTTCCAGTGTTGGAACACATCGGTAAGGTCGCATACCGCCTTCAGCTTCCGCCTGACGCCCGCATCCACGACGTCTTCCATGTGGGCTTGTTGAAGCCTTTCCGGGGTGATCCGCCAGCGGCCGCGCCAGCGCTTCCTCCAACCTCCGATGGACGTCTCCTTCCGGGTCCAGAGAAGGTGTTGAAGGCCCAGCAGAGCCGAGGTATTTGGCGTTTGTTGATCCACTGGCAAGGCCTTCCGGAGGAGGACGTCACTTGGGAGCAGCTCGAGGAGTTTTGCCAGCATTTTCCAGACTTCCAGCTCGAGGATGAGCTGTTTACGCAGGCGGGGAGAGATGTTATGACTGGCGTCACTTATAGCCGGAGGAGGCCAATGGCACGACTAGTTAGGGGCTTGGCCCAACTTATCTTTATTTTATTAGCTCATCAAGAATTATATAAACACTTGTAAGGACTCGTTTTGGAATTAAGCAATAAGTCATAACTATTGCCAGGCTACCTTCAGGAGCCAAAACCCTAGCCACCCCTGCGCCCTCTCCTCCTCGCTGAGCGACCACAGCGCCGCCGCGCCGCCGCTCGCGCCTAGCACCTGGCAATCCTCCCTTCCACCACTACAATCTGAGGCCTAGGCCTGGTAGGATCCCAGCTCCTATCAGTGGATCAACTATCAAGTTATATATTAGATGCATTATTGGCTGCTGGGGTGGCATGCATGCTTGCATGTTGATAGAAATAGGTTAGTGGGGCTTATGTATTAAGTTATATAGGATAACAACATACATGCTTTCCAGACTGCTTTATGGGGGAATTGTGAGTTATTTACCCAAAACCACCACACTTGGGGCTAGGGTAACAGGTCAGTACCAGATTTGAGCCAGGTCACAAAAACCCACCACTTCTGAGCCTAATGTGTAATGCGGAGCACTCACGAGCAGATTTGGCCGCGAAAATTCCTACTAGCAATTTAATGGAGCAGAAACTAAGTAAGATTAACTAATTACAGTACTAAGCAACATACCTTCTCCTCAGCACAAGCAAGAAAACACCGGCCAGTGTCCTTAGATTCAAATGCAACTAGCTTGAGGCAAGGCTCTCGATGTAGACAGCGAGAAGAGAGCTCATGAGCAATGCCACTCCATTCATAGCATGGGATAGTCCTAGGAAGCTAAAAACCGAAGAAATTGAACAAACCAGCGAGCTGGTAAGAAATCCCCAACTGAAGAACCCAAACCCTAACCCTAAATGCTGGAATCCCCAAATGAACGTACCTGGCTAGTCACTGACTCATCGTCCGAAGAAGAGCTATTCTTACTTGAACAAGCCTCCACTTATGATTGACCCCCTTGCAAGCATCTGCAACTATGAGAAAAGTATTAAGATAAAATCTAACCATAGCATTAAACATTTGGATCCAAATCGGCCCCTTACGAAGTAGCGCATAAACTAGGGTCTAAGCTTCTGTCACTCTAGCAACCCATCATCTAATAACTACTCCACAATGCATTCACTTAGGCCCAAATATGGTGAAGTGCCATGTAGTCGACGTTCACATGACACCACTAAGGGAATCACAACATACATATCAACAAAATATCGAACACATATCAAGGTCACATGATTACTTGCAACATGATTTCTCCCGTGACCTCAAGAAAAAAAGTAACTACTCACAAATGATAATAATGCTAAAGATTAGAGGGGTATTAAATAACATGATAGATCTGAACATATAATCTTCCACCAAATAAACCATATAGTAATCAACTACAAGATGTAATCAACACTACTGGTCACCCATAGGTACCAATCTGAGGTTTCGGTACATAGATTGAACACAACAGATGAACTAGGGTTTGAGAGGAGATGGTGATGTTGAAGATGTTGATGGAGATTGGCCTCCCAAAGATGAGAGGGTTGTTGGTAATGACGATGGCTTCGATTTCCCCTCCGAGAGGGAAGTTCCCCCGGCAGAATCGCTCCATCAGAGGGTGGGTGCTCCAGCCCAAGTACCGCCTCGAGACGGCGGCGCACCATCCTGAAAGTCATCCCCTGATTTTTGCTAGGTCAAAATGACCTATATGCCAGAAGATGGGCATCGAAGGTGGGATGGGTTGAGCAACCCACCAGGGCGCGCCTGGGGCTCTTGTGCGCCTTGGTGTCTTGTGCTCACCAGGTGCCCCCCCCCCCTCCGATAGTTATTTACTCTAGTATTTTTTTATTTATTCAAAAACAATTCTCGATAAATTTTCAACTCATTTGGAGATGTGCATAATAGGTAACTCTGACGTAGCTTTTTCAGGTCCAGAATTCCAGCTATTGGCATTCTCCCTCTTTGTGTAAACCTTACATATTATGAGAGGAAAGGTATTAGAATTACTCCATAAAGCTTTATTATGCATAAAAACATTATAAATAACAGTAGGAAAACATGATGCAAAATGGACGTATCAACTGCCATTGGTTGTGGTGGTGGATTAGCGAGGGGGGTGCCACGTCGGCTTAAACGGCAGTTAGCCGCCGGTGGTAAGAGGAGCACGACGACGATCACCGGCCGGCCGATTCCGGCGACGGTTCAACGTGCGGAAAGGGGCGTCGGACAACTGGCTCTGTCATGCATCGGACAATGGTGGAATTAGGTGTGGGGCGGTCAGAATCATCGACGGCGACGGGTTGCGGCGATGGCCGAGCGATGCCAGCGGGGGTAGCGAGCCGGACGCGACTAGGGGCGCGCAGGGCGCGCGGCCACTCGCAGGTGGGCACGTGTGAAGCGTGCAGTGCGCAGGGGAGCACGGCGGTAGCGGTGGGAGCGACTGGCACGGTGGGGCGCTGCCACATGTAGGCGAGGCAGAGAGTGCGTGGGACGCGCGCGAGGCAGCCAAGGTGTGAGGCACGGGCGCGTCCACATGATGGTAAGCGTGAGGGTGTGCTGCGCGTGCGCGAGCACCGGCCATGGAGGCCTCGGCGAGCACGGCTAGAACGATGATGGAACGAGGGGGCTAATGGGAGGGATCGAGAGATGATCTCACCGCGGGGCCGACGGCGAACTCGAGGAGGTCAGAGAGGCGTTGGAGCAGCGACACGGTGGCAAATCGACGAGGAGGACCTTCGGTGACCGGCGGCATGGACGGGATTGATGGCGACGATTCGGAGCAGCTCCGATCGAGCGAGTGCTCGCAGTCGACGTAGATGACGACGGGGAAGCTGGTGGACGCCAATGAGGGGGTCCGAGAGGCTCGGTGGCCGCAGGATCGATGACAACCACGACGACCACGAGCTCGGGCGAGCTCCAAGTCAAGAGAGAGGGGATGGGGAGATCGAGTGGGGCTAGGGTTCGACCAGGGTGAACGTGGGCGGTCTTGAGGGCGTCGGGGAGGTCCGGGATGGCCGACAAGGGGCCAAGGTGCGGCCATGGCGGCCGAATGGCTGCCACGCCATGCCCCTGCCTCCCCTCTGTACAGAGAGGTAGGGGAAAAGCCGACGTGGGCTGGGCCTCATTGCACTGTGGCACTAATGGCCCAGTAGCACAATGGCTTTATTCCTATTTTATTTTTCTATTTCTATTTCATTTTGAGACTCTGTTAGAGATTTATTAGAGTGACCAAATGACTTCACTTAAATATGAAACTTGGCCCAATAATACTAGGTACTATTTCTAGACTGCACAAAAAGTTAGGGATTAGGTTGAATGAGTTTGAATTTTTCATAAATGAAAAGGCATTTAAATATTCTTATTTGTCACTGATTTAATTTCTAGAGCCCAATTAAGCAAACACGTGATGTTGTTTTTCTTAACCAATAATTTTTATGCAATATTTCCTAAATGATGAACTATTTTGCAACCATGTTTGTGAATTTAATTTTTCACTTGCAATTTGAATTTGAATTTGACTTTGATTTTGGACAAATGGCAATTTGCATAATAATCATGATGGCATGAACACCATTAGGGGGGAGATTACTGTAGCATGATTCTCGGGGTGTTACACTCTGGTAGACCATGGTTGTAGCTCCAACGGCCCCACGGTTGTTGCATCCTACGCAGGCACCGTGGACCTCATAGCACCGCCGTGCCATAGTCGTAGCATCACGTGATGCCAGTTGCAGCTTCGCCGGCTGCGGTTGTAGCATCCCTGTGCGGACATCGGGATTCAATCCTCGTGCCACCTCTATGCCATGGTGGTAGCAAAAAACGACGACGGTCCCAGCATCTGCAATTGACGGTTCCAGCAAAAATCGAGTGCAGTTCAAGCATACCCACTGCGGTCCCAGCATCCTGTCACATGGTTCCAGCAAAAACATCTACTTGTCATGGGATTCTGACGTCGGTTCCAACATCGTGGGGGTTGCGGTGCAAAACATCCCCATCCACCATCTTAGCATCACCGGTGTGTGGTTCTAGCTTCGCCGGCAGCCATTTGCAGCTAGCCACGGTGTCGGTTGAAGCTTGCCACGGTGCCACACGGCCCGGAGTCGCTGGTGGTTTCGGTTCGGCAATGCGTGCAGACTTGCTGATGTCAAGGCTACGATGGCAGCACCTCTATGGTGGCTAGTTGCAGCATCATTCTGACACAACATCGAGGAGGATGAAGGTAGAGGCGCCTATCTCCACCATAGCATCAGTGTGAGTAGAGGGGTTGGAAGGAGCTGTGAGAGAGATCTGGTCGAGGGAAGTTTTGGCTTCGATGGTCGCTGGCAAAGAAAAAGAATGGTGAGAAGATAAGGAGGGGATCGATCAAGACGTTTCTGGTGTGAAGATAAGGGAAAATAAGGGGCGGTTTGTGGGTGGCGGGAGCAATGGAAGGTGCACGTGCGCGACAGCGGTGACTGGCCAAAACTGTGGCCGGTCAGACGGATTAAATCATTTCCCTTATTTTATAAACTAACTGACGGTCTTCTTTATCTTCTTCTTGGTGGACGCCACCGCCGCCATCGGCTTTCGAGCCCGTTTTCCTCCAGTAGGTGCGGCGGGAGGGCGGCGTGCCGTTACCGGAGACGCGGTGGCCACCTCGGACACCATTGGCGCGGTTGGAGGCGGAGCTTGGACCCGTTGGTTCTTTGTCATCCCCAAGCTTTTTTCCGGCACCGGCGATGAAAAGGCGGTGCCGGTGGCCGGCGGAGTGAGCGGGGGAAGGGGGGTTGGCTATCCATTCTGGCCGGCTTGGAGGTCATTGATGGCGGCGGCGGTGGCGGGGGGCGAGAGGGACTTTTACTCGGCCGCCGCACGATGAAGTATATTTAGGGAAATCTTGGGAGGAATAGAGTTTAAGCAAAAATTATACTCCATTAAAGTTTTTAGGGGATCGGCTAGGATCGCTGTAAGGGAGTAAACCGAAAATTTTACCCTCATGGCGGTATTGGATATCGGTTACAAATGCCCTAACCGTCCAAAATAAGCACAGTAGTGTAAATGTATTGTTTTAGATTGTGAAGCAGGAGACCAGTTGCTTCTTTTACCGTGTGCCGCTCACTGAACCAGTTGCAACTTCAGAGACACCGTACACCGGAGAGAGACAGGGGTGAAGGGGGAGGATGCTGGTTCGCAGGGCTTCGCAGGCGGCGATGGAGAGGGGCGAGCAGCAGAGCGCAAAGAAGCCGAGGCTGGCTGCTGAGCCGCTCCTCCATGCCCCAGTGAAGCAGGAGATCGTCGTGCATCAACCGGCCGGAGACGCCACCTGAAGATCTCCAGGCCGCCGCCGAGCTCGGGTTCCTGCGCCTGCCAGCTGATGGAATGGCCGTGGCCGCGCGCCGGCCCGTGCGTCGCCCGGACCAGCACGGGTACATGGAAGTCACGAGCCAGCGCGTAAGATTGCCGCAGCCGAATTCGATTTCAGTTCCAATTCAGCCGGCGACACCTGTTAATCCGCGTCCGGCAAGAATTGGGAGCTCTCCGGTAGATAAAAGGGGGCGGCCGCGGTGGGAGCAGCGGCTCCAACTCGATTCGTTCGCCTCCCTCCCCAATCCCTAGATCCAAGACACAACATCGATGGCGGCGAAGGTGCTCCAGCTCCGTAGCTCCGACGGCAAGGTGCTCGTCGCTCCGGCGTGGGACTATCGCCCGGCCGCCGCCCAAGCCCTCCCGCTGGAGACGCGGGTGCCCTCGCGCGTCCTCGAGAGGGTGCTCCAGTACTGGACCAAGCACAACCTTGCCACGGCCACCGGTGAGTCCCGGGAGTCCCTCGCCCGCTGGGACGCCGACTTCCAGCGCCGTCTCCAGGACGACGGCCTCACCAAGGAGGCCGCTGCAGCCGCCCAAGAACTCCGCCGCTACGGCGTCGACCATGGAGGGCGTCCCCATCGCCACGCCGCCACGGCCGCATCTGAAGTCGATGCTCCTGTCAAGGCGGCCCGTGCTAATCCCGTCCGTGCCTGGTGCCCACTTGTTCACCACCTCAAGGGTGTCAACCATGGAGAACGCAGCCCGGCGCCTGCGGTGTCCAGCGCCTTCCGTGCCGCGCGCCCTGGGCTTGCCACCACCTTGCCGGCTGCTGCTGGTGCTGACCCCGTGGACGTCCGGTGCGCCATCCGTGCCCGTGGACGCCAGATGGCTGAAGACGAGGAGTCCGCTTGCCACCACCGCAAGCGCCCGGCTTCCAAGGCTCCACTCTGCCTGCCTGCCACTGCTGTTGCGCCCGTGAAGAAGGTCTCTCGTCCCGTCACTTCCAAGGCTCGCTCTTTCGTCGGCTCAACACCATTGCCAGTCAGTGCTGCTGTGTCCAGTGTGAAGAAGGCGACTCCAGCTTCAACTCTGCGCGCAAGAAGGGGGATGGGGGAGCTCAGCTGCAAGATTCCGAAGCAAATCCGTGTCACCGCTGCAGCACCAATGAAGCAACCTATTCCTTGGGTGCGTCCAGTGGTATTACGCCCTTGCTAGTCTTTTACCTTCCTAAACCATTCACACATGAGTTTCATTTAACCTTTGCATCTCTAGGTTCTGCACTTAACCACCAAGATTTCTAGTGTTCTTTAAATTCCTTTCAGTCATTAGTAATTTTACAAGAGTGTCAGCAGAGTCTCCATCTAGCTAGGCAGCAAAAACCTTGTTAAGATGTGTACGACATAGTTACCACTGCATCCATACCTGGTCCTAAGTTAAGGGTTTAAGTAAATAAAGGGCATTTTCAATAAATCAAAGTAAAGCAGATGAGCCTAAAAAGGAAACTCATGTACTGCAATTCAGGCACGAGACAGAGCGTAAAACGCACTCGCCGCAAAATCCAAAACGCCCGTTTGCTACCCGGCTTGTAGCAGGAAAAAGGAGTAGAATTGAACTTGTCGATACACACGTAATCATGTGAGCTGCCTAGCGTTTGGAGACTATGCTGACTCTCCTGTAAAATTAATCTTGGCTGAATTGGATTTTTAGGCATTGGCATCTTAGTGAGTTAAAGTTGCAGTTTCCGAAGAGTAACATTGGTTAGTGAACTCTTGTGTGTATGTGTGGGTGAAGCTTTGAGCTAAGCAAGTCCTTGATGTACCGACTATCAAGTCATACTGTAATCAATTTTGGATATGAATGAGAAAATTGTTGGCCTGAATTTTGCAGAGCATTTGAGTAATCTTTTCATGTCTATTTTCTTAAAGCATTCTACTGCTCACTGAGGCACAGATCCAATGGGTTCATCTCTGATTTCACGATACTTCGTTTGAGTGGTGATGCACATAACCATGTTTGGGAAGATTTTTTGGTTTGAGATACAGCACTCTAATAGTCAATATTGTGAAAAAGGTGGCATCATATTGCAGCCATCTGTCAAACTCTACACCATCATTGAAGAAGGTCTCTCGTCCTGTCGCTTCCAAGGCTTGGTGTTCCTTTGGCTCTACACCACTGCCTGTCACTGCTGCTTCACCTAGCGTGAAGAAGGTGACTCCAGTTTCAACTCTGCATGCACGAAGGGGAATGCGGGATCTCAGCTGCAAAATCCCGAAGCAAAACCATATTGTTGTTGCTTCACCAAACAAGCAACCTTTCTTGAGTCCGTGTGGGTGAACCTTCGAGTTAAGCAAGTCCTCAATGTACCGAGTAACGAGTCATGTTGTAATAAAAATTTCAGATATGAACGAAAAATTGTTGGCCTGAACTTGGGCAGAGCATTTGAGTAACTTTTTGTATATATATTTTTTAATGCTTCTATGGCTTCTTAAAACACTCCGTTGCTCTATTCAGAAAAGTGTGCGCTGAATGGTGATGCACATAACCATGTTTGGACTATTATTATTAGTTAGAAGATTTTTTGGTTTAAGAAACTGCAGTCTAACTGTCAAGAATGTGAAAAAGGTTGCATCGTGCAGCTATGCTTCTCAGATCATATTAGCTTTTCATTTGAATTATGTGCAACCGTAGTCTTACATTCTCAGGCTCCTTGAATTTTTTTCCTGTTCACTGTCATTTAAGGTTGCTCAAAAATTCTCTTGGGACTTGTGAAAATATGTTTTCCTTAACATGTCGAATCAGCAACTGATGGATGTCTTATCTCTTGCAGTAACCATGCACATTCAGAGAAATAAACCAATCTTAGACCTATCGTGAAAAAATTTCTCAACGGAAAAAGATGAATCGAAATTCAGTTCATGCCCCAAACATATCTATCAGTAGCAGGATCCTATGTTAAATCCAGTAGTCCCCTGTTT
The DNA here is from genome assembly GCA_963921465.1 of Triticum timopheevii. Lineage (NCBI taxonomy): Eukaryota > Viridiplantae > Streptophyta > Magnoliopsida > Poales > Poaceae > Triticum > Triticum timopheevii. The sequence continues at coordinate 111,663,069 of OY997264.1, forward strand.
ATCTACATTTCAGAGAACAAGGTGGTTAATTACGTTGCTTCTCCCATCGCTAGCTCTGCTGTGAAGTAGCCGCGGCTTGCTCCATGAACAGGTGCGTGCTCAGAACTGAAACCTCAACTGCTGCTGGTACTATTTCATGGTTGTTTGTTAGACTTGAATCATCGGAATCTAGTGGAGTGCTTCTGCCAATGCCACAATTTTATCAACTGAACTGCGATGCATGTTATTTCCTCACAAGACACCAGTGATCAGCCAAGAAGTTATATCTTCTGGAATGATTTAGCGTTTGAGCATAAAAGAGATTCAAGAAAATGTAAACAAAGCAAGAAATTCATAGATCAAACTATAGCCGACTAGAAAAGAAGGATAGCTTAAATAGAGGTTCAGAGTTTGCATAGGATAGCTTAAGTAGAATGGCTAATGCATACTAAGAGTCCAAAATAATTTTGACAGATAATAATATAAGCTCAAATTTGGCCAGGTACTTCTGACTGTGTCTTGGATCCTTGATTGTCAAGAAGAGCTGCGTGCAGGTCACCCTGTGCTCCGTCCTCGATCTGGCCCAGTCATCTCCCTCTCATCCTCTCTCTCTGCTCCGTGTGTGTGTGTGTGTGCAGGGAATGGGAGGAGATAGAGCAGGGGAGTGGGAGGCCCTTCCATGGCGAATTCATAGGCATCTTCCATGGAGATTGTGAGCTCTCCCGATTATTGCTTGAGGATTTATGTTGTTGGTCTGTCCACCGTAGTTCATGTATAGTGGCGTCCTCTTTTTCTAGTGTTCCTCTTTCGATGTTGCTGCATGTGTTTAATAGCCCACTGATATGATTTCTCGAAACAAGCTTCAGTGCAGAGAAGCTTCAGTACAAAGAAGCTTCAGTACGAGAAAAAAATGGGTCGTCAGTTCATCCATATGCAACCTCCTGCGTCGTCCATTTTTATTTGGAGCCTACTCGCTGCAAAGCACAACAGAGGTTGGTGCTCACCTTCTTCGAGACCGCTGCCCACCGTCCGCTCCAACATTTGCAGGCTCTACGGCAAGACCTACTACCTCGCCACCGCCACCGGTGAGCAAGCACACATAAAAAAAATCTTCCATTTTTGTTTCTTTTAGCCTCAGAACCTTGCTTACAAACAAACATAATAATAACACCGTCAGTCTGAACATTCCTCCAAGTTCTTTGTTCATTTAGCAAAGAGAAAAGTATACTTTTCACCCCTCAGTTCTTGACGGAGTCTAGATTTGGTCCCTCAACTTCAAAACCGGACAACTTGCACCCTTAACTTCCGAAACCGGACAAGATTCATCCCTGGTCACGTTTTTGACCGGTTTTGGTGCTGTCCCACCCCGGTTTTGACTGCACCAACTCAAATTCGCATATTTTTCCCAAGTCCGCGTAATGTTTTCAAAGTCGGGTACTTTTTTCAAATACGTGAACTTTTAAAAATTTGTGTACTTTTTTCAAATCCGTACTTTTTCCAAGTTTGCATAAGTATTCAAATCTGCGTACTTTTTTAAAATTTCATGTAGTTTTTCAAATTCATGTACTTTTTTAAATTGACGTACTTTTTCATATTCGCGTACATTTTTTGGAAAGGGTTCATGAATTTGAAAAAAAAATTGCGAACTCAAAAAAAGTACGTGGATTTGTTTTTTTTGTACGCAAAAATAAGTAGATTTGAAAAAAATATGCAAATATTTTAAAAAATCATGGATTTAAAAAAAAGTACGCAAATTACAAAATTGTTCACTGATTTGAAAAAAGTATGTTTACTTTTTGAAAAAAAATATACGACCTTGGAAGAACTACGTGGATTTGAAAAGTGTATGTGAATTTCAAAAAGTTCACAGATATAAAAAATTTACACAAATTTGAGTATGCGCTGGTCAAAACTGGGGTGAGTCGCCATCAAAACCGGTCAAAACCGAGACCAGGGACGAACCTTATCCGGTTTCGGTAGTTGGGGGTGCAAGTTGTCCGGTTTTGAAGTTGAGGGACTAAATCTAGACTTCACCGAGAGTTGAGGGACGAAAAGTATACTTTTCTCTTTAGCAAATAGGTGAGGGAGAGCACTGGATTGCCTGAAACCTGTTTGATGCTTTGTCCATGAGACTTCAACGCTTTAAAAAAAAGACAGGATGTGCGCACCTGTTCGTATAGCAACAAAGAGAAAAAGGCTAGTGCTCCTAGTGATGCCCATTAGAATATGAAGTGTACGTGCATCTACTAATCCTCCCGTCTAATGTTTTATTAATTTTAGTACTAATCTTATTTCTCATGCTTTATTTTGAAAATATACTAGCTTTTTGTGAACTAGTGAAGTTCAAAAAAAATGATTAGAAAGTTCAGATGCAAAAATTTACACAGTACATTATATAAGAAAAATATAAAGTAATAATGTACATTTCACTAGTTCATTATGCAAAGATAAAAAAGGAAGTGTGGATGTTCACTCTGCAAACCAAAAGTAGTTCTTCCATGCAGCCTACATCAGTTCATGGTTGTGGAGAAACACCAGGAACTTTTACATCTGCATAGCATCCTTTGTCAACGTCCATTTGTTTCTTGCTGTTTATGTTTTAGAGAAAAGTCCACTTTTCATCCCTCAATTTTTCAGTTTGCTCACTTTTGATCCCTCAACTCTAAAACCGGACAGATTGCACCATGAACTCTCGAAGCCAGCCACTTTTCGTCCCTGCGGGATTTCGCTGCCGAGTCAACCCAGTTTTGACCACGGGATGAACAGTAGAATCGAAAAAATAGCAAAAAAATCAAAAAAAAAAACCTGAACTTTTTTATGTCGGACATAATTAGGTGCCCAAGGTGCGTGCCAATTTTTGTCATGTTTGGATGCTCGAGGAGCTCGCGGCAAAAAAAAACTAAAGGTACTCTGTGATGAACAGTAAATTCAAAAAAATAGCAAAAAATAAAAAAAATCTGATTTTTTTAGTCGAAGATTCTCAGGTGGGCAAGGTGCATGCAAATTATCGTGCTGAAATGACATCCGAGGGTTTGAAAACCACTCGAAGCGGCGCGCACGTACGCTATTTTTTTTTGGCCACGAGCTCCTCGGATGTCATTTCAGCATGAAATTTTGCACGCATCTTGCGCACCTGAGAATATATGATACCAAAAAATTACAGTTTTTTAAAATTATTTTTCTATTTTTTTGAATTTACTATTCATCGCCGAGTACATTTAGTTTATTTTGCCGCGAGCTCCTCAAATGTCCAAACATGAAAAAAAAATTGGCACACACCTTGCGCACCTGAGTATCTTCGACGTAAAAAAATTTCAAATTTTTTTGATTTTTTTGCTATTTTTTATTTTACTATTCATCTGTGCACTGTTCATCCCGTGGTCAAAACCGGGCTGACTTGGAACCCCGCAAGGACGAAAAGTGGCTGGTTTACAAAGTTCGTGGTGCAATATGTCCGGTTTTAGAGTTGAGGGACTAAAAGTGAGCAAACCAAAGAAATGAGGGACGAAATTGGACTTTTCTCTATGTTTTATGTATAACCATGGATCCTTGCCGTCCCCGCTAAGATAAAAAATATGGTGACCTTTAGGAAGCACTGTTGCTCAGTTTTCTAGGTTTAGTTCAGTCCAATTTCTAGTTTTTGTTCAGTTCAATTCTTATTATATGTTTCAGTTCGGTTCAATTTTTTTTAAGTTTCAGTTCAGTTCAAGTTACGGCAATGACGGCCGCGCGAAATCTGCAATGGCCACTGCCCCCCTTCTCGCCGATGTGCGCTGCTCGTCCCCATCACCGTCGACATCCCCCTGAGCCCACCTTCCTCCCTACCACTGCCGGTCTAAGAGCCACCTCCTAAATATTACTGTGTTTAGTGATTCAATGTTCTGTGAACAGTTACATGCTTCATTAACATGCTATCCAAGGTGACTACCGGAAACACTACTAGACACAATCATATGGAGCAGATATAACTCTGAAGATCTTTTTCGATGTTAAACTTGTAAGAACACAAACTTGGCTTTCCTTGGATGGGTTCTCTCCCCCTCCCCTCTCCTCCCTGCTCCCCGCCCTCGTCCCCCCTGCCCCGCCTCCCCCTTTCCCCCCGCCGGCCACCTCGTCTCCTGGCTCGTTGGTGGATCTCCCTGGCTCCCCGACCTCGGCGGGCCACCCAGGGTCGTCGTCGGTATTCTCTGGGTCCGGTTTCTGGGCTCTGGGGGATGAAGATGCGTTGTCCTCTAATTTGGAGATTGTTGCCCCGTCCGTCGGGGCGGCGGCGGGGCCGGCCGTCAGGGCGCCGGCCCGGGTCCGGAAGTTTGCTCCGCGGGGTCGGGGCCGACCGTTGGCGTCGCCGGCCGGCTCTTCGGGGTGGCAGCGTGTCGGCCGTCACCGGCGCAAATCTGGTAAGTGTCCGCCCCCGTCTCCTTCTCGTGGCATCCTTGGCTCTTCTCCCCCTGTCGCTGCGGTGTTGGGCGCTGGCCTAGGCTCTCCGTCTGTTGTCGCCGCTCCGCCTTCGCCGTCCTGGCCATGGCTGCGGCCGGCGGCGGCTGCCGCGCCGGTGGGTGGGGTGCTGGGTGTCGGGCAAACCCTAGATCCTGCTCAGTTGGTGGATGCCGTGGGGCCGCAGGGCTTGGTGGGCCTTTCTGTTTCTGGGATGGAAGGCCTGCTGGGCCGCCTGTGCTTTCCTCATTCGCTGCCTTTCCCCCTCTCCCCTCCGTGGCCCCGGGGCAGCTAGTTGTGGCCTCTGCCCCGCCTCCCCCCCGGCCCAGGTGCCTGCTCCAGCCCAGTTGGGCCTGACCAGCGCTGGTTATATATGGGTTCGGCGTGGCTCCCTTCCTCCTTTCCGGGTTCCCTGCTTCCGCCGCTGACATTCACAGAGCGTGTCGTCCCATCCGTCACTTCCTCAGATCCACCTCCTTCCTCCCCTTCTCCTGTCCTTCGCGGAGGTCCTTGCCATGGACAAATCCAGGGGATCCTCCAGTGAGGCCCTCTCTGGCAGCAAGCGCCGTCGTGAGGAATCGCCAGGATCCGGGGTGATCTGGCGTACGAGGCCGAGCTTCGTTCCAAGCTGGAGGCCGGCCGCGTGTCGCGCGAGGTGGAGCGCGAGCGTGAGGTGTGGGCGGCAGGCCCGGAGAGGCTCCAACGCGACGATCTGGCTCGGTCGGCCGCTGGATCTGGGGCGGCTCTGCCCGAATCTGGTGGCGCGTCTGCGGCGGTTCCAGATTCGTGGGAGGTTGCTGCTGCTTCGACTGGTGGTGGTTCCTCCTCGTCGGTGCCGTGCCAAGCTCCGGCCCGGGCCCGGTGGCTCCGTCGCGCCAGCCTCCTCGGTCTTTTGCTGATGGTGCCGCTTCTCGCCCTTCCCAGCGCTTTGGCTCTGGCTCCTCCTCTGCGCAGGTCAGGGATCGCCGCGGTCCGCCCTCTAGCCCGGGCTCTTCTCCCGCCGGCCTTGGGGATGGCCTTATCCCTCCCCCCCGCCCCTCCTCCCCGTCATCACTCAGCTGCTCTGAACCCCTCTCATTCCCTTACTTGCTTCGCGTGCCATCGACCGGGCCACTTCCAATCCAGATGCACCAACCCCCCTTTTTGTTTCATCTGTCGTTCTGATGGACACCTAACTGTCGACTGTCGCAATCGCACCAAGTCTCCCTCCTTTGTGCATTTTGGGACCGGTCTTCCAGGCTGCTCGTTCTTTGCCCTTGACTATGATGTGCCTGTGGTGGTGGCTGCTCCGTCCCTCTCCAACGCGGCTATCATCTCCGTCCATGATGAAAAGATCTCTCCGCAGACCTTGTTGGATGGTTTGAGGATTTGGGATGAAGGCGGTTGGGATTGGCAAATGCGCCAGCTTTCGGAGTCTGAGTTTGCGGTGGTGTTCCCTTCAAAGGACCGTTGTCGGTGTCAAAACCGGCGGATCTCGGGTAGGGGGTCCCGAACTGTGCGTCTAGGCGGATGGTAACAGGAGACAAGGGACACGATGTTTTTACCCAGGTTCAGAAGGACAGGTGCTGGTTTTTTATGTAGGATTGTTATATCTTTTCAGTCCTGTAATGTTTACGTGGCTTGTAACTGAATCTTTATTTTATTAATGAGACACATATCACCGTGGAAAAAAAAGGAGGCGAGGAGATCGTCATACACCGGACTAAGTGAACGACTTTACAGCAACCAAGATTTCTCCTTGTTTTCATAAGAAAAGTTATTAATAATAGTCAAAAAATAAAATAAGAAAAGTTAATACCAAATTTTTTGAAACAAAACACAAATGAATAGCTTGGAAGTTTCACGCAAAAAAAAGAAAATCAACAAAATTTTGGAATTTTTTTTCGCTTGCAGTCCTCCCCCATGGTGACAATCCCTGTGCAAATGGGAACACAAGACACGAAACTGCTTATGAAGGCATAAGACTAGCTACTGATCTGATTTTTTTTAAGAGAGACTAGCAACTGATCTGTTGGTTGCACGACATAGAGGCAAGTCCGAACATCTCGAGTTCGAATCCTAGCTTTTGCTGTGCACTCTTTGTGTTTTCTATTTCTTTATTTGTGCCACTGAGAGTTGGCCCATAAGGACAGATGGAGAACGCACATAGTAGGTGCAGTTAATGACAGTACGCTGTTAGGGCATGTACAATGGTTGATAAGGCAGTTTTATCTTAAGTCTTGCATGTAATTTAGAGATGACAAAAAAATATGTCTATAATGGGTTATATCGTAGCCTTATCTTTAATAACTAGTCATTCTTTAAAACATTGTGAGACAAATTGTGCAAAGAGATCATCTCTTGTCTTATCTTAAACAAGAGAAGACAAGCCTTTTCTTATGAGTTCTCTCTTCTCCACCTCATTATTTATCCTACGTGGCACTTCTAAGATAGCACCATTGTACATGCCCTTATATTTGACGGAAATTGTATGACTTTGTGCTGTTAGGTAAGTTGGTGTACCATTTTTATGGGGTTTTTTGGTTCTTGTATGATTCTGTTCTCACGGGTACAAGTTTATGTGCTAAATGTGGTATTAACTTTTTTTTATTTGCCTTAGATCAACTCCAACGGCCCAAACGGACATGCGCTTTGTCCGCTTTTCGTCCCTTTGGGTTGGCCAGGCGGACGTGTGCGTCCGCATTTTAAAATGGGTCGGCTTGACCGCCCAATGGGGAGGCTGACCTAAATGTGTTGCGTGCAAAAAAATAGCTCGCACGAAATAAACATAACTAAACATAAGTGGCCGGTTAAACGCCGGCCAAAGCCCACTTAAACCTAATTAAATAGTAATTAAAATATTAAAAAAAGTCTGCACCCGTGTCCTGCTCCGGCGTCGCTGCGAAGTGGACGGGAGGCGCGCTCACCCACTCGCGGGACTGGCCCGTCCACGAGTAGGCCTCCTCCGGCCAAGTGGGTGGAGGCGGGTAGCGCTTCCGCGTCGGCTCAGGCTCCGGCTTGGGCTGGATGGGCGGCGACGGTGGCGGTGGCGGCATGAACAGCGGGGTGTGGATGGAGTCCTCCGCCGCCGGCAGGGCAAGGGCTTGCTCCAGCCCATCCCAGTGCGCGTCCTCCTCGAGGCGGCTAGCCTCCAGCGCCTGCTGCAGGGCCTCCTCGAGGGCGGCCTGGTACTCCACCTCCGCCTCCATGTCCTCCGACTGCACCTGTGAGGGCGGCGGTGGGAACGGCGGCAGGACGACGTTGACACCCGAATGCCATTGCTCCCCGTGTTCGAGGGCGGACCAAGCCTCACAGTTGGGAGAGTCGGCGGCGTACTCAGGCAGCCGACGCTGCTCCGGCGTGAGCTGCGCACGGCGCCGGCGCACCTCGTCGTCGTGCGCCCGCTTGCTTTGCGAAACCGCCGTCACCAAGATCCGCTGCGGATCCAGTGCCAATGGTGCGGCAGCGTGACGTTGGGGTACGACAGCGGCTGCATGTACTCCCAGTGCCACCGCGCTTGGTGCACCTGGATGTGCAGGCGCCGGCGCCGGAGGAGGAGGAGGAGGAGGGGGAGCACGGGAGGACGACGCACCGGGGATGCCCTTGCCCTTGCCATTGCTGCTGCCGAAGATGCCCATGGCACGCTGGGGTTTGCTGTCGCCGGCGAGGAAGCAAAGGGAGTGGTGAGGGAGGCCAGATGTGGACGGGGAAGTGGATGAGGCTGGCCCCCGCCGCACGCGTGCTTAAAAAAGGACACTTCCACTGGCTGACTAGTGGGCCTACTGTCGATGGTCGTCATAAATAAGATAACCGGTGGTGGTTGGGTGGCCTATAGGTGGGGACGCGGAGGACACCAAGGAGACGCGCGGCGCGTCCGCCTCGCGTACGCGCCGACGCATTCCAAGCGTAATTTTGGGCTGGAAATGGGTAGGCGCGAACGCCAGGTGGACGCGATTTGCGTTTTGGTCAGCGCGTTGGGCCTTCACTTTTGTCCGCGCCGACCCAAACGGACGCAGGCGGACGCAATGGGTCGCCCCATTGGAGTTGCTCTTATGGCTAGCATTTCTACTAGGACTTAGGACTTAGGCCAACTCCTATTATAGACCCCAAATTATCCGATTTCGTCCGTTTCAGGCAAAACTCGACCCAATGGGTGTTCCTCTTTTTATCTCGGACCCCAAACCTGAAGCAAATTTGGGCCACAAATGCGTCTAGATGAACGATCTCGCTGGTTTCTCTCGTCCGCTCTTTGGCCCACAAATCAATGACCGCACGCCTCGCTCGATGTGACACCCTGGATTTTGCTCTTTTTCTTTTTCTTGGATTTATTGGATATTAGGATTTTCATTTGAATTTTCAATCAATTCTTTTGGACTTACCACTTGGAAATTCTTTTGGTGTCGGGGAAAACGAACACCTAGAGGTCATGAGGATCCCTTCTACGTTCGGTGGGGGGATTAGCTGCACGAAGAGCAGGTCGAGCCGTTAGCACACGAGGGATTTTTATCCAGGTTCGGGTCGCAAAGATGTGTAATACCCGAGTCCTGCTTGTCTGGTTATATGTGTGTTCTTGAGCTTTTGAACTAGCTACGGTGCATGCTTTGTCCAAAAGTCTGAATCCTCTTTCTGTATGCCTTGGGCCTCCTTTTATACGCAAAGGGTTGCCACAGTGGCACACAGGAGGTGGCAAGCTACAGTTGTACGAGCTTATCGCTCGACAACATAGGACAAACACATTTAATGTGTCTCCTACGTGTCCTCTTGCTTTATTGGGGACGGCAACAGAAGCCATCCCGTCTTTCGCCGCTCCTCCTTGCTTCAATATGTGTCCGGGTCGATGAGGCATGCAGTGCCATGCTGGCCAACTAGCTGATGTGTTGGCACAATGGTAAAGTCTTCACGAAGTTCTGCATGCCGCCACGTAGGCGCCTGCTTAGTTGGCACGCCTATCGTCGCACTGGAGTGGTGGTGAGGTGGCAAAACCTTGCCGAGCGCAGGTCTGGCTGCGGCCCAGTGATCGTCCCCGGCAAGGCTTGCTGGGGGCCTTGGAGTCGTCTCCGGCAAGGATCTTGCCGGGGGTCTTTGTCTTCTGGTCCCACGTGGATCCGTGGGCTGTTAATCCCTATGAGGATCTGCATGCTATCAAGCATGCGCTCTCCAGATCTTGGTCTTAACATTGTCGATGGTGTCAGAGCTCTCAGCCCCAAGGGTGATGGGCTCACTGGTGCTGTGCAGTACACCCCGGCAAGGCCCTTGCCGGGGGTGGTCCATCTCACCCTCTACTCCTTGCACTTCAGGTGTATGTCTTGGTAGTCTTCGGGTTTTGCCTTCCTCTGCCTCGCCAGGCCCTGCCGCAGGTGTGGCTGCGACCGCCCGTGCACTAGTAAGGGGTACAGAAGTACCCATACTTTTGTACACCGACAGGAGCCCCCGGTCCTGGCCCACACATAAGCGCAAGGTGTAGTTGGGCCAGGCCCAAGGCAGTGCGCGGGCAGGTGAGGGAGTCCTGGACTAGGGGGTGTCCGGATAGCCGGACTATCATCGTCAGCCGGACTCCAAGACTATGAAGATACAAGATTGAAGACTTCGTCCCGTGTCCGGATGGGACTTTCCTTGGCGTGGAAGGCAAGCTTGGCAATACGGATATGTAGATCTCCTACCATTGTAACCGACTCTGTGTAACCCTAGCCCTCCCCGGTGTCTATATAAACCGGAGGGTTTTAGTCCGTAGGACAACAACCATTACAACAATCACACCATAGGATAGCTTCTAGGATTTTAGCCTCCTTGATCTCGTGGTAGATCCACTCTTGTACTACCCGTATCATCAATATCAATCAAGCAGGAGTAGGGTTTTACCTCCATCGAGAGGGCCTGAACCTGGGTAAAAACATCGTGTCCCTTGTCTCCTGTTACCATCCGCCTAGACGCACAGTTCGGGACCCCCTACCCGAGATCCACCGGTTTTGACACCGACATTGGTGCTTTCATTGAGAGTTCCTCTGTGTCATCACCGATAGGCTTGATGGCTTCTTCAATCAACAACAATGCAGTCCTGGGTGAGACTTTTCTCCCCGGACAGATCTTCGTATTCGGCGGCTTCGCACTGCGGACCAATTCACTTGGCCATCTGGAGCAGATCGAAAGCTACGCCCCTGGCCATCGGGTCAGATTTGGAAGCCTAAACTTCACGGCGGATATCCGCGGAGACTTGATCTTCGATGGATCCAAGCCGCAGCCGAGCGTGCCGCACTGTCACGATGGGCATGATCTAACTCTGCCGCCGGACAGTACCTTGGAGGCTGCACACGAATCCGCTCCGACCCATAGTTCGGAGCCGATCGCGCAGATTGAGGACGGGTGGCTGGACACCGCATCGGGAGCCGCAACTTCCACGGCGATGGAGCCGAACACTGACCTCGTCCCTTATAAGGCTCGTGACTCCAAGGTGCCGGACTCCCTGCCGAACTCCGAACCTCCTGCGCCCCTGCCAATTGAATCCGATTGGGCGCCGATCATGGAGTTCACCGCTGCGGACGTCTTTCAGCATTCACCCTTTGGCGACATCCTAAAATCGCTAAAGCATCTTGCTATCCGGAGAGCCCTGGCCGGACTACGGCCAGGATGGTTGGTATGCGGATGACGAAGAAATTCAAAACCCACCCACCACCCACTTTGTAGCCACTGTCGACGATCTAACCGACATGCTAGACTACGACTCCGAAGACATCGACGGTATGGACGACGATACCGGAGACGATCAAGAACCAGCGCCTACAGGGCACTAGAAGGCCACCTCGTCATACGACATATACATGGTGGACACCCCAAAAGATGGGGACGGCGAAGAAGCAGCGGAGGCAGATTCCTTAAAGAAACAGCCCAAGCGTCGATGTCAGCGGAGCCGCTCTAAATCCCGCCATAGCAAGAATGGAGATTCCGGCACAGGAGATAATAACACCCCAGAAAGTGCCGAAGACAACCCCCTCCAGCAAGATACAGCGCTGGAGGACGCAGAAGCCAGCCCTCACGAGAGAGCGGCAGACAAAGAGGTCGAGGATGATAATCACATACCTCCCTCCGGAGACAAGGCAAGCCTCGACGACGGCGAATTCGTCGTGCCTGAGGATCCCGTCGAACAAGAGCGTTTCAGACGCAGGCTAATGGCCACAGCAAATAGCCTAAAGAAAAAGCAGCAACAGCTTCAAGCTGAACAAGACCTGCTGGCCGACAGATGGACCGAGGTCCTCGCGGCCGAAGAGCATGAACTCGAACGCCCCTCCAAAAGCTACCCAAAACGCAAGTTGCTCCCCCGACTAGAGGAGGAAGCATACAAACCTTCATCACTAGCGCACAATACGGCAGACCGACCACCTCGCGGCCGCGACAGAGAGGCATCTAGGCCCTCCACCAGAACCGTACCCCGGCACCGCTCAAAAAGTACGAAGCCACGGGGGAACGCGCCGGACTTGCGGGATATATTGGAGGACAAGGCAAGACAATCCAGATCTATTTATGGATCACGTGGGCGCCCCACGACCCACGACGAATACCGTCACGCCGGATACAGCAACTCCGGCCGGGCCGAACACAGCAGACAACGCTCTCTCGAGCTACGTCGTGACATTGCTCAATACAGAGGCGCCGCACACCCACTATGCTTCACAGACGAAGTAATGGATCATCAAATCCCTGAAGGGTTTAAACCCGTCAACATTGAATCCTACGATGGCACAACAGACCCCGCGGTTTGGATCGAGGATTATCTCCTTCATATCCATATGGCCCGCGGCGACGATCTCCATGCCATCAAATATCTCCCGCTCAAGCTTAAAGGACCAGCTCGGCATTGGCTTAACAGCCTGCCCGCAGAGTCAATTGGGTGTTGGGAGGACCTGGAAGCCGCATTCCTCGACAACTTCCAGGGCACATATGTGCGACCACCAGACGTCGATGACCTAAGCCACATAATTCAGCAGCCAGACGAATCGGCCAGACAATTCTGGACACGGTTCTTAACAAAGAAAAATCAAATCATCAACTGTCTGGATGCAGAGGCCCTCGCAGCCTTCAAACATAACATCTGCGACGAGTGGCTGGCCCGGCACCTAGGACAGGAAAAGCCGAAATCCATGGCAGCCATCACATCACTCATGACCCGCTTCTGTGCGGGAGAGGATAGCTGGCTAGCTCGCAGCAACAACCTCAGTAAAAATGCTGGCAGTCCGGATACTAAGGACCGCAATGGCAAGTCGCGTCGAAACAAAAACAAACGCCGCGTTAACGGCGACAACAATGAGGATACGGCAGTCAACGCCGGATTCCGAGGCTCTAAACCCGGTCAGCGGAAGAAGCCATTCAAAAGAACCACTCCGGGCCCGTCCAATTTGGACCGAATACTCGACCGCTCTTGCCAGATACATGGCACCCCCGAAAAGCCAGCTAACCACACCAACAGAGATTGTTGGGTATTCAAGCAGGCAGGCAAGTTAATTGCCGAAAACAATGACAAGGGGCTGCACAGCGATGACGAGGAAGAGACCCGGCCGCCGAACAGTAGAGGACAGAAGGGCTTACCCCCACAAGTGCGGACGGTAAACATGATATATGCAACCCATATACCCAAGAGGGAGCGGAAGCGTGCACTAAGGGACGTATATGCGATGGAGCCAGTCGCCCCGAAGTTCAATCCATGGTCCTCTTGTCCGATCACTTTTGATCGAAGAGACCATCCGACCAACATCCGCCATGGCGGATTCGCCGCATTGGTTTTAGACCCAATCGTCGATGGATTTCACCTCACGAGAGTCCTGATGGACGGCGGCAGTAGCCTGAACCTGCTTTATCAGGATACAGTGCGCAAGATGGGCATAGACCCCTCAAGGATTAAACCTACAAAGACGACCTTCAAAGGCGTCATACCAGGTGTTGAGGCCAATTGTACAGGCTCAGTCACACTGGAAGTGGTCTTCGGATCCCCGGATAATTTCCGAAGCGAGGAGTTAATCTTCGATATAGTCCCGTTCCGCAGCGGCTATCACGCTCTGCTCGGACGAACCGCGTTCGCAAAGTTCAACGCGGTGCCGCATTATGCATACCTCAAGCTCAAGATGCCAGGCCCTCGTGGAGTCATCACGGTCAACAGAAATACGGAACGCTCCCTCCGAACAGAGGAACATACGGCGGCTCTCGCGGCAGAAGTACAGAGCAGCCTTCTAAGGCAATTTTCGAGTCCGGCCGTTAAACGGCCGGACACAGCCAAACGCGCCCGGGGCAACATCAATCAAGACCACCTGGCATGTTCTGAGCATGCATGGCAATGCGGCCCCAACCCCAGCCCTCGCATGATTGCAAGACCAGCTCTTCGCGTACATCATTACGCTCTGGAGATACCATGGGCATAGGGGGAGGGGCACGACCACAACAGGCCCAGAGTGCGGCTCGACCACACCAGGGGCTCCCAAGTGTGTCGCTCTTTTCATTTTTATTTCCTTCTTTTTATACACAGGACTCCGTTCACCAGAGGCCCTGTCCGGCGGCGAACCTGCCGAACTCACGATGCAACAGCCAGGGAGGGACAAAGGCTACGGCGAACACTCAGGTGGTCTCCATTACGAGCATTACATTTGTTAAATACATCAGTCCGCAGCCCACCCCTGGAGGGGGACACGCTTAATTAGTCCAATCCCTTGCTTACCGCACTATTTGTATCGCTCTGCACTAATAGCAGAATTTCTTGAATAAACAATGCAGCACTTTTTGCCTATAATTGCATCACGTTACATATATGTTCATCAATGACATCTCGCATCCGTATATTTTGGTACAGCCGAATACACCAGGGGCTTATGTTCCCCGCATTATGGTGTGATAAGTCCGAACACTTTCACAAGTGCGGCACCCCGAACTTATAGCATTATATGAATCGGCTCCGAATCATGTCTTGGGTCAATAGTTGGGTTTGCCCGGCTCCCATGTTTTGGTACCTTACATTCCATTCTGTCGGCTAAGGTAGCACTAGGAGAACCACTGCGATTGCGCCCCGATTGAGCTGGGTGAGCGCCTCAGTGGAGAAAGCTAAAACTGACTGTCATGATAAGGCGAGAGACTGGTCGCTGTTCGAGAGGTCTTTTCGAGTCCCTAAAGACTTATGCCGCTTCGAGCGAAGAACCGGATAATGTCCGGCCAAGGCGTGGATAGCGCCCCGAACTCGGTCTTCCGAATACTAGGGGCTTCGCCGAAATTTAAAATTATAGAATTCTATGGCTAAGTGAGAGTGTTCAAGCATTATAAGTCCGGTTGCCTTGTTCGTTGTGTTGAGCGCCTCCCTAGATGGACCCAAAAATGGGAACAAGAGTGCTCAAGTTTATCCCGAACACCCCAGCACTCTTGGCATGGGGGCTGAAGCCGACGACTTGCCATCTCTCAGATTTAATAAACGGCCGCACAGAAGGTAATATTTTAAATCAATAAGCGTTGCTTAGCGCATACGAACAAAGTTTTCAGCGCACAGGATAACACATTGCGAGTTTACTCAATAATTACATCTCTGGGGCACTCATCCGCAATCTTGCAGGCACCCTTCAGGACAGTCTTATAGTACATCTCGGGCGTACGATACTCCTTTCCCGCTGGCGGCGCGTCAGTGATAAGCCTCTCCGCATCCAGCCTGCCCCAATGCACCTTTGCGCGGGCAAGGGCCCGACGAGCACCTTCAATACAGGCGGAGCGCTTGATGACCTCCACCCAGGGGCACGCATCCACCAGCCGCCGCACGAGGCCGAAGTAGCTCCCAGGCATGGCCTCTCCAGGCCAGAGCCGGACTATGAGGCCCTTCATGGCCTGCTCGGCTACCTTGTGGAGCTCGACCAGCTGCTTCAGCTGGTCGCTAGGGGGCACCGGACGGCCGGCCTTAGCGTACTGAGACCAGAAGACCGTCTCCGTTGAGCTCCCCTCCTCGGCTTGGTAGAATGCGGCGGCATCGGACACGCTGCGAGGCAGATCTGCAAACGCCCCTGGAGAGCTCCGAATTCGGGTAAGTGTCAGGTAGTTTACATTAACATGCTTGCTTTGCATAAAAAATGCCTTACCCGCCGCTATTTTCTTCACCGCTTCAATCTCCTGGAGGGCCTTATGGGCCTCGGCCTTAGCGGCTTTGGCACTTTCAAGAGCCGAGGCAATCTCGGACTCTCGAGTCTTCGAGTCACGCTCCAAACTCTCATGCTTCTCCATGAGAGCCTGGAGCTCTTGCCGCACCTCCGCCACCCGCGCCTCCTGCTTCTCTCGCTCCGTCCGTTCCGCGGCCGCATTGCGTTCAGCCGCGGACACGGCCTCCTTCAGGGTTGCCACCTCGTTCGTGGCCCCTGCAGTACCCACGTTATCCTTGTTATTTCTATTGCAACCAAAATCCTTTTCTGTAAGGTATACATTTAAAAGTGGTGTTATGCACCTTCTTTATCCTCGAGCTGCTTCTTGGCAAGGCCGAGCTCTTTCTCGGACCGCTCGAGGTCCTGCTTCAAAGCATCGACCTCCACAGTCAGTGCGGCAGAGGTCAGCAGCATAGCCTGCAAACCCATATTGACATAATTCTTAGCACTCCTGCGTATATCTTTTTTAGATCCTCAATCCGGTTTTTCTTTCCGAACACCGAACCGAGCATCAGGGGCTACTGTCTATGCGGTATTACATTACATATTTTTAACTTCTTACCTCAAAGCCTGTTAGAAGGCTACTGCAGGCTTCGGTCAGCCCGCTCTTGGCAAGCTGAACCTTCTGAATCACCGCACTCATAATAGTGCGGTGTTCTTCCTCGATGGAAGCGCCTTTGAGAGCCTCCAACAAGTTGTCCGGTGCCTCCGGTTGGACGGAGGCCGCCGGTGTCACGGTCTTGCCCTTCTTGCGAAGGGGCCGCCTGCCGGACTCTGGAACCACTGCGGGTTCCAGCGTGGAGTCCGGCGCAAAGTCCGGGAGGCTGCCTTGTGGCGCCTCCGGAGCCTCCTCCTGATGGGTCCCTTCCTGAGATCCCACCTCGGCGTCCTCAGCGTCGCGAGGGGTGGAGGCAGTCGGGATGGAATCTACATCCGACGGAGCCAATGACCCGCTCGACGAAGCGGGGAGATCATCATCGGCCGGACTACAGGCAGTGTGCGGTATTAGAAGGACACTATGTGACACAAAAGAGAAATTATAAATCATTTAGGAATCCGGATACTTACGATCTTGCCGGAGGCCTGGCCCTTGAGGGCCACTCTTCGCCGCCAACGTTGGCGTTGGCGGAGCTGTCCGGGGGAATAGTCCTTCCCCTCTTGGACCCTTCGGCCTCCCCTATTGGGGAAGCCTTCCTCTTCCTCTCTCCTTCCTCTGGGAGAGAGTCCTCTTTCTCCTCCTCGTCTTCGGGGGAGGAGTCCGCCTCGGAGCCATCGGACGATGAGTCCGATATCACCTGGCGCATGGAACTTCTTCGAGTTCCCGTGGCCTTCTTCTTGGCCTTCTTCTCCGGCACCACATAGAGTGCCGGGACCAGCAGCCCTGTTAAGCGGGCGTCCGCTGGGTCTTCGGGAAGGGGAGCCAGACAGTCTACCTGTCCGGACGTCCTCTGCTAGTCCTGTCAAGGGCATTGGGAGTTTTAGATCCCACATAGAGTCAAACTATGAAAGAAAATAAATGTCCCATAGAGGATAACAAAGCTTACCTCGCCGGCCGGGCGCTTGGTGCTGAATCTGCGGTCTTCCGTTGCGGATGTGGGGGCTTCTCCGCCCTTGAACAGCACCCTCCAGGCGGCTTCGTACGTCGTGTCAAAGAGCCCGCTCAAGGCCTGGTGCTGTACCGGATTGAACTCCCACAAGTTAAAAGCCCGTTGTTGGCAAGGGAGAATCCGGCGGACGAGCATGACCTGGATCACATTGACGAGCCTAAGCTTCTTGTTCACCAGGGTCTGGAGACAAGACTGGAGTCCTGTCAGCTCCTCCGAACTACCCCATAGCAAGCCCTTCTCTTTCCAGGAGGTGAGCTGCATAGGGATACCAGATCTGAACTCGGGGGCCGCCGCCCATTTAGGGTCGCGCGGCTCGGTGATGTAGAACCACCCCGATTGCCACCCCTTGACGGACTCCACGAAGGCCCCTTCGAGCCAGATGACATTGGGCATCTTGCCCAACATGGCGCCTCCGCACTCCGCTTGAGTGCCCCTCACCACCTTCGGCTTGACATTGAAGGTCTTGAGCCACAAGCCGAAGTGGGGCTGGATGCAGAGGAAGGCCTCGCACACGACGATAAACGCCAAGATGTTGAGGATGAAGTTTGGCGCCAGGTCGTGGAAATCCAAGCCGTAATAGTACATGAGCTCCCGGACAAAGGGATGCAACGGGAAGCCCAGTCCGCGGAGGAAGTGGGGAAGGAATACGACCCTCTCATGGGGCCTGGGGGTGGGGATGAGCTGCCCCTTGTCGAGCAGCCGGTGCGCGATGTCGCCGGAAAGGTATCCGGCGCTGCGCAGCCTTGCGATGTGCTCCTCCATAACGGAGGAGGCCAACCATTTGCCTCCCGCTCCAGACATGGTCGGAGAAGGTCGAGACAAGATGCACGGACTTGGGCGCTGGAGCTCGAGTGCGCGGAGATGGATAAGCAGAAGAGGAAGAAGGCGTAGGTAAAAGGGTGGATCCTTATCCCCTTATATACGGGCGGACGAAAACTATGCGTCCCCACTGGCCTGGTAAAACTCGCTTATCTCCCAAGCGCCACCATCAATGGCGCGGTTGGGTTACCCACGTCCGTATTGATGAGAATCCCGGAATAAGGGGAACACGATCTCTGCTTCGACAAGACGTGCCAAGGAAACCGCTTCGCTAAACGCGCTGAGGTGGCATAATAAAAAACGATTCAAGTAAAGGCTCGGTAGTGGCGTGACGTCATGCTACAAAATACGTCAGCAGATTGAACTTGTGTACATAATATTCTCTCTACGGGGAAATGTGGAAATTATTTTGCAGAGCCGGACACTATCCTGGTGTTCACAATTTTCTACGAATTATTCGGAGGAGGAACCCGCCTTGCAATGCCGAACATTATGCGCGCCGGACTCATCGTCATTGAAGCCTGGTTCAGGGGCTATTGAGGGAGTCCTGGACTAGGGGGTGTCCGGATAGCCGGACTATCATCGTCAGCCGAACTCCAAGACTATGAAGATACAAGATTGAAGACTTCGTCCCGTGTCCGGATGGGACTTTCCTTGGCGTGGAAGGCAAGCTTGGCAATACGGATATGTAGATCTCCTACCATTGTAACCGACTCTGTGTAACCCTAGCCCTCCCCGATGTCTATATAAACCGGAGGGTTTTAGTCTGTAGGACAACAACCAATACAACAATCATACCATAGGCTAGCTTCTAGGGTTTTAGCCTCCTTGATATCGTGGTAGATCCACTCTTGTACTACCCGTATCATCAATATCAATCAAGCAGGAGTAGGGTTTTACCTCCATCGAGAGGGCCCGAACCTGGGTAAAAACATCGTGTCCCTTGTGTCCTATTACCATCCGCCTAGACACATAGTTGGGGACCCCCTACCCGAGATCCGCCGGTTTTGACATCGACAGCGGGCGTGGCAGAGATGGATCGCCACGATCTTTCTGTCAGTTGCGCTTCCCCATGACCCATGTCGAGCGCGTGATGTGGGGGTCGTGCGTGTGGGATGGGCATGGCACGCATGCATCATCTCGCAGTCGATAGTAAGAGGCAGCTCGTGCTTCCCTTATTAAAAAAGAAGGAATCTGCAGGGGCGCTACTCATTTACTAAGTGGACTCGGGTCGCAGCTTGCATGGCGCCACACCCCATGACCACGGGGTAGAAAACGGCTGTCCCACCTGTCCTCACGCCCCCTTACGCCTCGCCACATATCCTTCATGCCTTGCGAAGGGCAGGCGGTGGATACGGAGGACGTGGGCATTAACGTCGAGGCGAAAAACCAGGCGTTTGTTGATATGGGGAGCGGGTCGGTTCCGATTCCCGTGCTTCCGGAGGCCCCATTGGCCGTGCGGGGCGGCCTCCCCTTGGGTTAGGTGGCCAGGCCCCGGCCTTTCTTCTTATATAAAAAGGGGGAGGGACAGTGCTTCTCCACACTCGCCCCCTTCCCCACTTTTTGCTTACCATATTCCTCTCATTCTCCATGGTGAAAGGGTGTGCTGGTGCTTCGACGGCGGTGACGAGGGCTTCTGCTCAACAGCGCATTCCTTCTCCTCCGAAGCCTCCGGTGGTGGAGCCCGCCGCTAGGGGAAGAGGAAGGGGACGAGGCCGAGGTCGTCGCGGTGCTCGGGGAGGAGGTGGATGGGGCGGTGCTCCAGCTGCGCTTCCGCCGGCGGCCCCTCCTCCGATGGGCGGCCATGTCGGAGACCAGCCCTACGAGTTCTTCATCAGGCTGTATAAGCCTGTGTGCAGTTGTCTCCGGCTTCCGACCCCATTCGCCCGGGTGATGGAGCAGGATCCACCGCAGGCCTTGAGGCTTCACATGAGGAGCTGCGGGAACGACAGCATGTGGGCTGACGTTGACTTTTCCTGCCCTCACGTCATGTACCTTCGCCAGGGTGGAAGACTTTTGCACATGCCCAAAGCTTGTCGGAGGGGCACATTCTCCATTTCAAGTTAATGGAGAGCTACCTGGTCTCCGTCAAGGTCTTCGGGAGCTCAGGAATCCGCTTAGGGTGCTGCGTGGAGAGTTCCACTGACGATGAGAGCTCCTCCTCGAGCCACAGCGGCGAGGAGGACAGCGCCAGCGGCGAAGATGGCAGCGGGCAGGAGGACTACGACTTCGACTCTAGCTGACATTCAGTGGCAGCACCATCATCTACTCCACCTCCCCCTTCCTCCGGCAACACATCTTGCCGGGGGTTGCGCCCTGTTGGCTCTGGCATTGATGGTCAATGGGCTTCCTCGTCAAGTTCTCCATCGCCGTGTTCCGCATGCCCGTCACCTTTCTTCTCCTGCCGTGCCTGGAGAGGAAAGGGGCAAGAACGGGGATCACGGGGCACTTATCTTTTTCTCAATTTGTAGGCACCTGCCAAATCGTAACTTTCTAGAAAAATGTAATATTCTGAACCCATGCTTATGTTCTGTAATATTTGTGCTTGTATCGGCATATCAATGAAGAAGATAAGCTTTTGCCGGAAACTCATGCATGTAAACGTTTGTAAACGCTTGTAGACTGGCGAAGATTGTCCACCAGTGTCTTGACATGCTTTGTCTTGATGACCACGTCGTCCACATATGCTTCGACCGTTTTGCCTATTTGCTTTTCCAGGCAGGTTTGAATCATGCGCTGGTAGGTAGCCCCAACGCTTTTGAGTCTGAAGGGCATAGTGTTGAAGTAGAAGGGACCATACGGGGGCGATGAATGCGGTTGTAGCTTGGTCCGATTCCTTTATCTTAATCTGATGGTATCCGGAGTAGGCGTCGAGGAAACACAAAGAGTCGTGCCCTGGAGTTGCATCGATAATTTGGTCAATGCTAGGCAATGGGAAGGGGTCTTTGGGGAAAGCCTTGTTGAGGTCGTTGAAATCGACACACAGGCGCCAGGATTTGTCTCTCTTTGGTACTCCCTCCATCCGGAAATACTTGTCGGAGGAATGGATGTATCTAGACGTATTTTAGTTTTAGATGCATCCATTTATATCCATTTCTGCGACAAGTATTTTCGAACAGAGGGAATACCATAACCAGGTTGGCTAACCAATCTGGATGTTTAATTTCCCTAATAAACCCAACCTCTAAGAACTTGGCTAGCTCTTCTCCCTTGGCTTGACGCTTGGGTTCGGAGAATCGCCGTAGTGTCTGCTTCACGAGGGTTTGAATCCCTTGATTACATTAAGACTGTGTTCGCCAGTCTTCGTGGGATGCTAGGCATGTCTGAAGGGTGCCAGGCAAAGATATCCCAATTCTCTCGCAGGAATGTGCATAGGGCGGCATCCACTGCCGGATCCAGCTATGCTCCGATAGATGCTGTTTTGTTAGGGTTCGTCGGGTGCACTTGGAATTTGACTATTTCCTCGGCTGGCTTGAAAGAGGTGGATTTGGATCTCTTATCGAGGATCACATCATCCCTATCCACCGTGGACCGTGGGTGGTTAATTCCTCTGCCACTAGGGCTTCGGATAGTGCCTCGAGGGCCAAGGACGCAGTTTTGATTTCGACATGGAGGGCTTTTTCGGGGCTATAGCTTGAAAGCATGAGAAAGCGTCCCAGCCGAGGATGGTGTCATACCCACTATTGAAGGAGATCACATGAAAGAGCAACTCTTTGGATCTATAGTTCTCAGGCGTGCCGAACACCACATCCAATTTAGTTTTTCCCGAGCAGTGTGCTTTTCGACTTGGGATAATACCTCAAAAGGTGGTATTGCTTTGCTCGATGTGTGATCTTTCCATCTGCATTTTGTCGAGCGTGTCCTTGTAAATGAGGTTAAGTCCACTGCCACCGTCCATGAGCACTTTAGTAAGCCGAAAACCATCAACGATGGGGTTTAGTACTAAGGCGGCGAGTGCTCGGACTGACCGAGCCTTTGGTTCGTCGTCGGCCGTAAAGGTTATTGCCGTATCGTTCCATGGGCTCAGTGCGGTAAATTGGTGGACTTTGGTGAGGTCGCGGAGTGCCCGTTTACGCTGATTGTTCGAAGAGAAGGTCTCGAAGACTGTTAGGACATTAAAGTTGTCCCTCTTCGGAGAGTATTTTTCTGGAGTTGTGGTGAGGATGGCCTCTCCACTTTTTGCTACTTGCCGGAGTACCCAACATGTTCGGAGGCTATTGGTTGGGACTTTGTGCGAAGTGGCGTGAATCGGGCAGGGCTTCTCCAGCAGTTCGTCAAGAACGGACTTGTGTCCCATGAGGGGTTTATTTTTCCTGCTCATAGATTGGTGGTCGGGTGACCGACCAGAATGTATCCATTTGCCTCGGGTGCACACTGCTTCAAGGCAGCGGGCTCCAGCTGAGTATTCTGGGCCCTCCATGTGCTTTCCATCGCATAGTACTTTTGTACTACTTGTGATAATTCCGTGAAACTCTGTATGTGGTGACGGTCGAGGGCATTCAATATTCCCTCGTTGGTGCAATTACGGTGGAAAACCTAAACTACGTCATCGTCCGAGCAGTCTTTGATCCTGTTTTTGACAAGCAGGAATCTGGCCCAAAAGTGGTGGACCATTTTCTGAGGCTGCTGCAGCACATACATCAGGTCGTATATATCTGGAGGACCTGAGTTGCTTGGAGAGTATATATTGTGGTGGGTGGGGGGATTTAATTTTGGATCCTGTCCCACACCTGTGTTCGGAGCTAGAATTGTTTCCGAGGCGGCCAGTTCAGGTTCGGTTAAGCGCAAGGGCTCCAGCGATCCTAAACTTGAACTAGAGTCTGGAGGGCGTAAGGTCCCGTCCGAAGGGAGAGTATCTGGCTCAGGGGATTTGGAGACCCGAACATGCTTGGTTTTCAATATGGGTAGGGAAGTGTCTGTGGCCGGTTCCTCAATGACCGCTATGAAGTGGGTGATCGGCGGGTGATTAATTTCCTTCTGGTTGGGCTTGAGCCCGATGCGATCATAGTCCGTTGAGACCCCCAGGGCAGTGATGCGGTCCAACAGTTCATTTAAAGACGAAACATCCGCCGGATCCAATTTTTCGGAGTACTTAGGGCCAATGCGTGGACGGTGTCTGGCGGCCATGGGGGAGTTGCGGGCTCGATGGCCGCGCGGGCCCTTATGGTGAAACCACCGAACTAGAGGGTCTGCCCCGAAGATAGGCACCCTCCAGAAGTGATATTGTTGTTGACGACTAGGCCAGCCATAAACTGCTTTTTTCAGACAGCACAGCAGAGCTCTCAATGAAAGCACCAACATCGGTGTGAAAACCGGCGGATCTTGGGTAGGGGGCCCAAACTGTGCGTCTAAGGATCAATGGTAACAGGAAGCCACGGGACACAGTGTTTACCCAGGTTCGGGCCCTCTTAAGGGAGGTAAAACCCTACTCCTGCTTGATTATATTCGACGAGTATGAAGATTACAAGAGTTGATCTACCTCGAGATCGTAATGGCTAAACCCTAGATGTCTAGCCTATGAGTATTCCAATGACGGTGAAGAAGATAACCTCTGCAAACCAACCCCTCCAGTTTATATACACACCAGAGGGTTCTAGGGTTTGTACAAGGTCGGTTCATCAGGGAAGGAAGCTTCCGGACTCTAATCTTGCCGTCTACGTATTGAGAAGTCCCATATGGACACGGAGGAT
The DNA here is from genome assembly GCA_963921465.1 of Triticum timopheevii. Classification (NCBI taxonomy): domain Eukaryota; kingdom Viridiplantae; phylum Streptophyta; class Magnoliopsida; order Poales; family Poaceae; genus Triticum; species Triticum timopheevii. The sequence goes on from OY997264.1 coordinate 111,686,724, forward strand.
AATCTTTAGCTTGATCCTGTACGGCCCATCCAACTCGGCCCATACTTCTGGGTCGGACACGTGAGGACCCCTGAATCCAGGACTCCCTCAGTCATCCCCAAGCTTTTTTTCGGCACCGGCGACGAAAAGTCGGTGCCGGTGGCCGGCGGGATGAGCGGGGGGAGGGGGTTGGCTATCCATTCTGGTCGGCTTAGAGGTCATTGACGGCGGTAGCGGGGGCGGGAGACAGTGCGGCGCGGGAGGGCAAGAGGAAGTTTTACTCGACCGCCGCACGATGAAGTAGATTTAGGGAAATCTTGGGAGGAATAAAGTTGAAGTAAAAATTATACTCCATTAATGTTTTTAGGCTAATTTTTTTTTAAATAATACATTTTTTATTAATTTTCACAAATATTATGCCCAAAAAATTATTTTCAAAAATAATACACCGTCGGCCCATAGCAGGACTACTGGATCTAGTCGGCCCATAGCAGGCCGACTGGCATCCTATCTGCTTGCTGCTGGCCGATTGGCCTGTCGGCCGCTAGCTCAAGTCCAGTCGGCCAACTGTGGGCCGGCAGGGTCCAGTCGGCCTGCTGTGGGCCGACTGGAACTAATTGGTCTGCTGTGGGCCGACTGGTGCATGCATCCCATATTACAATTTTTTTGCCCCGTACAATATTACAGATTTGTTTTTCAAAACTATGATGTTTTTTCGCGCAACCCTTTCCCCGCCATATGTTTGCCCGCCAACGCTTTCCCGCCATATGTTTCCGCCAGCCGTTTCCCGCCATATGTTTCCGCCACCCGTTTCCCGCCATATGTTCCGCCAACTCTTTCCCGCCACCCGTTTCCCGCCATATGTTCCCGCCACGCGTTTCCCGCCATATGTTCCCGCCAACTTTGTCCCGCCACCCATTTCCCGCCATATGTTCCCGCCAACTCTTTCTCGCCACCTATAAAACCCCCTTCAGATGGAGTTGGATAAGCATTCCAGTGTAGTGTAGTTGAGATGTCCCATTATCCTTTCGATCGTAGTTTTCACCCTGGGATGAGCAGGACTCTTCTGAGCCTAGCTACCGATTTCAGGATGGACAATAGGATAGTTCCATGGGACGAACTCACCGGTAGTGACACCATAATGAATGAGTTGGCTCACCAATTATGTAGGTCTGGGTGGCCTGAAAGGACCTATGAGGAGGTACATAAAGAACTTCTTAGGTTGCATGAAAGGTGGAAGAAGATGGTGGTGCCGAAGAGTGAAACTTTTAGAAGGATTTCAGCAAATAATCCATCTTTATGGATTGAGGAGAGCGAGGACGAAGATGATATCTTCATGCCGCCGCTTCCGGGTTCTGCATCTTCGAAGGGAAAGAGTTCTTCATCGTCGAAGGGCAAGGTTTCTTCATCGTCGAAGCAAGAGTTCTTCATCGTCGAAGGGCAAGAGTTCTGCATCGATGGAGGATGACGATGATGACTTCATGTAGTAACCGACGGAGCCCGAAGTATCATAGCTCGGGTACTGCCTAGAGCCCGAAGTATCATAGCTCAGGTACGTATCCGACGGAGTAGGATCAGGTATCTCCTCTAGGTGAGAGTGCTCAACGATGCGTAACCGTGTTCCGCTCATGTAGCGCCGCAAATAGATATTGAATTCATCGAGTTCAAAATTGTGATTCTCGTGCCATAGATTTGTGTTTGCTGTCTCCCATTCTATAACATACGGCTCTAGTCTTACTAGCCACTCAGTAGTTGTCCTAGTCATGCCCTTCCTTGTCGTCCTAAAATTGTGGTGTGTGTTCAACAATTACCTAAAGCTTCGAATGGAGTACTATGAAAGATAATGCAACATTGAAAAACTGATTAATACCTGTGGATGTGTGTTGGCACCGGGTTCTCTATAGGGGGAGGCAGCTCCAACTGCAGAAGACCAAATTGCCTCATAACCCTCTGTTGTGCCATCTCCTCAATGAAGACATCAAAGATGATCTTTGATTTTGTCATCCAGTAATCTCGGTCCCTTGTGCATAGCACAGACATACCACCAGGGTATCTCACTTGTATGGCTGCTTCCGTATAGGGCTGCCAGATGACCCCGGTGTACGCATCGAACTGCTTGTTCAATGCTGTGTATGCTTTCCTGGTCTGATCACTAGCAAAGCGTCTCTGCAGAAAACAAAAGTTAGTATCCGCTAGCATCGAACTATCTCTTGTGTAGAAAAAATTTGCATTAAACTACAACACGATGCATACCTCGCGACGTGTCCAACACAGACCGAAAGTAGGCATGTCGTTGCCGTCAACATCAAACATGGCATCTATAGGCTCACGAACACGTACATCTGGTCGCCCTATAGATAACCTCTCCCACGACCACAGCTGTAGGAATAGAGGGCATCCAAGAAGGGCTGGCTTTTTCGATGTAAGCTGCCAAGCGTTGCACATACCTCGGTATGTAGCCGCCAAGACCACCGAACCCCAACTCCTCTATCTAATCTGATCCGCCGTCTGAGCGCTCGCTATCTCGAGTGCCATAGGGATGTAGAGCGCGCTAATAGTGGTGACATGGTTCTTTGTGAACATCACCTTGCCGAAAAGCCACATTAAGTAGGTCTCCAGGCTCCGAGTGATCTGTTCTGCAGTCAACGGCGCCCGTGTATGTTTCTGGATCTGCATTAAGCAAAGAGAAAGTTTTAGTAAGCCGCAGTTATTTTTTGTAAAACCGTATGCACGATAACTTGAAGATAAGAGGTAGGGAAAATTACCCGGAAGTTGAGCAACCACTCATACTTAGGTCCGTGATGCTCCCATACCAGATCTGGAGCATCCGGAAAAACACCATGAAAATGTTGTGTAAGAGCTTGCTCCCAACCAGCCGGTGTGTCCAACGGTCCTATGGCATGACCTGCCAACAGTAGTCCGAGCAAAAGTGACACATCCTCCGGAGTAGGAGCCATCTCCCCCCATCGGAAGTGAAATGTGTGGGTCTCTGGCCTCCAACAGTCCACTAAGCAGCTCAGCAAGGACCCGTCGATGGCGAGGCGTTTCTCACCCGGGATAGACTCAACCAGACGCGCGAAAGTTAAAAGGCCGGCCCATTTCAACCTTCATCAGAGAACATTTCAGTTAGTGTCTCCCATTAATATGCATGTCAGTGTGCAAATTAATAAAGCACGTACCGCTGAAGCCATCCTGGGTGTATCATCCAGTTTTCCTTAGGAGGGCGAGTGACCAGAGGCTCAAGCTTGCGCTCATACCATATCGCAGCACGATGAACCCTATCAATGTCCCCATTCAGCAACCATAGTCCTGACATTCCTGCACATAAAAAATTTAGAACATAGTGTCACACTTAATACAAACTCAGAACATAGTGCCACACTTAATACAAACTCAGAACATAGTGCCACACTTAATACAAACTCAGAACATAGTGCCACACTTAATACAAATTCAGAACATAGTGCCACACTTAATACAAATTCAGAACATAGTGCCACACTCAATACAAATTCAGAACATAGTACTGCTAGCTTAGATTCTTCCTCTCCCTCTTACTCCTCTATTTCCTCTACCTCCTCTTCGTCCCCGGTTGCCTCGTCCACGCCCAGTGACGAAAGTGGGACAATTAGTGTCCCTATGGCCAAATTCATTGCATAGAATGCATTGCCTAGTCGGACCTCCTGCTTCATATTCATCCATATCATTCTGGATGCGCTGACACTGCCGTCTGCCTCTACTTGTACGCATATGCTCTGGGTTTGGAATGTAACGCCTTTCAGCGGGGTTGACGGTGTTGAAATTACCCATTGATCGAAAACCCATCAGTTCACCGGTCCAGGTATTGAGGACAGACTCTTTCAGAAAAATGGAGACACAAACGATATTGCGTCCATTCCAAGCTGCCCGCAAGTAGCAAGTACATGTGAGCAAGGTAAGTGAAGCAATTTCGTTTTGTTGCATGTGCACTCACACGTTGGTCAGGCTTCATTACCAATTTTCACCTCATGCGTCCTCAACTCATTTGCACATCCAAATTTGTTGTTGGCTAAGCGGACCTCAAACCTTCTTTCTTGATTACCGATGGCGACTACACTGTGTGACCTAGCTTTTTGCATCTTGTTGTCCATGTACTTTGTGACTCTTTCACAATACCATGTATTCGGGTTGTTGAAGATATGCTGCTCTGCTTTTTGACGTCTATCTCTGAAATACTTGACGGTGCCATAGAAAATACCCTCAACGATGGCTGTAAGTGGCAATGCTCGGTTTCCTCTGAGGACAAAATTGTATGTTTCCGCGAGGTTAGTTGTCATGACACCGTACCTTGCTCCATGTGTGTCATGTAGCAAAGACCACCTCTCCAGAGGCTCATGCTCTATCCACTGCTCGAAGGTTTTAATCGACCTCCCAAGCCTTCTCCTAGTACCAGGTGGGTCAAAGCCTGGCAAGTCACATAGCCCAACAGGCTCCTCCTCCACGGCCGATGTTCCTGTTGCCAACTGTGCAGCTACTGCTTCAACATGTGCCCTCACCGTTGCATCTCTTGCAGCTTTCCTGTCCCTCACGTGTCTCTGCATGCACACATTAAGTCTGTCGCGTATCAAATTGTACTTCCATAACTGGTTCTGCTTGCAGAGTTTTTTGAACAGATTCATCGGGTTCTTATTTCTGAACTGCGAGAAGAAATTAGCCCCCAGATGGCGCATGCACCAACGGCTCTGCAAGTCCTGCCATGGAACATGTTCCTCAGGGCCTGGGTTTGTCAGTGTCCTTGTCGCACTGAGTATACCTGCATGCCTGTCATGAAGGATGCACACATTGGGCTTCTCCTTCACAACTGATATTTTCAACTGCCTGAAGAACCATGTCCAACTTTCAATGTTCTCACTCTCCACAAAAGCAAATGCGAGTGGGACGACTTGATTTTGGCCGTCTTGACCTATGGCTATCAGGATCTGACCCTTGTACTTGCCTGTGAGAAAAGTACCGTCAACACATATCACCGGTCGGCAATGCCTGAAAGCTTCGATGCATACACCAAAAGAGAAGAAGAGACGATGCAGCACCCTCACAGTTGGGAACTCTGGCATGAACATGTCTTGGATATCGATATAGGTGCCTGGATTCCGCTGCTACAGGGTGTGGAGGAGCTGGACAACAGAGTCATATGCATCAAAATAAGAACCAAATCTCCTCTCAAGCGTCGCATGCTTAGCCCTCCAAGCCTTTCCATAAGAAATTCTGTACTTGAACCTGGCGAAGACTTTTGTCTGGACTGCCTTCACTTCCATAGCTTTGCCCTGCACTATCTCATCATAAAACAACCGAGCAATAAGCATGGATGAAAGGTTGGCATGATCTTGAGGGATGCAAGGAATAAGACAAGTGTGATTAACTAAGTCACTTATCACCCAACTTGTGCCATACTTAGGGAGAAAGCCGTGCACCCTAGCGCGACAATCTGCATTCTTGCATACCATTGTCAGGAATTTCTGACTAGACACCTGAGCTATGAAAACCCTTTGCGTGGACATTACCCAATTAATTATTGCATCCTTCAAGGCTTGCTTGTTCGGATACATAGCACCCGTTGCAATATTGTTCTGATGATATTGCCAGGCTGAATCATGTACATCATTCACGGTCATTGCAGATGAGAAGTCATGATTCCACCATGCAGGATTCGGGACCTCCTCTGCATTTTCTTCTTCATCTGACTCGTCAGAATCATCGACATGACCCCTTTCAACATTGGTGTCTTCTTCTTCCATCTGGTCCTGCATGTGCCCATCTACCTCGTCAGCGTCCACCTCGCCATTGTAATCACCATCGGCATTTCCTCCTTCTACCTGACTACTCTGCCCTGGTTCATAACCATAAGCATGTCCTCCTTCTACCTGACTGCTCTGTCCTTGTTTGTAACCATCATCTCCAGCATTTGACATAGATAACTGCCTCCCTACACTGCTATGACAAGGTTCGTAGCCACCCTCGCCTTCATGTGCAGTGACCTCCTTCACGATAGGAAGCACTAAAGCAATAGGATTGCATCCCCTTCGTTCACAACCTTGTAACCACCGCACCCAATTGGAGTCTTGCTCTATCAGCCTCAAATAAAAGTAAATTCTTGTACTTGACCGTGTCCATAATGCATGAACACCGACGGTGTGTGTTTCAGTATCAAGACCTAAACTTGCCGCAATCCATTCTTTCAACTGACTGACTGACCATGTTTGAGGTGCGCTCATTGACAGTAGTGGGAGTGGGCCACTCCTGAATAGCTTTGATTTTAGAAGGGTCAGTAGACACTCCCTCTGAGCTAATTATGTGGCCCAAATACTGAACTTCCTGCTGCCCAAAAGAACACTTCTCCATTCTAGCATACAACTTGTTAGCTTGCAGAATATCAAATACCTGTGCCAAGTGAACCTTGTGCTCTTCCAAAGAGAAACTGAACACTAATATATCATCAAAGAAGACCACTACAAACTTCAACAGACCAAACAACAAATTCATCAATGCCTGAAAGGAGGGAGGTCCATTAGTAAGTCCAAAGGACATTACTAAATACTCAAACAAGTCCATATGAGTGGAAAATGATGTTTTATGAATATCCTCCTCAGCCATTCTGATCTGGTGATAACCATTTCTCAGATCAATTTTAGAGAAATACTTGGCTCCTTTTAGCTGATCCAACATATCCTCAATTACTGGTATGGGGTATTTATTTTTCACAGTAATTGCATTCAGTTTCCTATAATTAGTGCACAGTCTCCAGGTCCCATCTTTTTTCTTGACCAACAACACTGGAGAAGAAAATGGACTTGTGCTAGGCCTTATTATGCCCTTTTTTAACAGCTCTAATATAATTTTCTCTTGGATCTCCTTCTGATGATGAGGGACTCTATAAGGCCTTTGATTAACCACTTTAGCTCCCTCCATCAATGGAATTCTATGGTCACGAGATCTGCTAGGTGGCAGTCCCTGAGTTTCCTGGAATACCTTCTCATAATCCTCCAATAAGGGCAATAATTCTGATGGAATTTCCTAAGCTGCAGCCACTACTTCACATCCAGAAGAAGTAAACAGAAAGAACCCACAAACAGCTTGTTCCAGTAACTTATCAAGACTTTCAGTACTTTCTGATAGACCAGTCAGTGGTATAGTTTCATCCACAAAAGAAATAAACTGGCCATTCTGTGCTGATATTCTCATTTCCATTTTTATGAAATCCATTTGAATAGGGCTGTACTTTTTCAACCAATCCACCCCTAATATCATATCATATCCTTTTAGTTTTAGTACCCTAAAAGCATCAAAAAACTTGTGGCCCTGAATTTCATACTGGCAATCCTTAACTGAAAATTCACTCCACAATACTCCTCCACTAGCAACCACCACTTTTATTTTGGGATTAGGAGTAGGTGCAACAGGCAACTTAGCAGCCATCTCAGGAGAAACAAATGTAGAAGTGCTCCCACTGTCCACTAGAGCAGTAGCAATTGTGTTGCCCACCTTCACTATTAAAATAAAAGTGTTTTTAGCAGCTCCAATGCCCATGGCAGCATGCATTGACACTTGCAGCACTGTTTCCTCAGACAGGGGCTCAGAATTTTCCAAATCAGGATCATCAAAATCTGTCACATAAATTGTTTCAACATTGTCACTGCCCTGAGCCTGCAGTGCCTGAATTTGTGCTTTCAGACTCATCTTACAGACCTGCCTATGGCTAGGCACCCATGGTTCTCTACACTTATAGCATACCTGATTTTGCTTAGCCTGTTGAATCACAGTGTTTCTATTAGGAATAGTACCCGTGAGTACTTGCTTGGGCTGCTCAAATAGGACCTGTCTTTTTGGTTGAGGAACATATGGCCTGGTCTGCACAACCACATTTGGGGACTGAGATTTTTCCATTCTCCTAGCATACCAAACTACAGTTTGCATGTCCTTGGGCTTGAAACATTCCACATGGCTCTTAATATAGGTGCTCAACCCTGACACAAAACTAGAAACATAATAATCATCTGGGATTGCAGGATTTTCCCTTCTCATAACATTCATTAACTACTCAAATTGCTCCACATAAGCAGAGACTGTAGTTGTTTGCTGAACTGCATGGAAAGAACTCACAATATCACAAGCTGAGTCCACTGAAAATCTGTCAAACAGATATGAGCAAAACTTATGCCATGGGACATTACTAGAGGCATATCCAGTTCCCCTCCACCACTGCACTGCAGGGCCCTTGAGGTAAGAAATAGCCACTTCAGTTCTATGCTCAATTGGTGTTCGGGCTGCAGCAAAGTATTGCTCAAGGTTCTGAATCCAGGATTCAGGGTCCTGTCCCTCAAACTCAGAAATGTTCAATTTTGCTGGCTTGACAGTAAGAGTATTTCTTCTTCCATCTTGAAAGTTCTGTCCTCTTCTATAAACCGGATCAGCAATCTCGTCTTCTAGTGTCTCATCAAGCTGCACAACATTATTTGGCGCTGTGTCCTTTGCATGACCATAGTTGGGGTGCCTATATGGTGCTTTGGGTGTACCATCTAGATGCAGTTCTTTGCCCGCATGGTCTCTCAGAGTTGCAGTACCAATCGGCAAGGCAGCCCCTTTTTCGGGCATAGCTACGGAAGGAGGAGTAGGGATAGGAAGTTGCTTGGGTCGACCTGGGGCTATTTTCGATGAATTCATCTGGTCATGCTTTAACTGAACGCTGCCCTGCCCTTCCACACCATCATCTTGTGCCTGCTCCGGTTCCAACAGCAGACGTCTAAAATTTTCTTGGATCTTGTCGAAGTTCTTCTGCATCGTGGCGAAATTTCTGTTAACCGTTGCCTGAAACTGCTGGAAATCCTTGCGATCCTCTTCCCGCTCGTGCTGCAACGCTTTGATGTCCAACTCGAGCGACTCGAGCTGCAACTCAGCTGTGGAGCCTGAAGCAGCAGGGCCCTTCATGTTCACTCCGTCAGAGATCACCACCATAAAGGGTTGGGAGGGTGGGATGAACCTGTCGCCATCGCCAACACCGCCACCAACGCCCGCCTCCAACGGTACATGGCCAGATCCAGGAGCTGGAATTTTACCACTGGAGAATTACTCTCAGGCAACCAGATCGTTCTCTGACTGTACCCGAACGTTGCCACTCCGGCCGCCTCCAGCTGCCTCCGCCGCCAGATCAGAGCTCGAAGAGGGATTTTACAGCCAAGCAAACCTCTACGCTGTCCCAATCATCCACCGCCACCGAGGAAAGACTGGCCTCTGATACTAATTGTCAGGATCGGAGCTCTGATGTACTTAATTTAAGCACTACTTAACAGAATTTAGGGCGATTCAGAGACGGAAATCTAGGGTTCTTGCTTGCGAAATGGGGAAAGTTGATACAGCACGCCACCGGCGGCTAGGGTAGCTACCCAATACAATTCTACATGTCCCAAACAGAGAGGGAATGGAGGCTTTATAGCCATTACATGAGAGAAAAAGAAGAACATAAAGCTAGCGAAGCACATGGCTTGTCGGAAAAGCTACAGGACCACGCCACCGCCGTTGGATCGACCATCAACGCCTGGAGATCATTTCAGCTGGCGAACCGGTACGGAGGAAGGAGAGCCGCTAGATTGACGATCGATGACCCAGTTTACTTCTGGCACACTGGAAACAGGGGATGATCAAGGCTGGGCCTGACACTACAGCCTGCCCTATCTAGTTTGCACCTTGAGGCAAAACTTCAATAAGTTCTCACACGACTATAGGGATATGGTACCACGCTACTTCAGAGATACTGTACTATTTGGAGGCCAAACACCAATTTGGATCCCAGACAAAACACTGGAGTGTGCCCTTCCTGTTTGTCTACTGCCGGACTGCATGCAAACTGCCGTGATCGAGGAAGAGCAATAGTGCAGGACTCAAGATGGACCAGTTGCAGAAAATCAAGGATCTAAGACACGCTCAGAAGAACTTTGCCAGATTTGAGCTTCTATTATTGTCTGTTAAACTCCTAGTTGTTAATATTTTGGATGTTTAAATGCATTTAGCCGTTGTAGTTAAGCTATCCTATGCAAACTCTAAACCTCTATTATTACTTGCAGTGCTTCCTTGTTGTACTGGAAACCAAAGCTCTTATTTCTTTGCTAGTAGGTTGCAGTTTGATTTCTGCAACTCCTGTTTGCTCAAATGCTAAATCGTTGCAGAAGACATCACTTCTTGGCTGATGGTGCGACGGGCATACCAGCTCAGTTGACAAAATTGTGACGGGTGCTACATGTCCCTAATGATCGTAAGCCAGTAATGGTCAATTATCAACACTTTTAGTGTTCTTTGAATCTCTTTCAGTCAGCGGTCCATCCTGAACTGGACTCTTGGGCACCCCTATGTCTCGCTTATAGCGAGACGTAGTGAAGTCTCGCATCAGGGGAGCGCCAGATGGGCAGGGCCCAGGCGTGCAGGAGGTCATGGCATCGTTTTTTTTTTCACATTTTGTCATCGTTTTTTCTTTCTTTTCCTACTTCCGTTTATACTTCCAGATATTGTAAGTAAAACATTTGAAAAAAAAGGTAAAATATGTATAGAGAAATGTATATGATAAAAATGTTAACCAAGCATTTGAAAAATGTAAATGTGTATAGAGAAAATGTTTCTCATGTATATGAAAAATGTAGACAAAAAATATACAATGTGTGTGAAAAGGTTGACTATGTAATTAAAAAATGTTAATCAAGCATTTGAAAAAAAATGTAAACAAGTATCTGAAAAATGTTAAATGTGTATAGAAAAATGTTGACCATGTATTCAAAAAATGTTTATCATGTATTTGAAAAATGTTAATCAAGCATTTGAAAAATATTAAATGTGTATAGAAAAAATGTTCACCATGTATTAAAAAAAGCTTGTATAGTACTAAAAAATATTAATCAAGCATTTGAAAAAATATTAAATATATATAGAAAAATGTTGACCATGTATTAAAAAAATGTTAATCTTGCATTTGAAGAAATGTTAAACAAGCATTTGAAAAGGTTTAAAATGTGTATAGAAAAATGTTGACCATTAGGACCAATGTCCGTCTAGCCTGAGGAAATCTTTGAACGCCTCCGTTACCTGTTGGGAGGCCAATACTCCATAGAAACTGTCTATCTGAGACTAGCCCTTGGCCCGTATGTCTGACACAAGGTTAGAACCCGAACTCTTCCAGAGTGGTATCTCACTTATGACTCGGGTCTGCCGAAAGGGCCTTCTTCACCTTCCACCTAAGCTGCACCGGAAAGGCCCAAAGCCAATCCCAGGGAACAGTAAAGCTTCATAAGGTCTTTCTGTCCAAGTGCAGGTAGTCCGCATCTTTACAAACATGTCTATTTCACCGAGCCTCTGTCCAAGACAGTGCTTAGATCGTTACGCCTTTCGTGTGGGTCGGAACTTACCCGAGAAGGAATTTCTCTACCTTCGACCCCAATCGAATTATTTGGGCCTACTCGTTATCAGTGGGATCAGAGATACTTTCAGCAAGAAATACATGGAAGAGTTAGCACTATTAAAAAAATGTTAATCTTGTACTTCAAAAATGTTAATCAATTATTTGAAAAGGTTAAAAATATGTATAGAAAAAATGTTGACCATGTATTAGAAAAATATCAAACTTGCATTTGAAAAATATTGAACGTGTGTTACAAAAATGTTAAAATGTTCTTGACGTATATGAAAAATGTAGAATGAAAACCAAAGGAAACAAAGAAAAACAAAAAAGACAATGAAAACTGAAAAAGAAACAAAAGAAATGAAAAATAAAACCGAAGACACAATTTCAAAAAGAATGGGAAAACAGTGAAGACCGATAAAGAAACAAAGGAAAATAGAAAAACCAATTAAAATCAAGAAAGAAACAAATAAAGACAAAGAAGAAAAACCAACGTAAACGAAAAAACAAATGAATTAGCAAAGAAAACGGAAAACCAAAGAAAACTTTTTTTTAGAACAAAGACGCCAGATGCGTCCGGCTTTAAATTAATAAAGCCACAACAGGCAGCGTAGCAACAACACATCAAGTGATAATACATGGACTCAGGCCGTCCTGGCCAGCACAAAGGATCGACATAACAAAGTTCAGGCGCAACTTAACAAACCACTAGCGCATTACAGGGCAGCGCCCGTACAGAGCACGCAGGCTCGTCAAGCATCAAAAGGGACCATGAACACACTCCATGGTCAAGGCTCCCTAGCCATCGCATAAACTTGCATCAGACGAAGTTGGGCGGTCTTGAGCATCTCAGCATCCTGCGCCTCCCCAACGGACTCCACTGCTGCAAGAGAAGATTGCATTTGAAAATGATGTTAGCCGGATGCGAAGGGAAGATTCCCTCAATGGTGAGTTTGTTCCTAATTAGTCACAACGCCCAGAGGAGTGCCCCTACACAGCTCCACATAACCCGTTTTGAACGACCGTGGATCGAGTCTAGAAGTTGAGACATCTTCGCAGCCAATCTTGGGTCCCATTGGACACCTGCCGCGTCCCTGACCGCGCTCCATGCAAAACGTGCAAGAGAGCAGGCGAAGAACACATGCGTAGCATCCTCAGGAGCCCCACACAGCGCACATGATCCCGTGGCCGGACCATTGCGTTTAGCGACATTAATGGAGGTGGGCAGCTTATCGCGGAATAATTGCCACATGAAAAGCTTGATTTTTAGGGGCAGCCGCGCTTTCCACAGACTAGCGATCGCGTGATGCACCGACCCTCGACACAACTTGCGGTACAAGGAATTGACTGTGAATTTCCCGGAGTTGGTAAGCACCCAACTCACCGCGTCCAGTTCACCTGATAGGGTAATCGGCCTAATGAGCTGCATCATACCCGTAGGCTAGCCTGCTCTAGCCCAATCAACTCTCGTTTGAAGTGAATCGCCGGCCGTGACGGCCCGAGCGCAGCCGCCACCGTGATCTCTGGCTCCACAGCAATGTCAAAAAGCTCCCGGTATTCTGCCCAAAGGGGTCGGGCCCCTACCAAATGGTCCGTCCAGAAATGGGCAGAGCGTCCATTCCCAATGGCAAACTTTGCCCCCATGGCAAATGCCGGTTTGATCGCCTGCAGATCGTTCCAGAAGGGGGATCCCCTTGTCCCCCCTTCGAAAAAATTGCCCTCAGGAAAGTACTTGGCCTTAAGGAGATCTACCCACAAGCCCGTAGCCCCCTGTGCAAGTTTCCAGATCCATTTACATATCAAGGCTATGTTAATAAGTCTCGAATTGGTGATCCCAAGGCCTCCCAAGGCCTTGGGTCGACACACCCAAGCCCATTTTACCATATGGTATTTACGGTTTGGGCCAGTTCCTTCCCAAAAGAACTTAGCGCAGGGTGTGTCAAACTTCGCATGAACCCCTTCCGCGAGCAAGAAAAGGCCCATGGCAAACATAGGCAGGGAGGAGAGGCTGGAATTCGTGAGAATTAGCCTTGCGGCCTTGGAAAGGAATTTCCCTCTCCAGGGGCACACCCTCCCACGAACCTTCACACATAAGGGATCCCAATCCTCTATGGTGGGTCTTTTAGTGTCAATAGGCAAGCCGAGGTACGTAAACGGGAACTTGCCTACTTTGCAGTTAAACAAATCCGCTATACGTCTTTCCTCCTCCTACTCCACCCCCATCGCGATCAACTCACATTTGTGAAAGTTGATCTTGAGGCCCGACATAAGTTCAAAACTAATCAGGATCGCCTTGACCGAAGCGATGTTGTGCAAGTCCGGGCGGAACATCAACAGTGTGTCGTCCGCGTATTGCAGATGCGTCACCCCCCTGGAATGAGATGGCCAACCAAACTAGGATCGTGAGGCTAACCACACCCGAGAAGTCTGTCCACAGTCCACGTTCTTTTCTGAAGCAGCAACCGGTGGAACTTGATTTTTTCCTTCAGTTTTGACCTTCCAAACACTATTCAACAGAAGCAAAAGCAGCCGCCCAATGAATTGGGCACGACACGCCGATTTAGCCGAATAACAGCCATCAGCCCCAAGTGGCTGCTCAAAGTCCCAAGTGGCATTCCTGCGCTTGGTAGAGTACTTCAAAAACACATGTACTGCAGCAAACAAAGCAATCGGCAACCCATCAATTAACTTCCCTGAACGTGTTCAGGTTGACATGAATTCAAAAATGCAGAAATCTGAAACACACAGACTTATGTGCACGTACGCCGATGAAAAATTTTATCTCGGTAAGGTTGTGGATCGAAAATTTACAGTTAAGGGAAGGAACAGGGAGGTGACTGTTCACCTGAAGACGGACTATACCCTCAGGACGAATAAGTCTGAAGGATCCACAATTCAAAAAACTGCTACCTGTTCATGCAGCAAGCCACAGGTACTTCACAAGCCTTGCTCTCATGTTATTGCCGTCTGTTGTGAGATTGGGGTTAGCACTGCTACATACATGTCCCCATACTACAGCCTGCCCTATCTAGTTCGCACCTTGAGGCAAAACTTCAATAAGTTCTAACGACTACAGGGATACGGTACCACGCTACTTCAGAGATACTGTACTATTTGGAGGCCAAGCACCAATTTGGATCCCAGACAAAAGACTGGAGTGTGGCCTTCCTCTACCACCGGATTGCATGCAAGCTGCTGTGATCGAGGAAGAGCAATAGTGCAGAACTGAAGATGGATCAGTTGCAGAAAATCAAGGGTCTAAGACACGCTCTGAAGAACTTTGCTAGATTTGAGCTTCTATTATTGTCTGTCAAACTCCTAGTTGTTAATATTTTGGATGCTTAAATGCATTTAGCCGTTGTAGTTAGGCTATCCTATGCAAACTCTAAACCTCTATTATTATTTGCAGCGTTTCCTTGTTGTACTGGAAGCCAAACTTCTTATTTATTTGCTAGTTGGTTGCAGTTGATATCTGAATTTCTTGATTGCTTTGTGTTTTCCTGAAACTCCTGGCTGCTTAAATGATAAATTGTTGCAGAAGACATCACTTCTTGGCTGATGGTGTGACAGGCATGCCAGCTCAGTTGACAAAATTGTAACGGGTGCTACATGTCCATCATGATCGTTCGCCAGTAATGGTTACAAGAGTGTTGCAGTCTCCAACTAGGGAGCAAAAACCATGTTAAGATGTGTACAGGGCGGCGGCTAGGGTTAGGTCTCCCGGCTCCCTAAGGAAGCCGAGCAAATATGGTTGCTTCTTACTTGATTAGATTGATACATCTCCTCTCCTTATATAGAGATGTTTACTTGACTCCCAAGCCCCTAATAACGATAATTGAGCTAAGCCCCTAATAACGATAAGATAGACTGGGCCACAACTAATTGGGCTAAGCCCCTAATATGCCGGTCATAACATTTCTCCCCGCCTACACAAACAGCTCGTCCTCGAGCTAGAAGGCGGAGAAGCGCTTGCGGAACTCCTCGAGGTGATCAACCGTCGCCAAACACCTCCGTGACAGCTGGGGCGGTAGGTCGCCGAGCCCGGCGGCGGCCTCCTCAATGTAGTCCGCAGCCTCCAGGTAGAAGAGTCGCGGGCAGACGTGGCCGGGCACGTAGGGCTCGTCGCAGTTGAAGCACAACCCTTGGCGGTGACGCTCGAGTTACTCGGCCGGGGTGAGCCAGCGGAACGGGTGCGCCGCGGTCGCGGCGAGGGGTGCCACGGAAGCCTGAGCAGGCCGACCCTGCGTGGGAACGTCCGGCCAGGGTGGCGGCCCAGCGGCCCGAGATGGTGACGCCTGCTCCATGACCACCGCGCGGCGCTCGAACGCGTGGGCGTAGTACATGGCCATTTGGAGGTCCTGGGGTCCATGCAGCTCCACGTCCACGCGGATATGATCCGGCAGACCGCCGACAAAGAGCTCAGCCCGCTGGCGAGCCGTCACGCCGGGCGCGTGGCACGCCAGGGCCTGAAAGCGGTCGGTGAAGTCTTGCACCATAGAGGTGAAGGGAAGACGGCCCAACTCCGCCAACTGGCTCCCGCGTATCGGCGGCCCGGAGCGAAGGAGGCAGAGCTCGTGAAAACGCTCCCATGGAGGCATGCCGCCCTCGTCCTACTCGAGAGCGTAATACCAAGTCTATGCGGTGCCTCGGAGGTGATATGAAGCGAGCTAGGTGCGGTCCGACGCAAGCATGCGTTGCCCCCGGAAGAACTGGTCACACTGATTAAGCCAGTTGAGGGGGTCCTCGGCACCGTCGTAGGTGGCAAAGGCGAGCTTAGCGAAGCGCGGCGCTGTCTGGGTATGACCGTCGTGGGAGTACAGCTCGGCGGTGCGGAGCAGCAGCGCCGAGTCGGTGATCACAGGGGCCCCCCGTGGAACTTCATCGCGTCGAGGCCAACGTAGGGACCCACGGAACTGGAGGACCCGCCATACTGCGCCTGCTATGACGGCACGTGCCGGTCCCAAGGCCATCATGTAGACCGGGTGAGACAACGACTCGGTCAACCAAGCTGGTAGCGGGGACGGCGAGGGCGAGAACCGGACCTGGTGGATCGGGACGCCAGCCGGCGCGATCGATGCGGGGCTAGAGCTGACCGGTGGTGGCTGATGCAGCTGCAACGGCTGCTGCGGTGTCGTGCCGAGCAGCGGCAGTCTCTTCGTTAAACACTACACCCCAGCTGGCCCATCCTAAATACCTGCATATGGGTCCTACGTGTTAGTAGCAAAGAAGGAAATAAAAAATAAAACTAAACACGCCAGTAAGATTCAAACTCCCGATGTCACACCATAGGCACGAAGCGTTATACGAGAAAAATAATTGATGTGAAGGTACTACACACTGCAAGGGAATTTGAAAATGGTTTTCTTTTCTTGATATTGGTTTTTTGCGGGAAGGACCGAGAACCCAGTTTTTGGAAAATCTTGCAATGTTTGGTATTTTTTCATTCAAAAATTTTAAACAGATTTCCAATTCAAAGATTATAAGTTTATGTACGATGGAGCATCAACGTATTCTTCTCGTTTGCATCAACAAATTTTTTTGGGTTTTTGGATTCAAGGAGAAATGTTCCTTTATGAACTCTGATGTGCTTTTGTCTTTCTTGTTTTCTTTCCTATGAGAGCGTTTTCCAAATTTGTGGTTACAAGATGCCCCTTTGTCCATATCAAGCCTACTGGTTAAGGGTTGTAACACTATCTTCTTACTCCCTCCGTTTAGGTGTGTTTGTTTTTTTTATAAAATTTCATAATGTAGAGTGCATTTGTTTTAATTCCTCGTAATTTCGTTCTTGGCCCTTCAGGATTTATTTTTTATCTTTCACTATCTCTTTTTGTAGAGAAAAAAAGGGAAATTATCTCTCTCCCGATTACATGTATGTCTTACATAAAGGAGTGGAGGGAGTAATTAATAAGCTCCCAATCTTTGCAAGAAAAAGGGGTTTTCCTTTTGTGTTTTTCAATAAACATTCCATCTTTATACAGAATGAATAAACACTCAACTTTTCTAGTGGATAAAAACACTAACCTTTTTTTTTGCATGGTACTAACCTTCTTTTTTAGAATCCAATAAAAACACTAGCCTAATCAGGAAAAATGTTGGCCTACTGCACGGGGCCCTTCAAGAAATGCAGAGGCCAGAACCCAACTGAAAATAATCACAAGCCTAGAGCCAGTGGCCCATCCTGAAAGGAAGAAAATGGAGGGAAGACTCAGAAATGGAGGGAAAATTCTTCACTTCGCCCCCAAGCGCCACCAGCCGCTGTCCAAGCTCGAAACCACCGCGGACGGAAGACTGCTCCGACGACGAAGCCGTCGATGGCGGCGGAGGAAACCCATGCGTCCGCCTCTGCCCCATCCCCTGCGGGCGCTCACGCACCCCCCGTCCCCAGCCTCGTACGTCTGTTCTCCTGACCGTCCTCCGCTGCTCCGCGTAACAATCGGTCCATTCGCCGCCGCCCCTTTTGCTGAAGTTTGTGTGTCCTGAGCCCGCAGGGAGCCGCTGCCGGCGTGAGGAAGCGGAAGTCCCCGGCGGCCGCGGCGCGGAAACCTCGGAAACAGCAGGGTTGTACTGTACCGCACTGTGCTGTACTGTAGCAGTACCCTAGCACCGCAATCTTGCTTGCTTTGTTTGATTCTTCTGAAGCTGTTGCATCTCTGTCGTGGCATTGTTTGGTGTAGGCTCAAGAACCTATTCAGAGATCTCTGTATACTACGGACGAACAGAAGAGTTCAATTGCGTGACATGTGCGACGAGCATGAACCGGAATGGTATATGGACTACTCACTACTGCCCTTGGGATACCCACCACTTTATAACTGGGGAAATGCAACATGAGTCAGTTGAGCATGATAAGGCAGAGCTTGAGGGGCAAAGCAAAAGAAAGATCGTGCAAATGGAAGCAAAAGAAAGATAACAAAGTTCTCTAACTGGATCGGTCTGAAACCAAAGGAGAAGTGGTCACTGATGCATGGTAGAAATGGAGCAAGGTATGGCATCATGGGCGTCGATATAGCTGATGCATATAAGAACGACCCTGTGTTGAAAGGGAAAACCAAAGGTGACTTTCCTGCGCCTTGTGGAGTACTTTAAAAACACAAGTGCTGCAGCAAACAAAGCAATCGGCAACCCATCAATTAACTTGCCTGAACGAGTCCAGGATAGCATGAACATCGAAATGCAGAAATCCGAGATGCATCAATTGATGTACACATACTCTGATGATAGAAATGTTCTTGGGGGTGAAGTGGACCTGAAATTCACGGTTAAAGCGAGGAAGAGACAGGTGACCGTTCACCTGAAGTCAGAACATACCTTCAGCATAGACGAGTCTAAAGGGACCGCGGTTCGTAAAACTATGACTTGTTCATGCAACAAGCCACAACTGCTTCACAAACCCTGCTCCCATTTCATTACCGTCTGTCGCCAGATCGGGGTTAACACCGTTGAATACATGTCCCCATACTACAGCCTGCCCTGTCTTGTTAGCACCTGGAGGCAAAAATTCAATACGGTCTCACATGACTACAGATATATTATGCCATCTGAGTGTGAAACACCAACTTTGATCCCAGACAAAAGACT
The DNA here is from genome assembly GCA_963921465.1 of Triticum timopheevii. Lineage (NCBI taxonomy): Eukaryota > Viridiplantae > Streptophyta > Magnoliopsida > Poales > Poaceae > Triticum > Triticum timopheevii. The sequence continues at coordinate 111,705,697 of OY997264.1, forward strand.
GGAGTGTGGTCTTCCAGTTTGTGTGCTGACGGACTGCGTATAAACTGCCATGGTCGAGGAAGAGCAACTGTGCAGAACTGAAGATGGGTCAGTTGCAGACAATCAAGGATCCAAGACACACTCAGAAGTACCTGGCCAAATTTGAGCTTCTATTATTATCTGTCATAATCCAAGTAATTCGTATTTTGGACTCCTAGTATGCCTTAGCCGTTCTATACTTAAGCTATCCTATGCAAACTCTGAACCTCTATTTAAGCTATCCTTCTTTTCTAGTCAGATATAGTTTGATCTATGAATTTCTTGCTTTGTTTACATTTTCTTGAATCTCTTTTATGCTCAAACGCTAAATCACTCCACTAGATTCCAATGATTCAAGTCTAACAAACAACCATGAAATAGTACCAGCAGCAGTTGAGGTTTCAGTTCTGAGCACGCACCTGTTCAAGGAACAAGCCACGGCTGCTTCACAGCAGAGCTAGCTATGGGAGAAGCAACGTAATTAACCACCTTGTTCTCTGAAATGTAGATAAACAGTGGACTACTGGAAAGCTTTAACATAGGATCCTGCTGCTGATAGATATGTTTGGGGCATGACAGTGAACAGGAAAAAATTCAAGGCGCCTGAGAATGTAAGACTACAGTTGCACATTATTCAAATGAAAAGCTAATATGATCTGAGAAAAGCATAGCTGCATAATGCAAACCTTTCTCACATTCTTGACAACTAGACTGCAGTTTCTTAAACCAAAAAATCTTCTAACTAATAATAACAGTCCAAACATGGTTATGTGCATCACCATTCAGCACACACTTTTCTGAATAGAGCAACGGAGTGTTTCAAGAAGCCATAGAAATATTAAAAAAAACATTTATACAGAAAGTTACTCAAATGCTCTGCCCAAATTCAGGCCAACAAATTTTCATTCATATCTGAAATTTTTATTACAACATGAGTCGTTACTCGGTATGCCACCTTTTTCACGTTCTTGACTATTAGATTGCTGTATCTCAAACCAAAAAATCTTCTAACCAGTAACTGTCCCAAACATGGTTATGTGCATCACCACTCAAATGATCCGACTAGAGCAGCAGAATGCTTTAAGAAGCCACAGAAGCATACAAGAATAAATAGATACGAAAAGATTACTCAAATGCTGTGCAAAATTCAGGCCAACAATTTTCTCATTCATATCCAAAATTGATTACAGTATGACTTGATAGTCGGTACATCAAGGGCTTGCTTAGCTCAAAGCTTCACCCACACATACACACAAGAGTTCACTAACCAATGTTACTCTTCGGAAACTGCAACTTTAACTCACTAAGATGCCAATGCCTAACAATCCAATTCAGCCAAGATTAATTTTACAGGAGAGTCAGCATAGTCTCCAAACGCTAGGCAGCTCACATGATTACGTGTGTATCGACAAGTTCAATTCTACTCCTTTTTCCTGCTACAAGCCGGGTAGCAAACGGGCGTTTTGGATTTTGCGGCGAGTGCGTTTTACACTCTGTCTCGTGCCTGAATTGCAGTACATGAGTTTCCTTTTTAGGCTCATCTGCTTTACTTTGATTTATTGAAAATGCCCTTTATTTACTTAAACCCTTAACTTAGGACCAGGTGTGGATGCAGTGGTAACTATGTCGTACACATCTTAACAAGGTTTTTGCTGCCTAGCTAGATGGAGACTCTGCTGACACTCTTGTAAAATTACTAATGACTGAAAGGAATTCAAAGAACACTAGAAATCTTGGTGGTTAAGTGCAGAACCTAGAGATGCAAAGATTAAATGAAACTCATGTGTGAATGGTTTAGGAAGGTAAAAGACTAGCAAGGGCGTAATACCACTGGACGCACCCAAGGAATTGGTTGCTTCATTGGTGCTGCAGCGGTGACACGGATTTGCTTCGGAATCTTGCAGCTGAGCTCCCCCATCCCCCTTCTTGCGCGCAGAGTTGAAGCTGGAGTCGCCTTCTTCACACTGGGCACAGCAGCAGTGACTGGCAATGGTGTTGAGCCGACGAAAGAGCGAGCCTTGGAAGCGACGGGACGAGAGACCTTCTTCACGGGCGCAACAGCAGTGGCAGGCAGGCAGAGTGGAGCCTTGGAAGCCGGGCGCTTGCGGTGGTGGCAAGCGGACTCCTCGTCTTCAGCCATCTGGCGTCCACGGGCACGGATGGCGCACCGGACGTCCACGGGGTCAGCACCAGCAGCAGCCGGCAAGGTGGTGGCAAGCCCAGGGCGCGCGGCACGGAAGGCGCTGGACACCGCAGGCGCCGGGCTGCGTTCTCCATGGTTGACACCCTTGAGGTGGTGAACAAGTGGGCACCAGGCACGGACGGGATTAGCACGGGCCGCCTTGACAGGAGCATCGACTTCAGATGCGGCCGTGGCGGCGTGGCGATGGGGACGCCCTCCATGGTCGACGCCGTAGCGGCGGAGTTCTTGGGCGGCTGCAGCGGCCTCCTTGGCGAGGCCGTCTTCCTGGAGACGGCGCTGGAAGTCGGCGTCCCAGCGGGCGAGGGACTCCCGGGACTCACCGGTGGCCTTGGCAAGGTTGTGCTTGGTCCAGTACTGGAGCACCCTCTCGAGGACGCGCGAGGGCACCCGCGTCTCCAGCGGGAGGGCTTGGGCGGCGGCCGGGCGATAGTCCCACGCCGGAGCGACGAGCACCTTGCCGTCGGAGCTACGGAGCTGGAGCACCTTCGCCGCCATCGATACCGCGTCTTGGATTGGATCTGGGGATCGGGGAGGGAGGCGAACGAATCGAGTTGGAGCCGCTGCTCCCATCGCGGCCGCCCCCTTTTATTTACCGGAGAGCTCCCAATTCTTGCCGGACGCGGATTAACAGCTGTCGCCGGCTGAATTGGAACTGAAGTCGAACTCAGCTGCGGCAATCTTACGCGATGGCTCGTGGCTTCCGGGGAGCAAGCCCTTGGCCGTGTACCACCCGAGCGGGGCAGGCGACGTCCCCGCGCTGGTCCGGGCGACGTTCGGGTCGGCGCGCGTCCACGGCCATTCCGCCAGCGGTCAGCTCGGCGGCGTCCTGGAGATCTTCAGTGGCGTCTCCGGCCGGTTGATGCACGACGATCTCCTGCTTCACCCCTCCGCATCGCCGTCATGGAGGAGCGGCTCAGCAGCCAGCCTTGGTTTCTTGGCGCTCTGCTGGTCGCCCCTCCGCATCGCCGCCTGCGAGCCCTGCGAACCAGCATCCTCCCCCTTCACCCCTGTCTCTCTCCGGTGTTCGGTGTTCGGTGTCTCTGAAGTTGCCTCTGGAGTTGCAACTGGTTCAGTGAGCGGCACACGGTAACAGAAGCAACTGGTCTCCTGCTTCACAATCTTTTTTCTTTTTTAGGATCACTGCTTCACAATCTAAACCAATACATTTACACTACTGTGCTTATTTTGGACGGTTAGGGCAATACCATCATAAGGGTAAATTTTTTGGTTTACTCTCTTACGGCGAACCTAGCCGATCCCCTAAAAACATTAATGGAGTATAATTTTTTACTTCAACTCTATTCCTCCCAAGATTTCCCTAAATCTACTTCATCGTGCGGCGGTCGAGTAAAACTTCCTCTTGCCCTCCCGCGCCGCACGGTCTCCCGCCCCCGCTACCGTCGTCAATGACCTCCGAGCCGACCAGAATGGATAGCCAACCCCCCTCCCCCCGCTCACCCCGCCGGCCACCGGCACCGACTTTTCCCCGCCGGTGCCGAAAAAAACCTTGGGGATGACTGAGGGAGTCCTGGATTCGGGGGTCCTCAGGTGTCCGACCCAGAAGTATGGGCCGAGTTGGATGGGTCGTACAGGATCAAGCTGAAGATTATCCTCCGTGTCCAGATGGGACTTCTCAATACGTAGACGGCAAGATTAGAGTCCGGAAGCTTCCTTCCCTGATGAACCGACCTTGTACAAACCCTAGGCCCCTCTGGTGTGTATATAAACTGGAGGGGTTGGTCTGCAGAGCTTATCTTCTTCACCGTCATTGGGATACTCATAGGCTAGACATCTAGGGTTTAGCCATTACGATCTCGAGGTAGATCAACTCTTGTAATCTTTATACTCGTCGAATATAATCAAGCAGGAGTAGGGTTTTACCTTCCTTAAGAGGGCCCGAACCTGGGTAAACACTGTGTCCCCTGGCTTCCTGTTACCATTGATCCTTAGACGCACAGCTTGGCCCCCCTACCCGAGATCTGCCGGTTTTGACACCGACGTTGGTGCTTTCATTGAGAGCTCTGTCGTGTTGTCTGCAAAAAGCGGTCTATGGCTGGCCTAGTCGTCAACTACAATATCACTTCTGGAGGGTGCCTATCTTCGGGGCAGACCCTCTAGTTCGGCGGTTTCACCATAAGGGCCCGCGCGGCCGTCGAGTCCGCAACTCCCCCATGGCCGCCAGACACCGTCCCCGCATTGGCCCTAAGTACTTCGAAAAATTGGATCTGGCGGATGTTCGTCTTTAAATGAACTGCTGGACCGCATCACTGCCCTGGGGGTCTCAACTGACTATGATCGGATCGGCCTCAAGCCCGACCAGAAGGAAATTAATCACCCGCCGATCACCCACTTCATAGCGGTCATTGAGGAACAGGTCACAGACACTTCCCTCCCCATATTGAAAACCAAGCATGTTCAGGTCTCCAAATCCCCTGAGCCGGATACTCTCCTTTCGGACGGGACCTTACGCCCTCCAGACTCTAGTTCAAGTTTAGGATTGCTGGAGCCCTTGCGCTTAACCGAACCCGAACCGGCCGCCTCGAAAACAATTCTAGCTCCGAACACAGATGTGGGACAGGATCCAAAATTAAATCCACCCACCCACCACAATATATACTCTCCAAGCAACTCAGGTCCTCCAGATATATACGACTTGATGTATGTGCGGCAGCAGCCTCAGAAAACAGTCCACCACTTTTGGGCCAGATTCCTGCTTGTCAAAAACAGGATCGAAGACTACTCGGACGATGACGTAGTTTAGGTTTTCCACCGTAATTGCACCAACGAGGGAATATTGAATGCCCTCGACCGTCGCCACATACAGAGTTTCACGGAATTATCACAAGTAGCACAAAAGTACTATGCGATGGAAAGCACATGGAGGGCCCAGAATATTCAGCTGGAGCCCGCTGCCTTGAAGCAGTGTGCACCCGGGGCAAACGGATACATTCTGGCCGGTCACCCAACCACCAGTCTATGAGCAGGAAAAATAAACCCCTCACGGGACACAAGTCCGTTCTTGACGAACTGCTGGAGAAGCCCTGCCCAATTCATGCCACTCCGCACAAAGTCCCAACCCATAGCCTCCGAGCATGTTGGGTACTCCGGCAAGTAGCAAAAAGTGGAGAGGCCATCCTCACCACAACTCCAGAAAATACTCTTCGGAGAGGGACAACTTTAATGTCCTAACAGTCTTTGATACCTTCTCTTCGAACAATCAGCGTAAACGGGCACTCCGCGACCTTGCCAAAGTCCACCAAGTTACCGCACTGAGCCCATGGAATGACACGGCAATAACCTTTACGGCCGACGACGAACCAAAGGCTCGGTCAGTCCGAGCACTCGCCGCCTTAGTACTAAACCCCATCGTTGATGGTTTTCAGCTTACTAAAGTGCTCATGGACGGTGGCGGTGGACTTAACCTCATTTACAAGGACACGCTCGACAAAATGCAGATGGAAAGATCACGCATGGAGCAAAGCAATACCACCTTTTGAGGTATTATCCCAAGTCGAGAAGCACACTGCTCGGGAAAAACTAAACTGGATGTGGTGTTCGGCACGCCTGAGAACTATAGATCCGAAGAGTTGCTCTTTCATGTGGTCCCCTTCAATAGTGGGTATGACACCATCCTCGGTTGGGACGCTTTCTCATGCTTTCAAGCTATAGCCCGAAAAATCCCTCCATGCCGAAATCAAAACTGCGTCCTCGGCCCTCGAGGCACTATCCGAAGCCCTAGCGGCAGAGGAATTAACCACCCTACGGTCCACGGTGGATAGGGATGATGTGATCCTCGATAAGAGATCCAAATCCACCTCTTTCAAGCCAGCCGAGGAAATAGTCAAATTCCAAGTGCACCCGATGAACCCTAACAAAACAGCATCTATCGGAGCATAGCTGGATCCGGCAGTGGATGCCGCCCTATGCACATTCCTGCGAGAGAATTGGGATATCTTTGCCTGGCACCCTTCAGACATGCCTAGCATCCCACGAAGACTGGCGAACACAGTCTTAATGTAATCAAGGGATTCAAACCCTCGTGAAGCAGACACTATGGCGATTCTCCGAACCCAAGCGTCAAGCCATGGGAGAAGATCTAGCCAAGTTCTTAGAGGCTGGGTTTATTAGGGAAATTAAACATCCAGATTGGTTAGCCAACCTGGTTATGGTATTCCCTCTGTTCGAAAATACTTGTCGCAGAAATGGATATAAATGGATGCATCTAAAACTAAAATACGTCTAGATACATCCATTCCTCCGACAAGTATTTCCGGATGGAGGGAGTACCAAAGAGAGACAAATCCTGGCGCCTGTGTGTCGATTTCAAGGACCTCAACAAGGCTTTCCCCAAAGACCCCTTCCCATTGCCTAGCATTGACCAAATTATCGACGCAACTCCAGGGCACGACTCTTTGTGTTTCCTCGACGCCTACTCCGGATACCATCAGATTAAGATAAAGGAATCGGACCAGGCTACAACCGCGTTCATCGCCCCCGTATGGTCCCTTCTACTTCAACACTATGCCCTTCGGACTCAAAAGCGCTGGGGCTACCTACCAGCGCATGATTCAAACCTGCCTGGAAAAGCAAAAAATAGGCAAAACGGTCGAAGCATATGTGGACGACGTGGTCATAAAGACAAATTAAATCATGTCGAGACACTCGTGCACAATCTTCGCCAGTCTACAAGCATTTACAAACGTTTACATGCATGAGTTTCCGGCAAAAGCTTATCTTCTTCATTGATATGCCGATACAAGCACAAATATTATAGAACATAAGCAAGGGCTCGGAAGATTACATTTTTCTAGAAAGTTACGATTTGGCAAGTGCCTACAAATTGAGAAAAAGATAAGTGCCCCGTGATCCCCGTTCTTGCCCCTTTCCTCTCCAGGCACGGCAGGCGAAGAAAGGTGACGGGCATGGGGAACGCGGCGATGGAGAACTTGACGAGGAAGCCTGTCCACCACCGACGCCAGAGCCAGCAGGACGCAACCCCCGGCAAGACGTGTTGCCGGAGGAAGGGGGAGGTGGAGTAGATGATGGTGCTGCCACTGATTGTTAGCTAGAGTCGAAGTCGTAGTCCTCCTGCCCGCTGCCATCTTCGTCGCTGGCGTTGTCCTCCTCGCCGCTGTCTCTCGAGGAGGAGCTCTCATCGTCAGTGGAACTCTCCATGCAGCACCCTAAGCGGATTACTGAGCTCCCGAAGACCTTGACGGAGACCAGGTCGCTCTCCATTAACTTGAAATGGAGAACGTGCCCCTCTGACAAGCTGTGGGCATGTGCAAAAGTCTTCCACCCCTGGCGAAGGTACATGACGTGAGGGCGGGGAAAGTCAACGTCAGCCCACATGCTGTCGTTCCCGCAGCTCCTCATGTGAAGCCTCAAGGCATGCGGTGGATCCTGCTCCATCACCCGGGCGAACGGGGTCGGAAGTCGGAGACGACTGCACACAGGCTTATACAGCCTAATGAAGAACTCGTAGGGCTGGTCTCGGACATGGCCGCCCATCGGAGGAGGGGCCGCCGGCGGAAGCACAGCTGGAGCACCGCCCCATCCACCTCCTCCTCGAGCACCGCGATGACCTCGGCCTCGTCCCCTTCCTCTTACCCTCGCAGCGAGCTCCGCCGCCGGAGGCTTCGGAGGAGAAGGAATGCGTTGTCGAGCAGAAGCCCTCGTCGCCACCGTCGAAGCACCAGCACACCCTTTCACCATGGCGAATGAGAGGAAGATGGTAAGCAAAAAGTGGGGAAGGGGCGAGTGTGGAGAAGCACTGTCCCTCCCCCTTTTTATAGAAGAAGCAAGGCCGGGGCCTGGCCACCTAGCCCAAGGGGCGGCCGCCCCCACGGACAATGCGGCCTCCGAAAGCACCGGGAATTGGAACCGACCCGCTCCACATATCAACAAACGCCTGGTTTTTCGCCTCGGCGTTAATGCCCATGTCCTCCGCATCCACCGCCTGCCCTTCCCAAGGCATGAAGGATATGTGGTGAGGCGGAAGGGGGCGTGAGGATAGGTGGGACGGCCGTTTTCTACCCCGTGATCATGGGGTGCGGCGCCATGCAAGCTGCGACCCGAGTCCACTTAGTAAATGAGTACCGCCCCTGCAGATTCCTTCTTTTTAAATAAGGGAAGCACAGGCTGCCTTTTTACTATCGACTGCGAGATGACGCATGCGTGCCATGCCCATCCCACACGCATGACCCCCACATCACGTGCTCGACATGGGTCATGGGGAAGCGCAACTGACAGAAAGATCGTGGCGATCCATCTCTGCCACGCCCGCCCGCGCACTGCCTTGGGCCTGGCCCAACTACACCTTGCGCTTATGTGTCGCCCAGGCCCGGGTGTCGGTGTCAAAACCGGCGGATCTCGGGTAGGGGTTCCCGATCTGTGCGTCTAAGGCTAACTGTAACAGGAGGCAAGGGACACAATGTTTTACCCAGGTTCGGGCCCTCTCGATGGAGGTAAAACCCTACTTCCTGCTTGATTGATCTTGATGATATGAGTATTACAAGAGTTGATCTACCACGAGATCGTAGAGGCTAAACCCTAGAAGCTAGCCTATGATGATTATGATCGTCCCTCTACGGACCAAACCCTCCGGTTTATATAGACACCGGAGGGGGCTAGGGTTTACACAGAGTCGGTTACAAAGAAGGAGATCTAATATCCGGATCGCCAAGTTTGTCCTCCATGCAAAGGAGAGTCCCATCCGGACACGAGACGAAGTCTTGAGTCTTGTATCTTCATGGTCCATCCGTCCGGCCAAAGTATACAGTCCGGCTGTTCGGATACCCCCTAATCTAGGACTCCCTCAGTAGCCCCTGAACCAGGCTTCAATGACGATGAGTCCAGTGCGTAGATTGTCTTCGGCATTGCAAGGCGGGTTCCATCTCCGAATACTCCAAGGTAAACCTCGAAGACTTAAATCGTGTCTGGCTTTGCAAGACGATTCTCACATACCACCATAGAGAGAACGATATTCCACAAATATAATTTGCTGACAACTTTAGATAACGTGACACGACACCATGGTCAAGTCGTTATTCGAACCGTTTTCCCACAACCAGCCACCGCACATATTGCCAGGCGGCTTCCTCGGCACGTCTTGTCGAAGTAGAGATCATGTCCCCTTATCATGGGATTCTCATCAATACGGGTACGGGTAACCCAACCGCGCCATCAATCGTGGCGCTTGGGAAATAAGCGATTTTCAACGGGCGAGTGGGGAGGTGCACCGTTTTCGTCGCCTCTATAAAGGGATAAGGATCCCCCATTTTTACCCACACCTTCTTCCTCCTTCGCTTATCCATTCTCGCACCCTCGAGCTCCAGCACCCTAGTTCACACCTTCTCCGCACAGCCAAACATGTCCGGAGCAGGAGGCAAGTGGGTGGCCTCCACCATCAAGGAGGAGCATATTACGAAGCTCCGGGCGGCCGGATACTTGGCCGCAGATATAGCGCACCGGCTGCCGGACGCAGGGCAGATCATTCCGACTTCGGGACCCCATGAGAGGGTCGTGTTCCTCGTCCACTTCGTCCGCGGACTGGGATTTCCACTTCACACCTTTTGTCCGCGGGCTCATGTTTTACTATGGGCTGGACTTCCATGATCTAGTCCCAAATTTTGTCCTCAACATCTCGGCATTTATCGTCGTGTGCGAGGCCTTCCTCCTCATCAAGCCCCACTTCGGCTTGTGGCTATGAATCTTCTGTGTGAAGCCGAAGATCGTGAGCGGCCAGCAAGCGGAGTGCGGAGGCGCCATGGTGGGCAGGATGCCCAATGTTACCTGGCTTGACGGTTCCTTGGCAGAGACCGTGAAAGGGTGGCAATCGGGGTGGTTCTACATCACCAAGCCGCGCGACGCCAACTGGGCAGCGGCCCCCAAATTCCGATCCGGAATTCCCATGCAGCTCACTTCCTGGGAAAAGAAGGGCCTGGCCTGGGGCAAACCTGCTGAGCTGACAGGACTTCAGAACTGCATCAAAAATATGATGGACAAGAAGATCAAGCTTGTCAACGTGATCCAGGTCATGCTCGTCCGTCGAATCCTTCCGTGCCAAAGACGGGCATTCAATCTGTGGGAGTTCGATCCGGCCGAACACCAGACACTTCAAGAGCTTTATGGCACGACACACAAGGACGCATGGAAGGTGCTATTCAAGGCCTCCGAAATTCCTCCTCCCACATCCGAGGACCGCGGACTCCACGTCACGCGGCTCCCCCATCCGGTGAGTTTTCTGACCATCACGAGATGTAGCTTTCTCGGCATACCCATGGGGAAGATTTTAAGTCATCGTGTGTATTTAATCAGGATTACGTGGTGACGGCGGAGCGGATCGACTGTCCGGCTCCACTGCCAGAAGGCCCAGCAACTGCTCTCCTGACGGAGATGCTAGTCCCGGCGCCTTACAAGGTGTCGGAAAAGAAGGACGAAAAGAAGGCCACGGGGACCAGGAAGGGTCTCCGGCGTAAGGTCACACCGGACGCCTTGTCCGAAGACAATGAGGCACGCTCCTCCCACGAAGGGGAGGAGGAGAAGAAAAGGGCCGCCCCATCCGGGGAGGCCGAAGGGTCTAAGAGGGCGGCCTTGGGGACCAGGAAGGGTCCCCGGTGCAAGGCCGTCAAAGACTCGTCGTCCGAGGATGACGAGGCAGATTCCTCCCGCGGAGGCGGGGGGAAACACGAAGAAATTCCGCCTCCCCACATTGGGAGGAGAAAAAAAGGAAAGCCGCCCCGCAGGGGGAGGCTAGGACGCCGAAGAAGGGAAAGGCGTCCCTTCCGGATCACTCCACCACGGCCGCCTACATCGAGGAGGAGTGGCTGCCCAGGGGCAAGCCCCTGGTGAGATCGTAAGTATCTGCACTCTGTAATACTGTAGTGCTACTTAGCTTCATAGTTTATTATAACACCGAACACGTATATGCAGTCCGGCCAGGGCCCATCCCGAGGTATCCTCTTCGGATGGGTCTTTGAGCGATTCGGCGATGAATTCGCTCCCGACGGCCACCTCCCCTCGGCCTGCGGATGACACGGAGGTATGGTCCCATAGGGTCCCAGAGCTGGGGGAGGCGACTCTGGAGACGTCCCAAGGCAAAATTCTAGACGCGGGGCACATGGGGCGCAAGATCGCCGCAGATTATGCTGACGAGAGCCGCAACAGGTTGGGCTCCCAGTCGGACACTGTACCGGAACCTCCAAAGGTTCCGGATTCGGGTAGGCAGCCCCTCGCTAAGGAGGATGAGCCGGCCGTGCCGATGACTTCCGTTGCGCCAGAGGCGTCGGATAGTCTTCTGGAAGTGCTTCGCGGCGCTTCCATGGATGAAGAGCACCGTACTCTTATGAGTGGGTGATTCAGAAGGTTCGGTCCGCCAAAAGCGGATTGACCGAAGCCTGTACCAGCCTCCTGATAGGCTTTGAGGTAAGGAAAAAAGTGTGAGAAGTTATCACCCCATAGACAGTAGCCCCTAATACTCTGTTTGGTGTTCGGAAAGAAAATCCAAACGGAGGGTCAACTCTAGACCACAGGAGTCTAACAGTATGTGTCTATGTGAATAAGCAGGCAGTGCTGCTTGCTGCTGCTGCCCGCACAGCAGAGGTCACCGGACTCAAATGGGACCTAGAGCAAGCTGAAGAGGAGCTCAGCCTCACGAAGAGGCAGCTCGAAGAGAACAAAGGTGAGTGATACCCCGTTCACATATCATATAGAGGAGAAAAAATTGGTGACGCTAACAGAAAGCGTCATGATTTTGTAATAGGGGCCACGACCGAAGTGGCGGCCCTGAAGAAAGCCCTATCGGAGGCCGAAGATAAGGCGGCCACGGAGCGCATTGAGCGTGAAAAGCAAGATGCTAGGGTGGGCGAGGTACACCAAGAGCTCCAGGAGCTCAGCAATAAGTTCGAGTCCTTGGAGCGTGACTTCAAGACGAAAGAGTCTGAGCTTGCGAAGGCCCTTTTGAGCATGAAAGACGCCAAGGCCGAAGCCCAAAAGGCCCAGCAGGAAATCCAGGCGGCCAAGAAAATAGCGGCGGGTAAGACATTCATTATGCAAAGCAAGCATGTGGAGGAGACATTTCTTTTACTTACCCGAATTCGGAGCTCTCCAAGGGCATTCGTAGATCTGCCACGCAGCATATCGGATGCCACGGAGTTCTACCGTGCCGAAGAGGGGAGCTCAACGGCGAAGCTGTTCTGGTCCCAGTATGCTGGAGCCGAACACCCAATGCCTATGAGTGACCAATTTAAGCAATTGGTTGAACTCCACAGGGCGGCCGAAGTGGCCATGAAAGATTTCATAGTCCGGATGTGGCCTGGTGAGCCCCTGCCTGCCAGCTACTTTGGCCTTATAAAGCGGATGGTAAATGCTTGTCTGCGGCTTGAAGTTATCAAGTGATCTGTTTGCATTGAGGGTGCCCGCCGAGCCTTTGCCCGTGCGAAGATGCATTAGGCCAAGCTGGATGCAGAGAAGCTGGTGAAGGATGGACCACCGGAGGGCAAGGCGCATCGCTATCCCGAGAAATATTATGATGGCGTTATGAAAGGCGCTCGCCTCGTGGCCGATGAATGTACCAAGGATACAATCTTTGAGTGAATGTACTCCTGTCGTTTTTGTAATATGAAAACGAATTTGTTTGCCCTATATAGCGCTTTGTTGATTTAAAATATTACCTTCTGTGTGACTGTTTATAAAATTCTAAAAGTAGGCTAGTCCTCGGCTTCCGCCCCCACATAACTAGTACTAGGGTGTTCGTGGAAAACCCAAACACTCTTTATCCAAATTTTTGGTCCCTGAAGGAGGTGTTTGGCGCAGCGAACAAGGCAATCGGACTATGCGGCTTTATAACTCTCACTTAGACATAGAAGTTTACAATTTTAAATTTCGGCGAAGCCCCTGGAACTCGGAAAGCTGAATTGGGGCGCTATATACGCCTAAATCTGACGAGGCTGATTCCTCGTCTAAAGCGGAAAAAATCTTTAAGGATTTTAAGACCTCTCGAACAGCGACCAGCTCTTGCCGCATGATGACAGTCAGTTTTCGGCTTTCTCTACTGAGGTGCTCGTCCGGAAGAACCGGGACACAATCGCAGTAGTTCTCCCTGCGCTACCTTAGCCGATATAACGGAACGTAAGATACCAAAACAAGGGAGCCGGGCAAACCCAACTATTGACCCAAGACATGATTCAGAGCTGATGCATATAATGCTATAAGTTTGGGGTGCCGCACTGTCGAAAGTGTTCAGACTTATCTTGCCGTATCATGGGGCGCCATAAGAAGCCCCTGGCAAACTGAACGTACCAAAGTGTACGGATTCAATATTAAATAAACATTTATAGGAAAAATGTGAAGATAGGAATAATAAGTTGGCGCTATATATTGTTTCCCATTGTGAGATAATACGTCCGAGCATCTGTGTACAATTGATGCGTTAAGCAGAATCAAAATAGGACTATTTGACATGTCCTATCCAAGGGCGGGCCACATGCGGGTATGCAAAATCGGTATAATGATCATTGACAGATACCACCTGGGTATTCCTGTTGTGCGCAAAGCCTTTTGCCTCCTTGGTTTTCCCTCCTGTGATAAGTCTGATGATCCGGCTCTCTAAAGGGGCTGCCCGAAAGTAGGGTCCTGAAAGAGAAAAAGGGGGTTATTAAAGTATGTTGCGGCTGAACCGCACTATTGGCCGCATCACCATTGCGCCTCCGCCTATGCCCATGGTATTTTGAGTGCGTAATTGTGTACACACAACACAAATGCTGCTTGAATGGGGCTAGGGTGGAGGCCGGACTGCTAGTCGCGCTCTTGGCGTGCCTGGCGATCCTGTTGTAGGGTGCTCCGGACTCGCTTGACGGTGTTCGGGGTTGTTGTCGAAGGCTGCTTTGTACTTCTGCCACGAGGGCTACAGTATGCTCCTCTGTACGGAGAGAGCGGTTTGTGTTCCCATTGACTGTTATAACCTCGCGAGGTCCTGGCATCTTGAGCTTGAGGTATGCATACTGTGGTACCGCATTGAATCGAGCGAATGCGGTTCGTCCGAGTAGTGCATGATAGCCACTACGGAAAGGGACGATATCAAAGATTAACTCCTCGCTTCGGAAGTTATCCGGGGATCCGAAGACCACTTCCAGTGTTATGGAGCCCTTACAATGGGCCTCTACTCCTGGAATTACACCTTTGAAGGTGGTTTTGGTGGGCTTGATCCTTGAGGGTTCGATGCCCATTTTGCGCATTGTGTCCTGATAAAGCAGGTTCAGGCTAATGCCACCGTCCATAAGGACTCGCGTAAGGTGGAATCCGTCGATGATTGGGTCAAGGACCAATGCGGCTGAACCACCGTGACAGATGCTGGTAGGGTGATCCCTACGATCAAAAGTGATCGGACATGCTGACCATGGGTTGAACTTTGGGGCGACTGGCTCCATCGCATAGACGTCCCTTAGTGCTGAAGGAAATATGCACTAGAGGCAATAATAAAGTTATTATTTATTTCCTCATATCATGATAAATGTTTATTATTCATGCTATAATTGTATTAACCGGAAACATGATACATGTGCGAATACATAGACAAACTTAATGTCACTAGTATGCCTCTACTTGACAAGCTCATTAATCAAAGATGGTTATGTTTCCTAACCATAGACATGTGTTGTCATTTGATTAACGGGATCACATCATTAGGAGAATGATGTGATTGACTTGACCCATTCCCTTAGCTTAGCACTTGATCGTTTAGTATGTTGCTATTGCTTTCTTCATGACTTATACAAAGTTCCTATAACTATGAGATTATGCAACTCCCATTTATAGGAGGAACACTTTGTGTGCTACCAAACGTCACAACGTAACTGGGTGATTATAAAGGATCTCTACAGGTGTCTACAAAGGTACATGTTGTGTTGGCGTATTTCGAGATTAGGTTTTGTCACTCCGATCGTCGGAGAGGTATCTCTGGGCCCTCTCGGTAATGCACATCACTATAAGCTGTTGGGGAACGTTGCAGATAATAAAAAAATTCCTACGGTTTCACCAAGATCCATCTATGAGTTCATCTAGCAAAGAGTGATAGGAGTGCATCTACATACCCTTGTAGATCGCGAGCGGAAGCGTTCAAGAGAACGGGGTTGAGGGAGTCGTACTCGTCGTGATCCAAATCACCGATGACCAAGTGCCGAACGGACAACACCTCTGCGTTCAACACACGTACGGAGCGGATGACGTCTCCTCATTCTTGATCCAGCAAGGGGGAAGGAGAGGTTGATGAAGATCCAGCAGCACGACGGCGTGGTGGTGGATGCAGCAGAGTTCCGACAGAGCTTCGCCGAGCTTCCGCGAGAGGGAGAGGTGTAGCAGGGGAGAGGGAGGCGCCAAGACTTCAGGGTGCGGTTGCCCTCCCTCCCCTCTCCTTTATATAGGCCCCCAGGGGGGCGCCGGCCCTAGAGATGGGATCTCTAGGGGGGGCGGCGGCCAAGGGGGGTAGAGTGCCCCCCAAGGCAAGTGGAGGCGCCCCTCCCCTAGGGTTCCCAACCCTAGGCGCAGAGGGGGGCCCAGGGGGGGCGCACCAGCCCACCAGGGGCGGGTCCCCTCCCCACTTCAGCCCACGGGGCCTTCTGGGATAGGTGGCCCCACCTGGTGGACCCCCGGGACCCTTCCGGTGGTCCCGGTACAATACCGGTGACCCCCGAAACTCTCCCGATAGCTGAAACTGCACTTCCTATATATTATTCTTTACCTCCGAACCATTCCGGAACTCCTCGTGACGTCCGGGATCTCATCCGGGACTCCGAACAACTTTCGGTTTGCTGCATACTTATATCTCTACAACCCTAGCGTCACCGAACCTTAAGTGTGTAGACCCTACGGGTTCGGGAGACACGTAAACATGACCGAGATGGCTCTCCGGTCAATAACCAACAGCGGGATCTGGATACCCATGTTGGCTCCCACATGCTCCTCGATGATCTCATCGGATGAACCACGATGTCGAGGATTCAATCAACCCCGTATACAATTCCCTTTGTCAATCGGTATGTTACTTTCCCGAGACTCGATCGTCGGTATCTCAATACCTCGTTCAGTCTCATTATCGGCAAGTCACTTTACTCGTACCATAATGCATGATCCCGTAACCAGACACTTGGTCACTTTGAGCTCATTATGATCATGCATTACCGAGTGGGCCCAGAGATACCTCTCCGTCATACGGAGTGACAAATCCCAGTCTCGATCCGTGTCAACCCAACAGACACTTTTGGAGATACCTGTAGTGCACCTTTATAGTAACCCAGTTACGTTGTGACGTTTGGTACACCCAAAGCACTCCTACGGTATCCGGGAGTTACACGATCTCATGGTCTAAGGAAAAGATACTTGACATTGGAAAAGCTCTAGCAAAACGAACTACACGATCTTGTGCTATGCTTAGAATTGGGTCTTGTCCATCACATCATTCTCCTAATGATGTGATCCCGTTATCAACGACATCTAATGTCCATAGTCAGGAAACCATGACTATCTGTTGATTAATGAGCTACTCAACTAGAGGCTTACTAGGGACATATTATGGTCTATGTATTCACATGTGTATTATGATTTCCGGATAATACAATTATAGCATGAATAAAGACAATTATCATGAACAAGGAAATATAATAATAATCCTTTTATTATTGCCTCTAGGGCATATTTCCAACATAAGCCTTGCAAGCAATGTAGCTAATGAGTTAGTTACGGAATGATGCATTACGTAACGAGTAAAGAGACTTGCCGGTAACGAGATTGAACTAGGTATTGGATACCGACGATCGAATCTCGAGCAAGTAACATACCGATGACAAAGGGAACAACGTATGTTGTTATGCGGTTTGACCGATAAAGATCTTCGTAGAATATGTAGGAACCAATATGAGCATCCAGGTTCAGCTATTGGTTATTGATCGGAAACAGTTCTAGGTCATGTCTACATAGTTCTCGAACCCGTAGGGTCCGCACGCTTAAGGTTTCGATGACACTTATATCATGAGTTTATGAGTTTTGATGTACCGAAGTTTGTTTAGAGTCCCGAATGAGTTTACGGACATGACGAAGAGTCTCGAAATGGTCGAGACATGAATATTGATATATTGGAAGCCTATATTTAGATATCGGAAGTGTTCCGGGTGAAATCGGGATTTTACCGGAGTATTGGGAGGTTACCGGAACCCCCTGGGAGCTTAATGGGCCTATATGGGCCTTAGTGGAAATAGAGGGCAGCAAGGGGGTGTGGGGCGCCCCCCCCCAAGGCCCAAGCCGAATTGGTTTAGGGCAAGG
Source organism: Triticum timopheevii (assembly GCA_963921465.1). Classification (NCBI taxonomy): domain Eukaryota; kingdom Viridiplantae; phylum Streptophyta; class Magnoliopsida; order Poales; family Poaceae; genus Triticum; species Triticum timopheevii. Next base: position 111,723,233 of record OY997264.1, read on the forward strand.
GGGTCGGCCCCCCTCTTTCCTTCTCCCCCTCTCCCTTTCCTTCCCCTCTCCTAGTCCAACAAGGAAGAGGGGAGTCCTACTCCCGGTGGGAGTAGGACTCCCCATGGCACGCCCCCTCCTAGGCCAGTCGCCCCCTCCCCCCTTGGCTCCTTTATATACGGGGGCAGGGGGCACCTCTAGATACAACAATTTATCTCTTGATCTCTTAGCCGTGTGCGGTGCCCCCCTCCACCATAGTCCTCGATAATATTGTAGCGGTGCTTAGGCGAAGCCCTGCGACGGTAGAACATCAAGATCATCACCACGCCGTTGTGCTGACGGAACTCTTCCCCGACATTCTGCTGGATCGGAGTCCGGGGATCGTCATCGAGCTGAACGTGTGCTAGAACTCGGAGGTGCCGTAGTTTTGGTGCTTGATCGATCAGGCCGTGAAGACGTACGACTACATCGACCGCGTTGTTCTAACGCTTCCGCTTTCGGTCTACGAGGGTACGTGGACAACACTCTCCCCTCTTGTTGCTATGCATCACCATGATCTTGCGTGTGCGTAGGAATTTTTTTGAAATTACTACGTTCCCCAACAAGTGCTCGTTTTCATTCCCATTTGGGAATGTGGGTGGCATAGATCATATTGACCATTTTCACCTGGGGAGGAAATTTCTTCTGTCCCCCCGTGTTCGGACGTCGGGGCTCCTCATCATCGTCGCTGTGCAGCCCCTTGTCCTTGTTTTCAACATTTATTTTGCCGGCTTGTTTGAACACCCAGCAATCTCTGTTAGTGTGGTTTGCTGGCTTATCAGGGGTGCCGTGAATTTGACACGAGCGACCAAGTATGCGGTCCAGACTGGACGATCCCTGATTGTTTCTTTTGAATGGCTTTTTCCGCTGACCGGATTTTGAGCCACTGAATCCAGCGTTGACTGTCGTGTCTTCAGTGTTGTCGCCATTGTTCCGGGGCTTATGTCTGTTGCACCGTGGCTTGCCGTTATTGTCGTGGTTATCTGAAGTGCCAAAGTTTATTGGCGTGGTGCTACTGTGAGCCAACCAGCTGTCCTCGCCCGCGCAAAAGTGGGTCATGAGTGTCGTGAGGGCCGTCGTGGACTTCGGCTTTTCCTGGCCGTGGTGTCGGGCGAGCCACTCGTCGCGGATATTATGCTTAAAGGCCGCCAAGGCTTCGACGTCCGGACAGTCGACAATTTGGTTCTTTTTGGTTAGGAACCGAGTCCAAAATTTTCTGGCTGACTCTCCGGGTTGTTGGGTAATGTGACTGAAGTCATCAACATTCGGTGGTCGCACGTACGTGCCCTGGAAGTTGTCGAGGAACGCGTCCTCCAGGTTTTCCCAACTGCCGATGGAATTTGTTGGTAGGCTATTTACCCAATGTCGGGCCGGTCCTTTGAGCTTAAGGGGAAGATACTTGATGGCATGTAGATCGTCACCGCGGGCCATGTGAATGTGGAGAAGGAAATCTTCGATCCATACTGCGGGGTCTGTTGTGCCATCGTATGATTCGATGTTTACGGGTTTAAACCCTTCTGGGAATTCGTGATCCATCACTTCGTCAGTGAAGCAGAGGGGGTGTGCGGCGCCTCTATGCCAGGCTATGTGGCTACGCAGTTCGAATAAGTCTGGTTGGCTATGTTCGGCCTGGCCAGACTTGTTGATAGTGTATCCGGCATGACGATCATCGTCACGTGTTGGGGTGCGCCCCCGCGATCCGTAGACCGATCTTGGCTGTCCTGCCTTGTTTTCCAGTATGTCTCGCAGGTCCTGCCTATTGCCTCGGGCCGTAGCGTATTGGCATGGGGGTGCAGGCTAGTATTCGGGCTGATAAGCCGTTTTATCCCGGCCACGAGGTGGCCGGTCAGCCTCTTCCTATGCTGGTAGTATAGGCTCCTCCTCGAGTTGAGGTAGCAACTTGTGCTTTGGGTAACCTTTGGTGTGGCGCTCGAGTCCATATTCCTCGGCTGCCAGGACTTCGGTCCATCTGTCTATGAGCAGATCTTGATCAGCTTGGAGCTGCTGCTGCTTCTTTTTCAGGCTCCTCGCAGTGGCCATAAGCCGGCGCTTGAAGCGCTCTTGCTCTACGGGGTCCTCAGGCACGCCGAATTCATCATCGCCAAGGCTAATCTCGTCTTCGGAGGGAGGCATGTAGTTGTTCTCCTCTGGGTATCCGTCCGTCGCCTGTTCGTCTAGGCTGACCTGCCCGTCTTCCTGTTCGGCCTGCTCGAAGGCAGGTTGATCGGGGTTGTATTCATCTTTGGCACCATCCGTATTATTTTCGCCTCCTGTGTCGGTATTGCTGTGGCGGGGCTTGGAGCGGCGCCGATGACGCCCATGCTTTGCTTTCTTCCTTGAGGCGTTATCCTCCATTGCCTCGTCGCCATTGGTTTCTTTCGGAGTGTCCACCATATATATATCATACGAGGAGGTGGCTGTCCAGCGCCCCATGGGCGGTGGTTCCTGTTCTTCTCCTACATCGTCGTCCACACTGTCGATGTCTTCAGAGTCGAAGTCAAGCACGTCGGTCAAATCATCGATAGTGGCAATGAAGTGGGTGGTGGGTGGGCAATGAATTCCCTCGTCGCCTGCTTCCCACTCGAGCCGGACATAGTTCGGCCAAGAGTCTCCTGACAAAGAGAGAGACTTTAATGAGTTCAGCATGTTGCCAAAGGGCGAGTACTGGAAGATGTCCGCAGCGGTGAACTCCATTACCGGAGCCCAACCAGATTCGGCGGGCTCGGGGGCGCGCGGTCTGGAACCTACAGCCGGACACGAGTCCGGGGATCCGGTGACACAGGCTTCCTTGGGGGTGGAGTCTGTGTTCGGCTCTACCGCTGATGAGTGTGCAGCCTTGATGTCTACTACACAACGTTCTTCTTGTAGACGTTGTTGGGCCTGCAAGTGCACAGGTTGTAGGACAGTAGCAAATTTCCCTCAAGTGGATGACCTAAGGTTTATCAATCCGTGGGAGGCGTAGGATGAAGATGGTCTCTCTCAAGCAACCCTGCAACCAAATAACAAAGAGTCTCTTGTGTCCCCAACACACCCAATACAATGGTAAATTGTATAGATGCACTAGTTCGGCGAAGAGATGGTGATACAAGTGCAATATGGATAGTAGATATAGGTTTTTGTAATCCGAAATAATAAAAACAGCAAGGTAACTAAAGGTAAAAGTGAGCATAAACGGTATTGCAATGATAGGAAACAAGGCCTAGGGTTCATACTTTCACTAGTGCAAGTTCTCTCAACAATAATAACATAGATAGATCATATAACAAGCCCTGAACATGCAACAAAGAGTCACTCCAAAGCCACTAATAGCGGAGAACAAACATAGAGATTATGGTAGGGTACGAAACCACCTCAAAGTTATTCTTTCGGAGATCTATAAAAGAGTTCGTACTAGAATAACACCTTAAGACACAAATCAACCAAAACCCTAATGTCACCTAGATACTCCATTGTCACTTCAAGTATCCATGGGCATGATTATACGATATGCATCACACAATCTCAGATTCATCCAACCAAAACAAAGTACTTCAAAGAGTGCCCCAAAGTTTCTACCGGAGAGTCAAGAACATGTGCCAACCCCTATGCATAGGTTCATGAGCGGAACCCACAAGTTGGTCACAAAAACATACATCAAGAGGCACGTGATATCCCATTGTCACCACAGATAAACACGACAAGACATACATCAATTGTTCTCATAAAAGACTCAATCCGATAAGATAACTTCAAAGGGGAAACTCAATTCATCACAAGAGAGTAGAGGGGGAGAAACATCATAAGATCCAACTACGATAGCAAAGCTCGGGATACATCAAGATCATGCCATAGAGGGAACACGAGAGAGAACACGAGAGAGAGAGAGATCAAACACATAGCTACTGGTACATACCCTCAGCCCCGAGGGTGAACTACTCCCTCCTCGTCATGGAGAGCGCTGAGATGATGAAGATGACCACCGGTGATGGATTCCCCCTCCGGCAGGGTGCCGGAACGGGCTCCCGAGAGGTTTTTGGTGGCTACAGAGGCTTGCGGCGGCGGAACTCCCGATCTATCTTGATATTCGATGGTTTTAGGGTACGTAGGATTATATAGGCGAAAGAAGTCGGTCAGGAAGTGCTCGAGGGGCCCACAAGACAGGGGGTCGCGCCCTGTAGGGGGGTGCGCCCCCCTATCTCCTGGGCACCTCGAGGATCTTCTGACTTGATCGCCAAGCCTCCTGGATGATAATCTTCCAAAAAATCACGTTGTCGAAGGTTTCATTCCGTTTGGACTCCGTTTGGTATTCCTTTTCTTCGAAATACTGAAACAGGCAATAAAACAGCAATATGGGCTGGGCCTCCGGTTAATAGGTTAGTCCCAAAAGTAATATAAAAGTGTATAATAAAGCCCATAATCATTCAAAACACATAGTAATATAGCATGAATGCTTCAAAAATTATAGATACGTTGGAGACGTATCAAGCATCCCCAAGCTTTATTCCTACTCGTCCTCGAGTAGGTAAATGATAAAGAAAGAATTTATGAAGTGTGAATGCTAGAAGGTGCACAAGTTTGGTCAATGATAATTTCAATCACCTTTTCTAGCATGATAATATGTCATAACAGTAGTTCATCTCATAAAACTTCTCACGATAAAGTAACAAGCAATTCACATGTCAAAGCATAGACCATAAACTTTCTTGAAAACTAGCAAACTTCATTCTCAGTCATTCAAACAATTGCAATCCATCTTATTTTTAGGAATATCAAACTCCACATACTCAACTATCATATAGTCTTCTACAATTGCTAACACTCACGCAATACTAATGGTTATGAAGTTTTAATCAGACACAGAGAAAGATTGGGGCTTATAATGTTGCCTCCAAACGTATTCACCTTTGGGTGATGTCAACAATAAAAGTTCATGCTAACTTACATCCAATTGGATATATATATCAGGATCACCCCAACACAAAGTGCTTGCCAAAGGATAAAATGAAAAAGGGAAAGGTGAAGATCACCTTGACTCTAGCATAAAGTAAAATACATAAAGTAAAAGATAGGCCTTTCGCAGAGGGAAGCAGAGGTTGTCATGCGCTTTTAGGGTTGGATACACAAAATCTTAATGCGAAAGAACGTCACTTTATATTGCCCCTTGTATATGGACCTTTATTATGTAGTCTGTCGCTTTTATTGCTTCCATAACAAGTTCGTACAAAGCTTATTTTCTCCGCACTAATAAGTCATGCATATTTAGAGAGCAATTTTTATTGCTTGCACCGATGCCAACTTACTTGAAGGATCTTACTCAATCCATAGGTAGGTATGGTGGAATCTCATGGCAAAACTGGGTTTAAGGATATTTGGAAGCACAAGTAGTATCTCTATTTGGTGCAAGGAATTTTGGCTAGCATGAGGGGGAAAGGCAAGCTCAACATGTTTGAATGATCCATGACAATATACTTTAACTGAGATGTCGGAAAACATAAACCATTACGTTGTCTTCCTTGTCCAACATCAACTCTTACCATGTCATACTTAATGAGTGCTCCCAACTATAAAAGATGTCTATAATAGTATATTTATATATGAAATCTTTCTTCCTTCAATATTCTTTCATGAAATTGTTCAAATGACCAATACAATGCTTGCTAACCTCCAATAAATTTACAACCTCTACTTCTTAGACGTGAAGTCATTACTCCCCATGGGATAAGCAAATGAGGCATATATAATTTCAAATTCATGACAATCAACTCATTCAACAATTTACTCATAGGATATAAGTGAAGCACACGAGTAAATGACAAACTACTCCAAAAAGATATACGCGAAGATCAATGAGTAGCTAAATAATTATGTAGCTATATGAAGACTCTCTCCCATTTAAGAATTTCAGATCTTGGTATCTTATTCGAACAGCAAACAAAACAAAATAAAAGTGACAATGCAAGGATAGCACAACTCATGTGAAGAAGCAAAAACTTAGGCTCAACCGATACTAACCGATAGTTGTTGAAGAAGAAAGATGGGATGCCTACCGGGGCATCCCCAAGCTTAGATGCTTGAGACTTCTTGAAATAATATCTTGGGGTGCCTTGGGCATCCCAAATCTTGAACTTTTGTGTCTCCTTAATTCCTCTCATATCATGGCTTCTCTATTTCTCAAAAGCTTCATCCACACCAAACTCAATAAGAACTCGTGAGGTACGTTAGTATAAACCAATGCAAGACCTTATCATTTTCTACTGTAACAAATCACTAAAATTATTATTCAACATTGAATACTAAATGCCTCTGCATATTTAATACTCCTATCCTCAAATAGAATCATTAAACAAGCAAACATATGCAAACAATGCAAACATAACAGCAATCTGTCAAAACAGTATAGTCTGTAAAGAATGCAAGATTCATCATACTTCCCTAACTCCAAAAATTATGAAATAAAATTCCCACTGTAGTGAATTTATCAGAGCTCATTATGCAAAAGGTTTCAACATTATATCATTCTCTGACTTTTCAAGGGAATTTTTGCAACAGCGGTAAACTTTCTGTTTTCAAATAGCAACATGTATACTAGCAAAATAAGCATGGCAAAGGCTATCCTTGACTTCTTTATTGAAACTAAAGATGCAAAACATTAATATAAACAACAGAAAATACTAAAAAAAGAAAATGACCCTCCAAGCAAAACACATATCGTGTGGTGAATAAAAATATAGCTCCAAGTAAAGTTACCGATGGACGAAGACGAAAGAGGGGGTACCATCCGGGGCATCCCCAAGCTTAGGATTTTGGCTATTCTTGAATATTACCTTGGGGTGCCTTGGGCATCCCCAAGATTAGTCTCTTGCCACTCCTTATTTCATAGTCCATCGAATCTTTACCCAAAACTTGAAAACTCCACAACACAAAACTCAACAAAAAACTCGTAAGCTCCGTTAGTATAAGAAAATAAAACCACCACTTAGGTACTGTAATGAAATCATTCTAAATTCATATTGGTGTAATATCTACTGTATTCCAACTTATCTATGGTTCATACCCTCCGATACTACTCATAGATTCATCAAAATAAGCAAACAACACATAGAAAACAGAATCTGTCAAAAACAGAACAGTCTGTAGTAATCTGTATCAAACGTATACTTCTGGAACGCCAAAAATCCTACCAAATTAGGAAGTCCTAAGAAATTAGTGTACCAATCCAGAGCAAAAAGAATCAGATCATAACCACATTTTTGTGAATTAACAAAACTAATTTACTGGGTGCAAAAGTTTCTGATTTTGAGCAGGATCAACACAACTATCACCGTAAGCTATCCTAAAGGTCTTACTTGGCACTTTATTGAAACAAAAGCTATAAAACATAATTAATAAAGTAGCATAATCATGTGATCACACAAAAACAATAAGGATAAGTGTTGGGTTGTCTCCCAACAAGCGCTTTTCTTTAATGCCTTTCTAGCTAGGCACGATGATGGCAATGATGCTCACATAAAAGATAAGAATTGAAACATAACGGGAGCATCATGAAGCATATGACTAACACATTTAAGCCTAACCCACTTCCTATGCATAGGGATTTTGTGAGCAAACAACTTATGGGAACAATAATCAACTAGCATCGGAAGGTAAAACAAGCATAGCTTCAAGATTTTCAACATATAGAGAGGAAACTTGACATTATTGCAATTCCTACAAGCATATATTCCTCCCTTATAATAATTTTCAGTAGCATCATGAATGAATTCAACAATATAACCAGCACCTAAAGCATTCTTTTCATGATCTACAAGCATAGAAAATTTACTACTCTCCACATAAGCAAAATTCTTCTCATTCGAAATAGTGGGAGTAAACTCAACAAAATAATTATCATGTGAGGCATAATCCAATTGAAAACTAAAATCATGATGACAAGTTTCATGGTTATCATTATTCTTAATAGCATACAAGTCATCACAATAATCATCATAGATAGCAACTTTGTTCTCATAATCAATTGGAACCTCTTCCGAAGTAGTGGAATCATCAATAAATAAAATTGACACTCTTCCAAATCCACTTTCATCAATATAATCATCATAAATAGGAGGCATGCTTTCATCATAATAAATATTATCATCAAACATGGAGGACAAAAAATATCATATTCATCAAACATAGCTTCCCCAAGCTTGTGGCTTTGCATATCATTAGCATCATGGATATTCAAGGAATTCATACTAATAACATTGCAATCATGATCATCATTCAAAGATTTAGTACCAAGCATTTTAATGCATTCTTCTTCTAGCCCTTGAGCACAATTTTCCTTTCCATCATACTCACAAAAGATATTAAAAAGACGAAGCGTATGAGACAAACTTAACTCCATTTTTTTGTAGTTTTCTTTTATAAACTAAACTAGTGATAAAACAAGAAACAAAAAGATTTGATTGCAAGATCTAAAATATACCTTCAAGCACTAACCTCCCCGGCAACGGTGCCAGAAAAGAGCTTGATGTCTACTACACAACCTTCTTCTTGTAGACGTTGTTGGGCCTGCAAGTGCACAGGTTTGTAGGACAGTAGCAAATTTCCCTCAAGTGGATGACCTAAGGTTTATCAATCCGTGGGAGGCGTAGGATGAAGATGGTCTCTCTCAAGCAACCCTGCAACCAAATAACAAAGAGTCTCTTGTGTCCCCAACACACCCAATACAATGGTAAATTGTATAGGTGCACTAGTTCGGCGAAGAGATGGTGATACAAGTGCAATATGGATAGTAGATATAGGTTTTTGTAATCTGAAATAATAAAAACAGCAAGGTAACTAAAGGTAAAAGTGAGCGTAAACGGTATTGCAATGATAGGAAACAAGGCCTAGGGTTCATACTTTCACTAGTGCAAGTTCTCTCAACAATAATAACATAGATAGATCATATAACAAGCCCTCAACATGCAACAAAGAGTCACTCCAAAGCCACTAATAGCGGAGAACAAACGTAGAGATTATGGTAGGGTACGAAACCACCTCAAAGTTATTCTTTCGGATCGATCTATAAAAGAGTTCATACTAGAATAACACCTTAAGACACAAATCAACCAAAATCCTAATGTCACCTAGATACTCCATTGTCACTTCAAGTATCCATGGGCATGATTATAAGATATGCATCACACAACCTCAGATTCATCCAACCAACACAAAGTACTTCAAAGAGTGCCCCAAAGTTTCTACCGGAGAGTCAAGAACGCGTGCCCACCCCTATGCATAGGTTCATGAGCGGAACCCGCAAGTTGGTCACCAAAACATACATCAAGAGGCACGTGATATCCCATTGTCACCACAGATAAACACGACAAGACATACATCAAGTGTTCTCATAAAAGACTCAATCCGATAAGATAACTTCAAAGGGGAAACTCAATTCATAACAAGAGAGTAGAGGGGGAGAAACATCATAAGATCCAACTACAATAGCAAAGCTCGGGATACATCAAGATCGTGCCATAGAGGGAACACGAGAGAGAACACGAGAGAGAGAGAGGGATCAAACACATAGCTACTGGTACATACCCTCAGCCCCGAGGGTGAACTACTCCCTCCTCGTCATGGAGAGCTCCGGGATGATGAAGATGGCCACCTGTGATGGATTCCCCTCCGGCAGGGTGCCGGAACGGGCTCCCGAGAGGTTTTTGGTGGCTACAGAGGCTTGCGGCGGCGAAACTCCCGATCTATCTTGATATTCGATGGTTTTAGGGTACGTAGGATTATATAGGCGAAAGAAGTCGGTCGGGAAGTGCTCGAGGGGCCCACAAGATAGGGGGCCGCGCCCTATAGGGGGGGGGCTATCTCCTGGGCACCTCGAGGATCTTCTGACTTGATCTCCAAGCCTCCTGGATGATAATCTTCCAAAAAATCACATTGCCGAAGGTTTCATTCCGTTTGGACTCCGTTTGGTATTCCTTTTCTTCAAAATACTGAAACAGGCAATAAGACAACAATATGGGCTGGGCCTTCGGTTAATAGGTTAGTCCCAAAAGTAATATAAAAGTGTATAATAAAGCCCATAATCATTCAAAACACATAGTAATATAGCATGAATGCTTCATAATTATAGATACGTTGGAGACGTATCAGGCCTCCGGGGCGGGGTCCATCCGCCCGTCTCCGGACGACGCAATCTGCCCCGGATTTAGGTCCGGAGCTCCTGCACGTGCGATATCCTGAGTACTGTCCGACAACAGGTCTAAGTCGTGCTCGTCGTGACTGTTCGGAGCTCCTAGCGTAGGCCCGAATCCGTCGAAGATCAAGTTTCCGCGGATACCGGCCGTGTAGTTCAAGTTTCCGAACCTGACCTGATGGCCAGGGGCGTAGCTGTCGATCTGCTCCAGATGGCCGAGCGAATTGGCCCGCAGTGCGAAGCTGCCGAACACGAAGATCTGTCCGGGGAGAAAAGTCTCACCCTGGACCGTGTTGTTGTTGATGATTGAAGGAGCCATCGAGCCTCGCAGCGACAACACAGAGGAACTCTCAATGAAAGCACCAATGTCGGTGTCAAAACCGGCGGATCTCGGGTAGGGGGTCCCGATCTGTGCGTCTAATGCTAATGGTAACAGGAGGCAAGGGACACGATGTTTTACCCAGGTTCGGGCCCTCTCGATGGAGGTAAAACCCTACTTCCTGCTTGATTGATCTTGATGATATGAGTATTACAAGAGTTGATCTACCACGAGATCATAGAGGCTAAACCCTAGAAGCTAGCCTATGATGATTATGATCGTCCCTCTACGGACCAAACCCTCCAGTTTATATAGACACCGGAGGGGGCTAGGGTTTACACAGAGTCGGTTACAAAGAAGGAGATCTAATATCCGGATCACCAAGCTTGTCCTCCACACAAAGGAGAGTCCCATCCGGACACGGGACGAAGTCTTGAGTCTTGTATCTTCATGGTCCATCCGTCCGGCCAAAGTATATAGTCCGGCTGTCTGGATACCCCCTAATCCAGGACTCCCTCACCGGGGGCTCCTGTCGGTGTACAAAAGTATGGGTACTTCTGTACCCCTTACTAGCGCAAGCGCAGTCGCAGCCACACCTGCGGCAGGGCCTGGTGAGGCAGAGGAAGGCAAAACCCGAAGACTACCAAGACATACACCCGAAGCACAAGGAGTAGAGGGAGAGCTGGACCACCCCCGGCAAGGGCCTTGCCGAGGCATCCTGCACAGCACCAGCGAGCCCATCACCCTTGGGGCTGAGAGCTCTGACACCATCGACAACGTTAAGACCAAGATCTGGAGAGCGCATGCTTGATAGCATGCAGATCCTCATAAAGTTTAACAACCCACAGATCCACGTGGGACCAGAAGACAAAGACCCCCGGCAAGACCCTTGCCGGAGACGACTCCAAGGCCCCCAGCAAGCCTTGCCGGGGACGATCACTGGGCCGCGGAAAGACCTGCGCTCGGTAAGGTTTTGCCACCTCACCACCACTCCATTGCGATGATAGGCGTGCCAACTAAGCAGGCGCCTGCGTGGCGGCATGCAAATTTTCGTGGAGACTTTACCATTGTGCCAACACAACAGCTAGTTGGCCAGTGTGGCACTGCATGCTTCGTCGACCCGGGCGCGTGTCGAAGCGAGGAGGAGAGGCGAAAGACGGAATGGCTTCTGCTGCCGTCCCCAATAAAGCAAGAGGACACGGAGGTGATGCATTAATGTGTTTGTCCTACGTTGCCGAGCGATAAGCTCGTACAACTATAGCTTGCCACCTCCTGTGTGCCTATGTGGCAACCCTTTGCGTATAAAAGGAGGCCCAAGGCATACAGAGAGAGGATTCAGACTTTTGGACAAAGCATGCACCGTAGCTAGTTCAAAAGCTCAAGAACACACATATAACTACACAAGCAGGACTAGGGTATTACACATATTTGCGGCCCGAACCTGGATAAAAATCCCTCGTCTGCTAACGGCTCGACCTGCTCTTCGTGCAGCTAATCCCCCCACCAAACGTAGAAGGGATCCTCATGACCCCTAGGTGTTCGTTTTCCCCGACACCAAAAGAATTTCCATGTGGTAAGTCCAAAAGAATTGATTGAAAATTCAAATGAAAATCCTAATATCCAATAAATCCAAGAAAAAAAGGGAAAAATCCAGGGTGTCACATCGAGTGAGGCGTGCGTTCATTGATTTGTGGGCCAAAGAGCGGACGAGAGAAACCAGCGAGATCGTTCATTTAGACGCATTTGTGGCCCAAATTTGCTTCAGGTTTGGGGTCCGGGATAAAAATAGGAACACCCATTGGGCCGAGTTTTGCCTGAAACGGACGAAATCGGATGATTTGGGGTCTATAATAGGAGTTGGCCTAAGTCCTAAGTCCTAGTAGAAATGCTAGCCATAAGCGCAACTCCAATGGGGCGACCCATTGCGTCCGCCTGCGTCTGTTTGGGTCGGCGCGGACAAAAGTGAAGGCCCAACGCGCCGACCCAAACGCAAATCGCGTCCGCTTGGCGTTCGCGCCTACCCATTTCCAGCCCAAAATTACACCTGGAATGCGTCGGCGCGGACGCGAAGCGGACGCGCCGCGCGTCTCCTCGGCGTCCACCGCGTCCCCATCTATAAGCCACCCAACCGCCACCGGTCGTCTTATTTATGACGACCATCGACAGCAGGCCCACTAGTCAGCCAGTGGAAGTGTCCTTTTTAAGCACGCGTGCGGCGGGGGCCAGCCTCATCCACTTCTCCCGTCCACATCTAGCCTCCCCCCACCACACCCTTTGCTTCCTCGCCGGCGACAGCAAACCCTAGCGCGCCATGGGCCTCTTCGGCAGCAGCAATGGCAAGGGCAAGGGCAAGGGCATCCCTGGTGCCTCGTCCTCCCGTGCTCCCCATCCTCCTCCTCCTCCGGCGCCGGCGCCTGCACATCCAGGTGCACCAAGCGCGGTGGCACTGGGAGTACATGCAGCCGCTGCCATACCCCGACGTCACGCTGCCGCACCATTGGCACCTGGATCCGCAGCGGATCCCGGTGACAGCGGTTTCGCAGAGCCAGTGGGCGCATGACGACGAGGTGCGCCGGCGCCGCGTGCATCTCATGCCGGAGCAGCGTCGGCTGCCTGAGTACGCCCCCAACTCTCCCAACTGGGAGGCTTGGTCCGCCATCGAACACGAGGAGCAATGGCGTTCGGGTGTCGACGTCGTCCCGCCGCAGTTCCCACCGCCGCCCCCGCAGGTACAGCCGGAGGACATGGAGGCGGAGGTGGAGTACCAGGCCGCTCTCGAGGAGGCCCTGCAGCAGGCGCTGGAGGCTAGCCGCCTCGAGGAGGACGCACACTAGGATGGGCTGGAGCAAGCCCTTGCCCTGTCGGCGGCGGAGGACTCCGTCCACACCCCGATGTTCGTGCCGTCACCGCCACCGTCACCGCCATCCAGCCCAAGCCGGAGCCGGAGCCGACGCGGAAGCGCTACCCGCCTCCACCCACTTGGCCGGAGGAGGCCTACTCGTGGACGGGCCAGTATCGCGAGTGGATGAGTGTGGCCCCCGTCCACTTCGCCGCGACGCCGGAGCAGGACGCGGGCGCAGACTTTTTTTTTAATATTTTAATTACTATTTAATTAGGTTTAAGTGGGCTTTGGCCGGCGTTTAACCGGCCACTTATGTTTAATTATGTTTATTTTATGTTTATTTCGTGCGAGCTATTTTTTTTGCACGCAGCACATTTAGGTCAGCCTCCCGTTGGGCGGTCAAGCCGACCCATTTTAGAATGCGGACACACACATCCGCCTGGCTAACCCAAAGGGACGAAAAGCGGACAAAGCGCGTGTCCGTTTGGGCCGTTGGAGTTGCTCTAAGCCAAATAAAAAAAAAGGATGAGTCGCAATCCAATAATCATAGGGCTGGCTAGATGACGATAAGCAAGAACCGGCCTTGCCAACACGGCCGGATACCGGCTATGTACGCCAGACCCAACCCTGGCAGTGGCAGGGGCAGGGTAACTTGCACCGGCGGATACGTACGGGTACAGCCGTCACGCACATGCGCGTGACCCAGAGGAACATGCATCCCTATCCCTTGCACCAAAAGGAAGGCACCACCCCTCCCCCTCTCGTTGTCACTGCGTTTTTATATCTTTTTTTTTTTGAGAGTACGCAATCGTTATGGAACAGCAAGGAATGAGATGCCCCCTTGCATGTTTGCTTCACACTCCAGTTGCAGCTGCCCTGCATGTGACACCGTAATAAATCTGCTTATCAATGTAAAGCAGGCCTTACATGTTACTACAAGTTTGGTCACGGCTGCAAGAAAAAAAACTGGTAATGTATGAACAGTGGACGGAGAAAACATTGCATTTGATTGAACAGAAATAGAACAAAACCGGCCAAGCAATGAAACCACTCGACCTCAACCAATCTGAGTTACAAATCCTTAGCTACAACCTTCGCCCAAAATGCCGGGGGAAAAAATTACAGATCAGGGGAAGTAGAGAAGAATAATCAGGAGCAGATAGAGGAACCAAGAATGAACAAATTGGCAACCACACCCACCGGAAAGAACAAACTGACTTACATACATCATCACACCCCGAAGAATGCAAACCAAGCCAATGCAGTGCACCAAATCCTAACAACGGCAGCAAGAAGAACAGCGACAACACTTGGTTGTCCTGAGGCCGACGGGCCGGATCTTGATCACGAGGGTGCGGCGGTCCCCTCGCCGGCGATCAAGCCGTTGTTGTCGCTGCGGGCCAGGGGACGACCGTCGTCGTGTGCCGGGGGTTCTACGTTCCTAAGGCTCTGCTACTGGTAGATTTGCCTCAGCCTCTCTATCTCCTTCTTCAGTGCCTCCTGATGAGCTGAGCACGCACAACAGATTCGTTCACGCACAGGGAGTTAGTTAGCAAAGGGGTGGATTGTTTTGAATTGATGAATTCGGACGGTGGCCGGTGAGAAATTTCGAAATAAATCGCGAGGGGTGGCAATGCCGGTCACCATCTTTGAAGATCTTGTCCCGCGCGAGCGCCGCGATGCGCTGCTTGAGGTGGCTGTTCCCCAGCGTCAGCAGCGAGCGTTGGTGGTCGAGGAATGCCACGCGCGGGGACAATGCCGACACCTCCGTCTGCTCGGGAGCACGGTTTCCAGGTCAAATTCACGGTGTTTTTCTTTGGAGGCAGGGAAATCAAGCTCGAGATTCGATGGACCTGGAGCGACGTGATGCTGCGCTCGAGCTCCGAGATGTACTGCAGCTTGCGCACGCGTGACCGCTGCGCCGACTGCCGGTTTGCCAGGATCCTGCGATTGTGGCGACGAGGACGCTGAGAAATCGGGGAATTCTGCCTTTCGGAGCTGTGCATTGCCGTAATTCTAAGAGTAACAGGAAAAAAAAATCACCTCTTGACCCGCTTGGGATCGACTGTGGCGGCCGAGGACGGCTGCCCAGGCGCCGCGCCGTCGCCGTTGCATTCGCTCTGCGCCTCCTCGGCGTCGCCCTTGTCCTGCTTCTCGTCGTTGATGCTGTTGTGATCAGACGGCGACGACGCGCTCGCCGCCTGCGCCTGCCGCTGTGGGGCCAACTCGTCGGAAAAAATGGACATGAGCTGGCTGTCGTCGAGGCGGTCGAACTCGTTCGCGCCGACGGCGGCATTGCTGTCGTCGAGGAAGGCGGTGGAGTCGCTGACCGTGCGGCGGTGCGCGCCGCGCTTGGCGGCCGAGAAGTCGAGGAACTCGTCGACCCAGGAAGGCTGCGGCTGCGCCCCGTCCCCGTCCCCGCTGGCGGGCGCTGGGGGCGGGAGCGGCGGCATTGGCGCGGCGAGGAAGGCGCCCATGGAGGGGCTGCGCTGGTGATGGTGGTGGCGGGCGTGGGCGCTGTGGTGGTGCCCGCCCCCGAACTCCTGCCAGGCCGGCGCCATGGTGGGGATCTTGGGCGGCAGTTGCGCCATGGCCGGGACCGCGCGCCCGAATCAATCAACCGGCGCAGGCGCAGGCAGCGGGCGCGATCGATGGCGCAACGCCCAAACCTTTGCATTGCCGGGGGCTCGAGCAGTAATGTAGGCCCGGGCCATGCCAGAAATTGTACGGCCCTCGTTTTCGCTCACGTTGTCGTTGCCGCTGGCCGCCGCCGCGGAAACAATTGGGCGAATCCGCGAATGGATGGCGTGGGGTTCAGCTCGACACTGAGCTAAATCGGGCAATGGGCATGATTGGGACAAGAGGAGAGAGGAACGACTTGAAATGGGATATGCCTATGCGCAGAGAGAGAGGTCACATGACAAGGGAAGAGAGAGACAGCTAGCACCAGCTTGTGTTTAAAAGTTGAAGTGGCGGGAGCAAAGTTTGGGCGTGGGTTCTTTGGGGCGGCGGCACGCGGAGGAGAGGAGCGCGCCCTCCGTAGATTCAACATATCTAGTACTACATTTTTTGTATTTCATGCATATTATCCTTTAACTAGCAAATATGTCCATGCGTTGCAACTGGAGACAAAAAAATTATGGATTCAATATCCGATCCCGAAATATGAGCGTACTCTATTTTAACATAGTGGTTCATCATGTTGCCATTTTTTTCTCACCCTAGGCGATGATGGTCGCGATGTTCACGTGATCACAATGCACTCGACGTGTTAAATCCCAAGGCTATGAGTTTGCCAGTGCATGCCACACTTGTCACTATGTTGCGCAAGGGAACGTTTAAAACTTTAAAAACAAATCTCATTGACCACGAACTACACCCAACGCCAAGACATATAAAGACTTTTGAAAAACTAATCAAATCCTAGACATAAAATACTTTTGAATCAGTGAACAGTTTTTCAAATCGACAAACATTTTTTTTGAAAATTTTGATTTTCTCAAAAAATCATGAACATTAGTTTTGTTTACAATTTTTTTTGAATATATGAACCGGTTTCATATTCATTAACTTTTTGACTCAACAAACATTTTTTGACTCGATGAACTTTTTTTTAAAATTGGGGAACAAAACAAAAAAAACAAATATTTATTTTTATTATTGTGAACATTTTCTAAAATTTCATGGACAATTTTTTTCAGATTCCCGAATATGTTTTTAATACACGATCATTTTTTCAAAATCATGAACAAGATTTTATTTCCCGACCATTTTTTACAAATTGTGATTTTTTTAAATAATTTTGCAAACAGTTTTGCAAAACCACCAACATTTTTTGTATCTGCAAACTTTTTATGATTTTCTAAAATTTTTGAATTCACATATATTTTATATTTTTCATCAAACTTTTTTTTTGAAACTCGCAACTTTTAGAATATTAAAATCCGGAATTAATTTAAAGAAGAAAGAAAACAGAATGGGAAAAGAAAAGACAAAAAAGTAAATAAAAAAAAACAGGGGAGTGAAGCCCCGCACATGGGCCGGCCCATGAACGCATACATGAGTAGAACATGCGTGAGAAAAGAAATATAAAAATTGTGAAAGTTGGGGATCAAACCGTGGTCTCGCCGCTAAAAGAGCAATCGGCCAACCACTCTGCTGCTCGTTGTTTTGTGGCCTCTACTCGCCGTGCTACTATAAAACAACGAAGGAGGCGTCGATTTTTGGTCCAAAAAATCGAATCATTTTTCCACTTACGGGTGGCATTGGTGGGTAATTTTAACCAACTTTAAAGGTAATTTTAATGACGGACGACCAGAAGCGATAGCCGCTTTATTAGAGGGTAAAGATTCCACTTACGGGTGGCATTGGTAGGTAATTTTAACCAACTTTAAGGGGTAATTTTAATGATGGACGACCAAAAACGATAGCCGCTTTATTAGAGGGTGCTTGGATACGTTTTAGTCCCATGACTAAAACTAGTGGGACTAAAACTTGCTAGCCTCACCCATGCTTGGATCCAAATACTAAAGAGACTAAAATCAAGTTAATGGGCATTTATTATCCTCCAATCCAGAACTTGAATGTGTTAAAGGAGATGAATTAAATGAGGAGAGAGAGGATTAATCCACATTTTAGTAGGGATACCCCTGACTAAAAAAAATTAGTCTCAAGACTAGTTTTAGCCCCTCTTTAGTCAAGGGTGCTTGAAACTTTAGCCTCTTAAAAAACTACTTTTAGTCAGACTAAAATAAGTCCCTTGGATCCAAGCACCCTCTTAGTAGGTAAAGATTTATGCAATGTTTTTAAAGCCTTTTCAGGAACTAACATAGATACAAGCACCCAGATCCAACACGCAACCATCATACACAACACACACCATCGAATCCACCGAACTCTGGCCTGTGGTGACAATTAGAGGCAAACAACAAATCCTTGAGGGTTGGATAGCCTGTGCATCCCTCGTGTCGCCTCCAGGTCGACCGGGGGGCTAACCCTAGTTGTCGGCGCTGCCAACCCCTCCTCCCTTTCTTCTTCCCTCGCCGTCCCTAGAGGTGGCCACCAGGATAGCCTGTACGCCGCCAGTGAAGGGGACGGCAGGGATTTCGCGTACTGCGGCCATGGCGCTATTTCCTGGAGGGGCGGTGCATGGCGACACGAGATCTGCTTGTCGTGGTTGCTCCTCCCGGCGGCGCGCTGTCCTGTCCGACGACAATGTAGGGATAGCAGCCTCGGCAGAGATATACAATGCAAGGGCCCAGAGCAGCGGCTTCTGACATGGCGGCGGCGATGATGTCCCCTCCGTCGGGGATGGCGGGCCAGGAGGTGGCTTCATGTGGCGGTACCTGGGACTGTGGATCAAGGAATCACATTCGCGGTTTTGTTGCTCGAGGCGAGTGGTAGCCGAAGCTCTCGCCGGCGTCGATGGTGCCTGATGCGTGAGATCCGCAACCATCTGAGGTTTGTGGATCAAAGCTAGATGTGGGTTTGGGGAGGTGCTGTTGTCGGTGAGAACTGCGCCGACCTCAATCAAGGCGGACAATGGCACCGTATTTGTGCTGTTTCCTTGTTGGAGGCATCATTGTTGCAACTGCCATCTTTCCGCCCACGCTGCTCTGCGGAAACCCAAGATCTAAAGCTCGTGGATTGGACAATGGCGGTGCATGGCGCCGTGCTCCCTCCTGGGGGCACCGTTTTTTTGGAGGGGTCCTAAGGTGGAGTGGCGTGGTCTTCTGAATCAAAGACGGGGAGTCTCGGCGATGTGGTGTTACCAGGTCTCGCTGACGGGTTCTTGAGGATGGACGTGCGTAGAGCAGTGGTGCTTCTACCGTCGACGGTGAGCCTGACAAGGTCACTTCATTGATCTTTGCACTGAAGATGGATTCGCTGAGATTCAAGGAAGGATTCAGGAGGGAAGAGAAGGCCAGGGGGAGGCGGCGACGGTATTTTTTAGGGGTGGTAAGTAAGAGGATGGGATGTGGGCCAGGTGAATGACATCATGCATTTGGGCCATGATCCATAGGCCGGGCTGGCCATGCTTAAATATTCATCAAGGCTAGATCCCATCACTTCTCCGTCTTGTTTGCTTTTTATGTGAGATCAAGTTACAAGCGTTTTTATTGAAATGTAAGTTTGTTTTTGAAGGTCGAGCTATCAATGTCGAAGCATATAGTCAAGTCAAGTTTTAAGTCATGTTTGGTTTGACCAATCTCACGACCAGAACTGTATCCCACATTTTGTGATGTTTGATGTATAAAACAGGGTTTACTCCTTAAAAAAATAACCGGAGGTTCCCCTTGCGGGGATCTTGATGAGTAAGAGCCTGTTTGGGACTGCTCTGCTCCTTAAAATCAGCTCCGCTCCAGAAAAGCACAAGCCAAACGGGTAGCTCCGCGATATGCTGCTCTGCAAAAAAAAATAGAATCTGGGGTACAACTCCCAGTTTTTTATGAAGCTCTTGAAGGGGTGCTCGAAAAAACTCTAGAAGCTGGAGTTGGGGGAAATTTACCCACCACTGCTACCAGTAAGTGAATACCCCTTTGTTTCTCCCCCCTCGTCCAAACAAATAGATCCTCTCCAACAAATTTCTCATTCTCAAAGCTGGAGCTACATGGAAACCAAACATTCTCTTTGGTAGTGCTACAACTTCTATATGAAACTGCTCCAAAGTGGATTTGATAGAGTGAAACTCATTTTGGTGAAGCGGAGTAGTCCCAAACAAGCCCTAATTTTGGGTGGCCTGGAACACGTCAAGTGGTGCATCCAGCCGCTGCCACATGTCGTGTGCTGGGTTCTTCTTCTTGATTTTATATTTTATTTTTCTTACGCGTTTTCGGATTTTAGATGGGATTTTCCATGTTTTTTTGGCTTTTCGATTTTCGTCCAATTTGTCTTAGGAATTGAAGAAAAAACTTGTGTGGATTCTTTTTGCATGGAAAAAAAATTGTGCTTGCGCGCGAAGCACAAATCTGCTTTTCGTGGATGCACATATTTGCTTCTGCGAAAAGCACAACTGTACTTTTTAGAAAGGAAAAAAAATATATGCTTCCCCGAGAAGCACAGGAAAGGGAAAAAAGATTGCTTCCACCAAAAGCACAATTGTACTTATCGGAGAAAAATGTGCTTCCACAAGAAGCAAAGTTGTACTTCTCAAAAAGTGAAAAAAAATATATGCTTCCATGAGAAGCACATATTGCTTCTCGTGGAAAAACATATTTGCTTCCACAAAGGAGCACATCTGTGATTTTCGACAAAAAATCCTTCCACGGGAAGCACAAAGTGTGCTTCTTGTGGAGAAACATATTTGTTTCCGTAAGGAGCACATATGTGTTTCTTGAAAAAAAAATACTTCCACATAGAGCACAAATTTGCTTCTCGTGGAAGCACATTAGTTTCCATGAGAAGTATAGTTGTGCTTTTGAAAAGGGAAAAAGGGGAAAAACTGCAACCTTGTTGATTTGGTTTTTTATTTGTTTTGTCATTCACCTTTTTTGTTTGCTGGTTTTTTTGGTTTTCATTTTCTATCGGTTTTTTGTATTGCCATTTCCCGGTTTTTGATTTTTCTAATTTTTTTATGAAAAAAAGTTCGTGGAAACCTATTAACATATGATCTAATTTCGAAGGTCTCGACGCAAGAAATTCAATGATAAAATTGGTTCAAATTTGGACGCATGGTTGAAGAGATAAAACTTTTTGAATAAACGAATCTACGAGAAGAAAAAAACTCCTAGGTTGCGACAAGTGGCGCGCCACTTGTCAGTGCCTCGAGATGGTGGGAGTGACATTTGCAAGGGTGACCCTTTAGTCATGATTTTGGTGTTTTTATTGGCATGAGAGTCCTGCAACACAATCCATATTCGGCGCCTAAAGAGCCAAAGTCAGGTTTATTTCAACTCGCGCAGACCGCCTCGCTCAACATCGTTCCCAAAAAGTCAGCCCATATAAGAATAGTTCTAGTATGTCTTTTTTTTTCAGAAGCCTCCTTCGGTGTTAGGACGCTTCCAACAACTTCTTTTTCTTTTATGTGTTTTTGGTTTCCTAGTTTCACTCGGTTTTTGTCCGGTTTTTATTTTTTTCATTTTCATCTTTTTTTCCTTTTTTTTCAAATGCACGATTTTTTTTTTCAAATTCATGAATCTTATCTTCAAATTTCATGAATTTCCTGATTACGAACTATTTTCTATTTTTGTAATGTTTTCTTAAATTTTGTGAAAAAATATAGTATTGTGAACCTTTTAAAATTATTATTTTTTCAAGTCTTGAACTTTTTTCAAATTCGTGAACTTTTTAAATTTCATGTTTTTTAATTTATGATTTTTTATGAAAATTGAATTTATGTAAGGAAATTGATAAAAAAAATCAACTTCTTGTGAATTTTTTAATTCACAATTTTTTTAATAAATGATTGAATATTAAATTCACAAACTTTTTAAATTTCTATAAGCTTTTTTTTACTATGAACTTTTCAAATTCATGAACTTTTTCAAATGGTCAACGATAAAAAACCAGTTAGCAGGGTTATATCAATAGTCAAACCATGTCCATGTAAAAAAACTAACCGATGGCAGGAGCGACGCAAGCGAGGGACCAACTCGCATTCGTGAGCTGGCCCAAAAGGTGCCGCAGTGAGGGTCAGTTAACTTCAGTGGCGCTAAAGGCGCTGAATAGTACGGTGGCGGCGGCGGTGGGGTAGGGTTCCATGGTGTTAAGGCCTTGTACAATGCTAGGTGTTTTGAAAAAATAAACCAGGTTTTTAAGAAGGGCAACGATAGGGGCCGGTGCGTCGGCCCAAATTTGGGCCGGTCACTTAGCAGCCGTTTAATGAAGGACAGTTAATTAATTACATGGGAGCCATCTTGTTGGAAAAAAAATTTATGAGACTAGGTCTCACGGGTTAGCAGGTGAGACCCATCCTGATGGATGACACGTGGCATTCATAAAATCACAAAGCATCTACACCACCCCCCATCTGAAATCAGGGGGGAGAGATTAGATGCTTTGTGATTTATGAATGAAACATGTCATCCATCAGGGCGGGTCTCACCTGATTTATATGAGACCTGGTCTCATATAATTTTTTTCCGTGTTGTTGCTAAAGCGCTTCCTTCTTCTTCGCTGCTTCTTCTACAGATGCGATACGCGAAGGACCTGGTCTTTTCACAGCATGACTCCTTCCACATCTGCAGCTCCGGCGAGAGTAACGGCCACCGGCTGCTCGCACCCTGCCGCCTCGCAGCGCTGCCCTTGGCTGCTCGCCCCGAAGAACCTCCTCAAGCTCGTCGACTTTGGTTGCAGCTTAGCGTCGACCAATTGCAACTCCCCGCCGACGACGCATGATGCTTGCATCACCTGATGTGCTGCCCGTCGCCGTCGCCGTCGCCGCTCACCACACGGGTTTTTGCGAAACAATAGCCACCAGTCAGCACCATGAATGGATGTAGCAAAATCCTCCCTCGGTCGTAGCAAAAGCCAACTACGGTTGCAACAAATTCGGCATCGCCGCTGTGCAAGTTGTAGCTCCGCCATGCATTGATGTAGCAAAACTCTTTGTCAGTCATAGCAAAAGACAGCAACGGTTGTAGCAAAAATGATCGTTCTTGCGCCGCCCAAAAAATCATGTCTCGCCGGCAGCGATCTCTACAAAAACACGTCTCGACGACCTGGCAAAAAAACTTACCGGATGTAGCAAAACAGAAGGCGGTTGCAGCAAAATGACCGGGCTGCTCGTCTGCATCATGTCGATGCAGCTTTTTGCCGGCCGGTTCCAGCAAAAGTCCACGATGGTTGTAGCACTGTTGACCTCCGGTTGAAGCTCGTCATTGAGCTCCATCTCGCCGCTTGTAGCAGCTAGTCGTGCCGGTTCACAACTTGCACCATGGTGGTTGTAGCTCGCCATAGGCATGGTTGTACTATACGCTTCGCCCCCTGCTCGTCGCTGTTGTAGCACTGCCGCCGTGGGCTGTAGCCCTCACCGCCATGGTTGTAACACCTCCTTGCACGGCCATGCAGGAGGAGGGCGTCGCTCGCGGAGGGGGGGGGGGGGGGGGGGGGCGTTAGCCGGTGCAGCGCGGGGCAGGTCGAGGGCGGGCGCTCGCCGGAGAAGCACAAGGTTGTTTTGATTTGGGGAAAGAGATGGGTTGTGTGGCGTTGACTAAACGAAGGGATAAGGAAGAAGCTGTGGCACGATTTATGGGACCAGAAGGGACGAGGTACCAAACCCGGGAAAAACCCTAAATGTTGTCTTAAAAACGCTATACAACTAGAGTCGAGAGATCGCGAGCCATCGAACGATATGCGCACAGCCGGCCAAAAGTTCGGCCGGCATGCCGGCTCCAAACGTTTCCCTTTTAAGAAGCACCCGTGCTTATTTCTACAGGAGAAATGGCTAACTAAGCGTTTACCCTCTACAAATAAGCACCAGTGCTTAAAGAAATACTGGTTTATTTCTCCAAGCATCTTTTCTAATCGCCTTGCATTGTAGAACGCCTAAAAGCGTTAGACACTCGTGTCATTGCTTTCTCCTCCGGCAAACACAACGGGGACACAGTCCCATTGGCCGGTAGCCGGGCCAGTCGTCACCCATGCATGGCAGTGGCACCACCACACTTGCATGGGCACGGGAGCCGGCGAGCTCCCGGAGGGACGCGCTCACCCGGTGTCTCGCAGCACGACGGTGGTTAGGTATCGCGATGCGAGCATATGGCAGCCATGTCGTGTCGTGCCGAGTGTACGTGTACGTCCATGTCCACCTTTTCATCCCAAATCCGCCTTGAATTGGTTCTGTGATCTGCTTCGTCACGATCGAGCGTGACGTGACTCTCACCTCCCTGCAGTAACCAACCAAATGCTCTAATCTTAGCTGCACCTTTGTTAGAGCAGCTTGGTTTGCGCCTCCTTGGAACATTAGAATAGATTATCTTCTTAATAATAATCTTTCTCTGCATCATCTCATTCGTGAGCTGTTGAATATCAATCATTCTCATGCCACCATACCTAATATTTTCAGTTTTCTCTGGTGCATTTGGAAGTCTAGAAATGATTGCCTCTAACACGAAAGCAGGTTCTCCAATGCAGATACATCATGCAGCACAAGCTACCAATGCTTGCCAAACTCTTATGGAACAGCAAAATGATGATCACAACTCAGCCGGGCAGAACAATATTTCTCATGACACTAATCCTTTGCTTATGCAGGGTTGTTCCATCAACACTGATTTTTTGCTTACAGGTACTAAGATTTTCTTTGATGCGGCTTTTAGATGCTCGAAAATCCCGGCAAGACAGTCACCTGATACAGCTATAGGAATTGGAATCTTCATAGATATTCCAAATGATGGAGCAGGTACTCAGATCCAGATCCAAGCCTCTTCGGCTACCACAAGCTCCCCTCTTCAGGCGGAATTAACGGCACTTCTTCTTGCTGCGAAGATAGCACAGAAACTTCAGATAAACCAGCCTTCTTTCATTACTAAGTGTCTATCTCTTGGAAAAGCCGCTGCAGGCAAAAAGTTGGGTGCCGACAATGTTCACTAGACCATCAGGCAAACTTTAGCAGATTACTTCTCCATCTCCTATGCGTTGCACCCTTCTATCTATCATGTATCTAGAAAGCTCAATGGCATTTCAGACAACGTAGCTCATCAGGTTCTAAATAGCAACTAGTAAGGTACACGTTCAATGCACGTAGAAGTTCAGAGACCAAATTATGAACAAATATAGACATACCACACTATTAGGGCTGGAATTCGAGCCGAGTCGAGCCAGCTCGGCTCGACTCGCTAGAGCTCGTTTCGTTAACGAGCTAGCTCGACTCGACTCATTACTATAACGAGCTCAAACCCAAGATTGGCTCGACTCGTATAACTCGCGAGCTGACTCGTTTAACTTGTTAAGCTCGTTAAAGATATAAACATAGAGCCCTCAAATATGATAAAAATGATTATGTATATATTAAACATATATATCTCTAAACACTTGTAATTTGCATGTAACACAGGAGTCTCCTAGGAGGCTAGGCCTTCAACGGCTGGGCCTTGGGTTGTGCGCCTGGGACGTAGGTTGTTTAGTGGCTGATCTTTCTTTGTATTGGAAGTGGCTGATCTATTGTATCGAGCCTAACGAGTTACACGAGTACTCATGAGGTTGGCTCATTTAACTTGGTTCAGTAAACGATCTTAAACTAAAGCTCGGCTCGACTCGTTATTCTTCGAGTTCGAGTCGATTCGAGCCGAGTCACGAGCTACTTGTTTAGCTCGCGAGTTTCGAGCTTTTTTTCCAGTCCTACACACTATAACACGTAAACATGTAAGATTGGAGTCATATATGCACATCGTAGATGTAAATTTAATTCACATAGTTCATCCCATTGAAAATCATAGTATAGTTATAATTCAACATGAATCTCATGTGAAATATATTGAACATATTTGTCTAGGTATCTCATACTGCAGTTTTTAGTGGCTAGTATTGCTTCTTCAAAGACAAATGGAATTTATGAACATGTTGGCATAGCCTTGGAAAACAAACATAATAAAGTAAAAGTGAATGGTAATTCTTTTTGAAGAATTGTTTTGGGGAAATTAAAGTATAAAGAGCGTAAAACAATAAGAAGTTCATGTTATGTTAGGTTTTCGTATAAAAGGAATGGTAATTCACTTAGAAGAAAAGGTGTTTTCTAATTCAAGTAAGAAGATTTTAGAACAAAGGAGAAGTGCTTATATTTTGGTGCTTGTGCATTGTGCTTAGGCTCAAGCTCAAGTGCTCAACTATGGAATCTTAAACAACTGGCTTCCTTCTTCTCTTTCCTTGGACCAACTAGAAGATGTCGGAGACTAGGTCTGATTCCGTCCGGCCGGTCGTAATCCCAGGTGCATTAACCTTCGGTTTCCCTTGCGTTGTTGCGTCTAGATTTGTTGGACTGATTAGCCCACTGTTCCCTTTGTGCTAGATTTTTCTAATCCCCCCATTGGATATGTCTCTTTCCGTCAGATCCTTATTAAGCAATGACTTGCCCTTTAATATAATGGCTGCTGCTTGAATTAGTATTCCATCTATCCGTCCTGCAGGTGCAGGGAGCCGGGGAAACTAAGTCACGGCATGGGTCAGATCTTGTTTAGGTAAGACATTTCATGCCTTTTTCCTATATATATATATATATATATATATATATATATATATATCGAAAAAGGCTTTCGTCCCACTTTATGAATAAAGCAAACCGCCACAGAGCACACGTACAGAGTCAGGTCCACACACACATCCAAGTCTCACAACATAGTACAAAGGTTCTGCCGAGGGCACAGCTCAACAAGCCCAGAGAAAAATAAAAAACAACAACAGAACATGCTGGACGAAGAGATCGTCTAGTCTGGTTCCGGCGGAGGCGGCGGGGGCGGCGGCGATAGGCGGACGGCCATCGAACAAAGGTCGGCGATGAAGGCTGAGATGGCGTCGCGGTCCACAGGGCGGCTAAGCGGCCACCAAAGCTGCAAGAAACCCGAGAGTGTCCATGCACGTAATCTACCTTTAGGCCATTAACAACCGTGCATCTTGTCCCATAAGTGTGCACAAAGTTTTTTTTCACAATGACGTGCCGGCGAGCTATATACAAACTTGATTGGCGTACAATTGTTAAACTTTTTTTAATATAAGATGCTCATTTTTAAGATACAGACTTACATCTTTCTCACGGTCGGCGTGCTGGGAAGCTTATATATGGCTTGGTCCGTCGTTCAACCATGGAATTTTTTTGTCGTCGTATACGTATCCATGCATTAATGAGTTCCTCACTGTCGGTGTTCCGGGAAGCCTATATATGGGTTTGGTCCGTCGTTCGACGGTGATTTTTTTTATCGCATATATATGAATTGATGGCTTGATCACCGTCGGCGTTCCGGCAAGCCTATACATGGGCTTGGTCCGTCGTTCGACAGTGATTCATTTTTTATGATATATGCATGAATTTAATGACTTGATCACTTTCGGCGTTCCGGCAAGCCTATATATAGGCTTGGTCCATCGTTCGACGGTGATATTTTTTTAGGATATATGTATGAATTTAATGACTTGATCACTGTCGGCGTTCCGGCAAGCCTATATATGGGCTTGGTCTGTCATTCGACAGTGATGCTACTGTTTTGGGGCATGAGGAATATTTTCAATCATACGTACCTGTTTTATATTTCACATATTCCTTGTGTTTTTTCTATTCTAGGCATTAGATTCAAATATTGCAATGTTTTTTTTATTGTAGATACCATCTCTCGTTGCAAACTGTGTACCTTCGGATCATCACTTCCACCTTGGTATAATATTCAATCTTGCACTTTCATGTACTATTTTTTAACTTCCTATAATTTCATACATATACCGACATGCATATTTTCCTTGCATATAGATGGAGGAAGCCACGGCACCATCTTCATCTGAATCATGTAGAATGCCTCTATCACAGTTGGCCAAAAAACACCTATTTTAAACCTGATACTAGTGAGATAGCCAATCCAGTGATTACAAAGTTAGGCGTACCACACGGCCATCTTGAGCTTGGACCGCGAGGATGGACGGCAGGGCCATCTTTTTCAGCTCGTTGTTATCAACCTCCCACACCTGGGCCCAGACTTGGTGAAGCTTCAACCCTTGGGACACATATGATACCCAAAGGTTTAGGCTGGGAGAATCATGAGGTTGAATATGCCCCAATGCCTCTTGGATATATTGAATGGGGTACTGATGTCTTGAAGAAACATCATACTCACCTGAAGGGGAGTGAAGAGAGTGTGGATTACATCTATGGAGCAATTTATTGCTCTTTAGGCGACTATTCCGCCTCCCCTCCTCTTTTAAGGTCTTTATTGGAGAAATGGGATCCCAACACCAACATGTTTTTGTTCTCGTGTGGCGAGCGTACAGTCACACTTTTTGATATGCATTAGATCACGGGGTTGCCCCTTCATGGTGAACCTTATGAAGAATATGTTCCCCTAGCTGATGAGTTGGATCCTTCGACTCTTTTGTACCCCAACTTCCTGCCTCGGCTCCTAGAAAGTTGGACCAAGCTTGCTGCGGGTGGCAAAGTAGGTTTCAAGGAATGGTGTGACTTCTTTCACAATAGTGGAGTAGACTCCTTTGCTACCAACAGCTTAGAAGACCAGCGCATGTATACTGCAGCTTTCCTCGCCATATGGCTTTGCCTCTACATCTTTGTTGGTGGTGGGCCATATATTCACCCTGGGGTATTAGTGATGGCAGCATGGATTTCCCTAGGACGACGCATCTCTCTGGGTCCACCTGCTCTTTGCTCCCTTTATTACTCACTTCGGCGAATTTGTACTCATCCTATTGGTCCCTCGTTCATACATAGAATTTGGCCGGTCCACTTCCTTACTGGATGGATGGGTGTGTACCTCAAGAAACCCTATGGAAACAGAGCAAAAAAGCCACATTTCCCGAGCCTTAAACTTTTGGCGGTGCAACCTAATATGGTGAAAACCATGTTTAAGATGCCACGTGATTGTACTCTTGAAGAAGCACATGCTTTCCTCGATGATTATAAGAATATTGCTTGGAACCCCTATTACCTCACTATGGAAGGTGTGTTCAAACCCAAGAGGGCGTTCTTAATTTCTATTCGTCGAGGCACATGCTGCCGTGGATGCATGGTACTATCACCTCCGATGTGTGTATAGCTGAATCATATCACCCAGACTGAGTGGCATGACAGTTTCGTCTTGACCAAGTTGTACCCTTTTCTCCTCTAGCGAGTCTGTACACCCAAGACGAAATTGGAATTACCAATGCTTTTTGGTCACACTTATTATCCTTGGTCCCAGAGAATTCCAATATTTTCCTGATGATGATCGAGTTGGGGACTCTTCCTTAGCATGGGCTAACTGGTGGAAAAAAAATTCTAAAGCCTTTCACCGACATTCGGGGACATCTTTGCAGTGCCAACATGACTGGGCAGACCCCTTATGTGTTGGGGAACGTAGCAGAAATTCAAAATTTTCCTACGTGTCACCAAGATCTATCTATGGAGAAACCAGCAACGAGGGGAAGGAGAGTGCATCTACATACCCTTGTAGATCGCTAAGTGAAAGTGCAACTAATCCCCGGGTGGTTTTGGTAATTAATAACAACATATATATCATTGAACTAATAGTTACTTGAGAATCATTTCAGAGAGTTCAGTGATATGGGTATGGCAAGGACTGAAGAAGTGGACCCCCCAAAATGCTAAGGCAAGCATTGGCAAAAGCTCAAGACTCCATTTTTGGTTTAGTGATCCAAGATCACATTGAGTCCATAGGAAAAGCCAATACTATTAAAAGGGGATGAGGTTATGATGATGATCTGGTTGCTCAAGTGCTTAGTGATACATCTCCTAAACTATCAGCAACTTTCACTGCCATATACACTCATAAGTAGTCTCGGTCCCACCGATATTCCAAACTCAGTCACACCGAGATGAACCACCCCAGCCATAAGCCAAATCCTAGAAAACTCGGATTTTCCGATTCTGAACTCGGTCTCACCGAAACATGAGTTGCCAAGCTTCTGTAACCTTCTATCATCAAATCGGTGTCACCGAGATGATGAAGTCGGTCCCACCGAAACTGGCATGCTCTTGTCATTGCACGAATCGAACTAACCGAGATTGTATTTTCGGTCCCACCGAAAATCCCAACGTTCACATTATTTGAACTATCGGTCTCACCGAGTTGTCCACTTCGGTCCCACCGAGATTGCTCAAATGTGTGTAACGGTTGGATTTTGTGTGGAGGCTATTTATACCCCTCCACCCCCTCTTCATTCGTGGAGAGAGCCATCAGAAAGAACTACCACTCCTACCTTACATTTCTGAGAAGAGAACTACCTACCCATGTGTTGAGATCAAGTTGCTCCACTCCCACCATATGAAGCTTGATCTCTAGCCTTCCAAGTTGCTTTCCACTCAATCCTTTCTTCCACCACAGCCAAATCAGTGAGGAGAGTTGAGTGTTGGGGAGATTATCATTTGAAGCACAAGAGCAAGGAGTTCATCATCATCTACAACATCTATTACCTTTTGGAGGGTGGTGCCTCCTAGATTGGTTAGGTGTCGCTTGGGAGCCTCCGTCATCGAGATGTGGAGTTGAACCAAGAAGTTTGTAAGGGCAAGGAGATCGCCTACTTCGTGAAGATCTACCCCGAGTAAGGCTAGCCCTCCGTGGGCGTAGGCCATGATGGAATAGACAAGGTTGCTTCTTCGTGGACCCTTCGTGGGTGGAGCCCTCCGTGGACTCGCGCAGCCGTTACCCTCCGTGGGTTGAAGTCTCCATCAACGTGGAAGTACGATAGCACCACCTATCGGAACCACGAGAAAAATCACCGCGTCTCCAAAATTGCGTTTGCTCTTCTCCACCTCTCTTTACTACATGTGCAATTTACTTTCCGCTGCCTATACTCTAGAATTGCATGTGTAGGGTGATGCTTGACTTGATCATAAGTGTGAATCTGCCAAAAACTGTTCTTTGTCAAAAGGCAGAATTTTTATATTGTCAAGTAGTCTAATCACCCCCCCTCTAGACATACTTTCGATCCTACAAGTGGTATCAGAGCTTTGGTCTCCATTGTATTGGTTTCCATTGCATTGGACTCCATAAGCTTGGTTTCACAACCTAGGAGAGTATGGCGTCTAGTGAGGGTAATTTTCGTAGAGGTCCCTACTTTGATGGTACAAATTTTGCTAGTTGGAAGCATAAAATGAAAATGCATATTCTTGGTCATAATCCAGCCGCATGGGGCATTATTTGTGTTGGTATGCAAGGTGAATTCTTCGAGGAAGGAAAAGTTCCGGATCGCGAAGCTACAACGGAAGAATTGCGGATGTTGCAAAACAATGCTCAAGCTTGTGACATTCTCTTCAATGCCTTGTGTCCCGAGGAGTTCAACAAAATCAGCCGTCTTGAGAATGCAAAAGAGATTTGGGATACTTTGGTTGAAATGCACGAAGGTACCGAGTCCGTGAAGGAATCAAAGCTAGATATTCTTCAAGGTCAACTTGACAAGTTCAAGATGAAGGATGGTGAAGGAGTCGCTGAAATGCACTCTAGGCTTGCTCTCATCACAAATGAGATTGCCGGCTTAGGAAGCGAAGAAATGACCGACCGATTCATCATCAAGAAGATTCTCAGAGCTTTGGATGGAAAGTATGACACCGTGTGCACTTTGATCCAAATGATGCCAAACTACAAGAATCTCAAGCCAACCGAAGTCATTGGAAGAATTGTTGCTCATGAGATGACACTTAAGGATAAGGAAGAGCTTCACAACAAGTCAAGTGGTGCTTACAAAGCTACAAGTGATGCTCCCACAACCTCAAGTGACAAGTTAGTTTCCAATGAAGAGATAAGCCTAATGGTCAAGAACTTCAACAAATTCTACAAGAATAGAGGCAAAGAGAGAAGCTCAAAGTCTAGATCATGTGATGAAAAGAGATCTTCTAGTCGTGATCGAAACTGCTACAATTGTGGAAGACCCGGACACTACTCAAATGAGTGTACGGCTCCCCACAAGAGAAGAGAAGAATCTCCAAGAAGAAGAAGCTCAAGAGATGAGTCACCTCGGAAAGAGAGAAGGAGCAGAGATGATCGTTATGAACGAAGACCCTCTCGGAGAAGCAAGGATTCGGAGAGGAAAGACAAGTCATCAAGGAGCTACACAAGAAGAAAACATCAAGCTCATGTAGGTGAATGGGTCTCCGGCTCCGACTCCGACAATCAATCCGAAGGAAGCTATCACTCCGACTCCGACTATAGTCAAGATGAAGGTGTTGCCGGTCTTGCTCTCGTATCCTCCAACTCCAACTCCTACGACTTATTTGATTCACCAAATGAGGGAATTGGAAGATGCTTCATGGCTAAAGGCCCCAAGGTATCACACCCTGAATTCATTGACTTCAATAGTGATGAGGATGACTTGCTTGGTGAAGATGAGCTCTTGCTTGATAAATCCAGTGAGCCTAGTAACGATGAACATGCTAATAGTCTTTATAGTCGAGAAGAGTCGAATGACAATGCTATGAAGGAGATTGAGCGTCTAACTAAAGAACTAAACACTCTTAAGTTAGCTCATGAAACAACTCAAGAAGATCATAGAGAGCTCCTAAGATCTCATGAGAAGCTATGCTTCGAGAAGCTCACTCTAGAGCAAGAACATGAGTTTCTAAAAGCAATCAATGACGATCTTCGAAAGAAGAGTTCTTCATATCTTGCCAAACAACTTCTCTTGTCTAATTTCTTGCCACCCATTAAGACCAAGCATGACAAGCATAAGAAAAATTCTTCCTCTAGCAGTAACAATAACCATGCTAAATCCAATGTTGTTGCTTCTAGTAGTTCTCTTGATTCCACTAACAATGTTTCAAGCCAAGTTACACTTGAGCAAGAAAATAGTTTATTGAAAGGGATCATAGAGAAAGGTGTCTACAAGAGCCTTGCCGGAAGCAAGAACTTTGAGGAAATAATTCGCAAGCAAGGAAGGCACCGGAAGAATCAAGGAATTGGTTTTGAGCGAAAGTTCAATACCAAAGGCGTTGAGTGGGAAGAAGGTCAATATCCTACTCCACAGTTTGTTCCTCAAAAGGAGAAGTATGATCCTACTTCTTCCAATGCGGAACAAGCTCAAGATGACCTTCCACCACAAGACCACAAGCTAAAAGGCAAGGACAAGCTTCAAGAGGAGATTGATGCATTTGTTGAAGCACCTCAAGCCATGGTCAAGTGGGTTCCCAAGGAAACGTCAAGTTCTACTTCGTCAAGCTCAACTACAACCCCAAGGATTCCCATCAAGATGATGTGGATCCCGAAGAAGAAGAACTAGAAAGTTCTTGAGGGTGACTCCGCCAACATACTTCACTCACATTCTTTTTGGCAAAAACTTGTGCAATCAACTTCCACATCGTGCACTAGTTCATGGAGTCACAAACCCTCTTGTTGGTATGTCAAGGGACAAGGTAATCATTGCTTTCATGGACATCATCTGTTGTGAACTTCAATCTATGTCCATGGATATCCTTGTTTGTTCCTTGTGGGACTAACCCATGTAGGTATTGAAAGTGCCCGAATCCAAAGGATAGCTCCCAACTCTTGATGATCTCCATCAACATTGAGCATCTACATCTTCAACATCTACATGAAGTCTTCTACGACAACCCAAGGTTAGTTTGACCCTTTAAAAGGGGTTCTCACATCTAGGGGGAGCTTTGCTCTAAAAATTGAGCTAAAGCATCTTCAAATGATGTGAACACATCAATGCTTTATGTAAAAGTGGTAACCCCACTTGTGCTTAAACGATGAGTATGACCTATGATCAAATGTTCTCATTTGGCTCCTAAGTCAATATACTCATATAAAGATGACCTAGTCATCGACAAATTGTGTGTTAGTTGCTAGAGTTTTGGTTGTGCATGTTTGACACATATTTCATTTGCTATCTTATTGTGTGAGCATGTTGGATGCATGATTTTATCCATTCGAGGACATCCATTTGTTGTTTTGGTCGTTTTGATTTTTTTCTGACCAAATGGATGGACAAGAATGCCTAAGTACCTCCCCTAGCTATCTATGCTTTCTTGTCTCAAATTCTATTCATGCTTACATCACAAATTTTGAACAAGTCATTTTCGGACCCTCCGGGTGAGGAGCACTCGGAGCCACCGATCCGTCAAGGGCTAATTTCCAAAACCTTCTAATTGATTTCGGTCAGACCAACTCACTCAAACTCGGTCGAACCGAAAGCATTTAGACTGATCTAGGTTTTCATCTCGGTGAAACCGAGTTGTGATTTTCGGCGTGACCGAAGTGCATAACTGCCTAGCAGTTAACCATCTCGGTGCCACCGAGTTTTACAACTCGGTCCCACCGACAGCGAAGGGGTATGTATTCCGAGGGCCGCGCGCGTTGATTCCTCCTTCAAACGTTTCGCCCCCACACCCCTTGCCGCCGTCGCCTTGGTCTCCGGATCGTCGCCGTCGTCGCCTGTGCGCCCTCGCCGCAGGTCTCCGTCGCCGTCAACGGACATCTCCTCCGCGCTGTTGCCGCCGTAGAAAAACTCCACCAAGTTAGGGTGAGTTTTGATCCCACTCGTGCTCCCATCTCCGACTCAATGCACATTTGGATTGCCTAGTATCTTGCCACGATTGAAATCCTCCTGTACACCAGATTAGTTCTTTGAACTAGATTCGAGTAAAAGTTTTAGGGTTAGGTTTCCGCGGAACACATCTCGGTGAGACCGATTTTATAATTTCGGTATGACCGATTTGGCCTATGGCCATTGCACTGCACCTTTCGGTCCAACCGAGTTGTGCAAAATCGGTGTGACCGAAATGAAGATTCTGTGAAACCCTAGTGTTTTCGGTAGGACCGAAACCCACTTCGGTCAAACCGAAAGTGGTGTGCCAAGCTCCTGTTTAACACTTCGGATTCACCGAACCTTAAACTCGGTCTGACCGAAATGTCTTCTGTGAAAACCTAATACTAGAATTTGAACTCATTTTTTTTGCAAAAACTTCTGCAGTTTGTGATGACTCTTCTTCTCTGCCTACACCTTATCTATTCACAGGTTGTCAGCCATGTCAGATGCCAGTGACAGTCAGAACAGGTCAGAGACACCCATTGCAGACATTCCAGAGAGCAGCAGGACTTCTATGAGACCGTGCTGATGGACAAGAAGCCCATAGTCGCAGACACCCGATATGTTGACTGGAAGTACATTGACAGCGAAGAGCACAGAGATTTCTTTCCACATGTGCATGAAAGTTTCACTGCATGTGGCGTTGCAGACTTTGTAGGTCAGAAATTGACCAGTTGGAACGATGAGATGATAATGCAATTCTATGCCACAGCTCACTTCTACCCTGATGGAAAGATTACGTGGATGACTGAAGGTCAAAGGTTTTCTTCTTCTGTTGAAGAATGGGCAGAAATTCTGAATGCTCCAGTGCAACGAGAAGATGATATTGATGTATATGGGATTCCAAAGAAGAATCATGAATCCATGAAGAACATGTATAAAGAGATTCCAGCAGAGGATTTGGGAATCTGGAAGCTCGGCTCAGTCTACTATCTCCAGGCAGGCTTACCTACCACTAATACCATTTTGAGGCATACCTTGATGCCCAAATCTGGAGATGATCGCATGATCAGAGGATACTCTATCAACATGCTGCACATACTTGATGAGAGAGCACCTTTCAAGGTGATGGACTTGATGGTAGAGACCATTAAGAGGACTGCAGCTGACCAGAAAAGGTCATGTGGATTTGCCCCGCAGATTCAGATGCTTATCAATGCCAAGTTTGGCACGGGCACATTCTTGTTGGATAGAGAACATTTACCGTTGCAGCCAGAGCATGAAGACAATGTTGTTGTGATGGATGAGGAGGATCCGACATCTGTTGAAGGTCAAGCCAAGATCGAAGCTGCTAAGAAAGCCAAAGCTGACAAGGAAGCAGCAGCAGCAGTAGCTAAACCAAAGAGTTTCGGAGAGCAAATACTTGAAGCTACTCAAAGGATTGAACAACGCCTGGCCAGCATTGTACAGTCTCAGGAGAGCTTAGAGAGGATTGTTGAGGACAAGATCCACGCTCTGGACGTGAAGCTGACTGAAGTACAAGTGACCGTCAACAAGCTCGAGGCAGACATTGAGGAAGCAAAGCAGGAGAAGGAAGAGCTTATGCGTGAGTTGCAGGATGACTTAGTCCAAGATTCTCATCGACAGACTGCTCCGGTTCCCAAAGGACCCCGATCAGCTGCTATTCCAGTGACTGACACCAGGACTACAGCTTCAGCACCTCCCACAGTTCCAGCAGTTACTCCAACTCCAGCTCCAGTGACCACTCCTCCAGCACAGACATCAGCTGAAGTCTTCGCCGATGCTGTCATATCCACTCCGACATCAACCCAGACGGGAGCCGCCAGCAGAGTCCACAGTGACGCTTAGCTTTATGCTTTTTCGAACTTTTTGGTAACTTGTTGCCAAAGGGGGAGAAATTGTATAGATCATAGGACTTCGAGAGAGAGAGTGCTGTTGTCTTTGCGCTTTCGCTCTTTCGTTCTTTTGCGGTTTCTTTGAGATACTTTTGGTTTTCGAGACATTCAGTGTGTTTGATACTCCGTTTGATTCTACCTTAATGAGTGCTTGGTCGTACTATGCTTTAATGTGTGCTTAATGCTTATCATATGCCATTCCTATCTCGTATGACCATTTACTCATGTCTTGGTGATTGGGTGCATGCTGTTCATTCTTATCATTTTGCGCGCTCCACCAAGATGTATGTGACATGGAAGAGTGACCCATGATCCTAATCGATTGTGCATTTGCATTCAAACGCAAATCTTAAATAATGCACAAATTTACGGGGAGCTCTTGCTTATCACATACTTCTCAAAGCGACGATATTATTCATTGATTATATCCTTTGTCGAAGCTTTGATCTATATGTTGTCGTCAATTACCAAAAAGGGGGAGATTGAAAGTGCAACTAATCCCCGGGTGGTTTTGGTAATTAATAACAACATATATATCATTGAACTAACAGTTACTTGAGAATCATTTCAGAGAGTTCAGTGATATGGGTATGGCAAGGACTGAAGAAGTGGACCCCCCAAAATGCTAAGGCAAGCATTGGCAAAAGCTCAAGACTCCATTTTTGGTTTAGTGATCCAAGATCACATTGAGTCCATAGGAAAAGCCAATACTATTAAAAGGGGATGAGGTTATGATGATGATCTGGTTGCTCAAGTGCTTAGTGATACATCTCCTAAACTATCAGCAACTTTCACTGCCATATACACTCATAAGTAGTCTCGGTCCCACCGATATTCCAAACTCAGTCACACCGAGATGAACCACCTCAGCCATAAGCCAAATCCTAGAAAACTCGGATTTTCCGATTCTGAACTCGGTCTCACCGAAACATGAGTTGCCAAGCTTCTGTAACCTTCTGTCATCAAATCGGTGTCACCGAGATGATGAAGTCGGTTCCACCGAAACTGGCATGCTCTTGTCATTGCACGAATCGGACTAACCGAGATTGTATTTTCGGTCCCACCGAAAATCCCAACGTTCACATTATTTGAACTATCGGTCTCACCGAGTTGTCCACTTCGGTCCCACCGAGATTGCTCAAATGTGTGTAACGGTTGGATTTTGTGTGGAGGCTATTTATACCCCTCCACCCCCTCTTCATTCGTGGAGAGAGCCATCAGAAAGAACTACCACTCCTACCTTACATTTCTAAGAAGAGAACTACCTACCCATGTGTTGAGATCAAGTTGCTCCACTCCCACCATATGAAGCTTGATCTCTAGCCTTCCCAAGTTGCTTTCCACTCAATCCTTTCTTCCACCACAGCCAAATCAGTGAGGAGAGTTGAGTGTTGGGGAGATTATCATTTGAAGCACAAGAGCAAGGAGTTCATCATCATCTACAACATCTATTACCTTTTGGAGGGTGGTGCCTCCTAGATTGGTTAGGTGTCGCTTGGGAGCCTCCGTCATCGAGATGTGGAGTTGAACCAAGAAGTTTGTAAGGGCAAGGAGATCGCCTACTTCGTGAAGATCTACCCCGAGTAAGGCTAGCCCTCCGTGGGCATAGGCCATGATGGAATAGACAAGGTTGCTTCTTCGTGGACCCTTCGTGGGTGGAGCCCTCCGTGGACTCGCGCAGCCGTTACCCTCCGTGGGTTGAAGTCTCCATCAACGTGGAAGTACGATAGCACCACCTATCGGAACCACGAGAAAAATCACCGCGTCTCCAAAATTGCGTTTGCTCTTCTCCACCTCTCTTTACTACATGTGCAATTTACTTTCCGCTGCCTATACTCTAGAATTGCATGTGTAGGGTGATGCTTGACTTGATCATAAGTGTGAATCTGCCAAAAACTGTTCTTTGTCAAAAGGCAGAATTTTTATATTGTCAAGTAGTCTAATCACCCCCCCTCTAGACATACTTTCGATCCTACACTAAGCGGAAGCATTCAAGAGAACGGGGTTGAAGGAGTCGTACTCGTCGTGATCCAAATCACCGGAGATCCGAGTGCCAAACGGACGGCACCTCCGCGTTCAACACACGTACAACCCGGTGACGTCTCCCACGCCTTGATCCAGCAAGGAGAGAGAGGGAGAGGTTGAGGAAGACTCCGTCCAGCAGCAGCACAACGGCGTGGTGGTGGTGGAGGAGCGTGGCAATCCTGTAGGGCTTCGCCAAGCACCGCGGGAGAGGAGGAGTACTTGGGAGAGGGGAGGGCTGCGCGAGAACTTTTGGTGCGGCTGCCCTCCCACCCCTCCACTATTTATAGGTGGGGGAAAGAGGGGGCCGGCCCCCCTAGATCCCATCTAGGGTTGCGGCGGCGGCCAAGGGGGGGAGGAGTGCCTCCCAAGTCAAGTGGAGGCCCTCCCCCTTAGGGTTTTCCCCTCCCATGCACATGGGCCTTGGGGGGGCTGGTGCCCCTGGCCCATTAAGGCTAGGGCGCCCCCTTACAGCCTATGCTACTGTATTGGACGTGGTGGAACAATTTCCGGACCTCTGGACCCCTCCGGAATCCTCCGGAACCTTCTGGAAGCTTCCCGGTACAATACCGAAAAACCCAAACTTTTTCCGGAACCCGAACAACAACTTTCCATATATAAATCTTTACCTCCGGACCATTCCGGAACTCCTCGTGACGTCGGGGATCTCATCCGGGATTGCGAACAACATTCGATAACCACATACAAACTTCCTTTATAACCCTAGCGTCATCGAACCTTAAGTGTGTAGACCCTACGGGTTCGGGAACCATGCAGACATGACCGAGACAACTCTCTGGCCAATAACCAACAGCGGGATCTGGATACCCATGTTGGCTCCCACATGTTCCACGATGATCTCATCGGATGAACCACGATGTCAAGGACTCAATCAATCCCGTATACAATTCCCTTTGTCTAGCGGTATTGTACTTGCCCGAGATTCGATCGTCGGTATGCCGATACCTTGTTCAATCTCGTTACCGGCAAGTCTCTTTACTCGTTCCGTAACACATCATCCCGTGATCAACCCCTTGGTCACATTGTGCACATTATGATGATGTCCTATCGAGTGGGCCCAGAGATACCTCTCCATTTACACGGAGTGACAAATCCCAGTCTCGATTCGTGCCAACCCAACAGACACTTTCGGAGATACCTGTAGTGCACCTTTATAGCCACCCAGTTACGTTGTGACGTTTGGTACACCCAAAGCATTCCTACGGTATCCGGGAGTTGCACAATCTCATGGTCTAAGGAAAAGATACTTGACATTAGAAAAGCTTTAGCATACGAACTACGATCTTTGTGCTAGGCTTAGGATTGGGTCTTGTCCATCACACCATTCTCCTAATGATGTGATCCCGTTATCAATGACATCCAATGTCCATGGTCAGGAAACCATAACCATCTATTGATCAACGAGCTAGTAAATTAGAGGCTTACTAGGGACATGGTGTTGTCTATGTATCCACACATGTATCTGAGTTTCCTATCAATACAATTATAGCATGGATAATAAACAATTATCATGAACAAGGAAATATAATAATAACTAATTTATTATTGCCTCTAGGGCATATTTCCAACAGTCTCCCACTTGCACTAGAGTCAATAATCTAGTTCACATCGCCATGTGATTAACACTCACAGGTCACATCGCCATGTGACCAACATCCAAAGAGTTTACTAGTGTCATTAAACTAGTTCACATCATCATGTGATTTAGACTCAATGAGTTCTGGGGTTTGATCATGTTTTGCTTGTGAGAGAGGTTTTAGTCAACGGGTCTGCAACATTCAGATCCATATGTACTTCGCAAATCTCTAGGTCATATTGTAAATGCTGCTTCCACGCTCCACCTGGAGCTATTCCAAATGGTTGCTCCATATACGTATCCAGTTTGCTACTCAGAGTCACTCGGATAGGTGTTAAAGCTTGCATCGACGTAACTCTTTACGCCGAACTCTTTATCACCTCCATAATCGAGAAACATGTCCTTATTTACTCCAAGGACAATTTTGACCGCTATCTGGTGATCCACTCCTTGATCACCTTTGTACCCTCTTGTCAGACATGTGGCAAGGCACACATTAGGTGCGGTACTCAGCATAGCATACTGTAGAGCCTACGTCTAAAACATAGGGGACGACCTTCGTCCTTTCTCTCTTTTCTGCTGTGGTCGAGCTTTAAGTCTTAACTTCGTACCTTACTACTCAGGCAAGAACTCCTTCTTTGACTTATCCATCTTGAACACCTTCAAGATCATGTCAAGGTATGTGCTCTTTTGAAAGTACTATTGAGCGTTTTTTATCTGTCCTCATAGATCTTGATGCTTAATGTTCAAGTAGCTTAATCCAGGTTTTCTATTGAAAAACACCTTTCAAATAACCCTATATGCTTTCCATAAATTCTACATCATTTCTGATCAACAATATGTTAACAACATATACTCATCAGAAATTCTATAGTGCTCCCACTCACTTCTTTGGAAATACAAGTTTCTCATAAACTTTGTATAAACCCAAAATCTTTGATCATCTTATCAAAGTGCATATTCCAACTCCGAGATGCTTACTCCAGTTCATGGAAGGATTGCTGGAGCTAGCGTACCTTTTAGCATCCTTAGGATCGACAAAACCTTTCTGATTGTATCACATACAACCTTTCCTTACGAAAACTGGTAAGGAAACTCGTTTTGACATCCGTCTGCCAGATTTCATAAATGCAGCTAATGCTAACATGATTTCGACAGACTTAAGCATCGCTACGGATGAGAGAATCTCATCATAGTCAACTCCTTGAACTTGTGAAAAACTCTTCGCCACAAGTCGAGCTTCATAGACGGTGACATTACCGTCCACGTCCTTCTTCTTCTTAAAGATCCATTTATCTCAATGGCTTGCTGATCATTGGGCAAGTCCACCAAAGTCCATACTTTGTTCTGATACATGGATCCTATCTCGGATTTCATGGCATCTAACCATTTGTTGGAATTTGGGCCCACCATCGCTTCTCCATAGCTCGTAGGTTCATTGTTGTCTAGCAACATGACCTTCAAGACAGGATCACCGTACCACTCTGAAGCAGTACGCGTCCTTGTCGTCCTACGAGGTTCGGTAGTGATTTGATCCGAAGCTTCATGATCACTATCATAAGCTTCCACTTCAATTGGTGTAGGTGCCACAGGAACAACTTCCTGTGCCCTGCTATACACTGGTTGAAGTGATGGTTCAATAACCTCATCAAGTCTCCACCATCCTCCCACTCAATTTTCGAGAGAAAACCTTTCCTCGAGAAAGGACCCGATTCAAGAAACAATCCCTATTGCTTTCGGATCTGAATTAGGAGGTATACCCAACTGTTTTGGATGTCCTATGAAGATGCATTTTATCCGCTTTGGGTTCGAGCTTATCAACCTGAAACTTTTTCACATAAGCGTCGCAGCCCCAAACTTTTAAGAAATGACAACTTGGGTTTCTCCAAACCATAGTTCAAACGGTGTCGTCTCAACGGAATTACGTGGTGCCCTATTAAAGCGAGTGCGGTTGTCTCTAATGCCTAACCCATGACGATAGTGGTAATTCGATAAGAGACATCATGGTACGCACCATATCCAATAGGGTGCAACAATGATGTTCGGACACACCATCACACTATGGTGTTCTAGGTGGTATTAATTGTGAAACCATTTCCACAATGTCTTAATTGCGTGCCAAAGCTTGTAACTCAGATACTCATCTCTATGATCATATCATAGACATTTTACCCTCTTGTCACAATGATCTTCAACTTCACTCTGGTATTACTTGAACCATTCAATAATTCAGACTTGTGTTTCATCAAGTAAATATACTCAGCATCTACTTGAATCATCTGTGAAGTAAGAACATAATGATATTCACTGCATGCCTCAGCACTCATTGGACTGCACACATCAAAATGTGTTACTTCCAACAAGTTGCTATCTTGTTCCATCTTACTGAAAACGAGGCTTTTCAGTCATCTTGCCCATGTGGTATGATTTGCATATCTCAAGTGATTCAAAATCAAGTGAGTCCAAACGATCCATCTGCATGGAGTTTCTTCATGCGTATACACCAATAGACATGGTTCGTATGTCTCAAACTTTTCAAAAACGAGTGAGTCCAAAGATCCATCAACATGGAGCTTCTTCATGCATTCTTATACCAATATGACTTACATGGCAGTGCCACAAGTAAGTGGTCCTATCATTACTATCTTATATCTTTTGGCATGAAAATGTGTATCACTACGATCGAGATTCAATAAACCATTCGTTTCAGGTGCAAGACCATTGAAGGTATTATTCAAATAAACAGAGTAACTATTATTCTCCTTAAATGAATAACCGTATTGCGATAGACATAATCCAATCATGTCTATGCTCAACGCAAACACCAAATGACAATTACTCAGGTTTAATACTAATCTTGATGGTAGAGGGAGCGTGCGATGTTTGATCACATCAAACTTGGAAACACTTCCAACACATATCGTCAGCTCACCTTTAGCTAGTCTCCGTTTATTCCGTAGCTCTTTTATTTCGAGTTACTAACACTTATCAACCGAACCGGTATCTCAATACCCTGGTGCTACTAAGAGTACTAGTAAAGTACACATTAACATAATGTATATCCAATATACTTCTATCGACCTTGCCAGCCTTCTCATCTACCAAGTATCTAGGGTAATTCTGCTCCAGTGGCTGTTCCCCTTATTACAGAAGCACTTAGTCTCGGGTTTGGGTTCAACCTTGGGTTTCTTCATTAGAGCAGCAGCTGATTTGCTGTTTCATGAAGTATCCCTCCTTGCCCTTGCCCTTCTTGAAACTAGTGGTTTCACCAACCATCAACAATTGATGCTCCTTCTTGATTTCTACTTTCGCGGTGTCAAACATCGCGAATACCTCAAGGATCATCATCTCTATCCCTGATATGTTATAGTTCATCACGAAGCTCTAGCAGCTTGGTGACAATGACTTTGGAAAAACATCACTATCTCATCTGGAAGATCAACTCCCACTCGATTCAAGTGATTGTTGCACTCAGACAATCTGAGCACATGCTCAACGATTGAGCTTTTCTCCCTTAGTTTGCTGGCTAAGAAAATCGTCGGAGGTCTCATACCTCTTGACGTGGGCACGAGCCTGAAATCCCAATTTCAGCCCTCGAAACATCTCATATGTTCCGTGACGTTTCGAAAACGTCTTTGGTGCCTATATTCTAAACCATTTAACT
This sequence comes from Triticum timopheevii, assembly GCA_963921465.1. Lineage (NCBI taxonomy): Eukaryota > Viridiplantae > Streptophyta > Magnoliopsida > Poales > Poaceae > Triticum > Triticum timopheevii. Next base: position 111,766,881 of record OY997264.1, read on the forward strand.
GAACTATCATGTAGTTATCAAAACGTGTATGTCCGATGTTCGCAACATCCACAGACGACGTTTGGGGTTCAGCACACTGAGCGGTGCATTAAGGACATAAGCTTTCAACTGTCTGCATAATCGCTACTGTCAACTTTCAACTATATTTTCTCTAGGAACATATCTAAACAGCGGAACTAAAGCGCGAGCTTACGACATAATTTGCAAAGATCATTTGACTATGTTCAGGATAATTAAGTTCATCTTATGAACTCCCACTCAGATAGACATCCCTCTAGTCATCTAAGTGATTACATGATCCGAGTCAACTAGGCCGTGTCCGATCATCACGTGAGACGGACTAGTCATCATCGGTGAACATCTTCATGTTGATCGTATCTACTATACGACTCATGCTCGACCTTTCGGTCTCTGTGTTCCGAGGTCATGTCTGTACATGCTAGGCTCGTCAAGTTAACCCTAAGTGTTTTGCATGTGTAAAATTGTATTACACCCGTTGTATGTGAACGTAAGGATCTATCACACCCGATCATCACGTGGTGCTTCGAAACAACGAACTTTAGCAACGGTGCACAGTTAGGGGAGAACACTTCTTGAAATTGTTGTAAGGGATCATCTTATTGACTACCGTCGTTCTAAGTAAACAAGATGCATAAACATAATAAACATCACATGCAATTATATAGTAGTGACATGATATGGCCAATATCATATAGCTCCATTGATCTCCATCTTCGGGGCTCCATGATCATCATCGTCACCGGCATGACACCATGATCTCCATCATCATGATCTCCATCATCGTGTCTTCATGAAGTTGTCTCGCCAACTATTACTTCTACTACTATGGCTACCGGTTAGCAATAAAGTAAAGTAATTACATGGCGTTGTTTAATGACACGCAGGTCATACAATAAATAAAGACAACTCCTATGGCTCCTGCCGGTTGTCATACTCATCGACATGCAAGTCGTGATTCCTATTACAAGAACATGATCAATCTCATACATCACATATCATTCATCACATTCTTCTTGGCCATATCACATCACATAGCATACCCTGCAAAAACAAGTTAGACGTCCTCTAATTATTGTTTGCATGTTTTACGTGGCTGCTATGGGTTTCTTGCAAGATCGTTTCTTACCTACGCAAAAGCCACAACGTGATATGCCAATTGCTATTTACCCTTCATAAGGACCCTTTTCATCGAATCCGATCCGACTAAAGTGGGAGAGACTGGCACCCGCTAGCCACCTTATGCACCAAGTGCATGTCAGTCGGTGGAACCTGTCTCACGTAAGAGTACGTGTAAGGTCGGTCCGGGCCGCTTCATCCCACAATACCGTCGAAACAAGATTGGACTAGTAACGGTAAGCATATTGAACAAAATCAACGCCCACAACTATTTTGTGTTCTACTCGTGCAAAGAATCTACGCAATAGACCTAGCTCATGATGCCACTGTTGGGGAACGTAGCAGAAATTCAAAATTTTCCTACGTGTCACCAAGATCTATCTATGGAGAAACCAGCAACGAGGGGAAGGAGAGTGCATCTACATACCCTTGTAGATCTCTAAGCGGAAGCGTTCAAGAGAACGGGGTTGAAGGAGTCGTACTCGTTGTGATCCAAATCACCGGAGATCCGAGTGCCGAACGGACGACACCTCCGCGTTCAACACACGTACAACCCGGTGACGTCTCCCACGCCTTGATCTAGTAAGGAGAGAGGGAGAGGTTGAGGAAGACTCCGTCCAGCAGCAGCACAACGGCGTGGTGGTGGTGGAGGAGCGTGGCAATCCTGCAGGGCTTCGCCAAGCACCGCGGGAGAGGAGGAGTACTTGGGAGAGGGGAGGGCTGCGCCAGAACTTTTGGTGCGGCTGCCCTCCCACCCCTCCACTATTTATAGGTGGGGAAAAGAGGGGGCCGGCCCCCCTAGATCCCATCTAGGGTTGGGGGCGGCGGCCAAGGGGGGGGAGGAGTGCCTCCCAAGTCAAGTGGAGGCCCTCCCCCTTAGGGTTTTCCCCTCCCATGCGCATGGGCCTTAGGGGGGCTGGTGCCCCTGGTCCATTAAGGCTAGGGCGCCCCCCTTACAGCCCATGCTACTGTATTGGACGTGGTGGAACAATTTCTGGACCTCTGGACCCCTCTGGAATCCTCTGGAACCTTCTAGAAGCTTCCCGGTACAATACCGAAAAAACCCGAACTTTTTCCGGAACCCGAACAACAACTTTCCATATATATAAATCTTTACCTACGGACCATTCCGGAACTCCTCGTGACGTCCGGGATCTCATCCGGGACTCCGAACAACATTTGGTAACCACATACAAACTTCCTTTATAACCCTAGCGTCATCGAACCTTAAGTGTGTAGACCCTACGGGTTCGGGAACCATGCAGACATGACCGAGACAACTCTCCAGCCAATAACCAATAGCGGGATCTGGATACCCATGTTGGCTCCCACATGTTCCATGATGATCTCATCGGATGAACCACGATGTCAAGGACTCAATCAATCCCGTATACAATTCCCTTTGTCTAGCGGTATTGTACTTGCCCGAGATTCGATCGTCGGTATGCTGATACCTTGTTCAATCTCGTTACCGGCAAGTCTCTTTACTCGTTCTATAACACATCATCCCGTGATCAACCCCTTGGTCACATTGTGCACATTATGATGATGTCCTACCAAGTGGGCCCAGAGATACCTCTCCATTTACACGGAGTGACAAATCCCAGTCTCGATTCGTGCCAACCCAACAGACACTTTCAGAGATACCTGTAGTGCACCTTTATAGCCACCCAGTTATGTTGTGACGTTTGGTACACCCAAAGAATTCCTACGGTATCCGGGAGTTGAACAATCTCATGGTCTAAGGAAAAGATACTTGACATTAAAAAAGCTTTAGCATACTGAGGGAGTCCTGGACTAGGGGGTGTCCGGACAGCCGGACTATCAATGTCCGCCGGACTCCAAGACTACGAAGATACAAGATTGAAGACTCCGGCTCGTGTCCGGATGGTACTTTACTTGGCGTGGAAGGCAAGCTTGGCGATACGGATATGTAGATCTCCTACCATTGTAACTGACTCTGTGTAACCCTAGCCCTCTCCGGTATCTATATAAACCGGAGGGCTTTAGTCCGTAGGACAACATACCTTACAACAATCATACCATAGGCTAGCTTCTAGGGTTTAGCCTCCTTGATCTCGTGGTAGATCTACTCTTGTACTACCCATATCATCAATATTAATCAAGCAAGACGTAGGGTTTTACCTCCATCAAGAGGGCCCGAACCTGGGTAAAAACATCGTGTCCCTCGTCTCCTGTTACCATCCGCCTAGACACACAGTTCGGGACCCCCTACCCGAGATCCGCCGGTTTTGACACCGACATTGGTGCTTTCATTGAGAGTTCCTCTGTGTCGTCACCGATAGGCTTGATGGCATCTTCAACCTGCAACGCTGTCCAGGATGAGACTTTTCTCCCCGGACAGATCTTCGTATTCGGCGGCTTCGCCCTGCGGGCCGATTCACTTGGCCATCTGGAGCAGATCGAAAGCTACGCCCCTGGCCGTCAGGTCAGATTTGGAAGCTTGAACTTCACGGCCGATGTCCGAGGAGACTTGATCCTCGACGGACTCGAGCCACAGCCAAGCGCGCCGCACTGTGACGATGGGCATGATCTAGCTCTGTCGCCGAACAGTGCCTTGGTGGCCGCACACGGATCCGCCCCGGCCATTGACCCGGAGCCGATCGCCCAGATCGAGGGCCGGTGGATAGACGCCGCCCCGGGGGCTTCAACATCCACGGCGATGGAGCCGAACACTAATCTTGTCCCCTGCGAAACTCGTGATTCCGAGGCGCCGGTTATGGAATTCACCGCCGCGGACATCTTCCAATGCTCGCCTTTTGGTGATATCTTGAATTCACTAAAGCATCTCTCGTTATCAGGAGAGTCCTGGCCGGATTATGGCCAGGATGGTTGGGATGCAGACGACGAAGAAATTCAGAGCCCACCCACCACCCACTTTGTAGCCACTGTCGATGATCTAACCGACATGCTAGACAACGACTCCGAAGACATCGACGCTATGGACGACGATGCCAGAGACGAACAGGAACCAGCGCCCACAGGGCACTGGAAGGCCACCTCGTTATATGACGTATACATGGTGGATACCCCAAAAGATGGGGACGGCGAAGAAACAGCGGAGGCAGATCCCTTAAAGAAACAGCCCAAGTGCCGGCGTCAGCGGTGCCGCTCTAAATCTCGCCACAGCAAGAATGGAAATTCCGGCACAGGAGATAATAATACTCCAGAGAATGCCGAAGACAATCCCCTCCAGCAAGACTCAGCGCAGGAGGATGCAGAAGCAAGCCCTCATGAGGGGGCGGCAGATGAAGAGGTTGAGGATCATAATTATATGCCTCCCTCCGAAGACGAATCAAGCCTCAACGATGACGAATTCGTCGTACCCGAGGATCCCATCGAACAAGAGCGCTTCAAGCGCAGGCTTATCGCCACAGCAAAAAGCCTGAAGAAGGAAAAACGGAAGCTCAAAATAGCGGAAGATACACTCAGAATGAGATGGAGCAAAGTGCTCAAAACTGCAGATAAGTACGGCAATGGCCACCAATCAAAGAGCTACCCAAAGCGCAAGCTGCTACCAGAATTCGACGAGGAGGCCATAGAGCCCCCACCGTCCAAAAATAAAGAGGCTGCCTGGCCGGATAGACTTCCAGATGATAGGCCAAATTCTGACAGCGGCGCCCCACATAAACCAACCAACGAACTTGGAAGGATAGATGGCCTAGCCAGATCCATCTACGGGCCAAAGGAGAAGGCCCCAGGAAGCAAGGCAACACGTCAAGTGTCCGATGATAGCGGCACACACAAATACAGGGGCGCCGCACACCCACTATGTTTCACTGACGAGGTGCTGGACCATGAATTCCCAACAGGATTTAAACCCATAAACATAGAAGCCTACGATGGAACAACAGACCCTAGAGTCTGGATAGAAGATTATATACTACATATACATATGGCCAGAGGAGATGATCTCCACGCCATAAAATACCTACCCCTCAAGCTCAAAGGGCCAGCCCGTCATTGGCTTAAAAGCCTCCCAGAAAATACTGTTGGAAGTTGGGAAGAGCTCGAGGACGCGTTTAGAGCATATTTTCAAGGGACTTATGTCCGCCCTCCGGATGCAGATGACCTAATTCATATAACTCAACAGCCCGGAGAGTCAGCGCGGAAATTCTGGAACAGGTTCCTTACAAAAAAGAACCAAATAGTCGACTGTCCGGACGCCGAAGCCGTAGCAGCTTTCAAGCACAATGTCCGAGACGAATGGCTCGCCAGGCACCTCGGTCAAGAGAAATCGAGGACAATGTCCGCACTGACAAGCCTCATGACCCGCTTCTGTGCGGGCGAGGATAGCTGGTTAGCACGATGCAGCACCAGCGACCCAAGTACATCAGAGATAAGAGATGGAAACGGAAAATCACGGCGCAGAAAAGAGCAGCACCGGAATAAAGAGAAAAGCCCAAAGAGCGCGGCAGTCAACGCCGGATTCAAAAGCTCGCGGCCCAATAATAAAACACAGCCTCTTAAGGATGACAGTGACGAATTGTCCAGCTTAAACAAAATTTTGGGTCGGATATGTCAAATCCACTGTACCCCCGGAAGGCCTGCAAATCACACCCACAGGGATTGTTGGGTTTTTAAACAGTCCGGCCGACTAAATGCCGAACACAAGGGGCTCGACGTGTCAAGCGAAGAAGATAAACCCCACCAGCAGAGCACCGGAAAACAAAAGACTTTCCCACAAGGGGTCAAAACAGTAAACTCACTTCATGTGATACTACGGAAAAATAGTGCGGCACTTTCTGAAAAGAGCTTCGCACGGTCCAACCTAGTAGACAGTAGAGATTGGATATCAAAACCAATCACTTTCGACCACTTGGACTATTCCAGAAGCGTTCGAAATGCGGGACGGACTCCCCTGATATTGAATCCCATAATAGATGGATTGCAATTTACTAACGTCCTAATGGACGGAGGCAGTGACTTAAACCTGCTATATTCAAACACAATCCGTAGGATGGGGATAGACCCTACCAAAATTCGACACAGCCGCACTTCCTTCAAAGGAGTGACGCCAGGCCATTACGCCAAGTGCACAGGCTCCATATTACTAGAAGTCGTGTTCGGATCGCCGAACAATTCTCGACGCGAAAAAATAATTTTTCATATCGTCCCATTTGAAAGTGAATATCAAGCACTCTTGGGACGAAAGGCTTTTGTCCACTTCAACGCCATACCGCATTACGCATCTCTTACACTCAAGATGCCCGGACCGCGTGGCGTAATTTTAGTGCGAGGGTCACTTAAAGACCCCGGACTTGGATAGACGAATCCGGCGTCAGTAGGCTAGGGGCTCCCTAGCCGCATACCCCTTCACAGGGGGCTGCGCGCACAAATAACCGCGGGTTCATACAAACCTCGCTTTAATTATTTATATTTCTAATATTCTTTGCACGAATTGTTTTTTAAACTAAACGTTCCTCTCTTTTTACAGATGAACAACGTGCATACCCGTCCAGGATAACGGCGCAACGGAGACACAGGCACAGACGTGCAGTAGGGACCCGTTGTGAGGATTCTTTTCAGATTAAGACCCTGCGTAGACCTTTTTCACTGTCTTTCGTTGTTATTCTCCCTTGGTTTCTTCCTATAGCCAAAGCGGAGCCTGACGCTTTGGCATCGGCCGCGTCAGAAGACCATGCCCGTACCATGAAACTAGGGGCTTAGGGCATCGTTCTGCCCATTATTATAAAGACCGAACACCTTAGGGAGTGTTCGGCGTCTCGAGTTAGGCATTATATGCATCAGCTCCGAATCATGTCTTTGGTCAAATGTTGGGTTTGCCCGGCTCCTGTGTTTTGCTGCCTTACATTCCGTATCATCGGCTAACGCGGCACCAGGAGAACTAATGCGATTGTGCCCCAGTTCGGCTGGGTGAGCACCTCAGTAGAGAAAGCCGAAAACCGACTGTCATGATACAGCGAGAGACTGGTCAGCCCTCGATCGACTATCGGAATGTTTAGAATTCCCCGCTTTGACGAAGGGCCGTTTCCCGGTCAGGCACACGCGCTCCGACTTCGGAGAAGGGCGATGCCACCAGGGGCTATATCGTAGCCCCACCCTCGAGCTCCACTGGCTAAGTGAAAGTGATAAAGCATTATAGTCCGGATTGCCTCGTTCGCTACGCTACCACCTCCTTATAACAGGACCGAGACGTCGGATTAAGTGTGAAAAAGTGCTATTTTTGCTAACACCCCAGCACCTTGTGCATGGGGGCTGAAGCCGAAGACTGCCATCTTTCAGGTTATACCCAAGTATACGTGAACGGCCGAAAAGGAGAAGTTTTACTACTTGGACGCACAAGTATAAAAAGCAGTTATAACATAATCATCAATTTATAAGCTAATGCGTTCATTTGAACGTTACATTCTTCGAGCACTGCGACTCTATTACATGAGCGCCACGCATAACTTCCCCGAAATAGTGCTCGGCAGGGAGCCGGTTTTCATCCGAACCCTGGGCAGCAACAGCGGTGGCGTCCATCTCTGGACAATGCGCCTTTACACGGGCAAGAGCCATCCGTGCGCCCTCTATACAGGCCGACCGCTTCATCTCCTTTATATGCGGCACCGCTCCAAGGAATTGCTGTAATAAGCCAAAGTAGCTCGTCGCCTTGGACCTCTCTGGCCAGACATGGACCACGAGGTCAGTCATGGCAAGTCCGGACAGTCTATTTAGCTCGGTCCATTCGGCCAACCGGTCTGCCAATGGAAGTGGGTGATCCGGACTGTGGAATTGAGACCAATATAGCTCTTCCGCCTTGTGATCCTTCTGGCCTCGGAAGTGCTTAACGGCATCGGCCGCACTTGCAGCTAAGTCCATATACGGATCCTCCGGACTCCACAGCCGCTCAAATTGAGCATACTTCCCATCCATAAACCGGCGACGCAGCAGAAAAGGCTTGCCAGCCACGATCTCTCCGGCCTGGCGCAGTTCCTCCTTCATAGCCCGCATTGCAGAGCGGGCATCCTTGGCTTCGGCGGTGGCCTTCTTCAGGTCTTCCCGCTCCGATAAGCGCTCCTTTTCAAGAGCCTCATTGCGGTCGGCAGCATCCTTTACTTTTATGGCCAATTCGGCCACCTCGGCCCTGCTTAGGCAGTGCGCAGCCTTTTCGGCTTTCAACTCCTCGGCCTCCCTCGAGGCAGCTGCTTCACTCCTTCGGGCTTGCTCCTTAGCTCGAGCAAGTTCGGCCCGAAGGCCCTCCACAGCAGCAGCACCGTCTGTATAAACAACATATAATTTATCAGAGGAGGGCTTTGACCCCCTTAATAAAGCGACTGTGGAGAACTCTTTTACCTTGCGACTCGTCAAGTCGCCTGTTGACAAGTGCGATGTCTGCATCTGCCAAGTCAAATCGCCGGTTTAACTCGGCAAATTCACTAGTCCGGCTAGCCCCCGGACTATCCGCCACCTGCATAGGAACGACGGAATTCATCTCTTTAGATTTCGATCCTCGGTACGCTGTCGTTTCCGACAACCTACCGAGTCTCAGGGGCTACTATCTATACAGGGCGCATTTTTTATATGCAAAACTGTTAAAAAACAAAGGCGTGCATCATTCTCGCATACCTCAAATCCCGCCAGCAAACTCATGGCGGCATTACGCAATTCGCTCTCGGCGGACGAAATCCTTCCAATCACCATACGCATTAACGCGCGGTGATCTTCTGAAATAGACGCCCTCTCAAGCAAATTCTTCAGTTCTCCCGGCCGGACTCTAGTAGGTGCCGAACTCTCTGGCCCCTCCGGACTCGGGGATACCCTCCTTGATGACACTTCGGGCTCGCCTGCCTCATCTGGCGGCGCTGCGGATGGAGGCGTATAGCTCTCCATCATCTCCGGAAGAAGATCCCCCGAAGATGAACTCATCTGAGAAGGCTGCAGATCCGAACTGCAATATAAATATTTTGGTTATCTACAGAAGCACAAATGAAGGTATTTCCTTACTAATTAACTCCCTCTTTCATACTCACAGCTCGCTGGAGGGCCGATCCTTTGATAATGATTGTGCGTCCGGATTCTTTCCGGGCGCCGGACCCCCCGGGGAAGATCTCTTCCCACGCTTGGGGGCTTTGGCCTCCGGATCTTCGGAGGCGGTCCTCTTCTCCCCCTGAAGGGAGGGGTTCTTGCTTCCTCCCTCTTTAGTCGCCCCTTTGGGCGAAATATTAGCTCCTCTATTTTCCCCGTCGCCCCCTTTTGTGGGCGCAACCTCCAACATTCTGACCAGCACGGGCTCCTGTGCGGTCTCTGGGAGGGGGGTCGGACACCTTATCAGCCTTGATCGTGCCACCCATTCCTGTAAAGAACAAAGGGTCAGGAGGCGAACTCCAGAAGGGCACATAAACAGAATGTCCGGACTCTGAGCTACTTACCTGAGTATCCGGGCGATCGCGGCTTAGACCTGCATCCTCGGCTAAATCCGGACACGCCACCTGCGGTCCGAAGAACAACTTGTACATCTCCATGGGTGTCGCACCCATGAAGTGTTGGAGAATCCGAGGTCCCTCCGGGTTGAACTCCCATAGACGTAGAGGACGGCGTTTGCAGGGCAGAAGATGCTTGATTAGCATAACGTGCATCACCTTGATCAGGTCAATCTCCCTCGCTTGGAGATCTCGAATCCGGCCCTGCAGTGAAGGCACGTCTTCGGACGGCCCCCAATTGAGCCCTTGGTTGACCCACGACATCAGTTGGCGTGGAGGTCCCGGGCGGAATAAGGGCGGCGGCTTTTGCCTGCTGCCCCTCGGAGCGGTGATATAGAACCACTCCTGCTGCCACGGTCCAAGTTCCTCTTGGAAGGAACCCTCGGGCCACGGGGCATCGACCTTTTTGCTTATGGTCGCCCCGCCGCACTCCGCTTGACCCCCCCGATCATCTTCGGCTCCACCTTGAAGGTCTTCAGCCATAAGCCGAAGTGGGGAATGACGCGGAGGAAGGCTTCACAGACGATAATGAATGCGGAGATATGGAGGATGGACTCTGGAGCCAAGTCGTGAAAGTCCAGCCCGTAGTAGAACAGGAGCCCTCTCACGAAGGGATCCGTCGGGAAGCCTAAACCCCGACGGAGGTGGGATACGAAAACGACGTATTCACCGGGCTCGGGGGCTGGCACGGCCTGCCCTTGGGCAGGCAACCTGTGCGAAACCTCGTAGGCCAGGTACTTGGCCTCACGCAACTTCAATATGTCCTCCTCCGTGACGGAGGAGGGCACCCACCGGCCCTGGAGGTCGGAGCCGGACATGATTAAGGATCCTAAGCGCTCGAATCTGAGGCTCTGGGTGTTGGAACTGGGAGCGGGGAAAGGATTCGATGCGAGATTGAAGAACAATGGCGAGCCTTGGTCCTCTTATAAAGGGAAAGAAATACCAAGAGCCGTCTCCGTGACCGTTTGGGATTCCCCTTCGATAGAGGAGGTGTGGCGACGGGAGCGGTTGGGTTACCCACGCACGTATTGATGAGAACCCCGGAATAAGGGGAACACGATCTCTGCTTCGACAAGACGTGCCAAGGAAACCGCTTCGCTAAACATGCTGAGGTGGTGTAATGATTCAAACAAAAGCCTGGTGGCGGTGTGATGTCGCGCCGCATAATACGTCAGCAGATTGAACTAAGTGTACATTTTATTCTCTCTACGGTGGAATGTGGAATTTATTTTGCAGAGCCGGACACTATCCTGGTGTTCATGATCTTCTCTGGATTATTCAAGGGAGGAACCCGCCTTGCAATGCCGAACATTATGCACGCCGGACTTATCGTCATTGAAGACTGGTTCAGGGGCTACTGAGGGAGTCCTGGACTAGGGGGTGTCCGGACAGCCGGACTATCAATGTCCGCCGGACTCCAAGACTACGAAGATACAAGATTGAAGACTCCGGCTCGTGTCCGGATGGTACTTTACTTGGCGTGGAAGGCAAGCTTGGCGATACGGATATGTAGATCTCCTACCATTGTAACCAACTCTGTGTAACCCTAGCCCTCTCCGGTATCTATATAAACCGGAGGGCTTTAGTCCGTAGGACAACATACCTTACAACAATCATACCATAGGCTAGCTTCTAGGGTTTAGCCTCCTTGATCTCGTGGTAGATCTACTCTTGTACTACCCATATCATCAATATTAATCAAGCAGGACGTAGGGTTTTACCTCCATCAAGAGGGCCCGAACCTGGGTAAAAACATCGTGTCCCTCGTCTCCTGTTACCATCCGCCTAGACGCACAGTTCGGGACCCCCTACCCGAGATCCGCCGGTTTTGACACCGACACATACGAACTACGATCTTTGTGCTAGGCTTAGGATTGGGTCTTGTCCATCACATCATTCTCCTAATGATGTGATCCCGTTATCAATGACATCCAATGTCCATGGTCAGGAAACCGTAACCATCTATTGATCAACGGGCTAGTCAATTAGAGGCTTACTAGGGACATGGTGTTGTCTATGTATCCACACATGTATCTGAGTTTCCTATCAATACAATTATAGAATGGATAATAAACGATTATCATGAACAAGGAAATATAATAATAACTAATTTATTATTGCCTATAGGGCATATTTCCAACATTATGATGTAAGGATAAAAAATAAATGAGCACTGGAGCACAATATCATGCCTCGCCCATTGTCCGGTAAAGATTTTATGGTGGTGAGGAGAGTATCTATTGAGCACCGCAACCAACATGTTCAGTCCCTTGAGAGAACAGAGACACATATCACAGATCATTGGAGACTGATCCTTTATAGTTATTTCAATGATGTTGCTGTTGCTGTACCGGTGAAGCCTAAAGAGGCAAGTTAACAACATGCATGTCTATTTTTCTTTATGTTTCATGTACTATTTAGTACTAACTTGAGTTTTTTTTGCAGCTACAACGAAGTAATGTACTGAAGCACAATGCCATAGCTGGGTCCTCCTCCGCTCATCCGCTGTCAGTGGATAATGATCTCCCAGACACTACCAAATCCGCTAGCGGAAAGAGACTCAAACAGTCTACACCGACTCACCTGGACCACGAAGGAAGGCTGCCCTTGAAGCGCAAACTTGATTTTGCCCAAGAAACTGATTTTTCTGAACCAATAACATTGGACGATCCATCATTAGATGTTGAACTCAGTAGCTTTGTTAATTATGAAGATTTTGGCCACGTCCTCAAGGGAGAAAAATACCATGGCTTTGGTGACCTCTTCGGTTTATCCGTAGAGGATTATGCCACTGGCGAGTGTGGCGCCAGTTGTCAACCTTCCAGCCCGGGTGTGGCTGAAACTGTGCCCCCTACCCCTAGTGCTCTTGATTTCTTGTCAACTTTACCTAGTAGTTTATTTATTTATACATTTATTTAATTGGTCGTGTCTATGAACCATCACTATCATCAAATTCTCACGACTCCTCTTCTTTCTTTTTAGGTTGCGAACAAGAAATCCGCAACTCCCAAGACCCTGTGGTGACGGTTGTATCGGGGAAAGGCGCACAGATGGACTGCAGTTTCGTCAAGGACACATTAATGGATGCAAGAGATTCTGTGGTGAAACGAGCCCTCGAAGGACTGAACGACTCTACCCTTGGTGATCCCAAGCGACGCATCATGCTTGAGAGCGTTTCTCAGACGCTGCCCACGCAAGTACCCGAGGTAGCTAAGGTGCAGGCCATGTTGGTCGGGCTTATTGACCTTTCCAGGAAGTTGGAGGTTGGCCAGACTGAGTTCACAAAGGAATCCGAGCGAGATGAACATGTTGTTGCTGAAGCAGAGCTTAAGATTAAGTCTGGCCATGAGGTTTCCAAGGCTATAATCGAGGACTTATCTGTCGTAGAAAAGAAGTGCACTGAAATGGAGGCGCGGGAAGCAGAGCTGAAGGCCCAGCTTGAAGAGGTTACTGTTAGTTTGCACAAGCTTAAACTGGTAATGGAACAACGCAGGCAAGCACATGATGCCCATTAATCTGAACAGAAGAACTTGGTGAAGACTCTATAGGATACCAATGCTGGCAAACGTACAAGGCTTGCTGAATTTGAACAAAAGACGACAGATTTAAAGACTGAAGCAATTCAGTTGTTGAACAACCTGCAGAACTGGCGAGCTCCTTGAGAAGGCGCAGACTTTGTTTAGTTTTTTTATTTGGCCATTTCAATTCATCATTTCACTTTTAACCATTTTATTTTCAGTCTTCAGTTTCAATTCGGATGTAGCGGTGCTTTATTTATTCATGTGGGACCTTCAGATTTATATATGATATACTAGTACGCAGACTAGAACAGATTTGACGTTGAAGCATCTTTATTTATTTACACTACCGTTGTGTATGACTTATCATCATTCCAATGTATGTACTTACCATTTTTTGTATGACAGTTTAAGCTCATGGAGCCTATTTGATGCTTCAACGTCAAATCTGTTCCAGTCTGCGTACTAGTATATCATATATAAATCTGAAGGTCCCACATGAAGAAATAAAGCACCGCTACATCTGAATTGAAATTGAAGATTGAAAATAAAATGGTTCAAAGTGAAATGATGAATTGAAATGGCTAAATAAAAAAAACTAAACAAAGTCTGCGCCTTCTCAAGGAGCTCGCCAGTTCTGCAGGTTGTTCAACAACTGACTTGCTTCAGTCTTTAAATCTGTTGTCTTTTGTTCAAATTCAGCAAGCCTTGTACGTTTGGCAGCATTGGTATCCTGTAGAGTCTTCACCAAGTTCTTCTGTTCAGATTGATGGGCATCATGTGCTTACCGATGCTGTTCCATTTCCAGTTTAAGCTTGTGCAAACTAACAGTAATCTCTTCAAGCTGGGCCTTCAGCTCTGCTTCCCGTGCCTCCATTTCAGTGCACTTCTTTTCTACGACAGATAAGTCCTCGATTATAGCCTTGGAAGCCTCATGGCCAGACTTAATCTTAAGCTCTGCTTCAGCAACAACATGTTCATCTCGCTCGGTTTCCTTTGTGAACTCAGTCTGGCCAACCTCCAACTTCTTGGAAAGGTCAATAAGCCCGACCAACATGGCCTGCACCTTAGCTACCTCAGGTACTTGCGTGGGCAGCGTCTGAGAAACGCTCTCAAGCATGATTCGTCCCTTGGGATCACCAAGGTAGAGTCGTTTAGTCCTTCGAGGGCTCGTTTCACCACGGAATCTGTAGCATCCATAAATGTGTCCTTGACGAAACTGCAGTCTATCTGTGCACCTTTCCCTGATACAACCATCACCACAGGGTCGTGGGAGTTGCGGATTTCTTGTTCGCAACCTAAACTGTTGATGATTCATTAATTTTGATGAAAGCTAATATTCAGAATTCAATGTGCTTGAGATCAATTCTGGATTTATATTGTGCTGCATCCGGGCAACTTGTTAGTGTTGACAAATCAAGTATCTTTTTTAGCCCCAGCACCGAGGTAAATATGAAGGCTCAGATTTGCTCTTGTCTGAATATCATGACCAAGGCCTTAAATGACAAGTATCTGGGATTGCGTGCTACTCTTGGACTTGATAAAAGTGACAGTTTTCAATATTTAATAGATCGGTTAATTATGAAGCTTACGGGGTGGAAGGAGAAGTGCCTCTCTTCAGGAGGGAAAGAAGTTCTTATTAAGTCTGTTGCTCAAGCAATACCAACTTATGCGATGTCGGTCTTTCAAATTCCTAAGAAAATTTGTAAAGGAATCACAGATGCGATATCTCATTTTTGGTGGGGTGATGACGCAACTCATAAGAGGATGCACTGGTTTGCATGGTGGAAGATGTGTATTCCCAAGAAAGAAGGGGGTATGGGCTTCACAGATATTCACTACTTTAATCTTGCACTTCTGGCAAAACAGGCATGGCGCCTTATTGACAACTCGGACTCTTTGTGTGCGTTGATCCTTAAGGCGAAATATTTTCCTGATGGAGATCTCATGAATGCAACTTTAAAAAAGAAGGCTTCATATACATGGCGGAGTATTATGGCCGGAGTTGATACGCTCAGACATGGGTATATTTGGAGAGTTGGTGATGGTGAGAAAATTAGCATATGGGATGATCCCTGGATACCTCATAGCCCAACAAGAAAGGTGATTTCACCAAGGGGTAACAACCTTATTTCTAAAGTTTCTGACCTCATTGATCCAGTGACAGGGAGTTGGGATGAGCAGCTGGTTAACCAAACGTTCTGGCAAGTGGATGTTCGAAGGATTTTGGCCATTCCACTACCATTACACGAGATGACAGATTTCCTGGCATGGAACATGACAAAGTCAGGGACTTTCACGGTGCGATCTGCATACCATACAGAATGGGAATTTCAATTTGGGCACAAGTTGGAATCAACGGCTGGAGCTTCAAACCCATCTTATACATGGGACTCGGTATGGAACTTCGTCTGCCCAGCAAAGATAAAAATATTTATATGGCGCGCGCTTCAGAGTGCTATTCCCTGTCGATCTATCCTGGCTAATAAGCACTTGAAAATAAATCCGAGTTGCCCAGCCTGTAACCAGGGGCCTGATGACATAAGACATATGTTGTTCGAATGCAAATTGGCAATGGACGTGTGGAAGATGCTCGGTCTTGAGCTTGTTATCAAACATGCATTGAAAGTTGACAAGGCAGGTGAGCTTGTGTTGGCACATCTTCTGTGCCTTCTAGAACAACAAATCCAAGTATTGGGCTTGCCGAAGTTCAGAGAAACGATGGCAACAACGGCTTGGTATTTGTGGTATGAAAGGCGAAAATTGACACATGACGAAGAAACTCAAAGCGCATATCAAATCAATATGTCAGTGAGAGGCTTAGTAGCAAATTATACCATCTCTTACAGCCCAAAGGCTCACGTCCGTTCAGATGCTTGGTTGAAACCAAAGTATGGTTACGTGAAATTAAATGTTGATGCGGGATTTGATAGTGACACACTAGCAGCAACATTTGGAGCAGTTATCCGGGACCATAGGGGGAAATTTATAGCGGCTGCTAATGAAAATATGGACATTTGCTTCGACTCGTTCACAGCAGAAGTAATTGCAGTGAGGTTTGGTTTGAATCTTGCTAATACCGTCGGATGTAGTAAGATTGAAGTGAATTCGGATAGCGTGGAGGTGGTGAATGCATTGAGCCAAGGCTACTCTTCTTCAGTCGCTTCATCCATTATAGACGACTGTTATTTCATGTCATTAGGTTTTTCCCATGTCATTTATGATCATTGTAATAGGGAACGTAATCGAGTAGCTCATGAACTAGCTGAAGGAAATATGCCCTAGAGGCAATAATAAAGTTATTATTTATTTCCTTATATCATGATAAATGTTTATTATTCATGCTAGAATTGTATTAACCAGAAACATAATACATGTGTGAATACATAGACACACATAGTGTCACTAGTATGCCTCTACTTGACTAGCTCGTTGAATCAAAGATGGTTAAGTTTCCTAGCCATGGACAAAAGAGTTGTCATTTGATTAACGGGATCACATCATTAGGATAATGATGTGATTGACATGACCCATTCCGTTAGCGTAGCACTTGATCGTTTAGTATGTTGCTATTGCTTTCTTCATGACTTATACATGTTCCTGTAACTATGAGATTATGCAACTCCCATTTACCAGAGGAACACTTTGGGTGCTACCAAACATCACAACGTAACTGGGTGATTATAAAGGAGTACTACAGGTGTCTCCAAAGGTACATGTTGGGTTGGCGTATTTCGAGATTAGGTTTTGTCACTCCGATTGTCGGAGAGGTATCTCTGGGCCCTCTCGGTAATGCACATCACTATAAGCCTTGCAAGCAATGTGACTAATGAGTTAGTTGCGGGATGATGCATTATGTAACGAGTAAAGAGACTTGCCGGTAACGAGATTGAACTAGGTATTGGATACCGACGATCAAATCTCGGGCAAGTAACATACCGATGACAAAGGGAACAACGTATGTTGTTATGTGGTTTGACCGATAAAGATCTTCATAGAATATGTAGGAACCAATATGGGCATCCAGGTCCCGCTATTGGTTATTGACCGAGAATGGTTTTAGGTCATGTCTACATAGTTCTCGAACCTGTAGGGTCCGCACGCTTAACGTTTTGATGACCGTTTTATTATGAGTTTATAAGTTTTGATGTACCGAAGTTTGTTCGGAGTCCCGGATGTGATCACGGACATGACGAGGAGTCTCGGAATGGTCGAGACATAAAGATTGATATATTGGAAGCCTATGTTTGGACATCGAAATGGTTCCGGGTGAAATCGGCATTTTATCGGAGTACCGGGAGGTTACCGGAACCCCCCGGGGGGTTAATGGGCCTACATGGGCCTCGAGGGAGAAGAGGGGAGGAGCCAGGAGGGGGCCGCGCGCCCCTCCCCCTCCTAGTCCGAATAGGACAAGGGAAGGGGGGCGGCGCCCCCCCTTTCCTTCCCCTCTTCCTCCTCTTTCCCCCCTTTCTCCTACTCCTACTTGGAAAGAGGGAGTCCTACTCCCGGTGGGAGTAGGACTCCCCCCCTTGGCGCGCCCTCTAGGCCGGCCGCCTCCTCCCCCCTGGCTCCTTTATATACGGGGGCGGGGGGCACCCCAAAGACACACAAGTTGATCTACGGATCGTTCCTTAGCCGTGTGCGGTGCCCCCTTCCACCATATTCCACCTCGGTCATATCGTCGCGGAGTTTAGGCGAATCCCTGCGCCGGTAGAACATCATCATCATCACCACGCCGTCGTGCTGACGGAACTCATCTCCGGAGCCTTTGCTGGATCGGAGGTCCGGAGATCGTCATCGAGCTGAACGTGTGCTGAACTCGGAGGCCCCGTACGTTCGGTGCTTGGATCGGTCGGATAGTGAAGACGTACGACTACATCAACCGCGTTGTGCTAACGCTTCCGCTTACGGTCTACGAGGGTACGTAGACGAACACTCTCCCCTCTCGTTGCTATATCATCACCATGATCTTGCGTGTGCGTAGGAATTTTTTTGAAATTACTACGTTCCCCAACAGTGGCATCCGAGCCTAGGTTTTATGCGTTGATGTTATATGCACGAGTAGAACACAAGTGAGTTGTGGGCGATACAAGTCATACTGCTTACCAGCATGTCATACTTTGGTTCGGCGGTATTGTGAGATGAAGCGGCCCGGACCGACATTGCGCGTACGCTTACGCGAGACTGGTTTCACCGTTACGAGCACTCGTGCTTAAAGGTGACTGGCGGGTGTCTGTCTCGCTCACTTTAGTTGAATCGAGTGTGGCTACGCCCGGTCCTTGCGAAGGTTAAAACAGCACCAACTTGACGAACTATCGTTGTGGTTTTTGATGCGTAGGTAAGAACGGTTCTTGCTAAGCCCGTAGCAGCCACGTAAAATTTGCAACAACAAAGTAGAGGACGTCTAACTTGTTTTTGCAGGGCATGTTGTGATGTGATATGGTCAAGACGTGATGCTATATTTTATTGTATGAGATGATCATGTTTTGTAACCGAAGTTATCGGCAACTGGCAGGAGCCATATGGTTGTCGCTTTATTGTATGAAATGCAAACGCCCTGTAATTGCTTTACTTTATCACTAAGCGGTAGCGATAGTCGTAGAAGCAATAGATGGCATAACGACAATGATGCTACGATGGAGATCAAGGTGTCGCACCGGTGACGATGGTGATCATGACGGTGCTTCGAAGATGGAGATCAAAAGCACAAGATGATGATGGCCATATCATATCACTTATATTGATTGCATGTGATGTTTATCCTTTATGCATCTTATCTTTCTTTGATTGACGGTAGCATTTTAAGATGATCTCTCACTAATTATCAAGAAGTGTTCTCCCTGAGTATGCACCGTTGTGAAAGTTCTTCGTGCTGAGACACCACGTGATGATCGGGTGTGATAGGCTCTACGTTCAAATACAACGGGTGCAAAACAGTTGCACACGCGGAATACTCAGGTTATACTTGACGAGCCTAGCATATACAGATATGGCCTCAGAACACGGAGACCGAAAGGTTGAGCGTGAATCATATAGTAGATATGATCAACATAGCGATGTTTACCATTGAAACTACTCCATCTCACGTGATGATCGAACATGGTTTAGTTGATTTGGATCACGTAATCACTTAGATGACTAGAGAGATGTCTGTCTAAGTGGGAGTTCTTTAGTAATATGATTAATTGAACTTTAATTTATCATGAACTTAGTCCTGGTAGTATTTTGCAAATTATGTTATAGATCAATAGCTCGCGTTGTTGCTTTCATATGTTTATTTTTGATATGTTCCTAGAGAAAAATTGTGTTGAAAGATGTTAGTAGCAATGATGCGGATTGGATCCATGATCTGAGGTTTATCCTCATTGCTGCACAGAAGAATTATGTCCTTAATGCACCGCTAGGTGACAGACCTATTGCAGGAGCAGATGCAGACGTTATGAACGTTTGGCTAGCTCAATATGATGACTACTTGATAGTTTAGTGCACCATGCTTAACGGCTTAGAATCAGGACTTCAAAGACGTTTTGAACATCATGGATCATATGAGATGATCCAGGAATTGAAGTTAATATTTTAAGCAAATACCCGAGTTGAGAGATATGAAGTCTCCAACAAGTTCTATAGCTAAAAGATGGAGGAGAATCGCTCAACTAGTGAGCATGTGCTCAGATTGTCTGGGTACTTCAATCGCTTGAATCAAGTGGGAGTTAATCTTCCAGATAAGATAGTGATTGACAGAATTCTCTAGTCACCATCACTAAGTTACTAGAACTTCGTGATGAACTATAGTATGCAAGGGATGACAAAAATGATTCCCGAGCTCTTCGTGATGTTGAAACCTACGAAGGTAGAAATCAAGAAAGAGCATCAAGTGTTGATGATTGACAAGACCACTAGTTTCAAGAAAATGGCAAAGGAAAAGAAAGGGAAACTTCACGAGGAATAGCAAACAAGTTGTCACTCCCGTGAAGAAGACCAAAGCTGGACCAAAGCCTGAAACTGAGTGCTTACACTGCAAAGGGAATGGTCACTGGAAGCGGAAATGCCCTGAATATTTGGTGGATAAGAAGGATGACAAAGTGAACAAGGGTATATTTGATATACAGGTTATTGATGTGTGTCTTACTAGTGTTTATAGTAGCCCTTGAGTATTTGATACTTGTTCAGTTGCTAAGATTAGTAACTCGAAACAGGAGTTACAGAATAAACAGAGACTAGTTGAAGGGTGGAGTGATGATGAGTGTTGGAAGTAGTTCCAAGATTGATATAATCATCATCGCACACTCCCTATACTTTCGGGATTAGTGTTAAACCTAAATAAATGTTATTTGGCGTTTGCGTTGAGCATGAATATGATTTGATCATGTTTATTGCGATACGGTTATTCATTTAAAGTTAGAGAATAAATTGTTATTCTGTTTACATTAATAAGACCTTCGATGGTCATACACCCAATGAACATAGTTTGTTGGATCTCGATCGTAGTGATACACATATTCATAATATTGATGCCAAAAGATGAAAAGTTAATAATGATAGTACAACTTATTTGTGGCACTGCCATTTGGGTCATATCGGGGTAAAGCGCATGAAGAAACTCCATAAAGATGGATTTTTGGAATCACTTGGTTATGAATCATTTGATGCTTGCGAACCATGCCTTTTGGGCAAGATGACTAAAACTCCGTTCTCCGGAACAATGGAACAAGCTACTGACTTATTGGAAATAATACATACCGATGTATGCAATCCAATGAGTGTTGATGCTCGTGGCAAGTATCGTATTTTCTGACCTTCACAAGATGATTTGAGCAGATATGGGTATATCTACTTAATGAAACATAAGTCTGAAATAGTTGAAAGGTTCAAAGAATTTCAGAGTGAAGTGGAAAAATCATCGTAACAAGAAAATAAAGTTTCTGCGATCTGATCGCGGAGACGAATATTTGAGTTACGAGTTTGGTCTTCAATTAAAACAATGTGGAATAGTTTCACAGCTCATGCCACCTGGAACACCACAACGTAATGGTGTGTCCGAATGTCATAACCACACTTTATTTGATATGGTGCGATCAATGATGTCTCTTACCGATTTACCAATATTGTTTTAGGGTTATGCATTAGAGATAGCTACATTCACGTTAAATAGGGCACCATCTAAATCCGTTGAGATGACACCGTATGAACTATGGTTTAGCAATTAACCTAAGCTGTCGTTTCTTAAAGTTTGGGGCTATGATGCTTATGTGAAAAAGTTTCATCCTGATAAGCTCAAACCCAAATCGGAGAATTGCGTCTTCATAGAATACCCAAAGGAAACTGTTGGGTACACCTTCTATCACAGATCCGAAGGCAAGATATTCGTTGCTAAAATGGATCCTTTCTAGAGAAGGAGTTTCTCTAGAAAGAAGTGAGTGGGAGGAAAGTAGAACTTGATGAGGTAACTGTACCTTCTCCTGAATTGGAAAATAGTTCATCATTGAAATTAGTTCCAGTGATTCCTACACCAATTAGTGAGGAAGCTAATGATGATGATCATGAAACTTCAGATCAAGTTACTACAGAACCTCGTAGGTCTTCCAGAGTACGGTCCGCACCAAAGTGGTACGGTAATCCTGTTCTGGAAGTCATGTTACTAGACCATGATAAACCTACGAACTATGAGGAAGCGATGATGAGCCCAGATTCCGCGAAATGGCTGGAGGCCATGAAATCTGAGATGGGATCCATGTATGAGAACAAAGTGTGGACTTTGGTGGACTTGCCCGATGATCGGCAAGCCATAGAAAATAAATGGATCTTCAGGAGGAAGACAGATGTTGATAGTAGTGTTACTATCTACAAAGCTAGACTTGTCGAAAAAGGTTTTTGACAAAGTTCAAGGTGTTGAATACAATGACATTTTCTCACTCGTATCGATGCTTAAAAGTCTGTCCGAATCATGTTAGCAATTGCCACATTTTATGAAATTTGGCAAATGGATGTCAAAACTACATTCCTTAATGGATTTATTAAAGAAGAGTTGTATATGATACAACCAGAAGGTTTTGTCAATCCTAAAGGTGCTAACAAAATGTGCAAGCTCCAACGATCCATCTATGGACTGGTGCAAGCATCTCGGAGTTGGAATATAAGCTTTGATAAGTTGATCAAAGCATATCGTTTTATATAGACTTGTGGTGAAGCCTGTATTTACAAGAAAGTGAGTGGGAGCACTACAAAATTTCTGATAAGTATATGTTAATGACATATTGTTGATCGGAAATAATGTAGAATTATTCTGCAAAGCATAAAGGAGTGTTTGAAAGGAGTTTTTTCAAAGAAAGACCTCGGAAAAGCTACTTACATATTGAGCATCAAGATCTATTGAGATAGATCAAGACGCTTGATAAGATTTTCAATGAGTACATACCTTGACAAGATTTTGAAGTAGTTCAAAATGGAACAGTCAAAGAAAGAGTTCTTTCCTATGTTGCAAAGGTATGAAATTGAGTAAGACTCAAATCCCGACCACAACAGAAAATAGAAAGAGAATGAAAGTCATTCCTATGCCTCATTCATAGGTTCTATAAAGTATGCTATGCTATGTACCAGACCTATTGTATACCTTGCTCTGGTTTGGCAAGGGAGTACAATAGTGATCTAGGAGTAGATCACTGGACATTGGTCAAAATTATCCTTAGTGGAATAAGGATATGTTTCTCAATTATGGAGGTGACGAAAGGTTTGTCATAAAAGGTTACGTCGATACAAGTTTTGGCACCAATCCAGATGACTCTAAGTCTTAATCTGGATACATATTGAAAGTGGGAGCAATTAGCTAGAGTAGCTCCGTGCAGAGCATTGTAGACATAGAATATTTGCAAAATACATACGGCTCTAAATGTGACAGACCCGTTGACTAAGCTTCTCTCACGAGCAAAACATGATCACACCTTAGTACTCTTTGGGTATTAATCACATAAGCGATGTGAACTAGATTATTGACTCTAGTAAACCCTTTGGGTGTTGGTCACATGACGATGTGAACTATGGGTGTTAATCATATACAGATATGAATATTGATGTTAAATCACATGGCGATGTGAACTAGATTATTGACTCTAGTGCAAGTGGGAGACTGAAGGAAATATGCCCTAGAGGCAATAATAAAGTTATTATTTATTTCCTTATATCATGATAAATGTTTATTATTCATGCTAGAATTGTATTAACCGGAAACATAATACATGTGTGAATACATAGACAAACATAGTGTCACTAGTATGCCTCTACTTGACTAGCTCGTTGAATCAAAGATGGTTAAGTTTCCTAGCCATGGACAAAAGAGTTGTCATTTGATTAACGGGATCACATCATTAGGAGAATGATGTGATTGACATGACCCATTCCATTAGCCTAGCACTTGATCGTTTAGTATGTTGCTATTGCTTTCTTCATGACTTATACATGTTCCTGTAACTATGAGATTATGCAACTCCCGTTTATCGGAGGAACACTTTGGGTGCTACCAAATGTCACAACGTAACTGGGTGATTATAAAGGAGTACTACAGGTGTCTCCAAAGGTACATGTTGGGTTGGCGTATTTCGAGATTAGGTTTTGTCACTCCGATTGTCGGAGAGGTATCTCTGGGCCCTCTCGATAATGCACATCACTATAAGCCTTGCAAGCAATGTGACTAATGAGTTAGTTGCGGGATGATGCATTATGTAACGAGTAAAGAGACTTGCCGGTAACGAGATTGAACTAGGTATTGGATACCGACGATCAAATCTCGGGCAAGTAACATACCGATGACAAAGGGAACAACGTATGTTGTTATGCGGTTTGACCGATAAAGATCTTCATAGAATATGTAGGAACCAATATGGGCATCCAGGTCCCGCTATTGGTTATTGACCGAGAATGGTTTTAGGTCATGTCTACATAGTTCTCGAACCCGTAGGGTCCGCACGCTTAACGTTTCGATGACAGTTTTATTATGAGTTTATAAGTTTTGATGTACCGAAGTTTGTTCGGAGTCCCGGATGTGATCACGGACATGACGAGGAGTCTCGGAATGGTCGAGACATAAAGATTGATATATTGGAAGCCTATGTTTGGACATCGGAATGGTTCTGGGTGAAATCGGCATTTTACCGGAGTACCGAGAGGTTACCGGAACCCCCCGGGGGGTTAATGGGCCTACATGGGCCTCGAGGGAGAAGAGGGAAGGAGCCAGGAGGGGGCCGCCCGCCCCTCCCCCTCCTAGTCCGAATAGGACAAGGGAAGGGGCGCGGCGCCCCCCCCCCCTTCCTTCCCCTCTTCCTCCTCTTTCCCCCCTTTCTCCTACTCCTACTTGGAAAGAGGGAGTCCTACTCCCGGTGGGAGTAGGACTCCCCCCCTTGGCGCGACCTCTAGGCCGGCCGCCTCCTCCCCCCTGGCTCCTTTATATACGGGGGTGGGGAGCACCCCAAAGACACACAAGTTGATCTATGGATCGTTCCTTAGCCGTGTGCGGTGCCCCCTTCCACCATATTCCACCTCGGTCATATCATCGCGGAGTTTAGGCGAAGCCCTGCGCCGGTAGAACATCATCATCATCACCACGCCGTCGTGCTGACGGAACTCATCTCCGGAGCCTTTGCTGGATCGGAGGTCCGGAGATCATCATCGAGCTGAACGTGTGCTGAACTCGGAGGCCCCGTACGTTCGGTGCTTGGATCGCTCGGATCGTGAAGACGTACGACTACACCAACTGCGTTGTGCTAACGCTTCCGCTTATGGTCTACGAGGGTACGTAGACGAACAGTCTCCCCTCTCATTGCTATATCATCACCATGATCTTGCGTGTGCGTAGGAATTTTTTTGAAATTACTACGTTCCCCAACACTAGCAAGGTTAGGTAGGTTTTCTTCTCCGAGGGTTTGGATGGATAACGCTCCTAATGAGGTTATCCCTTTACTTGTAAAGGATGCTACTTTACTTATGAATGAATAAAGGAGAAGAAGTTTATCAAAAAAAAGGCTATCAGATTGCTCAGGGGTTTGGTCCTTCAATCCATTCATCTCCTCACTGCTAGCCACATACACAATACATATAGATGCCCAAAAAGAAAAGAAGAAGGCAGGCAGGCGTCGTGCTTGCTTGGAGTTTGAAGGTGAGACTCATGGCTCTCTCCTAGCCCCTGATTTGGCCATTGCAGTACAGATGAAAGAGCTTTCTTCTTCCTCCTCTTCTAAAATTCTAGCCCTTGGTTCGGCCATCGTGGTACAAATCAAGGAGCATGTTTCATCTTCCCAAAGTTCTTGTCCTTTGTTTGGCCATTGCGGTACAAACCAAGGTCTTAATCTACCTCAAAATTTCGTCTTTGGTTCGGCCATTGCGGTACAAACCAAAGGTACATGTTTAATCTACATCAAAATTTTGTCTTTGGTTTGGCCATCGTGGTACGAGTCGAGTGTATTACATCCATCCCAAATTTTTTTCCTTGGTTCGGCCATCACGGTACGAGCCAAGGGGCATGCATGTTCCTTCTACATGTTGCATATGCTTCGTCACAACGATCTTCTTGGTTCGGTCCCCTTAGCGATACAAGACAAGATGAACACCTCGTTCCTTGGTTTGGTCCCTATACGCGGATACGAATCAAGGATGTCATAAGTGCGGAAACATCATTTAAAATTTGCTTTAATCTAGTAAATTGATATGACTAAGTTGCGATGAAATTATGAGTATGCTAAACTGAAATCATTCTTGTTCGATTACACTACAAACGTTATGTGTCGTGTTAGTTGTAATACGGACAAGAATGCACGAAAATATGCCTTTACTCGGTTACGCTACACGCGGGCATCATCTTATTGCAACACGGTGCTAGTAGTAATACAAGTAAGGAAAAACTCAATTTAAAGTCCGCGTTCATGCTACACATGCAAAGACCAAAACATGCAATATAAATAATGCCATCATAAAACAAATTTTACTTGGTTACGCTACACGCGGACACGATATTTGTGTTACGCGGTGTTAGTAGTAATACAAGTGAGATAAATCTAAATAAAACATTTATGCCACATATTTTGGCCATAGTCATATAAAAGATGTTAGAAACATGCTCCAATGCTATAAGAGCCTAAAGTATTAGCATCGTCATAAATGGATATCACAAACTCACTTTACTTGGGTTATGCTACACACGAGCATCAATGAAATGACGCTATGTGGAGTTAGTGCTAAGGCTGGCCATAGTGGGGGTAACATAACCTGTAACATGCACTTGGGACTAGCAAACATGCTTATGTGGCACATAATTAAAGAGGAGAGAGAGGGTTAGAGTAACATAGGTAGATACCATATCATGTTAAATGCTATGCTACTTTGTGTCATGCATGGCAATAAATATGATCATCTATGATACTATTTTATGTTACTATGCACTATGGAGGTAGTATCATACACTAGTATCATATGCATGATACTACTACCTCCGTCTAGGTGAATAAGTCATTCACGTAGTTCTAGGTCACCAATTTGAGCAATTAAATATGTGTTATATGTCATGAAAAGTATATCACTAGATTTCTACACGAATGTAGTTTCTAAATATATATTTTTTTATCACATATAACACATATTTAGATAGTTAAATTGTCAACCTAGAACTACGCGAATGACTTATTCACCGAGACGGAGGTAGTAGTATATGTTACTCCCCACTATGACCAGCCTAATACCATGTAAGGTACAAACATAAACAAAAATGATAGATGCCATATGACTCATGCGACACCATAATTGCTCCACAAACCTTTGCTTGGTTACGCTGCACGCGGGTGTTATATTAGTGCTATACGGTGTTAGTAGTAATACAGGTGAAGCAGAATTTAATGAAAATAGGTTCACTCCACATCCACATATGCGTACAAAATTCATGCAAAATACATGATAAGGGATGTTCCATGTAGCCCACATAGGCTTTAAACAAAAAAAATATCATAAGCAAACTCCACTAGCAAACTCCATTCGGGTCAAGCTATACGTGTGTGTCATATCATTGCATAGCGTTGTTAATTTTGATACCGTGTGAAGTCAAAATCAATAAAACATGGCACATATCACATGCACCACAGAAAACATCAAGATTGTGTCAAAAAGCTTCTGTCCGTTACGCTACACACAGACACCAACATCAGTGTCGCGCGATGATAGTGTAATGTGATGATGCAAAACTTACTAAAAATGGTATGTCACATAAATCCATGCCACCAAAACCAAAGATGTCATATAAAACTCCCAAATAAATTATATATGTATCCTATATGCCAAACGTACGATATAACTATGCCTAGCCAAAATCAACCTGCACTCTGCATATACATGAGGTTGAACATACACAAATGGTTGCATGCTAGGAAACATATTCCCAAACATCAACATGAAATCGTAGAGGAGTATTTGCATGGAACCAAACTCCAAGCTCACCAAGCAGGAGTTCATCATCGATCGCGAGGAGGATTTCTCTTGTAGAATATTGTAATAGGCATGTGATGTAATCCTATGTAATAGATATGTTGGAATTCTTAATCAGGAGTTTTCTCTTCGGAGATGTAATTAACAGAATTTTTATGTAAATGTAAGAGTTCTGGAAATAATGTACATGCAATGTTTGATTCTATTTTAATTTAATGCATTTAAATTTCACTATGTATCAATGACGATGCTAATAGTTTAGGCTCTTATAGCATTGGAGCATGTTTCTAACATCTTTTATATTACTTTGGCCAAAATATGTGGCATAAATGTTTTATTTAGATTTATCTCACTTGTATTACTACTAACACCGCGTAACACAAATATCGTGTCCGCGTGTAGCGTAACCAAGTAAAATTTGTTTTATGATGGCATTATTTATATTGCATGTTTTGGTCTTTGCGTGTGTAGCATGAACACGGATTTTAAATTGAGTTTTGCCTTACTTGTATTACTACTAGCACCGCGTTGCAATAAGATGATGCTCGCGTGTAGCGTAATCAAGTAAAGGCATGTTTTCGTGCATTCTTGTCCGTAATACAACTAACGCGACACATAATGTCCGTAGTGTAACCGAACAAGAATGATTTCAGTTTAGCATACCCATAATTTCATCGCAACTTAGTCATATCAATTTACTAGATTAAAGCAAATTTTAAATGATGTTTCCACACTTATGACACCCTTCATTCGTATCCGCGTATTCCGCGTATAGGGACCAAACCAAGGAATGAGGTGTTCATCTTATCTTGTATCGCTAAGGGGACTGAACCAAGAAGATTGTTGGGACGAAGCATATGCAACTTGTAGAAGGAACATGCATGCTCCTTGGCTCGTACCGTGATGGCCGAACCAAGGACAAAAATTTGGGATGGATGTAATACACTCCTTGACTTGTACCACGATGGCCAAACCAAGGACAAATTTTTTGATGTAGATTAAACATGTACCTTGGTTTGTACCGCAATGGCTGAATCAAAGACGAAATTTTGAGGTAGATTAAATATAGACCTTGGTTTGTACCGCAATGTTCGAACCAAGGACGAGAACTTTGGAAAGATGAAACATGCTCCTTGATTTTTATCACAATGGCCAAACCAAGGGCTAGAATTTTAGGAGAGGAGGAAGAAGGAAGCTCTTTCATCTGTACCGCAATGGCCAAATCAGGGGCTAGGAGTGAGCCATGAGTCTCACCTTCAAACTCCAAGCAAGCACGGCGCCTGCCTGCCTTCTTTTCTTTTTGGGTGTCTGTATGTATTGTGTATGTGGCTAGCAGGGAGGAGATGAATGGATTGAAGGACCGAACCCCTGAGCAATCTGAGAGTCTGGTATTTATAGCGGCGGAGGGAAACAACGAAGGGTTGCCTGGACGCGCGCATGCCATGTTATGGAGATCGTGCAATGCTATCGTGGGAGCGGCCACTTCCTTTCTTTATTCTATTTCTTTTAATCGCTAGTAAACTTTTTTTTTGAAGGTAAACTAGGGATTTTGTTCAATGTTCACAACGTCCGGAATACACGCAATTTCCGGAAGAACCCCTAGCCACACATGGCGACCCACTGCGAGAGACGCAGCTCCCTTGACAAGCAAGTGGGCCTCAAAATTATTATCTCTACTTTTGAAACGAAAATTAACAGAAGAAAAGTCACTACAGCTAGTGTGGATCTCACGAAGGATAGGAGCATAAGGAGGAACCCCAGACGATCTAATATTTGAAATCACTTCAGCACAATCCGTGGCAATGGTGAGATCCTGAAGATTTAAATCCCGGGCTAAAGCTAGTGCTTCGCTGCATGCATGAGCTTCGAGACTTGCCGGGTCAGTGAGGCCATCAAAGACCGTTGCAGAAGCACCAAGAAACTTGCCAAATCTATCACGACACACAACTCCTGCTGCTCCCTTGTCTCCTAAGGTTGACAACCCCCCATCACAATTTAACTTTGAGGACTCGCCCGGGGGTGGTAGCCACACCTTTGCTCGTTGCCGGTTCACTTGTGTGACACCAGTCGATGGTTTTAGCGTGTTCGCTAACTCCAGCTCCTCCAGAAATCTATTTACGAACGACATAGTGGAGAGCGGGCTCTGAAACTCCTCCTCGTGTATAGCTTTCCTCCTGGCCCACCAGATCGCCCACATGGTCACTAGAATTCAAGCTAGGTCTCGTTGGTTTGTGTTCTCAAACAGCCAGAACAGCCATAGTCTCGCATCTTTGGTTTGGTTTGATATCATATGCTCAACCAACTCATCATCCTCCAGAGCCCAAACACATCTTGCCATGCGGCAACTCAGAAGCGAGTGGCGCCATGTATCTTCCATTGCTCCGCATATAGAGCAGGCGGCGGACTCTGCCATATGTCTTTCATGTCTCACCAGGCCGGTAGGGATAGAAGTGTGCGCCAACCGCCATACAAAAACTCTTATCTTTGAGGGGAACTTCACCTTCCATAGCTGAGACCATGAGTTTTTGTCCGCCGCGACATTAGAATGACCCGGGCGATGCTCAAGCCAATCCTCTCGTTGTGTTTTGATGGCGCAAATCATCCTGTAAGCTGACCGGACCGAAAAGATCCCTCTCTTGTCGTAGTGCCACGCCCAAAAGTCCTCCTGTTGCCTGGTACTGAGCGATATGTTGAGAATCGCTTCTACATCAGCAGGGATGAAATGCTCAGATAAAACTGGCCGGTTCCATGATCTTGTGGCTGAGTTGAGTAGCTCTGAAACCATCACCGGCGGGTTCGTAGAGCGGGCGCAAAAGGGCCTCAACTTAAAATCTCTCGGCACCCAGTTATCCTGCCAAATATGTGTAGTTGCTCCAGTTCCAATTCTCTTGATGAGCCCCAAAGACAGAATGTCACGACCCTCCAAGAGTGACCGCCATTCCTGCGAAGGAGCATTGCCAAGTGTGGCGTTCAGCAGATCAGTATTTGGAAAAAAGCGAGGTTTTAGAATGCGGGCACTTAGGGCATCCGGTTGCTGCATCAAACGCCACGCTTGCCGGGCAAGAAGAGCTAGGTTGAATAGCTCAATATCTCGGAAACCTAGACCGCCCATAAATTTTGGTTTTGACATAGTTTCCCACGACACCCATGCTGTTTTCCGCTCACCGTTTTTACTCCCCCACCAGAACTTGCGTATCAAACTATTGATGTGCTCACATAAACCCCTAGGAAGCTTGAAACATGCCATTGAGTATGTTGGAATAGCCTGGGCTACAGACTTGATTAGTACTTCCTTCCCCCCCGCTGACAGGCACTTTTCCATCCAACCCTGAACACGTTTCCAGATTCGGTCCTTCAGATATTTAAAAGAGCCTTCCTTTGCTCTGCCCACATCTGATGGCAAACCCAAATACTTCTCAGTTAACGACTCATTGTGTACATCAAGTACATTCATGATTGATCCTCCTGCCGAATCCGCGACCCCCTTGCTAAAAAAGATTGACGATTTTTCCACATTGATTCTCTGCCCCAAAGCATCGCAGTATACTCTCAACAGACCATTAACCCTTGTGGCAGCCTCATCGTTTGCCTCAAAAAAGAGTAGACTGTCATCAGCGAAAAGAAGGTGATTAACCAGAGGGGCTTCAGGCGCCACTGCTATACCCTGAACCCCAATATTAGAATTCAAAAGGCACGATAAGCCCTCCGCAGCTATCAGGAAAAGATAAGGCGATATCGGATCCCCCTGCCGAAGTCCACGTGTAGGCCTGAAACCTTCCAAACTACCACCATTAAACAGAACGGAGAAAGAAACCGAAGAAACGCACCTCATAATGGTCTCTGTAAATCTGGGGCTAAAACCCAACTTGATCATGACCGCTTTCAGATACGGCCACTCTAGGCGATCATATGCCTTCATCATATCTAACTTCAATGCACAAAACCTGTTACCCTTCACCTTCCTAGTTTTCATATAGTGCAAACACTCGTAAGCTGTGATAAAATTATCTGTGATAAGGCGTCCAGGGACGAAAGCGGACTGCTCTTCGGAGATGATATCGGGGAGAATCTACTTCAGCCTGTTGGCTAAGACCTTCGACGCAATCTTATAGATTACGTTGCAAAGGCCTATCGGCCGATACTGTCCTAAAACTTTTGGACTGGAAATCTTGGGAATTAAAACAATGAACGTGTTGTTGATCTCCTCCGGTGAATCAACTCCATCAAGCACTCGGATGATCATCCTTGTGACCTCGTCACCACATAAGTCCCAATGCTTCTGAAAAAAATGTGCGGGAAAGCCATCCGGGCCCGGTGCCTTGGTTGGAAACATCTGAAAGAGGGCCTCCTTAACTTCATCTCTACTGTATTCTGCATTGAGACGGACATTTATATCTCCATCAACCCGTGTTGGTATGTGAGACAGTACCTCCTCCATGCCAATAGTTCCTTCATACGCATAGAGGTTTTTATAGAACTCTGTAGCCATAGCAGCCAGCTCGCTCGGGTCTGTGCATACCGAGCCATCAGCACGGTTCAGTTTAACGATCCTGTTCTTAGCCCGTCGGGCACTAGCTTTCCTCTGAAAAAACTTCGTATTGCTGTCTCCTTCCGCTAACCATGTGATCCGAGATCGTTGTTTTGCCATGACTTCCTCCCTGTACGCTAGCTCAACAAGGCGGTCCATCACACCCTTTTCTTCTTCCCCCGGTCCAGTTCGCCGCGGGTCGCCACGGAGGTCCGCAAGCTGCCGGCGCAAACCCCTCATCTCCTGACACACCGAGCCGAAAGTTCTCCTACTCCATCTTGACATAGAGGTCGATACATCGTGTAACTTGCTAGCCAACTCAGTAAGTGTCCTTGCCGGTCCTATCTCATCCCATGCTTCGCTAACCACCCCTCTGAACCTCTCGTCCGTCTCCCATGCACACTCATAGCGGAAAGGTTTAGTCCCAAAGGATCGTTGATTGCCTGTCTCCATATCAGTCTTGAGCAGTATAGGGCAGTGGTCACTCTTGGCAGCTATTAGATGTTCCAGGGTTGCAAAAGGGAACAAGCTCGACCAGCTTGGCGAGGCCAAGGCCCGATCTAGTCGAACTCTGCAGAACTGCCCCCCTGTCACGCGTGTTTCAAACGTCCAATCAAGACCCAAATAACCAATGTCTGCCAAACCACATACATCAACCGCGTCTCTGAAACCCTCCATTTGAGCACTATCCCGAATGTTGGGACCCAACTGTTCCTCCTGCCGAAGAATCTCGTTGAAATCACCAATACATAACCACGGCAGGGTACTTTCCCCTCTCAACCTTTTCATCGTCTCCCACATCTTGTACCTCAGGCTTCTAGTTGCCTCCCCATAGAAACATGTTAGACGCCATTGGTCCGAACCTGAACTCGAGATCCAGGAGTCAATGTGATACTGAGAAAAATTCTTTATTACGAGATTAACGTCCGACTTCCAAAAGATACAAAGGCCTCCACTACTGGCTACTGCAAAACTACTACTGAAACCTAAAGACACCGCCAAACCCTCCACTCGGTTCTTTGCAATTTGCGTCTCCACAATACAAAGGACCGACGGCGCACTATCCACCACAAGAGCACGGAGCTCGTTAACTGTCGCGGGGTCGCCAATCCCACGGCAGTTCCAGCATAGGGTCCTCATTGAGCTTGGCGGTCCTCCTCTAGGGAGGCCGCCCTGTTCATTGTCTCCACCTCTTCCTCCACTTCTCCTTCCTGTCTCCTCTTCTTGCCAACATGCACCTTCTCCGGCGTCGTGACTGTAGCAATTCTTGGATCAGAGGAAGAAGCACCTTCAATTTGTAAGATAGTGCCTGCAACCTTGCCCTCCAGATTAGGAAGTGACTGGCCTCTAATGTTGATGGAACCATCCGCGGCCACCAATCTCTTCCGTGCCCCCCTCTCAGCTTCATCACTCTGTAAGTCCCTCCTGACCTCCACATCCATCTGTTGCGGCCCATGATAATTGTGACTGCCACCCTCCCCCCTCCTTCGTTCTCCTACCGGGCCTCTCCCACCTCGACTGCCAGCCCCTCTACCCCCCTCGCCTCCTCTTCCTCTGTTAACACTTTCTCCCCTGCCTCCACCCCCATATGGTTGGGCCGCCGGCATCTCCGGCTCCCACAACAACCAGTCACCCCAACCAAAAGATCTTGGGTCATGTATACCATCGCCACACTCATCCGCCAAGTGCCCCATCCTGCCACAAGCAAAGCAAAAATCTGGAAGCTTCTCATAGAAAACACTGAATTTTTTGTGCTCCTTCAGCTTGATTGGAACAAAACGAACCAGCGGCTCGTTGACATCAACAAAAACCCTGGCGCGTAAAGTACTTGCCGGGTTTATCCTGCCCTCATTGACCATCACTGTGAACGGAGGGTCCCCGACCTTTGCCGCTACCTTCTCCGCCAGCTCCCTTCGTCTTGTTAGTCCATCCGGCAGGCCCTTTACTCGAGCCCATAGCGGGATCTTATTCAGACTATACCCCTTTACATCAGAGAAACCATCATACTCCTGCAGCACAACCGGCGCCCTCCGAAACAGCCATGGCCCCCCTCCATTATCTTCCTCCAATCTCCCAAGCAGTGGCATTGGACAAGAAATAGATTTGGTCCCTTTATATTGAAGTTGACTCCTTGTGCCGCCGACCAGGCATTGCGCATTTGCGTCAGGAGCGCCGCGTGGCTAAACGGCTTAGTTGTGTGGACTCGAAACAGAGCTAACCAACGAACATCCTTGATCAAGTCCTCCACTTCCTCCGAGAAATCGAGATCCTCCTCTTCCCTCCCAAGTAACTTCATGCTAGCAAACTGATCTTCAAGGTCAGGTCCCGATCCAAAGTACGCCTCATGCTCATCCACCCCTCCCTCCGCCTCGCTCCATCTAGCTGATGAGTTGTTCCTCCCCCTCTCCTCCTCCCTGGTTCCTCCTTGGCTTCTCCCCCCACCCCCTCTTCCAAAGTCGAACATTTATCATATAGTCGCCAGTTTGGTGATAATAAAGTCCTCATGACAATATTTTTTTATTTTTGACGTTAGTAGCGGCGTGCATGCGTGCAAGCCATGTGCCCTCTGTATTTTCTTCGTAACAAAACCTGACGAGTTTCGTCGTATTTTAAAATTTTCGGTTTAATGTGTGCACTATCGACATTCAAAAATATATCATACACCTATTTTGTCGGTCGTCACTTTGAGCAATTGATATATTTTTTAATTGCTTCTTCTCATTATAAAACGAATTTTTGACGTTTTGTAATTATATTTTATGTGTTTTATACAATTATTTTATCTTGGTCAAAATCTATGTCAACAATTATGAACATGTGTATCATCACGATCGAGATTCAACAAAAATAGACCACTCAGCAAAGGTGCATGACCATAAAAGATATTACTCATATAAATAGAATAACCATTATTCTCTGATTTAAATGAATAACCGTCTTGCATTAAACAAGATCCAGATATAATGTTCATGCTCAACATTGGCATCAAATAACAATTATTTAGGTATAAAACTAATACCGAAGGTAGATGTAAAGGTAGCGTGCCAACGACGATCACATCGACCTTGGAACCATTTCCCACATGCATCGTCTCCTCGTCCTTAGCCAATCTTTGTTTAATCAGTGGTCCCTCTTTCGAGTTACAAATATGAGCAACAGAAATAGTATCAAATACGCAGGCGCTACTACGAGCATTAGTAAGGTACACATTAATAACATGTATATCAAATATACTTCTGACTTTGTCATCCTTTTTATCCACCAAATACTTGGGGCAGTTCCGCTTCCAGTGACCAGTCCCTTTGCAATAGAAGCACTCAATTTCAGGCTTAGGTCCAGACTTGGATTTCTTCCCTTGAGCAGCAACTTGTTTGGCGTTCTTCTTGAAGTTCCCCTTCTTTCCTTTGCCCTTTTTCATGAAACTAGTGTTCTTGTTAACCATCAACACTTGATGCTCCTTCTTGATTTCCACTTCTATAGCCTTTAGCATTGTGAAGAGCTCGGGAATCATTTTCATCATCCCTTGCATATTATACTTCATCACAAAGCCTTTATAGGTTGGTGGCAGTGTGTAACATCCCAAATTTCCAATTTGGAATCTTATACATTAGATCATCATTGCATATCATATTTTATTGCATTTTGGGTTGATCCTAGAAATTCTACGCAACTCAAGGACCCACAGAGAGAGTTGGAGATTTCGTTATTTTCATATTTGAGTTTTCTCAAATTTTGAAAAGAGGATTGTTTGGTTTTAATTATTTTTATCTCCTAATATTTCTATAATGAAAATAAAAGAGAGGGGATAAAATGACTTTCCCAAACTAAAAAAATATTGGAGTTATATATTAAAAATCAAATATAAATTTTATTCAGATTTTTATTGCTATTTTATTTGAATTAGGAAAAAATGCGTTTTTAAATGGCATTATAGGCCCAAATAAATGTTCACTTTGTCCGCTATATTTTGAGAGGACGGGGAAAATTTATTTCAGGATTTTTGGAGTCCATTTAGTATTTCTTTTCTTTGTTTTTCTGCGTGGAATTATTATTTAAAAAAAGACAAACTGACTTAACGGGCGTGGGCAACCCGGACTCCCGCGGGCTTTATAAGCCGCCACCCCGACCCCGCAGCCCACCCCCAGCCCACCCGCCGCCACCGCCGAAACCCTAACCCTAACCCGCGCTGCTATCGCTGCCGCCGCCGCGCCGCGAACCCGCGTCGCCGCGCCGCGACCCCGCGCCGCTGCGCCGCCGCCGCGACATCTCGCTGCCGCCGCCGACCCGCTCGCCGCCGCCGGACGCCGCCTCGCCGGAGTTGCTCGCCGCCGCCACCGTCATGCGTCCCGAGGTAGCCGCTGGTTTTTGTTGGAAAATTGTATGGTTTTTTTAGAAACCCTCGGTTATTTTTATTTTAGATCGGTTTTTATTTTTTCCGATTTAGTTATTTAGCGAACGCCCGTTCGTACGTTCGTTTTAACGAACGGTTTTCGCCCGTTAGCCGCAGACAGTGAGCGTTCGTTCCTTAGCCTATTCGTCAGTTTTTCTTTTTCTAGGGTTTTTTAGCGATTATTTTCGATTGCGATTTCGGCCCTGATTTTTGTTTTAGTTTATCTTTTCGCTCGTTTGTCGGAGTCAGGCGATTAAA
This sequence comes from Triticum timopheevii, assembly GCA_963921465.1. Taxonomy (NCBI): domain Eukaryota; kingdom Viridiplantae; phylum Streptophyta; class Magnoliopsida; order Poales; family Poaceae; genus Triticum; species Triticum timopheevii. The sequence goes on from OY997264.1 coordinate 111,803,616, forward strand.
GCGCCTAGATCTTCATCATGAATCCCTCTTTCCGTTTAACCAACTTGAACAAGATTTTGGTACTATAAAATTTGACTTAAGTCCAGATTAGTAAACAGATCTTGTTTTTTCGCAGTTTGAGTTTCGTTGCTTCGTTTGATTTGATTCTTTTTGCAAACCGGTGTTCTTAAGTTGAACTTTCTGGTTGATCTCTTATTTGAGTTTTACCCGTGCTTCTAGTTGAGTGCTTATTGTATGCTTGTTTGTTTGCGATAGAGTACCCGGAGTGCGAAGCGTGCTACTACCAGTCTCTAGGTTTCACGGATCATCAGCAAGGCAAGTAACACTTTGATCATACCTGTTTACTACCCAGTTTTATTGCATTGGATCAATCCTCAAACAATTGCATGGTTAGGATCTGATTAACATGTGGGTTTTGGGAAGTAGATGATGAGGTAGAACCTATTGCCCTGTTAATTGTCAAACCTTTGGGAGTTACTTCTACGTTGCTTATATTGCTATGCTATGCTTGTAGACATGGTTTGGTTCGAGTGATTCATGACAGATGTGAGTATTGTTAATTAATGGTTAACTTAAGGTGGCTACTTTAATACACATCTGGGTGGATTGCTTGAGGCACCCTGGAGTACCTAGTGGTTGTCAGGGCACCTGGAGAATCCGGTGTTGTCCTAGGATATCCCGGAGTACCCGTGTGATCATCCTACGGTCCGCCACCTAGGCTCGAAGGGATCATAAGATTATTCATGCTAGAAACTTCCGTGTGCAGCCACAAGCTATTATGGGCTCTAGCATAGTTGAGTAAGTTGCAAAACCTCTTTCAGTGGTGGGCTAGCAGATATAGGAAAAATTAGGTGTAACTGTCCACCCAGAGTAAAGAGTTATTATTTCAGAAAGACTGTGTCTCGATTCTACGACCATGGATGTATTCAAGTCTTGTGGGGAGAAGTGCGCAAACCTCTGCAGACTAATTATGGTTAGCCGTGTCCCCGGTTATGGACGTTTTGAGTATCTAGTTCTTAGATTTTCATGTTGATCTCATCACTCTAAATATAATTTGATTGGGTTTAATGATGATGTTTAATTGGGATTGAGTTGGAGGAACCTTCTCAATGTTTAACAACCACCATGATAGTCAAATAAAATTTATTCCTTTGTTGTAGGGAAAAATTGGCTTTATGCAAAACTGTAACCATAGAGCTTACCACCAGCCATATATGCATGTAGTGATAGCAATTATTCTATTCATTACTCTATGTGTTACATTGCCAGCATATTCCATGTGCTGACCCGTTTCGGGCTGCAACGTTCATGTTGCAGACTTTTCAGACGACGAGTAAGGTGCCATAGGTCGTTGTCTTTCACCCAGTGATGCCGTTGGAGTTGATGGACTCACTTTATCTTCCAAGCGTTCCGTTGTTATCGATTTTAGATGACCTTAAGCCATATTATTGTAATAAGTGTGTGATTGCTACTCTGTTATATATCCTCAAGTACTGTGCATGTCAGCATTACTGATCCAGGGATGACACTGATGCACAGAGATCAGACTATTTGAGGTCTGGTCGCTACATAGTGATTGAAGAAATCTGTCAATGACACTATCATGAGGAAGATTAACTCCCAGCCGAGTCAAGTGGTTATGGTACCCAGACATTCTGAGTATGTGTTCACTGACAGAACTATTCTCCTCCATTTTGCAGCTGTAGAACTTGTTGGAGACTTCATATCTCTCAACTCGGGCATTCGCTTGAAATATTAAATTCAACTCTTGGAACATCTCATATGCTCCATGACATTCAAAACGTCTTTGAAGTCCTAATTCTAAGCCGTAAAGCATGGCACACTGAACTATCGAGTAGTCATCAGCTTTGCTCTGCTAGACATTCTTAACGTCATCAGTAGCGTCTGCAGCAGGCCTAGCACCTAGCGGTGCTTCCAGGACGTAATTCTTCTGTGCAGCAATGAGGATAATCTTCAAGTTATGGACCCAGTCCGTGTAATTGCTACCATCATCTTTCAAGTTAGCTTTCTCTAGGAATGCATTAACATTCAAAGGAACGGTAGCATAGGACATTGGTCTACAATAACATAGACATGCAAAATAACTATCAGGACTAAGTTCTAAATATTTAATGAACTTAGCAAGAACCTTAACTAAACCATGTCCGATCATCACGTGAGATGGAGTAGTTTTCAATGGTGAATGTCACTATGTTGATCATATCTACTATATGATTCACATTCGACCTTTCGATCCCAGTGTTCCAAAGCCATATCTGCATATGCTAAGCTCATCAAGTTTAACCCGAGTATTTTGCGTGTTCAAAACTGGCTTGCACCCGTTGTATGTGAACGTAGAGCTTATCACACCCGACCATCACGTGGTGTCTCGGCACGACGAACTGTAGCAACAGTGCATACTCAGGGAGAACACTTATACCTTGAAATTTAGTAAGGGATCATCTTATAATGCTACCGTTGTACTTAGAAAAATAAGATGCATAAAAGATAAACATCACTTGCAATCAAAATATGTGACATGATATGGCCATCATCATCTTGTGCTCATGATCTCCATCACTGAAGCATCGTCATGATCTCCATCGTCACCGGCGCGACACCTTGATCTCCATCGTAGCATCGTTGTCGTCTCGCCAACTATTTCTTCTATGACTATCGCTACCGCTTAGTGATAAAGTAAAACAATTACATGGCGATCGCATTGCATACAATAGAGCGACAGCCATATGGCTCCTGCCAGTTGCCGATAATTTTGTTACAAAACATGATCATCTCATACAACAGTTTATATCACATCATGTCTTGACAATATCACATCACAGCAAGCCCTGCAAAAACAAGTTAGATGTCCTCTACTTTGTTGTTGCAAATTTTACGTGGCTGCTACGGGCTTCTAGCAAGAACCGTTCTTACCTACGCATCAAAACCACAACGATTTTTTGTCAAGTGTGTTGTTTTAACCTTTAACAAGGACTGGCCGTAGTCAAACTCGATTCAACTAAAGTTGGAGAAACAGACAGCCGCCAGCCACCTATGTGCAAAAGCACGTTGGTAGAACTAGTCTCATGAACGCGGTCATGTAATGTTAGTCCGGGACGCTTCATCCAACAATACCGCTAAATGAAAGTAAGACGTTGGTGGTAAGCAGTATGAGTATTATCGCCCACAACTCTTTGTGTTCTACTCGTGCATAAAACATCTACGCATAGACTTGGCTCGGATGCCACTGTTGGGGAACGCAGTAATTTCAAAAAAAGCCTACGATCATGCAAGATCTATCTAGGAGATGCATAGCAATGAGAGGGGAGAGTGTGTCCACGTACCCGTGTAGACCTAAAGCGGAAGCGTTTAGTAACGTGGTTGATGCAGTTGAACTTCTTCGCGATCCAACCAATCCAAGTACCGAACATACGGCACCTCCGCTTTCAGCACACATTCAGTCGATGACGTCCCTCGTGCTCTTGATCCAGTTGAGGATGAGGGCGAGTTCCGTCAGCACGATGGCGTGGCGACGGTGATGATGAAGTTACCGGCGTAGGGCTTCGCCTAAGCACTACGATGATATGATCGAGGTGTGTAACTGTTGAGGGGGGCACCGCACACGGCTAAGGCAAAACTTGGTGTGTTCTAGGGTGCCCCCTGCCCCCGTATATAAAGGAGGGAGGGGGAGGCCGGCCGACCCTAGGGGGCACACCAAGGAGAGGGAGTCCTACTAGGACTACTAGTCCTAGTAGGATTCCTCTACAAGGAAGAGAGGGGGAAGGAAGGAGAGGGAGAGGGGGTAGGAAAGGGGGTGTCGGTGTCAAAACCGGCGGATCTCGGGTAGGGGGTTCTGAACTGTGGGTCTAAGGCTAATGGTAACAGGAGGCGGGGGACACAATGTTTACCCAGGTTCGGGCCCTCTCTATGGAGGTAATACCTTACTTCCTGCTTGATGATCTTGATGATATGAGTATTACAAGAGTTGATCTACCACAAGATCGTAGAGGCTAAACCCTAGAAGCTAGACTATGATTATGATTGTCCTCGTCCGACGGACTAAACCCTCCGGTTTATATAGACACCAGAGGGGGCTAGGGTTACACAGAAGGAAATCTACATATCCGAACTGCCAAGCTTGCCTTCCACGCAAAGGAGAGTCCCACCCGGACACGGGACGAAGTCTTCAATCTTGTGTCTTCATAATCCAACAGTTCGGCACAAGTACATAGTCTGGATGTCCGAGGACCCCCTAATCCAGGACTCCCACAGTAGCCCCTGAACCAGGCTTCAATGACGAAGAGTGATACGTCTCCAACGTATCTATAATTTTTGATTGTTCCATGCTATTATATTACCCCTTTTGGATGTTTATGGGCTTTATTTTACACATTTATATCATTTTTGGGACTAACCTATTAACCAGAGGCCCATCCCATATTGCTGTTTTATTGCCTGTTTTAGTATTTCGAAGAAAAGGAATATCAAACGGAGTCCAAACGGAATGAAACCTTCGGCAACGTGTTTTTTTTGGAAGATTATCATCCTGGAGGCTTGGAGATCAAGTTAGAAGACCCTCGAGGAGCCCAGGAGATAGGGGGCGCCCCCCCTACAGGGCGCGGCCCCCTGTCTCGTGGACCCCTCGAGCACCCCCCGACCGACTTCTTTCGCCTATATAACCCTACGTACCCTAAAACTATTGAATATCAAGATAGATCGGGAGTTCCGCCGCCGCAAGCCTCTGTAACCACCAAAAACCTCTCGGGAGCCCGTTCCGGCACCCTGCCGGAGGGGGAATCCATCACCGGTGGCCATCTTCATCATCCCGGCGCTCTCCATGACGAGGAGGGAGTAGTTCACCCTCGGGGATGAGGGTATGTACCAGTAGCTATGTGTTTGATCTCTCTCTCTCTCTCCCTCTCTCTCTCTCTCTCTCGTGTTCTCTCTCGTGTTCCCTCTAGCTATGGCAAGATCTTGATGTATCCCGAGCTTTGCTATTGTAGTTGGATCTTATGATGTTTCTCCCCCTCTACTCTCTTGTGATGAATTGAGTTTCCCCTTTGAAGTTATCTTATCGGATTGAGTCTTTTATGAGAACACTTGATGTATGTCTTGCCGTGTTTATCTGTGGTGACAATGGGATATCATGTGCCACTTGATGTATGTTTTGGTGACCAACTTGCGGGTTCCGCCCATGAACCTATGCATAGGGGTTGACACACGTTCTTGACTCTCCGGTAGAAACTTTGGGGCACTGTTTGAAGTACTTTGTGTTGGTTGGATGAATGTAAGATTGTGTGATGCATATCGTATAATCATGCCCACGGATACTTGAGGTGACAATGGAGTATCTAGGTGACACTAGGGTTTTGGTTGATTTGTGTCTTAAGGTGTTATTCTAGTACGAACTCTTTAATAGATCGATCCGAAAGAATAACTTTGAGGTGGTTTCGTACCCTACCATAATCTCTACGTTTGTTCTCTGCTATTAGTGGCTTTGGAGTGACTCTTTGTTGCATGTTGAGGGCTTGTTATATGATCTATCTATGTTATTATTGTTGAGAGAGCTTGCACTAGTGAAACTATGAACCCTAGGCCTTGTTTCCTATCATTGCAATACCGTTTATGCTCACTTTTACCATGAGTTACCTTGCTGTTTTTATTATTCAGATTACAAAAACCTTTATCTACTATCCATATTGCACTTGTATCATCATCTCTTCGCCGAACTAGTGCACCTATACAATTTACCATTGTATTGGGTGTGTTGGGGACACAAGAGACTCTTTGTTATTTGGTTGCAGGGTTGTTTGAGAGAGACCATCTTCATCCTACGCCTCCCACAGATTGATAAACCTTAGGTCATCCACTTGAGGGAAATTTTCTACTGTCCTACAAACCTGTGCACTTGCAGGCCCAACAACGTCTACAAGAAGAAGGTTGTGTAGTAGACATCAAGCTCTTTTCTGGCGCCATTGCCGGGGAGGTGAGTTCTTGAAGGTATATCTTTAGATCTTGCAATCGAATCTTTTTGTTTCTTGTTTTATCACTAGTTTAGTTTATAAAAGAAAACTACAAAAAAATGGAGTTGAGTTTGTCTCATACGCTTCGTCTTTTTAATATCTTTCGTGAGTTTGATGGAAAGGAACATTGTGCTCAAGTGCTAGAAGAAGAATGCATTAAAATGCTTGGTACTAAATCTTTGAATGATGAGCATGATTGCAATGTTGTTAGTATAAACTCCTTGAATATCCTTAGTACTAATGATGATTGCTCTAGTCATAATGAAAATATATCTTATGAGCATGTTAACTTTTGTCGAGTGCATGTTTGCATGAACACACCAAATAGAGAAGATATATATTGCAAGAGGCATAAGTATTTAGAAACTAAGAAGTTGCAAGAAAGGCTAGATAAGAGTGCGGAGAATTTAAGATATCTTTCCCGTTGTGAATTTTGCAATAAACAAGATCATTTACATCTCCAATGCAAATTGTTTCATGATCGGATCGTGTCCAAAAATTGTGATGATTTGATCTCCCATTCTCATTACACTGAACTTAGATTGCTTTTGGGTTGTGAAGAGTTGAAACATTTAACTAAGCCTATTCTAGAATTTAATGTTAAGCATTTTCTTGATATTGATCTAGAAAAGATTTATATGTTTTGTGCGGAGAATTGCATTGAAAATCCTTATATTGCCAATTACCTAAAGAAAATAAAGAAAATAGAAGATGATGAGAATACTAATGAAAGGGAAGAGACTTCCCAATATCCTCCTATTATTTCTTATGATGAATCAGGTGACGAGGAGGAGCTTTCTATTCAACCAATCTCATCAATAAGGAGCTCAAAGAGGAAGGTTGAACCCACACATAATATGAAGAAGAAAAAGAAAACAAGGAGCAACAAAGGTAGAAAGGTATCCCTCCCAAATGATGTTGCTCCCACTACTCATTGTGATGATGATAATTGCTATACTATTGGTGCTATCAATATTTTTTTATGATGAGAGTGATTATGCTTATGATATGAAAGGGCCCAAGCTTGGGGAAGCTATGTTTGATGAGAATGAAATATTTGAGAATATATTTGCTGAAATTAATGTTTGTCCCAAGCTTGGGGATGCTATGTTTAATGAAGATGATATTTTTAGCATCCCAAGTTTTGATATGCAAAGTTGTTATGATGATAGCACGCCTCCTACTTATGATGATTATATTGATGAAAGTGGGTTTGGAAGAGTGTCAACTTTATTTAGTGATTCCACTATCTTGGGAGAGGTTTCAATTGATTATGATGAGAACGAAGTTGCTACTTATGATGATTATTGTGATGAAACTTATGCTATAAAAAGTAGTGATGATTATATTTATAAAACTTGTCATGATTATGATTACCGTTTTTCTGAACATTACTCTGTTAATGTGGAAACAATTTTTAGTGTTCAAGTCTCTTATGATACTCCCACTATTCCGAATGAGAAGAATTTTGCTTATGTGGAGAGTACTAAATTTTCTATGCTTGTAGATCATGAAAAGAATGCTTCGGGTGCTGGTTATATTGTTGAATTCATTCATGATGCTACTGAACATTATTATGAGGGAGTAACATATGCTTGTAGGAGTTGCAATAATATCAAGTTTCCTCCCTATGTGCTTAAATTCTTGAAGCTATGCTTGTGTTACCTTCCTATGCTAGTTGATTATTGTTCCCATAAGTTGTTTGCTCACAAAATCCCTATGCATAGGAAGTGGGTTAGACTTAAATGTGCTAGTCATATGCTTCATGATGCTCCCATTATGTTTCAATTCTTATCTTTTTGTGAGCATCATTGCCATCATCATGCCTAGCTAGAAAGGCATTAAAGAAAAGCGCTTGTTGGGAGACAACCCAATATTTACCCTTACTGTTTTTGTGTGTCCACATGATTATGCTACTGTAGTAATCATGTTTTATATCTTTTGTTTCAATAAAGTGCCAAGTAAGACCTTTAGGATAGCTTACAGTGATAGTTGTGTTGATCCTGCTGAAAATCAGAAACTTTTGCACCCAGTAAATTAGTTTTGTTAATTCACAGAAATGTGCTTCTGATCTGATTCTTTTTGATCTGGATTGATACACAAATTTCTTAGGACTTCCTAATTTGGTAGGAGTTTTGGAGTTCCAGAAGTATACGTTTGATACAGATTACTACAGACTGTTCTGTTTTGACAGATTCTGTTTTCTATGTGTTGTTTGCTTATTTTGATGAATCTATGGCTAGTATTAAGCGGTATGAACCATAGATAGTTTAAGTACAGTAGATATTACACCAATATGAATTTAGAATTAGTTCATTACAGTACCTAAGTGGTGGTTTTATTTTCTTATACTAAAGGAGCTTACGAGTTTTCTGTTGAGTTTTGTGTTGTGGAGTTTTCAAGTTTTGGGTAAAGATTCGATGGACTATGGAATAAGGAGTGGCAAGAGACTAAGCTTGGGGATGCCCAAGGCACCCCAAGGTAATATTCAAGGACAACCAAGAGCCTAAGCTTGGGGATGCCCCGGATGGCATCCCCTCTTTCGTCTTCGTTCATCGGTAACTTTACTTGGAGCTATATTTTTATTCACCACATGATATGTGTTTTGCTTGGAGCGTCATTTTATTTTGTTAGTATTTGATTGCTGTTATTTATAATAATGTTTTTCATCTTTATTTTCAATAAAGAAGTCAAGGATAGCCTTTGCCATGCTTATTTTGCCAGTATACATGTTGCTGTTTGAAAACAGAAAGTTTACCGCTGTTGCAAAAATTCCCTAGAAAATTCAGAGAATGATATAATGTTGAAACTTTTTGCATAACGAGCTCTGATAAATTTAATACAGTGGTAATTTTAGTTCATAATTTTTGGAGTTAGGGAAGTATTGATACTCTTGCATTCTTTACAGACTGTACTGTTTTGGCAGATTGCTGTTATGTTTGCATTGTTTGCATATGTTTGCTTGTTTAATGATTCTATTTGAGGATAGGAGAATTAAATATGAAGAGGCATTTAGTATTCAATGTTGAATAATAATTTTAGTGATTTGTTACAGTAGAAGATGATAAGGTTTTGCATTGGTTTATACTAACCTATCTCACGAGTTCTTGTTGAGTTTGTTGTGGATGAAGCTTTTGATAAAAAGAGAAACCATGATATGAGAGGAATTAAGGAGACACAAAAGTTCAAGCTTGGGGATGCCCAAGGCACCCCAATATAATATTTCAAGAAGTCTCAAGCATCTAAGCTTGGGGATGCCCCGGTAGGCATCCCACCTTTCTTCTTCAACAATTATCGCTTAGTATCGGTTGAGCCTAAGTTTTTGCTTCTTCACATGAGTTGTGCTATCCTTGCAATGTCATTTTATTTTGTTTTTCTTGCTGCTTGATTAGAATACAAAGATCTGAAATTCCTTAATGTTAGAGAGTCTTCACATAGTTACATAATTATTTAGCTACTCATTGATCTTCACTTATATCTTTCGGAGTAGTTTGTCGTTTGCTCTAGTGCATCACTTATATCTTTTAGAGCATGGCGATGGTTATATTTTGTAGAAATTGCTAGTCTCTCATGCTTCACTTATATTATTTTTAGAGTCTTTTAGAGCAGAATGGTATTTGCTATGGTTATAAAGTTGGTCCTAGAATGATGAGCATCCAAATTGGGTATAATAAAAACTATCATAGAAAGTGAATTGGATGCTATGATCAATATGATGCTTGATAATTGTTTTGAGATATGGAGGTAGTGATATTAAAGTCATGATAGTTGGGTGATTATGAATTTAAAGAATGCTTGTGTTGAAGTTTGTGATTCCTGTAGCATGCACGTATGGTGAACCGCTTTGTGATGAAGTTGGACCACAATTTTATTTATTGATTGTATTCCTTATGAGTGGTGGTCGGGGACGAGCGATGGTCTTTTCCTACCAATCTATCCCCCTAGGAGCATGCGTGTAGTGCTTTGGTTTTTGATGACTTCTAGATTTTTGCAATAAGTACATGATTTCTTTTGACTAATGTTGAGTCCATGGATTATACGCACCCTTTCACCCTTCCATCATTGCTAGCCTCTCTTGTGCCGCGCAACTTTCGCCGATACCATACACCCACCATACTCCCTCCTCAAAACAGCCACCATACCTACCTATTATGGCATTTCCATAGCCATTCCGAGATATATTGCCATGCAACTTTCCACCGTTCCATTCATATGACACACTTTACTTTTGTCATATTGCCATTGCATGATCATGTAGTTGACATCGTATTTGTGGCAAGGCCACCTTCATAATTTTCATACATGTCGCTCTTGATTCGTTGCATATCCCGGTACACCGCCGGAGGCATTCATATAGAGTCATATCTTGTTCTAGCTTTGAGTTGTAATTCTTGAGTTATAAATCCATAAAAGTGTGATGATCTTCATTATTAGAGCATTGTCCCAGTGAGGAAAGGATGATGAAGACTATGATTCCCCCACAAGCCAGGATGAGACTTCGGACTTTAAAAAAAGAAAAAGAAAAAGAAGAAAGAAAAAAAAGGAAGGTCAAAGAAAAAAAGAGAAGAAAAAAATAAAATGAGAGAAAAAGAGAGAAGGGACAATGCTACTATCTCTTTTTCCACACTTGTGCTTCAAAGTAGCCCCATGATCTTCATGGTAGAGAGTCTCATATGTTGTCACTTTCATATACTAGTGGGAATTTTTCATTATAGAACTTGGCTTGTATATTCCAATGATAGGCTTCCTCAAAATGCCCTAGGTCTTCGTGAGCAAGCAAGTTGGATGCACACCCACTTAGTTTCTTTTGTTGAGCTTTCATGTATTTATAGCTCTAGTGCATCCGTTGCATGGCAATCCCTACTCACTCACATTGATATCTATTAATGGGAATCTCCATAGCCCGTTGATATGCCTACTTGATGTGAGACTATCTTCTCTTTTTTGTCTTCTCCACAACCACCATTCTATTCCACATATAGTGCTATATCCATGGCTCACGCTCATGTATTGCGTGAAAGTTGAAAAACTTTGAGACTATTAAAGTATGAAACAATTGCTTGGCTTGTCATCGGGGTTGTGCATGATTAAATACTTTGTGTGATGAAGATAGAGCAACAGCCAGACTATATGGTTTTGTAGGGATAACTTTCTTTAGCCATGTTATTTTGAGAAGACATGATTACTTTGATCAGTATGCTTGAAGTATTACTATTTCTTATGTCAATATAAACTTTTATTTTGTATCATTTGGATCTGAAGATTCATGCCACAATAAAGAAAATTACATTGAGAATTATGCTAGGTAGAATTCCACATCAAAAATTCTGTTTTTATCATTTACCTACTCGAGGACGAGCATGAATTAAGCTTGGGGATGCTTGATACGTCTCCAACGTATCTATAATTTTTGATTGTTCCATGCTATTATATTACCCCTTTTGGATGTTTATGGGCTTTATTTTACACATTTATATCATTTTTGGGACTAACCTATTAACCGGAGGCCCAGCCCATATTGCTGTTTTATTGCCTGTTTCGATATTTTGAAGAAAAGGAATATCAAACGAAGTCCAAACGGAATGAAACCTTCGGCAACGTGTTTTTCGGAAGATTATCATCCTGGAGGCTTGGAGATCAAGTCAGAAGACCCTCGAGGAGCCCAGGAGATAAGGGGCGCCCCCCTATAGGGCGCGGCCCCCTGTCTTGTGGACCCCTCGAGCACCCCCCGACCGACTTCTTTCGCCTATATAACCCTACGTACCCTAAAACTATCGAATATCAAGATAGATCGGGAGTTCCGCCGCCGCAAGCCACTGTAGCCACCAAAAACCTCTCGGGAGCCCGTTCCGGCACCCTGTCGGTGGGGGAATCCATCACCGGTGGCCATCTTCATCATCCCGGCGCTCTCCATGACAAGGAGGGGGTAGTTCACCCTTGGGGATGAGGGTATGTACCAGTAGCTATGTGTTTGATCTCTCTCTCTCATGTTCTCTCTCGTGTTCCCTCTATGGCACGATCTTGATGTATCCCGAGCTTTGCTATTGTAGTTGGATCTTATGATGTTTCTCCCCCTCTACTCTCTTGTGATGAATTGAGTTTCCCCTTTGAAGTTATCTTATCGGATTGAGTCTTTTATGAGAACACTTGATGTATGTCTTGCCGTGTTTATCTGTGGTGACAATGGGATATCATGTGCCACTTGATGTATGTTTTGGTGACCAACTTGCGGGTTCCGCCCATGAACCTATGCATAGGGGTTGACACACGTTCTTGACTCTCCGGTAGAAACTTTGGGGCACTCTTTGAAGTACTTTGTGTTGGTTGGATGAAGCTGAGATTGTGTGATGCATATCGTATAATCATGCCCACAGATTACAAAAACCTTTATCTACTATCCATATTGCACTTGTATCATCATCTCTTCGCCGAACTAGTGCACCTATACAATTTACCATTGTATTGGGTGTGTTGGGGACACAAGAGACTCTTTGTTATTTGGTTGCAGGGTTGTTTGAGAGAGACCATCTTCATCCTATGCCTCCCACGGATTGATAAACCTTAGGTCATCCACTTGAGGGAAATTTGCTACTGTCCTACAAACCTGTGCACTTGCAGGCCCAACAACGTCTACAAGAAGAAGGTTGTGTAGTAGACATCAATGAGTCCGGCACACAGATTGTCTTCGGCATTACAAGGCGGGTTCCTTCTCCGAATACTCCATAGAAGATCTTGAACACAAGGATCGTGTCCGGCTCTGCAAAAACAGATTTCACATACCACCGTAGAGAGCGCAATATTCCACAAGTCTAATCTGCTGACAACTTCTTCACAACGTGACATCACGCTGCGGCCCGGTCATTATTCGAACCGTTTTTCTCAACCTACTACCGCACATCTTGCGAGGCGGTTTTATTAGCACGTCTTGTCGAAGCAGAGATCGTGTCCCCTTATCACGGTATTCTCATCAATACGGGTGTGGGTAACCCAACCACGCCATCAACACGGCGCTTCGGGAATAAGCGAGTTTACCGGGCAAGTGGGGAGGCGCAGGATCCCTGCTGCCTTTATAAGGAGATAAGGACTCCCCTTTTCACCCACGCCTTCTCCTTCCTCTGCTCATCCATTCTCTCTCACCCGAGCTCCAGCGCCCAAGTGTTTGTCTTCTTCGCCCACAAAGGCCCTCCGAAAATGTCCGGATCCGGAGCAGGAGGCAAGTGGATGGCCTCTACCACCCGGGAGAAGGATATCAAAAAGCTTCGAGAGGCCGGGTATCTGGCCAAGAAAATCAGCCATCATCTCCCGACGGCGGGACAGATCGTCCCAACCGCGGAACTCCACGAGAGGGTTGTATTCCTCCCTCACTTTGTCCACGGGCTAGGGTTTCCCCTCCACCCATTCGTTCGCGGCATCATGTATTACTACGGGATCGATTTTCATGATCTATCCCCAAATTCCTTCCTCAATATCTCGACATTCATTGTCATGTGCGAGGCCTTTCTCCACATATCGCCGCACTTCGGCTTATGGCTGAAGATTTTTAATGTGAAGCCCATGGTAGTGAGTGGCGAGCACGCTGAGTGCGGAGGTGCCATGGTGAGCAAGATGCTCAACGTCACATGGCCATCAGGTACTTTCAATGATTCCGTCAAAGGGTGGCAATAGCAGTGGTTCTACGTCAATGAGCCGCGCGGCACGAAATGTGCCGCAACTCCCGAATTCCGATCCGGAACTCCCCTGCGGCTTACGTCCTGGCCCAAGAAGGGCCTAAACTAGTCTTCACCCGACGAGTTGTCGGTGCTCCAGACGCGCGTCAAGGATATGGAAGACAAGAATATCAAACTTGTCAATGTAGTCCAGGTGATGTTAGTTCGCCGGATTCTTCCTTGTCAACATAGGGCCTGCAATTTATGGGAATTCGACCCGGCCAAGCACCAGTCCCTGCTAGAGTTCTTTGGCTCCTCGCACAAAGACATCTGGAAGGTGCTCTTTAAGTCCGGCAAATCGTGGCTGGACTCAGCCGAGGACTGCGAGTACCAGCTGTCCCGTCCTGCAAGTTCGGTAAGTCATTGTATGTTGGCCAGTCATACATTTTATTTGCATAATCCAAGGGAAATGCTTAATGTGTTTTCCACAACTCTCCTAGGGCTGGACGAAGAAGGCGGGGCGGATCTACTGTCCGGCCCTACTGCCAGAAGAACCGGCCGGCCCACTTCTGATGAAGATGCTAGTCCCGGTGCCTTACAAGTCGCCGAAGAAGAAGGCCGAGAAGGAGGCCAAAGAGACCAGGGGTGGACTTCATCGCCACGGCACTTCGGACACAATCCCCAGCGAGGGGAAGAAAGAAAAGGACGACCTCCACATCCTTGGAGGCTGAGTCGCCTAAGAAGGGAAAAACTCCCCTTCCAGAGGAGTCCACCGCCGCTACCGACAGCAGCTCGGAGTGGGATCCCAGGGCCCAGCCCCTGGTGAACTTGTGCATATATAAAATCTGAACACGTTTGCGCGTCCAGACTCACTATGGCATGATGTTTTAATCATTGAGCCATACTTTTTTGCAGTCCGGCGAGGTCCCGCACCGAACAATCCTCATCGGAGGATTTACTTGGCTCGGATGCTATGGACAGCGGGACACCCCCGAAGGCCCCTTCCCCAAAACACGTGAACAACACCGAGGTATCATCCCAGAGGAACCCAGACCAAGGAGGGGGGGAGATCATCAAGGTGGTGCCAGGAAGACAAACTTCAGGGGCCGGACACACGGGAGAAATGGCTCCCATGGACGTTGAGGGAGTCCTGGACTAGGGGGTGTCCGGATAGCCGAACTATCATCATCGGCCGGACTCCAAGACTATGAAGATACAAGATTGAAGACTTCGTCCCGTGTCCGGATGGGACTTTCCTTGGCGTGGAAGCCAAGCTTGGCGATACGGGTATGTAGATCTCCTACCATTGTAACCGACTCTATGTAACCCTAGCCCTCTCTGGTGTCTATATAAACCGGATGGCTTTAGTCCGTAGGAGACAACAACAACCATTACAACAATCATACCATGGGCTAGCTTCTAGGGTTTAGCCTCCTTGATCTCGTGGTAGATCTACTCTTGTAATATCCACATTATCAATATCAATCAAGCAGGACGTAGGGTTTTACCTCCATCAAGAGGGCCCGAACCTGGGTAAAACATCATGTCCCTTGTCTCCTGTTACCATCCGCCTAGACGAACAGTTCGGGACCCCCTACCCGAGATCCGCCGGTTTTGACACTGACATTGGTGCTTTCATTGAGAGTTCCTCTGTGTCCTCTCTGGTGTCTATATAAACCGGAGGATTTTAGTCCGTAGGACACAACAACAACAACAACAATCATACCATAGGCTAGCTTCTAGGATTTAGCCTCCTTGATCTCGTGGTAGATCCACTCTTGTACTACCCATATCATCAATATCAATCAAGCAGGAGTAGGGTTTTACCTCCATCAAGAGGGCCCGAACCTGGGTAAAAACATCGTGTCCCTTGTCTCCTGTTACCATCCGCCTAGACGCACAGTTCGGGACCCCCTACCCGAGATCCGCCGGTTTTGACACCGACATTGGTGCTTTAACTGAGAGTTCCTCTGTGCCGTCGCATATAGGCCCGATGGCTCCTTCGATCATCAACCACGACGCAGTCCAGGGTGAGGCTTTCCTCCCCGGACAGATCTTCGTATTCGGCGGCTTTGCACTGCGGGCCAATTCGCTTGGCCATCTGGAGCAGATTGAAAGCTACGCCCCTGGCCGTCAGGTCAGATTTGGAAGTCTGAACTTCACGGCTGACATCCGTGGAGACTTGATCTTCGATTCGAGCCACAGCCAAGCGTGCCGCACTGTCACGATGGGCATGATTTAGCTCTGCTGCTGGACAGTGCCCTGGAGGCCGCACACGAGCCCGCTCCGACCCTTAATTCGGAGCCGACTACGCAGATCGAGGATGAGTGGCTAGACACCGCCTCGGGGGCTGCCATGTCTACGGCGATGGAGCCGAATACCAACCTTGTCCCTTGTGAAGATCGTGACTCCGAGGTGCCGGACTCCTCGCCGGACTCCGAACCTCCTGCGCCCCTACCAATCGAATCCGATTGGGTGCCGGTCATGGAGTTCACCGCCGCGTACATCTTTCAGCACTCGCCTTTTGGCGATATCCTGAATTCGCTAAAATATCTCTTGCTATCAAGAGAGCCCTGGCCGGTTTGCGGTCAGGACGGTTGGGATGCGGACGACGAAGAAATTCAAAGCCCACCCACCATCCACTTTGTAGCCACTGTCGACGATCTAACCGACATGCTAGAATAGGACTCCGAAGACATCGACGGTATGGACAACGATGCCGGAGACTATCAAGAACCAATGCCCACTGGGCACTAGAAAGCCACCTCGTCATACGACATATACATGGTGGACACCCCAAAGGATGGGAATGGCGATGGAACAGCGGAGGAGGACCTTCCAAGAAACAGCCTAAACGCCGGCGTCAGCGGCGCCGCTCTAAATCCCGCCACAACAAGAATGGAGATTCCGGCACCGGAGATAATAACACCCCAGACAGTGCCGAAGACAACCCCCTCCAGCAAGATTCAGCATAGGAGGACGGAGAAGCCAGCCCTCACGAGAGAGCGGCAGACGAAGAGGTAGAGGACGATAATTACATGCCTCCCTCCGGAGACGAGGCAAGCCTCGACGATGACGAATTCATCGTGCCTGACGATCCCGTCGAACAAGAGCGTTTCAAACACAGGCTTATGGCCATGGCAAATAGCCTCAAGAAAAAGCAGCAACAGCTCAGAGCTCATCAAGATCTGCTAGCCGACAGATGGACCGAAGTCCTTACGGCCGAAGAGCATGAACTCGAACGCCCCTCCAAAAGCTACCCTAAACGCAAGTTGCTACCCCGATTAGAGGAGGAAGCATATAAACCCACATCACCAGCGCACAATACGGCCGACCGGCCACCTCGTGGCCGCGACAGAGAGGCCTCCAGGCCCTCCACTAAGGCCGTACCCCGGCATCGCTCGAAAAACACAAAGCCATAGGGGAATGCGCCGGACTTGCGAGACATATTGGAGGATAAGGCAAGACAATCAAGATCGATCTACGAATCATGCGGGCGCCCCACGACGCGCGACGACTACCGTCGCACCGGATACAGCATCTCCGGCAGGGCCAAACACAGTAGACAAAGCTCGCTTGAGCTACGTCGTGATATAGCCCAATATAGAGGCGCCGCACACCCACTATGCTTCACAGATGAAGTAATGGATCATCAAATCCCTGAAGGGTTTAAACCCGTGAACATCGAATCCTACGATGGCACAACAGACCCCACGGTTTGGATCGAAGACTATCTACTCCATATCCATATGGCCCGCGGTGATGATCTTCACGCCATCAAGTACCTCCCACTCAAGCTTAAAGGACCAGCTCGGCATTGGCTTAACAGCTTGCCAGCAGAATCAATTGGCTGTTGGGAGGACCTGGAAGCCGCATTCCTTGATAACTTCCAGGGCACATATGTGCGACCACCAGACGCCGATGACCTAAGCCACATAATTCAGCAGCCAGACGAATCGGCCAGACAATTCTGGACACGGTTCTTAACAAAGAAAAATCAAATTGTCGACTGTCCGGATGCAGAGGCTCTTGCAGCCTTCAAACATAACATCCGTGACGAGTGGCTTGCCCGGCACCCGGGACAGGAAAAGCCGAAATCCATGGCAGCCCTCACATCACTGATGACCCGCTTCTGTGCGGGAGAGGACAGCTGGCTAGCTCGCAGTAACAACCTCAGCAAAAATTCTGACAGTCCGGATACCAAGGACCGCAATGGCAGGTCGCGTTGCAATAAGAACGAACGCCGTATCAACGGCGACAATACTGAGGATACAGCAGTCAATGCCGGATTCAGAGGCTCCAAACTCGGTCAGCGGAAGAAGCCATTCAAAAGAACTACTCCGGGCCCGTCCAATTTGGACCGAATACTCGACCGCTCGTGCCAGATACATGGCACCCCCGAAAAGCCAGCCAATCACACCAACAGGGATTGTTGGGTATTCAAGCAGGCAGGCAAGTTAATTGCCGAAAACAATGACAAGGGGCTGCATAGCGATGACGAGGAGGAGACCCGGCCGCCGAAAAATAGAGGACAGAAGGGTTTCCCCCCGCAAGTGCGGACGGTGAACATGATATATTCAACCCACATACCCAAAAGGGAGCTGAAGCGTGCACTCAGGGACGTATATGCGATGGAGCCAGTCGCCCCGAAGTTCAACCCATGGTCCTCCTGCCCGATCACTTTTGATTGAAGGGACCACCCCACCAGCATCTGCCACGGCGGATTCGCCGCATTGGTTTTAGACCGAATCGTCGATGGATTTCACCTCACCAGAGTCCTGATGGACGGCGGCAGCAGCCTGAACCTGCTTTATCAGGACAAAGTGCGCAAGATGGGCATAGACCCCTCAAGGATTAAACCCACAAAGACGACCTTCAAAGGCGTCATACCAGGTGTAGAAGCCAATTGTACAGGCTCAGTTACACTGGAAGTGGTCTTCGGATCCCCGGATAACTTCCGAAGCGAGGAGTTAATCTTCGACATAGTCCCGTTCCGCAGCGGCTATCATGCTCTGCTCGGATGGACCGCGTTTGCAAAGTTCAACGCGGTACCGCACTACGCATACCTCAAGCTCAAGATGCCAGGCCCTCGAGGAGTCATCACGGTCAACGGAAACACTGAACGCTCTCTCCGAACAGAGGAACACACAGCGGCTCTCATGGCAGAAGTGCAGAGCAGCCTTTGAAGGCAATTCTCAAGTCCGGACATCAAGCGACCGGACACTGCTAAGCGCGCCCGGAGTAACCTACAACAAGACCACCTGGCACGTTCCGAGCAAGCGTAGCAATGCGGCCCCAACCCCAGCCCTCGCAAGATTGCAAGACTGGTCCCTCGCGTGCATCATTACGCTCTGGAGATACCATGGGCATAGGGGGAGGGGCACGACCACGACAGGCCCAGAGTGCGGCTCAACCACACCAGGGGCTCCCAAGTGTGTCATCTTTTTTCTTTTCCTATTTTTTTACCCACAGGACTCCGTTCACCAGAGGCCCTGTCCGGCAGTAGACCTGCCGAACTCACGATGCAATAGCCAGGGAAGGAGAAAGGCTACGACGAGTATCCAGGTGGTCTCCATTACGAGCATTAAATCTGTTTTATACACCATTCCGCAGCCTACCCCTGGAGGGGGACATGTTTAATAGTCCCATTCCTTGCTTACCGCACTATTTGTATCATTCTGCATTCATGGCAGTACTTCTTGAATAAACAATGCATCGCTTTTTGCTTATAATTGCATTTCTTTCTTATACATATGTTCATTTATGACGTGTTGCATCCGTACACTTTGGTACGGCTAAATACACCAGGGGCTTAAGTTCCCCACACAATGGTGTGATAAGTCCGAACACTTTCACAAGTGCGGCACCCCGAACTTATAGCATTATATGCATCGGCTCGAATCATGTCTTGGGTCAATAGTTGGGTTTGCCCGGCTCCCACGTTTTGGTACCTTACGTTCCGTTGTATCGGCTAAGGTGGCACTGGGAGAACCACTGCGATTGTGCCCCAGTTGAGCTGGGTGAGCGCCTCAGTGAGAAAGCTAAAACTGACCGTCATGATAAGGCGAGAGCCGGTCGCTGTTCGAGAGGTTTTTTTGAGTCCCTAAAGACTTATGCCGCTTAGAGCGAGGAACCGGCTTTTGTTCGGCCCATGGGTGGATAGCGCCACGAATTCGGTCTTCCGAACACTAGGGGCTTCGCCAAAATTTAAAATTATAGAATTCTATGGCTAAGTGAGAGTGTTCAAGCATTATAAGTCCGGTTGCCTTGTTCGTTGTGTTGAGCGCCTCCCTAGATGGACCCAAAGATGGGAACAAGAGTGCTCAAATTTATCCCGAACACGCCAGCACTCGTGGCATGGGGGCTGAAGCCGACGACTTGCCATCTCTCAGATTTGATAAACGGCCGCACAGAAGGTAATATTTTAAACCAACAAGCGTTGGTTAGCGCATATGAACAAAGTTTTCAGCGCACAGGATAACAAAATGTGAGTCTACTCAAATATTACATCTTTGGAGCACTCACCCGCAATCATGCGGGCACCCTTCAGGACACCCTTATAATATATCTCGGGTGTGCGGTACTCCTTGCCCGGCGGTGGCGCGTCCGTCACAAGCTTCTCAGCATCCATCCTACCCCAGTGCACTTTAGCACGGGTAAGGGCCCAACGGGCACCTTCAATGCAGGTGGAGTGCTTGACGACTTAAACCCAGGGACACGCATCCACCAGCCGCCGCACCAGGCCGAAGTAGCTCCCAGGCATGGCCTCCTTGGGCCACAGCCGAACTATGAGGCCCTTCATGGCCTGTTCGGCCACCTTGTGGAGCTCGACCAGCTGCTTCAGCTGGTCGCTAAGGGGCACCGTATGTCCGGCCTCAGCATACTAAGACCAGAAGACCTTCTCCGTCGAGCTCCCCTCCTCGTCTCGATAGAATGCGGCAGCATCGGACACACTGCGGGGCAGATCTGCGAACGTTCCTGGAGAGCTCCGAATCCGGGTAAGTAACAGGTAATTCACTTTGACATGCTTGCTTTGCATGAAGAATGCCTTACCCGTCGCTATTTTCTTCACATCCTCGATTTCCTGGAGGGCCTTGTGGGCATCGGCCTTAGCAGCCTTGGCACTCTTAAGAGCTGACGCAAGCTCGGACTCTCGAGTCTTCGAGTCACGCTCCAAACTCTCGTGCTTTTCCACGAGAGCCTGGAGCTCTTGCTGTACCTCCGCCACCCGCGCCTACTGCATCTCTCGCTCGGCTCGCTCCGCAGCCGCATTGCGCTCGGCCGCGGACACCGCCTCTGAGGGAGTCCTGGACTAGGGGGTGTCCGGATAGCCGGACTATCATCATCGGCCGGACTCCAAGACTATGAAGATACAAGATTGAAGACTTCGTCCCGTGTCCGAATGGGACTTTCCTTGGCGTGGAAGGCAAGCTTGGCGATACGGATATGTAGATCTCCTACCATTGTAACCGACTCTATGTAACCCTAGCCCTCTCCGGTGTCTATATAAACCGGATGGCTTTAGTTCGTAGGACACAACAACAACCATTACAACAATCATACCATGGGCTAGCTTCTAGGGTTTAGCCTCCTTTGATCTCGTGGTAGATCTACTCTTGTAATATCCACATAATCAATATCAATCAAGAAGGACGTAGGGTTTTACCTCCATCAAGAGGGCCCGAACCTGGGTAAAACATCGTGTCCCTTGTCTCCTGTTACCATCCGCCTAGACGCACAGTTCAGGACCCCCTACCCGAGATCCGCCGGTTTTGACACCGACATTGGTGCTTTCATTGAGAGTTCCTCTGTGTCGTCACCGATAGGCTTGATGGCCTCTTCAATCAACAACGACGCAGTCCTGGGCGAGACTTTTCTCCCCGGACAGATTTTTGTATTCGTGGGCTTCGCACTGCGGGCCAATTCGCTTGGCCATCTGGAGCAGATCGAAAGCTACGCCCCTGGCCGTCAGGTCAGGTTTGGAAGCCTAAACTTCACGGCCGATATCCGCGGGGACTTGATCTTCGATGGATCTGAGCCGCAGCCGAGCGTGCCGCACTGTCACGATGGGCACAACCTAACTCTGCCGCCGGATAGTACCTTGGAGGCCGCACACGAATCCGCTCCGACCCATAGTCCGGAGCCGATCGCGCAAATCGAGGACGGATGGTTGGACACCGCCTCGGGAGCTGCAACTTCCACGGTGATGGAGCCGAACACTAACCTCGTCCCTTATAAAGCTCGTGACTCCGAGGCGCCGGACTCCCTGCCGGACTCCGAACCTCCTGCGCCCCTGCCAATCGAATCTGATTGGGTGCCGATCATGGAGTTCACCACTGCGGACATCTTACAGCACTCGCCCTTTGGCGACATCTTAAAATCGCTAAAGCATCTCTCGCTATCCGGAGAGACCTGGCCGGACTACGGCCAGGATGGTTGGGAGGCGGATGACGAAGAAACTCAAAGCCCACCCACCGCCCACTTTATAGCAACTGTCGACGATCTAACCGACACGCTAGACTATGACTCCGAAGACATCGACGGTATGGACGACGATGCCGGAGACGATCAAGAAGCAGCGCTCACTGAGCACTGGAAGGCCACCCCGTCACATGACATATATATGGTGGACACCCCAAAAGGAAGCGATAACGAGGAACAACGGGGCGCGGCAAAGGATAATCCCGCCGATAAACAACCAAAACGACGACGCAGACGCCGCCCTAAGTCCCGCCTCGACAAAAACAGCATTCCTAACGACCCAGCAGTAGAGCAGGGCAAGCCAGTGGACGACGAACATGCAACCAAGCAACCGTCCGAACAGGACGAATCGGATAATCAAGCTATGCCCGGCGCAACAGTCCGGACAACCTCACGCCAGACA
The DNA here is from genome assembly GCA_963921465.1 of Triticum timopheevii. Lineage (NCBI taxonomy): Eukaryota > Viridiplantae > Streptophyta > Magnoliopsida > Poales > Poaceae > Triticum > Triticum timopheevii. Next base: position 111,826,169 of record OY997264.1, read on the forward strand.
CACCATCGGAGCATAAGAACCTCCACCAAAAACTCGTCGCCAGTGCAAGAAGTCTGAAGAAGGAAAAGCGGAAGCTCAAAACAGCGGAAGACATACTCAGAAAGAGGTGGAGCAAAGTACTCAAGACCGCAGACAAATATGGCAATGGGCACCAAACAAAGAGCTATCCGAAGCGCAAGCTGCTGCCCGAATTTGACGAGGAAGCCATAGAGCCCTCACAGTCAAAAAACAAAGAGGCCGCCTGGCCGGATAGATGGCCAGATGACAGGCCAAAAAGGACAAGCGGCGTCGCACATAATCCGATTTACGACCCTGGGAAAACAGACGGCCCAGCCAGGTCCATTTATGGGCCAAAAAAGAGGGCCCCAGGAAGCAACACAACACGGCAAGTGTTCGAAGACAGCGGCACACCCAAATACAGGGGCGCCGCACACCCACTATGTTTCACCGATGAGGTGCTGGATTATGAATTTCCAGCAGGGTTCAAACCCATAAACATAGAGGCATACGACGGAACAACAGACCCCGGAGTCTGAATAGAAGATTACATACTACACATACACATGGCTAGAGGAGATGATCTCCACGCCATAAAATACCTACCCCTCAAGCTCAAAGGGACAGCTCGGCATTGGCTCAAAAGCCTCCCGGAAAACACTGTTGGAAGTTGGGAAGAGCTTGAGGATGCGTTTAGAGCAAATTTTCAAGGGACTTATGTCCGCCCTCCGGATGCAGACAATCTAAGTCATATAACTCAGCAGCCCAGAGAGTCAGTGCGCAAACTCTGGAACAGGTTCCTTACCAAAAAGAACCAAATAGTCGACTGTCCGGACGCGGAAGCCTTAGCAGCTTTTTAACACAACGTCCGAGACGAATGGCTCACCAAACACCTCGGCCAAGAGAAGCCAAGAACAATGGCCGCGCTAACAAGCCTCATGACCCGCTTTTGCGCAGGGGAAGACAGCTGGCTAGCAAGATGCAGCACCAGCGACCCGAGTACATCCGAGATCAGAGATGGAAATGGAAAATCACGGCGCAGAAAAGATCAGCGCCGGAATAAAGAAAAAATCCCAAAGAGCACGGCGGTCAACGCCGGATTCAAAAGCTCACGGCCAAACAATAAAACACTGTCTCTTAAGGACAACAGTGATGAGCTATCCAACTTAAACAAAATTTTGGATCGGATATGTCAAATCCACAGTACCTCCGGAAGGCCTGCAAACCATACCAACCGAGATTGTTGGGTTTTTAAATAGTCCGGCAGACTCAACGCCAAACACAAGGGGCTCGATGCGCCAAGCGAGGACGATGACGAACCCCACCAGCAGAGCACCGGAAGACAAAAGACTATCCCACAAGAAGTCAAAATAGTAAACTCACTTCATGTGATAGTACGGAAACACAATGCGGCACCCGCTAAGATAGGTGTAGCACGGTCCACCCCAGCGGAACATCGAGATTGGATGTCAAAACCAATCACCTTTGACCACCTGGATTATTCCAGAAGTATCCAGAGCAGGATGGACTGCTCTGATATTGGATCCTATAATAGACGGACTGCAATTTACACAAGTCCTGATGGACGGCGGCAATGACTTAAACCTGCTATATCCGGACGCAATCCGCAAGTTGGGGATAGACCCTACTACAATTCGACATAGCTGCACTTCCTTCAAAGGAGTGGCGCCAGGCCCTTACGCCAGGTGCACAGGTTCATTATTACTAGAAGTTGTGTTCGGGTCACCTGACAACTTCCGACGCGAAAAGCTAACCTTTCATGTCGCCCCATTTAAAAGTAGTTATCAAGCACTATTGGGACGTGAAGCTTTCGTCCGCTTTAACGCAATACCACACTACGCGTCTCTCACACTTAAAATGTCCGGTCCACGTGGCATCATTTCATTAAAAGGTCGTCTAGGACCCCGGACACGGCTGGACGAGTCCGGAATAAATAAGCTAGGGGCTACCTAGCCGCACACCCCTTCACAAGGGGTTGTGCATATAAGCTATAATGAGCTAGCATACGCTCAGCTTTATTAATTTATATTTCAATTTTTTATGCACTTTTTCGCACGATTTCTTTTCAAACTAAGTTCCTCTCTTTTTACAGATGAACAACGTGCACACCCGTCTAGGATACGGCACAACGGAGACACAGGCGCAGACGTGCAGTAGGGACCCGTTTCAAGGATTCTTTTCAGACTAAGACCCTGCGTAAACCTTTCTTACTGTCTCTTGTTGCTATAATCCCCTGGTTTCTCATTACAACCAGAGTGGAGACTGGCGTTTTGGCATCGGCCGCGTCAGAGGAACTTGCCCGTACCTGGACACAAGGGGCTTAGGGCATTGTTCTGCCCGTTATTATAAAGACCGAACACCTTCGGGAGTGTTCGGCGTCTCGAGTTAGGCCTTATATGCATCAGCTCCAAATCATGTCTTTGGTCAAATGTTGGGTTTTCCCGGCTCCTGTGTTTTGCTGCCTTACGTTCTGTATCATCGGCTAACGCGGCACCAGGAGAACTACTGCGATTGTGCCCCAGTTCGGCTGGGCGAGCACCTCAGTAGAGAAAGCCGAAAACTGACTGTCATGATACAGCGAGAGACTGGTCATCCACTCGATTGACCAATGGAATGTTTAGAATTCCTCCGCTTTGACGAAGGGTCGTTTCCCGGTCAGGCACATACGCGCCCCAAATTCGGAGAGCGCGGTGCCCCCAGGGGCTATATCGTAGCCCCACCCTCGAACTCCCTTGGCTAAGTGAAAGTGATAAAGCATTATAGTCCGGTTGCCTCGTTTGCTACGCTACCACCTCCTTTACAGGACCGAGACGTTGGATTAAGTGTGAAAATGCGCTATTTTTGCGAACACCCCCGCACCTTGTGCGTGGGGGCTGAAGCCGACGACTGCCATCTTTCAGGTTATACATACGTATACATGACCGGCCGCACAGGAGATATTCCACTACTTGAACGCACAAGTATAAAAGGCGCTTACATCATAAACATTGTTTTACAACATAAAACGTTCGTTTGAACGTAACATTTTTTGAGCACTGCGACTCTATTACACGAGCACCACGCAGAACTTCGCCAAAATAGTGCTCGGCGGGTAACCGGCTATCATCCGAACCCGGGGTCGCAACAGCGGTGGCATCCATCTCTGTCCAATGTGTCTTCACACGGGCGAGTGCCATCCGCGCACCCTCTATGCAGGCTGACCGCTTCATCGCCTTGATATGTGGCACCGCCCCAAGAAATTGCTGCAATAAGCCAAAGTAGCTCTTCGGCTTGGGCCTATCTGGCCAGACATGGGTTGCGATATCCGTCATGGCAAGCCCGGACAACCTATTCAGCTCAGCCCACTCGGCCAACCGGTCGGTCAGTGGAAGTGAATGCTCCGGACTATGGGATTGAGACCAAAACAGCTCTTTCGTCTTGTGATCCATCTGGCTTCGGAAATGCACAATGGCATCTGCCGCACTCGCTGCTAAGTCCATATAAGGGTCCTCCGGACCCCACAGCTGGCCCAGCTGAGCATACTTTGGATCCGTAAACCTTCGGCGCAGCAGAAAAGGCTTGCCAGCTACAATGTCTCCGGCCTGGCGCAGCTCTTCCTTTATAGCCCGCGTTGCAGAACGAGCATCTTTGGCCTCGGCGGTGGCCTTCCCCAGGTCTTCTTGCCTCGCTAGGCGCTCCTTTTCAAGAGCCTCATTGCGGTCGGTAGCATCTTTTAACTTCACGGCCATTTCGGCCATCTCTTCCCTGCTTCGGCAGTGTGCAGTCATTTCGGCTTCTAACTCCTCGGCCGCCCTCGAGGCCGCCGCATTACTCCTTCTGGCTTGCTCCTTGGCTTGAGCAAGTTCGGCCCGAAGGCTCTCCACAGCAGCGGCACTATCTGCATTTCACACACATGTTGTAAGGAGCAGGCTTCGGCTCCCTTACCAAGTGACCGCAAAGAAACACTTACCTTGCGACTCATCAAGTCGCCTGTTGACTAGCGTGATGTCCGCATCCGCAACGTCGAGTTGCCGCTTTAGTTCAGCAACTCCATCAGTCCGGCTGGCCCCCGGACGATCCGCCACCTACATAGGCACGGCGAAAATTGAAATCTGCGATTTTGATCCTCGGCACGCTGTCGCTTTCGACAACCTACCGAGTCTCAGGGCTACTATCTATACAGGGCGCACTCTATATGCAAAACTGTCAAAAGGTGTGTCATTTTTACGTACCTCAAACCCCGCCAGCAAACTCCTGACGGCATTATGCAATCCGCCTTCGGCGGACGAAATCCTTCCAATCAACATACTCATCAATGCATGGTGATCTTCTGAGATAGACGCCTTCTCAAGCAGATCCTTCAGCCGTACACCAGTTGGTGCCAAACTATCCGGCTTTGCCAAACCCGGGGGCTCCCTCCGTGACGACACTTCAGGCACGTCCGCCGTATCCGACGGCGCCCCGGACGGAGGCGTCTCGCTCTCCACCATCTCCGGACGAAGGTCCCCCGAAGACGAGCTCATTTGTGAAGGACGGAGATCCGAACTACAAGGTAAAAACTTGAGTTATCCTCAGAAGCACAAATAGGGGTGTCCCTTATTATAAAACTCCCTTCTTTCTACTTACGGCTCGTTGGAGGGCTGATTCTTTAAGGGAGACTGTGCGGCCGGGGCCTCCCCGGACGCAGGACCCTCTGGCGAAGATTTCTTCCCCCTCTTAGGGGCTTTGGCCCCCGGGTCCTCGGAGGCAGTCCTCTTCTCCCCTTGGAGGGAGGGATTCTCGATCCCCCCCTCTTTCAAGAGCCTCCTTAGGCGAGGCGGTAGCTCTTCTACTTTCCCCTTCGCCTTCCTCTGGAGGCGCAACCTCCAGTATCCTGACTAGCACGGAATCCGGCGCGGTCTCTGGGAGGGGGGCCGGACACCATATCAGTTTTGCTTGCGCTATCCACTCCTGTTTAGAAGGAAATTGGTCATAAGGCGAATCATCGAAAGGCAAAAAAACGGTATGTCCGGACTCGGAGCTACTTACTTGAGTATCCGGGCGATTGCAGCTTAGGCCAGCATCCTCGGTCAATTCCGGACATGCCTCTTGCGATCTGAAGAATAATTTGTACATCTCCATGGGTGTCATACCCATGAAGTGTTGAAGAATCCGTGGCCCCTCCGGATTAAATTCCCACAGCCGGAGAGGGCGGCGTTTGCAGGGCAGGAGACGCCTAATCAGCATGACCTGCATTACCACCACCATATCAATCTCCCTCGCTTGGAGATCTCGAATCCGGCCCTGCAGTAAGGGCACGTCCTTTGACGGCCCCCAGTTGAGCCCTTGGTTGACCCACGACATCAACCGTCGTGGAGGTCCTGAGCGGAATAAGGGCGGCGGCTTCTGTCTGCTGCCCCTCGGAGCGGTAATATAGAACCACTCCTGCTGCCACAGGCCGAGCTCCCCTTGGAAGGAGCCCGCGGGCCACGGGGCATCGGCCCTCCTACTTACGGCCGCCCCGCCGCACTCTGCTTGACGCCCCTCGATCATCTTCGGCTCCACATTGAAGGTCTTCAGCCACAGGCCGAAGTGGGGGGTGACGCGGAGGAAGGCTTCGCAGATGACAATAAATGCGGAAATATGGAGGATGGACTCCGGAGCCAAGTCGTGGAATTCCAACCCATATTAAAACATGAGCCCTCTCACAAAAGGATCCATCGGGAAGCCTAAACCCTGACGGAGGTGGGATACAAAAACGACGTACTCGCCGGGCTCGGGGGTAGGGATGGCCGGCCCTTCGGCGGGCAACCTGTGCGAAATCTCGTAAGTCAGGTACTTGGCCTCCCGTAGGTTTAGCACGTCCTCCTCGGTGACAGAGGAGGGCATCCACCGGCCCTGGAGGTCGGAACCGAACATTGTTGAAGGTCTGAAGCGCTCGAATCTGGGGCTCTAGGTGTTGGAACTTGGAGCAAGGAGAAGATTCGATGGAGGATTGAAGAAAAGAAATGAGCCTTGGTCCCGTTATAAAAAGGGAGAATACCGAGAGCCGTATCCGTGACCGTTCGGAACTCGCCCTCGATAGAGGGGGCGTGGCAATGGGCGCGGTTGGGTTACCCACGTCTGTATTGATGAGAATCCCGAAATAAGGGGGAACACGATCTCTGCTTCGACAAGACGTGCCAAGGGAACCGCTTCGCTAAACGCGCTGAGGTGGTAAAGTAAAAAAACGATTCAAGTAAAGGCTTGGTAGTGGTGTGACGTCATGCCGCAAAAAACGTCAGCAGATTGAACTTGTGTATATATTATTCTCTCTACGGTGGAATGTGGAATTTATTTTGCAGAGCCGGACACTATCCTGGTGTTCACAATCTTCTATGAATTATTCGGAGGAGGAACCCGCCTTGCAATGCCGAACAATATGCGCGCCGGACTCATCGTCATTGAAGCCTGGTTCAGGGGCTACTGAGGGAGTCCTGGACTAGGGGGTGTCCGGATAGCCGGACTATCATCATCGGCCGGACTCCAAGACTATGAAGATACAAGATTGAAGACTTCGTCCTGTGTCCGGATGGGACTTTCCTTGGCGTGGAAGGCAAGCTTGGCGATACGGATATGTAGATCTCCTACCATTGTAACCGACTCTATGTAACCCTAGCCCTCTCCGGTGTCTATATAAACCGGATGGCTTTAGTCCGTAGGAGACAACAACAACCATTACAACAATCATACCATGGGCTAGCTTCTAGGGTTTAGCCTCCTTGATCTCGTGGTAGATCTACTCTTGTAATATCCACATTATCAATATCAATCAAGCAGGATGTAGGGTTTTACCTCCATCAAGAGGGCCCGAACCTGGGTAAAACATCGTGTCCCTTGTCTCCTGTTGCCATCCGCCTAGACGCACAGTTCGGGACCCCCTACCCGAGATCCGCCGGTTTTGACACCTACAGCCTCCTTCAGGGTCGCCACCTCATTCGTGGCCCCTGGAATACCCACGTTATCCTTGTTATTTCTCTTGCAACCAAATCCTTTTCTGTAAGGTACAACTTTCATAAGGTGTTACTCACCTTCCTTGTCCTCGAGCTGCTTCTTGGCATGGCTGAGCTCGTTCTCGGACCGCTCGAGGCTATGCTTCAAAGCATCGACCTCCGCAGTCAGTGTGGCAGAGGTCAGCAGCGCAGCCTGCAATCCCATATCGACATATTTTTTAAGACTCCTGCGTATATCTATTTAGATCCTCAATCTGTCTTTTCTTTCCGAACACCGAACCGAGCATCAGGGGCTACTGTCTATGTGGTACTATTTTACATATATTAAACTTCTTACCTCAAAGCCTGTTAGAAGGCTGTTGTAGGCCTCGGTCAGCTCGCTCTTGGCGAGCTGAACCTTCTGAATCACCGCACTCATGACAGTGCGGTGTTCTTCTTCGATGGAAGCGCCGTTGCGCGCCTCCAGCAAGTTATCCGGCGCCTCCGGTTGGACGGAGACCGCCGGCGTCACGGTCTTGCCCTTCTTACGAAGGGGCCGCCTGCCGGACTCCGGAACCACTGCAGGTTCCGGTGCGGAGTCCGGTGCAAAGTCTGGGAGGTTCCCCTGCGGCACCTCCGGGGCCTCCTCCTCTTGGTGGGTCCCTTCCCGGGATCCCACCTCGGCGTCGTCAGCGCCACGGGGGGTGGAGGCAGTCGGAAGAGAATCCATATCCGACGTACCCAAGGACCCGCTCGACGAAGCGGGAAGATCGTCCTTGGGCGGACTGCAGGGTTGTATGCGGCATTAGAAAGACACCATGCGACAAAAAGAAAAATTATGAATCATCTAGGAGTCCGGATACTCACGATCTCACCAGGGGCTTGGCCCTTGAGGGCCACTCCTCGTCGTCGTTGCCGACGTTGGCGGAACAGTCCGGGGGAAGGGTCCTTCCCTTCTTGGACCCTTCGGCCTCCCTCGTTGGGGAGGCCTTCCTTTTCTTCTCTCCCCCCTCTGGGGGAGAGTCCTCTTTCTTCTCCTCCTCGTCCTCGTGGGAGGAGTCCGCCTCGGAGTCATCGGACGACGAGTCTGATACCACCTGACGCCGGGAACTCCTTCGGGTTCCCGTGGCCTTCTTCTTGGCCTTCTTCTCCAGCACTACGTAAAGTGCCGGGACCAGTAGCCCTATCAAACGGGCATCCGCTGGGTCTTCTGGAAGAGGAGCCGGATAGTTGACCTGTCCGGACGTCGTCTGCCAGGCCTGTTAAAGGTATTGGGAGTTTAGATCCCGCATAAAATCAAAACACGAAAAGCAAGTATCGCATAAAGGATAGCATGGCTTACCTCGTCAGCTGGACGTTGCGAGCTGACTCCGCGATCTTCAGTAGCGGATGCGGGGGTTTTGGCGCCCTTGAACAGCACCCTCCAGGCATCTTTGTACGTAGTGTCAAAGAGCCCGCTCAAGGTCTGGTGCTGTGCCGGATTGAACTCCCACAAATTGAAGTCCCGTTGCTGGCAGGGGAGAATCCGACGGACGAGCATGACCTGGATCACATTGACAAGCTTGAGTTTCTTGTTCACCAGGGTATGGAGACAGGACTGGAGTCCGGTCAGCTCTTCCGAACTACCCCATAGCAAGCCCTTCTCTTTCCAGGAGGTGATCTGCATGGGGATGCCAGATCTAAATTCGGGGGCCTCTGCCCATTTAGGGTCACGCGGCTCGGTGATGTAGAACCACCCCGATTGTCACCCTTTGATGGATTCCACGAAGGCACCCTCGAGCCAAGTGACGTTGGGCATTTTACCCACCATGGCGCCTCCGCACTCCGCTTGGCTGCCCTTCACAACCTTCGGCTTGACATTGAAGGTCTTGAGCCACAAGCCGAAGTGGGGCTGGATGCAGAGGAAGGCCTCACACATGACGATAAACGCCGAGATGTTGAGGATGAAATTCAGGGCCAGATCATGGAAATCTAGGCCGTAGTATAACATGAGTCCGTGGAGGAAATGGGGAAGAAATACCACCCTCTCATGGGGCCTGGGGGTGGGGATGAGCTGCCCCTCGTCGGGCAGCCGATGCGCGATGTCGCTGGACAGATATCCGGCGTCGCGCAGCTTCTTGATGTGCCCCTCCGTAACGGAGGAGGCCATCCACTTGCCTCCCACTCCGGACATGGCTGGAGAAGGTCGAGGTGAGATGTGCGGACTTGGGCGCTGGAGCTCGAGTGCGCGGAGATGGATAAGCAAAGGAGGAAGAAGGCGTAGGTAAAAGGGGTGGATCCTTATCCCCTTATATATGGGCGGATGAAACTATGCGTCCCTACCGACCTGGTAAAACTCGCTTCTCTCCAAAGCACCGCAATCAATGGCGCGGTTGGATTACCCACGTCCGTATTGATGGGAATCCCGGAATAAGGGGAACACGATCTCTGCTTCGACAAGACGTGCCAAGGAAACCGCTTCGCTAAACGCGCTGAGGTGGTATAATAAAAACGATTCGAGTAAAGGCTTGGTAGTGGTGTGACGTCACGCCACGAAATATGTCAGCAGATTGAACTTGTGTAAATATTATTCTCTCTATGGTGGTATGTGGAATTTATTTTGCAGAGCCGGACACTATCCTGGTGTTCACAATCTTCTATGAATTATTCGGAGGAGGAACCCGCCTTGCAATGCCGAAGACAATATGCGCGCCGGACTCGTCATCATTGAAGCCTGGTTCAGGGGCTACTGAGGGAGTCCTGGACTAGGGGGTGTCCGGATAGCCGAACTATCATCATCGGCCGGACTCCAAGACTATGAAGATACAAGATTGAAGACTTTGTCCCGTGTCCGGATGGGACTTTCCTTGGCGTGGAAGGCAAGCTTGGCGATACGGATATGTAGATCTCCTACCATTGTAACCGACTCTGTGTAACCCTAGCCCTCTCCGGTGTCTATATAAACCGGAGGGTTTTAGTCCGTAGGACACAACAACAACAACAACAATCATACCATAGGCTAGCTTCTAGGGTTTAGCCTCCTTGATCTCGTGGTAGATCCACTCTTGTACTACCCATATCATCAATATCAATCAAGCAGGAGTAGGGTTTTACCTCCATCAAGAGGGCCCGAACCTGGGTAAAAACATCATGTCCCTTGTCTCCTGTTACCATCCGCCTAGACGCATAGCTCAGGACCCCCTACCCAAGATCCGCCGGTTTTGACACCGACAGACGTCGACGGCGGGGGCTATCTCAAATTCGGCCCCCAGCAGGACATAATTCCGGAGACCGATACGGCTCCAGAATCAGGCACGAAGCCTCCCTCGGCTGGAGGGGGTGCGCCTGTTCCACTGGCAACTGATGTCTACTACACAACCTTCTTCTTGTAGACGTTGTTGGGCCTGCAAGTGCACAGGTTTGTAGGACAGTAGAAAATTTCCCTCAAGTGGATGACCTAAGGTTTATCAATCCATAGGAGGAGTAGGATGAAGATGGTCTCTCTCAAGCAACCCTGCAACCAAATAACAAAGAGTCTCTTGTGTCCCCAACACACCCAATACAATGATAAATTGTATAGGTGCACTAGTTCGGTGAAGAGATGGTGATACAAGTGCAATATGGATGGTAGATATAGGTTTTTGTAATCTGAAAATAATAAAAACACCAAGGTAACAAGTAATAAAAGTGAGCGTAAAAGGTATTGCAATGATAGGAAACAAGGCCTAGGGTTCATACTTTCACTAGTGTAAGTTCTCTCAACAATAATAACATAGATAGAACATATGACAAGCCCTCAACATGCAACAAAGAGTCACTCCAAAGCCACTAATAGCGGAGAGCAAACATAGAGATTATGGTCGGGTACAAAAACACCACAAAGCTATTCTTTCAGATCAATCCATAAAAGAGTTCATACTAGAATAACACATTAAGATACAAATCAACCAAAACCCTAATGTCACCTAGATACTCCATTGTCACCTCAAGTATCCGTGGGCATGATTATACGATATGCATCACACAATCTCAGATTCATCCAACCATCATAAAAGTACTTCAAAGAGTGCCCCAAAGTTTCTACCGGAGAGTCAAGAACGTGTGCCAACCCCTATGCATAGGTTCCCAAGTGTCACGAAACCCGCAAGTTGATTACCAAAACATACATCAAGTGGATCAATAGAATAACCAATTGTCACCACGGTTATCCCACGCAAGACATACATCAAGTGTTCATAAAAGACTCAATCCAATAAGACAACTTCAAAAGGGGAAACTCAATTCATCACAAGAGAGTAGAGGGGGAGAAATATCATAAGATCTAACTACAATAGCAAAGCTCGGGATACATCAAGATCGTGCCATAGAGGAACACGAGAGAGAGAGAGAGATCAAACACATAGCTACTAGTACATACCCTCAGCCCCGAGGGTGAACTACTCCCTCCTCGTCATGGATAGCGCTGGGATGATGAAGATGGCCACCGGTGATGGGATCCCCCTCCGGCAGGGTGCCGGAACAGGGTCCCGATTGGTTTTTGGTGGCTACAGAGGCTTGCGGCGGCGGAACTCCCGATCTATCTTCTGTTCTGGAAGTTTTAGGGTATTAGAGTATATATGGCTGCAGGGGGTATGTCGGTGGAGCTACGGGGGCCCCACGAGGAGGGGGACGTGGCCAGGGGGGTGGGCGCGCCTCCCACCCTCGTGAGCACCTCCTGTATCTTCTGACGTGGAGTCCAAGTCCATCAGGTGGGTTTCCTTCCAAAAATAACTTCTCCAGTTGATTTCGTTCCGTTTTGACTCCGTCTGATATTCCTTTTCCTCGAAACACTGAAATAGGCATAAAAGAGCAAATCTGGGCTGGGCCTCCGGTTAATAGGTTTGTCCCAAAATTAATATAAAAGTGGATATTAAAGCCCAATATTGCCTAAAACAGTAGATAAAGTAGCATGGAGCAATCAAAAATTATAGATACGTTGGAGACGTATCAAGCATCCCCAAGCTTAATTCCTGCTTGTCCTCGAGTAGGTAAATGGTAAAAAAGAATTTTTGATGTGGAGTGATACTTTGGCATAATTTCAATGTAAATCTCCTTAATTGTGATATGAATATTCAGATCCGAAAGATTCAAGACAAAAGTTCATATTGACACAAAAATAATAATACTTCAAGCATACTAATCAAAGCAATCATGTCTTCTCAAAATAACATGGCAAAAGAAAGTTCATCCCTACAAACTCATATAGTTAGGCTATGCTTCATTTTCGTCACACAAAGATGTTCCCAACTTCTATACCCCCGATGACAAGCCAAGCAATTGTTTCTTACTTAAATAATCCCAAACTTTTTCAACCTTCACGCAATACATGAGCGTGAGCCATGGATATAGCACTATGGGTGGAATAGAATATGATGATGGGGATTGTATGGAGAAGACAAAAAGGAGAAAGTCTCACATTGATGAGGATAATCATGGAGATGCCCATTAATTGATGTCAACATGAGGAGTAGGGATTGCCATGCAACGGATGCACTAGAGCTACGAATGCTCAACAAAAGAAAACTAGTGGGGTGCATCCAACTTGCTTGCTCATGAAGACCTAGTGCATTTGAGGAAGCCCATCGTAGGAATATACAAGCCAAGTTCTATAATGAAAAATTCCCACTAGTATAAAAAGACAACTTATGAGACTCACTACATGAAGAACAAGGTGCTACTTTGAAGCACAATATGTGAGACTCACTACATGAGGAACAAGGTGCTACTTTGAAGCACAAGTGTGGAAAAAGAGATAGTAGCATTGCCCCCTTTTTTGGGCCTTTTTTTGCCTTTCCCTTTTTTTGGGCCTTTCTTTTTTTTGGCCTTTCTCTTTTTTTGGGCAATGCTCTAAAAATGATGATCATCACACTTCTATTGATTACAACATAAGGATTACAACTCGAAACTTAGAACAATATATGACTCTATATGAATGCCTCCGGCGGTGTATCGGGATGGTGCAATGAATCAAGAGTGACACGTATGAAAAATAATGCATGGTGGCTTTGCCACAAATACGATGCAACTGCATGATCATGCGATGGCAATATGACAAAAGTAATGTATGTCATGATGATGATGATGGAAGTTGCATGGCAATATATCTCAGAATGGCTATGGAAATGCCATAATAGGTAGGTATGGTGGCTGTTTTGAGGAAGATATAAGGACGTTTATGTGTGATAGAGCGTATCGTATCACGGGGTTTGGATGCACCGGTGAAGTTTGCACCAACTCTCAAGGTGAGAAAGGGCAATGCACAGTACTGAAGAGGCTAGCAAAGGCGGAAAGGTGAGAGTGCGTATAATCCATGGACTCAACATTAGTCAAGAGAACTCATATACTTATTGCAAAAATTTAGAAGTCATCAAAAATCAAGTACTACGCGCATGCTCCTAGGGGGATAGATTGGTAGGAAAAGACCATCGCTCGTCCCCGACCGCCACTCATAAGGATGGACAAGCTAGGTACACTTCATGTTTCAAATTTGTTACACAACTTTAACCATACGTGCATGCTACGGGACTTGCAAACTTCAACACAAGCATTTCTCAAATTCACAATTACCCAACTAGCACCACTTTGATATTATCACATCCATATCTCAAAACAGTTATCAAGCATCAAACTTATCTTAGTATTCAATTCACTCAAAAGAAAGTTTCACATATCTTGAATACCAAGTATATTAACATTAAGCAAATTACCATGCTATTAAAGACTCTCAAAATAATCTAAGTGAAACATGAGAGATCAATAGTTTCTTTAAAACAAATCCACCACCGGGCTATAAAATATCTAAGTGAAGTACTAGAGCAAAAATTATCACGCTCAAAAGATATAAGTGAAGCACTATGAGCAAAACTATCAAGCTCAAAAGATATAAGTGAAGCACATAGAGTATTCTAACAAATTCCAATTCATGTATGGCTCTCTCAAATAATAATTTCAGATCTTGATACTTTATTCAAACAGCAAGCAAAGCTAAAGAAAACTACATTGCAAGGATAGCACAACTCATGTGAAGAAGCAAAAACTTAGGCTCAACCGATACTAACCGATAGTTGTTGAAGAAGAAAGGTGGGATGCCTACCGGGTCATCCCCAAGCTTAGATGCTTGAGACTTCTTGAAATATTATCTTGGGGTGCCTTGGGCATCCCCAAGCTTGTGCTTTTGTGTCTCTTTAATTCCTCTCATATCATGGTTTCTCTTTTTATCCAAAGCTTCATTCACAACAAACTCAGCAAGAACTCATGAGATCGGTTAGTATAAACCAATGCAAAACCTTATCATCTTCTACTGTAACAAATCATTAAAATTATTATTCAACATTGAATAATAAATGCCTCTGCATATTTAATACTCCTATCACCAAATAGAATCATTAAACAAGCAAACATATGCAAACAATGCAACCATAACAGCAATCTGTCAAAACAGTACAGTCTGTAAAGAATGCAAGAGTATAAATACTTCCCTAACTCCAAAAATTATGAACTAAAATTTCCACTGTAATGAATTTATCAGAGCTCAATATTCAAAAAGATTCAACACTATACCACTCTCTGACTTTTCTAGGGAATTTTTGCAACAGCGGTAAACTTTCTGTTTTCAAACAGCAACATGCATACTAGCAAAATAAGCATGGTAAAGGCTATCCTTGACTTTTTTATTGAAACTAAAGATGCAAAACGTTATTTATCTAACAGCAAACAAAAACTAACAAAATAAAATGACGCTCCAAGCAAAACACATATCATGTGGTGAATAAAAATATAGCTCCAAGTAAAGTTACCGATGAACGAAGACGAAAGAGGGGATGCCTTCCGAGGCATCCCCAAGATTAGTTGCTTAGTTGTCCTTGAATATTACCTTGGGGTGCCATGGGCATTCCCAAGCTTAGGCTCTTTGACACTCCTTATTCCATAGTCCATCGAATCTTTACCCAAAACTTGAAAATTTCAACCACACAAAACTCAAAACAAAACTCGTAAGCTCTGTTAGTATAAGAAAATAAAATCACCACTTAGGTACTGTAATGAACTCATTCTAAATTCATATTGGTGTAATATCTACTGTATTCTAACTTCTCTATGGTTCATACCACTTCATACTAGCCATAGATGCCTCAAAATAAGCAAACAACACATAGAAAACAGAATCTGTCAAAAACAGAACAGTCTGTAGTAATCTGTATCAAACGTATACTTCTGGAACCCCAAAAATTATGAAATAAATTTCTGGACCTGAGAAATTTGCCTGTTAATCATCTTCAAAAAGAATCAACTAAATAGAACTCTCCAGTAAGAAGTTCTAGATAATCTCGTGAGCGCTAAAGTTTCTGTTTTTTTACAGCATGATCATAAAGACTTCACCCAAGTCTTCCCAAAGGTTCTACTTGGCACAAACACTAATTAAAACACAAAACCACATCTAAACAGAGGCTAGATGGATTATTTATTACTAAAAAGAACCAAAAAGTAATAAACTAAAATAAAATTGGGTTGCCTCCCAACAAGCGCTATCGTTTAACGCCCCTAGCTAGGCATGATGATTTCAACGATGCTCACATAAAAGATAAGAATTGAAACATAAAGAGAGCATCATGAAGAATATGACTAGCACATTTAAGTCTAACCCACTTCCTATGCATAGCGATTTTGTGAGCAAACAACTTATGGGAACAATAATCAACTTGCATAGGAAGGTAAAACAAGCATAACTTCAAAACTTTAAGCACATAGAGAGGAAATTTGATATTATTGCAATTCCTACAAGCATATGTTCCTCCCTCATAATAATTTTCAGTAGCATCATGAATGAATTCAACAATATAACCAACACCTAAATCATTTTTTTCAAGATCTACAAGCATAGAAAATTTACTACTTTCCACATAAGCAAAATTCTTCTCATCAATAGTAGTGGGAGCAAACTCAACAAAATAACTATATATGATTGAAAATTAGGATCAAGATGGAAAGTTTCATGGTTATCATTCTTGTTTAAAGCATACATGTCATCACAATAATCATCATAGATAGGAGGCATGCTTTCATCATAGTAAATTTGTTCAACAAAGCTTGGGGGACAAAAAATATCATCTTCATCAAACATAGCTTCCCCAAGCTTGTGGCTTTGCATATCATTAGCATCACGGATATTCAAGGAATTCATACTAACAATATTGCAATCATGCTCATCATTCAAATATTTAGTGCCAAACAATTTAGAGATTTCTTCTTCTAGCACTTGAGCACAATTTTCCTTTCCATCATACTCACGAAAGATATTAAAAAGGTGAAGCGTATGAGACAAACTCAATTCCATTTTTTTGTAATTTTCTTTTATAAACTAACTAGTGCTAAAACAAGAAATAAAAAGATTCGATTGCAAGATCTAAAGATATACCTTCAAGTACTCACCTCCCCGGCAACGGCGCCAGAAAAGAGCTTAGTTGACGGGGTGTGAGTGAGTGCCCTTTACCTAGCCTCCCCGGCAATGGCGCCAGAAAAGAGCTTGATGTCTACTACACAACCTTCTTCTTGTAGACGTTGTTGGGCCTGCAAGTGCACAGGTTTGTAGGACAGTAGCAAATTTCCCTCAAGTGGATGACCTAAGGTTTATCAATCCATAGGAGGCGTAGGATGAAGATGGTCTCTCTCAAGCAACCCTGCAACCAAATAACAAAGAGTCTCTTGTGTCCCCAACACACCCAATACAATGGTAAATTGTATAGGTGCACTAGTTCGGCGAAGAGATGGTGATACAAGTGCAATATGGATGGTAGATATAGGTTTTTGTAATCTGAAAATAATAAAAACAGCAAGGTAACAAGTAATAAAAGTGAGCGTAAACGGTATTGCAATGATAGGAAACATGGCCTAGGGTTCATACTTTCACTAGTGTAAGTTCTCTCAGCAATAATAACATAGATAGAACATATGACAAGCCCTCAACATGCAACAAAGAGTCACTCCAAAGCCACTAATAGCGGAGAACAAACGTAGAGATTATGGTCGGGTATGAAACCACCACAAAGCTATTCTTTCGGATCGATCTATAAAAGAGTTCGTACCAGAATAACACCTTAAGATACAAATCAACCAAAACCCTAATGTCACCTAGATACTCCATTGTCACCTCAAGTATCCGTGGGCATGATTATACGATATGCATCACACAATCTCAGATTCATCCAACCAACATAAAAGTACTTCAAAGAGTGCCCCAAAGTTTCTACCGGAGAGTCAAGAACGTGTGCCAACCCCTATGCATAGGTTCCCAAGTGTCATGAAACCCGCAAGTTGATCACCAAAACATACATCAAGTGGATCAATAAAATAACCCATTGTCACCACGGTTATCCCACGCAAGACATACATCAAGTGTTCATAAAAGACTCAATCCAATAAGATAACTTCAAAAGGGGAAACTCAATTCATCACAAGAGAGTAGAGGGGGAGAAACATCATAAGATCCAACTACAATAGCAAAGCTCGGGATACATCAAGATCGTGCCATAGAGGAACACGAGAGAGAGAAATCAAACACATAGCTACTGGTACATACCCTCGGCCCCGAGGGTGAACTACTCCCTCCTCGTCATGGATAGCGCCGGGATGATGAAGATGGCCACCGGTGATGGGATCCCCCTCCGGCAGGGTGCCGGAACAGGGTCCCGATTGGTTTTTGGTGGCTACAGAGGCTTGCGGCGGCGGAACTCCCGATCTATCTTCTGTTCTGGAAGTTTTAGGGTATAAGAGTAGATATGGGTGCAGGGGGTACGTCGGTGGAGCTACAAGGGCCCCACAAGGTAGGGGGCGTGCCCAGGGGGGTGGGCGCGCCCCCACCCTCGTGAGCACCTCCCGTATCTTCTGACGTGGAGTCCAAGTCCATCAGGTGGGTTTCCTTCCAAAAATAACTTCTCCAGTTGATCTCGTTCCGTTTTGACTCCGTCTGATATTCCTTTTGCTCAAAACACTAAAATAGGCATAAAACAGCAAATCTGGGCTGGGCCTCCAGTTAATAGGTTAGTCCCAAAAATAACATAAAAGTGGATAATAAAGCCCAATATTGCCTAAAACAGTAGATAAAGTAGCATGGAGCAATCAAAAATTATAGATACGTTGGAGACGTATCAGCAACCTCTGTCCAACCAGAGGTGCCGGATACTTTATCGGCGACGCTGAAGAGCGCCTCCATCGTTGAAGAACACCGTGCCCTTATGGGTGGGGTGATTGAGAAGATTCAGTCCGCTGAGAGTGGGCTGAATGAAGCCTGCATCAGCCTTATAACGGGCTTTGAGGTATGTTTTGTGAGGTTTCGAAGAGTGTCATAGTATAGGTAGTAGCCCCTGATACATTGTTCGGTGAAAGAAAGAACCGGACAGAGGATCAAATATATGTTCGCAGGAGACTCACTTTATGGCATCTCTCCCTCTTTTTTATTATAAGCAGGCATCTGTAGCGACTGCCGCCTCTCATACTGTGGAAGTCTCCGGACTGAAGCAGAGTCTGGAGCGGGCCAAAGAAGAACTCGGCCGAGTGAAGAAGCAGTTGGAGGTTAACCAAGGTATGCAAAAACCTTGTTCGCATTCAGCGTGAATGAAGAAGTTAGTATGATGAAAAGATTTTTATGGTGTGCTCTAGGACCGACGGCCGAAGTTGAGGCTCTTAAGAAGGCTGCGGCCGAAGCCAAGAAGAAGGCAGCCATAGAGCAGGCTCTTCGCGAAAAGCACAAGGCCAAGGTTATTGAAGCTGAACGAGAGCTTCAAGAGGCCGTGAAGAAATGCGAGACCTTGGAGCAGAGTGTAACGGAGAAAGAATCCGAACGCACCCAGGCTCGACAAGCCGCGTGTGGTGCCCGGGGGAAGCCCAAGAACCCTGCAGGAAATCCAGGAGGTGAGGAAGATCGCGGCGGGTAAGGCTTTTTCTATGCAAAGCAGGTATTTGAAGGGAGAAAATCACGTTTTACTAATTTGAATTCGGATTTCTCCAGGGGTATTTGCAGAGCTGCCACGTAGCATATCTGATGCCACCCAATTCTACTGGGCCGAAGAAAGGAGCACTGCGGAGAAGCTCTTCTGGTCGCAGTATCTGGCGCCAAAGTATCTAGTGCCTTTTGCCAATCAACTGAAACACCTGATCGAACTGCATAAGGCGGCCGAACTAGCCATGAAGGATTTAATTATTCGGCTATGGCCTGCTGAGCTGATTCCCAGTAGCTACTTGAGGCTTGTAAAGCGGCTTGTGAGTGCCTGCCCTCGAGTTGAAGTCATCAAGCGGTTGGTCTGTATGGAGGGTGCACGAATGGCCTTCGCCCGCGCGAAGGTGCACTGGGCGAAGATGGATGCTGAAAAGCTGATGAACGAAGGACCGCTGGAGGGGAAGGAGCACCGCAAGCTCGAGTTATATTATGATAGTGTCCTGAAAGGATCCCGCCTTGTGGCGGAGCAATGCGCCAAGGACATTATATTCCCATGAATACAGTCATATTGTCCTATGTAATGTTAAACAAGGTCATTTCTATTATTTATTGCCTGTTATTTGAAAGTTTTTCCTCCTGCGCGGCTGTTTTATATATTAATCCTGAGAGTTGGCCAGTCGTCGGCTTTTGCCCCCATGTAGGGAGTACGGGGGTGTTCGGGATAAATCTGAGCACTCTTTACCCCAGTTCTGGGTCCTTGAAGGAGGTGTTCAGCGCAACGAACTAGGCAATCGGACTATAAGGCTTTATCACTCTCACTTAGCCATAGGAGTTTGACAAAAGGAAGGTAGACGCATCCCCTGGTGTTCGGAAGACCGCACGAGGGGCTCTATAAGCACCTGATCGGAAGAAAAGCCGATCCATCGCACTGGATGAATTATCGCATAATGCGGAAGAAATCCTTAAAGATTTTGCAACCTCTTGAACAGCTGACCAGCTCTCTCCGTATCATGACAGACAGTTTTTGGCTTTCTCTACTAAGGCGCTCGTCCAGAAGAACCGGGACACAATCGCAGTAGTTCTCCCTTTACTACCCTAGCCGATATAGCGGAACGTAGGGTAGCAAGCACAGGAGCCGGGCAACCCAACTATTGACCCAAGACATAATTCGGAGCCGATGCATATAATGCTATAAGTTCGGGGGTGCCGTACGACCGTGAAGGTGTTCGGACTTTATTGCCGTATTATGGGTACAACGAGGCCCTTGGCATATTAAGGCATATTGCCGTGTTTCGGATGCCATTTGACATAGAATATCAACAAGAAAGAGCAGCAAGCAAGCGTCATATAAAGCCACATATTATAATTGAATAATACGTTGATGCATACGAGTACCTATAGTGTGATGAAATAAATATGGCTTCAGAACCTGCTGTGACCGGGGGGAGGGGGGCCGTGCCCGGATCCGGGTAATAATCGGATGGTCCTCAAGGGGAATATCTGAGGGTTCCCGTACGCGATCGAGCTATTTCCTTCCTTGGTATGTTCGTTCCCTCGTGGGTCTGGTCGTCATGTTGCCAGTGATGGCCTACACTAAAGTGGACCTGCAAAGAAAATGCAAAAAACGTTTGTGTGCCCTGGAGCGGTTAAGCCGCATTGTTTGGTCTATCCTAGTTTTGCCTCCGTTTACTGCCGGAGTGTTTTAATTGAGCTCCTGACGAGTCGGGCTATCCTGCCACGAAGTAGTTCGGACTCCTTTGACGGTGTCTGGGAGCTTGGCCGTCGACTCTAGGTTTGATTGAAAGATGCCACTCGTTGCTTCTACTGTTAAGGAGGCGGTGCACTCTTCAGTGCGGACGGAGCGTTCGGCCTTACCATTGACTGTTATGACACTGCGCGGACCGTGCATCTTGAGCTTAAGGTAGGCATAATGTGGCACCGCGTTGAATCGAGAAAACGCGGTTCGTCCGAGCAGTGCATGATAGTTACTGCGAAAAGGGACAATGTCGAAGATTAACTCTTCGGTACGGTAATTATTCGGTTGTCCAAAGACTACCTCCAGAGTGACAGAGCCTGTACAACAGGCCTCCACACCTGGTATAACACCTTTAAAGGTGGTTTTAGCTTTTTGATTATTGAAGGATTGATACCCATCTTACGCGCTGTGTCCTGATACAGCAGGTTCAGACTGCTGCCTCTGTCCATGAGGACTCGTGTGAGTTGGAATCCGTCAATTATTGGGTCCAGGACTAGTGCGGCCGAATTTCCTTGACTGGTATTGGCCGGTCGATCCATACGGTCAAAGGTGATTAGGCCGGACGACCATAAGTTATATTTTGGGGTGATTGGCTCCATTGCACCATCATCCCTGAGAGTGCACATCCGCTCCCGCTTGGGAATATTGGTGGCATTTATAATGTTCACCGTTTTGATTTGCGGGGGAAATTTCTTTTGTCCTCCTGTGTTCTGTGGCTGGAGCTCCTCCTTGTCGTTGTTGCTTTGCAACCCCTTCTCCTTGTTTTCGGCACTTGACCTGCCGGCTTGTTTGAAGACCCAGCATTCTCTGTTGGTATGATTGGCTGGTGTTCCTGGGGTGCCGTGAATTTGGCATGAACGGTCGAGTATATGGTCTAGACTGGACGTGCCCGGACTGTTTCTTTTGAATTGTTTCTTCCTTTGACCGGTATTAGAGCCGCTGAATCCGGCATTGACGGTCGTGTCTTCGGCTTTGTCGCCATTGTTTCAACGCTTGTGTTTGCATGTCGGGGCTTGCCGTTGTTATCTCCTGGTTCAGAAGTCCCAGGCTTGCTTGATGTGCTGTTGTTACGAGCTAGCCAGCTATCCTCGCCTGCACAAAAGCGGGTCATGAGTGTCGTGAGGGCTGCCATGGACTTCGGCTTCTCTTGGCCAAGGTGTCGGGCAAGCCACTCATCACGGATGTTGTGCTTAAAGGCCTCTAGGGCTTCGGCATCCGGACAGTCGACAATTTGGTTCTTTTTAGTTAGGAACCGAGTCCAGAATTTCTTGGCTGATTCTCCGGGCTGTTGGGTTATGTGACTTAGATCATCAGCATCTGGTGGTCGCACCTAAGTTCCCTGGAAGTTATCCAGGAATGCATCTTCCAGGTTCTCCCAACTTCCAATGGAGTTTGCCAACAAACTATTCAGCCAATGCCGAGCCGGTCCCTTAAGTTTTAGTGGGAGGTACTTGATGGCATGTAGATCATCGCCGCGGGCCTTGTGAATGTGGAGGAGGAAATCTTCTATCCATACCACGGGGTCTGTAGTCCCATTGTAGGGCTCGAATTCACGGGTTTAAACCCTTTTGGGAACTCATGCTCCATTACTTCATTGGTGAAGCATAGGGGGTGTGCGGCGCCTCTATGCCGAGCTACATCACGACGCAGTTCAAATGAGTCTGGTCTGTTGTATTCGGCCCGGCCGGATTTGTATTTAGTATATCCGATGTGGCGGTCATCGTCGCACGTTGGGGCGCGCCCCCGTGATCCGTAGATCGATCTTGAATGTCCTGCTTTGTTTTCCAATTCGTCTCGCGGATCATGCGTGTAGCCCCTCGCCTTCATGTTTTTATTTGTTTGGCGACGGGGTGAGGGCTCGTGTTCGAGCTGATACGCCGCTTTATCTCGGCCACGAGGCGGCCGGTCAGCCGCATCCTACGCTGGTAGTGTAGGCTCTAGTGCCTCCTCCTCGCATTGAGGTAACAACCTGCGCTTTGGGTAGCTTTTGGTTGGGCGCTCGAGTCTGTATTCCTCGGCTGCCAGGACCTCAGTCCATCTATCGGTTAGCAGAACTTGATCAGCTTGAAGCTGTTGCTGCTTTTTCTTCAGGCTTTTTGAAGTGGCTATAAGCTGGCGCCTGAAGCGCTCCTGCTCGACGGGATGCTCAGGCACGATAAATTCTTCATCGCCGAGGCTCACCTTGTCTTCGGAGAGGGCTTGTAATTGTCATCCGTCGAATCTCCATCCATTGCCTGCTCATCATGGCTAGCTTGCCATCCTCCCGTCTGGCTTGCTCGAAGCTTGGCTGGGCGACATTGTTTTCGTCTTCGACATTATCCGGAGTGTTATTGTCTCTTGTGCTGGTATCGCCATTTTTGCTATGACTTGGCTTAGAGCGGCGCCGCTGACGCCGGCGCTTGGATTGCTTCTCAACGGGTCAAGGGGATTATCCTCCGTTGCCTCATTGCCATTGCTTTCTTTGGGTGTGTCCACCATATATATATCATATGATGAGGTGGCTGTCCAGCGCCCTTTGGGCGGTGGTTCCTGTTCTTCCCCGACATCGTCATCCATACCATCGACGTCTTTGGAGTCGAAATCAAGCAGGTCGGTTAAGTCGTCGACAGTGGCTATTAAGTCGGTGGTGGGTAGGGAACGAATTTCTTCGTCGTTCGCTTCCCACTCAAGCCGGACATAGTTCGGCCAGGAGTCTCCTGATAGGGAGAGAGATTTTAATGAATCTAGCACGTCGCCCAAGGGCGAGTGCTGAATGGTATCCGTGGAGGTAAACTCCATGATCGGCGCCCAATCCGGTTCGATAGGCATAGATGCACACGGTTCGGAGCCTATGGCCGGAGACGAGTCCGAGGGTCCGATGACACAGACCTCATTGGAGGCGAAGTCTGTGTTCGGCTCTATCGCCGATGAGTGTGCGGCCTCCGTGGCGGGGTCTATCCACCTGTCCTCGGATGGCACGATCTGCTCCGGATCTAAGGCAAGGGTAGCTGCAGGTGCATTCTCCTGAACACCGTCCGATGGCAGATCTAAGTCATGCTCATCGCGGGCTCGAATCCGTTGAAGATCAAGTCTCCGCGGATGTCGGCAATGTAGATCAGGCTTCCAAACCTGACCTGATGGCCAGGGGAGTAGCTATCGATCTGCTCCAGATGGCCAAGCGAGTTGGCCCGCAGTGTGAAGTCGCCGAATACGAAGATCTGTCCGGGGAGGAAAACCTCACCCTGGATCGCATCGTTGTGGATGATTGAAGGAGCCATCAAGCATTATCGTGACGACACAGTGGAACTCTCAATGAAAGCACCAATGTCGGTGTCAAAACTAGCGAATCTCGGGTAGGGGGTCCCATACTGTGTGTCTAAGGCTAATGGTAACAGGAGGCGGGGGACACAATGTTTACCCAGGTTCGGGCCCTCTCTATGGAGGTAATTCCCTACTTCCTGCTTGATTGATCTTGATGATATGAGTATTACAAGAGTTGATCTACCACGAGATCGTAGAGGCTAAACCCTAGAAGCTAGCCTATGATTATGATTGTCCTCGTCCTACGGACTAAACCCTCTGGTTCAAATAGACACCGGACGGGGCTAGGGTTACACAGAGTCGGTTACAGAGAAGGAAATCTACATATCCGAATTGCCAAGCTTGCCTTCCACGCAAAGGAGAGTCCCACCCGGACACGGGATGAAGTCTTCAATATTGTGTCTTCATAATCCAACAGTCCGGCACAAGTACATAGTCCGGCTGTCCGAGGACCCCCTAATCCAGGACTCCCTCAGTAGCCCTGAACCAGGCTTCAATGACGATGAGTCCGACGCGCAGATTGTCTTCGGCATTGCAAGGCGGTTTCCTTCTCCGAATACTCCATAGAAGATCTTGAACACAAGGATCGTGTCCGGCTCTGCAAAAATAGATCTCACATACCACCATAGAGAGCGAAATATTCCACAAGTCTAATCTGCTGACAACTTCTTCACAGCATGGCATCACGTTGCGGCCTGGTCATTATTCGAACCGTTTTTCTCAACCTACTACCGCACATCCTGCCGCTCCCCCTTCCCTTGTCCAACTCGGACTGCTAAGGGGGGGCGCGGCCTGCCCTGTCAGCCCTCCTCTCTCTCCACTAAGGACCATGGTGGCCCATTAGTCCCCCGGGGGTTCCGGTAACCCTTCCGGCACTCCATTTTTACCCGAAACCACCCGGAACACTTCTGGTGTCCGAATAACATTGTCCAATATATCAATCTTTATGTCTCAACCATTTCGAGACTCCTCGTCATGTCCGTGATCTCATTCGGGACTCTGAACAAACTTCGGTCATCAAAACACATAACTCATAACACAAATCGTCATCGAACATTAAGCGTGCGGACCCTACGGGTTCAAGAACTATGTAGACATGACCGAGACACATCTCTGGTCAATAACTAATAGCAGAACCTGGATGCTCATATTGGCTCCTACATATTCTATGAAGATCTTTATCGGTCAAACCGCATAACAACATACGTTGTTCCCTTTGTCATCGGTATGTTACTTGCCCGAGATTCGATCGTCGGTATCATCATACCTAGTTCAATCTCATTACCGGCAAGTCTCTTTACTCGTTCCATAAAACTTCATCCCGCAAGTAACTCATTAGTCACATTGCTTGCAAGGCTTATAGTGATGAGCATTACCGAGAGGGCCAAGAGATACCTCTCCGAAACACGGAGTGACAAATCCTAATCTCGATCTATGCCAACCCAACAAACAACTTCAGAGACACCTGTAGAGCATATTTATAATCACCCATTTATGTTGTGACGTTTGATAGCACACAAAGTGTTCCTTCAGTATTCGGGAGTTCATAGTTTCAAATAGCAAAGATAGCATCCGCTATTGCGTCCGCAATAGCACTAGCGCAATAGCATCCGCTATTGCTCAAATTAAATGCCACTACTTTTTGTTAATGATCTAGAAGTATAGACAAACAATCTAGTGTTTTTATAAATCCGCTACGCGGACATAGCGTCCGCAATATCACCCGCTATCCGCATTCCGCTATGTGGACCCCAATCCGCTACATCCCGTTATCCGCTATTTAAAACCATGCAGGAGTTGCATAATCCCATAGTCTGAGGAACATGTATAAGTCACGAAGAAAGCAGTAGCAATGAAACTGTAACGATCATAATGCTAAGCTAACGGATGGGTCAAGTCCATCACATCATTCTCCTAATGATGTGATCATGTTCATCAAATGACAACACATGTCTATGGTTAGGAAACTTACCCATCTTTGATTAACGAGCTAGTCAAGTAGAGGCATAGTAGGGACACTATGTTTTGTCTATGTATTCACACATGTATTAAGTTTCCGGTTAATACAATTCTAGCATGAATAATAAACATTTATCATGAAATAAGGAAATAAATAATAACTTTATTATTGCCTCTAGGGCATATTTCTTTCAGTCGGCACTTGGAACAATTTCTATATTAAGACATTTCTTTATTGTAATGCGGCATGATTTTGTATGTTACACAACTAAATAAACTTGCCATTGTTGGTACTAGCAACAATATTGATTTTGCAATGTCAGTCTTATTTGCATCATTATGGGTGATGATTTTGCAACTATATATATTCAGATTGTATGCATCATTATGGGTGACGACTTTGCAACTATATATATTCAACTTCTATGTGCTATATAATTATGTGATGATAACGCCGTCGTCTGTTGGCTCTTAGAGGCACATATAAATGGAGGCGCCCACCTGCTTGTTTGCTGACAAAAAAATGTGACTTCAAAAAAAAATAGCCCGACCTTCTCTTGTGGACCCATAGGGGACTGTGCAACCAACCCAAATCAAGCCGCCAGGCGACTCGGGCGGTCGATTCGGACCCCAGATGGGCCCACAAGCGAGGCCCAACGGGGTAACAGGGCACTAGTAACAGAAGAGCTCGGGAGCATACGTCGACGCGGCTATTTAAGTCGGTCGGTGTGCCCTTCCATTGGCGAGCTGGGACTAAATAAGCACCGGCTGTGCATGCGGTCGAC
The DNA here is from genome assembly GCA_963921465.1 of Triticum timopheevii. Classification (NCBI taxonomy): domain Eukaryota; kingdom Viridiplantae; phylum Streptophyta; class Magnoliopsida; order Poales; family Poaceae; genus Triticum; species Triticum timopheevii. The sequence continues at coordinate 111,852,863 of OY997264.1, forward strand.
GCAATACGAAAGGCCCAGCCTCGCCCCTCCCCCGGCCCAGTCGCCGTCGTCTCGCGCGCCCAACGCAGGTGTTTAGTCCAACCTCGGAAGCTTGCAGGGGCGAGGGCCGGCTTAAATATGTCGGCATGGTATAGAGGTCGAACTCCTCTGCTAATACTGCCTGACCTCGCCGCCCCGTTGGACCCAGCTGCTGGGCCCTTGTTGGGCCCTATGGACCTCCCGAGTCGCCTTGTCAGCTTGATTTGGGTGGAATATATCCCAACTCCGGTCCAGCAGCTGCCGGTCAGGCATTTTTTTCCACAACACCGGTCGCGCATTTTTTCCCACATGTACAATAATGATCAGTAACCGAACAAAATGCCAGCATATAAAAACTGTGAACTCTTTCACATAGCAGTACAAAAAAGATGGTAATTCATTCAACAAATATAATGTGTCATATCACATATGTTCACATAAGTATTTTGATCACACATAAACAAATAAAGACTTATCATGTTTTCTGGCACACATGTATGAATAAAAACAACATAGGTTATTCAGACTTGACTCGTGCGGCCACTTTTATTCTTCCAACAAACCAAGCTGCTTCTCTACACCCAACTCCTGAACAAAACATCAAGAAATAGGTGAGAAAATATAGTCGGTGAAATCAAATTTGCAAGATAACAAAAATAAGAAGGTAGCAGCTCACTTATCATTCAGAGAACATGTAGCCTTGTTATGACCTGGCAGACTACACAGACTGCACAAAGGACCACTTTTCTTTTCTCTAAAATCTTTTGACCTGCCATTCTTCGTAACGTCGGGCCCCCCCTTTGACCGCCCCTTCTTAGCTGCACCCTTCGTCGAAACTTTCTCAGGATCACCAATACCAGGTTCCACTTGTTGCGCCTAACTTGCCTCCTTCATAAGCATAGCATACCTTCTACTTCCTACAAGTTCCTCCTCTGAAATCTTTTTCTGCGCTATTATGTTGTCCAGACACTTCATCAACTCATCAAACAAGAAGGGATCATTTGCTGCAACATGAGCAGCTTCTGCGGTTTTTATGGTTATTTGACTATACAGTTCTCTCTCTAATGGCCCTGACCAACCCCATCCAAACATATCACTCTTCCGTTGCACAGGCAACCCATCTCTCGCATGTTTGGATAATCGATGAAGGACACAACACTTTGGTATTTTAGTTATGCTCAGATGATGGAGAACAAAGAGAATGTGTTTGCATGGCAGCCCTTTCTGAACCATCCTATGACAACTGCATGTTATACTTTCTTCTGAGTTATTTGGTTCATAAAAAATATTGTACCTGAACTTGTGGTTATCCTTCCATGTCACCATAAATGTCTGACGCTCAGTTCCCACAAGAGTCTCAAATATCTCCAGTTGGCCCATCTTATGCAAATCATCTTGCAGGATGTAGAAATTAGCAGGTGTGAATACTTTGGCAGCATGCTCCTCAGGGCCTTATATTTAGTGACCGACAGTGGTTCTTTCTGATGTGCCTCATAGTCATCATACGCCTCGTTCTCGTGGAGGCAAACTCTACAGTTTTCATAATGCACTACCAAATCAACTATTGTCATACCGCAGTCCAGGTGAAGGTGAAGGCAGGAGTTGAGGCTTTTGCTCCTCTGGTTCCTGCGCATACCAAGAAAAAAACCATCAGAAAGAGATGAAGCTGCCCAAAGGCTCCTCTTCCTGTACATCCTATTAAGCCACTCTTCAGTTTTATCTGTCTTCCATTTACTATAGAAAGCGGTCCATCTCTGCTCAAAGTTGGCTTGAGAGGTGGCATAGTACAAGGGCGTTCTGAACTCATCCAGTGACTTGTAATGAAGGTGCCTCTGCATATTTTTCTTGATATTCCACGAGCAAAAATGATGGAACACATCTGAAAAGACAATCCAAATAGCCCGAATGATTGCAGCGTCACCGTCTGTGATTATTGACTTTGGCTTCACCTGACAGTTTGCCTTCATAAATGTCTGCATCAGCCACACGTATGTCCCTTTGGTCTCATCGGAAACAATGGCACAACCAAACACTGTGGTGCAACGGTGGTTGTTAACTCTGACAAAGGGTATGAAGGGCATACCATATCTGTTCATCTTATAGGTGCTATCAAACACGACTACATCCCCGTAGTCCTGATAGCCCCTCCATGACTGTGCATCACACCAGAACATATTGTTCAGTCACCATTCCTTATCAAGCACATACTCAAAAAAACTTAGGGTCTTTCTCCTTCCCGCTCCTCACAATGCCAACTACCGTCTCAGCATCACCCTTAGCAATGAGCTTCATTTTCTCTCGGCAACTCAAATTGTAAATGTCCTGCCTGATAAGCCCGCACTTATCATACGAACCGTATTGGCCAATGAAGTTGTCCATTATTATATGCTTTCTTATCTCGGCCGCTTCCATCGCCAATATCTCTGCCCTCGTGCCATATCCAATCCATCTATGTGACCACAAAAAGCAAACCCCGTCGGGCCGAGCCATCGTATGGTTGTGATCATCCACGAATGATGCGATGAACCAAATGCCACGTTCTCTGTCCAGCTTCACCACCATATGTGCACCGTAGTCGCAACGAGCCGCCTAGGGCCTAATGGTGGGAGGTAATTTTTTTGTTTTTCGAACGCACGTTGCATTCATCATGTTTATCAAGTAGACATGTAAAGTAGCTAATATTATTTTTGCTCCTTTCGTAGTGATGGACAAGTACGGAGTGATTTATTTTTCTGTTGAAAAGTGTGTCTGTATGTTAGCAAACTAAACTCTAGGCAGAAAAAGCGTTTTGCCAGCACTAGACTGAGAAAGATGTTGATGATTCCTAGTGTGCTCATGCGAAAGTGTTTGCTTAAGTTCATTATTAAATCATATGCGTTGGGTAGAAAAAGGTTCATCATGCCATCAAAAAATGGTGTGATATCATTGCGCACTGAAGATGTGTTTAACATTTTTGGGCTAGAGAACAAGGGTAGAGATGCTATGAAAGCGTTATGTAAAGGGGGGTTGAAGGCGAAGGTGAAGGTGCCGAGTCGTTTTATAGATTCCAGTATGAATGAAATAATGATAGACTAGCTTATTGAGGACATCACTGCCAGTGGCACGTACGATGATGATTTCCTGCGTTGAATTGTGTTGGTTCTCCTTGGCACGGTTCTTGCACCGCACTCCATGAAAGAAGTTCCTAATGCTTTTTACAAGTTAGTGGAGGATGTGGAGAGCATCAAATCATTTAACTGGAACACGTTTGCGTCAATGGCATCACAAAGACTGTATCGGATCTTGCTGGGGAAACATGTACACCTGATATACTTTGAGCCATCATTGTGAAAAAATGGTTGCATGGTGCTGTAAGTATTAGAACAAATATATTAAGTTGTACATGTCATTTAAAAAAATCTAATAGGCGTATTGCTGTTATGTTTTTTTCAGGTCATCAATAGTTATTGCAACCATATGCAGACCCATAACCCTCGTGATGACCGTCACATTTTATCATCTTGGGTGTCACACTGGCTTATTCTTCATGCTGATGGAATGGTTAAGAACTCTAAGCAGCATTCTCTGGAGCATTTCACAAACCAAACTAAAATGGTGTCTAGAGTTACTGAAGAGTATTTCATCAAAGATAAGGTACTTCAGTTTTGTATGATCCTTCGTAGTACATAACTATTTGTGTGTCCAAGAACTTGAATAAACTTTGTTATAGGCATACTTTTCTTTTCATGTGGAAGAAAATCACTGGATAACAATTCTCATGCACAACAAGAAAAAAGAGTTTCAAGTTTTAAATTCTACTGGTAAATGCAGCAAGAGAGTCCTTGCAAAGATTACTAAGCTGGTAAGCTTACAACTTTACATAAAAGAAAGATATAGTAGTAATTAGTTACCTACTTCATATGAACTTCATATTTTTATTTCAGAGTGCAGAAATAGCTAAAGATATGACGGAGGTGAACTCCCTTATACAAACGGAACATCCAGACGTATCTTCCTGGCCAATAAGGGAGTATGATATGCCGTTACAAGAGGACGGGTATGTTCAAATGTTTAATTTCTGTGTACTTATCTGACCTAGCAATGCTTGACTCATGGTTTCTTGTAGAGTCTCTTGTGGTCTTTTTGTGGTGAAATGCATTCAAAACTGGGATGGAGATGATTGGATATTTGACTTTGATCAAGCTGAGGTTAATGCTTCAAGGGGCGCATTCTAGCTGAAATACTTTTTTCAGAATGCAACACGATGGAAGCTATGAAAGAGAAGATTCTCAAGATCATGGATAAGAAATGTGTCCGATGATGGGGTTTTGCCTACTAGGACATTATTTTTCATATTATCGCAACTAAATAAACATGATGTTGTCGGCACTTGTAACAATTTTTATATTAAGACATTTCTTTATTGTAATGCGGCATGATTTTGCATGTTTCGCAACTAAATAAATGTGTCGCCATCGGTACTAGCTACAATATTGATTCTGCAATGTCAGTCTTATTTTCATCATTATGGGTGATGATTTTGCAACTATATATGTTCAGATTGTATGCATCATTACGGGTGATGATTTTGCAACTATATATATTCAGCTTCTATGTGCGATATGATTATGTGATGATAACGCCATCGTCTTTTGGCTCTAAGAGGCACATATAAATGGAGGCGGCCGCCTGCTTGTTTGGTGACAAAAAAATTTGACTTAAAAAAAACAGCTCGACCTTCGCTTGTGGACCCATAGGGGACTGTGCAACCAACCCAAATGAAGCCGACAGGCGACTCGGGCGGTTCATTCGGACCCCACATGGGCCCACAAGCAAGGCCCAACGAGGCTGACAGGGCACTGGTAACAGAAGAGCTCGGGAACATACGCCGATGCGGCTATTTAAGCCAGTTGGTGTGCCCTTCCGTTGGCGAGGTGGGACTAAATAAGCACCAGTTGTGCATGCGGTCGACGAAACGCTGATGAGGCTCCATTTATCCACCATTGTCGTCCGGCCCAGGTCGGCCCAATACGAAAGGCCCAGCCTCACCCCTCCCCCGGCCTAGTCACCGTCGCCTCGCACGCCCGATGCAGGTGTTTAGTCCCACCTCAGAAGCTGGCGGGGGCGAGGACCGGCTTAAATATGCCGGCGTGGTACAGAGGTCGAACTCCTCTGCTAATACTGCCTGACCTCGCCGCCCCGTTGGACCTAGCTGCTGGGCCCTTGTTGGGCCCTATGCCCTCCCGAGTCGCCTCGTCAGCTTGATTTAGGTGGAATATATCCCAACTCCGGTCGAGCAGCTGCCGGTCGGGCATTTTTTTGCACAACGGCGGTCGGGCATTTTTTCCCCACATGTACAATAATGATCAGTAACCGAACAAAATGCCAGCATATAAAAACTATGAACTCTTTCACATTGAAGTACAAAAAATATGGCAATTCATTCAACAAATATGATGTGTCAGATCACATATGTTCACATATGTATTTTCATCACACATAAACAAATCGTGACTTATCAAGTTTTCTGGCACACATGTATGAATAAAAAACAACATAGGTTATTCAGACTTGACTCATGCGACCACTTTTATTCTTCCAACAAACCAAGCTGCTTCTCTATGCCCATTCCTGAACAAAAAATAAAGAAATAGGTGAGAAAATATAGTCGGTGAAATCAAATTTGCAAGATAACAAAAATAAGAAGGTAGCAGCTCACTTCTCGTTCAGAGAACATGTAGCCTTGTTATGACCTGGCAGACTACACATACTGCACAAAGGACCACTTTTCTTCTCTCTAAAATCTTTTGGCCTACCATTCTTCGTAACGTCGGGCCCCCACTTTGACCGCTCCTTCTTAGGTGCACTCTTCGTCGAAACTTTCTCAGGATCACAAATACCAGGTTCCACTTGTTGCGCCTGACTTGCCTCATAGCATACCTTCTACTTCCTACAAGTTCCTCCTCTGAAATCTTTTTCTGCGCTATTATGTTGTCCAGACACTTCATCAACTCATCAAACAAGACGGGATCATTTGCTGCAACATGAGCAGCTTCTGCGGTTTTTATGGTTATTTGACTATACAGTTCTCTCTCTAATGGCCCTGACCAACCCCATCCAAACATATCACTCTTCCGCTGCACAGGCAACCCATCTCTCGCATTTTTGGACAATTGATGAAGGACACAACACTTTGGTATTTTAGTTATGCTCAGATGATGGAGAACAAAGAGAATGTGTTCGCATGGCAGCCCTTTCCGAACCATCCTAAGACAACTGCATGTTATACTTTCTTCTGAGTTACCTGGTTCATAAACAATATTGTACCTGAACTTGTGGTTATCCTTCCATGTCACCATAAATGTCTGATGCTCAACTCCCACAAGTGTCTCAAATATCTCAAGCTGACCCATCTTATGCAAATCATCTTGCAGGATGTAGAAATCAGCAGGTGTGAATACTTTGGCAGCATGCTCCTCAAGGGCCATATATTTAGTGACCGACGGTGGTTCTTTCTGATGTGCCTCGCAGTCATCGTACGCCTCATTCTCACGGAGGCGAACTATACAGTTTTCATAATGCACTACCAAATCAACTATTGTCGTACCGTAGTCCAGGTGAAGTTGAAGGCAGGAGTTGAGGCTTTCGCTCCTCTGGTTACTGCGCATACCAAGAAAAAAACCACCAGAAAGATATGAAGCTGCCCAAAGACTCCTCTTCTCGTACATGCTATTAAGCCACTCTTCAGTTTTATCCGTCTTCCATATACTATAGAAAGCGGTCCATCTCTGCTCAAAGTTGGCTTGAGAGGTGGCATAGTACAGGAGCGATCTGAACTCATCCACAGACATGTAATGCAGGTGCCTCTTTATATTTTTTCGATATGCCACGAGCAAAGACGATGGAACACATTTGAAAGGACAATCCGAATAGCCCGAATCATGGCAGCGTCATCGTCTGTGATTATTGACTTTGGCTTCACCTGACAGTTTGCCTTCATAAATGCCTGTAGGGGCCACACGTATGTCCCTTTGGTCCCATCAGAAATAATGGCACAACCAAACACTATGGGGAAACTGTGGTTGTTAACTCCGACAAAGGGGATGAAAGGCATACCATATCTGTTCATCTTATAGGTGCTGTCAAACACGACCACATCCCCATAGTCCTGATAGTCCCTCCGTGACTGTGAATCGCACTAGAACATACTCTTCAGTCGCCCTTCCTTATCAAGCACATACTCAGAAAAACCTCAGGGTACTTCTCCTTCCTCCTCCTCATAATGCCAACCGCCGTCTCGGCATCACCCTTAGCAATGAGCTTCATTTTCTCTCGACAGCACAAATTGTAAATGTCATGTCTGATAAGCCCGCACTTATCATACGAACCTTATCTGCTGATGAAGTTCTCCATTATTATATGCTTTCTTATCCCGACCGCTTCGATCGCCAATATCTCTGCCCTAGTGCCATATCCAATCCGTCTGTGTGACCACAAAAAGCAAACCTCATTAAGCTGAGCCATCGTGTGGTTGTGATCATCCACGAATGACGTGACTGTGGGAGTCCTGGATTAAGGGGTCCTCGGGCCTCCGGTCTACTGATGTGGGCTGGATTGGTGGGCCGTCTAGACACAAGACCGAAGATCCTCTCCCGTATCCTGTGGGGACTCTCGCATGCATGGATGGCAAGTATATGTGTCCGGATATATTGTTCCTTTCTGTAAAAACCGACTTTGTACAAACCCTAAGACCCTCTGGTGTCTATATAAACCGGAGGGTTAGAGCAGAGGCAGGTAGACAACATTACTAGGCTAGCTATCTAGGTTTAGCCGAATCGATCTTATGGTAGATCAACTCTTATAACCCCTATACCCTCGAATATAATCTAGCAGGAGTAGGGTTTTACATCCATTAAGAGGGCCCGAACCTAGGTAAACATCCTGTCCCTTCTCCATTGTTACCATTGATATTCAAACGCACAACTTGGGCCCCCCAACCCGAGATCTGCCGGTTTTGACCCCGACATTGGTGCTTGCATTGAGAGCTCCGCTGTATCGTTGATAGAAGCATCAATGGCTCACCTCTTCGCCAACGATGACGCTGCGTCTAGGGAGAATTTTCTTCCTGGGAAGGTTTTTGTGTTTGGTGGCTTTATGCTTCGAGCCAACTCAATCGGCCGCCTTGAGCAGGTCGACAGTTACGCCCCCGGCCATCAGATCAGGTTTCGAAACCTGAGTTATGTCGCAGACATCCGAGGAGATCTAGTTTTTGATGGGTTTGCGGCCTCGATCGCCACTCTGTGTCCCATCCAAGAAGAATATTCGGATCCCCTGCCAGATCCCATCCAGGGGTCAACACTCGCCTTGGCCTTAGATCCGGGGTCGGTCTCACCGTCCGAAGACGGGAGCATAAACCCCGCCGGACTTCTTCCCCTTATCAAACTTCCTTCCGAAGGCCCAAACGCAGGCTTAAACCCGGCTCTGGGCAACCGTGCTGAATTGCCAAGGTCTGCACTTAGCGGATCTGATCAGGATGTCCAAGCCGAACATAGAGCAGCAGACCCGTAGTTTCTGGTCCCTCTCCCGCTCTTAGATGAAGCGTTGGGCCTATTGCAGTCTCTCGCCATCACGGAGGCCTTACCTCCGAACTGCACCCAGCTTGGACTGGGGGCTAAGAGAGGGGAATCTTATGCCCCACCCACCACCCACGTGATAGCCACTTTCGAGGACTTAAACGACATGCTAGATTATGCGTCCGAAGACATCGACGGCATGGATGACAATGCCGACGCGGAACCAAGCCAAGTCCCACCCGTTACGGGGCGTTGGACGGCCACCTCAACATATGATGTATATATGGTGGACATGCCGAAGAACGACAAGGAGAACCCAAGCCCAGATGAGGATAGACCCATCAATAAACCACCAAAGCGCCGACGTCAGTGGCGTCGCTCCCGATCGCGTCAAGAGAAGGACAGTAATACCCGCACCGGAGACAATGAGACTCCCGATGGCGCCAAAGATAATGAACACCTTATCGAGCCCACATCCGAATAGGACGAACGGGAAGAAGGTGAATACAGCCCTGGATGCGCTGACAATGAAGATGCGGAGGACAATAACTACATGCCAGAATCCGAAGAGGAGCTCAGCCTCGGTGACGAGGACTTCATTGTCCCAGAGGACCCCCTCGACCAAGAACGCTTCAAGCAACAGCTTATTGCTAGAGCCCGGAGCCTGAAGAGAAAGCAGCAGCAGCTCAAAGAAGAGCAAGACACGTTGAGCGAAAGGTGGACTAAGGTCTTGGCCGCTGAGGAATACGGCCAAGAGCGACCTGTCAAAACTTACCCTAGGCGTAAGATGTTGCCTCAGTTCGATGACGAAGTCCTTGAACCAATACCGTCGAAATACAATCAGGCAGACCAACCAGGCCGACCACCATGTGGACGGGATAAAGCGGCATATCAAGCTGAATACCAACCCGTGCCCCCTCGCCGAAGAGGCAGGGAGACTGCAGTCGCGGGCTATACATACGACTTGCAACACGACCTAGCCTATAAAGCATGTCAGACCTGATCCATCTATGGATCAAGGGGGCGTGCCCCGGCACAAGATAATGGCTATGAAGCCCGGCGTGACGATCGCTATTATGTTCGGGATCAGTACCGAACCCAGATGCCAGCCAATCTCCACCACGACATTGCTAGATACGGAGGAGCTGCACACCCCCTATGCTTCACTAATGAGGTTATGGAACATCGGTTTCCAGAAGGGTTTAAACCCGTAAACATCGAACCATACGATGGAGCGACGGATCCGGTCGTCTGGATTGAAGACTTCCTTCTCCACATTCATATGGCTCGAGGAGATGATCTCCACGCCATTAAATATCTTCCCCTAAAGCTGAAGGGGCCAGCACGGCACTGGCTAAATAGGCTTCCAGAAAACTCCATTGGAACTTGGGAAGACTTGGAAGATGCCTTTAGGGCTAATTTCTAGAGCACTTATGTCCGGCCATCGGATGCTGACGACTTGAGTCACATAATTTAGCAGCCAGGCGAATCAGCCCGCATGCTTTGGAATTGGTTCTTAACTAAAAAGAACCAGATTGTAGGCTGTCAGGACACCGAAGCCTTAGCGGCTTTTAAACACAGCGTCCGTGACAAATGGCTCGCCCGACACCTTGGGCAGGAAAAGCCGAAGACCATGGCAGCCTTAACGACACTCATGACCCGCTTTTGCGTGGGCGAAGACAGCTGGTTGGCTCGTAGAAGCAACAACTCAGGTGACCCCGGCACCTCCGAGGTGCGGGACAGCAATGGTAAACCTCGCCGCAATAAAAACAAACGTAGGAATAACAACAACGACGACGCAGACAATACGACAGTCAATGCCGGATTCAGCGGGCTGAAGTCTGGTCAGTGGAAGAAACCTTTCAAAGGCAAATACGGGCCATCCAACTTAGATAAAATCCTTGAGAGGCCCTGTCAGATTCATGGCACACCCGATAAGCTTGCAAATCATACCAACAGGAACTGTTGGGTCTTCAAGCAGGCCGCTAAGTTAAATACCGAACACAACGGAAAAGGGCCCCCAAGCGAAGATGATGATGAGCTCTCTCAGCCGAACACCGGGGGTCAGAAACAATTTCCCCCCAAGGTGAAAACAGTGAACATGATATATGTCACTCACATCCCCAAAAGGGAGCACAAACGCGCGTTACGGGACATCTATGTCGTAGAGCCTGTCTCCCCCAAGTTTAACCCATGGTCAGCTTGCCCGATCACCTTCGATCGCAGGGACCACCCAACTAGTATCCGTCACGGAGGTTCGGCCACCTTGGTCCTTGACCCAATCATCGACAGATACCACCTCACTAGAGTCCTCATGGACGGAGGAAGAAGTCTCAATTTGATCTATCAAGGTACTGTCTGAAAGATGGGGATTGACCCATCGTGAATTAAGCCTAGTAACACTACCTTTAAAGGTGTGGTACCTGGAGTGGAGGCCCGTTGCACGGGCTCAATCACACTGGAGGTAGTATTCAGCTCCCTAGATAACTTTCACAGCAAAGAGTTAATCTTCGACATCGTCCCATTCCGCAGTGGTTACCATGCATTGCTCGAAAGAACTGCCTTCGCCCGCTTTAACGCAGTCCCGCATTATGCTTACTTGAAGCTCAAAATGCCCGGACCTCGCGGCATTATTACAGTCAATGGCAATATGAAGCGCTCACTCTGTACTGCAGAACACACCGCGGCCCTTGCAACCGAAGTGTATAGCGGCCTCATCAAGCCGAACAACTCACAGGCCAATAAAGCCAAGGACGCATCCAAGCGAGTCCGGTCCGTGCATAAATCAGCGGATCCGGACATCGATTAACAGTTTGGCCTCTGCCGATCGACCCATCAGGTGGCGGTTCAGGTACCGCGCGTACATAATTACGCACTAAAAATACATCGGGTGACGCCGGAGGCACTCTGCGGAATAGGTCCATCCCACGGCTTGACCACGAATGGACCACATATCCCCTCTTACTTTTTCTATCAACGCAGGTTCATCAAGAGCCCTACTTACAGGATGGTTATCATAGGAGATCCCGTTAAGGCTAGTATGTCCCAGTCATCAAACACTCCTCTCGAAGGACTTACTACTAAGGACGAAAGGCGCACACGTGCGGCAGGGCATCATAAAAGTTTCTTTTTCGAACTATGGTTTTGAGGCCCTGTGTTAGACTTAACCTTATATAAATTTTTCTCTTCTTTAGGCATGTAATATGACCTTAGTGTTGAACGGCATTGGATGTCATGGAAGTATCAATAAAGATACAAAGGGCACAGATGATTACCACCTTTTCGGTTGGACGTCGAATTTCTTCCTTGTAATCTACACTATTCCTCATATTCGACAGACACCCGTGGTCCGACACGTGCTAGGGGATGTACTCGGCCCCGCTAAATTTATTAAGTCCGAACACCCATAGGGAACTCTTCGGTGTCCTAGATATTGCGTTATATGCATCTTCTCCAAATCATGTCTTTAGTCTATAGTTGGGTTGCCCGGCTCCTGTGTTTGACACCTTACGTTCCGCAAGTTCGGCTAAGGTGGTAAAGGGAGAACTACTGCGATTGTATTTCCGGTTCGTCCGGCAAAATACATTAGTAGAGAAAGCCGAAACTGACTGTCATGGTAAGAGAGAGCGGGTCAGTGATCCAGCGGCTTAGTGTTACACTACGAATCGCTCGTGATTTATGTCGTGCAATGTCATAAAGAACTCACATACTTATTGCTAAAATCTATTAGTTATCGAAACGAAGTACTACACGCATGCTCCTAGGGGAACGGTTGGTAGGAGTTAACCATCGCGAGATCTCGACCTCCACTCATAAGGAAGACAATCAATAAATAAATCATGCTCTGACTTCATCACGTAACGGTTCACCATACATGCATGCTACGGGAATCACAAACTTCAACATAAGTATTTCTCAAATTCAAAACTACTCCACTAGCATGAATCTAAAATCACCATCTTCATATCTCAAAACAATCATAAGGAATCAATCTTCTCATAGTATTCAATGCACTTTATATGAAAGTTTTTATTATATCCCTCTTGGATGCCTATCATATTAGTACTAAATTTATAACCCTAGAAAATTACCATGTTGTTCTAAAGACTCTCAAAATAATATCAGTGAAGCATGAGAGTTCATCAATTTCTTCAAAATAAAACCACCATCGTGCTCTAAAAGATATAAGTGAAGCCCTAGAGCAAACGACAAGCTACTCCAAAAGATATAAGTGAAGATCAATGAGTGATGTCTACTACACAACCTTATTCTTGTAGACGTTGTTGGGCCTCCAAGTGCAGAGGTTTGTAGGACAGTAGCAAATTTCCCTCAATTGGATGACCTAAGGTTTATCAGTCCGTGGGAGGCGTAGGATGAAGATGGTCTCTCTCAAACAACCGTGCAACCAAATAACAAAGAGTCTCTTGTGTCCCCAACACACCCAATACAATGGTAAATTGTATAAGTGCACTAGTTCGGTGAAGAGATGGTGATACAAGTGTAATATGGATGGTAGATATAGGTATTCGTAATCTGAAAATATAAAAACAGCAATGTAGCAAGCGACAAAAGTGAGCGAAAACGGTATTGCAATGCTCTGAAACAAGGCCTAGGGTTCATACTTTCACTAGCGCAAGTTCTCTCAACAATAATAACATAATTAGATCATATAACTATCCCATAACGTGCAACAAAGAGTCACTCCAAAGTCACTAATAGCGGAGAACAAATGAAGAGATTATTGTAAGGTACGAAACCACCTCAAAGTTATTATTTCCGATCAATCCATTGGGCTATTCTTATAAGTGTCACAAACAGCCCTAGAGTTTGTAGTAAAATAACACCTTAAGACACAAATCAACCAAAACCCTAATGTCACCTAGATACTCCAATGTCACCACAAGTATCCGTGGGTATGATTATACGATAAGCATCACACAATCACAGATTCATCTATTCAACCAACACAAAGAACTTCAAAGAGTGCCCCAATGTTTCTACCGGAGACTCAAGACGAAAACGTGTGCAAACCCCTATACATAAATTCACAAGGTCACTGAACCCGCAAGTTGATCACCAAAACATATATCAAGTAGATCACGTGAATATCCCATTGTCACCATAGATAAGCACATGCAAGACATACATCAAGTGTTCTCAAATCCTTAAAGACTCAATCCGATAAGATAACTTCAAAGGGAAAACTCAATCCATTACAAGATTGTAGAGGGGGAGAAACATCATAAGATCCAACTATAATAGCAAAGCTCGCGGTACATCAAGATCGTGCCATATCAGGAACACGAGAGAGAGAGAAAGAGAGAGAGAGAGAGAGAGAGATCAAACACATAGCTACTGGTACATGCCCTCAGCCCCGAGGGTGAACTACTCCCTCCTCGTCATGGAGAGCGCCGGGATGATGAAGATGGCAACCAGTGATGGATTTCCCCTCCAGTAGGGTTCTGGAATAGGGTCCTGATTGGTTTTTGGTGGCCACAGAGGCTTGCAGCGGCGGAACTCCCAATCTAGGTTTCTTTTTGGGGGTTTCTATATTTAGGAATTTTTGGTGTCGGTCTCACGTCATGGGGGGTCTCCGAGTCATCCACGAGATAGGGGGGCGCGCCCAGGGGGGTAGGGCGCGCCCTCCACCCTCGTGGATGGCTCGGGACTCTTCTGGCCCAACTCTTTTACTTCGGGGGCTTCTTTTGGCCCATAAAAAATCATCAAAAAATGGTACGTCAATTGGACTACATTTGGTATTCCTTTTCTGTAAAACTCAAAAACAAGGAAAAAAACAGAAACTGACACTGGGCTCTAGGTTAATAGGTTAGTACCAAAAATCATATAAAAATAGCATATAAATGCATATAAAACATCCAAGATGGATAATATAATAGCATGGAACAATCAAAAATTATAGATACATTGGAGATGTATCAAGCATCCCCAAGCTTAATTCCTGCTCGTCCTCGAGTAGGTAAATGATAAAAACAGAATTTTTGATGTGGAATGCTACCTAACATGTTGATCAATGTAATCTTCTCTATTGTGGAAAGAATATTCAGATCCATATGATTCAAGACAAAAGTTTAATATTAACATAAATACAATAATACTTCAAGCATACTAATAAAGCAATCATGTCTTCTCAAAATAACATGGCCAAAGAAAGCTATCCCTACAAAATTGTATAGTCTGGCTATGCTCTATCTTCATCACATAAAATATTTAAATCATGCACAACCCCGATGACAAGCCAAGCAATTGTTTCATACTTTTGATGTTCTAAAACTTTTTCAATCTTCACACAATACATGAGCGTGAGCCATGGACATAGCACTATAGGTGGAATAGAATGGTGGTTGTGGAGAAGACAAAAAGAAGAAGATAGTCTCACATCAACTAGGTGTATCAATGGTCTATGGAGATGCCCATCAATAGATATGAATGTGAGTGAGTAGGTATTTCCATGCAACTGATGCACTATAGCTATAAGTGTATGAAAGCTCAAAAAGAAACTAAGTGGGTGTGCATCCAACTCGCTTGCTCACGAAGACCTAGGGCATTTTGAGGAAGCCCTTCATTGGAATATACAAGCCAAGTTCAATAATGAACAATTCCCACTAGTATATGAAAGTGACAACATGGGAGACTCTCTATCATGAAGATCATGGTGCTACTTTGAAGCACAATTGTGGAAAAAGGATAGTAGCATTGCCTCTTCTCTCTTTTTCTCTCATTTTTTTGTTTTTTTCGTTCTCTTTTTTTGCCTCTTTTTTTCATCCGGAGTCTCATCCCGACTTGTGGGGGAATCATAGTCTCCATCATCCTTTCCTCACTATGACAATGCTCTAATAATGAAGATCATCACACTTTTATTGACTTACAACTCAAGAATTACAACTCGATACTTAAAACAAAATATGACTCCATATGAATGCCTCCGGCGGAGTACCGGGATGTGCAATGAATCAAGAGTGACATGTATAAAAAAATTATGAACGGTGGCTTTGCCACAAATACGATGTCAACTACATGATCATGCAAGGCAATATGACAATGATGGAACCTGTCATAATAAACGGAACGGTGGAAAGTTGCATGGCAATATATCTCGGAATGGCTACGGAAATGCCATAATAGGAAGGTATGGTGGCTGTTTTGAGGAAGGTCTATGGTGGGTGTATGGTGCTGGCGAAAGTTGCGCGGTACTAGAGAGGCTAGCAATGGTGGAAGGGTGAGAGTGCGTATAATCCATGGACTCAACATTAGTCATAAAGAACTCACATACTTATTGCAAAAATCTATTACTTATCAAAACGAAGTACTACGTGCATGCTCCTAGGGGGATAGATTGGTAGGAAAAGACCGTTGCTCGTCCCCGACCGCCACTCATAAGGAATACAATCAATAAATAAATCATGCTCCGACCTCATCACATAACGGTTCACCATACGCGCATGCTACGGGAATCACAAACTTTAACACAGGTATTTCTACAATCCACAACTACTCACTAGCATGACTCTAATATCACCATACTCATATCTCAAAACAGTCATAAGGGATCAAACTTCTCATAGTATTCAATGCACTTTATATGAAAGTTTTTATTATATCCCTCTTGGATGTCCATCATATTAGGACTAAATTCATAACCAAAGAAAATTAACATGTTTTTTAAGACTCGCAAAATAATATAATTGAATCATGAGAGTTCATCTTTTCTTCAAATTAAAACCACCGTCGTACCCTACAAGATATAAGTGAAGCACTAGAGCAAACGACAAACTACTCCAAAAGATATAAGTGAAGATCAATGAGTAGTCAAATAATTATGCAACTATGTGAAGACTCTCTAACATTTAAGACTTTCAGATCTTAATATTTTATTCAAACAACAAGCAAAACAAACTAAAATAAAATGACGCTCCAAGCAAAACACATATCATGTGGTGAATAAAAATATAGCTCCAAGTAAAGTTACCGATGAACGAAGACGAAAGAGGGGATGCCTTCCGGGGCATCCCCAAGGTTAGGCTCTTGGTTGTCATTTAATATTACCTTGGGATGCCTTGGGCATCCCCAATCTTAGGCTCTTGTCAGTCCTTATTCCATAGTCCATTGAATCTTTACCCAAAACATGAAAACTTCACAACACAAAACTCAATAGAAAACTCGTAAGCTCCGTTAGTATAAGAAAATAAATCACCACTTTTGGTAATGTTGTGAACTCATTCTAAATTCATATTGGTGTAATAGCTACTGTATTCCAACTTCTCTATGGTTCATACCCTCCGATACTACTCATAGATTAATCAAAATAAGCAAACAACACATAGAAAACAGAATCTGTCAAAAACAGAACAGTCTGTAGTAATCTGTAACTCTCGAATACTTTTGTAACTCCAAAAGTTCTTTAATAAATTGGTGGATGTGAGGAATTTGTCTATTAATCTTAAGCAAAAATAATCAACTCAAAAGCACTCTGCTGTAAAAAAAATGACAGCTAATCTCGTGAGTGCAAAGTTTCTATTTTTTACAGCAAGATCGCATTAACTTTCACCCAAGTCTTCCCAAAGGTTCTACTTGGCACTTTATTGAAACAAAAGCTATAAAATATGACTACTAAAGTAGCTTAATCATGTGAACACACAAAAACAGTAGGGGTAAATATTGGGTTGTCTCCCAACAAGCGCTTTTCTTTAATGCCTTTTTAGCTAGGCATGATGATGACAATGATGCTCACATAAATGATAAGAATTGAAAAATAAAGAGAGAATCATGAAGAATATGACTAGCACACTTAAGTCTAACCCACTTCCTATGCATAGGTATTTTGTGAGCAAATAACTTATGGGAACAAGAATCAACTAGCATAGGAAAGCGAAATAAGCATAACTTCAAGATTTTCAACACAAGGAGAGGAAACTTGATATTATTGCAATTCCTACAAGCATATGCCCTCATAATAATTTTCAGTAGCATCATGAATGAATTCAACAATATAACCAGCATATAAAGCATTACTTTCATGATACATAAGCATAGAATTTTTATTACTCTCCACATAAGCAAATTTCTTCTCATGAATAGTAGTGGGAGGAAACTCAACAAAATCACTATCATGTGAGGCATAATCCAATTTAAAATTAAAATCAAGATGACATGTTTCATGGTTATCATTATTCTTTATAGCATACATGTCATCACAATAATCATCATAGATAGCAACTTTGTTCTCATAATCAATTGGAACCTCTTCCAAAATAGCGGATTCATCACTAAATAAAGTCATGACCTCTCCAAATTCACTTTCATCAATATAATCATCATAAATAGGAGGCATGCTTTCACCATAATAAATTTGCCCATCAAAACTTTAGGGACAAAAAATATCATCTTCATCGAACATAGCTTCCCCAAGCTTGTGGCTTTGCATATCATTAGCATCATGGATATTCAAGGAATTCATACTAACAACATTGCAATCACGCTCATCATTCAAAAATTTAGTGCCAATCATTTTAATGCATTCTTCCTCTAGCAATTGAGCACAATTATCGGAATCCTTATTTTCACGAAAGACATTAAAAAGATGAAGCATATGAGGCACCCTCAATTCCATTTTTTGTAGTTTTATTTTATAGACTAAACTAGTGATAAAACAATAAACTAAAAGATTCGATTGCAAGACCTAAAGACATACCTTCAAGCACTCACCTCCCCGGTAACTGCGCCAGAAAAGAGCTTGATGTCTACTACACAACCTTCTTCTTGTAGATGTTGTTGGGCCTCCAAGTGCAGAGGTTTGTAGGAGAATAGCAAATTTCCCTCAAGTGGATGACCTAAGGTTTATCAATCCGTGGGAGGCGTAGGATGAAGATGGTCTCTCTCAAACAACCCTACAACCAAATAACAAAGAGTCTCTTGTGTCCCCAACACACCCAATACAATGGTAAATTGTATAGGTGCACTGGTTCGGCGAAGAGATGCTGATACAAGTGCAATATGGATGGTAGATATAGGTTTTTGTAATCTGAAAAAATATATAAACAGCACGGTAGCAAGCGATAAAAGTGAGCGAAAATGGTATTGCAATGCTTTGAAACAAGGCCTAGGGTTCATACTTTCACTAGTGCAAGTTCTCTCAACAATAATAACATAATTGGACCATATAACTATCCCTCAATGTGCAACAAAGAGTCACTCCAAAGTCACTAATAGCAGAGAACAAACAAAGAGATTATTGTAGGGTACGAAACCACCTCAAAGTTATTCTTTCCGATCAATCCATTGGGCTATTCCTTTAAGTGTCACAAACAGCCCTAGAGTTCGTAGTAAAATAACACCTTAAGACACACATCAACCAAAACCCTAATGTCACCTACATACTCCAATGTCACCACAAGTATCCGCAGGTATGATTATAGGATATGCATCAGACAATCCCAGATTCATCTATTCAACCAACACAAAGAACTTCAAAGAGTGCCCCAAAGTTTCTATCGGAGAGTCAAGACAAAAACGTGTGCAAACCCCTATGCATAAGTTCACAAGGTCACTGAACCCGCAAGTTGATCACCAAAACATACATCAAGTAGATCACGTGAATATCCATTGTCACCACAGATAAGCACATGCAAGACATACATCAAGTGTTCTCAAATCCTTAAAGACTCAATCCGATAAGATAACTTCAAAGGGAAAACTCAATCCATTACAACAGAGTAGAGGGGGAGAAATATCATAAGATCCAACTATAATAGCAAAGCTCGGGGTACATCAAGATCGTGCCATATCAGGAAAGAGAGAGAGAGAGAGAGAGAGAGAGAGAGAGAGAGAGAGAGAGAGATCAAACACATAGCTACTGGTACATACCCTCAGCCCCGAGGGTGAACTACTCCCTCCTCGTCATGGAGAGCGCCGGGATGATGAAGATGGCCACCGGTGAAGGATTCCCCCTCCGGCAGGGTGCCGGAATAGGGTCCCGACTGGTTTTTGGTGGCTATAGAGGCTTGCGGGGGCGGAACTCCCGATCTAGGTTTCTTTTCGGGGGTTTCTGTATTTATAGGAATTTTTGGCGTCGGTCTCACGTCAGGGGGGTCTCCGAGTCATCCATGAGATAGGGGGGCGCGCCCAGGGGGAAGGGCGCGCCCTCCACCCTCGTGGATGGCTCGGGACTCTTCTGGCCTAACTCTTTTACTTCGAGGGCTTCTTTTGGTCCATAAAAAAATCATCAAAAATTGGTACGTCAATTGGACTCCGTTTGGTATTCCTTTTCCGTAAAACTGAAAAACAAGGAAAAAAACAAAAACTGGCACTGGGCTCTAGGTTAATAGGTTAGTCCCAATAATCATATAAAATATCATATAAATGCATATAAAACATCCAAGATGGATAATATAATAGCATGGAACAATCAAAAATTATAGATACGTTGGAGATGTATCAATGAGTAGTCAAATAATTGTGCATCTATGTCAAGACTCTCTAACATTTAAGAATTTAAGATCTTGGGATATTATTCAAACAGCAAGCAAAACAAAATAAAACAAAATTATGCTCCAAGCAAAACACATATCATGTGGTGAATAAAAATATAGCTCCAAGTAAAGTTACCGATGAACGAAGACGAAAGAGGGGGTGCCATCCGGGGCATCCCCAAGCATAGGCTCTTGGTTGTCCTTGAATATTACCTTGGGGTGCCTTGGGCATCCCCAATCTTAGGTCCTTTCCACTCCTTATTCCATAGTCCATCGAATCTTTACCCAAAACTTGAAAACTTCACCACACAAAACTCAACAGAGAACTCGTAGGCTCCGTTAGTATAAGAAAATAAATCACCACTTTTGGTACTATTGTGAACTCATTCTAAATTCATATTGGTGTAATATCTACTGTATTCCAACTTCTATATGGTTCATACCCTCCGATACTACTCATAGATTCATCAGAATAAGCAAACAACACGGGAAAAACAGAATCTGTCAAAAAACAGAACAGTCTTTAGTAATCTGTAGCTCTCAAATACTTCTGTAACTCCAAAAATTCTGAAATAAATTGGCGGACATGAGGAATTTGTCTATTAATATTCTGTGAAAAGAATCAACTTAAAATCGCTCTCTTGTTAAAAATTAAAATTATTCTCGTGAGCGTAGAGTTTCTGTTTTTTACAGCAAGATCGCATTAACTTTCACCCAAGTCTTCCCAAAGGTTCTACTTGGCACTTTATTGAAACAAAAGCTATTAAACATGATTACTACAGTAGCTTAATCATGTGGACAGACAAAAGCAGTAAGGTTAAATATTGGGTTGTCTCCCAACAAGCGCTTTTCTTTATTGCCTTTTAGCTAGGCATGATGATTTCAATGATACTCACATAAAAGATAAGAATTGAAACATAATGGGAGCAACATGAAGAATACGACTCGCACATTTAAGTCTAACCCACTTCCTATGCATAGGGATTTTGTGAGCAAACAACTTATGGGAACAATAATCAACTAGCATAGGAAATCAAAACAAGCATAACTTCAAGATTTTCAACACATGGAGAGGAAACTTGATATTATTGCAATTCATGTAAGCATATATTCCTCCCTCGTAATAATTTTCAGTAGCATCATGAATGAATTCAACAATGTAAGCACCACATTAAGCATTATTTCATGATGCATAAGCATAGAATTTTTATTACTCTCCACATAAGCAAATTTCTTCTCATCAATAGTAGTGGGAGCAAACTCAACAAAATAACTATCATGTGAGGCATAATCCAATTGAAAATTAAAATCATGATGACAAGTTTTATGGTTATCATTATTATCTATAGAATACATGGCATCACAATAATCATCATCGATAGCAACTTCGTCCTCATAATCAATTGGAACCTCTTCCGAAATAGTGGATTCATCACTAAATAAAGTCATGACCTCTCCAAATCCACTTCCATTATTATCACAATAAGACTCAACATCCTCCAAAATAGTGGGATCTTTAATTCCTAAAGTCGACACTATTCCAAACCCACTTTCATCAATATAATCATCATAAGTAGGAGGCATGCTATCCTCATAATAAATTTGCATATCAAAACTTGGCAGACTAAAAATATCATATCATCAAACATAGTATCCCCAAGCTTGTAGCTTTGCATATCATTAGCAACATGGATATTCAAGGAATTCATACTAACAACATTGCAATCATACTCATCATTCAAATATTTAGTGCTAAACATTTTAATGCATTCTAACACTTGAGCACAATTTTCCTTTCCATCATTTTCACGAAAGATATTAAAAACATGAAGCATATGAGGCACCCTCAATTCCATTTTTTTCGTTTTCTATTATAGACTAAACTAGTGGTAAAACAAGAAACTAAAAGATTCGATTGCAAGATCTAAAGATATACCTTCAAGCACTAACCTCCTCGGCAACAGCGCCAGAAAAGAGCTTGATGTCTACTACGCAACCTTCTTCTTGTAGACACACTGGTATGCGTTGGTGCTATACAAACGGTTTAAAACCCCTTTCCGCGACAACATTTGTAACCGTCGCCTAGTGAGTGTGGGCGATTAGGGGGTCCTTCCCACACGACCCAGAAACCGTCGGGATATGCCCTCCTGGCACACATGCTCGGCAAAATGAGGTCGTATGCGATCGGCGAGCGACCAAATACGGTTATACGTATAGTAGTGCTCAAAAATACAATTATACAAGCGAAATCATTTCCGGTCGTAAGTACATCCCACACAGTCAGTCCCCGCGAAACATTTTCGTTCGTATATACATCCCACATAGTCGCTGCAAGGAAAACGTTTCTGTTTGTAGGTACGCCACACACAGTTTTCCCCGTTAAATTATTTGTGATGGCATTCCCATCGCATACAATATTAAAAAAATTATCGTTTGCATTATTGAATGCATCACACACGGTGCGTAGAGGAAATAGTGTGGCAAAGGCTATCCATCACACACAGTTTTCATGCGATAAATGTTTGTGCAAGGTGGCCTAATGCAAACAGTTTTGAAGAGAATGTCGTGTGTGCTTGTTCATAGATCCAATTATTCCTAGAAACTATTTGCGTTGCCTTAGGTCATCACCCACGGTATTTTCTCAATAACCGTCTGTAATAGCAAAAACCAATTAGCAGGCTAATTCGCCATTAGCAGGCTGATTGCCCTATTATTGATAATCCATTTATTAATCTAATTGACATTCATATTAAACACATAATATATTTCACTCCCATATTAAGGAAGCAGGATTTCATAATTGAAATACATCAGAGTAGAACATGATAGCTTCAGCACTCAGCTACCCCATTACACAACTGCACCAGCACGAAGTTTCACATGACCTTTCAAAATTAGCATCATAGACGGTACATAGACAGATGCATCTCATCGGGAAAACTGCTGAAGCAGAAGGCGAATATTGAGCCTTCATTGATGTTGAAGGTCTTTGCAACTTTAGGCCAGTGCCTATGGATGATTGACTGTCCATCCTTCATCCTCTTCAGGAACACTTAAATATTGAACCATGGGTGTTGTATGAAAACTTTCCTCGCCTCCTGACCATAGAGGTGGTTTGAGAGGTAATCATTAGTGAACTGCTTTGGAAAGGCCTGAAAACAAGCATGTGCATAAATATCTTCTCTATATTGGAAATGGGGCAAAGGAATAAAAAAAGGCAAGGTATAATAGTTAGTACCATCTTGTAGTGAACTGATGTCTTCCTCATTGTGCATACAAAGATCTTGTTGTTTTTTGTCGCCAATTTCTTTATCCTAACAATCTTTTTGAGTTTCTTAACTTGATTGATATTCGTGGACAACTCATTTCCCCATATGCAAAAAGGGTCAAACAGTGGGTCAAAACCTTTAATAACAGGACCTACATGTGCAAGAACAAATTGTTAAAAACCTAAGTATTCGAATGGGTCCTGCAATTGCACAATAATGTGCTATTAGACAATGGACCATGCACGTGCTAACCTCGATTGTAAACCTCAGTGCTTCCCATTATATTGTTTCCCTGCAACACATATAAGGTAGTTAGTCATCAGGTTAAGTAAGGGTTCGCATGCTATCAGTAAAATATGTTGATGAAAAATAAGCACATTGCAAATTCATTAGATTAATTCAAGCCACATGGAAAACCCATTTATGCAAACCAAGCAAGATTAAGAACTAGGAAATATAGCACTTGTATATGTTTCTCACGTATTAAGTGCAGCCAAATTCGATTTATTCCTCACATGCACAACAATACAAAATTCCAACCACGACAATTGGACATCGCATTGTAGAATTGAACCAAGCAGTTAACTAAACACCACAACAAATGAACCAAAGATTAACTGAGCACCACATTGCACAATATAACATACTCCTAATAGAAGATCAGACAGTTAGCCGAACCAAGCATGCTTAAAACCTTGGAAATATAGCAATTGTATTTGTTTCTCATGTATTTAGTATAGACAAATTTGAGTTACTTCTCACATGGTATACAACAACAGAATGCACCCACAACTATTGAACATTGCATTGCAGAATTGAACCAAACAGTTAATTAAACACCACAACACAAATGAACCAAACGTTAACTAAGCACCACATTGCACAATGTATAACTAAACCAAGCATGTTTGACAACCTGGAAATATAGCAATTGTATTCGTTTCTCATGTATTTTGTAAAGATAAATTTGATTTATTTCTCACATGGAAGACAATACAAAATTGCAGCCTGAAGAATTGAACATCACATTTGCAGAATTGAACCAAACAGTTACCTGAAGACGACAACTAATTAACCAAACAGTTAATAAGTGAGCACCACACTGCACGACATATAGAACATATACACAGGAGCAACAGATTTCATGGTAAAATTAGATAGCACAATTCACTAGAATTAGTTAAGGAAAGGCAGGAGCAGCACACGCAACGGGTAAACCGAGCATGCTTAACAGGCGTAGCTAGCTAATGGCAAGGTGCGGCCACAATTTGCTTCTCTGCTGCCAAATGCTCCTTGAGATCCTGGCTATACTGCATACACCATGGCTTAGGAAAGCGCTTATTTGGTGGAGGCGTCGGTGATTTGGGCGGAAGGTGTCGGCGGTCGGGGCATGTGGGATGTGGAAGGAGGAGGAGGACGGGGTTCGGGTGTGGATTACCTGCCTGAATAGGCGAGGCCGAGCAGCGTGAAGGAGGGTCGCCGGCGAGGAGGCGGCGCTGCAAGCAAGGAGTGAAGGTTTCAACTTGGAAAGGAAGGCGGAAACAGGGGAAAAGTGGCTTTTGGTAAGTGGGAGGGGGCAGGGAGGTAGATACTTTCATGGAAGCCGAAAAATTGGAATCGTTTCGGCGAAATACTGGCACGCAAAGTGTCATCAGACACGGTCCCTTACTCAGAACTGTGTACAATATGTGAACATCACAAACGGTTCAGATAGCTTAACACGTGTGCGATGAGTTTGAACGTCAGAAATTTTGGTTCAATTTCCCTGGTTACAGTGCTCATCCACGTCATTGCATAATTTGGGTACACAAAGGAGACTACAGCACACCCACACTTCTTAATCGAGCAAGTTCAGCAATTAAACAGAGCTAGCTGGCCTAAAAATTACTATAACAAACTAAAGACCGGCGCTCTTAATTAAACAAAACAAAGAGTACTACTACGGCTGGAGCTCGTCGATCTCTGCCGCCTCCTCCATGTCTGATGTCTACTACGCAACCTTCTCCTTGTAGACGTTGTTGGGCCTCCAAGTGCAGAGGTTTGTAGGATAGTAGCAAATTTGCCTCAAGTGGATGACCTAAGGTTTATTAATCCGTGGGAGGCGTAGGATGAAGATGGTCTCTCTCAAGCAACCCTGCAACCAAATAACAAAGAGTCTCTTGTGTCCCCAACACACCCAATCCAATGGTGAATTGTATAGGTGCACTAGTTCGGCGAAGAGATGGTGATACAAGTTCAATATGGATGGTAGATATAGGTTTTTGTAATCTGAAAATATAAAAACAGCAAGGTAGAAAGTGGTAAAAGTGAGCGTAAACGGTATTGCAATGCTAGGAAACAAGGCCTAGGGTTCATACGTTCACTAGTGCAAGTTCTTTCAACAATAATAACATAATTGGATATATAACTATCCCTCAGCATGCAACAAAGAGTCACTCCAAATTCACTAATAGCGGAGAACAAATGAAGAGATTATTGTAGGGTACGCAACCACCTCAAAGTTATCCTTTCTGATCGATCTATTCAAGAGTCCATAGTAAAATAACACGAAGCTATTCTTTCCATTCGATCTATCATAGAGTTTGTACTAGAATAACACCTTAAGACACAAATCAACCAAAACCCTAATGTCACCTAGATAATCCAGTGTCACCTCAAGTATCCGTGGGCATGATTATACGATATGCATCACACAATCTCAGATTCATCTATTCAACCAACACAAAGTACTTCAAAGAGTGCCCCAAAGTTTCTACCAGAGAGTCAAGACGAAAACGTGTGCCAACCCCTATGCATAAGTTCATTGAACCCGCAAGTTGATCACCAAAACATACATCAAGTGAATCAATAGAATACCCCATTGTCACCACAGGTATCCCACGCAAGACATACATCAAGTGTTCTCAAATCCTTAAAGACTCAATCCGATAAGATAAATTCAAAGGGAAAACTCAATCCATTACAAGAAGGTAGAGGGGGAGAAACATCATAAGGTCAAACTATAATAGCAACGCTTGCGATACATCAAGATCGTGCCAAATCAAGAACACGAGAGAGAGGGGGGGAGAGAGAGAGAGAGAGATCAAACACACAGCTACTGGTACGCCCTCAGCCCCGAGGGTGAACTACTCCCTCCTCGTCATGGAGAGCGTCGGGATGATGAAGATGGGCACCGGTGAGGGATCCCCCCCCCCCCGCCCCTCCGGCAGGGTGCCGAAATAGGGTCCCAAGTGGTTTTTGGTGTCTACAGAGGCTTACGGTGGTGGAACTCCCGATCTATTGTGTTCCTCGAAGTTTTTAGGGTATATGGATATATATAGCCAAAAGAAGTTGGTCAGGGGGGCCACGGCGTGGGGGCACGCCTCCCAGCCTCGTGCCTTCCTTGTTGCTTCCCTGACGTATACTCCAAGTCTCCTGGATTGCTTCTGTTCCAAAAATAACTCTCCAGAAGTTTTCATTCCGTTTGGACTCCGTTTGATATTCCTTTTCTTTGAAATACTAAAATAGGCAAAAAAAAACAGCAATATGGGCTGGGCCTCCGGTTAATAGGTTAGTCCCAAAATAATTTAAAAGTGTATAGTAAAGCCCATTAAACATCCAAAACAGGTAATATAATAGCATGGAACAATCAAAAATAATAGATACGTTGGAGACGTGTCAAGCATCCCCAAGCCTAATTCCTGCTCGTCCTCGAGTAGGTAAATGATAAAAATAGAATTTTTGATATGGAATGCTACCTAGCATATTTCTCAATGTAATTTTCTTTATTGTGGCATGAATGTTCAGATCCAAATGATTCAAAATAAAAGTTCATATTGATATAAGAAATAGTAATACTTCAAGCATACTAACAAAGCAATCATGTCTTCTCAAAATAACCTGGCTAAAGAAAGTCCATCCCTACAAAATCATATAGTTAGGCTATGTTTCATTTTCATCACACAAAATACTCCCATCATGCACAACCCCGGTTTCAGCCAAGCAAGTGGTTCATACTTTTTAACGTGCTTCAGCCCTTTTCAACCCTCACGCAATACATGAGCGTGAGCCATGGATATAGCACTATGGGTGGAATAGAATATGATGATGGAGATTGTGTGGAGAAAAAAAAGAGAAAGTCTCACATTGACGAGGCTAATCAACGGGCTATGGAGATGCCCATCAATTGATGTCAACATGAGGAGTAGGGATTGCCATGCAACGGATGCACTAGAGCTATAAATGTATGAAAGCCCAACAAAAGAAACTAAGTGGGTGTGCATCCAACTTGCTTGCTCACGAAGACCTAGGGCATTTTGAGGAAGCCCATTGTTGGAATATACAAGCCAAGTCATATAATGAAAAATTCCCACTAGTATATGAAAGTGACAACATAAGAGACTCTCTATATGAAGAACATGGTGCTACTTTGAAGCACAAGTGTGGAAAAGGATAGTAACATTGTCCCCCTTTTTTATTTTTCGCCTTTCTTTTTTTTCTTTTTTTATTTGGCCTTTCTCTTTTTTTTATTTGGCCTTTCCTTTTTTTATAAGGGACAATGCTCTAATAATGATGATCATCACACTTCTATTTATTTACAACTCATGAATTACAACTTGAAACTAGAACAAGATATGACTCTATATGAATGCCTCCGGCGGTGTACCGGGATGGGCAATGAATCAAGAGTGACATGTATGAAAAATTATGCATGGTGGCTTTGCCACAAATACGATGTCAACTACATGATCATGCAAGGGAGTATGACAATGATGATGCGTGTCATAATAAACGGAACGGTGGAAAGTTGCATGGCAATATATCTCGGAATGGCTATGGAAATGCCATAATAGGTAGGTATGGTGGCTGTTCTGAGGAAGATATAAGGAGGTTTATGTGTGATAGAGCGTATCATGTCACGGGGTTTGGATGCACCGGCGAAGTTTGCACCAACTCTCAAGGTGAGAAAGGGCAATGCACGGTATCAAAGAGGCTAGCAATGATGGAAGGGTAAGAGTGCGTATAATCCATGGACTCGCATTAGTAATAAAGAACTCATATACTTATTGCAAAAGTTTTATTAGCCCTCGAAGCAAAGTACTACTACGCATGCTCCTAGGGGGGAGGTTGGTAGGAGTTAACCATCGCGCGCCCCCGACCTCCACACATAAGGAAGGCAATCAAAAGAGCACCCCATGCAATAAATTTGTTACACAACTTGGATGCCCATCATTCTAGGACCAATTTTATAACCATAGAAAATACCATGCTGTTCTAAAAGACTCTCAAAATAATATAAGTGAAGCATGAGAGATCAATAATTTCTACAAAATAAAACCACTACCGTGCTCTAAAAGATATAAGTGAAGCACTAGAGCAAATGACAAAGTACTCCGAAAGATATAAGTGAAGATCAATGAGTAGTCAAATAATTATGTAACTATGTGAAGACTCTCTAACATTTAAGAATTTCAGATCTTGGTATCTTATTCAAACAGCAAGCAAAACAAAAGAAAATAAAATGACGCTCCAAGCAAAACACATATCATGTGGTGAATAAAAATATAGCTCCAAGTAAAGTTACCGATGAACAAAGACGAAAGAGGGGATGCCATCCGGGGCATTCCCAAGCTTAGGCTCTTGGTTTTCCATGAATATTACCTTTGGGTGCCTTGGGAATCCCCAAGCTTGGGCTCTTGCCACTCCTTATTCCATAGTCCATCGAATCTTTACCCAAAACTTGAAAACTTCACAACACAAAACTCAACAGAAAATCTAGTGAGCTCCGTTAGTATAAGAAAATAAATCACCACTTAGGTACTGTTATGAACTCATTCTAAATTCATACTGGTGTAATATCTACTGTATTACAACTTCTCTATGGTTCATACCCTCCGAAACTACTCATAGATTCATCAAAATAAGCAAACAACACATAGAAAACAGAATCTGTCAAAAACAGAACAGTCTGTAGTAATCTATATCAAACGTATACTTTCGAAACTTAAAAAATCCTACCAAATTAGTAAAACCTGAAAATTTTATTTACCAATCCAGATCAAAAATAATCAGATCAAAAGCACATTTCTGTGAATTATCAAAACTAATTTACTGCATGCAAGAGTTTCTGATTTTCAGCAGGATCAACACAACTATCACCGTAAGCTATCCTAAAGGTCTTACTTAGCACATTATTAAAACAAAATCTATAAAACATGATTACTACAGTAGCATAATCATGTGGACACGCAAAAACAGTACGGGTAAATATTGGGTTGTCTCCCAACAAGCGCTTTTCTTCAATGTCTTTCTAGCTAGGCATGCTGATGACAATGATGCTCACATACAAGATATGAATTGAAACGCAATGGGAGCATCATGAAGAATATGACTAGCAAATTTAAGCCTAACCCACTTCCTATGCATAAGGATTTTGTGATCAAACAACTTATGGGAACAATAATCAACTAGCATAGGAAGGCTAAACAAGCATAACTTCAAAATTTTAAGCACATAGAGAGGAAACTTGATATTATTGCAATTCCTACAAGCATATGTTTCTCCCTCATAATAATTTTCAGTAGCATCATGAATAAATTCAAAAATATAACCAGCACCTAAAGCATTCTTTTCATGATCTACTTGCATAGAAATTTTATTACTCTCCACATAAGCAAAATTCTTCTCATTCGGAATAGTGGGAGTATCATAAGAGACTCGAATACTATAAATTGTTTCCACATTAAAATAGTAATGTTCAGAAAAAGGGTAATCATAATCATGACAAGTTTTATAAATATTATCATCACTACTTTTTATAGCATAAGTTTCATTACGATAATCATCATAAGTAGCAACTTTGTTCTCATCATAATCGATTGAAACCTCTTGCAAGATAGTGGAATCATCACTAAATAAAGTCATGACCTCTCCCAATCCACTTTCATATTCATCACAATAAGATTCAACATCCTCCAAAATAGTGAGATCATTACTTCCTAAAGTTGACACTCTTCCAAACCCACTTTCATCAATATAATCATCATAAGTAGGAGGCATGCTATCATCATAACAAATTTGCATATCAAAACTTGTGAGGCTAAAAATATCATCTTCATTAAACATAGCATCTCCAAGCTTGGGACAAACATTAATTGCAGCAAATATATTCTCAAACATGTCATTCTCATCAAACATAGCATCCCCAAGCTTGGGCCTTTTCAAATCATAATCACTCTCATCATTAATAGTATGGATAGCACCAATAGTATAGCAATTATCATCATCACAATGAGTAATAGGAGCAACATCAATTGGGAGGGATACCTTTCTACCTTTGCTTCTCCGTATTTTCTTTTTCTTCTTCACATCATGTGTGGGTTTAACCCTCTTTTTTGAGCTCCATATTAATGAGATTGGTTAAATAGAAAGCTCCTCCTCGTTACCTGATTCATCATAAGAAATAATAGGAGGATATTGGGAAGTCTCTTCCCTTTCATTAGTATTCTCTTCATCTTCTATTTGCTTTCTTTTCTTTATGTAATTGGCAATATAAGGATTTTCAATGCAATTCACCGTACAATACATATAAATTTCCTCTAGATCAATATCAAGAAAATTCCGAAGGTTAAATTTTGGAATATGCTTAGTTAAACGTTTCATTTCTTCATAACCCAAAAGCAAACTAAGTTCATTATGATGCACAAGGGAAATCAAGTCATCACAATTTTTGGACACGATTCGATCATGAAACAATTTGCATTGGAGATGTAAATGACCACGTTCATTGCAAAGTTCACAAGTACGGCAAAGGAATTCTAAATTTTCAGCACTCACATCTAGCCTTTCTTGCAACCATTTAGTTTCAAAATACTTATGCCTCTTGCAAAATATATCTTCTCTATTTGGTATGTACTTGCAAACTCTATGCACTCCACAAAAATTGACATGCTTATAAGAGACATTTTCATCATGACAAGTGCAATCATCATTAGTACTATGGATATTCAAGGAGTTCATACTAAGAATATTGCAATCATGCTCATCATTCAAAGATTTAGTACCAAACATTTTACAGACTTTTTCTTCTAGCACTTGAGCACAATTTTCCATCCCATCATTCTCACAAAAGATATTTAAAAGATGAAGTGTATGAGGCAAACTCAATTCCATTTTTTTGTAGTTTTCTTTTATAGACTAAACTAGTGATAATACAAGAAACAAAAAGATTCAATTGCAAGATCTAAAGATATACCTTCAAGCACTAACCTCCCCAGCAACGGCGCCAGAAAAAAGCTTGATGTCTACTACGCAACCTTCTCCTTGTAGACGTTGTTGGGCCTCCAAGTGTAGAGGTTTGTAGGACAGTAGCAAATTTCCCTCAAGTGGACGACCTAAGGTTTATCAATCCGTGGGAGGCGTAGGATAAAGATGGTCTCTCTCAAGTAACCATGCAACCAAATAACAAAGAGTCTCTTGTGTCCCCAACACACCCAATACAATGGTCAATTGTATAGGTGCACTAGTTCGGTGAAGAGATGGTGATACAAGTGCAATATGGATGGTAGATATAGGTTTTTGTAATTTGAAAATATAAAAACAGCAAGGTAGCAAGTGGTAAAAGTGAGCGTAAACGGTATTGCAATGCTAGGGAACAAGGCCTAGGGTTCATACTTTCGCTAGTGCAAGTTCTCTCAACAATAATAACATAATTGGATCATATGACTATCCCTCAGCATGCAAAAAAAAGTGACTCCAAAGTCACTAATAGCGGAGAACAAACGAAGAGATTATTGTAGGGTACGAAACCACCTCAAAGTTATCCTTTCTGATTGATCTATTCAAGAGTCTGGAGTAAAATAACACGAACCTATTCTTTCCGTTCGATCTATCATAGAGTTCGTACTAGAATAACACCTTAAGACACAAATCAACTAAAACCCTAATGTCGCCTAGATACTCCAATGTCACCTCAAGTATCCGTGGGCATGATTATACGATATGCATCACACAATCTCAGATTCATCTATTCAACCAACACAAAGTACTTCGAAGAGTGCCCCAAAGTTTCTACCGAAGAGTCAAGACGAAAACGTGTGCCAACCCCTATGCATAAGTTCATTGAACCCGCAAGTTGATCACCAAAACATACATCAAGTGAATCAATAGAATACCCCAATGTCACCACAGGTATGCCATGCAAGACATACATTAAGTGTAATCAAATCCTTAAAGACTCAATCCAATAAGATAACTTCAAAGGGAGAACTCAATCCATTACAAGAAGGTAGAGGCGGAGAAACATCATAAGGTCCAACTATAATAGCAAAGCTGGCGATACGTCAAGATCATGCCAAACCAAGAACACGAGAGAGAGAGAGAGAGAGAGAGAGAGAGAAATCAAACACAAAGCTACTGGTACATACCCTCGGCCCCGAGGGCGAACTACTCCCTCCTGGTCATGGAGAGCGCCGGGATGATGAAGATGGCCATAGGTGAGGGATCCCCCCCCCCCTCCGGCAGGGTGCCAGAACAGGGTCCCAATTGGTTTTTGGTGGCTACAGAGGCTTGCGACGGCAAAACTCCCAATCTATTATGTTGCTCGAAGTTTTTAGGGTATATGGATATATATAGGCGAAATAAGTCGGTCCGGGGGGCCACGAGGGTGGGGGGAGCGCCCAAGGAGGTAGGGCGCGCCTCCCTGCCTCGTGGCTTCCTCGTTGCTTCCCTGACATATACTCCAAGTCTCCTGGATTGCTTCCGTTCCAAAAATAACTCTCCTGAAGGTTTTATTCTGTTTGGGCTCCGTTTGATATTCCTTTTCTTCGAAATATTAAACTAGGAAAAAAACAGCAATATGGGCTGGGCCTCCGGTTAATAGGTTAGTCCCATAATAATATAAAAGTGTATAGTAAAGCCTGTTAAACATCCAAAATAGATAATATAATAGCATGGAACAATCAAAAATTATAGATACGTTGGAGACGTATCAATGTCCAGCTCGCGCCCGACGGTCTCCTGGGGAAGGAGCTCCATGGCATCCATCGCACCATATTAGGCAAGCATCTCGCCATCCATGTCCTCCATCTCTTTGGAAAAGACCGCCACGAGCTAGGCGTGGCCAGCCGCGATCTGGGCTTGGACGGGCTCCATCATCGCAAGTTATGCGGCGGAGGAACGGACGGCTGCTCGAACGCTCTCGGTGATTGCCGACTCTTCGGCCGTGGGTTGCCAACTATTGTCGGAGAAGCTTCGTTCGATTTGTGCGGTGACTGCCACGAGCTAGGCGTGGGCGGCCTCGACATGGCCGTGGGCGGCCTCCATTAGGATAAGGCCGCCGCTATGGAACGGGCGGCTATTGTGCCGCTCTCGCCAGTTGCTATCCCCGAGGCAAATGTTGCTGCCGCCACCTGAGAAGCAACAGCGGCCGTTTGGGTGGCCATGGCCGCCCAGTCGCAGATTGCGGCCGCGCTCAAGCACCTTGTTAGCACGCGCATGGCGGCTGCGGCCGCGCTCTCGCCAGAGTGGGCCGCCGAAGTTGCCCTCACGACACGGGTCCACGTCCCCATCTTTCACCGATGACGATTGAACAGTGAAATGATATTTGGGGAGCGAGCTAGTGTGCTTGACATGCCGTCTGTGGACTGTAGCTGATGCACCTTCTCACGTAAGCCATAGGCGTACTATACACCGACGGTGCTCTAGGATATTTTGTACTGCATCTCACACTGTTGGTGATAATAAACTGTGTGGGATCAACTTGATTTTTAATTTTGATTTGAATTACAGAATGGGTTCACAGCGGCAATGGACGGTGTTTGAATTGCTAGACCTTTTATCTGTAGTGAACATGCAACTATATGTGTATCGTAAAAAAATTGGAATTGTTCAGGGTTCCTTTGGACATTTTTATATGGTAACTTGGTTTTCTAGGCATTTCAGGTGCACAATCAAAATTAAACCACATGCTCCTGTCCATAAAAACGGGTTGCAAAATCAAATGTTTGTCCTTGGTTGCAAGCTTAGGTCACATGCAAGAAATGAGAATGAATGTCAAACACCTTGACACTGTCGCTCAGCCGCTAACATTGAGATACATGCTGTTAACATTCTGGTAAATCGAAAACTCGTCTGAAATTGATGAATCTTGACATGATATCATGGAACGGCAGCGACGTGTCGTGGTAAAAATTGTCCCATTTGGGGCAGGTGTGGGGTATAAGCTTCTCGCAAACCAGAGCTTCTCGCACAACAAGCCTGATGGTTTCAGTAGGGTATGTGCCACCTTGGGGGATGAAACGATATATGTTGCCTCTTCTTACTTTCAAAATGTTTCTCGTGTCAACATAGAACAACACGAGTGTTGTGTCAATTTTTGGGATTTTTGGGGGTTCGTTTTGACATTTTCATGCATTAATTGCATTTTCAATGCATTTATGAGCACAATTCAAATTTGAACTACATGCACGTGCTCTAATGCATATAAATTGGTTGAAAATTCAAATATGTGTCCTTGGTTGCATGCTTAGGTCCCATGCAAGAAATGGGAATGAGTGTCAAACACCCTGCCACCGTCACTCGGCCGCAAAAATTGAGATTCCTGGTTTTTAAATTCTAGTAAATCCAAAACTCGTCTGAAATTCATGAAACTTGGCATGCTATCATGGAGCAGCATCAACATGCCGTGGTAAAAATATTGTCCCATTTGGGGCAGGTTTGGGGATATGTTTCTCACAAACCAAAGGCTCTCACAACAAGCCTGATGGTTTCGGTAGGGTATGTCCCATCTTTGGGGACGAAACGATATCCGCTGCCTCTTATTACTTTAAAAAAAATCTAGTGTCAACATAGAACAATATGTCGTGTCAATTTTTATGATTTTTTGGGGTTCGTTTGGACATTTTTATGCATTAATTGCACTTTCAATGCATTTATGAGCACAAATTCAAATTTGAACTACATGCACATGCTCTAATGCATATAATTGGTTGAAAATTCAAATATGTGTCCTTGGTTGCATGCTTAGGTCCCATGCAAGAAATGGGAATGAATGTCAAACACCCTTCCACCGTCACACGACCGCAAGCATTGAGATTCCTGGTTTTTAAATTCTAGTAATAAATCCAAAACTCGTTTAACATTCATGAAACTTGGCATCTTATCATGGTGCTGTGGTAACAATATTGTCCCATTTGGGGAAGGTTTGGGGATATGCTTCTCACAAACCAAAGGCTCTCACAACAAGCCTGATGTTTTCGGTAGGGTACGTCGCACCTTTGGGGACGAAACGATATCCGCTGCCTCTTATTGCTTTCAAAAAATTTCTAGTGTCAACATAGAACAATAGGAGTGTCGTGTCAATTTTTGGGATTTTTCGGGGTTCGTTTGGACATTTTTATGCATCAATTGCGTTTTCAATGCATTTATGAGCACAATTCAAATTTTAACTACATGCACATGCTCTAATGCATATAAATTGGTTGAAAATTCAAATATGTGTCATTGGTTGCATGCTTAGGTCCCATGCAAGAAATGGGAATGAATGTCAAACACCCTGCCACCGTCACTCGGCCGAAAACATTGAGGTTCCTGATTTTTAAATTCTAGTAAATCCAAAACTCATCTGAAATTCATTAAACTTGGCACGCTATCATGGAGCGGCATGAACATGCCGTGGTAAAAATATTGTCCCATTTGGGGCAGGTTTGGGGATATGCTTGTCACAAACCAAAGGTTCTCACAACAAGCCTGGTGGTTTCGGTAGGGAACATCCCACCTTTGAGGACGAAACGATATCTGCTGCCTCTTATTGCTTTCAAAAAATTTCTAGTGTCAACATAAAACAATAAGAGTGTTGTGTCCATTTTTGGGATTTTTCGGGGTTCGTTTGGACATTTTTATGCATTAATTGAGTTTTCGATGCATTTATATGCATAATTCGAATTTGAACTACATGTGCATGCTCTAATGCATATAAATTGGTTGAAAAATCAAATCTTTGTCCTTGGTTGTATGCTTAGGTCCCATACAAGAAATGGGAATGAATGTCAAACACCCTGCCACCGTCACTCGGCCGCAAATATTGAGATTCCTAGTTTTTAAATTCTAGTAAATCCAAAACTCGTCTGAAATTCATGAAACTTGGCATGTTATCATGGAGCGGCATCTAAATGTCGTGGTAATTTTTTGTCCCATCTGGCGCAGGTTTGCGTATAAGCTTCTCACAAACCAGAGCTTCTCACAGCAAGCCTGATGGTTTCGGTAGGAATGTCCCACCTTCGGGGGCGAAATGACATCCGCTGCCTCTTATTGCTTTCAAAAAAATTCTAGTATCAACAAAGAACAACAGGAGTGTTGTGTTAAATTTTGCAATTTTTCGGGGTTCCTTTGGACATTTTTATACATTAACTAGGTTTTCTAGGCATTTTATGTGCGTAATTCAAATTTGAACTACATGCACATGCTCTAGTGCATATAAATTGGTTGAAAAATCAAATCTTTGTCCTTGGGTGCATGCTTAGGTCCCATGCAAGAAATGGGAATGAATTTCAAACACTAGGGCACTGTCAGGGACGAAGCTCTTGTATGGACGCTGGGGTCAATTGACCCCAATGCCTTTGAGTATTTGAAGCTAACTAGGTCCATCAAAACTGTGTTTGACCCCAGCCCAAAATATGTGTTGACCCCAGCCCACTAGCTAATGTCCAATTATTCATAGTCTCAGCCCATAACATCTGTAAATTCTAGTAAAAAATAAAAAAGAATGTGGCGTACAGCTCCACACAGCGTTAGCACACAAGGCCCAATGCATAATACGTGGCTTAGGCTTACACACCATAACACATGCGTACATGTTTGATGTTTCGTGAACAGCCCAGGTCACCTCTTCGTCTCTTCCACCATCGCAGGTCGCCTCTCCGTCTCATCGCCTTCGCCTAATCTTTTCCTCACCCAACTCTCAATCCCTAATCCCCAATTTGCAACAGCGACGAACATTGGCGATCCCTAATCTCCAAGGGTGATGCCGGCCGGCCGGCCGACGCCGTATAATCCTTAATCTCCCGAGTGTTGGTTGCCCACTTGGCACTTTCCCTCCTCGTAGGCAGTTCTCATGCAGGTACGCCAATCTCGTTCTCAATTTCTCTTCGTCTCATGCACTAACTACTCTGTCTCTCCGGATGGCTAATTACTAAATTTGCGTTTATGTTTTTTTGCTGCATCTAGGAGGCTAGGGCTAGAAGGATATGGATAGATTTCTGCTGAAACAAACGGCACCAGAGACTGATCTGGCAGGGACTTCAAGGCTAGTTAGACTAAGGCAAGATCACGCATCAAATATTGGTACTACTACTACAGCATATATTAATTTGGATGAACTTCCTTTTGATCCGGCCAATCAAAAAATAATATCACAGTACACTAAGAATCCAAAGAAGCAAGATGAGATCAGAAGAATATATTTAACTAGAGGACCTTATAGGCCAAAAGAAGGCTTTGTATATCCGCAAAAGACCATTGGAGGATTCGAAAGAAGATTCAAGCCAGAATGGTTTAAAGATTATCATTGGCTAGAGTACGGTGATAAAGTGCATAAGGCATTTTGCCAATGTTGCTATTTGTTCAGAGATTGCATCGACGGTCAAAGTGGGAATGATGCATTTCTTGTCAATGGTTTCTCTAGTTGGAATAAGAAATACAAATTGGATACTCATGTGGGTGAGGTTAATAGCTATCACAATGTAGCTTCTAAAAGGTGTGATGCCTTGATGAATCAAGATCAGTCCATTAAAGTTGCCCTCAACAAGCAAACTGATATCACAAAAAGGCAAAATCGTATTCAGTTGAATACTTCCGTCGAATCTGTTAGATACTTGTTACATCAAGGTTTAGCTTTCCGTGGCAATGATGAATCAGAGGAATCCAAAAATAAGGGGAATTTTCGAGAGTTGGTGCAAACATTAGCAAATCAGAATGAGGATGTGAGGAATGTAGTTCTTAAGAATGCTCCAAAAAATTGCAAATGGGTGTCTCCAGATATTCAAAGAACTTGCAAATTATTTTGTAAAGGTAAATTACTACTTACTAGCATCGCTATTCCTTATTTATTTCATATATGATTTATTTTTCCGAGCACCCAAAAATATATTTTATCTTGTTTGTTACAGATAACATTGAATTCTATTCTTGAAGAAATTGGTGGTGATGTTTTCAGTTTGTTGATTGATGAGGCTTCCGATGTGTTAGACAAAGAACAAATGGTTGTTGTGTTGAGGTATGTTGATAATCTTGGGTTAATCCTGGAACGACTAGTTGGGGTAGTACATGTGAAGGAAACATCGGCAACGTGTCTCAAGTCAGCCCTTGAGAAATTGCTTGTTGATATTGGATTAAGCTTCAAACAAGTTAGAGGGCAATGCTACGGCGGGGCAAGCAATATGAGGGGTGAGTTCAATGGTTTGAAAGCTAAAATTCTGGAAGAGAATAGGTCAGCATATTACGTGCATTGTTTTTCTCACCAACTCCAATTGGTTATGATAGCGATTTCAAAGAAGAATGAAGATATTGCGGATTTTTTTTACATGATCTCTTCTGTTTAATGTGGTTGGAGCTTCTTGCAAAAGAAAAGACATGATCAAAGAGACTAATAGAGAGAATGTAAAAAAAGCCATAAGTAGTGGGCGAATTAGTACCGGCACAGGGTTGAATCAAGATCAATCACTTCAAAGGGTGGGAGACACCTGTTGGGGGTTCTCACTATAGAACCCTCTCAAGCTTAATTCAGTTGTTCCCATCAATTGTTAGTGTCCTCAAGTACGTATCAAAAGAAGGCAAGAAAGATTGAAAGAAAATTGAAGCACGTGGTCTTCTATCATATTTTGGAACCTTTGTTTTTGTGTTCTATTTGCACATGATGTTCCATATATTAGGGAGTGCCAACACTCTGTCACAAGCATTGCAACAAAAGGATCAAGATATCTTGAATGCAATGTCATGTGTGAAGTCAACAAGGAATGATCTACAACAACTAAGAGATAATGGGTGGGAGTCACTTTTGGAGAAGGTATATTCATTCTGTGAAGAACATGACATTCCAAAACTAAACATGCATGATGAATATGTCAATCGACATAATACACGAAAAAGAACCAATATAACAAACCTTCATCATTATCAAATAGAGTGTCTTAACACTGTTATTGATTGGCAACTTCAAGAGTTTGATGATAGATTCAATGAAGTAAATTCTGCATTGCTTATTCACATGGCTTCTTTCAACCCAAAAAACTCTTTCGCTGCTTTTAACTTGGAGAGTTTGTTGAAGCTAGCTGAGTTTTATCCTGAGGATTTCAATTCATCAAAATAGTTGGATCTTGGACATGAACTTCGGATTTTCATTGACAATGTCCGAGCAGACCAAAGATTTGCCAATTTGGATGGCATTGCAGATCTTGCTAAAAAGTTGGTGGACACTAAGAAGCATCTTGCTTTCCCTTTGGAGTATCAACTTCTAAAGCTAGTGCTAATTTTGCCGGTTCATGAGTGATTGCTTGATTTGCTATGTGGAGAAAGATATATTTGCTACCATTCCGAATGACACCATAATTGATCTATTTAAGAAGATGGGAGATCGAGAAGGCAAGTTATAAAATGTGAGTCTAACATCACTCTTACTTTTTGTTTATGCTATTTATGATTTCTATATTATTTCTTACACACCATTGTTGTGAATATAATATATTTACTTTGTTCATCCTTTTCAGGAAGTTACAAATGAAATTGTTAGAAGTCATCTTTTTTGCTTATTTTTCCTGAATATGTAAACAAATGATTTTATGACTTTGCGGAACCAGTACTTGGTATGACAATCTTATTATTATGATACTAGTTTATCGTTGGCCCAATGCATATTTTCACTCTTCATGTCGCCCTTGGATGTTATTTCTATTTGTGTTATAGTGGGCATAATTTTTGTTTTTCCTCTTTATATTGCTCTCAGCGTGTGCTCTAGTAGGCATTGGACATTGGTTGACCCCAATGACAATTTTTTCTAGCTTCGTCCCTGGGTACTGTTGATTGCCGGCAAAATGTTGAGATACTTTGTTTTTAAATTCTAGCAAATCCAAAACTCGTCTGAAATTCACGAAACTTGGCATGCTATTATGGAATGGCACCCGACATGCTATGGTATTTTTCGTGTCCATTTTGAGAGAAGAAGCACTCGAATAACAACCAACAAAGGCATTTTCAAACAAATAGCTGCCACTCTAACCTCGCAAACATTTGTAAAATTCAAATCGTGTACGTTATGTTAACCATTCACATGACGCCATGTGTCTTCGTTCTAATGGCTATAGGAGGTGTCGTGCGGATAGCTGCTTGACTGAACGGGAGGCGTGAGAGCGCAGTCCGGTGCGCAGGCTGACCGAGACGTGTGCAAGCTGTCCTCCAATGCGTAGGCTCATAGGGAAGCATGCGAGTTGTACGCTGTGCATGCTCACTGGGAATCGAGCCCTTTGACTTCCATGGCCGCCCGCCTTCCTCTTCATTAATGGCGCCCGAGCCGCTGCTTAATACGGGCGGCCTTACTGTTCGCCTCCCATTCCCCTCTATCCCGCAGACCTCCACCAACGCCATGGCATAGATGGATCATCTGCCACTAGTCTTCAAGTTTGGTGAAGTCGACTCCGAGCCAGAGGAGATAGAAAATAAGGAGGAATGGGGCCTCATGGACATGGCCCAGAACGAGCTGGCCGTGGCTGTTGCTGCCCCCGCTCCCGTCCCAGCTCCCATCCCCGCGCCCGTGCCAGCGACCATCCCCATAGCATTGGTGTGCTGGTCGCCGAGGACTATCGCAGAGCTGGAAGCCGCGGGCGTCACCGAGGTCTCCACGGACCCGCGCGAGCTCGTGTACATGCCAGCGCCAGCGCCCGTCCCCGTGCGTGTGCGCGCCCCTCCACCCACCGCGGCGCCGGTCCTCGTGCGTTTGGCTACACCTGCCATGCCCATGCCCATGCGCGCGCCCCCCTCAGTGACATGGGACGCCGCCGTCGACCGCTGCCTCTCAGCGCCGCCAGCTGCTATCCTCCCACGCCCCGCCCGTCGATCGCGCAACGACATGATGTTTGATTTACAAGTGAAAAATATTCTGAGCTGCCTTGAAGACTTCAACAACGGCGTCCCAGAGGACGACAACGACAAGGACGGCGCGACATGCCGCCTCCGCCACCGGCAGAAATGGTTTTTTTCTTGGGTTTAATATTTTATCTCGATCACAAATGTTTTAATTAGAACACCCGTATGCAAACCGACAGCTTCCCCAAGAAGCCAAGGGAAAATGTGCCGAGCAAGATTTGTGCAGCTGTTGATCGCAAACGTTTTAGATAGAGCACCCGTATGCAAAGTGAGAGCATGATTTGTGCATCTCTTCAACGCAAACAGTTGTTTTGGATGACCCGTGTGCAACCACTTACAAACAATTTGGTAAGATTCGCATCTGTCATATTGGGTATGTTGCCATTTGTCAAACTTGAAAGATTGACATTTGTTGATCTAGTAACATTGCCATTTGTCAACCTTGTAACACTGCGATTTGTCAAGATATGTAGCTAAAAATCACTAGCACTATCTAATTTTTGCAACTAAAATTCAGTAATTAAGCATAGATTTCATTCATAGATTAAGTAGTCATGCTTAATTTATACAAACAGTTCAACTCGACAGCTGAACCGACCAAACTTTTCCCCAATTGTTGCCAACCACGTACTGAAATAGCTAGTTCTACTTTATATACTAGCTAATTTTAAGTACGTTGTACAGTTCCACCACATCTATAGTCAGATGAACTAAACAAAATAGCCCCTAAATACTACTACTACTACGGAGGGGCTTTGTACTACTTCCGGCAGCCTCTCCTCTGTCGAGCATGCTCGGTAAGAGGCAGAGGAGGAGGAGCCTACCGACGAGCTGGACAAATGCAATATGGTGCCTGCCGCTGCTACACGTTCGGCGATGCTCGCAAGCTCGAACGCCCACTGTTGCTCCAGACGATCCCTCTCGAAGCGGTGGTTCTCCTCGTAGATCTCCTGATTCCTTGCCTCTGAGGCGGCATGTGTCGCAGCCATAGCGGTGGTAAGGCTCTTTGCATGCTCGACGAGGCGCTCTTCCTCCTCCCGCAGGAACTCGGTGTAGTGTGCAAGGTCGCTGACGCACGTGCCGGCATCCATCTCCGCCTCCCGCCTTCGGGCGGTGGTGGCGGAGCGCGTGATGACCCCGGCGGTCGACGATGGGCTGGCGGCCAGGGCGGCCGACGATGGGGTGGCGGACACGACCACCACCTCCCGCCTTCGGGCCGCGGTGGCGGAGCGGGTGACGGCCACGGTGGCTGGCAGTGGGGTGGCGGCCACGACGGCCACCTCCCACCTTCGGGCCGTGGCGGCGGAGCGGGCGATGGCCCTGGCTTTCGAGGGTGGTGTGGTGGCAACGGCGGCCGGCAACAGCTGCCGACGAGAACCGGCGGCGGAGCGTGTGGTGGGTGTTCCGCGCAAACCGAACAGGGACGCCATGCGCACTACACTACGCCAGGGACTGCGCCGCCGCCGCGGTGTAGCCTCCCAGCTGGAGTTGTCGTCTTATGACGAAGGTGTGGCTGAGCGACCATGACGGGCCGGTGATATTGGCGATTGTGGGAGAAGCACACGAGATAAGCTACAGGGAGGGAGGGGAAAATGCGACGCAGGACTCGCCAGCCGTGAGGGTTTTTATAGCAGGCCGGTAAGCATTGGGATTTTGGGGGATTACACCCAGTTGGGCGGTAAGCTTGCGCGGGAACCTGCGAGGTTGCGCGGGAACGTTCTCACCGACGATTCATTGGCGCCACCGTTTGGCCAAAAGAACGCTCCCGCACGCTGCGCAAGCTTGCGCTGTAACCCGTCTGCGGCAGCAGGGTGACAAGACGTGTGAGAGGAGGACGAAAGGCCACGTACACATACGGTTAATAAAACAACGTTTGTGATTGAATTACCTACTATACACCCATCCTGGTTTATAAGTAGGATTTAACTAATAAAATACGAATGCATGTCGCCAAAGATTATATAGTTAGATTAGTATTTGAGCATAGTTTCCAGTTATATAATTTTTGTAACACGCATTAACATTCTGGTGGTTAAATTTAGGGGCAAAGTATGGCACATAATATAAAGGGGACTATAGACCAAGACGGAGGTAGTAGCACACGGCCGCTCTCTACGCAGCGACGCAAGTGCCGGCCGTCTTGTAGGCGACCATTTCCTGCGTGTTCAGCTGCTCTATGCGTGTGGTTGCTTGCGGTTGAGGCGGCCGCGGCGCGCTCTGCTAGAGTCCTGCCGTGCGCGCTGCCGGTGTTTGGGGCCGGCGCACGATCATGCACGTTCATGTGCATGCGGTTGTGTCGGGCGCGGCTCCACAATGCAGTTACCCGATGCAAAAAATGCCATGCGGGCGCATCAAGAATCCAGGCCGCCCGGCCCCCATTTAGTCCTGCGGCCATTTACCTTCATCTCTCGCGTCACACGACACAATAAGGACCTCCACGACGACACATAGACAGAGGACATCCAGCGGTTCCAATGGCGATCCCCGTGGCTCCAATGGCGCTCCTAGCGGCCGACGACGACAACGGCGGGCGGTTCACCATGCATCACGTAGTGGACACCCACGCGAGGGGGAAGTCCCTCTCGGTGGTGTACATGAACGATCCGATGTCGATGGAGAGCTCCATCCAAACTATGGAGCAGTTCCTTGCCGAGGACAAGAACCAAGTGGTCGGCTTCGACCTCGAGTACACCATCGGTCGTGTCGGGCGGCACGATCAGAAGGTTGTCATCGCCCAGTTGTGCGTGCGACATGACGTCCTCATCTACCACTACCACCTGGCCACAAGGCCTTGCGAGCGTTTCTCCAGTTTTATCAAGAGCTCCGGCTACAAGTTCGCTGCGGTGGACACCACCAACGATCTAAAAGCGCTCAAGGTTTCGGGCTTGAAATGCCCGAATCTTGTCAACATCCAGGACCACTATAAGGTATGGGGCAGCGCCAAGAACAAACTGAACTCCCTGGTTGACCTCGCCTCGGCCATCATCGACCCCTACTACAAGAAGATGAAGGATGAGAGCAAGAAGGACAAGGACACCTGGCACAGTGTTTGGCATAAGAGACTAG
Organism: Triticum timopheevii; assembly: GCA_963921465.1. Taxonomy (NCBI): domain Eukaryota; kingdom Viridiplantae; phylum Streptophyta; class Magnoliopsida; order Poales; family Poaceae; genus Triticum; species Triticum timopheevii. Next base: position 111,897,365 of record OY997264.1, read on the forward strand.
ATGAAGAACACGTCAAGTACGCGGCCAATGACGCGTACACAAGCTACGAGATGTACAGGCGGATCGTTGACATGAGGAAGAGTCTTGTTCATGACCGAGCCGAGCAATCGAGCCACAGAGCAGTGGCGGGAGCGTCACAAGAAGTAGATGACTAGACGATCGTTTATCCAACTTTAGAATGCATGCAATTGTTTATTGAGGTGTGTGCGAATGATCTGTATAGTCACTTATTTAATTGGATGTTTATTTCAGTTATATATATATATATATATATATATATATATATATGTTATTCTTCTGTAGACAGAGCAAATCACACGGCTTATTAGCAGCAATCGTATGTGTTATTATTGGTCTTCACACACATTTCTGATCACGGACCTGTTTGCCGCGTATCACACACATATTGTTCAGTTGAACATTTCCATTGTGTTGTGCAATAAAGGCTGCAAAGAGGGATCTACAATAGCAAGGACCACCTTCCCTACCGATAGCTCATCTAATAGAACTCCCAAGTTAAGTGTACTGAGGCTGGAGTAGTCATGAGATGGGTGACCGGATGGGAAGTGGACTCAATATTAACTAGTTGGATGGGCAATTGCAAAGGTTTATTATACACCTTTGTATTATAAACCTTTGTACTGACCCATCCCATCTAGTTAATATTGAGGTCTTTGTTTTGTAATTTTTGACATTTTTTTTTCTGAACACATGTTGATTGGCTTGAAGAAGGTCTATCTCTTTACTTTTTGATAATTGTTTATATGCAAGCAACTAGTTTGCATTTTTTTAAAGTTTTTTGTATGAAAAGAATCGCACACGAACTTACTATAGTAACCGTGTGTGTTATAATTTCTCATCGCAAACAGTTCATCCGAGTGGGTTGTTTGCTGCGTATCACACACATCTGGTTTACATGAATCGTTTGTGTTCTTTTGGCTGATCGCAAATGCCGCATATCACACACATCCTGTTAAGATGAACCGTTTCCGTTCTCTTGCCTAATCGAAAACAGTTTGTCCGAGTGAACCGTATGCAGTATATCACACACACCTTGATATGGCTGACCATTTCTGTTGCATTCCCTAATAGCACACAGTTTATCAGAGGGAACTGTATGCCGCATATCGCACACACATTGATATGGCTACCCGTTTCTGTTGTTCTTCCTCATCCCAAACAGTTCTGCTGTATCAACCATATACCCTGCATCGCACACGCAACTAAAATCAGAACCGTGGTTGATGCATCGGTCATCGCAATCATTTTGGACATTTTTGACGATTCTCTGGCACCACTGTTTGCGATTATTGCATCTCACACAGTTTCTCGAAGGGTCTCTGATCGTAGTGTCGCGTTAGCACTATCCTGCAGTAGTGACGTTGTTGGGCCTCCAAGTGCAGAGGTTTGTAGGACAGTAGCAAATTTCCCTCAAGTGGATGACCTAAGGTTTATCAATCTGTGGGAGGCGTAGGATGAAGATGGTCTCTCTCAAACAACCCTGCAACCAAATAACAAAGAGTCTCTTGTGTCCCCAACACACCCAATACAATGGTAAATTATATAGGTGCACTAGTTCAGCGAAGAGATGCTGATACCAGTGCAATATGGATGGTAGATATAGGTTTTTGTAATCTAAAAATATAAAAACATCAAGGTAACTAATGATAAAAGTGAGCACAAACGGCATTGCAATGCTTCGAAACAAGGCGTAGGGTTCATACTTTCACTAGTGCAAGTTCTCTCAACAAGGATAACATGATTAGATCAAATAACAATCCCTCAACGTGCAACAAAGAGTCGCTTCAAAGTCATTAATAGCGGAGAACAAACGAAGAGATTATTGTAGGGTACGAAACCACCTCAAAGTTATTCTTTCCGATCAATCCATTGGGCTATTCCTAAACAGCCCTAGAGTTCGTAATAAAATAACACCTTAAGACACAAATCAACCAAAACCCTAATGTCACCTAGATACTCCAATGTCACCTCAAGTATCTGTGGGTATGATTATATGATATGCATCACACAATCTCAGATTCATCTATTCAAACCAACACAAAGAACTTCAAAGAGTGCCCCAAAGTTTCTACAGGAGAGTCAAGACGAAAACGTGTGCCAACCCCTATGCATAGATTCCCAAGGTCACGGAACCCGCAAGTTGATCACCAAAACATACATCAAGTGAATCAATAGAATACCCCATTTTCACCACGGGAATCCCACGCAAGACATACATCAAGTGTCCTCAAATCCTTAAAGACTCAATCCGATAAGATGACTTCAAAGGGAAAACTCAATCCATTACAAGAGAGTAGATGGGGAGAAGCATCACAAGATCCAACTATAATAGCAAAGCTCGCGATACATCAATCGTGTCGAATCAAGAACCCAAAAGAGAGAGAGAGAGAGAGAGAGAGAGAGAGATCAAACACATAGCTACTGGTACATACCCTCAGCCTCGAGGGTGAACTACTCCCCCCTCATCATGGAGAGCGTCGGGATGATGAAGATGGACACCGGTGATGATTCCCCCCTCTGGCAGGGTGCCGGAATAGGGCCTCGATCTAGGTTATTTTTTGGAGGTTTGGGGATTTATAGGAGAGGTTGGCGTCGAGAACAAGTCAGGGGGCCCACGGAGAGTCCACGAGGCACAGGGGCGCACCCCATGGGGGTGGGAGTGCCCTCCACCCTCGTTGGCCCCACGGGACTCCTCTTAGATAACTTTTCGTTCCATTATTTTTATATTTTCCAAAAAAATCTCCGTTAATTTTCAGCGCATTTCGAGAACTTTTTTTCTATACAAAAAACAACACCATGGTAGTTCTGCTGAAAATAGCGTTAGTACGGGTTAGTTCTAACCAAATCATACTGAAATCATGTAGAAATATTATAAACATGGCATGAATACATCAAAAATTATAGATACGTTGGAGACGTATCACCGTGTTATACAAAGGGCTAGGTTTTCGACCAGCAGCGTTGCAAAGGCGCCGTACTCCGGTTCGCTGATCATGCAACAAGGGGCTAGTACTTGGCGCCACCAATGGACTCTTATGGCTAAATGAAACTACTAAAGCCGCATAGTCTGATTTCCTAGTTCACCTCGCAAGACGCCTCCTACATTGGACCAAGACGTTGGATTAAGTGCGGCCATGCCATAACGAACACCCTTGTAATATTTACCTGGGGGCTGAAGCCGACGACTAGTAACTTTCAGACATATAAACAGAAAAATAGGAGGATAAACTAAATCATAGATATCATACAATGAGTTCATCACATGACTCTTACAAACCAGACTAAATTATTCAAAGATGACATCCTTCGAACACTGCACCTCCACAAGGCGGGCTCCCTCGAGGACCTCGTCAAAATAAATCTCCGGCCACCAGTGCTCTTTTCCTTCAGGCGAGCCTGCGGTAGCAATGTCGGCAGCCTTCATCTTTTCCCACTGCACCTTGACACGGGCAAAAGCCATCCGAGCACCCTCAATACAGGACAACCGCTTGAGGGCATCGATCCGAGGAAGCGCCTCCACCAACCGATGCACGAGTCCGAAGTGACTATTCGCGATGGGATCGGCTGGCCACAAGCGGATTATAACATCCTTCATGGCCAATCCGGCCACCCTATGCAGCTCTGACAGCTGCTTCAGCTGGTCGCTAAGGACCACGGGAAGTTCTGGCGCAAGGTATTGCGACCAGAATAACTTCTCTGCCGAGCTCCCCTCTTCAACTCAAAAGAATGCGGCGGCAACCGAAATGCTCCTCGGTAGATCAGCAAAGGTGCCTGGAGAACTCCAAACTCTGTCAGTAAAATATACCTCTTACTACTATATCTACTATGCATGATAAAGGCCTTACCAGCCGCAATCTGCTTCGCCTCTTGTATATCCTGGAGAGCGCCCTGGGCATCAACCCGGGCCTCCTTCAGACTCTCGAAAGCTTTGGTGAGCTCGGGGGCCCGCTCCAAACTCTTCTTCTCCAAGCACTCACACCTTGCGATGGCGTCCTTGAGCTCCTGCTCTATTTCTTCCACCCGCGCCTCGTGTTTTCGGCGGATGGTTTGCTCTTCCTCCAGAGCCTTGGCCGCCTTGTCCGCGGCCACCTTGTTCGCCTTTGCCTCCTTCTTGGCTTTGGCAAGGGTGCCCTTGAGGGACTCAACCTCGGTTGTGCCAACTGCGAGTATATCCATAACACCCTTAGTCCGTTTCAAACCGACTACACATAAACTCTGCATATACAAACAAACCGCACACCTTGGGTTTCTTCGAACAGTTTGTTGGTACAGTTGAGTTCCTCATCAGATAGTCGGAGCTTCCGATTGAGCTCGGCAATTTCAGCTGCCTGGGCAGTAGCCGCCAGCTTCGAAGCCCGTCAGACATAAAAAACAGAGCGCGACATACTTATTAATGATCCTCTGTTCAGATTGTCTTCATCCTAACAGAGTCTTAGGGGCTACTGTCTACATATGAGCTTCACCTCACACGTACATACATAAAATACTTATGAAAAATATTATGTTGCCTACCTCGAAGCCTGCTAGCAGGCTGTGGAAGGCTTCAGTCAGCCCGCTCTTTCCGGACTGAACCTTTTCCATAGCTGCACCCATAAGGGTACGGTGTTCTTCTACAATGGAGGCACGCTCCAGTGCCTCCCGTATACTGTCAGCGGCCTCCGGATTGGCAGAGGCCACCGATGGGGCTCCTGCTCCCCCGCCCTCCTTCGAAGGGGGATGCTGATTCGAACCCGGTGCCATACCGGTATCCGAGACGGTGTTCGGCAAGGGTCTGGACTGTTGAAGTCCTTCACCCTCGATGGTTGTGGGGATCGCCGTGCCCTGCTCTGCAAAGTCTGAGGTGTTGTCCTCAGACGACTTCCAAACTGTCCTGTCCACCCCTCCCCGGCCAAGAGATGGCTTTTTGGACGACACCTCGGTGTCCTCCATGGTGGAGGGAGAAGGCACGAGATGGTTCGTCACTCTCCGCCTCCCCGGTGGCTAAAGAGTTCCCCGTCGAAGAAGAAGGGATTGGGATCACGCGCGGAGGGCTAAAAAATATAAAGGGGGATGATCACGACGAAGTCAAATTAAAATACTTAAACGAGTGAATTTCTAAAAACTTACGTCTCGGCCGGCGGCTTCTCCCTTTGGGCCTGCCCCGGACTATGTTCAGACTCTGTGTCTAAACTGTCCGAGAGGACCACTCGCCCTTTCTTCGGCGTCACCCCCTCTAAGTCCTCGGGGGTCGTCCTTTTCCCCCTTCTCGTCCTAAGGGAAGAGAAGCTCTCCACCTCCTCATCATCATCATCCTCCTCTTCTTCGTCCTCCTCTTCCTCGTGAGAGGAAACGAGCTCGAACTCTCCGGACACTATAGCCGGAGGGTCCTTGTGGCAGGGCCCATTCTTGGGCCCCTTACTTTTCTTCTTGGCCTTCTTCTCCGGTGGCTGATAAGACGCCGGAACCAGCATCTTCTCTAGCTGAGGAGTAACTGGGTTTTCGGGCAACGGAGCCAGACACTTGATCCGCTCCGACTTCTTGGTCCAACCTTGCAACAAGAAACGAGTTGATGAGTTTGGCATAGACCGAATATGTGTGTGAACATATGACTAGGTATGTCTCCGGAGGAACCGAACACTTACTGGAGAGGCCGGATACACGATGTTGATGCCCATGTCTTCGGTCTCCAAGGGCCAGCTGCTCTTCTGCGCCTTAAAAAGCAGCTTCCACATCCCTCCGTTCGTGGCGCCGTAGAAGAGCTCCAGCGTCTGCGGATCCTCCGACTTGAATTCCCACATGGGGGAAGCTCAGCGCTGACAGGGGAGAATGCGGCGGCAAAGCATGATATGTATCACGTTGGTTAAACCAATGTTCTTTCCCAGCACGTTGGTGATGCGCATTTGCAGCACCAGCACCTCCGTCTAGGACCCCCAGTCAATGCCCTTCTCGTTCCAGGAAGTGAGCCTCATGGGGGATCCGGATCTAAACTCTGGGATGGCCGCCCAGTTGGGACGGCGTGGTTCGGTGATGTAGAACCACTCCTGTTGCCAGATATTCACGGTCTCCACGAAGGCCCCCTTGGGTCAAGTGCTATTCTGCAGCTTCCTAATCATGGCCCCGCCGCAGTCCGCGTGCTAACCGTCGACCACCTTCGGCTTCATGTTGAAGACCTTGAGCCATAAGCCGAAGTGTATCTGGACGCGGAGGAGGGCCTCATACACGACTATGAACGCCGATATGTGGAGAAAGGAGTTTGCGGCTAGATCGTGGAAATCTAGCCCATAGTAGTACATAAGTCCGCGAATGAATGGGTGTAGTGGGAAACCTAAACCTCTAAGGAAATGGGAAAGGAAGACGGCCCATTCGCCGGGCTCCGGAGTGGGAAGGACTTGACCTTCAGAGGGAAGCCGGTGCTTGATTTCAGCGGCGAGGTACCCCGCACTCCGGAGATCTTCTATGTTATCCTCCGTCACGGAGGAGGCCTCCCACTTGCCTTTGGAGCTAGCTTCGGCCATGGCTGGAGTGGGCAGTGGTGGTGGTGAGGAAGATGAAGACTTTGCTAGCGCAGAGAGCTGGGAAGTTTGGAAGGCTAAGGAGATGTGAAGGCGTGGGGAGGAAAGTGGGGGTCCCTTGCCCTCTTATAGGCCGTAAAAATACCAACCACCCCCCACTCGTGCCTTGAATCTCCCCTGTTCCCGATGGATGCATGCACAGCAAATGGTCGGATTACCTAAATATCATTGATATGCAATCTCATGTTAAGTGGGCACGATCTCTGTTTCGACAGGACGTGCCAATAAGGAGTGACCTCGAAGCGCGGAACGCGGGGCGTGAAAACGGTTCAAAATGGTGAAGGGTCGAGCCTGACGCTTTGTGGAAAGAGTTGTTCATAAAAGACGTTGTTCTCATTTTTTGTACATCCTGCCTTTGTGGCTAAGGTTTGTGTTTGTTGCGAAAAGCCAGATATGTTTCTTTTACAGAGGGAAGCTTATGTGTATTCTTGGAGGAACCCGCCGTGCAATGTCGAAGACAATCTGAGTGCCGAACATATCATCATTGAAGACTGGTTCAGGGGCTACTGTGGGAGTCCTAGATTAAGGGGTCCTCGGGCATCCGGTCTACTGATGTGGGCCGGTGTCGGTGTCAAAACCGGCGGATCTCGGGTAGGGGTCCCGAACTGTGCGTCTAGGCGGATGGTAACAGGAGACAAGGGACATAATGTTTTTACCCAGGTTTGGGCCCTCTCGATGGAGGTAAAACCCTACTCCTGCTTGATTGATATTGATGATATGGGTAGTACAAGAGTGGATCTACCACGAGATCAAGGAGGCTAAACCCTAGAAGCTAGCCTATGGTATGATTGTTGTTATTGTTGTTGTGTCCTACGGACTAAAGCCCTCCGGTTTATATAGACACCGAAGAGGGCTAGGGTTACACAGAGTCGGTTACAATGGTAGGAGATCTACATATCCGTATCACCAAGCTTGCCTTCCACGCCAAGGAAAGTCCCATCCGGACACGGGACGAAGTCTTCAATCTTATATCTTCATAGTCTTGGAGTCCGGCCGATGATGATAGTTCGGCTATCCGGACACCCCCTCGTCTAGGACTCCCTCAGTAGCCCCTGAACCAGGCTTCAATGACGACGAGTCCGGCGCGCATATTGTCTTCGGCATTGCAAGATGGGTTCCTCCTCTGAATAATTCATAGAAGATTGTGAACACCTGGATAGTGTCCGGCTCTGCAAAATAAATTCCAGATGCCACCGTAGAGAGAATAATATTTACACAATTTCAATCTGCTGACGTATTTCGTGGCGTGACGTCACACCACAACCAAGCCTTTACGAATCATTTTTATTATACCACCTCAGCGCGTTTAGCGAAGCGGTTTCCTTGGCACGTCCTGTCGAAGCAGAGATCGTGTTCCCCTTATTCCGGGATTCCCATCAATACGGACGTGGGTAACCCAACCGCGCCATTGATTGTGGCGCTTGGGAGATAAGCGAGTTTTACCAGGCCAGTAGGGACGCATAGTTTCATCCGCCCATATATAAGGGGATAAGGATCCACCTTTTTTACCTACGCCTTCTTCCTCCTTTGCTTATCCATCTCCGCGCACTCGAGCTCTAGCGCCCAAGTCCGCACATCTCACCTCGACCTTCTCTAGCCATGTCCGGAGCGGGAGGCAAGTGGATGGCCTCCTCCGTTACGGAGGGGCACATCAAGAAGCTGCGCGACGCCGGATATCTGTCCAGCGATATCGCGCACCGGCTCCCCGATGAGGGGCAGCCCATCCCCACCCCCGAGCCCCATGAGAGGGTAGTATTCCTTCCCCATTTCCTCCGTGGAATGGGCTTCCCACTCCATCCTTTTTTCCGAGGGCTCATGTTCTACTACGGCCTGGATTTCCACGATCTGGCCCCGAATTTCATCCTCAATATCTTAGTGTTTATCGTCGTGTGCGAGGCCTTCCTCTGCATCCAGCCCCACTTCGGCTTGTGGCTAAAGACCTTCAATGTCAAGCCGAAGGTTGTGAAGGGCAGCCAAGCGGAGTGCGAAGGCGCCATGGTGGGCAAAATGCCCAACGTTACTTGGCTTGAGGGCGCCTTTGTGGAATCCGTCAAAGGGTGGCAATCGGGGTGGTTCTACATCACCGAGCCGCGTGACCCCAAATGGGCAGCGGCCCCCAAATTCAGATCCGGCATCCCTATGCAGCTCACCTCCTGGAAAGAGAAGGGATTGCTATGGGGTAGTTCGGAGGAGCTGACCGGACTCCAGTCCTGTCTCCAGACCCTGGTGAACAAGAAGCTCAAGCTTGTCAACGTGGTCCAGGTCATGCTCGTCCGCCGGATTCTCCCCTGCCAGCAACGGGACTTCAATTTGTGGGAGTTCAATCCGGCACAGCACCAGACCTTGAGCGGGCTCTTTTATACTACATACAAAGACGCCTGGAGGGTGCTGTTCAAGGGCGCCGAAGCCCCCGCATCCGCTACTGAAGATTGCGGATTCAGCTCGTAGCATCCAGCTGACGAGGTAAGCCATGTTATCCTTGATGGGACACTTGCTTTTCATGTTTTAACTTCATGCGGGATCTAAACTCCCAATACCTTTGATAGGCCTGGCAGACGACGTCCGGACAGGTTAACTGTCCGGCTCCCCTTCCAGAAGACCCAGCAGATGCCCGTTTGACAGGGCTGCTGGTCCCGGCACTTTACATGGTGCCGGAGAAGAAGGCCAAGAAGAAGGCCACGGGAACCCGAAGGAGTTCCCGGCGCCAGGTGGTATCGGACTCATCGTCCGATGACTCCGAGGAGGACTCCTCCCACGAGGACGAGGAGGAGAAGAAGGAGGACTCTTCCCCAGCGGGGGAAGAGAAGAAGAGGAAGGCCTCCCCAACGAGGGAGGCCGAAGGGTCCAAGGAGGGAAGGACCCTTCCCCCGGACTGTTCTGCCAACGTCGGCGACGGCGACGAGGAGTGGCCCTCAAGGGCCAAGCCCCTGGCGAGATTGTAAGTATCCAGACTCAGAGATTATTTATAATTTTTTTCTCTGTAATTCCGCATACAACCCTGCAGTCCGCCCAAGGACGATCTTCCCGCTTTGTCGAGCGGGTCCTTGGGCACGTCGGATATGGATTCCCTTCCGACTGCCTCCACTCCCCGTGGCGCTGACGACGCCGAGGTTGGATCCCAGGAGGGGACCCACCAGGGGGAGGAGGCTCCGAAGGTGCCGCAAGGCAACCTCCCGGACTTCCCACCGGACTCCGCACCGGAACCTGCAGTGGTTCCGGAGTCCGGCGGGCGGCCCCTTCGTAAGAAGGGCAAGACTGTGACACCGGCGGCCTCCGTCCAACCGGAGGCGCCGGATAACTTGCTGGAGGCGCTCAATAGCGCTTTCGTCGAAGAAGAACACCGCACTGTCATGAGTGCGGTGATTCAAAAGGTTCAGCTTGCCAAGAGCGGGTTGACCGAAGCCTGCAGCAGCCTTCTAACAGGCTTTGAGGTAAGAATTTTAAGATATGCAATATAATACCGCATAGACAGTAGCCCCTGATGCTCGGTTCGGTGTTCGGAAACAAAAGCCGGACTGAGGATCTAAAAAGAAATGCGCAGGAGTCTGAAAAAATGTGTCAATATGGGATTGCAGGCTGCGCTGCTGACCTCTGCCGCATTGACTGCGGAGGTCCATACTTTGAAGGAAAGCCTCGAGTGGTCCGAGAGCGAGCTCGGCCGTGCCAAGAAGCAGCTCGAGGACAAGGAAGGTGAGTAACACCATGTGAAAGTTGTACCTTACAAAAAAGGATTTTGTTGCAAGAGAAATAACAAGGATAACGTGGGTACTCCAGGGGCCACGAACGAGGTGGTGACCCTAAAGGAGGCAGTGTCCGCGGCCGAACGCAATGCGGCTGCGGAGCGAGCCGAGCGAGAGAAGCAGGAGGCGCGGCTGGCGGAGGTACAGCAAGAGCTCCAGGCTCTCGTGGAAAAGCACGAGGGTTTGGAGCGTGACTCGAAGGCTCGAGAGTCCGAGCTTGCGTTGGCTCTTGAGAGTGCCAAGGCCGCTAAGCCCGATGCCCACAAGGCCCTCCAGGAAATCGAGGATTTGAAGAAAATAGCGGCGGGTAAGGCATTCTTCATGCAAAGCAGGCATGTTTACCTTTTACTTACCCGGATTCGGAGCTCTCCAGGGACGTTCGCAGATCTGCCCCGCAGCGTGTCCGATGCTGCCGCATTCTACCGGGCCGAGGAGGGGAGCTCGACGGAGAAGGTCTTCTGGTCTCAGTATGCTGAGGCCAGACATCCGGTGCCCCTTAGCGACCAGCTGAAGCAGCTGGTCGAGCTCCACAAGGTGGCCGAACAGGCCATGAAGGGCCTCATAGTTCGGTTGTGGCCCAAGGAGGCCATGCCTGGGAGCTACTTCGGCCTGGTGCGGCGGCTGGTGGATGGGTGTCCCTGGGTTGAAGTCGTCAAGCACTCCGCCTGCATTGAAGGTGCCCGTCGGGCCCTTGCCCGTGCAAAGGTGCACTGGGGCAGGATGGACGCTGAGAAGCTTGTGACGGACGCGCCACCGGTGAGCAAGGAGTATCATACGCCCGAAATGTATTATAAGAGTGTCCTGAAGGGTGCCCGCATGATTGCGGGTGAGTGCTCCAAATATGTAATATTTGAGTAAACTCGCATTTTGTTATCCTGTGCGCTGAAAACTTTGTTCATATGCGTGAAGCAACGCTTGTTGATTTAAAATATTACCTTCTGTGCGACCGTTTATGAAATCTGAGAGATGGCAAGTCGTCGGCTTCAGCCCCCGCGCCACGAGTGCTGGGGTGTTCGGGATAAATTTGAGCGCTCTTGTTCCCATTTTTGGGTCCGTCTAGGGAGGCGCTCAACACAACGAACAAGGCAACTGGACTTATAATGCTTGAACACTCTCACTTAGCCATAGAATTCTATAATTTTAAATTTCGGCGAAGCCCCTAGTGTTCGGAAGACCGAATTCGGGGAGCTATCCACGCCTGGGCCGGACAAAAGGCCGGTTCCTCGCTCTAAGCGGCATAAGTCTTTAGGGACTCGAAAAACCTTTCGAACAGCGACCAGCTCTCGCCTCATCATGATGGTCAGTTTTAGATTTCTCCACTGAGGCGCTCGCCCAGCTCAACTGGGGCACAATCGCAGTGGTTCTCCCAGTGCTACCTTAGCCGATACAACGGAACGTAAGGTACCAAAACATGGGAGCCGGGCAAACCCAACTATTGACCAAAGACATGATTCGGAGCCGATGCATATAATGCTATAAGTTCGGGGTGCCGCACTTGTGAAAGTGTTCGGGCTTATCACACCGTAATGTGGGGAACTTAAGCCCCTGGTGTATTTAGCTGTACCAAAGTGTACAGATGCGACATGTCGTAAATGAACATATGTATAAGAAAGAAATGCAATTATAAGCAAAAAGCGATGCATTGTTTATTCAAAAAATGCTGCCATGAATGCAAAACGATACAGATAGTGCGGTAAGCAAGGGGTGGGACTATTAAACATGTCCCCCTCCAGGGGTAGGCTGCGGAATGGTGTATAAAACAGATTTAATGCTCGTAATGGAGACCACCTGGATACTCGTCGTAGCCTTTCTCCTTCCCAGGCTGTTGCATCGTGAATTCGGCAGGTCTACTGCCGGACAGGGCCTCTGGTAAACGGAGTCCTGCGGGTAAGAAAAAAGAAAAAGGAAATAGAATGACACACTTGGAAGCCCCTGGTGTGGTTGAGCCGCACTCTGGGCCTGTTGTGGTCGTGCCCCTTCCCCTATGCCCATGGTATCTCCAGAGCATAATGATGTACGTGAAGGACCGGTCTTGCAATTTTGCAAAGGCTGGGGTTGGGGCCGCATTGCTACGCGTGCTCGGAACGTGCCAGGTGGTCTTGTTGTAGGTTACTCCAGGCGCGTTTAGCCGTATCCGGTCGCTTAATGACCGGACTCGAGAATTGCCTTAAGAGGCTGCTCTATACTTCTGCCGCGAGAGCCGCTGTGTGTTCCTCCGTTCGGAGGGAGAATTCAATGTTTCCGTTGACCGTGATGACTCCTCGAGGGTCTGGCATCTTGAGCTTGAGGTATGCGTAGTGCGGCACCGCGTTGAACTTTGCAAACGCGGTCCGTCCGAGCAAAGCATGATAGCCGCTGCGGAACGGAACTATATCGAAGATTAACTCCTCGCTTCAGAAGTTATCCAGGGATCCGAAGACCACTTCAAGTGTGACTGAGCCTGTACAATTGGCCTCTACACCTGGTATGACGCCTTTGAAGGTTGTCTTTGTAGGTTTAATCCTTGAGGGGTCTATGCCCATCTTGCGCACTGTATCCTGATAAAGCAGGTTCAGGCTGCTGCCGCCGTCCATCAGGACTCTGGTGAGGTGAAATCCATCGACGATTGGGTCTAAAACCAATGCGGTGAATCCGCTGTGGCGGATGCTGGTGGGGTGGTCCCTTCGATCGAAAGTGGTCGGGCAGGAGGACCATGGGTTGAACTTCGGAGCGACTGGCTCCATCGCGTATACGTCCCTGAGTGCACGCTTCCGCTCCCTCTTGGGTATGTGGGTTGTGTATATCATGTTCACCATCCGCACTTGTGGGGGGAAACCTTTCTGTCCTCTATTGTTCGGCGGCCGGGTCTCTTCCTCGTCATCGTTGTGCAGCCCCTTGTCATTATTTTCGGCAATTAACTTGCCTGCCTGCTTGAATACCCAACAATCCCTGTTGGTGTGATTAGCTGGCTTTTCAGGGGTGCCGTGTATCTGGCACGAGCGGTCGAGTATTCGGTTCAAATTGGACGGACCCGGAGTGGTTCTTTTGAATGGCTTTTTCCGCTGACCGGGTTTGGAGCCTCTGAACCTGGCATTGACTGCCGTATCCTCAGTATTGCCGCCGTTAACGCGGCGTTTGTTCTTGTTGCGACGCGACCTGCCATTGTGGTCCTTGGTATCCGGACTGCCAAAATTTTTGCTGAGGTTGTTGCTGCAAGCTAGCCAGCTGTCCTCTCCCACGCAGAAGCGGGTCATGAGTGATGTGAGGGCTGCCATGCATTTCGGCTTTTCCTGTCCTAGGTGCCGGGCGAGCCACTCATCGCGGATGTTATGTTTGAAGGCTGTGAGGGCCTCTGCATCCGGACAGTCGACGATTTGATTTTTCTTTGTCAAGAACCGTGTCCAGAACTGTCTGGCCGATTCGTCTGGCTGCTGAATTATGTGGCTTAGGTCATCGGCGTCTGGGGGTCACACATATGTGCCCTGGAAGTTATCAAGGAATGCGGCTTCTAGGTCCTCCCAACATCCAATTGATTCTGCTGGCAAGCTGTTAAGCCAATGCCGAGCTGGTCCTTTAAGCTTGAGTGGGAGGTATTTGATGGCGTGGAGATCATCGCCGCGGGCCATATGGATGTGAAGGAGATAGTCCTCGATCCAAACCGCCGGGTCCGTTGTGCCATCATAGGATTCAATATTTACGGGTTTGAACCCTTCAGGGATTTGATGATCCATTACTTCATCTGTGAAGCATAGTGGGTGTGCGGCGCCTCTATATTGGGCTATATCACGACGTAGCTCGAGCGAGCTTTGTCTACTGTGTTCGGCCCAGCCGGAGTTGCTGTATCTGGCGCGACGGTAGTCGTCGCGCATCGTGGGGCGCCCACGCAATCCGTAGATCGATCTTGATTGTCTTGCCTTATCCTCCAATATGTCTCGCAAGTCCGGCGCATTCCCCCGCGGCTTCGTACTTTTCGAGTGGTGTCGGGGTACGGTTCTAGTGGAGGGCCTAGAGGCCTCTCTGTCGCGGCCACGAGGTGGTCGGTCAGCCATATTGTGCGCTGGTGATGCAGGTTTATATGCCTCCTCCTCTAATCGGGGGAGCAGCTTGCGTTTGGGGTAGCTTTTGGAGGGGCGTTCGAGTTCATGCTCTTCGGCCGCAAGGACTTCAGTCCATCTGTCGGCTAGCAGATCTTGATCAGCTCTAAGCTGTTGATGCTTTTTCTTGAGGCTATTTGCCGTGGCCATAAGCCTGCGTTTAAAACGCTCTTGTTTGACGGGATCCTCAGGCACGACGAATTCGTCGTCGTTGAGGCTTGCCACGTCTCCGGAGGGAGGCATGTAATTATCATCCTCTACCTCTTTGTCTACCGCTCTCTCGTGAGGGCTGGCTTCTCCATCCTCCTGTGCTGAATCTTGCTGGAGGGGGTTGTCTTCGGCACTATCTGGGGTGTTATTGTCTCCGGTGCCAGAATCTCCATTCTTGCTGTGGCGGGATTTAGAGCGGCGCCGCTGACGCCGGCGCTTAGGCTGCTTCTTGGAGGAGTCTTCCTCCGCTGCTTCCTCGCCATTCCCATCCTTTGGGATGTCCACCATGTATATGTCATGTGACGAGGTGGTCTTCCAGTGCCCCGTAGGCGCTGGTTCTTGGTCGTCTCCGGCATCGTCGTCCATACCGTTGATGTCTTCGGAGTCGAAGTCTAGCATGTCGGTTAGATCGTCGACAGTGGCTATAAAGTGGGTGGTGGGTGGGGTTTGAATTTCTTCGTTGTCCGCATCCCAACCGTCCTGACCGCAGTCCGGCCAGGGCTCTCCTGATAACGAGAGATATTTCAGCGAATTCAAGATGTCGCCGAAAGGTGAATGTTGAAAGATGTCCGCAGCGGTGAACTCCATGATTGGCGCCCAATCGGATTCGGTTGGAGGGGGCGCGGGAGGTTCGGAGTCCGGCGAGGAGTCCGGCACCTCGGAGTCACGAGCTTCACAAGGGACAAGGTCAGTATTCGGCTCCATCACCGTAGATGTTGCAGCCCCCGAGGTGGTGTCTAGCCACCCGTCCTCGATCTGCGCAGCCGGCTCCGAATTGAGGATCGGAGCGGACTCGTGTGCGGCCTCCAGGAAACTGTCCGACAGCAGAGCTAAATCGTGCCCATCGTGACAGTGCGGCGCACTTGGCTGTGGCTCGAATCCATCGAAGATCAAGTCTCCGCGGATGTCAGACGTGAAGTTTAGACTTCCAAATCTGACCTGACGGCCAGGGGCGTAGCTTTCGATCTGCTCCAGATGGCCAAGCAAATTGGCCCGCAGTGCAAAGCCGCCGAATACGAAGATTTGCGGGGAGAAAAGTCTCACCCTGGACTGCGTCGTTGTTGATGATCGAAGGAGCCATCGAGCCTATTGGGGACGACACAGAGGAACTCTCAATGAAAGCACCAATGTCGGTGTCAAAACCGGCGGATCTCGGGTAGGGGGTCCCGAACTGTGCGTCTAGGCGGATGGTAACAGGAGACAAGGGACACGATGTTTTTACCCAGGTTCAGGCCCTCTCGATTGAGGTAAAACCCTACTCTTGCTTGATTGATATTGATGATATGGGTAGTACAAGAGTGGATCTACCACGAGATCAAGGAGGCTAAACCCTAGAAGCTAGCCTATGGTATGATTGTTGTTATTGTTGTCGTGTCCTACGGACTAAAGCCCTCCGGTTTATATAGACACCGGAGAGGGCTAGGGTTACACAGAGTCGGTTACAATGGTAGGAGATCTACATATCCGTATCGCCAAGCTTGCCTTCCACGCCAAGGAAAGTCCCGTCCGGACACGGGACGAAGTCTTCAATCTTGTATCTTCATAGTCTTGGAGTCCGGCTGATGATGATGGTTCGGCTATCCGGAGACCCCCTAGTCCAGGACTCCCTCAGCCGGACTGGTGGGCCGTCAAGACACAAGACCGAAGATTCTCTCC
Organism: Triticum timopheevii; assembly: GCA_963921465.1. NCBI lineage: Eukaryota > Viridiplantae > Streptophyta > Magnoliopsida > Poales > Poaceae > Triticum > Triticum timopheevii. The sequence continues at coordinate 111,913,616 of OY997264.1, forward strand.
CATATCCGGTGGGGTGACGTCTACTGCACAACCTTCTTCTTGTAGACGTTGTTGGGCCTCCAAGTGCAGAGGTTTGTAGGACAGTAAAAAATTTCCCTCAAATGGATGACCTAAGGTTTATCAATCCGTGGGAGGTGTAGGATGAAGATGGTCTCTCTCAAACAACCCTGCAACCAAATAACAAAGAGTCTCTTGTGTCCCCAACACACCCAATACAATGGTAAATAGTATAGGTGCACTAGTTTGGCGAAGACATGGTGATACAAGTGCAATATGGATGGTAGATATAGGTTTTGTAATCTGAAAATATAAAAACAGCAAGGTAACTAATGATAAAAGTGAGCACAAACGGTATTGTAATGCTTCGAAACAAGGAGTAGGGTTCATACTTTGACTAGTGCAAGTTCTCTCAACAATAATAACATAATTGGACCATATAACTATCCCTCAATGTGCAACAAAGAGTCACTCCAAAGTCACTAATAGCAGAGAACAAACGAAGAGATTATTGTAGGGTACGAAACCACCTCAAAGTTATTCTTTCCGATCAATCCGTTGGGCTATTCCCATAAGTGTCACAAACAGCCCTAGAGTTTGTAGTAAAATAACACCTTAAGACACAAATCAACCAAAACCTTAATGTCACCTAGATACTCCAATGTCACCTCAAGTATCCGCGGGTATGATTATATGATATGCATCACACAATCTCAGATTCATCTATTCAACCAACACAAAGAACTTCAAAGAGTGCCCAAAGTTTCTACCGGAGAGTCAAGACGAAAACGTGTGCCAACCCCTATGCATAGATTCCCAAGGTCACGGAACCCGCAAGTTGATCACCAAAACATACATCAAGTGAATCAATAGAATACCCCATTGTCACCATGGGTATCCCACGCAAGACATACATCAAGTGTTCTCAAATCCTTAAAGACTCAATCCGATAAGATAACTTCAAAGGGAAAACTCAATCCATTACAAGAGAGTAGAGGGGGAGAAACATCATGAGATCCAACTATAATAGCAAAGCTCGTTATACATCAAGATCGTGCCATATCAAGAACACGAGAGAGAGAGAGAGAGAGAGAGAGAGAGATCGAACACATAGCTACTGGTACATACCCTCAGCCCCGAGGGTGAACTACTCCCTCCTCGTCATGGAGAGCGCCGGGATGATGAAGATGGCCACCGATGATGGATCCCCCCTCCGGCAGGGTGCCGGAACCGGGTCCCGATTGGTTTTTGGTGGCTACAGAGGCTTGCGGCGGCGGAACTCCCGATCTAGGTTTCTTTTCGGTGGTTTCTGTATTTATAGGAATTTTTGGCGTTGGTCTCATGTCAGGGGGTCTCCGAGTCATCCACGAGACAGGGGGCACGCCCAGGGGGGTAGGGCGTGCCCTCCACCCTCATGGATCGCTCGGGACTCTTCTGGCCCAATTCTTTTACTCCGGGGGCTTCTTTTGGTCCATAAAAAATCGTCAAAATTGGCACGTCAATTGGACTCCGTTTGGTATTCCTTTTCTGTAAAACTCAAAAACAAGGAAAAACATAAACTGGCACTGGGCTCTAGGTTAATAGGTTAGTCCCAAAAATCATATAAAATAGCATATAAATGCATATAAAACATCCAAGATGGATAATATAATAGCATGGAACAATCAAAAATTATAGATATGTTGGAGACGTATCATGGGGACTCTCGCATGCGTGGATGGCAAGTATATGTGTCCGGGTATATTGTTCCTTTCTATAAAAACCGACTTTGTAGAAACCCTAAGCCCCTCCAGTGTCTATATAAATCAGAGGGTTAGAGCGGAGGCAGGCAGACAACATTACTAGGCTAGCTATCTAGGGTTAACCGAATCGATCTGGTGGTAGATCAACTCCTGTAAACCCTATACCCTCGAATATAATCTAGCAGGAGTAGGGTTTTACCTCCATTAAGAGGGCCCAAACCTGGGTAAACATCGTGTCCCTTCTCCATTGTTACCATTGATCTTCAGTCGCACAACTTGGGCCCCCCTACCCGAGATCTACCGGTTTTGACACCGACAGGACGAACCAAACGCCACATTCTCTATCCAGCTTTACCACCATATGTGCACCACAGTCGCAACGAGTCTCCGGTCTAAGCCTGAGCTTGCGGCCCTCCATGGTTATGAACTTGCTCTGCCTTCTCCCTGCCCTGGAGCAAAGAAACCACCGGTACTGTATCATTCCTGCAGCACCTCGTTTGATCTTCTATTTCCTGATGCTAAACTCGGGCTCTTTGGCATGATTGTTGTAGAATATGTATGCATCTCGTTGCGACCAAAAGGTCATAGCCATGACCTTCCATTGTGTCTCCAGCATGTGCTGCTGCCTTCAAGCCTCCTGAATGTCGATCTCTCCCTCATCATGATCACCGCTAGGACCATCTGACTCCTCCTACAAAAATCATATGAAAATATATATGTCAATTACTATCATTTAATTCATACTATTGATCGATGTACAGCATCTATAAACGAAACTAGCTCAAGTTATCTGCTAATGATTCCTGCAAACTATTTTGCACATTGTCAACATCCACATCTTCCTGCAAATTTGTATACATACATAAATAGTTAGCCATACCATATTTTGCAAATTCATAAATGAAATCAAAATATACGCCACTTACATTTTCACTGTTTCGCCATGTTCATTATTGTCAAAATCCTCCGGAGGTAAGATATCATATGACGAGACGGAATCGTTGTCGCTGCTATCATCATCTTCGTTAAAAATAGCGTTATCACTTCGAGTCACCTTATCAGTACCATTCTCATCCCCCGTGAATGTGGTTTGTTCGTCCATGGCAACCTAACTCACGAAACTGCATAACACTGAAATTTTATTATCTGGTGCAACAATAGCTCTCTTCATCATGCGGTCGTCCGTGGAGGCGGCACTGCAACGGCATGTTTACATGAACCCGAAACCCTAGATCACTATATGAACTCATCACTTCCATCATCTAGCATGCTAGGTTTAGAAGACGAGATTAGATGGCAAACCTTGGGCCATGGTGTAGACGTCGCTGGCGTAGGACGACGGGCCTTCAGGCAGGGGTCTAGTCGGCGGTGATGCGCAAGACGAGGGTGAGATGCAAGACAGCGGCGACGTGCAAGACGAGGGCGGCAGTGTAGACGTCGCCGGCGTAGGTCGACGCAGGCCGGATCCGCGGCGGGGGCCGACAGCGCGGTCAGTCGCATCAGAGGCGCCGTCGGACGACGACGTTCAAATGCGGCGGTGATCGGCCGCAGCGGCTATCGCATAGTTGGAGAATGGAACGTGATCAACGGGGGGCGAGAAGATCGTGCAGATGCCTTTTTTCCCGTACACGCGCGACGGCCTTTCTTTTTGTATGCGTCGAGGTATACGTACGTCGGTCTATACAGTACGATAGAAGGTGGGGATACGTTTCTTCCATATGACCATTATGCCCTTCTACATTTCGTGTGGGGGGGTCTACCGAAGCACTACGTTATTCTTTTTTTTTTCTCTGGAAGGGTTAGGTCGCCATAGTTGTCATTGATTTATTTTTTCTTTTGAACATAAGTACTCCGTATAATGCAGATACTCGCATGCACACGCATATGCTGACCCTATGAACGCATTCACGCACATCTAACTTTATGAGCATCTTTGAAATATTGAGCCGGCACAGTATATTTATATTGACAAAGTCACTACAAACGTCCTTAAACAAACTACATTTTTTCTGCCGACATGATGTTTCGTTAACCGGCTCTCTCCCCTCCCATCACGTTTCTTCATCGATTTTTTCATCGAGCCATTTCTTTGTTCCATCACGCCCTTTATTGGCACCTTTCTAGTATGCTAATCAATCGTCTTAATTTATTTACCTTATGAAGTGATTACACATTAATTTACTTATCAAACTACTCACACCATTTCTAAATATAAGACTTTTAGATATTCCAATGCGGACTACATATCATATTGAAATCTAAAATATCTTATATTTAGAAACGAATGGAGTATAACGTAAATGAAGGGCATATTTGGTCAGCATACTTACACAATTGCATTAACATGGGCAGCTAAATCACAGATTAACATACTACAATATTTATATCTCGTTGCAACATGCAGACATTGTTCTAATCTCTTATCTATCATCTCTTATACTCCTCTGTTCCTTTATATAAGGTGTATTTGTTTTTTCAAAAGTCAAATAAGTGCATGTTTGACCGAGTTTTTAGAAAAATATATCAATTCCACAATACAAAATTTATGTCATTTGATCCATTATGAAAAGTAGTTTCATATTTGATCTATTAGGTATTGCAAATGTTATTATTTTATTCTATAATCTTGTTCAAACATTGGAGTGTCGATGCACGATGGTGATCGTAGGTCGACAATGCAGAAAATACACCCAAAGGGCATCTTAGATCTGATGATTATCAAGAAAAAAAACTAAAAGCCACCACAATGAAAACAGAACTTCGTAGAACGACTAGTGAAAAATAAAATTATATTGCCTTCTTCTTCCTCTACTTGTACACTGGCCGCTAATTGAAAATTGCACCGAACCAACAATAAAAGAAAGAGACACATGTCAATGCTCTTGTTGCACTAGGCTTTAAATATCGCAATAGTCAGTCGTTGGTTGAGATGGGATCTTGAAATCACTAAAGAAGCATCGGATGGAGCAATATCCCACGTGGTACGGGCTTGCAATCCATCGACATGAGTCTAGATAGTTGCCAAAGCTGGACTATGTCACAAAATAACACAAAAAAAGATGTGAAAGCCGCCGCACAAATAGCCAGCAGATTGCCCTTGATAGACACATCAATTGCCAAGACCCGAATAGAGTCAATAGATCTGGTGGCACAAACGCTCGCAGTCCCTTTGTCGGTGCCAGATCGGACGCCGCCGAGATAGGGAGAGGTTGGACGAACTTTATTCCAACATGACATCGTCGCCTCCACCTTTTCAATGTCACCGGGGAAACAAAACCTAGGGAAAAGAAGAAGAAAACAGGCAATTCTCCTCTCTTCTTGCTGTCACGAGACCGCGAGACTGGGAGAGGAAGGGGCAAGGAAGCAGCATGAAGGAGACCTTAGGTGGCAGAAGCGTAGGTCTGTCTGATTTGTGCACCTACGATCTAACACGTGTGCAACCAACAAGCAGAAGTACTAACCATCTTTTTTTTGCAAACCTGGAGTAATAACTTTTTTTGTGAAACAGGCAAAAGTAATAAGTACTGATCAAAAAGTTAGTTTTAACATGCATGTACTTCTATGTCATCCTCGGCATACAAGACTGCAAAAACCAATGATCTAACTACTTATGCATATAACCAACAAAAAAAAACAAAAACCAGCCATCGATTGATCAACAGACACAATTACATAAGAGCAATACACAAAACTCCACCTCGACTGTGCGGTGTGCTGATGCGCACCCTTTATACTAGCCACACTGCCACTAGAGATAAAATTATTGACCCAACCGCGTCAATACTCAGATAAGCCCTTTATTCTTACGATGTGCTGAAACAATTAGCATTTGGCTTTGAAAAATGCGTTTTCAAGGTCAATTTTGAACATCACCTCGCTCATGTTTTTTTGTGCATCTCGTGGATGGTCTCATAAAGGATGACTACTCCATATGGTGGATGTTCCTTCCTTGAATGGAACTTGTTTTTATCAGACGGGCCACCTTGCTCGCTACCACTTTGAGCCAATTTGTGGCCACTTTAGTGTTTTTTAAGCTTAGATTAAGAAGGCAGATCGCCCGTGCTGTTGGATCCAATTAAGCTCTTTAATCTATATCAACAAAATGATCACAAAAAATATTTATCCTCGATAGATCAAGCTGCTCGACATACAGAAAATTAAACATCTCCACAGATTCTGATTTGGAACACATCAGCTCTCATCTCTTATTTCGAGAGAGGTGATGGGACGAGGTGACGATGTCATTTTCTCGCATCCAATATCTAGGTATATCATTCGTTCAATAACTGAAGCCTGAAAGAGATTTTTTAAATATTTTGTAATATAGATTTTCACCTCCGCCTAAGCCCGGGCTGGCCCTCATCCTGTTAGAGATTGGAAAACATTTATTTTTCAATGGCGACCATTGCCAACCATATAGAAATGTCATGTGTTACTATAGCCTTCTAGAATGAAATGGTAGACCATTGGTACCACTTGAATTTGTGTTCGTGTGCCATATGCTCTTGACTTTTAAGTTCAATTTCGTGTGCCGTAGTGGCCTCAATGGTTTTTTTGAGGTCATCAATTATAACTGGGGGATGTTGTTTTTATTTTTCACATATATACCGTTGGTGTGCCTCACCCATCCGCTTGGGAATTGGAGCATAGGGAAAATCCTAAAATCCTATCTCTAGATAGGTGTTATACCAACAACATGCGTTTGCCACACATTCTTGACTAGATTCACAAAGTCATCATGTAGTAGCCAGGCCAATTCAAATTTGAATGGACGGCGAGCAACCCGAGTATTTGCAGCTCTCGAGTCAAGAATAATTTGGGCATGGCCCAGAAGTGACTCAATACACTCGAGAGCACGAACGATTACCAGAGGGAACTTAACTTCCCTTCAATATCCATTGGCACACGGTTAGGTTTTCGTATGTCGATGTCAGATGATGGTAGGCACAAGTGAACTCGGGTTTGGACATCTTAGCGTCTTCTATGTCCAAACTTTTAATGACAATGTTGAACAAGAAAACCCAATGAGTGTCAAAAGGTTTGTAATTTTATCTTGATGGTACCGTAGGATATTGGAATCCTGCTAGCAGTCGAGAGGGTAGGATTTTTTTTCGCACCCTTACTAGCAGTGTACAACATCCCACCGATGGTTGAGATTTGCCTTACACAGAGGGTATGATGGTCCACCTGTTAGGGAAAGAAATGTTTGAACCCTTTCTAATCTACCGCGAGGTGGCGCAGGAGAGTTGGGCACGACTGTTTGCACGATTGGTTGTGTGACTGGTTGCATGATTGGTTGCAGATTTTCCGATGGACGCCAACAAGGACACGAGGCAGACCAACTAGGGGACCCGGGCTGGTGCCCTTGACATGGTCGAACTCGGATGTCGCGATGCACGGGTCCTGATGAGGAGGATGCGCAATGTTGGCCTCCATTGGTGCGATTGCACTCTTGAGGATGATCCTGGCGATGTCTACCGCGACCTCGGCTGCTAGATGCACCAGAGGAACACCCTTTTGCACTGGAAGAAGGTACGCCAGCGTGCGAGACGCCCACGTGGGGAAATTAACATCCTCCCAAAATTCCTTGATACAAAACCAACTATTGAGCTGAATACAAAATTTAATTTCAGCGCGTGCGAACTCTACTGGGGCCCAAACTGTAACACTGCGAAATTTCTACTATATCCCTGGTCTAGAAATGACATCCAGAAAACAATGTCCAGAAAACCAGGTAGTAACTAGGATGTTAACAAGATATTTCGCTTAAGATGTTCAGATAAGATTCTATATGCTAGAGTACTATGAGATAACAATTTATTCCAATTGAAATTTAAATCCACAAACTGCCATAATTTATTTCCATCGGTAATTTTCTATTTTGAAATAGAATTCAAAAACATACTGTCAACAGATGGGAACTAACATCACGTATGATTTCTAAGAATTTTACAGCACAATACCAAAACACGCGAAAGGACACCAACACGCACTTACTGCCGAAACTGGTATGCACATGCCCAGCGCGTACGCTAGTACTTTCATTGCCTTGCCGCCCTTCATCGCACCAGCAATAGAAGAGCCGATGAGTGTTCCCCACCAAATGCTTAGACCGTAAAATAGAACAAAAAAGGTCTGCAAAACAAAAGTTAAAAAAAGGTAAGGGCCGGCATGCAGCATGATAAAATACAAAATATTACTGAAGCTATACTTAGGAAGCCATTTTTTCATTAAGTTTTGCTTTGCTTATCACGTGTGTCACGTGGTCAAAAATTATAATCTTGTATTGCATTCGAGTTATGCGTCCTTCTAGAATTTGAGGGAAATTTTCGGTCACAAACTCGCAAGAGAACATCGCAATGTAGTTAACTGTGGCATAAGAACAGACGCATTATTGTTACGGTATGTTTGGAATGCCAAAAATGCCTACTCTGCCAAAAAAATTGGCCATGACCAAAACATTGGTCCTTGTTTGGATGATTGCCAGTTTTTTGGCATGCCAGTGCTCCACTATTAACTCTAACTAGATCATGACGGCGCGCGTTGCTGCGCCCGTCCATTTTATCAATAGATTGGTAGGAATTTATGCAAATATTCAGATACACAAAATATTGAAGTTGTTGTAACTAATTACCTTCCCAAGTGAGAAAAATACATTCTATTCTACCTGTTTCGTACTCAGTGATTGTTGCAGCCAAAAAATGCATAGCCCATGTTAAATGGTCCCAGAAATCACAGTATCCTAACAATTGTTCTGCTCAAGATCTTATTTTTATTTCTTTGATGAAAGTTGGTTCTTTTCTTCCCAAGTTAGGAAAATTTTGCAGGTGCCCTAGCCGCTACTCCCCGTTCAACTTCTACTAAAGTTCCATGTTGTGGCACGAAGCACTGAAGTTCACAAAAAATCTTTTACATTTCTAGTGGTTGCCAAAAGCATAATATGACCAGGACAAACATAAACTTTGAGGCTAAAAGGAAATCAAGTAATGAACCACAATTTATTTTTTTTGAAAAGGAGGAAAACCTCCGGCCTCTGCACCGATAGATGCATACGGCCATAGTAATGAACCACATAGGTATAGAAGGTAAACAAACTATGCTACTCCCTCCGTTCCTAAATATTTGTCTTTCTAGATATTTCAACAAATGACTACATACGGAGCAAAGTGAGTGAATCTACACTCTAAAATATGTCTACATACAACCGTATGTGGCAGTCCATTTAAAATGTATAGAAAGACAAATATTTAGGAACGGAGGGAGTAGTTGAGAATGTACCTCAGGAGTCGATCAGAAGTGCGGCATCTCAATATTTCCTGAAAACCCATGTTGACAAGGATAATTTTCTAAGCACCTGTATAACTGAATTAGATGCTTGATTCCTGAATCTTCCTAGAAATAAATCAACCTACAATCTGCAACCGTAAAAAGATCTAAAAGCAAAGAACTATGACTAACTTAACACTTGTCGAAGAATAACAACAGATAAACTGAAATGGGGAAATGGGATCAATCTCAAGATACCAGTAGCCTTGCTGATGTGGAAGTACTGGAGATGCATGTAATTTGCTAGAGCATGCGAGAATAATATCTGAATCAAGAATATATAACTCTTCGCAGCAAAAAAAATGGGAAAACAAAATTGTACAGTCTCATTAGGGTAAAATAATAGGATACTTTGTTAAATTAGAAGTCGTCAACACATGCTTCTGAGTGTCAAGAGCCGCAGTCATCTCCTGCAGTGACCATGCCGACGCCTATGTCGCCGTCTTCTGCAGCTGCTCCGCCATCTCACTCTTCCCAAGAACTCAACCTTGTGAATAAACAGACATAATAGAACAGAGTATTGCAAAATCTGCAGAAACTGTAAATGCTTCTTTCAGAGAATTCGGTATACCTTCAATTATGTTGAGCAAGTTCATCATGGTGGAGAAGTCGAAGGGGCTGGCCGGAGGACCCGCCCTGCGCGCCGCAGTCGCAGGCTGCTGCCGCCGCCGCCCTCCACCACCGTGCCGCCCGGGAAGGTTGCTCCTCGGCCTTAATTCTTGTCCTCTCCTCGGTCTTGAGGACGCTCAGTCTTCTCCTCCTCTTCCCAAACAATACCCAAGAAAACTTTATCCATCATCTCTTCAATTCTTCCCGCCACAAGAAAACAGGTTGACTAATCATGCAAGAACCAAGTAGCAAAATATGTGGTTCCTGAGCTTGAGTAGTGGCCATGTCGAGCCATGCCGGCGTTAGTGTTGTGCTCATACACAGCGATGGTGGTAAGGATGAAGATGGTGGAGAAGATGATAAGGTTCCGTCACGGCAACCACATGGACTTCATCCTCGGCTCGATTGCAAGCCACCATGGCCGCTTGTGCTTCCCCGAGAGAATGTGAAGGGTGAGGTGCAGGGAGAGGTTGGGCTCTGAGTCGCCGCCGCCGCTATTAGGGCTTTCAAGAACCTGGGAGAGAGGGAGAGCCGGGGAGGGGATACACCTGAGGTACCCCACGTGATGTGGCTCTAAGATACGTGGCGCCGGGAAGCCGGCAGTGACAAAGACGAAAGACCACACGCAGCCGTCAAGAATATCCAGCCAGTCATGGCTAGATGCACGGGAACGCCCGACTCGATGGCCATGTTTTGGAGTCCTCACATCGCCGTCGCCGTATAGGAGGGCGCAGCCCAAGCGCCGCCTGCGGCACCATGCCTCCATGGCTCGTCATCAGTCGCCTCTTCGCAGTGACAGCTCGAAACAAACAGGTGACGAGATAGCGATGTGGATCAGGGATCAAGGACAAGATGGTTGTGCCGCCGGTAACCAGGTGCGCTCTCTCTCGACGGCGGCTCACCTAGGCCTAGGTTACCCATGCTCACATTGGGAGGGGTGTGGATCGTGCTTCTACATGGGCTGCATTCGGCTGCTAGGGCCCGATTAACCAGAATCCTCGGATATTTCTACCGGAATAGCGTCCCTCAACGACAGCCCGTCAGATATCGATGGGACGACCAGTGACGATCAGATCATTTGATCGAACGGTGGAGAAGTCAGATAGCCTGAGATGACTGCCCCTACGACATGCAGCCCATCTCGCGGAAGGAATATCGAACGGCCATAAACGTCCAGCACGTGAAATCGAACGGCCGAGAACATAGAGTGCGTGAGAGGGCTCGGTTTAGGTTCAGTTTTACTGTCCTTAATTCATTATTTTTAGCCAATGGATATCACTTCATTGGCAAGCAAAACCTCAACCAATTTTTTGGCTAGCCAACTTTCTGGCATGGCAACCTTTGTCACAACCCAAACACGCCCTTAGCCGAGTACACAGAATTGGAGGTCCATCTCCAAGAGAGAGTGTTATTTGTCTCAGAGAGCTGCACCTCTTGAATTATAAGCTTGGTCAATGAACTGGGCCAACTGGCGAAGCCAGCCATCATTTGTATTTGTAATCCCATCAGCCACAGAGATGTTCTTCTTGCGGCTTAGCTTGAACAGATCCAGCGCCATTTTTGTGCGTGTGTGGGTATAAACTTGTACTAGTACTCAAACATTCTCCAAATTACATTCAGCTATACAAAGATCAACCGCATTTGGTGGACCAGAACCCAACCAAACTACAGGTCCACCGTCAAAGTCTAGCAAAATAGCCGAATGATGAGTAACCTCATTTTGGCTACGATTAATATGAGTAATACAAGTTTTACGAAGCCTCAATAAGTGTTTGATTTCAGCCACCACCGAAGCAAACACTGATCTATCCGTGTCAATATCTTGCAGCAACGGCTATAGAATCAACCTCCACCAATATGGGCAGATTAGGGGTATGTTTGGTTTGTGCCCCAGTTAGCCCCATCAAAAATTTGGCATGACCAAAGCTAGGGCATGACCAAAAAATTGGTAAGTTGTTCTTGTTTGGTTTACAACCATTGTGCATGCCAATTTTTTGGCAAAATCCGTGAGCTACCATTTGGTTTGCTGTCAACCAAGTTGGCAAACTTTGGAAATTTAGTACTGATTAGTGCTTCATTTTTCTTGAGTCAATAAAAAATGTCATGCAATTAGCTGCAATACGATTAAAAGAAACCTCACGTGCATACAAAAGTACAATGTACGTTACATTTGTCACAAATAATTATTTTCTTTCCCTCAGGAAACTCCTTTTTTTGAGAAAAAAAATCCGTTTTTCCATAGTAGGCAGCTCTGCTAGTAATAAACTGGGGTAATTACTTTTCTCTAGAAAACCGAGTAATTACTTGACCGCTTGCAAAGGATTAATAGATCTAAACAACCCAAACTCAGAAGAAGAAAAAAAGTCCAAACAACCGCTAGTTACATGGGCGCCGTTGTGGTTCCGCTAGCGATTAATTAGCAGTTAATCCGGCTACCTACGTAAATAATAAAGGGATACAGTAGACACGTACGGAGAGAGTCTGGCTGCCAATTTTTAGGCGAGCGTTTTGCTCGCCCTCCGCGCGCCCGCATGTTGGCGAAAATAACACGCAGGACTCCCGGGCATGCAAGGCGAGCCAAAGTTTTGGCCACGATCCAAACAACAGCCAAATTTCACGGGCACACCAAAATTTTGGTATGGTCATCGTTGGCTATAAACCAAACACACCCTAGTTCTTTGGATAGCCCTCCATATACAGGCACATAGCTCCACTGGCGGAGCTATGTACAAAGCTGCAGGTGTCCTGGCCTCCCAGCCTTGACTAGTTCTCTGAAGAAAAAAAAATTAGAGGGCTGAGATTGATTTTGTTGGGGTATTTTATCCCTTGAAAATTGAGTGTTTTGTCCTCGGCCCCCCAATAATCACTCCACTTCCGTAGCGCCCCTACAGCTACAGGAGAATAATTTTTTGAGGAGAAGATGATATCACCACGACTGACTATTCGGGAGGACAATATCAGCTCCTGCCCCGCCATCCGAAGAAATGCTTAGTTCACAAGGGCATCGCCATGAAGCCCACGAAAGCAGCAGAAACTCAGAAAGACGCCGCTCATGAAAACAAGCAGGAACAGAAATAAAAACGAAAGATCAAGAATTGGTGCACACACCCATAGAACATAGCGCGGCCGCGCTTTCCTCTGCTCTTCGCCTTCCTGCTCGTCATAGACGTGGGGCGCCGCGTCCCTGTGGTACCAGTGATCGCCGCCCGTGCCCTCCTTCGAGGCGGGCGGCGGCAACTCCTGATCGCCGCCCGTGCCGCCGGCTTCCTGGGCCACGATCGGATCGCCGCCGCTGCCGCCGCGCGTGCCGTGGGACTCCTCGTCGACGACCGGTGGGCAATGTGTTCCACATACGGCACGAACCATGCATGTGGTGGAACCGGAACACACCACGGCGTGGCCGCACCTCCCGACCGTCAACGACACCAGCGGCTGCTTGCATACCGCGGTGCGTCCGAGTTCGATGTCCACGACATGGTGATCATGGTGTTGGCCGGGGACCATACTTGCAAGGCAGTCCGAATTATACATATACTAAACCTGGTCAGGTTTAGTTTACCCTATTTTTTTGACTTTTTTTTATCAGTAAAAATTTAGCCAATCGAAACATGACACGTGCTTTACTGGGGGACCAGGCGAGGTACGCACCTGTGTGCAGCTAGCGATTGACACAGGGAGTTTTACTTCAGTTTGGTATCCAGAAATAAGAGAAGGATGGATGTACAAGCCTCCTCAGAGCTCAGTGACTTTCAGCTGTTGGATCGGCTTGCTTGATGCGTTTCTGGACGTCGGATTAGCATCTGGATCAACCTGGGCCGTCGGATCTCGAGCTGGTACTGCTGGAATGAATAGTAATGGCAGAAAAATGTAAATACCATGCCCCCACCGGGGTATTTTGGTCATTTCAATCGCCGGGGGTATAAAAGGGCCGGCTCCCGTGGAGACAACCCTAGCCGCACCCCCCCTCCCCCCACCCCCCGCGCGCGCCTCCTCTCCCCTCCCCTCCCACGCGCCTCCTCTCCTCCTTCCCCGCCGCCGCCCGGCCTCCTCCTTCCACCCCTCCGGCCGGCTCCTCTCCCGCACGCGCCGCCTCCTCCTCCCCACCAGCGCCTATCTCTCCTCCTTCCCCGCCGCCACCCGGCCTCCTCCCCGCCCGCGCCTCCCTCTCCTCCTTCCACTCCTCCGATCTGGCGCCGCCAAACCCTAACGCCCCGCCCTGGCCCCGGCTCCCACGGCAGGGAAGGAGGAACGCCGCCAGCCATCCTCCCCGTCCATCGCCGCCACGCCATCGCTGGCACCTACCCGAGGCGTGGGCGTTGCGGGTCAACCGCGTCGGGGAGATGGGCACAACGCAGCGGTCGCCAGATCCGTTTTGCTACAAGTCTGGGCGCGTCGGATCCGCTGCTCCTCCCGCCCCGCCAGCCGCCATCGAGAGGTCAACTCTGGCCGCCTCCACCACCACCCGTTGGCAGGAGCACACCTCCCCCTCCCCCGCTACTCCTCCTCTATCACGTGTTCATCACCGGGAGGAGCAGCGGATCTGCCTGGTGGCGTCGCCGTCGGCTGAAGGAGTGGCGGACCATGGTCCTCGAGTTACTGCACCTCCGGGAAGAAGACGACCTGAGGTGAGCAGCTTCCAATCCGCCATGCGAAGCCACCACTGAGTGCCCTCACCACTTTCCCCATCCCCCTCTCCTTCTCGCACGGATTTACCAGTTCGTCTGCTCGTGATTTGATATGTTGATTTTGTCATTTGCAGGGGGTTGGATCCTAAGGGGCAGAGATGCAGTCCTCCAGAGTTGGCGGGAAGAAGAAGATGGGTAAGCTCCTATTTCTCTTCTATGTTGATTTAGCAGACGAAAAAATTAGGAAGAGGACTAGGAAGAGTATCTGCAGATCTATGTTGGTGCTCTTAGTCTCATGATTTATGCTATAAGAAGTCTCTCATGTGCATATCCTATGTTAGTGAATCACCTTCTAGCTGCTGATTACTCTTTGTTGTTAATTGGTTTGAGAAAACACTACGTGATCATGGTTCTGATTGTGCACCTTCTTGGCTTAGAAAAATAGAGCAATTTCTGTTTATTCTCAAGTTTGGTTATCTCCATGGGGAGTCCTTGCTGTGTTATGGCTCGACCGTGCAGCCCTGCGTCCTCGAGCAGGAGCAACTGATTCCCAAGCTGCCGGTGCTTTGTTCGACAAGGAGCATGTCGCCGTCACCTTGGGTGCAGCCGTCCGGTGGAAGGCGCTCTGCCTTTTTCAGAAGGCGAGGAGGATCGGTGGATCCAGCCCCCCCCCCCCCCTCCTCTCCAGGTCTCACCTGCATTCCATCCTCATATTCACCCATGTCTTCTCAACACTCATGCTCCCCCCTTCTCTTTCTCTCTGATCCATGTTTTCTATGTCTTAACATACATGTATTTGCGTGTGCGTGCAGCAGCTCGGCGGAGACAAAAGAGGAGGTCACCGGGAGATGCCGAAAGATCAAAGGAGGATGATTAGTGTATGCTGCCTGAGTACTGTCAAATCTGTGTTTTTATACAGTGTTGGTTCCCAACTACTGAAGTTAAAAATTCACTAAGCTTGTGGGTACAATAAGTTAGTGTTAATGTCTGTTACTGGTTACAGAAGTTAGTGGTTCACTGGATATTGGTTACAGTAAAATACCCCTATGTTACAGTAAGTTAATGGTTAACTGAACTACCGAAGATTTGTCTTCGATTGTACATTAAAGTTAGTGTTCTAAATGTTCTCAGTACTGTACTGAATTTGTCACCGACTGTACTGAAGATTTAAAGTAAACTGAATTTAGAATGCATATACATTAGATTCCAAAAATGGTAGTAGCACTTGGTTCTCATATAAAGCCCATAAGAGCAACCAATTTAAAAGTTTAAAGATAATTTGTGAGAATCTACAACATTTTCTGTAGAGATTAACGGTGAGGCTTAATCTACAACATTATGTGTAGATTAATGGTCAGGCTAAATTGCACTCCATTTTCTGAGAAATTTAAACTGGATGCTGGTATTTCTATGGTCCAGTGAATTAGTGCTTGACTGTATCTCCAATACACTCAACCATTCTCTGTGATTATAGTTTCACCGTATCTCGAACACAAGGACAAATGTATTACTCCAGTATAAATCTCCAAGGATTGTGTGCAAGCAACCTCTAGGATCAATATTCAGTTTAGCATATTAGTTAACACTAGGGCCAATATTCAGTTAACAGTGGGATCAATATTTAGTTAAGGCAAGTAATGTACATGTGGTTAGCATCATCGTGATCGATGGAGTGGACAATGACAACGATCATTGTATTATCCTATGCTTTTGTTGGATAAATGAGTGGTGGTGTTGGATATTTCATTTCTTGGATGGTTGTGTCTTGCCTGTGGTATCTTTCTGCAACTGAATTCATGGTGCTACTGGATGTGTGTATATTTTGTGCTAAATAGTAATTCCTAAATAATTGTTTTTGATAAAGAATGATGTCTTTCTTACACAGGTTGTTTGATGCATTTGTGCTCGTCGGCGGGACGGTGCAAGGCGCAACTCCGACGCGGTTCCTCGCCGGTTGGATGACGTTCAGGCGCAACCCCGGCGCGCACTGAGTACTGCCTCGGCTACAACCTCTCTCGGTGAGGTCCATCTTCCTCCTGCTCCTCTGTTTCGGCTACTATATGGGACATGGCCATGGCTATATTGATGTGGCGCTCGTCTGGTTGATGCTCCCCTACTCATGCATCAGTTCCTACTTGAGCTCTATAGTTGTGGATCCATGCCATTTTAGGGTTTCTAGGCTGCTGTTCATGTTTAGTTGCTATCATAGGGAGTTCATGTGATGCTCTGGTTTACATGTGGATGCCCTGGTCCTATAGCTATGCTCCTGGATTTGCTAGATTGATCAGTGGCGTTCATGCTAGGGCGATGATGATTAATCGTGGCTGAAATAAGTGTGCCTTTGAGCAATCGTGGCACCTGTGCGTATCAGGTTGGACCCTCCCTCTTGTCTCTAGAATCCTTTTTGATCCTGTGATACTTGTTGTTGTCCTTGGATGGTCATTCTTGTTGAGTGATAACCAGGGCAGCTCCACTGTATAAACAGATTGATCTGGTGATAAGAGATGGTGAGGGTAGGTTATATGATCGAGGAAAGGTAAATCTGAGCCCACTATGCAATGAACCCTGAATCCTCATAGCTCAGCGACTCTGGGCCGTTCGATCGAAAGCCCCTCGTGATACCGACCATCCGATCTCGAGCCCGATCGCCGTGAGCCATCCAATTTTGACCCCGATCGACCTGGCCGTTGGATAAAATTCCAGTTGCAACAAAATGTAAATACCATGCCCCCACCAGGGCATCTGGGTCATTTCGCTTAGGGGGGGTATAAAATGACCGCGGCTTCCTGCGATGAAAACCTAGCCGCCTCCTCTCTCACTCGCTCCTACAACTGCCTCCCTCCCTCCCTCCCACACAGGTGGCTCCCACCAACCATGGTGACGGAGGCAGTGGCCACGGAGGAGGGCGGAAGAACAACGGCGCCGGCGATGGTGCCCGTGGAAGCTATGCAATTAACCCTGAACCATTTTTATTTGTACTTAAAGGTGTTGCTTATTTATGCTCAAGTGGTGTTCGTGCTAGGGCGATGATGATTACCTTGGCTGGAATTAGTGTGCCTTTGAGCAATCGAGGCACCTGTGGGTATCAAGTTGGATCCTCCCTCTTGTCTCTAGAATCCTTTTTGATCCTGTGATGCTTGTTGTTGTCCTTGGATGGTCATTCTTGTTGAGTGATAGCCAGGGCAGCTCTACTGTATAAACAGATTGATCAGGTGATAAGAGATGGCGGGGGTAGGTTATATGATCGAGGAAAGGTGAATCTGAGCCCACTATGCAGTGAAACCTGAACATTTTTATTTGTATCCAAAGTTGTTACATATTTTGTGTTACTGTCTTGGCGCGAGGGTGCCGGTCCCAACATTTTACTGTCCAGGATTTAGCTTGTATTGTCGTTTCTGAAAGACCGTAACACAAAAAGGTCTTATCCAACTCCATAATTTTACTGTATGAGACAACCTGTATAATTTTCAGTTTGTAGAGCTCTGTGGTGCCCTGTTTTTCTGTTGTTATATTTTTCTATTGCTGGTCAGATCCATGTTGTCCTGAATTGTGAAGTACAACTACAAGTCCAAACCTGGACATTTTTAGAAACCTGACATTTTTAGAACCTGAACATTCTCAGTTAGTGGCTCAAAACTGCTCCACTAGAGTAGACATTTAACTTAATCAATTAACCATCTATTCAAATACTCCTATTAATTCCATCTGAGGAGTAGACATTTAACATAAGGTAGCCCCATTTTAATTTAAATGTAGTCTATTTTTGTTGTAATAGCCCATTAGAGTGACTTTTCGTTCATGAGCGGATCCTTTTCTTAATGTGTTTGATTCGAGGCGCCTCCTCCCGGGCTCTCTCATAAGTGAACTGTAGCGACAGCGTGTGCGTGGGGTCAAGCACGATAGCGCTGATGGGTGCCGTCTCCGTCGACTAGAGAACCGCAGGTCGCGGCTCACGCTGCTGCTCTACTGGGGTCATCAGCCTTTGTACTCGCATTGCGCGTGCACTCAGGTACTTCATCCCAGGTTCATATGTCACAGATGTCCATGCACACAGCTCTGACCCCCTTTTTTGCTGCTCCATATAGTGAACCAACAGAGTCGTGGATGCAGTGTGAGCGGTAAGCCAGAGCTGCAATTCGTTGAACATGGGGTGCTATTGTGATGATCTCATGTCTCACGCTCTATGTGTGTATCTCTCTGTCATGTTCCCTTTTTGCTATTCATTCATGCCTGTTAGAATTACTAAGTTTTTTCTTGGTTTTGTAGTTGTGTGTTGCTATTAAGAATGATTGCCCTTTTTTGTCAGAAAAGAACAATTACCCTGATTAGTTAGGATTTAAATGTCACAAGTGGATTGCTGCATTGGACGGACTATTTAAGTTCAACTCATAAGTGTTTACCGTTTATGAATTGAATTCTCTTTTTGGACAATATATAAACTTTTGTGCATATTAATGCAGGTATTGGTAGTCCATTTCCTTTCTGAATATGAGCTTTGCTATGGATCTTGGGAGCAGGTCATCCTTGGTTTGCTTCCAGACCAGCACGTTTACCATCAGGCGACCAACTTGGATTGGCGCTGTTGTTGCACGTGCATAATTTATTCTCTACTATCTGCTAGCCTGTGATTATTTGATATGCGCATGTGTCACTGGTGGTACATGTGGTACTTTGCGACCTACTTGATTTTCTTTTTGGATGCACATATTCTTTATCTTCTTGAGCTACACTTTTTGGGATGATCTGTGATTAATCCATGTTGAAATGAGAAAGTACGTCATCTGTCTCTCTATATGATTATTTCATATCAAGAGTAAGAGTATATATGTGCTGGTACTTAGTTTGTGCAAAAGCAGCTACATACGGCTATTTGTTGTAATGGCATGAAGATTGACTTTGTGGTAAGAAACGCCTTACTTTATATGGATAAGATTTAATACTTAGATATATGGGCCAAATGTCTATGCTCATGTGTGCAATCTGATAGAGAGACTAAAAACTTAAGTATATTTGAGTGCTGAGGATTTTTCCTTTTGTTCAGCTAAAATTATTTGGCGGCCATATCTTCCCACATCCTTTGCTTCTATTGTATATCCAATGGGTTTTGTACAAAACCGTTGTTATACTAGATGCTATTAATAAATAAGTTCTCGCTGATTCGCAGAGAGGTACCCACCATTGAGACTTCTGGGAAACACTGCTCCGACCGGCTGGAGGTGTCGCCGTCGATGAAACAGCGCCATGGAGAGGAGAGCTTTCGCCACTTCCTCCACCACGACATTTCAAAGCAGTTGTTGCCTCCCCATCGCTCAGTAGCACGAGCAGCGGTGGAAGCAGGACCATGCCGTCTTGGACCAGGTCGCGTCCCCAGAAGTGGACAATGAAGGCCTTTGACAGGTGTGCTCTCTCTCTCTCTCCACCGCTGCTGGATCCAAGTCGCTCGACAAAATGTCGGTGTGTGACACTTCCTCGAATTGTTTTATTTGGTTCTTCATGAGCCCATTAATAAATCTCATGTATAGCACCCCCTGACAGCTATGTTTCCATGAAATGCAAACTGCGGCGGATGACCACACTCCTCCATAGAGACAAGGTATATTCTAAAATATGTGTATGGATCTTGGGTGGTGATTACTCAAGAAGGATAACTCATTTTTTTGTTGTCTAAACAATTTGACAACGAACATGCTAGGACCGAATTTGCGTACACGCACGCAAAGATTTATTTGGAAACGGTCAACATGGCCAATCAGAAGGAAGGATACATCAGTCTGCGAAATCATTTTGCAATATATCTATGTCCCATGTGTAGTAGCCATCACCAATTCTATTTGTGATCCACAACTTTCAAATCTCTCTCTATATATAGGGGTCTGACTGAGTCAAATATAATGGTACATCGAGCTAGCTATCTAAGTTACTGTGACGCCCGGGTATTTAGCTACAGTAATTCCCTGCTAATGATGCCACGTCACTTCGATTACTTTCGCTAATCTCGTGTTAGTTCGGAACCAATTCAAATTCATATTCAAAATCAAGCAAACCATAAACGTTTTCAGAGGTCAAAACTAAAATGTTTTAAATGTGACAAATAATTCATAAGTAATGTTGGTGGAGAAACCACATTTTTATAAAAGGTCTAAATGCATTTAATTAATTAAAACAGTAGGTAAGACAAATAAATAAATGCCTTGGTATTTTATAAAATACTAAACTATATTATTTGGGGGTTAAACCTTTTTGTGACAGAGGTATACTTAGTGTTACTATTTAAGGTACAACTTTTATGTTTTATAAAACTAGAATAAAATAAAGCAGTAAAAGAAAAAGAACAAAACAAAAAAAAAGACAAAAGAAATTAAACCCCCCCCCCCCGCTGGGCCTCGGCCCAACTGGCTAAGCAGTCGGCCGGCCCGGCCGGCCCATCCCCACTCCCTAACCCGCTGGTGCGAAACCCTAGCCATCGACACCCCCACTTCCCCCTCTCGGTCCACTCCTTCCCTCGCTCGTCACCCCCTCCCACGATCCCGATCTAGATCGGGAATCCCTTCTGGCGCTCGCCCCTCTCGACCCCGCGCTCCCCGCACCGGCGCCCGTTCCCAGCGCCGCCCCACCGCCGCTATGGCTCACGGCCTCGACGCGTCGGGCCTCGTCACCGTCACCTCCCCGCCTCGCCCTCGACGCCGCGGCGCCCCGAGGCCGACGTCGTCACCCATCGCCACTCGCCGTCACCTCGTCCTCGACCCCGACGCCGCCGGACTTCCCCTTCTACGCACGTCGTCCCCGTCAACCTCCCCGAACTCCCCCGTGCCCATTGCCACGATCCCTACTTCCCCGGTGAGGTCCCGGCCTCCTCTCTCTCCCTCGCCTTGGCGTACACCCCGCGCCGCGCGTGCTCACCGTGCGCGCCACATCTGCCGCCGCACGCGGGAGGCCCGCGCTGGCTCACCGCGCCCCGGCCCGCGCTCACTGTGGCCTCGCCCCGCCCGACGTGCCCCTGTACACGCGCCCGGGCGCGCGCCGATGTTTCGCCCCCTCCTACGCGCTCGCCCGTGGCCGCGCCCCTTGTTCGCCACCCCCGCGCGCCCCTGGTGGTGCTGCTCGCGGATGCCGCGGCAGCCCACTCCTCCCTCCGTCCGCCCTTGTCCCGTGCACCGTCGCCATCCCCGTCCTCCGCCCGGTTGGCGCCCGGCGAGCCCCGCCGTGGTCACCAACCCCCTGCTCCGGCGACCTGTCGGCGCCGCCCGCCCCTGTGGTGCGCCCGAACGAGCGGGTGCTGGGCACCCGTTGCGCCCACGCCCGTTCGGGCGACAACCGCGCGCCATGCGCCCGAAACCTGCAAGGCCCCTTGGGGCCACACGCATGTGGGGCCCCTCCCCAGAACGTTTACAAAAAAAATAAGAAAAATAATATATCAAATAAAATTAATAATAATTGAATTATTTAATTAATTATTTACTCAATTAATTAACTTAATTAATCTTGTTTAGATTAACCTAATCAATTAGTTAGACTAACTAAACTTGATTAGTTAGTCTTAGCCTATGGCATGCAGGACCCACATGTCTGGTTGACCAGTCAACTCTGTTGACTGCTGACGTCAGCATGACCTCATGCTGATGTCAATAATCCATTTTTCGAATTAATTTAAATAATTAATTAAATTCCAGAAATTAATGAAATCTTAGAAAATCATAACTTTTAATCCGTAACTCGAATTAAATTATTTTCAACATGAAAGTTGCTCAGAACGACAAGACGAATCCGGATACGCGGCTGGTTCGTCCGCCACACATCCCTAGCATAGTGAACCTGCAACATTTCACCTCCGGTTCATCTGTCCGAAAATGCGAAATGTCGGGGATACTTTCCCGGATGTTTCCCCCCTTCGCCGGTATCACCTACTACCACGTTAGGGCACACCTAGCACCGCGTATTGCCATGTTACGCTTTGTGATGCTTTGATTGCTCTGTTATTTATTGTCTTCCCCCTCCGTTACCTCTTTTCGGTAGACCTCGAGACTGCCGGCGAACCCCAGTTCGACTACGGAGTTGATGACCCCTCCTTGCCAGAGCAACCAGGCAAGCCCCCCCTTTGATCACCAGATATCACCTATTCTTCTCTACACTGCTTGCATTAGAGTAGTGTAGCATGTTACTGTTCAGTTACTCCTATTCTGTTGCATAGCCTGTCATTGTTGCTACAGTCAGTGATACCTTACCCGCAATCCTAAATGCTTAGTATAGGATGCTAGTTTATCATCATTGGCCCTACATTCTTATCAGTCTACCTTGCTATACTATTGGGCCGTGATCACTCGGGAGGTGATCACGGGTATATATTATACATATATACATATTACAGATGGTGACTAAAGTCGGGTCGGCTCGAGGAGTACCCGCGAGTGATTCACGGATTGGGGGCTGAAAGGACCTTTGTCCCGACGGCCCTCTGTGTGGATCTTTGTGGCGGAGCGACAGGGCGGGTTGAGACCACCTGGGAGACAGGTGGGCCTGGCCCTGGTCGGCGTTCGCGATTGCTTCATAATAACACGCTTAACGAGATCTTGGTATTTGATCTGAGTCTGGCCACTGGCCTATACGCACTAACCAACTACGCGGGAAAGATATGGGCACTCGACGTCGTGGTATCAGCCGAAGCCTTCTTGACGTCAGCGACTGAGTGGCGCGCGCCGGATTGGAACGTAAGCCTGCACTTGTATTAAGGGGGCTAGTTCTGCTTCCGGCCACGTTCGCAACATGCAGGTGTGCAAAGGGCGATGGGCCCAGACCCCTGCGCCATAGGAGTTAGACCGGCGTGCTGACCTCTCTGTTGTGCCTAGGTGGGGCTGCGACATGTTGATCTTCCGAGGCCGGGCATGACCCAGGAAAGTGTGTCCGGCCAAATGGGATCGAGCGTGTTGGGTTATGTGGTGCACCCCTGCAGGGAAGTTAATATATTCGAATAGCCGTGATCTTCGGTAACAGGACGACTTGGAGTTGTACCTTGACCTTATGACAACTAGTGCCAGATACTTAATAAAACACACCCTTCCAAGTGCCAGATACAACCCGGTGATCGCTCTCTAACAGGGCGACGAGGAAAGGACCGCCGGGTAGGATTATGCTATGCGATGCTACTGGAGATGCTACTTGGAGGACTTCAATCTACCCTCTTCTACATGCTGCAAGACGGAGGCTGCCAGAAGCGTAGTCTTCGACAGGATTAGCTATCCCCCTCTTATTCTGGCATTCTGCAGTTCAGTCCACCGATATGGCCCTTTACACATATACCCATGCATATGAAGTGTAGATCCTTGCTTCCGAGTACTTTGGATGAGTACTCACGGTTGCTTTCTCCCCCCTTTTTTCCCCCTTTCCTTTCTTTCTGGTTGTCGCAACCAGATTTTGGAGCCCAGGAGCCAGACGCCACCATCGACGACGACTCCTACTACTCTGGAGGTGCCTACTACTACGTGCAGCCCGCTGACGACGTCCAGGAGTAGTTAGGAGGATCCCAGGCAGGAGGCCTGCGCCTCTTTCGATCTGTATCCTAGTTTGTGATAGCCATCTTATGGCAACTTGTTTACTTATGTCTGTACTCAGATATTGTTGCTTCCGCTAACTCATCTATGATCGAGCACTTGTATTCGAGCCCTCGAGGCCCCTGGCTTGTATTATGATGCTTGTATGACTTATTTATGTTTTAGAGTTGTGTTGTGATATCTTCCCGTGAGTCCCTGATCTCGATCGTACACGTTTGCGTGCATGATTAGTGTATGATTGAATCGGGGGCGTCACAAGTTGGTATCAGAGCCGACTGCCTGTAGGAATCCCCCTTCCACACTCCTTGGCCGAAGTCGAGTCTAGTCACTACAAAACTTTTACTAACTTGGCTGTGTGCCTTACGGGCCCACGTCGCCATTGGGTGGTATTAGGATCTTTTACTCCTTGTCTATACTCTGGGGCTCTGATCTCTCTTCTATTCGGGTTAAATGAATTTTGCTAAATCTAACATTAGGATCTCGTTATCACTTTTCACCCGGAGAGCCCCTTATTTCTGATGATTGTCTGCTGCACGTGAAGACCCTGAAGATACTCTCCGCTGTTAACCCGAGAACTTGTGTTCATCGCGTTTGCAATTCCCCTTCCACCGTCAACCCTTATGGATAACTACTTGCAGTTGTTATTCTTACATTCATCCCCAGTTGGTCTTGTTATCACAAGATACCCCGAAACACTCGTCGTTGTTTCGATAATCCTTTGAGCTTACTGCCTTGATGTTCTTTGTCATCTGAATACCCCTATGGATAATTCTCGCACTTATCGAGTATCCGCTCATCCCCCAGTTGTTCATGTGTTTCACAATGGTCTTCAAAATACTATTCGATCCTCCAAAAATCCTTAGTAGCTTATTGCTCTGCCATACTTGTCTACTTGCATGATGGATGCTTTCCATATGTCTGGCAATATTCGTTAGTATCCTTAGGCATCGTCATTTTGATCCTTTTGATTCAACATGAGTGCGAATGCACGCAATCATCAGTTGATCCTTTTAAATTATCTTTCCGGCTCAGACGTCATTTTAAACATGAGCTGGTTCTCAACCAATCAAATTGTCGTCGTTTGTACCCCTAAGCTTACTCAAGTTATCCATCCTTAATCAGAGTGTTTGCTTTTGATCACTTGATTTGAAAATTACAATTCCTTTGTTATTTAAATGTTGAATTATTCAGATGTTCTATAAACCGATGCCTTTTGCATACTTTTTCCTTCTGATTGAGTACCGATACTCACATCAGATTCCTGGTGGTCCGCGAGACCAATTGCTTGGTTATTATCCGACAGTGTCCTTCATATCCAATAACCTTGAGAGTTCCTCCCCTGATACATAATGCCTTTGGTAAATTGTATCCTCTGCTTTGTCAACCACGCTCTGCTTTCGAGCTTGTGTTATTTACTCCTGAAGTTTGTGGTATATGTTCCTAAGATGCCCTGATGGGTTGAACCTATTCCTTCTTTAATATGTGTGAACTCGGAAGTTTTCATGGGTCATACTCATCTGGTATTTCACCAGGTAAAACTTTCAACACTAATGCCACTATCGAAATGAGAAGTGACTGTAAGGTTATGCTTTGGAGAAGTGGGAGTTGACCTTGAACTTTGCGTTCATGCCCATGGACATGATGTGGAACTTATCATGAAAGCTTCTTGCAAGAATATTTAATCATTCGAATAATTCTTCCGGTGTCATAAATTGGATCCCTTGCAGTTATGGTTCCGACCATGCTAACCTTATTCATTATATCTTAAAGGAAACCATTCCAGTGTGTCGTCTATTATGACAAGATTAAAGTATTTGCTATTGCAAGTCAACGCTCCAGTTCAGTTTCTCCTTTCCCTGTCATAGTCACTCCACGAGTTCTGGGTTGTCGTCAACCAAGAACACCGATTTGTGAATCGAATCAACACTGAGATTCAGTACTCCCAGTACTTCATTGTTGAGTAGTTTAATACTCCATCACGTCATTCCTAGCCTGGTTGGTTACTTCATGATCGTGCTAATTTTAACTGTGCTACCTGGTCCTTCTTCCCGGAGCACAACTTTCGATGATGAGCTAAGCTTATGTCGATCTTCCTCGTCATAACAATTCTCCTCGAATAGCAAACTTGATTT
Organism: Triticum timopheevii; assembly: GCA_963921465.1. Classification (NCBI taxonomy): domain Eukaryota; kingdom Viridiplantae; phylum Streptophyta; class Magnoliopsida; order Poales; family Poaceae; genus Triticum; species Triticum timopheevii. The sequence goes on from OY997264.1 coordinate 111,939,592, forward strand.
CAAGTTTGTGTCGTACCCATGGTTTCAATAACTTTTCGCTTCATCATTCGTTTGACTTGATGTCATCGCCGATCGGTTACATCTTCTTGAAACCTCTCGACAAATGTGTCGTGATCATCATCAACATTCCGAGGTCTTCCAAGATATCAATTGAATTCATGATGAGAAATAACATCCTTTCCCTCGATGATTGGTGCTATCATCGACCACTTTATTGCCTTCCGTTTAGCACAAACTTGTTCATGCTTTGTGTATACCTTGAGTTCCGTGCTATCCAACAATTGTTCTTCTTTACCTTGGAGTATTATCATCTGTCTTGTCAAGAATGTCATGAGACTTTCACCACCTCTTATGAATTATTGATGCAAGTAATACTTCTCACCATAACCTTCCCTTCTTGGTTCCCGTGTTGATTCTAACCGGGATTCCAACAAGTGAATGGTACTGCGTGGATTTTTACCTCTAACAACCCTATTGCTTTGAAGTTGATGGTCGGTAGTTCGTTCTTAGACTATTGGTTGTTGAACCACCATTCTAACGTTGATCATGCTACCTAAGCCCATCTTCGGGTGCACCTTTCAATCAATGTTCAATTGTGTATGTTTTCCTTGAGCATACATCATTATATCATTTGATCTGACAAATGTTATCTCCTTGTTCACATAATTGTGGAAATCCATCTTTTGTTAAATCTCGATGAATTGCCGATGATTCCATCGGAGCCCAATGCTAAATGTTTCTTACTCAATTATCCAGACACTGTTGTATGGGTAATGTCATGAAGTTTCTCTCCCCTTACCTAAAGGGTTTTCTACTTTGTATCTTGTCTTGCATATCATGCCTTACTTGTCCGTGGGAAGGATATACCCATGGGATATGTATTCTAACACGTTTTCCTTTCCATTGATCTGTCTAATCTGATAATGATATAATCCTTTCCATTGTTTGGTTTAACCTTTCTGTTGATCTATAAGATCTAAGCAGTGATATTTTCCTGCTTACGAAAACACCTCGGTGTACCACCTTATCAGTCAGACCCTGTTACTATTGTTGATGACTTTTCGGTAACCACCGATGGACGGGAACTTTGCCTATTGGTCCACCTCGTTCAACGAGTGAGAAAATGGTTCTCTTCATCCCTCGCCCTTGGTATCGATGTTGTTGCCGACATAACTAACAGGCTACCCTCTGGCATGCCTTGCTATTGTGACCGTGCAAGAGTCAGCCCCCCTTCCTACCTTTAACCCACATGGTGGGCCCATAACCCACAATTCCCAGGATCGAGACTTGACTCTCCTGCACCCCCTGTTCCGAAGGTTCTTCCTCGCGTGTGGCCTCGTATGTAATTCACGAGCCACCTTCCGAGAGATCATCAAATCTGTTACCGGACGCAATACTTAGTCCCGATTGCTTTGAGCCCCTTTCAAGCCCTGTTCAGGCAGCGAACGGTTGCCTGCTCGCTCGAAACTTCCCATGAAACCTCATTACTTGCTCTCGATATTTACTTATGTTTCAATTCGAGAGTTACTTTCCGCCACCTTCCCCGATGTTATCGACCAGATAGTCAATCTTGTAGAGGTTCGTTCTCCCGGAATAACCCCCTTATTCTTTCGTAAGTACGATGGAACCCCCAAGGAAAGGATGTCGACTTCATCTTGATGACCTGAAGCAAAAAAATGAAGACATCAATATAATGGATCGACCACTTTGAGAGGAGCAACCAAGACCGAGAAGATTTGTTAGAATTTCGTAAGCAAACGTTTCCCCCTTAGACCCCTCTTAAATCTCGGGACGAGATTTCTTGTAGTGGAGGAGAATTGTGACGCCCGGGTATTTAGCTACAGTAATTCCCTGCTAATGATGCCACGTCACTTCGATTACTTTCGCTAATCTCGTGTTAGTTCGGAACCGATTCAAATTCATATTCAAAATCAAGCAAACGATAAACGTTTTCAAAGGTCAAAACTAAAATGTTTTAAATGTGAAAAATAATTCATAAGTAATATTGGTGGAGAAACCACATTTTTATAAAAGGTCTAAATGCATTTAATTAATTAAAACAGTAGGTAAGACAAATAAATAAATGCCTTGGTATTTTATAAAATACTAAACTATATTATTTGGGGGTTAAACCTTTTTGTGGCAGAGGTATAATTAGTGTCACTATTTAAGGTACAACTTTTATGTTTTATAAAATTAGAATAAAATAAAACAGTAAAAGAAAAAGAACAAAACAAAAAAAAAGACAAAAGAAATTAACCCCCCCCCCGTTGGGCCTCGGCCCAGCTGGCTAACCAGTCGGCCGGCCCGGCCGGCCCATCCCCACTCCCTTAACCCGCTGGTGCGAAACCCTAGCCACCGACACCCCCACTTCCCCCTCTCGGTCCACTCCTTCCCTCCCTCGTCACCCCCTCCCACGATCCCGATCTAGATCGGGAATCCCTTCTGGCGCTCGCCCCTCTCGACCCCGCGCTCCCCGCACCAGCGCCCGTTCCCAGCGCCGCCCCACCGCCGCTGTGGCTCACGGCCTCGACGCGTCGGGCCTCGTCACCGTCACCTCCCCGCCTCGCCCTCGACGCCCGCGGTGCCCCGAGGCCGACGTCGTCACCCATCGCCACTCGCCGTCGCCTCGTCCTCGACCCCGACTCCGTCGCCCGAAGCGTCCCGGACGCCGCCGGACTTCCCCTTCTACGCACGTCGTCCCCGTCAACCTCCCCGAACTCCCCCGCGCCCATTGCCACGATCCCTACTTCCCCGGTGAGGTCCTGTCCTCCTCTCTCTCCCTCGGCTCGGCGTACACCCCGCGCCGCGGGCGCTCACCATGCGCGCCACATCTGTCGCCGCACGCGGGAGGCCCGCGCTGGCTCACCGCGCCCCGGCCCGCGCTCACCGTGGCCTCGCCCCGCCCGACGTGCCCCTGTACACGCGCCCGGGCGCGCGCCGATGTTTCGCCCCCTCCTACGCGCTCGCCCATGGCCGCGCCCCCTGTTCGCCACCCCCGCGCGCCCCTGGTGGTGCTACTCGCGGATGCCGCGCCAGCCCGCTCCTCCCTCCGTCCGCCCCTGTCACGTGCGCCGTCGCCATCCGCCCGCCCCTGTGGTGCGCCTGAACGAGCGGGTGCTGGGCACCCGTTGCGCCCGCGCCCGTTCGGGCGACAACCGCGCGCCATGCGCCCGAAACCCGCAAGGCCCCTTGGGGCCACAGGCATGTGGGGCCCCGCCCCAGAACGTTTACAAAAAAAATAAGAAAAATAATATAAAATAAAATTAATAATAATTGAATTATTTAATTGATTATTTACTCAATTAATTAACTTAATTAATCTTGTTTAGATTAACCTAATCAATTAGTTAGACTAACTAAACTTCATTAGTTAGTCTTAGCCTATGGCATGCAGGACCCACATGTCAGGTTGACCAGTCAACTCTGTTGACTGCTGACGTCAGCATGACCTCATGCTGATGTCAATAAGCCGAACTCCCACCCCCGGGAGTAAGGCCGCGGCGATGCGAGGCAACGGCAGGCAAGCTGGGGCGGGCAGAGGGACGCGATCGCGGCACTTCACCGGCCGGCCCGCGGCGCGGTCGTCGTCCTCCGCCAGGTCAGCGCAGACCACCCTATCAGGGGGTCGAGGGGACGGGGGGAGGGGGCGGACGGGGAGGGGGGCGGCGTGGTCGCCGGCGGCCAGGACCAGGATGGCGGACGGCAGCGGAGCGGCGCACCGGGCGCGTCGCCCAGCGGGGCGTTGCAATCGCCGGAGCTCGTCATCCTGGCTCTTTCGGCCGCAAAACTCCTATACGTACTATTAAAACGCGAAGCACTTCTTACCCCGATTTTTTGGCCCAAGTAAATAAAGTCCGCCTTGCCTTCGGAAGGAAAGAAAATAAAAAAAGGAAAGAAAATAAAAAGGGAATAAATTCAGCTTAATAAGGAATAATGAAAAGAAGGAATAAAGTTTGCCTTGCCTTTGGAAGGAAAAAAATTAAGAAAGGAAAGAAAATAAAAGAAGGAATAAATTCAGCTTAATAAGGAATAAGGAAAATAATTAAAAGAAGGAGTAAAATTCGTCTTGCCTTCGGAAAGAAAGAAATTAAGGGAAGGAATAAATTTTGCCTTGCCTCAGGGAAGGAAAGGAATTAAGAGAACTTGCCTCGGGGAAGGAAAGGAATTAAAGAGAACTTGCCTCAGGAAGAAAAGGAATTAAAAGAAGAATTGAGTATACAAAGAGGTGATAAATATATGTCGGTGAGTTTCCTAAAAAATATACTCCATATGTATATGAAGCTTGGGCGTGCATACCTCTCCTGATCACTTGCAATCCAAATCCAATTAGTATTCGCAAAATAATTGGGCATCCTCACAAAAAATTAAATTCAAATTTTTTGTGTCATTTAAAAAGCCTTCTACCTTTTGAAAAATGTTATGTATTTTTTTGGAATCTTTCATGCATCTTAAAATATTTGTGTAATATTAAGAAAAGTGTTCATGTATTAAAATAATGTTTATATCATTTAAAATATATTCACCCTTTTCTAAAAAATCATGTAATTCTAAAAAGTGTTCACGAGCTTAAAAATATATTCGTAATTTTAAAAATATCCATGCTCTTTAAAAAAATCATGTGATTTGAAAAGGTGTTCGTGTTTTAAAAAGAATGTTGATGACTTTTGGAAAACAAATATACAATTTTAAAGTGAGTCGGATAGAATTAGTTTTTAAACTATTAGACATTCACTTGCGAGCGTAGTCCAATGATAGGTGTGAGTGCGGTGGCATAGATCATCACCTTAGAATTGACCACGTTTGGACGCATTGTGATCATGCGGATACCATGACCATGATTAGTGAAGACGCGAAAGAGGATAACCACAACACGGATAAGACGCTATGTTCAAATAGATAATTTGGACCTGCGAAGGGGTTCAAATAGATAATTTGGACCTGTGAATGGGTCTTGAGTCGTGCTTATTGTCCTAGAAGTATGCGATTTTTTCTCCCGTTGCAACGCACGGGCATATTTGCTAGTTACTAATATATACGGCTGCGACTAGTATAGAATCTGAGCTTACAGGGCATAAATAGAAAAAAAAACATGGGCCGTTGGATTAGAAATCGATGGCAAAAATAGAAAAAAAAACATGGGCCGTTGGATTAGAAATCGATGGCACATATTCTGGGGTGTGGGATCTGACTCACGGTCACAAAATTCTGCGCAAAAAGGTACCCCGATTCTGAATAATTCTGTGCAAACCGCTGAAACCTCTCACACATCTCCCTTCTCTTTGCCGAATGTGGCGGCGATCCAGATCCGGCGGGAGGCCGCCGACGTGCATGGCCCCTCCCCCTTCTACTCCACCACCTAGGTCGTGGAGATCCACCTCCCGGGCACCCCGGCGTCACGCTCCATATCATCGTCCCGGGCCCAGCTATCTCCACCACGATCTCCTCACAGGAGCAATAGCATGTTGATTAGTGCATGACTTAGTTGTGGTAATGTGCATTACTACTGGCTGATGATAAGCTTGGTGTATCGCTGCTGAACTGCTTCCCAATCAGCCGAAGTGATGGAAATTTGAGCTTGCCTAGTCTAGGGGTTATTTTAGACTTGCTCTACTGTTAAATAACATGAAACACTTGTAGATGTTTTTTCCCTTCTCTGTAGCAAGACATTGGTTTTATATGAAGGAAATCACAGAGGGGAGTTCTCCTTTTCTTCAAAAAGATGCTGTGATATTGTATCCAAAAACACACGGGTCTGAAGATTACACAAACTAAAATTGGTCATCATAACCATCTTAAATAATGCCCAAACTCTTGATTTTATATGCAGAAAGGGAATATGCACCAACTACCAATACTTCACAAAATAGATACTCACCCACGTTTATTAGTCTAGTCTTGATCTTGGTCAAGTAAAATGTTATTACTCTGTTAAAAATTGTCATTCATGTTGTAAGTCTGAGTGTCTGACAAGCAAGTCATATTGGGATTGAGTCATCTATTTTCAAACGGAGGGAGTACGAGCTGTGACAATAGACTTGTAGCTTTACCCGCTGCACGGAAATGCATTATTTGTATGATAGTGTTCCATGATGCAAGGACATGCTCTAAGAATAATACAGTATGACACAAGAGTGGAGGCTTGCCCTTCTTCTTGCGTTGAAGACTTACTCCCTCCGTCCGAAAATACTTGTCATCAAAATGGATAAAAGAGGATGTATTTAGAATTAATATACGTCTAGATACATCCCCTTTATTCATTTTGATGACAAGTATTTCCGGACAGAGGGAGTACCATTTATGCACGCCATCAAATTATTTGTTTACTATTGATTTAGCATAATAATTGGCATCTGTCAGACATTCATGAAGTATGCTCTTCAGCTCTTAAGTTTGAAAGGTGAAGGTTACTTGCCTAAAAAACAATGCTCGGTTGCAATTTTCTTATTCTATACGAGCATTCCTGAATCATGCTTTTCTGGTTGACTGGAAGTCAAGTGAGCTTGTTATTTAACAAAACAATTAGGAATTGGAACTTGCAACAAAATCAAATTATACGTTCACTTTTCTGATGATACAAGTGATCTGTCATTGTCAAGCTGTGAATATATTTTGTCATATGGTATTCTTGTGCTTTTCTCATCACTGGTGTGCCATACTTTTTGTGATGTAGCATTCTAACAAGGCTACTATCATTTATGGTAAGATGTAAAAATTTCCTCATCTACGAGTTAACAAAAGAACTTAACATCCATTCTTAATTGTGAAACACACATGATTAGGACATGAACTGTTGTTCAAGCCTAGAAATTTGTACTATAAATACTCCCTCCTTTCCGGTTTATAAGGCTCAGTTCAAAAATCTCACCAACCAAGGTAGATGGTGAGTGGTAGAATATTTTTTTTAGTTTGCAAAAGCACCCAATTAATGCTCTTGTTTTTCACAAAAAGTTATGTTTACCAATGCATTAGTTGCAACGCATGCATGCATAAATTACATTCATTGGTCAATTCTCTCTTAATACTTGCATGCAATGATTTAATGCACCTTGAAATCTGAACATGTGATGGGAAACAACCAAATTGAGCCTTATAAAATGGAAAAACTAAATTTTTGAGATAAGCCCTATAAACCGGAAAGGAGGGAGTACTTATTAAGCACTACACCTATGCTGCTGCAGGAAATTCTTTCGAGTTATTCTACCAATGTTGGTATTTCACTTGCAAAGGATGTAGCACTCTGGTCAATGTTTCGGTTCTGACAATCTTATCATGCTAGTCGCCTAAATGTAGTATTCTGGTGCTTCAAGTACAACATATATGCTTGTTACAGCTTGCTCTGTTTTTCTCCCTTGCAACCATTTAGTCTACCAATGGACATAATTATTTTGGAATTCTTGCCTTCTGATGTCAACTACTCCCTTCGTTCCTAAATATAAGTCTTTTTAGACATTTCAAATGGACTACAACATACGGATGTATGTAGACATATTTTAGAGTAAAGATTCACTCATTTTGCTCCGTATGTAGTCACTTGTTGAAATCTCAAAAAAGACATATATTTGGGAACGGAGGGAGTATAAAATTGTTCTTCATTTGTAGATGGATGATGCTCTGACAACCAGAAACATCAGGAGTACATATTAGATAGCAGAGCCCTTGCTTACAACTGCAGGAGCGGAACTCATTTGTCTGCAAGATAATTTAATTCCTTTGTTGTCGGTCATGTTAATCACTTGCTATGCATGTATTTGGATCAGAGTGGACCAGAGATAGAATACCTTGGTGAAATTCATTTTAACCATCCTATTCAGATGTGGGTGCTTATTACCAGAGAAGCTTAATGTTGACTCAAATTTAGTGTTGCATAATTTTTATAAATGAAATTAGTAGTTTTCTGGTTTAATTGCTAGATTCCTCTACATTTATCAAGATATATGGTCATTTTATTTTACTTTAATCATTTCGATCACTACGTCAATTTTTTGTTGTTTGGTTGTGAAGATCAAGCAACAAGACTGGTAAGTATCTTTTGTAACTTTAGAAGGTGCTTACCAAGCCTGGAATAAATTATATCTTGCCTTTTGCGGGACAGCTTTCTTTCTGCCATATCTGTTCTGTTTTCAAAACTTCAGTTTGACCTATACATTTAGCTCTTCTGTGTATGAATCAGAAATGTACATTTAGTTTTTAATTTTTAGAGAGAACATGTACATTTAGTTGTGCTTGAAGGGGGCAGGTCAACTTCCTCATGTACTCAAATATTGACATGCTTCTAGGGGAATGACATCAAATATTGACATGCTTCTAGGGAGATGACATCAACGCTGTGCTAATTTGGAAATGGATGAGTGACTTGAGGTTGTTACTGTAAAAGTCATCCAGTTGTTAGTAGGGGGGTTTTGTGAAATGCACATTAAGTGGGAACATGCCCCTCCACCAGAATCTGTACCATTGATGACTAATCCAATGAATCAGATTGCATTTTTCTATTTTTGCACTGGAAGCTCAGATTCTATACTAGTATGTGCCCACACTCCACTGTTGTTCAAGTAAATTCTCTGATGAGTAAGTCTGTAATTTATGAGACTTTTTCTTAATGAATATACAAACTACCATCAGGTAATAAAGAACAATGCAAAGTTTCAAGGGGACTCTAATCACGTTCAAAGCACTGCTAAACCTTATATAACTGGACTGCAGCTAGGATGAAGCAGCAGCAATACATTCAAAGAGCCAATAGCTAGGAAGCTCAGGAATAAAACACAAAGATGGTAATATTCTAACCTCTCAGGCTCCCTTCAAATGATACTAATGGACATGTTCTCTTCTCTGAAGTATTGATGTGAGATGGAAACCATAGACTGAAAAAATAGTGAAAAGCATTGGGGTTAAAAGCACTGTCAATCCATATACAATTGCAACTAGCAAAAACCAGCAGCAACAGATTCAGGCCATTGCTAATAGATCATGAGAACTTTAGGAGAACTAATGGTAATCTAAAGTTACTAAGTTTTTCATTGTTTCATGACCCATTTGTTTGACAAGGCTTAGAAAACAGATGTTAAATCACACATAATTGCTCAAACAGAGACATGGTAAATCAACCACATTAAATTGATATTAAACTACCAGTAACAAGTACATGGTTTTGTTCCGGATAATTCTTCGGAAAACAAAGTGCCCTTCGGATAAAGCAAAACCCTTGCTGATGTGAGAACACTTGCATTTAACACAAAACCAATACTTATCAGTTCAGGTCATGAAAATTTATTCAGCCATCACAACCATGCATTATGATACTACCAATACTTGTCTATACATAGATGCTCCTAATGAATTGGTCGGGGACACTGGCTCTCCATATATTTGCCTACCAGTCTAATAATTTTGATTTGATTAGATGGATCCTGATGAACTGATCAAAGGTTGCTCCAATCATCTCTGAAATAAGTAAACACACACTGACACTGACACTGACACTGCCTGTGCATTGCTGCCATTGTATGCAAATTAGTTGTCTTAACTAGTACAATAATTTCTCTCTCCGACCTTTGATTTTTTTACTTTGAGAAAGGCACACCATAGGCCTATATGAGATGGATTCCTATTAACCCGTGAAGTAAATTCTCTCTCCGGCCTGTGGAATTAGCTTGACTTCTCCATGGCGAAGCAAAGAAGACCTTGTTACTGAACCACACGAAAATAACTATCGAAACCTTGAGATGAACATTGTGCACAGATCTTGGGAAGATGAGTGTGCTCACCCCGGTGATTGACGATGCTGGGAATGCTCAGTTGTCGATTAGTTAAAAGAAAACAAGCCAGTGCTCAGGTTGGGGGGGGGGGGACGACGACGACGAGGGGGCTAACCTGGGTCGAAGTAGGTGGAAGTTGACCACAGAACAGTTCGGCACCATCGCCGGAGGGTGATAACCACAGACATGGCCGTCGCTGGAGGGGCGGAGCATGGAGGGGGGGCACCTGAGGTAAGGACTCTCCGGTCACCGGCAGAAAAGCTCGGACGAAGAGCAATGGATCTTGGCTGCCATCGCCTCCTGTTCGCTGCGCTCACGGTTGAGCCATGGCTTTTCTCCCCAACCCCAGGAGATGTGGGAACGTTATCCCAGGGAAACGACGCGTCTGGTACTGCTCACAAATTACTGCAGATGAACGACTACTGTACACAAACTACTGGTAAATCGCTGTATAAGAGCACAACAGTATATCCTTTTTAAATCTGGAAACCCTCAAAATCGCTGGACAATTAGAAGAATCAGGATGTGACACAGCAACAGGGACATGAATACAGAGGCAGAGCAATGCCTACATCTCGAGAGTGCCTAGATGGTCGACAATCTCATGACGAAGCATGTTATCATGAGAATTCTGAAACCATGCTCAAAATTACTTGTTACCTGATTGATTTAAATATACAACAACAGAAAATATGAGCTACAGAATTATAGTACTACAAAACATGTAAAATTCAATGTGCAAAGGGAAACATCAAACCAAGGAAGTTCAAATTTATATTCGGGAGAACACAGAGGACAGTGCGAATTTAGGAGAGGACTAGCATCAGAGATAACCAGTGCATCTGATGGCACTTTCATGATAAAGGGTCATGTGTAATACATATTCCAGAAAATACATGATGAAGGGTCTGAGGATCACCAGTGGAGCAATAAAAAATTATACTGTATGTATTAACATGTTTCAACCAAAACATTAATTGACTTTTACAACTCCTGAAACCAAACACATCACTCAGAAGTTCACATAACAATACGGAGAACCTAAAAGAAAACGTAACAACAACCAAATTGTCCATGTGTTGAAAAGAACATTATTCAATCATCAAAATAGCATCCCAACGACCGCACGGTTATTATCCCACCTTGAACCTATATTGCCCACTTAATATCAAATTAAGTGAAGTATCAGCTCATCATGCATCATTCTGAATAGGAAGCAGATCATCCATGCAAGGAGTGTAGATGAATGACTCGAGTATGGGTCGCAAACCATAATCACGGTTGCCTAGGTATGGTGGATAAGGTGATCCCAAGTACTTTAACTTGGAGTTTTCCAGATAGTAAGCAAATCCTTGAAAGCGGTTGCCCAAGAAAGCAATTTCTTTGTAAGGATGGTATCCCAAGAAGTCCACGGCAAAGTGATAATCTTTGTAATCCATGTCCGACCCTCCTTCTAAATCAATGGCACTGTCATCACTAGAATCCCATCCATGCTCGGATTCTTCACTCCGACCATTTAAGATCCAGCACTTTTCATACCTTTCTCCTCTTAAGTGTTGGTCATGGTGTAGATTTAAATTTGTAAGGTTAGCTTGATGCTTCAGCTCCCACTCCGGTGTTTGACATGATTCTAATGTTTTGCACAATACCCACACTTGAAGTGTGTATCCACACAAAGTGGTGTAATAGACACCATGCTTGGATTTACCCAAATACCCGTATGTCGTAAGATGTGTCTCGCGCCCAGTTGCATCGACACCAAACCCAGTGGTATCTAGTTTGGGGGTTTTGATCACTAGATAGTTTTGTTTTTCCAATGACAACCTACATAAATAGCACAACCAAAAATAGCTTTGTAACAAGTAGCAACAAGACAATAATCAACAAAAGTACTTCATCATAGCATCATACATACCTCATGATGAAACCAGAGTCACAATGTACATAAAACGAAGCTCGCCAGTGGACTGCATGTCGTTGAAGCGAGTTGCGGCTGCTACTTGGTGCCAATGCATCTAACCACACATCCGACACAGTAACTGCTGCATCACCTTCACGAATAAATTGTTTCTCTTCCCACCGCCCAGTTTTTGACGAGAACACTTGCAGTGGGTAGATGTATGGTGGCCATTCCATTGATCCCAAAGAGTTACGCTCATGCTCGTAATCTGCTCTTGAAATTTGTGACTCACCAGGTTGAAGATGGGGTGGCTTTGGCTTCTCAGGCACATCAGGGAAGAATAATACATTGTAGTGCAGAGACATAGTTGGATCGAACATTAGGTACATACGATGGCGGTAGAAAAACAGGTGGCTGTAGGAAGTTTCCGTGCGCGGCAGCTCCGACAGGATCGCCCACCGTCGTGTCGCTGGGTTGCACACATACATCCCCTGACTGTTTTCGTACAGGAGGAGACCGTTGCGGTGGTCCAGGACGCTACGATAGCGCATCAGCTGGCCAGGCAGGAAACTGAGCATGCCATCGATTGGGCTAGTAGTCCGCGGAGCGACGCGGGAGAAGAATCCGGACCTTCGCATCATGGCGTAGTTAACGTAGATGCCGTGCAGAGAGCACGGAACTTGATGCGCGACCGCGAGGAGCAGCCCGCGGGCATCGACGACAGCGCACCAGTGCTTGCAGACGCTCCGGCACACCGCGAGACTCCGTGGAGGAAAACTGCGGAGGATGTCCGCGAGCAATTCATCGGGGAGATTTTCCATTGCTGGCTGGCTATCGGCGACGTGCTGTGGGGTTAGGGTTTGGGTACTGCCTGCCGGCGACGGCGGCATATAGCTTTGCTTTGACTCCGAAGCCGAAGCAAAACAGGGAGATCGGTGTTGCTCGGAGACCACAGGGAGGGGAAGTGGGCGGGGCCGGCGGCGATGCAGCGGCGCGGGCGGGAACGGCGGACAGCAGGATAGAGGGTGGAGGAGGCGGCGGCGGCCGAGACGGTTGGTGGAGGGAGGAGGTGGCTGCGTGCGAGCGAACCCTAGCGGGGGCGGCGACGGCGGCGTGCGAGCGAACCCTAGCGGGGGCGGCGGCGGCGGCGGCGGCGGGTTTGGAGCGAGACAAAGCGATAGAGAGTATGGGGTACGGGTCTGGGATCGAATACCTCTTATTCGAGTGCCAGTTCATATCGGCCGGCACGGCCCGTCCTGGGCCACGGGCTGTGCCGTGCTGGGCCGCGTGCCGCGCACTGACCCAAACACGCAGTGGTCGGCCGGTGCAGTCGGACGTGGCTCGCCGGGCTGACATCATGCGGACGTCACTCAAATTTCCTTTTTATTCTTTTTTTATCTTTACCTCTTTACCCCTAATAATAAAGAGAATTGGGTTTCTGTCGTCCGTCATCGCTATCGATTTTGCATAAAAGTCCTTCAGTTTATTCGAATTCAACCCGCAGTCCCTGTTTAAGTGGATCTGGAAAAACGCTTTAATTTTGCACAAAGGACCCTATGTTTTGGTATATTCAAAACGCAGTCCTTTTTACATGGGCGGCGCGACTGGAGCTTGCAGGGGGCGGATCCGCGCACGGCGGGGGCTTGGAGGCGGATCCGGAGGTGGGCGGCGACGCGGGGGGCGAGGAAGGCCGGAGCGCGGCTTCCCGGGCGGATCCATGGCAGAGAAGAGACTGGGTGGTGAGGTTGAGAAGAAGGGAGAAAAGTGGGGCGGTGCGGCGACCCACGCAGGAGCTCGCCGGAGCCGGGTGACGATGGACGGGTGCGGGAGACAGAAGGATCCGGCGCGGCGGCGCGCACTCCTTGTAGTTGGAGGCGGGCCTTCATGGCCGCGGCGTCCCTCCCCCCGCGACAGCTCAGGCAGCGATCAGATCCGCCCTCCCTCCCTCCCTCACTCCTCGCACTGGAAGACCTAGCCGCTGGGCCATGGTGACCGACGGCGATGATGACGGTGGTGGCTACCTCGACGATGGATAAAATCCGCTCCGCCCCTCCTCTTATCCATCGACGACCGCTTGAATCCCGAGAGGAGAGGAGAGGAGTGGGAGATCCATGGCGGCGGAAAGATCCGCGCCTGGATCGGACCTGCTCGTCAAGGAGACCCACGCCATGGAGCTGCTCGTCAATGTTCCACCCTGGTGAGTGTCGATGCCATGGTCTGCCCTTCTTCCCTCCCCTTCCCTGATGCTCTTCTCTCCCTCACGCAGGCACACATCCAACATCACCATGGACCAGTAGCTCAAGCCGTCTTCTTCCAGATGGTGATGGGGTTCCCTCACCATCTGCAGGTCATCATCCTTAAGGGCTCCACCGTCTGCAGGTCTTCCTTCTTCTCTTCTCTCTGTTGGATTCCATTTGATTTTTCTGCTCTATTGGTGAAGCTCCCTCTCTTCTCTGCTGCAGTGTCTACAGTGGACTATTTGCATCTTCAGTGCAAATACCTGATTGTATATGGATGGATTGTAGGGTCTAACCACCTTGATTTGATTCGGGCTGGAGCAGCAGCAGCAGGTCCTTCCTTCCATGGAGGGCATCCACAACATGACCCGCACAAGGAGCTCCAAGCAGACAAAGGTACCTGCTCCATTGTTGTACATGTTCGTGAGTTCTTTGTGATGATGAAACCACTGATTGGATGTCCTGATTAGATACAATCCATTCCATTGAACTGTGGGGACAACATGAGGCACATGTCTCTGTTTTGTTGTTACTTTGGTTGACAATATGTACTGTGCATGCGTGTGTGTGTTGATAAGTAGCAGATTTGCTTGGCCGCCTGTGACACTCATGCCAAATCCTTGACATTTCTGGGGTTATACAACCATCATGTTTTCTAAGGTTTTGTTTTCCCGCCTCCATCTCTTCCATGGCAAGCAGCACAGGTTTCTTTGTTTGTAAATTAAGCAGTCTGGTAGATTTGGAAAGGAGGAACAGGGTACTGAACTTTTATATATCTGCACAAGGTACCTTTCAATTAATAAGATTTGTTTTTCTGTTCTGAATAGGGTACTGAGCCTGGTAATTGTACCTTTCTATTCTGAATTGCATATTTGTAGGAATACTATGTTATGTAAGAACATGGCGGTGCAGTCACCCGAGGTGAAGAAGCTCCGTCACCTACCTCTACATCCTCCACTAGGCTGACAAGCACAACTGCTAACAAGTATGCTAATCCACCCTCATCTGCATCGCTTCCTCCTAGCCTGTGATTTATGACATGGAGCATGTTGTTCTGTTATCATATACACGAATCTGTCCATGCTTAAATGTGGTCATAGGTTGTGGAATAGGAGAAACAATATAATGTTCTTTAGCAGATGCAAACCTGTCCATGCCTTATTTGGACCAATAATTACTAGTGTTGCCTATTTGATATGTAAACATATTTTTTTGGATGTCACAGAAAAATGCCATGCTACTACATAAGTTTGAATCAAACAAATTAAATTTGTAATAAGATCCCTGAAAGTAATTAAGTGCTTCTTGAATGCATGGAAACAACAAGTTAGATATCTCAGAGGTACTATGTCATATATTCTGAAAGTGGCGCACATGGATATGTATTCTTGGTTAGCTTTATGTTCCATTTCTGTTGTACATGCTCCAAGAGTTAATGTGTTATTCTGAAATGATATGAAGTGAATTGTCTTCTACTGCAATCAATGGGCATTTCGTTCTACACATATGTCCTGATGTTGTAGTGCCACTTGATTTCCTTTAAAATTTCAGTAACAATTGAGCAATATTGGCCTTCCCTTTTTCCTGTATTAAGTACTATTCATGGAGTCAAAGCTCATGGAGATGGTCTGTTACTGATTGCTGCATCTATAGAGCTCACTAATAAAATATCTGCTGGTTCATCTAACTTATTTGATCTATATGTTTTTGTTTACCTGCAACACGAAGAGAAAAACATGCTCAATTAGTTCATAAATTTTAAAATTGTGCATTTTGTATAATTTCTGCTGGTTCCAGTCACAGCATGCCAGCATCTAATCCTTGCAGCAACACCAGGACTAGACTTTGGATATTTTTCTATACATTTGACATTAAAGTTATACCAACTTGCATCCATCGATCACTAGCTATTACATGCAGTAGGCAATTATCTGATATCAATGCAACATCCATATCATTGAAATACGACCTCTTATTCTACACAGTTCTTTATGCTTTGACAAATCACAAAGTAGAAATCGATTTTAAGATAATCTATAATTATAATAAAACCAGGGATTGCTTTTCTGAAAGAAAAACAAGGGATTGTTAATATGTTTAAATATGAAGATTTGCAGTACTGTAGGTCCTTACCTCTTCTTTTCCAAAGTAGATAGGACAAAAAAAATATGTCCCCACTAATCGGTACGTGCAGCAGTGAGGAACCGAGCAAAAGGGGAGCTTGGCTTCCAATGGGGTGATGGACAGATTGTAGGTGGGTGCTTGCCTCATATCTTCAATGTGAGAATATTGATTTCTCTTCTACTCCCTCTGTTTCTAAATATAAGTCGTTCTAGGGATTTCAATACAAACTACGTACGGATGTATATAGACTATGTTAGAGTGTAGGTTCATTCATTTTGCTCCGTATGTATGTAGTGGAATCTGTAGAAAGACTTATATTTAGGAATAGAGGGAATATCGGTTAGTAAGCATTTTCCAAACTGTACGAAAAAAATGTTCAGGAGTTAAACTACTTTTCTTACTATTCATGCGAGATGGCAGAATACTTTGCTTACTATTCTCTTCAATTATTCCCCGATTACAAGGATGGCATTGTTCACGAGTTAATCTACTGCAGAAAAAATGACACACCATTGTCAAGTTGGTAGGAAATCAACCTGCTGTATCTATTTGTTTTTTTCTTCTGGCATGTCCATCGACTCTGTTAACACCAAACAAAGTAACAAACTTGACAAAACTGAAACTCATCTCCCAGATTTCTCTATGCACTTCCATAGATTCTGATATGTCCATTGTCTTTACGACTTACATTTTGTATGTATCTGGAAGCTAATTCAGCATGACCCACGAGTGTTGATTTGTATGTTAGTGTGATAGAATCTCACTGAAAAAATTGACAGAATAAAGGAAAATATATATTAGATGTGTGTTATAAGAACGAGTAGTCCATGCTGCCATGCAACCAATAAGTAGTCAGACTTTAAAACCATTGTCATGCAAAAATTAGGACAACTTTTGGAGTACTTGGGTTATCCGGGTTCTTATAAACAGGTTCCCTTTGTTGTAAGAGAGCAAGGTGCTAGCGGACTCACATGATGAGTTCTATGATCCAGAGAAGGTTGACCCTAGCCAAGAGGGGCATTCAGGCGACGTGGACTCACATGATGAGTTCTGTGTTCCACATAAGGTTAATCCACCATGAAGTGTCTTGTCCATGGAGGATCGTTGTTGGCTTTGAGGGAGACGTACAGACTATTTCCTATAACCTTTCTATTTTTTTGCTTGGCTCATTCAGTAGCTTTTGTGATAACAGTTGTGGCAAGCTTTTGTTGGTGTTGGAGCTCCCAAAGTAGAAGGGTACTCTATTTTTGTTTGCTTCTCTGTTTCGTATAGTGTGCTTACTTCCGAAGGTACATGCTCAGATTCTTTGGCCTCGGACGTTGTAGATGAAAGCCTTGATGTACTATCAGCATTTTTTGCTAATGGGGGGACAGCCGTGTTCGTTGTAAAGGAAATGAATTAATCTTTTATGTTAACAATTTATATCGGGGAATGCTAATAGAGGCCATTTTGACATGTCTGCGAGCTGCCCTGCTTTAGATGAGGATGGAAAAATACATTGAGATCCTTGCTTCCGGCTTATGCTAGACACAATCTACATGCCATGCCATGCCACTACTGCACATAGCGGTACAATCCAAATGCTGTTATGCCACATCGGGTTCTGGTTGGACGGTGGTTGAAATCGAAGAAGACACAACCTAAGCAATTTGGTTACCCCGTTGCAACGCACGGGCATATTTACTAGTATTTTATTTATTATACTAGCAAAACGGCTCATGCGTTGCAACGGAAGAAAAAAAATCATAATCTTCAATTGCCATGATAAAGTTTTGCTGCATCACCGATAACATTGTGGCGAACATTTTGTTCAATTTTATTAACATTTTTTAATACGCGAACTTTTTACAAAAATCATGAACATTGTTGATTTCCCAAACATCTGTTGTCAAAATTAAGAACATTATTTGAATATGTAAACATTTTATAAATTATGAAAAAAAATTGAATCCACAAAATTTTATGATTTAGTAAAAAAAAATAAAAATTCTCATTTTTTAAATTTTCAGAACTTTTTTGAAGTACCAAAGTATTTAAAGGAGAAAAAAGAAAACATAAAAGAAAAAGTTGAAATTAAAAAAGTTTGCCCGCACATGGGCCGGCCCAAACAGGCGCGCTGCGTCTTCTTCCAGCGTGCAGTATAGGAGGTCCCTACATAGGCTGGCCCAGGCTGGGGGATTCCCTGTGTGAAACATTTTTTGTCACTTATAGGTGGCATCGATACCCCTCAAAACAAACTTATGGCATCGGTGGGTAATATTTTGCAGCTAACGGCAATTTATGTGGCATGCTGCCAGAAGCACTAGTGACCTTATTATTAAGTATAGAAATATAAATAGATAGCACATATGCTCGTGTGCTGCAACGGAAGAAAAAATTGACGTGTCAACTAAAACGTCCAACAACATCGCACGATAGCGTTAGACGATGCCACCGGACAGTTGTAGGAAGGCCACCAGCGCAGCACGCTGGGATCCGATGATGCCACCCGACAATAGCAGGGAGACACACGCCGAGGTAGAGAAGAAATGTAGAAGCTGTAATAGCACAAATGCATTTTGGAGCTCGAGCTACATGGAACTTGTTTTTTGTTGAACAATTCAATAAAAGTATTTCAATGCGGAACAATGCAAAAAAAAGTCTTATTTGGTAAGTTTATAAATTAACAAATAAAAGGAAAGAGTAAATATTCTCCCATGAAATTCTTATTGAATTGGAATACTTTACCATGATTGAATAAGAGTAAAAATAAGGATAAGTTTTTAAGAAGAATTACATTATCTATAGAGAATTCATATAAATATACACACACATCTATATATATTTTAGATCTTCTTTCTTGACTATACTAGAACATAAGGGCGAGCGTTGCCGCGCCCGTGCATTTTATTGGAAGAACAATACAAATATATGAGAAAATCTGGACATCACAAAAAGGAAAAAAAAACTTACTTCAATATAGATAGTTGGGCATTATTGAAACTTTAGGTATAATTTGCAAAATTGAATGCCATCTAAGTCAGCATTGGATTGTCATTGTGCATTTTTTTGTCTATGCATAACATTTGCTAAGGCATTTGAATAATTGAATAAGTGGTGGATCATATTTGTGTGGTATGTGCCATCGTTCATTGTAGCCTTGCCATGCTAAGGAGAAACCCTTGGTCCGTCCTTTGGACCAGGCGGCGGCGATGGCGGCGTCATGGCGCCGTCCTCTTCTTGGAGGCGTCGTCTTGTTGCTCAAGGAGTTCCGGTGGCACGACCCAATTTGGTGTTGGCTTCTACTATGGGTGTGGGCCTCCTTGGCGCAATATACACCATCACGGGCGCTCTCTCGATGATGTCGTCTCTAGATCCGCCCAGGCCCTACCGTCCACTTGCCGACTTCTTGTTGGCGCAATGGGTGGGGTAGGTTGGTCTGTGTTGGCCTTGAGTTTTGGTCTTGTTGTAGAGGTCTCCGGTGTCGGTTGTGATGCGGTTTGGTTGCTCTGTGGCTTGCCCCATCGCCATCGGCATGAGGTTGGCCTAGGTGAAGCATGTATCATAGTACACGTGGTGGGTGTGTTTGATGGATGCGGATGCTAGTTCTTGTGATTGGCGTTGCAATGGCCGAAAGATATTGTATCCAGCTTCTTTGCCGCTTCTCCTTTAATATATAATATGCATGCTAATACATATTCCCGAAAAAAATATAGTTGCTACGTAGTTGAGGAATAGTAAAAGGAACAAAGAATGATGATGTCCTCGTTTTAGCCTTGCAAGGTAGATGCTGCGTGGTACAGGAATATAAAAGGAAAAAAGAATGGTGCAGTAGAACCATAGGTAGCCAAAGTTTTTTTCTTTTAGACAAAGGTAGCCAAAGTTGCACGCTACTTTCTTGCACCATTAATCATGAAGATAGGCTGCAGCATCACGGATCGGCAGCCCGATCGCTCTCACGACAGAAAATAAGTCACCAGGCGGCCGGCCTCACAGCCCACCACAGCCCAGTGCTTCAGAAGGCTCAGAAATAAGCCTGCGGAGCAGTGGCCCTTTTGATGTTGGTTCGACTTCGGCCAGTTTTGCTGAGCGAACAGGCGCAAATGAATGCTACGGGAGGATGGAATGATCTCACTCGTTTATACGCTTAATCGGACGGTTTAGGATCTCAAATCACTGTGGAGGCTCCTAACTAGCTGAGTTATACTGTTTAGTAAATATTATATTTTCCTATTTTAACAAACTTTATACAAAAAAGCTTAAAATTTTCTATTATCTATTAATGTGTATCTATCTGTACCATATTAGTTCTGTATAAAACCAATGATTTTCACTTTTTGTTAGCTCATGAATCAATGTATTTTTTATGAAATTTTACACACGTGTAGTATGCATCCATATGTCCATGTGGAGATTTTTTTCAGCATTTTTATCTGAAACTTTGACATACGTGTACAACAATCAGGGCTCGAGCATCTGCACTCTAAATAATGTTGGGGAACGCGGTAATTTCAAAAAAAAAATCCACGATCACGCAAGATCTATCTAGGTGATGCATAGCAATGAGAGGGGAGAGTGTGTCCATGTACCCTCGTAGACCGAAAACGGAAGCGTTATGTCAACGCGGTTGATGTAGTCGAACGTCTTCGCGATCCAACCGATCCAAGCACCGAAAGTACGGCACCTCCGTGTTCAGCACACGTTCAGCTCGATGACGTCCCTCGTACTCTTGATCCAGTTGAGACCGAGGGAGAGTTTCGTCAGCACAACGGCGTGGCGACGGTGATGATGAAGTTGCCGGCGCAGGGCTTCGCCTAAGCACTACGACGATATGACCGAGGTGTGTAACTGTGGAGGAGGGCACCACACACGGCTAAAAGATCAACTTGATCAACTGTGTGTCTATGGGATGCCCCCTGGCCACGTATATAAAGGAGGGAGGAGGAGGAGGCTGGCCTAGGAGGGACGCGCCTATAGGGGTAGTCCAACTAGGATTCCCAATCCTAGTTGGAGTCCCCTTCCTTTTCCAAGAGGGGAGAGAGGGAAGGAGTAGGAGAGGGAGAAGGAAAGAGAGGGGGGCGCCGCCTCCTCCCTAGTCCAATTCAGACTTGCCATGGGGGGCACCCCTTGAGGCCCTCCTCTCCTTTCCCGTATGGCCCATTAAGGCCCACTACTTCCCCCGGCAAACTCTCATAACTCTCCAGTACTCTGAAAAATACCCGAATCACTCGAAACCTTTCCGATGTCCGAATATAGCCTTCCAATATATCGATCTTTACGTCTCGACCATTTTGAGACTCCTTGTCACGTCTGTGATCTCATCCGGGACTTCGAACAAACTTCGGTCATCAAATCACATAACTCATAATACAAATCGTCATCGAACGTTAAGCGTGCGGACCCTACGGGTTCGAGAACTATGTAGACATGACCAAGACAAGTCTCCGATCAATAACCAATAGCGGAACCTGGATGCTCGTATTGGTTCCTACATATTCTTCAAAGATCTTTATCGGTCAAACCGCATAATAACATATGTTGTTCCCTTTGTCATCGGTATGTTACTTGCCCGAGATTCGATCGTCGGTATCTCAATACCTAGTTCAATCTCGTTACCGGCAAGTCTCTTTACTCGTTTCATAATACTTCATCCCGCAACTAACTCATTAGTCACAATGCTTGCAAGGCTTATAGTGATGAGTATTACCGAGAGGGCCCAGAGATACCTCTTCGAAACACGGAGTGACAAATCCTAATCTCGATCTATGCCAACCCAACAAACACCTTCGGAGACACCTGTAGAGCATCTTTATAATCACCCAGTTACGTTGTGATGTTTGATAGCACATAAGGTGTTCCTCCGGTATTCGGGAGTTGCATAATCTCATAGTCTGAGGAACATGTATAAGTCATGAAGAAAGCAGTAGCAATGAAACTGTAACGATCATAATGCTAAGCTAACAGATGGGTCGTGTCCATCACATCATTCTCCTAATGATGTGATCCCGTTCATCAAATGACAACACATGTCTATGGTTAGGAAACATAACCATCTTTGATTAACGAGCTAGTCAAGTAGAGGCATACTAGGGACACTATGTTTTGTCTATGTATTCACACATGTACTAAGTTTCCGGTTATACAATTCTAGCATGAATAATAAACATTTATCATGAAATAAGGAAATAAATAATAACTTTGTTATTGCCTCTAGGGCATATTTCCTTCAGTCTCCCACTTGCACTAGAGTCAATAATATAGTTCACATCACCATGTGATTTAACACCAATAATATTCACATCTGTATGTGATTAACACCCATAGTTCACATTGTCATGTGACCAACACCCAAAGGTTTACTAGAGTCAATAATCTAGTTCACATTGCTATATGATTAACACCCAAAGAGTACTAAGGTGTGATCATGTTTTGCTTATGAGAGAAGTTTAGTCAACAGGTCTGTCACATTCAAAGCCGTATGTATTTTGCAAATATTCTATGTCTACAATGCTCTGCATAGAGCTATTCTAGCTAATTGCTCCCACTTTCAATATGTATCCAGATTAAGACTTAGAGTCATCTGGATTGGTGTAAAGCTTGCATCGATGTAACTCTTTACGACGAGCTCATTTATCACCTCCATAATCAAGAAATATTTCCTTAGTCCACACTAAGGATAATCTTGACCGTTGTCCAGTGATCTACTCTTAGATCAAAATTGTACTCCATTGCCAAACTCAGGGCAGGGTACACAATAGGTCTGGTACACAACACAACATACTTTATATAACCTATGACTGTGGCATTCGGAATGACTTTCATTCTCTTTCTATTTTCTATCATGGTCGGGCTTTGAGTCTTACTCAACTTTGCACCTTGTAATACAGACAAAAATTCCTTCTTTGACTGGTCCATTTTGAACTCTTTCAAAAACTTGTCAAGGTATTTACTCATTGAAAAATCTTATCAAGCGTCTTGATCTATCTCTATAGATCTTGATGCCCAATATGTAAGCAGCTTCACCGAGGTCTTTCATTGAAAAACTCTTATTTAGGTATCCCTTTATGCTATCTAGAAATTCCATATTATTTCCAATCAATAATATGTCATCCACATATAATATTAGAAATGCTACAGAGCCCCCACTCACTTTCTTGTAAATACAGGCTTCTCCAAAAGTCTGTATAAAACCATATGCTTTGATCAACTCATCAAAGCGTATATTCTGACTCCGAGAGGCTTGCACCAGTCCATAAATGGATCGCTGGAGCTTGCACACTTTGTTAGCTCGCTTTGGATCGACAAAACCTTTTGGTTGCATCATATACAACTCTTCTTTAAGAAATATCCATTTAAGGAATGCAGTTTTTATATCCATTTGCCAGATTTCATAAAATATGGCAATTGCTAACATTTTGATTTAAGCATCGCTACAGTCGAGAAAACCTCATTGTACTCAACACCTTGAACTTGTCGAAAAACCTTTTATGACAAGTCGAGCTTTGTAGATAGTAACACTACTATCAGCGTCCGTCTTCCTCTTGAAGATCCATATGGCTTGCCGATCATCGGGTAAGTTCACCAAAGTCCACACTTTGTTCTCATATATGGATCCCATCTCAGATTTCATGGTTTCAAGCCATTTCGCGGAATCTGGGCTCATAATCACTTCCTCATAGTTCGTAGGTTCATCATGGTCTAGTAAGATGACTTTCAGAATAGGATTACTGTACCACTCTGGTGCGGACCGTACTCTGGAAGACCTACGAGGTTCTGTAGTAACTTGATCTGAAGTTTCATGATCATCATCATTAGCTTCCTCATTAATTGTTGTAGGAATCACTAGAACTGATTCCTGTGATGAAGTACTTCCCAATTCGGGAGAAGGTACAATTACCTCATCAAGCTTTACTTTCCTCCCACTCACTTCTTTCGAGAGAAACTCCTTCTCTAGAAAGGATCCATTCTTAGCAACAAATATCTTGCCTTCGGATCTGTGATAGAAGGTGTACCCAACAGTTTCCTTTTGGTATTCTATGAAGACACACTTCTCCGATTTGGGTTCGAGCTTATTAGGTTGAAGCTTTTTCACATAAGCATCGCAACCCCAAACTTTAAGAAACGACAACTTTGGTTTCTTGCCAAACCACAGTTCATAAGGCGTCGTCTCAACGGATTTTGTTGGTGCCCTATTTAAAATGAATGCAGTTGTCTCTAATGCATACCCCCAAAATGATAGTGGTAAATCGGTAAGAGACATCATAGATCGCATCATATCCAATAAAGTGCGGTTACGACGTTCAGACACACCACTACGCTGTGGTGTTCCAGGTGGCGTGAGCTCTGAAACTATTCCACATTGTTTTAAATGAAGGCCAAACTCGTAACTCGAATATTCTCCTCCACGATTAGATTGTAGAAACTTTTATTTTCTTATTATGATGATTCTCCACTTAACTCTCAAATTCCTTGAACTTTTCAAATGTTTCAGACTTGTGCACTACAACAGGACCCCACCTATAGCAACGCTTTTTTCCGTATCTATAAGTCCATATATGCGTTGCAAGTGCATTTACCAACGGGTTGTGATGCTTAGCCTTATCCAGTGTTGCTAGCGTATAATGCAACGCTTATGCTATTGTTGGTAAAAGGAACCGTTGGAAGAGTACAACAAATAAAACCAACTTTTACAACACTTACTTATGTTGGTGCTTAATGTAGAGGAATCCAAATCACATTACTTGGCAACGGAGATTTTGCAACGCTTCTAGTGTGTTCACTATAATGTGAATAATATTATTATATTTATATATATATTGCCAAAAATTAAATTAATGTTCCACATAATGTTGATACTTGTGTACATCAAGTGAGGGAAGAAAATATACCCACAAAGAGGAAGAAATCATGTATTGAATAAAACTGTTGAATTACAATAGTTTATATTACAGGAGGAACATCATCCAAGTGCTATGCATAATCTAAAAAATTTCTTGACAACGAAGATTAAGCTGAAAGCAACTATCAACATCCCTACAACTTAACTAAAACTTAACCGGGGAACATCACACAACAAGAACATCATCCCTACAACTTAATTAAAACTGAAAGCATCCACCATCATCATTATTATGAACCAGGACATCATCATCATCATGATAAGTGCAGTATACTTTCCACACACCCATATAATCATCCAGATATCTTCTAAATCTACAAAGAAAATAACAAAATGAACGGTTAACACACAATGCATTGGCATGACGCAAGTAGTGATAGAGGCAGGATATTACAGACGTACAAAGGTTGAAGGCCATGCAATCTTCGTTTTTTCTGCATTACCGAGTGTTGCATTTTTTGTGAATCCATACCATATCTTTAGTTTTCACAAGTGCCATATCGACATGCACTGCCTAGAATTCATTTGTAATTTTAGCACCATCAAGTTTAAATTTAAGACCACAACTTACAACTATAGCAAGAGCAAACACGAAGTAAGAAACAAGTAAACAAGCTAGCACTATAGTTTGAACAAAAATTTGTATATGAATATGGAAACATACCACCATGAGTGTTAGTTGTTATTGATGACTAATCCAGCCGCCACAGTATACGACACAGCCTGCAGAATAACATGGCTCAGTAAAATTATATGGATAGTAGCCAGAGTGCTGTTGTGCATTCAAGGGCAATGATGAAACCAACACCGGAAACGGATTTAGTCATCAGAAATTGAACCAAAACATTAAGCTCTAGTTGGTTTCAGTCATCCAGCAGGAAATAGACAAACCTACAGGTGCTCACCACGCTTTGGAACAAACCTACAGCCCAAAACCCACTGAAATGAATCTATATGGCCATCACCAGCTCCATTGCTAATTCTGTACACCTACAGTCAAAATGTTTGGCGTGAACAAACATATTATTTATTGCAACATAAATCCACTGGAACCTACAACCTCAAATTCTATAAATATGCATGGACAGGAGCATACAACATAAGCACAGCTCAATGGCTATGGACACAACAAGAAGGAACACGGTAGGGAGAGGGAGAGTATACCATCCATGGCATCGTCCATGAGTTGCTCCATGAACTCTGCTTGCTCCATGGCATCCCCCTACATCGACTTGGTGCATGCAGCTGCAAAACCAAATATAGCTCTTCAAAAAAATCTCCTTATGATGAATATGACTGCACCCTGATTATGTGCATAGGTAGCACCAATATCCATAACGTACAGAAATAAAAAGGAAGGACGCAAACCTCTTTTGAATTATTTACATTAGTGAAGCCAAATCTTAACTTCTGCTAGGACATTTAGAAAGAAAAGATAACTTTTGAGGTTGACATGGTCAAATTAGCATGTCACGGTGTCTTTCCAGCTCCAGGGAGAGAATTATAACAAGTAAGAAGAGAGAAGGCACAAGATAATTTACAGCTGATAAAATCAAGCATGCCATCCCCACAAAACCACTTTTTTGCTCAGCACTTCGTTGTCACATCCCACTTGGATTAATATATTTCTTTTGTCACGCACATGCATATAGTACTGAACCAACTCTCACTCTCGAACCAATCTACAATGTAACGCCTTAAATTTCATTGGCTAGCACATTTGATGGTTCTTTGTAACCCTCTTCTAGAATTAACATGAAGGCTCTAATAGTGCTTCTCATACAGCAAAACGGTGCAATCTGTGCATACACCAAGAAAATAAAAAATAAAACAAAGGGTTCTTTCGCTCAATTCATCAGTCGTTACTTAATTAGTTCAGTCTTCAGACATAGAAAAAAGTAGTACTCATGCAAATACATGTGGACCTGACAAATCTGTGCCCGTATTGACATCTATGCTAAATATTTCTACTATAAAATCAGATTATACCAACTATGAAAATAATGAAATATTTGTAGCAGTAAATTAACTCCTAATATTCCTTGCTATTGTTGTTAATTTGGTCCTTACGGAAGGCCAAATCGGAAGATTCTACTCCGTTAAACTGAAAATAACAGAACATGTGTCCACACCTAATAATTACTAATGAGATAATAGGAATGTCGTCAGAGTAACTACAGTGAAGATAAGCGCAAAGTATGACTGGTCGGCTTAGCACACAACATTGATCTGCCGTACAAACCCCTCATGCACGCTGTGCAGAACTTAGGCATGCTGATGCCTTGCCACCATATTGGTGCCGTACTGTAGGTGTGTTCCTAGATTCATAGTTTTATCTTTACCTGGGTTATTCAATAATCTCCATGAAGCTATGTTGATCATTTTGGCTGTGAGGGAACATCCATCGCGATGAAGACGAGCCATATCAATGAACTAAAGAAAATCTAGCAACGCAATGAGGGGGGTAGGAAGCGCCAGTCTTAACCGTGGTAGATCAAGGACATCACCTGAAGCCAGAGGAGGAAGCAACGTGGCTACGCCCCAAACTGCAGTAAGGCTATCCACTGGTCGTTCCTACTTGCACATCTACAGGAGAAGAGAAAATCTAAGATTAGAGAAAGGGGGATAGAGAAAGGACGAAGCCAGAGGAGGGTATGTACTCACCGGACGAGAGGATGACGACATGGCCACCGGCGCCGGAGGCCGGAGCCGATTCCTGAAACCCTAGCCATGGGGTAGGGTCGCGGGTGGGCTTTGATGGCCGTGAGCGCCGGATCTAACCGGGTGGGAGGGCGCCGTGGTGCGAGGGGACCTCAGCCTGTGCTTCGCGGTGGCGGGATTCACCGTACGTCGTTTCAAACAGCCACCGCAGGTGGCGCAACGACGAGCCGTGTGAAGAGACAGATGAGATGTGAGAGGGATTGGGTGCGGGATGCGGTGGATCCGGCAGCCTCCGGAGCCCCAAGGTGGGAGGAGGGGAGGGGGGACCGGCGGCGAGGTCGTCGGAGGGGGAAGAGGAGGAGGTGGGTGGCGGCGATTTGGGAGAGACGAGGGGAGAATCGGGGGGCTGTGTTTCTCGCGCGGCTCTCTATCCTCTCCTCTGTTTATTTTTTTCCATATCTACGAGGCTGCAAATCCGCAACGCATATGCTGCAACCATAACATGCGTATCTATATGAATTTTACAACGTATAGTCAAAATGTTGTAAATTTTGTGTTGCTTTATAAGGGGTATCCTTGTAGTGGTGTTTTATTAAGTAGATATACCCATATCTGCTTAAATCATCTGTGAAGGTCAGAAAATAACGATACCTGATACGTCTCCAACGTATCTATAATTTTTGATTGCTCCATGCTACTTTATCTACTGTTTTGGACTATATTAGGCTTTATTTTCCACTTTTATATTATTTTTGGGACTAACCTATTAACCAGAGGCCCAGCCCAGAATTGCTATTTTTTTTTGCCTATTTTAGTATTTCGAAGAAACGGAATATCAAATGGAGTCCAAACGGAATGAAACCTTCGGGAACGTGATTTTCTCACCGAACATGATCCAGGAGACTTGGACCCTACTCCAAGAAGTAACAGAGGCGATCACGAGGGTGGGGGGTGCCCCCCTAGGGTGTGCCCCCTTGCCTCGTGGCCCCCCTGTTGCTCCACCGACGTACTCCTTCCTCCTATATATACCTACGTATCCCCAAACGATCAGAACAGGAGCCAAAAACCTAATTCCACCGCCGCAACCTTCTATATCCATGAGATCCCATCTTGGGGCCTGTTCCGGAGCTCCGCCGGAGGGGGCATCTACCACGGAGGGCTTCTACATCAACATCATAGCCCCTCCGATGAAGTGTGAGTAGTTTACTTCAGACCTTCGGGTCCATAGCTAGTAGCTAGATGGCTTCTTCTCTCTTTTTGGATCTCAATACAATATTCTTCCCCTCTCTCGTGGAGATCTATTCGATGTAATCTTCTTTTTGCGGTGTGTTTGTTGAGACCGATGAATTGTGGGTTTATGATCCAGCTTATCTATGAAAATATTTGAATCTTGTCTGAATTCTTTTATGTATGATTGAGTTATCTTTGCAAGTCTCTTCGAATTATCCGTTTGGTTTGGCCAACTAGATTGGTAGTTCTTGCAATGGGAGAAGTGCTTAGCTTTGGGTTCAATCTTGCGGTGTCCTTTCCCAGTGACAGAAGGGGCAGCAAGGCACGTATTGTATTGTTGCCATCGAGGATAACAAGATGGGTTTTTTATCATATTACATGAATGTATCCCTCTACATCATGTCATCTTGCTTAAGGCGTTACTCTGTTTTTAACTTAATACTCTAGATGCATATTGGATAGCGGTCGGTGAGTGGAGTAATAGTAGTAGATGTAGAATCGTTTCGATCTACTTGTCTCGGATGTGATGCCTATATACATGATCATACCTAGATATGCTCATAACTATGCTTAATTATGTCAATTGCCCAACAGTAATTTGTTCACCCACCGTAGAATATCTATGCTCTTGAGAGAAGCCACTAGTGAAACCTATGGCCCCCGGGTCTATTCTTATCATATCAATCTTCATTACTTCATTACTTGCTTTTGTTTTTACTTTGCCTTTTACTTTTCACTTTACATCTCTATATCAAAAATACCAAAAATATTATCTATCATCTCTATCAGATCTCACTCTCGTAAGTGACCGTGAAGGGATTGACAACCCCTAATCGCGTTGGTTGCGAGGAGCTATCGTTTTGTGTAGGTACGAGGGACTTGTGCGTGGTCTCCTACTGGATTGATACCTTGGTTCTCAAAAACTGAGGGAAATACTTACGCTACTTTGCTGCATCATCCTCTCCTCTTCAGGAAAATCCAACGCAGTGCTCAAGAGGTAGCAAGAAGAATTTCTGGCGCCGTTGTCGGGGAGGCTCACGCAAGCAAGTCAACCATACCAAGTACCCATCACAATCCCTATCTATCGCATTACATTATTTGCCATTTGTCTCTCGTTTTCCTCTCCCCCACTTCACCCTTGCCGTTTTATTCGCCCTCTCTTTTCCAATCTCCTCCTCTCTTTCCCGTTTGCCTTTTCCCGTTGCCTTTCTATTTGCTTGTGTGTTGGATTACTTGTTGCCATGGCGCAAGATAATACCAAATTGTGTGACTTCTCGAATACCAATAATAATGATTTCCTTAGTACTCCGATTGCTCCTCTTAATAATGATGAGTCTTGTGAAATCAATACCGCTTTGCTGAATCTTGTTATGAAAGATCAATTCGCCGGCCTTCCTAGTGAAGATGCCGCTACTCATCTAAACAATTTTGTTGATTTGTGTGATATGCAAAAGAAGAAATATATGAATAACAATATTGTCAAATTGAAGCTATTTCCGTTTTCACTTAGAGATCGTGCTAAAGTTTGGTTTTCATCTTTGCCTAAAAATAGTATTGATTCTTGGAACAAGTGCAAAGATGCTTTTATCTCTAAGTATTTTCCTCCCGCTAAGATCATCACTCTTAGGAACGATATTATGAATTTTAAACAACTTGATCATGAGCATGTTGCCCAATCTTGGGAAAGAATGAAATTGATGCTTCGCAATTGCCCTACTCATGGTTTGAATTTATGGATGATCATACAAAAATTTTATGCCGGATTGAATTTTGCTTCTGGAAATCTTTTAGATTCGGCCACGGAAGGCACGTTTATGGAAATTACATTAGGAGATGCTACAAAATTGCTTGATAATATTATGGCTAATTATTCTCAATGGCACACCGAAAGATCTTCTAGTAAAAAAGTGCATGCTATAGAAGAAATCAATGTTTTGAGTGAAAAGATGGATGAACTTATGAAGATGTTCCTAGCCAAATTCAGAGGGCATCTTATTAAAATTTCCATAAGAATTGTTATAGGAATTTCCATAATTATTAGAAGGATTACTAGGATAAGGCCTAGGATTAAAATTCCCTCTATACGCATTGTTTCCAAAACTGTTCCTACCAACAAAATTCACATCCATAGATTCATTATTGTTCTCAATCAAAGTAGACAAAGGCATATCATTGGGATCAAGAGAAGTGTTTTTAGTAGCAAACATCTTCTAACAATTGATTTAATAAGATGCCCTCTGAAGGGAAATTTTAATGCTTTGCTTGAAGAGAAATTGCTTAAAGTTGATGATTTGGCTAGGAATGTTGATAGACTTTCTCTTGAAATTGATTATTTAAAGCTTAGATATATTCCTCCTAAGCATGATATCAATGAGTCTCTCAAAGCCATGAGAATTTCCATTGATGAGTGCAAAGAAAGAACCGCTAGGATGCGTGCTTGAAAAGATGTCTTTATTAAAGCGTGTTCTTCCAATTCGTGTGAAAATCAAGATGAGGATCTAAAAGTTATTGATGTGTCCCCCATTAAATCTTTGTTTTGCAATATGAATCTTGATGAAACTGAATATGATCTTCCTTTACCTATAAGGCGTTCTAAGAATTCAGAGTTTCTAGATCTTGATGATGAAATTGATGAAAGTGGGATTGAAAGAAATAAAAACCTAGATGTTGCTAAACCCACTATTTTGGATCTCAAGGAATTTAATTATGAAAATTGCTCTTTAATTGGTTGTATTTCCTTGTTGCAATCCGTGCTAGATTCTCCTCATGCTTATAGTCAAAATAAGGCCTTTACCGAACACATTGTTGATGCCTTGATGCAATCTTATGAAGAAAAACTTGAGTTGAAAGTTTCTATCCCTAGAAAACTCTATGATGAGTGGGAACCTATTATTAAAATTAAAATTAAAGATTATAAGTTTCATGCTTTGTGTGATTTGGGTGCTAGTGTCTCTACTATTCCCAAAACTTTGTGTGATTTGCTAGATTTCCGTGACTTTGATGATTGCTCTCTAAACTTGCATCTTGCGGATTCCACTATTAAAAGCCTATGGGAAGAATTAATGATGTTCTTATTGTTTCAAATAGGAATTATGTGCCTGTAGATTTTATCGTTCTTGATATAGATTGCAAGCCTTCATGTCCTATTATTCTTGGTAGACCTTTCCTTAGAACGATTGGTGCAATTATTGATATGAAGGAAGGGAATATTAGATTCCAATTTCCCTTAAAGAAGGGTATGGAACACTTCCCTAGAAAGAAAATAAAATTACCATATGAATCTATCATGAGAGCCACTTATGGATTGCCTACCAAAGATGGCAATAGCTAGATCTATCCTTGCTTTTATGCCTAGCTAGGGGCGTTAAACGATAGCACTTGTTGGGAGGCAACCCAATTTTATTTTGTGTTTTTGTTTTTGCTTATGTTTAAGAATAAATAATCCATCTACCTTCTGTTTGGATGTGGTTTTATGTTTTAATTAGTGTTTGTGCCAAGTAGAACCTATAGGATAACCTACGATGATAGTTGATTTGATTCTACTGAAAAACAAAAACTTTGCACGGACGAATATAGTTATGATAAATCAAAGCAACATGCTTTTGCGTCGATTCGTTTTGCTGCTGTTCAACAAACAAATTGTCCAGGACTTCCTATTTTGGTAGAATTTTAAGAGTTCCAGAAGTTTGCGTTAGTTACAGATTGCTACAGACTGTTCTGTTTTTTGACAGATTCTGTTTTGCGTGTGTTGTTTGCTTATTTTGATGACTCTATGGCTAGTAAAATAGTTTACAATCCATAGAAAAGTTGGAATACATTAGGTTTAACACCAATATAAATAAAGAATGAATTCATTACAGTACCTTAAGTAGTCTTTTGTTTTCTTTCTCTAACGGAGCTCACGAGATTTCTATTGAGTTTTGTGTTGTGAAGTTTTCAAGTTTTGGGTGAATTCTTTTGATGGATTATGAAACAAGGAGTTGCAAGAGCCTAAGCTTGGGGATGCCCATGGCACCCCCAACATAATCCAAGGACACCAAAAAGTCAAAGATTGGTGATGCCCCGGAAAGCATCCCCTCTTTCGTCTACTTCCATCGGTATTTTACTTGGAGCTATATTTTTATTCACCACATGATATGTGGTTTTCTTGGAGCGTCTTGTATTATTTGCGTCTTTGCTTGTTAGTTTACCACAATCATCCTTGCTGTACACACCTTTTGAGAGAGCCATACATGAATTGGAATTTGTTAGAATACTCTATGTGCTTCACTTATATTTTTTGAGCTTGATAGTTTTGCTCATAGTGCTTCACTTATATCTTTTGAGCTTGATAATTTTGCTTATAGTGCTTCACTTATATCTTTTGAGTGTGATAATTTTTGCTCTAGTGCTTCACTTAGATCTTTTAGAGCACGGTGGTGGATTTGTTTTAAAGAAACTATTGATCTCTCATGCTTCACTTAGATTATTTTGAGAGTCATTAATAGCATGGTAATTTGCTTAATGTTAATATACTTGGTATTCAAGATATGTGAAACTTTCTTTTGAGTGAATTGGATACTAAGATAAGTTTGATGCTTGATAATTGTTTT
Organism: Triticum timopheevii; assembly: GCA_963921465.1. Classification (NCBI taxonomy): domain Eukaryota; kingdom Viridiplantae; phylum Streptophyta; class Magnoliopsida; order Poales; family Poaceae; genus Triticum; species Triticum timopheevii. Next base: position 111,972,972 of record OY997264.1, read on the forward strand.
GAGATATGGAGGTGATAATATCAAAGTCGTGCTAGTTTAGTAATTGTGAATTTGAGAAATGCTTGTGTTGAAGTTTGCAAGTCCCGTAGCATGCACGTATGGTTAAAGTTATGTAACAAATTTGAAACATGAAGTGTACCTAGCTTGTGCATCCTTATGAGTGGCGGTCGGGGACGAGCGATGGTCTTTTCCTACCAATCTATCCCCCTAGGAGCATGCGTGTAGTACTTGATTTTTGATGACTTCTAAATTTTTGCAATAAGTATATGAGTTCTTTTGACTAATGTTGAGTCCATGGATTATACGCACTCTCACCTTTCCACCTTTGCTAGCCTCTTTGGTACCGCGCATTGCCCTTTCTCACCTTGAGAGTTGGCGCAAACTTCGCCGGTGCATCCAAACCCCGTGATACGATGCGCTCTATCACACATAAACCTCCTTATATCTTCCTCAAAACAGCCACCATACCTACCTATCATGGCATTTCCATAGCCATTCCGAGATATATTGCCATGCAACTTCCATCACCATCATCATGACATACATTACTTTTGTCATATTGCCATTGCATGATCATGTAGTTGACATCGTATTTGTGGCAAAGCCACCATGCATTATTTTTCATACATGTCACTCTTGATTCATTGCACCATCCCGGTACACCGCCGGAGGCATTCATATAGAGTCATATCTTGTTCTAAGTTTCGAGTTGTAATCCTTATGTTGTAATCAATAGAAGTGTGATGATCATCATTATTAGAGCATTGCCCAATCAAAAAAAAGAGAACGGCCAAAAAAAGGCCCAAAAAAATAATTAAAAAAAGAAGAAAGGCCAAAAAGAAAAAAAAAGAAAGGCCCAAAAAAAGAAAATAAATAAAAAGGGCAATGCTACTATCTCTTTTTCCACACTTGTGCTTCAAAGTAGCACCTTGTTCTTCATGTAGTGAGTCTCATATATTGTGCTTCAAAGTAGCACCTTGTTCCTCATGTAGTGAGTCTCATAAGTTGTCTTTTTATACTAGTGGGAATTTTTCATTATAGAACTTGGCTTGTATATTCCTACGATGGGCTTCCTCAAATGCCCTAGGTCTTCATGAGCAAGCGAGTTGGATGCACACCCACTAGTTTTCTTTTGTTGAGCATACATAGCTCTAGTGCATCCATTGCATGGCAATCCCTACTCCTCATGTTGACATCAATTGATGGGCATCTCCATAGCCCATTGATTAGCCTCGTCAATGTGAGACTTTCTCCTTTTTTGTCTTCTCCACACAATCCCCATCATCGTATTCTATTCCACCCATAGTGCTATATCCATGGCTGACGCTCATGTATTGCATGAAGGTTGAAAAAGTTTGAGATTATTTAAGTATAAAACAATTGCTTGGCTTGTCATCGGGGGTATAGAAGTTGGGAACATCTTTGTGTGACAAAAATGAAGCATAGCCTAACTATATGATTTTGCAGGGATGAACTTTCTTTTGCCATGCTATTTTGAGAAGACATGATTGCTTTGATTAGTATGCTTGAAGTATTATTATTTTTTATGTCAATATGAACTTTTGTCTTGAATCTTTCGGATCTGAATATTCATGCCACAATTAAGAAGATTTACATTGAAATTATGCCAAAGTATCACTCCGCATCAAAAATTCCTTTTTATCATTTACCTACTCGAGGACGAGCAGGAATTAAGCTTGGGGATGCCTGATACGTCTCCAACGTATCTATAATTTTTGATTGCTCCATGCTACTTTATCTACTGTTTTGGACTATATTGGGCTTTATTTTTCACTTTTATATTATTTTTGGGACTAACCTATTAACTAGAGGCCCAGCCCAGAATTGCTGTTTTTTTGCCTATTTCAGTATTTCAAAGAAACGGAATATCAAACGGAGTCCAAACGGAATGAAACCTTCGGGAACGTGATTTTCTCACCGAACGTGATCCAGGAGACTTGGACCCTACTCCAAGAAGTAACAAAGGCGATCACGAGGGTGGGGGGCAGCCCCCCTAGGGCGCGCACCCCTGCCTCGTGGCCCCCTGTTGCTCTACCGACATACTCCTTCCTCCTATATATACCTACGTATCCCCAAATGATCAGAACAGGAGCCAGAAACCTAATTCCACCGCCGCAACCTTCTGTACTCACGAGATCCCATCTTGGGGCCTGTTCCGGAGCTCCGCCGAAGGGGGCATCTACCATGGAGGGCTTCTACATCAACACCATAGCCCCTCCGATGAAGTGTGAGTAGTTTACTTCAGACCTTCGGGTCCATAGCTAGTAGCTAGATGGCTTCTTCTCTCTTTTTGGATCTCAATACAATGTTCTCCCCCTCTCTCGTGGAGATCTATTCGATGTAATCTTCTTTTTGCGGTATGTTTGTTGAGACCGATGAATTGTGGGTTTATGATCCAGCTTATCTATGAAAATATTTTAATCTTCTCTGAATTCTTTTATGTATGATTGAGTTATCTTTGCAAGTATCTTCGAATTATCCGTTTGGTTTGGCCAACTAGATTGGTAGTTCTTGCAATGGGAGAAGTGCTTAGCTTTGGGTTCAATCTTGCGGTGTCCTTTCCTAGTGACAGAAGGGGAAGCAAGGCACGTATTGTATTGTTGCCATCGAGGATAACAAGATGGGGTTTTTATCATATTGCATGAATTTATCCCTTTACATCATGTCATCTTGCTTAAGGCGTTACTCTGTTTTTAACTTAATACTCTAGATGCATGCTGGATAGCGGTTGATGAGTGGAGTAATAGTAGTAGATGCAGAATCGTTTTGATCTACTTGTCTCGGACGTGATGCCTATATACATGATCATACCTAGGTATGCTCATAACTATGCTCAATTCTGTCAATTGCTCAACAGTAATTTGTTCACCCACCATAGAATATCTATGCTCTTGAGAGAAGCCACTAGTGAAACCTATGGCCCCCGGGTCTATTCTTATCATATCAATCTTCATTAATTTATTACTTGCTTTGTTTTTACTTTGCCTTTTACTTTTCACTTTGCATCTCTATATCAAAAATACCAAAAATATTATTTATCATCTCTATCAGATCTCACTCTCGTAAGTGACCATGAAGGGATTGACAACCCCTAATCGCATTGGTTGCGAGGAGCTATCGTTTGTGTAGGTACGAGGGACTTGTGCGTGGTCTCCTACTGGATTGATACCTTGGTTCTCAAAAACTGAGGGAAATACTTACACTACTTTGCTGCATCATCCTATCCTCTTCGGGGAAATCCAACGCAGTGCTCAAGAGGTAGCAATACCCGCCACGAGCATCAACACTCATTGGACCGCATACATCGGTATGTATTATTTCCAATAAGTCACTAGCTCGTTCCATTGTTCCGGAGAACGGAGTTTTAGTCATCTTGCCCATAAGGCACGGTTCACAAGAATCAAATAATTCACAATCAAGTGATTCCAAAAGTCCATCTTTATGGAGTTTCTTCATGCGATTTACACCGATATGACCCAAACGGCAGTGCCACAAATAATTTGCACTATCATTATCAACTTTGCATCTTTTGGCATCAATATTATGAATATGTGTATCACTACGATGGGGATCCAACAAACTATTTTCATTGGGTGTATGACCATCGAAGGTTTTATTCATGTAAACAGAACAACAATTATTCTCTGACTTTAAATGAATAACCGTATTGCAACAAACATGATCAAATCATATTCATGCTCAACGTAGATGCCAAATAACATTTATTTAGGTTCAACACTAATTCCTAAAAGTATAGGGTGTGTGTGATGATGATCATATCAATCTTGGAACCACTTCCAACATACATCGTCACTTCACCCTCAACTAGTCTCTATTTATTCTGCAACTCCTATTTCGAGTTACTAATCTTAGCAACCGAACAAGTATCAAATACCCAGGGGTTACTACGAGCACTAGTAAGGTACACATCAACAACATGTATATCAAATATACATTTGTTCACTTTGCCATCCTTCTTATCCGCCAAAATATTCAGGGCAGTTCTGCTTCCAGTGACCATTTCCTTTGCAGTAGAAGCACTCAGTTTCAGGCGTAGGTCCAGCTTTGGGCTTCTTCACGGGAGAGACAACTTGCTTGCCATTCTACTTGAAGTTCCCTTTCTTTCCCTTTGCCCTTTCCTTGAAACTAGTGGTCTTGTCAATCATCAACACTTAATGCTCTTTCTTGATTTCTACCTTCGTCGATTTTAGCATCACAAAGAGCTCGGGAATCATTTTCGTCATCCCTTGCATACTATAGTTCATCACGAAGTTCCAGTAACTTGGTGATGGTGACTAGAGAACTCTGTCAATCACTATATTATCTGGAATATTATCTCCCACTTGAGTCAAGTGATTGTAGTACCCAGACATTCTGAGCACATGCTCACTAGTTAAGCAATTCTCCTCCATCTTTTAGGCAAAGTACTTGTCAGAGGTCTCATACCTCTTGACACGGGCATGAGTCTGAAATACCAATTTCAGCTCTTGGAACATCTCATATGCTCTGTGACGTTTCAAAAACGTTTTTGAAGTCCCGGTTCTAAGCTGTAAAGCATGGTGCACTAAACTATCAAGTAATCATCATCTTGTGCCTTTGATCTCCATCTCCAAATACCGTCATCATTTCCATCGTCACCGGCATGACACCATGATCTCCATCATCTTGATCTCTATCAATGTGTCGTTATATGGTTGTCTCGCCAACTATTGCCATCGCATAGCGATAAAGTAAAGCAATTATATGGCGCTTGCATCTTATGCAATAAAGAGACAACCATAAGGCTCCTACCAATTGCCGATAACTTTAACAAAATATGATCATCTCATACAAAAAATTATATCTCATCACGTCTTGACCATATCACATCACAACATGCCTTGCAAAAATAAGTTAGACGTCCTCTACTTTGCTGTTGCAAGTTTTACGTGGCTGCTACGGGCTTAGCAAGAACCGTTCTTACCTACGCATCAAAACCAGAATGATTTTTTGTCAAGTGTGCTGTTTTAACCTTCAACAAGGACCGTGTGTAGCCACACTCGATTCAACTAAAGTTGGAGAAATAGACACTCACTAGCCACCTGTGTACAAAGCACGTCGGTAGAACCAGTCTCGCGTAAGCGTACGCGTAATCTCGGTCTGAGCCACTTCATCCAACAATACCGCTGAATCAAAGTATGACATGCTGGTAAGCAGTATGACTATTATCGCCCATAACTCTTTGTGTTCTACTCGTGCATATAACATCTACGCATAGACCTGGCTCTGATGTCACTGTTGTGGAACGCGGTAATTTAAAAAAAATCCTACGATCACACAATATATATCTAGGTGATACATAGCAATGAGAGGGGAGAGTGTGTCCATGTACCCTCATAAACCGAAAGCGGAAGCATTATGTCAGCGCGGTTGATGTAGTCGAACGTCTTCGCGATCCAACCGATCCAAGCACCGAACGTACGACACCTCCGTGTTCGGCACACGTTCAGCTCGATGAAGTCCCTTGTACTCTTGATCCAGTTGAGGCTGAGGGAGAGTTTCGTCAGCATGACGGCGTGGTGACAGTGATGATGAAGTTACCGGCGCAGGGTTTCGCCTAAGCACTACGACGATATGACCGAGGTGTGTAATTGTGGAGGGGGGGCACCGCACACGGCTATAAGATCAACTTTATCAACTTGTGTGTCTATGGGGTGCCCCATGGACACATATATAAAGGAGGGTGGAGGAGGAGGCCGGCCTAGCAGGGGCATGCCTATAGGGGGAGTCCAACTAGGATTCCCAATCCTAGTTGGAGTCCCTTTCCTTTTCCAAGAGGGGAGAGAGGGAAGGAGTAGGAGAGGGAGAAGGAAAGAGAGGGGGCGCCGCCCCCTCCCTAGTCCAATTCGGACTTGCCATGGGGGGCATCTCTTGAGGCCATTCTCTCCTTTACTGTATGGCCCATTAAGGCCCACTACTTCCCCCGGCGAATTCTCGTAACTCTCCGGTACTCCGAAAAATACCCGAATCACTCGGAACCTTTCCAATGTCCAAATATAGCCTTCCAATATATCGATCTTTACATCTCAACCATTTCGAGACTCGTCGTCACATCCGTGATCTCATCCGGGACTCCGAACAAACTTCGGTCATCAAATCACATAACTCATAATACAAATCTTCATCGAACGTTAAGCGTGCGGACCCTACGAGTTCGAGAACTATGTAGACATGACCGAGACACGTCTACGGTCAATAGCCAATAGCAGAACATGGATGCTCATATTGGTTCCTACATATTCTTCAAAGATCTTTATCGGTCAAACTGCATAACAACATACGTTGTTCCCTTTGTCATCGGTATGTTACTTGCCCGATATTCGATCATCGGTATCTCAATACCTAGTTCAATCTTGTTACTGGCAAGTCTCTTTACTCGTTTCATAATACTTCATCCCGCAACTAACTCATTAGTCACAATGATTACTCCTACTTGGGGGTGCTCCTTGCTTCCCCTCTCCCTCTCCCACCTAATATATATGTGCGGGGGCACTGCTAGAACACACAACATTGATTCCTAGCCGTGTGCGGCGCCCCCCTCCATAGTTTACGCCTCTGGTCATATTGTCATAGTGCTTAGGCGAAGCCCTGCACGGATCACTTCACCATCACCGTCACCACGCCGTCGTCTTGATGAAACTCTCCCTTGACACTTTGCTGGATCAAGAGTTCGAGGGACGTCATCGAGCTGAACGTGTGCAGAACTCGGAGGCGTCGTACGTTCGGTGCTTGACCGGTCGGAATGAGAAGAAGTTTGACTACATCAACGACGTTGTCAAATGCTTCCGCTTTCGATCTATGAGGGTACATGGACATACTCTCCCCCTCTTGTTGCTATGTATCTCCTAGATAGATCTTGCGTGAGCGTAGGATTTTTTTTGAAATTGCATGCTATGTTCCCCAACATAAATACCCAAATATTCCCAACCCACCAGAAGTGTCCACAAAAATACTTTTCAGCCGCCGCAAGTCTCTATTCCCATGAGATCCCATCTTGGGGCCTTTTACGGCGATCTGCTAGAGGGGATTCGATCACGGAGGGCTTCTACATCAACCCTATTGCCCTACCGGTGAAGTGTGAGTAGTTTACCTCAGACCTACGAGTCCATAGCTAGTAGCTAATTGGCTTATTCTCTCTCTATGATCTTCAATACAATGTTCTCCTCGATGTTCTTGGAGTTCTATCCGATGTAATATTCTTTTGCAGTGTGTTTGTCGAGATCCGATGAATTATAGATTTATGATCATATTATCTATGAATATTATTTGAATCTTCTCCGAATTCTTATATGCATGATTTGATATCTTTGTATTTCTCTTCGAATTATCGGTTTGGTTTGGCCAACTAGATTGGTATTTCTTGCAATGGGAGAGGTGCTTTGTTTTGGGTTCAATCTTGCAGTGTCCTCACCCAGTGACAACAGGGGTAGCGAGGCACGTATTGTATTGTTGCCATCAAGGATAAAAATATGGGGTTTTCATCATATTGCTTGAGTTTATCCCTCTGCATCATGTCATCTTACTTAATGCGTTACTCGGTTCTCTTGAACTTAATACTCTAGATGCAGGTAGGAGCCGGTCGATGTGTGGAGTAATAGTAGTAGATGCAGAATCGTTTTGGTCTACTTGACACGAATGTGATGCCTATATGCATAATCATTGCCTTGGATATCGTCATAACTTTGCGCTTTTCTATAAATTTCTCGACAGTAATTTGTTCACCCACGGTATTATTTTCCTTCAAGAGAGAAGCCTCTAGTGAAACCTATGCCCCCGGGTCTATTTTCCATTATATATTTTCAGATCTGTAAACCAAAAAACCCAAAAATATCTCGCTGCAATTTATTTACTTCTATTTTTGTTTTATGTTTTAGTAATCTTTTATATCTATCTCTATTAGATCTCACCATTGCAATTGGTCATGAAGGAATTGACAACCCCTTTATCGCGCTGGGTGCAAGTGTTTGATTGTTTGTGCAGGTGCATAGATTGGGGACTTGCTTGTGCCTCCTACTGGATTGATACCTTGGTTCTCTAACTGAGGGAAATACTTATCTCTACTTTGCTGCATCACCCTTTCCTCTTCAAGGGAAAAACCAACGCAAGCTCAAGAAGTAGCAAGGCGGGAGTAAAATGCCGAGGCTACTGAAAATTTGGATCATGGGAGAGCAGATACTTTTGAGATTGCGAGGGATGCAGAGGCGGGAGTAACAAGCTGGGGCTACTAAAAATTTTAATCAAGGGCGAGCAGATATTTTTGAGATTGCGAGGAATGTAGAGGCGGGAGTAAAATGCCCGAGCTACTGAAAATTTGAATCAAGGGATTGAAACAGAGCAGGAGTAACAGACATCGCACACGGTCCACACATACTAATCGTGTGCTATCAAACATAAAAACCTTCCAGGCGGTAGATATTTTCGAGATAGCAAAGTAGTAGATATTTTCGAGAGCGGGAGGCAAGCCTTATGGAGCCTAATCTACTGTGCTGATGTGAGTGACAGGGGCACGGGCGTGCATATGGGTAGTCTGAGCAAACTGTGTCTGTTGCATCCCCAATCGCAGACGGTTGCTGCATCCAACTCATCTGCTGTTTGTAAATTTGGCAAAAAGAATAACGTGGGGAAGGGTTAGAACACGAACACACTTGCATGTGGACCAAATATATGTATGAAAAGGGTGGTTTGATGTTCAAATACCCAATGCACAACTTTGATGTGGCACCTGTCGCACAAAGCTCACAGTATTGCTAGTTAGGCACCCCCTATCACTACAAAAAAGACACATCCGTGACATTTTGGGCCGAACGAATTTTTTTCTGTCATGCTTATGACACTTCTATGACGATAATTGTGACAAAAGCCGGTGTCATCATAGATATGGTAGGCTCCTACTTCTATGACAAAAAATAATGACAGAAAATGGGCTTTTCGTCCTGGGCGGGCCGGAGACGCAGTTGCATGACATTCTTTGGGCCGTCCATGACAAAAAAACCGTGGTAGAAACGAGGGCGAGGAAATTATCGGGGAGTTACCGGTTACGGTGGGTGGTCGGGGGCCAAGCGATGCGCGTTTCTCTCATACACGTACGCGCGTGGGTGCGAGGCATTGGGCTCTAACTGAACCCGAGCGAGGCGTTCGCCTAACTGAACCCGAGCGATTGCACTGCAGGCTATGCGTTACTGAACCCGAGCAATCGATCGATGGCTGTTAACTGAACCCGATCGAGCGATTCCTTCATTCGCTACTGCTGCTAACTGAAGCCGATCGAACCTGCTGCCTCCTTCCCTTGATGAACAGTGAGTGTTTGTAACGCCCACGATGCGGCTATATCTCCCACGTGTCGAAGCACGACTTAGAGGCATAACCACATGGTGGTTTTGTCGCAAGAAGGGTCATCTTCACACAATCCCATGTAATGAACAAGAATGAGATAAAGAGTTGGCTTACAATTGCCACTTCATACAATGAACATATAATTCATACATCATTCAGAGTACACACATAGTCCAACTACGGACGAAGCCAAAAGAAAAGAAGATAACCCAACTGCTAGATTCCCGATCGTCCCAACTGGGCTCCACTACTGATCAACAAGAAACGAAACATAGCAACGACCAAGATCTTCGTTGAGCTCCCATTTGAGCTCGGTTGCATCACCTGCACTGGTGTCATCGGCACCTGCAACTGTTTGGTAGTATCTGCTGAGTCACGAGGACTCAGCAATCTCAAAACCCGCGAGATCAAGACTATTTAAGCTTATGGGTAGGAAGTGGTAATGAGGTGGAGTTGCAGAAAGTACTAAGCAAATATGGTGGCTAACATACGCAAATAAGAGCGAGAAGAGAAGCAACGGAACGGTCGAGAAGCTATAAGTGATCAAGAAGTGATCCTAAAACTACTTACGCACAATCATAACACCAAGACCGTGTTCACTTCCCGGACTTCGCCGAGAAGAGACCATCACGGCTACACACGTGGTTGATGCGTTTTAATTCGAATCTGGTGTCAAGTTCTCTACAACCGGATATTAACAAATTCCTATCTACCACATAACCGCGGGCACGGCTCTCGAAAGTTTATACCCTACAGGGGTGTCCCAACTTAGCCCATCACAAGCTCTCACGGTCAACGAAGGATATTCCTTCTCCCAGGAAGACCCGATCAGTCTCGGAATCCCGGTTTACAAGACATTTCGACAATGGTAAAACAAGACCAGCAAAGCCGCCCGATGTGCCGACAAATCCTGATAAGAGCTGCACATATCTCGTTCTCAGGGCATAACGGATAGGTCAGCCTACGAGTAAAACCAGCCCTCGAGTTCCCCGTGGTAGCCCCACAGTCTGCCCGTTTCGGACCAACACTCGAAGGAGCACTGGCCCGGGGGGGGGGGGGGGGGTTAAAATAAAGATGACCCTTGAGTCTGCAGAACCCAAGGGAAAAAGGCTTAGGTGGCAAATGTTAAAACAAAGGTTGGGCCTTGCTGGAGGAGTTTTATTCAAAGCGAACTGTCAAGGGGGTCCCATAAATCACCCAACTGCATAAGGAACACAAAATCAAGGAACATAACACCGGTATGACGAAAACTAGGGCGGCAAGAGTGGAACAAAACACTAGGCATAAGGCCGAGCCTTCCACCCTTTACCAAGTATATAGACGCATTAATTAAATATAAGAGATATTGTGATATCCCAACATAATCCGGATCCAACATGGAGCAATCTTCAACTTCACCTGCAACTAACAATGCTATAAGAGGGGCTGAGCAAAGCGCTAACATAGCCAAGCAACGGGTTGCTAGGAAGGGTGAAAAGGCTAGAGGATGACATGGCAATATGGGAGGCATGGTAAACAAGTGATAGGTAGCGCAGCATAGCGATAGAACGAAGCAACTAGCAAGCAAAGATAGAAGTGATATCGAGGGTAGTGGTCATCTTGCCTGAGACCCCGCAAGGAAGAAGAACGAGTCCATGAAGAAGACAAACGGACGTGGTCGAATGAATCCTCACAACTCCGGAACGAAACCAAAGCTAACGAGAGAAGCAAACCGGAAAGAGGCATACAACATGATAAACAACCATCACATAATCATGGCATGATGCACAAACAAGTATGATGCACGACCGGTTTAAAGAGGCATGGCATGGCAATATGCACAACCAACACTACAAGTTAAGTGGATCTCAATATGCAACGAGTTGCATATTGACGAAACACCACATTGACATATTTAGTTTGATCTCGTTTAAGCTACCAAACAATATAAAATGTTGTTAAACATGGCAAGAGGTGAAGCATAATAAAACTACCTATCTAGGCAAGTTTAAATGAGGCCAGAAATAACAAACAACAATTCCGAGAAATCCCCATGTCACTTAGCAATTTTAATGCAAACAACAATTTTAACCATTTAAATGTTGTTAACATGATGCGGATGACATAATCAAGGTTTATGCAATTTTTATGAAAATGTTGACATGAGCATGTTATGAAGCATTTGTCGCCATGGCGGAAGGAAAAGGGTGCCACAGTGGTGAAATGGAAATGGTGCCACAGCAACATCCCGGTTCCGGCAACTCGATTGAGATGCTGGTGCAAAGGAACAAGTGTGGGTGCGCGAAACGTGCAAGAGTGACGGGGAGTGATCCCGGATACCGGGTGTCCGACATGTCGGTGGCATGGCTTACGGCGAACGTGCAAGGAACAATTCGGACATGGTCCAAACATAGGGTGCATAAGCGGGTCGAGTTTGTGGTGGAAGTAGTGGAAGTAGACATTCTCGCGACGGTAGTGGAAGTAGTGGTACACGTTTCGTAGATGTTCGGGGTCGTCGGGCTTGCCAGTCTTGTCAACTCGAAGGGGTACTTGGCGTTTTGTAGTTCCATATCCAGGGTCGTCACGTAGTCGTTCTCGGTGATGGAGTCAAGCTTGAAATATCCAGGGCTCCGGGCATCGTGGTACTTGGCGAGAGGAATCCATGAAGGCGTCCCTGACATCCCTGGTTGCCGGGTCTTGGCAGCGACAAGAGGGGAAACAAAGCCAATCGGGCACCAAGGGGGTGGAGATCTCATGGAAGTTGGCCGTGAAGGGGCTGCTCAAGGCAGGAGGAGAAGATGGCCGGAGCGGGCGTCGAGCTTGAAGGGCGGTGGTGCAGAGGCGAAGCAGAGGACAGAGCAAGGGCAGAGCTGCGCTCGATGGCAGGAAGTGAAGAAGACGGTGCGGCAGTGGGGCAAGGAACGCAGGGGCCACGGGGCGGCTGTGCGCCTGTGGGAGCGAAGCGATGGGCACGGGCGCGCGTGGAGAGGCTCAGGGTCACGCACGGGGTGGCCCTCCTGGTGGTCACCGACAGCGGCGGGTGGCGATGGGTGACTGGAGCGGGCGGTGGCCGGACGGGTCATAGCGGAGATGGCCTGGAGGTTGAGGCCGAACGGAGGGAGGAGGAGGCATGGGCGCTAACGAGGCTGGGGGCTCCGGATCACGGGATGGACAGCACGGTGGCGAAGAGGCGCGACGACGGCGGTTTCGGGCCGGATCAAGGAGGAGGGAGGCGAGGGGATCGGGCGCAGGGAGCTCCTCTCCCTGGCTCGATGTGTGTGTGTGTGTGTGTGTGGTGGCGTGCAGAGGGAACGAGAGGGATATGTATCGAGCAAGGGGGTCGGGCTAGGGTTAGATAGGGGGCTGCTGGACCTTAGATGCCAGCCCGGTAGAGAAGGAAGTGGCCATAGGCCTGGCTGGGCTGCTGGGCTCTCTTCTCCCTCTCTCTTGCTTTCCAAAACAGTAAAAGAATAGGAAGAAAGAAAAGAGAGAAAGGAAAAAGGTTAGAGAAGGGACTTTGGCATGCGGATAATTTTCCCGGGCTCACAAAAATGAGCTTGAACCAGGAAAAATAGAAGTGGGCACGACCGAAAGTTTAAATTCAAACTCATTTGAATTTAATTCAAATGAGTGTAGGAAGGAAGTGGGTATTTGGTAGACCCAAAAATGTTGAGAATTTTGGAAGAGCCTCGATAAATGAGATAAGAATTGTTGGCAAAGTTTGAGGCAAGGAATTGAGGTAGAAAAAGCATGGAACTTAAACTGTAAGTGTGTTATGGTTTATTCCTAAAGAATGGAATATTTATCATAGCTCCCTAATAATATTGGGAGGGTAATTGTTATAAAGAGAAATCACCATTGTGAATATCCCTCAATTTAAATGGACCGAGGATCCATACAATTTATTTAGATGAGTTGCAAAAATTAAATGACATGATGCAGTGCAACAAGCAAATAAAACACACGGCAAGGCTCGAAATAGCTGGAAGTCTTCTGGGGTGCCGGGCTCGGGGTGTTACAACACTCCACCACTACAAGAGGATCTCGTCCCGAGATCTAGGATGGCACCGGAGAGAAACGGAAGAGGAAGAGAAGAGGTAAAACTAAGTTGCTTCTTTGACGAATGAGTAAAACCATGAACCTTGAGAGGTTGAGCAATTTAAAAGAAAGAGTACAACAGAGATGAACGAGATTGCAAACAATCCGTTAGAAAATAGGAACAAGGAACATTAGGAGAACTTGAAGGTTGCAAAGACATGAAAAAGGGGTTTAATGGACAAGATAGAATTGGAACCACTCTGGTTGAAACGAGATCAACAAGGAGCAAGGAAGAACAAAGTCGGACAACACTCCGATTGAAAAGAGATGCAAGACTTGATAAGATGAAAAGAACTTAGCAGAGGACATAACACTCTGTCAGATTTCGGGTTCTGGCAGACCCTTGAGGTTCGAACACTGGGGTGCGCACGGAGATTCAATCTTCTACCGGCTCGCTCCTCAATGAATCGCTAGAACCTAAACTACCAAACTGAACAACACAAGAGACACAAGATTTATACTGGTTCAGGCCACCATTGTGGTGTAATACCCTACTCCAGTGTGTGGTGTGGTGGATTGCCTCTTGGGCTTGATGATGAACAGTACAGAGCAGAACAGCCTCGCGAGGGTCTGTTCTTGGCTGGTGCAACGAACTGCTGGGAGGAGTTCAATCGCTCTATCTACTGGTTTCTTGGTGAGGATCCCGATTGCTAGGTCAGGTCCAGATTCAGGTGTCGATTCTGGTCTCTCTACCCTGGGGGTGGCTAGTCCTACTTATAGGCAAAGGCCCTGGGCCTCTTCCCAAATATTGAGCGGGAAGGGCGCCAACAATTGGCCATTTTGAAGGGGAACATCAGGTACACTTATCCCGACTAAAGTTGGTCCTCGCCTGTCAAAGGCTCTGGCGGTGACGCCGGCTTGGGCTCCACAATGACTTCCTTCCGGCCGTTGGGCTGGTCTTGGTCTTGTTGCACCTAAATGGACACCTTTGCTTGATGCTCTCGCCTGTGCTTGCCCCCTTTGCACCAAAGAGGAAAGGAGGACACTGCGCGGGCTGGCGCCCGACTGGCGCCCTTGGTCGTCATGGCTTGCGTCATGGGCACCTCGCGAGGTACCCCGCCTTGAACTCTCCGCCTCCTCATGAGCCAGCCTGACGAGGCCGTGCCTGAAGAAGCTCATTGTCGCCCCCCACGAGGCTTGGACCCTCGCGAGGGTCTTGAGCTTGCGTTGATGAAGATGGGTTGTGCTGGGCCTCCTTTGAGCCACACCGCAGGCTGCAGGCAGGCAAGTCTGGGGACCCCCGTTCCCAGAACACCGACAGTAGCCCCTGGGCCCACGGCGCGCCCGAACTTGGCCGAGCATAGAGGCGAAAGGGCAAGTGCGAAGTGTCGTGGGCCCTAACAGCCTGCGGCCTTGGGCGCCGCGTGGCGGTTGATTGGACGTGGGCGCCTCTGCAACCGCGCGAGTTGATAAATGAGCGACATCTCCCTTGCCTCCTTTACTTCCTCCAGTTGCTGCTCAGATCCCCTTTCTTGCGCCTCTCCTCCCTGCTTCTGAAGTCTCCAGATCTACTCCGTCTGCGCGCCCTAGCCAGTCATGGCGCCTCGCCAAGCCCCGGCCGGAGCTTGGTACCCTCCTGCCTTGGACTCGCCAAATGTGTTAGAGGCGAGCCTTGCCTGGGTGCGCCAGATGGCGGCGGCGCAGGGCATCGACAGGACAAAGGCGCTCAAGGCCGGCTCTACCGTCCCTGAAGGCCGAGGGAGCACCTTCTATCCGCTCTTCGTGAGCGCCATCGTCGCCGGTCTGGTGCCTCCCTTTTCTGAGTTCTTTTTCTCTGTCCTGCGCCACTACAATATTCAAGCTCTGCACCTCCATCCCAACTCCGTCCTTCTTCTGGCGATCTTCGCCTACTATTGTGAGGCTCACGTAGGGGTGAAACCCTCGGTGGCCTTGCTACGCCACTACTTCTCCCTCCGGACCTCCTATGGTTCCGCCTCCGCGTGCGCGAGCTTCGTCGCGTACGGCGGCTCCATCGCCATTTCGAACCCTGGGAAGAGGATTGAGGGCTTCAGGAGCAAGTGGGTCTTGGTGGATGCTGGGCGCATCCACCCTCGGCTGATCCTGCCCATGGAGCACCCTGCGAGCTCCAACAACTGGTCCCGAGTGGAGCTTCCGGATCCCCGCGTGAAGCTGGTGTTGGAGAAGATGGACGCAGATCTGAGGCCGGCCAGCATGGCGGCGGCGAAGCTGACCGGTGCGTCGCTGCTGCGGGAGTTCCTGGAGCATCAGCTGGCTCTGCTCCGTCAGTACTCGCTTCCGATGTGGAGGCCTCACCCGAGCCCCGTGGTTTTGGCCGACGAGGATCTGGCTGCGGTCCTCAAGTCCTTGGTAGGGGGTGACGTGGCGAGGCTGGAGGGCGCCCCTACGCCCCTGTTCCTTCGCGAGGATTGGGAGCAGGTAGTGGGGTCCATGCCCGTCTTCAACGGGGACGGGCCCATGCCCGCGGAGGCTCCAGAGGACCTAGTGGACGTGTCCTCCGATGACTCCAGCGAAGAGAAGGAAGAAGGGGAGCAAGAAGAGGGGCTTGACTCAGAGGCGGAGTCAAGGGCTCCTCCCCTTCGGCGCAGGTCCCGCAATCTCCGCCTCCCCCAGAGTGACAACGACGAGGATGAGGATGAGTAGGGCGACGGGAGCCTGCCTCCGATCCCGAAGAAGGACCGGACTGGGCTGATCCCCCGCGGGTCTGCCCCGGCCCCGAGGTGATCCGCAGGCGCGCCTCCCGCTCCCGAGCCCCTTGAAGCTGACCCTTGCAGCCGGCTCTTGGGCTTTAAGTACGGCCGGAGGCTGCTTGAGCCCACCTGCGACGACCTGTAAGTGCTCGATTCCTGTCTTGATTATCGTTCTGTTGCCGGGACTTGATGCTTGTATCTTCCGGCCAGGCTGGCGCCCGCGGCAAAGAAGCCGAAGGGAGCTCCTGAGGCCCCATTCGTGGCAGTGCCACTGCCCGAGAAAGAAGGTGATTGTGACGCGCAGGCCTCTCTTGCCCGGGCATCCTCGCGAGGCCAGGCTAAGCCTGCTGGGGCGAGCTCAGCCCCCTTGACCCAGGCGACTCCCGAGGTGCCCTTGCTTGACGCTGCCTCCACTGTCGTCGTGGCGCAGCTGGTTCCGCCTCAGGATACTGTGGTCACGCTGTCGTCTTCTCCTCCTACTCCACCGACTGCTGCTTCCCCGAATACTGTTCTGGATCACGCTGTTGCCGGACTGGATCGTCTGCGGCAGGATCTTCTGGGCGCCGACCCTCATCTAGTGGCCGGGTGCTTGGAGCTGGCTTCTGGCTAGATTCGCTCCGATGCTTCGATACGGGCAGCGCTGGTCCAGGCCTCGACGGCTTGCGACAAGGAGAAGCAGGCCGTCCTTGAGGCGAAGGTTGCCCGTGATGCTTCCCTTGAGGAGGCAGCTAGTGTCCAAGGTCGCTGTGAGACACTGGAGAGCGAGCTGAAGGGCCTGCAGAACCAGCTTGCCGAGGAGGCCCGCCTTCGCCAAGAGCAGGAGGAAAGCATGAAGGCTCGCGAGGCGGCCGTCAGGGACCTGGAGGCCAAGCTCAAGAGGCGCCGTGGCCGCCTAGGCGCGCTGGAGCAAGAGATGGAGGCGAGGAAGGTTGAGCTGGACGGCAAGGCCTGGGTTCTCGCTGAGGATCGCGTGGCTTTCGCGGATATGGAAGAGAAAGCTCGCACTTCGCTGAAGACACTTTATGACAGCTGCCTTGAGAGCCCGCTAGCCAGCGAGGAGGATGGCCCCGCCAAGCTGCTTCCCTTCCTGGTTCGCGCCCTTCAAGACGTCACCCTTGGCCTTGGCCCTATGGCTGGTGCCGAGGCACGCGTCTTGTCTTCTGCAGCGCTGACGCGGGTCTTCACCCACATCTATCTTCGTGACCCCAACATCAACCTCGACAGCCTGCTGGAGCCAGTGAGCGGCGAGCGTGCCGCTGCCGCTGCTGAGGCCGTGAAGAGTCGTGCAGAGGCTCTGCTGGGGAAGTTCCGGGCCTTCAGTACCAAGCCGAAGCGGAGCGCTGCTAGCCCTGCTGCTCCACAAGACGAACCTGCTCCGCGCAGCTCTCCTGCCGGCAAGTGACTCCGTCGTGTCTCCCGTCCTGCTTTTAATTCCTGCGCATGTACCATGCCTCGGGGAGGCGTTAAAACTTATGTTTGATGCTGTGATAATAGCATGGACTATAATATTTGCTTATGAATTCCCTGAAATTTGCATTATTCCTTCCTACTTGCTTATGTTCTACGCCGGCAGAGCCCGGCCCCGCGCATACCTCAGCCGCCATTGGCCCCGACCGGAAACCAAGATGGGACCAAGGAGTGAGGGGCTACATGACAATTTAGGCTCCTGAGTCGCGATGCTCAGGAGTCCCCCTTGGCGCTCGAACAACAAGTAGGGAGGTGAGACGTGGGGGTGACTCCTTAGGGAGGTGAGATGCGGGTGGATCTGCCGCTCTACGTCTGCAGAGCCCGGCCCCACGCATACCTCAACCGCCATTAGCCTTTTGGAACTAAGGAGTGAGGGGCTACGTGACCAGTTAGGCTCCTGAGTCGCGATGCTTAGGAGTCCCCCTTGACGCTCAAACGGCCTTCATACCTTGGCTCCGCTCGGGGAGGGACGTGCGACGAATCAGGCCCGGGGGGGCCTGGCCAGGTGGCGTGCGTCTGGGCGTGACCCAGGCGCAGCCCCCGTGCCCAGCCCCTTCGCGCGGCACTCCCGAGGGGAGGCGTTGCGACGAGGCCAGACACTGAGCTCTGGGCTCCCTGAGGTTGATGCGGCCCGGAGGCCACCCTCAGTTGTTTATCACCAGCGCGGAGCATAGCGCTTCCATATGCGTACGGGCATAGCCGCTCCTCGACAGTGTCGTCAGCCAGTGCGGAGTATGGTGCTTCCACTGGTGCGTGGGAGGGGGCTCCCCTCTGGGAGGAGCCCCCGGGGCGTATACAGCCCCACCCTGACACGTGGCTGGCACGGTAGGGCTTGGCGAGGTGTATCTGGGCACCCGTGAGCCAGCACGGGACTCACGGGGCCCTACCTCAAGGCGGGTTGCGCCTGGCTCTGGGCCTTATCTTCGAGTGTGTTCCTGCAAATTTGGCCAGATGCCGGTGCTCTACGTCTTCGGGTCCCGGCTCTCGGGCTGGTCTCAGCCGTCGCTGGCATGCCAGGTCGTCATGCCATGGACAAGACCAGAGGGTGAGGGCCGGAGAGCCGGTAGGAGCCCTGAGTCGCGATGCTCAAGCATCCCCCCTTTAACGCGTAAGATGGGTTAGATGACGAAACTCTACGTCCTCGGGTCCCGGCTCTCGGGCTGGTCTCAGCCGTCGCTGGCATGCCAGGTCACGATGCCATGGACAAGACCAGAGGGTGAGGGCCGGAGAGCCGGTAGGAGCCCTGAGTCACGATGCTTAGGCACCCCCCCTTTAATGCCCAAGATTCCGACACCCAGGAGAAAAGGGCACCAAATAACAAGCATGGTGGATCGAAAGCATAGCCCTAAGATAAACGCAAGAAGGATACATGCCGCTGGGACAGGCCCGAGCGGCTTGGGGATGATGCAGCCCGAGGGGCGCCCCCAATAAGGTAAGCTAAGGACATGAAATAAAAGGGATACACGCCGCAGGGACGGACCCACGCGGCCTGGGAATAATGCGGCCCTGAGGGTGCTCCCAGCCAGAAATTGAACTTAAAAGATGTCACCTGATGAAGTTGGGGACGAAGGGGTGTTGGTGTAGCAGACCCGGTGGGCTGCGGGAGCTGATCCTCACGAGCCCCCAGGCCCAGGGGCCTCAGGAGGCTCCGGAGGCGCTGGCGGCTCCTCGCGGGCCATCTCCATCTCCGCCAGGGCTGCGACACGCCTGACCTCTTGAGCCTCCAAGATGGCCCTCATGAGACGCGGGTGCACAGCAGCCGCGTTCGTCAAGCCGTAAGGCATGCGCACGTAGCTGTGGGGCGGACCCTCGCAACGTCCCACTCGCGAGGGCCAGAGGCGCTCTTGAGACGCGGCTCGGTTGAGCCCCGTTATGTCGATGCAAACGCGCAGCCCACCATCCTCGCCTGGATGGGGGCCACGGCGGGTAGGCGACGGCTGCCTCTCATGACCCTTGACTCCTGTAACTCTTGAATGGCCTTGCTGACGAACTCCTGAGGGTTTGGCCCTCCTTGCCTTGCTCCTTCTTGAGGGAAACGTGCTTCGAAGCACGCCTCCATGTGATGCCCAAGCGCCTCCCTCGTGACCTTGGCGAGGTCGGCGGCCCTCTAGGGGAGAGCCCCTGAGCCCTGCCTGAGGAGGGCGCCGGGCGTGCTTCCCTATGCGATGGAGGGAGGCTCCCCCTGAGCAGGCACGGGCCCTGAGGGGCCTGCCTCCTGAGGGGCCGGGCTGGATGATGTCTTCTTCTTCTTGGGGGCGGCCTCGGGAGGCCTCCTGCTGCCGCGGTCTGGGTCTTCCAGCGATGCAGCCTGAAAGGCTCGCTCCAGGGAGCACACTGCGTCTCTCTCTTCGCAGGGCACCGTGATGACCCCGCCGCTTCCTGGCATCTTGAGGACGTTGTAGCCGTGGTGGGTTACGACCATGAACTTGGCCAGCGTCGAGTACCCGAGGATGGCGTTGTACAGCAGGCGAATGTGGGCGACGTCGAAGTCGATGAGCTTAGTGCGGTAGTTGTCGCGTGCCCCGAAGGTGATAGGAAGGCGGACCTGCCCTATCGGGACCGTGGAGCCGTCGGTGACTCCGGAGAAGGGCTTGGTTGGCTGAAGCTGACTGTAGGGCACTTGAAGATTGTTGAACGTTTCCACGGACAGGACGTTGAGCCCTGCCCCGCCGTCGATGAGGGTCTTGGTGACTAGCACGTTGCTGATGATTAGGGAACAAAGCATCGGGAGGACTCCGGCTGTGGCTACGCACTTGAGCTGATCCGCTAAGCTGAACGTGATGGCGCATGCCGACCACCTGAGAGGGCGCGTGGCCTCGAGCTTGGGGAGGACTGCATTCACTTCGCGGGCGAACTGCTTGAAGATGCGCTGAGAGGCTGGGGCTTGAGCTCCGCCCAGGATGCAGGCGATTGCGCGTGGTTCCTGGAAGCCCCTAGCCCCCTCGTCCTGATGACGGTCTTCATTTCTCCTTGGCTGCGGCGGTAGCGGAGGGAGGCCTGCGTTCCCTTGCGGGTGATCCTCGCGAGGCTGATCCCTCCAGCCTCCCTCGCGAGGCGGGTCCTGCCAGCGATCCTCGCGAGGTTGGTCGCGCCACCCTTGGCGCGGGCCGCGGTCTTCCCAACATCCTACATTCCTTCCTCCTCCTCGGCCGTAGCCCCGGTCGCTGCAGTCGAGACGTCTGCCGACCCTTCCTTCACGCACGGCCCGGAGCTCTTGGCATTCATTGGTGTTGTGGGTGTGGAGGTCGTGGTACACGCAGTACCGACTGCCCTTGGAGGATTCGGGCTGATCTCTGCCCCGCTTGGTGTCCGGCTCGGCCGCGAGTATGGCAGCTCCCTTGCGCTTCACGTCCTTGGCCTTGGGCTTCTTCTCTTCGGGGTCCGCGGCAGGCAGCTCGAGGAGGGAGAGGCGCCCCTCCTCAGCCATGGCGCACTTGGTCGCCAAGTTGAACAGCTCCAAGGAGGTGCACAGGTCTTCATGCATCGTCAGCTCCTCCTTCATCTTGACGTCGCGCACACCATCGGAGAAGGCTGAGATGATGGCCTCCTCCGTCACCCTGGGGATCTTGAGGCGCGCGTTGTTGAAGCGCTGGATGTACTTCTGCAGGGTTTCCCCTGGTTGCTGCTTGATACGGCGCATGTCACTCACGGCGGGTGGCCGGTCGCGAGTACCCTGGAAGTTGGTGATGAAGCGGGTGCGCATCTCGTCCTAGGAGGAGATCGTGCCTGGGGCCAGATTCAGGAGCCAGGTGCGGGCTCCGTCCTTGAGCGCCATGGGAAACCAGTTTGCCATGAACTTTTCGTCTCCGTTGGCAGCCTTGATGCCCAACTCGTAGAGTTGGAGGAACTCTGCAGGGTCAGCCGTGCCGTCGTAGCAAGGAGGCAGGTCCGGCTTGAACTTGCCGGGCCACGCGACGCTGCGCAGCTCGGAGGTGAAGTTGCGGCAGCCCGCCGTGGCCATAGGGGGCCTTGGGCGACGGAGAGCTTGGTCCTGCGGGTCCCCATGCGCCGCGGCTGGGGGCAGCGCAGGGTCTTGATGTGCTGGAGCAGGGAGCGCTCGGGCAGCTTCTTGAGGGTGAGGGAGTTCTTGGCAGTTCTGCTCTTGCCGCGCTAGTGCCTGATGGAGCGGGTTCCGCCCAGGGGCCGCGGGCCTTGGGGCCAGGGCGCCTTCTTGATGGAGAGGCGGCTAAGGTGCCCAGGAGATTCATTGCCCGCGCAGGGCGGGGTGCGGTGCAGTGATAAGGACGGCGCGGGGGCGCCTCCAGCGACACGGACGAGCTCGGCGACTCGGTCGAGCCATTCTTTGTAGACGTCATCGATGGGGCAGTAGCGCAGGAGCTCGTTTGCTGCGATGAGTGCAGCTCGGGCCTCCATGGCCGTGCGGGGCGCGCGTGACGAAGAACCAGCGGGGGTGAGCGAGGGCGTGGCGGTGCGGCCGTCCCGCCTCATGGATGGGTGCTGGGACGATGCTTGCTGTTCGTTCCCCGCCGGGTCGGTGGCGGCGTTGACGGCAGGTGACGGGGAACGACGAGGGCGCCCGCCGACGGGAGCCGTCTGGGCGACATGGGAAGCGAGGGCGGCTCGGCGCTTGGCGCGAGCCCGACGAGCGTCAGACATGGATGCGGTGGTCGGGGAAGAACGAGACGACGGAAGGCAAATTCCGGCGCACCCCTACCTGGCGCGCCAAATGTCGAATTTCGGGTTCCGGCAGACCCTTGAGGTTCGAACACTGGGGTGCGCGTGGAGATTCAACCCTCTACCGGCTCGCTCCTCAACGAATCGCTAGAACCTAAACTACCAAACTGAACAGCACAAGAGACACAAGATTTATACTGGTTCAGGCCACCATTGTGGTGTAATACCCTACTCCAGTGTGTGGTGTGGTGGATTGCCTCTTGGGCTTGATGATGAATAGTACAGAGCAGAACAGCCTCGCGAGGGTCTGTTCTTGGCTGGTGCAACGAACTGCTGGGAGGAGTTCAATCGCTCTATCTACTGGTTTCTTGGTGAGGATCCCGTTTGCTAGGTCAGGTCCAGATTTAGGTGTCGATTCCGGTCTCTCTACCCTGGGGGTGGCTAGTCCTACTTATAGGCAAAGGCCCTGGGCCTCTTCCCAAATATTGAGCGGGAAGGGCGCCAACAATTGGCCATTTTGAAGGGGAACAACGGGTACACTTATCCTGACTAAAGTTGGTCCTCGCCTGTCAAAGGCTCTGGTGGTGACGCCGGCTTGGGCTCCACAATGACTTCCTTCCGGCCGTTGGGCTGGTCTTGGTCTTGTTGCACCGAAATGGACACCTTTGCTTGATGCTCTCACCTGCGCTTGCCCCCTTTGCACCAAAGAGGAAAGGAGGACACTGCGCGGGCTAGCGTCCGACTGGCGCCCTTGGTCGTCATGGCTTGCGTCATGGGCACCTCGTGAGGTACCCCGCCTTGAACTCTCTGCCTCCTCATGAGCCAGCCTGACGAGGCCGTGCCTGAGGAAGCTCCTTGTCGTCCCCCCCCACAAGGCTTGGCCTCTCGCGAGGGTCTTGAGCTTGCGTTGATGAAGATGGGCTGTGCTGGGCCTCCTTTGAGCCACGCCGCAGGCCGCAGGTAGGCAAGTCTGGGGACCCCTGTTCCCAGAACACCGACACACTCTTGTTAAATGGATAAGCAAGGAAAATAACATGATATTTACAAATGAGATGATGGGTCGAAGAGAGTAACATCGCAATGCCTCCGGAAGAAAGAATAAAAGATAGATCATTGGAATAACAGAATGGAGAAGAAAAAGCCAACTCCTGCCACAAATGAACTTGGAAAGCATCCTTGCAAAGAAGAATTGAACGGAGTTGTTGGAAAATCAACAACGAAAAGCACAAGCTTGCTGTGGGCTTATGGCAAACATCTCAAAATGATGAGGTGACAACCGGCCACTGATGGAAACAGTTAATTGGATTGAGATCAGCAAGGAGATGAAAACTCCTTTTAATGAGAGAATAGGAGGAAACTTGTATTATTGATAGGCACCACAATTAGCAACATTCCTTAGGGAAGGCTTTAGGTGAAACCTATACCAAGATAACTCCAACGAAGAGATTGATGGATTTAAAATACCTCGTTCTTGACAACATGCGAATCGTGAAACATGAATGAAAATTGTCAAGAATGATATAACACCACCTCAAAAGATAAGGTAGAAAGAATTGCACTTTGGAATGCATGATAAAGAATGCTTGAACTCCTCCAACAAAACATGTGTTGGGCACCATGTTTATTTTTGGGTATAGCTTGGCGGATCTTAACTTTGAGAAAAAAAATATTGAAGAACAAAACGAGAATGAAAGGAATCCTTGATGAACCATCATGTAGAGCCTCCATGAAGAACTTCCATAATAAAAGGATGATAGAAAGAAAGAGAAGTTGAAAACACAAGGTGAAGCCTTGCGATGATTTAGAAGGAGCTTCGCGATGATATAACTGAGAGAACTTGGAACTCCAGAAAGAAAAGCTGAACACTAGAGCCAAGAATTACTTCATCATGAACAATCTCTGGAAGAAAAGAATTGAATCACCTCAAGGAAATAAGAATAAGATTTATTGTATGCTTATCCTTCATCAAATTAAATCGATGACAAGCAACGGATTTGGCATACTACTTATACTCGTAGAAAGGATTAAGAGAGATATAGCGTAAACTAGAGAAAAGTCTTCAACGATCCACCGATTGGATTTGGAAACAACGAATAAATTGATATGAGAACATAGGAAGAGTAATCTTGAACAAACCACCGTAAGAATTGAAAATGAGAGTAGCAAAGGCACAATTCACCGGGAAGAATTGGAAAACGAATGAAGATACTTGAGGGGATTTAGATACATGAGAACGAAGAGATCATGAACTGATTAGAGGGTATTTGAACGATGCACCGGTAAGATTTGGAGAACGATAGCTACATGCTGAGCATGAAGAATTATGACATGATGACCTTCGTAGGAAAGAAATGGAAACAACTCATGAAATGCTCCGGATGGTAAGAAAAGAATTGTCACAATCAAAAACAATTATGAGGATGGCATCAAGCTTGAACTACGCATCTTTGGAAGAACGGGTAAGGATTTAAGAGGAACTCTTCTTCGGTCTTCAAAATCCGAGAATGACGATGAGAAACACCACCATGAATTGTTGAGACACTCCGGAAGGATTAAAAGAAAAAAAGGTTGAGCCAAAGATGAAAATAATTTGAAAGCGACCTTGGAGAAGGCATGTACCTGATGAAAATTCATTCTTACTTCAAACTTGGGAATGAATTTGAGAATAGCTCCGGAAAAATAAAAGAGTCAGGTAAGATCCTAGGAAAAGACCTGTGGGTTAGGGCCCACTCAAGAGAAACACCGTTGAAATGATTTTACAGAGAGATTGCACCGGTTGAATTAAATGGCTTGAATGAGATAACAATCTCCAAATAGCTTGAACGGATTAAGAATGGAAACACGAATCTTCTGAGATATCTTCAACACTCCGGATATGAACTGGGAGAGGTGAATAAATAAGAGAGCCTTGGATAAGAAATTCACATGGAAGATATGTGAAACAAAAGGAAGAGATATGATCAACACTGAAATCTTGAGTTAAATCCACCGGAAAAAAAACACGAGAATGAAGAATGATGAACTTGAAGCTCCGTTAGTATCTTCCCGAGAATCACCGGATAAGAACATTGACGAAAAAGAATGGAGAGACTTTCCATCAATAAAAGGATACTTGATTAAGAATTCTGAGTCCTTGAAGAAAAAGGGTGGGAGGGTGGGAAAACAAAGGCAACTTTGGGCAGATGGAATGGATACCGTTGAGAAAAACTTAGAATTGATCTTGCGAATGTTGAAATGATCGGATCCACTTGAAGAGAAGCACGCTGGTTGGAAAAGAATTAACATGACAACCTCAATGATCAAGAAGGATTAGCACTCCCATAGAAATATGAGAACACCATTTAGGAAAGGTATGGATCAACACTTGACTTCGAAGCAACTCGAATACCACAAATAAAACAAAACAAAGGATTTGGCTTATAGAATAAGCCGGAAACAAACATATGATAGAGATTTCGTCCGAAGTTTTTGTGGTGGGGCCCACACGGGCTCGATCGTACATCACCATCATGTACAAGCAGTGCACATGACATACGAAGTGTCCCTGAACCAGCATAGCCAAGGGATCTTTAAGACACAACGAGACCACTGTAAAAACGACCGTGGATGGGTGGACCACTAGACGTCGAACCCCAATCTCATATCATGCATCTGTCAGAAAGAAAAAAAACTAGAGCTACTTGATTCCCACCTATAAAACTCCCGAAACTTTCTGGTTATGCAATCTGGTGTTGGGGATACAGGGGAAGCAATATATCTCACCCAAAACTAACAATCCCTACATCCAAGCTGTATCCATCCGTCAACACATAACCAAGAAACCTTCGGAAATCGTGTACCTCAACCTTCGAAAAGCATCCATTATACGAGCTATGGCAATACTCCTGAACTCCCCAATATTGGGTGGTGTCGAGGTTATCTCACCAACAACTGCATAAAAGAGATTTTCGATGTCGGCAAAACTCAGGTATTCCAGAACTGCAGCGATAAAATTATGACGACAACACCTCGGAGCTCAACTCCCTGGGACACTACCACAATCCCTAAATGTCAGGAGGCACCAAGAACAATGTTCTAATCATAAGAATATCGGAACGATCCCAAGATACCCGCGTGATCCTAAAAAAAATTAGTGAAATTTGAGGAGAGGAAAGTCAAAACATCTATGTTAGGAGACCTCACCAGAGCGATGAAGTGGCTGAGGAGTAAAAATAATCCTACTCTCCGATATATATAATCCTAAGACTCAAAACATTTTTGTTCTAGACTCAACAACGTCAGCGATTCGATCAAGCAGGGGGCTCCTAAGTCGGGGATGGCTCTGATACCAACTTGTCATGCTCACGATGCGGCTATATCTCCCACGTGTCGAAGCACAACTTAGAGGCATAACATCATGGTGGTTTTGTCGCAAGAAGGGTCATCTTCACACAATCCCATGTAATGAACAAGAATGAGATAAAGAGTTGGCTTACAATCGCCACTTCACACAATGAACATATAATTCATACATCATTCAGAGTACACACATAGTCCGACTACGGATGAAGCCAAAAGAAAAGAAGATAACCCAACTGCTAGATTCCCGATCGTCCCAACTGGGCTCCACTACTGATCAACAAGAAACGAAACATAGGAATGACCAAGATCTTTGTTGAGCTCCCATCTGAGCTTGGTTGCATCACCTGCACTGGTGTGATCGGCACCTGCAACTGTTTGGTAGTATCTGGTGAGTCACGAGGACTCAGCAATCTCAAAACCCGCGAGATTAAGACTATTTAAGCTTATGGGTAGGAAGTGGTAATGAGGTGGAGTTGCAGCAAGCACTAAGCAAATATGGTGGCTAACATACACAAATAAGAGCGAGAAGAGAAGCAACGGAACGATCGAGAAGCTATAAGTGATCAAGAAGTGATCCTAAAACTACTTACGCACAATCATAACACCAAGACCGTGTTCACTTCCCGGACTCCGTCGAGAAGAGACCATCACGGCTACACACGCGGTTGATGCGTTTTAATTCGAATCTGGTGTCAAGTTCTCTACAACCAGATATTAACAAATTCCCATCTGCCACATAACCGCGGGCATGGCTCTCGAAAGTTTATACCCTGCAGGGGTGTCCCAACTTAGCCCATCACAAGCTCTCACGGTCAATGAAGGATATTCCTTCTCCCAGGAAGACCAGATCAGTCTCGGAATCCTGGTTTACAAGACATTTCAACAATGGTAAAACAAGACCAGCAAAGCCGCCCGATGTGCCGACAAATCCTGATAGGAGCTGCACATTTCTCGTTCTCAGGGCACAACGGATAGGTCAGCCTACGAGTAAAACCAGCCCTCGAGTTGCCCCGTGGTGGCCCCGCAGTCTGCCCGTTTCGGACCAACACTCGAAGGAGCACTGGCCTGGGGGGGTTAAAATAAAGATGACCCTTGAGTCTGCAGAACCCAAGGGAAAAAGGCTTAGGTGGCAAATGTTAAAACCAAGGTTGGGCCTTGCTGGAGGAGTTTTATTCAAAGCGAACTGTCAAGGGGGTCCCATAAATCACCCAACCGCATAAGGAACGCAAAATCAAGGAACATAACACCGGTATGACGGAAACTAGGGCGGCAAGAGTGGAACAAAACACCAGGCATAAGGCTGAGCCTTCCACCCTTTACCAAGTATATAGATGCATTAATTAAATATAAGAGATATTGTGATATCCCAACATAATCCGGATCCAATATGGAGCAATCTTCAACTTCACCTACAACTAACAACGCTATAAGAGGGGCTGAGCAAAGTGGTAACATAGCCAAGCAACGGGTTGCTAGGAAGGGTGAAAAGGTTAGAGGATGACATGGCAATATGGGAGGCATGGTAAACAAGTGATAGGTAGCGCAGCATAGCGATAGAACGAAGCAACTAGCAAGCAAAGATAGAAGTGATATCGAGGGTAGTGGTCATCTTGCCTGAGACCCCACAAGGAAGAAGAACGAGTCCATGAAGAAGACAAACGGACGTAGTCAAACGAATCCTCACAACTCCGGAACGAAACCGAAGCTAACGAGAGAAGCAAACCGGAAAGAAGCATACAACATGGTAAACAACTATCACATAATCATGGCGTGATGCACAAACAAGTATGATGCATGACCGGTTTAAAGAGGCATGGCATGGCAATATGCACAACCAACACTACAAGTTAAGTGGAGCTCAATATGCAACAAGTTGCATATTGACGAAACACCACATTGACATATTTAGTTTGATCTCGTTTAAGCTACCAAACAATATTAAATGTTGTTAAACATGGCAAGAGGTGAAGCATAATTAAACTACCTATCTAGGCAAGTTTAAATGAGGCCGGAAATAACAAACAACAATTCTAGGAAATCCCCATGTCACTTAGCAATTTTAATGCAAATAACAATGTTAACCATTTAAATGTTGTTAACATGATGCGAATGACATAATCAAGGTTTATGCAATTTTTATGAAAATGTTGACATGAGCATGTTATGAAGCATTTGTCGCCATGGCAGAAGGAAAAGGGTGCCACAGCGATGAAACAGAAATGGTGCCATGGCAACATCCCGGTTCCGGCAACTCGATTGAGATGCTGGTGCAAAGGAACAAGTGTGGGTGCGCGAAACGTGCAAGAGTGACGGGGAGTGATCCCGGATACTGGGTGTCCCACATGTAGGTGACATGGCTTACGGCAAACGTGCAAGGAACAATTCGGACACGGTCCAAACATAGGGTGCATCTCATACAACACATGCATTCGGTCCACGAACGTCGTCTCGGGGTTATACCTTCGAAGCGTGCCTTTTCGGAGCGGGTCAAGTTTGTAGTGGAAGTAGTGGAAGTAGACGTTCTCGCGACGGTAGTGGAAGTAGTGGTACCCGTTTCGTAGATGTTCGGGGTCGTCGGGCTTGCCGGTCTTGTCAACTCGAAGGGGTACTTGGCGTTTTGCAGTTTCATATCCAGGGTCGTCACGTAGTCGTTCTCGGCGATGGAGTCAACCTTGAAGTATCTAGGGCTCTGGGCGTCGTGGTACTTGGCGAGAGGAATCCATGAAGACGTCCCTGATGTCCCTGGTTGCCGGGTCTTGGCAGCGACAAGAGGGGAAACAAAGCCAATCGGGCACCAAGGGGGTGGAGATCTCATGGAAGTTGGCCGTGAAGGGGCTGCTCAAGGCAGCAGGAGAAGATGGCCGGAGCGGGTGTCGAGCTTGAAGGGAGGTGGTGCAGAGGCGAAGCAGAGGACAGAGCAAGGGCGGAGCTGCACTCGATGGCTGGAAGTGAAGAAGACAGTGCAGCAGCGGGGCGAGGAACGCAGGGGCCACGGGGCAAGGAACGCAGGGTGTTGAATCTTCGCACGAAATTTATGAAAGTGGATTTGGAAGAGTGTCAACTTTAGTTAGTATTCCACTATTTTGGAAGAGGTTCCAATTAGTATGAGAACAAAGTTTCTATCCTTGATGCTACTGAAAATTATTATGAGGGAGGAATATGTGCTTGTAGGAGTTGCAATAATGTCAAGTTTCCTCTCTATGTGCTTAAAGTTTTGAAGTTATACTTGTTTTGCCTTCCTATGCTAGTTGATTCTTGTTCTTATAAATTATGTGCTCACAAAATCCCTAGGCATAGGAAGTGGCTTCGATTTAAATGTGCTAGTCATATTCTTCATGATGCTCTTTTTATGTTTCAACTCTTATCTTTTATGCGAGCATCATTGAAATCATCATGCCTAGCTAAAAGGCATTAAAGAAAAGCGCTTGTTGGGAGCCAACCCAATATTTACCCTTACTGTTTTTGCGTGTCCAAATGATTAGTCTACTGTATTAATCATGTTTTATAGCTTTTGTTTCAATAAAGTGCCAAGTAAGACCTTTGGGAAGACTTGGGTGAGAGTTAATGTGATCTTGCTGTAAAAAACAGAAACTTTGCGCTCACGAGATTAACTGTCATTTTTTACATAAGAGTGATTTTGAGTTTATTATTTTTTCATAAGATTAATATACAAATTCCTCACGTCCACCAATTTATTTCATAATTTTTGGAGTAGCAGAAGTATGGTTATTGTTCAGATCATTACAGACTGTTCTGTTTCTGACAAATTCTGTTTTCATCACATAGTTTGCTTGTTTTCTAGTTTCTATGGCTTATATTTCTCAATATAAATGGTAGAAATGAAATGGTACAGTAGGCATTATGTGAAAACAATTATGAACCTTGTCTTTTACAGTACCAAAGTGCATGGTTTACTCTTTATCATACTAACCTATCTCACGAAGTTCCATTAAGTTTTGTGTGATTGAAGCTTTCAGGTTTTGGGTGAGATATCGATATGAGGAGAATAAGGAGTGGAAAGACCATAAGCCTGGGGATGCCCAAGGAACCCCAAGGTAATATTCAAGGAAGACTCAAGCGCCTAAGCTTGGGGATGCCCCGGAAGGCATCCCATCTTTCGTCTTCAAAACTATCGGTACATCTTACTCGGAGCTATATTTTTATTCGTCACATGATATGTGTTTTACTTGGAGTGTCATTTTCTTTTGTTAGTATTAGCTTGCTGTTATTTATAATAGTGTTTTGCATCTTTATTTTCAATAAAAATGTCAAGGATAGCCTTTACCATGTTTATTTTGCTAGTATACATTTTGCTGTTTGAAAACAGAAAGTTTACCGCTGTTGCAAAAATTCCCTAGAAAAGTCAGAGCATGATATAATGTTGAAACTTTTTGAATAATGAGCTCTGATAAATATACTACAGTGGGAATTTTCTGTCATAATTTTTGGAGTTAGGTAAGTATTGATACTCTTGCATTCTTTACAGGCTGTACTGTTTTGACAGATTGCTGTTATGTTTGCATTGTTTGCATATGTTTGCTTGTTTAATGATTCTATTTGAGGATATGAGTATTAAATATGCAGAGGCATTTAGTATGCAATGTTGAATAATAATTCTAGTGATTTGTTACAGTATAAAATGATAAGGTTTTGCATTGGTTTATACTAACCTATCTCACGAGTTCTTGTTGAGTTTGGTGCGGATGAAGCTTTTGATAAAAAGAGAAACCATGATATGAGAAGAATTAAGGAGACACAAAAGTTCAAGCTTGGGGATGCCCAAGGCACCCCAAGATAATATTCCGAGAAGTCTCAAACATCTAAGCTTGGGGATGCCCCGTTAGGCATCCCACCTTTCTTCTTCAACAACTATCGGTTAGTATCGGTTGAACCTAAGTTTTTGCTTCTTCACATGAGTTGTGCTATCCTTGCAATGTCATTTTATTTTGTTTTACTTGATGTTTTAATAAAATCATTGGATCTGAAATTTTGAATAGAAAAGGAACCCTCCCATGGCTAGTTAATTATTTGCCTGCTCAGTATCCTTCACTCATATCTTTTGGAGTAGTTTGTCATTTACTCATGTGCTTCATGTATATCCTATGAGTAAATGGGGGGAATGAATTGAATGTCATAAATCTGAATTTATATATGTTTCATATGCTTATAACATGGTTAGTGATGACTTCACACATAGAAAGTATGAGGCATAAAAGTTGTTGAGAGTTGGCAAACGTAGTTTTGGTCATCGTTGCAATTAATAGGAAGTAATAAGGAAAGAGAGGTTCACATACAAATATATTATCTTGGACATCTTTTATGATTGTGAAGCACTCATTAAGTATGACATGCTAAAAGAGTTGACATTGGACAAGGCAGACAACGTAATGGTTTATGTTTTCCGACATCTCAGTTAAAGTATATTGTCATTGACCTTCAAACATGTTGAGCTTGCCTTTCTCCCTCATGCTAGCCAAATTCCTTGCACCAAGTAGAGATACTACTTGTGCTTCCAAATACCCGTAAACCCAGTTTTGCCATGAGAGTCCACCATACCTACCTATGGATTGAGTAAGATACTTCAAGTAAGTTGTCATCGGTGCAAGCAATAAAAATTGCTCTCTAAATATGTATGACTTATTAGTGCAGAGAAAATAAGCTTTGTACGATCTTGTTGTGGAAGTAATAAAAGCGACATACTGCATAATAAAGGTCCACATACAAGGGGCAATATAAAGTGACGTTCTTTTGCATTAAGATTTTGTGCATCAACCCTAAACGCGCATGACAACCTCTGTTTCCCTCTACGAAGGGCCTATCTTTTACTTTATGGTTTTTACTTTATGCTTGAGTCAAGGTGATCCTCACCTTTCCCTTTTTCATTTTATCCTTTGGCAAGCTCCTCGTGTTTGAAAGATCATGATATATATATCCAATTGGATGTAAGTTAGCATGGGCTATTATTGTTGACATCACCTAAAGGTGAATACGTTGGGAGGCAACACAATAAGCCCCTATCTTTCTCAGTGTCCGACTGAAACTCCATAACCACAAGTATTGCGTGAGTGTTAGCAATTGTAGAGGACTATATGATAGTTGAGTATGTGGACTTGCTGAAAAGCTCTAATCTTGACTTTTTCTGATGTTATGATAAATTGCAATTGCTTCAATGACTGAGATTATAGTTTGTTAGTTCTCAATGAAGTTTCTGAACCATGCTTGACATTGTGACTAGATTGTTACTTGATCATGAAATTTTTTATGAGATAAGCTACTATTATGACACATTTTGATGCTAGAAAAGGTGATTGAAATTATCATTGATCAAACTTGTGCACCTACTAGCATTCACACTTCATAAATTATTTCTTTTATCATTTACCTACTCGAGGACAAGCAGGAATTAAGCTTGGGGATGCTGATACATCTCCAATGTATCTAATTTATGAAGTATTCATGCCATTATATTATCCATCTATGATGTTTTATATGCATTTATATGTCATTTTATATGACTTTGGGACTAACCTATTAACCTAGAGCCCAGTGCCAGTTTCTGTTTTCTCCTTGTTTTTGTGTTTTACAGAAAAGGGATACCAAACGGAGTCCAATTGACGTGCCAATTTTTGAGGATTTTTTATGGACCAAAAGTAGACCACAGAGCATCGGAGTTGGGCCGGAAGAGTCCCGGGCTGCCCAAGAGAGTGGGGGCCGCGCCCTCCCCCCTAGGGCTTGTCCCCCTATCTCGTGGACAGCCCGGAGACCTCCCTGACGTGAAACCAACACCAAAAATTCCTATAAATACAGAAACCTTCGGGAATTAACCTAGATCGGAAGTTCCGCTGCCGCAAGCCTCTGTAGCCACGAGAAATCAATCTAGGCCCTCTCTGGCACCCTGCCGGAGGGGGCCGTCATCACCGGAGGCCATGGAGGAGGATCTCGGAGGGGCCATCATCGCCATGAAGGCCAAGGAACAGAGGGGGAAAGCCATGGAGGAGGAAGCACAAGGGGGAGAACCTCTCCTCCTCTCTCTTGGTGGCACCGGAGTGCCATCGGGAGGGGAATCATCGCCACGGTGATCATCTTCATCAACATCACCATCATCATCACCATCCTCATCTCTTTTACGCGGTCCACTCTCCCCCACCCCGCTGTAATCCCTACATGAACATGGTGCTTTATGCCACATATTATGATCCAATGATGTGTTGCCATCTTATGATGTTTTGAGTAGATATCTTTTGTCCTTGAGTTGATTGATGATCTAGATTAGTACGAGTTGTATGTTTTATTATTGGTGCTGTCCAATGGTGCCCTCTGTGTCGCGCAAGCGTGAGGGATTCCTGCTGTAGGGTGTTGCAATACGTGCATGATTCACTTATAGTGGGTTGCATGAGTGACTGAAACACAAACCCGAGTAAGGGGGTTGTTGCGTATGGGATAAAAGAGGACTTGATGCTTTAATGCTATGGTTGGGTTTTACCTTAATGAATCTTTAGTATTTGCGGATGCTTGCTAGAGTTCCAATCATAAGTGCATATGATCCAAGTAGGAAAAGTATGTTAGTTTATGCCTCTCCCTCATATGAAATTGCAATGACGACTATCGATCTTGTTAACAATTGCTTAGGACAATTCCGCACAACGATCCATCATTTTTCCACACTCGCTATTTATATTATTTAGTAATATATTCTAACTTTATGATAACAGCACCTACTTTTATATTTTAGCTCTCCGATATTATACAAAGTTATCCTCTTTATACCCACAACACAGTTTTATTTCTTGTTTCTAGTTGGAAGCAAACGTTTGGTGCACGTAGAGTCGTATCAGTGGCAGATAGGGCTTGAGAGAATATTGATCTTACCTTTAGCTCCTTGTGGGTTCAACACTCCATACTTAACACTTCCACCTTTGGGAATTGCTACGATGATTCCCTGCACTTTGGGATTATCATGAACACAACAATGCGTTATGTAAAAGTGGTAACCCCACTTGAGCTTAAACGATGAGTATGACCTATGATCAAATGTTCTCATTTGACTCCTAAGTCAATATCCTCATATATAGATGACCTAGTCATCGCCAATTGCTTGATAGATGCTAGAATTGGTTGTGCATGCTTTGCCACATATTTTATTTGCCATTTTTTTGTGTGAGCATGTTGGTTGCATATTTTACTTATTCGAGGACATCCACTTGTTGTTTTGATTATTTGGTTCCTTTTCTTTTGCCAAGTGGATGGACAAGAATGCCTAAGAATCTTCTTTAGCTATCTATGATTTTCTTGTCTCAAACTCTGTTCATGCTACATCACAAAATTTGATCAAGTCAGATTTGAACCACTCTGTGTGAGGAGCACTCGGAGTCCCCGATTCGTCATAGACTTAAACCTCCAAAACTTCTTTGTGCTTCTCAGTCTGACTGATTCCCCCATTTTGGTCATACCGAGATCACTAAGTCAATCTAGGTTTTCAATCTCGGTCCAACCGATTTGAACTTTTCGGTCACACCGAGTTGCTGTAACTGCTTGCAGTTATGCATCTCGGTGCCACCGAGTTGTTCCACTCGGTCACACCGATAGGGTCAGGCTATATATATCCACGGGTGAAATTTTGGAAATTTCTCCGAACTCTTTCGCCCGCGCTCAGCCTGCTCCGCCTCCCTGGGTCTCCGGATCCTCCTCCTCATCGCCAGCTGCCTCCCACCGCTGGTCTCCATCGCCGTCAACGGGAATCGACTCCACTGTTGCTGCGGTAGCAAGTCCATCACCGAACTAGGGTATGGAATTGGTCTTTGTGCTATTCCTAACTCCAAATATCTAGCACATTATGTTGCCATTAATCCTGCCACGATTGAGATCATCTTATCCACCGAAAACACTCCGTAGATTAGAGGTGAATTGAAAATTTAGGGTTAGGTTCCCGCCGAAACCATCTCGGACCAACCGAGTGTTAAAAATATGCCCTAGAGGCAATAATAAAATGCTTATTATTGTATTTCCTTGTTCATGATAATTGTCTATTGTTCATGCTATAATTGTATTGATGGGAAACCGTAATACATGTGTGAATACATAGACCACGACATGTCTCTAGTGAGCCTCTAGTTGACTAGCTCGTTGATCAATAGATGGTTATGGTTTCCAGACCATGGACATAGGATGTCACTGATAATGGGATCACATCATTAGGAGAATGATGTGATGGACAAGACCCAATCTTAAGCATAGCACAAGATCGTGTAGTTCGTTTGCTAAAAGCTTTTCTAATATCAAGTATCATTTTCTTAGGCCATGAGATTGTGCAACTCCCGGATACCGTAGGAATGCTTTGGGTGTGCCAAACGTCACAACGTAACTGGGTGGCTATAAAGGTGCACTACGGGTATCTCCAAAAGTGTCTGTTGGGTTGGCACGAATCGAGACAAGGATTTGTCACTCCGTGTAACGGAGAGGTATCTCTGGGCCCACTCGGTAGGACATCATCATAATGTGCACAGTGTGACAAAGGAGTTGATCACGGGATGATGTGTTACAGAACGAGTAAAGAGACTTGCCGGTAACGAGATTGAACAAGGTATCGGGATACCGACGATCGAATCTCGGGCAAGTACTATACCGGTAGACAAAGGGAATTGTATACGGGATTGATTGAATCCTTGACATCGTGGTTC
Source organism: Triticum timopheevii (assembly GCA_963921465.1). Taxonomy (NCBI): domain Eukaryota; kingdom Viridiplantae; phylum Streptophyta; class Magnoliopsida; order Poales; family Poaceae; genus Triticum; species Triticum timopheevii. The sequence continues at coordinate 112,009,231 of OY997264.1, forward strand.
ATCCGACGAGATCATCGTGGAACATGTGGGAGCCAACATGGGTATCCAGATCCCGCTGTTGGTTATTGGCCGGAGAGTTGTCTCGGTCATGTCTGCATGGTTCCCGAACCCGTAGGGTCTACACACTTAAGGTTCGATGACGCTAGGGTTATAGGGAATAGATATACATGGTTACCGAATGTTGTTCGGAGTCTTGGATGAGACCCCGGACGTCACGAGGAGTTCCGGAATGGTCCGGAGGTAAAGATTTATATATGGGAAGTCCTATTTTGGTCAGCGGAAAAGTTTCGGGTGCTATCGGTAACGTACCGGGACCACCGGGAGGGTCCCGAGGGCCCACTAGGTGGGGCCACCGGCCCCAGAGGGCTGTGTGGGCCAAGTGTGGGAGGGGACCAGCCCCAGGTGGGCTGGTCCACCCCCCACCAGGGCTCAAGGCGCAGAGAGAAAGGGAAAGGGGGAAACCCTAGGCTCAGATCGGCCTAAGGCCCACCTAGTGGTGCGCCCCCCTCTCTACCCCCCTTGGCCGCCCCCTAGATGGGATCTAGGGCTGGCCGCCACCCCTAGGTGTGGAAACCTAGGTGGGGGCACAGCCCCTCCCTTTCCCCTATATATAGTGGGGGTTTGGGGCTGCCATACACATGAGAACATCTCCCTCTTGGCGCAGCCCTACCCCTCTCCCTCCTCGTCTCTTGCGGTGCTTGGCGAAGCCCTGCTGGAGTGCCACGCTCCTCCACCACCACCACGCCGTCGTGCTGCTGCTGGACGGAGTCTTCCCCAACCTCTCCCTCTCCCCTTGTTGGATCAAGGCACGGGAGACGTCACCGGGCTGCACGTGTGTTGAACGCGGAGGCACCGTTCTTCGGTGCTTAGATCGGATTCGGCCGCGATCTGAATCACTTCGTGAACGACTCCACCGACCGCGTTCTTGTAACGCTTCCGCATCGCGATCTTCAAGGGTATGAAGATGCATTCCCCTCTCTCTCGTTGCTAGTATCTCCATAGATTGATCTTGGTGATGCGTAGAAAATTTTGAATTTCTGCTACGTTCCCCAACAGTGGCATCATGAGCTTGGTCTATTGCGTAGATTCTATGCACGAGTAGAACACAAGTAGTTGTGGGCGTTGGTTTGTTCAGTTTGCTTACCATTACTAGTCCTATCTTGATTCGGCGGCATCGTGGGATGAAGCGTCCCGGACCGACCTTACACGTACGCTTACGTGAGACAGGTTCCACCGACTGACATGCACTTGTTGCATAAGGTGGCTAGCGGGTGCCAGTCTCTCCCACTTTAGTCGGATCGGATTTGATGAAAAGGGTCCTTATGAAGGGTAAATAGCAATTGGCATATCACCGTTGTGGCTTTGCGTAGGTTAGAAACATTCTTGCTAGAAACCCATAGCAGCCACGTAAAACATGCAACAACAATTAGAGGACGTCTAACTTGTTTTTGCAGGGTATGCTATGTGATGTGATATGGCCAAAAGAATGTGATGAATGATATATGTGATGTACGAGATTGATCATGTTCTTGTAATAGGAATCACGACTTGCATGTCGATGAGTATGACAACCGGCAGGAGCCATAGGAGTTGTCTTATTTATTGTATGACCTGCGTGTCAATGATAACGCCATGTAATTACTTTACTTTATTGCTAACCGTTAGCCATAGTAGTAGAAGTAATAGTTGGCGAGACAACTTCATGAAGACACGATGATGGAGATCATGATGATGGAGATCATGGTGTCATGCCGGTGACGATGATGATCATGGAGCCCTGAAGATGGAGATCAAAAGGATCAAAATGATATTGGCCATATCATGTCACTATTTGATTGCATGTGATGTTTATCATGTTTATGCATCTTATTTGCTTAGAACGACGGTAGTAAATAAGATGATCCCTCATAATAATTTCAAGAAAGTGTTCCCCCTAACTATGCACTGTTGCGAAAGTTTGTTGTTTTGAAGCACCACGTGATGATTGGGTGTGATAGATTCTAACATTCACATACAACGGGTGTAAGCCAGATTTACACATGCGAAACACTTAGGTTGACTTGACGAGCCTAGCATGTACAGACATGGCCTCGGAACACAAGAGACCGAAAGGTCGAACATGAGTCGTATAGTGGATACGATCAACATGGAGATGTTCACTGATGAAGACTAGTCCGTCTCACGTGATGATCGGACACGGCCTAGTTGACTCGGATCATGTATCACTTAGATGACTAGAGGGATGTCTATCTGAGTGGGAGTTCATAAGATGAACTTAATTATCCTGAACATAGTCAAAAAGGTTTTTGCAAATTATGTCGTAGCTCGCGCTTTAGTTCTACTGTTTTGATATGATCCTAGAGAAAATTCAGTTGAAAGTTGATAGTAGAAATTATGCGGACTAGATCCGTAAATTGAGGATTGTCCTCGTTGCTTCGTAGAAGGCTTATGTCCTTAATGCACCGCTCGGTGTGCTGAACCTCGAACGTCGTCTATGGATGTTGCGAACATCTGACATACACGTTTTGATAACTACGTGATAGTTCAGTAATGTTAAACGGTTTAGAGTTGAGGCACCGAAGACGATTTTGAAACGTCGCAGAACATATGAGATGTTCCGAGGGCTGAAATTGGGATTTCAGGCTCGTGCCCACGTCAAGAGGTATAAGACCTCCAACGAGTTTCTTAGCCTGCAAAGTAAGGGAGAAAAGCTCAATCGTTGAGCTTGTGCTCAGATTGTCTGAGTACCACAATCACTTGAATCGAGTGGGAGTTAATCTTCCAGATGAGATAGTGATGTTTCTCCAAAGTCATTGCCACCAAGCTGCTAGAGCTTCATGATGAACTATAACATATCAGGGATAGATATGATGATCCTTGAAATATTCATGATGTTTGACACCGCAAAAGTAGAAATTAAGAAGGAGCATCAATTGTTGATGGTTAGTGAAACCACTAGTTTCAAGAAGGGCAAGGGCAAGAAGGGATACTTCATGAAACGGCAAATCAGTTGCTGCTCTAGTGAAGAAACCCAAAGTTTGAACCCACCCGAGACTAAGTGCTTCTGTAATGAGGGGAACAGTCATTGAAGCAGAACTACCCTAGATACTTGGTAGATGAGAAGGCTGGCAAGGTCGACAGAAGTATATTGGATATACATTACATTGATGTGTACTTTACTAGTACTCCTAGTAGCACCATGGTAATAGATACCGGTTCGGTTGCTAAGTGTTAGTAACTCGAAATAAAAGAGCTACAGAATAAGTGAGACTAGCTAAAGGTGAGATGACGATGTGTGTTGGAAGTGTTTCCAAGGTTGATGTGATAAGCATCGCATGCTCCCTCTACCATCGAGATTGGTGTTAAACCTAAATAATTGTTATTTGGTGTTTGCATTGAGCATAGACATGATTGGATCATGTTTATCGCAATATGGTTATTCATTTAAGGAGAATAATGGTTACTCTGTTTATTTGAATAATACCTTCAATGGTCTTGCACCTAAAATAAATGGTTTATTGAATCTCGATCGTAGTGATACACATGTTCATGCCAAAAGATATAAGATAGTATGATAGTACCACATACTTGTGGCATTGCCACTTGAGTCATATTGGTATAAAACGCATGAAGAAGCACCATGTTGATGGATCTTTGGACTCACTCGTTTTTGAAAAGATTGAGACATGCGAACCATGTCTATTGATGTATACGCATGAAGAAACCCCATGCAGATGGATCGTTTGGACTCACTTGATTTTAAATCACTTGAGACATGCAAATCATACCACATGGTCAAGATGACTAAAAAGCCTCGGTTTCAGTAAGATGGAACAAGAAAGCAACTTGTTGGAAGTAATACATTTTGATGTGTGCAGTCTAATGAGTGTTGAGGCATGCAGTGGATATCGTTATGTTCTTACTTCACAGATGATTTGAGTAGATTCTGAGTATGTTTACTTGATGAAACACAAATTTGAATTATTGAAAGGTTCAAGTAATTTCAGAGTAAAGTTGAAGATCGTCGTGACAAGAGGATAAAATGTCTATGATATGATCATAGAGATGAATATCTGAGTTACGAGTTTGGCACACAATTAAGACATTGTGGAAATTGTTTCACAACTAATACCGCCTGGAACACCATAGTGTGATGGTGTGTCCGAACATCATAACTGTACCCTATTGGATATGGTGCTTACCATGATGTCTCTTATCGAATTACTACTATCGTTTATGGGTTAGGCATTAGAGACAACCACATTCACTTTAAATAGGGCACCACGTAATTCCATTGAGATGACACCATATGAACTATGGTTTAGAGAAACCTAAGTTGTCGTTTCTTAAAAGTTTGGGGCTGCGACGCTTATGTGAAAAGTTTTGCCTGATAAGCTCGAACCCAAAGCGGATTAATGCATCTTCATAGGACACCCAAAACAGTTGGGTATACCTCCTAATTCAGATCCGGAAGCAAAAGTGATTGTTTCTAGAAACAGGTCCTTTCTCGAGGAAATGTTTATCTCTAAAGAATTGAGTGGGAGGATGGTGGAGACTTGATGAGGTTATTGAACCGTCACTTCAACTAGTATGTAGCAGGGCACATGAAGTTGTACCTATGGCGCCTACACCAATTGAAGTGGAAGCTAATGATAGTGATCATGAAACTTCAGATCAAGTCACTACCAAACCTCGTAGGTCAACAAGGATGCGTACTACTTCAGAGTGGTACGTAATCATGTCTTGGAGGTCATGTTACTAGATAACAATGAACCTACGAGCTATGGAGAAGCGATGGTGGGCCCGGATTCTGATGAATGGCTCGAGGCCATAAAATCCGAGAGAGGATCCATGTATGAAAACAAAGTGTAGACTTTGGAAGAACTACTCGATGGTCGTAAGGCTGTTGAGTATTTATGAAATCTTGCAGATAGGATGTCAAAACATTGTTTCCTCGACGATTTTCTTGAGGAAAGTCTGTATGTGATACAACCAGAAGGTTTTGTCAATCCTGAAAGATGCTAACAAGTATGCAAAGCTCCAGTAATCCTTCTAAGGACTAGAGTAAGCATCTCGGAGATGGAATATACGCTTTGATGAGATGATCAAAGATTTTGGGTTTATACAAAGTTTATGAGAAACTTGTATTTCCAAAGAAGTGAGTGGGAGCACTATAGAATTTCTGATGAGTATATGTTGTTAACATATTGTTGATCAGAAATGCTGTAGAATTTCTAGAAAGCATATAGGGTTATTTGAAAAGTGTTTTCAATGAAAACCTGGATTAGGCTACTTGAACAATGAGCATCAAGATCTATAAGGATAGATCAAAATGCTTAATAGAACTTTCAAATAAGTATACACCATGACAAGATTTTGATAGAGTTCAAAATAGATCGGCAAAGAAGGAGTTTTTGGCTGTGTTATAAGGTGTGGTTTTTAAGTAAGACTCAAGACCTGACCACGGCAGAAGAGAGAGAAAGGATGAAGGTCGTCCCCTATGCTTTAGACGTAGGCTCTACAGTATGCTATGCTATGTACCACACCTGAAGTGTGCCTTGCCATGAGTCAGTCAAGGGGTACAAGTGCGATCCAGGAATGGATCACAGCACAACGGTCAAGGTTATCCTTACTAACTAATGGACTAAGGAATTTTCTCGATAATGGAGGTGGTAAAAGAGTTCATCGTAAAGAGTTACGCTGATGCAAACTTTGACACTAATCCGGGTGACTCTGAGTAGTAAACCGGATTCGTATAGTAGAGCAGTTATTTGGAATAGCTCCAAATAGAGCATGGTAGCTGCATCTAGGAGATGACATAGAGATTTGTAAAGCACACACGGATCTGATAGATTCAGACCTATTGACTAATAACCTCTCTCACAAGCGAGATATGATCAAACCCAATGGGTGTTGGACTCGTTACAATCACATAGTGATGTGAACTAGATTATTGACTCTAGTGCAAGTGGGAGACTGTTGGAAATATGCCCTAGAGGCAACAACAAAATGGTTATTATTGTATTTCCTTCTTCATGATAATTGTCTATTGTTCATGCTATAATTATATTGACTGGAAACTGTAATACATGTGTGAATACATAGACCACGACATGTCCCTAGTGAGCCTCTAGTTAACTAGCTCGTTGATCAATAGATGGTTATGGTTTCCTAACCATGGACATAGGATGTCATTGATAATGGGATCACATCATTAGGAGAATGATGTGATGGACCAGACCCAATCCTAAGCATAGCACAAGATCGTGTAGTTCGTTTGCTAAAAGATTTTCTAATGTCAAGTATCATTTCCTTATACCATGAGATTGTGCAACTCCCGGATACCATAGGAATGCTTTGGGTGTGCCAAACGTCACAACGTAACTGGGTGGCTATAAAGGTGCACTACGGGTATCTCCGAAAGTGTCTGTTGGGTTGGCACGAATCGAGACTGGGACTTGTCACTCCGTGTAATGGAGAGGTATCTCTGGGCCCACTTGGTAGGACATCATCATAATGTGCACAATGTGACCAAGGAGTTGATCACGTGATGATGTGTTACGGAACGAGTAAAGAGATTTGCCGGTAACGAGATTGAACAAGGTATCGGGATACCGACGATCGAATCTCGGGCAAGTACTATACCGGTAGACAAAGGGAATTGTATATGGGATTGATTGAATCCTTGACATCGTGGTTCATCCGATGAGATCATCGTGGAACATGTGGGAGCCAACATGGGTATCCAGATCCCGCTGTTGGTTATTGGCCGGAGAGTTGTCTCGGTCATGTCTGCATGGTTCCCGAACCCGTAGGGTCTACACACTTAAGGTTCGATGACGCCAGGGTTATAGGGAATAGATATATGTGGTTACCGAATGTTGTTAGGAGTCCCGGATGAGATCCCGGATGTCACGAGGAGTTCCAGAATGGTCCGAAGGTAAAGATTTATATATGAGAAGTCCTGTTTTGGTCACCGGAAAAGTTTCGGGTGCTATCGGTAATGTACCGGGACCACCCGGAGGGTCTCGGGGGTCCACCAGGTGGGGCCACCGGCCCCAGAGGGCTGCGTTGGCCAAGTGTGGGAGGGGACCAGCCCCAGGGCTCAAGGCGCAGAGAGAAAGGGAAAGGGGGAAACCCTAGGCTCAGATGGGCCTAAGGCCCACCTAGTGGGGCGCCCCCCTCTCTCCACCCTTGGCCGCCCCTAGATGGGATCTAGGGCTGGCCGCCACCCCTAGGGGTGGAAACCTAGGTGGGGGTGCAGCCCCTCCCTTTCCCCTATATATAGTGGGGGTTTGGGGCTGCCATACACATGAGAACATCTCCCTCTTGGCGCAGCCCTACCCCTCTCCCTCCTCGTCTCTTGCGGTGCTTGGCGAAGCCCTGCTGGAGTGCCACGCTCCTCCACCACCACCACGCCGTCGTGCTGCTGCTGCATGGAGTCTTCCCCAACCTCTCCCTCTCCCCTTGCTGGATCAAGGCACGGGAGACGTCACCGGGCTGCACGTGTGTTGAACGCGGAGGCACCGTTCTTCGGTGCTTAGATCGGATTCGGCCGCGATCTGAATCGCTCCGTGAACGACTCCACCGACCGCGTTCTTGTAACGCTTCCGCATCACGATCTTCAAGGGTATGAAGATGCACTCCTCGTTGCTAGTATCTCCATAGATTGATCTTGGTGATGCGTAGAAAATTTTGAATTTCTGCTACGTTCCCCAACACCGAGTTGTAGAACTCGGTACCACCGATTCGGCTAAGGCCATTGCACATGTAATTCTCGGTGTGACTGAGAATGGCAAATCGGTGTAACCGAGTTTAGGACTTTGTAAAACCCTAGCAGTCTCGGTGCCACCAAACTGTGACTCGGTCTGACCGAGTTCACTAGTTTAGGTTCCAAAAGCTGCTTTGGTATCACCGAGTTTACAAATCGGTAGATCCAAAATGCTTTCTGTGGAAAACTAAAACTAAGTTTTTGACTCATTTTATTTTGCAAAAACCTCTGTATTTTGTGATGCTCATCTATTACCTCATCTATATCTATTCACAAGGTCTACTGTCAGTGTTTGCAATATGTCTGATCAGAGTGACAGTCAGAACAAGTCAGAGGAGCAGGTTCAGGCGAGTGAGGGCACTAGTCCCTCTAGCAGCTATGATGAGGGTAGCAGGAGCACACCCAGCAACTTACCCAAAGCAGCCACCAGGGCCAGAAATAAGAAAACCTCAGATTCTGAGGATGAAGACTATGTGGCTGTTGAGGATGAGGCCACTTCCAAGAAGAAGGTGCTCAAGAAGGAGTATGGCGCAGCTGCTGCCACTAAACGAGGAATGCAGAAGAAGGCACCTGCAAGAAGGATTCCAACTTCCAAACCTAGGATGGTTGCCACTGGAGAAACCATGAAATTCACCCTTGAGTCAGAAGATGAAGCTGTTGGCCAAGACAAGAAGAAAAAGAGAGTCATAACCACCACTGCCAAGGTCCTTGGCAAGCCCTCTATGAGGAGAGACTTTGAAGAGGAAGAAAAGGAAGAGGTTGCTGCACCAGCACGCAAAGCTCCAAAGCTTATGGGTGATGCTGTCAGGTCAGGGGCTGCTTCATCAAAGCCCAAAGAAGCTCCCAAAGCAGCTGCACCAAAGCCCAAATCTGGACCCAAGAGGAACACTAGGAGCATTCCTGCTGCAGAGAAGAACAAGGCCCCAGTGCCTGAAGCTGCTGTTGAATAAGAAGATGATGAGGAACATGTCTTGAGAAAGTTGAAGCCCAAAATTCTAGATCACAATGACGTTCATCTATGGCTGAGGATATGAAGCTGAGGAAGGATGCAGGACTCAGGCAGTGGAGATTGACTGATCCCTATGCAGTGAGGAGGAGAACTTCTGTGGACTACAGGTTCCATACAAAGGAACATCAAGACTTCTATGAGACAGTGTTGCTTGACAAGAAGCCAATTGTCTGTGACATGAGATGGGTAGACTGGGAGTACATCAGGAAGAATGAAGAGCATCATCCAGGGGTGTATGGCAGTTTCAATGCTTGTGGAGTGGATGACTTTGTTGGGCAGAAGCTCACAAAGTGGAATGATGAGCTTATTATGCAGTTCTACTCGACAGCGGACTTCTACCCAGATGGAAGGATGGTCTGGATGTCTGAAGGTACGAGGTACCAGTCATCAGTTGAAGAATGGGAAAGTTGATCAATGCACCTAAGGAGAATGAGGATGACTTAGATGTCTATGCCAAGAAGAAGAAGGATCACAAGTCCATGGCACACATGTACAGAGAGATCCCAGATGCTGCTATTGAGACACACAAGTTTGGCTCGGTACATTACCTTCTGTCAGGATTGACAACAATCAACTGGATCCTCAGGCACACTCTTTTGCCTAAGTCTGGAGATCACAAGATGATCAGAGGCCATGCCATCAACCTACTTCACATATTTGATGTGCCTCAAAAGTTCAAGGTCATGAGCCTCATAGTGGAAACTATCAAGAGGACTGCTGCAGATCAGAAGAGAAGTTGTGGGTATGCCCCACAGATCTAGGAGCTCATCAACTCTAAGATGGGCACAGGCACATACCTCTTGGACAAGGAACACATGCCCATCTATCCAGATTTTGAGGGAAACACAATGGTCATGGATGAAGATGAACCATCTTCTGTGCAAGCACAAGCAAAGAGAGAGAAGGCAAGGACTGAAAAGGCTGCCAAGATGCCAACCATTGATGATGCAAGCATGAGCAGCTTGGCTACTTGATTTCCTCTACTTTGAGGATTGAGAAGGGACTGGCCACCCTGACTCAAAACCAGGAGAGCCTGGAGAGGATCATGGAGCAGAAGTTCTATGACTTGGATGTGAAGGTCACTGAGATACAACCAGTTGTTGAGCAACTTCAGGATGATATGCAGGAAAGGAAGGGCAAGACTACTACTAATGCTTTTGCCAGAGTGCCCAGGAGCCAGAGATCAGCTGCAGTGCCTGTTACAGACACCAGAGCCACTTCATCTGCACCAGCTATAGCTTCTGTGCAACCAGCTCCAGCACCTACTCCACCAGCTCCATCTACATCTACTGAAGTCTTCATCCAAGGAGCCATCTCTACACCACCACCTGAAGACCAAGCCTGAGAGTCGATTTAGTGCTATGCATTTTCTATGAACTTTTTGGTAACTTGTTGCCAAAGGGGGAGAAAAATGTATAGATCATAGGCTTCGAGAGAGAGTGTTGCTTTTGTTCTCTCTTGTTTTGGTCGTTGAAGTTTATTTGCTTGTTTGAGATACTTTATTTGCTTGTTTGTGAGATACTTGGATGATCATGTGTTTTATCATATGCTACCTTAATGCCTGTTGGATGACATTATCCTTTTATCTCTATATGATCATTCACTTTGCTTGGTGATGAGTGCAAGTATTTAATTATTATCATTTTGAGCGCTCCACCAAGATGTATGTGACATGGAAGAGTAACCCATGAGCCTAACTCTTTGTGCATTTGCAGTCTAAAGCAAATCTTAAACTATGCACAAATTTAGGGGGAGCTCTTGCTTATCACATACTTCTCAAAGCGACAATGTTTTTCACTCTTATTATCATTTTTCGAAGCTTTGATCTATATGTTGTCATCAATTACCAAAAAGGGGGAGATTGAAAGTGCAACTATCCCTAGGTGGTTTTGGTAATTCCTAACAACATATAGCTCATTGAGCTAATGCTACTTCAAGTTAAATATTTCAGGAAAGCTCAATGATTGGCATGGCATGGATGAGAAAAGTGGACCCCTCAAAATACTAAGGACAAAAGGATTGGCTCAAGCTCAAAGCTCAAGACTCTACATTTTATATTTTAGTGATCCAAGCTCACATTGAGTCTATAGGAAAAGCCAATACTATAAAGGAGGGGTGAGGTGTTGCTTAATGGCTTACTTGCTCAAATTGCTTAGTGATATGCTCTGATGTCTACTACACAACCTTCTTCTTGTAGACGTTGTTGGGCCTGCAAGTGCACAGGTTTGTAGGACAATAGAAAATTTCCCTCAAATGGATGACCTAAGGTTTATCAATCCGTGGGAGGCGTAGGATGAAGATGGTCTCTCTCAAACAACCCTGCAACCAAATAACAAAAAGTCTCTTGTGTCCCCAACACACCCAATACAATGGTAAATTGTATAGGTGCACTAGTTCGGCGAAGAGATGGTGATACAAGTGCAATATGGATGGTAGATATAGGTTTTTATAATCTGAAATAATAAAAACAGCAAGGTAACAAGTGATAAACGTGAGCGTAAACGGTATTGCAATGATAGGAAACAAGAACTAGGGTTCATACTTTCACTAGTGCAAGTTCTCTCAACAATAATAACGTAGATAGATCATATAACAAGCCCTCAACATGCAACAAAGAGTCACTCCAAAGAGACTAATAGCGGAGAACAAACGTAGAGATTATGGTAGGGTACGAAACCACCTCAAAGTTATTCTTTCGGATCAATCTGTAAAAGAGTTCATACAAGAATAACACCTTAAGACACAAATCAACCAAAACCCTAATGTCACCTAGATACTCCATTGTCACCTCAAGTATCCGTGGGCATGATTATACAATATGCATCACACGATCTCAGATTCATCCAACCAACATAAAAGTACTTCAAAGAGTGCCCCAAAGTTTCTACCGGAGAGTCAAGAACGTGTGCAAACCCCTATGCATAGGTTCCCAATGTCACGAAACCCGCAAGTTGATCACCAAAACATACATCAAGTGGCACATGATATCCCATTGTCACCACAGATAATCACGGCAAGAAATACATCAAGTGTTCTCATAGAAGACTCAATCCGATAAGATAACTTCAAAAGGGGAAACTCAATTCATCACAAGAGAGTAGAGGGGGAGAAACATCATAAGATCCAACTACAATAGCAAAGCTCGGGATACATCAAGATCGTGCCATGGGAACACGAGAGAGAACACGAGAGAGAGAGATCAAACACATAGCTACTGGTACATACCCTCAGCCCCGAGGGTGAACTACTCCCTCCTCGTCATGGATAGCGCTGGGATGATGAAGATGGCCACCGGTGATGGATCCCCCCTCCGGCAGGGTGCCGGGAAGGGCTCCCAAGAGGTTTTTGGTGGCTACAGAGGCTTGCGGCGGCGGAACTCCCGATCTATCTTCTGTTCTGGAAGTTTTAGGGTACGTGAGTATATATGGGTGAAAGGAGTACGTCGGTGGAGCTACGGGGGCCCCACGAGGCAGGGGGCGCGCCTAGGGGGGGGGGGGTTGGGCGTGCCCCCCACCCTCGCGAGCACCTCCCATATCTTCTGACGTGGGGTCCAAGTCCATCAGGTGGATTTCCTTCCAAAAATAACTTCTCCAGTTGATTTCGTTCCGTTTTGACTTCGTCTGATAATCCTTTTCCTCGAAACACTGAAATAGGCATAAAACAGCAAATCTGGGCCGGGCCTCCGGTTAATAGGTTAGTCCCAAAAATAATATAAAAGTGGATAATAAAGCCCAATATTGCCTAAAACAGTAGATAAAGTAGCATGGAGCAATAAAAAATTATAGATATGTTGGAGACGTATCAAGCATCCCGAAGCTTAATTCCTGCTCGTCCTCGAGTTGGTAAATGATAAAAAAGAATTTTTGATGCGGAGTGATACTTTGGCATAATTTCAATGTAAATCTTCTTAATTGTGATATGAATATTCAGATCCAAAAGATTCAAGACAAAAGTTCATATTGACACAAAAATAATAATACTTCAAGCATACTACTCAAAGCAATCATGTCTTCTCAAAATAGCATGGCAAAAGAAAGTCCATCCCTACAAAATCATATAGTTAGGCTATGCTTCATTTTCGTCACACAAAGATGTTCCCAACTTCTATACCCCCGATGAAAAGCCAAGCAATTGTTTCATACTTAAATAATCTCAAGCTTTTTCAACCTTCACGCAATACATGAGCGTGAGCCATGGATATAGCACTATGGGTGGAATAGAATATGATGATGGGGATTGTGTGGAGAAGACAAAAAAGGAGAAAGTCTCACATTGACGAGGCTAATCAACGGGCTATGGAGATGCCCATCAATTGATGTCAACATGAGGAGTAGGGATTGCCATGCAATGGATGCACTAGAGCTATGTATGCTCAACAAAAGAAAACTAGTGGGTGTGCATCCAACTCTCTTGCTCATAAAGACCTAGGGCATTTGAGGAAGCCCATCGTAGGAATATACAAGCCAAGTTCTATAATGAAAAATTCCCACTAGTATAAAAAGACAACTTATGAGACTCACTACATGAGGAACAAGGTGCTACTTTGAAGCACAATATATGAGACTCACTACATGAAGAACAAGGTGCTACTTTGAAGCACAAGTGTGGAAAAAGAGATATTTGCATTGCCCTTTTTATTTATTTTCTTTTTTTTGGGCCTTTTTTTGGCCTTTCTTCTTCTTCCTTTTATTATTTTTTGGGCCTTTTTTTGGCCTTTCTCTTTTTTTTGATTGGGCAATGCTCTAATAATGATGATCATCACACTTCTATTGATTACAACATAAGGATTACAACTCGAAACTTAGAACAAGATATGACTCTATATGAATGCCTCCGGCGGTGTACCGGGATGGTGCAATGAATTAAGAGTGACATGTATGAAAAATAATGCATGGTGGCTTTGCCACAAATACGATGTCAACTACATGATCATGCAATGACAATATGACAAAAGTAATGTATGTCATGATGATGGTGATGGAAGTTGCATGACAATATATCTCGGAATGGCTATGGAAATGACATGATAGGTAGGTATGGTGGCTGTTTTGAGGAAGATATAAGGAGGTTTATGTGTGATAGAGCATATCGTGTCACGGGGTTTGGATGCATCGGCGAAGTTTGCGCCAACTCTCAAGCTGAGAAAGGGCAATGCACGATACCAAAGAGGCTAGCAAAGGTGGAAAGGTGAGAGTGTGTATAATCCATGGACTCAACATTAGTCAAAAGAACTCATATACTTATTGCAAAAATTTAGAAGTCATCAAAAATCAAGTACTACGCACATGCTCCTAGGGGGATATATTGGTAGGAAAAGACCATCGCTCGTCCCTGACCGCCACTCATAAGGATGCACAAGCCAGGTACACTTCATGTTTCAAATTTGTTACACAACTTTAACCATACGTGCATGCTACAGGACTTGCAAACTTCAACACAAGCATTTCTCAAATTCACAATTACTCAACTAGCACGACTTTGACATTATCACCTCCATATCTCAAAACAATTATCAAGCATCAAACTTATCTTAGTATTCAACGCACTCAAAAGAAAGTTTCACATATCTAGAATACCAAGTATATTAACATTAAGAAAATTACCATTCTATTAATGACTCTCAAAATAATATAAGTGAAGCATGAGAGTTCATCTATTTCTTCAAAATAAAACTACCACCATGCTCTAAAAGGTATAAGTGATGCACTAGAGCAAATGAGAAACTGCTCCGAAAGATATAAGTGAAGGTCAATGAGTAGCTAAATAATTATGTAACTATGTGAAGACTCCCTCTCATTAAAGAATTTCAGATATTGGTATTGTATTCAAACAGCAAGCAAAGCAAAATAAAATTACACTGCAAGGATAGCACAACTCATGTGAAGAAGCAAAAACTTAGGCTCAACCGATACTAACCGATAGTTGTTGAAGAAGAAAGGTGGGATGCCTACCAGGGCATCCCCAAGCTTAGATGCTTGAGACTTCTTGAAATATTATCTTGGGGTGCCTTCGGAATCCCCAAGCTTGAACTTTTGTGTCTCCTTAATTCCTCTCATATCATGGTTTCTCTTTTTATCAAAAGCTTCATTCACAACAAACTCAACAAGAACTCGTGAGATAGGTTAGTATAACCCATTGCAAAACCTTATCATTTTCTACTGTAACAAATCACTTAAATTATTATTCAACATTGCATACTAAATGCCTCTGAATATTTAATACTCCTATCCTCAAATAGAATCATTAATTAAGCAAACATATGCAAACAATGCAACCATAACAGCAATCTGCCAAAACAGTACAGTCTGTAAAGAATGCAAGAGTATCAATACTTCCCTGACTCCAAAAATTATGAACTAAAATTCCCACTGTAATAAATTTATCAGATCTAAATATGCAAAAATATTCAACATTATACCACTCTCTGACTTTTCTAGGGAATTTTTGCAACAGCGGTAAACTTTCTGTTTTTCAAACAGCAACATGTATACTAGCAAAATAAGCATGGCAAAGGCTATCCTTGACTTTCTTATTGAAACTAAAGATGCAAAACATTAATCTAAATAACATCAAGCAAAAACTAACAAAAGAAAATGATGCTCCAAGCAAAACACATATCATGTGGCGAATAAAAATATAGCTCCAAGTAAAGTTTATCGATGAACAAAGACGAAAGAGGGGATGCCTTCCGGGGCATCCCCAAGCTTATATGCTTGGTTATCCTTGAATATTACCTTGGGGTGCCTTGGGAATCCCCAAGCTTAGGCTCTTGCCACTCCTTATTCCATAGTCCATCGAATCTTTACCCAAAACTTGAAAACTCCACAACACAAAACTCAACAGAAAACTCATAAGCTCCATTAGTATAAAAAAATAAAACCACCAGTGAGTTACTGTAATGAGCTTATTCTAAATTCATATTGGTGTAATATGTACTGTACTCCAACTTATCTATGGTTCGTACCACTTAATACTAGCCATCGATTCATCAAAATAAGCAAACAACACATAGAAAACAGAATCTGTCAAAAACAGAACAGTCTGTAGTAATCTGTAACAAACGTATACTTCTGGAACTCCAAAAATCCTACCAAATTAGGAAGTCCTAATACCTTTGTGTTCCAATCCATACCAAAAAGAATCAGATCAGAAGCACGTTCCTGTTAATTAACAAAACTAATTTACTGGGTGCAAAAGTTTCTGATTTTCAGTAGGATCAACACAACTATCACCGTAAGCCATCCTAAAGGTCTTATGTGACGCCCGGATAATTAGGCTACAGCAATTCCACGCTAATGATGCCATGTCACCTCGATTACTGTTGTTAATCTCGCGATGGTTCAAAAACAATTAAAGTTTTCAAAAGTCAAAACTAAAATGTTCTTAATGTGACAAATAAATCATGGATATTATTGGTGGAATAACATCTTTATATAATAATTAAATACCCTAAAGTGATTAAAACAAAATCATAACAATTAGTTATACTCCTAATATATTTTACCAAATACTAAACTATTTTTATTCTGAGGTAAAACCTCTTAGAACAGTGGATTCTTTTGACACACTATTTTTGGAGCTATTGTCATTTTTTACTAAACCAAAAATAAAGTGTAACTAAAATAAAACAGAAAAGAATAATAAAAAAAACAACAAAAGGAAATAAAAGCCCCCCCCTCGCTGGGCCTCGGCCCAGCAGGCCATCGGGCCGCCAGGCCGGCCCAGCCGCGCCCCACACCCTCCCCCATATCCACCCCACTAGGGGGAAACCCTAACCACCCACAACCACACACCCCCACTCCTCCCCCACGTCTCTCTTCCCCTCCCCGATCCAGATCGGGATCGGGGGAAGGAACCCCCACGGCGCCCGACCACGCGGTCACCGCCGCGCCAGCTTCCATCGTCGCCGCCTCGTCTCGCCACCACCTCGCGGACGCGACCTTCCCGCCGGACCGCCTCGTCACCTCCCCGACCCCGAAGGCTGCCGCTCGCCGCCCGAACACTGACGCTGCCCGATGCCGCCTCGCCCTCGCCGCACGACGACGTCGCCGGAGCAACCTCGCCGGTCTGCCTCCTCCACGCCGTGTCGTCTCCATCCTCCTCCTCAACCCCCACTGCCTAGACCCTACGCCCGCAGTGAGCCCCGACCTCTCCTCTCTCGCTCCTGCATTGACCATGGCCTCACCCGCCGCTCACGCACACACGCGCACGCGCGCGCTCGCCGACCGCGCACGCCGCTCGGCCGCGCGCCCGCGCCCCCGGTGCTGCTTCCCCCGCCTCCCTGCGCCGCTGCGGTCGCACGTCGCTGTGGCCGCCGGCGCCCACGCGCCCACTTTGGCCCCGTTCCGGAGCCCCGCCTCGCTGCGCCTATGGACGGCGTCCCCCCTGTTGATCTGGGCGTGTGCTCAATCGGGCTGGGTGCCAGCGCCCATGCGCCTGTCCGCCCACACGCCCGTAACCGCTAAGGCCCATAGGGCCTATGACAGCCGGGGCCCATGCCCCTGAGAGCATTTAAAAAAATGAAAAAGAAAAAGAATTAAATAAATAAATAAATAAATAAATAGTTAATTAATTAATTAACTAAATTCATTAAGTTAATTAATCCTACTTAATTAATCTAATTAACCTGTTAGTCTAACTAAACAGTAATTAGATTAACCTAACCCTAATTAATTAAACTGAGTATGACAGGTGGGTCCCACACGTCAGCCTGACCAGTCAACACCTCTGTTGACTGATGATGTCATGCTGACGTCATGCTGATGCAGTAATACTATTTTCGAATTTAATTAATAATTAATAAATTAGAAAATGATTTAAAAACTTTAAAAATTAATATAAAATAAACCGTAACTCGGATGAAAATACTTTCTACATGAAAGTTGATCAGAACGACGAGACGAACCCAGATACGCAGTCCGTTCGTCCGCCACACACCCCTAACCTATCGAACTCGCAACTTTCCCCCTCCGGCTCCTCTGCCCGAAAACACGAAACACCGGGGATATTTTCCCGGATGTTTCCCCCCTTAACCGGTACCACCTCATACCACGTTAGGGCACGCCTAGCATCGTTACTTGCCTTGTCATGCATCGATATGCATCTGTTTACATGGTATTCATTGTTTCTTCCCCCTCTTCTCTCCGGTAGACTACGAGACCGACGCTGCTGCTGCCCAGTTCGACTACGGAATTGACGACCCCTCTCTCTTGCCAGAGCAACCAGGCAAGCCCCCCCCTTGATCACCAGATATCGCCTATTCTCCTCTATACTGCTTGCATTAGAGTAGTGTAGCATGTTACTGCTTTCCGTTAATCCTATTCTGATGCATAGCCTGTCATTGTTGCTACAGTCATTGATACCTTACCCGCAATCCTACATGCTTAGCATAGGATGCTAGTATTTTTCATCTGTGGCCCTACATTCTTGTCCGTCTGCTATGCTATACTATCGGGCCGTGATCACTCGGGAGGTGATCACGGGTATATACTATATACGTTATACATGATACATGTGGTGACCAAAGACGGGTCGGCTGGTGGAGCACCCGCGAGTGGATCTTTGTGGCGGAGCGACAGGGCAAGTTGAGACCGCCTAGGAGAGAGGTGGGCCTGGCCCTGTTCGGCGTTCGCGGATATTTAACACGCTTAACGAGATCTTGGTATTTGATCTGAGTTGGCTACGAGCCTATACGCACTAACCATCTACGTGGGAGTAGTTATGGGTATCCCGGCGTCGTGGTATCAGCCGAAGCACTTCAGACGTCAGCGACGGAGCGGCACGCGCCGGATTGGACTGGAACGCCACTAGGCTAGGTCTGCTTCCGGCTGCCCACGCAACATGCTGGTGTGCTCAGGGCGATGGGCCCAGACCCCTGCGCGCTTAGGTTTAGACCGGCGTGCTGGCCTCTCTGTTTTGCCTAGATGGGGCTGCGACGTGTTGATCTTCCGAGGCCGGGCATGACCCAGGAAAGTGTGTCCGGCCAAATGGGATCAAGCGTGTTGGGTAAGTTGGTGCACCCCTGCAGGGAAGTTAATCTATTCGAATAGCCGTGATCTTCGGTAACAGGATGACTTGGAGTTGTACCTTGACCTTATGACAACTAGAACCGGATACTTAATAAAACACACCCTTCCAAGTGCCAGATACAACCCGGTGATCGCTCTCTAATAGGGCGACGAGGAGAGGATCGCCGGGTAGGATTATGCTATGCGATGCTACTGGAGATGCTACTTGGAGATGCTACTTGGAGATGCTACTTGGCGATACTACTTGGAGGACTTCCGTCTAC
This sequence comes from Triticum timopheevii, assembly GCA_963921465.1. Classification (NCBI taxonomy): domain Eukaryota; kingdom Viridiplantae; phylum Streptophyta; class Magnoliopsida; order Poales; family Poaceae; genus Triticum; species Triticum timopheevii. The sequence continues at coordinate 112,028,302 of OY997264.1, forward strand.
TCTCTTCTACATGCTGCAAGACGGAGGCTGCCAGAAGCGTAGTCTTCGACAGGATTAGATATCCCCCTTTTATTCTGGCATTCTGCAGTTCAGTCCACTGATATGGCCCTTTACACATATACCCATGCATATGTAGTGTAGCTCCTTGCTTGCGAGTACTTTGGATGAGTACTCACGGTTGCTTTCTCCCCGCTTTTTCCCCCTTTCCTTTCTTTCTGGTTGTCGCAACCAGATGCTGGAGTCCAGGAGCCAGACGCCACCGTCGATGACGACTACTACACTGGGGGTGCCTACTACTACGTGCAGGCCGCTGACGACGACCAGGAGTAGTTAGGAGGATCCCAGGCAGGAGGCCTGCGCCTCTTTCGATCTGTATCCCAGTTTGTGCTAGCCTTCTTAAGGCAAACTTGTTTAACTTATGTCTGTACTCAGATATTGTTGCTTCCGCTGACTCGTCTATGATCGAGCACTTGTATTCGAGCCTTCGAGGCCCCTGGCTTGTATTATGATGCTTGTATGACTTATTTATGTTTTAGAGTTGTGTTGTGATATCTTCCCGTGAGTCCCTGATCTTGATCGTACGCATTTGCGTGCATGATTAGTGTACGATTGAATCAGGGGCGTCACATCTTACTTGGCACTTTATTGAAACAAAAGCTATAAAACATGATTACTACAGTAACATAATCATGTGAACACAAAAAAACAGTAAGGATAAGTATTGGGATGTCTCCCCACAAGCGCTTTTCTTTAATGCCTTTCTAGCTAGGCATGATGATGACAATGATGCTCACATAAAAGATAAGAATTGAAACATAACGGGAGCATCATGAAGCATATGACTAGCACTTTTAAGTCTAACTCACTTCCTATGCATAGGGATTTTGTGAGCAAACAACTTATGGGAACGATAATCAACTAGCATAGGAAGGTAAAACAAGCATAGCTTCAAAACTTGAAGCACATAGAGAGGAAACTTGATATTATTGCAATTCCTACAAGCATATGTTCCTCCCTCATAATAATTTTCAGTAGCATCATGAATGAATTCAACAATATAACCAGCACCTAAAGCATTCTTTTCATGATCTACAAGCAAATGAATTTTATTACTCTTCACATAAGCAAAATTCTTCTCATTCGGAATAGTGGGAGTATCATAAGAGACTTGAACACTAAAAATTGTTTCCACATTTAAAGAGTAATTTTTAGAAAAAGGGTAATCATAATCATGACAAGATTTGTAAATATAATCATCACTACATTTTATAGCATAAGTTTCATCACAATAATCATCATAAGTAGCAACTTCGTTCTCATCATAATCGATTGAAACCTCTCCCATGATAGTGGAATCACTAAATAAAGTTGACACTCTTCCAAATCCACTTTCATATTCATCACAATAAGATTCAACATCCTCCAAAATAGTGGGATCACTACTTCCTAAAGTTGACTCTCTTCCGAACCCACTTTCATCAATATAATCATCATAGGTAGGAGGCATGCTATCATCATAACAACTTTGCATATCAAAACTTGGGGTGCTGAAAATATCATCTTCATTAAACATAGCATCCCGAGCTTGGGACAAACATTAATTGTAGCAAATATATTCTCAAATATTTCATCCTCATCAAACATAGCTTCCCCAAGCTTGTGGCTTTGCATATCATTAGCATCATGGATATTCAAGGAATTCATACTAACAACATTGCAATCATGCTCATCATTCACATATTTTATGCCAAGCATTCTATGTAATTCTTCTTCTAGCACTTTGGCACAATTTTCCTTTCCATCATACTCACGAAATACATTAAAAAGATGAAGCATATGAGGCATCCTTAATTCCATTTTTTTGTAATTTTCTTTTATAAACTAACTAGTGCTAAAACAAGAAACAAAAAGATTCGATTGCAAGATCTAAAGATATACCTTCAAGCGCTAACCTCCCCGGCAACGGCGCAAGAAAAGAGCTTGATGTCTACTACACAACCTTCTTCTTGTAGACGTTGTTGGGCCTGCAAGTGCACAGGTTTGTAGGACAGTAGCAAATTTCCCTCAAGTGGATGACCTAAGGTTTATCAATCCGTGGGAGGCATAGGATGAAGATGGTCTCTCTCAAACAACCCTGCAACCAAATAACAAAAAGTCTCTTGTGTCCCCAACACACCCAATACAATGGTAAATTTTATAGGTGCACTAGTTCGGCGAAGAGATGGAGATACAAGTGCAATATTGATGGTAGATATAGGTTTTTATAATCTGAAATAATAAAAACAGCAAGGTAACAAGTGATAAACGTGAGCGTAAATGGTATTGCAATGATAGGAAACAAGGCCTAGGGTTCATACTTTCACTAGTGCAAGTTCTCTCAACAATAATAACGTAGATAGATCATATAAAAAGCCCTCAACATGCAACAAAGAGTCACACCAAAGACACTAATAGAATGTAGAGATTACGGTAGGGTACGAAACCACCTCAAAGTTGTTCTTTCGGATCAATCTATAAAAGAGTTCATACTAGAATAACACCTTAAGATACAAATCAACCAAAACCCTAAATTCACCTAGATACTCCATTGTCACCTCAAGTATCTGTGGGCATGATTATACGATATGCATCACACAATCTCAGATTCATCCAACCAACATAAAAGTACTTCAAAGAGTGCCCCAAAGTTTCTACCGGAGAGTCAAGAACGTGTGCCAACCCCTATGCATAGGTTCCGAATGTCACGAAACCCGCAAGTTGATCACCAAAACATACATCAAGTGGCACATGATATCCCATTGTCACCACAGATAATCACGGCAAGACATGCATCAAGTGTTCTCATAAAAGACTCAATCCGATAAGATAACTTCTAAAGGGGAAACTCAATTCATCACAAGAGAGTAGAGGGGGAGAAACATCATTAGATCCAACTACAATAGCAAAGCTCAGGATACATCAAGATCGTGCCATGGGAACAGGAGAGAGAACACGAGAGAGAGAGAGAGATCAAACACATAGCTACTTGTACATACTGTTGGAGTAATGGGCCACGGGTAGGCTAACTCGAGCCCCAGAACCTTTCAAGACATCGGGGCCGGCCGCGCCCCTCAACGCCGAGTCTCAGATGGCGACTCCCAGATAAGCCGAGTCTCAGATGGAGACTCCAAGATAAGCCGAGTCTCAGATGGCGACCCCAAGATAAGCCGAGTCTCAGATGGCGACTCCAAGATAAGCCGAGTCTCAGATGACGACTCCCAGACAAGCCGAGTCTCAGACAGTGACTTCCGGAGGAGCCGGCTATGGAGAGTCGGCCCACGACTCTAATCTCATCGTGATAGGCGAGGCAGGTACGACCACAGCGTGGCCGTCCCCTCCTGCTTACGAGGGGCCGGCATGGCTACAGTGTGCCGTACCGCTGGAGATCTCCGGTGTGGCCCGGTACTGTTGGCATGCCTGCCCTGATCTCAGCCACGGTGTGCGGCGCACTGTGGCCACGATGGCCTACCTGTACGGCTCAGAGACGGCGGACCCACCAGTCAGTGAGAGCATGGAAGACAGCGGATACGCCCCGAAGGCGGCCCCGTAGGAGTCGGCCGGCCTCTCCCACGGGTCCCACGCGCCATTAACCAGACAAGACGGGAAGTAACGATAGTGATCACCCGATAGACGGCGGCACTGTTGCCATGACCCCGTGACCAAGCCTGCGTCACCAGCATCACGGCTATAGTGCTGGACTCGCCGGCGGGGCCCGCAAGTCAGCGGGCCCCAGCAGTCGGCGGAGAAGGCGGCGGCCTGTGAGACAGACGGCTGGGACCCGCGCCCAGCCAGATTACCATTGTACCCCCGGGGGTAGGCTTATATAAACCCCCCGGGGCACCCATGCAAAGGGTTCGGATCCATTAGCCTTAGACCAGATCACCTAGGAAGGAGAGAGCTAGCCTTGCCTTCTCCTACCTCCCGAATACAGCTCTAGGAGCAACTTTGTAGTCACTACGCCTTAGTGATCATGCGGAGACCCCGTAGAGCAGCAGTAGGGGTGTTATCTCCCCGGAGAGCCCCGAAGCTGGGTAAGATTCACCGGCGTGCACGCCTTCGCCTAATCCCGTTTCCTGGCACCGGCGATGTTCTACTCGCTCCCACCATGATAAGCCATCCTTTGGCATATGTCGCATCCAACCCCCGACATTTGGCGCCCACCATGGGGCAAGGTGCACCATCGTCCGGAGACCTGCTCTGGACGGGAACCCTTTTCCTCCCCCGTGAGCGTAGCCAGCCCGGCACGCCCGATGGCGCTTGCCTCGACGCGCTGCAAAGCGCCGACGACGCCTTCGCGGCGAGCTGCCTCGCTGACCTTCTTGGCGAGGTTAGCATCTCCGACGAGCCCGCATCCGATGCGGGCACGGGTGGCCCTGAAAGCCTCCTCGCGGGCCTCCTCGACCATCTCCACGTCACCAGCGAGCCTGCCGTGGACTTGGAGTCCGTAGGCTCCACCGACCCGATGCTGGTCGACTCCGACAGCGTGTCGCTCGACACGTTCCCCTCCAACGTGGTGATCTACGACGAGCCGCTCCTTCGTGAGGGGAGCGGCGGAAGCGCCGTCACAGAGGTGCTCGTTATTAGTCATGGCGAGCACTCCGGTGAAGGAGCTCATGACCCGCTCGACGCGGCTCTACGAGACCTGACGGCACTCATTTTGGAGGATGCTGATGCCGAGACGCTGGAGACACGCCACCTTCAGATCATCGAAGGCGCCAAGAAGCTGGCGAGCATGAGGCGCCTGTCAGAGGCCTACCAGCGCGAAATGGATCGCGCCGTGGGTGGCTCGCCGGCTCCAACAGGGCCTAGCCGCCTAGGTGCGGTCCGACAGCGCGGCGCGGCCGTCGCCGACTTGTTCTGGGCCAATCGCCCCGTATACGCCACCCCTGCGGAGAACATCTGCGCCGCGCAAGCGGCGACTGACAAACTGAAGAACTTCGAAGGCGAAGAGCGCCGCATGATGACGGAGCGAGTCCAGCAACTCCTCGACGTGGTTGCTGCGCAGAACGCGGCCGGCGGCCGCACCAATGCACCGCAGCAACCCTACGACAACTTGCCTCCCCGCCGAGATCAAGGCGCGACGTCTCAGACGCCGACTGGTGGAGCGTGGAATAAAAGACAAAGAGCCGGCTGTCAGTCGCAGTCGGACTCGCATCACCATCGAGCGCGACCAAGACGGCCGTCCGAGAGCAGTAGAGCGGCAGGACGACTACCTGCCTCCCCCACCAAGAAGAGAACGGCGAGTTTCCCTGCCGCCTGTTGAGCATCCGACTCTCGGCGGCCGCCTTGGTCGCCGAGAGGGAGTTGGAGAGAATGATGCCCGCCACCGGATCGACCGACTCCACCGATCCCTGGTGCTGGAAGAAGAAGATGAGCTGGGTCCGCCTTGCTTTGGGCCCCTCATCCGAGACGAGCCTTTCCCCAAGGGGTTCACGCTCCCCCGAGACACACCCAAGTACACCGGCTCCATGAAGCCAGAAGACTGGCTAATCGACTACTCCATGACCGTCAACATAGCAAACGGCAACAAGCGAGTCGCCATGAAGTACGTTCCGCTCATGCTCCACAGCACGGCCCGAACATGGTTGAATAGTTTGAAGCCCCGCAGCATCAACAGTTGGGTCGACTTCACCGAGGCTTTCGTCCGCAACTTCACCAGCACGTACAAGCGACCCCCCCAAGCCGCGCCAACTCTCCTTGTGCGTGCAAGGCCAAGACGAGTCGACTCGCGATTACCTCACGCGATGGGGCGAGCTTCGGAACTCCTGCGAGGGCGTGCACGAGGTGCAGGCTATCGAGTACTTCACCGCCGGGTGCAGAGAAGGAACCCTCCTCAAGCACAGGCTCCTCTGCGACGAGCCAGAGACCCTCGACGAGTTGCTGGTCATAGCAGACAAATATGCCATGGCCGACTCCTCCATGAAGACGGAGATTCAAGTTAGTGCGACTGGCAAAGTGGCCCCTCAAGCTCCCAGAACTCCGGCTGGAGACACCAGTGAGCGACAGCAGCAGAATGATCACAAGCGCAAGGCCCCACAGCCGACTTCCAGCAGTCGGCAGGTTGCGACAGTCGAAGACCAACAGCCTGAGGGGCAGCCCCCGGCGAAGCGGCAGAAAGGCGGCAAGTCCAACTGGTTGCCGGCCTTCTCTTACGAGCAGACTCTAGATGGCCCCTGAAAGTTCCACAATGACGCGAAGCCGTTAAACCATACCACCCGAAAATGCCACTGGCTCACCAGAATCGCCAAGGGAGACGGCCTCCTTCCTCCTCCGCCTGCTGGGCCGCCGCCTCCATAGCCGCCCCAGCAGCCGGCGGCTAGGCCAGTCGGCGCCGTGCAAGATGAATACCCAGAAGAACATGGGGCTTATGTAGTGTTCACCAGTGTGGCAGATGATCGACACAGCAGATGGTTGCAGCAGCAAGAAGTAAATGCGGTGGCATCAGATACTCCGGAGTTCATGCACTGGTCCGAGAGGCCCATCAGTTGGAGCAGAGCTGATCACCCAGAGGTGATGCCGAATCCAGGCTCCTATGCCTTGGTTCTGAGCGCTACCTTGGCCACTGATAGGCGGGCCGCTCTCTTCTCGCGAGTATTGATAGACGGAGGCAGCAGCATCAACATCCTGTACAAGGATACCATGGAGAAATTAGGAATCAAGAAGAGACAGCTTCAAAGCAGCCGAACTGTTTTCCACGGCATTGTACCTGGCCTTTCTTGCTCCCCAATCGGCAAGATCCAGATAGATGTCCTCTTTGGAGACAAAGATCATTTTCGCCGAGAGCCAGTGTGGTTTGAAGTGGTGGACCTCGAAAGCCCATACCAAGCATTGCTTGGCCGACCTGCTTTGGCCAAGTTCATGGCGGTCCCCCACTACGCTTACCTCAAGATGAAGATGCCAAGTTCAAAGGGGATTCTGACCGTGGCCGGCGACTACAGGAAGTCGTCCGCCTGCGCGGCCGAGAGTAGTCGGCTGGCCGAGTCCCTGGTGATCACAGCTGAGAGGCGGCTCCTTGATCGGGTTGTGGCGATGGCCGACAAGCAGCCAGAGATGTCGCCCGACCCCAAGGAATCGGAAGTTGAGGGCTCGTTCAAGCCGGCTAAAGAAACAAAGAGGATACCTTTGGACCCGGAGCATCCGGAAAGGCACGCTGTCATAGGAACAAACCTAGACAGCAAATAGGAAGGCGAGCTCGTCGATTTCCTCCGTGAGAATCGAGACATCTTTGCATGGTCCCCTAAAGACATGCCAGGTGTACCGACGGAATTTGCCGAGCACAAGTTACATGTCCGACCTGATGTGAAGCCCGTCAGGCAGCCCTTGCGCCGCCTGTCAGAAGAGAAAAGAAGAGTTGTTGGAGAAGAGATAGCCCGACTCCTAGCGGCCGGCTTCATTATGGAGGTGTTCTTTCTAGAATGGCTGGCGAACCCGGTCCTAGTGTTGAAGAAGAACAAGCAGTGGCGGATGTGTATCGACTACACAAGCCTCAACAAAGCTTGCCCCAAAGATCCATTTGCTCTGCCAAGAATTGACCAGGTGATAGACTCCACAGCCGGATGCGAGCTGTTGAGCTTCTTAGATGTATATTCAGGATATCACCAGATCAAGCTGAACCCGGCAGACAGATTGAAGACTGCCTTCATCACGCTGTTTGGAGCCTTCTGCTACCTGACTATGACGTTCTGCTTGAGGAATGCTGGCGCCACCTTTCAGCGTTGCATGCAAAAGTGCCTCCTCAAGCAACTCGGCAGAAATGCCCACGTCTACATGGATGATGTGGTGGTGAAGACGGAAAAGCGTGGGACACTGTTGGAAGATCTCCAAGAAACTTTTGAGAATCTGCGCCGATTCCAGATCAAGCTCAATCTGGAGAAGTGCGTCTTCGGAGTACCAGCCGACTAGCTCCTTGGCTTCCTGGTCTCCTAGCGCGGCATAGAGTGCAACCCTGCAAAGATCAAAGCCATCGAGACGATGGAAGTCCCCCGCCGACTGTTAGATGTGCAGAAGTTCACCGGCTGCTTGGCGTCCATCAGCCGATTCATCAGTCGGCTGGGTGAGAAGGCTCTCCCCTTGTACCAACCGATGAAGAAGACCACCTTTTTTGAGTGGAACCACAAGGCGGACGAAGCATTTCTCGATTTGAAGAAGATGTTGACTACTCCCCCTGTGCTGGCGGCTCCGACTCCCAAAGAACCCATGCTCCTATACATCGCCGCCACCAGCCGAGTAGTCAGCATAGTCATTGTAGTCGAGCGCAAGGAGGAAGGCAAGGCACTCCCTGTCCAGAGACCGGTATATTACCTGAGCGAGGTACTGTCGACCTCCAAGCAGAACTACCCCCACTACCAGAAGATGTGCTACGGCGTGCATTTCGCCGCCAAGAAGTTAAAGCCTTACTTTCAAGAGCACCCAATCACTGTGGTTTGCACCGCCCCACTGGCCGAGATCATCGGAAGCCATGATGCTTCAGGCCGAGTAGCCAAGTGGGCCATAGATCTGGCTCCCTACACCATCTACTACCAGCCCCGCACCGCCATCCAGTCACAAGCACTGGCTGACTTCCTTGTCGACTGGGCCGAGACCCAGTACCTGCCGCCAGCGCCCGACTCCACCCATTGGCGGATGCATTTCGATGGCTCCAAGATGCGCACCGGCCTGGGAGCTGGCCTCGTCCTCACCTACCCCAAAGGCGACAAGCTCAAGTACGCACTACAGATCCACTTCGCCGCCTCCAACAACATTGCCGAATACGAGGCGCTCGTTCACGGGCTCCGGCTTGCCAAAGAACTCGGCATCCGCCGGATCCTGTGCTACGGCGATTCCAATTTGGTGGTCCAACAGTCATCTGGCGACTGGGACGCCAAAGATGCAAATATGGCGAGCTACCGCTTTCTGATGCAGCAACTCAGCGGATATTTTGAGGGATGTGAATTCCTTCACATTCCAAGAAATGACAACGACCAAGTAGACGCCCTGGCACGAGTCGGCTCCACCCATCAAGCAATACCATCCGGCGTCGCCCTTCAGTGCCTCCTCAAGCCGTCTATCAAGCCCTCGCCAGAATCAGACTCCATTTTTGTGCCAGCTCCCCCCGAAGAAGTCGGATCCGACTCAAGAGCACCAACAGACGGCACAAGAATCCTTATAGACGGCTCCAAAAATACCGCAGTCAAAGCCGGCCCGGGGACTTCAGAACCCGACCCGGGGACTGCGACAATCAGCCTGAAGACTTCAGAACTCGGCCCGGGGACTGCGCCAGCCGGCCCGGGGACTTCACCGATTCAGCAAGCGGCCGCGGATCCCAGCCCGCCGCCTCCCAGCCCAGCCGCCCTTGTCCAAGTCGCAATGGTGGCAATCAAAGAAATAGCAGCACCCTCATGGGCCCAGCCCATCCTCAAGTTCCTAGTAAACAGAGAGCTACCAGCTGACGAAATCCTAGCTCGGCAAGTGCAACGCCGAGCGGCAGCCTATACCATAGTCAACAGAGAGCTGGTCAGGCGCAGTGTCACTGGTGTCTACCAACGCTGTGTCGAGGCAGAACAAGGCCAAGCAATTCTCAGAGACATCCATGAAGGCGAGTGTGGCCACCATGCGGCTTCGAGGGCACTCGTCACCAAAGCCTTCCGACATGGTTTCTTCTGGCCGACTGCCCTGGAAGAGGCCAAGGAATTAGTCCAAAACTGCAAAGGGTGCCAGATGTTCCGTTCTAAGCCGCTCCAGCCGGCTTCGGCGCTCAAGACCATTCCCATCGCCTGGCCCTTTGCGGTTTGGGGCTTGGACATGGTGGGACCGTTCAAAACAGCATGAGGTGGCCTAACTCACCTACTTGTCGTGGTGGACAAGTTCACCAAGTGGATAGAAGCAAAACCCATAAAGAAGTTGAATGGTCCGACTGCAGTAACCTTCATCGCCGACATTACGACTCGGTACAACATACCACACAGCATCATCACCGACAATGGCACAAATTTTGCCAAAGGAGCCTTGGCCCGTTTTTGCGCAACACAGGGCATCCGACTGGACTTAGCGTCCGTCGCCCATCCGCAATCAAACGGCCAGGTGGAGCGAGCAAACGGCCTCATCCTATCCGGCATCAAGCTCTGCCTGGTCGAACCATTGGAGCGTTCGGCCGGCTGTTGGCTCGAGGAGCTGCCAGCCGTCCTCTGGAGTCTGCACACGACTCCAAACAAGTCAACCGGCTTCACCCCTTTCTTCCTCGTCTACGGTGCTAAAGCCGTCATCCCGACGGACATAGAATTCGACTCCCCGTGAGTCACTATGTACACCGAGGAGGAAGCAGAAGAAGCACGTCAAGATGGCGTCGATCTGCTGGAAGAGGGCCGGCTGTTGGCACTCAGTCGGTCCGGCATCTACCAGCAGAGCCTGCGCCGATACTACAACAGGAAGGTCAGGCCAAGATCTTTCCAAGAGGGCGACCTTGTGCTCCGACTGATCCAGCGGACACCCGGCCAGCACAAGCTGTCGGCACCTTGGGAAGGCCCCTTCATTGTCAGCAAAGTGTTGGGCAACGACTCCTACTACCTGATTGATGCTCAGAAGCCCCGAGCATGCAAGAGAGACGACTCTGGCAAAGAGTCAGAACGACCATGGAATGCAAACCTCCTTCGAAGATTTTACAGTTGATTCAGTATCTATCATGCTACCCTTTTGCATTAAAGTACCGAGACTTCGGGCCCCCCGAGACGAGCTCGAGGACTGCCCCTTTTGATTATCTGTATGATAAGAATTATGCCTTTAAGTATGCTACTTCCTGCTACGCCGCTTTGCGCCTGGTTCGATTAGTCGGCCCGGGGACTTGCCGTCTGGCGCTATGAAATGTTTCCTGAAGTTGGATTAGTAGTGTGCGGCACCTAAGCCGTCTCCTGCCAGAAGCCGCAGCTCGCAGAGCAACTGTTTGGTAGGCAGGAGTAAGGATGAATGGGCGTCCACACGAAAAATGGCTAAGGACCTAAAACATTAACATAGCCTAAGCCGGCTTCCAGCCCCCTTTCACAAGCCGACTCGCGAGTATTCGGCTTGTCGCTTTCTATCCAACTTGTTAAGTAAACTCCAATGAAAGGCAAGTACTTGCTTTCCCCAAGGTAGCCGGACATTTGGACCAGCGGCAGTCCGCAGAGAGGACGTCCGGCTGACAAAGCGGCAACTAGGGGAAGGCGGCAAAGGAAAAAAGCCAAAGGGGCAACAAGCAGGGAAGGATAGAACTCGGATTAATATTTACATAAGCATAGGCCCATTGGCCGAATCTTCAGACAGAAGTTCAAAATACACCCCGAGGGTGGAATTGTGCAAATTAACAAGTTCCTCAAAGACTTCCTAGAACAGATAAATAAAGCCAGAAGGCGGCCTAGGGAGCAGCAGACGGGTTCGGAGGGTCGGAGGAGACGACAGTGCCAGGCGCCGGGGGGCCGGCTGGGCAGCCTCGGTTTGATCGCCGCCAGCGGCAGTCGGCCCGGTCGGACGCGGCTCGTTGCTGGAGGCACGGTCGAGCTGAGGCTGGTCGCCCGCTCCGCCTTCTGGCGCCTCCGTCTCGCCTTCGTCCCCCGCCTCGCCTTCTTCCTCGATGCTGGAGTCAATCACCTCCGCCGAGTCCTCGCCATATTCTGGGTTCATCCCGAACCATTCTGGTGGCACCTCCTCGCCGCCTTCAGCCCGTTCGGGGACGAAGACACTGGTGTCCGTGTAGTCGGCGATGACCGCCGCACGCTCGTCAAGGGCGCCCTCCATAGTCTCCAGCTCGGCCTGGGCCTCTGACCGGAACGCGGCCAGACGGTCCAGGTCCAGCCCCGGATACCACGCCTTGACGAATTCCAAGGCCCGGCGCGCTCCGGCCCGGGCCGAGGAACCCTTCCAGTACTCGAGACGGCCGGCTGCGACCTCCAGCCAGTCGGTAGTCTGATTGGCGGTGCGCAGAGCCGGCATGTCTGGCCACAGGGCGGCAACTGCCTGGGCGCCGGCACGCTGAAGCCGGCGCATAAGCCGGTGGGCCGGACGAAGACGGGCCTCGATGCTCAGAAGCTGCTCATCGACGGTCAGGGGAGCATTGGCGGCAATCTCCTCGCCGCTTGCCCTTCGCGCCTCACGATCAGCCTCGATGGCCAGAGGGACTGCCTGCGAGTGGCCAGGGAAGAAGTCTGCCAAGACAAAAAATAAGCAAGTCGAAAAATCAGAAGTCAGCCTGACACATAGTAGGAGACTCAAAGAAAGAAAGCTCACCATCGACGATATCCTCGATCTCGTGGAAGCCGGAGGTCAGCATCGCCTCCTTGTCGGTCCAGGAGGAGCGCTCGCTCTCGAACTCGGCCAGAAGAGCAGCCTCCTTCTTCTCGGCCTCGTCCTGCGTCTTCTTGAGCAGCTCCTTCTGCTCCACCAGCTGCGCAATAAGCAGATCGCGCTCCGCAGCGAGCTTGCCGCACTCCTCCCCTTTGACGCGCAGGGCGGTGTTAACTTCACCCAGCTGCTCCTGGAGAGTGGCGTTGGCCCCTGAAGAACAAAAGAAAGAGACGAATAAGTCGTCGGCAAAGTAGATCGCCGGGAAGATCCGGCCCGACTGCTCAGCAGTCGGCCTGAATCTCGGGGACTACAGCCCGCGGGTGCGCCAGCGCGCCCCCGCGAAAAAAGAAGAACAAGGAAGGAGACGTCGAAGTCGCCAAGAAGGAAGATCGCCGGGAAGATCCGGCCTGACTGCTCAGCAGTCGGCCCGAATCTCGGGGACTACAGCCCGCGCGTGCGCCAGCGCGCCCCCGCGAAGAAGAAGAAAAGAACTTACTCCGGGTTTCCGCCAAGTCGGTAGTCCGCTTGCTCAACTCCTCAACATTGCGGTTGAAGGCAGTGGCGCAGAGGTTGTGATACTCCTGCAAACGAAAATTTTGGACAAAGATAAATACTTGGAACTCGCCAAAAGGAGTTTCGAGCCGCCTGCTCAGCAGCCGGCCCAAAACTCGGGGACTACACCCAGTGGGTGCGCTGGCGCACCCCCACAGAGAAGAGCAAGAAAAACAAGAATCAAAGAGGAAAGCATACCCGGAGGGCCGCTCGCGACGCTAGATGCGCCTTGGTGCAGACCTGGAGGGCGTCGCCTTCGGCTCGCAGCTTCGCTTGGACATCCAGAAGCGCCTGGTTCAGCGGGCCCGTGCCGCCTCCGCGCACCCACCCAGCGGGCGTGGCACTCGTCGCCTCGGCATCTGGAATGGCCGAGCTGGCGGCTCCGACCTCCAAGGGCCGCGGCGCCGAAGTTGCCTTCTCGAGGCGGCAGCGCACTGGCGAGGCGACCTGAAGAAGCAGCCTCGCCTCGTCCTCAGTCGGAGGCACCGGCGGGCCTGCCGACAGCTTGCCGTGGACCCTCCCAGTCGGCGGTGGAGGTGGAGGCAGCGGCACTAGCGTGTCCGTCATGGAGGCCTCGCTGCTCTCCCTCTCCACGATGGGGTTCTCGGCGCCGGCTTCTCTGGTCTGCCCCGTGAATTCTGGAGGCGGCAGTGCGGAGGACAGTGGGGTGACGAGCACCGCCGATTGGCGACGTGCGGCCTCCTCAGCTCGCCGTCTCGCCGCAAGGGCGGCTTCAGCGCCCTCTAGCTTCTTCTGGGCGGAGGCAGCCTCCTTCTCGGTTTCCGCCTTCTCCAGGCGGTCGGCCTCCTCCTCGTCGCGCTTCTCCCGCGCGTTTCGCTCCGTCGCCTCCCGGAGGTCGGCGGCGGGGTCGACCCGCCGAGTATTGGCGGACGTCTCTGCCGACCCCATGAAGGAGGGGACAGCGACTCTCTCAAGGGAAAGGGGGGCCCTGAAGAAAAAAGGGGAGGAATGTAAAACAAGACTCAGACAAGATTCACCGGAGAAAAATAAAGACAAAGCGAAAAACTTACGCAGATACTAGCGGCGGCCTTCTCACTTCCCTGCGGAAGCGGTTGGCCTTCGCGGCCGCCTCCTCCCGCTTGGTCGCGGCGGCTGCCCCCTTGAACTTCTTCAACTTGCCGCCGGGCGCACTCGGCCCGGCGTGACGCCTCTTCGCGCCGCCTTGGCCGGCCAGGCCGGCAGAGGAGCCGGCGCCAGAGGGGCCGACCCTTAGCTGATGGCGCGGGGCGACTTCCCCTTCGGCGTCGTCCTCAGGCCAGTCGGCGAAGGTGGCCAAGAGCCTGAGGCCGCTTCCTGCTCCTCCTCCTCCGCCTTTGGCGTCGGCTTCCATCGCCGCCGCCCCCAAGTCGGGGTCGTCGACGTCGCTCTCTGCACTGCCGGGGACAAACTCGCGGGGCTATCTCGCGACACTGGCTGCAGGCTGCATGAGGGGGTTCTAGCTCAGAAGAAAACAACGAAAATCAGAAGTCAGATTCGGCTATAAAGAAGACAAAGCAATAAGGAGATGCGACTTACCACTGGAGGGGGGTAGGCGCGCGAGTACGGCTCCTGGCCGAACTGCCAGTCCTCCCTGAACTCGCAGTTTGCGATATGATTCACCATGTTTGCCACCTCCGCTCGGGGCATCTCCTTGGTGCTCATCTGACTCGGGTCTCGGTGGTCGCTCACCTGACAGATCAGGTGAGGCCGGCCTTGGAGCGGGAGGACTCGGCGCGCCACGAAGGCGGCCAGCAAGTCGGCCCCGACGAGGCCCTCCGACTGCGTCAAGACTCGAAGTCGCGCTACGGCAGCGGCTCCAACGGGAGACATCTTCTTGACTCGATGAGACCAGCTGGGGAGCCTCCCAGCTGGGGCGCCGGCTTCGTAAGGCGGCAGATTAACCCAGTCGCCGTCGGAGGCGAGGTTCTTCAAATAGAAGTACGAGCGCTGCCACATCTTCACTGACTTGATCAGCAAGATGGAAGGGAAGGGGTTGTCGGCTGTCGAGCACTGCATCATGATGAAGGCGCCGCATTGAGCCGGCACGCCGGCGATGTGCGTGCCGAGCTTAGAAGAGAAGAATTATCCCCATAGCTCGATGGTGGGGAGAACACCGAGGAAACCTTCGCACAGAGTGGCGAAGGCGGACATCAGCACCACCGTATTCGGGGTGAGGTGGTGCGGCTAGAGGCCGTGAAACTCCAAGAAGGAGCGGAAGAAGCCGCTCGCCGGCAGCCCTAGGCCGCGCATAAGGTGCAAGCGGAAGATGACCCGCTCGCCCTCCTCCGGCGCTAGCGATATCTCCCTCTCCGGTGCGGTGCGGGCTCGCACGAGGTGAGCGCCGGGGAGGCGGCGCGTCTTGCGGAGGAACTCAATGAGGTCGTCGTTGACCACCGGGCCGTCCCACGCGCCGGAACGCACGGCCGGAGCCGCGGCGGCGGAGGAAGAGCTCATCGCCGGCTGGTGCAGTGTGGATCTGCTCGCCGGCGGCAAGAAGAAGGAGAGAGGAGGCAAGAGGAGACGGGGAGCGGGGGAGATGGGCGCGCGTGCTTTGCCGCTCCACTCCCCCCTCTTACTTATAGCCTCAGAGGCTGAGAAGCCGAGGGGGCGGGCGTGCGATTAACTGCGCTCAGAGCCCCACGCCGCCCACGATTTAACCCACGAAGTTACTTCGCGCAGTAACGGCGTGAGAAGCCCAACCGTTCGCACGGCCGCAGTGGATCCATTCGCTGCCGAGGCGTGGTAGTGGCGGGCCCCGCCTGACGGCCCGTCCCGTCGCGCGCGTGGGCCAGCAGACTGCCCCTACCGCGTGGCGCCGCACGATAGGACCGCGGAGGGCGGCAGCAGGGAAGCGTATCAGGCACACCGCCTGGTCTCCCGCCACGATTTTCAAACTCTTCATAGAGCAAGACGGCCCTTTACGGATCCGACTTCCAATAGTCGGCCCAGAGGAAGACGGCAAGCGAAGCCTAGATTCCTCCACCGGAGGAATGAAACTGTTGAGGCCCCACAGCATGTCACTCTCGGAGCCTCACCAGCTTCGGGGACTACTGTCGGAGTAATGGGCCACGGGTAGGCTAACCCGAGCCCTAGAACCTTTCAAGACATCGGGGCCGGCCGCGCCCCTCAACGCCGAGTCTCAGATGGCGACTCCCAGATAAGCTGAGTCTCAGATGGTGACTCCAAGATAAGCCGAGTCTCAGATGGCGACTCCAAGATAAGCCGAGTCTCAGATGGCGACTCCAAGATAAGCCGAGTCTCAGATGACGACTCCCAGACAAGCCGAGTCTCAGACGGCGACTTTCGGAGGAGCCGGCTATGGAGAGTCGGCCCACGACTCTACTCTCTTTGTGATAGGCGAGGCAGGTACGACCACGGCGTGGCCGTCCCCTCCTGCTTACGAGGGGCCGGCATGGCTACAGTGTGCCGTACTGCTGGAGATCTCCGGTGTGGCCCCGTACTTTTCCCATGCCTGCCCTGATCTCAGCCACGGTGTGCGGCGCACTGTGGCCATGATGGCCTACCTGTATGGCTCAGAGATGGTGGACCCACCAGTCAGTGAGAGCATGGAAGACGGCGGATACGCCCCGAAGGCGGCCCCGTAGGAGTCGGCACCCCAGAGTCGGCCAGCCTTTCCCACGGGTCCCACGCACCATTAACCAGACAAGACGGGAAGTAACGACAGTGATCGCCCGATAGACGGCGACACTGTTGCCATGACCCCGTGACCAAGCCTGCGTCACCAGCATCACGGCTACAGTGCTAGACTCGTCGGCGGGGCCCGCAAGTCAGCGGGCCCCAGCAGTCGGCGGAGAAGGCGGCGACCTGTGAGACAGACGGCTGGGACCCGCGCCCAGCCGGATTACCATTGTACCCCCAGGGGGGTAGGCTTATATAAACCCCCCGGGGCACCCATGCAAAGGGTTCAGATCCATTAGCCTTAGACCAGATCACCTAGTAAGGAGAGAGCTAGCCTTGCCTTCTCCTACCTCCCAAATACAGCTCTAGGAGCAACTTTGTAGTCACTACGCCTTAGTGATCATGCGGAGACCCCGCAGAGCAGCAGTAGGGGTGTTATCTCCTCGGAGAGCCCCGAAGCTGGGTAAGATTCACCGGCGTGCATGCCTTCGCCTAATCCCGTTTCCTGGCACCAGCGACGTTCTACTCGCTCCCACCATGATAAGCCATCCTTTGGCATATGTCGCATCCAACCCCCGACACATACCCTCAGCCCCGAGGGTGAACTACTCCCTCCTCGTCATGGATAGCGCCAGGATTATGAAGATGGCCACCGGTGATGGATCCCCCCTCCGACAGGGTGCCGGGAAGGGCTCCCAAGAGGTTTTTGGTGGCTACAGAGGCTTGCGGCGGCAGAACTCCCGATCTATCTTATGTTCTGGAAGTTTTAGGGTACGTGAGTATATATGGGTGAAAGGAGTACGTCGGTGGAGCTACGGGGGCCCCACGAGGCAGGGGGCGCGCCCGGGGGGGGGGGGGGGGGGGAGGGGCGCCCCCACCCTCGTGAGGACCTCCCGTATCTTCTGACATGGGGTCCAAGTCCATCAGGTGGGTTTCCTTCCAAAAATAACTTCTCCAGTTGATTTCGTTCCGTTTTGACTTCATCTGATATTCCTTTTCCTCGAAACACTGAAATATGCATAAAACAACAAATCTGGGCTGGTCCTCCGGTTAATAGGTTAGTCCCAAAAATAATATAGAAGTGGATAATAAAGCCCAATATTGCCTAAAACAGTAGATAAAGTAGCATGGACCAATCAAAAATTATAGATACGTTGGAGACGTATCATGCTCCAAAGCCCTCAACTACTTTCTCACATCCACATATGACCTAAACCAAAAGTCAAACTCAGCCTCACTGATTCTTTCTATCCGGCGCCACCGAGTTCAGATGTCATAGCCACTGCCACAAACCCTAGGCAAATCGGTCTCACCGATAGGGATCTCGGTCTCACCGAGATGGGATTGTAATCTCTTTGTTTTCCTTCGTAACGTTTCGGTACCACCGAGATGAGCGATCGGTCCCACCGAGATGGCAATGTAAACTCTCTGTTTCCTTTTCGTAACATTTTGGTCTCACAGAAATGAGCGAACCAGTCCCACCGAGTTTACCTGACCAACTCTCTGGTTAGCTTATTACCAAAATCGGTCCCACCGAGTTTGTGTAATCGGTCTCACCGAGATTATGTTATGCCCTAACCCTAACCATATCGGTCCTACCGAGTTGCATGTCAGTCCCACCAAAAATCCTAACGGTCACTAGATTTGCTAAATCGGTCCGACCGAGTTCTTCAATTCGGCCCACTGAGTTTGGCAAGTTGTGTGTAACGGTTAGATTTTGTGTGGAGGCTATATATACCCCTCCACCTCCTCTTCATTCGTGGTGAGAGCCATCAGAATGAACCTACACTTCCAACTTGCATTTTCTGAGAGAGGACCACCTACACTTGTGTTGAGGCCAAGATATTCCATTCCTACTATATGAATCTTGATCTCTAGCCTTCCCCAAGTTGCTTTCCACTCAAATCTTCTTTCCACCAAATACAAATCCTGTGAGAGAGAGTTGAGTGTTGGGGAGACTATCATTTGAAGCACAAGAGCAAGTAGTTCATCATCAACACACCATTTGTTACTTCTTGGAGAGTGGTGTCTCCTAGATTGGCTAGGTGTCACTTGGGAGCCTCCGACAAGATTGTGGAGTTGAACCAAGGAGTTTGTACGGGCAAGGAGATCGCCTACTTCGTGAAGATCTACCGCTAGTGAGGCAAGTCCTTCATGGGAGACGACCAAGGTGGGATAGACAAGGTTGCTTCTTCGTGGACCTTTCGTGGGTGGAGCCCTCCATGGACTCGCGCAACCGTTACCCTTCGTGGGTTGAAGTCTCCATCAACGTGGATATACGATAGCACCACCTATCGCAACCACGACAAAAACATCAGTGTCTCCAAATTGCGTTTGAATTCTCCAAACCCTTCCCTTTACATTTGTCGGCGTTCTGGGAACGGGGGTCCCCAGACTTGCCTGCCTGCGGCCTGCAGCGTGGCTCAAAGGAGGCCCAGCACAGCCCATCTTCATCAACACGAGCTCAATACCCTCGCGAGGGGCCAAGCCTCGTGGGGCGGACGACAAGGAGCTTCCTCAGGCACGGGCTCGTCAGGCTGGCTCATGAGGAGGTGGAGAGTTCAAGGCGGGGTACCTCGCGAGGTGCCCATGACGCAAGCCATGACGACCAAGGGTGCCAGTCGGGCGCCAGCCCGCGCAGTGTCCTCCTTTCCTCTTTGGTGCAAAGGGGGCAAGCGCAGGCGAGAGCATCAAGCAAAGGCGTCCATTTCGGTGCAACAAGACCAAGACCAGCCAACGGCCGGAAGGAAGTCATTGTGGAGCCCAAGCCGGCGTCACCACCAGAGCCTTTGACAGGCGAGGACCAACTTTAGTCAGGATAAGTGTACCCGCTATTCCCCTTCAAAATGGACAATTGTTGGCGCCCTTCCCGCTCAATATTTGGGAAGAGGCCCAGGGCCTTTGCCTATAAATAGGACTAGCCACCCCCAGGGTAGAGGCATCCAGAGAGAGAGAGAGAGATAGGCGATTGAACTCCTCCCAGCAGTTTCTCGCACCAGCCAAGAATAGACCCTCGCGAGGCTGTTCTGCCTTGTATTGTTCATCATCAAGCCCAAGAGGCAATCCACCATACCACACACTGGAGTAGGGTATTACACCACAATGGTGGCCAGAACAAGTATAAATCTAGTGTCTCTTGTGCTGTTCTGTTTGGTAGTTTAGGTCCTAGCGATTCGGCGAGGAGCAAGCCGGTAGAGGGTCGAATCTCCGTGCACACCCCAGTGTTCGAACCTCAAGGGTCTACCGGAACCCGAAATCCGACATTTGGCGCGCCAGGTAGGGGTGCGCCGGGATCCACCTTCTGCCGCTTCGCGTCCCGTCACATCGTCATCACCATGTCCGGCGACCAGGCGGGCAACCCTGATCCTTGGGCGGCTTGGCCCGCCCCCGCAGAACTGCTCGCCTCGGGCGACCCCATGCCCCAGGCAGCTCGCGGTCCGCAGGGCGCTGCGGGCCGTGGGTGACGCGGACAGGCCTCGACGGCTCTAACACCGCGGCAGACGCGGTCGTCAGCAAGGGCCTCCAACCACGCTGCGGCCACAGTGGCCCGAGAGCTGCTGCAGTGCAGACTGATGGAAGGCGGCCGTGACGTGCTGCTAGAGCGGGTGGAGGAGCTCCTGGGCTTCGCCGCCTCGGGGGCTCACCCCTTCTGCACTCTGCTCTCGCCTCAGGCCCAGGGCGACCCGCGCGGGGGCCCCGCGTGCAACCGCGGGCTCCAAAGCTACTCCAACACCAGTGAAGCCGTCAGCATAGGACCGGCGGTAGCACCGACCCCGCTCCCCGCCAGGGAAGAAGGACTCGTCGCGACCCATGGCCCCCGTGGGCCGCCGCGCTACCATCACCAGGCTGGCACGTCAAGCAGAGATGCATGGCACGTGGAGCCCTATGGCGCAGCCTTCGGGGTGACGGCCACGGAAGAGTATGTGCCCCACATGATGGATCAAGGGCACCCGCACGAGGGCGAACAAGGCTCGCTCCTCAGCCCAAGCTGGGGGGACGAGGCACCAGAAGCTGAGCTCTTCCAGGAACCCCGGGACGGCCCCGCCGGCCACGCTGGGAGCGAAGATTATCGGGTACCACTAATCCCTCAGGAGCAGGCATACACTAGTCATGGGTCGCAGGAGGTGCAGGTCGCCACAGCAAGCAGCTGCCCCGCTCCAGCAGTCTCTTACCCCTCAGGAGGAGGGCATCGGGGGTTGCAGGAGAGGGGCCGAGATCCGACATCACCACCGCGGCGTTCGGAGCAAGGCGTTCCCAGGAGGTAGGCCCTCCGCTGGGGAGGTGCCTCAGGGCCTGCCCCTGGCGGAGGACCCGTGGTCGTCGGGGGAACCGCTGGCGACGCTCTACCCCATCAGTGGCGTCCTGGTTTCCGGTCGTTGTTGATGGCACTAGAGTGTGGCGCAAGGCGGGGCCCTCGTTTGGCGATATGAAGCAAGGCCGGTACCTGTGAAGAAGGCCCAGTGCCTATGAAGCTCGCCGCCCCATGACTCTCTCACGTAATAATGAGTGGGGCAGTACACGCCCCAGAGTCTCAGGGGTGCCGGCCTCAGGCCCTGGGGCTCCCTCCCACACCCAGTGGCAGCACTTAGCTCCGCGCTGGTGAGAAGACGTCCAAGACTAGACTAGGTGCCGGACGCGGCCTTTTGTTTGCTTTCATTGCTTTTCCCTTGGTTGCTGCTTTCCCTCGCTAGATTTAAGTTGAACTCGAATTTGAGATTTGCGTGTGTTGGGGAAGGGGTGCTTAGTCTCGTTCGAGCAATCTCTCGCGCTTCGGTTACAATCTCGCCTCAGCTACCTCCCCCTCGTGAGCCCCTCGCGAGCCGGGTCTGGCCTAGCTTGCGTGCAGCCCAGACTGCCGCCGTCATACCCCCTCGGGAGGTTTTTTCACTGCAGATCCTACGGATTCGACCAGGAGGCATTCGAGGCACCACAACCTCCCACAAATTATCTCAGGACCTGCGCAGGACAAAGATAAACTAACCAGGCGGCTCGTCACCTAGCCAACCGCTTGGCACGGGCCTATGAGCAATGTAGCATTGACTAATGCGCTAAAACATTGGTTTTTACATGAGGGGCACCCCCTCCCAAAATGCTCTCACAACCATCGGGACAAAAGCCTGAGTTCTATTCATGCAGGATAAGGAAACAGGAACGGCGTGCTATCAGTCAGATAAATCCCCCAATGCATCCTTAGAAGCACCGCCCGAGCTGTCGCTGGCGTCGCTAGCCTCGCCATCGCCCTCCGCGTTGCCGCCAGCGGCGTCAAGGCCGTTCACCACGCCGCCCTCGTCGGCGGTCACAATCACGCCGTCGTTGTCTGAAGCGAAGGCCCTCACAAGGGCGTCCACGTTGTCTTCCACCCAATACGCCAGGTCGTCTCGGACGGCCTGGGGGACTGGGGCGATGGCAGCGTCGAAGTGAAAATGAGGGTCCATATTCCGGAGATGGCTGAAGACGCGGGAAAAGGCGCGCCCGAGCAGGGCTCGGCTCCTCTCCTCCACCAACCTGTTGGCACGAACCGACCATGCCTCCAGCTGCGTCACGATGTCAGTGAAGAACTGAAGGTTGCCGGCATAGTTAACGGCACGTGGCTCGCCTACGGCCACCTCGCAGATGTTACCTAAGGCCGTGTTGGCCCTCTCCCGAAGCGTGGTGAGCATGGGGGCGTGCTCGTGTTCCAAGAGCTACCGCTGACGCATCTCGTCCGCATTCTGACGGGCGACGGCCTCAGCCTCAACCACCTGTTGGTGAAGAAGAAGCACCTTGGCGCGGGAAGTAGTTGACTCCCCCTGCGCCGCCTCGAGTGCGGCCTGTAAGGCATCAACCCACCGCGTCGCTTCCTCCAGCTTGGTCCTCAGGACGGAGGTCCTACCTTCGGCCTCGGTTCGGACCAACTCCAGCCACTCCGAGAACTCTCGCTCGAGATTCTAGCGCGCCGTCGCCACCCAACGTCCGACCTCCTCCAAGACACGGGCTTCCCACGCTGCAACGTCGTCCTCCGCCTGTATCACCCAACGCTCCCTCGTCTCCAGGCGCTCGTGCTCGCGCGCGCGTTCGGCGGCTTCCAGCGTCAACGCCTCCTCACGCTTCTGGAGCTCCGCTGGGTCGCCGAAGGCCACCTTCATCGACGCAAGGGCCGCCTCACGCAGCTCCACCTGCTCCTCCAGTGAGCGGCACCGGGCCAAGAGTTCCTGTGCCCGCTCCTCCATGGCCTCTCGCCGCCGGTCAGCTTCCCGGGCTTCTTCGACGGCCTGGGAACAGGCCTCCCGAGAGGCCGCCAGCGACGCCTTGGCCTCCTCATCATCAAGATCGCGCCAACGGTGCGCGAGGGCGGCAGCCGCCTCCAGCTCGCGCCTCTCCGCAACTAGCCGAAGGCCCTTAGCCTCAAGGCGCGCGTCCTCATCAGCAAGTTCCTCACCAAGTAGGCTCACCGCGTCAGCCGCCCTCCGGAGGAACCCTTGGCAAAGAGCGCGACGCTCCCGGGCACGCTCAAGTATGTCCTCCACACCATCATCCGCCCCAAGCGAGCGCCGTGGGGCACGGATCAGCATTCCCCCCTCGGGCAGGGGGCTGGGGGATGGCACCCTTGAGACGGTCGGGCGCGCCCTGCCAGAAGCCTGGCCTAAAGCCAGTCCATCCCCGGGTGAAGAGCGCAGGGAGTACCTCAACCAATCACGGTCCACCACCAGGCGAGATGCCCACGGCAGGCTAGCTATGCCACGAGAAGGCCAGCGAAGGAAGACCGCGGAGAGCGCAAGGCCGCGTTGTGCTTCAGGATGACTCGTCTCGCCAACCGGCCTCGCCACAAGGGCCCGGCTGCTCGGGATGATCGAAGACGATGGAGGAGGTGGAGGCAAGGGGGATGGCTCCTCATCCACCTCCATGAGCTCGGAAGGAAGGGCCCTGCGAAGCAAGGATCAGGGAAGGCAACGGAAGAATCATGAGCTAGGAAGGGAGAAGGCTTACTCATCGATGGCGTAGTACTTCCTACGCTTCAGCAGGCGGCAAGGGTAGTCATCGCCCAGGGCCTCCCTCCTCTTCCGTAGGGCCTCAAAGTCCACGCGGAAGCGACCCAAGAGTTGAGCGCAGGGGTCAGCTTGTGACGAGGAGGGAGCATCGAGGCGACTTGCGTCGGGGGCGTCCGCCTGATGCGCCCTGCCGGTCGCCTCACCAAGAAGAGCGGCTGGGGCCTCGGGAGCCTCAGCCGCAGGCACTGCGAGCGGCCGCTCGCCACCCTCTACTGCGGCAGCACGGGCCTCGGGAGCCTCTCCCTCATGAGCGCCGCCCAGTGCTGTCACCTCGGCAAGGGCACCCTCGGCCTCCGGAGGCTCATGCCTCCCTGCCCCGCCACTTGAGGAAGAACCGCTCTGGACGGCTGCGAGGGCGACCACCACCACTGGGTTCTCGCGAGGCCCCTGGAGGTCAGCAGGTCGCGGCCCCCATTCGTCGAAGATGGGCATCTGCCTCACGAAGTCATCCCTGTTCGAGCAAAGGTACAGCAAGGCCCCCCCCCTTGGCGAATGCCGCCGGGAGAAGGGTCCCCAGTCAAAACCAAGACCACCTTCCTCAGCGCTTCAGGCGTCAGGTCCTCTTCTTGGAGCCGCATATGGTCCCCACAACCGCTGTAGGCCCACATTCGGTGAGAGTGGCGCTGGAGAGGGGCGACGCGGCGTAGCAAGAACTCCTTCACCACCTTGGGCGCCGTCACGCCAAGCTCCCTCAGGAACTCGAAGCGGCGCCAGACGAAGGCAAGCCGGGGCTCGCAAGCATCTCCTGGCCCCAGCCCGAGTTGGGGACAACAGGCGTAGATGGCTCCGTCAGCAGGGGGCTGGGCACCCCTACGTCCACATACAACCACCGCTCGCGAAACCCAGGCGCGGGCGGAGGAAGACTGAAGTCAATTCCGAAAGCCGCTGTCTCAGGTGCAGCAATGAAGCTCACGCACCCCGAACATTAGGTGGGGTCGACAAGGCACAAAGAGAAGAAATGGCGCAACAAGTCAACCGAAGGAAGGATGCCCATCATTGCCTCGCAAACGAAGGCAAATACCGCGAGAAGGGTGATGGATTCAAGACCCAAATGCATCATGTGGATCTGATAATGGGAAAGCACGGCGTTGAAGAAATCAGAGAAGGGGGGAACCAGTCCCGCCCACAGGGCGTCGGCGAAATACCGGACCTCGGTGGGAATCCTATCAACGGAGAAGCAAGACGCGGGCCACGCCGTCGTCCTCCCGCACTCATTGAAGATGGTGGCAAGGGCTGAGCGGACCTTGCCCAGGCCTTCTTGGTTGATTATGACCGGCCAATCGACGGCGGGGGCCGCCGTCGACAACGAGCGGGGCGGCGGCACGGGCTTCTTCCCTTTTCCCTTCCTCGGCGGAGCCATGGCGGTAGGAAGGGGAGGGGGAAGGTTCGAGATTGGATTGGACGCGGAAGCTGGAGTTCAAGAGAAGGAAGGACAGAGAGCGCTCAAGCAGCAGAAAGGGGAGCGGCTGTGTGCGGCAGCGAGTCCGCCTAGCAAGGCGCGAAATAAGGAGGCATGGGGGAACAGTGCCGCCCACGTCCAATCAACCGCCACGCGGCGCCCAAGGCCGCAGGCTGTTAGGGCCCACGATGCTTCGCACTTGCCCTTTCGCCTCTCTGCCCGACCAAGTTCGGGCGCGCCATGGGCCCGGGGGCTACTGTCGGCGTTCTGGGAATGGGGGTCCCCAGACTTGCCTGCCTGCGGCCTGCGGCGTGGCTCAAAGGAGGCCCAGCATAGCCCGTCTTCATCAACACGAGCTCAAGACCCTCGCGAGGGGCCAAGCCTCGCGGGGCGGACGACAAGGAGCTTCCTCAGGCACGGCCTCGTCAGGCTGGCTTATGAGGAGGTGGAGAGATCAAGGCGGGGTACCTCGCGAGGTGCCCATGACGCAAGCCATGACGACCAAGGGCGCCAGTCGGGCGCCAACCCGCGCAGTGTGCTCCTTTCCTCTTTGGTGCAAAGGGGGCAAGCGCATGCGAGAGCATCAAGCAAAGGCGTCCATTTCGGTGCAACAAGACCAAGACCAGCCCAACGGCCGGAAGTAAGTCATTGTGGAGCCCAAGCCGGCGTCACCACCAGAGCCTTTGACAGGCGAGGACCAACTTTAGTCAGGATAAGTGTACCCGCTGTTCCCCTTCAAAATGGCCAATTGTTGGCGCCCTTCCCGCTCAATATTTGGGAAGAGGCCCAGGGCCTTTGCCTATAAATAGGACTAGCCACCCCCAGGGTAGAGGCATCCAGAGATCAGCCAGAGAGAGAGAGAGAGATAGGCGATTGAACTCCTCCCAGCAGTTCGTCGCACCAGCCAAGAACAGACCCTCGCGAGGCTGTTCTACCTTGTATTGTTCATCATCAAGCCCAAGAGGCAATCCACCACACCACACACTAGAGTAGGGTATTACACCACAATGGTGGACTGAACCAGTATAAATCTTGTGTCTCTTATGCTGTTCTATTTGGTAGTTTAGGTCCTAGCGATTCGGCAAGGAGCGAGCCGGTAGAGGGTCGAATCTCCGCGCGCACCCCAGTGTTCGAACCTCAAGGGTCTGCCGGAACCCGAAATCTGTCAACATTCTTGCAAGTTGCATGCTTTACTTTCCGCTGCTCATATACTCTTTGCATGCTTGCTTGAATTGTGTTAAGATTGCTTGACTTGTGCTAAGTTAGCTATAATCTGCCAAAGACTAAAATTGGGAAAAGGATAAGTTTTTATTTGGTCAAGTAGTCTAATCACCCCCCCTCTAGACATACTTTCGATCCTACAAGGAGCCCGTGGATGAACAGTCGCAGTGGAGTCTAGAGGAGGTCGACGGTGGATGAACAATAGCCCGTGGATGCTGGAGTAGGTCGACGGTGGAGATGAACAGTATCCCATGGAGTCTCGTTTTGCGGTACGCCACACCCCTCCTGATGAACAGGACCCCCGTTTCGACCGTAGTGCTCCAACACAAGTCTGTTTCCTCCGTTTTGCGGTACGCCACACCCCTCCCGATCAACAGGACCCCGTTTCGACCGTAGGAGGTCCAACACAAGTCCATTTCCTTCGTTTTGCGGTACGCCAGACCCCTCCCGATGAACATGATCCCGTTTCGAACGTGGCCGGTCGAACACAAGGCCGTTTTCTCCGTTCTGCGGTACGCTAGGCCTCGTTTCCATCAGTAGTTTGGAGAATTCAAAAAGATAATAGGACTATCATGTGTGGGTGCAATAGCAACAATTTCATGTTTAACATAAGGAACTGTAGCAACTTCATCTTCATAAGCATAATTCATATTGGCATCTTGGCCACAAGCATAGCAAGCATCATCAAAAAGGGGTATTTCAAGAGAATCGGGACCATAACAATTATCATAGCAATCATCCTTCGGTAAGCACGAAGGGAAATTAAACAATGTATGAGTTGAAGAGTTACTCTCATTAGAAGGTGGGCATGGGTAGCTAATCCTCTCTTCCTCCTTTTGTTCTTCGCTCTCCTGATCATCCTTTTCATCGAATGAGCTCACAGTTTCATCAATTTCTTCTTCCATAGACTCCTGCAAAATATCAGTCTCTTCTTGGACAGCAGAGTAGTCCTCAGTATATAGTTTAACATAGTCATTAGAAGCATAATTATCATAGCAATATTCAAGTATGGC
Source organism: Triticum timopheevii (assembly GCA_963921465.1). Taxonomy (NCBI): domain Eukaryota; kingdom Viridiplantae; phylum Streptophyta; class Magnoliopsida; order Poales; family Poaceae; genus Triticum; species Triticum timopheevii. Next base: position 112,055,484 of record OY997264.1, read on the forward strand.
AAAATTTTCAGATTTTTAGAGAGTAGCATCATACTTATCAATCAAAGAAGCAATCTCATAAGCACCCTTAAAAGCAACAAATTCTTCAATTTGTTGAACATCATAGTAATTATAAAGACCCTTAGCATATGAAGATACGATTCCATTGTCACTAAACAAGCATTGGTAGGGGAGGTGTTTCTTAGGGTTTTCAGAACAACATGTAACATCATATAATTCACATAAAGTCCAAGCATAGCATTGCAAACGATGAATTTGATCCAGTAAAAGTTTCCCCTTTTCAGATATACGGTGTCGCACATAACAAGCATGCTCATCTAAAGATTTGCCCTCAACTAAGCTAGTTGGGGTTTCAGCACGAGCACAAAGGGATCAAAGATGATCCAAGTAAAAAGCTTCAGTAGTGTGATAGGTTTTGAGTGGTTCTTCGACCATTGGTGTGGTAGGTACAACTAATTTTTTTGGTATTTTGCGTTTCCTACCCATAACTAAAGATAGAAAACAACTAAGAACAGCAAATAAAAACTACTTAGTGATAAAGCAAACAAGCACACACGAGAATATTTACCCCATGCTATGGCTCCCCGGCAACGGCGCCAGAAAAAGGTCTTGATAACCCACAAGTATAGGGGATAATTGTAGCCTCTTTTGATAAGTAAGAGTGTCGAACACAACGAGGAGCTAAAGGTAGAACAAATATTCTCTCAAGTCCTATCTGCCACTGATACGACTCTATGCATGCTTAGTGTTCACTTTACCTAAAACAAGTATGAAACTAGAAGTACTTTGTAGGTGTGATAGGATAGGTTTGCAAGATAATAAAGAACACGTAAATATAAACTAGGGGCTGTTTAGATAAAGAATCAATAAAGTAAATATAGCGAGTGTGGAAAGGTGGTGGTAGGAGTTCTAAAATTGTCCCTAAGCAATTGACAACGTTACTAGACCGGTAATCACCATTGCAATTCTATTTGAGGGAGAGGCATAAGCTAACATACTTTCTCTTCTTGGATCATATGCAGTTATGTTTGGAAATCTAGCAAGCATCCGCAACTACTAAAGATCATTAAGGTAAAACCCAACCATAGCTGCCCGATGTTTGGATCATTAAGGGCCGAAACTTCTTAGAGTGTTTGGAGTTGTTCAGGTGCCACTGGGTTTTTGCCCCATAGTGAGCTGCCCGATGACGGGTGCTCACCGTGGGTTTCCCGGAGGTGCGTTGAACCCGCTCCCCCTTTCTATGTTTCCTTGTTGGTCGTGTTGAACTGTTGTTATTTCCGTTATGAAAGTAATGGAAAGGGGTAATGCCCGGTTAAAAAAAATCCAACCATAACATTAAAGTATCAAGTCCCCTTTATCCTATACACAAACAACCTACTTACTCGGGTCTGTGCTTCTGCCACTCACGCCACCCACCATAAGCAAATCATGAACATATTGAAAACCCTACAACGGGGATCCCTCACGCTTGCGCAACACGGAGGGCACAATAGGACAACACTAATAATAAAACATGCAATTCAAACCAATTATAGCAATTCATCAATCACCGGTAGGACAACGAAAATCTACTCAGACATCATAGGATGGCAACACATCACTGGATAATAATATGAAGCATAAAGCACCATGTTCAAGTAGAGGGTACAGTGGGTTGCGGGAGAGTGGACCGCTGAATATAGATGGGGGAAGGTGATGGAGATGTTGGTGAAGATGGCAGAGGTGTTGATGAAGATCGCAGTGATGATGATGGCCCCCGGCAGCGCTCCGGCGCCACCGAAAGCAAGGGGGAGAGAGCCCCCCTTCTTCTTCTTCTTCTTCCTTGACCTCCTCGCTAGATGGGAGAAGGGTTTCCCCTCTAGTCCTTGGCTCCCATGGCGTGGGAGGGGCGAGAGCCCCTCCAAGATTGGATCTATCTCTCTGTCTCTCTTTGTTTCCGCGTTCTGGGATTCTGCCCTAGCACTGTTTCTTTTATATCCGGTGATCCGTAACTCCGATTGGATTGAAACCTTCGCCCAGATCTTTTTCCAAAAATTAGCTTTCTTGCGGCCAAAAAAGGGCATCAACCGCCTTACGGGGTGCCCAGGAGGGTGGGGGGCGCGCCCACCTGGAGTGGGAGTGGGCCCCTATCTCTTGGCCACCTCGGGCACCGTCTCGTGTTGATTTTACTTCCCAAAAATCACAAATATTCCAAAATAATTCCCCGTCTGTTTTTATCCCGTTTGGACTCCGTTTGATAGGGTTTCTGCGAAACATAAAACATGCAATAGACAGTTACTGGCACTGGGCAATGGATCAATATGTTAGTCCCAAAAAATAGTATAAAAATTTGCCAAAAGTATATGAAAGTTGTAGAATATTGGCATGGAACAATCAAAAATTATAGATACGATGGAGACGTATCAGGGGGATGTGTTTTTTTTGCGAAATACGGTGGCCCGTCCGGTGGGTCCCTCCTATCAGGTGGAGGAATCATTATTTTCCGCGTAATAAGGAGCCAATTCCTTGCGACTGCCCTGGACCCAGCTGTCAGCCTATCAACGTACAATACTCTTCCGATGGAAGTCGTTCCTTGACCACGTTGACCACGCCGCGCCGAGAGCACCAGGGCGGTGGATGAAAGCGAGGCCTAGGAAGGGGATGACGCGAAGCCGGGGAAGACGCGATAGTGGATGCCCATGCGTAGAGGAGTATGAGGGTTCACTGGTTCAACTGCGGTGCGAGGCTGCCGTCGCCGCAGAATAACAGGGGGTGTGGGTGAGTAGAGGGATGGCCTGGGCAGTGGCGGGAGTAGTAGGGAGCGGTGAGGCCTCCGCGGCATTACAACCGGCCACAGGAGGCAGGAGCATGCGGCACGACCGGCGCTGCTTTGGGCGGCTGGAGCAAGAAGACCAGAGGTCGAAGAAGCACTACGGTCGTTGGATGGACATCGTATGATCACTGGAGCTAGAATCATTCATATTGACTAAGTTGACAAAGCCCTCCGTCCCAGTCAACTTAGTAGACCCACAAGTTAGCCTCCCACCAAGGTGGGTCCCAGCTAGCAGGGGGAGTAATCATTTTTTTTGTGCGTAATAAGGAGGCACTTCCGGTGGGTCTGAGCTGACAGCGGGGGGAACGTTTTTTTTTGCAAAATACGATGGTCCGTCCGGTGGGTCCCAGCAGTCGGGGGGAAACATTTTTTTCATGAAATAAGGTGGCCCATCCGGTGGGTCCCTACTGTCAGGTGGAGGAATAATTATTTTCCGCTTAATACGGAGGCACTTCCTTGCGGCTGCCGTGGACCTAGCTGTCAGCCTCTCCACGTACAGTACTCTTCTGATGGAAGTCGGTCGTTGACCACATTGACCACGCCGCGCCTAGGAAGGGGATGACGCGGACCCGTGGAAGACGCGGTAGTGGATGCCCACACGGAAAGGAGTACGAGGGTTCACTGATTCGGCTATAGTGTGAGGCTGCCGTCGCTGCAGAATAACAGGGGGTGTGGGTGAGTGGAGGGATGGCCTGGCCAGCGGTGGGAATAGTATGGGGGCGGTGAGGCCTCCGCGGCAGCACAACTGGCCACGGGAGGCAGGAGCAGGTGACACGACCGGCCCTGCTTTGGGCGACTGGAGCAAGAAGACCAGAGGTTGAAGAAGCACTACGGCCATTGGGTGGACATCGTACGATCACTGGAGCTAGAATCGTGCATATTGACTAAGTTGACAAAGCCCTCCATCCTCGTCAACTTAGTCGGCCCACTATACTGGGTCCCAGCTAGCAGGGGGAGTGTTCATTTTTTGTGCGTAATAAGGAGGCACTTCCTTGCGTGCGAAGATATAGCTAGTGGGTCCGAGCTGTCAGCGGCGGTAACATTTTTTTCGCGAAATACAGAGGCCCTTTCAGTGGGTCCCAGATGTCAGGTGGAGGAATCATTATTTTGTGCTTAATAAGGAGGCATTTCCTTGCGTGCGGCTGTGGACCCAGCTGTCAGCCTCTTCACATACAGTCCACTATAGATGCATGTCGGTCGTTGACCACGTTGACCACGCCGTCGAGAGCACCAGGGTAGTGAACGACGGCGAGGCCTAGGAAGGGAACGACACGGAGCCAGGGAAGACTCGACAGTTGTTTCCCACGTGGAGGGGAGTATGACTATACGAGGGTTTATTGGTTCGTCTGCCGTCGCCGGAGAATAACAACAGGTGTGGGTGAGTAGAGGGATGGCAAGGTCAGCGATGGGAGTATGGTGGGGCGGTGAGGCCTGTGCGGCAGCACAGCCGGCCGTGGGGAGGAGGGAGCAGGCAGTCCCGTCGGCGCTTGTTTGAGCGGCTGGAGCAGGAAGAGCAGAGATTGAAGAAGCATGGCGGCCGTAGGATGGACATCCAACAGTCACTGCTTGTGCATCAACCTTTTTTTAGGAAAGCCTCAAATCAGGGGAAAACAGCATACAGGCCATCTGCCATTATTTCTAATAATTTACAGCCCATTTGCTAATTCTTATGGTTTTTTTGGAGCCCATATTCTTTTTGTTACCATTACAACCCATATTGTGGACATGGTTAAAAATTAAACGAAATTTTGCATATGTCTGTGCAGTCTGAACTGTTTTTAATCCCAAAATTTTGAGTCACATTCAAACTGATTTAAAAAATAAATGTATATCAGTATAAAATCCAATAAATTGTCCACGCATAAAAATCAATGCAATTTAAAATCTCGAAATTAAAAAAACAATTTTGAAACAAATTGCCGGTTTGATGTGTTTTAAAAATGTACAGTCCATTTCTCATTACTGATAGGCCATTTTCTCGGCCAGCCGAATGAAGCTCTCCTCATTTTGAATGATTTGCAGCCCAACGGGCCTGACAAAGCAACTTACTTGACAAATCACAAAAAACTGGGGTAGCCATTTTCAGAAAGAAAGAAAAAACTAGTAGGCTGGTCTGTGGTAAACATAAAAGATAAGGCTGTCTAGACAGGCCAGAGTGCCCCCACAGCCCAGTTGACACCCTGCTTCCGTCTCAAAAACAAATTAGGTAAATGCCACTCCAATTATGGCGATTCATAAAAATGCCACTGCAATTTCCAAACTTTGAAAAATGCCACTGCAATTTTTGCAAACTTTGAAAAACGCCACTGCAATTTGCAAACTTTGAAAAACGCCACTCTAGACTTCGAAAAATGCCACTAGAAATGGCATGAAATGGCATTTTTCAAAGTTTGGAAATTGCAGTGGCATTTCTCGGAAACACCAGATTTGGAGTGGCATTTATCAAATTAACCCAAAACAAAACTAACTGGGTGAGCTGCTGGGTCCCTGGTGTCAGCCGCTCGTTGTGCAATTCTCTCGTTTATTGACTACGTTGACAATGGAATGGGACCCAAATGTCAGAAATCCATTAGGAGGAGCCATTTTTTTATTGGCTTGAAATAAGGAGGCACTTGCTTGCATACTTCCATGACCTTGGCGGGTCCCTGCTATCATCCTCTCCATGTACAATCATCTCCAGATTGTGTACGTGTCAACTTGGTAGGCCCACAAGTCAGCCTCTAAACCCGTGGAGGACAAATACAACCCATTTAAAAAAATAACAGCCCATTCCATACATTCAAACAGAAAGTTCAACATTCAGAGCAAAGTAACAGGTTTGATCCACATATAGAGTACTGAACTTCCACGTTGACAACCATCATAGCCAAGTTAACTATCTACTCCCACTAATACTCTAGCAGCATACAAGTACTACTGTTAGTAAAAATCGGCATCATGAACGCGTGCGTGCCCGACAGCCTCCAGGGCTATTTGCCGGGCGTCGGCCTCCACATAGTCGGCCCAGTTGTGGGCGCTCTGCTCTCAGAGCGTCGGTGCGCTGCTGCTCCATGTCCCACTGGCGGCGCAAATCGGTGATACGCTGCTCCTCTGCCAGGCGGTCGCGCTCCAACAACTCCTGTTCCTCCGCCAGGAGGTCGCGCTCCAACAAGTCCTCGAACTCCGCATTGCCATCTAAAGACCGATAGAATGACTCCTCCCTCCGTCTGCCTTCCGGTGAAAAACCAAACACTAGTTCCGGCGGTGACTGCCTCCGACCTCGCCTATCACGGACGGGCAGGGGCATGGCGGATGTGGCGAGAGCGAGGATAAGTGGCGAGCAACGTATGGCCGGTGGGGGCTTATGAGGATAAGGCGAGTTGGGTCACGGTGCCATCGGAGAAGGCCGGGAAACAGTACTTATAGGTGGAAGGTAGCGCGACGGTCATCAGAATTCAATGCATAAGCAGGCATGGCTTATCGCGCCAGCTTGCCGTGGAAAACTTCAGAAACTGAAATTATGACTGTGCCGTCCAGTCCCATCCGTGCTGGGTCGCACGCCGGCATGATGGTCAAACGAGTGCACTCGAATCATCTTCCTCCTTGTCAATTATGATTCCACAGATTTAAAAGGCCCGCAACAATTAAAGCACATCTTTTTTCTCAGCAGTTAGCTGCCTTAATTACGGCCGGTTGCATGCAGGCACTCAAAATCGCTCGCAGCCAGTACGTGGAGCAGCATGCAACGAGTCGCAGTTGAGGGCACGCATGCAGCCACTTAAATCGCTGGAATTAATTAGGCTTAAACTTCTGCATGCAGTTAATTATTAGCATGCCTTGGTCTTGCTGCTTTGCTCACGGGACTAATAAACCCGGACGGAGGGAGTACCTTGGTTGGTGAGATTTTTGAATTAATCCCCGCAAACCGGAAAGGAGATACTAGTACGTGCGTGATCCGCTATTTATTCGTGTAGGATCGAGTAGGTCGTTTCTTGAATTGAGCCCTCCAAACCGGAAAGGAGGTAGTACGTGTGTGATATGCTATTTATCCATGTAAGATCGAGTAGGTCAGATAGTGTAGCTTGTCAGTTTCTTCAGAGGTAGGCATTTTTATTCAAAAAAAATGCCACTTCGGATCTTGCGTCGCAACTAAAACTGCCAGGAGCGCATTAGTAGGCTAGCTAGTGATCGATCAGTAAGTTGTAAACACTGAGCGAACAGAAATAAGGAACTGTTAATGCATCTCAATGATTCACAGATCATATACAAATATGTAGCTCCAAAAGCAAAGATCATCCACTTCGGATCTTGCGTTGCAACTAAAACCAACTAGTACGATTCCCATACATAAGATCAACATGTTAATGCATCTCAATGATTCACAAATCATATATAAATATGTAGCTCCAAAAGCAAAGATCTAGAAAAAACATATGTTCTTCCTACTAACATGGATGCTTCTCTTGTCCAACATTCAGTACAGACTGAAAGACAAATTTGTTTGTGAGGTCTACAATTCCTCTTGAAAATGTAAGTGGTTTCACCAACAGCTGGAACCATAAGAATGAACCACACATGATGAAGGAACATCCACTGTAATATGATTTGGTCTTCTTTCGATCACACGGCGAGACTATTTTCGGAATACAAACTTTAACTTAGGCAAAATGATTCCCATTGTATAATCAGACCAAAGCAATGAAGCACCTAGTGTTGGCCAATAAATAGTACAGTACTACTTTTCTACAGTCCATGAAGTGACTATCCAATCTTTCTGTGTCTATTTTCAAATGGCACTGCATGCAGTGACTATACTATTCTCTTTTGCAGTTCAACCAAAATTGCGGTCACTTTGTTTGTTTGCCAAATAGCAATGGTCAGACATCTCTATCTGCACAAATATCAAGCAGCTAGTAAACATATACCCCACCTTGTATTTTCGGTTTAAACATGTCTCTTCCGCTTAGCATCTGTCATGTTCTGCACTGGACAATTTTATACAGTTAAGTTTTTCCCTGGACAATTTCAAATGAATTAATTTGCTAGTTCAGAGCAGAAATATAGCGCCTATTCTTCATCAGACCAAGGATATCCATGTTCGCAGTGATGCAAGAGGTGAAACCGATACAACCGAAATTGAGCATCCAATCATTGAATCCTGTCCTGCACCTCCAATGTAGGTCCACCCTGCCAATAAATTCACGTGCAAACCACTAGTATTACTATCTAATGACAGTACAAAAAGAGTAGCAAGATAGTATCAAACCATGTACCTTTGTAATGAACAGCTCATAGTGCCACCAATTGGATATAAATGTTTGGAAGAAAACATGCTCCTAATGTTGAACCAATTGGACTTTTTGTGTAGTTCCACTAAACAGAGCATCCCTACTTGCATAGATATTGAAAGTGTGATTACTATAAAAATGATACTAGTTGAAGCATAGACTCACAAATATAAGCATTCCAATTTCTTATTGGGAAAAGGTAGCAAGACTATTTCTAACCACCTGTTTGAAGGAATAAATAAGGCAACAGCGGCTGATGTCAGAAAGGCATATATAGTTCTTTCTGAAAGAATGATCGACTCCTGACCTTTCATCTCCTTTTAAGCATATTTTGTGCAGTTCAACTAAAATAAAATGCCATCACCGCCTTGACAATTCAGTGACACTGTACAAAAGGAAATGACTTAACATTACATCATGATGTCAGGTATGTAGTCGACAGGATTAGAGACAAACATATAGACCTCCTCCGAGAACATAATGAACATTAATTTTAACAAAGGTGTGACTAGCTTTACCGGGATAATTTGAGTGAACTCTACACCCTCTGTTCCTTAATATAAGACATTTTCACGATTCAATTTTAAGTACCCAAACGTTTAGTATTTAGAAAAACAGGTAGTAGTTTTCTTGAGCACATATCTGGGAAAGCTTGCCACACTTTATTTATGTCCATACACTAATGCAACACCATTCAAATACTACAAATATACACTAATCTAGTGTCTAGTGCAACAATAGACTAGTTATTTTATTACAGGGTAAAGTCATGGTTTTACTGAATAGATTTCAATAAACTCTAGCACTGGAAGATTTCTATAAGAATTAACAATACAAAATGTAAAAGGTAACAAGTTTCAGTATTGGTATACTAGCTGTGCATGAGCATTAAACCAAATGCAAAAGTCTGAAGGTAACTAGCAGTATTAACTAATGACAGTATAAAAAAATTGCAAACCATGTACCTCCAAGGTAAATATCATTTCGAACTCGGGGGGACCTTAAAAATTGCTATCCCAATCTTGATAATCGATCAAACATAAAAACTTGATTGAACAAATCAAGAGAACAACCGGAGGAGGAGGTGCCCACTCTTGACCTTTCCTCTTGTCTTCATAACTTTTTGTGCAGTTTAACCAAAATAAAATGACATCAGTGCCTTGGCATTTTGGTGACACTGTACAAAAAAATTAACTTATCTCATGAAAGTGAGGTATGCAATCTATAAGCATTAACAGTGCAAAAATCTGAAGGTAGCAACAAGTTTCATCATTGGTATACTGGCTGTGCAACAGCATTAGAATGCCTTAGCCGAAAAATCTTTAATACATCCACAATCAACAGCAAACCCTGAAATAATCGAGTGACATTAAATGGCATTGATTAAATTTATCGGTGGCATTAGACTGAGTGTGGCAATATTTAAATGTGGCATCACTTTAGCAGTAGCATTGCTTGACATGACTGCTGGCATTATACTAATAGCAAAAAAGTGGCAATAAGAGCATGGGAGGCCCATTCGGACAGTGGGTGCACTAGTATGATGTACCTCCACGGACGCAAAGTGGTGAGGGAGGTATGGTTGCCTAGAGCAACAAATATCCAGGCAGCATATGTGGATTATGTCCCATTTTTGTTCTCTTTAGCCACCTTTTTCCTATGTGAGGACAACAAACCGATCGACCTGGTCATTCTCTATTGCGTTGTCATGCCTTTCTACCCTTCTTCAACCAAGAGACATGAGACTCATTCCTTAGCTACTGATTTCCCCTTTTCAACCTAGATGCGGGGTCAATGCCTACTCTCTTGGACAGTACAATCTTCCTTCCTTTCGTTATTCAACCCAGACATGGACTAGTCTGCATGAAGTAGGGTTTCCTTTAATAGTGCAAATTAAGGTTTTTGTCTGCATGACCACAGGGCAGAGGATAGAAAATTGGGAAGATGGTGGAGTGGAAAAAGATCCACATGCAGCAACATGGCAGATGGGGCAATAGAACAAGAGTATGGTTCGAAAAGAGGTAGCATACCTGAGGGTCGGCGGGAAGTGGCTTCGCTCGTGGTCGTCATCCTCCACACACACTACGGTAGCGAGCTTGGGGACGGAGGCCATCCCGCGCGGGCGCTAGGTCTGAGAGGACGGCCTTCTCGTCAGTGCATGACCTCGATCGCCGACGACGAGTGCGTCAACGTTGCACGTCCTTTTCTTCCCTGGCGGATCTGTGACCACCGGTGAGGAGGGAGAGAGAGGCCATCTTTTTTAGATCTGGAGAGAGGGTGATAGTGTGAGAAGCAAGTGGGCAGCCCTTAGCAAGAAAGCGCTGAAGCTCCAGCCTATATATCTTTTTTATACTACTAGTACTAGAGGTGGAGTAGTGGTAGAGTAGTTTATATTCCCTCTGCATACAGTACCAGTTAGTCATGCTTCAAAACTAAACGGCACGCCATTAAAAAAATAAAGGTAATGCGGCACCTCGGGCCAACGCGGCCAGATCGCATTTTGCACGAGAAATTACAGACCATGTTTCGTTGACATATGGTCATGTTCCAACATGTCAATGAGAAGACGTCGAGTCTTTTCTACTAGTATTTCCGAACGGACATGTAGGCTGGGGCGCCTCTTCGTGTACCGTGGCAAACTGGCAACCATCTACCGACTCTTCGCCTTTCCCTCTCGATTTGGAACTGCTGTCGCACGCTCTTCCTCCCTCCTCCTTTTGCCTTCACCCTTCCTTCTACCATTGTTTGATCGTCTTCTCCATGGAGGAAACAGGCCAGAAACGACCATGTTATTCTTGCCCCGATCTGAAAGATGACGCGGTGGAGGAACTCATTGATCGGTGCGACATCATCACCTTGGCTAGCATGGCAGGTTAGTTCAAGACCATTCTCGACTCAACTAATAACATCATTACAAGGAACCCAAGGGTCCAGGAGCATCTCCCCTATCTTCTTCGCCATGATCCTGATGACTGGCGCGGGGACGACGGAGGCCTCGCCTTGTGCAAGTTGATGCCGCTTCATAATGATATGTATGATGTTAAGATGCCATCGCTTGAGGGCAAGGCTTGGGCAGGCGCAAATGGAGATTGGGTTGTTTGTATTGGGTACAACTGCGAGTGGGAACTTGTGAATGTGTACACTTGTCACCGAGTTCCACTTCCAAAAATCTCAGCAGACTGACCAGAGGTTGAACACACAGGTATTCTACGCACGTTCGAATACGATCATGGTTACTGTCTTCTATGGAAGATAGCAATTTGTCGAGTTCCCAACCGCTCTTGGAATTATAGGAACTACGTAGTTGTTGCTATCTTCGACAAGCTTGTTGCCGTCCTTCATGGTTCGACTGGATGGATATTGCTCAAAAATCATTTTCTGTACACGGATGAGTATTGTGATGCAATTCAATACGAGGGTCTTGTGTTTGCTTCCACCACTCATGGCACTGTTTTTGCATGAGATTCTCGTAGTTTCGGTATGTTTGTCTTCCACCGTAATTATAATTGTTTCATCCACATGCATGCGGGTTAGCAAGTTTCCCTTTACTAATTAACCTTCTTCTTGTGTTTCCAAGGTCCTGTGAACATTCCACCACCTATACTTGAAATTTTTTATAACCAAGGGGGAGATGACGATGGTGATGATCACGAGCATGAGGACGCGCAGGGCCCATATACTCAGTGGCGCTTGGCAACTTATTCCGATGGATCACCCCTTCTTGTCTGTATATAGCCCACTGCTGATGTTACTACTAAGGAAGCAGGTGTTGTCTCCCATGGTTGCACTCTCCGGACCTATTCCAACACCCGTTGCATGGTATTCAGGATGGATACTAGTGTGCTAGTGCCAGCACCTTCTCCCTGGTACAGAATTGATAGTCTTGGATAAAACTCGCCCGTCCTTGGACAAAACTATCCAATGATGGTGAAAGGCGATCCAACTGCTGTTGACACAACGTTACTACCATTTATGAGAAGCAACTGTATCTATACCTCGGACATTTCGGTGGTTCCCTACCCTGGTACTAATATAGTAGGCCGCTTCAGCCTGGATGATCAATCCTGCGTTGGTCTCGAGATCGACAATGGATGGCCCTTCCCAGAGAATCACTTGTGGTTCAAAGCAAGCATTTCCAACACCGAGGATTGGTTGAGTTGAAGTTCATTTCATTGCTTGTTATTTGTTGTGTGATGAAAACTTTAGTATTTATAATGTATCCTCGTTGTCGATGTGGGTTGATGACCTGTTGTATGTAATAAAATGATATGCCTGTGATAAACTTACTAAATTTATAAATGGCTTTCGAGTCGCTTCTCTAAGTGAGAGCTGCGACGAGGCAAAAATATATTTTCTGAATACATAATTGTACGTGCATTGCAACAGGTTATTAGATGAGGCCAATCAACTATAGTAGTACACTATTTGTACTAGCTTCACATGCTTCGCGCATCGGGCGGGTGTTTTTACTGTAGCCATATGTTAATGTGTTCGCTGTATGTAACTAGCACCTCGAATCCTCGATACTACTAGTACTATATAAGTAGTAGGAGTAGTAGGGTGGCATGGTCCAGAACAAGCATTCACGTCCAGGAGTACGGCACACGCCACCAGTACGACTTCCATCTGACACCATATTTCTTGGAGTTCATGCTAGCGCAATCTCTTCATCCTCGTCGTTTCTCTAACTCAGCCATCACGCGGCGGGCGAGGTGGGGGTTTGCCGATAGTCGGTTTCCTCAATTGTGGTCCCACTTGTAAGGCCAACTCCAACACACGACCCCAAACCGACCTCCGTTTTGCCCGGATTCTATCCATTTGGGTAGAGCAATGGGGTCGTGTCCGGGCCATTTCTCAGATGCGGTCGCTGTGCGCCAAACGCGCGGACGCATCCCGGCCGTGTACATTTTTCTTTGCAAACACATATCTTTTTTTCATCATTGATTTTTTCGTACATGGAAATACATCACCAACATTTTGACTAGAAAAGCAAGATCAAAGAAAACAAGAACCACAAGAATACATTTTAGAAGATATCCAACTTCCATAACTGTTCCTGTAAGTTGGATTAGTGCCTTCTCGATGCATTCATTGTTGATCTACGGAGGCTCAATTTTGCGTGCTTCTTTCTTCTTCGAGTGTAAAGAAGTAGACGTTGCTTCCTCGCATCTAGTCTCATGTCTAGCCTCTATTCTATCAACAAGTGCACTAGTCTCATCTCTAGCCTCTATGCTAGCTAAAAGTGCTAGAACATCTACTAAATTGCGCTATATCAATATATCGATGTACTCTTCTTCCCAATACCGAAACTTGCTTCCATTCTACACAATAAAATTTTAAGTTAGCACAACTAGTCTAATCTGAGAGCACAACCGAAGATTTGGTCGGGTTCTTCCTCCTTTTGCCGACACGTGGGACATCCAGCATCCAGGTCATGTCATCAAGAAAATAGAATGGTAGTTGAAGCCACGTGATGTGCATCTTGGGTTGAAATGTAAATAGAATCTTACTACTCTTGAGTAACTCCAAAAGCGGCCACCGAAGATCTTTATTGGATTTGTTTTTCATCAGTGGGTCCTCTTGCGTTTTCACTGAAATGTGGGACCACATATGAGCAAACGGATGATGGGCTCCGCGCGTCCGCTGGCTGGCTAAGAAGAGAGATAGAGGAGGGCTGAGCACGGACTCTAGGAAATTTTTCCTACGTAACCAGCTCCTCGATATAGGCTCGATATAGTGGGGTGGCATGGGCCATAACTAGCATTCACGTCTAGCAGTACGGCACACACCACCCACACGAGTCCCATCCGAGACCAATTTTCTTGGAGTCCGTGCTACATCCATCTCTTCTCCCTCCTGTTTTCTTAGCCATCGCGCGGTGGGCGGGGTGGCGGTTTGCTCAACTGCGGTCCCACTTGTAAGTGAAAATGCAACACTGCACGCATTCCCCCTTGAGCGGCGTGCCGGACCAACCGTGTGGGGGTGCGATGCGAACACGGCAGGCTTTTCCTTTTGAACTTGTAACTTGTAAAATTTGGTTCTGCTCCATGGCGCGACCGATAGATAGAAATAATGATTTTACCTAGAGTAATATGAAGTTTGGTTCTGGCGCGGTTCATGCATCGAGTATGTATGAAAATTATGAAGTTGATGCGAAAGGTAAGATAATTACTAGTAGTACCATATATTACTACATGGATTTGACAGAAAGATAAAAATATATACGGATCCATCAACGACATCCTCACGCCCTAGTGCGCCGGGTCACCAACCGACGTGTGAGGAGTAGCGGCGTTGGCAGCGAGCTCAATGTGCTTCTGAACAATGCCGTCCAAGGTTGCCCTGCGGTCCAAGAAGGCCAGCGTCCTATCGTCCTCCTCTTGCATGTTGTAGTCCTTGTGGACAATTTGCGCATAGACATGGGTGATTATGTCGATGGTGTCTTGCTGCACCAGGCGCTGTGCGGCGAGCGCGACCTCGAGGTGGACATTCTCCGGCGCGACGGCGGGTAGTCGCTGGGCCACTAGTGCGTCGAAGAGGTTGTCACCATAGTGGCTGTTGAGGGTGGCGGGCATCGCAGAGCCTAGGCGCGTCGGCTGGAGGCGTACGTCAAAGTCGTCCGCGAGCTTCTTGACGACGGTGAACTTGTCGAGGAAATCAACGAGGACCGCGTCGATCAAGGAGACAAAGCACTACCTGGAGACATTCCTTGATGCCGGGCCGTAGGCCGGCATCGTGGACCATCTGGCATAGCCGGCTGATGCTCGCACTCATCGCCTCCATGAGTCTAGCTTAGCTTCTAGTCAACTGATATTGTGATTCGAGTGATCACTCTTGCCCTTGGTTAGCGTGCGTAGGTGCGTAGGATTTTGTACTAGATTGGACTGGCGAGGAGAAGTGCAGACTGCATTGAATTCATGTGTGTGTTGTCCATCTACTCCTCGGACCTCTAATGCACCTGCCTTTGGCTGTATGACAGGTGGGCCAGCCACCCATTGGGCCCACGTGTCATTCACCCAAAGGCAGTTGCAGTAAGTCAATGAAGCTGCGTCCCCCTCCGTGCCGGTGCAGTATAGTCATTCACCGGACCTCTAGTTGGGGCCAAAAGAGAGAAGTTTGATGTTTACTGGTTTATTGGTCCCCTTTGCATTTCGCGCCAAGTTTTGACCTTTGATTTAACTAATAAAATTTTAATGCATGTAAAAAAATGTTGTGTAAGTCACCTTATGAAAACCAAATAATCCCAAAACACTTAGGGACGGTACATTAACTCC
The DNA here is from genome assembly GCA_963921465.1 of Triticum timopheevii. Classification (NCBI taxonomy): domain Eukaryota; kingdom Viridiplantae; phylum Streptophyta; class Magnoliopsida; order Poales; family Poaceae; genus Triticum; species Triticum timopheevii. Next base: position 112,070,837 of record OY997264.1, read on the forward strand.
CTCCTTGTTTCTTATTTCATGACATATCAACCAATGAGAGATGTGGGCCGTGCATGCTTTCAATGACTTGAGACTACCAAACATGACATGCAGTGTTTAGTTCATTGCATGTAATCCTATTAATTAGCAAAAAGACATTAAGTTCTCTCGCCAATAGGAATAAAACAATACACCATGTATTTATTTATAGAGGGAGTAGTACATTTTTTGTGACATGCATTACTAGATATTGCTAGTCAAATACTAAAATCCAGATGGACGTCGTAGTACTCCTAAATCCAGATGGTGGTGCTAGTAGTACTAGTAGTAGTACTACCAATGTAGTACTAGCACTGTACTACCCGTTGGTCAAATTATCATGTGCTGCTCCTCACAGTGAAGTAACAAGACCTTGCGCCGGAGATGACACCTGAGTATAGGCGCCGTGTTCGGCATACCATAGTCAACCTCACCGTTTGCAGTCACTATCATCATGGCTGTAGAGCTATGTTTCTTACAACTAGCCCTGTTCAACATAATTTCCCGTGCGTAGTTGCTCGTGCATTGCACGAAACACCAAGATTGGGGGTGGACGGCGCCGGTAGCGGCCATCGCGCCAGATTTTTCCATGGCCTTCTAGATGTGGTGGGGACGAGATAAGGTTGATTGTGAGAGACAAGGAGTTGTTTGTAAAGAGGGAACAAGTGCGGGCATCTTTTTGCAAAAATGGAGAAGTTTGGTTTGTATGCGTCATATCTAGATACGACGGCTATTGGTGAAAGATGGGAGGCACAACATCATCACCAACTCAGGACCTGTTTGATTCGCAGGATTTTGAAAATGCAGGAATAGGACACGGCAATATTACAAGTTTCAAACTGATATTACAAATGTTAGGAGTAATGTTGCACCCACAAAGAGGGAATTACTAGGAAGTTTACGTAAGAACTTTCGTTATTTTAGGTGGATGCAGCATTATCATACAAACTAAAATCCACCGCCCTGACAAGTCACTAATGGGAAAATAAGTTTTTGAGTCTCTAGCCACTTGATGTTTCAAAAACAAATTCAGCTTCTGCGGAGACTTTGTCATTTAGGCTTAGACGCTTGCGGTGATCAGCACGCCATTCATTGTTGCGCCAGAGAACGCCAAACCTCATTACCTTGAGCACACTTGCCTCCAGAACAAAGAACCTGGCCAATTTAATCTCAGATGTGCTGCCTCGGTAGTCGATCAAATCAATTTCTGTAAGATGGAGATCAAGGCATTCGATGAGATTCTTATAGTGCAACACATTTTTCACTTTCGGGTCTTTTTTTATCTGCAAAAGAAGAGAACATATTAGAGCAGCTGGCTGTATAAGATTGTCATGTCATCAAGAGGTACCAATATCATTCGCTCATACGATAGGGTTGGCTGGCTAGTGATATTTTTTCACTCTCTCTCTCTCTCTCTCTCTCTCTCTCTCTCTCTCTCTCTTTCTGTTTCCTCACATTTACCTAGGAGCACATGAAGAGCTTGGGCATTTGTTGCCTTCCACTATGTGGCCGATGCCATATTTCGCAAAAGTATGCCACATAATACGCATCGATGTCAAATCAAAAGATTTTGGCACTGCTCTCGCGATGTGAGAGAGTTGGCACCGCTGTGCACACAAACCCACATGTATAAACAAATCAATCAAACCAACTACACCAGTCTCTTACTCTCCCAAACAAGTGTTTTTGTATTGCCTCGGTCCTCTCTCTCTCTCCCATGCAAGTGTTTTTTCTTTCTGTGAGTTAATTTGGCACCGGAGTAAAGTAGGTGATCCAGATTGGGGCACTAGGTGAGCAATGGAGGAGCATCGATGCCAAATGCATCACAAGTGAATTTGGCACGTGTTTTGGCCTACATAGCCCACTTTTGTACTCCCTCCATCCCAAAATTCTTGTCTTAAATTTGTCTAAATACGGATGTATCTAGTTACATTTTAGTGTTAGATACATCTATATCTAAACAAATGTAAGACAAGAATTTTGGGACGGAGGGAGTACTACCTCGTATTTAGTATAAATTTTGACCATAGATTTACCTAAGAAAATGCCAATGCATGTCACTAAAAATTACACCATTTGAAATTATGTTCAAATACGAATCCAACGATATAGTTCTTAGTGACATGCATTAACATTTTGTCAGTTAAATCTATGGTCAAATTTGGATACTACAAAATAGGAAGAGTAAACCAGGATGGAGGTAGTACTTGCTCTTACGGTAACCATAGAGTTACTGGAGTAATCTAAGTTACTTTCCACTATGACTAGCCTAGGCTACTGTAGTAGTACAACAACAAAAACGATGCAGGTGATCACGTGAGAAAAAATACTAGAAACATTTCTTTCGGTGCAGTGCGTAGATGCAGTTTTGAACACTACACTTGTCATCGTAATTTTGGAAAATTACGAAAAAATTGAGCTATGTTGTGATTACCGTTTACTAACAGGAAAGAAGTTTCACCTCGATGAGTAGCTTCTCCGTGCACTGAAAGCATGTAAGGAATCCAACAACTTGATCCAAATTGGGGCCGATAGATTTTATTGCCTAGATCTTCACTGTGCGCATAGACTGGGTCAAGCTTGTGCGAATCATTTTCTGGAAGACGGTCGTAAATACATCAAGAAGAAATTTAAAAATGTGAATTTCAAGAAGACGGAGAAGAATATGAGTGTTGTACCTGAACGATTACGGATCCAATAAAGATTTCGGAGAATTTGGCAGACGAGTACACCAACACTGTCAATTTTGGCACGTCAATGACCCTGATTTTTGTTGGACCTTCTAGATCCGATACAAGCAATCTCTCAAGGAAAGGCGCATTCTCAATGACCATAACATGGAATAGCTGGAGTGATCTCTTCCGAATTGATGTCTTGTTGCGGGGCCAGCAAGACACATAAATCCATAGGAGATTCGTCGAGGCGATGTGGAGGCTAATGAACCCGTGGATCTGCTCAAGACGAAGGTACTCGAGCGCAGTACAGTTGTGGAGTAGGTGCTCCATAGCCTTGTTCGAGATGACAATGTCGAAGAGGTCAAGCTGCTTGAGTTGAGGGAGAAGAAGGGCAGGCACGACATTAATCTGGGGAAGATAGCAGGAGCTGAAGCTGGCGTGGCGTAGCGTTGGCATGAGGCGGAGCGCGGACGGCGGCAGAGAGCGACATCGTCCAGCTTCAAAGCTGAGCTCCTCGAGCTGATCTAGGGAGGGGGATAAGAACCACTCGTCGAACTTGGGTTGGACCTTGCAGTTGGTACTGAACATGCGGATGTCAAGGCGTCTGGCTGGACCAGGGTGCGATGAAAGGATCTTGGAGACTACGGCCATGTGTTTTCAATCCCCGTCGCAGAGGCAGCTATCGACAGTGAGGTTGAGGGGGACGCGGCGCCAGAGGGGGCGCCATCGCCAGGAGAGCAGGATGGTCCGCACGACAGATTTGGTGGGGAGCAGGCCAATGATGACGAGCAGCATGTCATCGGGGAGGCTGCTGATGAAGTCCAGGCTCGCTGGATGCGGTTTTGGCTCGAGCCGCCTCTGCTTGTTGGCTGCCTCGCCGTCCATCTCAACCGGCGGCGACGCTGGTGTACATGTGTGCTGGTGCGTGTTGTGTGCTGGGTGTGCGCGAGTGCGTCCTTCTGTGCATGTTGCCGCGTAGTGGTGAATTGTGCGCTTGTGTGTCCTTCACGCGGAAGAAGTGTGTCCTCAATGCGCCCTCAAATTACTAGCGTGCAGGGTGCTACCCCGAGTGGTTTCAACTTTGTTTACTTCACCGCGTGTCAGATGGGCCTCTAATTTACTTATTTACACCCACTGCCACATGGGCCAGCACACGAAGGTACAGAACACGAGCTGACAAGGCAGCATGTGGACTGGTTGATCGGTCAACTAAACAATATACGGAGCTATACGCTAACACAGTGAGCGTATAATCCATTGGTATAGAGAGTTCGAGTGAGACACTACTAGGAAAAGGGCTATAGATGATATGGACACTAATGGCGCACCAGACATGTGGTGCGCCACTACTATATACTAATGGCGCACCATGTGTTGGTGCGCCATTAGTGTCCAAATACTAATGGCACACCACATCCACGGTGCGCCACTAGTAACAATTTTTATTTTTTATTTTTTTAAAACTAGTAATGGCGCAGCAGGAGATAGTGCGCCATTACTAGTTAAGCTAGTAATGGCGCACCACATCCACGGTGCGCCACTAGTATTTTTTTCAATTTTTTTTCAATTTTTTTTCAAAACTAGTAATGGCGCACCAGGGGATAGTGCGCCATTACTAGTTAAACTAGTAATGGCGCACCACATCCACGGTGCGCCACTAGTAAATTTTTTTCATTTTTTTTTCAAAACTAGTAATGGCGCACCGTGTGTGTGGTGTGCCATTACTAGTTGAACTAGTAATGGCGCACCACTCCCACGGTGCGCCATTACTAACTTGGCCCAAAAATTCCACCAAATGCACCCCGTGGACTGCATTTTCAGTTTTAAAATAAATAAAAGAAAATGATGGAAGTGTCAAAAAAATAAAAGAAAATAAGTTTCCCATGTGATATGTGGTCTACTTGTTGGGAAAATTTACAAATATGAATTTCGACTTTATTTGCAAAATCTCTCTGGAATTTGTAAAATGGGTATAACTTTTGCATATGAACTCGGATTAAAAAGTTTTTTATATGAAAAATCATCTACTCGAAAAGTTACATCCGAATTTAACTGGGGAAACCCCATTAAACATTTTCAAAATCCTCAAAAACCTAACAGAAAAAAAGTTACGGGGCTTTCAAGATCTAGAGGCAAAAAATTCAAAAAATTTCAAACTTACTAGTGGCACACCGTTTGCTAGGTGCGCCACTAGTAACAGAAAAAAATTGGTTTCAAATTTTTTTTTGGATTTTTTTTCAAAAAATGATACGTAATATGACCGGGAAGTTTGAAATATTTTTCAAAATTTCATCATACTCATGAACATGAACAAAGTCCTAGACATCAACAAGGTTTAATAGGATTGATATGATAGTTATATCAACAAGTGCCTGTTAAGTGAGGTGGTGCTGGGGTGGGATAGAACTGCAAAGTTAAGTGTGCTCGGGCTGGAGTAGTGTGAGGATGGGTGACCTTCCGAGAAGTTTGACCACTTAGTGCGATTTGACTTGAGATTAAGCATATTGACCCGAGATTAAGAAAAAAACGAAAAAATATTTGAAAAAAAAATTCTAAAAAAATATTTGAAAAAAATTGTTAGTAATGGCGCACTTCTATGTGGTGGGCCTTTACTAAGTCAGATAGTAATGGCGCACCGTGGGCTATACTAGTGGCGCACTGCCTGGTGCGCCATTCGTATCTGGTATACTAATGGCGCACCTGTGGTGCGCCATTAGTAAAAAATTCTAATTGCGTGGTGCTAGTGGCGCACCTGTAGTGCGCCATTAGTAGAGAGAGAGAGAGAAAGAAAGAGCTACTCCCTCTGTTGATAATGTAGTTCCAACATTTTTTTTAAAGTCAAACTTTTGAAACTTTGACCAAGTTTATAAATAAATTACTTATATCTACAACACCAAAGATAAATGATAGTATGAAGTAAGTACATGTTGTGATGAATCTAATGATCATTCCAGATGTAAATGTTTTTCTCCACATATACCTGGTCAAACTTTTCTGAGGTTTTACTTTTCAAAACATCCATATGGTTATGGATGTGACAAAGTCCCTAACTAGAGAGAGAGAGAGAGAGAGAGAGAGAGAGAGAAAGAGTGAGTGAAAATAGTGTGTGTGTGAAAGAGACATGGACAACACACGATAAAAGTAGAGAAAAAGCATGTGTGTCTTATGCAAACATATCACACATGCATCTTAGACAACGGAAGCAAGGTGAGGAGATAGTGTGTGGTTGTTTGCAACCAAGAGAGCAAGACCCGTAGGACGTGGCCAAGAGGGGTCTGACAAACAAGGGAGAGATGTCGAGAGAGATGTATGATACGTCTCCAACGTATCTATAATTTTTGATTGTTCCATGCTATTATATTACCCCTTTTGGATGTTTATGGGCTTTATTTTACACATTTATATCATTTTTGGGACAATCCTACTAACTGGAGGCCCAACCCATATTGTCGTTTTATTGCCTGTTTCAGTATTTCGAAGAAAAGGAATATCAAACGGAGTCCAAACGAAATGAAACCTTCGGTAGCGTGATTTTTGGAAAGATTATGATCCAGGAGAATTGGAGTGCAAGCCAAGGGAGCATCAAGGGAGCCACGAAACAGGGGGCGCGCCCACCCCCTAGGCGCGCCCTACCCTCTCGTGGGCCCCTCGAGGCTCCCCCGACCGACTTCTTTCGACTATATAAGCCTACGTACCCTAAAAACATCAAATAAGAAGATAGATCGGGAGTTCCGCCGCCGCAAGCCTTTGTAGCCACCAAAAACCTCTCGGGAGTCCGTTCCAGCACCCTGCCGGAGGGGGAATCCATCACCGGTGGCCATCTTCATCATCCCGACGCTCTCCATGACGAGGAGGGAGTAGTTCACCCTCAGGGTTGAGGGTATGTACCAGTAGCTATGTGTTTGATCTCTCTCTCTCTCTCATGTTCTCTCTATGGCATGATCTTGATGTATCACAAGCTTTGCTATTATAGTTGGATCTTATGATGTTTCTCCCCCCTCTACTCTCTTGTGATGAATTGAGTTTTCCTCTTGAAGTTATCTTATCGGATTGAGTCTTTAAGGATTTGAGAACACTTGATGTATGTCTTGCCGTGTTTATCTGTGGTCACAATGGGATATCACGTGCCACTTGATGTATGTTTTGGTGATCAACTTGCGGGTTCCGCCCATGAACCTATGCATAGGGGTTGGCACACGTTTTCGTCTTGACTTTCCGGTAGAAACTTTGGGGCACTCTTGGAAGTACTTTGTGTTGGTTGAATAGATGAATCTGAGATTGTGTGATGCATATCGTGTAATCATGCCCACGGATACTTGAGGTGACAATGGAGTATCTAGGTGACATTAGGGTTTTGGTTGATTTGTGTCTTAAGGTGTTATTCTAGTACACACTCTTGAATAGATTGATCCGAAAGAATAACTTTGAGGTGGTTTCGTACCCTACCATAATCTCTTCATTTGTTCTCCGCTATTAGTGGATTTGGAGTGACTCTTTGTTGCATGTTGAGGGATTGTTATATGATCTATCTATGTTATTATTGTTGGGAGAACTTGCACTAGTGAAAGTATGAACCTTATGCCTTGTTTCTTGTCATTGCAATACCGTTTACGCTCACTTTTATCATTAGTTACCTTGCTGTTTTTATATTTTTAGATTACAAAAACCTATATCTACCATCCATATTGCACTTGTATCACCATCTCTTCGCCGAACTAGTGAACCTATACAATTTATCATTGTATTGGGTGTGTTGGGGACACAAGAGACTCTTTGTTATTTGGTTGCAGGGTTGTTTGAGAGAGACCATCTTCATCCTACGCCTCCCACGTATTGATAAACCTTAGGCCATCCACTTGAGGGAGATTTTCTACTGTCCTACAAACCTGTGCACTTGCAGGCCCAACAACGTCTACAAGAAGAAGGTTGTGTAGTAGACATCAAGCTCTTTTCTGGCGCCGTTGTCGGGGAGGTGAGTGCTTGAAGGTCTATGTTTAGATCTTGCAATCGAATCTTTTTGTTTCTTGTTTTATCACTAGTTTAGTTTATAAAAGAAATTTACAAAATGGAATTGAGCTTGTCTCATACGCTTCATCTTTTTAATATCTTTCGTGAGTTTGATGAAAAGGAAAACTGTGCTCAAGTGCTAGAAGAAGAAATATATAGAATGTTTGATACTAAATCTTTGAATGATGAGCATGATTGCAATGTTGTTAGTATGAACTCCTTGAATATCCGTAGTACTAATGATGATTGCACTAGTTATGATGAAAATGTCTCCTATAAGCATGTTGATTTTTGTGGAGTAGATTGGATTTTAAAGTACATGCCAAATTGGGAAGATATATATTGCAAGAGGCATAAGTATTTAGAAACTAAAAGGTTGCAAGAAAGTCTTGATGATTGTGCTGAAAGATTCAATATTTTTCGTGCCCCTTGTGAACTATGCAATGAACGTGGTCATTTAAATCTCCAATGCAAATTGTTTCATGGTCGAATCGTGTCCAAAAATTGTGATAACTTGATTACCCTTGGGCATCATAAAGAGCTTAGTCTTCTTTTGGGGCAAGAAGAAATGAAACGTATAACTGAGGGTATTCCAAAATTTAATCTTGATAGATTTCTTGATTTTGATCTACAGACGATTTATATGTTTTGTGCGATGAATTGCATTGAAAATCCTTATATTGCCAACTACCTAAAGAAAAGAAAGCAAATAGAAGAAGAAGAGAACACCAATTAAAGGGAAGAGACTTCCTAATATCCTCCTATTATTTCTTATGATGAATCAGGTAACGAGGAGGAGCTTTCTATTCAACCAATCTCGTCAATAAGGAGCTCAAAGAGGAAGGTTGAACCCACACATAATGTGAAGAAGAAAAAGAAAAGAAGGTGCAACAAAGGTAGAAAGGTATCCCTCCCAAATGATGTTGCTCCTACTACTCATTGTGATGATGATAATTGCTATACTATTGGTGCTATCCATATTTTTAATGATGAGAGTGATTATGCTTATGATATGAAAGGGCCCAAGCTTGGGGAAGCTATGTTTGATGAGGATGAAATATTTGAGAATGTAATTGCTGAAATTAATGTTTGTCCCAAGCTTGGGGATGCTATGTTTAATGAAGACGATATTTTTAGCATCCCAAGTTTTGATATGCAAAGTTGTTATGATGATAGCATGCCTCTTACCTATGATGATTATATTGATGAAAGTGGGTTTGGAAGAGTGTCAACTTTAGGAAGTAGTTATCCCACTATTTTGGAGGATGTTGAATCTTATTGTGATGAATATGAAAGTGGATTTGGAAGAGTGTCAACTTTATTTAGTGATGATTCCACTATCTTGGGAGAGGTTTCAATCAATTATGATGAGAGCAAAGTTGCTACTTATGATGATTATTGTGATGAAACTTATGCTATAAAAAGTAGTGATGATTATATTTATAAAAATTGTCATGATTATGATTACCCTTTTTCTGAACATTACTCTTTTAATGTGGAAACAATTTTTATTGTTCAAGTCTTTTATGATACTTCCACTATTCCGAATGAGAAGAATTTTGCTTATGTGGAGAGTAGTAAATTTTCTATGCTTGTAGATCATGAAAAGAATGCTTTAGCTGCTGATTATATTGTTCAATTCATTCATGATGCTATTGAAAATAATTATGAGGGAGGAATATATGCTTGTAGGAATTGCAATAATGTAAAGTTCCTCTCTATGTGTTGAAAATCTTGAAGCTATGCTTGTTTTACCTTCCTATGCTAGTTGATTATTGTTCCCATAAGTTGTTTGCTCACAAAATCCCTATGCATAGGAAGTGGGTTAGGATTAAATGTGCTAGTCATATGCTTTAGGATGCTCCCATTATGTTTCAATTCTTATCTTTTATGTGAGCATCGTTGTCATCATCATGCCTAGCTAGAAAGGCATTAAAGAAAAGCGCTTGTTGGGAGACAACCCAATATTTACCTTTACTGTTTTTGTGTGTTCACATGATTATGCTACTGTAGTAATCATGTTTTATAGCTTTTGAGTCAATAAAGTGCCAAGTAAGACCTTTAGGATGGTTTTTGGTGATAGTTGTGTTGATCCTGCTGAAAATCAGAAACTTTTGCACCCAGTAAATTAGTTTTGTTAATTCACATAAACGTGCTCTTGATCTGATTCTTTTTGCTCTGGATTGGTACACAAATTGCGTAGGACTTTCTAATTTGGTAGGATTGGTACATAAAAAGTAGTGATGATTATATTTATAAAAATTGTCATGATTATGATTACCGTTTTTCTGAACATTACTCTTTTAATGTGGAAACAGTTTTTAGTGTTCAAGTCTCTTATGATACTCCCACTATTTCGAATTTGAAGAATTTTGCTTATGTGGAGAGTAGTAAATTTTCTATGCTTGTAGATCATGAAAAGAATGCTTCGGGTGCTGGTTATATTGTTGAATTCATTCATGATGCTACTGAACATTATTATGAGGGAGTAACATATGCTTGTAGGAGTTGCAATAATATCAAGTTTCCTCCCTATGTGCTTAAATTCTTGAAGCTATGCTTGTGTTACCTTCCTATGCTAGTTGATTATTGTTCCCATAAGTTGTTTGCTCACAAAATCCATATGCATAGGAAGTGGGTTAGACTTAAATGTGCTAGTCATATGCTTCATGATGCTCCCGTTATGTTTCAATTCTTATCTTTTTGTGAGCATCATTGCCATCATCATGCCTAGCTAGAAAGGCATTAAAGAAAAGCACTTGTTGGGAGACAACCCAATATTTACCCTTACTGTTTTTGTGTGTCCACATGATTATGCTACTGTAGTAATCATGTTTTATATCTTTTGTTTCAATAAAGTGCCAAGTAAGACCTTTAGGATAGCTTACGGTGATAGTTGTGTTGATCCTGCTGAAAATCAGAAACTTTTGCACCAACTAAATTAGTTTTGTTAATTCACAGAAATGTGCTTCTGATCTGATTCTTTTTGATCTGGATTGATACACAAATTTCTTAGGACTTCCTAATTTGGTAGGATTTTTGGAGTTCCAGAAGTATACATTTGATACAGATTACTACAGACTGTTCTGTTTTTGACAAATTCTGTTTTCTTTGTGTTGTTTGCTTATTTTATTTATTTTATCTTCAATTATTTCTATTATAAAAATATGAGAGAAGGAATAAAATGACTTTCCCAAAAATAAAGAAATATTGAGGATTTAATAAAAAAATCAAATAAGATTTTATTTCAGAGTTTTTCGCTATTTTATTTGAATTTAGGAAAAATTGCACGTTTTTCAAAACATCATTTTAGGGCCAAGAACATGTTCATCTCGTTCTAAATATTTTATTTAGACGGTGCAAATTTGTTTTGGCATTTTTAGATTTTTATTTATTTATTCTAGGATTTAATTTCCGTTCAACGGAATAGTTTTAAAAAAAATCCGCGCGCCCGACTGGGCCAAAGGCCCAGCCGAGCCAGGCCAGGCCCGCCCCGCCTCCGCCTTCCGCACCGCCGCCGAGTCCGGCCGAGGCATGCCTCCTGAGGCCGACCCCGGCCCGGTGCCCCCTGCCCCTTTCCCAAGCCGGACGCTGCCCCCCTCCATAAATAGCCGCCGCCGCCGCCCCACACCGCCACCCGACCCGCCCCTCGCCTCCCGCTGCTGCTACCGCCGTCTACCGCCGCTTCCCACCGCTGCCCGGAGCCCCGCCGCCCCACCGGAGCCCTGGACCTCACCGGAGCCGAGCCGAGGTAGCCGCCCCGCCGCCCTGGTTTTCTAAAGAAAACCGATCCGGTTTTTTTAGAAAACCCTAGGTTATTTTTTAGATCAGTTTATTTTATTTTTTCCAGTTTATTTATTTAGCGAGCGTTCGCTCGTTCGTTTGTTTTAACAGGCGACTTCACCGTTTAGTTTTAGTTAACGAACGTCTGTCATTAATCCATTCGTCAGTTTTTCTTTTTCTCGGATTTTTCGCGATTATTTCTGATCGAGATTTCTGATCCGATTTTCGTTCTAGTATAACTTTTCGCCCGTCTATCGGAATCAGGCAATTTAAGCGCCTAGAGTTTCATCTCGAAGCCCTCTTTCCGTTTAACCAACTCAAGCAAGTTTTTGCTTCTGTAAAATTTGACTTAGTTCCAGATTAGTAAACGAAGTTTGTTTCTTTTACCGTTTGACTTTTGTTGCTTTGTTTGACTTGATTCTTTTTGCAAACCGGAGTTCTTAAGTTGAGCTTTCTGGTGAGTTCTCTTATTTGAGTTTTACCTGTGCATTAGATGAGTACTTATTGTATGCTTGTTTGTTTGCGATAGAGTACCCGGAGTGCGCCGCTTGCTACTTTGAATCTCTAGGTTTCCCGGATCATCAGCAAGGCATGTAACACTTTGATCATACCTCTTTACTACCCAGTGTTACTGCATTAGATCAGTCCTTAAACAATTGCATGATTAGGATCCAATTAATATGTGGGTTTTGGGAAGTAGATGAGGTAGTACCTATTACATGTTTTAATATCAAATCCTTGGGAGTTACTTTTACGTTTGCTTATATTGCCATGCTATGCTGGTAGACGTTGATTGGGTGAGTGTATCCATGACAGATGTGAGATTGTATTTAATGGTTTATTTAAGGTGGCAACTTAAACACACATCTGGGTGGATTGAGGCACCAGGGTATTCCAGCGATTGCCTATTTTCTTTATGGACTGCCACCCAGGCTCAAAGGGATCATGAGATTATTCATGCTAGAAACTTCCGTGTGCAGCCACAAGCTACTATGGGCTCTAGCATAGTTGATTAAGTCGTGCGAACTCTTATAGTGGTAGACTAGCAGATGTAGGGGAAAGTAGGTGTAACTGTCTACTGGATCGTAAGGTGCTAGCGCTTCTGAAAGACTATGTCTCGGTGATCCGTTTCTCAAACACCATGTAGTGCGAGAATCCCAACGGAGTAGATCGAATCTTGTGGGGAAAAGTGCGCAAACCTCTGCAGAGTGTATAAACTAATCATGGTTAGCCGTGTCCCCGGTTATGGACGTTTTGAGTATCTAGTACTTGGATTATCATGTGAATCTCAACATTTTACTTTAATTAATTTTGTTGGGTTTAATGATGATGCTTAATTGGGATTGAGAGGATGTCTATCTTCTCAATTTTTAACAACCACCATGATAGTTAAATAAAATTTATTCCTTTGTAGTAGGGAAAAATTGGCTTTATGCAAAACTGTAACCATAGAGCTTTCCACCAGCCATACATGCATGTAGTATAGCATACTTTTGTTCATTACTCTCTATGTGTTACATTGCCAGCATATTCCATGTGCTGACCCGTTTTCGGGCTGCAACGTTCATGTTGCAGATTTTTCAGACGATGAGTAAGGTGCCTTAGGTTGTGTTTCTATACTCAGTGATGCTGTTGGAGTTGATGAACTCACTTATCTTCCAAGCCTTCCGCTATTATCGTTATTAGATGGCCTGAAGCCATATTTATTGAAATAAGTTCTCTTTTGAGACATTCAATGTAATAAGTGTGTGATTGCTACTCTATTATAAATCCTTCAAGTACTGTGCGTGTCAGCATTACTGATCCAGGGATGACACTGAAGCACAGAGATCGGACCGTTTGAGGTCTGGTCGCTACAAGATGGTATCAGAGCACACGCTGACTGTAGGACACGACCACTAAGCTAAAAGCCATAGATCACTACTCACTCTTCTCATTTCCGACTCCTCATCTTTTCTACTCTTTTAGGATGGTGGATGCAAGGAACAAGTTCACGCAACCGGATGAAGATACACCTTTTGGACGCCACTTGAAGGAAGTCACTAGGTACCTGAATATCGGAGTACCAAGCTTCACCGGGACCTACAACGCCACTTTACCCGAAGAGTAACATTGGATGATTAAGTTCAAGTTCCAGGAAGGACGTTCATGCCTGTCACTGAGCCCATAGAGTTTTCCTTCGATGCACCAACCTGGAGTCTAGGAAAGAGCATGGCAGCCCACATCACCATGGGACGCATTGGAGAAGTTTACCACAAGGATTTCAAGGATACTATTTACCAGATTTGTGGGCGCCGAGATGAGCAATGGGAGATGATCAGCAACAGGAAGGATAGATCAATTGCAGCTTTCATCCAGGAGTTAAACCAGCACATTCGACGCTAGGAGAACCAGATGTGCGCAGGCATGATAGATCTGAAGAAGGCCAGGACCAAGATCACAGAGTTGGAGGAAGAACTCAAGTCTACACGCGATGGATATGAGGAGGAAATAGCAACACTCGTGGAGAAGAATGATGATCTGAAGAAGAAGCTGAAGGTATTCATGGGATTCCCCGCGACTGGAGGAGAAGACGATGATGGCACTTGTCCAGAGAACTACATCATCATCGACGACACCGACTCGGACCCAGACGATAGCGATGATGACTATGTTGATGAAGCTGGAGCAGATATCATGGAGTCTTCATCGGAGCAGTTTTTCTAGTCGACCACCAAAACAGTAGTAGTATTCCCCCATGAATCTAGTATAGTCCAAGCACTTTGTAATGATAGTTAGACTGTTTTATGCCCTTGTTTGAATTGAATGAAGTTATTTAGTTTTCATTTGTCTCATGTGCACATGGGTAGTGTTTTCTCTCTAGACCTCATTCTATTCTATTTTCTCATCTTTTCTAAAACCCTCAGATGCCTCCGAGACGTGGCAATGGATTTGCTTTCCCACCGGAGCTCACTTAGTTGATCCAGCAGCAGAATGCATTGATGCAGTTGCTAGTCCAGAATCAGAATCAGGGGAACAACAACAACAACAACCCACCACCTCCACCACCTGTTGATCACTTAACCCGATTCCTTAGACTGAATCCGCCGGTGTCCTCCAGTAGCACCGAGCCTATAGTTGCAGATGATTGGCTCCGCAAGACAACCAGGGAGTTGACCACTGCAGGATGCACATATAAGGAGAAGATGCGTTTTGACGCACATCAGCTTGAAGGACCCGCATCATCATGGTGAGAGAATTTCATAGCCACTTATCCTATCGACACTGTCACATGGGATCAGTTTCAGCAGGCTTTCCGTACTGCCCATGTTTCAGCTGGAGCTATGGCCATGAAGAAGCGTAAGTTTTGCAACTTGCGCCAAGGAGGATGGACAATTGGACAATATGTGGATGATTTTAGCAAGTTAGCACGCTATGCCCCGGATGACGTTGCTACGGATGCAGCTAAGCAGGAGAAGTTTCTGGAAGGACTAAATGATGAGCTGAGCATGCAGTTGATGGTAGCAACCTTCAACAACTACCAGGAGTTGGTAGATCATGCTCTTATGAATGAAGGGAAGCAGCAGCAGATTGAAAACCGCAAGAGGAAGTATGGCCAAGGAAAGTACAATTCTGGAGCTCAGCAGAAGCCACACTTTACCCCAAAATCGGGAGGACATTTTCAACATACCCATGGAGGAGGTAGCTCACATAATCATAATGGATCCAAGAATGGTAACGGGAATGGAGGAAGCAACGGTCAGAACCGTACCAACCCATCAACCACAGCCAAGAGAGATCTGAGCCAAGTCACTTGTTATAAGTGTCAGAAGACTGGACATTATGCCAATGAATGTCCTGAAGCCCAGAATGGAAATGGAAATGGAAGCTCTGGGAAGAAGTCGAACCCTTTCAACAGGGGACAGGTGAACCACGTTAACGTGGAGGAGGTTGAAGCCCAGCCAGATGCAGTAATTGGTAAGTTTTTGGTTAAGTCATTTACTGCAATCGTTCTTTTTGATACTGTGCATCGCATTCATACATATCAAGGGGATTTGTGGATAAGTATAAACTGCCCACCAAGGTTCTTAGAACACCTATGTTAGTAAGCTCACCAGGAGCGGAGTATATGGCCAATCGAGGATGTTTTCAAGTGCCATTGAGTATAGATAGGCATGGTTTCCCCTCGGATTTAATCATTTTGGAATCACAAGGTTTGGATGTAATTCTGGGTATGGATTGGCTATCGATGTATGGAGGAAACATCGATTGCGCCAGTAAGTCGATTTTGCTTACCACCCTGGAAGGGAGAAGGATCAAGTATATATCACGACATGAGCCGAAGAGGACACAAGTAAATTCCTTATCAGGAGTTGTGCAGGAGGAAGTACCAGTGGTGAAGGATTTCCCAGATGTATTTCCAGAGGAGTTGCCAGGCATGCCACCGGATAGAGACATTGAGTTTTTGATTGAGCTTTTGCCAGGCACAGGGCCGATATCTAAGAGACCGTACCGGATGCCCGCACAAGATTTGGAGGAAATTAAGAAGCAAATTAAGGAGTTACTGGATAAAGGCTATATTCGCCCAAGTTCTTCACCTTGGGGATCGCCAGTACTTCTAGTGGAGAAGAGGATGGATCATTGAGGATGGTTATTGATTATCGAGGACTGAATGAAGTAACAATCAAGAACAAGTACCCACTACCGATGATCAATGATTTGTTTGACCAATTGCATGGAGCTAAGGTATTTTCCAAGATCGATTTGCGAGATACCATCAGTTGAAGATTAGAGAGCAGGATATACCTAAGACGGCTTTTACCACCAGGTACAGGCTGTATGAGTATACCATTATGTCATTTGGTCTGACTAACGCACCTGCCTACTTCATGAACATGATGAACAAGGTATTTATGGAGTTTCTGGATAAGTTCGTCGTGGTGTTCTCTGATGATATTTTGGTCTACTCAAAGAATGAAGAAGAGCATAAAGAGCATTTGCGTTTGGTACTGGAGAAGCTCAGAGAACATCAGTTATATGCCAAGTTCAGCAAATGTGAGTTTTGGTTGAAGGAAGTTGGATTCCTCGGACATGTTATATCCAGATAAGGAATAGCAGTAGATCCCACCAAGGTTGTCACTGTGACAAATTGGGTAGCACCAACGATAGTTGGAGAGATCCGGAGTTTTCTTGGACTTGCAGGATACTACCGGAGATTCATTGAGAATTTTCCGAAGATTGCAAAACCTATGACGGAGTTGTTGAAGAAGGATACCAAGTTCAAATGGACAGAGGAATGTGAGGCTAGTTTCCAGGAGTTGTAGAAACGTTTGGTTACATCGCCAGTGTTGATTCTGCCAGATCAGTGCAAGGATTATGAGGTGTATTGCGATGCTTCACGTCGAGGACTTGGAGCAGTGCTTATGCAGGAGGGAAGAGTTGTTTCATATGCCTCGCGACAGCTTAAGCCCCATAAGTTGAATTATGCTACTCATGATTTGGAGTTAGCAGCCGTAGTGCACGCATTGAAGACTTGGAGACATTTTCTCATCGGAAACCATTGTGAGGTGTACACGGATGACAAGAGTTTGAAGTACATCTTGACGCAGAAGGAGTTAAATCTCAGGCAAAGAAGATGGTTGGAGCTCATCAAGGATTATGATATGAGATTGAATTATCACCTCGGAAAGGATAACGTAGTAGCCGATGCGTTGAGCCGCAAGAGCCATGTCAACACACTCTTGACCGGAGAGTTACCGAAGGAGTTAGCTGAGGACATTCGCGAGCTATGTTTGGAGATAGTTCCGAGAGGCTATGTTACAGCATTGGAGATTCAGTCTACCTTGATGGATAAGATCAGAGAAGCTCAGAAGACTGACAAGGAGATTGCCTCTATAAAGGAGAAGATGAGCAAGGGAAAAGCTAAAGGATTTCGTGAGGATGAGCATGATACCTTATGATTTGAGGACCGCGTTTATGTGCCTAATGACCCGGGGATCAGGAAGTTGATTTTGCAAGAGGCCCATGATTCACCGTATTCGATTCACCCAGGAAATACCAAGATGTATATGGATTTGAAAGACACTTTCTGGTGGACCAGAATGAAGAAGGATATTGCGGAGTATGTGGCAGTTTGTGATGTTTGTCAGAGAGTGAAGGCAGAGCATCAGAAGCCAGCAGGATTATTACAGCCATTACCGATACCCGAATGGAAGTGGGATAAACTAGGCATGGATTTTATCACGGGATTGCCCAGGACTCGTTCAGGCTATGACTCGATATGGGTTGTAGTCGATCGTTTAACGAAGGTAGCTCATTTCATCCCGGTGAAGACCACTTACACCAGTGCTTAGTTGGCAAAGATATACATGACCAGGATCGTATGTCTGCATGGAGTTCCGAGGAGCATTGTATCAGATAGAGGAACCCAGTTTACCTCAAACTTCTGGAATCAGTTGCACGAAACTTTGAATACCAGCCTAGAGTTCAGTACAACCTTTCACCCGCAGACAGATGGACAGACCGAGAGAGTCAATCAGATTTTAGAGGATATGCTAAGAGCTTGTGCGCTAGATTATTGATCTAGTTGGGATGACAATTTGCCATATGCGGAGTTCTCTTACAACAACAGTTATCAATCCAGTTTGAAGATGGCCCCTTTTGAAGACTTGTACAGAAGGAGGTGTTGAACCCCGTTGTTGTGGGATGAAGTTGGAGACCGCCAGTTGTTTGGACCAGATTTGATTAAGGAGTCTGAATAGAAAGTGAAGTTGATTCGCGATAGGCTCAAGGTAGCCCAGTCCAGGCAAAAACGCTATGCAGATTCTAAACGCAAGGAGACAGTTTATGAAGTTGGAGATAGAGTTTATCTTCGTGTATCTCCACTTCGAGGAGTTAAGCGCTTCGGAGTTAAGGGAAAGTTAGCGCCATGTTTTGTAGGACCATACAAAGTTTTGGAACATATGGGAGAAGTTACTTACAAATTGGAATTGCCCGAAGGATTGTCAGGAGTTCACGATGTGTTCCACGTTTCTCAGTTGAAGAAGTGCCACGCAGAGGTGGCTGATATACCGCTGAGAGATACAGTGCCACTCGAAGCGATTCAGTTGGATAGTGATTTAACTTACAAGGAGAAACCAGTCAAAATTCCCGAGTATGCTAGCCGGGTCACCCGCAGCAAGGTTATCATGTTTTGTAAAGTTTAGTGGAGCCACCATACCGAGGATGAAGCCACCTGGGAACGAGAGGAAGAGCTACGGAAGGACCACCCTCACCTATTTTCTAGCCAACCCGAATCTCGAGCACGAGATTCATCTTAAGGGGGGTAGGTTTGTAACATCCCAAATTTTCAATTTGGAATGTTATACAATAGATCATTATTGCATATCATATTTTATTGCTTTTTGGCTTGATCCAGAAATTCTACGCAACTCAAGGACACACGGAGAGAGTTGGGTATTTCGTTATTTTCATATTTGAGTTTTCTCAAATTTTGAAAATAGGATCATTTGATTTTATTTATTTTATCTTCAATTATTTCTATTATAAAAATATGAGAGAGGGAATAAAATGACTTTACCAAAAATAAAGAAATATTGAGGATTTAATGAAAAATCAAATAAGATTTTATTTCGGAGTTTTTCGCTATTTTATTTGAATTTAGGAAAAATTGCATGTTTTTCAAAACTGCATTTTAGGGCCAAGAAAACGTTCATCTCGTTCTAAATATTTTATTTAGACGGTGAAAATTTGTTTTGGCATTTTTAGATTTTTATTTATTTTTTAGGATTTAATTTCTGTTCGGCGGAATTGTTTAAAAAAAATCCGCGCGCCCGACTGGGCCAAAGGCCCAGCCGAGCCAGGCCAGGCCCGCGCTGCCGCCGCCTTCCGGCCGAGGCACGCCTCCCGAGGTCGACCCCGACCCGGTGCCCCCCTGCCCCTTTCCCAAGTCGGACGCTGCCCCCCCTCCATAAATAGCCGTCGCCGCCGCCCCACACCGCCCCCCGACCCGTCCCTCGCCTCCCGTCGCTGTAGTTCACGCCGCCGCCGCCGTCTGCCGCCGCCGCTTCCCACCGCCGCCCGGAGCCCCGCCGCCTCATCGGAGCCTCGGACCTCGCCGGAGCCGAGCCGAGGTAGCCGCCCCGCCGCCCCGGTTTTCTAAAGAAAACTGATCCGTTTTTTTAGAAAACCCTAGGTTATTTTTTAGATTGATTTATTTTATTTTTCCGGTTTATTTATTTAGCGAGCGTTCGCTCATTCGTTCATTTAACAGGCGAGTTCACCATTTAGTTTCAGTTAACGAACATCCTTTCATTAATCCGTTCGTCAGTTTTTCTTTTTCTCGAATTTTCCGCGATTATTTCTGTTCGAGATTTCAGATCCGATTTTCGTTCTAGTATAACTTTTCGCTCGTTTATCGTAATCAGGCAATTCAAGCGCCTAGAGTTTCGTCTCGAAACACTCTTTCCGTTTAACCAACTCAAACAAGTTTTTGCTTCTGTAAAATTTGACTTAGTTCCAGATTAGTAAACGAAGTTTGTTTCTTTCGCAGTTTGACTTTCGTTGCTTCGTTTGACTTGATTCGTTTTGCAAACCGGGGTTCTTAAGTTGAACTTTCTGGTTAGTTCTCTTATTTGAGTTTTACCTGTGCATTAGATTAGTACTTATTGTATGCTTGTTTGTTTGCATTAGAGTACCCAGAGTGCGCTGCTTGCTACTTCGAATCTCTAGGTTTCCTGGATCATCAGCAAGGCAAGTAACACTTTGAGCATACCTCTTTACTACCCAGTTTTACTGCATTAGATCAATCCTTAAACAATTACATGATTAGGATACAATTAATATGTGGGTTTTGGGAAGTAGATGAGGTAGTACCTATTACCTGTTTTAATATCAAACCCTTGGGAGTTACTTTTACGTTTGCTTATATTGCCATGCTATGCTAGTAGACGTGGATTGGGTGAGTGTATCCATGAAAGATGTGAGATTTTATTTAATGGTTTATTTAAGGTGGCAACTTAAATACACATCTGGGTGGATTGAGGCACCTGGGTATTCCAGTAATCGCTTCTTTATGGACCGCCACCCAGGCTCAAAGTGATCATGAGATTATTCATGCTCGAAACTTCCGTGTGCAACCAGAAGCTACTATGGGCTCTAGCATAGTTGATTAAGTCGTGCGAAATCTTATAGTGGTAGACTAGCAGATGTAGGGGAAAGTAGGTGTAACTATCTACCTGATCGTAAGGTGCTAGCGCTTCTGAAAGACTATGTATCGGTCATCCGTTTTTCAAACACCATGTAGTGCGAGAATCCCAACGGAGGATATCGAGTCTTGTGGGGAAAAGTGTGCAAACCTCTGCAGAGTGTATAAACTAATCATGGTTAGCCGTGTCCCCGGTTATGGATGTTTTGAGTATCTAGTACTTGGATTATCATGTGAATCTCATCATGTTACTTTAATTAATTTTGTTGGGTTTAATGATGATGCTTAATTGGGATTGAGAGGATGTCTATCTTCTCAATGTTTAACAACCACCATGATAGTTAAATAAAATTTATTCCTTTGTAGTAGGGAAAATTGGCTTTATGCAAAACTGTAACCATAGAGCTTTCCACCAGCCATACATGCATGTAGTATAGCATACTTCTGTTCATTACTCTCTATGTGTTACATTGCCAGCATATTCCATGTGCTGACCCGTTTTCGGGCTGCAACGTTCATGTTGCAGATTTTTCAGACGATGAGTAAGGTGCCTTAGGTTGTGGCTCTATACTCAGTGATGCCGTTGGAGTTGATGGACTCACTTATCTTCCAAGCCTTCCGCTGTTATCGTTATTAGATGGCCTTAAGCCATATTTATTGTAATAAGTTCTCTTTTGAGACATTTGATGTAATAAGTGTGTGATTGCTACTCTGTTATAAATCCTTCAAGTACTGTGTGTGTCAGCATTACTGATCCAGGGATGACACTGAAGCACAGAGATCAGACCGGTTGAGGTCTGGTCACTACAGTATGAACCATAGATAAGTTGGCATATAGTGGATATTACACCAATTTGAATTTAGAATGTGTTCATTACATTACCAAAGTGGTGATTTATTTTCTTATACTAACGGAGCTTACGAGTTTTCTGTTGAGTTTTGTGTTGTGAAGTTTTCAAGTTTCGGGTAAAGATTCGATGGACTATGGAATAAGGAGTGGCAAGAGCCTAAGCTTTGGGATGCCCCGGAAGGCATCCCCTCTTTCATCTTCATTCATCGGTAACTTTACTTGGAGCTATATTTTTATTCACCACATGATATGTGTTTTGCTTGGAGCGTCATTTTCTATTGTTAGTATTTGCTTGCTATTCTTTAGAGTAATGTTCTGCATCTTTATTTTCAATAAAAATGTCAAGGATAGCCTTTGCCATGCTTATTTTTGCTAGTATACATGTTGCTGTTTGAAAACAGAAAGTTTACCGCTGTTGCAAAAATTCCCTAGAAATGTCAGAGCATAATATAATGTTTAAACTTTTTGCATAATGAGCTCTGATAAATTTACTGCAGTGGGAATTTTATTTCATAATTTTTGGAGTTAGGGAAGTATTGATACTCTTGCATTCTTTACAGACTGTACTGTTTTGGCAGATTGCTCTTATGTTTGCATTGTTTGCATATGTTTGCTTGTTTAATGATTCTATTTGAGGATAGGAGTGTTAAATATGCAGATGCATTTAGTATGAAATGTTTAATAGTAACTTTAGTGATTTGTTACAGTAGAAAATGATAAGGTTTTGCATTGGTTTATACTAACCTATCTCACGAGTTCTTGTTGAGTTTGGTGTGGATGAAGCTTTTGATAAAAAGAGAAACCATGATATGAGAGGAATTAAGGAGACACAAAAGTTCAAGCTTGGGGATTCCCAAGGCACCCCAAGATAATATTTCAAGAAGTCTCAAGCATCTAAGCTTGGGGATGCCCCGGTAGGCATCCCACCTTTCTTCAATTATCGGTTAGTATCGGTTGAGCCTAAGTTTTTGCTTCTTCACATGAGTTGTGCTATCCTTGCAATGTCATTTTATTTTGTCTTGCTTGCTATTTGAATACAATACCAAGATATGAAATTCCTTAATGTTAGAGAGTCTTCACATAGTTGCACAATTATTCGACTACTCATTGATCTTCACTTATATCTTTCGGAGTAGTTTGTCATTTGCTCTAGTGCATCACTTATATCTTTTAGAGCACGGCGGTGGTTATATTTTGGAGAAATTTCTAGTCTCTCATGCTTCACTTATATTATTTTGAGAGTCTTTTTAGAACAGCATGGTATTTGCTATGGTTACAAATTTGGTCCTAGAATGATGAGCATCCAAGTTGGGTATAATAAAAACTATCATAGAAAGTGAATTGGATGCTATGATCAATTTGGTACTTGATAATTGTTTTGAGATATGGAGGTAGTGATATTAAAGTCATGCTAGTTGGGTGATTATGAAAAATGCTTGTGTTGAAGTTTGTGATTCCCGTAGCATGCACCTATGGTGAACCGCCTTGTGATGAAGTTGGAGCACAATTTTATTTATTGATTGTCTTGCTTATGAGTGGCGGTCGGGGACGAGCGATGGTATTTTCCTACCAATCTATCCCCCTAGGAGCATGCGCATAATACTTTGTTTTTGATGACTTGTAGATTTTTGCAATACGTATATGAGTTCTTTTGACTAATGTTGAGTCCATGGATTATACGCACCCTCACCCTTCCACCATTGCTAGCCTCTCTTGCGCCGCGCAACTTTCGCCGGTACCATACACCCACCATATCCCTTCCTCAAAACAGCCACCATACCTACCTATTATGGCATTTCCATAGCCATTCTGAGATATATTGCCATGCAACTTTCCACTGTTCCGTTTATATGACACGCATCATCATTGTCATATTGCTCTTTGCATGATCATGTAGTTGACATCGTATTTGTGCCAAGGTCACCTTCATAATTTTCATACATGTCACTATTGATTCATTGCATATCCCCGTACACCGCAGGAGGCATTCATGTAGAGTCATATCTTGTTTAAGTATTGAGTTGTAATCTTGAGTTGTAAGTAAATAAAAGTGTGATGATCTTCATTATTAGAGCATTGTCCTAGTGAGGAAAGGATGATGGAGACTATGATTCCCCCATAAGTCGGGATGAGACTTCGGACTTTATTAAAAAATAAAAAAAATAAAGGCCAAATAAGAAGAAAGGAAAAGGCCCAAAAAAAAGGAAAAGAAAAAAGGGGAAGAAAAGAAAAAAGAAGAAAAGAAAAAAAGAAATGAGAGAAAAAGAGAGAAGGGACAATGCTACTATCCTCTTTACCACACTTGTGCTTCAAAGTAGCACCATGATCTTCATGATAGAGAGTCTCCTATGTTGTCACTTTCATATACTAGTGGGAATTTTTCATTATAGAACTTGGCTTGTATATCCAATGATGGGCTTCCTCAAAATGCCCTAGGTCTTCGTGAGCAAGTGAGTTGGATGCACGCCCACTTAGTTTCTTTTATTGAGTTTTCATACATTTATAGCTCTAGTGCATATGTTGCATGGCAATCCCTACGCACTCACATTGATATCTATTAATGGGCATCTCCATAGACCGTTGATACACCTAGTTGATGTGAGACTATCTTCTCCTTTTTGTCTTCTCCACAACCACCATTCTATTCCACATATAGTGCTATGTCCATGGCTCACGCTCATGTATTGCGTGAAAGTTGAAAAAGTTTGAGATTACTAAAGTATGAACAACTGCTTGGCTTGTCATCGGGGTTGTGCATGATTAGAAACTTTGTGTGATGAAGATAGAGCATAGCCAGACTATATGATTTTGTAGGGATAACTTTCTTTGGCCATGTTATTTTAAGAAGACATGATTGCTTGATTAAGTATGCTTGAAGTATTACTATTTCTTATGTCAATATGAACTTTTATTTTGAATCATTTGGATCTGAACATTCATGCCACAATAAAGAAAATTACATTGAGAATTATGCTAGGTAGCATTCCACATCAAAAATTCTGTTTTTATCATTTACCTACTCGAGGACGAGCAGGAATTAAGCTTGGGGATGCTTGATACGTCTCCAACGTATCTATAATTTTTGATTGTTCCATGCTATTATATTACCCCTTTTGGATGTTTATGGGCTTTATTTTACACATTTATATCATTTTTGGGACTAACCTACTAATCGAAGGGCCAGCCCATATTGCTGTTTTGATGCCTGTTTCGGTATTTCGAAGAAAAGGAATATCAAACGGAGTCCAAACAGAATGAAACCTTCGGCATCATGATTTTTGGAAAGATTATGATCTAGGAGACTTGGAGTGCAAGCCAGGGGAGCATCGAGGGAGCCACGAGACAGGGGGCACGCCCACCCCCTGGGCGCACCCTACCCTCTCGTGGGCCCCTCGAGGCTCCCCCAACCGACTTCTTTCGACTATATAAGTCTACGTACCCTAAAATCATCAAATAAGAAGATAGATCGGGAGTTCCGCCGCCGCAAGCCTTTGTATCCACCAAAAACCTCTTGGGAGTCCGTTCCGGCACCCTGCCAGAGGGGGAATCCATCATCGGTAGCCATCTTCATCCTCCCGGCGCTCTCCATGACGAGGAGGGAGTAGTTCACCCTCGGGGCTGAGGGTACGTAGCAGTAGCTATGTGTTTGATCTCTCTCTCGTGTTCTCTCTCTGGCATGATCTTGATGTATTGCGAGCTTTGCTATTATAGTTGGATCTTATGATGTTTCTCCCCCCCTCTACTCTCTTGTGATGAATTGAGTTTTCCTCTTGAAGTTATCTTATCCGATTGAGTCTTTACGGATTTGAGAACACTTGGTGTATGTCTTGCCGTGTTTATCTGTGGTGACAATTTGATATCACATGCCACTTGATGTATGTTTTGGTGATCAACTTGCGGGTTCCGCCCATGAACCTATGCATAAGGGTTGGCACACGTTTTCGTCTTGACTTTCTGGTAGAAACTTTGGGGCACTCTTTGAAGTACTTTGTGTTGGTTGAATAGATGAATCTGAGATTGTGTGATGCATATCATATAATCATGCCCACGGATACTTGAGGTGACAATGGAGTATCTAGGTGACATTAGGGTTTTGGTTGATTTGTGTCTTAAGGTGTTATTCTAGTACGAACTCTTGAATAGATTGTTCCGAAAGAATAACTTTGAGGTGGTTTCGTACCCTACCATAATCTCTTCGTTTGTTCTCCGCTATTATTAGCTTTGGAGTGACTCTTTGTTGCATGTTGAGGGATTGTTATATGATCTATCTATGTTATTATTGTTGTTAGAACTTGCACTAGTGAAAGTATGAACCTTATGCCTTGTTTCTTATCAATGCAATACCGTTTACGCTCACTTTTATCATTAGTTACCTTGCTGTTTTTATATTTTCAGATTACGAAAACTTATATCTACCATCCATATTGCACTTGTATCACCATCTCTTCGCCGAACTAGTGCACCTATACAATTTACCATTGTATTGGGTGTGTTGGGGACACAAGAGACTCTTTATTATTTGGTTGCAGGGTTGTTTGAGAGAGACCATCTTCATCCTATGCCTCCCACGGATTGATAAACCTTAGGTCATCCACTTGAGGGAAATTTGCTATTGTCGTACAAACCCGTGCACTTGCAGGCCCAACAACGTCTACAAGAAGAAGGTTGTGTAGTAGACATCAATGTACGGAGAAAATGCAGACATGGGGAGGAGAGAGTGTATGTTTGTCATAGAGAGATCCCCTGGAGATCATGAGGGGACTACATGGGTGGGAGATCGAGTGACAAGGTGTGTGCGCGATAGAAGATGCCCCGAGAGATATCGAGATAGACGTATGGATGGAAGGAGACAATACATATGTTCCTGATGGCTAGTGAGAGATAATAATACTTAGGGGGGGGGGAGTGCTTGCGCCTATGATGGAGTGAGGGATTATGGTACTTAGGGGGGGTGCGTGTCACATGGAGAGAGAACAAGGGCAGAGAGTGTTGGATGGGTCTATATGTATAGCGTGAGCGAGACATGTGTATGTGTGAACTAGGGAGATATAAAGTTTGAGAGAGATTGAGGAGCCCCGATAAGACTGAGTGGTGTGTCAAATAGCTGAGAGGGGGAAAGAGATATTCCATCCGCTCGATAATGCAGTGCATGTAAATTTTTTAGAAGTCAAACTTTGGAAACTTTGATCAGGTTTACGCAAATGTTATTTATATCTACAATACCAAAGATACATCATACAAAACTACATCTCATGGTGAATCAAATGGTATATGTTTGACGTTCTAGATGTAATTGTTTTTCTCCACGTACATGGTCAAACTTTGTGATGTTTGACTTTTCAATAAATCTATATGCTATGGACCGAGGAGAGTGCCTAAGTCGAGAGATATCAAGTGCGTGTGAAGGAGAATGAGTAAGTGTGCAAAAAGAGTATGTGTGTGAAATAGAAAGTGACAACAAACGATAAATTAGAGAGAGTGTGTGTTTTTTCGTTTCTTATGCGAACATATCACGCATGCATCTCCGAGGTAGAAAAGAGAGGCGAGGAGATACACGAAGATAGCTAGTGTATGATTGTTTGCAACGGAGAGAGACACCCCTATAGCACATGTCCAATAGAGGTCTGGCCAACAAGGAACAAAGGTCGAGAGGGACACATGGAGAACATGGACGCACGGGGAGGGAGAGAGGGTGTGTTTGCGATAGAGAGATCCCCTCTATATCATGAGGGGACTATATGGGTGGGAGATCAAGGGAGGTGCGTGCGCGATAGAAAGATGCCCCGAGAGAAATCGAGATAGACCATGCACATGTTTGTGATGGAGACTAAGATTAGCTCGTCATATACATATAGGGGGGACTGCATGTGCCTACAATTGACTGAGAGACCATCATACTTGGCTAGCTAGGCATGAGATTGTGTGTGTGTGTGTGCGTGTGAGATGGAGATAGAACGAGGGAGAGATATAGAGTTTTAGATGGGCCTATCGAGTGCGAGTGAGACATGTATGTGTATGTGTGACTGATAACCCACAAGTATAGGGGATCGCAACAGTTTTCGAGGGTAGTGTATTCAACCCAAATTTATTGATTCGACACAAGGGAGCCAAATAATATTCTCAAGTATTAGCAGCTGAGTTGTCAATTCCACCACACCTGGAAACTTAGTATCTGCAGCAAAGTGTTTAGTAGCAAAGTAATATGATAGTGGTGGTAACGGTAACAAAAGTAAAGACAGCAAAAGTAATGTTTTTGGTATTTTGTAGTGATTGTAACAGTAGCAACGGAAAAGTAAATAAGCAAAAACCAGTATATGGAAAACTCGTAGGCACCGGATTAGCGATGGATAATTATGTCGGATGTGGTTCGTCATGTAACAGTCATATCATAGGGTGACACAGAACTAGCTCCAGTTCATCAATGTAATGTAGGCATGTATTCCGTATATAGTCATACGTGCTTATGGAAAAGAACTTGCATGGAATCTTTTGTCCTACCCTCCCATGGCAGCGGGGTCCTATTGGAAACTAAGGGATATTAATGCCTCCTTTTAATAGAGAACCGGAACAAAGCATTAGCACATAGTGAATACATGAACTCCTCAAACTATGGTCATCACCGGGAGTGGTCCCGATTATTGTCACTTCGGGGTTGCCGGATCATAACACATAGTAGGTGACTATAGACTTGCAAGATAGGATCAAGAACACACATATATTCATGAAAACATAATAGGTTCAGATCTGAAATCATGGCACTCGGGCCCTAGTGACAAGAATTAAGCATAGCAAAGTCATAGCAACATCAATCTCAGAACATAATGGATACTAGGGATCAAACCCTAACAAAACTAACTCGATTACATGATAAATCTCATCCAACCCATCACCATCCAGCAAACCTACGATGCAATTACTCACGCACGGCGGTGAGCATCATGAAATTGGTGATGGAGGATGGTTGATGATGACGACGGCGACGAATCCCCCTCTCCAAAGCCCCGAACGGACTCCAGATCAACCCTCCCGAGCGAGATTAGGGCTTGGCGGTGGCTCCGCATCGTAAAACGCGATGATTTCTTCTCTCTGATTTTTTTCTCCCCGAAAGCCAATATATGGAGTTGGAGTTGGCGTCGGAGGGCCACCAGGGGGCCCACGAGGTAAGGGGCGCGCCCCGGGGGGGGGGGGGGGAGGGGGGGGGGCGTCCCCCACCCTCATGGACAGGGTGTGGGCCCCCTGGTCTTCATCTTTTGCGAGGATTTTTTATTGTTTTTTCTAAGGTGTTTCGTGGAGTTTCAGGTCATTCCGAGAACTTTTATTTTCTGCACATAAAACAACACCATGGCAATTCTGCTGAAAACAGCGTCAGTCCGGGTTAGTTCCATTCAAATCATACAATTTAGAGTCCAAAACAAGGGCAAAAGTGTTTGGAAAAGTAGATACGACGGAGACATATCAACTCCCCCAAGCTTAAACCCTTGCTTGTCCTCAAGCAATTCAGGTGACAAACTGAAAGAGAAAAAGAAAAACTTTTACAAACTCTGTTTGCTCTTGTTGTTGTAAACATGAAAAGACAGCATTCAAGTTTCAGCAAATATTATGAAGTAACCATACTCACAATAACACGTAGGTCTCACAATTACTCATATCAATAGCATAATCAGCTAGCGAGCCATAATAATAAAACTCGGATGACGACACTTTCTCAAAATAATCATAACATGATATAACAAAATGGTATATCACTAGCTCTTTCTGAGACCGCAAAACATAAATGCAGAGCACCTTTAAAGATCAAGGACTGACTAAACATTGTAATTCATGGTAAAAGAGATCCAGTCAAGTCATACCCAATATAAACCAATGATAATGAATGCAAACGACAGTGTGCTCTCCAGCGGGTGCTTTTAATAAGAAGGGTGATGACTCAACATAACAGTAAATGGATAGGCCCTTCGCAGAGGGAAGCAGGGATTTATAGAGGTGCCAGAGCTCGGTTTTGAAATAGAGATAAATTATATTTTGAGTGGCATACTTTCATTGTCAACATAACAACTAAAAGACGACGATATCTTCCATGCTAAACAGATTATAGGTGGTTCCCAAACAGAATGGTAAAGTTTATACTCCCCTTCCTCCACAAGCATCAATCCATGGCTTTCTCGAAACAACGAGTGCCTCCAACATTCAATGGGTCCCAAGGGGAGTTTTGTTTGCAGTTATTTTGATTTAGTTTGCATAAAGCATGGGACTGGGCATCCCGGTTACCAGCCATTTTCTCGTGAATGAGAAGCGAAGTCCACTCCTCTTGAGAATAACCCGCCTAACACGGAAGATAAGGGCAGCTCTAGTTGACATATGAGCTATTCGAGCATGCAAAACAGAATGTTTATTTGAAGGTTTAGAGTTTGGCACGTACAAATTTACTTGGAACGGCAGGTAAATACCGCATAAAGGAAGGTATAGTGGACTCATATGGAACAACTCTGGGGTTTAGGGAGTTTGGATGCACAAGCAGTATTCCCACTTAGTACAGGTGAAGGCTAGCAAAAGACTGGGAAGCGACCAACTGAGGGAGCAACAACAGTCGTAAACATGCATTAAAATTAATTCACACCGAGTACAAGCATGAGTAGGATATAATCCACCAGGAACATAAATATCATGAAGGCTATGTTGATTTGATTCAAATACATGCGTGAACATGTGCCAAGTCGAGTCACTCAATTCATTCAAAGGAGGATACCATCCCATCATACCACATCATAATCATTCTAATAGCATGTTGGCACGCAAGGTAAACCATTATAACTCATAGCTAATCAAGCATGGCACAAGCAACTATAATCTCTAAATGTCATTACAAATATGTTTACTTCATAATAGCTGACTCAGGAATGATGAATCATCAGATTTACAAAAACAAGAGAGGTCGAGTTCATACCAGCTTTTCTTATCCCAATAAGTCCATCATATATCATCATTATTGCCTTTCACTTGCACGACCGAACGGTGTGTATAATGATAAGAGTGCATGTGCATTGGACTAAGATGGAATCTGCAAGCATTCAACTCAAGAGAGAAGATAAGTAATATGGGCTCTAAGTTTAAATAATCAATCATGCATATAAGAGCCACTAAGCATTTTCAATATGGTCTTCTCAACCCCCCCAAAAAAGGAAAAGAAATAAAAAGTATTTACACGAGAAAGCTCCCAACAAGTAAAAAGAAGAACGGGAAATCTTTTTGGGTTTTCTTTTTAATTACTACAGCAAAGAAATAAACTAACTAATTTTTTTCTTTTTTCTTAAAGTTTACCAAACACACAAGAAGAAAGCAGGAAAAAGAAAATAAACTAGCATGGATATTACAGTGAAAGAGTATGAGCACCGACATCTAGCAGTGAGTGTGTGTGTGAACATGAATGTAATGTCGGTGGGAAATACGTACTCTCCCAAGCTTAGGCTTTTGACCTAAGTTGGTCTATTGCGAGGGACAGCCTGGTGGATATCCGTAGGTGAAACTAGGGTCCTACTGCGACGAAGAAGGCTCCGACTGCCACTGGCTGGCAGCCTCCTCTGGATCCCAAGAATAAATAGATAGTCGTGGAGGCTCATCTTGTGGCTCCGGTTCTGGGCTGGTGCAGGATTTTGATAGGCTTGAACAGCCGACCACGGTGAGGTTGTTGGTCGTGGAGGAAGTTGGTGAGGCCAGCATTCTCAATTAATAAGTAGAAATCTTCATGAATCCCAGCTCTCCTCAAGAAGTCATCAGAAGGCCATTTACACGGCCGGACCTCCGCGGTGCGAGGCAAATTAAATTTGGGCTTCTGCTCTTCTTCCTTTTGTTTTTCCTTCGAGCTTTGGCTCGACGAGCCCCTCAAAAGTTTCTTCATTATTTCTGAAACAATCTGAAATTTTTAGTAACTTATAATAGAAGTGAACCAACTTCAATAAAATTGATAGCAACAACTCCCATAAGTGCCTAGGGCCTATATAAAGCATTAGAACTACTCTACTTGGGAAGAACCATATAAATTTGACATGCAAGCTCAAGAACATGGTCACCTATGTAGCACAAATTTGCAATGAATAAAGCACTAGAACAAAAACTAATTGGACCAATGGAGGAGTCACATACCAAGGAACAATCTCCCCAAGCAGTTTTGCGAGAGGTGCTTTGAGCAAGGAGATCGAAAATCACAGCAACGGGGGCTGGAACTCGTGCTTGAGTTGGTTTTTCGTGTTTGTGTGAGGCAGAGGAAGAAGATGGGTGCAGGGATAAGTGGAGGAGGGCCACCGTGGGCCCACGAGGCAGGGGGCGCGCCCAGGGGGTGGGGCACGCCCTCCACCCTCGTGGCCAGGTGGCATCTCCCCCCGTGGTAATTTTTGCACAGTAAATTCTCAAATATTCCTGAAAAAATCATATTAAATTGGCATGGCATTCTGAGGACTTTTATTTTCGGGATATTTTTATATTGCACGGATAAGTCAGGAACCAGACAGAAAAATACTATTTTACTTTATTTCTACTAATATAACAGAAAATATAAAGAGGGTACACAAGGTTGTGCTTCTAGTTTCATCCATCTTGTGATCATCAAAATGAACCCACTAACAAGGTTGATCAAGTCTTGTTAACAAACTCATTTCGAATAATCACGGAACCAGAGAAATTTCGAATAACACTAAGTTACCTCAACAGGGATATGAAAATCCCCAACAATAAGAATATCATACTTTTTCTTGACAGTAGGGAGAGGAAATTCAAAACCTCCAAATATAATTGATGGAATTTTTCCAATAGAGTTGATACTATAAACTTGAGGTTGTTTTCTCGGAAAGGGTACCATGTGCTCATTGCCATTAACATGAAAAGTGACATTGCCTTTGGTGCAATCAATAACAGCCCCTGCAGTATTAAGGAAAGGTCTTCCAACAATAATAGACATACTATCATCCTCGGAAATATCAAGAATAACAAAGTCCGTTAAAATAGTAACGTTTGCAACCACAATAGGCACGTCCTCACAAATACCGACAGGTATAGCAGTTGATTTATCAGCCATTTGCAAAGATATTTCAGTAGGTGTCAACTTATTCAAATCAAGTCTACGATATAAAGAGAGAGGCATAACACTGACACCGGCTCCAAAATCACATAAAGCAGTTTTAACATAATTTCTCTTAATGGAGCATGGTATAGTAGGTAATCTGGGATCTCCAAGTTTCTTTGGTATTCCACCCTTAAATGTATAATTAGCAAGCATGGTGGAAATTTCAGCTTCAGGTATTTTTCTTTTATTAGTAACGATATCCTTCATATACTTAGCATAAGGATTTGTTTTGAGCACATCAGTTAATCGCATACGCAAAAAGATGGGTCTAATCATTTCAGCAAAGCGCTCAAAATCCTCATCACCCTTTTTCTTGGATGGATTCGGAGGAAAAGGCATGGGTTTCTGAACCCATGGTTCCCTTTCTTTACCATGTTTCCTAGCAACGAAGTCTCTTTTATCATAACGTTGATTCTTTGATTGTGGGTTATCAAGATCAACAGCAGGTTCAACCTCTACATCATTATCATTACTAGGTTGAGCATCAACATGAACATTATCATTAACGTTATCACTAGGTTCATGTTCATCACCTTCTTGTGTTTCAACATCAGAAATAGTGATATCATTTGGATTCTCAGGTGGTTCAGCAATAGGTTCACTAGAAGTTTGCAAAGTCCTATCATTTTTCTTTTTCTTCCTCTTAGAAGAACTAGGTACATCAATATTGTTTCTCTGAGAATCTTGCTCGATTCTCTAAGGGTGGCCTTCAGGATACAAAGGTTCCTGAGTCATTCTACCAGTTCTAGTAGCCACTCTAACAGCATAGTCATTTTTCTTACTATTCATTTCACCAAGCACTTCTTTCCGAGGTTTAAGTACTTGTTCTACTTGAGTGGTAACCATGGAAGCATGTTTGCTAACAAGTTTAAGTTTGCCTCTAACATCAGCCATATAATCACCCAAGCGTTTAATCATAAAGGTATTCTATTTTAATTGTCTACCAAAATAAGCATTAAAGTCATCTTGCTTAAACATAAAGTCATCAAACTCATCCAAGCACTGACTAGCAATTTTAGTAGGAGGGACTTCAGCTTTATCATATCTATAGAGAGAATTTACCTTTACTACCTGTGTCGGGATATCGGGAGGTTCTTCAGTAAATAAGTAATTGAGATCATATACTTCTTCAATAGGCGGTAAATTAAGACCATGTATTTCTTCAATAGGAGGTAAATTCTTAACGTCTTCAGCTTTAATACCTTTTTCTTTCATAGATTTCTTTGCCTCTTGCATATCTTCGGGACTGAGAAATAAAAAACCTCTCTTCTTCAGAGTTGGTTTAGGAATATGCTCAGTAATTGGCTCAGGAACAGGCTCAGGAGGTACCCAATTATTTTCATTTGCCAACATATTATTCAATAGAATTTCAGCGTCATCCGGTGTTCTTTCCCTGAAAAGAGAACCAGCACAACTATCCAGGTAATCTCTGGAAGCATCAGTTAGTCCATTATAAAAGATATCAAATATTTCAGGTTTCTTAAGAGGATGATCAGGCAAAGCATTAAGTAACTTGAGAAGCCTCCCCCAAGCTTGTGGGAGACTCCCTTCTTCAATTTGCACAAAGTTGTGTATTTCCCTCAAAGCAGCTTGTTTCTTATGAGCAGGGAAATATTTAGCAGAGAAGTAATAAATCATATCCTGGGGACTTTGCACACAACTAGGATCAAGAGAATTATACCATATCTTAGCATCACCCTTTAATGAGAACGGGAATATTTTGAGTAAATAAAGGTAGCGCGATCTCTCATTATTTGTAAACAGGGCAGCTATATCATTTAACTTAGTAAGATGTGCCACAACATTTTCAGATTCATAGCCATTAAAAGGATCAGATTCAACCAAAGTAATTATATCTGGATCAATAGAAAAATCATAATAATCCTGATCAAGAACACAGATAGGTGAAGTAGCAAAAGTAGGGTCGGGTTTCATTCTATCTCTAAAAGATTATTTACTCCATTTAACTAGCAACCTCTTAAGTTCCTGTCTATCCTGGCAAGCAAGAATAGCTGCAGAAGATTCAGCATCAAAAAGATAACCCTCAGGAATAGCAGGCATATTTTCATCATCACTAACATTATCGTGTTCAGATTCAATAATTTCTCTTTCTCTAGACCTAGCAATTTGCTCATCAAGAAATTCACCAAGGGGAACAGTAGTATCAAGCATAGAAGTAGTTTCATCATAAGTATCATGCATAGCAGAAGTGGCATCATCAATAACATGCGACATATCAGAATGAATAGCAGTAGTAGGTTTAGGTGTCGCAAACTTACTCATAACAGAAGGAGAATCTAGTGCAAGGCTAGATGGCAGTCCCTTACCTCCCCTTGTAGTTGAGGGCAAAATAGTAGTTCGATCATCTTTCAAGTTCTTCATAGTGTCCAACAGATATAAATCCCAAGTGACTCAAAGAATAGAGCTATGCTCCCCGGCAACAGCGCCAGAAAAAGGTCTTGATAACCCACAAGTATAGGGGATCGCAACAGTTTTCGAGGGTAGAGTATTCAACCCAAATTTATTGATTCGACACAAGGGGAGCCAAAGAATATTCTCAAGTATTAGCAGCTGAGTTGTCAATTCAACCACACTTGGAAACTTAGTATCTGCAGCAAAGTGTTTAGTAGCAAAGTAATATGATAGTGGTGGTAAAGGTAACAAAAGTAAAGACAACAAAAGTAATGTTGTTGGTATTTTGTAGTGATTGTAACAGTAGCAACGAAAAAGTAAATAAGTGAAAACCAGTATATGGAAAACTCGTAGGCACCGGATTAGCGATGGATAATTATGCCGGATGTGGTTCGTCATGTAACAGTCATATCATAGGGTGACACAGAACTAGCTCTAGTTCATCAATGTAATGTAGGCATGTATTCCGTATATAGTCATACGTGCTTATGGAAAAGAACTTGCATGGCATCTTTTGTCCTACCCTCCCGGGGCAGCGGGGTCCTATTGGAAACTAAGGGATATTAAGGCCTCCTTTTAATAGAGAACCAGAACAAAGCATTAGCACATAGTGAATACATGAACTCCTCAAACTATGGTAATCACCGGGAGTGATCGCGATTATTGTCACTTCGGGGTTGCCGGATCATAACACATAGTAGGTGACCATAGACTTGCAAGATAGGATCAAGAACACACATATATTCATGAAAACATAATAGGTTCAGATCTAAAATCATGGCACTCGAGCCCTAGTGACAAGCATTAAGCATAGCAAAGTCATAGCAACATCAATCTCAGAACATAATGGATACTAGGGATCAAACCCTAACAAAACTAACTCGATTACATGATAAATCTCATCCAACCCATCACTGTCCAGCAAGCCTACGATGCAATTACTCACGCACGGCGGTGAGCATCATGAAATTGGTGATGGAGGATGGTTAATGATGACGACGGCGACGAATCCCCCTCTCCGGAGCCCCGAACGGACTCCAGATCAGCCCTCCCAAGAGAGATTAGGGCTTGGCGGCGGCTCCGTATCGTAAAACGCAATGATTCCTTCTCTCTGATTTTTTTTCTCCCCGAAAGCCAATATATGGAATTGGAGTTGGCGTCGGAGGGCCACTAGGGGGCCCACGAGGTAGGGGGGGCATGCCCGGGGGGGGGGGGGGCGCCCCCCACCCTCATGGACAGGGTGTGGGCCCCATGGTCTTCATCTTTTGCGAGGATTTTTTATTGTTTTTTCTAAGGTGTTCCGTGGAGTTTCAGGTCATTCTCAGAACTTTTATTTTCTGCACATAAAAGAACACCATGGCAATTCTGCTGAAAACAACGTCAGTCCGGGTTAGTTCCATTCAAACCATACAAGTTAGAGTCCAAAACAAGGGCAAAGTGTTTGGAAAAGTAGATACGACGGAGACGTATCAGTTACCCAGGTAGATTGAGAGTTTGAGCGAGAGGGGGAAGAGCTCCGAGACGACAAAGTGATGCGTGAGAGAGTTATGGGCAACGAGCCAAGGAATTTGTGTGCATACGATGAGTGCACCCAAGATATCTAGCTTGGACTAGAGTATCATACATAGTGTGCGAGAGTGACCTATAGATGGAGTATATATGCATGCGAACTAGAAAGACCCCCCCCCCCCCACACACACAAAGAGAGAGAGATGGAGAGAAAGGGAGGGGGACCAACAAGGTTTGTGTGTCGGATGCGTGCGACAGAATTGAAGATTGTTGGAGAGAGAGAGAGAGAGAGAGAGAGAGAGAGAGAGAGAGCTGGAGTCCGGGAGAGGGGGAGGTCGCATTTTATGCATCTAAGACTGATATAAACCATGTTTCAATATAAACTTGCATTTAAATATTTAAATTGGAGAACATGTTGTCTGCAATCCACACATGAACGGATATATGCGTATATCATGTTCATCGAGTACTATAATACTGTACAACATGCTACTCGATTGAGGTGTTCAATTTTGGATTTAGTTCACTATTTTGACCTAGTGAACGAGCTATTTCATTAAATCGAGATATTTCATTTTGGGTTTGATTCCCGTTTTTGAGTGGGTCAACTATTTGTCATATAGTAAATCGCTAGCAATGAGCATGTAAAAACACATTACTCCCGAGCATCATCTCTCCATCTAAAAAAGAAGTGGCAAGCTAATATTTCAAATTTTGATTCGAATTGACTTGGTAAGGTAGACGTGGATGCTCGTTCTCCCAAAATTTGAACGAACCAGTAAACATCCTCTGCTCGTGGAATTCGCCCGAGCAAATAAATGGGAGACGCGAAATTACCCTCCTATGTGGGACACGCATTAATTGGCCCGTTGTACATCGAGGGTAGGTTCGTAACTTCATCCAAGCGCGCCTTCTCCTCGGCAGAAATGACATGTGCCGAATAATCCATAAACCATGGTCGGAAAAACACGCTCTCCTTGCCCGAAATAGCTCGCGCCCACTATTTCAAAACACGCTTTCCTCGCCCAAAATCGCTCGCGCCCACTATATTTCAAAACACGCCCTCCTCGCTCGAAATCGCTCCCGCCCACTATTTGGGGAGAAGCAAAGTTACTGTACTATCCCCGACCCTCATTACACAGACCCAAGCCGAGAAGCCTAAAGGCAGGGGTAGAACTGTAACCCCCCCTCACATTTCAGACAAATGCGTCTGTAAGACATGGTTCCACTCCCCTCCCAATTCCCCCCCCCCCATTCATACCTCGTGGGCGCCAAATCACCTTCTCCCTGGAAGCTCCCTTCTTCCGAGCCACGAAACGTCACCCCCTCCTCCATGGAGCCCCCACCGCACCAATTTCACAGCCGCACTCCTCCCTAATGATGGAGACGCTGTCCATTTGCCGTCATGCACTGGGCCGTGTGCCTCTTACTCCGTGCTGCTGGAGCTGCCTCGACGACGGCCGCGTGAACCGTACCGGAGCCGATTCACCCCCGCCATTGTTCACAGCACCGGAGTGTCTCCAACTTCGGATCCCTCCAGAGTCCCAGCGCTGCTTCCCCGTAGCTGTCGACCGTCGTACCATCACTGTTTCCCTGCCGCCAATCGCCACCGCAACCGCGCCAGCCTCACCGACTCGGCAGCTGGACCTGCCTACTTCACCATGCCGTAAGATAGGTCGCACCCTCATCTCAAATCACTTTATTTAGGAGTCAGTTGTCTGAATTTTTATTCTGGGCCAATCGATTCCCAATGGGAAGCAGCTCCCCTCGAGGCGGCGGAGCTCCTAGGCTGCCGATTGGCCGGTGTCTAACGTAAGGGTGCTGGGCCGCAAGTTCACCGCGGAAGCAGCGCTTAGATGGCTATCTTAGAGTTGCGTGGGTTGAAGGTACTGCCGCCGCCGGATCCGGATGACGGGGAGTCTTTGTGGATTGGTCCGGGGGCAGCGCAACCACGAAAGTGCGGTGGGGCGGGGAGCGGGTTTTCGCCGGGGCCACGGACGACGGAGGCAGGCTGCTTTGCCATTGGTCGCTGGCTCTTCGGGGAAGATTCCGAACAATGTCAGCCGGGAGGGCACAAGACGGCCATCAAGCCATCCGGCATAGATCGGACAGTACCAAAATAAAATAAAATCGTGTGACCCCAATTTAGTCTTCAGTCAACGGATGTGTGACCACTCTCATACCTTGTTGTTGATCTCTTAGTGTATTTCTTCAGATCAAAGAGATGTGTCATTCTTAACATTATGTGTTATCTGCATCCTCAGCTGCACCGTCTTCGGACTCACCGCAGCTGCTCCAACAAGGGAAGCATACACCAGAAGGGAGCTATAGTCCCCACTCAATAGTTCCCTGCATCGAATGCGCGTGCCTGACATGGACAGCCACAACAACTGCAGGGCCATCGACAAGTCAGCCCATGATGCTCACTCCTATGGATGGCGGCCAGATAGGTTGTACCCTCATCTTACTTGTGTGCAACATATATGGCTTTGTTATTCATCTAAGCATGGAAAATAGATTATCCCATTTCACTGTATATTCATGCTGATCTCTTGCGGGTCTTATTCAGGAGTTAACGATGTTCCATAGTTTAGCTAAGATACTTGTTCTTTAGGTAACGTTGTTCCATAGTTATCATCCATCAGCCAATGCTATCCCACAGGCTGGTGATTATAGTATTATACCACTTCTAGTATTACCTATGTTGTTCTTTAATACTTTTGTGTGCCATCTAGTTAATCTCGAGTACAAATGATACATATTCTGTAGCTTTCATCTGTGTTCTCCCTTTAGTTTTTGAGACCTGTTGCTGCTAGTTAACCCCAGTCCTACTATTTATGTCGTCTCCTGCAGGCACTCATTACATAAATCTAACTACTAGTTGTCTTCCATGCATGTCAGATATAACTGCACACACTGATATATCCACAAGAATCTCACGGAGCAATGTAAAGGCCAATAAACTTGATGTCAATGATACCCAATATGATGGAACATGTAAAGGCAGTTCTTCAGAAGACTTGCAGAAAGATGATGAATCCTCTTCACCCCACAAGGTCCTTTCTCTAACTTGGCCTGTGATATGGGTACAACATGCATATAATGTCCTGGAGTGTATCTACTCTGTTGCAATGCCATGTGCTTACCATGCTGATCATGCATGTAAATATGCCATGTCTTCCAGTTTTTCAGTACCTATTCCATTCACGATAACATGTTTTCAAATTCAAGTACTGTCATTCTACTCTATCGCAATGCCATCTGCTTAATTTGGACATCATGCTTCTGAATATCTTATGCATTGTTATTCATCAGTATGTACTTCATCTGTCTACCATACCATATTTTTTTACATTGAAGTGTTGTTCTAGTGCTTTGTTGCAATGCCATCTTAGTTTCCCAGTCATACACGTGTATCTTGCCTTAGTTTTTTCTGTACGTATTCTTCTAGCATACATTTTTACATCCAACTAGTGTTTTTTACTGTGTTGTCCTATCCTATCCCTAGCTCTTACACCATACTCCCTCCGTCCGGATTACATGTTGCCGAAATGGATAAAAAGGATGTATCTAGAACTGAAATACGCCAAGACCCATCATTTTTTTTCCAGATGGAGGGAATACATGTCAATATGTCATGCCTTTCTATTCTTCAGTACCTATTCCATCTCTCTGGTGTAGCATGTTTTATAATTAAAGCACCATTCTTCTATACAAGGCATGCAAGGGGAACACGACTATGTTAGAATGTGAAGGGTTACAAACAAGGCCTTTGCAAAAGATCCAAACGCTAGAAGATAATAAACCAACTCCAGTTTTTATAGATACTGCTCCAGCACAGAGAAACCCAACTCCTACTGATAATAAGCAGATTCCAGTGGCCAAAGAACTAGTCCGCTCCAGTCCAGCAAAAATATGTCAACTCCATTCTAAGAAGCGTGTGCGTATCCTTGCATCATGAAATTTTATAGCATGTTGATCATATTTTCTACATGTTTCTTACCCATCTCTCTTTTAGAAAATAAGCTTAACAGATAGAAGAATTTATGTGCTGGTATTGTCTGTGAGGAAAGATTCTTGCAGGAATTCTCTGTGCTCCAATGCAGATGTAAGTACCTGTTGTATATCACTATACTTTTACATCAGCATGTATTTTGTTAATCGGCGTGAATCCAACCTTTATCTGATCTAAATTTAGTTGTAGCAAAATGTATGATTAAAGGCCACAATGTTGATTTTTGTAAGGAAAATTGCCTGGTAGTTTTGCATCCTGAGCTGCATGAGTGTACTATCTCATATCAGTGGGTTTGAATACTTTGGTTCTGAAGTGGGTTTCAGTGTGTTTTTTACTGTGTTGTCCTATCGTATCCCTAGCTCTTACATCATACTCCCTCTGTCCGGATTACATGTTGCCGAAATGGATAAACCTGGATGTATCTAGAACCGAAATATGCCTAGACCCATCCATTTATTTCCGGATGGAGGGAATACATGTCAATATGT
The DNA here is from genome assembly GCA_963921465.1 of Triticum timopheevii. Lineage (NCBI taxonomy): Eukaryota > Viridiplantae > Streptophyta > Magnoliopsida > Poales > Poaceae > Triticum > Triticum timopheevii. Next base: position 112,111,894 of record OY997264.1, read on the forward strand.
CATGCCTTTCTATTCTTCAGTACCTATTCCATCTCTCTGGTGTAGCATGTTTTATAATTAAAGCACCATTCTTCTATACAAGCATGCAAGGGGAACACGACTATGTTAGAATGTGAAGGGTTACAAACAAGGCCTTTGCAAAAGATCCAAACGCTAGAAGATAATAAACCAACTCCAGTTTTTATAGATACTGCTCCAGCACAGAGAAACCCAACTCCTACTAATAATAAGCAGATTCCAGTGGCCAAAGAACTAGTCCGCTCCAGTCCAGCAAAAATATGTCAACTCCATTCTAAGAAGCGTGTGCGTATCCTTGCATCATGAAATTTTATAGCATGTTGATCATATTTTCTACATGTTTCTTACCCATCTCTCTTTTAGAAAATAAGCTTAACAGATAGAAGAATTTATGTGCTGGTATTGTCTGTGAGGAAAGATTCTTGCAGGAATTCTCTGTGCTCCAATGCAGATGTAAGTACCTGTTGTATATCACTATACTTTTACATCAGCATGTATTTTGTTAATCGGCGTGAATCCAACCTTTATCTGATCTAAATTTAGTTGTAGCAAAATGTATGATTAAAGGCCACAATGTTGATTTTTGTAAGGAAAATTGCCTGGTAGTTTTGCATCCTGAGCTGCATGAGTGTACTATCTCATATCAGTGGGTTTGAATACTTTGGTTCTGAAGTGGTTTTCAGTGTGTTTTTTACTGTGTTGTCCTATCGTATCCCTAGCTCTTACATCATACTCCCTCTGTCCGGATTACATGTCGCAGAAATGGATAAACCTGGATGTATCTAGAACCGAAATATGCCTAGACCCATCCATTTATTTCCGGATGGAGGGAATACATGTCAATATGTAATGCCTTTCTATTCTTCAGTACCTATTCCATCTCTGTTGTAGCATGTTTTATAATTGAAGCACCATTCTTCTACATAAGGCATGCAAGGGGAAGACGGCTATGTTTGAATCTGAAGGGTTACAAACCAGGTCTTTGCAAAAGATCCAAACGCGAGGAGATAATAAACCAACTCCATTTTTCATAGATACTGCTCCAGCACAGAGAAACCCAACTCCCACTGATAATAAGCAGATTCCAGTGGCCAAAGAACTAGTCTGCTCCAGTCCAGCAAAAGAATGTCAACTCCATTCTAAGAAGCGTGTGCGTATCCTCGCATCATGAAATTTTATAGCATTCTGATCATATTTTCTACATGTTTCTTACCCATCTCTCTTTTAGAAAATAAGGTTAAATGATAGAAGACTTCCTTCATTGGGATTGTATTCGAGGAAAAGATCTTGCGGGAATTCTCTGTGCTCCAATGCTGATGTAAGTACTTGTTGTATATCACTATATTTTTACATCAGCATGTATTTTGTTAATTGGCATGAATCCAACCTTTATCTGATCTAAAATTAGTTGTAGCAAAATGTTAAAGGCGCGAATGTTGATTTTTGTAAAGAAAACTGCCTGGTAGTTTTGCATACTGAGCTTCATGAGTGTACTATCTCATATCATGCACATTACTGAATTGTAGTGCTGCTCTGGTTGCTTTCGTATTACCTTACCTGGCTAATGATAGTTGTGCCATATTGTGTTAATTTGGTGTAGGCTAGTTTCCAAAACGTTCGTTGTGTCAATTGTTGGGTAACGTAGTAATTTCAAAATTTTCCTACGCACATGCAAGATCATGGTGATGCATAGCAACGAGAGGGGGAGTGTATATTCATACCCTTGAAGATCGCTAAGTGGAAGCGTTTATCAATGCGGTTGATGTAGTCGTACGTCTTCACGATCCGACCGATCCAAGTACCGAATGCACGGCACCTCCGAGTTCTGCACACGTTCAGCTCGATGACGTCCTCGCCTTCTCGATCCAGCAAGACGGGCGAAGTAGTAGATGAGTTCCGGCAGCACGACGGCGTGGTGACGGTGTTGGTGAAGAACAATCTCCGCAGGGCTTCGCCTAAGCGCTACAGAAACTATGACAGAGGATAAACTAGAGGGGACAGGGTTGCCGGCACACGGCTTGGTGTTTCTTGATGTGTATTTGGTGCTAGCCCTACCCCTCTATTTATATGTTGAGCCTTGGGGTCAAAACTTGGAGTAAAAGCCTCCACAAAGTCGGTTTCACCCGAAAGGCAAGAGTCCTTCTCGGACTCCAGTGCCAGACGCCAGGGTTCCCGGCGTCTGAACCCAGATGCCAGGGACCCTGGCGTCTGGCCCCTGGACTCCGCAAAACTTCCTTTTGCGCTTTCCAAAAACCTTGTGGGCTTTCCCCTTTGGCCCAAATAACGTGTTCTCGTACCCAAACATTTTGGGAAACATCCAGAACCCCTTCCGGTGAATTCCGAAACCCTTCCGGAGATCAAACACTATTATCCCATATATCAAACTTTATCTCCGGACCATTCCGGAGTTCCTCGTCATGTCCATGATCTCATCCGGGACTCCGAACAACATTCGGTTACCAACATGCATAACTCATATAATACTATATCGTCAACGAAACGTTAAGCGTGCGGACCCTACGGGTTCGAGAACTATGTAGACATGACCGAGACACGTTTCCGGTCAATAACCAATAGCGGGACCTGGATGCCCATATTGGCTCCCACATATTCTACGAAGGTCTTTATCGGTCAAACCGCATAACAACATACGTTGTTCCCTTTGTCATCGGTATGTTACTTACCCAAGATTCGATCGTCGGTATCCAATACCTAGTTCAATCTCGTTACCGGCAAGTCTCTTTACTCGTTCCGTAATACATCATCTCACAACTAACTCATTAGTTGCAATGCTTGCAGGGCTTAAGTGATGTGCATTACCGAGAGGGCCCAGAGATACCTCTCCGACATTCGGAGTGACAAATCCTAATCTCGAAATACGCCAACCCAACAAGTACCTTCGGAGACACTTGTAGAGCACCTTTATAATCACCCAGTTACGTTGTGATGTTTGGTAGCACACAAAGTGTTCCTCCGGTAAACGGGAGTTGCATAATCTCATAGTCATAGGAACATGTATAAGTCATGAAGAAAGCAATAGCAACATACTAAACGATCGGGTGCTAAGCTAACAGAATGGGTCATGTCAATGACATCATTCTCCTAATGATGTGATCCCGTTAATCAAATGACAACTCATATCTATGGCTAGGAAACATAACCATCTTTGATTAACGAGCTAGTCAAGTAGAGGCATACTAGCGACACTCTGTTTGTCTATGTATTCACACATGTATCATGTTTCCGATTAATACAATTCTAGCATGAATAATAAACAATTATCATGAAATAAGGAAATAAATAATAACTTTATTATTGCCTCTAGGGCATATTTCCTTCAGTCTCCCACTTGCACTAGAGTCAATAATCTAGATCACATCACCATGTGATTAACATCGATAGTTCACATCATCATGTGATTAACACCCATAGTTCACATCGCCATGTGACCAACACCCAAAGGGTTTACTAGATTCAGTAATCTAGTTCACATCGCTATGTGATTAACACCCAAAGAGTACTAAGGTGTGATCATGTTTTGTTTGTGAGAGAATCTTAGTCAACGGGTCTTTCAGATTCATATCCGTTATGTATTTTGCAATTTTCTATGTCTACAATGCTCTGCACGGAGCTACTCTAGCTAATTTCTCCCACTTTCAATATGTATCTAGATCGAGACTTAGAGTCATCCAGATCAGTGTCAAAACTTGCATCGATGTAACCCTTTATGACGAACCTTTTGTCACTTCCATAATCGAGAAACATATCCTTATTCCACTAAGGATAATTTTGACCGTTGTCCAGTGATCTACTCCTAGATCACTATTGTACTCCCTTGCCAAACTCAGTTTAGGGTATACAATAGATCTGGTACACAGCATGGCATACTTTATAGAACCTATCGCCAAGGCATAGGGAATGACTTTCATTCTCTTTCTATCTTCTGCCGTGGTCGGGTTTTGAGTCTTACTCAATTGCACACCTTGTAACACAGGAAAGAACTCTTTCTTTGACTGTTCCATTTTGAACTACTTCAAAATCTTGTCAAGGTATTTAATCATTGAAAAAGCTTATCAAGCGTCTTGATCTATCTATATAGATCTTGATGCTTAATATGTAAGCAGCTTTACCGAGGTCCTTCTTCGAAAAACTCCTTTCAAATACTCCTTTATGCTTTACAGAATAATTCTACATTATTTCCGATCAACAATATGTCATTCACATATACTTATCAGAAATGTTGTATTGCTCCCACTCACTTTCTTGTAAATACAGGCTTTACCGCAAGTCTGTATAAAACTATATGCTTTGATCAACTTATCAAAGCGTATATTCCAACTCCGAGATGCTTGCACCAGTCCATAGATGGATAGCTGGAGTTTGCATATTTTGTTAGTACCTTTAGGATTGACAAAACCTTCTGGTTGCATCATATACAACTCTTCTTTTAAGAAAACCATTAAGGAATCCAGTTTTGACATCCATTTGCCAGATTTCATAAAATGTGGCAATTGCTAACTTGATTCGGACAAACTTTAAGCCTCGCTACAGTTGAGAAAATCTCATTGTAGTCAACACCTTGAACTTGTCAAAAACCTTTTGCGACAAGTCGAGCTTTGTAGATAGTAACACTACTATCAACGTCCGTCTTCCTCTTGAAGATCCATTTATACAATATGGCTTGCCGATCATCGGGCAACTCCACCAATGTCCACACTTTGTTCTTATACATGGATCCCATCTCAGATTTCATGGCCTCAAGCCATTTCGCGGAATCTGGGCTCATCATCGCTTCCTCATAGTTCGTAGGTTCATCATGGTCTAGTAACATGACCTCCAGAATGGGATTACCGTACCACTCTGGTGCGGATCCCACTCTGGTTTACCTACGAGATTTGGTAGTAACTTGATCTGAAGTTACATGATCATCATCATTAGCTTCCTGACTAATTGGGGTAGTAGTCACAGGAACAGATTTCTGTGATGAACTACTTTCTAATAAGGGAGAAGGTACAATTACCTTATCAAGTTCTACTTTCCTCCCACTCACTTCTTTCGAGAGAAACTCCTTCTCTAGAAAGGATCCATTCTTAGCAACAAATGTCTTGCCTTCGGATCTGTGATAGAAGGTGTACCCAACTTTCTCCTTTGGGTATCCTATGAAGACACATTTCTCCGATTTGGGTTTGAGCTTATCAGGATGAAACTTTTTCACATAAGAATCGCAACCCCAAACTTTAAGAAACGACAACTTTGGTTTCTTGCCAAACCACAGTTCATATTGTGTCATCTCAACGGACTTAGATGGTGCCCCTTTTTAATGTGAATGCAGCTGTCTTTAATGCATGACCCCAAAACGATAGTGGTAAATCGGTAAGAAACATCATAGATTGTACAATATCCAATAAAGTACGGTTATGACTTTCGGACACACCATTATGCTGTGGTGTTCCAGGTGGCATGAATTTGTGAAACTATTCCACATTGTTTTAATTGAAGACCAAACTCGTAACTCAAATATTTGTCTCTGCGATCAGATCGTAGAAACCTTATTTTCTTGTCACGATGATTTTCCACTTCACTCTGAAATTCTTTGAACTTTTCAAATATTTCAGACTTATGTTTCATCAAGTAGATATACCCATATCTGCTCAAATCATCTGTGAAGGTCAGAAAATAACGATACCCGCCGCGAGCCTTAACACTCATCGGGTTGCATACATCAGTATGTATTATTTCCAATAAGTCAGTTGCTCGCTCCACTGTTCCGGAGAACGGAGTCTTAGTCATCTTGCCCATGAGGCATGGTTCGCAAGCATCAAGTGATTCATAATCAAGTGATTCCAAAATCCCATCAGCATGGAGTTTCTTCATGCGCTTTACACCAATATGACCTAAACGGCAGTGCCACAAATAAGTTTCACTATCATTATTAACTTTGCATCTTTTGGTTTCAATATTATGAATATGTGTATCACTACGATCGAGATCCAATGAGCCATTTTCATTGGGTGTGTAACCATATAAGGTTTTATTCATGTAAACAGAACAACAATTTATTCTCTTACTTAAATGAATAACCGTATTGCAATAAACACGATCAAATCATATTCATGCTCAATGCAAACACCAAATAACATTTATTTAGGTTCAACACTAATCCCGAAAGTATAGGGAGTGTGCGATGATGATCATATCAATCTTGAAACTACTTTCAACACACATCGTCACTTCACCCTTAACTAGTTTCTGTTTATTCTGCAACTCCTGTTTCGAGTTACTACTCTTAGCAACTGAACCAGTACCAAATACCGAGGGGTTGCTATAAACACTAGTAAAGTACACATCAATAACATGTATATCAAATATACCTTTGTTCACTTTGCCATCCTTCTTATCCGCCAATCACTTGGGGTAGTTTCGCTTCCAATGACCAGTCCCTTTGCAGTAGAAGCACTTAGTCTCAGGCTTAGGTCTAGACTTGGGCTTCTTCACTTGAGCAGCAACTTGCTTGTCGTTCTTCTTGAAGTTCCCTTCTATCACTTTGCCCTTTTCTTGAAACAAGTGGTCTTTTTAACCATCAACACTTGATGTTCTTTCTTGATTTCTACCTTCATTGATTTCATCATCATGAAAAACTCAGGAATCATTTTCATCATCCCTTGCATACTGTAGTTCATCACGAAGTTCTACTAACTTGGTGATGGTGACTAGAGAATTCTATCAATCACTATCTTATCTGGAAGATTAACTCCCACTTGATTCGAGCGAGTAGTACCCAGACAATCTGAGCACATGCTCACTAGTTGAGCGATTCTCCTCCATCTTTTAGCTATAGAACTTGTTGGAGACTTCATATCTCTCAACTCGGGTATTTGCTTGAAATATTAACTTCAACTCCTAGAACATCTCATATGGTCCATGACGTTCAAAACGTCTTTGAAGTCCCGATTCTAAGCCGTTAAGCATGGTGCACTTAAACTATCAAGTAGTCATCATATTGAGCTAGCCAAACATTCATAACGTCTGCATCTGCTCCTGCAATATGTCTGTCACCTAGCGGTGCATCCAGGACATAATTCTTCTGTGCAGCAATGAGGATAAACCTCAGATCACGGATCCAATCCGCATCATTGCTACTAACATCTTTCAATACAATTTTCTCTAGGAACATATCAAAATAAACATAGGGAAGCAACAACGTGAGCTATTGATCTACAACATAATTTGCAAAATACTACCAGGACTAAGTTCATGATAAATTTAAGTTCAATTAATCATATTACTTAAGAACTCCCACTTAGACAGACATCTCTCTAGTCATCTAAGTGATCACGTGATCCAAATCAACTAAACCATAACCGATCATCACGTGAGATGGAGTAGTTTTCAATGGTGAACATCATATGTTGATCATATCTATTATATGATTCACGTTCGACCTTTCGGTCTCCGTGTTCCGAGGCCATATCTGCATATGCTAGGCTCGTCAAGTTTAACCTGAGTATTCTGCGTGTGCAAAACTGGCTTGCACCCGTTGTAGATGGACGTAGAGCATATCACACCCCGATCATCACGTGGTGTCTGGGCACGACGAACTTTGGCAACGGTGCATACTCAGGGAGAACACTTCTTGATAATTTTTAGTGAGAAATCATCTTAAAATGCTACCGTCAATCAAAGCAAGATAAGATGCATAAAGGATAAACATCACATGCAATCAATATAAGTGATATGATATGGCCATCATCATCTTGTGCTTGTGATCTCCATCTCCGAAGCACCGTCGTGATCACCATCGTCACTGGCGTGACACCTTGATCTCCATCGTAGCATCGTTGTCGTTTACGCCATCTATTGCTTCTACGACTATCGCTACCGCTTAGTGATAAAGTAAAGCAATTACAGGGCGTTTGCATTTCATACAATAAAGCGACAACCATATGGCTCCTGCCAGTTGCCGATAACTTCGGTTACAAAACATGATCATCTCATACAATAAAATATAGCATCATGTCTTGGCCATATCACATCACAACATGCCCTGCAAAAACAAGTTAGACGTCCTCTACTTTGTTGTTGCAAGTTTTACGTGGCTGCTACGGGCTGAGCAAGAACCGTTCTTACCTACGCATCAAAACCACAATGATAGTTTGTCAAGTTGGTGTTGTTTTAACCTTCGCAAGGACCGGGCGTAGCCACACTCGATTCAGCTAAAGTGAGAGAGACAGACACCCGCCAGTCACCTTTAAGCACGAGTGCTCGTAACGGTGAAACCAGTCTCGCGTAAGCGTACGCGTAATGTCGGTCCGGGCCGCTTCATCTCACAATACCGCCGAACCAAAGTATGACATGCTGGTAAGCAGTATGACTTGTATCGCCCACAACTCACTTGTGTTCTACTCGTGCATATAACATCAACGCAGGCTCGGATGCCACTGTTGGGTAACGTAGTAATTTCAAAATTTTCCTACGCACACGCAAGATCATGGTGATGCATAGCAACGAGAGGGGGAGTGTATCTTCATACCCTTGAAGATCGCTAAGCGGAAGCATTTATCAACGCGGTTGATGTAGTCGTACGTCTTCACGATCCGACCGATCCAAGTACCGGACGCATGGCACCTCCGAGTTCTGCACACGTTCAGCTCGATGACGTCCTCGCCTTCTCGATCCAGCAAGACAGGCGAAGTAGTAGATGAGTTCCGGCAGCACGACGGCGTGGTGACGGTGTTGGTGAAGAACAATCTCCGCAGGGCTTCGCCTAAGCGCTACGGAAACTATGACGGAGGATAAACTAGAGGGGACCGGGTTGCCGGCACACGGATTGGTGTTTCTTGATGTGTCTTTGGTGCTAGCCCTACCCCTCTATTTATATGTTGAGCCTTGGGGTCGAAACTTGGAGTAAAAGCCTCCACAAAGTCGGTTTCACCCGAAAGGAAAGAGTCCTTCTCGGACTCCAGGGCCAGACGCCAGGGTTCCCGGCGTCTGGACCCAGACGCCAGGGACCCTGGCGTCTGGCCCCTGGACTCCGCAAAACTTCCTTTTGCGCTTTCCAAAAACCTTGTGGTCTTTCCCCTTTGGCCCAAATAACGTGTTCTTGTACCCAAACATTTCGGGAAACATCCAGAACCCCTTCCGGTGAATTCTAGAACCCTTCCGGAGATCAAACACTATTATCCCATATATCAAACTTTATCTCCGGACCATTCCGGAGTTCCTCGTCATGTCCATGATCTCATCCGGGACTCCGAACAACATTCGGTTACCAACATGCATAACTCATATAATACTATATCATCAACGAAACGTTAAGCGTGCGGACCCTATGGGTTCGAGAACTATGTAGACATGACCGAGACACGTTTCCGGTCAATAACCAATAGCGGGACCTGGATGCCCATATTGGCTCCCACATATTCTACGAAGGTCTTTATCGGTCAAACCGCATAACAACATACGTTGTTCCCTTTGTCATCGGTATGTTACTTACCCGAGATTCGATCGTCGGTATCCAATACCTAGTTCAATCTCGTTACCGGCAAGTCTCTTTACTCGTTCCGTAATACATCATCTCGCAACTCACTCATTAGTTGCAATGCTTGCAAGGCTTAAGTGATGTGCATTACCGAGAGGGCCCAGAGATACCTCTCCGACATTCGGAGTGACAAATCCTAATCTCGAAATACGCCAACCCAACAAGTACCTTCGGAGACACCTGTAGAGCACCTTTATAATCACCCAGTTACGTTGTGACGTTTGGTAGCACACAAAGTGTTCCTCCGGTAAACGGGAGTTGCATAATCTCATAGTCATAGTAACATGTATAAGTCATGAAGAACGCAATAGAAACATACTAAACAATCGGTTACTAAGCTAACTGAATGGGCCATGTCAATCACATCATTCTCCTAATGATGTGATCCCGTTAATCAAATGACAACTCATATCTATGGCTAGGAAACATAACCATCTTTGATTAACGAACTAGTCAAGTAGAGGCATACTAGTGACACTATGTTTGTCTATGTATTCACACATGTATCATGTTTCCGATTAATACAATTCTAGCGTGAATAATAAACAATTATCATGAAATAAGGAAATAAATAACTTTGTTATTGCCTCTAGGGCATATTTCCTTCATCAATGTTGCTTTCCTATTATCTGACTTGGCCAATGATAGCAATGCTAGTGTGTTAATTTGGTGCAGGCTGCTGAAGATAAGAAGACAAACTCTGAAAACAGCAAGGCAACACCATTGTTACTTTCCAATAAATCTAGGCCAGGTAATATGCCAATAACTCATGATTAATCTGCTTGGTTCCCCTCCTAATTTATGTTATGATGCAGTGGTCGAGACACTCTCCACTATCAATAATACAAGCCTGCCAAAATCGCCATCTGAATCTGTTCAGTATCCTCTGTATCGAATGCAACGGAAAAAATGTATGTTTGTGAACCAATTAATGGCTGAAGCAATGACGGAAATGGTGGAGGAATCAGAGGTGCAGAGTCGTGCGACACAACAACTGATCAATGTTTTCAGAGATAGGGTAGCAAAGCAGCAAGAACTTGCCCACATGCTTATGGGCGTCATCCATGCTGAGGTTGCAGATCGTGACATTGTAGATCGTTAGGTTCTGTTCATTTATTTGCACTGGCATCAATCTTTGATTGCCCAATGGATGTAATTTCCTGTAATATATGCTAGATGTGCAACGTTTTCCCTGTGTGCCGTACCTTTGCTTGATCGATTTTGGTCCTGTGCATAATTGCTCATCGTAATGGGCTCAAATTATCTAATATGGCCTAAAGGCATGTACGAACTTTAGTGGACCCATTAAGTTAATGGGCCGTTACTAGGCCGAAAGTTAATGGTCGGCCATCTTACCTCCCGGGTCGTTAATAGGCCGACATCGAAGCGGGCAACAGGTGGGCCCAATTGATTTCACGGGCCATTAACATGTCGTTACTAAGTTCGGGCTACATATGGCCCAACTATACTGTGGGCCTTTAGCAGGCCGAAAGAGACAGCGGTCTTGTACTGGACCATGAAGAGCATGGGCCGCTAAGAGGCCGAAAGTCAGGTCGTATTGTAAATGGCCCAACTGTGTTGTGGGCCCTTAGTAGGCCGAAAGAGAAACCGGGCTGGTATTGGATCATGAAGGGCATGGGCCGTTAAAAGGCCAAAACTCAGGTCCGACTACAAATGGCCCATCTCATTTATGGTCCGTTAACAGGCTGAAAGGCACACAGGGCCGGGAATTGGCCCAACACTTAAATGGGTCGCTAAAAGGCCAAAAATCAGGTTCGACTACAAATGGCCCAACTAATTTATGGGCCGTCAACAGGCTGAAAGAGGCACCGGGCCGGAAATTAGCACAACACTTATGGGTCGCTAAAGGCCGAAACTCAGGTCCAACTACAAATGGCCCAACTGATTTATGGGCCGTCAACAGGCTGAAAGACACACCGGGCCGGAAATTAGCCCAACATCTAAATGGGTCGCTAATAGGCCGAAAGATGTACATCCTGAAAATTGGCCCATCCATTGAATGGGTCGTTAACAGGACGAAATCTCATCGGGCCAATATTGAGCCCAAATATATAGCGGGCGGTTAATGGGCTCGAACTAACGATGGGCTGCAATGGTGTCAAATCTTTAACGGGCCGTTGACGGGCCGAATTGGCACATCTCTTATGGACCGTGGGCTTAAATGGACCTGACACAAGTAGGCCTTATATGGGTCGACCTGCTAATTTTTACTGGGACGGCCTTTTTCACCGGAATGGGCCACTGTTGGGTCGTGCCACGTGTCGACCTATCATAGGCGCCTCCTATCCAATGAGTGGATGACATCTTTCCCAACGGTGAGGCAACACGTGTTTCCTCCGGCCAATGATGATTTTACACGTGGAAAATCCCCATTGGTCTGGGCTGTTAACGGGTTATTGGATCCAAAATCGGACCCGATAGGTTAACGGCGTTCCATTACGGTGGATGCCACATGTCGGTCACCCTTGATGAAAGCACTTCTGTGACCCGCGATTTATCGTCATGGAAGTGGACACTTCGATAATGATAATTTTGGTAATGTCATGGAGCACTTCTACGACAGCACAGGTATGACTATCTTGATTCTGTCATAAAATCGTCATGGAGGTACATGCATGACAAAAAACACAACCTACTGTGACAAACACATATCATCACGGAAGTGTATTTTTTTTGTAGTGATTTGTGCGTGAAACTGCTAAGGAGTACCTCCAAAACTTCATGGTACAAAATAAGGACAAGGAAATTGTCCTCCTGCCTTATCATCCAAAGTAAGTCAGTTTCGGACAACCCTTTCGTACATTTCAATCATTCCTTCTCGCTCATATGGAGAATAATTTGAGGTGTATTTTTCCCCGCAGCAACGGGTGCGTCGTCCTTATCATTCTTTACCCGCGAGGTTCCCACGCCATGTATTTGGACCCTACCAGAAACTATGAGAAGAAGGACTACACCCACATAATGAATATTCTAGATGATGCTCTCCAAGGCTTCAACATTAGGGGTGGCCACCTGTAGACCAGGAAACAACGCAACAAGAAGACGGGTTTCACGCATAAAACTAACTTTGTTGCATCCATGTCCCAAAACCAGGCAAGAAAGATGGATTCTACATCCTCTATCTCATGATTTAGTTCAGCACGGATCACCAAAAGCTTCACATGACAAACATAAACGATGATCATATCCGCAAGTGGGTAGAATCTCATGGAGAAGCGGATTATAAACTTAGAGATGACTTCTTTCGCATCCAAAGGGATATTGTGACGATCATCATGAAAGAAGTTGTCGACGAGAAGGGGATGTTCCACCACGGCCCTATATCGCGAGCTGACATCTGAACTCGCATAGGCATGCAACATCATGACCTCACACCGTTCAAAAAGCTAGGGTCCATCCTTGATGATATGGAAGGATGGAACTTATAGTGATTTACGATGCTGATGATGATATGTGTCGGTTGAACTTGTATACTTTTTGTAGCAATGAAACTTTTTGTTGTCCATGGTCCCTGCCGAACTTGCCTAATGCTACTTTGTGAGTTTTGGTACGATGACCTGCGTACCTCTAGTTAGTTAGTTTGCGTATTATTTGTTGCATCTAGTTGCTAACCCTTTCTTTTTCTTGTTGCTCAAGTATATTCTGTTACGTATGGTTGTACATTCTCTTGATGAAGATGCATCTCTAATAGGTACCTAGCTTCTTGATGGCGAAGAAGCAGTGCTATGTCATGTATAGAGGGAAGGTTCTGAGGGTGTACGATGAGTGGCCTGTGTGTCAGGCACAAGTGAATGGGGTCTCGGGCGCCAGACATAAAGGCTTCAAAAGGAGACAAGAAGCAGAAGCTATTTACTTAAGGTTCATGCTAGCGCGAGAGAGGACTCATAACCGCTGCCTCATGTACTGCATAGTTCCACTCTCACTCATAGTGATAGCTCTTCTCGCGTATATCATTGTTTAGATGGATGATGATGTAGTTGCAAGTATTCGAGACTTGTATCGCTATTTTTGAAATGATGACGAGAGACCACTTTCTGTTGGATGATGATTATGATGATGACCACCTTGTATCACTATGTATATGATATGATTACATTTGTATGTGTATGATATGCTAGAGATTATTGTATAAAGCCCAAAACAAAATTCAGCAGCACAAAATGTGGAGCGGAAAAAAATTCAAAAACTAATAATAGTAGCATGGGGTATAGCATTAGCAGCAGCGCGTTCTTAGCAGTAGCGCTCTTTGCACAAGGGCGCTGCAGCTATTATCAGCAGTGCTTGTTGCAAACAAACATTGCTGCTATCCCTAGTTAGCAGTAGCGCTAGTTAGGCCGCACTGGTCAGGCCGCACCGTATCAGTAGCGCGGCCACCCGCGCTACTGATAGGCATATAACCCGCGCTACTGCTAGGCTTTTCCCTAGTAGTGTGTAGACACGGAGATTTTTGGCATGGTTCTGATAGGTGGTGCTATCATACGTCCACGTTGATGGATACTTCAACCCACAAAGGGTAATGGTTGGGCAAGTCCATGGAGGGCTCCACCCATGAAGAAGCAACCTTGTCTATCCCACCATGGCCATCGCCCACGAAGGACTTGCCTCACTTGGGTACATCTTCATGAAGTAGGCGATCTCCTTGCCTTACAAACTTCTTGGTTCAACTCCACATCTTGTCAAAGGCTCCCAAGCAACACCTAACCAATCTAGGAGACACCACTCCCCAAAAGGTAATAGACGCTGTGTTGATGATGAACTCCTTGCTCTTGCACTTCAAATGAAAGTCTCCCCAACACTCAACTCTCTCTCTCATATTTGGATATGTTGGAAAGAAGATTTAAGTGGAAAGCAACTTGGAGAAGGCTAGAGAACAAGATTCTTGTGGTAGGATTGGAATGTCTTGGTCCTAGCACATGAGTAGGTGGTTCTCTCTTAGAACATGAGTGGTGGAAGTGTAGGCACATTCTGATGGCTCTCTCACAAATGGAGATAGGGGTTGAGGGGTATATATAGCCTCCACACAAAATCCAACCGGTACACACATTTGACCCAACTCGGTTAGACCGAATAGAAGAACTCGGTGAGAACGAATAGAAGAACTCAGTGATACCGATTCAGTTCAAAAAGTGAACGTTACGAATCTTGGTGGGACCGACTAGAACAACTCATTGTGACCGATGTGCTAGGGCTAGGGCAAACATCAACTCACCGTGATGGATTACTTCAACTCGGTGAGACCGAACTGGAGTAATAGGCAATAGAGAGAATGACAAGCAATCTCGGTGTGACCGATTGCACATTTCGATGGGACCGAAATATTGCAACAGGCAACAAAGAGAATGCAGGGCCATCTCGGTGAGACCAAGATCCGTATCAGTGTGACCTTGTCTAGGGTTTATGGCAGTGGCTATGTCAAAAGAACTCGGTGGCGCTGGATAGATCAAATCGGTGGGGCCGAGTTTGACTTTGAGGTTTCAACATATTTGGAATGATAAAGTGGTTAAGGGCTTTGGAGCAATACCACTAAGCACTTTGAGCAAGTAGACCATTAAGCAACACCTCATCCCCTTTTAATAGTATTGTCTTTTCCTATGGACTCAATGTGATCTTGGATCACTAAAATAGAAATGAAGAGTCTTGAGCTTTAGCCAATCTTTATCCTTAGCATTCTGGGGGGTCCACATCTCTAGTCCATGCCATGCTAGTCATTTAACTTTATGAAATATTCATCTTGAATGGATATTAGTTCAATGAGCTATATGTTGTTATGAATTACCAAAACCACATGGGGAATAGTTGCACTTTCAGTCCATCATGGTCAAACTTCCCCTTTCGCTTCTGGACAAAGGTGGGCCATGTGCCGATCCATAAATGTGTGCTTTGTGGCGCGAGATGGGTGAGACCACATACGAACCAGCTGCGGTGGCCCTACTATATGTATGAAAAGGGTGCATTGTGATATTTAACTACATTCACACATTTGATGTGGCACATGTGCCTCGCAAATTAACTAGACTTCCCCGACCGCACGGAGGTTGTATGTAGTGCGAAGTACCCCTCCCCCCCCCCCCACACACGTCGGGGGTAGGAGGGCATCTCACCAAGACGTATTGTAACATGGATCAAGCAGAATCCAACTTGGTCGTATAACCTCTCTCGCTCGTTGTTGGTCAAAGTGATGGACATCCACACGGCGCCGCAAAATGGGCTAGCTTTTGTTGCTGATAACCTCGCGAGGGAGTGTTTGAAGACAAAACCCATCTGTGCACGTGGCCCAAACATATGTATATGGAAGTGGTGTGTGGTGTTTGAATACCCAATGTGAAATTTGATGTGGCACCATGCTTTCACTACAAAAAAAGACACGTCTATGACATTTTCGGCTGAACAATTTTTTTTCTGTCATGCTTATGACACTTCTATGATGATAATTGTGACAACACCTGGTATCATCATAGATGTCGTGGGCTCCTACTTCTATGACAAAAAATCATGACAGAAAATGGTATTTTCATCCTGGGCAGGCCGGAGACGCACGTGCATGACATTCTTTGGGCCGTCCATGACGAAAAAAATTGTGGTAGAAGCAAGGGCGAGGAAAATTTCGGGGAGTTCCTGGTTACGGTGGGTGGTTGGGGCCGAGCGATGCATGGAGGTTTGCACATTTCTCTCATACACATACGCGCGTGTGTGCGAGGCGTTGCGCTCTAACTGAACCCGAGTGAGGCGTTGGGCTCTAACTGAACCCAAGAGATTGCACTAGCTACGTTACTGAACCCCGATCAATCCCCTGCTGTTAACTAAACCCGAGTGGTTCGTTCGCTACTACTGCTAACTGAAGCCGATCGAAGCTGCCTCTTGATGAACAGTTCCCGGTGGGGGTTGGATGAACAGGGTCCCGTGGTAGTAGAGGTTGTTGTCGCTGGATGAATATGACCCCGGTCGAGGAGGTGGGGGTGGATGAACAGTAGCCGGTGGAGGGACCCTGTGGAGGGCCGGTTGAACAGGACCCCGTGCAGGGCTGGTTGAACAGGACCCCGTGAAGGGCTGGTTGAACAGGAGCCGGTGGAGGTTGGATGAACAGGACCCCGTGGACGGCTGGATGAATAGGAGCCGGTGGTGGCTGGATGAACAGGGCCCCGTGGATGAACAGTAGCAGGTGGAGGCTAGAGGAAGTCGATGGTGGATGAACAGTAGCCCGTGGAGTCCCGTTTTGTGGTACGCCACACCCCTCCTGATGAACAGAACCCCGTTTCAACCGTAGGCGCTCCAACACAAGTCTGTTTTCTCCGTTTTGCGGTACGCCACACCCCTCCCGATCAACAGGACCCCATTTCGACCGTACGCGGTCGAACACAAGTCCATTTCCTTCATTTTGCGGTATGCCAGACCCTTCCCGATGAACATGACCCCGTTTCAACCGTACGCGGTCGAACAGAAGGCCCATTTCCTTGGTTCGACGGTACGCCAGACCCCGTTTCGGCTGTTCCGTCTAAGCCGGTTGGCTCCCGATGAACACGCGACGCTGTTTACTCCGTTCCGACCCAGCCGGTTGGCTGCCGATGAACAGGATTAGTCGTTGTACGCGTTAGAGATCCCGCTCGTATGTACGTACGTTGCCGTATTTACTATCTTGCAGCATGGTGATGACCCACAAGCATAGGGGATCAATTGTAGCTCTTTTTGATAAGTAAGAGTGTCGAACCCAACGAGGAACGGAAGGAAATGACAAGTGGTTTTCAGCAAGGTAATGTCTGCAAGTGCTGAAATTGTAAGTAACAAAGTAGTTTGATAGCAAGATATTTTGTAACGAGCAAGTAATGGTAGTAGTAACAAAAGTGCAGCAAGGTAGCCCAATCCTTTTGAGGGAAAGGACAGGCCAAAACGGTCTCTTATAGTGAGCAAAGCGTTCTTGAGGGTAAACGGGAATTTCATCTAGTCACTTTTTTTTGACTATTTACTGCAAGGCAACAGCCTCACAATCCTTTATTAAATAAATAGAAGAATATAAGTTACAACTTTACAAATTTACAAAAGGGGAAAGATACTTACAAAAGAAGACTAGGTAAGGCTAGCTAGCCAAGATACAAAACTATCTTTATATTTACATCTAATCCTGTGAGACAGAAGATAGATGTCATGTATAAACTTTCTTCTCCAAGCTCTAAATGAAGGTTGTTCATTTCTGAAGATTTTCCCAGTCCTTTGTGTCCAAATATTCCAAGTAGCAGTGAAAACCACCTCAGAGAAGAAAGGGTGACCAAAATCCTTCCTAGCTGCTTGAGCCATATCATATGTGGTTTGGTTTGGTTGAGCAGTCCAAGAAATCCCAAGATAGTTCCAAACCCTTTGGCTAAAATTGCAAGCAAAGAAAAGGTGAGCCCGATCCTCATGTTGTGCAAGATTGCAAAGTACACAAGTATCATCCTGGATGATCCATTGCCTACGTTGCATCATATCTCTGGTGTTCAAACGATCCATTAACAGAAGCCAACCAAAAGCTTTCATCTTTAGCGTGCATGCACACTTCCAAATCCATTTGAAAATAGGATCCACCACCAGATGTGAGAAGCAAAAATCATAGTATATCTTTGCCATGTATGCACCAGACTTGGAAGGCCACTTCCAAATGTCCTTGGTCTCACCATTCAAATTGATCAAAGGCAGGAGGGTCTGTAACTGTGTGAGCTCTGAAAATGCCTCTTGTGATAGTGGCAAATGAAAGTGATCCAAGATGTCAGGCTGCTCAATAAAATCTTTAACTGTGATTGCATCATCCACAACAAAGGAATGGAGCCTCGGGAAACAGTCATGCAACAAGACAACACGATTTCCCAGCTGCCAACGGTCAAGCCAAAAGGGTACCGTATCACCAGCATGAACTTGAGGAACCGCTAGATTGCAGAATTTTGGGAATAAACGCATGATATCACGCCACCAAAATGAACCACAGACCCTGGTGCTTCGGGGTGGTGATGATGCGTAATAGGTGTCCCAGATTAGAGATACCCAAGGCACGTCCACTTTGTTGAAAAACTTGAATAGATGCTTAATAAGCAAAGCTTCATTTTGGATGGTCAAATTAAGAAGTCCCAAACCTCCAAAACCCTTAGGGCAGCAGACTAGATCCCAAGCAGCCAAAGATTGTCGTGGGTTATCCGTGTTACCTCTCCACAGGCACTGCCTCATGATCCTCTCTAGCTGCTGTATAATGCCCTTTGGGAGAGATAATGTGCACAAAAAATATATAGGCATGGAGCACAACACCGACGGAAGAAGTTGCAGTCGGCTTCCTTGGTTTAGCAAGCATGAAGAGGCAGATAAACGGCGCTCGATGCGATCCACCAGAGGCATCAGATCATAAATGGTGGGCCTAGAGGTTCCCATGGGCAAACCAAGATATGTGAAAGGCATCGTGCCAACGTCGCAACCCAGCAAAGAGGCCACTCTAGCACCTTCCTCATCCTTCATGTTTATAGGAATGAGTGAAGACTTGCTAAAATTAACTCACAAACCAGGTGACTCCGCAAAAGTGACAAGCATCTCCTTGAAAGCAATGAGCTGATCATCAACCGCAGGCAGCACAATTAATGTGTCGTCAGCGTATTGCACTATTGGGTAATCATTGGAGTTGGTTGGGATTGGCAGAGAAAGGATATTCCTAGCGCACATCTCATTGACTACAGATTGCAATAAATCTACTGCAATCACAAAGAGCAACGGTGATAGGGGGTCCCCTTGACGCACTCCCGTTCTGCATATAAAATGTTTACCTGGCACGCCGTTGAGAAGCACCGAAGAAGATCATGTTGACAAAATAGAATTGATCCACCCAGTCCATCTGGAATCAAATCCCTTGCATTGTAAAATTTTGAGAATTAGATCATGCTCAATTGTATCAAAGGCTTTCGTGAAATCCAACTTGAGTAGGACAATGGGGCGCTTGGGGGCTTTGCATTGATGTATATACTCGAAACACCAGGCTAAGCAATCTTGGATGGAACGACACCGAAGAAAACCATATTGATTGCGGTGAATGCATCGCAAAATCACTTTCTGAAGACGGTTAGCAAGCAGCTTTGTCAAAAACTTCAAGCATGTGTTGGTCAAAGAGATTGGCCGAAAGTCTCCGACAACTTCAGGGCTTAACTTCTTTGGTATGAGAGTAATTAATGAGGTATTAAGACATTCCAAGTTGCACTTCCCCTCATAGAACTCCTTGACAAGTTGCATGAAATCCTCCTTTAGAATTGACCAACACCTCTTTAAGAACAGCCCAAAAAAGCCGTCGGGACCAGGGGCACGGTCTGGTGGCATGTTCTTAATGACAGCATCAACCTCGGAATCAGTGAAGGGCAGTGACATATCCTCAAGGCCATCAACTCTTGCAATTAATGTGTCCAAATCGAAACCCATGTGAATTCCTTTTGCATTGCCCATTCTTTGATTAAAATCTGACCAAAACATGCCTGCAAATTGTTGGTGGTCCGAAACCACATCACCATCAGAATTCTTGAGTGATGAGATTGTGTTTCTCCTATACCTTTCCATGGCCATGGCATGAATTTTTTTTGAGTTTTCCTCGCCAACTTTAATGTTGCGTATAGTACAACGCTGCTTCCAATAAACATACTGCCAATGTAGAATATCTTCCAAATGCAATTTCACAATTCGCCTGAAATTAAACTCAGGCCTTGACAATGGCCTGATCTCCTCCAGCCCATCAAAAAAAAGTATGACCTTGTTGCAATCAGAAATTAATGCTTTAATTGTGGACAAATTCATGTGCCATTTCTTGAGGGCATACCTTAGCGCTTTGAATTTAGAGGAAATATTTAGGGCAGCCGATTGTCTGACCACAGGTTTGCTCCAAACATGTGCTACACAGTCATAGAAACCAGGCATGTCTATCCAATAATTCTCAAAGCGAAATATTTTAGCCTTAGTAATCACAGTAGCAATCGAGACAACACATGGGACATGATCAGAGGCCGTGCGTGCAAGTGGCAGAACAAGCGTGTTAGGATGATCAATGGTCCATGCAACTGAAGTAAAAAACCAATCGATCTGTTCCAGTAATGGATTAGTTTGCATATTCGACCAGGTAAATTGCCGTCCTTTAATTGGTAGCTCAATGAGACCCAGGTGTCCAATCACTTCATTAAATAGAAATATATCGCTAACATTACCCCCAGGCAGGTTTCTGTTCTCCAATGATCGCATGAAATTGAAATCACCCAACAATAGCCAATTATCATCACAGTTAATATCAAGGTTATATAACCATTACACGAAATCATCCCGGGTCGGGCCCTGGCACGGACCATAAACTGACACGAGATTCCAAACTTCAGAGGTATGTTTACATTGGAATTCCATAATGATACCAAAATGCCTTGCCTCAATTAATTTTCCTTCAAAGAAGGAAGAATTCCAAATAATGATCATGCCAGCCGAAGCACCCACCGAAGGTACATAGGAAAAATTATCAAAACGCCGTGGACAGAATTTCCTAATGAACCTATGGTCAATATGCATGCACTTCGTTTCTTGCAGACAAACCACCGAACAACCACCTTCATCAATCTTTTGCTTAACCGCTAATTGTCGTGCTTCAGAATTAAGACCACACACGTTCCAACACAACACTTTCCAATCTCTAAACCCTATCCGATTCATTACAAACCAAAATAGAAAGTAGTAGCAAAAGTATATCATGCAATGACCTACACTGACCAACTAGACAGGATGGAAACCATAAAGCCATCAAGTGTAGCTAAACATCAGAATCCTTTCTGTTGGTTGAGGTAGAAGGAGCAGCCTCAAGCTTGTCCTTGGAGATCTTCTCTGGTGCAATTCGCAGACGTGCTCCAATACGCTAAAGATCAGAAAGTGGCATTGGTGGAGGCACTGACATTCTCTCCTCCAGCTGAGCAGAGTTTGTTCGACGCTTCTTGAAGGAACACTGATTCTTGCCTTGCTTGGGGCCTCTGTTTTGAGATTTGTGATAGCCATCCCGTAATGCACTTAGACGTGCACTGCGGCGCACCTCAAAGTCAACCACAAACTTAGAAACCTTAGCAGCTTTTGGCTTTCGGCCATGTTTGGTATTAACCTCAGGTATTGCAGAGAATTCAAAAGACTCACTGACAGGTTCAGAGAGATCATCAAAGCATAGCGCACGAGCAACATGCCTTTTAACTGGAGCCACCAGTCGAGGAAAGCAGGGAGTTGGATCTGGTGCAGGCAGCAAAGAGAAGCTGACATCATTCCCATTAAAGCTGATATCCCAGTAGCTCTTGGACAGAAGCAGAGAACACAGATTAGTCTTGAACACACACTTTGGAATCTCAGCAGAGAAGATAGCTGGCATAAACTTGCTGAACGAGCGCTGTCACTGCATCTCTGGCGGTATCACTGGGCCAAAAATAGTGAGGACTTGCCCAACATGGAGAGGAGGCTGCATCTGGACAGCAGGATGCTGCAGAATCACTAAGTCCTCATCAGGCTACTGATCATTAACAGAATCATTCAACACCTGCAGAATAATAATTCCTGGGACTGATTCCCATCAACTTGGTTTTCCTCCACAATCTCCTACTGCATATTTAGATTATCTTGATGAACCTCCTGGTGGTGTGGCTCATTCTCCTGGGGAGGAGGTGGTAGCTCATCCCAACCAATCTCAGGAAATTCAGGCATAACCCAATTGTGGTTATTAAACTGCAGATGCCCAGGGAGTGGATGAGGGTTGCCATCGAAGGGCATCGGATCGTCGTCCGGTGGCAAGATATCAACAAAATCAGCAGAGAAGATGTAAATTGGAGCAGGCCAAGAAATGCGATAACCTCCAAAATCAGCAAACTCCCGATAGACCACATCACACGGCACTAATGTCGTTGCCAAAAAAGAAACGTATGCCAGGGTACGAACAAGTAACGGGTCATCCTGACGCCAGTGATGGAAACAACCAAAAGTACTGATTGCATCAGCAATATACTGCATGCATTGATAATCCAGAGGAATCCCAACAATCATAACCCAACCCCTACGAAAACCCTAGATAGCTCTGAAATTGATTCCTTCATCATGCGGCACGAATCTAACAAATCTGTCAATATCCATCTCAAATGGGGGATGATCAACCAGGGCCTGCCTAGCAACAGGACTATGGAAACGGAACAGACCCACTCCTTGGATCCATGGCTGAGCATCAAGAACAGCGTGGCCAAGATTGTTAACGATAAAATCACTAACCATGTTTCTGAAGATAGCAACTTCTTTAGGTAGGGGAGCTGGTTCGACGATGGCAATGGCGTATTCCTCATGCTGACCATCCGGAGCCACAGTAGGAGAGAAGAAGGTGCACGGCAGCCGCCGCGGACCACCATCGATGATCTCGAACCCCGGCGGCATGAGAGGCGTGGGGTCGAGGGCGAAGGTAGCCATAGTAGAGTGCGCCTCGAAAGATGGCAGCGTCGGAGCCGCGGCAGATAGTGACGTGGCTAAGCAGGTCGATGGTGGCGATGTAGGTGGTGGTGGTGTGATGGGCGGTGGCTCGGCAGGCAATGGCGGAGACGATGATGGTGTTGCAGGCGCGATAGGACTTGGCAAAGACCCAGCGTGGCTAGTAGCAATGGAAACCGAGGCATCAGGCGAGGAAATCTCTGCTGACCGGCCCGGGGAATTAGGATTGACCCACGGGACCCACTTGTAAGTCGGGGAATGCGCAGTGTCGGAGCATCCTCTTGCACGCTGGCCTAGGCGAAAGCATCTACGACATCGAATTGGATTGGTGCACGAATTGGTGTAGTGCAGCATCGATAAACAATTCTGACATTTCCAAACCTTGAACACAATATCATCAATGATATCATTAAATTGAGCAGCCTCCTCAGAAATATCCGGAAGGTGGTCATCCATAACAGCCGTAGGAGAAATTCCAACTGTGGTTGATTCGATTTGTGTTCGCTACTTTGATAATTTGATATGTGGGTGGACCGGTGCTTAGGTGTTGTTCTTACTTGAACAAACCTCCTACTTATGATTAACCCTCCCGCAGGCATTGGCAACTACGAGAAAAGTACTAAGAATAAATTCTAACCATAGCATTAAACTTTTGGATCCAATTGGTCCCTTACGGAATAGCGCATAAATTGGGGTTTAAGCTTTTGTCACTCTCGCAACCCATCGTCTAATTGCTACTCCACAATGCATTACCTAAGGCCCAAATATGTTGAAGTGTCATGTATTCGACGTTCACATGACACCACTAAGGGAATCACAACATACATACTATCAAAATATCAAACACATATCAAGTTCACATGATTACTTCCAACGCGATTTCTCCCATGAACTCAAGAACAAAAATAACTACTCACAAATGATAATCATGCTCCAGACCAGAGGGGCATTAAATAGCATAATGGATCTAAACTCTATTAGAAACCGGCAAACTATGTTCTCAGTCAACTTTGCAACTAAATTAATCATCTTTTCAGGAAGGGTCACGTATCGGAGCCTTTAGGCAAGTCCACATACTCAACCATCATATAGTCTTCTATGATTGCTGACACTCACCACATACACATGAGCAAAACGTTTCAACCGGAGGTGAAAGATAGGGGCTTAAAGTTTCGCCTCCCAACGTATTCACCTCAAGGGTGATGTCAACAATAATAACTCATGCCACCCATATTCAACTGGACATATGTGCCTAGATCTTTCCTCACCACATGATGCTTGCCAAAGGAGAAAAATAAAAAGGAATAGAGAGAAAACTTTGACTCTTGCATAAAAGTAAAAGATGGGCCATTCCCAGAGGGAAGAAGAGGTTGCCATGCGCTTATTTGTTTGTATGCTCAACCCCTTAGTGAAAAAGAACGTCATGTTGTATTGCCCCTTGTGATGGCAACCTTTATTATGCAGTCTGTTGCTTTTATTCTTCACCATCCTAAGTTCGTACAATGCTCAATTTTCTCTTACACTAAATGATCTCACACTTTTAGAAGCAATTTTTATTGCCGTATTGCACCGATGACAACTTACTTGAGGGATCTTGCTCAATCCCTAGGTAGGTATGGTGGAATCTTGAAAGTAAGATTTGGGTTTAAGGGTTTTTGGATGCACAAGTAGTATCTCTACTTGGTGCGGAATTTTTGGCTAGCAAAGATAGGGGGCAAGCACCAAATGTTAAAGGATCTATAACAATATGACTTCTGTGTGAATATGAATAGACATAAATCATTACGTTGTCTTCCTTGTCCAACATCAACAATTTTGGCATATAATATTTTGATGGGGGCTCACAATCACAAAAGATTTCTAGGATAGTGTATTTATATGTGAATCTTCTCTTCCCTTATTTACTATTTCATGAGTGGCATCACTGACAAATGCTATGTTTGTCAATCTCTAATAAAATTTCCTACTCATACTTTTCCTTATGTGGTGGCATCACCTACCATAAGATTAGCATATGATATTCTTGATTTATTTCATTTCTTTTTATTTATTTCATTTCTTTTTATTGCAACATGAAAGTAAAGAAAGCGAAAACTCAAACTAACTTTATTATATATCTCGCACACGATTACAAGGATAGATCACTAAGCAAACTCCCGAAAAGAAAGGATCAAACTAACCTTTTATTCATCTAAAGCAAGAGATCAAACTAAAATAAGTAAAGGTAAAAGATAGTGGGGATGATACGATACCAAGGCACCTCCCCTAAGCTTGGCAAAAGCCAAGGGGGTGCCCATACCCGAAACTTAGTTTTCTTTTGGTGATGAACAAGATGGTGGTGGTGATGAAGCAGATGTGATCTTGTCCTCGGGTTTCCATGGCAGAGGTCCACCATCGTAAGAGGAAGAATGAGTCTCACGGGTCCTGCAATTGGCAGCCAAACTCATACCTTTAAACCTCGCCTCATATTCAAAGACTTGGTTTTGAAGATCATAGGTCTGGCTTTGGAAGAAGTTGATTTGCTCGTTGAGGGTGAAGATAATGTCCTTCACGGGCTTGCCATCCACCTTGAGATGACGGGAAAGGTCCGCGATCATGAGGTGATTGGCATTGAGTCCACGCTCCACCATCCCCTTGCACTAGAAGACATCCTGCTCCATAGCCTCAAGCCTGGCCTCCACAGTTCCCGTCCCCCTTGGGACCTTGCACATCGCGGATGTGCAGCACCCCCTCATGCATCTGGATGGCCTGAGGGTACTGCACCACCTCCCGCAAATATGGGTTGATGACATTCTTGAAGAACTTGTCCTTGGAGGAGCTTGAAGCAGCCATGGTAGATGGGATCTGATAGAAAACAGCAAGGGAAAGAAAACAGAAGATTTCTCTGCGATACGGTGGTCAATAGGTTTGGGGGTATATAAAGATTTTTTTTATCTTGGGAAGCAAGCAAACGGAAGAAAAACGGAGTTCGGAAAGTGCCCCATGTGAGCTTCCTGAAAGTTTCTTATTTTCCTAATTTTCTAAATATTCCAAAACTGACAAAAAATATTTTTGCGGATTTTTCAGAGTCCGTTTACTTACCGTATCACGTACCTCCTTATTTTCACGATTCTGGAGTGCTCCGGAAGGACTCTTTTATGTGTTCTTCGGGTGTCAAAGTTTGGATAATATTTCTTTCAACATCAATGGGCGTACTTGAGATATAATGTTGTATTCGTTGCCCATTAACAACCTTAGGGCTAGTACCTTCGGCATTATTTATTTTGATAGCTCCAGACAGATAAACCTCCTCGATAACATTGGGTCCTTCCCATTTTGAGAGGAGTTTTCCTGCAAAGAATCTGAAATGAGAGTTGTACAAAAGAACATATTCTCCGACTTTAAACTTACGCTTTTCGATTCTTTTATCATGCCATCTTTTAACTTCTTCTTTAAACAACTTGGCATTTTCATAAGCTTGGGTTCTCCATTCATCTAATGAGCTAATATCAAATAACCTCTTTTCACCGGCAAATTTGAAATCATAGTTGAGTTCTTTGACTGCCCAATAAGCTTTACATTCTAACTCGAGAGGCAAATGACAAGCTTTACCATAAACCATTTTATAAGGAGACATACCCATAGGATTTTTATATGCTGTTCTATAAGCCCAAAGTGCATCATCTAATTTCTTAGACCAATTCTTCCTGGACCTATTGACAGTCTTTTACAAGATTAATTTTATTTCTCTATTGCTAAGTCCAACTTGACCACTAGACTGAGGTTGATAAGGTGATGCAATTCTATGGTTAACATCATACTTGGCAAGCATTTTACGGAAAGCACCATGAATAAAGTGTGAACTGCCCTCAATCATTAAATATCTAGGGACTCCAAACCTTGGGAAAATAACTTCCTTAAGCATTTTAATAGAGGTGTTGTGATCAACACTACTTGTTGGAATAGCTTCTACCCATTTAGTAACATAATGAACAGCAACCAAAATATGTGTATACCTATTAGGGGAAGGAAAAGGTCCCATGTAATCACAAGATAAGACGAGCTTACGAGCATCCTTGAAGAGAGTAGGCCAATAAAATCTAGATTGCAATACCTTGTGAGCAGTTCTATCTCCGGCATGATGCCCTCCATATGCTTCGGAGTGACATTTCCGTAGGATTTGTCCCTGTTCATGCTCAGGTACACAACGTCTATTAATACCATCTACTCCTTTATAAAGATGTGGGTCATCCCAAAAGTAATGTCTCAAATCATAGAAGAATTTTTTCTTTTGTTGATATGTGAAACTAGGTGGTAAATATTTAGCAACAACATAATTAGCATATATAGCATACCAAGGAGTATTATGAGCAACATTTATTGCAGCTAACTGCTCATCAGGAAAACTATCATCAATAGGTAGTGGGTCATCAAGCACATTTTCAAGCCTAGAAAAGTTATCAGCTACAGGGTTCTCAGCTCCTTTTCTATCAGTGATATGTAAATCAAATTCTTGTAGCAAGAGAACCCATCGAATAAGTCTAGGTTTAGCATCTTTTTTTCCATAAGATATTTTATAGCAGCATGATCAGTGTGAACAATTACTTTTGAATCAACAATGTAAGATCTAAATTTATCACAAGCAAACACCACTGCTTGAAATTCTTTTTCAGTAGTAGCATAATTTCGTCGAGCACTGTCTAGATTTTTACTAGCATAATGAATAACATTCAGTTTCTTATCAACACTTTGTCCTAGAACAACACCAACAATATAATAACTAGCATCACACATAATTTCAAAAGGCAAGTTCCAGTCAGGTGGTTGAACAATAGGTGCAGAAATTAAGGCTTTCTCGAGTGTTTCGAAGGCTTCTAAACAATCATCACCAAAAACAAAAGGAACATCCTTTTGCAAAAGGTTTGTAAGAGGCCTAGAAATTTTATATAATTCTTTGATAAATCTCCTATAGAAACCAGCATGACCTAGGAAACTATGAATACCTTTGATATCCTTAGGACATGGCATTTTCTCAATTGCATCAACCTTAGCTTTGTCCACTTCAATACCTTTTTCAAAAATCTTATGACCCAAGACAATACCTTCATTAACCATAAAGTGGCACTTCTCCCAATTCAAGACAAGATTTGTTTGTTCACATCTCTGCAAAACTCAATCAAGATTGCTTAAACAAACATCAAAGGACTTCCCATAGACAGAGAAGTCATCCATGAAAACCTCAACAATATTTTCACAAAAGTCAGAAGATATAGCAGTCATACATCTTTGAAAGGTAGCAGGTGCATTGCATAAACCAAAAGGCATACATCTATAAGCATAAGTTCCAAAGGGACAAGTAAAAGTGGTCTTTTCTTCATCAGGTTGAGAAACATGTATTTGTGAAAAATCAGAGTATCCATCAAGGAAGCAAAAGTATGTGTGCTTAGATAATCTTTCTAGCATTTGATCAATAAAAGGCAGAGGGTAATGATCTTTTCTAGTTTCTTTATTTAATTTTCTAAAATCAATTACCATTCTATAGCCTGTAACAATTCTTTGAGGAATAAGTTCATTCTTATCATTAGGAACAACAGTAATACCTCCTTTCTTAGGAACACAATGAACAGGGCTTACCCATCTACTACCAGCTATAGGATATATTATACCTGCTTCCAGAAGTTTTAATATTTCGGTTCTTACCACTTCTTTCATCTTTGGATTTAACAGACGTTGGTGATCAACAACAGTTTTAGCATCAGGTTCCATATTAATCTTGTTCTGACATAGAGTGGGACAAATGCCCTTTAAATCATCAAGAGTATATCCAATAGCAGCTCGGTGCTTCCTTAGAACTTTCAGTAATATTTCTTCTTCATTGTCGGCGTCCTAGACTTGGGGGTATCCAGTCCTGCCTGCCTGCGGCCCACCACGTGGCTTCACCGACGGCGTGGTACAGCCCAGCTTCAACATCAACACAGCAAGACCCTCGCGAGGGGCCAAGCCTCGCGAGGCGAACGACGCCAAGACCCCCAAAGGAGTTGGCCTCCTCAGGAGGGCTCCTGAGGGGTGGAGAGTTCTATGCAGCTACCTCGTGAGGCTCAGCTGACGTGAGCCATGACGACCAAGGCCAGGCAGGCGCCAGGCGGGCGCAGAGCGCAGGTTTCCTCTTTAGTGCAAGGGAGGCAAGCTATAGGCGCGGAGTCCCGAGGAATCAGCCAAAGGTTTCCATTCTGGTGCAACAAGACCAAGACCGCCAGGACGGCAGGCGAAGGCTACTTTTGTCAGGATAGACTACACTACTTGTCCCCTTTCAAATCCCGCCGTTGTGGAATCCCTTCCCGCTCATATTTGGGAAGAGGACCAAGGCCACTATATATAGGACTTAGCCACCACCATAGGGGAGGAGATCCATTCCGACCTGAGCGCCACACCAGCTCAAGAACACCTCACCTCCTAAGGCTTGTTCATCCTTTGTACTAGTTCATCCATAGCCCCTCGAGGCAATCCACCACACCACACTGGATTAGGGTATTACACCACAACGGTGGCCCGATGCTACCTCTTGAGCACTGCGTTGGTTTTCCTTGAAGATGAAAGGGTGATGCAGCAAAGTAGCGTAAGTATTTCCCTCAGTTTTTTAGAACCAAGGTATCAATCCAGTAGGAGGCTCTTCAGAAGTCCCACACACCTACACAAACAAACAAGAACCTCGCAACCAACGCAATAAAGGGGTTGTCAATCCCTTCACGACCACTTGCGAAAGTGAGATCTGATAGAGATAATACGATAAGATCAATATTTATGGTATTTTATGATATAGATTGGAAAGTAAAAGATACAAATAAAAGTAGATGGAAAACTTATATGATAAAAGATAGACCCGGGGGCCATAGGTTTCACTAGTGGCTTCTCTCAAGATAGCATAAGTATTACAGTGGGTGAACAAATTACTGTCGAGCAATTGATAGAAAAGCACATAGTTATGAGATTATCTAGGCATGATCATGTATATAGGCATCACGTCCGTGACAAGTAGACCGAAATGATTCTGCATCTAATACTATTACTCAACACATCGACCGACTCCTGCCTGCATCTAGAGTATTAAGTTCATGAAGAATAGAGTAATGCATTAAGAAAGATGACATGATGTAGAGGGATAAACTCATGCAATATGATATAAACCCCATCTTTTTATCCTCGATGGAAACAATACAATACGTGCCTTGCTGCCCCTATTGTCACTAGGAAAGGACACTGCAAGATTGAACCCAAAGCTAAGCGCTTCTCCCATTGCAAGAAAGATCAATCTAGTTGGCCAAACGAAACTGATAATTCGAAGAGACTTGCAAAGATAACTTAATCACACATAAAATAATTCAGAGGAGATTCAAATATTTCTCATAGATAAACTTGATGATAAACCCACAATTCATCGGATCTCGACAAACACACCGCAAAAAGAGTTACATCGAATAGATCTCCAAGAAGATCGAGGAGAACTTTGTATTGAAATTCATACAGAGAGAAGAAGCCATCTATCTAATAACTATGGACCCAAAGGTCTGTGGTAAACTACTCACAACTCATAGGAGAGGCCTTGGAGATGATGTAGAGGCCCTCCGTGGTCGATTCCCCCTCCGGCGGAGCACCGGCGAAGGCTCCAAGATGGGATCTTGCGAATATAGAAGGTTGCAACGGTGGAAATTGTTTTTCGTGGTGGTCCTGGATGTTTTCAGGGTACGTGGATATATATAGGAGGAAGAAGTAGGTTGGTGGATGCTTGAGGGGCCCACGAGGGTGGGAGGCGCGCCCACCCCCAGGGGGCGCGCCAGGCACCCTCGTGGCCGCCTTGTTCGCTGCTTGACGTCCACTCCAAGTCTCCTGGATTTTGTTTGTTCCAAAAAGATCGCTCCCGAAGGTTTCATTCCGTTTGGACTCCGTTTGATATTCCTTTTCTTCGAAACACTGAAATAGGCAAAAAATAGCAATTCGGGCTGGGCCTCCGGTTAGTAGGTTAGTCCCAAAAATGATATAAAAGTGTAGAGTAAAGCCCATAAACATCCAAAACGGGTAATATTATAGTATGGAACAATCAAAAATTATAGATACGTTGGAGACGTATCAAGCATCCCCAAGTTGAATTCCTACTCGTCCTCGAGTAGGTAAATGATGAAAACATAATTTTTGATGTGGAATGCTACCTAGCATAATCCTTAATGTAATATTCTTTATTGTGGCATGAATGTTCAGATCCAAATGATTCAAAATAAAATTTCATATTGACATAAGAAATAGTAATACTTCAAGCATACTAACAAAGCAATCATGTCTTCTCAAAATAACATGGCTAAAGAAAGTTATCCCTACAAAATCATATAGTCTGGCTATGCTCTATCATCATCACACAAAGTATTTAATCATGCACAACCCCGATAACAAGCCAAGCAATTGTTTCATACTTTAGTAATCTCAAACTTTTTCAACTTTCACGCAATACATGAGCGTGAGCCATGGACATACCACTATAAGTGGAATAGAATGGTGGTTGTGGAGAAGACAAAAAGGGAGAAGATAGTCTCACATCAACTAGGCGTATCAATGGGCTATGGAGATGCCCATTAATAGATATCAATGTGAGTGAGTAGGTATTGCCATGCAATGGATGCACTAGAGCTATAAATGTATGAAAGCTCAACAAGAGAAACTAAGTGGGTGTGCATCCAACTTGCTTGCTCACGATGACCTAGGGCGTTTTGAGGAAGCCCATCATTGGAATATACAAGCCAAGTTCTATAATGAAAAATTCCCACTAGTATATGAAAGTGACAACATAGGAGACTCTCTATCATGAAGATCATGGTGCTACTTTGAAGCACAAGTGTGGTAAAAAGGATAGTAGCATTGTCCCTTCTCTCTTTTTCTCTCATTTTTATTATTTTTTATTTGGCCTTTCTCTTTTTTGGGGGGCTTCTATGGCCTCTTTTATTTTTATAAAGTCTGAAGTCTCATCCCGACTAGTGGGGGAATCATAGTCTCCATCATCCTTTCCTCACTTGGGACAATGCTCTAATAATGAAGATCATCACACTTTTATTTTCTTACAACTCAAGATTACAACTTGATACTTAGAACAAAATATGACTCTATATGAATGCCTCCAGCGGTGTACCGGGATATGCAATGAATCAAGAGTGACATGTATAGAAATTATGAAGGTGGCCTTGCCACAAATACGATGTCAACTACATGATCATGCAAAGAGCAATATGACAATGATGATGGTGAAGCCACCGCCATGCTCTAAAAGATATAAGTGAAGCACTAGAGCAAAACTATCTAGCTCAAAAGATAAAAGTGAAGCGCATAGATTATTCTAATAATTCCAAATCAAGTGGGTTTATCCCAAAAGGTGTGTACAGCAAGAATGATTTTGGAAATCTAAAAATCAAAGACTAATATCATACAAGACGCTCCAAGCAAAACACATATCATGTGGCGAATAAAAATATAGCTCCAAGTAAAGTTACCGATAAACGAAGACGAAAGAGGGGATGCCTTCTGGGGCATCCCCAAGATTAGGCTTTTGGTTGTCCTTAAATATCTTGGCGTGCCTTGGGCATCCCCAAGCTTAGGCTCTTGCCACTCAATATTCCATATTCCATCAAATCTTAACCCAAAACTTGAAAACTTCACAACACAAAACTCAACAGGAAATCTCATAAGCTCCGTTAGTGCAAGAAAGAAAAACCACCACATAAGGTACTGTAATGAACTCATTCTTTATTTATATTGGTGTTAAAACTACTGTATTCCAACTTCTCTATGGTTCATACCCCCCGATACTAGCCATAGATGCATCAAAATAAGCAAACAACACACGAAAAACCGAATCTGTCAAAAACAGAACAGTCTGTAGTAATTTGTAACTTTCGAATACTTATGGAACTCTAAAAATCCTACCAAAATAGGAAGTCCTGGGAAATTTATCTATTAATCCACAGACAAAAGAATCAACGCAAAGGCAGGTTTCTGTGAATTACTAAAATTATTTTCATGCATGCAAAGTTTTTGCTTTTCAGCAGAATCAAATTAACTATTGCCGTAGGTTATCCTATAGGTTCTACTTGACACAAACACTAATTAAAACATGAAAACACATCTAAACAGAAGCTAGATTAAATATTTAATACTAAACAGAAGCAAAAAGCAAGAAACAAAAAAAAAACTGGGTTGCCTCCCAACAAGCGTATCGTTTAATGCCCCTAGCTAGGCAGAAAAGCGAGAATAGATCTAAGTAGTACCATCTTTGGCATTCAATTCATAAGTAGCTCGCATGATAGATTCATAAGGTAATTTAACTTTCTTTCTTGGAAAGTGTTCCATGCCTTTCGTTAATGGAAATTGGAATATAATATTCCCTTCCTTCATATCAATAATTGCACCAATCGTTCTAAGGAAAGGTCTACCAAGAATAATAGGATATGAAAGATTGCAATCTATATCAAGAACGATAAAATCTACGGGCACATAATTCCTATTTGCAACAATAAGAACATCATTGATCCTTCCCATAGGTTTCTTAATGGTGGAATCCGCAAGGTGCAAATTTAAAGAGCAATCATCAAAATCATGGAAACCTAGAACATCACATAAAGTTTTCGGAATCATGGAAACACTAGCACCCATATCACATAAAGCATAGCACTCATGATATTTAATTTTAATCTTTATAGTAGGTTCCCACTAATCATAAAGTTTTCTAGTTATAGAAACTTCCAAATTAAGTTTTTCTTCATATGATTGCATCAAGGCATCAACAATATGTTTAGTAAAAGCTTTATTTTGACTATAAGCATGAGGAGAATTCAACACAGATTGCAACAAGGAAATACAATCTATTAAAGAAAAATTATCATAATTAAATTCCTTGAAATCCATAATAGTGGGTTAAATGCTATGTAAAGTCTTGACCTCTCCAATCCCACTTTTACCAAATTTAGCATCAAGATCTAAAAACTCCGAATTATTGGGACGCCTTTTAACTAAAGTTGACTCATCTCCAGTCCCATCATTATCAATATTCATATTGCAAAACAAGGATTTAATAGGAGATACATCAATAACTTTTAGATCTTCACCATTATTTTCATGGAAACTAGAAGAACACGCTTTTACAAAGCAATCTTTCTTAGCAGGTAACCTAGCGGTTCTCTCTTTGCACTCATCAATGGAAATTCTCATGGCTTTGAGAGACTCATTGATATCATGCTTTGGTGGAATAGATCTAAGTTTCAAAGAATCAACATCAAGCGAATGCCTATCAACGCTCCTAGCCAAATCATCAACTTTAAGCAATTTTTCTTCAAGCAAAGTATTAAAATTCTTTTGAGAGATCATAAATTCTTTAACGCTATTCTCAAAATCAGAAGGTATCTTACTAAAATTTCCATAAGAGTTGTTGTAGGAATTAACATAATTATTAGAGGAATTACTAGGGAACGGTCTAGGATTAAAGTTTCCTCTATAAGCATTCTTACCAAAATTATTCCTACCAACAAAATTCACATCCAAAGATTAATTATTATTCTCAATCAAGGTAGACGAAGGCATATCATTGGCATCAATAGGAGCACTCTAAGTAGCAAAGAATTTCATAAGTTGATCCATCTTTCCACTCAAAATATTAATTTCTTCTATGGCATGCACTTTTTTACTAGTAGATCTTTCGGTGTGCCATTGAGAATAATTAGCCATAATGTTATCAAGGAGTTTAGTAGCTTATCCTAAGGTGATTTCCATAAAAGTGCCTCCCACGGCCGATTCTAAAAGATATCTAGAAGCAAAATTCAATCCGGCATAAAATTTTTGTATGATCATCCATAAGTTCAAACAATGAGTAGGGCAATTGCGAATCATCAATTTAATTCTTTCCCAAGATTGGGCAACATGCTCATGATCAAGTTATTTAAAATTCATAATATCGTTCCTAAGAGAGATGATCTTAGGGGGAGGAAAATATTTAGAGATAAAAGCATCTTTGCACTTATCTATTCTTAGGCAAAGATGAAAACAAAGTTTTAGCACGATCTCTAAGTGAAAACAGAAATAACTTCAATTTAACAATATCATTATTCGTATCTTTCTTCTTTTGCATACCACACAAATCAACAAAATTGTTTAGATGAGTAGCGACATCTTCACTAGGAAGGCCATAGAATTGATCTTTCATAACAAGATTCAGCAAAGCAGCATTGATTTCACAAGATTCAACATCATTAAGAGGAGCAATCAGAGTGCTAAGGAAATCATTATTATTGGTATTGGAAAAGTCACACAATTGGGTATTATCTTGCGCCATCGTGACAAGCATCCAACACACAAACAAACAGAAAGG
The DNA here is from genome assembly GCA_963921465.1 of Triticum timopheevii. NCBI lineage: Eukaryota > Viridiplantae > Streptophyta > Magnoliopsida > Poales > Poaceae > Triticum > Triticum timopheevii. Next base: position 112,147,314 of record OY997264.1, read on the forward strand.
CAAGCGAAAGAGAGAGGAGATTGGGAAAGAGAGGGCGAATAAAACGGCAAGGGTGAAGTGGGGGAGAGGAAAACGAGAGGCAAATGGAAAATAATGTAATGCGAGGGAGATGAGTTTGTGATGGGTACTTGGTATGTCTTGGCTTGAGCGAAGACCTACCCGGCAACGGCGCCAGAAATCCTTCTTGCTACCTCTTGACCATTGCGTTGGTTTTCCTTGAAGAGGAAAGGGTGATGCAGCAAAGTAGCATAAGTATTTCCCTCAGTTTTTGAGAACCAAGGTATCAATCCAGTAGGAGGCTCTTCAAAAGTCCCACGCACATACACAAACAAACAAGAACCTTGCAACCAACACAATAAAGCGGTTGTCAATCCCTTCACGGGCACTTGCGAAAGTGAGATCTGATAGAGATAATATGATAAGATAAATATGTTTGGTATTTTTATGATATAGATTGGAAAGTAAAAGATGCAAATAAAAGTAGATGGAAAACTTATATGGTAAAAGATAGACCCGGGGGCCATAGGTTTCACTAGTGGCTTCTCTCAAGATAGCATAAGTATTACGGTGGGTGAACAAACTACTGTCGAGCAATTGATAGAAAAGCGCATAGTTATAAGATTATCTAGGCATGATCATGTATATAGGCATCACGTCCGTGACAAGTAGACCGAAACGATTCTGCATCTACTACTATTACTCCACACATCGACCGACTCCTACCTGCATCTCGAGTATTAAGTTCATGAAGAACAGAGTAACGCATTAAGAAAGATGACATGATGTAGAGGGATAAACTCATGCAATATGATATAAACCCCATCTTTTTATCCTTGATGGCAACAATACAATACGTGCCTTGCTGCCCCTGCTGTCACTAGGAAAGGACACCGCAAGATTGAACCCAAAGCTAAGCACTTCTCCCATTGCAAGAAAGATCAATCTAATAGGCCAAACCGAGCTGATAATTCGAAGAGATTTGCAAAGATAACTTAATCACACATAAAAGAGTTCAGAGGAGATTCCAATATTTCTCATAGATAAACTTGATCATAAACCCACAATTCATCGGATCTCGACAAACACACCGCAAAAAGAGTTACATCGAATAGATATCCAAGAAGATCGAGGAGAACTTTGTATTGAGATTCAAAGAGAGAGAAGAAGCCATCTAGCTAATAACTATGGACCCGAAGGTCCGTGGTAAACTACTCACAACTCATAGGATAGGCCTTGGAGATGATGTAGAGGCCCTCCGTGGTCGATTCCCCCTCCGGCGGAGTGCCGGCAAAGGCTCCAAGATGCGGCGGTGGAAGTTGTTTTTCATGGTGCTCCTGGATGTTTTCGGGGTACGTGGATATATATAGGAGGAAGAAGTAGCTCGTTGGATGCTCGAGGGGCCCGCGAGGGTCGCGCCGGGCACCCTCATGGGCGCCTCGTTCGCTGCTTGATGTCCACTCCAAGTCTCCTGGGTTGTGTTTGTTCCAAAAAGATCGCGCCCGAAGGTTTCATTCCATTTGGATTCCGTTTGATATTCCTTTTCTTCGAAACACTAAAATAGGCAAAAAAACAACAATTCGGGCTGGGCCTCCGGTTAGTAGGTTAGTCCCAAAAATGATATAAAAGTGTAGAGTAAAGCCCATAAACATCCAAAACGGGTAATATAATAGCATGGAAGAATCAAAAATTATAGATACATTGGAAACGTATCGCCCGAACCAGTATAAATCTCTATGTCTTTGTGTGTGTGTGAGCTCGACACGCTAGGCTAGGGAGGATCACGAGTAGGCAGGCTGGACAGGTTGAGATCTCCGCACGCACCCCCAGAGTTTGAACCTCTCAAGGGTTGCCGGATCCCTAAATCCTACATTTCGCGCCCCAGGTAGGGGTGCGTCGGATCCTCTCTTCCGTTGTTCGATCCGCCACTGCTCCGACACCTCCATGGCCGATGCCCCGAGAGCCCACGTCGAGCGCTGGGTCGTCCAGACCTGTTCGGCAGCACCCACCGGCGAAGAGGTCCTGCACTTTGCCCTGCTTGCGGCCCGCGTTCCACCAGGGGCGGCCGGCCGCAGGGGGGGCACGGTGCAGCCTTCTCCCCTGGTGTCGCACCGTAGCCGTGCAGCCGCGCGATCTACGAACTACGCCGCAACAATTGCTCCACACTCGCGCAGGGAACAAGCGAACATGCGGGCAGCGGTCATCGTGGTCCGTGAGCTCCTGCGGTGTAGGTTGCTTGAGAGCGGCCGCGACGCCCTGCTGGAGCGGGTCGCCGAGATGCTGGATGCGGCATGCAGAGGGGCAGCGCCATTCTGCACCTTCCCCACGTTGCAAGCAGTGGTGGGGGCGCGCGCTCATCCCCGACACAACCGCGCGCCCCCTCCCAGGGGCCACGGAGAGCCTCTCGACACCGACCAGCCTCGTGGAGCAGCCCGCCCCATCCAGAATGTGCCCCCTCGGCATGGGGCTGCTTCAGGCGACACCACCAGGGGCCACGCTGGAGTGCTGGCCCCTGGCCAACAAGACCAGAGGATGACAGAAGGGAGCGGGGACGTTATGCGGCCAGACGGCGCCCCTGGTGCGAACAGCCCGGAAGCCTACGTTCCTGTCGCAATGGATCCAAGGCACGCGCTGGGAGAGGGCCCCAGCCGATCCCCCACGCCAGGCTGGGTGCTGGACATACACGAGGCCTAGCTCTCCTTCGAGCCACCATCGAGCCCCGCCAACATCCCCAACAGCGGCAGCCTCTAGGTACAATTAACGTCGCAGGGGCAAACTTACACTGACCATGGATCGCACGTAAACCAAGACACGACGACCACCAGGACCCTCAGGACGGCGGACCCTCCTCAAGAGCGCCGGGGAAGGTGCCAGCGAGCCCTTCCCCTTGGCAGGGGGCCTACGGTCACCGAGAACGCTGCCAGCGTCCCCTTGGCCCCTTGGTCTTGTCCTGGTTTCTGGTCTCCCCAATGGTGGTCAGGGGTGGCGCATGGCGGGGTCCTCATCGAGCGACATGAAGCAAGGCTCCGGTCTATGAAGGTCTCAGCTCGTGACACTCTCACGTAATAATGAGTGGGGCTGTACACACCCCGAGTCTCCTGAGTGCCGCCCTCGGGCCTCACGGGGGCTCCCACCCACGTCCTAGTGGAAGCACCATGCTCCGCGCTGGCCATCGACACTGTCCCCAATGACTATGCCCAGCCAGTGGAAGCACTTAGCTCCGCGCTGGTGAAAAGACCGAAGACCGAAGACTCAAGACCAGCTAGGCGCCAGATGCAGCCGCCTGCTTTTTGCCTCCCTTTCTATACTTGTTTGCCGACTTTTTGAAGCAGTTTGTTTTCCGTGTGTTTATAAAATGGGGGGAGTGTTTGTCGTTCGTGTCGCTCTCTTGCCTTCAGTTCTTGCATTCTTTCTGGATCTCGTGACTGCTACCCTGCCCTCAAGTGCCGCGTGAGTGGGTGCTGGGTACAGTGTACGCACTGGTGCCGATCACCCCCCCCAGGGGGCTCGAGGGTGAGGCCGCCTCGCGCCCACATCGTCATGTTCTATTAGTTGGCTTCTCATGAGGAACTCTACGGCAGGCCCCTCGAGAGGCGCAGAACCTCGCGAGCGAGAAGCAGGCTCGCCTCAGGAGAAGGGGCGCCGCCGCCGCGACACCAGGCCTTACTCAGGACCAACGAAACCCAAGATAAGTCATAAACAACTACCCTGCTTGGCGGCCCGCAGCCCTGCGGGGCCTCGCTGCGGATGTCTCTTCAAAAGTAGCGATCTCGCACATCATAAGGGGCACCCCCTTTCCAAAATGCTCTCACAAGAATATGTTTGAGTTTTCATTATACATATTACAACAAAAGAAACACGGGCCTAGCTGGACGCCCCTTCTTCATCACCTCTGTCCGTGCTGCTTGCGTCAAGGCTGTCGTCCCCCTCGTCATCACCATCCGCGATCACGACCACGTCGTCCTCTAGGGCGAATTCTGCTACCAAGGCATCCACGTGGTCATCTACCCATCCGGCCAGGTTGTCCTAGACAACCGGGGGCACGGGGACCAACACATCATCGAATTCAAAGTGGGGATCAGGGTTGAGGAGGTGGCTGAAGACACGCGAGAACAAGCGCCCCAGAAGACCACGGCTCCTCTCTGCTACAAGCTCGCAAGACCTTGCAACCCGAGCCTCTAGGCGGGTCACGATGTCGGTGAAGAAGTTCATGTGGCTGGCATAGTCGTTCTCATGTGGGTGAGGAGCACTCTCGTCGCAGATGGTGCCCAAGGCGGAATTAGCCCTGAGTCTAAGGCCCTGAAGCATCGAGGAGTGCTCGCGCTGCAGCGTCCTGGCGGTGATTCACTTCGCCTGCAGTCCTCTCCGCCAGGGATGCGGTGTCCTTGATCTGTTGTTGAAAAGAAGACAGCTCGGCTTGGACGGAGGCCAAGGCAGATTCGGAAGAAGCCAGGGCCACCCGGGCGGCGCCCTCGCGCTGCTCCACAGCTTGCAGCTTGGTCTTCAGGACGGAGGTCCGGCCCTCAAACTCAACCTTAAGCAGCTCCAAGTCCAGGTGATTCCTTCCATCCAGCTCAGCATGTGCCTTCGCCACCCTCTTCTCCACCTCCACCTGGACCTGGGCTTCTTGGGCGGCGACAGCATCCTCAGCCACGGCGGCCTGTCGCTCCCTCACCTCCAGCCTCTCCAGCGCCAAGTGATGATCCACAAGTATAGGGGATCTATCATAGTCCTTTCGATAAGTAAGAGTGTCGAACCCAACGAGGAGCAAAAGGAAATGACAAGCGGTTTTCAGTAAGGTATTCTCTGCAAGCACTGAAATTGTAGGTAACAAATAGTTTTGTGATAAGATAATTTGTAACGGGTAACAAGCAATGAAAGTAAATAAGGTGCAGCAAGGTGGCCCAATCCTTTTTGTAGCAAAGGACAATCCTGGACAATTTCTTATAATGAGAAAAGTGCTCCCGAGGACACATGGGAATTATTGTCAAGCTAGTTTCATCACGCTCATATGATTCGCGTTCGGTACTTTGATAATTTGATATGTGGGTGGACCGGTGCTTGGGTACCGCCCTTTCTTGGAAAAGCATCCCACTTATGATTAACCCCTATTGCAAGCATCCGCAACTACAAAAGAAGTATTAAGGTAAACCTAACCATAGCATGAAACATATGGATACAAATCAGCCCCTTACGAAGCAACTTATAAACTACGGTTTAAGCTTCTGTCACTCTAGCAACCCATCATCTACTTATTACTTCCCAATGCCTTCCTCTAGGCCCAAATAATGGTGAAGTATCATGTAGTCGACGTTCACATAACACCACTAGAGGAGAGACAACATACATCTCATCAAAATATTGAACGAATACCAAATTCACATGACTACTAATAGCAAGACTTCACCCATGTCCTTAGGAACAAACGTAACTACTCACAAAGCATATTCATTTTCATAATCAGAGGAGTATTAATATGCATTAAGGATCTGAACATATGATCTTCCACCAAATAAACCAATTAGCATCAACTACAAGGAGTAATCAACACTACTAGCAACCCACAGGTACCAATTTGTGGTTTTGATACAAGACTGGATACAAGAGATGAACTAGGGTTTTGAGAGGAGATGGTGCTGGTGAAGATGTTGATGGATATTGACACCCTCCAGATGAGAGGATCATTGGTGATGACGATGGTGATGATTTCCCCCTCCCGGAGGGAAGTTTCCCCGGCAGAACAGCTCCGTCGGAGCCCTAGATTGGTTCCGCCAAGGTTCCGCCTCGTGGCGGCGGAGTTTCATCCCGTAAGCTTGCTTATGATTTTTTTTCCAGGGTAGAAGCCTTCATATAGCAGAAGATGGGCACCGTAGGGCCACCAGGGGCCCATGAGACAGGGTGACGCGCCCAGTAGGGGGGGCTCCCCACCCGCGTGGCCAGGGTGTGGGCCCCCTCTAGTACTTTCTTCGCTCAATAATTCTTATTAATTCCCAAAATGACTTTCGTGGAGTTTTAGGACTTTTGGAGCTGTGCAGAATAGGTTTCCAATATTTGCTCCTTTTCCAGCCAGAATCCCAGCTGCTGGCATTCTCCCTCTTCATGATAAACCTTGTAAAATAAGAGAGAATAGCCATAAGTATTGTGACATAACGTGTAATAACAGCCCATAATGCAACAAATATCGATATAAAAGCATGATGCAAAATGGATGTATCAACTCCCCCAAGCTTAGACCTCGCTTGTCCTCAAGCGGAAGCCAATATCGAAAAATATGTCCACATGTTTAGAGATAGAGGTGTCGATAAAAATAAAATACGAACATGAGGGCATCATGATCATTCTTATAACAGCAACATATGTAGATTTTGTCATATGATTTCTTATGCTCAAGTAACAATCTATTCACAATGTCAAGTATGGTTTAGAAACTTCATTGAGAACTAACAAACTATAATCTCAGTCATTGAAGCAATCGCAATTTATCATAACATCATAAAGAGTCAAGAATAGAGCTTTTCAGCAAGTCCACATACTCAACTATCATATAGTCTTCTACAATTGCTAACACTCACGCAATATTTATGGTTATGGAGTTTTAATGGTACACTGAGAAAGATAGGGGCTTATAATTTCGCCTCCCAACGTATTCACCTTTGGGTGATGTCAACAATAATAGTTCATGCTAACTTACATCCAGTTGGATATATATATATATATATATCAGGATCTTCCCAACACGAGGTGCTTGCCAAAGGATAAAATGAAAAAGGGAAAGGTGAAAATCACCTTGACGTACTCTTGCATAAAGTAAAGACATAAAGTAAAAGATAGGCCCTTCATAGAGGGAAGCAGAGGTTGTCATGTGCTTTTAGGGTTGGATGCACAAAATCTTAATGCAAAAGAATGTCACTTTATATTGCCACTTGTGATATGAACCTTTATTATACAGTCCGTACATCAAAGGACATGTACTGCTACAAGTTACATCACGAACTATGTGCTACTTTATTAATTGTAGTTTCTTTGTTCAGTTAGTTCTCTGAAATAAAACCACTTCTTCTCTCGATGTATATGTTTCTTGGCAAAATTTGTTGTAATACTAATCTTCCGAAGATTGTTGTAAGAAATAACTATATTTTGTATCTTACCTCGTCACTAGGTTAATTCTATAGAATAACTAATAAGGAGATTTCTTGGCAGTATTGTATATGTTTGGAGGAGTGAGACAATTTTATCGTATATGACTTTCTTTCACTTGCCTTTCCTAATTTCGTTTTCCCCTCCATTTATCTCAGGTTCTAAAGTTTGACTGTAGCTAGCTTGATTTGGAGATATTTCATGTTAGGACTTAAACTTTGGTTTGGAGGCATTGAGCTTTGGCTGTTACTAGCTTTGTTACTTGGTATACCCCTATCAGCGTTCAGGTATACACTATCTACCACATTTTTTAATCTGGGGTTTACTACAGTGCCAAGTGTGCTATATTGCTAGATTCAACTATAGCCTATGAGTTGCTCTGTATCTATTTCGGCATAAATGGTTCATCATACTGGGATTTAATTAGTGATCTTACTTCTGTTGCTTCTTGATGAATATGAAAGATATGGCGTTTTCATGGAAGCAAGAATCGGGTAGTTGTGGAGCGGGTCATGGGAGAGACCGTCGGCGAGAGCGGGCTGGATGGGAAGGTGATGCCTACGATGGTGAACATGTCGGCGGGCAGGGAAGGGGTGACCGTGGCCATCATGGTGTTTCTGAGGGACAACAAGGCATCTGCCATTGCGCAGCTGAAGAAGTCGAAGCCTGGGGCGAGGTTGGCCACCGTGGCCCGATGTGAAAGCTTACGGACCTAAAGGCTGGTGGCAGGTTCACCACCATTGCACCATCTCTGAACTTGGTGGAGACGCAGAAGGAGAGCAGTGGCGCCGTGAAGACCTCAACGTCTGCTACCGCGACCACGACCATGATCATGACCATTATGTTGGTAATAAAGATACTAATTGTATACATATCCCCCAGCTTGAGAAACATTAGATAAATATCCAACTTATTATTGAAAAAGCTTGATTGAAAATAAATGGAACCTTTCCTATATACAATGAGCTTCGGAAACATTAGATAAATATCCAACTTATTACTGAAAACTCTTGATTCAAGATAAATGGAACCTTTCCTATATACAGTGAGCTTATTATTGAAGGTTGCATCGATTGTGCTATTATTACTGAAATAAGAGGCTTATCAATTTGTCAATCTTTGTGTACCTTGTAATAGTGACACATGGATGCGTGAAGTTGAGTGATACTCCCTCCGTAAAGAGCGTTTAGCTCACTTATATTTCTTTAACTAGGGAGTACTAATACTATTTAAAAATGGACGATCTATATCCAGTTATAAGTTCTTGGGTGGCGAGTGATTTGGCTGGTTAAAGAGATAGGAAGATTGCCGAGAAAAGTGGAAGAGAATCTATATTCATCGTTGCATGATGAAAAACGGATGTAGCCATGCTTAACCCGTATTTCTAAATTAGAAGAATAATTTAATTGTTGTGTTTATATTTTTTTTATTCTATGGCAACGTATGGGTATTCGGCTTTAGCCCGTAGCAACACACGGGCGCTCTGCTAGTCCTAATAGGACTCCACATGTAACTCGCCCCTCCAACTTATATAAGGAGGGGCAGGGCACCCCAAAAGGGGGCGAAGTAATCTCTAATGCTAGATACAACAAAGGGGAGCCGGCTTATACAACAACTCACTCATGAGCATAATGAGACCTAGTCACAAACAGAATGTAGGGCTATTACCGGATGATGTTTCCTGGGGCCCGAAGCTGACTAAACCCTTGTCTTGTGTGTTAATCTGCCTCGCGTCTCTCATCCCGATCAACCCCTCTCAAGCTACCACATTGATGCGTTGTCCTCATGACTAAGTCCTCACACTAGGACATCTGCTGTGACAAATCCACGACAGTTGGCGCCCACCGTGGGGCCCACGCATGGTGGTGTTGAGTTCTTGGAGGGAGCTCTTCTAGGGATTGAGAAGCTTGCGATTGACCGGATGAAAAAGAGTCAGCACGAAACGATCGCATGAGTCGCCAGACGACATTGGGAAAGCCAACGAATTCATCGATTTGAGTTCAACAGAAATTATGATTGTTGTCTGTCCCCAGCCGCTGCCTGTACGGTCCGACAAGAGATCTACTGGGGATATGTTCTTTCTTCGCTAGATAGGATATCCGAATAAATCGCTGTACGCCGCGTTAGGGCAAGGCAAGACCATGAAGACATTTTTTGAGGCAGAGTGATCTGTTAATCACCAAGTTGTTCTGCCTAGTACTACCAATACTGGAAGTAGTACACGCATGAGTACTGAAGTCGTATTCGAGGCCTAGTCGGATTTGTTCTGCTGCTAACAAAAAACCTTTTTCTAGTTCAACTCTTCTGTCTTTGATTCCGATGACCACCAAAGACTATACTAGAGGAAATGTATACATCTACTCCCACGTGAGATTGAGGAAGGAGACATAATTTTTTGATTGAGGCCGACTTACGCAGCATTGTGGCCTGGAAAAATCCGCCGGCATATACGCCTGGTTTAGTACGAAAATCATCAGCATACTTCTGAAACTATTGGGGATATAACTATTCAGTATGGCCCGCCCAGGAGGGGCCGGGTTATACCCATGAATATTCTTGAAGCCCAAAACCAAGGTTGAAGATGGCGGTTCAGTAAGGGCCCCAAGTCCAGAGGCGTCTTAAGGCCCGTAGAGATAAATCGCCATATATACATGACTTGTGTTGTAAGGCAGGAATAGTTAGAGACCGAGCCGGACACTATTTATGAGCCGGCCGGGACTCTGAGAGCCGCTGGGCGTCGACCTCTGCATATAAAGGGACGACCGGCAGCGTTTCAAGGCAAGTAACATCATATCGAGAGCTAGGTCAAGCGATTCCGCTCCCTGGTAATCGAGTCATAAGCAATCCCACTCAAAACTGGATCGTAGGCTTTTACCTTCACTGTAAGGGTCTGAACCAGTATAAACCCCGTGTCCTTTGTCCCGATTAACCCCTTTAAGCTTCCTAGTTGTGATGGCTCCACGACTAAGTCCTTTCACTAGGACATCTGACGTGACAATTCCACGACAGTTGGCACCCACCGTGGGGCTAGCGCACGGTGGATTTGAGTTCTTGAAGGGCAGCTTTGAAGGGCTCAAGGGATACGTTGTGGGCCGGATGACCAAGAGTCGTCGCGGCAAGCTCTACATTGACGATGCAGGCTAGGGCCCCGATGCCGGCTCAATTGAGTACGGGTACCGGGTCCCCTTCGGTGGAATTCACGTCTTCATCGGCAAGATCGATGAGCCGGGCCCAGAGCCAGAAATCTGCACCGACATCGTTGAGACGGCTCAGCGTGCGAGACCCGCCTGAGCTTTACCAGCCATGAAGCGTGCCTTCGTGGGATGCATCAACGAAGGACTCTCTGAAGGATCTGCATCTAGCGGTGAGACGGCCATCTATTCTGATGGTGAGTCGTCCACAAGCGAGACGTGTTCATCGTATCAACTGCAAGATGGCGGGCTTGGGGGCTGTTCCAATGGCAACAGTATTCCGGATCTCCTTAAGCCGCCGAGCAGGGTCAGAATCTTCATGTCTGGCACGCAGCCTATTCAAGACTCCACAACTGCGGCAGCAATAACCTCCGGCTCAGTAGTAGCCGGGGCAAGAGGCCCTGTGCGCTCACCGACTCAGGTGCTAATGGATCTCACGGATAAGATGACCGCTCTATTAACCGCCGCGGTCAACCCGGCAGATCAAGCTCAACATGATGTGGAAGTGCCGCAGTTAAACTAGATATAGTGCAGGCCAAGGAAGATCTGGCGGCAAAAGATGTCAGGATGATCGCAGAGCGGGCGGCTCTGGATGGTCAGGCTCAACGGATTCAGGTGCAGACTTTCTGGCTCACGATGGATCAGAATGCGTCCAATGAGTTCATGAGGAGAAGATACCAGATGACTCAGTCTCAGCTCCCTCTGATTTATGATCCTCGAAACCTCTTCCATACACACGGTGCAGGGCCTAGTAACCCGCCGGAGATAGACCGGGTTGCAGCACCCGGGGCTGGAATGCCGGTTCAACCACAGGTGATGGGGCCTCCCCGGATGAATACTGCTCCACCTCAGTATGTCCCAACACCATCGGGTAATTATTCTAACCCGTTGGAGAACATGAGTGTTCCGGTGGCACGACTGGCGGCTCTCCCGATGGAGGGCGACTCTCTGACGGCAGTTGAAACCCGCAGAGTCAGAGAACTTCTTCAGACGGCTTTAGCACAGCAGGAGGTGTACTCATATAGCTGGGACAGGATTCATTCAACCCCTCATCCAAGCCGGATCCCGAGTTATAGCAGGCACATGGACTCAGCGGCCGTTTCAAGCAATGCCCGGCGCCGTAACCAGCCAGGCGGGCATGACCCGGCGCACAATGGAGCCTTTAACTTGGTGGATCAAGACAGAATACGTCAAGAAGCTGAGCGGGCGGCTCAGCAGGCAGCTGAGCAGCCGGCTCAATGATGGCTTACCAGCCTTTTTCGGTTTATCCGACGACTTCTATTGAGGCAGGCGTGGCCACCAGGACCGGAGGTGTCCCCTTTCTGGTGCCGGCTCTGCGTAATGAGCGTTTGCCCAAGGATTTCAAGGGACCTAGGAAGGTGCCTAATTATACGGCCACTTACAGCCTGGGGCATGGATTGAAAGCTATGAGATGGCTATGGAGTTACTAGTGGTCAGTGACGCCGCGATGGCCAAGTACTTCACCATGATGTTGGATGGGACTGCCTGCACTTGGTTGAAGGGGCTACCGCCTAATTCCATCGGATCATGGGCAGAGTTAAAGGCCCGTTTCATTCAGAACTTCAAAGATACATGTAAGCAGCCCATGCACTACAACAAAATAGTCACGTAAGGTCGCTTTTTCTGCGACGTTTTTTAATTCGCCTCTAGACTCATGGACACTAGGAAGCTAAAGTCGCTTTTTAAGACGTTTACAAGGCGCTGCAAATTTATTATAAGAACTGGGTATTTTTTAAATATGTATCTATTTTTTGATAAGTTAGAGACGATTTTTGACACGTTTCATACGTGGATTTATGTTTGGACTAAAATTTTGGCGGTACCAAATTCGTTTGGCTTTACCGCTTGTTTTTAGGGATGCCTGTGTCTGTTTTTTTCTCGCTGACATATAATCCAGGGTCTTTTCCCACGCCCCCATCTTTTCCGCCTTTCAATCCCTTTCTTCAACCTCCCACCAAATATCCAATCTGCGGCGGCGGCGCCAAGCCTATCCCATGCGTCGCCCGGCCATTCCCACATCCTATGCGGCAGCAGCCTCGCCCCGAGCGCTGCCCTCCGCCGGCTGCTTCTTCTCTCCTCCATCGGCGACCTCACCAGTCAGATCCCGGCCGGCGTCCGTTGTCCTCCCCCATCACCGATCCGCCCTCTACAGACGTCGTCCTCGCCGTCGCCAAGCCGGGTTCACGCCGGCGTCAACTTCCAGCCAAAACTCTTCCACGCTCCCTCCAATCCCATCTCGTCCACAGGTTATACCATTAAATCAACAACGTACATCCTTCATTTATGCATCTCATATCCAGATTAGTTGTCAACAAAATCTCACAATTAGGACCAACCACCATCAATCAGAGAACTCATGCATCAGATCTAATGGAGCAATCCCGTTGGTGGTGCGTCCTGCAACTTGTGTACATATTTTTTGTTCTTCATCTCACTTTAACTAACGAATTTGGCCAGATCATTCTTTTGGGAGGAAAGGAGCGAATACATTAATCTGGTTTTCTGGACACTTCAAGCAGGTGCTCCCTCGAATACCATTCTGCTAGTACGATAAAATGACTTGCCATTAGTAGATTGCGTTTACTTGTTGTAAGAACCCCTAAAAATATGTACTCCCTCCGTGCCAAAAAGCTTGTCGCCCTGTATGTTTTGCAAAAAAAAAAAAAAAACCCCTCAAAGTTTGTCAGACCGAACCAGCCGTCACAACAAGATTGTAAGCTCGGGTACTTGTTTCAAGAGAATTCCACTATAATCTGCAATCACAACATGATTCCTACCTTTCATTTTTAATGATGTATAATTTTAGCTTTCACAACAGTATCACTTGGTTTGCCCTACTACTTACGAAGCAAAATGACATGACTACGTGGTCTGCACTTTATGAGTTCTGGCTTGACATGACTATGTGTGGCAGAGAAGCCGTAGTTCTTGGTCCATGAATAATGAATTATACATATTGTTTTCATGGATTTTGTTTACTTTAGCTCCGTAGATGCTCAGTATGTTTCACAACTGTACCATTCTGGGAAGATTTTGCATCTTAATTAGGCCTAAGTAAGATCAGAGTATCAGACCAAGCCAAGTTATGTATTGAAAAGATTCACACTAGATGCAGTTTCACACTTAGTTTAATCACATACGCCTGCTAAGCTAATTGTCGTTTGCCTACCATCTGATACAGCCTTGAAACATTATGATTCTACAAAAGTCAGCTGGCCATGGGGGTGATGCAGGTTAGCCTGGTAAGTTAACCTAGACATGGCTTAGGTACATTCTTGAGGCATCACAGGCATGCTGTGGCAACCATGATAATGTGATGTACACATTCACCTTCCATTTTTAGTAAATTGCAAGAGGATTATCCCCTACTGTTTCCTGCTTATAAAAGTGAGTGTGCTGAACACATCATCATAAAAGTTGCTTCATATGTACTTGTTTATCACTTTTCAGTTTGGTCCTTGTTTCAGCTAGCAAAAACATGGATGGTACCATATTAACGATGGAATGTTCTAGTGGTAAGTGCGGCATTTAACATATTCTACATTTACATATCTTGTGATTTCTGTCACTCAGATCCTATTTTCACGGATGCTTGGCAAGAATTTGCGTGTTGCATGATCATAAGAACATGGCTCAGGCCGGTATGCAGTTTCCTCTTTCTTTGATATACATAACTGCCACATTAACCGAGATATCATATGTACGGTAGCTGTGGATGTAGCTGGTCTGTAGGTGTTTTACCACTCTGCCGTTCCTAATTACGTGTATATATTTGGTCCACCAGAATAAATAAGAGTCCGTTTTCTCACACATGAAAATTAGTGTTCCCAGTGAATATGCAATGAGTCCCAGCTAGGCTAACATCTGTTTGGAAGAGCACTATGTTGCCAATATGTATACCATCTACCAAGAATATAAATCACGATATGAATTTTTTATTACTTTCTAATTTGTTTCATTTTGTGGCAAGGTTGTCTACAGTAGTTCTCCATTTTATTAAGAATCGGAGATGACCAAATAGCTTTCCATAGATTTCTGAATATTTCTGAATAGATTATCCCCGGTGCCATTTCTCGCTGATTCATTCACTACCTGCAATACAATATGCTTTTAATGAGTAAATTGCAATACATTCCTGTGGTGCTTGTTAGAAACTGTACATAGATTCTAATTATTATTCTGAATAAACACAAGCATCAGATGTGCATGTTTCATTTGCTTCTACCGCCATACCCATAACCGTGTTGGATTGCATTCTGATGTTTAGAGACTGGCCTCACATATGAATTGTTTTACTTATATTAATTAAGCAGTATGCAGGGCAGGATGGAAAGGTGTGACAGATTTTAGGGGAATTTTTAGTTTAAATCTTGTTGAAATTAGGCACGTAAATATAATTGCGGAGACGAATGAAAATTGGGGTTGCCAGTGAAGGGTCCGCTGCAATTCTTATTCAACATCTCAGCTGGCCAGCAAAGAAATCAAGATTTGGACCAATTGCATATTCCGACATGGCACAACTAATGAATTGTTTCTTGCCGAAACGTGGGCAACGGATCACATATTTGGAGGTAAAAAGTTCATAGCACCGTAACTTGAATCACTATGTTCATTTGACATCCTTTCAGTCAATTCTATACTTGTTGAAATCTAACTACCATAATGATTCAAGAGAGCTTACATGTGACAGCATCCTAATGAGTATTAGGGGAAAAAGGAGAGTATTAGAAGAAAAAATATTTCAATGGTCATAAGAGGTCTTTAACTAAAATTATAGTAGATGTCTACTAGTTGCTTCAACTTTGGTATCCTTCAACTAACGTTGTGCTTCACGGGTCAAAAGAGCTATGGGAAGCTATTTGTTTTTCAAGCAACTTAGCAGAATAAGTGAGGACGCAGAGGAGAAATGAGCAGAAGATGGATGCACAAATATATCAGTTCCTGCTTGCAGCTTATGGAAAGACTCCAGCTACTTAGTGAATAGGATATTTTTCTTGACATGTATGCAACTTTTTGTCCATGGATGTGTAGTTCAGTTCTGAAATGTTAACCCCACAAGATATCAATAAAAGTATTGGTTTGCTGCTTTCAACTATGTGATGTTATGTTTTTCTAGTGTGGTTGAATGTTGATCGTGAGAACATCGTGCATACATATGAAATGGAGGATGTAGATTCTAGCATCACCTTCGTGCGACCATGTGTGTGTGCATGAACAAAACTCGAATTACATTTTTCAACCAAATTTGAAATGCAAATGGGAGTACAAAAATGACATTTTCTGCATCTAGACACGTTTATAACATCCCTACAGAATGTCTCGATATTAGTAGAGACGTGGTATAAGGTGTGTCTAACAAGACGTCTCTACTAGCATAGACACGAATTGAACATCCCTATAAAACGTCTCATTTTCTGTAGACACGCTTGCAAACGTCTCAATGTCACTTGACACGGTCCGTGAGGAGACGCTCCAAGGACGCTTTACGAAAGTGGCTCTACATTCCATTTGAGATGAAATAACACGTCTCTAGCTTACAAATCTGACGTCTCTACATGCATATTTTGTTGTAGTGATGTCAATTGTGGATTTGACTAATTGCAAGCAGGAGGAAGGTGAGTCCACGACCCATTGGGTGCGCCGGGTCAAAGCCATAATACATTCGTCTGATAAGATGGATGCCGGCTCTGCAGTCTTAATGTTGGAGAAAAATTGCCGTTTTTTGCCTCTGAAGATGAAGCTAGGGCGGCTCAAGTGTGATTGTAATGATATGGGTACGCTGATGGCGGTTTTGGTCAAGTACGCCGACTCTAACAGTACCAAGGATCCCGAGTCTGACGATGAAAAGACAGGGAAGGGAAAGAAGAATGGCAATTGCAAGGGCCCTCAGCATAACCCGGCAAATCAAGGAGGGAATAATAAACGTAAGGCTGATGGTAGCTTGGAGTTTGTGGCTAACACCAATGCGCAGGGCAACAATCAACGACGTAAGGGAAGGCCACCCCCTCGGTCCGGCGGGTCAAGCCCCACACTTGAGCAGTTGCTGAATGAGCCCTGTCTGAGACACGCACCCCGCAGAAACCGGCCACTCACCTATGGAAGGACTGCACGATCATGAAGGCTTTCAAGAATTCCAATATGTTCGACGGTAATCATGGGCCGGGCGGTGGCTCAGGTGGCGGCGGTTTTCATGGCCCGAACGGTGGTTCAAATTCCAATTTTCAAAACTCTCAAGGTAATCAAGGAGGTTATAATTAGCAATCTGGCCAGGGAGGTCAGCAGCAACAGCGGAAGGGTGGATACCAGAGCCATCCAAAGCATCTGAGTAGTGGGCAATAACATGTGTTTACCACCAGTTTGTGTAAGTAGGACCAGAAACTTCATAAGAGGGCTGTGAACGCTGTTGAGCCGGCAGTTCCTCGTTATGTAAGATGGTGTGAGCAGCCTATTCTGTGGAGTAGGGAAGATCACCCTCCCCGGGTTGACAATCCGGGTCAGTTAGCCTTGGTGGTGGCCCCTCAGGTTGGTGGATATAAATTCACTAAGGTGCTCATGGATGGAGGTAGTAGCATCAACATCCTTTACTATGAGACTTTCGTCGCATGGGCCTGACTGATAAAAATCTCAAGACTTCCAACACTGTTTTCCATGGAGGGGTGATACGTCTCCAACGTATCTACTTTTCCAAACACTTTTGCCCTTGTTTTGGACTCTAACTTGCATCATTTGAATGAAACTAACCCGGACTGATGCTGTTTTCAGCAGAACTGCCATGATGTTGTTTTATGTGTAGAAAAGAAAAGTTCTCGGAATGTCCTGAAAATCCACGAAGGCACTTTTTGGAATTAATAAGAATTTCTGGGAGAAAGTAATACACCAGGGGGGCCAAGGCCTGTCCACGAGACAGGGGGCGCCCCCCCCACACCCCTGTAGGGCGCGCCCCCCTATCTTGTGGGCCCCCTGGACCTCCACCGACCTCAACTCCAACTCCATATATTCACGTTCGGGGAGAAAAAAATCAGAGAGAAAGTTTCATCACGTTTTGTGACACGGAGCTGCCGCCAAGCCCTAATCTCTCTCGGGAGGGCTGATCTGGAGTCCTTTCGGGGCTCCGGAGAGGGGGATTCATCGTTGTCATCATCATAAACCATCCTCCATCACCAATTTCATGATGCTCACCGCCGTGCGTGAGTAATTTAGGCTTGCTAGACGGTGATGGGTTGGATGAGATTACCATGTAATCAAGTTAGTTTTGTTAGGGTTTCATCCCTAGTATCCACTATGTTCTGAGATTGATGTTGCTAAGACTTTGCTATGCTTAATGCTTGTCACTAGGGCCCGAGTGCCATGATTTCAGATCTGAACCTATTATGTTTTCATGAATATATGTGTGTTCTTGATCCTATCTTGCAAGTCTATAGTCACCTATATGTGTTATGATCTGACAACCCCGAAGTGACAATAATCGGGATACTTCTCGGTGATGACCGTAGTTTGAGGAGTTCATGTATTCACTATGTCCTAATGCTTTGTTCTGGTTTTCTATTAAAACGAGGCCTTAATATCCCTTAGTTTCCACTAGGACCCCGCTGCCACGGGAGGGTAGGACAAAAGATGTCATGCAAGTTCTTTTCTATAAGCACGTATGACTATTTACGGGATACATGCCTACATTACATTGATGAACTGGAGCTAGTTTTGTGTCACCCTATGTTATAACTATTACATGAGGAATCACATCCGGCATAATTATCCATCACTGATCCATTGCCTATGAGCTTTTCATATATTGTTCTTCGCTTATTTACTTTTCCGTTGCTACTGTTACAACTACTACGAAAACCCAAAAACAAATATCTTTACTTTTGCTACTGTTACCTTTATTATCATACCACTTTTGCTACTAAATACTTTGCTGCAGATACTAAGTTATCCAGGTGTGGTTGAATTGACAACTCAACTACTAATACTCAAGAATATTCTTTGGCTCCCCTTGTGTCGAATCAATAAATTTGGGTTGAATACTTTACCCTCGAAAGCTCTTGCGATCCCCTACACTTGTGGGTTATCAAGACTAATTTCTGGCGCCATTGCCGGGGAGCATACCTCTATTCTCTGAGTCACTTGGGATTTATATCTGTTGATCACTATGAAGAACTTGAAAGACGACCGAACTACTATTTTGCTCTCAACTATGAGGGGACGTAAGGAACTGCCATCTAGCTCTGCACTAGATTCTCCTTATGTTGTTAGTAAGCTTGCGACACCTAAACCTACTACTGCTATGAATTCTGATATGTCGCATGTTATTGATGATTCCACTTCTGCTATGCATGATGAAACTACTTCTGTGCGTGATACTACTTTGCTATTAGGTGAATTTCTTGATGAACAACTTGCTAGGGTTAGGGGCAATGAGATTACTGAAGAACCTATTATTGATGATAGTGGTGATGAAGGTTCTCCCAATGATTATGTATTACCTGTTGTTCCTAAGGGTTATGTTATGAATGAAGAAGCTGCTAGAGCTATCAATTCCTCCATTATTGACTAACCTATGACAGACGCAACGTCGTCCATGTTACTCTTCCTGCTCCCTACCTTTTTGATTGTCTGGCAAAAGGAAGATGTGTTGTCACCAGGGAGGAAGCAGCTGAACACGAGAGGAGAGCGGAGGCAGCTCGCCAACACGCTGCAGCTCAGGAGGTGGTTGCCGCTGCATCTCAGTATGGCCAAGGTTTCACTTATGGATATCAGCTAGGCGGTCCTTGGTATTAGACCAACTTAGGCCAAAAGCCTAAGCTTGGGGGAGTACGTATTTCTCACCGACTTTACATTCATGTTCACACACTAGTCGTCAGTGCTCATACTCTTTCATTGTATTATCCATGCTAGTTTAAATTTCGTTTTTTAGTTTTCTTCTTGTGTGTTTGATAATCCTTAAGAAAAACCAAAAAAATTAGTTAGTTTAATTTTTATGCCTGTAGTAGAAATTAAAATGAAAACCCAAAAAGATTTCTAGTTCTTCTTCTTACTTGTTGGGAGCTTTCCCGTGTAAATAGTTTTATTTCCTTTTCTTTCCTTTGGGGGTCGAGAAGACCATTTTGAAAATGCTTAGTGGCTCTGATATGCATGATTGTTTATTTAACTTAGAGCCCATATTATCCTGTCTTCTCTCTTGAGTTGAATGCTTGCGGATTCCAGCTTAGTCCAAAGCATGTGCACTCTTGTTATTATACACATCGCTCGGTCGTGCAAGTGAAAGGTAATAATGACGATATATGATGGACTTATTGAGATGAGAAAAGCTGGTATGAACTCGACCTCTCTTGTTTTTGTAAATATGATGAGTTCATCGTTTCTGAGTCAGCTATTATGGAGTAAACATATTTGCAATGACATTTAGAGATTATAGTTGCTTGTGCCATGCTTGATTAGCTATGAGTTATAATGGTTTACCTTGCGTGCCAACATGTTATTAGAATGATTATGATGTGATATGATGGGATGGTATCCTCCTTTGAATGAATTGAGTGACTCGACTTGGCACATGTTCACGCATGTAGTTGAATCAAATCAACATAGCCTTCACGATATTTATGTTCATGGTAGATTATATCCTACTCATGCTTGTACTCGGTGTAAATTAATTTTAATGCATGTTTACGACTGTTGTCGCTCTCTCAATTGGTCGCTTCCCAGTCTTTTGCTAGCCTTCACTTGTACTAAGCGGGAATACTGCTTGTGCATCCAAACTCCTTAAACCCCAAAGTTGTTCCATACGAGTCCACTATACCTTCCTATATGCGGTATTTACCTGCCGTTCCAAGTAAATTTGTATTTGCCAAACTCCAAACCCTCAAATGAAATTTTGTTTTGTATGCTTGAGTAGTTCATGTTTCAACTAGGGTTGCCTATATCTTCCATGCTAGGTGGGTTATTCTCAAGAGGAGTGGAGTCCGCTCCTCATTCACGAGAAAGGGCCGGTAACCGAGATGCCCAGTCCCATGATCCAAAAAGATCAAAGCAAATAAAAATAATTAAACAAAACTCCCACAGGACTGTTGTTAGTTGGAGGCACTCGTTGTTTCGAGCAAGCCATGGATTGATGCTTGTTGGTGGTTGGGGGAGTATAAACCTTTACCATTCTGTTTGGGAACTGCCTATAATGCATGTAGTATGGAAGATACAACCATCTCATAGTTGTTGCGTTGACAATGAAAGTATAGCGCTCAAAATGTTATTCAATCTCTATTTTAAAATCGAGCTCTGGCACCTCTACAAATCCCTACTTCCCTCTGCGAAGGGCCTATCCATTTACTTTTACGTTGAGTCATCACCCTTCTTATTAAAAGCACCCGCTGGAGAGCACACTATCATTTGCATTCATTACTATTGGTTTATATTGGGTATGACTTGACTGGATCTCTTTTACCATGAATTACAATGTTTAGTCAGTTCTTGATCTTTAAAGGTGCTCTGCATTTCTGTTTTTCAGTCTCAGAAAGGGCTAGCGAGATACCATTTTGTTATATCATGTTATGATTGTTTTGAGAAAGTGTTGTCATCCGAGTTTTATTATTATGGCTCACTAGCTGATTATGCTATTGATATGAGTAATTGTGAGACCTAAGTGTTATTGTGAGTATGGTTAGTTCATAATATTTGCTAAAACTTGAATGCTGGCTTTTCATGTTTACAACAACAAGAGAAAACAGAGTTTGTAAAAGTTTTTCTTTATCACTTTCAGTTTATCTACTGAATTGCTCGAGGACAAGCAAAGGTTTAAGCTTGGGGGAGTTGATACGTCTCCAACGTATCTACTTTTCCAAACACTTTTGCCCTTGTTTTGGACTCTAACTTGCATGATTTGAATGAAACTAACCCAGACTGACGCTGTTTTCAGCAGAACTGCCATGATGTTTTTTTATGTGTAGAAAAGAAAAGTTCTCGGAATGTCCTGAAAATCCACAGAGGCACTTTTTGGAATTAATAAAAAATTCTGGGCGAAAGAAATACACCAGGGGGCCCAGGGACTGTCCACGCGACAGGCCCCCCTCCCCCCCCCTGTAGGGCGCACCCCCCTATCTCGTGGGCCCCCTGGACCTCCACCGACCTCAACTCTAACCCCATATATTCATGTTTAGGGAGGAAAAATCAGAGAGAAAGTTTCATCGCGTTTTACGACACGAAGCCGCCGCCAAGCCCTAATCTCTCTCGGGAGGGCTGATCTGGAGTCCGTTCGGGGCTCCGGAGAGGGGGATTCGTCGCCGTCGTCATCATCAACCATCCTCCATCACCAATTTCATGATGCTCACCGCCGTGCATGAGTAATTCCATCGTAGGCTTGCTGGACGGTGATGGGTTGGATGAGATTTACCATGTAATCAAGTTAGTTTTGTTAGGGTTTGATCCCTAGTATCCACTATGTTCTGAGATTGATGTTGCTATGACTTTGCTATGCTTAATGCTTGTCACTAGGGCCCGAGTGCCATGATTTTAGATCTGAACCTATTATGTTTTCATGAATATATGTGTGTTCTTGATCCTATCTTGCAAGTCTATAGTCACCTATTATGTGTTATGATCCGACAACCCCGAAGTGACAATAATCGGGATACTTCTCGGTGATGACCGTATTTTGAGGAGTTCATGTATTCGCTATGTGCTAATGCTTTGTTCCGGTTCTCTATTAAAAGGAGGCCTTAATATCCCTTAGTTTCCGCTAGGACCCCGCTGCCACAGGAGGGTAGGACAAAAGATGTCATGCAAGTTCTTTTCCATAAGCATGTATGACTATTTACGGAATACATGCCTACATTACATTGATGAAGAGCTAGTTCTGTGTCACCCTATGTTATAACTATTACATGAGGAATCGCATCCAGCATAATTATCCATCACTGATCCATTGCCTACGAGCTTTTCATATATTGTTCTTTGCTTATTTACTTTTCCGTTGCTACTGTTACAACTACTACGAAAACCCAAAAACAATTATCTTTACTTTTGCTACTGTTACCTTTATTATCATACCACTTTTGCTACTAAATACTTTGCTGCAGATACTAAGTTATCCAGGTGTGGTTGAATTGACAACTCAACTACTAATACTCAAGAATATTCTTTGGCTCCCCTTGTGTCGAATCAATAAATTTGGGTTGAATACTTTACCCTCGAAAGCTGTTGCGATCTCCTACACTTGTGGGTTATCAAGTGGTTCCTGGTAAGTCGGCATACCCAGTGGTTAAGATTGAGCTGGAAGTAGCCTTTGGAGATGAACATGATTCCAGGGCTGAGAAGTTAACTTTTGAAGTGGTCAAAATCAAGAGTCTGTATCACGCCCTGGTTGGATGGCCGGCTTATGCCAAGTTCATGGCACGGCCGTGCTATGTTTATTTGCAGCTCAAGATGCCGGGTCATAAGGGTACCATCACAGTGCATGGGAGCCGGAAGATAGCCTTGGAATGTGAGGAAGGCGATGCTACTTACGCTGAATCTGTTTGTGCAACAGAGGAGTTGAAGTTCTACAAGGACAATATTGACCCAGCAAATATGACATCTTTGAAGAAGCCAACCATAGAGCATGAGCTGGTGATGAAGTTTAAGTCGGCCGATCATACTAAGCTTGTTGACTTTGTTCCAGGCGACTCATCTAAGCAGTTCAGTATCAGTGCCAACCTGGATCCCAAATAGGAAAGCGCGCTCATCGAGTTAATCCGTGAGAACCGGGATATCTTTGCATGGAAGCCTTTTGACATGCCGGGTGTATCGAGGGAACTCACTGAGCACACTTTAAATATTTATCCAAAGTTTAAGCCGGTCAAGCAGTTTTTTCGGCAATTCAATGAAGAGAGGCGTAAGGCCATTGGTGAGGAAGTAGCTCGGCTTTTGGCGGCCGGGTTCATTGTTGAAGTTTTTCATCCGGAGTGGTTGGCTAACCCGGTGCTGGTGCTTAATAAGAACGGCACTTGGCGTATGTGTGTGGATTACACAGATTTAAACAAAGCTTGTCCGGCTGATCCCTTCGCTCTTCCTCGTATTTATCAAATCACTGATGCTACGGCGGGTTGTGAGCGTTTGAGTTTTTTGGATGCTTACTCTGGTTATCATCAGATCAAGATGGCAGTTAAGGACCAGGAGAAGACGGTGTTCATTACTCCATTTGGAGCCTTCTGCTGTGTGTCTATGCCTTTTGGGCTTAAGAGTGCCCAGGCGACTTCCCAGCGGTGCGTGCAGAATTGTCTTCATAATCAGTTGGGTGCAATGTCCATGCTTATGTGGACGACATTGTGGTGAAATCCAGAGAGAAGGAGACCTTGATAGATGATCTCAAGGAGACCTTTGATAATCTTCGGGTCTACAAGATGATGCTTAACCCGGCCAAGTGTGTTTTTGGCGTGCCTATGGGCAAGCTTTTGGGTTTTCTGGTTTCTAACAGGGGCCTCAAGGCTAACCCAGAGAAGATCAAGGCAATCACCTCTCTAGCTAAGCCGGCGTGCGTCAATGATGTTTAGCGTTTGGCGGGTCGTATCGCTGCTCTAAGCCGGTTAGGTGAGAAGGCTATACCACTGTATCAAATGATGAAGAAAACAGATAACTTTGTCTGGAGTGATGTTGCTAACGCTGCCTTTGAAGATTTGAAGAGACAACTAGCTGACCCGTCGGTCCTTGCTGCTCCCATTGATAAGGAGTCATTATTATTATATGTGGCTGCTAACACGCGGGCTGTCAGTGTGGCCATCGTGGTGGAGCGCAAGGAGGCTGGCAAAGAGCATCCGGTTAAACGGCCGGTTTATTATATCAGTGTGGCACCCCGGCTCAGAGAAAACTGGAACGCCCCGTATTCCAGCCTAGAGATCGAGGAGAAGTCTTCTGGAATACGGCACTGCTTAGCATAGAACAAACCAGCCTTCTATTATTACATGAATATGAATACAAGGCATCCGATATTACAATGAATAACATCGGTACAGCGACACTACGCCATCCTCAGTTGCTCTATGCAAGCAGCAGAACAACTTGAAGCAGCGGAATAACTCTAGCAGCGGAATAACAAAGACGGTGGTGAACTCCACTCCACAGGGACTCTGGCTGGAACGCTTATCCTAGCTCGCACGAACGGAAACCACGACAAGCAAGCAATCAAATCTGGCATGACCTGCAAACTGGCATGACACGCCAGGTCAGTACATTGAATGTACTTGCAAGCTCACAATAAACCAGAAGCATTCAAGACAAACAACAGCATGGCAATTACAGGTTAAATAGGAATTAAGATGAGATCATCAGCATAACATGGCATGACCAACAATAAACATGATACAACTATCTCAGCATGAACATATTAATCCAACAATACTAGCATGCAACATGAAACCACTATATGCACCACATATCCTGCTCGGTTACCTCGTAACCAACACATGCATCACTTACCAACCTCGGACATCACACGATCATCTCAGGATCAAATCAATCTTGGCATAAATAATACCGTAGTAATCATTAGATGACCACAAGGAGCTCGATCTTTACCCACGATTCTCGTACAACATCACGAATATACAATAACTCGGTATCCTCGATACCATTGTGACCTTACGGCGATCAGTACCCGACCAATACATGGCCCGTGATCCTTACGGCGATCACAACCCGACCACTAAATGACCCGTGATCCTTACGGCGATCACAACCCGACCAACACTTGGCCAACTTATCTCACTGTTATTAAACACATTATTCTTATTACTGTTGACTCATGGTGTGACCTACTTCTCGACCTGGGCCCTTATCCGCGGGCGCGGCTATCGATAGATTAATATACACTCTGCAGAGGTTAGTACACTGTACCCACACTACGGAACCCATGGCCTCACTCTCCCATTAGGGTGGACCAACGGAGTTCTGACAAAACCGATCTATTGTCATGACACTCTCCCGACCCTTCTGACCCGGACCCCACCGGGCTAGTCCTGGGTGGCCCCGTGTCTACCTCCAGACACCTCACCACCGTCGTGGCCACGATCCACCTTTTCAACAAGCAAACATTTATTAAATATTCAAGTTGAAAACCATGGCTACAGCATGACTATCATGCAAGTGGGTACTGTGGCTTGCCTGGGGATGAAGAAAGCACCGGGGAGAAGTGCGGTGAAGCCGCAGAAAGATTCGCTGGAAATCGTTCTCTCTCGGAGGGGGCTGAATAAGGGCAAGGGTATAAAGGTCATTTTCACAATGTCAAACCATAGTGAAAGCATGACCAACAGAACGGGCTCGACGAAACGAAGAAGTGGGCATTGGATTCACCTCAAACGGAGTTACGGTTAAAAAGATATGAGGGTTTTACTGCCAGGAACCTATCTGTAAAATTTTATTTTACAGACTGGGCCAAAACAGAAAAACGGAAAACGTATTCCAGGGTTTATGCTTCCACTTACCCTGACGTGGCGGTGGACTGGTCAAAAGGCAGAGGCGGGGCCGGCTGCTGGGTGGCTGACGAGGGGGTCCCACGTTATCCACTCTTCTCTCTCCTCTCTTCTCTTCTTCCTCTCTCCCTCTCCCGACGGCGCCCGCAGAGCAGAGGAGGCAGCAGCGAGGCCGGCGCCGTCCCGACGCCACCGGCCACCTCCGACGACGCTCCGGCCACCAGCGGGATCAGAACGGGATGCCGCACCTGACTGGCCACCGCACGAGCACTGAGGAGGGATGGAGGGACGGCGAAGGGTGGCCACCCAAGAAGACAGAGGTGGGTGGGGCTATGGTGGTCCGGCCAGCTCCGGCCACCATTCGGAGTGCCCGAACCATCGGCGTGATCAGGAGAACGGGGTGGTCTCATTCAGATAGGTCTCGGCCACCGAAGAACGTGGGAGAGGGCGGAGCTTTGGCCGCGGCGGACAAAGGCTTCGGGCGAACTATGGCACGCGGCCACGATGGCTCTGGTGGCAAAAGGAGGGGTGGGGGAGGCTTGAGGTGGAGCAGGGAGGTCTCTGGTGGTGGTGGAAAGGAGAATGGGGCTCGGCCTCGAGCTAATCTTGCTGGGCCGAGGCGGCGGCCGTGGCGGCATTGGCGGGTAGAGAGGGCTCCAGAGGCTCGGGGAAGGAGCTAGGCGGGGCTAGAGGAGAGCGGGGAGGCCAGTGGTGAGCTCAAACGGCTCGGGGGATGGCTATATATAGCCGGGCGAGAGGGAGGCCGAGCTGGCACCGCCGGCGACGCATGTCCGGCGCCGCGGACGCGTGCCCGCGCGCATGGGCTCGGGGAAAATGACGGGAAGGGCACAGGGAGGAGCTCACGGGGTAGAAGGGTCGAGGGGGAGTTGAGGAAGAAGCCGAGCACCATTGAAACATGTCGAAACACTGTGCTCCCGTGGGAGATCGTCGGCGAGCGTCGGTGAGCTAGCTTCCGGAGGGGGAGAGGGGTCCAGGAGGACGGAGACGACGAGGGAAATCTACTGGACATGCTCACGGGCTCGAAGACAGCGAGAGGGGGAGGGGCCCGAGCACAAACGGCCACTTGACGCGCTCATGGCATGCCAAAACGGTGGTCACCACCAGTGCTGGCATGTCCGTGAGGCAAACAGGTGGAAAATGATGTCTAGTGGTAAGTCCTTCCTGGGTAGATATCAACTGATGTGGTAACTTGGTCAAACAGGCTCTGGTCAAAAATAAATCATCCTCTGAAGTTTACTACAGTAAACTTTACCAGCTCAATGTGGTCAACTGAGAATTACTGGAGGCCAAACAAGATGTCTGGGATGTTTAGGAAAGGAAGGAATATGATCCTAGGGATTTGGAGGGGAAATGGACCAAGATAACTCATAGTTGCCTTGCAACTGCCAAAATGGTCCAAAAATGAAGATCATCAAGATGCAATCACATGGAGTGTCCACTAGAGCTAAGATTGGGCAAAGCTTAGTCATTTGGTCATATGACGATGCTGTAAAAAGATCATGCCAAATGGACAAACCAAAATAGCACTTGCTTCACAAACATCTCTGCTGACCAGAAACTTGGAATAATTATGGTGGTCAAATGGCTCAATTAAATGATGCCAAAATTGGTGGAGAGATGTTTTATGGGTAGAAGAATGATCTAGTAATTTATCAGGATTTTTGAAGCAATATAAAATACACTTGCTTCACAACCTGAAAACATTGCCAAAAACAAAGATTTGCTCCTGTGCTCAAATAGATAATTGGATAGGGCTGCAAATGGATTGAGGGGGTTAATATGAGCACATAAAGGAGTGTGAAAAAGTTCAACTCATTTGGGTACTCCTAGCTAGTACTTCTTTCACAAAGCTTTCTGTTTGATAGAAACTTTGAAAATTCACTGAGGAAGGTTGGCTAGGCAAATAAATTTGAACTTGTGCACGGGGCAATTATTTGGACATATAAACATGCCTAAAAAGGTTGGGAGTCAATAGGAGAAATATAAATGACACTTCCTTCACAAAGTGCCATTCAGGGCAGAATAGGAAATGAATTATTGGAGGATTATTTTTTAACATGGCAATGAAAAGTTTTGCCATATTTGATCAAGATATGACCCAAACAGTTTATGATAATTATTTGGGAATTTTAGGAGCAAGGGAAATGTAGGTTGCTTCACAACCTGGGGCAATTGGAGTTATTCCTTTAATAGAAAAGGAATATTCCCAATAAAAAGAATATTGGGATTTGGGCTAGGATGGAAATGACAGGTCTAGGGAAGGATTTGGATATGACAAGCCACTCTGGAAGCAAAGAAGAGGTCATCTTTTTCAGTTTCTAGACCACAAAGCCACAGAAAAAGAAAACTCAGGCAAAAACCTCGGAAAAACAAAAGAAAAAGAAAGGGCCAAAAAATCAGGCTGTGACAATCAGTGAGGTGCTTATTGAGTCCAAGAAACGGTATCCACATTGGTAGAAACTCGTTTATGGGGTATTCATGGCAAGCCGGAAGCTTAAGCAATATTTCTAGGGTCATCCCATCATTGTGGTCAGTTCTGCTCCTTTAGGAGATATCATTCAAAACAGAGAAGCCACAGGACGAGTCGCCAAGTGGGCCATTGAACTTGGACCTCATGGTTTAAAATATGTGCCACGTACTGCTATCAAATCTCAAGCACTGGTGGACTTCATCAATGATTGGACAGAACTGCAGATGCCTGAAGAGAAGCCAGACAACATGTATTGGACTATTCACTTTGATGGGTCCAGGCACTTGGAGGGCTCGGGGGCTGGAGTTGTTTTAGCTTCCCCTCGAGGTGACAAATTTTGTTATGTGCTACGGTTGATGTTTCCCTGTACTAACAATGCAGCTGAGTATGAGGCCTTACTCCATGGTCTTCGGATGGCTAAGGAGATGAGTTTAAGCCGGGTAAGGTGCTTTGGTGACTCAGATTTGGTGGCCCAACAAGTATCGGGCAAGTGGGATTCCAAGGATCCTCTCATGGCGGCTTATCACCGTGAAGTTGATGCCATTGTTGGACATTTCAAGGGTTACCAGGTGGAGCATATTGACCACAGAAAGAACGAGGCGGCTGATGCCTTAAGCCGGTTGGGCTCTCAGCATAAGCCAGTGTCGCCTAATACTTTCTTGGATATTTTGCATAACCCTTCTGTCAAGTTACCTACAGAGGAAGACTTGGCTCTGCCTGACCTGGAAGCACAATTGGTGGCAGCTCTTCACGTCGTCCCAGATTGGACAGTGCCGTACTTGGCTTACATGACCCGGGGAGAGTTGCCTGAGGATGAAACCTTGGCCAGGTAGATAACCCGGCGGTCTAAGTCAATGACGATTGCCAATGGCGAGTTGCATCATCGCAGTGTCACTAGGGCGTTTCAGCGTTTTGTTTCTCCTGAAGAAGGCCAGGAAATTCTATTTGAGATTCACGAAGGGGATTGTGGCCATCATGCCGGGTCAAAATCTCTTGTGGCCAAGGCTTTCCATCATGGATTTTATTGGCTGACGGCTCATGCTGATGCAGAGGAACTGTTTAGTAAATGTGACGGTTGTTAGAAGTTCTCGAGACGTGCTCACGTGCCGGCTCAGGAGTTGAGGATGATTCCAATTACTTGGCCATTTGCAGTCTGGGGGCTTGACATGGTTGGGCCTTTCAAAAGGTCCAAAGATAAAAATACCCAATCCAATGGTCAAGCTGAGAGAGCCAATCAGGAAATCTTGAAAGGCATCAAACCCCGGCTTTTGGTCCCCTTGCAACGGACGCCGGGTTGTTGGGTTGAGGAGTTACCCTCTCTGATATGGAGCATCAATACTACTCCTAACAGGTCCACAGGTTATACGCCTTTGTTCATGGTTTACGGAGCTGAGGCGGTTCTCCCTAGTGACATCCGTCATGACTCGCCCCGTGTGGCGGCCTATGTGGAGGCGAACAATGAACAAGCGCGCCAGGATGCCCTTGACCTGCTAGATGAAAAGCATGACTTGCCATAAGCTCGCTCGATGATTTACCAATAGGACCTACGCCGCTATCACAGCCGCCGGGTTAAGTTCAGAACCTTTCAGGAAGGAGATTTGGTGCTCTGGCTCATCCAGGATCATGTTGATGTGCACAAGTTATCCCTACCTTGGGAAGGGCCCTTTGTGGTCAGCAAGAACTTGAACAACGGGTCATACTAACTTATCGATGTTCGAGAGCACAAAGACTCACGTAAGTCGGAGGAGGAGACCCGTCGGTCGTGGAATATCGCTTATCTTCGGCCTTACTACACTTGAGCCACTGGCTCTCATGATGTATATATTTTGATGATGTATATATTATGATAAATAATAAAGCAGGACCTCTATCCTTTTTTCATCCTCAATGGTAATATGTCATTGTCATTGTCATTGTCATCTCAAATGATCACTTGGGGGTTGATCGTATCCAAATCTAGCTTAACCCGTTTGATACGGCTTATGATCATATTCGAATCTAGCCGTTAAACCTTATGATCATTAGGGGGCTTCCTGTTCAAACATAGGTCATATTCGAACCAAAGAGAACATAGTTGTCGGTACCCTCTTGATTGGCACACTGCCGAGCTCACTAGGGGGCTTCTTGATCGTATTCGAATCATAGCTCAACCCCTTTTGGGAACCGACTTTGATCGTATTCGAATCAAAGCCATTAAAAAACTCTCAAGGTCATTAGGGGGCTTCCTGTTCAAACATAGGTCATATTCGAACCAAAGAGAACATAGCTGTCGGTACCCTCTTGATCAGCGCAACACCAAAGCCTCTAGGGGCTACATGATCGTATTCGAATCCTAGCTTAACCCCTTTGGAACGGTTTACTAATCGTATTCGAATCAGAAGCCTTGCATTTTTTATATTCTATTTGGTTTAAGCTTTCTTTGAAAGTAGCCTTTATTTGACTTGAGACTTTTTCGGGTTTTAAAAGCACAAGTGAGTTTGATTTTGGCTGATAAGTCACCAATATATGAGAATCATCATACCTTTGGAAGTGTTGGTTTCCAAAGATTGGGTTATCACCCTTACTGTCCGGGGCATATAAGCCGGCAGTGCACATCAAAAGATCACAGGTATAAGATTGTAGTTGTGTTTCAACATTATATGTTACAATAGGCTTATCTGTGATTCTTTTTCTATCTTAATGTATCAAGTTATTATGATCCGCCTTGCGTAAGCCGCCAAGGGATCTTGTGATCTATTTCTATGTGCAGAACAGTTAAAAGACTGGGTCAAGCATAAGGAAAGGAGAAGGAAAGTATAACACGGGTGAATATAATATGGCGGCTTAATAGTATTATGCACCAAAAACGTGCACAATGGCACGGCAAAAAGCAAAGTTGTTTCTATTCTATTACACGACTCCCCGAGTCCAAATTATTCATATTGTTTTTCAGCACATCACAGGTATGAGCCGCCACGGCGGATTAACTCTCATGTTGGCCTGAAGCATCCAAGTTAGCCTTCTTCGCTTCTTCGCCCTGTTCCATTTCCTGAAAGGTTGATGATGACCAGTCAATGCCATTCAAAGCTTCAAATTCAGCCTCATCATCAACTAGTCCGGCCGGGTCAAGTTCAGGGGCGAAGGTATGCTTACGGAGTGGGGGAATCAGGCTGGTCACTTTGTAATGAGGCGTTGGAATTCTCCGGTTCTCTGCGTCATAGCCCGGCTGGTACTTGGAGAGATCTGCTTCATCAGCTATCAGGGTGGCCAAAGGGCGTATCTCCTTCACGCAAGCGGCGAAGTCTTCCTGTTCAAAGGGAGTGCCATCCTCCTTAAAGCTTGGATAGCTAGTGGCGAGGTCGGCCGGGTCTAACTCCGGTAGCCAAGCTTTGGCCCGACTTAAAGCAGCCACAGCTCCGGCTCTTACAGACGATCGCCTCAGTTCGGTGAATCGCTGGGGTAGCACAGAAAGTTTCTTTAGTACATCTACCAGGAGTGTGGGCACTTCATTGGACAAGGCCACCGTGGCTAAGGCACACTGAGACCCGGTGTACAGTTTTTCCACCAGCGTATAAACCGCCTTGAGCTTGATTAGCATATCTTGGTTCAGATTTCAACTCCTGAGGCCTGCATAAACATTGTCAGGTGAGTTAATTTCAATTTATATGATCAATTGGAAGGTTCAAGTATTTAACACTTGCAGGGCGACTTACCAAAGATCGCTGAGACCATCTGAGAGAAATGGTGTTTTAAGCCGGATAATTCACCGGTTGCTTCTTCAAGAGCCGCCTCTGCTTTCTCAGCTCAATTAATCAACGCAAATTTTTCATCATCCCAGGCCTTTTTCTCCATTTGAGAGTTTTTCTTCAGTTTTTCTTGTTCAGAAATGCTGAATTTAAACTTGGAGTCAGCTCTTTGGGTTTCCGTCTCTTGGGCCTCAATGCGGTTCTTCAGATCAGAGATTTCTGACTCAAGTTGACTAGTGGTGGCATGTACAAATACTGAGTCAAGATCAGGACAATCATGATGCAATATTAAGTCCCAAGCCTTTTGCAAGCAACAACACTTGGCACTTGGGGGCTAATGTCTACTAAAGAATTTTATTTAAAGTGGCGGTTCATGACATTAAATTCCCAAGCACTTTGCAAGCAAGAGTAATTGGCACTTGGGGGCTAATGCATATTGTTGTTTAAGGTTTTCAAGCACTTTATTCAATACGACCATATGAAGGACCGGCTCAACCATCCTGGTTAAGCCGCCCCTTGGGGACTACGGAGTAAGCCGGATTTCTTACATATTTTTGTCCATCTATATTACTAATGTCATTAAAAAAATTTCTAAGTCTACAGCGTATTCATCATAAGCAATAGACTTGGGGGCTGGCATAGTAAGGATAAATGAATACAGAGAAAGGATTGTACCTCAAATTTCTGGTGCATCTGTTTCACCATGTCAATTTCGATGTCACAGCTGCTGTGCACTTGGCTCATATAGCCAGAAAAGACTTCCCCAATGCTCATGTGCATATAGTCAGCAACATCAAGCTTGACCCGACGGCGTTCCAGAAGCTCCTCCTTGGTGGAACACTTGGCCAGTATGGTCGGCCTCCCCGGCTCAGCAAAACTGGTCTTGGTGATTTCGACATCACGGTCTTGAGGATCATCCGTCCTGACCGGGCTAGGAGCTTTCGGGTTTTCTGAGCCATCGGCTGCTTGCTCGGTAGCCGGATTAGCAGTTGGAGTTGGTGTGTCTTGAGCCGGCTCAGGCGGCGGAGCATGAGTTGAAGTTTCAGGGGCAGCCGTTTCAAGTTCCAGCTCATTAAGGATCGGTTCTTCGGTCGGCTTGGTCTTCTTCACCCTTTTACTGGGCTTTGCTTTTCCACTGTATAAAACCAAAAGGTCAGTGCAAACATAAACGAATTGAAATGAATACAAGATAAGCAGGTTATCATTACCTTGGAGCGGTCTTGAAAGCAGGCAGATTGGACTGCATTGAGTCGCCAGAGGAAGGGGAAGTTTCCTGATAATCCGAGTCAGAAGAATTGAGTGGTAGACGAGTGAGACCCGCCAAAGGATAGAGATTCCCTTAAATCAGAGGTCACCTCATTCCGACATTTCCTTGGGGTGTTAGGTAAGCCGGAGGAGAGCTCCACATTCTTGCTGGTCCGGGTCTGCCTCCGGCTCTCATGAATCTTTCACTTCAAAACAAATTGAGTATCTTGATAAGCTAAGGGATGCAAAAATCTTACTTTCCGGGTTACTCTGCGGATTTTCTGTCTTGGCAAAGGCTCGGAGTCGGAGAAAACGATAGTTACATCTTCATCCTTGCTATGGCTTGCTCCTGTGTCCTCCTGCTTAATCAGTGTCAATAAGATGGTTGAAAAAGGAGCCAAGAGAGTCAAGGGCTACCTCCGACTCAAAAGAATCTTCTAGCCGAAGCAAGTCAGAGGCAGTGGCTTTCTTGCCCTTCTTCTTTGTAGCCTCTTTTTTGGCGGCTCTCTTGGCCTTCCTGGCTTTCTTCGCAGTTTCATGGTCATATTTGACCTTCCAGAACTTGTCACCCACCTGTAAGAGTTGGCAGAGGTATGAGTGGATAAAACATCGAGAAACCAAAGTAATTTATTCAGATGGGTGGCTTACCGTTGGACCGGGTTAGCCTCGCAGAAGGAGGCTAAGCCCACCTTACCACAATCTGCTAAGCTCTTGTTCAAAAGGGACTTCGTCATGCCGTTGATGACATCTTCAGGCAAGTCATCAGGGCTGTGCCGCAGAGGGTCATCCTTTTTGCCTGTGTAGGTGCACATCAAGCCGGGGCGGCGGCTCAATGGAATGACCCTCCAGGAGAGCCAAACCCGGACTAAGTCGATGCCAGTTAACCCGTTCCCTAGAAGAGATTTGATCTTAGCTAGTGTGGGGGCGAGTGTTTTGCGTTCGGCGGCTGTAATCTTGTCAGGAAGCTAATGGTTGGACCCAAGATGTAGTGCACGAAAACCGGGCAGAGGGTTCTCACCAGCCGGAGAGGTGTCTTAGCAATAAAACCATGTCTGATTCCAGTCTTTGGGATGACTCGGTGGATTTGCATAAGGAAAAATTACGTCTCTCCGACGTTGGATTGAGACACCACCAAGTTCCAAGCTCTGGCCGTTGGCGCATTCATTCTGGCGTTTCAAGTAGAATAGCTCTCTGAAGAGTAAGATGTTGGGTTCTTCTTACTTCACTGAACAGTTGGAAATTGCATATGTTAGACACAGAATTGGGTCCAATGTCTTGACGGCGGAGGTCAAAGAAGTGCAAAACATCTCTGAAGAATTTTGAGCCGGGTTGAGAGAAACCTCGGTTCATGTGATCCGTGAAGACAATAACCTCCCCCATTTTGGTCTGCGATAGGACATGATTTCCTTCTTCGGCAGATAGCGGGTCTTCACTGTCGGCGTTCTGGGAACGGGGGTCCCCAGACTTGCCCGCCTGCGGCCTGCGGCGTGGCTCAAGTAGGGGCCCAATGCAGCCCGACTTCATCAGCTCAAGCTCAAGACCCTCGCGAGGGGCCAAGCCTCGCGGGGCGGACGACATGAAACTTCCTCAGGAGCAGCCTCCTCAGGCAAGCTCGCAAGGAGGCGGAGAGATCAAGGCAGGGCACCTCCCGAGGGGCCCGTGATGCAAGCCATGACGGTCGAGGCCAGGCGGGTGCCAGGTGGGCGCCGGCCTCCGCAATGTCCTTGTTTTCCTTTCGGTGCAAAGGGGGCAAGCACAGGCCAAGGCATCAGGCAAAGGTTACCGTTTCGGTGCAACAAGACCAAGACCAGTAGAACTGCAGGATGGAGGTCATCGTGGAGCCTAGAGCGGCGTCACTGTCAGGGCCTTTGGCAGCCGAAGACCAACTTTAGTCAGGATAAGTGTACCAGATGTTCCCCTTCAAAATGGCCAATTGTTGGCGCCCTTCCTGCTCATTATTTGGGAAGAGGCCCAGGGCCTCGCTCTATAAATAGGACTAGCCACCCACAGGGTAGGGGGGAGGAGATCGAGAAGCAGATCTGTCAGATAGAGAGAGAGAGAAGCGACTGAACTCATCCAAGCAGTTCATCGCACCAGCTCAAGAACAGCCCCTCGCAAGGCTGTTCTCCCTTTGTACTGTTTACCATCAGCCCCTGAGGCAATCCACCACACCACACACTGGAGTAGGGTATTACACCACAATGGTGGCCCGAACCAGTATAAATCTCGTGTCCCTTGTGTGTTCATCTTTCTTGCTTAGATCTTTGCGAGACTTCGAGACGTGAGCTAGTAGGGGAGAGATCTTCATGCTCACCCCAGTGTTTGAACCTCAAGGGTCTACTAGAACCCGAAATCCGACATTTGGCGCGCCAGGTAGGGGTGCGCCGGAATCCTTCTTCCGCCGCCTCGCATTTTGCCGCCTCGTCGCCCTGATGTCAAGCGACCCGACTGCCAACGCCGACCGCTGGGCGGCATGGCCCGTCCGCGACATGCCGCCGGCCCAGGGCGACCACAACCTTGCGCCTCAGGTAGCTCGCGCCCCGCAGGGCGCTGCGGGGCGCGGGTGACGCGGCCAAACGCCGCCTGCCCTCACACGGTGGCAGGTACGGTCAGCAGCAAGAGCTTCGAACCACGCCGCGGCCACAGTGCCGCACACCCGACGGGAGCAGGCGAACTCCAGGGCCGCGCTCACGGTGGCCCAAGAGCTGCTATGTTGCCGGCTGCTGGAGGGCGGCCCTGACGTGTTGCTGGAGCGAGTAGCCGAACTCCTGGACGACGCCGCCTCGGGAGCGCCTCCTTTCTGCGTCCAGCTGCCACCCCAGGTCCAGGGCGGGCCGTATGGCGGCCCCATACGTGCCCACGCGACTCCGAGTGGACTCCAGGCCCAGTTCAACACCAACCCGGCCATCAGCACCGGGCGCCAAGTCGCGCCGGCCCCATATCTGGCCGGCGAAGGAGCACACGCCGCGACCTTCAGCCTCGGCGGGCCACCGCGCCATCACCCTCAGGAAAACGCTCCAGGCCGAACTGCGTGGCATGTGGGGTACTACGGCGAGAACCGTGGGGTTGCAGTGCCAGAAGCTTATGTGCCCCACATGGTGGATCGAGAGTGCGCATTGGAGGAAGACCATGGCTCGTTCCTTGGGCCAGGCTGGGGCGAGGAGCCACCAGAAGCTGAGCTCTTTCAAGAGGCCCAAGAGGGCCTCGACGGCCGCGCCGGTGGCAGCAACTATCTGGTACCACTACTTCCTCAAGAGCAAACTTATGCTAACCATGAGTTGCAGGAGGTACAGGTCGCCGCAGCTGATGCCTGCCCCAATGCTGCAGCCTCCTACCCCTCGGGAGGAGGGCACCAGGGGCTGCAGGAAAGGGGCCGGGATCCGGGTTCGTCACCGCGGCGCTCGGCACCAGGCGTACTCCAGAGGTAGGCCCTCTGCGGGGGAGGTGCCACAAGGCCTGCCCCTGGCAGATGACCCGTGGTCGTCAGGGGAACCGCCAACGACCGCTCTACCCCATTGGCGTCGTCCTTGGTTTCCGGTCACCGTCAATGGCGGTAGAGTGCGGTGCAGGCGGGGCCCTCGTCTGGCGATATGAAGCAAGGCCGGTACCTGTGAAGAAGGCCCAGTGCCTGTGAAGCTTGCCGCCCCATGACACTTTCACATAATAATGAATGGGGTTGTACACGCCCCGGAGTCTCCGGAGAGCCGCCCTCGGGCCTCGGGGGCTCCCGCCCACGCCCAGTGGTAGCACTTAGCTCCACGCTGGTGAGAAGATGTCGAAGACTAGACTAGGTGTCAGACGCGGCTTTTTGCCTTTTGCCTTTTTCCTCTGTTGACAAGTTTCTTCGGTTTGAATTTAAGTTGGATTTGAGCTTGAGACTTGCGTGTGTCTGGGGAAGGGGTGCTTAGTCTCGTTCGAGCAATCTCTTGTGTTCTGGTTTTGGCTTTACGTCCAAGTTAGCGTCGGCTGCCTCCCCTCGCGAGCCCCTCGTCAGCCGAGCCAGGCCAAGCATGTCTACAATCCGGACCGCTGTCGCCGCACCCTCTCCAGAGGTTCTCACCGCAGGATCAATGGGACCATCCAGAAGACACTCGAGGCGTCGCGGCCCCCACAGGCCCGCTCGGGACTTGTCGGGGTCAAGAGGTAAACAGGTCAGCTGACCCATCGCCGGGCCAGTAGCTAAGCTCACACGCGGCGTTACGCTTACAAGGATGTTGATCACAAACCTTTACATGAGGGGCTTCCCCTCCCAAAATGCTCTTACAGTCTTCAAGGCCGAGCCCGAACTTTCTTCACACAGGGTGAGCAGTGGTGACGTGTGATCAGTCGGACATATCACTCGTCGCGTCATCTGGGGCGCCTCCAGAGGCGTCGCTGCATCACCAGCATCATCACCTTCACCACCAACACCTCCGCCAGCGCCAGGCGTGTCCACCACGCCACCTTCATCGGCGGCCACGATCACGCCATCATCATCAGACATGAAGGCCCTAACAAGGGCGTCCACATTGTCCTCCACCCATTGTGCCAGGTTGCCCCGGATGGCTATGAGCACAGGTGCAATGGTGGCATCGAAATCAAAGTGGGGATACATGTTCTGCAGATG
This sequence comes from Triticum timopheevii, assembly GCA_963921465.1. Taxonomy (NCBI): domain Eukaryota; kingdom Viridiplantae; phylum Streptophyta; class Magnoliopsida; order Poales; family Poaceae; genus Triticum; species Triticum timopheevii. The sequence goes on from OY997264.1 coordinate 112,185,158, forward strand.
GCTGAAGACACGGGAGAAGGCACACCCAAGCAAGGCTCGGCTTCTCTCCTCAACGAGCCAACGGGACCTCTCGGAGCGGTTCTCCAGAAACGTCACCACGTCAGTGAAATATTGGAGGTTGCCGGCATAGTTGGTCTCGTGCAGCACCTCGGCAGCGGCCTCGCAAATGTTGCCCAGGGCCGCGTTAGCCCGTTCCCTGAGCGTTTGGAGCATGGGGGCGTGCTCATGCTCCAGGACCCGCCTCTGGCGGATCTCGTCCTCGTTGTGCCGCATGATAGCCTCGACACCGTCAACCCTCTGTCAGAGAAGAAGCAGCTCAGCGCGGGAAGAGGCCAGCTCCGCCTGCGCTGCGCCAAGGGCAGCCGCGGAGAGGTCCGCACCCCGCGTCACCTCGGCTAGTTTGGCCCTGAGGGCTGTGGTCCTACCTTCAGCTTCGGCCCTGATCAGCTCCAACCTCGCTTCGTATTGGCGCTCGAGACCCGACCGAGCTTCCGCCACGCGGCGGTCGACCTCTTCATGGGCTCGGGCTTCGCGCATGGCGACGTCATCCTCCGCCTGAGCCACCAGGCGCTCCCTCGTCTCCAGCCGCTCAAGGTCAAGGTTGTGCTCGGCAGCCTCCAGCGTCAGCGTTTCCTCGCGCTTCTGGAGCTCCGCCTGGTCGACGGAGGCCTCCTTCAGCGACACAAGGGCCGCCTGGCGCAGCTCCACCTGCTCCTCCAGAGAGTTGCTCCATGCTTGGAGCTCCCACACGCGCTCCTCCGTATCCTTGCGCCATCGGTCTGCTTCCCGGGCCTCCTCGACGGCTCGGGAGCAGGCCTCTCGCGAGGCCACCAGTGACGATTCAGCCTTCACATTGTCGGAGTAATGGGCCACGGGTAGGCTAACCCGTGTCCCAGGACCTTTCAAGACATTGGGGGCAGGCCGCGCCCCTCGAGCCGACTCCAAGCTAGCGACCCCCAGAGAGGCCGAGTCCTAGACGGCGACTCCGAGACAAGCTGACTCCAAGCTGGCGACCTCCAGAGAGGCCGAGTCCTAGACGGCGACTCCGAGACAAGCCGACTCCAAGCCGGCGACCTCCAGAGAGGCCGGCTAGGGAGAGTCGGCCCATGATCCCTTCCTCATCTCGAAGTACGGTGTGGGGCGCGGTCACGACATGGCCGCTCCCCCCCGCTTACGAAGGACCGGCATGGCTATAGTGAGCCCTATCGCTGGAAGATCCCCGGCGAGGCGCGGCATTGTTGCCATGCCTGCCCTGACCTCAGCCACAGTGCATGACGCATTGTGCCCATGATGCCGGCCTGTACGGCCCGAAGGCGGCGGGGCTGCCTGTCAGCGGGTGGGCCGAAGGCGGCCTGAGCACCCCGAAGACGGCCCTGTGGAATCGGCCTCCCCAGAGTCAGTCGGCTCCTCCCCAGGGCCCCACGAGCCATTAACCAGATAGGATGGGGAATGGCGACAGTGACCACCCGATAGACGGCGGCACTGTCGCCACGCCCCGATGACCAAGCCTGCGTCATCAGGAGCACCGCCACAGTACCACGCCTGTCCGCGGGGCCTGCCAGACGGCGGGCCCCAGAAGCCGACAGGGAGGACGGTGGCCTGAGAGACAGACAGCTGGGACCCGCGCCAGCCGGATTACTATTGTACCCCCAGGGGGTAGGCCTATATAAACCCCCCGGGGCACCAATGCAAAGGGTTCGGACTTTGATAGAGATAGACGAGATAGCACAAGGATGAGGGAGCTAGCCTTGCCCTCTCCTGCCTCCCGATACAGCTCCAGGAGCACCATTGTAGTCACTTTGCCTTAGTGATCATGCGGAGACCCCGCAGAGCAGCAATAGGGGTGTTATCTCCTAGGAGAGCCCTGAAGCTGGGTAAGTTCCACCGGCATGCATGTCTTCGCCTCATCCCGCTTCCAGGCACCGGCGACATTCTACTCGCTCCCACCATGATAAGCCATCCTTTGGCATATGTCGCACCCAACCCCCGACATTTGGCGCCCACCGTGGGGCGAGGTGCACCGTCGTCCGGAGATCTGCTCTGGACGGGAACCCTGTTCCTCCCCGGCGAGCATAGCCAGCCTGGCACGCCGGATGGCGTCTGTGCCGAAGCGCTGCACGACGCTGAGATCGCCTGCGCGGTGAGCTGCCTCGCTGACCTTCTTGGCGAGGTTAGCATCTCCGGTGAGCCCCCATCCGATGCGGGCACAGGCGTCCCCGAAAGCCTCCTCGTGGGCCTCCTTGACCATCTCCACGTCACCGGCAAGCCTGCCGTCGACTTGGAGTCCGTAGGCTCCACTGACTCGTTGCTGGTCGACTCCGACAGCGTGTCACTTGACACGTTCCCCTCCAACGTGGTGATCTTTGACGAGCCGCTCCCTTGCGAGGGAGCGGCGGAAGCATCGTCACGGAGGTCCTCGTCCTCGAGCACGGCGAGCGCTCCGGCGAAGGAGCGCACGACCCGCTTGACGCGGCCCTGCGAGACCTTACAGCGCCGATTCCAGAAGACGCCGACGCCGAGACGCTGGAGGTGATCCGCCTTCAGCTCGTCGAAGGCGCGAAGAAGCTGGCAAGCATGAGGCGCTTGTCAGAAGCCTACCCGTGCGAGATGGATCGCGCCGTAGGCGGCTCGCCGGCTCCAACCGGGCCTAGCCACCTAGGCGCGGTCCGACAGCGCGGCGCGGCAATCGCCAACCTCCTTGGGGCTGATCGCCCTGTATATGCCACGCCCGCAGAGAATATCCGTGCCACCCAGGCGGCGGCAGAAGAGCTCAACAACTTCGAAGGCGAAGAGCGCCACATGATGACGGAGCGAGTCCAGCAACTCCTCGACGCGGCTGCTACGCAGAACGCGGCCGGCGGCCGCACCAATGCGCCGCAGCAACTCCACGACGACCTGCCTCCCCGTCGAGATCAAGGCGCAACGTCTAGGACGCCGACTGGCGAAGTCCACGGAAGAAAATACAAAGAGTCGGCTGTCAATCGCAGTCGGACTCACATCACCATCGAGCGCGACCAAGACGGCCGCCCCAGAGCGATGGAACGGCGGGACGACTACCTGCCTCCCCCTCCTCGCAGGGAAAGGCGAGTCTCCCCGCCGCTCGTTGAGCATCCGACTCTCGGTGACTGCCTTGGCCGCCGAGAGGGAGTCGGAGAAAATGACGCCCGCCACCGGATCGACCGACTCCACTGATCCCTGGCGCTAGAAGAAGAAGATGAGCTGGGCCCGCCTTGCTTTGGGCCCCACATCCGAGACGAGCCTTTCCCCAAAGGGTTTACGCTCCCCCGAGACACACCCAAGTACACCGGCTCCGTGAAGCCCGAAGACTGGCTAATCGACTACTCCACGGCCGTCAACATAGCAAACGGCAACAAGCGGGTCGCCATAAAGTACGTTCCGCTCATGCTCCAGGGCACGGCCCAGACATGGTTGAACAGTTTGAAGCCCCGCAGCATCAACAGTTGGGTCGACTTCACCGAGGCTTTCGTCCGCAACTTCACCAGCACGTACAAGCGACCCCCAAGCCGCGCCAGCTCTCCTTGTGTGTGCAAGGCCCTGATGAGTCTACTCGCGACTTTCTCACGCGCTGGGGCAAACTCCGGAACTCCTGCGACGGTGTGCACGAGGTGCAGGCGATCGAGTACTTTACTGCCGGGTGCAGAGAAGGCACCCTCCTCAAGCACAAGCTCCTCTGCGACGAGCCGGAGACCCTCGACGAGTTGCTGGTCATTGCAGACAAATATGCCACGGCCGACTCCTCTATGAAGACAGAGATTCAAGTTAGCGCGACTGGCAAAGTGGCCCCTCAAGCTCCCAGAACTCCAGCTGGAGACACCAGCCGGAGACAGCAGCAGAATGATCACAAGCGCAAGGCCCCGCAGCCGACTTCCAGCAGTCGGCAGGTCGCAACGGTTGAAGACCAACAGCCTGAGGGGCAGCCTCCGGCGAAGCGGCAGAAGGGCGGCAAGTCCAACTGGCTGCTGGCTTTCTCTTACGAGCAGACTCTCGACGGCCCCTGCAAGTTCCACAGCGGCGCGAAGCCGTCCAACCACACCACTCGGAAGTGCCACTGGCTCACCAGAATCGCCAAGTGAGACGGCCTCCTCCCTCCTCCGCCTGCTGGGCCGCCGCCTCCTCCGCCGCCTCAGCAGCCGGCGGCCAGGCCAGTCGGCGTCGTACAAGACGAGTTCCCGGATGAGCACGGAGCCTATGTGGTGTTCACCAGTGTAGCAGATGACCGGCGCAGCAGGCGCCAACAGCAGCAAGAAGTAAATGCGGTCGCATAAAGTACTCCGGAGTTCATGCATTGGTCCGAAAGGCCTATCAGTTGGAGCAGAGCTGATCACCCAGAGGTGATGCCGAGTCCATGCTCTTACGCCTTGGTCTTAGGCGCCACACTCGCCACAGATAGGCGGGCCGCTCGCTTCTTGCGAGTACTGATAGATGGAGGCAGCAGTATCAACATCCTGTACAAGGATACAATGGAGAAATTGGGAATCAAGCAGAGACAGCTTCAAAGCAGCCGAACTGTGTTCCACGGAATCGTCCCTGGCCTTTCCTGCTCACCAATCGGCAAGATCCTGATAGATGTCCTCTTCGGAGACAAGGATCATTTCCGCCGAGAGCTAGTTTGGTTTGAGGTGGTGGACCTTGAAAGCACATACCATGCATTGCTTGGCCAACCCGCCTTGGCCAAGTTCATGGCGGTCCCCCACTACGCCTACCTCAAGATGAAGATGCCGAGTTCCAAGGGAATCCTCACTGTGTCCGGCGACTATAGGAAGTCGTCCGCCTGCGCGGCCAAGAGTAGTCGGCTGGCCGAGTCCGTGGTGATCGCAGCTGAGAGGCGGCTCCTTGATCGGGTTGTGGCGATGGCCGGCAAGCAGCCAGAAATGTCGCCCGACCCCAAGGAATCAGAAGTTGAGGGCTCGTTCAAGCCGGCTAAAGAAACAAAGAAGATACCTTTGGACCCGGAGCACCCGGAGAGGCACGCTGTCATAGGTGCGAACCTAGACAGCAAATAGGAAGGCGAGCTCGTGATTTCCTCTGTGAGAATCGAGACATCTTCGCATGGTCCCCGAAAGACATGCCAGGTGTACCGACGGAATTCGCCGAGCACAAGTTACATGTCCGATCTGATGTGAAGCCCATCAGGCAGCCCTTGAGCCGCCTGTCAGAAGAGAAAAAGAAGAGTTGTTGGAGAAGAAATAGCCCGGCTCCTGGCAGCTGGCTTCATCATGGAAGTGTTTTTTCCAGAGTGGCTGGCAAACCCAGTACTGGTGTTGAAGAAAAATAAGCAATGGCGGATGTTTATAGATTACACGAGCCTCAACAAAGCTTGCCCCAAGGACCCATTCGCTTTGCCAAGAATCGATCAGGTGATAGACTCCACAGCCGGATGCGAGCTATTTAGTTTCCTAGATGCATATTCAGGATATCACCAGATCAAGCTGAACCCGACCGAAAGACTGAAGACCGCCTTCATCACGCTGTTCGGAGCCTTCTGCTACCTGACCATGACGTTCGGCTTGAGAAACGCCGGCGCCACCTTTCAGCGCTGCATGCAGAAGTGCCTCCTGAAGCAACTCGGCAGAAATGCCCATGTCTATGTGGATGATGTAGTGGTGAAGACAGAGAAGCGCAGAACCCTGCTAGAGGACCTCAAGGAAACCTTTGAGAATCTGCGCCTATTCTAGATCAAGCTCAACCCAGAGAAGTGCGTTTTTGGAGTACCAGCCGGCCAGCTCCTTGGTTTCCTGGTCTCCGAACGCGGCATAGAGTGCAATACTATGAAGATCAAGGACATCGAGAGGATGGAAGCGCCCAGACGACTGTTAGATGTGCAGAAGTTCACCGGCTGTTTGGCGTCCATTAGCCGATTCATTAGTTGGCTGGGCGAGAAGGCTCTCCCCTTGTATCAGCTCATGAAGTAGACGACCTTCTTTGAGTGGACTCCCAAGGCGGACGAGGCTTTTCTCCAGTTAAAGAAGATGTTGACTACTCCTCCGGTGCTGGCGGATCCGACTCCCAAAGAGCCCATGCTCCTATACATCGCCGCCACCAGCCGAGTAGTCAGCACAGTCATTGTAGTCGAGCGCAAGGAGATAGGCAAGGCGCTACCTGTCCAGAGACCGGTATATTACTTGAGCGAGGTACTATCGGCCTCCAAGCAGAACTACCCCCATTATCAGAAGATGTGCTACGGCATGCATTTTGCCGCCAAGAAGCTGAAGCCTTACTTTCAAGAGCATCCAATCACTGTGGTTTGCACCTCTCCACTAGCCGAGATCATCGGAAGCCGCGATGCTTCAGGCCGAGTGGCCAAGTGGGCCATAGATCTGGCTCCCTACACCATCTACCACGAGCCCCGCACCGCCATCAAGTCGCAAGCACTGGCCGACTTCCTCGTCGACTGCGCCGAGACCCAGTATCTATCGCCAGCGCCCGACTCTACCCATTGGCGGATGCACTTCGACGGCTCCAAGATGCGCACGGGCCTGGGAGCCGGCGTCATCCTCACTTCCCCCAAGGGCGACAAGCTCAGATACGCGCTGCACATCCACTTCGCCGCCTCCAACAACGTGGCCGAGTAAGCGGCGCTCATTCACGGGCTCCGGCTTGCCAAAGAACTCGTTATACACCGGATCCTGTGTTATGGCGACTCTGACTTGGTGGTCCAGCAATCATCCGGCGATTGGGACGCCAAGGACGCAAATATGGCGAGCTGCCGTTTCCTCGTCCAGCAACTCAGCGGATACTTCGAGGGGTGCGAGTTCCTCCATGTGCCAAGGAACGACAACGACCAAGCAGACGCCTTGGCACGAATCGGCTCCACCCGCCAAGCAATACCATCTGGTGTCGCCCTTCGGCGCCTCCTCAAGCCTTCTATCAAGCCGTCACCAGAATCAGATTCAATCTTTGTGCCGGCTCCGCTTGAAGAAGACGGATCCGACTCCAAGAGATGCACAGACGAAGCCGGCCCGGGGACTTCAGAGCTCGGCTCGGGGACTGCTCCAGTCGGCTCCGGGACTTTGTCAAAACAGCAAGCGGCTGCGGACTCCAACCCTCCGCCTCCCAGCCCGGCCGCCCTTATCCAAGTCGCACTAGTGGCAGTTGAAGAAATAGCAGCACCTTCATGGGCCCAGCCCATCCTCAGGTTCTTAGTAACCAGAGAGCTGCCAACTGATGAAATCTTGGCTCGGCAAGTGCAACACCGAGCAGCAGCCTACACCATAGTCAACAGAGAGCTGGTCAGGCGCAGCGTTACCGGTGTCTTCCAACACTGTGTCGAGGAGGAACAAGGCCAAGCAATCCTCAGAGACATCCATGAAGGCGAGTGCGGTCACCACGCGGCCTCCAGGGCACTCGTCGCCAAAGCCTTCCGACGCGGTTTCTTCTGGCCGACCGCCCTGGAAGAGGCGAAAGAATTAGTCCAAAAGTGCAAGGGGTGCCAGATTTTCCGTGCTAAGCCACTCCAGCCAGCTTCCGCACTCAAGACTATCCCCATTGCCTGGCCCTTTGCAGTCTGGGGCCTGGACATGGTGGGACCATTCAAAACGGCACGAGGTGGCTTGACCCACCTACTTGTCGCAGTGGACAAGTTCACCAAGTGGGTGGAGGTGAAACCCATCAAGAAGTTGAATGGGCTGACTGCCGTAACCTTCATCGATGACATCACAACTCGGTACGGCATCCCACACAGCATCATCACCGACAATGGCACGAATTTCGCCAAAGGCGCCCTGTCCCGTTTCTGCGCGACGCAGGGCATCCAACTGGACTTAGCGTCCGTTGCCCACCCGCAGTCAAATGGCCAGGTGGAGCAAGCAAACGGCCTCATCTTATCCAGCATCAAGCCTCGACTCGTCATGCCACTGGAGCGATCTGCTGTCTGTTGGCTTGAGGAGCTGCCAGCCGTCCTCTGGAGTCTGCGCACGACTCCAAACAAGTCAACCGGCTTCACACCCTTCTTCCTCGTCTATGGTGCCGAAGCCGTCATCCCAACGGACATAGAGTTCGACTCCCCGCGAGTCATCATGTACACCGAGGAAGAAGCAGAAGAAGCACGTCAAGACAGCGTCGCTCTGCTGGAAGAGGGCCGGCTGTTGGCTCTCAGCCGGTCCAGCATCTACCAGCAGAGTCTGCGTCGATACTACAACAGGAAGGTAAGGCCAAGATCTTTCCAAGAGGGTGACCTTGTGCTTCGGCTGATCCAGCGGACAGCCGGCCAACACAAGTTGTCGGCACCTTGGGAAGGCCCCTTCATCATCAGCAAGGTGCTAGGGAACGACGCCTACTATCTGATCGACGCTCAGAAGCCCCGAGCGCGCAAGAGGGACGACTCCGGCAAAGAGACAGAGCGCCCATGGAATTCAAATCTCCTTCGGATGTTTTACAGTTGATGCAGTATGTATCGCACTACCCCTTTGTATTAAAGCACTAAGACTTTGGGCCCCCCGAGACGAGCTCGGGGACTGCCCTTTTTGTTATCTGTATGATAAGAATTATGCCTTCGAGTACATTACTTTCATCACAAGCCGCTTGGCACCAGGCCAGACTAGTCAGCCCGGGGACTCGCCGCTTTGCGCTATGAGGAGCTCCTCCAGTCAGACAAGTAGTGCGCGGTGCCCAATCCGCTTCCTGCCAAAGCCGCAGCTCGCAGAGCGATTGTGAGGCGGGCAGGAGTGAGAAAGAGTGGGCGCCCACACAAAAAATGGCTAAGGACCTAAAGCACGAACATAGCGTAAGACGGCCTCCAACATCTCTGAAATGGAAAGCCGACTCATGAGTAGTCGGCTCGCCGTCTTAGCCTTTATCAAAGACGGCCGACTCTTGGGTAGTCGGCCTGTCGCTTTCTATCCGACTTGCTAAAGAAACTCCAAATGGACAAGTACTTGCCTTCACGAAGTAGCCAAGCACTTAACCCAGCAACAGTCCAAGAGCGGCTGTCCAACTGGCAAGGCAGCGACTAAAGGGAGGCGGCAAAGGGAATGACGAAAAGTGGATAAAATATTTACATAGGCCCTTGGCCGAATCTTCGAATAGAAGTTCAAGATACAGCCCGCGGGTAGAACTGTTCGAATTTAACAAAGTTTTCAAAAGATTACTACAGAGGCGGAAAAGGCAGCCTAGGAGGCGGCTTCTGGGATCGGAGGATCGGAGGAGACGGCGGTGTCGGGCGCCGGGGCAGTCGGCTGGGCGGTCTTGGCTTGATCGCCTCCAGCGGTAGTCGCCTTCCCTCGACGTGGCTCGTTGCTGGAGGCGCGGTCAGGCTGAGGCTGGCCGCCTGCTCCGTCTTCTGGCATCTTCGCCTTGCCTCCGTCCTCCGCCTCGTCCTCCTCCTCGGTGCTGGAGTCGATCACCTCCGCCGAGTCCTCGCCATGCTCTGGGTTCATCCCGAACCACTCTGGCGGCACTTCCTCGCCGCCTTCAGCCCGTTCCGGCACGAAGACATTGGTGTCCATGTACTTGGCGATGGCCGCCACACACTCGATAAGGGCGCCCTCCATGGCCTCCAGCTCGGCCTGGGCTTCTGACCGGAACGCTGCCAGACTGTCCAGGTCCAGCCCTGGATAACATGCCTTGCCGAACTCCAAGGCCCGGCGTGCTCCGGCCTGGGCCGAGGAGCCCTTCCAAGCTTCAAGATGACCGGCGGCGACTGCCAGCCAGTCGGCGGTCTGGCTGGTGGTGCGCAGAGCCGGCATATCTGGCCACAGAGCGGCAACCACCTGGGCGCCGGCACGCTGAAGCCGGCGCATCAGCCGGTGAGCCGGACGAAGACGGGCTTCAATGCTCAAGAGCTGCTCGTCAATGGTTCGGGGGGCATTAGCGGTGATCTCCTCACCATTTTCCCTTCGCGCTTCACGAGCAGCCTCGATGGCCAGAGGGACTGCCTGCGAGTGACCAGGGAAGAAGTCTACCGAGACAAAAAAGAAGCAAGTCGAAAAATCAGAACTCGGCCTGACACATAGTCGGAAGCCCGAAGAAACGAAAGAAACTTACCATCAACGATATCTTCAATCTCGTGGAAGCCGGAGGTCAGCATCGCCTCCCTGTCGGTCCAGGAGGAGCGCTCGCTCTCGAACTCAGCCAGGAGAGCGGCCTCCTTCATCTCGGCCTTGTCCTGCGCCTTCTTGAGCAGCTCCTTCTGCTCGGCCAGCTGCGCGGCCAGCAGGTCGCACTCCGCGGCAAGCTTGCCGCACTCCTCCTCCTTGGCACGCCGGGCGGTATTGGCCTCGCCCAGCTGCTCCTGAAGAGCGGCATTGGCGCCTGAAGAAACGAAAGAAAAGACAGATAAGTCATCAGCAAAGAAGATCGCCGGAAGATCCGGCCCGACTGCTCAGCAGTCGGCCCGAATCTCGGGGACTATAGCCCGCGGGTGCGCCAGCGCGCCCCCGCGAGGAAGAAGAACTTACTCCGGCTTTCCGACAAGTCGGCAGTCCGCTTGCGCAACTCCTCAACATTGCGGTTGAAGGCAGTGGCGCGGAGGGTGTGATACTCCTACAAAAAGACATTGAAGATAGAGTTAGTATTTGGAACTCGCCAGAGGGAGTTTCGAACCGCCTGCTCAGCAGCCGGCCCGGAACTCGGGGACTACACCCAGTGGGTGCGCTGGCGCGCCCCCACAGAGAAAAACAAGAATAAAAAATAAGAGGGAAACGTACTCGGATGGCCGTCCGCGCTGCCAGATGCGCCCTGGTGCAAGTTTGAAGGGCGTCTCCTTCAGTGCACAGCTTCGCCTGAACGTCCAGGAGCGCTTGGTTCAGCGGCCCGGTGCCGCCTCCGCGCAACCACCCGGTGGGCGCGGCGCTTGTGGCCTCGGCGTCTAGGGCTGCCAAACTGGCAGTGCCGGTCTCCCAAGGTCGCGGCGCCGAGGTCGCCCTCTCAAGACGGCGGCGCACCGGCGAGACGACTTGGAGAAGCAGCCGCGCCTCGGCCTCGTCCGTAATCGGCGGCTCCAACGGACCCGCCGGCTGCTTGCCATGGGGCCTCCCAGACGACGGTGGAGGCGGCGGTGGCGGCACGAGCATGTCCGACACAGAAGCCTCGCCGCTCTCCTTCTCCACGACGGGGTTCTCAGTGCCGGCCTCCCCGGTCTGCCCCGTGAACTCCGGAGGCGGCGGTGCAGATGACAGTGGGGGGACGAGCATCACCGATTGGCGACGCACGGCCTCCTTGGCACGCCGTCTCGCCGCAAGTGCGGCTTCGGCGTCCTCCAGCTTCTTCTGGGCGGAGGCAGCCGCCTTCTCCAGACGCTCGGCCTCCTCCTCCTCGTCGCGCTTCTCTCGCGCGTTTCGCTCCGTCGCCTCCCGGAGGTCGGCGACGGGGTCGACCCGCCGAGTATTGGCGGACGTATCCGCCGACCCCATGACGGAGGGGACGGCGACTCTTTCAAGGGAAAGAGGGGCCCTAAAGAAGAATGGAGGGAGTATAAAAAAGAAGACTCGGACAAGAGTCCACGAAGGAAAATAAAGAGAGCATAAAGACTTACGCGGAGACTAGCGGCGGCTTCCTCACTTCCCTACGGAAGCGGTTGGCCTTCACGGCCGCCTCCTCCCATTTGGTCGCGGCGGCCGCCCCCTTGAGCTGCTTCAATTTGCCGCCGGGCGCACTCGGCCCGGCGTGACACCTCTTCACGCCGCCTTGGTGGCGCGGGGCGACCTCCCCTTCGACGTCGTCGTCAGGTCAGTCGGCGATGGTGGCCGAGGGCCTGTAGCCGCCTTCGGTTCCTTCTCCCCCGCCTTCGGTGTCGGCTTCCATCGTCGCCGCCCCCATGTCGGGGTCGTCGACGTCGCTGTCCGCCCGATCAGGGACGTATTCGCGGGGCTGCCTCGAGGCACTGGCTGCAGGCTGCATGAGGGGATTCTAGCTCAGAAGAACTCAACAAGAGTCAGAAGCCGGAGTCGGCTGCAAAGAAGACGAAACAATAAGGGGACGCGACTTACCACTAGTGGGGGGTTACCGCACGAGTACGGCTCCTTGCCGAACTGCCAGCCCTCGTTGAACTCACAGTGCGCGATGTGGTTCACCAAGTTCGCCACCTTCTTAACGGGCATCTCCTTGGTGCTCATCCGACTTGGGTCTCGGAGGCCGCTCATCTGACAGATCAGGTGAGGCCGGCCTTCAAGCGGGAGAACGCGGCGCACCACGAAGGCGGCCTGCAAGTCGGCCCCGACGTGGCCCTCCGACTGCATCAAGACTCGGAGCCGCGCTACGGCGGCGGCTCTGGCGGGAGTTAGCGTCTTGACTCAGTGCGACCAGCTGGGGAGCCTCCTAGGCAGGGGGGCAGCATTGTAAGGCGGCAGGTTGACCCAGTCGCCGTCGGAGGAGAGGTTCTTCACGTAGAAGTATGAACGCTGCCACATCTTCACCGACTTGATCAGCGAGATGGGAGGAAAAGGGTTGTCGGCTGTCGAGCGCCGCACCGCGATGTAGGCGCCGCACTGTGCTGGCGTGCCGGCAACTTGCGTACCAAGCCTAGAAGAGAAGAACTCTCCCCACAGCTCGAGGGTGGGGAGAACGCTGAGGAAGCCTTCGCACAGAGTGGCGAAGGCGGAAAGCAGCACCACCGTGTTGGGAGTGAGGTGGTGCGGCTGAAGATTCTGGAACACCAGGAACGAGCAGAAGAAGCCGCCCGCCGGCAGCCCCAGGCCGCGCATGAGGTGCGAGCGGAAGATGGCCCGCTTGCCCTCCTCCAGCGCCGGCCGGATCTCCCCCTCCGGAGCGGTGCGGGCGTGCACGAGGTCTGCGCTGGGGAGGCGGCGTGTCTGGCGGAGGAACTCGATGTGTTCATCTTCCACGTCCGAGCCGTCCCACACGCCGGAGCGCGTGGCACGGGCCGTGGTGGAGGAAGAGCTCATCGCCGTGGTTCAAAGCACTCTTGCTCGATGGCGGAGAGAGAGAGAGAGAATGCAAGATGAGGCGGGGGAACGGGGAAGAAGGGCGCGCATGCTGTGCCGCTCTGTTCCCCCCGCCTACTTATAGCCCTGCGGGCTGAGGAGCCGAGGGGGCGGGCGTGGGATTAACTACGCCCGCTGCCCCACGCCGCCCCATGATTTACCCCACAAAGTTACTGCGCGCAGTAACTGCGTGGGAACCCCAACCGTCCACGACCGCAACAGATTCGTTCATATGCCGAGGCGCGGTAATGGCGGGCCTCGCCTGACGGCCCGTCCCATCGCGCGCGTGGGCAGGCAGACTGTCCTTCCCACGTGGCGCCACGCGATTTGACCGCCCTGATGGCTGTGGGGAAGCGTATCAGGCACGCCGCCTGGTTTCCCGCCTTTTGCTACGAAAAATCCGACTCTCGACAGTCGGCCCAAGAGAAGACGGTGGCCGAGAACCAGAGTCCGCTCCGGGAACGTTGAAACTGCTGAAGCCCCACGATGCAGCGTCTGCAGGGCTTCACCAGCTTCGGGGACTACTGTCAGAGTAATGGGCCACGGGTAGGCTAACCCGTGTCCCATGACCTTTCAAGACATCGGGGGCAGGCCGCGCCCCTCGAGCCGACTCCAAGCTGACGACCCCCAGAGAGGCCGAGTCCTAAACGGCGACTCCGAGACAAGCCGACTCCAAACTGGCGACCTCCAGAGAGGCCGAGTCCTAGACGGCGACTCCGAGAAAAGCCGACTCTAAGCCGGCGACCTCTAGAGAGGCCGGCTAGGGAGAGTCGGCCCATGATCCCTTCCTCACCTCGAAGTATGATGTGGGGTGCAGTCACGACATGGCCGCTACCCCCCCCCCCCGCTTACGAAGGACCGGCATGGCTACAGTGAGCCGTATCGCTGGAAGATCCCCGGCGAGGCGCGGCACTGTTGCCATGCCTGCCCTGACCTCAGCCATAGTGCGTGACGCATTGTGCCCACGACGCCGGCCTGTACGGCCCGAAGGCGGCGGGGCCGCCTGTCAGCGGGTGGCCCGAAGGCGGCCTGAGCGCCCTGAAGACGGCCCTGTGGGAGTCGGCCTCCCTAGAGTCGGCCGGCTCCTCCCCAGGGCCCCACGAGCCATTAACCAGATAGGATGGGGAATGGTGACAGTGACCACCCGATAGACGGCGGCACTATCGCCACACCCCGATGACCAAGCCTGCGTCATCAATAGCACCGCCACAGTACCACGCCTGTCCGCGGGGCCCGCCAGACGGCGGGCCCCAGAAGGCGGCAGGGAGGAAGGTGGCCTGAGAGACAGACAGCTGGGACCTGCACCAGCTGGATTACTATTGTACCCCCGGGGGGTAGGCCTATATAAACCACCCGGGGCACCCATGCAAAGGGTTCGGACTTTTATAGAGATAGACGAGATAGCACAAGGAGGAGGGAGCTAGCCTTGCCCTCTCCTGCCTCCCGATACAGCTCCAGGAGCACCATTGTAGTCACTTTGCCTTAGTGATCATGCGGAGACCCCGCAGAGCAGCAGTAGGGGTGTTATCTCCTAGGAGAGCCCTGAAGCTGGGTAAGTTCTGCCGGCGTGCATGTCTTCGCCTCATCCCGCTTCCAGGCACCGGCGACGTTCTACTCGCTCCCACCATGATAAGCCATCCTTTGGCATATGTCGCACCCAACCCCCGACACACGTTGTCAAGGTCACTGAGGGAGTCCTGGACTATGAGATGTCCGGATAGCCGAACTATCATCATCGGCTGGACTCCAAGACTATGAAGATACAAGATTGAAGACTTCGTCCCGTGTCCGGATGGGACTTTCCTGGGCGTGGAAGGCAAACTTGGCGATACGGATATGTAGATCTCCTGCCATTGTAATTGACTCTATGTAACCCTAGCCCTCTCCGGTGTCTATATAAACTGGATGGCTTTAGTCCGTAGGACAGAACAACAATTACAACAATCATACCATAGGCTAGCTTCTAGGGTTTAGCCTCCTTGATCTCGTGGTAGATCTACTCTTGTAATACCCACATCATCAATATCAATCAAGCAGGACGTAGGGTTTTACCTCCATCAAGTGGGCCCGAACCTGGGTAAAACATCGTGTCCCTTGTCTCCTGTTACCATCCGCCTAGACGCACAGTTCGGGACCCCCTACCCGAGATCCGCCGGTTTTGACACCGACAATGGATTATACCATGACCGCCGAATGACGCGATCGCATAGCAGTGGCCGACATGGACCCATTTGTAGTGCGTGATTCCTTATAGGTCAGATCATCCGCGGTTACACATGGTAGACATTTATTGAGGCCGTAGCCACACACGGTAGAAACCAAGGGCAGGGCCGACGGGTCAACTCTGGCGGCTTTCAGCATGAGGTAGAGACGGGCCCGCGGCGACTCAGTGGCGGTAGGGTGGCCCACCGGCGGATGCAGCATGACGAGGCAGCAACTCGGTGGCGGCTTAACACATTGGGCAGCTCGTGCCGCTGCTGGAAGTGGCGCGCGGAGGCGGCTTGCAGGTGCGGCGAACCTGCCAAGGCGAACACCATGGAATTACAGCGGGCGCGGCGGAGTCGAGCACAACAACTGCAAGCGGCGGCTTGGAGTAGTGGCAAGGTTGGCCTGGCGCGGACGACGGTGGCTCAAGGCGGCGACTCAGGGCCACGGGCGCGAGCTTACGTGAGGGCGGCTCGGAGGCAGAACGGCGGTTCTTCAGGGGAGATGGGTCAAAGCCTATCAAGGCGGCTCGCACGAAGTCGTAGATGCATCGGTAGCTCGCAGCAGGACCCACTTGGAGCTAGGCGAGTTCTGCACGTGTTCGTCGCGTATTTCACCGCAGGGCGGATGCTGGAGCAGCCTTCATTTCTGTCATGGAAATTGTCACGTCAGATGTCCTAGTGAAAGGACTTAGTCGTGGAGCCATCGCAACTAGGAATTCAAGACCCACCCACCACCCACTTAGTAGCCGCTGTCGACGATCTAACCGACATGCTAGACTTCGACTCCGAAGACATCGACGGTTTGGACGATGATGCCGGAGACGACCAAGAACCAGCACCTATCAGGCACTGGAAAGCCACCTCGTCATACGACATATACATGGTGGACATCCCAAAGGATGGGAACGATGAAGGAACAGCAGAGGAAGACCCCTCCAAGAAACAGCCCAAGCGCCAGCGTCAGTGACGCCGCTCTAAATCCCACCATAGCAAGACTGGCGATTCTGGCACCGGAGATAATAATACCCCAGACAGTGCCGAAGATAACCCCCTCCAGCAAGATTCAGCGCGGGAGGACGGAGATGCCAGCCCTCACAAGAGGGCGGCAGACGAAGAGGTAGAGGACGATAGTTACATGCCTCCCTCTGGAGACGAGGCAAGCCTCGACGACGACAAATTTGTCGTGCCTGAGGATCCCGTGGAACAAGAGTGTTTTAAGCACAGGCTTATGGCCACGGCCAACAGCCTCAAGAAAAAGTAGCAGCAGCTTAGAGCTGATCAGGATCTGCTAGCCGACAGATGGACGGAAGTCCTGGCGGCCGAAGAGCATGAGCTCGAACACCCCTCCTGTCGGTGTACTAAAGTAGGGGGGTACCTTAGTATCCCGAACTTGTGCACGGACAGTCGCAGCGACCCGCGGCAGGGCTTGCCGGGCGTCCGCCAAGATCCTCCACGGCTACTTTGATGCCATTCAAGATCGAAGTACTCAAACCAAGGCCCCGGCAAGAGGAGCTTGCCAGGAAGGCCAACCAAGGCCCCCGGCAAGAGAAGCTGGCCGGGAAGAAAACAAGGTCCCGGCAAGAGGAGCTTGCCGGGAAGACCGACCAAGGCATCTCCAGAAGACTTGCCGCGGCGCCCCGCGTGTCCCGGCAAGGCCCGACGGCCGGCAAGCTTGCCGGCACGACAAGAGAAGGGCCGCGGCAAGGCACTTGCCGCGGCAAGGCGGCCACCCAAAATCCAGCGCATCCAGCGACGTGTCACCCCAGGGCCACCCCAGGGGCACGTGGCGGGGCGTTGCGTAGCCATGCAGAGCGAGGTGGCAAACGGAGGTGATGGAGACGCCATCGTGGCAATCGGTGGCGCCTCTAACGGTCGTTTCCTTGCACTGTTGGGGCGACCGGACGGGCATTAAATGCCCTTGTCCCTTGCTGTCAGAGTTAGGTAGGGGACGCTGTTGGTAGCAGTTGTACCAACCCGCGTTTTTATCTTTCTACCCCTCTTTCTACGCTGCCACCTGTCGGTGACCCCTTTAACCTATAAAAAGGAGGCCCATGCGCACGTAGAGGAGGTTCGAAATTTGGGTTCCGCAGCTAGGAGGTTCGGGATTTTGGTTCTGCAGCTTGGAGGTTCGGTCCAGTCGACACTCACAACACCACCATACGCTCGCTCTCGAGCAAGATCAAATAAAAACACAAAGCAGCAGTAGGAGTTTTATCTCTCCGGAGAGCTCCGAAGCTGGGTAAAAATCGTCTCGTCTCCCAGCGCGCGCCCGACCTCGATCCGCTCTGCGCGCAGCCTCCGCCCCCCTTGCCGGACTAGAAGGGGCCCCCCGTGCCCCATAGGTGCTCGCGGCCGCAGAAAAGGAACGGCCCCGACATCTTTGGCGCGCCAGGTAGGGGGCGCGTCGAGGTCGTGAGCATCTGATCCGGTCTCCGCGCGCGCTGCATCAACGCCTTCATCAACATGCCACCGAAGAAGAAGCCTTCGGAGGTGGCCGCTCCGTCTACATTGATTCCGCCACCACCGCCGGAGCAAACGGGCGGTGGAGTGGACGCCGGTGGAGGAGTGGGCGCCGACGGTGGGACTCACGTCGTCACCAGATCCAAAAACAAGGCTCCGCAAGCGTCGGCGACCGTGCAGACACCGCACCCTTCCCAGGAAGTGCAAGGTCGACAATGCCCCGGTGCTCCTAGCACCGTGCTCGCGTTGGAACAAGGCCAAGCTGGTGGGTCGCGAGACGCTCGAGGTCAGCATGCACGCCCGCATGCTGGCGCGAGCGAGGTATGGTCGCCCGGGCGGGGTGTTGCACCTCCCAATCTAGTTGGGAGTCCGAGCACATCCCGCTCCTCGCGCCGCTCGTCGCCACCACCACCCAAGACAGCAGAGGAAGCGCTGGCCCGAGCCCAGCTGCTTCTAGACTACCCTCCGGCGCCGCACAAGATCGACAACTGGAGGATGACCATATACAGTCTCATCAGCTTCGCCAACGGCGACAAGCCCCGGCAACCGAGCGCATTGAGGCCCCGGCAAGGCGCCCAGGCGCAAGCCGACGCCGACAAGACCACTGGGGGTGCCACCTCCGTGCACTCCCAGCCCCGAAGGCCAAGATCGCCGGCTCGTCAGGCCAACCCCGGCGGCGACTCCACCGTGTCGTCGGACCCGCGAACCCGACGCGATCAACGCCACGTTCTCCAAGAACGGCGGCACGAAGACGCTCGCACTCGCATCGAGCGCAGAAGGGAAGCGCGATATCAATACGACCAGCGCGCTGGGCCCACTATCGATATGCACGCACCCGGGGAACCAAGCGACTTGCCGTACGCGGTAGGTTGCCCTGCGTTCACCCGCGAGCTGCGGCAAGTCCAGTGGCCCAGAACCAAGAACTTCAAGCCAGACGTGCCCGAGAAGTACGATGGCAGGATACATCCATCGGAGTTCCTCAGCATCTACACCATCGCGGTGCAGGCTGCCGGAGGGCGCGATGAGAAGATCCTCACCAACTACTTCCCGTTGGTGCTCAAGCCCAACGTCAGATCTTGGCTCATGCACTTGCCGGACGGTTCCATCTCTTCATGGGCGGACCTGTGTCATCAGTTTGTCGGCGCCTTCACAGGTGGCCACAAGCCTCATGGCCAGGAGAGTGACCTCCACTTGCTCGTCCAGAAGGAGGGAGAACCCCTGCGCAAGTACATATAGAGATTCAGCCAAGTGCAGCGCAACATCCCAGACGTCCACCCCGCCGCAGTTATCAGCGCGTTTCATCAGAACGTGCGTAACCGCAGGATGAGGGAGGAGATGGCGATGTGCAAGATCAGATACGTCAGCGAGCTCTATGCTCTGGCCGACAAGTGTGCACAGGCTGAGGAGGGGAGGAAAATCCCCGGGGAGGTTGCAGGAGCAGAAGGATCTGACAGTGAGGATGCCTTCCCGGCAAGGAATAACCGGAGGCGGAACAACAGGAAGAGAAAGGCTAAGGATGTGCTAGCTGTTGAGCATTCCGGCAACGGAGGCGGCTCCGACAAGGCCAAAGCCGACGACTCCGGCGAGGCTGTGGCAGCCGCCGACAAGCAGGATGGCTCCGGCAAGCGGTACTGCAAGATCCACCGCACCAAGGGCCATGATCTCCAAACCTGCAAGAAAGTGGAGCAGATGGCGGAGCTACAGAAAGCCGAATACGAGCACCGCGATAAGGAGAGAGCCCAGGGAGGTGGCGGAGGATCCGGCAGGAAGCTTCCCGCCCGGGGAGGACACCGCGGCAAGGCCAAGCCGCGGCAAGGAGATAGGCCTCCCCGCGGCCGCGACAAGGACGAAGATGAGGATGAGGATGATGAGATGGAGGAAGATGAGACCGATGACCGAGAGTTTCAGAAGGCGACAGAGGTGTTGTGCATCGACGGCGGCGCCTCTCTGCACGCCTCGCACCGCCAACTCAAGCAGTGGGTGCGAGAGGTGAATGCAGCGGAGCCGTCCGTCGAGGCGCGCAAGCCTCTGAAATGGTCCGGCACGCCCATCATCTTCGATGTTGAGGACCACCCTGATCGCATCACTGCGGTCGGGTGCTTGCCGATGTTGGTCTCACCAACAATCCGCAACCTCAAGGTCACGAAGATGTTGGTTGACGGCGGGGCCGGCCTGAACCTGATTTCCTCCGTAGTGCTCAAGAAGCTCCAGATCCCCGACAGCGAGCTCGAAGAAACCGGTACCTTTCAAGGGATAAATCCGGGAAGGAGCAAGCCCAAGGGGAAGATCATGCTGCCAGTGACGTTTGGCAGCAAGCTGAACTTCAGGACAGAGAGGGTCACCTTCGATGTGGTTGATATCCCATTACCCTACAATGGGATACTCGGCCGTCCAGCGCTTGCCAAGTTCATGGCAGCCTCTCACTATGCATACAACGTGCTCAAGATGCCTGGTCCGACAAGTGTCATCTCTGTCCAAGGCGACAAGAAGGATGCACTTATCTGCACCGACAAGATCAACCGGGAAGCAGTAGCCGCAGCAGAGTGCAAGCCACTTGCCGCTGAAGCTCCCCGGGGGAAGAAGAAAGTCAAGACCGGCAAGAGCAACTCTGATGCCCACTCCGGCAAGCGCACCTCCCCGGAGTGCTGCGCTGCCGTCGAGGGCGCACCATCGAGCTCCACCGGCAAGTGCAAGAAGGCAAAGGCAGACCCACCAAAGACTAAGCCCGGTAAGAACAGCTCTGGTGCCTTCTCCGGCAAGCACGCCTCTCCGGAGTGCCGCGCTGCCGTCGAGGATGCGCCATCGAGCTCCACCGGCCAGTAGGGACAGCTCTGGTGCCTGCTCCGGCAAGCACGCCTCTCCGGAGTGCCGCGCTGCCGTCGAGGATGCGCCATCGAGCTCCACCGGTCAGTAGGGCGAAGAAAGCGTCCAGTTTCGAGCTTTTGAATTGTATTCCCTGAGAATCCGTACCTTGTATGAAGAACCTGTGCGCAGAAGGGTCGAATTGTGGCTAAGTTGCGCCCTTGATCCGTTTCGAGTCCGCTCAACGATGAAAGCGCGCCGCAACTAGCCCGACAAGTTTTTCCTGCCGGAGGCAACACCGCCAGCGGGCTGCTGATGTTCCGCACTCAGCAAGCGTGCTTGCACCGGCAGGTTCCCCGAAAGCATGCAGGTGAAAGCATACAAGGAAGGGAATCAAGGGAGAAGTGCGGCCTTACCGGAGCATGGAAGACAGAAAAGCTAAGTTGCCCATGTTCGAATACAGAATACGTTCAGTTTTAAATTTCTATGTTGCATTCCTCGAACGTTCGTCCCTTGTATGAAAAACCTGTGCGCAGAGGAACCAACTCGTGGTTAAGTTGCGTCCTTGCTTTGTTTTCGAGTCCGCTCAACAATACAAGTGCACTGCAACTGGCCCGAGAAGGTTTCTTGCCGGGTACAACACCGCCAACGGGCTGCTGATGTTCCGCACTCAGCAAGTGTGTTAGCGCCGGCAAGTTCCCTAAAAGCGTAGGGTAAAAACGTACAAGGGATGTAATGAAGTAGAGGACATAACATAGTAAGCCTTGCCATGGGACGTCCTTCGTATGTAAAACTTGTGCACTGAGGAGCTAACTCGCGGCTGAGTTGCACCCTTGATTTGCTTCCGAGTCCGCTCGACAATGAAAGCGCGCTGCAACTAGCCCGACGAGGTTTCTTGCCGGAGGCAACACCGCCAGTGGGCTGCTGATGTTCCGCACTCAGCGAGTGTGTATGCACCGGCAAGTCCCCTAAAAAGCGTAGAGTGTAAACATATGAAGGGCGAAGCATGGCATTGCGTTGCTCAACCTATATAATCACGCCACGAAAGAGTAACTTATTACGGTGCTGTCTTAGTTATTTTCGTGACTAAAATGACAGCAACGAGGAAAGAATAGAAGGGCGCACTGGCCCCTGGGCCCCGGCAAACCAGCGTCGCTGGGGGCTGCGAGTACCAAGATTCCTCCGCGGCAAGTCAGGGTCCCCGGGGGCTGCGACGCCGGCGGCAAGGACAAAGCAAGGCGCACCGGCACCTGGGTCTCGGCGAGCCAAAGTTGCCGGGAGCTGCGAATACCAAGGTTCACCCCCGGCAAGCCAGAGTCGCCGGGGGCTGTAATATCAGATAAGCTTTTCATCCCTCGTCATGCATCCTCTTATGGATTGGGGAATGCGAGGCCACGTCCTTGAACGAGCGTGCCTTGTATGGAAAAACCTGTGCGCAGAGGAGCCGAATCGCGGCTAAGTTGCGCCCTTGATTTGTTTTCGAGTCCGCTCAACAATGCAAGTGCGCTGCAACTGGCCCGACAAGGTTTCTTGCCGGGAACAGCACTGCCAGCGGGCTGCTGATGTTCCGCACTCAGCAAGTGTACTTGCGCCGGCAAGTTCCCTCATAGCGTAGGGTGGAAACATACAAGGCACGGAGTCAAGTAGAGGATATAATCCGGCAGGCATTCCCCTCTTTTCATTAAAAAACATCCCAATTTAGTACAAGTCCATAGAGGATGAAAAACATGATAGAGAGGATTACAAATTTTAAATGCAGCTAAGGCCCGAAGGCTTACAAATTGAAAGATAAGATGCCCGTAATCCCTCTCCTGTTTCTCTCTTCAGGAGGTAGGTCAAGGAGGCCCCGGCAAGAGAAGCTTGCCGGGGAGGGCAAAAGGGGCGCCTAGGCGAGCTACGGGTGCCAGAAGACACCAAGAGAACATCCCGGGGGCCGGCCAGGAGCTTGGCGGAGGCGCCGGAGGCAGAGCTCGAAGACGGGGCGACAGGACGTCAGCACGCTGTTGAGGGCACCTCGCCCTCGTACTCCGACTTGACGGCCTGGCCGCCACCCCTCTTCCTCTTCCGCAGCCTCCCTACGCCAGCCGCCCAAGGAGACGGCCCCGGGGAGTTCAGAAGGCCGGCAACCCGGATGATGGGGTCGCTGGTGGCGCGCGCGAGGCAGCGTCCGGCGCCTAGTCGGACCCGCCGTCCTCGTCATCGCTGTCGCTCCCCTCCTCGTCACTCTCGCTCGAGGAGGGGCCTTCGCTATCGGAGGAGCTGTCCATGCAGCACCTCGCCCGGATGCCGGAGTCCCCGAAGACCTTGACGGAGAGGAGGTCACCCTCCATTAACTTAAAATGGAGGGTAAACCCCGCCGTCAAGCTGTGGATACGGGCGAACGTCTTCCATCCACGGTCAAGATACATCACGCCAGGGGCTGGGGATGCAACGTGGACTCGCGTGCCACTGATCCCGCAGCCCCTCATCTGCAGTCTCAGCATCTCGGGCGGGTCCGGTTCCATCGCGCTTGCGAACGGAGTTGGAAGCCGGAGGCGACGACGAGGCGCTCGACGCAGCCTGACGAAGAACTCGCAAGGGTCGTCCCCCATGTGGACCGCCGTGGGGGGAGGAACCGCCAGTGGGGGCGAAGCTGGCGCGCCGCCCCATCCGCCTCTTCCCCGCGCGCCTCGGCCTCGTCCTCGACCTCGTCCGCGACCACGCCCCCTCCCTCTTCCCCTTATGGCCGGTTCCCCCGCCAAGGGTGCGAGAGAGGGAGAGGTACGCTGCCTGGCGGCAACCCTCGCCGCCACCGATGAAGAGCCAGGATTCCCTTTTTCCATGGCGAATGGGAGAAAGGAGAACAGAAGTTGAAGAAAGAAGGACATGAGAGAGTGCGGGCTTCCGTGCCCCCCCTCCTGCTCTTTATAAAGGAGCAGGGTGGGAGCCCGGCCGCCCCGCTCAGCGAATCAAGGCACGGGAAGAGCAGGGAATTGGGACCGACCCGCTGCCTCTGCTCGCGACGGCCCGGATTCCCACTCCCACCATCCGTGACCCCAAGTGCATGGCAGCCACATGGCGGGGATGCAGGACCGAGGTGACGGGTGAGGCGGCCTCGCCCCACCCCGTGATCGTGGGGTTGGACGCCTCGAAAACCGCGCACCAGTCCCATCCAGTAAATGCACCACGCCCCCACGCCTACCTCTGTTTAGGTAGGAGGGCGTGAGCCGTCCCCTTCATCATGGCTTGATGCATGCTCGCGAGGCTCAGCCCCGCACGCGCCGCCCACGTCACCCACGACGCCGCGTTTGACGCGTGCCGCTCTGGGCGTGCGCGGTGGAAGCGGAGAGATATGCGATGTGACCTAGGCCGCGCGTGCCCGTGCACTATTTTGGGCCTGGCCCAACAGCGCTCGGCACCGTGTATGGCCCAGGCCCGGGGGCTCCTGTCGGTGTACTAAAGTAGGGGGGTACCTTAGTATCCCGAACTTGTGCACGGACAGTCGCAGCGACCCGCGGCAGGGCTTGCCGGGCGTCCGCCAAGATCCTCCACGGCTACTTTGATGCCATTCAAGATCGAAGTACTCAAACCAAGGCCCCGGCAAGAGGAGCTTGCCGGGAAGGCCAACCAAGGCCCCCGGCAAGAGAAGCTGGCCGGGAAGAAAACAAGGTCCCGGCAAGAGGAGCTTGCCGGGAAGACCGACCAAGGCATCTCCAGAAGACTTGCCACGGCGCCCCGCGCGTCCCGGCAAGGCCCGACGGCCGGCAAGCTTGCCGGCACGACAAGAGAAGGGCCGCGGCAAGGAACTTGCCGCGGCAAGGTGGCCACCCAAAATCCAGTGTATCCAGCGACGTGTCACCCCAGGGCCACCCCAGGGGCACGTGGCGGGGCGTTGCGTAGCCATGCAGAGCGAGGTGGCAAACGGAGGTGATGGAGACGCCATCGTGGCAATCGGTGGCGCCTCTAACGGTCGTTTCCTTGCACTGTTGGGGCGACCGGATGGGCATTAAATGCCCTTGTCCCCTGCTGTCAGAGTTAGGTAGGGGACACTGTTGGTAGCAGTTGTACCAACCCGCGTTTTTACCTTTCTACCCCTCTTTCTACGCTGCCACCTGTCGATGACCCCTTTAACCTGTAAAAAGGAGGCCCATGCGCACGTAGAGGAGGTTCGGAATTTGGGTTCCGCAGCTAGGAGGTTCGGGATTTTGGTTCCGCAGCTTGGAGGTTCGGTCCAGTCGACACTCACAACACCACCATACGCTCGCTCTTGAGCAAGATCAAATAAAAACACAAAGCAGCAGTAGGAGTTTTATCTCTCCGGAGAGCTCCGAAGCTGGGTAAAAATCATCTCGTCTCCCAACGCGCGCCCGACCTCGATCCGCTCTGCGCGCGGCCTCCGCCACCCTTGCCGGACTAGAAGGGGCCCCCCGTGCCCCATAGGTGCTCGCGGCCGCAGAAAAGGAACGGCCCCGACACCTCCAAAAGCTACCCCAAACGCAAGTTGCTCCCCCGGTTAGAGGAGGAGGCATATAAACCTGCATCACCAGAGCACAATACGGCTGACCGGCCACCTCATGGCCGCGACAGAGAGGCCTCTAGGCCCTTCACTAGAACCGTACCCCGGCATCGCTCGAACAACACAAGGCCACAAGGGAACGCTCCAGACTTGTGAGAAATATTGGAGGATTAGGCAAGACAATCAAGATCGATCTACGGATCGCGTGGGCGCCCCATGATACATGACGACAACCGTCGCGCCGGACACAGTAAGTCCGACCGGGCCGAACACAACAGACAAAGCTCGTTGGAGCTTCGTCGCGATATAGCCCAATACAGAGGTGCCGCACACCCACTATGCTTCACAGATGAAGTAATGGATCATCAAATCCCCGAAGGGTTTAAACCCGTGAATATCGAATCCTATGATGGCACGACAGACCCTGCGGTTTGGATCAAGGACTATCTTCTTCATATCCACATGGCCTGCGGTGACGATCTTCACGCCATCAAATACCTCCCACTCAAGCTTAAAGGACCAGCTCGGCATTGGCTTAACAGCTTGCCAGCAGAATCAATTGGATGTTGGGACGACCTGGAAGCCGCATTCCTTGATAACTTCCAGGGCACGTATGTGCAACCACCAGACGCTGACGACCTAAGCCATATAATTCAGCAGCCAGACGAATCGGCCAGACAATTCTGGACACGGTTCTTAACTAAGAAAAACCAAATCGTCGAGTGTCCGGATGCGGAGGCCCTCGCAGCCTTCAAACATAACATCCGCAAAGAGTGCCTTGCCCCGCACCTGGGGCAGGAAAAGCCGAAATCCATTGCAGCCCTCACATCACTCATGACCCGCTTCTGTGCGGGAGAGGACAGCTGGCTAGCTCGCAGCAACAACCTCAGCAAAAATTCCGGCAGTCCAGATACCAAGGATCGCAATGGCAGGTCGCGTCGCAACAAGAATAAACACCGCATTAACAGCGACAGTAATGAAGATACGGCAGTGAACGTCGGATTCAGAGGCTCCAAACCCGGTCAGCGGAAGAAGCCATTCAAAAGAACTACTACGGGTCCGTCCAATTTGGACCGAATACTCGATCGCTCGTGCCAGATACACGGCACCCCCGAAAAACCAGCCAACCACACCAACAGGGACTGTTGGGTATTCAAGCAGGCAGGCAAGCTAATCGCCGAAAACAATGACAAGGGGTTGCATAGCGATGACGAAGAAGAGACCCGACCGCCGGATAGTAGAGGACAGAAGGGATTTCCCCCACAAGTGCGGACGGTGAATATGATATACGCAACCCACATACCCAAGAGGGAGCGGAAGCGTGCACTTAGGGATGTATACGCGATGGAGCCAGTCGCCCCAAAGTTCAACCCATGGTCCTCCTGCCCGATCACTTTCGATTGAAGGGACCACCCCACCAGCATCCTCCACGGCGGATTCGCCGCATTGGTTTTAGACCCAATCGTCGATGGGTTTCACCTCACCAGAGTCCTAATGGACGGCAGCAGCAGCCTGAACCTGCTTTATCAGGACACAGTGTGCAAAATGGGCATAGACCCCTCAAGGATTAAACCCACAAAGACGACCTTCAAAGGCGTCATACCAGGTGTAGAGGCCAATTGTACGGGCTCAGTCACACTGGAAGTGGTCTTCGGATCCCCGGATAACTTCCGAAGTGAGGAGTTAATCTTCGACATAGTTCCGTTCCGTAGCGGCTATCATGCTTTGCTCGGACGAACCGCGTTTGCAAAGTTCAACGCGGTGCCGCACTATGCATACCTCAAGCTCAAGATGCCAGGCCCTCAAGGAGTCATCACGGTCAACGGAAACACCGAGCGCTCCCTCCAAACGGAGGAACATACAGCGGCTCTCGCGGCAGAAGTACAATACAGCCTCTTAAGGCAATTCTCGAGTCCGGCCGTTAAGCGACCGGACACGGCCAAACGTGCCCGAAGTAACCTACAACAAGACCACCTGGCACGTTCCGAGCACACGTAGCAATGCGGCCCCAACCCCAGCCCTTGCAAGATCGCACGACTGGTCCTTCGCGTACATCATTACACTCTGGAGATACCATGGGCATAGGGGAAGGGGCACGACCACGACAGGCCCAGAATGCGGCTCAAGCACAACAGGGGCTCCCAAGTGTGTCATTTCTTTTTTTTTTCTTTTTCCTTTTTTTTCTTACCCACAGGAGTCCGTTCACCAGAGGCCTGTCCGGCAGTAGACCGGCCGAACTCACGATGCAACAGCCAGGGAAGGAAAAAGGCCGCGACGAACATCCAGGTGTTCTCCCTTACGAACATTAAATCTATCTTATAGACCACTCCGCAGCCTACCCCTGGAGGGGGACATGTTTAATAGTCCCGTCCCTTGCTTATCGCACTATTTGTATCGTTCTGCATTCATAGCAGTACTTTTTGAATAAAACAATGCAGCACCTTTTTGCTTATAATTGCATTTCTTTCTTATACATATGTTCATTTACGACATGTTGCATCTGTACACTTTGGTACGGCTAAAAACACCAGGGGCTTATGTTCCCCACATCATGGTGTGATAAGTCCGGACACTTTCACAAGTGCGGCACCCCAAACTTATAGCATTATATGCATCAGCTCCGAATCATGTCTTGGGTCAATAGTTGGGTTTGCCCGGCTCCCATGTTTTGGTACCTTATGTTCCATTATATCGGCGGCACTGGGAGAACCACTGCGATTGCGCCCCAGTTGAGCTGGGTTAACGCCTCAGTGGAGAAAGCTAAAACTGACCGTCATGATGAGGCGAGAGCCGGTCGCTGTTCGAGAGGTTTTTCCGAGTCCCCAAAGACTTATGCCGCTTAGAGCAAGGAGCCGACTTTGTCCGGCCCAGGCGTGGATAGCACCCCGAATTCGGCCTTCCAAACACTAGGGGCTTTGCCGAAATTTAAAATTATAGAATTCTATGGCTAAGTGAGAGTGTTCAAGCATTATAAGTCCGTTTGCCTAGTTCGTCGTGTTGAGCGCCTCCCTAGATGGACCCAAATATGGGAACAAGAGTGCTCAAATTTATCCCGAAGACCCCAGCACTCGTGGCATGGGGGCTGAAGCCAACGACTTGCCATCTCTCATATTTGATAAACAGCCGAACAGAAGGTAATATTTTAAATAAACAAGTGTTGCTTAGCGCATATGAACAAAGTTTTCTGCGCACAGGATAACAAAATGCGAGTCT
This sequence comes from Triticum timopheevii, assembly GCA_963921465.1. NCBI lineage: Eukaryota > Viridiplantae > Streptophyta > Magnoliopsida > Poales > Poaceae > Triticum > Triticum timopheevii. The sequence goes on from OY997264.1 coordinate 112,213,234, forward strand.
ACTCAAATATTACATTGTTGGAGCACTCACCCGCAATAGTGCGGGCACCCTTCAGGACACTCTTGTAATACATCTCGGGCGTGCGATACTCCTTGCCCGGCGGTGGCGCGTCCGTCACAAGCTTCTCAGCATCCATCCTGCCCCAGTGCACCTTAGCACGGGTAAGGGCCCGACGGGCACCTTCAATATAGGCGGATCGCTTGATGACCTCGACCCATGGACACGCATCCACCAACCGCCGCACTAGGCCGAAGTAGCTCCCAGGCAAGGCCTCATTGGGCCACAGCCGAACTATGAGGCCCTTCATGGCCTGTTCGACCACCTTGTGGAGCTCGACCAGCTGCTTCAGCTGGTCGCTTAGGGGCACCGGATGTCCGGCCTCAGCAAACTGAGAACAGAAGACCTTCTCCATCGAGCTCCCCTCCTCGGCCCTGTAGAAAGCGGCAACATCAGACACGCTGCGGGGCAGATCTGCGAACGCTCCTGGAGAGCTCCGAATTCGGGTAAGTAACAGGTAATTTACATTCACATGCTTGCTTTGCATGAAAAATCCCTTACCCGCCGCTATTTTCTTCAACGCCTCAATCTCCTGAAGGGCCTTGTGGGCTTCGGCCTTAGCGGCTTTGGCGCTCTCAAGAGACGATGCAAGCTCGGACTCTCGAGTCTTCGAGTCACGCTCCAAACTCTCATGTTTTTCCACGAGAGCCTGGAGCTCTTGCTGCACCTCCGCCACCCGCGCCTCGTGCTTTTCTCGCTCGGTGTGCTCTGCGGCCGCATTACGTTCGGCCACGGACACCGCCTCCTTTAGGGTTGCCACCTCGTTTGTGGCCCCTGCAATACCCACGTTATCTTTGTCATTTTTCTTGCAAACAAATCCTTTTCTGTAAGGTACATTTTTAATAAGGTGCTACTCACCTTCTTTGTCCTGCTTCTTGGCACGGCCGAGCTCGTTCTCGGACCGCTCGAGGCTTTGCTTTAAAGCATTGACCTCCGCAGTCAGTGCGGCGGAGGTCAGCAGCATAGCCTGCAATCCCATATTGACATATTTTTTATGACTCCTACGTATATCTTTTTAGATCCTCAGTCCGGCTTTTCTTTCCGAACACCGAACCGAGCATCAGGGGCTACTGTCTATGCGGTACTATTTTAAATATATTAATATTCTTACCTCGAAGCCTGATAGAAGGCTGCTGCAGGCTTCGGTCAGCCCGCTTTTGGCGAGCTGGACCTTCTGAATCACCGCACTCATGACAGTGCGGTGTTCTTCCTCGATGGAAGCGCCGTCGAGCGCCTCCAACAAGTTATCCGGCGCCTCCGGTTGGACGAATGCTGTCGGCGGCACGGTCTTGCCCTTTTTACAAAGGGGCCGCCCGCCGGACTCCGGAACCACTACGGGTTCCGGTGCGGAGTCCGGCGCGAAGTCCGAGAGGTCGCCCTGTGCCACCTTCGGGTCCTCCTCCTCCGGATGGGTCCATCTCTGGGATCCCATCTCGACGTCGTCAGCATCGCGGGGAGAGGAGGCGGTTGGAAGTGAAGTGTTGTTCACATCCGACGAGTCCAAGGACCCGCTCGACGAAGCGGGAAGATCATCCTTGGGCGGACTACAGGGTTGTATGCGGCGTTAGAAAGACACCAAGTAGAAAAAAGAAAAATCATGAAGTCATTCGGGAGTCCGGATATTTACGATTTTGCCAGGGGCTTGGTCCTTGGAGGCCAATCCTCGTCGTCGTCACCGGCGTTGGCAGAGCGGTCTGGGGGAAGAGTCCTTCCCTTCTTGGACCCTTCGGCCTCCCCAGCTGGGGAGGCCTTCCTTTTCTTCCCTCCCCTTGTGGGGGGAGGGGCCTTTTTCTTCTCCTCCTCGTCCTCAGGGGAGGAGTCCGCCTCGGACTCATCGGACACTTGAAAACGGGAACTCTTTCGAGTACCCATGGCCTCCTTCTTGGCCTTCTTCTCCGGCACCACATGGGGTGCCGGAACCAGCAGCCGCGCTAGACGGGCATCCACTGGGTCTTCTGGCAAGGGGACCGAACAGTTAATCTGCTCGGCCTTCTTCCGCCAGTCCTGTCAAAGGAAGGGGAGATTAGATCCCACATAAGGTCAAACTCTGGAAACCAAGTGTCCCGTAAAGGGTAGAATCATTTACCTCGTCAGCCTGACGCTACAAGCGGAATCCGCGATCTTCGATAGCGGATGCGGGAGCCTCGGTGCCCTTAAAAAGCACCTTCCAGGCATCTTTGTACCTAGTGTCGAAGAGCCCGCTCAAGGTTTGGTGCTGAGCCGGATCAAACTCCCACAATTTAAAGGCCCGTTGTTGGCACGGGAGAATCCGACGGATGAGCATGACCTGGACCACGTTGACAAGCTTGAGCTTCTTGTTCACCAGCTTTTGGATGCAGGCTTGGAGTTCGGTTAGCTCCTCCGAATCACCCCAAGTCAGGCCACTCTCCTTCCAAGAGGTGAGCCGTGTGGGGATTCCAGATCTGAATTCAGGGGCCGCTACCCATTTAGGGTCACGCGGCTCGGTGATGTAGAACCACCTCGATTGCCATCCCTTGATGGTTTCCACGAAGGCGCCCTCGAGCCAGGTGACGTTGGGTATCTTGCCCACCATGGCGCCTCCGCACTCCGCTGGATTCCCCTTCACTACCTTCGGCTTGACATTGAAGGTCTTGAGCCACAAGCCAAAGTGGGGCTGGATGCAGAGGAAGGCCTCGCACACGATGATGAACGCCGAGATGTTGAGGATGAAATTCGGGGCCAGATCGTGGAAATCCAGGCCGTAGTAGAACATGAGCCCCCGGACAAAGGGGTGAACTGGAAAGCCCACTCCGCGGAGGAAATGGGGAAGGAAAACCACCCTCTCATGGGGCCTAGGGGTGGGGATGAGCTGCCCCTTGTCGGGGAGCCGGTGCGCGATGTCGCTGGACAGGTATCCGGTGCCGCGCAACCTCTCGATGTGCCCCTCCGTAATGGAGGAGGCCATCCACTTGCCTCCCGCTCCGGACATGGCTGGAGAAGGTCGAGGTGAGATGTGCGGGCTTGGGCGCTGGAGCTCAAGTGCGCAGGGATGGATAAGCAAAGGAGGAAGAAGGCGTAGGTAAAAAGGTGGATCCTTATCCCCTATATATGGGCGGACGAAACTATGCGTCCCCACCGTCCTGGTAAAACTCGCTTTTCTCCCAAGCGCTGTAATCAATGGCGCAGTTGGGTTACCCACGTCTGTATTGATGAGAATCCCGGAATAAGGGGAACACGGTCTCTGCTTCGACAAGACGTGCCAAGGAAACCGCTTCGCTAAACGCGCTGAGGCGGTATAATAAAAACGATTCAAGTAAAGGCTTGGTAGTGGTGTGACGTCACGCCACCAAATACGTCAGCAGATTGAACTTGTGTAAATATTATTCTCTCTACGGTGGTATGTGGAACTTATTTTATAGAGCCGGACACTATCCTGGTGTTCACAATCTTCTACAAACTATTCGGAGAAGGAACCCGCCTTGCAATGCCGAAGACAACATGCGCGCCGGACTCGTCGTCATTGAAGCCTGGTTCAGGGGCTACTGAGGGAGTCCTGGACTAGGGGCTGTCCGGATAGCCGAACTATTATGTCACATCCCTAGTTCTGGTATACTCAGGGCTAGCTAGTCATGTGTGCATCATGTTTAAATTCAAATGAAATTTGAAGTGAGGAATTTTCAAAAGCCTCAGAAGACCTCTAAAAATAACCAACATTTAAATCTCTTCAAATGAGTCCAAAGAAATGTTCCTGTTACTCTGTGAAAATATTGGTAAGAGGTAAAATTCAAACCAATATTTTTGGAATCACAGAATTATTTATTTTGGGCCTTTGAGCTAATTCAATAACTATTTGCATTGGATATATATATTATATATAATTAATATATGTCCAATAATTCTGGAACATTTTATGTGGTTTGGTATATTTTAGTTCTAGCCACATAATTATTTTCAGGATTTTATAAAATGGTTTAGTATTTTTACTAAACCAAAACAAAACAGAACAAAATAGAAAACAATAAATAAAACCAGAGAGAGAGAGATCTTACCTGTAACTTACCTGGACCTACTGCTGTGCAGCCCACTTGGCAGCCCAGCCAACTGGCCCAGCCCACCTGGCCTCCTCTTTCGTCTTCCTCCCCCTCGCCCAAAGCAGCTGCGTGCCCGCGCCATAGCCGGCCACGGCCACGCGCCCGGCCACCTCCTCCCTCCCTGCCTGCCTGCCCCCTTCCCTCCTCGTCTGGATGCCCCGAACGTCGCCACGCGCCGCCCCGGTCCTCTCCCACTCTCTCTCGCTCTCCCTCCGCCCCTGGACCTCTCCCTCTCCCCGCGCCCGACGCGCTGCCGCCGCCGCAGCTCACCGCCGACGCGCTCCCCGCCATTCCCTCGCCCCTCCGTAGAGTCCACGAGCTCCGCCACGACCCCCTTTACCTCCTCGTCGAGCCACGCACCTCCGGACGCCCCGTGGAGCCGTCGCCGTTGCCTTCATCACCTCCGGCCGCCGTGGATCTCCGTCGCCGCTCGCTGCCGTCAGCGCCTTCCCCGAGCTCGCCGTCGTCTCTTCCGGTCCCCTGTGAGCTCTCCCGCGTCGGTTCCCCCTCCTCTCCTGCCTCCTCGTACACCGTAGCCGCGTGCCCGCTCGAGCCTGAGCTCCGGCCGCTGCCGCGAGCTCTGCTCGGCGAGCTCCGGCCACCCCAGCTCCCCCTACCTGCTCCACTAGATGCGGGAGAGCCCGGGCTACGCCCCGGTGCTCTCCGACGCCGTCCCCGTGGCCTGTATCGCAGACACCGCCGTGTCCCGTGGTCGCCGGCGACGACCTCGGCGGCCTGACAGGTGGACCCCGCCGTCTAATCACCAACTAACCTAACCCCTGACGCTGACATGTGGGCCCTAGTGCCCCCTAGTCTTTAATTAAACTAAACTAAACCCCCCCTGTTTAACCCGTGTCACTGACGTGTGGCCCCACACGTCAGGTTTGACCCGGTCAGCCACGGTTGACTCGCTGACGTCATGCCTCTGTAACGCTGACGCATTTATTCATTTTCTGGATTTAAATTAATCAGGAAATTCCAGAAAATGTTCAAAACTTCAAAAATTCATATCAATTCAACCGTAACTCCAAATGAGATAAATTATATATGAAAAATTATCAGAAAAATTCAAGGAATCCATCTGTACCATTTTCATGCATGTTTGAACAATGTTTGTCCTCTGTTTTGGACAAAACAAATAAAGGGCATTTAAATAATCATATATGGAGTTGGAATTTGAATCTTGTATTCAAACCAACTTCATTTAAATCATAGCTAGGTGCATTAGCCCAAAACACATTCATATTGCCATGTCATAGCATGCATCATATTGTGCATTGCATTGATCGTGTTTCTTCTATGTTTGCCGGTGTTGTTCCCCCTGGGTAGACGTGGTACCGACGATGTGATCGTTGACACTGATGAAGACTCAATGTTATCTTCAGAAGTGCCAGGCAAGCAAAACCCCCTTGTTCATTCCGATACAATCCCACTCTCTTGCTCCTGCTCTATTTTACTGCATAGGACAACAACGATTCATCTGTTACTTGCTGCGGTAGCTGAACCCCTTTATCCTTTGCATGACCTGTCATTCCACAGTAAATAGATGAAACCCACTAGCATGAGTAGGAGTTGTTTGAGCCCTGTTGTGCCTACTCATACATGCTTGTTTGTCATGCCTGCTACTGCTTAGAGTTGAGTCGGGTCTGATTCATCGAGAATGAATCAGAGGTGCGTGAACATGTACTACTGTGAGTGAGCTAAGTGTGTGAACACGATTTGGTAAAGGTAGCGGTGAGAGGCCATGTAGGAGTACATGGTGGGTTGTCTCATTGCAGCCGTCCTCAGGAACTGAGTTCTGTGTTTGTGATCCATGATTCAGCTACTACCACGCATTGGGCCCGAAACCAATGGACCCTCTCGGCTTCTTAATCACCCTTGTCCTCTGTCCAGGAGTTGCAAGTAGTTTATGGTGTTTGTAGTATGCTGGAGGCCGTGCGCAGCACTGACCGTAGGGGTGGGCTGTGATGCGGTAGGCACGTGGCCGGGTAAACCGGGCGCCCATTTGGTGTCACGGAACCCTGTTCACATCGTTTGGGGCTGTGAGCGAAACTTCGGCCGGATCTCCTCATGGATGGAACCCGAATAGGCGATAAACCTGGACTAGGGACTTGAGTGTTTAGGTAGGTCGTGGCCGACACCCTCATTGGGCTTCCGCTTGAAGGTTGCCGAGTACATGTCGTGTAAACGGCGGTAAGTGGTGAGAGCGTGTGTGAAGAAGTACACCCCTGCAGGGTTAACATCATCTATTCGAATAGCCGTGTCCGCGGTAAAGGACTTCTGGGTTGCCTATATCAGTTCATAGACAAGTGAAAGTGGATACTTTAAAATGCGCAAGATAAGCGTGAGTGCTATGGATGGCGTTCTCGTAGGGAGACGGGAGCGGATCCATAGTGGTGTATTGATATGGTGAATATGTGGACTCGTGTGCGCCACCTCAAAAGAGTTCCTTGCAGTCGTAGTTCAGGATAGCCACCGAGTCAAAGCTGGCTTGCTGCTGTTAAACTCCACCATCCCCTTTGTTGATAATGATGCATATGTAGTTAGTTCTGATGTAAGTCTTGCTGGGTACATTTGTACTCACGTTTGCCTATTTTATGTTTTGCAGAGAGACTTCAGTCTCGCTAGTAGTTCCACGTGGACTTCGACGTTTAGCTTGTTACCTCAGCTACGATCTTGTGCCCTCGGCAGGATCTGGTAGATAGTCAGGCTTCCAAGCCTTTTTCATTTGTAGATGTCTGTACTCAGACATGTTAAGCTTCCGCTTGTGCTTTGATTTGTATGCTCTGAATGTTGGGTCATGGGACCCCTGTTTGTAATATCTCGCTCCTCGGAGCCTAATGAATAATACTTGAGTCGTAGAGTCATGATGTGATGCCATGTTGTATTTGCACATATCGAGCATATTGTGTGTATGTTATTGAAATGCTTGGTATGTGTGGGATCTGACTTTCTAGTTGTTTATCTTTAGTAGCCTCTCTTACCGGGAAATGTCTCCTAGTGTCTCCACCGAGCCATGGTAGCTTGCTACTGCTCCGGAACGCTTAGGCTGGCCGGCATGTGTCCTTCTTCGTTCCTGTGTCTGTCCCTTTGGGGAAATGTCACGCGATGATTACAGGAGTCCTGCTAGCCCAGTGCTACAGCCCGGAACTCACTCGCTGATGACCGACACGTTCGATGCTGGGTCATGGGTGCCTGTCCCTGTAAGTCTGTGCCACTTTGGGTTTACGACTAGCCATGTCAGCCCGGACTCCTTATCATATGGATGCTAGCGACACTATCATATACGTGTGCCAAAAGGCGCAAACGGTCCCGGGAAAAGGTAAGGCGACACCCGTGGGGATACCGTGCGTGAGGCCGCAAGGTGATATGAGGTGTTACATGCTAGATCGATGTGGCATTGAGTCGGGGTCCTGACAGCTTTGGTATCAGAGCTTGACTGCCTGTAGGATTACCAAGCCAAACTGGTCGAAGTTGAGTCTAGAAATGCTTTAGTTATACGTAGGGGAATTGATTGTGGGATGGAACGTAAGGCTCTTTTTTACTCCTTATACCTCATGGCCTTCTGATCTGAGTCAACCTCTTCTCTTCTACGGGGATTAAGGACTAGGCCTTCTCATCTATCTATCAGGATGACGTGTTACTAATCCATAGACTTATAGGATTGTTGGTTTCAAGCCCCAGTTCAGTTCCTACTATTTCCGTGTGTTGTTAGTTGATATCAGAACCTTGATATTGTGCTCCTTAGTGGCTATACCACCATTTTTGGAGGATGTCTCAAATCTTTTCTGAGCATTTACAACCGTTATGCTGTCCGAGTCATCCCAGGTTTCTGAACAATCTGATGCGCTTGCAAATCCTTTCCCTCTGGTTTTGATGTTCCTCTGGGCTAGGTTAATCATACTAAATGCTGAGTTGAGGTATTCTATTGCCTCGACATATATGTTGGAATTATCATTATGACCCTAGGTGTCCTAGGGGATCATCTAGTAATCTAGCCATGATTTGTGTCCCAGTGTGATGATTCTGGCCTTTATTCGCGAAAGCATCCCGTGATGCTACTTAGGAGTAGGTATTCTATTCCTGGGTTCTTGAACCCGAGATTCACTCTACTTACTTCATGTTGATAGTGTTTGCTAGTTCCTTTAGGATATTAGTAACTTTGCGATAGTCCTCGAGGTCCGTGGTATTTCCTTCTTCCAAATACTATGAACCGCTTATGGCAGATGTTTATTGGATCAAAAGATCACAATTAGAGTACTCTTGAGGAGTTCTCCATTCATAAATTGTGACTCTGCCACTCCTACCTCTTTGCATGGGTTATCCGGAAGAAACATGTTGACCTTGGTTCGACATACTAATTCATGCATCCACAACTCAGAAAATTATATGTTCTTTGAGTTGTCCCTCTTAGTTGTCTTCTGACCATCGTCTATCATTTGATAGTCAAGAATATGCGTGCATTCCTATTACTCTTGTGGTCCGTCAAGCCATTCTATTCTGGAATGACTAGGAGAAACAAACTCCAGTACCTCATCCATTTCCAGGATTGGGACAAAGCAGTTGTACTCCGCAGATCAAATTGCTAATCTTGCTTTTGCTCTGTTCTACCTTGGAGTATTACCATCTTTACATCAAGAATGTCATGGGAATTGCACACCCTTCTATGAACTCTTGATACAGTGATACTTCTCACTCTCATCATTCATTTCCCGGCTCCCGTTTTGTTGCAACCAGAGTGCCGACAAGTGAATCGTGATGTGTGAACTCAATACTCCTAGCAACTTTGTTGCTTGGTAGTTAAAGGACAATAAATTTCCTTCTTAGCGTGTTGATTCTTGAATCATCATTCTAAGACTGATCGTGCTACTAGTCCTTATTTCCGGTGCACTCTTCGATCAATGAGTTAGGATTATTCAAACCCTTGCTCTGTTAATCATATTGTCTTGCCCTGAAAAGCAAGATTGTTCTCGAGCTTAGTAACATATCGGTGGTTCGTGATGTTCCGAATATCTTCTCGGAAGTATTACCAGGTTGTCACCTGACCGCTATGTTGGGTTCGTCATCAAGTTGGTTTTTCATAAACCACCCCCTTCTCCAAAAAAGAGTATGTGTTGGGTACCCCTGAGCGGTTTGGTCAAGCTAAACAACAACTTGGAGAGTTGGAAGATGGAAGCTTGTCCGACTTAGTTCATTTTAAGGGATATCTTGTATGTGTGTTGAAGAAAGATGATATCTTTATTGGTTGATCCTCGTGATCAATTGTTGGATCTATTATCTTACCCAAACCATTGATTTGAGTATGGGCTATTGTCAAGTCCAATCAGAACCAACGATATTCGTAATGTTGTCTTACTCGTGGTTGATTCCTCGAGCATACACCATTATACTCCTTGGGTCTGACCAATGCTATCACCGTGTTCACATGATGGCGGAAGTCCAGTGATATGGAAATTCCGATGACTTGTTGTTGAGCCCATCAGCAGCATTTTGTCTCTTCTATGATTCGTGTTGAACATCCAGCTAGTGTTGGAAACTTTTATAAGCGTTATCTTCATGACCCGTTCGTGAAGCATATGTTTGGACGAAAGAAGTGAGTCCCTCTAATTCATGTGCATTTGATGCAAGTTGCCGCCATGAGTTTGAGAAGTCTTATTTTACCTCCTCCGGAATCATCCCAAGTTAGTCATGCACGTGCAAAGTATTCTGTGGTCTGTTAGACTTATCATCTTCGTTCCATATGAACTCCGTAGCACATCAAGCCACTGATCGAATTGTTCAAGGAGAAGAAGTTTCTTCTTAAGAGCTAGACTTATGCAAGGACTTCGATATCCTCGTTGATGGTTCCCCTCCTGAACTCGGTAGTGTTTTATTATAAGACTACCACATGGTCCCGTTTGTCTCGGACAACGTGTTCACATATTTGTAGCAGAACCGGCTCATATTTTGGAGCTTGCTATCGTAGTTCACTCCCCGAGAATCTTGCAACGTCATCTCGTCGATTTATGTTGCAAACTTTCATTTTTCTTCCTAGACTCGATGAGTCCAGATTATTCTGACACCGACCAGATCTGAATCTCAAGCAGATTTGATGGTTGGAATGTTTCCCAAGAACTACAATATTGGTCTCTATAACCGGTAAAGTGGATGTCGTGGCCAAAAAACCTAACCGGAAGACCTAATATTGTAGTATCTTGATTGAGAAAGTTGGCCACCTCCCCATAAGGATTTCGTAGGATTTACTCCCTAGTTGTTCCTTATGTATTCTTGAGCTTCCAAAGTCCGACCTGTTACTTGATGTTCTAGATAGCAAACCATTTCAACAAATGGATTGTGCTAGCACATCAAGGAGAACATTAGAAGCGGAGTGCTAAATGTTTCTCGGTTGATCATCCAGATTTCGTCCCCTTGGCCTCGCCAAGGTGAAATCTGAGAAAGTGTTATCTCTCCTTTGCATCTGCATCCTCAACCATTTTTCATCATGGTAGTATGTTGTGTTGCCAGGATCCTTGACACGGATGTTGGTAAAACCTTGATGAATATGGAAATGCTCAAGTTCTTGAGAGCACGCACAAGCTCTAAGTGTTATCATCGGCACTAACTGGGCTTGTTCTCAGTTTCCTCGGAAATTCTATGACCCTTTCAAACAGTGGATTCACTCCCTATTATTGGGTTCTTCCCCAGTTACCAGAATCATTCCTAGCATTTGCATTTTGTTCCCAGCTTGCACCGCCAATGTGCCATTCTACCATGGGTCTCTTCCACTTCCGGTGGTAAGCAAATTCATCCATTACATTATCTTCAACAAGGTAATCCACATCATCCAAGTCCGAGTATGCCATTCTACCGACCCCCTCCAAATGATCGCTCGAGAATTGCCTTAGGCTGGTATAAAGAGTTTCAATGATCTCTGAATCAAAGGTAATTCTTTTTGCCACTTAAGGGGATATCTCTACAAGTCACCCCCTCTAAGGTATCATGGCAACTATTTTCCTCGCTACTTTGAAACCCTCGTCAAATTGTTCTTCCGCCCTTCCTGATGTGTGCTTTGCCTCTCAGCTCAAGAGATGTTTCTATGTCTCATCCCGTGAGTGATCCTGAGTTGCTTGATCTCCGAGGAGATCGTTCCTTCTAGAGTTTTCTCTTTCTTCTTGTCGTCATGTTGAATGAAGGTCTCGAAAGCAAAGACGTCAAGATCGATTTGAAGCAATGAGCCGACATCTTCAAGAAGGGGCGAATGGATCATGGAGATTGTGATAGTTTTGTGACCCCCTTTTCCTCTTACCACACGTCTTGAATCTCGGGGCGAGATTCTTGTTTAGTGGGGGCGAGTTGTCACATCCCTAGTTCTGGTATACTCAGGGCTAGCTAGTCATGTGTGCATCATGTTTAAATTCAAATGAAATTTGAAGTGAGGAATTTTCAAAAGCCTCAGAAGACCTCTAAAAATAACCAACATTTAAATCTCTTCAAATGAGTCCAAAGAAATGTTCCTGTTACTCTGTGAAAATATTGGTAAGAGGTAAAATTCAAACCAATATTTTTGGAATCACAGAATTATTTATTTTGGGCCTTTGAGCTAATTCAATAACTATTTGCATTGGATATATATTATATATAATTAATATATGTCCAATAATTCTGGAACATTTTATGTGGTTTGGTATATTTTAGTTGTAGCCACATAATTATTTTCAGGATTTTATAAAATGGTTTAGTATTTTTACTAAACCAAAACAAAACAGAACAAAATAGAAAACAATAAATAAAAGCAGAGAGAGAGAGCTTACCTGTAACTTACCTGGACCTACTGCTGTGCAGCCCACTTGGAAGCCCAGCCAACTGGCCCAGCCCACCTGGCCTCCTCTATCGTCTTCCTCACCCTCGCCCAAAGCAGCTGCGTGCCCGCGCCATAGCCGGCCGCGGCCACGCGCCCGGCCACCTCCTCCCTCCCTGCCTGCCTGCCCCCTTCCCTCCTCGTCTGGATGCCCCGAACGTCGCCACGCGCCGCCCCGGTCCTCTCCCACTCTCTCTCGCTCTCCCTCCGCCCCTGGACCTCTCCCTCTCCCCGCACCCGACGCGCTGCCGCCGCCGCAGCTCACCGCCGACGCGCTCCCCGCCATTCCCTCGCCCCTCCGTAGAGTCCATGAGCTCCGCCACGACCCCCTTTACCTCCTCGTCGAGCCACGCACCTCAGGACGCCCCGTGGAGCCGTCGCCGTTGCCTTCATCACCTCCGGCCGCCGTGGATCTCCGTCGCCGCTCGCCGCCGTCAGCGCCTTCCCCGAGCTCGCCGTCGTCTCTTCCGGTCCCCTGTGAGCTCTCCCGCGTCGGTTCCCCCTCCTCTCCTGCCTCCCCGTACACCGTAGCCGCGTGCCCGCTCGAGCCCGAGCTCCGGCCGCCGCCGCGAGCTCTGCTCCGGCGAGCTCCGGCCACCCCAGCTCCCCCTACCTGCTCCACCAGATGCGCGAGAGCCCGGGCTACGCCCCGGTGCTCTCCGACGCCGTCCCCGTGGCCTGTATCGCGAACACCGCCGTCTCCCGTGGTCGCCAGCGACGACCTCGCCGGCCTGACAGGTGGACCCCACCGTCAGGTGATTAGCTTAAGCTAATCACCAACTAACCTAACCCCTGACGCTGACATGTGGGCCCTAGTGCCCCCTAGTCTTTAATCAAACTAAACTAAACCCCCCCCCCCCTGTTTAACCTGTGTCACTGACGTGTGGCCCCACACGTCAGGTTTGACCCGGTCAGCCACGGTTGACTCGCTGACGTCATGCCTCTGTAATGCTGACGCATTTATTCATTTTCTGGATTTAAATTAATCAGGAAATTCCAGAAGATGTTCAAAACTTCAAAAATTCATATCAATTCAACCGTAACTCCAAATGAGATAAATTATATATGAAAAATTATCAGAAAAATTCAAGGAATCCATCTGTACCATTTTCATGCATGTTTGAACAATGTTTGTCCTCTGTTTTGGACAAAACAAATAAAGAGCATTTAAATAATCATATATGGAGTTGGAATTTGAATCTTGTATTCAAACCAACTTCATTTAAATCATATCTAGGTGCATTAGCCCAAAACACATTCATATTGCCATGTCATAGAATGCATCATATTGTGCATTGCATTGATCGTGTTTCTTCTGTGTTTGCCGGTGTTGTTCCCCCTGGGTAGACGTGGTACCGACGATGTGATCGTTGACACTGATGAAGACTCAATGTTATCTTCAGAAGTGCCAGGCAAGCAAAACCCCCTTGTTCATTCCGATACAATCCCACTCTCTCGCTCCTGCTCTATTTTACTGCATTAGGACAACAACGATTCATCTGTTACTTGCTGCGATAGCTGAACCCCTTTATCCTTTGCATGACCTGTCATTCCACAGTAAATAGATGAAACCCACTAGCATGAGTAGGAGTTGTTTGAGCCCTGTTGTGCCTACTCATACATGCTTGTTTGTCATGCCTGCTACTACTTAGAGTTGAGTCGGGTCTGATTCATCGAGGATGAATCAGAGGTGCGTGAACATGACCAACTGTGAGTGAGCTAAGTGTGTGAACACTATTTGGTAAAGGTAGCGGTGAGAGGCCATGTAGGAGTACATGGTGGGTTGTCTCATTGCAGCCGTCCTCAGGAACTGAGTTCTGTGTTTGTGATCCATGATTCAGCTACTACCACGCATTGGGCCCGAAACCAATGGACCCTCTCGGCTTCTTAATCACCCTTGTCCTCTGTCCAGGAGTTGCAAGTAGTTTATGGTGTTTGTAGTATGCTGGAGGCCGTGCGCAGCGCTGACCGTAGGGGTGGGCTGTGATGCGGTAGGCACGTGGCCGGGTAAACCGGGCGCCCGTTTGGTGTCACGGAACCCTGTTCACATCGTTTGGGGCTGTGAGCGAAACTTCGGCCGGATCTCCTCATGGATGGAACCCGAATAGGCGATAAACCTGGACTAGGGACTTGAGTGTTTAGGTAGGTCGTGGCCGACACCCTCGTTGGGCTTCCACTTGAAGGTTGCCGAGTACATGTCCTGTAAACGGCGGTAAGTGGTGAGAGCGTGTGTGAAGAAGTACACCCCTGCAGGGTTAACATCATCTATTCGAATAGCCGTGTCCGCGGTAAAGGACTTCTGGGTTGCCTATATCAGTTCATAGACAAGTGAAAGTGGATACTTTAAAATGCGCAAGATAAGCGTGAGTGCTATGGATGGCGTTCTCGTAGGGAGACGGGAGCGGATCCATAGTGGTGTATTGATATGGTGAATATGTGGACTCGTGTGCGCCACCTCAAAAGAGTTCCTTGCAGTCGTAGTTCAGGATAGCCACCGAGTCAAAGCTGGCTTGCTGCTGTAAAACTCCACCATCCCCTTTGTTGATAATGATGCATATGTAGTTAGTTCTGATGTAAGTCTTGCTGGGTACATTTGTACTCACGTTTGCCTATTTTATGTTTTGCAGAGAGACTTCAGTCTCGCTAGTAGTTCCACGTGGACTTCGACGTTTAGCTTGTTACCTCAGCTACGATCTTGTGCCCTCAGCAGGATCTGGTAGATAGTCAGGCTTCCAAGCCTTTTTCATTTGTAGATGTCTGTACTCAGACATGTTAAGCTTCCGCTTGTGCTTTGATTTGTATGCTCTGAATGTTGGGTCATGGGACCCCTGTTTGTAATATCTCGCTCCTCGGAGCCTAATGAATAATACTTGAGTCGTAGAGTCATGATGTGATGCCATGTTGTATTTGCACATATCAAGCATATTGTGTGTATGTTATTGAAATGCTTGGTATGTGTGGGATCTGACTTTCTAGTTGTTTATCTTTAGTAGCCTCTCTTACCGGGAAATGTCTCCTAGTGTCTCCACCGAGCCATGGTAGCTTGCTACTGCTCTGGAACGCTTAGGCTGGCCGGCATGTGTCCTTCTTCGTTCCTGTGTCTATCCCTTCGGGGAAATGTCACGCGATGATTACCGGAGTCCTGCTAGCCCAGTGCTACAGCCCGAAACTCACTCGCTGATGACCGACACGTTCGATGCTGGGTCATGGATGCCTGTCCCTGTAAGTCTGTGCCACTTTGGGTTTACGACTAGCCATGTCAGCCCGGACTCCTTATCATATGGATGCTAGCGACACTATCATATACGTTTGCCAAAAGGCGCAAACGGTCCCGGGCAAAGGTAAGGCGACACCCGTGGGGATACCGTGCGTGAGGCCGCAAAGTGATATGAGGTGTTACATGCTAGATCGATGTGGCATTGAGTCGGGGTCCTGACATATTATCATCGGCCGGACTCCAAGACTATGAAGATACAAGTTTGAAGACTTCGTCCCGTGTCCGGATGGGACTTTCCTTGGCGTGGAAGGCAAGCTTGGCGATACGGATATGTAGATCTCCTACCATTGTAACCGACTCTATGAAAGCCTAGCCCTCTCCAGTGTCTATATTAACCGGATGGCTTTAGTCCGTAGGATAGAACAACAATTACAACAATCATACCATAGGCTAGCTTCTAGGGTTTAGCCTCCTTGATCTCGTGGTAGATCTACTCTTGTAATACCCACATCATCAATATCAATCAAGCAGGACGTAGGGTTTTACCTCCATCAAGAGGGCCCGAACCTGGGTAAAACATCGTGTCCCTTGTCTCCTGTTACCATTCGCCTAGACGCACAGTTCGGGACCCCCTACCCGAGATCCACCGGTTTTGACAACGACAGTCACGCTGGTGACGCGCAAAGGCAACGGCTAACTTCAGGTTGCGCCTCTCTTCAGCAAGGCACAAGCCTTTGGCCTCGAGGCGCGCATCCTCGCCAGCAAGCTCTGTTCCGATCCGTCTTACTGCATCCATCGCCCCCTGGAGGAATTCTTGGCGAAAGGTGCGGCGCTCGCGAGCACGCCTGAGTACATCTTCCGTGCCATCCTCCGCCGCTGGCGAACCCGGGGTGGACTGGGGCGGCGTGCCCCCTCCCGGCGCTGGGCTGGGGGCTGGTGCCCCAGTAATCGCCAGACAGGCCGCGCCAAGAGCCTGGCCTGGCACCGGTCCATCACCAGAAGAGAAGCTTAAGACCGACTTCAACCAATCGCCGTTCACGATCAAGGAAGGAGCACGGGCAAGCTGGTTGTGCCCCAGGGGAACCCGTGAAGGGAGGACAGCAGGCGCGCAGGATCAAGATGCCCAGCAGGGCGGGCCACTTCTCCGACTGGCCGAGCGGCAGGAGCGCCGCTCGATCCCGGCATGCCCAGGGTCAGCAGCGAGGACAAAGCTTTGGGGGATGGCTCCTTGGCCATCTCCACGAATTCGGTAGGAAGGACCCTGAGAAGGCCACGATCAGCAGCAAGAACAGAGAAGTAAAGGAGCAAAGAAAAAAAAGAGGACTTACTCATCCATGGCAAAGTACTAACTACGCTTCAACAGGCGACAAGGGCGATCTTCACCGCCCAAGGCCTCCTTCCTCTTGCGGAGGGCCTCGAAATCTACTCGAAACTGACCTAAGCGCTTGGCGCAGAGCTCGGCCTGTGGCATAGGGGAGGCGTCAAGGCGATCGACGCAAATGGGACCGGCCCGAGGAGCACCACCGGGCATCGCCTCACGAGGGGCGACCGGGGCCTCGGGAGCCTCATCCCCGGGAGCCGTAGGCCGCAACTTTTCGCCTGCCACTGCTCCAGGGTGGGCTTCACAAGATGCCACCTCTGGAGCTTCACGTGGCATTAGCACCTCCTCAACATCATCCCTTTGTGCCCCCGGCAGTCCTCGTCTCCCAGCTCCATCGCCTGAGACAGGGCCGCTTTGGGCAACCGGAAGGGTAACCATGGCGACAAGATTCTCGCGGGGCCCCCTGAGGCCAGTCGGGCACAGCCCCCACTCGTCGAAGCTGGGCATCTGCTTCACGAAATCGGCCCTGCCCGAACAAATATACAGGAGGGCACCATCATGTCGGAGGCTGCCTGGGGAAGGGTCGCCAGTCAGGACCTTGAGCACAGTCCTCAGTGCTTCAGGCGCCAGGTCCTCCTCCTAGAGCCGCATGCGGTCCTTGTGCCCCGCATAGTCCCACATCCGGTGAGAGTGGCGCTGAAGAGGAGCAATACGACACTGGAGGTGTCGGCGTTCTGGGAACGGGGGTACCCAGACTTGCCTGCCTGCGGCCTGCGGCGTGGCTCAAGGAGTGGCCCAGTGCGGCCCATCTTCATCAACACATGCTCAAGACCCTCGCGAGGGGCCAAGCCTCGGGCGGCATACGACAGGAGGCTTGCTCAAGCACGGCCTCATCAGGCTGGCTCGCTAGGAGGCAGAGAGATCAAGGCGGGGTACCTCATGAGGTGCCCGTGACACAAGCCATGACGACCAAGGCGCAGGTGGGCGCCAGGCGGGCGCCGGCCCGCGCAGAGTCCTTGTTTCCCCTTTGGTGCAAAGGGGGCAAGCGCAGGCAAGGGTATCAAGCAAAGGCAACCATTTCGGTGCAACAAGACCAAGACCAGCAGGACGACAGAACGGAGGTCATCTTGGAGCCCAAGCCAGCATCATCGTCAGGGCCTTTGGCAGGCGAGGACCAACTTTAGTCAGGATAAGTGTACTAGATGTTCCCCTTCAAAATGGCCAATTGTTGGCGCCCTTCCCGCTCAATATTTGGGAAGAGGCCCGGGGCCTTTGCCTATAAATAGGACTAGCCACCCACAGGGTAAGGCATCTAGGGGAGAGAGATCGAGATCAGATTGGATCCATACCCAAGACAGAGAGAGAGAGAGGCGACTGAACTCCCATAGCAGTTCATCGTCTCAACCAAGAACAGACCCTCGCGAGGCTGCTCTTCCTTTGTACTGTTCCTCATCAGCCCCAGAGGCAATCCATACACCACAAACTGGAGTAGGGTATTACACCACAATGGTGGCCTGAACCAGTATAAATCTTGTGTCCCTTGTGTTGTTCTTCGTGTAGTTTAGATCCTAGCGAGGCGGTGAAACATGGGTAGGCTGGAGGTGTGATTTCTGCGCGCACCCCAGTGTTCGAACCTCAAGGGTCTGCCGGAACCGGAAATACAACATTTGGCGCGACAGGTAGGGGTGTGCCGGAATCTGCCTTCCGTCGCCTCGTGTTTTTGCCGCCCATCCCATCCATGTCAGACGCATGTCGTGCCCACGCCGAGTGCCGGGCCGCTCTCGCCGCTCGCGTCGCACAGACGGCCCCCGTCGACGGGCGCCCCCATCGTTCCCCGTCGCTTGCCGTCAACGCCGCCACCGGCCCGGCGGGGAACGAGCTGCAGGCGTCGTCCCTGCATCCATTGGTGCGGGGAGAAGGCCGCACCGCCACTCCATCGCTGACTCCGGCCGGCTCCTCGTCCCACGCCCATCGCGCTCCTGCGGACGCGCACGCCGCACTGCTCCTGGCGCGGGAGCTCCTGTACTACCGTCCCGTCGACGACCTCTACGACGAGTTTCTCGCTCACATCACCGAGCTCGTCAGCGCCGCTGGGGGCTCCCCTGCACCGTCCCTCTCGTTGCACCGCGCACCGCCCTGCGCGGGCGACGAAGTTCCAGGGGCGCCTCAGTTGCCTCCACCTCAAGAAGGCGCCTTGGCTCCAAGGCGCATGTCCCCTGGGCGGAACCCACTCAGTCTGGCGCCAACACAGCAAGAGAAGAGCTTCCAAGAGATCCCTCGTCCTCGGGAAGTTGCCCGTGTGCTTTCCGCACTGGCTCGGCACGAGCATGCACCTGCTCCGGCGCATCAAGACCCCGCGCTGCACCTGGCCGCAGCGCGCAGAGACCTGCAAGATCAAGCTCTCCGTCACCAAAGGGCTCCCGCGGCCACTGCAGGCTGTCGTGCCTTCTCCGCCGAGCTGCGCAGCGTGGCCTGGTCGGGCAAGTTCAAGCTAGACCTGCCCCCACGCTATGATGGCACGGCTGACCCTGCTGAGTTCCTCCAGCTCTACGAGCTGGGCATCGAAGCCGCCAACAGAGACGAGAAGGTCATGGCGAACTGGTTCCCCATGGCGCTCAAGGACGACGCCCGCACCTGGCTCCTGAACCTGGCTCCTGGCACGATATCCTCCTGGGACGAGATGCGCACCCGATTCATCGCCAACTTCCAAGGCACGCGTGACCGGCCCCCGGCCATGAGAGACTTGCGCCGCATCAAGCAGCAGCCGGGGGAGAACCTGAAGAAGTTCATCCAGCGCTTCAACAGTGCTCGCCTTAAGATCCCCAAGGTGTCTGAGGAGGCCATCATCTTAGCCTTCTCCGACAGTGTGCGTGACGTCAAGATGAAGGAGGAGCTCGCGATCCATGAAGACTTGTGCACCTCCCTCGAGCTGTTCAATCTGGCGACCAAGTGCGCAAGGGCTGAGGAAGGGCGCCTGTCCCTCCTCGAGCTGCCAGCTGCTGACCCAGAAGAGAAGAAGCCCAAGACCAAGGACGTGAAGCGTAAGGGGGCTCTCGTGCTTGCAGCAGAGCCAGACACCAAGCGAAGCAGGGATTAGCCTGAGTCATCCAAGGGCAGCTGGTACTGCGTATACCACGACCTCCACACGCACAACACCAACGAGTGCCAAGAGCTCAGAGCCGTGCGAGATGTGCATGCCGGCCGATGCCCCGAGCGCAGCGACAGGGGCTATGGCCGAGGAGGAGGAAGAGGTGGAAGACGATGGGAAGACCATGGCCCTCGCCAAGGGTGGCGTGACCGACCTCGCGAGGATCGCTGGCAGGACCAGCCTCGTGAGGGAGGTTGGAGGGACCCACCTCGCGAGGATTGGCCACAGGGCAATGCAGGCCTCCCTCCTCTGCCGCCACAGCCGAGGAGGAATGAAGACCATCACCAAGACGAAGGGGCTGGAGGCTTCCAGGACCCGCGCGCAATCGCTTGCATCTTGGGCGGCGCACAAGCCCCGGCCTCTCAGCGCATCTTCAAGCAGTTTGCCTGCGAAGTGAATGCAGTCCTCCCCAAGCTTGAGGCCACACGCCCTCTCAGGTGGTCATCGTGCGCTATCACGTTCAGTTTAGCGGATCAGCTCAAATGCGCGGCCACAACAGTAGTCCTCCCGATGCTTTGCTCCCCGATCATCAGCAATGTGCAAGTCACCAGGACTCTCATCGATGGCGGAGCCAGGCTCAATGTCCTATCCGTCGAGACGTTCAACAATCTCCAAGTGCCATACAATCAGCTGCAGCCAACCAAGCCCTTCTCAGGAGTCACCGATGGTTCCACGGTTCCGATAGGGCAGGTCCGCCTTCCTGTTACCTTCGGGAACCGCAACAACTACCACACCGAGCTCATTGACTTCGACGTCGCTCACATCCGCCTGCCGTACAACGCCATCCTGGGGTACCCAGCCCTGGCCAAGTTCATGGCCGTGACCCATCACGGCTACAATGTCCTCAAGATGCCAGGAAGCGGCGGAGTCATCACTGTGCCTTGTGAAGAGAGAGACGATGTGTGTTCCCTGGAACGTGCCTTCCAAGCCGCGTCAATTGAAGACCCAGATCACAGGAACGGGAGGCCTCCCGAGGCTGCTCCTAAGAAGAAGAAGACATCGCCTGGCCCGACCCCTCGGGAGGCAGGCCCCTCGGGATCCATGCCCGTTCAAGGGGCATCTCCATCTGTCACATAGGGAGGCACGCCCGGCGCCCTCCTCGAGCCAGGCTCGGGGGCTCTCTCCTGGAGGGCCATCGACTTTGCTAAGATTACGAGGGAGGCGCTCGGGCACCACTTGGAGGCGTGCTTCAACGCATGTTTCCCTCAGGAGGAAGCAAGGCAAGGAGGGCCAAACCCTCAGGAATTCATCTGTAGGATCATTCAGGAGTTGCAGGGGTCAAGAGTCATGAGTGGCAGCCGCCGCTTGCCAGCCATAGCTCCCCGTCCAGGTGAGGATGGTGGGCTGCGCGTCTGCATCGACATACCAGGACTCAACCGGGCCGCCTCTCAGGAGCGCCTCTGGCCCTCCCGCGTGGGGCGCTGCGAAGGCCCACCTCACAGCTATGTTCGCATGCCTCATGGCCTGCCGAACGCGGCTGCGGTGCATCAGCGCCTCATGAGGGGCATCTTGGAGGCTCAGGCAGTCAGGCACTTCGCAGTCCTGGCGAAGATGGAGATGGTCTGCGAGGAGCCGCCAGCGCACCGGGAGCCTCCCGAGGCCCCTGGGCCTAGGGGCTCGTGAAGATCGTCTCCCGCTGCGCACGCCGTCCGCTACTTCAGCGTCCTTCCATCTTCAGCATCATCAGGTGACATCCTTTGAGTTTCATTTTCAGCTGGGAGCGCCCCCCAGGGCTGCATCATTCCCAGGCCGCATGGGTCCGTCCCTGCGGCGTGTATCCCCTCTAGTTCATGTTTTCAGCTTACTTTATCGGGAGCGCCCCTTGGGCTGCATTATCCCCAAGCCACCCAGGCCAGACCTGGTGGTGCGTGTCCCTCTCGCGTTTATTCAGGTCGTGCATTTGACCCATCGTGATCGTTGTTTGATGCTTGCCTATGGCATCCTTCTTTCTTCATGTCGGCTGCTTGCACGTTAAAGGGGGGGGGGTACCTGAGCATCACGATTCATGGGCTCTTACTGGCTCTCCAGCCCTCACCCTCTGGCCTTGTCCACGGCATCGCAACCTGGCATACCAGCGACGGCTGAGCCCCGCTCGAGGGCCGGGACCCGAGGACGTAGAGCACCGACATCTAACAAAATTTGCAGGGACACATCTCAAGTAAAGGCCCAGAGCCAGGCGCAACCCGCCTTGAGGTAGGGCCTCGTGAGCCCCGCGCTGGCTCACGGGTGTCCAGATACACCTCGCCAGGCCCTACCGTGCTAGCCACGTGCCAGGGCGGGGTTGTATACGCCCCGGGGGCTCCTCCCGGAGGGGAGCCCCCTCCCACGCACCAGTGGAAGCACCATGCTCCGTGCTGGCTGACGACACTGTCGAGGAGCGGCTATGCCCGTACACATACGGAAGCGCTATGCTCCGCGCTGGTGATAAACAACTGAGGGTGGCCCCCGGCTGCATCAACCTTAGGGAGCCCAGAGCTCAATGTCCGGCCCCATCATAACGCCTCCCCTTGGGAGTGCCGTGCGAGGGGGCTGGGCACGAGGGCTGCGCCCGGGTCACGCCCAGGTGCATGCCACCCAGCCAGGCCCCTTGGGCCTAGTTCGTCGCACGCCTCTTCCCGACCGGAGCCAAGGTACGAAGGCCATTTGAACGTCAAGGGGGACTCCTGAGCATCGCGACTCAGGAGTCTAACTGGTCACGTAGCCCCTCACCCCTTAGTTCCAAAAGGCTAACGGCGGTTGAGGTATGCGCCGGGCCGGGCTCTACCGACGTAGAACGATAATCTCACCCATACATTTCACCTCCCTACTTGTTGTTCGTGCGTCAAGGGGGACTCTTGAGCATCGTGACTCAGGAGCCTAACTTGTCACGTAGCCCCTCACTCCTTGGTCCCGTCCTGGTTTCCGGTCGGGGCTAACGGTGGCTGAGGTATGCGCGGGGCCGGGCTCTGCCGACGTAGAACACAAGCAAGTAGGAAGGAAAAACGCAAATCTCAAGAAATTCAAAAGCGAATATTACGGTCCATAGAGTACTTTGACAATGCCAAACACAAGTTTAAACGCCTCCATGAGGCAGAATGCATGTTGTAGGGATTAAAAGCAGGACGGGAGCCGCAAAGGGATCACTTTTTGGCGGCGCCATCGCTGGTGACAGAGCTGCGTTGGGTGACTTCGCCTCGTGGAGCCACAAGACCGGCAGCGCCTCGCTTCAGCTTGGTGCTGAAGGCCCAGAATTTCGCCAGCAGAGCCTCCGCGCGACCCTTCACGGCCTCAGTAGCAATGGCGGCAAGCTCGCCACTCACAGGCTCTAGCAGGCTGTCGAGGTCAATGCTGGGTCGTGGAGGTAGACGTGGGTGAAGACGCACGTCAGTGCCGCAGAAGAAAGGGTGCGCGCCTCAGCCTCAGCCGTGGGGCCAAGGCCGAGGGTGACATCTTCGAGGGCGCGGACCAGGAAGGGAAGCAGCTTGGTGGGACCCTCCTTAGCGCCGGCCAGCAGGATTTCTAGGCCACTGTCATAGAGCGACTTCAGCAGGGTGCGAGCCTTCACCTCCAGCTTCGTGAAGGCCACGCGGTCCTCGGCCAGGACCCGCGCCTTGCCATCCAGCTCGATCTTCTTCGCCTCCAACGCCTGCTCCAGCACATCCAGGCGGCCTTGGCGTTCGTCAAGCTCAGCATCCCGGTCCTTGGCGGCAGCCTCGCGAGCCTTCATGTCTTCCTCCTTCTCCTCGCGGACACGGGCCTCCTTGACAAGCTGGTCGCGTAGGCCTTGCAGTTCGCTCTCCAGCACCTTGTGGCGGCCCTAGACATCTGCAACCTCACCCAAGGCAGCGTCGCGAGTGGCCTTCGCCTCAAGGACAGCCTGCTTCTCCTCGTCGTAGGCTGTCATGGCCTGGGCCAGTGCCGCTCGGACTGAAGCATCGGAGCGCACCCAGCCAGAGACCAACTCCAGGCACCCGGCCACCAAGCGAGGGTCGGCGCCCAGAAGATCTTTCTGCAGCCGGTCCAGCTCAGCAGCAGCACGATCCAGAACAGTAGGAGGAGCCAGAGAGATAGCGGGTGGCGGAGTAGGAGGCGAAGACGGCAGCGTGATCACAGCACCAGGGGTCAGGACCCTCTGCGCCCCTATGACTGCGGCAATGGCCTCAAGCACGGACGCCTCGGGAGTCGCCTGGGCCATGGGGGCTGAGCTCGCTCCAGCTAGCCCCACCATGCCTCGCAAGGATGATCGGGAAGGAGAGGCCCGCGTCTTGTCGTCCCCTTCTCCCGCAGATGGGGGTGCTGCCTCAGACGAAGCCTCAGGAGCCCCCTTCAGCTTCTTCGCCGCAGGCACCGGCCTAGCCAAGAAATATGGACGTCAAGCCTCAACAACAAAGCAGGAAGCAAAACGAGAGTCGAGCACTTACTCATCATCGCTCGCGGGCTCAAGCAAACTCCGGTCGAACTTGAAGCCCGAGAGCCGGATGCTGGGATCAACCTCAAGAGGCTCGGGATCAGGAGGCATGTCTGCGGATCGCCTCGGAGTCGGAGCGGACCCATGGGGAACCAGCCCCGTCCTGTCCTTCTTCGGAATCAGGGGAGAGCTCTCGCCACCCCTCTTGTCGCCGTCATCATCATCATCCGGCATGAGGCGAAGAGTGCGGGACCTACGCCGAGGGAGGGGCGTTCTCGACTCCCCATCGGTCGCCTCCGAATCGGGCTCCTCGTCCTCCCCCTCTTCCTCATCTTCCTCCTCTCCACTGGAGTCGCTGGAGGATACATTCACCGTCACCAAGGCCGCCAGGGCCTCAGGAACCTTCGCGGGCACAGGTCTGCCCTCGTTGAAAGCGGACATGGAGTTCACCACCTGCTCCCAATCATCCCGAAGGAACAAGGGCACGGGAGCGTTCTCCAACCTCGCCATGTTCCCCCCAACCAAGGATTGGAGGACCGCGGCCAGATCCTCGTCGGTGAGGGCTTCGGGGTTTGAGCGGAGGGCGGCATCGGCCCTCCCAAGCTCCCATAGCGGGAGCGGATGTTCCCGGAGCGGGACCACCCTATGCTCCAGGAACTCCCTCAGGAGTGATGCCCCGGTCAGTTTCGCCATCGCCATGTTGTCCGGCCATAGGTCTGCGTCCATCTTCTCCAGCACCGGCCTCGTGCGGGGATCGACGAGCTCCGCGCGGGACCAATCATCAGCAAACTTGGGCTGCCCCGTGGGCAGAATCAGCTGGGAGTGGGTGCGCCCAGCATCCCCCATGACCCACTTGCTCCAGAAGCCCTCAATCCTCTTCTTGGGCTTCGAGATGGCGTTAGAGCTGCCGTGCGCGATAAAGCTCGCGCACGCGGTAATGGAGCCACGGGAGACGCAGAGGTAGAAGTAATGACGCAGCAAGGCCACCGAAGGCCTCACCCCAACATGAGCCTCACAGTAGTAGGCGAAAATCGCTAGGAGAAGAACGGAGTTGGGATGGAGGTGCAGGGCTTGCAGATTGTAATGGTTAAGGACAGAAAGGAAGAACTCGGAAAAAGGGGGCACCAGACCGGCGGCGATGGCACTCACGAAGAGCGGGTAGAAGGTGCTCCCTCTGCTCTCAGGAAGGGCGGTGCCGGCCTTGAGCGCGGACGCCCCGTCGTGGCCTTGTGTCGCCATCATCTGGCGCGTCCGAGCAAGACTCTTCTCCGACACATTCGGAAGATCCAAAGCGGGCGAGTAACATGCTCCGGCTGGGGTCTGGCGAGGCGCCATGCCTTGCTAGGATGCAGAGTGGGAGTAGATCTAGGGATTTTGGAAGCAAGAAGGACAGGAGAAAGAAAGGAGATCTGGGCAGTGAAGAAGAAGGCAAAGAAGGTAAGCCTGGACAGGTACCGCTCCCTTATCAGCTTATGCAATTGCCGAGGCGTTGTGGGGGAGCAGGACGCCCACATCCAATCAACCACCACGCGGTGCCCAAGGCCGCAGGCTATTGGGGCCCGCGGCGCTTCGC
Organism: Triticum timopheevii; assembly: GCA_963921465.1. Classification (NCBI taxonomy): domain Eukaryota; kingdom Viridiplantae; phylum Streptophyta; class Magnoliopsida; order Poales; family Poaceae; genus Triticum; species Triticum timopheevii. The sequence continues at coordinate 112,238,826 of OY997264.1, forward strand.
ACTTGCCTCTTCGCTTCTCTGCTAAGCCAAGTCCAAGCGTGCCTTGGGCCCGGGGGCTACTGTCAGTTTTCTGGGAATGGGGGTACCCAGACTTGCCTGCATGCAGCCTGCGGCGTGGCTCAAGGAGTGGCTCAGTGCGGCCCATATTCATCAACGAATGCTCAAGACCCTCGCGAGGGGCCAAGCCTCGCGGGGCAGATGACAGGAGGCTTCCTCAAGCACGGCCTCATTAGGCTGGCTCACGAGGAGGCGGAGAGATCAAGGCGGGGTACCTCACGAGGTGCCCGTGATGCAAGCCATGACGACCAAGGCGCAGGTGGGCGCCAGGCGGGCGCCGGCCCGCACAGAGTCCTTATTTCCCCTTTGGTGCAAAGGGGGCAAGCGCAGGCAAGGGTATCAAGCAAAGGCAACCATTTCGGTGCAACAAGACCAAGACCAGTAGGACGGCAGAACGGAGGTCATCGTGGAGCCCAAGCCAGCGTCATCGTCAGGGCCTTTGGCAGGCGAGGACCAACTTTAGTCAGGATAAGTTTACTAGATGTTCCCCTTCAAAATGGCCAATTGTTGGCGCCCTTCCCGCTCAATATTTGGGAAGAGTCCTAGGCCTTCTCCTATAAATAGGACTAGCCACCCACAGGGTAAGGCATCTAGGGGAGAGAGATTGAGATCAGATTGGATTCATACCCAAGACAGAGAGAGAAAGAGAGGCGACTGAACTCCCATAGCAGTTCATTGTCTCAACCAAGAACAGACCCTCGCGAGGCTGTTCTTCCTTTCTACTGTTCCTCATCAGCCCCAGAGGCAATCCACACACCACAAACTGGAGTAGGGTATTACACCACAATGGTGGCCTGAACCAGTATAAATCTTGTGTCCCTTGTGTTGTTCTTCGTGTAGTTTAGATCCAAGCGAGGCGGTGAAACATGGGTAGGCTGGAGGTGTGATTTCTGCGCGCACCCCAGTGTTCAAACCTCAAGGGTCTGCTAGAACCCGAAATCCGACAGGAGGAACTCCTTCACCACCTTGGGCGCCATCACGTTGAGCGCCCTCAAGGTCTCGAAGCGGTGCCAGACGAAGATGAGCGGGGGGCTCACAAGTGCCTCTTGACCCCAGCCCGAGCTGGGAACAGCAGGCGTGGTTGGGTGCAAGAGCAGGGGGCTGGGTACCCCAATGTCCACATACAGCCACCGCTCCCTAAACTTGGCCTTAGAGGGAGGAAGGCTGAAGTCGATCCCTAAAGCGGCCATCTCTGGCACGGCGAGGAAGGTCACGCACCCTGAGCATTGAGTGGGGTCGCTCAGGAGCAAGGAGAAGAAGTGGCGCAGCAGGGCAACGGAAGGAGGAATGCCCACCATTGCCTCGCAAACAAAAGCAAAGACAGCCAGGAGAGTAATGGACTCCGGTCCAAGGTGCATCATGTGGATCTGATAATGGGAGAGCACCGCATTGAAGAAAGCAAAGAAAGGGGGAACCAGACCCGCCCACAAGGCGTCGACAAAGAACCGGACCTCTGTGACAACCATATTAATAGAAGCATGGGACGCAGGCCAGGCCATGGTCCGGCCACACTCGTTGAAGATGGTGGCAAGAGCAGAGCGGACCTTGCGCAGGGCCTCGGGATTGAGTATGATCGACCGACCGACAGCGGGGGCCACCGCTGGAGGCAAGCGGGGCGAAGGCGCGGGCTTCTTCCCCTTTTCCTTCTTCATTGGCGCCATGGCGGTTGAAAAAGGGGAGAGATCGAGTTGGATTGGAGGCAGAGGTTGAGGCTCGAGGAAGGAGGAAGGGCAGGAATCGCACGGGCGGCGAAAGGGGAGTAGCTGTGTGCAACCACGGGTTCGCCTAGCCGGGTGCATAATGAGGCATCATGGGGAAGCGGAGACGCCCACGTCCAATCAAACGCCACGCGGCACCCAAGGCCGCAGGCTGTTGGGGCCCACGGCGCTTCGCACTTGCCCCTTCGCTTCTCTGCTAAGCCAAGTCCGGGCGCGCGTTGGGCCCGGGGGCTACTGTTGGCGTTCTGGGAACGGGGGTCCCCAGACTTGCCTGCCTGCAGCCTGTGGCGTGGCTCAAGTGGGGGCCCAATGCAGCCCAGCTTCATCAGCTCAAGCTCAAGAACCTCACGAGGGGCCAAGCCTCGCGGGATGGACGACAGGAAACTTCCTCAGGAGCAGCCTCCTCAGGCAGGCTCGTGAGGAGGCGAAGAGATCAAGGCAGGGCACCTCCGGAGGGGCCCGTGATGCAAGCCATGACGGTCGAGGCCAGGCGGGCGCCGGCCTGTGCAGTGTCCTTGTTTCCCTTTCGGTGCAAAGGGGGCAAGCACAGGTCAAGGCATCAGACAAAGGTTACCGTTTCGGTGCAACAAGACCAAGACCAGCAGAACGGCAGGATGGAGGTCATCGTGGAGCCTAGAGCGGCGTCACCGTCAGGGCCTTTGGCAGCCGAAGACCAAGTTTAGTCAGGGGCGGAGATCGAGAAGCAGATCGGTCAGAGAGAGAGATAGAAAAGCGACTGAACTCACCCAAGCAGTTCATCGCACCAGCTCAAGAACAGCCCCTCGCGAGACTATTCTCCCTTTGTACTATTTACCATCAGCCCCTGAGGCAATCCACCACAGCACACACTGGAGTAGGGTATTACACCACAATGGTGGCCTGAACCAGTATAAATCTCGTGTCCCTTGTGTGTTCATCTTTCTTGCTTAGATCTTTGCGAGACTTCGAGACGTGAGCTGGTAGGGGAGAGATCTCCGTGCGCACCCTAGTGTTCGAACCTCAAGGGTCTGCCGGAACCCGAAATCCGACATTCACAAAGTCGTCAAGTGTGTTGTCTGTGACAATAGATTTGACCCAGTTGCAGGAAGTGGGTGCTTTCGGTGCCATTGTAATGAAAGCCTCAGACAGAGTAAAAATTACCAGTTCAAATTTAAGCCGGAGAAAGATACTTCAATACATATTCAAGATGGCAGCTTTTAAGGGGCCTAATGGTATAAGGATAATTATGTCAAGATTATTTAAGCCGCCATAGGCTCCATAAGCAATTAAAGTTGTCTAAACCGCCATGAGTGGTCAAGGTTATCAATTGAGCATTGTCCTTTTTAAGCCGGTGATAAGAGTCTCCATGATTAGGTGGATCTAACAAATACAGGTTTTTTGCCTAAGTGTTGCATAAACAAGTTTCACAAACTGCAACTACTATTTTGGATCAAATGGCTGTTCAAAAAACAAAAATTTCTAGACCTAAAAACATGGTACAGAGGAGTTCATACATTCTAATGAGGCTTCTCTACAAACAAAAATGATCTGCTAGTGCCAAAAATTGATGCGAAACGGCAACCGCATGAGTTCTATACTGCTGTTGGATCAAACCAAGCTGCGGCAGAAGAACCACGAAAAAACTGAGAGGAACTATGAAGTGTATAGAGGTAATCACAAACCCTAGCATGGATCTAAGATGCAGAAAGGGGAAACCTACAGCGACAGATCTATTGCGGAGGGGTGCCGCCGTTCTCTAGACGGATTTAGGTTGATGCAGTGGCCAAAGTCGACGGAGACGAGGTGCACTGCAGCGGCGGCGGAGCTCGAGCGACAGTTGGGGTGTGAGAGGAAGAAGAAGAGGAAGGGGGAGAATGAAGAAAGACCTGGTCGGGTCTATTTATAAGGAAAGGCCGCTAAAAAGGCGTGAAAAACGAGGAGGCCGAAAACATAAGCTATCCAACTACGAGGACGCCTCAATTTTCGGGAAGGTCATTAAGATAAAGATCTATTGAGATACATTGGGAAAAACATGCATTTATGGCAGGTGACGTCATGGCGTGTTACAACAAATCCAAAGGGTGACGTCTTGGCGGGTTATAGAAACTTCGTAAGCAAGGAGCAGAAGATTTTTTTTTCTTAAGTATCGAAGATTGACATGAACCAGTTCAAATCAATCTGGGGCCTAATCTTGGGGATATAACTATTCGGTATGGCCCGCCCAGGAGGGGCCGGGTTATACCCATGAATATTCTTGAAGCCTAAAACCAAGGTTGAAGATGGCGGTTCAGTAAGGGCCCAAAGCCTAGAGGCGACTTAAGGCCCGAAGAGATAAATCACCATATATACATGACTTGTGTTGTAAGGCAAGAATACTTAGAGACTGAGCCGGACACTGTTTATGAGTCGACCGGGACTCTGAGAGCCGCTGGGCGTCGACCTCTGTATATAAAGGGACGACCCGGTGGCGGTTCAAGGCAAGTAACATCAGATCGAGAGCTAGGTCAAGCGATTCCGCTCCCTGGTAATCAAGTTATAAGCAATCCCACTCAAAACTGGATCGTAGGCTTTTACCTTCACCGTAAGGGGCCGAACCAGTATAAACCCTGTGTCCTTTGTCTCGATTAACCCCTTTTAGCTTCCTAGTTGCGATGGCTCCACGACTAAGTCCTTTCACTAGGACATCTGACATGACAATTTCCACGACAGAAATGAAGGCTGCTCTAGCATCCGCCCTGCGGTGAAATACGCGACGAACACGTGCAGAACTCGCCTAGCTCCAAGTGGGTCCTGCTGCGAGCTACCAATGCATCTACGACTTCGTGCCAGCCGCCTTGATAGGCCTTGACCCATCTCCCCTGAAGAACCGCCGTTCTGCCTCCGAGCCGCCCTCACGTAAGCTCGCGCCCGTGGCCCTGAGTCGCTGCCTTGAGCCACCGTCGTCTGCGCCAGGCCAACCTTGCCACTACTCCAAGCCGCCGCTTGCAGTTTTTGTGCTCGACTCCACCGCGCCCGCTGGAATTCCATGGTGTTCGCCTTGGCAGGTTCACCGCACCTGCAAGCCGCCTCCGCACGCCGCTTCCAGTAGCGGCACGAGCTGCCCAATGTGTTAAGCCGCCACCGAGTTGCTGCCTCGTCATGCTGCATCCGCCGATGGGCCACCCTACCGCCGCTGAGTCGCTGCGGGCCCGTCTCTACCTCATGCTGAAAGCCGCCAGAGTTGACCCGTCGGCCCTGCCCTTGGTTTCTACCGTGTGTGGCTGCGGCCTCAATAAATTTCTACCATGTGTAGCCGCGGATGATCTGACCTATAAGGAATCACACACCACAAATGGGTCCACGTCGGCCACAGCTATGCGATCGCGTCATTCGGTGGTCACAGAATAATCCATTGTCGGTGTCAAAACCGGCGGATCTCGGGTAGGGGGTCCCGAACTGTGCGTCTAGGCGGATGGTAACAGGAGACAAGGGACACGATGTTTTACCCAGGTTCGGGCCCTCTTGATGGAGGTAAAACCCTACGTCCTGCTTGATTGATATTGATGATGTGGGTATTACAAGAGTAGATCTACCACGAGATCAAGGAGGCTAAACCCTAGAAGCTAGCCTATGGTATGATTGTTGTAATTGTTGTTCTGTCCTACGGACTAAACCCATCTGGTTTATATAGACACCGGAGAGGGCTAGGGTTACATAGAGTCGGTTAAAATGGTAGGAGATCTACATATCCGTATCGCCAAGCTTGCCTTCCACGCCAAGGAAAGTCCCATCCGGACACGGGACGAAGTCTTCAATCTTGTATCTTCATAGTCTTGGAGTCCGGCCGATGATGATAGTTCGGCTATCCGGACACCCCCTAGTCCAGGACTCCCTCAGTAGCCCTTGAACCAGGCTTCAATGACGATGAGTCCGGCGCGCATATTGTCTTCAGCATTGCAAGGCGGGTTCCTTCTCCGAATAGTTTGTAGAAGATTGTGAACACCAGGATAGTGTCCGGCTCTGTAAAATAAGTTCCACATACCACCATAGAGAGAATAATATTTACAAAAGTTCAATCTGCTGACGTATTTGGTGGCGTGACGTCACACCACTACCAAGCCTTTACTTGAATCGTTTTTATTATACCGCCTCAGCGCGTTTAGCGAAGCAGTTTCCTTGGCACGTCTTGTCGAAGCAGAGATCGTGTTCCCCTTATTCCGGGATTCTCATCAATACGGACGTGGGTAACCCAACCGCGCCATTGATTGCAGCGCTTGGGAGAAAAGCAAGTTTTACCAGGCCGGTGGGGACGCATAGTTTCGTCCGCCCATATATAGGGGATAAGGATCCACCTTTTTACCTACGCCTTCTTCCTCCTTTGCTTATCCATCCCTGCGCACTTGAGCTCCAGCGCCCAAGCCCGCACATCTCACCTCGACCTTCTCCAGCCATGTCCGGAGCGGGAGGCAAGTGGATGGCCTCCTCCATTACGGAGGGGCACATCGAGAGGTTGCGCGGCACCGGATACCTGTCCAGCGACATCGCGCACCGGCTCCCCGACAAGGGGCAGCTCATCCCCACCCCTAGGCCCCATGAGAGGGTGGTTTTCCTTCCCCATTTCCTCCGCGGACTGGGCTTTCCAGTTCACCCCTTTGTCCGGGGGCTCATGTTCTACTATGGCCTGGATTTCCATGATCTGGCCCCGAATTTCATCCTCAACATCTCGGCGTTCATCATCGTGTGCGAGGCCTTCCTCTGCATCCAGCCCCACTTCGGCTTGTGGCTCAAGACCTTCAATGTCAAGCCGAAGGTAGTGAAGGGGAATCCGGCGGAGTGCGGAGGCGCCATGGTGGGCAAGATACCCAACGTCACCTGGCTCGAGGGCGCCTTCGTGGAAACCATCAAGGGATGGCAATCGAGGTGGTTCTATATCACCGAGCCGTGTGACCCTAAATGGGTACCGGCCCCCGAATTCAGATCTAGAATCCCCACACGGCTCACCTCTTGGAAGGAGAGTGGCCTGACTTGGGGTGATTCGGAGGAGCTGACCGGACTCCAAGCCTGCATCCAGAAGCTGGTGAACAAGAAGCTCAAGCTTGTTAATGTGGTCCAGGTCATGCTCATCCGCCGGATTCTCCCGTGCCAACAACGGGCCTTTAAATTGTGGGAGTTCAATCCGGCTCAGCACCAAACCTTGAGCGGGCTCTTCAACACTAGGTACGAAGATGCCTGGAAAGTGCTTTTTAAGGGCGCCGAGGCTCCCGCATCCGCTACCGAAGATCGCGGATTTCGCTTGCAGCGTCAGGCTGACGAGGTAAATGATTCTACCCTTTACGGGACACTTGTTTTCCATAGTTTGACCCTATGCGGGATCTAATCTCCCCTTCCTTTGACAAAACTGGCGGAAGAAGGCCGAGCAGGTTAACTGTTCGTCCCCCTTGCCAGAAGACCCAGTGGATGCCCGTCTAGCGGGGCTGCTGGTTCCGGCACCCCATGTGGTGCCGGAGAAGAAGACCAAGAAGGAGGCCACGGGTACTCGAAAGAGTTCCCGTTTTCAGGTGTCCGATGACTCCGAGGCGGACTCCTCCCCCGAGGATGAGGAGGAGAAGAAAAAGGCCCCTCTCCCAGCAGGGGGAGGGAAGAAAAGGAAGGCCTCCCCAGCTGGGGAGGCCGAAGGGTCCAAGAAGGGAAGGACTCTTCCCCCGGACTGCTCTGCCAACACCGGTGACGACGACGAGGATTGGCCTCCAAGGACCAAGCCCCTGGCGAAATCGTAAGTATCTGGACTCCCGAATGACTTCATGATTTTTCTTTTTGCCACTTGGTGTCTTTCTAATGCCGCATACAACCCTGTAGTCCGCCCAAGGACGATCTTCCCGCTTCGTCGAGTGGGTCCTTGGACTCGTCGGATGTGAACAACACTTCACTTCCAACCGCCTCCTCTCCCGTGACGCTGACGACATCGAGATGGGATCCCAGAGAGGGACCCATCCGGAGGAGGAGGACCCAGAGGTGGCACAGGGCGACCTCCCGGACTTCGCACCGGACTCCGCACCGGAACCCGTAGTGGTTTCGGAGTCCGGCGGGCGGCCCCTTCGTAAGAAGGGAAAGACCGTGGCGCCGGTGGCCTTCGTCCAACCGGAGGCGCCGGATAACTTGTTGGAGGCGCTCGATGGCGCTTCCATCGAGGAAGAACACCGCACTGTCATGAGTGCGGTGATTCAGAAGGTCCAGCTCGCCAAAAGTGGGCTGACCGAAGCCTGCAGCAGCCTTCTATCAGGCTTCGAGGTAAGAATATTAATATATGTAAAATAGTACCGCATAGACAGTAGCCCCTGATGCTCGGTTCGGTGTTCGAAAAGAAAAGCCAGACTGAGGATCTAAAAAGATATACGCAGGAGTCATAAAAAATATGTCAATATGGGATTGCAGGCTATGCTGCTGACCTCCGCCGCACTGACTGCGGAGGTTAATGCTTTAAAGCAAAGCCTCGAGCGGTCCGAGAATGAGATCGGCCGTGCCAAGAAGCAGCTCGAGGACAAAGAAGGTGAGTAGCACCTTATTAAAAATGTACCTTACAGAAAAGGATTTAGTTGCAAGAAAAATGACAAGGATAACGTGGGTATTGCAGGGGCCACAAATGAGGTGGCGACCCTGAAGGAGGCGGTGTCCGTGGCCGAACGTAATGCGGCCGCGGAGCGCACCGAGCGAGAAAAGCACGAGGCACGGGTGGCGGAGGTGCAGCAAGAGCTCCAGGCTCTCGTGGAAAAACATGAGAGTTTGGAGCGTGACTCGAAGACTCGAGAGTCCGAGCTTGCATCAGCTCTTGAGAGCACCAAAGCCGCTAAGGCCGAAGCCCACAAGGCCCTTTAGGAGATTGAGGCGTTGAAGAAAATAGCGGCGGGTAAGGCATTTTTCATGCAAAGTAAGCATGTGCATGTAAATTACCTGTTACTTACCCGAATTCAGAGCTCTCCAGGAGCGTTCGCATATCTGCCCCGCAGCGTGTCCGATGCTGCCACTTTCTACAGGGCCGAGGAGGGGAGCTCGACAAAGAAGGTCTTCTGGTCTCAGTATGCTGAGGCCGGACATTCGGTGCCCCTAAGCGACCAGCTGAAGCAGCTGGTCGAGCTCCACAAGGTGGCCGAACAGGCTATGAAGGGCCTCATGGTTCGGCTGCGGCCCAATGAGGCCTTGCCTGGGAGCTACTTCGGCCTGGTGCGGCGGTTGGTGGATGCGTGTCCATGGGTCGAGGTCATCAAGCGATCCGCTTGTATTGAAGGTGCCCATCGGGCCCTTGCCCGTGCTAAGGTGCACTGGGGCAAGATGGATGCTGAGAAGCTTGTGACAGACGCGCCACCGCCGGGCAAGAGTGTCCTGAAGGGTGCCCGCACTATTGCGGGTGAGTGCTCCAACAATGTAATATTTGAGTAGACTCACATTTTGTTATCCTGTGCGCAGAAAACTTTGTTCATATGCGCTAAGCAACACTTGTTTATTTAAAATATTACCTTCTGTTCGGCTGTTTATCAAATCTGAGAGATGGCAAGTCGTCGGCTTCAGCCCCCATGCCACGAGTGCTGGGGTGTTCGGGATAAATTTGAGCACTCTTGTTCCCATATTTGGGTCCATCTAGGGAGGTGCTCAACACGACAAACTAGGCAACCGGACTTATAATGCTTGAACACTCTCACTTAGCCATAGAATTCTATAATTTTAAATTTCGGCGAAGCCCCTAGTGTTCGGAAGGCCGAATTCGGGGCGCTATCCACGCCTGGGCCGGACAAAGTCGGTTCCTCGCTCTAAGCGGCATAAGTCTTTAGGGACTCGGAAAAACCTCTCGAACAGCGACCGGCTCTCGCCTCATCATGACGATCAGTTTTAGCTTTCTCCACTGAGGTGTTAACCCAGCTCAACTGGGGCGCAATCGCAGTGGTTCTTCCAGTGCTACCTTAGCCGATATAACGGAACGTAAGGTACCAAAACATGGGAGCCGGGCAAACCCAACTATTGACCCAAGACATGATTCGGAGCTGATGCATATAATGCTATAAGTTCGGGGTGCCGCACTTGTGAAAGTGTCCGGACTTATCACACCATGATGTGGGGAACATAAGCCCCTGGTGTTTTTAGCCGTACCAAAGTGTACGGATGCAACATGTCGTAAATGAACATATGTATAAGAAAGAAATGCAATTATAAGCAAAAAGGTGCTGCATTGTTTTATTCAAAAAGTACTGCTATGAATGCAGAACGATACAAATAGTGCGATAAGCAAGGGACGGGACTATTAAACATGTCCCCCTCCAGGGGTAGGCTGCGGAGTGGTCTATAAGACAGATTTAATGTTCGTAAGGGAGACCACCTGGATGTTCGTCGCGGCCTTTTTCCTTCCCTAGCTGTTGCATCGTGAGTTCGGCCGGTCTACTGCCGGACAAGGTCTCTGGTGAACGGAGAGGAGGGGGCTCAAGACCAAGTCCCAAGGCGACTTTGGCCCTGGCGAATTTGTTGCAGCCGCTCAATGCCATGGCCATGTGGCCAAATTTCGTGTTTTGACCCTTTTGTCAAACAAAATCAGGATCTGACCCCCCTTGAAAAAAACTCGACATCTGACCCTTTTGCTACGGCCAAAGCGCACGGCGGTAGGGTCACGCGGGCTACCGCGAGAGCTTCTGGCGGTGGCATGGATGGCCCACTGCCGTTACCTAATGGCCAGCGCAACACCCTACCGCCGCAGGTCTTGGCGGTAGGTTGACTTACCCTACCGCCGCAGGTCTTGGCGGTAGGGTCCTGTGGGTTTTGGTTTTTACAAGTTTTAATGATTGTTTATTTTGTCACAAGTTTCACATAGTTTCACAAATAGCAAAATATGAGCTCACATATTAATAAAGATTCCACAGAGAAAATATCAAACAGTTTACACATAGATTCATAAGTAGGAAATAGAAAATAGCAAATTTGTCCACATAGTTTGACAACCCCAACTAACATATAGATGCATAAGACAAGTTTATAGGGCGGGTAAACCTCCCCCCTCGTATGTTAGGCCTGGTCGTGGAGACAGATACGGCAGTGGATCCACCGGTTCAGGCGGAGGTGAAACGCTGGTCGGCATCCAACCGTTCAAGTACTCCCACCTTGCCTTGCCCGCTGGTAGACACGCACCACGTCCCAAGCGTATGCGATGTCGGGTTCCGATCATCTTCGTCATCCTCGCCATAATCTGTCCATGCACGTGAGCGCAGCTTCTCCGGACAGCCCACCGGGATTCGCTCCCACATTCAAATGGAGAGGCCCCATACACATCCACACATACCAGACATGACTTCCGCTCTCTGGGTCGCGTCGTCAAGCTACAAACTAAGTATAGATGATAAGATGTCAAAATCTAAAGCAGCACACGTCCATGATATTTGAAAGAAAGTGATATTCACTTACCAAACGGTATAGGTAGGCGAGTCCGGCGGCCCCCCAGCTGTACCCCGCATCCCAGTCCTTTAGGAAGTCGAGATACATCCATAGGGCAGTGTTCCTGGAGCAGTCTGGAAACACTACCTCCGTGAGAAGATACCACAGGTAGGCCCTGGCGTATTGTTCCACCACCCGGGGCTCGGCATCTTTCGGGCACTTGCTCCGGTGCTCGAGGAGCCATGGCAGCGGTATGCCAGAACTCCGGTTGCTCTTAACGGGGGGCAGTCGCCGATGAGGGTGAAAACCCTATCGTGCTAGTTCGCCCTCTACACTCTTCCTGCGAGAGCACAACCCTCGAGCGGTAGGGCCGTAATCATCGCCCAATCCTCAAGGGTCACGGTCATCTCCCTACATGGAAGATGGAAGTTGTGCGTCTCTGGCCGCCACCGGTTGATCAAAGCTGTGAGAGTTGAGTGGACGAGCGTCGGCGGCTTACGCTTGAACTGCAGGACGAAACCCAATAGTCGGGCTTTCCTGAAGAACGGTGCGTACCGCTTGTCGTACTCCATCTTAATCGTCATCTTGTGAGCCCTCATCCGCAGTGGCGGCAGCATCTGTGAAAATCAATAACTAAAGCATAATTAGCATGGACATAATAGTTAGCAACTTGTTTTCATCAATTCGAAAGCTTGGTTTAAAATGGTAATTACCACTCCATTCTCAATGAAACAGGCACAGTGACGCTTGTCGAACCTAGGGTCAAGCATGGTGTACTTCGTGCCGATGTCGTCCACAAGAGGTGTCCACATAAAAGAATTGCATAAGCATATCAAAAGATATCGATGCATAACAAAGGTTCATCACATCCAAAAAACCTATGAGTTCAATCTTTGAATAATCATATATCAAGATTACCATGAACATGAACTAAATACAATACATATATCAAAAACAAAAACCATGAACTAGGGTTCATCTTGAGGGATTAACAATGTTTACTCCAACAAAATCCACTACTTGCATCATATAAGATCCACATGCATCCTATATCAAAACAAATATCTCCAATATTCATCATATCATAAAATGTTTTAACACAAAAAATTATGAACTAGGTTCATCTCGAGGGTTCAACATTTGTTCTCCAACTATATCCACTACTTGCGTTATAGCATATCAACATGCATCATCATATCACAATAAATTCCTCAACATGCATCATATCAAAAAAATCCTCCAAAAATAATATGAACTAGGGTTCATCTTCACATAATCATATCAACTAGTGACTAGAGTTCATATCTAACACAATATAACATCTATAATCAACCTAAATCAATCCTAGGTTTCAAAATATTGAAATCTAGTTCAAGAAGGGGGTGATTTGAATCAAATAATGCGACGAATCAGAAGCTATTTGACTAAAACTAATTGGAGGGATCAAAGGAGCTTACTTTTCTTTCTTCGAGGCCATCTCGATCCGCAAAAACGGTGAAGAAATGATGAAGATCTGAGGGGGGAGTGGAGTAGAAGAGAGAGGGGCGAGAGGAAGAATGCCTCTGTTCTTGGGGCGGGTGGTTGGGGGAGAAGGGGAGGGGTGGGGAGGCCGGCGGCTTATAACTGCACGCACCCTACCGCCAGGTACCCCGGCGGTAGGATCGGACAGGCTACCGCCATGTCCGGCGGCGGTAGGGTCGGACGGAGGGGGGACAGAGGCCGTTAACGCTGCTAACGTGGATAAGTTTCCTACCGCCATAGTGTCCGGCGGTAGCCTAGGTAATCCTGCCGCTGGGCCTCGTGGCGGTAGGAAAAAGGGTCAAATGTCGAAAAAATTCAAAGGGGGGTCAGATCCCGATTTTGTTTGACAAAAGGGTCAAAACACGAAATTTGGCCCAGCCATGTGATTGTGTAGCATCGAGTGACCTGTTGTGTGATGCCAGCACATGCGTACAACTGTTGGACCCAATTAAATTCTAGCCTACGCACGGATCATCTATCGTCCGGACAAATCAGCACATTTGTTCACTGTAAGAGTGATGGTCGTGTCATGGGTATATAGCTTGCGCCACCATTATCATACGCAAGCATCTGACCATGCCATAATGCTCAACGAATATATGTGCAAGCTGCCGCCTCTATGGCCCAGTCTACATCAACACGACGCGGCTGACTCACCCGTCTGCGCGGCTTACCACGCCTGCAATTGACTCGCCCATCCGCACCGGCTTATAACACCGCGGCTGACTCATCTGTCTGTGCCACTTCTGATGCTGTGGTCGTCTTTACCGTCCGTCTCTCATGGTCTGGTCTACATCAACACACCGGAGCTGCACCTATTTGAATGAGCTGTTTAGTGAGCGCATGCAAGTTGTCGCTCCTGCAGCCCGGCTTATTCCAACAACTCTGAAGCAAGCCATAATATGTTATCGGCCCCCGCCGGCACCAAATGGTTCAATGAACAGGTGCAAAAGTCGTTGTCAATGCAGTTTGATTAACTTCAACAACTAGCTGGGATGAACTGTCGGCCAGATTACTGACACAAATCATACGGGGTCATTTATAACCCGCCGAGCGTTCCACTGTTTAACAATCTGCCGGTTTATATCACGGTCAAATATGGAGAATCTCAAAGACAACTCCTCGAGTCGTCTTAAGACTCGGGGGCTACAATGACATGACTCAGCAAATCTTGCTAGTTCCAGTAGATTCAAGATCTCCGGGTTATTGGACGGAAAATAACTCAATCCCGGAGGTTACTACTATATTGATGAAAATTTAAAGCCTGTCTTAAAATGAAGGATTCCGGTTTAAAATCCGGCTCAAGGGAAATCTGTCTCTTATAAAGCTTTGAAGCTCTCAATATCCAATTTAAAAATTCCGGCTCAAAAGAATCCATCTCTCGCAAGTTCGAGTTCTAAGAAAAAATAAAGGTTGCCAAAGAGAACTTGCTGCCATGATGCGCGGTTCAAACATGGGTATCCTGCCTTTTGGGCTTATCTTATTGGTCACTTTGGGGTTTCCTGTTCATTGAGCGAAGCTACGATTACCCTTTGATCTGGCTTATACGCCATGCTTACAAAACACTTGGGGGCTTGCTACCTAGGATAAAGGGACCAAAGAGAGTCTGTTGCAAAGCACAACTCAAACATAGGTACCCTACTTTGATATCATTTGGGGGCGACCTGCTTAATGAGCAGAGCCTTGATTACTCTCTTGATTCGACTTGTATGCGCTTAATGAAAATGTTACTTGGGGGCTCTTTGTTCAATGGACAAGAGTTTTTATGACCCTTGCAATAGGCTTAAAAGTCAGGCTTGGAAGCCAGGTGTATTCACCTAAAAACCCGGGTTATCCTGCCTTTTTAAGTCTGCAACTCCGCCCAGATTGACTAGAATTGTTGAGGATATAACTATTAGGTATGACCCGCCCAGGAGGGGCCGGTTTATACCTATGGCGATTCATCATATGAAGCCCAAGACGATATTTGAAGATGATGGTTCAATTAAGGGCCCAAGGCCCAAAGGCGGCTTAAGGCCCGTAGAGATAAATTGTCATATTCGTATGACTTGTATTGTAAGGCAAGAATAGATAGTCATCGAGCCGGACACTGTCTATGAGCTGGACGGGACTCCGTGAGCCGCTGAGCATCGACCTTTGTACATAAAGGGATGGCCCAACGGCGATTCAGGACAAGTAAGACCAGATCGAAAGCTAGGTCAAGCGGATTTGCCACCTGGTAATCAAGACATAAGCAATACCACCTCAAACTGGATTAGGCCTTTACCTTCACCGCAAGGGGACAAACAAGTATAAACTCCCATGTACTTTGTCCCGTTTTAACACCTTTAAGCTTCCTAGTTGTGATGGCTCCACGACTAAGTCCTTTTGTTAGGACATCTGTCGTGACCTTTCCACGACAGTTGGCGCCCACCGTGGGCAGCGCACGGTAGATTTGAGTTCTTGAATGGCCTCTTCGAAGGTCTCAAGGGATACGCTATGGGACGGATGACCAAGAGTCGTCGCGGCAAGCTCTACATCAACGACGTGGGCTGGGGCCCCGAGGCCGGCTCAATTGAGTACGGGTACCGGGTCCCCTTCGGTGGTATTCACGTTTTCATCGGCAAGATCGGTGAGCGGGCACTAAGCCGGACATCTGCACCGACATCATTGAGACGACTCAGCGTGCGAGACCCGCCCGAGCATAGCCGACCGTGAAGCGTGCCTTCGTGTGATGCATCCATGGAGGGTAATTTGATGAAGGATCTATGTCTGGTGGTGAGACGGCCATCTACTCTGATGGTGAGTCATCCACGGGTGAGACGGATTTGTTGTATCAACTGCAAGATGGCAGGCTTGGGGGCTATTCCGATGGCAACAGTATTCCGGACTCCTATGAGCCACCGAACAGAGTCAGGATCTTCATGGCTGGCACGCAACCTAGGAAAACCTTTACGGCTGCGGTGGCAATGACTTCCGGGTCAGCAACGGTGACGGCAGCTGGGGCAGGAGGCCCTGCGCGCCCGCCGGCTCAGGTTCTGATGGCTTTAATGTATAAGTTGACGGCTCTATTAACCGCCATAGTTAACCCGCGAATCAAGCTTAACATGAGGCGGAAGTGGCACAGTTGCGTGAGGAGGTAGCGCAAGCCAAAGAAAACCTGGCGGCGGAGGACGTCAGGATGGCCGTAGAGCGGGTGGCTTTGGATGCTCAAGCCCAGCGGATTCAGTCGGAGGCTTTCCGGCTTATGGTGGATCAGAACGCGTCAAATGAGATCATGAGGAGAAGGCACCAATCCCGTATGTATATGCGTTATGAGCCTAGAAACCTCTTTCGCACGCCTGATGCAGGACCTAGTAACCCGCTAGAGGTAAACTGGGCTCTGGCGCCCGGGGCTGGGACGTCGGTTCAACCACGTGTGACGGAACCCCCTCGTTTGAATACTACCCCACCTCAGCATGTACCGACACCACCGGGTCATTATTCTAATACTTCGGAGAACATGATCACTGCGGCGGCATGATTGGCAGCTCTCTCGGTGGATGGCGACTCTCCAATGGCGGTTGAAACACGAAGGGTCAGAGAACTTCTTCAAACAACATTGGCGCAGTAGGAGGCGTATTCTTATAGTCGAGATAGGACTCATTCGACCCCTCGCCCAAGCCGGAGCCGGAGCTATAGAAGGCACATGGACTCACCAGCCATTTCAAGCAATTCCCAACGCCGTGATCAGCCGCGCGGGTACGAGCCGGCACATGATGGAGTTCCTAATTTGGTTGATCAGGACAGAGTGCATCAAGAAGCCGAGCAGGCGGCTCAGCTGGCGGCTCAGCAGGCGGCTTACCAGCCCCTTCCGGTTTATCCAACGACCTCGGTTGAGGCAGGTTGACCTCAAGATCTACATGGGTGTCCTGTTTGGTGTCGGCTCTGCGTAATGAGCGTTTGCCCAAGGATTTCAAAGGACCTCGAAAGGTGCCTAATTACACAGCCGACTTACCCCCTGAGGCGTGGATTGAAAGTTATGACATGGCCATGGAGCTACTAGATGTCCGTGATGCTACGTGCGCCAAATACTTCACCATGATGCTAGATGGGACGGCCCGTACTTGGTTAAAGGGACTGCCCGCCAACTCCATCGGGTCATGGGGAGAGTTGAAGGCCCGGTTTATTCAGAACTTTAAAGACACATGCAAGCAGCCCATGTCAATTGTGGACTTGACTAGTTGTAAGCAAGAAGAGGGTGAATCTACAACCCATTGGTGCGCTAGGTCAAAGCTATCATACATTCATACGATAACTTGAATGCCGTCTCTGTAGTCTTAATGTTGGAGAAAAATTGCCGCTTTGAGCCTCTAAAACAGAAGCTGGGGCGGCTCAAGCGCGATTGTAATGACATGGGACAGCTGATGGTGGCCCTAGTCAAATATGACGACTCTGATAGTACCAAGGACCCCAAGTCTGATGATGAGAAGACAGGGAAGGGAAAGAAGAATGGCAATGCTAAGGGCCCACAGCATGACCCGGTGAATCAAGGGGGCAATGGTAAACGCAAAGTTGATGGTAGCTCGGAGTTTGTGGCTAACACCAATGCACAGGGAAACAATCAACATCGTAAGGGGAGGCCGCCTCCTCGGAACAGTGGACCAGGCCCTACTCTTGAGAAGTTGCTGAATGAGCCCTGTCCAAGGCATGGCACGCAGGAGAAACTGGCCACTCACCTTTGGAAAGATTGTACGATTATGAAAGCTTTCAAAAACTCTAACGCGTTTGACAGCAATCATAGGCCAGGCGGCGTCTCAGGAGGCGGCGGCTTTCATGGCTCGGGTTATGGAGGTGGCGGTTCTAATTCCAACTTCCAGGATAATCAGGGCGGCTTTAACCAAGGTAATCAGGGTGGTTACAATCGGAAATCCTGCAAGGGAGGTCAGCAGCAGTAGCAATCCGGATATCAGAGTAATCTGAAGCAGTTGAATAGTGGGCAGTATCATGTTTTCACCACAAGTTTATGCAAGCGGGACCAGAAGCTCCACAAGCGGGCCATGAACGTCGTTGAGCCGACGGTTCCTCATTACTTGCGATGGTCAGATTAGCCCATTATGTGGAATAGAGAGGATCACCCTCCCCGGGTTGACAATCCGGGTCATTTGGCCTTGGTGGTGGCGCCTCAAGTTGGTGGATACAAATTCATTAAGGTGCTCATGGATGGAGGCAGTAGCATCAGCATCCTTTATTATGAGACTTTCCAATGCATGGGGTTGACTAACAAAAATCTTAAGACATCCAACATTGTTTTCCATGGAGTGGTGCCTGGTAAGTCGGCATACCTAGTGGGCAAGATTGAGCTAGAGGTAGTCTTTGGGGATGAGCACGATTCCAGGGCTGAGAAGTTAACTTTTGAAGTGGTCAAAATTAGAAGCCCGTACCACGCTCTGTTCGAAGGTCGGCTTATGCCAAGTTCATGGCATGGTCGTGTTATGTTTATCTGTAGCTCAAGATGCCAGGTTATAAAGGAACCATCATGATGCATGGGAGTCTGAAGATAGCCCTGGAATGTGAAGAATGTGATGTTGCCTATGCTGAGTCTATCTGTGCAACAGAGGAATTGAAGTTTTACAAGGACAAGGTTGACCCGGCTGACATGACGTCTTTGAAAAAGCCAACTACAGAGCATGAGCCGGTGATGACATTTAAATTGGCCGATGACACCAAGCTGGTTGATTTTGCTCCTGGCGACTCATCTAAGTAGTTCAGTATCAGTGCTAACCTGGATCCCAAATAGGAAAGCGCGCTCATCGAGTTCATCCGTGAGAACCGGGACATCTTTGCATGGAAACCTTCTGACATGCCGGGTGTACCGAGAGAACTCGCTAAGCACACTATCAATATTGATCTGAAATTTAAGTCGGTCAAGCAGTTTCTTCGGCGGTTCAATGAGGAGAGGTGTAAGGCCAAGAAGTGGCCCAGCTCTTAGCGGCCAGGTTCATTGTTGAAGTTTTTCATCCAGAGTGGTTGGCTAACCCGGTGCTAGTGCTTAAGAAGAATGGCACCTGGCGCATGTGTGTGGATTACACGGACTTAAAAAAGACTTGTCCGGCTGATCCTTTTGCTCTCCCTCGTATTGATCAAATCATTGATGCTACGGCGGGTTGTGAGCGTTTGAGCTTTTTGGATGCTTATTCTGGTTATCATTAGATTAAGATGGCAGTTAAGGCTAGGAGAAGACGGTTTTCATTAGTCCCTTTGGAGCCTTCTACTATGTGTCTATGCCTTCTGGGCTCAAGAGTGCCCAGGCGACTTATCAGCAATGTGCACAGAACTGTCTTCACAGTCAGATTGGGCACAATGTTCATGCTTATGTGGATGACATTGTGGTGAAATCTAGAGAGAAGGAAACTCTGATAGATGATTTGAAAGAAACCTTTGATAATCTCCGGGTTTACAAGATGATGCTTAACCCAGCCAAGTGTGTTTTTGGCATGCCAGTAGGCAAGCTTTTTGGTTTTCTGGTTTCTAACAGAGGCATTGAGGCTAACCCGGAGAAGATCAAGGCTATCACCTCCTTGGCTAAGCCGGCGTGTATCAATGATGTTCAATGTCTGGCAGGTCGTATTGCTGCCTTAAGCCGGTTCATAAGCCGGTTGGGTGAGAAGGCCATACTGCTGTATCAGATGATGAAGAAAATAGATAACTTCATCTAGAGTGATGCCGCTAATGACGCGTTTGAGGACCTGAAGAGGCAGCTAGCTGTGCCGCCAGTTCTTGCTGCTCCCATTGATAAGGAGCCATTGTTGTTATACGTGGATGCTAACACCCGTGCTGTCAGTGTGGCCATTGTGGTGGAGCGCAAGGAGGCTGGCAAGGAATATCCAGCTCAACGGCCGGTTTACTACATCAGTGAGGTGCTTATTGATTCCAAGCAGAGATATCCACATTGGTAGAAGCTCGTTTATGGGGTGTTCATGTCCAGCCGGAAGCTTAAACAATATTTTCTGGGTCATCCCATCACCGTGGTCAGTTCTGCTCCTTTAGGAGATATCATTCAAAATAGAGAAGCCACAGGCTGAGTCGCCAAGTGGGCCATTGAGCTTGGGCCTCATGGTTTCAAGTATATGCCTCGCACTGCTATTAAGTCTCAAACACTGGTGGATTTCATCAACGACTGGACAGAGCTGCAGATGCCTGAAGAGAAGCCGTATAACACATATTGGACTATTCATTTTGATGGGTCCACGCAGTTGGAAGGCTCGGGGGCTGGAGTTGTTTTAGCTTTCTCCCGAGGCGACAAGTTTTGTTATGTCCTAAGGTTGATGTTTACCTGTACTAACAATGCAGTTGAGTATGAAGCCTTGCTCCATGGTCTTTGGATGGCTAAGGAGATGAACTTAAGCCGGGTGAGTTGGTTTGGCGACTCAAACTTGGTAGCTCAGCAAGTTTCAGGCAAGTGGGATTCCAAAGACCCACTTATGGCGGCTTATCACCGCGAGGTAGATACTGTTGCTGGACATTTCAAGGGTTATCAAGTGGAGCACATTGATCACAGGAAAAATGAGGCGGCTGATGCTTTAAGCCGGTTGGGATCTCAGCGTAAGCCGGTGCTACCTAACACTTTTTTAGATGTTCTGCATAACCCTTCTGTCAAATTGCCTACAGAGGAGGATCTTGCTGTTCCTGACCCGGAAGCACAATTAGTGGCGGCTCTTCACGTTATCCCAGATTGGACAGTGCCATATTTGGCTTACATGACCCGGGTCGAGTTACCTGAGGATGAAACTTTGGCCAGGCAGATAACTCGGCGGTCTAAGTCAATGACAATTGCCAATGGTGAGTTACACAATCGCAGTGTCACTGGGGCGTTTCAGCATTGTGTCTCTTCTGAGGAGGGTTGTGAGATTCTTCGTGAGATTCATGAAGGAGATTGTGGTCATCATGCCGGTTCAAAGTCCCTTGTGGCCAAAGCTTTCCGTCATGGGTTTTATTGGCTGACGGCTCACGCTGATGCAGAGGATCTAGTCAGTAAATGTGATAGCTTTCAGAAATTTTCACGGCGAGCTCACGTGGCAGCTCAAGAATTGAGGATGATTCCAATTACTTGGCCGTTTGCAGTCTGGGGAGTTGACATGCTTGGGCCTTTCAAAAGGTCCAAGGATAAAAATACCCACCTCTTGGTGGCGGTTGACAAGTTCACAAAGTGGGTTGAAGCAGAGCCAGTCAGTAAGTGTGACGCGGCGATGGCGGTTCAATTCATTAAAAAGGTGATTTTCCGCTTTGGCTTTCCTCACAGCATCATAACTGATAATGGCACTAACTTGTCCAAGGGTGCTATGAAATAATCTTGTCAACGTGAGCATATTCGTCTTGATGTATCATTAGTAGCTCACCCTTAGTCCAATGGTCAAGCTGAAAGAGCCAATTAGGAAATTTTGAGAGGCATCAAGCCCCGGCTTCTGGTTCCTTTGCAACGGACGCCGGGTTGTTGGGTGGAGGAGTTACCTTCTGTCATATGGAGTTCAATACTAACCCCAACAGGTCTACGGGTTACACGCCTTTCTTCATGGTTTACGGAGCAGAGGTGGTTCTCCCTAGTGACATCCCTCATGACTCTCCTCGCGTGGCAGCTTACGTTGAAGCTCATAATGAGCAAGCACGTCAAGATGCACTAGACCTCTTGGATGAGAAGCATGACATTGCAGCAGCCCGTTCGGTGATTTATCAACAAGACCTGTGCCACTACCATAGCCGCCGGGTTAAGTCCAGTACCTTTCAGGAAGGTGATTTGGTGCTCCGACTCATCCAGGATCAAACGGACATGCACAAGTTATCCCCACCTTGGGACCCTTTGTGGTCAGCAAGAATTTGAACAACGGATCATACTACCTTATCAATGTTCGAGAACACAAAGACTCACGTAAGTCGCAGGAGGACACCCGCCGGTCGTGGACTATCACTCATCTTCGGCCCTACTACACTTGAGCCGCCGACTCTTGTGATGTATATATTTTTGACGATGTATATATTATGATAAATAATAAAGCAAGACATCTGTCCTTTTCATCCTCAACGATCATGTGTCTTCATCATCATAATTCCAAAGATCAATTGGAGGCTGATTGTATTCGAATCTAGCTTAACTCCTTTGTCACAGCTTCTTGATCGTATTCAAATCATAGTTGTTCAAACCTCTTGATCATTTGGGGGCTAGATCGTATTCGAATCATAGCTTAACCCCTTTTTGATCCGACTATGATCGTATTCGAATCAGAGTCGTTAAATATGTAGACCACTGGGGGCTGATCATATTCGAATCTAGCTTAACTCCTTTGGCATAGCTTCCTGGTCGTATCCGAATCATAGCTGTTCAAACAACTTGATCATTTGGGGGCTGGGTTGTATTCAAATCATAGCTTAACCCCTTTTTCATCCGACTCTGATCGTATGCGAATCAGAGTCGTTTAAAAAGTCTCAAGGTCATTTGGGGGCTTCCTGTTCAAACATAGGTCGTATTCGAACCAAAGAGAACATAGATGTCAGTACCCTCCTGATCGGCGCAATGCCAAACCCACTAGGGGGCTTCCTGATCGTATTCGAATCATAGCTTAACCCGTTTTGGTCCGGCTTACTGATCGTATTCGGATCAAAAGCCTCGCTTTTTCTATCTGTTTGACTTAATTTTTTGAAAACAGTCTTTTGGGTTTGTCTTGAGACTTTTTGTTCATATCTGAAGCATATAAGTGTGATTTCTATTTAACCTGGCTCGACTGGACGATAAGTCGCCAGCATATGACGACCATAAACATTTGGAAGTTTTGGCTTCCAAAAAGATTGGGTTATCACCTTTACTACATAGGTCATGTAAACCAGCAGTACACATTCAATATCACAGGTATGATATTATTGTTACAGTTATATTTCAAATTCTGATTCATACCAGGCTTATCTATGACTCCTTTTTACACATCAGTGGTTATATGTGAGATATTATGACCCGCCCTACGGTAAACCACTAAGGGATCTTGCGATCTATTTCTGTGTGCAGGATAGTTCAAGGATTTTTTATGCACAAGTCAAATAGATGATAAGTGTAACAAGGGTAAATATAAGAGGGCGGCTTAATAGTGCTGAGCACCAAATTATGCACGATGGCACGGCAGAGCAAAGTCATTTCTACCCTATCACATGACTTCCCGAGTCTAAATGATCAACTATTTTTCGAAGTCATAGGTATGAACTGCCCCGTGGGTCAATCTTCCTGCCTCTGCTGGCCTGAGGCTTCTGGATCAACCCTCTCCGCTTCTTTCTCATGTTCCACTTCCTAGAAGGTTGATGACGACTAGTCAATGCCATTCAACGCTTGAAATTCAGCTTCATCATCAATTAGCTTGGACGGGTCAACTTCAGGGGCAAAGGTGTGCTTACGAATTGGGGGGATTAGGCCTGTCACTTTATAAGTCGGTGTTGGCTTCCTCTAATTTCCCACATTGTAAGTCAGATGATACTTGGTGAGGTGTGTCTCATTGGCAATCAGGCTGGCCAGAGGACGTATCTCCTTCACACAAGTAGCAAAATCTTTCTGTTCAACCGGAGTGTCGTCCTCCTTAAGGGTTGGATAACCGGTCGAAAGGTTGGCCGGGTCTAATTCTGGCAGCCATGCTTTGGTCCGGCTTAAGGCAGATACGGCTCTGGCTCTTGCAGATGATCGTTTTATTTCATTAAGCCGCTGGGGCAGCATAGAAAGCTTCCTTAGCACGTCAACCAAGAGCATGGGGGCTTCATTGAACAGAGCAACTGTGGACAATGCACGCTGGGCACTAGTGTACAGCTGCTCTACCAATGTATAAACCGCCTTCAGCTTCACAAGCATGTCTTGGTTGAGGTTGGTGCTCTTGGGGCCTGCATAGGAATAAAAGATTCGTTAAAGATAGTTCATATGGTCAAGAGAGAGATTCAACACTTGACATTCATAAGGCGAGTTACTAAAGATAGCCAAGACCATCTGAGACATATGGCGTTTTAAGCCGGACAATTCAGTCGTCACCTCTTCAAGAGCCTCCTCTACTTTTTCAGCTTGATGGGTCAAGGCAGTCTTTTCTTCAGCCCAGGCATTTTTCTCAACTTCAAAATCGGCCTTCAGTTTTTCTTTTTCAAATACGCTAAATTCAAATTTTGAGTTGGCCCTCTGGGTCTCAATCTCCTGCAACTCTAAGCGATTCTTCAGTTCAGACAGCTCTGGTAGAAGTTGAGAAGTGGTGGCCTGTTCATAAACCGGATCAACTCATAGATATTAGTATACAATTTTAAGTCCCAAGCCTTTTGCAAGCAACAACACTTGGCACTTGGGGGCTAATGTCTACCAAAAGTTCTATCTAAGTGGCAGCAAAGCACTTTGCAAGCAAGAGTACTTGGCACTTGGGGACTAATGCATATTGCTGTTGAAAACTAAAACAGGTAAGTATCATCTTCTATACATGAATATAAAGGACCGGCTCATTCATGTTGATTAAACCGGCCCTTGGGGACTGCGGATTAAGATGGATGATCAAAGGATTCTACTACAGGATATGACTTATGCTCATGGTTCATCTAAGTCTACAGCATATTTATCATAAACAGTAGACCTGGGGGCTGGCATAGTAAGCATAACTCAGTAAAGGAAGAATTCATACCTCAAATTTCTGGTGCATTTGTTTCACCATGTCTACTTCAAGATCGCGGCTACTGTGCACTTGGCTAAGATAACCAGAAAAAACCTCGCCAACTCTCAAGTGGAAATAATCAGCCATATCAAATCTAACTTTACGTCGTTCGATATGCTCCTCCTTGGCAGAATGCTTAGCTAGTGCAGTGGGTTCCCGATTCTCTAAAGCCAGTGGCAGTGATCATCGCGTCTTCATCATGAATATCAGCCGTCTTCGGTGGGCTAGAAACTTCAGGATTTCAAGACTCATCAATAACTCGCTCCATAGGGGGGGTCAGAAGTTGCTGGCGGGTTATCAAGAACCGGCTCAGATGATTGGGGGATAGAGATCTCAGGCGCTGGAATCTACAGCTCTGGCTCATTGACCTTTGGATCTTCAACCGGCTTGTTCTTCTTTGCCATCTTACTGGGCTTTGCTTTTCCATTGCATGAGTCAAAAAGGGCAGTATAAGCATAACAAGATCAGAATAAGTAAAGGATAAAGTAAATGATAATTACCCGGGAGTAGTTTTGAAAGCCGACATGTTGGATTGAATTGAATTGCTGGAGGAGGAATGAGATGTATCCTGATAATTTGAGTCGGAAGAGTTAAGTGGTTGACGAGTAAGACCCGCCAAAGGATAAAAAGAGTTTAAATTGGGGGTGACCTCATTTTGATGTTTCCTTGGCGTGTTCGGAAAGCCGGAAGAAAGTTCTGCATCCTTGCTTGTCCGAGTTTGCCGCTGGCTCTCGAGCAGCTGTTGCTTCAAAATAAAGTGAGGATCTAGATGAGCTAAGGGGTGTGAAAATCTTACTTTCCGAGTTACTCTTCAGATTTTTTGTCATGGCAAAGGCTCAGAGTCGGAGGAAATAATAGTTACCTCTTCTTCCACTCCCTGAATCATTCCCGTGTCATCCTCATGATAGTCGATGTCAATAAGATGGTTGAAAAAAGAGCCAAGAGAATCAAGAGTTACCTCCGACTCAGATGTGTCTTCCAGTTAAAGCAATTCAGAAGCACTGGGCTTATTTCCTCTTTTCTTGGTGGCGGCTCTCCTGGTGGCTTTCTTCAGTTTCCTGGCTCTCTTTGCAGCCTCATGGTCATATTCTTTCTTCCAAAACTCATCACCAGCCTGTGAAAATCAGCAAAGGTTGAGTTAAGACAAAACATCAAAGATAAAGGTAAATTAACTAAGTTTGACGGCTTACCCCTAGATCCGGGTTGGCTTTGCGGAAAGGGCTTAGGGCCACCTTGCCACAGTCTGCTAGGCTTTCATTCAAAAGTGACTTTGTCATATCATTGATAAGGTCATCAGGTAACTCATCGGGGCTGTGGCGCAAAGGATCCTTTGTCTCGCCGGTGTAATTGCACATTAAATTGGAGCAGCGGCTTAAGGGGATGATCCGCCAGGCAACCCAGCACCAGACCAAGTCGATGCCATTTAAGCCGTTCTCCAAAAGAGCTTTGACTTTGGCAATGGTAGGGGCGAGCTTCTGGCGATCAACAGCTAACAACTTGTCGGGGAGCGGATGATTGGATTCAAGACACAGGGCGCGAAAGCCGGGCAGCGGGTTCTCATCAGCCGGAGAAGTATCTTGGCAGTAGAACCATGCTTGGTTCCAGTCTTTGGAGTGACTCGGTGGTTGTGCATAAGTGTCGGTGTACTAGAGTAGGGATACCCTAGTATCCCGAACTTGTGCACGGGCAGTCGCAGCACCCCGCGGCAAGGCTTGTCGGGTGACCGCCAAGGTCCTCCGTGGTTCCTTTGGAGCCATTCAAGAACAAAGTATTTAAGCCAAGGAGACAAGGCCCCGGCAAGAGGAGCTTGCCGGGAGGGCCAACCAAGGCATCTCAAGGAACTTACCGCGACGCGCCATGCGTCCCGGCGAGGCTCAGTGAGCGACAAGCTTCCGGGCGCGACAAGACAACGACTGCGGCAAGGCGCTTGCCGCGGCAGGCTACCACTCTGTACCCGCGCTCCAGCACATCCACCAACGTGTCGCCATGGGACCTTTCCAGGCGCGCGTGGCAAGAGGCTGTGCAGCCAGCGGTGTGCGGTGGCAAGCGGCGCTGACAAGATTGCCATCGTGGCAAGCGGTGGCGTCCCTTACGGTCCCTGTTTGCACTATTTGGGCGACACAGATGGGCATTTAATGCCTTTGTCCCCTGCCGTCAGGGTTAGGTATGATACGCTGTACAAGTAGTTGTACCTACCGCAATTCCTTTTCCATTTTTCCCCTTGTCTATGTTGCCACCTGTCGGTGACCCCTTTAGCATATAAAAGGAGGCCCATGCGCAACGTAGAGGGGGTTCGGGTAGTTCGAAGGCAGAAAAACACTCACGCTCGGTCTCGTTAGCAGCTAGTGTGTATTGTAGCACTCAGCGCTCCCGAGCAAGAACTCAATACACTCAGACATGCAGCAGTAGGAGTATTATCTCTCTGGAGAGCTCCGAAGCTGGGTAAACTGCTTGTGTGCTTCGCCTCGATCTGCTCTTCGTGCGATCTCCGCCCCCCGCCGAACCGAAAGGGGCTCGGTCCACCGGTCCCATAGGTGTTCGTGGATCAGTTTCCCCGACATCTTTGGCGCGCCAGGTAGGGGGCGTCGAGATTGTGTGAACCTGATCCGGCGTTCACACGAGCTAGATCTTCATCTTCTTCATCGACATGCCACCGAAGAAGAAGGCTTCGGAGGCGGCTGTTCCGTCCGCGTCGATCCCACCACCACCGGAGCAGACGGGCGGTGGGGTAGACGCCGGCGGAAGAACGGCCATCGACGAGGGAGCTCACAGTGCTGCCAGGTCCAAGGACAAGGCTGCGCAGACCTCGGCATCCGTACATACACCGCGCCCATCTCAGGAGGCGCGGGACCAACAGCGTCATGGTATTCGCAGTACCATGCGTTCGTTGGACCAAGATCGAGCTGGTGGATCTCGGGTTGCTCAAGACCAGCATGCACGCCAACATGCTGGCGCGAGCGAAGCACGGTCGCCTGGACGGGATACTGCTCCTTCTAACATAGTTAGAAGTCCGAGCATATCCCGCTCCTCGCACCGTTCACCACTGCCGCCCACCACTCCAGCAGAAGCTTTGGCGCGAGCTCAACTGCTCCTGGACTACCCTCCAACAACAGACAAGATCGACGAATGGAGGGCCACTATTCAGAGTCTCATCGGCTTCGCCAACGGCGACACTCCGCGGCAGCCGAGTACATCGCTGTCGCGGCAGGACTGCCAGGCGCGAGCTGATGGCGACAAAACCGATGGAGGTGCAACCACCATGCACTCTCCATCCCGAAGGCCAAGATCGCCGACTCGCCGGATCCACCTCGACAGCGACTCCACCGCATCATCAGATCCACGAGCTCATCGCGATCAGCGCCAAGTTCTTCACGAACGACAGCAAGAAGACGCTCGTACTCGCATCGAGCGCCGAAGAGAAGTGCGGCGTCAATCGGACCAGCGCGCTGGGCCCTCTGTCGACATGCATGCGCCAGGGGAACCAGGCGACTTGCCGTA
Organism: Triticum timopheevii; assembly: GCA_963921465.1. Taxonomy (NCBI): domain Eukaryota; kingdom Viridiplantae; phylum Streptophyta; class Magnoliopsida; order Poales; family Poaceae; genus Triticum; species Triticum timopheevii. The sequence goes on from OY997264.1 coordinate 112,266,655, forward strand.
CGCGGTAGGTTGCCCTGCGTTCACTCGTGAGCTGCCGCAAGTCCACTGGCCCAGCACGAAGAATTTCAAGCCAGATGTACTGGAGAAGTACGACAGCAAGTCGCATCCATCGGAGTTCCTCAGCATCTACACCATCGCGGTGCAAGCTGCCGGGGGGCGGGACGACAAGATCCTTGCCAACTACTTCCCGCTGGTGCTCAAGCCCAATGTCAGATCCTGGCTTATGCACTTGCCCGACAACTCCATATCTTTCTGGACAGACTTATGCCATCAGTTTGTCGGCGCCTTTACAGGCGGCCACAAGCCTCATGGCCAAGAGAGCGATCTTCATCTGCTCGCCCAGAAGGAAGGAGAACCCCTGCGCAAGTATATTCAGAGATTCAGCCGTGTACGGCACAACATCCCAGATGTTCACCCTGCCGCGGTAATCAGCACGTTCCATCAGAACGTGCGAAACTGCAGGATGCGGGAGGAGATGGCGATGTGCAAGATCAGAGACGTCAGTGAGCTATATGCCCTGGCCGACAAGTGTGCACGTGCTGAGGAAGGGAGGAGACTCCCCAGAGAGAATACAGAAGCAGGAGGATCTGATAGTGAGGATGCTGCCCCGGCAAAGAAAGGCCGGCGGCGGAACAACAGGAAGAAGAAAGGCAAAGATGTACTAGTCGTTGAGCAGTCCGGCAACGGAGGTGGCGCCAAGAAAGCCAAAGCTGGTAGCTCCGGCAAGGAGATTGCCGCGGGCTCCAACTACCAGGCTGTGGCGATCGCCGACAAGTAGGACGGCACCAACAAGCTGTACTGCAAGATCCACCGCACCAAGGGCCATGACCTCCAGAGCTGCAAGAAGGTCGAGCAGCTTGTCGAGCAGCAAAAGGCTGAATACGAGCGATGCGACAAGGAGAAGACCCAAGAAGGTGTTGGGGGAGCCGGCAAGAAACGTCCATGCCGAGGAGGACGCCGCGGCAAGGCCAAGCAGCGGCAAGGATACAGACCTCCCCGCGGCCGTGACAAGGATGAAGATGAAGACGACGATGAAGATATGGATGATGACGAGACCGATGAGCAGGAGTTCCAGAAAGCCACAGAGGTCCTGTGCGTTGACGGTGGTGCTTCTCTGCATACTTCACACCGCCAGCTCAAGCAGTGGGTGCGGGAAGTCAATGCGGCAGAACCACCCATCGAGTCACGCAAGCCTCTGAAATGGTCTAGCACGCCTATCATCTTTGATATTGAGGACCACCCTGATCGCATAACTGCGGTCGGGTGCTTGCCGATGTTGGTTTCACCAACTATCCGCAACCTCAAGGTCACTAAGATGCTAGTTGACAGCGGGGCCGGCTTGAACCTAATCTCCTCCGCGGTACTCCAGAAACTCCAGATCCCTGACAGCGAGCTCGAAGAGACCGGCACATTCCAAGGAATTAATCCGGGAAGGAGCAAGCCGAAGGGAAAGATCACGTTGCCGGTAACATTTGGCAGCGAGTTGAACTTCAGGATTGAGAGGGTCACTTTTGACGTTGCTGACTTTCCATTGCCTTACAATGGGATACTCGGCCGTCTAGCACTCGCCAAATTCATGGCAGCCTCTCACTATGCATACAACATGCTGAAGATGCCAGGCCCGATAAGTGTCATCTCTGTCCCTGGCGACAAGAAGGATGCTCTTATCTGCACCTGCAAGATCTACCGGGAAGCAGCAACCGCAACAGATCGCAAGTCACTTGCCGTTGAAGCTCCCGGGGGGAAGAAGAAGACCAAGTCCGGCAAGAGTTCTGATGCCCACTCCGGCAAGCGCACCTCTTCGAAGTGTTGCGCTACCGTCGAGGACGCACCATCGAGCTCCACCGGCAAGTGTAAGAAGACAATGGCAGCTCCACCCGAGACCAAGAAAGTGTCCGCCAAGGAGGACGGCACTGGTGGTACCTTCACCATCAGTGCCACTCTCGACCCTAAATAGGAAAGCGCGCTCGTTGCTTTCCTACGGGCGAACGTCGACGTGTTTGCGTGGCAACCGTCTGACATCCCCGGTGTTCCCAGGAAAGTAATTGAGCACCATCTTGTCGTCTGTCCTCATGTGCGGCCCGTCAAGCAGAAAGTCAGAAAACAGGCAGTGGAGCGCCAAGAATTCATCGCAGAAGAAATCAAGAAATTGGAAGCAGCAGGCCTTGTCAGAGGAGTGCTCCATCCTACGTGGTTGGCCAATCCTGTAGTCGTGCGCAAAGCAAACGGGAAATGGAGGCTTTGTATCGACTTTACCGATGTCAATAAAGCTTGTCCCAAAGACCCATTTCCCTTGCCGCGCATCAACCAGATTGTTGACTCCACAGCCGGATGTGACTTGCTTTCATTTCTTGATGCATACTCAGGATACCATCAGATCTTCATGGCAGAAGAGGATGAGGAGAAGACCGCATTCATCACCCCAGGTGGCACATACTGTTTCGTACAGATTCCTTTCGGTTTAAAGAATGCTGGTTCAACACTTGCAAGGGTAGTCCACGATGCTTTTGAGCCACAAATACACAGAAATGTGGAAGCCTACATGGATGACATAGTGGTCAAGAGCAAGGACAAGGCGACTCTGATTCAAGATTTAGACGAAACCTTTGCAAATCTGCGCAAGATCAACCTCAAGCTTAACCCCGAGAAGTGTGTGTTTGGAGTCCCCTCCGGCAAGCTTCTCGGGTTTTTCGTGTCTCGGCGGGGAATTGAAGCCAATCCCGACAAGATCAAGGCCATTGAGCAGATTGAAGCACCAAAGCGCGTCAAGGATGTACGAAGACTTGCCGGTTGCGTGGCTGCTCTCAGCAGGTTTATCTCTAGGTCTGCTGAGCGCGCCCTGCCGTTTTTCAAAATATTGAAAAAGGCAGGTCCAATGAAATGGACTCCGGAGGCGGAGGCTGCGCTGCAGGACTTAAAGAGATACCTGTCCTCCACTCCAACACTTGTCGCACCTAAGCCACAAGAGAAGTTGCTGCTATATATAGCGGCAACCAATCAAGTGGTTAGTGCTGCGTTAATGGCGGAAAGGTAGGCGGATGATGAGCTAGCAACCATGGCAGATGCATCCAGCGACAAGCAGGGGACTTCACCGACAAGCTCTAGTCCCGACAAAGATGGATCTGCGCAGGCGCGTGAGGAGAGGCAGAAGAGAATGGTGCAGCGCCCAGTTTACTTTGTCAGTTCCCTTCTGCAGGGGGCTAGGTCAAGGTACTCTGGTGTGCAGAAATTGCTTTTCGGCCTTCTCATGGCCTCGAGAAAGCTGCGCCATTACTTCCAAGCACATGAGATCACAGTCGTCACTCGTTTTCCGCTGAAGAGGATACTGCAAAATCCAGAAGCAACAGGCAGGATTGTCGAGTGGGCACTGGAACTGTCAAGCTTTAGCCTCAAGTCTGAGAGCACTTCAACTATCCAAAGCAGAGCATTGGCAGAGTTCATAGCAGAATGGACGCCAACACAAGATGAAGAAATTCCAGAAACGAGCATCCCCGTCAAGGAAGCAAGCAAAGAGTGGTTGATGTACTTTGATGGTGCCTTCTCGCTGCAAGGCGCCGGTGCGGGCATACTACTTGTTGCACCCACCGGAGAGCACCTCAAGTACGTAGTCCAGATGCACTTTCCCAAGGAGCAAGCAACAAACAATACCACGGAGTATGAAGGTTTGCTTGCCGGTCTCAGGATTGCAGCAGACCTTGGGATCAAGAAGCTCATTGTCAGGGGTGATTCACAGCTTGTCGTCTGCCAAGTGAACAAGAATTATCAGAGTCCGTTGATGGAAGCTTATGTTGATGAAGTGAGAAAGCTAGAAGAGCACTTTGACGGCCTGCAGATGGAACATGTTCCAAGACCTCAGAACGACATTGCCGATGGCCTGTCAAAGTGCGCCGCACTTAAGTTACCTGTGGAACCAGGGATCTTTGTGCTCAAGCTGACTCAACCGTCTGTAACACCATCAACTGGACAGAGCAAGAAGAGGAAGTTGATTTCTGGTGACTATTTTCGGCAGAGCTCCCCGAAGCTGCCGCCAAGAAGGTCCCCAAGATCAACACCAAGAGTGTTGAGGAGCAGTCTACTCCGGCGAGCCCTAGGGTTTGTTCTGTTGAAGCAGACGCTCCCGACAAGTTTTGCTCCGGCAAGCTTGCCGGGGAACGTCAAGCTCCGGCTGAACCGCAGGTTCTCGCCGTAGAAGCGGATGTTCCCACAGCTGCAGATGTGCCTTTAGTCCTTGTTGTCGAGCCGCAAGCTCCAGCATGGGCACAGCAGATTGTCCTTTTCCTCCAGACAGGAGAACTTTCCGAAGAGCAAGAAGAAGCGGAAAGAGTAGCCCGGCAGTCAAGTATGTACCAGTTTGTTGACAACACACTGTACAGAAGAAGACTCAACGGTGTGAATTTGAAGTGTATTCACCGGGAAGACGGACAAAAGCTGTTGGCAGAGATACATGGAGGCATATGTGGTCACCACATTGGCGCAAGAGCACTTGCCGGCAAAGCATTCCGGCAAGGTTTCTTTTGGCCGACAGCCCTCCAGGATGCAACTGCACAAGTAACTAAGTGTGAAGCGTGCCAGTTCCATTCCAAGCAGATACACCAGCCAGCTCAAGCTCTCCAGACGATCCCTTTACCCTGGCCATTTTCCGTCTGGGGGCTCGACATCCTCGGCCCCTTTCCCCGAGCTGTCGGGGGCTTTGAGTACTTGTACGTTGCAATCGACAAGTTCACAAAGTGGCCGGAAGTGGAACCAGTGAGGAAGGTGACAGCACAGTCAGCAGTCAAGTTCTTCAGGTCGATTGTTTGCTGTTTCGGGATCCCTAACAGGATCATCACCGACAACGGCACACAATTCACGAGTCGCACCTTCATGCAGTACGTCCAAGATCTTGGCGTCAAGGTCTGCTTCGCTTCTGTTGCTCATCCAAGAAGCAACGGTCAAGCGGAGAGGGCAAATGCTGAAGTGTTGCGCGGGCTCAAGACCAGGACTTTCGACAGGCTGCACAAGTGCGGAAAGAACTGGATTGAGGAGCTGCCGGTGGTTCTTTGGTCGATCAGATCGACGCCAAATCGAGCCACTGGCCAGACACCTTTCGCTCTAGTCTATGGAGCAGAGGCAGTTCTCCCCACGGAACTCGTATACGGGTCACCTCGAGTGCTCGCTTATGATGAGCTTGAGCAAGAGCAGCTACGACAAGATGACGCGCTGCTCCTTGAGGAGGACCGTCTTCAGGCCGCTATACGAGCTGCTCGATACCAGCAAGCTTCGCGCCGCTACCATAGCCGCAAAGTTAGTGCCAAAAGTCTCGAGGAAGGCGACCTTGTTCTTCGGCGCATTCAGTCCGCCAAGAATTCCAACAAGTTGACGCCGAAGTGGGAAGGCCCTTACCGGGTGAAACGAGTCACTAGGCCTGGCGCTGTCCGCCTTGAGACTGAAGATGGCATTCCGGTGAGCAACTCCTGGAACATTGAGCATCTTCGTAAGTTTTACCCGTAGGGCGCGGTTGCCAGAACAGGTTCCGGCAACCGCGCCCTACGGGTACAAAGCCGGGGCGCAGACCCCGTGCATAAATAAAGCTCATGTGCTCCGCACATCTTGTCAATTTCATGCATTCTATTTTTTGCATGTGTTATCTGACACTTTGTGCAGCGGCTACCCCCAGTAAGCAATAACGAGCCATAAGGCTCCATATCTTTATTTTCTCTTCTTTCTCTTTCTCAAAGAAAGGAAGGTTCCCTCGCCCACAAGTTTGCCGGGGGAAAGGAGAAGATAATGGTGTGGACCAGGCGTCGTTCAAGAAAGTTTCGCCTTACCGGGAAGCAAACGACAGAAAAGCTAAGTTGCTAAAGTTTGAGCAATCAGTTTTTAAATTTTTAAGTTATCTTCCTTGAACGACCGTGCTTTGTATGGAAATCTTGTGCGCGGGGGAACCAACTCGTAACTAGTTGCGCCCTTACTTTGTTTCGAGTCCGCTCAACAACTTAAGTGAGCTGCGACTAGTTGCGACAAGGTTTCTTGTCGGTAGCGGCATCGCCAGCAGGCTGCTGACGTCCCGCACTCAGCGCTCGCAGCTAAGGTGCCTGCGCCGACAAGTTCCCTAAAAGCGTAGGGCAAAAACATACAAATAAAGGAATCAAGTAAAGGAAATAACATAGCAATAGCTACCCAAAATAGAGTCATATTACAAGATAGCTTGTCGCAGCTCTAACAGATTGTTCTCATGACGTCACCAGCAGCGACAAGAAAAAGAAAAAACAGGCGGCCTAATCTACGCGATCGCCCTCAACCCTCTTGATCCCGCTCACCTTGTCCACAATGGGTGCGACATGGGTCTTGAGCACTTCCAGATCAGCATCTGGCGGCAAGGACCTGAGGACGATGGTGAGGTTGAGGCCTGGGTTGTGGAAGGCCACCTTCACCAGCACCTTTTGAAGAGCTCCCGCGCAGATCTTGCGCGACTCGTCGGCCAGCTGCTTTGGGATCTTCTCCCGGAGTCGCTGGAGGGCCGTCGCCACGCCTTTGAAGAACAAGCTAAGCTTGGCGCTGGGTTGAGGGTGCTCATCGGAGGAATACCCGAGATCCTCCATCCCCAGCTGCGCCAGCTCCCTGTCGATGGTTGCGGCAACATCCACGAGCCCCTCCATCCTGTGCTCCACATTCTCTCTAAAGGTGTTCTGGGCGGCAGCAGCACTCGCCAGCAGCGCCTCGTCGGCCTTGATCTTCTCCTTCAAGGCCACTTCCTGCTCCCTGGCGCCGTCCAACGTCTGGGTCAAAGTAGCCAGTTTCAACTCAAGATCTGCGTTGGAGTCCTTGGCGGCGCTAAGGTCCTTGCTCCTCTTGGCAAGACGACCCTGCAGCTCGCCATGAGCGGTGGCGTCCTTCTCGCGCTCACGCTTGAGCGCAGCAAGCTCCTTGCCGCTCGCCCTGAGATCAGCCTCCAGCTGCGCCACCTTCGTCTCCAGCTCCTTCTTGGCGGCATCGGCAGCTGTGGCAGCATCCTTTGCCTCCTTGAGAGCCCTGCCAAATGTTTGCTCGCGCGCGGCAAGCTCCTCCTCATGGTTGTCAAGGTTGACCTTTCGCTGCGCCAACTCGCCTTCCTGCGCAGATAGCTTCTCGGCAACAAGCCGCTGTTGCTCTTCAGCTTCAGCCTTCTCGAGGAGGAAGGCTTTCCGCTCCACGGCGAGTTGCTCCCGCTCCTCTGCCAGGGACCGGAGAGCTTCCCGGCAAAGACCTAGGAGCTCCTCCGCACGCTTCTCGATGTCCACTCCCACCTTCACGACAAGTGCTTCTCGGGATTCCAGCTTGGCCTATCGGGCGCGGTAGAGCGACAACAGCTTCCGCAGCAGCCGCTCCTCCTCATGCTCATCGCTGCTGCTGCTCGGCGAGTCGATCAGCGTCAGCCCAGTGGAGGCGAGCAACTCTTCGTCAAAGATTTCTCCTTCGACCGGCGCCCTGGAGCTTGACGCCCAGGGGAGCTTGATGAAGACGCCATCGCCGGCCTTCAAATAGGCGCCAGGCTGGGGCTCTTCGGAGCCTGACGCTGCAGCAGCGGCGGAGGGATCGGCGGTTGGTGTAGCGCCTGACGTTCCTGCGGCCTCGGGGCCGTCAGTGCGATCGCCGGACCCCTCGCCAGCTTCTGCGGCGGCAGCTTTGGCGGCCTCTTCGCCGGCGGGATCATCAGCGTCGGCTTCATCTTCGGTGGCGGCGGCGTCGTCGGTGTTGCCGCGCGTGTTCTCCTCGTCGGCGACCTCGGTCTCCATCGGCTCCGCGGCAGATGGATCTGAAGACCGGAGGAGGGAGAAAAGTCAAGCAAATATTCAAAAAGAAAATCAGAAGAAGAAGAACCCAAGGGCAGTTTTCAAGCAAGAGGATTACCTGTACTAGGTTCTGCAGTCATGGTCTCCACCACCGGAGGGTCACTAGTGCTGTCCCTTGCCGGAGAACTGTCCCTTGCCGGAGACTTCTCCCTTACCGGAAAATTCTCCCTTGCTGGAGAACGCTCCCTTGCCGGGGAATCCTCCCTTGGCGATGTAGTCAAAGCAGATGGCGCATCGGGAGCGGCTTCTGGGCACTCCTTCTGAGGCTGCTCTGCTCCTAGACAAACCAATAATCAGATGTCAGCAAAGAAAGAGCACCCATGCGCGCCTAACAGCAGGAAGTAAACCATATACTTACGGTGGGGGCTGCGCTGGGGGCTGCTTTGGGGAATAGTTGCCGGGTCCAGCAAGGAGGTCTCGGACACGTCCCCTGCTGTCGTGGTGGGTTCGTCCTCGATGACAATCACTGGGACCTTGGCTCTCTTTGCCGCTCTCTGGGCCAGAGTCCTGAAAAGGAATGGGTTCGGAGTAAAGCAAATCAGATACAAGACAAAACAGCAAGAATTGAAGAACTACAAGTACAGCAAAAGAATCTTACTCTTCTTCTTCCTCGTCGGAGCTGAGCGCGGAGAGGTCGAAGTCCGGCTCGCCTCCGGCGCGACGAGGCGGAGGAGTAGGCTCCCTTAGCCACTTGGCGGGGGCAGTGGCGGTGGTCTGAGATGGCCCAGCCCCGGTCGCCGCCGCGGCGTGAGAAGCGGCAGGACCAGAAGCGGTGGACCGGGAGAACCCCGCTCCAGTTGCCGCTGCAGCGTGAGGTGCTCCCGCGGCAACAGTGCTTGCCGCGGTGGAGCGCGTCGCACGGCGCTGCGGCTGTTGACTCGTCTGCCGCCCTGCTACGTCCCTAGCCTTGCGGAGACGTCTTCTTGGTGGAGCTGGGGGCTCCGCTTGCGGCGAGCTGTCTGGAGGTGGAGAGGAGGTGGAGCCGATCCTCAACGAGTCGCTCGCGCCCTCGGCGGGCTCGCTCGACTCGGCTTTAGGCTCGGCAAGCTCTTCCTCGCCGGCAAGCTCCTCTCGCTCGACAAGGCTTGCCGCCTCTGCTGCCTCTGCCTCCTCCACAGTGAATCCAAACTCGCCCGCGGCAGCAGCTGCCGCCGCCTCTTCCAACCTAGTGGCGATGCGCTGCATCTCATCATCGGTGGTGTCGCGGGTGAGGCTCTTCTGTTCATCGGAGCGGATCGGCACTTCTACCAAGCCGTCAAAGAACTCCTGCACGACGTCGTCTGCAGACTCTTGCCAAGTGGGGACAATTCCATGCGAATTGCACAGCGGCATCATTGCACGGATGCGGTCAAGCGAGGAGTTGTTGCATAGCGGAACGACCCCCCTCGGCAACCTGAACGCTCCAGGATGTTCAGGATCGTGCTTGAACAGCTCCAGGAGCATCGCGTCCAGTTCAAGGAGAGTGAAGTTGAAGTTGAGGCCCGGGCGCAGCCTCATGATATCCGCCACATTCTGGAACTCCCAGGCGGGTCTCCTCCTCTCCTACAGGGGGGCGATGCGGCAGCGAAGAAAATCTGCGCCAATGGCGCCTATAGTGAGCGCGGCAAGCCTGAGGCGTAGGATCCGGGTGACGGCAATCTTTAGCCTATTGTCTTCTGGGGCCACGTTGCTCCAATCGTTGCCGCGCACTACTGGGGCTTAGCGCTGGGCGGTAAACGGCTGCAGGTTCTCCTCGACAATCCAGCACCAGTCTGCTCTCCATTCGTCCCACTTGCTGCGGAGCTCTCCCTCCAGATAAGCTTCCTTCTTGCCAAGTCTCGAGATCCAGGCGATTCCGCCGGATAAAGGCTCTCCTCTCTCGACTCGGGGTATAAAGAAGTGGCGAAAAGGGCTACATTTGGATAGACTCCGACAATCGCAGAGATGGGCGAAAACTGCCATGGTCAGAACGGCATTGGGGGTGAAGTCAAGGAGGCAGAGCCCGTAGGTGTTCATAATGTCGCAGAAAAACTCAGAGAAAGGCGGACAGAGCCCGCAGTAGAAGAACAACGCGAAGAAGGGATATCCGTTCGGAGCCAGTTCCGAAGCGGCAGCTGAGAGTACCTTCGTGCGCGGATGCGCTCGCGTCTCCGTCGACCAGAAGAGGTAGTAGTACTCCCTCAGCTCCTTCGGGGCGAGCTGGGGGGAAGATTGCCCGCTCCTTTCGCAGCGCCGCGAGCCGCTGCGCCTCGGCCGACTTCACTCCCTTCCCCTTATCGGCTTTCGGAGCCATGGCGGAGGTGGTGGGGGAGATCGACGGCGTTGGTGGTGCTGGTGGCGATGGGGAGCGGAGCGCTGCTCTCTTTCAGCTTTGGGAAGAAGGAGGGAGCGGCGGAGATTTCTGAGATTAGAGTAGCAACCGACGAGATGGGCGAACTGCCCCTGTTTCCCCTGCTTATAAAGAGGGAGGGGGCGGACGTTCCGTCTTTCCGAATAAAGAAACCACCCATGATCTCTCCCACGACGCCGCATTCGACGCGTGCTGTTCGGGGAGGGCGCGGTGGATACGGAGTAAGATACGGCGTAACCCAGGCCGCGCGTGCCCGTGCCCTGTTTTGGGCCTGGCCCAACAGCGCTTGGCACCGTGTGTGGACCAGGCCCGGGGGCTCCTGTCGGTGTACTAGAGTAGGGATACCCTAGTATCCCGAACTTGTGCACGGGCAGTCGCAGCACCCTGCGGCAAGGCTTGCCGGGTGACCGCCAAGGTCCTCCGTGGTTCCTTTGGAGCCATTCAAGAACAAAGTATTTAAGCCAAGGAGACAAGGCCCCGGCAAGAGGAGCTTGCCGGGAGGGCCAACCAAGGCATCTCAAGGAACTTGCCGCGACGCGCCACGCGTCCCGGTGAGGCTTAGTGAGCGACAAGCTTCCGGGCGCGACAAGACAACGACCGCGGCAAGGCACTTTCCACGGTAGGCTACCACTCTGTACCCGCGCTCCAGCACATCCACCAACGTGTCGCCATGGGACCTTTCCAGGCGCGCGTGGCAAGAGGCTGTGCAGCCAGCGGTGTGCGGTGGCAAGCGGCGCTGACAAGATTGCCATCGTGGCAAGCGGTGGCGTCCCTGACGGTCCCTGTTTGCACTATTTGGGCGACGCAGACGGGCATTTAATGCCTTTGTCCCCTGCCGTCAGGGTTAGGTATGATACACTGTACAAGTAGTTGTACCTACCATAATTCCTTTTCCATTTTTACCCTTGTCTATGTTGCCACCTGTCGGTGACCCCTTTAGCATATAAAAGGAGGCCCATGCGCAACGTAGAGGGGGTTCGGGTAGTTCGAAGGCAGAAAAACACTCACGCTCGTTCTCGTTAGCAGCTAGTGTGTATTGTAGCACTCAGAGCTCCCGAGCAAGAACTCAATACACTCAGACATGCAGCAGTAGGAGTATTATCTCTCCGGAGAGCTCCGAAGCTGGGTAAACTGCTCGTGTGCTTCGCCTCGATCTGCTCTTCGTGCGATCTCCGCCCCCCGCCGAACCGAAAGGGGCTCGGTCCGCCGGTCCCATAGGTGTTCGTGGATCAGTTTCCCCGACAATAAGAAAAAATGGCGTCTCTCCGTCGTTGGATTGAGACCCCGCCAAGTTCCAAACTAGGTCCATTGGAGTATTCATTCTGGCAGTTCAAGTAAAAGTATTCTCTGAAAAGTAACTAGCTGGGCTCTTCTTCAGGATACACCTCATAGAACACTTGAAAATTGCATATGCTAGACACGGAATTGGGTCCGATGTCTTGAGGATGGAGATCGAAGAAGCACAGAACGTCTCTGAAAAATTTAGAGCCGGGCGGCGAAAACCCCCAGTTCATGTGATCAGTGAAGACAATGACTTCCCCTTCTTTGGGCTCAGGTTTTTCTTCTTTCGGTTTAGGAGCACGGTATGACATGACATCCTTTTTGGGCAGATAGCCGGTTTTCACAAAGTCTTCCAGTGTATTATCCGTGACGATGGAGCAGACCCAGTTACAGGAAGTGGTTGTTTTGGGAAGCATTGTGAAGAAGGAAGCCTAAAAAAGAATAAGTTTGTCGGCTCAAATTTTAAGCCGGAGGAAAGGTATTACAGCACATATTCAGAATGGCGGCTTAATAAGGGGCCTAATGGTATATGACTAATTATGTCAGGTTATTTAAGCCGCCATGAGCAGTTTGAGGTTATCTATTAAGCATTGCAATTAAATCCGGTGGTATGAGCCGCCATCACTAGGTGGATCTATCCAAGTGCAATTTTTGCTAAGTATGGCACAAACAGATTTCACATATTGCAAGTATTAAATTAGATCAGCAGCAATTCAGAAAAGTGAAATAATTCAAGACCTAAATAACCAGTACAGGGAGTTCATAAGCTCTAAAGAGATCTCTTGCCAAAGAAAGGGGATCCATTGGTATTGAAGGCAGTGGCGAAACAACTACCGCATAAGTTCTACACTGTTTTAGATCAAAAGATGCTACGGTGGAGAACCTATGAATAAGCCACGAAGAACATGACGAACAGTCAGAAACCCTAATGCGGATCTGGGGTACAGGAAAACAAGTACTTACCAATGCAGATCGACTGCGGGGGGGCGCCACGGTTCTCTGATTGGTTCAGGGTGATGCAGTGGCCAAGGATGAGGACAACAGTGTGATCTGCGGCGATGGAGCTCGAGCGTCAGAGGGTCGCGAGAGGAAGAAGACGATGGAAAAGGGGAGAATGAGAAGAAGACCGGTCGTGGCTATTTATAAGGAAAGACTGATAAGTGGGCGCAAAAAACGAGGAGGCCGAAACATGGTTATCCAGCGGCCCAGACGCCTCGATTCTCACGATGGTTATTAAGATAAGGATCCGTTGAGATATGTTGGACAAAGTGTAAATTAATGGCAGGTGACGTCATGGTGGGTTATCACAAATCCAGAAGGTGACATCATGGCGGGTGATAACCCACAAGTATTCAACCCAAATTTATTGATTTGACACAAGGGGAGCCAAAGAATATTCTCAAGTATTAGCAGTTGAGTTGTCAATTCAACCACACCTGGATAACTTAATATCTGCAGCAAAGTATTTAGTAGCAAAGTAATATGGAAGTAACAGTAACAGTGGCAAAAGTAACAGTAGCAATTTTGTCGTAATTGTGACAGTGGCAACGGTAAAGTAACTAAGTAAAGATCAATATGTGAAAATCTCGTAGGCATTGGATCAGTGATGGATAATTATGTCGGATGTGATTCCTCATGCAATAGTTATAACATAGGGTGACACAGAACTAGCTCCAGTTCATCAATGTAATGTAGGCATGTATTCCGAATATAGTCATACGTGCTTATGGAAAAGAACTTGCATGACATCTTTTGTCCTACCCTCCCGTGGCAGCGGGGTCCTATAGCAAACTAAGGGATATTAAGGCCTCCTTTTAATAGAGTACTAGACCAAAGCATTAACACTTAGTAAATACATGAACTCCTCAAACTACGGTCATCACCGGGAGTGGTCCCGATTATTGTCACTTCGGGGTTGCCGGATCATAACACATAATATGTGACTATAGACTTGCAAGATAGGATCAAGAACTCACATATATTCATGAAAACATAATAGGTTCAGATCTGAAATCATGGCAATCGGGCCCTAATGACAAGCCTTAAGCATAGCAAAGTCATAGAAACATCAATCTCAGAACATAGTGGATACTAGGTGAGGGAGTCCTGGACTAGGGGGTGTCCGGATAGCCGAACTATCATCATCGGCCGGACTCCAAGACTATGAAGATACAAGATTGAAGACTTCGTCCCGTGTCCGGATGGGACTTTCCTTGGTGTGGAAGGCAAGCTTGGCGATACATATATGTAGATCTCCTAGCATTGTAACCAACTCTGTGTAACCCTAGCCCTCTCCGGTGTCTATATAAACCGGATGGCTTTAGTCCGTAAGACAACAAAAATTACAACTATCATACCATAGGCTAGCTTCTAGGGTTTAGCCTCCTTGATCTCGTGGTAGATCTACTCTTGTAATACCCACATCATCAATATCAATCAAACAGGACGTAGGGTTTTACCTCCATCAAGATGGCCCGAACCAGGGTAAAACATCGTGTCCCTTGTCTCCTGTTACCATCCGCCTAGACGCACAGTTCGGGACCCCCTACCCAAGATCCGCCGGTTTTGACACCGATACTAGGGATCAAACCCTCACAAAACTAACTCGATTACATGGTAAATCTCATCCAACCCATCACCGTCCAGCAAGACTACGATGGGATTACTCACGCACGGCGGTGAGCATCATGAAATTGGTAATGGAGGATGGTTGATGATGACGACGGTGACGGATTCCCCTCTCCGGAGCCCCGAACGGACTCTAGATCAGCCTCCCGAGAGAGATTAGGGCTTGGCAGCGGCTCCGTATCGTAAAACGCGATCAATCCTTCTCTCCGATTTTTTTCTCCCCGAACGTGAATATATAGAGTTGGAGTTGGAGTCGGTGGAGCATCAGGGGGCCCACGAGGAAGGGGGGCGCGCCCCCCACCCTCGTGGACAGGGTGTGGGCCCCATGGCCTTGATTCTTTCGTCAGTATTTTTTATTAATTCCAAAAATATTGTCCGTGGAGTTTCAGATCATTCCGAGAACTTTTATTTCTGCTCAACAATAACACCATGGCAATTCTGCTAAAAATAGCATCAGTCCAGGTTAGTTCCATTCAAATCATGCAAGTTAGAGTCCAAAACAAGGGCAAAAGTGTTTGGAAAAGTAGATACGATGGAGACGTATCAACTCCCCCAAGCTTAAACATTTGCTTGTCCTCAAGCAATTTAGTTGATAAACTGAAAGTGATAAAGAAAAACTTTTACAAACTCTGTTTGCTCTTGTTGTTGCAAATATGTAAAGCCAGCATTCAAGTTTTCAGCATATATTATGAACTAACCACATTCACAATAACACTTAGGTCTCATGTTTACTCACATCAATGGCATAATCAACTAGCGAGCAATAATAATAAATCTCGAATGACAACACTTTCTCAAAATAATCATAATATGGTATAACAATATGGTATCTCGCTAGCCCTTTCTGAGACTGCAAAACATAAATGCAGAGCACCCCAGAAGATCAAGGACTGACTAAACATTGTAATTCATGGTAAAAGAGATCCAGTCATAGTCATACTCAATATAAATTAATAGTAATTGATGCAAATGACAGCGGTGCTCTCCAACTGGTGCCTTTTAATAAGAGGATGATGACTCAACATAAAAGTAAATAGATAGGCCCTTCGCAGAGGGAAGCAGAGACTTGTAGAGGTGCCAGAGCTCAATTTTTGAAATAGAGATAAATAATATTTTGAGTGGCATACTTTCATTGTCAACATAACAACCAAGAGATCTCGATATCTTCCATGCTACACACATTATAGGCGGTTCCCAAACAGATGGTAAAGTTTACACTCCCCCACTACCAACAAGCATCAATCCATGGCTTGCCCAAAACAACGGGTGCCTCCAACTAACAACAATCCTGGGGGAGTTTTATTTGCAATTATTTTGATTTGAGCATGGGACTGGGCATTTCAGTGACCAGCCATTTTGTCGTGAGTGAGGAGCGGAGTCCACTCCTCTTGACAATAACCCACCTAGCATGGAAGATATAGACAACCCTAGTTGATACATGAGTTGTTCGGGCATACAAAAAAGAATTTCATTTGAAGGTTTAGAGTTTGGCACATACAAATTTACTTGGAACGGCAGGTAGATACCGCATATAGGAAGGTATGGTGGACTCATATGGAATAACTTTGGGGTTTATGGAAGTGGATGCACAAGTAGTATTCCCGCTTAGTACAAGTGAAGGCTAGAAAAAGACTGGGAAGCGACCAACTAGAGAGCGATAATAGTCATGAACATGCATTAAAATTAATAGACATTGAGTGCAAGCATGAGTAGGATATAATCCACCATGAACATAAATATCGTGGAGGCTATGTTGATTTTGTTTCAACTACATGTGTGAACATGTGCCAAGTCAAGTCACTCGAATCATTCAAAGGAGGATACCAACCTATCATACCACAGCACAACCATTTTAATAGCATGTTGGCACGCAAGATAAACCATTATAAACTCCTAGCATATAGCATGGCATAAGCAACTATAATCTCTAATTGTCATTGCAAACATGTTTCATTCATAATAGGCTGAACCAGGAACAATGAGCTAATCATATTTACAAAAACAAGAGAGGTCGAGTTCATACCAGCTTCTCCCATCTCAATCAGTCTATCATATATCGTCATTATTGCCTTTCACTTGCATGACCGAACGGTGTGTATAATAATAATAGTGCACGTGCATTGGACTAAGCTAGAATCTGCAAGCATTCAATTCAAGGGAGAAGACAAGGTAATATGGGCTCTTGGTTAAATCAATGATAATGCATATGAGAGCCACTCAACATTTTCATCATGGTCTTCTGCTCTCGACCCCTAAAGAAAAGAAAAGAAATAAAACTATTTACACGGGAAATCTCCCAACAAGCAAAAGAAGAACGAGAAATCTTTTTGGGTTTTCTTTTAATATTACTACTACTACAGGCATGGAAAGTAAGCTAGCTAAAAGCAATAACTATTTTTTTTGGATTTTCTCAAGGTTATTCAAACACACAAGAAGAAGACTTAAAACAGAAAATAAACTAACATGGATATTATAATGAAAAAGTAAGAGCACCGACAACTGGCATGAGTATGTAAACATGAATGTAATGTCGGTGAGAAATACGTACTCCCCCAAGCTTAGGCTTTTGGCCTAAGTTGGTCTATGGCCACTGATAAAAGCTGCCTTCTCCGGTGTGCGGAGGAGTGTCATCTGGGTGCCACTGGTTGGCGATATCCTCCAGATCCCACTGATAAACAGACTATCGATAACGGTCAAGTGGTGGTTCTGGCTCAGGCTCTGGAGCTTGTGTCAGCCTCCAGTATGCGTAGATGGCCTCGGGCAAGATGAGGTACGTGCCTGAAAGTATGTTAAACAAAGAGGGTGCAGGTAGGATAATAGTCTCACTGTGAGTTTTATTAAATATCAAATTATACTTAAGCATCATCTTCTTATTTTTAACAATAAATTCATGTGCTATCATACTCTTATAATCTAGAAAAATAGGGTGCAACAACTTTTCCTCTTTCTTATAATGCCTAATAGGTATCTCAAAGTGTTCAGCAAGGCATGAAGCAAAGATGCCTCCAAAGATGGGGCCCTTTGTACGGTTCAGACTTAATCATTTAGCAATAATAGCGCCTAAGCTGAAGGTTGTATCATGAAACAAAGCATGGCGCAAAATGACAAGATCAGGAGTACTAAGATTTCCACTGTTCCCTCGACCAATTAAGCATCTGCCAACAAATATCGCAAAGTAACGTAGAACAGGAAAATATATACTAGTAGTTCTTGCACCGGAAACTTTCCTCGTTTCCCCTACAGCAATTCTATCAATGAATCCATCCACATCACTACGATGTGGTTCCTCTATGCTGCACACAAAGGGTATCTTGCAGACCCGACAAAATTCATGGAGTGACATCACCTTAACCTCATCATTCAAGTGAAACTCCACTGGAGATGGTGATTTCCTAGCATGGAAATAAAAATTTGCACCAAAATATTAGTGAGTAGGAGATACTGTTCACGTTGGTCGTGGAGGAAGTCAGTGAGGACCGCATTCTCAGCCAAGTAGTGAAAGTCTTCATAAATTCCGGTGGCTCTTAAGAACGCATCACAAGGCCATTCGCACAGCCGAACCTCCATAGTGCGAGGCAGATTGTATTTGGGCTTTTTATTCTCCCCATTTTGTTTATCCTTCGAGCTTTGGCTCGAAGAGCCTCTCAACATCTCGTCAACATTTTCTTCCTCTGAATTTTTTTGAAATTTTTAGTGACTCAAAATAAAAGTGCACCAAACTCAGCAAAATTGATAGCAACTACTCCCACAAGTGCCTAGAGACTATATCATGCATTAGAACTACTTGGGACCAAATAAATTTGACATGCAAGCTCAAGAACAGGGTCACCTAGGCAGTAAAAATTTGTAATGAATAAAGCACTAGAACAAAAACTAATTGGACCATTGGAGGAGTCACATACCGAAGAACAATCCCTCAAAGCAGTTTTGTGAGTGGAGCTTTGAGCAAGGAGATCGAAAATGGCAGTAAGATGAGCTAGAACTCGTGCTTGAGCTGGTTGGTGATTTTTTGGGAGGAAGAAGGAGTGTGTGGGTGCAGGAATAAGTGGAGGGGGGCCACCACTAGCCCACGAGGCAAAGGGGCGCGCCCAGGGGGGTGGGCGCGCCCTAGACCCTCGTGGCCAGGTGCTGGCTCCCCCTGATGTGTTCTCAGTGCCAGATATTCTCAAATATTCTACAAAAAATCATATTTCATTTTCAGGGCATTTGGAGAACTTTTATTTTGGGCTATTTTTTATTGCACGGATAAATAAGAAATAGAGAGAAAATGATATTTTTGATTTATTTAATCTAAATAAGAAAAAGTAAAAGGAGGGTACAGGAGGTTGTGCTTTCTAACTTCATCCATCTCATGCTCATCAAAAGGAATCCACTAACAAGGTTGATCAGGTCTTGTTAACAAACTCTTTTCGAATAACATGGAACCGGAGAAATTTCGAATAACACTAGGTTACCTCAACGCGATATGTACATCCCCAATAATAAGAATATCATATTTCTTCTTGACAGTAGGAAGAGGAAATTCAAAACCTCCAATAATAATCGATGGAATTTTTCCAATAGAATTGATACTGCGAACTTGAGGTCGTTTCCTCGGAAAGTGTACCGTATGCTCATTACCATTAACATGAAAAGTGACATTGCCTTTGTCGCAATCAATAACAGCCCCTGAAGTATTCAAAAAGGGTCTACCAAGGATAATCGACATACTATCGTCCTCGGGAATATCAAGAATAACAAAGTCCGTTAAGATAGTAACATTTGCAACCACAATAGGCACATCCTCACAAATACTGACAGGTATAGCGGTTGATTTATCGGCCATTTGCAAAGATATTCCAGTTGGTGTCAGCTTATTCAATTCAAGTCTACGATATAAAGAGAGGGGCATAACACTAACACCGGCCCCAAGATCACATAAAGCAATTTTAACATAGTTTCTTTTAATGGAGCATGGTATAGTTGGTACTCCTGGATCTCCAAGTTTCTTAGGTATTCCACCCTTAAAAGTATAATTAGCAAGCATGGTGGAAATTTCAGCTTTGGGTATCTTTCTTTTATTTGTAACAATATCTTTCATGTACTTAGCATAAGGATTCATTTTAAGCATATCAGTCAAACGCATATGCAAAAAGATAGGTCTAATCATTTCAGCAAAGCGCTCAAAATCCTCATCATCCTTTTTCTTGGATGGTTTAGGAGGAAAAGGCGTGGGTTTCTGAACCCATGGTTCTCTTTCTTTACCTTGCTTCCTGATACGTCTCCAACGTATCTATAATTTTTGATTGCTCCATGCTACTTTATCTACTGTTTTGGACTATATTGGGCTTTATTTTCCACTTTTATATTATTTTTGGGACTAACCTATTAACAGGAGGCCCAACCCAGAATTGCTGTTTTTCGCCTATTTTAGTGTTTCGAAGAAACGGAATATCAAACGGAGTCCAAACGGAATGAAACCTTCGGGAACGTGATTTTCTCACCGAACGTGATCCAGGAGACTTGGACCCTACTCCAAGAAGTAACAGAGGCGGTCACGAGGGTGGGGGGCGCCCCCCCTAGGGCGCGCCCCCCTGCCTCGTGGCCCCCCTGTTGCTCCACCAACGTACTCCTTCCTCCTATATATACCTACGTATCCCCAAACGATCAGAACAGGAACCAAAAACCTAATTCCACCGCCGCAACCTTCTGTATCTGCGAGATCCCATCTTGGGGCCTGTTCCGGAGCTCCGCCGGAGGGGGCATCCACCATGGAGGGCTTCTACATCAACACCATAGCCCCTCCGATGAAGTGTGAGTAGTTTACTTTAGACCTTCAGGTCCATAGCTAGTAGCTAGATGGCAGCTTCTCTCTTTTTGGATCTCAATACAATGTTCTCCCCCTCTCTCGTGGAGATCTATTTGATGTAATCTTCTTTTTGCGTTGTGTTTGTTGAGACCGATGAATTGTGGGTTTATGATCCAACTTATCTATGAACAATATTTGAATCTTCTCTGAATTCTTTTATGTATGATTGAGTTATCTTTGCAAGTCTCTTCGAATTATCCGTTTGGTTTGGCCAACTGGATTGGTAGTTCTTGCAATGGGAGAAGTGCTTAGCTTTGGGTTCAATCTTGTGATGTCCTATCCCAGTGACAGAAGGAGCAGCAAGGCACGTATTGTATTGTTGCCATCGAGGATAACAAGATGGGGTTTTTATCATATTGCATGGATTTATCCCTCTACATCATGTCATCTTGCTTAAGGCGTTATTCTGTTTTTAACTTAATACTCTAGATGCATGCTGGATAGCGGTCGATGAGTGGAGTAATAGTAGTAGATGCAGAATCGTCTCGATCTACTTGTCTCGGACGTGATGCCTATATACATGATCATACCTAGATATACTCATAACTAAGCTCAATTCTATCAATTGCTCAATAGTAATTTGTTCACCCACCGTAGATTATCTATGCTCTTGAGAGAAGCCACTAGTGAAACCTATGGCCCCCGGGTCTATTCTCATCATATCAATCTCCATTACTTTATTACTTGCTTTGTTTTTACTTTGCCTTTTACTTTTCACTTTGCATCTCTATATCAAAAATACCAAAAATATTATTTATCATCTCTATCAGATCTCACTCTCGTAAGTGACCGTGAAGGGATTGACAACCCCTAATAGCGTTGGTTGCAAGGAGCTATCGTTTTGTGTAGGTACGAGGGACTTGTGCGTGGTCTCCTACTGGATTGATACATTGGTTCTCAAAAACTGAGGGAAATACTTATGCTACTTTGCTGCCTCATCCTCTCCTCTTCGGGGAAATCCAGTGCAGTGCTCAAGAGGTAGCAAGAAGAATTTCTGGCGCCGTTGCTGGGGAGGGTCACGCAATCAAGTCAACCATACCAAGTACCCATCACAATCCCTATCTCTCGCATTACATTATTTGCCATTTGCCTCTCGCTTTCCTCTGCCCCACTTCACCCTTGCCGTTTTATTCACCCTCTCTTTCCCAATCTCCTCCTCTCTTTCCCATTTGCCTTTTCCCGTTGCCTTTCTGTTTGCTTGTGTGTTGGATTACTTGTTGCCATTTCGCAAGATAATACCAAATTGTGTGACTTCTCGAATACCAATAATAATGATTTCCTTAGTATTCCGATCGCTCCTCTTAATAATCATGAGTCTTGTGAAATCAATACCGCTTTGCTGAATCTTGTTATGAAAGATCAATTCGCCGGCCTTCCTAGTGAAGATGCCGCTACTCATCTAAACAATTTTGTTGATTTGTGTCATATGCAAAATAAGAAAGATACGGATAACAATATTGTCAAATTGAAATTATTTCCGTTTTCACTTAGAGATCGTGCTAAAGTTTGGTTTTCGTCTTTGCCTAAAAATAGTATTGATTCTTGGAACAAGTGCAAAAATGCTTTTATCTCAAGTATTTTCCTCCTGCTAAGATCATCACTCTTAGGAACGATGAATTTTAAACAACTTGATCATGAGCATGTTGCCCAATCTTGGGAAAGAATGAAATTGATGCTTCGCAATTGCCCTACTCATGGTTTGAATTTATGGATGATCATACAAAAATTTTATTCTGGATTGAATTCTGCTTCTAGAAATCTTTTAGATTCGGTCGCTGGAGGCACGTTTATGGAAATTACGTTAGGAGATGCTACAAAATTGCTTGATAATATTATGGCTAATTATTCTCAATGGCACACCGAAAGATCTTCTAGTAAAAAAGTGCATGCTATAGAAGAAATCAATGTTTTGAGTGAAAAGATGGATGAACTTATGAAGATGTTTGCTACTAAAAATACTTCTCTTGATCCCAATGATATGCCTTTGTCTACTTTGATTGAGAATAATAATGAATCTATGGATGTGAATTTTGTTGGTAGGAACAGTTTTGGAAACAACGCGTATAGAGGGAATTTTAATCCTAGGCCTTATCCTAGTAATCCTTCTAATAATTACGGAAATTCCTACAAAAACTCTTATGGAAATTTTAATAAGATGCCTCTGAATTTGAGAGTAGTGTTAAAGAGTTTATGAATTCACAAAAGAATTTTAATGCTTTGCTTGAAGAGAAATTGCTTAAAGTCGATGATTTGGCTAGGAACGTTGATAGAATTTCTCTTGAAATTGATTCTTTAAAGCTTAGATATATTCCTCCTAAGCATGATATCAATGAGTCTCTCAAAGCCATGCGAATTTCCATTGATGAGTGCAAAGAAAGAACCGCTAGGATGCGTGCTTGAAAAGATGTCTTTATTAAAGCGTGTTCTTCCAATTCGTATGAAAATCAAGATGAGGATCTAAAAGTTATTGATGTGTCCCCCATTAAATCTTTGTTTTGCAATATGAATCTTGATGAAACTGAATATGATCTTCCTTTACCTAGAAGGCGTTCTAAGAATTCGGAGTTTCTAGATCTTGATGATGAAATTGATGAAAGTGGGATTGAAAGAAATAAAAACCTAGATGTTGCTAAACCCACTATTTTGGATCTCAAGGAATTTAATTATGAAAATTGCTCTTTAATTGGTTGTATTTCCTTGTTGCAATCCGTGCTAGATTCTCCTCATGCTTATAGTCAAAATAAGGCCTTTACCGAACACATTGTTGGTGCCTTAATGCAATCTTATGAAGAAAAACTTGAGTTGAAAGTTTCTATCCCTAGAAAATTCTATGATGAGTGGGAACCTACTATTAAAATTAAAATTAAAGATTATGAGTTTCATGCTTTGTGTGATTTGGGTGCTAGTGTCTCTACTATTCCCAAAACTTTGTGTGATTTGCTAGATTTCCGTGACTTTGATGATTGCTCTCTAAACTTGCATCTTGCGGATTACACTATTAAAAAGCCTATGGGAAGAATTAATGATGTTCTTATTGTTTCAAATAGGAATTATATGCCCGCAGATTTTATCGTTCTTGATATAGATTGCAATCCTTCATGTCCTATTATTCTTGTTAGACCTTTCCTTAGAACGATTGGTGCAATTATTGATATGAAGGAAGGGAATATTAGATTCCAATTTCCATGAAAGAATGGCATGGAACACTTCCCTAGAAAGAAAATAAAATTACCAGATGAATCTATCATGAGAGCCACTTATGGATTGCCTACCAAAGATGGCAATACCTAGTTCTATCCCTGCTTTTATGCCTAGCTAGGGGCGTTAAACGATAGCGCTTGTTGGGAGGCAACCCAATTTTATTTTTGATTTTTGTTTTTGCTTCTGTTTAGGAATAAATAATCCATCTAGCCTGTGTTTTGATGTGGTTTTATGTTTTAATTAGTGTTTGTGTGAAGTAGAACCTATAGGATAACCTACGATGATAGTTGATTTGATTCTGCTGAAAAACAAAAACTTTGCGCGCACGAATATAATTTTGTTAAATCACAGGAACGTGATTTTCCATTGATTCTTTTTGCTTCTGATCAATAAACAAATTTTACAGGACTTCCTATTTTGGTAGGATTTTTAGAGTTCCAGAAGTTTCCGTTAGTTACAGATTGCTACAGACTATTCTGTTTTTGACAGATTCTGTTTTGCGTGTGTTGTTTGCTTATTTTGATGACTCTATGGCTAGTAAAATAGTTTACAATCCATAGAGAAGTTGGAATACAGTAGGTTTAACACCAATATAAACAAAGAATGAGTTCATTACAGTACCTTAAGTAGTCTTTTGTTTTCTTTCTCTAATGGAGCTCACGAGATTTCTATTGAGTTTTGTGTTGTGAAGTTTTCAAGTTTGGGGTGAATTCTTTTGATGGATTATGGAACAAGGAGTGGCAGGAGCCTAAGCTTCGGGATGCCCATGGCACCCCCAAGATAATCCAAGGACACCAAAAAGTCAAAGCTTGGGGATGCCCCGGAAGGCATCCCCTCTTTCGTCTACTTCCATCGGTAATTTACTTGGAGCTATATTTTTATTCACCACATGATATGTGTTTTGTTTGGAGCGTCTTGTATTATTTGCGTATTTTCTTGTTAGTTTACCACAATCATCCTTGCTGCACACACCTTTTGAGAGAGTCATACATGAATTGGAATTTGTTAGAATACTCTATGTGCTTCACTTATATCTTTTGAGCTTGATAGTTTTGGTCATAGTGCTTCACTTATATCTTTTGAGCGTGATAATTTTTTCTCTAGTGCTTCACTTAGATCTTTTAGAGCACGGTGGTGGATTTGTTTTAAAGAAACTATTGATCTCTCATGCTTCACTTAGATTATTTTCAGAGTCGTTAATAGCATGGTAATTTGCTTAATGTTAATATACTTGGTATTCAAGATATGTGAAACTTTCTTTTGAGTGGATTGGATACTAAGATAAGTTTGATGCTTGATAATTGTTTTCAGATATGGAGGTGATAATATCAAAGTCGTGCTAGTTGAGTAATTGTGAATTTGAGAAATGCTTGTGTTGAAGTTTACAAGTCCCGTAGCATGCACGTATGGTTAAAGTTGTGTAACAAATTTGAAACATGAAGTGTACCTGGCTTGTGCATCCTTATGAGTGGCGGTCGGGGACGAGCGATGGTCTTTTCCTACCAATCTATCCCCCTAGGAGCATGCGCGTAGTACTTGATTTTTGATGACTTCTAAATTTTTTCAA
Source organism: Triticum timopheevii (assembly GCA_963921465.1). Taxonomy (NCBI): domain Eukaryota; kingdom Viridiplantae; phylum Streptophyta; class Magnoliopsida; order Poales; family Poaceae; genus Triticum; species Triticum timopheevii. Next base: position 112,291,320 of record OY997264.1, read on the forward strand.
TAAGTATATGAGTTCTTTTGACTAATGTTGAGTCCATGGATTATACGCACTCTCGCCTTTCCGCCTTTTCTAGCCTCTTTGGTACCGTGCATTGCCCTTTCTCACCTTGAGAGTTGGTGCAAACTTCACCAGTGCATCCAAACCCTGTGATACGATACGCTCTATCACACATAAACCTCCTTATATCTTCCTCAAAACAGCCACCATACCTACCTATCATGGCATTGCCATAGCCATTCCGAGATATATTGCCATGCAACTTCTATCATCATCATCATCATGACATACTTTACTTTTGTCATATTGCCATTGCATGATCGTGTAGTTGACATCGTATTTGTGGCAAAGCCACCATGCATTATTTTTCATACATGTCACTCTTGATTCATTGCACCATCCCGGTACAGCGCCGGAGGCATTCATATAGAGTCATATCTTGTTCTAAGTTTCGAGTTGTAATCCTTATGTTGTAATCAATAGAAGTGTGATGATCATCATTATTAGAGCATTGCCCAAACAAAAAAAGGCCAACAAGAAAAAAAAAAGAAAGGCCCAAAAAAGAGAAAATAAATAAAAATGGCAATGCTACTATCTCTTTTTCCACACTTGTGCTTCAAAGTAGCACCTTGTTCTTCATGTAGTGAGTCTCATATATTGTGCTTCAAAGTAGCACCTTGTTCTTCATGTAGTGAGTCTCATAAGTTGTCTTTTTATACTAGTGGGAATTTTTCATTATAGAACTTGGCTTGTATATTCCTACGATGGGCTTCCTCAAATGCCCTAGGTCTTCATGAGCAAGCGAGTTGGATGCGCACCCACTAGTTTTCTTTTGTTGAGCATTCATAGCTCTAGTGCATCCGTTGCATGGCAATCCCTACTCCTCATGTTGACATCAATTGGTGGGCATCTCCATAGCCCGTTGATTATCCTCTTCAATGTGATACTTTCTCTTTTTTGTCTTCTCCACACAATCCCCATCATCATATTCTATTCCACCCATAGTGCTATATCCATGGCTCACGCTCATGTATTGCATGAAGGTTGAAAAAGTTTGAGATTATTTAAGTATGAAACAATTGCTTGGCTTGTCATCGGGGGTATAGAAGTTGGGAACATCTTTGTGTGACAAAAATGAAGCATAGCCTAACTATATGATTTTTTAGGGATGAACTTTCTTTTGCCATGCTATTTTGAGAAGACATGATTGCTTTGATTAGTATGCTTGAAGTATTATTATTTTTTATGTCAATGTGAACTTTTGTCTTAAATCTTTCGGATCTGAATATTCATGCCACAATTAAGAAGATTTACATTGAAATTATGCCAAAGTATCACTCAGCATCAAAAATTCTTTTTTATCATTTACCTACTCGAGGACTAGCAGGCATTAAGCTTGGGGATGCCTGATACGTCTCCAACGTATCTATAATTTTTTATTGCTCCATGCTACTTTATCTACTGTTTTGGACTATATTGGGATTTATTTTCCACTTTTATACTATTTTTGGGACTAACCTATTAACAGGAGGCCCAGCCCAGAATTGCTATTTTTTGCCTATTTCAGTGTTTCAAAGAAACGGAATATCAAACGGAGTCCAAATGGAATGAAACTTCGGGAACGTGATTTTCTCACTGAACGTGATCCAGGAGACTTGGACCCTACTCCAAGAAGTAACAGAGGCGGTCACGAGGGTGGGGGGCACCCCCCCTAGGGCGTGCCCCCCTGCCTCGTGGCCCCCATGTTGCTCCACCGATGTACTCCTTCCTCCTATATATACCTACGTATCCCCAAATGATCAGAACAGGAGCCAAAAACCTAATTCCACCGCCGCAACCTTCTGTATCCAGGAGATCCATCTTGGGGCCTGTTCTGGAGCTCCGTCGGAGGGGGCATCCACCACGGAGGGCTTCTACATCAACACCATAGCCCCTCCGATGAAGTGTGAGTAGTTTACTTCAGACCTTCGGGTCCATAGCTAGTAGCTAGATGCCTTCTTCTCTCTTTTTGGATCTCAATACAATGTTCTCCCCCTCTCTCATGGAGATATATTCGATGTAATCTTCTTTTTGCAGTGTGTTTGTTGAGACCGATGAATCGTGGGTTTATGATCTAGCTTATCTATGAACAATATTTGAATCTTCTCTGAATTCTTTTATGTATGATTGAGTTATCTTTGCAAGTCTCTTCGAATTATCCGTTTGGTTTGGCCAACTAGATTGGTAGTTCTTGCAATGGGAGAAGTGCTTAGCTTTGGGTTCAATCTTGTGGTGCCCTTTCCCAGTGACAGAAGGGGCAGCAAGGCACGTATTGTATTGTTGCCATCGAGGATAACAAGATGGGGTTTTTATCATATTGCATGGATTTATCCCTCTACATCATGTCATCTTGCTTAAGGCGTTACTCTGTTTTTAACTTAATACTCTAGAGGCATGCTGGATAGCGGTCGATGAGTGGAGTAATAGTAGTAGATGCAGAATCGTTTCGATCTACTTGTCTCGGGCGTGATGCCTATATACATGATCATACCTAGATATACTCATAACTATGCTCAATTCTGTCAATTGCTCAACAGTAATTTGTTCACCCACCGTAGAATATCTATGCTCTTGAGAGAAGCCACTAGTGAAACCTATGGCCCCCGGGTCTATTCTCATCATATCAACTCCATTACTTTATTACTTGCTTTGTATTTACTTTGCCTTTTACTTTTCGCTTTGCATCTCTATATAAAAAATACCAAAAATATCATTTATCATCTCTTTCAGATCTCACTCTCGTAAGTGACCGTGAAGGGATTGACAATCCCTAATCGCGTTGGTTGTGAGGAGCTATCATTTTGTGTAGGTACGAGGGACTTGTGCGTGGTCTCCTACTGGATTGATACCTTGGTTCTCAAAAACTGAGGGAAATACTTATGCTACTTTGCTGCATTATCCTCTCCTCTTCGGGAAAATCCAACGCAGTGCTCAAGAGGTAGCACTTCCTAGCAATGAAGTCTCTCTTATCATAACGTTGATTCTTTGATTGTGGGTTATCAAGATCAACAGCAGGTTCAACCTCTACGTCATTATTATTGCTAGGTTGAGCATCAACATGAACATCATCTTTAACATCATCACGGGGTTCATGTTCACTACCAAATTGTGTCTCATCATCAGAAATAGAAATATCATTGGGATTCAGGTGTGTCAACAACAGGTTCACTAGAAGCATGCAAAGTCCTATCATTTTTCTTCTTCTTCCTTTTAGAAGGACTAGGTGCATCAACATTATTTCTCTGAAAATCTTGCTCAATTCTCTTAGGGTGGCCCTCAGGATACAAAGGTTCCTGAGTCATTCTACCACCTCTAGTCACAACTCTAACAGCATTATCATTTTTCTTATTATTTAATTCATTGAGCAAATCATTTTGAGCTTTAAGAACTTGTTCTACTTGAGTGGTAACCATAGAAGCATGTTTACTAATGAGTTTAAGTTCACCTTTAACTCTAGACATATAATCACTCAAGTGTTCAATCATATAAGCAGTGTGTTTCAATTGTCTACCAACATAAGCATTGAAGTTTTCTTGTTTAACAATAAAATTATCAAACTCATCTAAGCATTGGCAGCAGACTTATAACAAGGGGTATCACCTTCCTCAAATATATAGAGAGAATTTACCTTTACTACATGTGTCGGGTTATCAAGACCATGTATTTCTTCAATAGGCATTAAATTCTTAACATATTCAGCTTTAATACCCTTTTCTTTCATAGATTTCTTTGCCTCTTGCATATCTTCAGGACTAAGAAATAGAATACCTCTTTTCTTGGGAGTTGGCTTAGGAGTTAGTTCTGGAAGTGTCCAATTATATTCATTAGTCAACATATTATTCAATAACAATCCATCTTGATCAACAGTTCTTTCCCTGAAAACACAACCAGCACAACTATCCAGGTGGTCTCTGGAAGCATCGGGTAGTCCATTATAAAAGATATCAAGTATTTCATTTTTCTTGAGAGGATGATCAGGCAAAGCATTAGATAATCGGAGAAGCCTCCCCCAAGCTTGTGGGTGACTCTCTTCTTCATTTTCCCAAAATTATATATTTCCCTTAAGGCAGCTTGTTTCTTATGAGCGGGGAAATATTTAGCAAAGAAATAATAAATCATATCCTGGGGACTACGCACACAACCAGGATCAAGAAATTAAACCAAGTTTTAGCATCACCCTTTAATGAGAACGGAAATAATTTAAGGATATAGTAGTAACGAGTTTTCTCATCATTAGTGAATAGGGTGGCTATATCATTTAACTTAGTAAGATGTGCCACTACAGTTTCAGATTCATAGCCATAAAAGGATCAGATTCAACCAAAGTAATTATCTCAGGATCGACAGAGAAATCATAATCCTTATCAGTAACACAGATAGGTGAAGTAGCAAAAGAAGGGTCGTATTTCATTCTAGCATTCAAAGACTTTTCTTTCAGCTTATAAGTTCTTAAGATCAGATCTATCATTGCAAGCAAGAAAATCTCTAGCAGTTTCTTCATCCATAACATAACCCTCAGGCACAACAGGCAATTCATATCTAGGGGGAGAATCTTCATCATCACTTTCATCAATATTATCAGTTTCAATAATTTCATTCTCTCTAGCCCTAGCAAGTTGTTCATCAAGAAATTCACCTAATGGCATAGTATTATCAAGCATAGAAGTAGTTTCATCATAAGAATCACACATAGCAGAAGTGGCATCATCAATAACATGCGACATATCAGAATTAATAGCAGAAGCAGGTTTAGGTGTCGCAAGCTTACTCAAAACAGAAGGAGAATCAAGTGCAGAGCTAGATGGCAATTCCTTACCTCCCCTCATAGTTGAGGGATAAATCTTTGTTTTCTCGTCTTTCAAGTTCCTCATAGTGATCAGCAGATATAAATCCCAAGTGACTCAAAGAATAGAGTTATGCTCCACAGCAATGGCGCCAGAAAATAGTCTTGATAACCCACAAGTATAGGGGATCGCAACAGTTTTCGAGGGTAGAGTATTCAACCCAAATTTATTGATTCGACACAAGGGGAGCCAAAGAATATTCTCAAGTATTAGCAGTTGAGTTGTCAATTCAACCATACCTGGATAACTTAATATCTGTAGCAAAGTAAGTAGCAAAGTAATATGGAAGTAACAGTAACAGTGGCAAAAGTAACAGTAGCAGTTTTGTCGTAATTATGACAGTGGCAACAGTAAAGTAACTAAGCAAAGATCAATATGTGAAAATCTCATAGGCATTGGATCAGTGATGGATAATTATGTCGGATGTGATTCCTCATGCAATAGTTATAACATAGGGTGACACAGAACTAGCTCCAGTTCGTCAATGTAATGTAGGCATGTATTCCATATATAGTCATACGTACTTATGGAAAAGAACTTGCATGACATCTTTTGTCCTACCCTCCCATGGCAGCGGGGTCCTATTGGAAACTAAGGGATATTAAGGTCTCCTTTTAATAGAGTACCGGACCAAAGCATTAACACTTAGTGAATACATGAACTCCTCAAACTACGGTCATCACCAGGAGTGGTCCCGATTATTGTCACTTCAGGGTTGCCGGATCATAACACATAATATGTGACAATAGACTTGCAAGATAGGATCAAGAACTCACATATATTCATGAAAACATAATAGGTTCAGATCTGAAATCATGGCACTCGGGCCCTAGTGACAAGCCTTAAGCATAGCAAAGTCATAGCAACATCAATCTCAGAACATAGTGGATACTAGGGATCAAACCCTAACAAAACTAACTCGATTACATGGTAAATCTCATCCAACCCATCACCGTCCAGCAAGCCTACGATGGGATTACTCACGCACGGCGGTGAGCATCATGAAATTGGTGGTGGAGGATGGTTGATGATGACGATGGTGACGGATTGCCCTCTCCGAAGCCCCGAACGGACTCTAGATCAGCCCTCTCGAGAGAGATTACGGCTTGGCGGCGGCTCTGTATCGTAAAACGCGATGAATCCTTCTCTCCAATTTTTTTCTCCCCGAACTTGAATATATAGAGTTGGAGTTGAGGTCGGTGGAGCATCAGGGGGCCCACGAGGCAGGGGGCGCGCCTAGGGGGGTAGGGCACGCCCCCCACCCTCATGGACAGGGTGTGGGCCCCCTGGCCTTGATTCTTTTGCCAGTATTTTTTATTAATTCCAAAAATATTCTCCGTGGAGCTTCAGGTCATTCCGAGAACTTCTATTTTTGCACAAAAATAACACCATGGCAATTCTACTGAAAACAGTGTCAGTCCGAGTTAGTTCCATTCAAATCATGCAAGTTAGAGTCCAAAACAAGGGAAAAAGTGTTTGGAAAAGTAGATACGATGAAGACATATCAGCATGTTATAAACTCTCGCGCGGATGAAGAGCAGAAGATTTTTTCTAAGTATGGATGATTGACATGAACCAGTTCAAATCAATCTGGGGCCTAATGTTGGGGATATAACTATTAGGTATGACCTGCCCAGGAGGGGCCCGGTTATACCTATAGAGATTCATCTTATGAAGCCCAAGACGATATTTGAAGATGGCCGTTCAGTTAAGGGCCCAAGGCCCAAAGGCGGCTAAAGGCCCGTAGAGATAAACGCCATATTCATATGACTTGTATTGTAAGGCAAGAATAGATAGTCACCAAGCCGGACACTATTTATGAGCCGGCCGAGACTCCGTGAGCCGCTGGGCATCGACCTTTGTATATAAAGGGACGACCCGGTGGCAATTCAGGAGAAGTAAGATCAGATCAAAAGCTAGGTCAAGCGGATTCGCTCCCTGGTAATCGAGAAATAAGCAGTACCACCTCAAACTGGATTAGGCCTTTACCTTCACTGCAAGGGGTCGAACCAATATAAACTCCCGTGTCCTTTGTCCTGTTTTAACCCCTTTAAGCTTCCTAGTTGCGATGGCTCCACGACCATGTCCTTTTGCTAGGACATCTGTCGTGACCTTTCCATGATAGGAATGACCAGCCGTACTTTTGACAGTCAATCTTATACAAGACCCTGAACTTGTCAAAGTTAAAACAACGATTGGTCATGTGAGGCCCGACTTATAAGGTTTGCATGAAGGATTAACTCAGTGGCTGTGCGGACCTTTGAAATCACTTGATATTTAGGCATGGCCGCCTATGAAAGCCTTGATTTTCTGGTTATTTGATTTGAACATTTTTTTAGGTTCATATATTGTGACATGTTAATACATGGTTGAAAACCGATGAGGGCTATGATGCTTTATGGTTCATATATGAAATTATTTGGTGTTTATTAACCCGGAGTGGCTTTGGACTATAAGTCGCCAGTGTATGACGATCTTATATACTTGGAGGCGTTGTGCTCTAAGTTTTAGGATATTACCCCTTCCTGCATACGGTGTTGTAAGCCGGCAGTATATGACAATTGAACAGGGCATTGTGCGCTCAAACTTTTGGGTTGTCACCCTTACTACACGACATTTGATGAGTCCGCAGTGTTAACAAGTATCACAGGTATGATATTTATTTTTGTTATGATTATATGAGGTTTTTCTAAACCGGCCCTAGCTATGGACTTTAAGTCGCCAGTATCATTTTGGATTGCGCCATTGGAATAAGGGATATTTAAATTAGTGCCCCTGGTTCCTTAGTTGTGCTCACTTTTCCCCACGCTCCAAACGTTTGCTCATTTTTTCCCTCTTCCTTAGGTGAAACTCTCACAAATGCTCATAGCGGGCGTTTGCCGTCTTGACCGTCCATTGACCGTTAATTGCTGACGAGTGGGGCCGAGTCTTCGTCTGACTGTTGCTTGCTGACAGGTGGGACCGCAAGTTGACACGTATTGGGCAGCTTGTCTGAATCTGAAACAGATCTAGACAGGCTGCACTGCACCGCGCCACCCCGCCCCCTCCGTCGGCGTCGTGCCGCATCCACCGCAGTTGTTTCCTCCACCCTATGCCCTATTCCATTCGTTGGCGATGCCGCGTCTCCGCCAGATATAGCCCACCTCCCCATATGGGATTACATAGCGATGTTGAGTGAGGACGCCCAGAATGCAGTTGACCGTGGAGAGGATTGGGTCGAATCTGCGGCAGATAATTCATGGATTAAACCTAGGTAAGCATTGTTTCCTCTCGAATTGACGTTCTAAGTCGTATTGTAGGCCGTATTTGACTTCTGTTTGCTTGAATCGTTCGAATTTGTGCTCGATTTTACCCGGCTAACTGAAGCCTTTGTTTCCTTCCCCCAACAAAATAGGATTGATCCCGCGCTGGCTTTCCGACTGGCGATTAGAATGCAAACTAGTGTGCTGTGTGGTACTAAACCGCATTTGATTTCAGCATTTTTCTATCCCAAAGTGGTAGAAACCAGCATATCTTTCAAAGATTTGCGAGCTGAGCTCCGAGACACCTATCCCTGGAGTGATGCCGATGCTGTTGAACTAAATTACTTCAGCAGTGACGAGCAAAGATTTCTCCCACTAACTTGCGACGATCATATGCCGTTGCTTTTTGCTGGGATTGCTGGCTGCCGATTCGGTAAACTCCAAATCGATGTGCTTCAGCCACGTGCAGAACGGGCGAAGGGTAAGGGAGTTCAGACATCATCTGTCTGTGCTAATAGCCAGCACCCCGGCACTCCTTGTAGGTCGACACCAAGTAAAGCAAGTGGTTCATGGAGCCACAACATGCCTGCTACCAATTCTGGTTCCGATTCAGCTGCTGCTTCTCGTGTACCTTCTGCAGTTGGTGTAGAAGAAGATGCAGAACCTGACGAGGCAGTGCCTACAAATGATGATGGAGACGAGATGATGTTTCCTGAACTGGTCGATGTAGCCAGTCAGCAAGAAGTGGATGATGAATATATGGAGGAGCCCATCAGCCAAGCTAGGTTTGATGACACTGACGATGAAGAGAAGGTGGAGAACATGGACAGCTTAATCGAGGATGAATACGATGGTGATGACATGCCAACAATTGAGTGGAACAGGGAAAAACCTGAGCTTAGTGTAGGTACCATTTTCCAATCAATGGTGGACTGTCGGAATGCAGTGACAACATGGTGCATTATATCTGAAAACACCTATAAGATTAAAAGGAGTGAGCCAGCAAGGTTCATAGTTTTTTGTCCATATCCTAGGTGTAGGTGGAAGTTGCATGCATCTCGTATGAGAAAGAGCAAATATATTCAGGTAATCCAAGTTCAGTTAGTAATTTAGTTTCAGATTGTTGAGTAAGGTTTCTTAGCTGTTCTTTACCCTTTTATTTTGTTTCAGGTAAAGAAAAACCCACACAAGCACACCTGTCCACCTGGAGGGGGAGGGGGGAAGGCCAAAACCAAGCTAGCAAAAACTAGGTGGGTGGCAGATGCTATATTGGATTGGCTGAGAGAAGAACCTGGACTTGGTCCAACAGCACTCCATGGGAAGCTTTTTGAGAAGTACAAGATAGAATTTCCTTACATGAGAATTTTCAATGCTAGGGAAAAGGCTCTTGACAGAATTAATGGTCAATGGAATGACAGTTTTCAGCTGCTTTACACTTTCAAAGCTGAAGTGGAGATGGCAAGTCCAGGGAGTGTTGTAGAGATTGACAAGCATACAGTTCCATTCAAAATAAAAGGGAAGTCATTTCAGAAGGAGTGCTTCAGAAGGGCTTTTGTTTGTTTCAAGGCTTGCTGGCAGGGGTTTCTAGATGGTTGCAGGCCCTATTTGGCTATAGATGCTACACATTTGACTGGAAGATGGAGAGGACAGCTAGTAGCAGCTTCTGCAGTTGATGGACACAACTGGCTATTCCCAGTTGCATTTGGTGTGGTGGAGGCAGAGTCTGAGGAAAGTTGGGTCTGGTTTCTGCAGCAGTTGCGCAACATTATAGGCACACCCCCAGGTTTAGCTATACACATAGATGTTTGCAAGGGTTTAGAGAATGCAGTGGAAATTGTATTCCTTGGAGTGGAGCATAGGGAATGTATGCGACACCTAGCGCATAATTTCAAAAAGAAGTTCAAAGGTAAAGTTTATGATGAGAACTTATGGCCAGCATCATACACATGCAGCAAAAGGAAGCATGAACACCATTTGAGAGTGTTGTATGCTCAAAATCCTCTTGTGAAGGAGTACATGGATGCACATCATGGCAAGGTGTGGTCAAGAAGCAAATTCAACGAAATCTGCAAAGTAGATTATGTGACCAGTAACCTTGCAGAATGCTTCAATTCAAAGTTCAAGTCAGTGAAAGGGCTCTTGTTGTGGCAAGCATTTGACAAGATGAGGCAAATGATCATGATAAAGATGGATCTTCGCAAAACAATTGCAGAAACACAATATGTTGGTCATCAAATGCTCCCCTCACTAATTAAGGCATTGCACTTGAAGGCAAGAGGACTGAAGATGAAATGTATTCGATCCGGTACATATGAGGGAGAGGTTACCTATACTGACACTAAAACTAGGGTATGGAGGTATCCTGTGAACCTAAGTACTAGAGAATGTACTTGTAGGCAATGGCAGATCTGTGGGAAGCCATGCATACATGCCCTACATCTGATGACCATTATCGGGAGTGCAGATGGTGAAGTTGATCAATATTGCTCTGAGTATTTCTCTGTTGCCAAATTTATGGCTGCTTGTTCTGACAATGTGCCTGCACTATTGGGGAAAGATCAATGGAACATAGTAGATCCAGGGTTCAAACTCCACGCTCCTGTCATTACTAGACCACCAGGAAGACCAAGGAACCAGAGGATTAGAGCAGGTGAGGAGGGTCGTCTACCAAAGAAGCGTGCTTGCAAAAAATGTGGAGTTCTGGGGCATATTGCTAGGCTTTGTACCAATGCAGTGGATGCATCATTTGGAGAGGAGGAAAGATGGACAGCAACCAATACTGAGGAGAATGCAGCAGCAATGGAGACTGAAGATGCAGTGGAGAATGCAGTAGCAAATGAAGCAGTGGAGAATGCAGCAGCAAATGAAGCATCTTGGTATGTGTTTGCACCCTTTGTAGAATGCAGCTACCCTTTTGTTTGCATTTGTTCTCTTTTTTGCCTATGGCTTATAATTTTATTTACCAGCTCTAGGGAGAAAAGAACAAGAGATGAAGAAGCAGAAGATTTTGAAACCATGGCCTTTGATGGTTTTGAATCTATAAGAGAGGAAGAGGAGGGCGTAATTTTTCCAATTGTGCCTTTAAAGATTACTGAACCCATATATGACCGTCAAATGGTCGTCAAGTGGTCGGTGAGTGCAACTACTCCACCAGCACCTCCATGAGGAAAACCCCAAGTAAAGCCCAAGATCAAAAGGAACAAGAGTCTGAAAGAAAAGAGCATCTCAACTAGGGAAACCAGGAGCAAGACGGTGAAGCCAGCTGCAAACACAAGGAGCAAGTCAAAAATTTGAATTAAGTTGTTGGGAAATGTTTGTGTTGTCAATTTGAGGGTGAGTGGATCGCTTAAAACTTGATATATTTGTATTAAGATGTTGGCATCTTAAAACTTGGTAGATTTGAGCTACTGTGAAAACTTATCAGTTGTAACAATGTTGCTTCTACTTTGGTTTCTTATTTGAGTCAGAATTCAAATTTCCATCAAAATTTGAATTTAAATCAATATTTGAATTTGGGCCAAAATTTGGATTCGAGTCAAAGTTGAAGTTGAACATTGGAGGTTCATTGCTCTGTGCGGTGTATTTGATCGAGCATTTGAAGTCCAATATTTGTAGGTGAACAGTCTGAATGAGAAATGTGCTAGAAACGAGCTCGAAAGCTAGGGTAAACAGCCCTATTTGAAATCAAGTTTTTTATGACCTTGCCTAAATGAGGCATATATATTTTTATTAACACTTGTTCCATATATATATATATATAGGGTACAAACGAAGTCTCGCTATTTATTGATTAATATTCATATTACTACATTTTTTTTGAAAAAATATGCTTTTATTTCAAAACTGTCAAATAACACGTTTTAGATATGAAAATGAAAAGGTAAGTTCAGATCCTTCTTACTCACTCCAAAATGAAGCTATGGAGATTTTTCTGATTTTTTTTAATTATTTTGATTTTTTTTTCAAACCCTAAACCCTCTCTCCCTATTCTACGAACTCTGAAAATGTTCATAGGTGATAACTCATTTGTCTGAAGACTTTTTTCATGAAAATGACCTACACCAAGTTTATATTTTTTTCTCATAACCTTGTCACATATGACAGCTATGTGCACAAGAATTACAATATTTTGATTTTTTTTTTGAATTTTTTAAAAACATTTGAAATTGATTTCGACAGATCACTTCAAAAAATGATTTTTCGAAAAAATGCCCCTATACCGAGTTTATATTTTTTTTGGTAACTAGGTCTCATAAACGGACGAACTACGTTTGTTTTATATTTTTGCGATTTTTTCTAATTTAGTTATGGCCATTTGAAATCTGGTCAAACCCTAATAACCCCGTTGACTCGCTCATAACCCTGCAGAAATGCCCCAAACCCTAGCGTCGAACTTGCGCTGTCGGATCCTACCAAGCGCCAAACACCACCCGTCAGATGTGGGGCAGGCATGCGTGATGCATCCTGATTGGCCACTGCACTGTCCTTCTCGGGTTTTTTACGATTTGCCCCACTTTACATATGAAATTGTATTTTTCGCACATGACCACCACATGTCAGTGTTAAGAGTTGGTTCAAATATTCAAACTGCAAAATACAATGTGGAAAATCATCAATATAGCTTCCCCTTCTCCTCTTCTCCATCTGACAGACAAAGGCATCGAGCAGATCGAGCAATTCCTCTGTTTCTTTCCCCATCTTCTCGTTCTTCTTCCTCTCGAGCAATTCCTCTGTTTGTTCCTCTCGGGCGATATGTCGACCTCCTCGTCAGCCCCCCGTTCCACGTGGCCGGTGTATGGTCCAGTGCCGATGACTCGATGCACTGACTGCCCATGGACTGCGCCACTGAAGCGGTTGACTTCGAAGGAGGAGAAGAATGGGAACTTTGGGCGCGAGTTCGTCAAATGCGAGACCAAGCCAGAGGGGCAGGTTAGATCTGAGTTTTCCTCACATCCTTTATCTCTAATTTCTCAAAAAATCTGTCAGATTTGGATTTAGGTTACATGATTTCGTTTTCAGATCATGAAGAAATGCCACAATTTCGAGTGGATGGATGATTACATCCAGAGGCTTCAAGGGTCGGGCTTGCTGGATTCGATGGGGAATGCAATCCATGAGTCCAATCTGCCCCATGACTGTGCCGCTCCAGCAGCAGCAGCGCGTCCGGAATACCCGACGGTGGTAGATGTCGAACTGAAGACGGAATTGAAGAAGATGAACAAGAACTTCAAGGAGCTTATTGAGTTAAAGAAGCAATCCAATCTGATAGCTTTAGGAATACTTGCTCTAGGAATTTTTTACTTGATGGCCATCTCTCGTTAGAGATGTTTGTCTATTGTTGTTGCCACTGTTTAGCAATCCAAGTCTGTTTATCTCAAATGCAACTCTGTTTAGTGCAACTGTCGATCTCTGAATGTATGTAGTTTACTGTTAAGTTTTGACACTTTCAGTTTCGGCAGAAAACAACTACCAGTTCAGTGATAGGATTATTTTGTTAGCTAATAACCTCGAGTGTTGGATCATACCCTAGCTAGTCAGATGACAGTAAGTAGTACTTGAGCAGCACAAGGGGTATACATCAAGTTCATCTCTTCTCTCTCACACTTGCCAAACTTTTGTCCTCGAGTTCGTCAGTTCTGTTAAAAAAAACCTAGTTCGCGGGCCCAAAGAGAAAGCCCAGAAACAAGCGATGTTTCTTTTTTTTGTTTAGGAAGGATTGCTTTGTTCTTTTTTGTTTCTAATTGCTTTTTTCATTAATTTGATTGCCCAATCTCTTCTATCTCATTGAGGAATTTCTTTGGCTTTCCTTTATGGGTCCCTTCATCTTTTAGAATCAAAGTATTTGCAAAGCGCAATATTATTATGCCTAGCGAACCCATACTTCATGATTAGAAAAAGAGGTCTAACCCTCTTTTTTATATACTTCAAACATAGTGTAGTTAAAACTACACTTTTGACTAAAGCCAAATATCTCAAAGTATTTGATACTTCAATATTTCTGAAAACCAAAGTATTCTTTGAAGGGAGCCCTTCTTTGAATACCTAAAAAATACAGAGCTCTCAAACCAAAGCCGTGTACAAATGTACAATATGTTCTTATTTTTAGAAGGCATCTATAAACACATCATTTTTAGTTTGTTTGGTTAATTTTTCCCACGCCAATTAGCCATGTCTAAACTTGGGACAAACAAAATACAAACATAACAAAGCATTAATATAACACAATAACTTAACTTAGATAGGGTTGCTAGGGCAACATAAGTTCTTACATAGACACCGATAGATAATCCCTGATAATTAACCTTACATACATAGGGTAGCTAGCTCGGGCAACACATACACCAAACTCACACTACATAGTAGATAGATAGGGTAGCTAGGGCAACACCGCCATGTCTTCACCGTCGTCTTCACCTTAACCGCCGGCTTCACCGTCTTCTTCGCCGCCGGCTTCAGTACTCCTCCTCCTCAAGGCCGTTGTCGCCAACGTAGTACGGGAGGCTGTGCATGCGGTTGCGAGCGGGGAAGACGCTCTCGAAGTCGGTGAAGATGTTATAGGTCGTGAATGCGATGAACTCGCACCCACACCAATACACCTTGCCAAGCAGGTAGTAGGCATCGAACCTGTTGGTGAAGTGGACGACGAGCCCTAACACTGGAGCGTTGGCGTGGGGACGCTGCTCCACGAGGTTGAACATGGGTGGCGAGCCCGCCGGGAGGTAGTGTAAGCCCGCGCGGAGGAACCCCCGTGCAAGCTCACTGCTTCCCCTCCAGCGGGAGAACGCCCACACGCGGAGGGATTCCTCAACGACGACATTGGCGGGGTACCGCCGTTCCGGCACGGAGGGCGGCGCTTGGAATGTCAGCCCGTTGTACTGCATCTTGCTCGCTTCGCTGAGTGGAACGGCTTTGGCTTTTGGGGGAAGAAGAGAAGTTGGAGGCGCAGATGGATCTGTAGAAGAAGAGGCAATGAAGGGCGGTTTAAATAGCCGGGGGAGACGAAGTGGGTACACGTGCAACCGGCGTAGATCGTGACTCAATGTGTGCGTGAACCGATGCGATCACCAATTTGTGAACGTGAATTGATGCGAGCGTGCTTTGCGTGCTCTGCGTTGGCGGCTGCCTGCCTCCCCCTTCTGCATGCTCTGCGTTGGCGGCTGCCTGCCTCCCATTCACGAGCATGTGTGCAGCCTGCGGCATGAACTGATGCCTCGACATATGGACGTGACCGTGCGTGCAGCATGCCCCTTCTACCACCAGCACGTATGCCTGCGACGCGTGAAACGACGCTGCAGAGCGACTGAATCCACCGGCAACCGTGCGGCATGGATCGATGCATGCGTGTCGGCGTGCATGCATGTGATTAGGTCTAGGTCACTAGATGCGTGCGTGGCGGTGTTCGCATGCATAGCAGGCTACATCGATGCCAAAGTCGGGCATGCATAGCAGGCTGCATCCATCCATAGCAGGCTTTTTTAATTGGGCTCCCTTTTTAATTTATTACCAACAAACTAACGGGCCCGTCCTATGAACACAAACACGGCCCAACTAGCGAAGCCACAGCCACAGTCAACAGAGTCTAACGTGGCCCCACAAGTCAGTTAACGGCCAAGACGGCAAACGTCTATTATGAACATTTGTGAGAGTTTCAGCTAAGGGAATGGGGAAAAGTGAGCAAAAGTTTGAAGCGTGCAGAAAACTGAGCACAACTATAAATCGCTTATAAATTGGGGGCACAAATGGAATAAGCCCTTGGAATAATGCGCTTATAAATCATTGGATTGTTACCCTCATTGGATATGGTGAGGTAAGCCGGCCATATGAGCCAATTCTATAGGTATGTTTTCCTGGTTATATGAATATGCGAGGTTTGATAACCCGCCTTGGCTTTTGACTTTAAGTCGCCAGCATGTTTTGGCTTGAATGGCCTTGCTTAGTCTTTTCAGTAACTACATAAGACTATATGGGTCGTTATCCGCCCTGGCTTTTGAAGTTAAGTCGCCATGGCATATGTTGTTTAAACTCTGTGCAGGATTTGCAAAGCTATGACTTACATAAATGATTAAGTTCCAGCCCATCATCAAAAATTGAAATTGGTGTTTCAAAAGGGTTATCAATTATTCATTTTCACAAAGGCTATAAGCCGCCCGGTTACAAAAATCCCGGACTACAATGGATGCGCATTAAGTCGCCATCGGCCAAGAGCCGCTGGGTATTTAAGCTCCGGATTTACTTGTCAACTGATAATGTACTGAAATCTTTGAATAGCCGACATGGCTGGATTTTATTATGGTTATCAATAACCAGTATTATGATTGAGGCTTTCAAAGTCGCTTCAGCGCAATGGCTATTATTTCTTTACAATGGATATGATTTATTCAGCAATGGAAGGAATAGTCCCGAGTCGCTGCAGGCTTACGACCCGGCACTTGGGGGCTACACTATTCAGATTGATATTACATCAAATACACAAGTCCCATGTCACTGCCAGCATGCACCATGGCACTTGGGGGCTAATGCAAGGTCATTTTTTACCTGCCTTATTGAAGACCCGACTCATCACATTGTAATGAGCCGGCCCTTGAGGGCTACCAATTGCCCCTGTCAAAAATCCAATGTACATAGGCCTTAATCTATTATATTGAAGGATATATTGCTCAGTTGATAGAGCACAAGGCTCTTAACCTTATGGACGTGAGTTCGAGCCCATGGTGGGGGTGACATCATATGATGTTATTGTCAATGAAGTATATATAAAGTCCCAGCTCAGTATTGTCTTGCTAAGCCGGTCCTTGGGGGCTACACGTTGATGTTCAAGTCTACATGATCATATCTACAAAGTCCCTGCTCATTATTGCATAATGACCCGGCCCTTGGGGGCTACACTGGTTGAAGTTTTTATGAGCATAAGGCAATTACAGGTCCCAGGTTGCTGCAAGCATGACAACCCGGCACTTGGGGGCTACATATGTGGAATATTCAGTTTTGACTAGTGACTGAGATGAACAACCTGGATTTCTTCAAGGTTGCAACATTTATATTGAAGCAAGTCTTAAGCTGTTACTATGCTCCCTTCTTAAGACTTGGGGGCTAAAGATGATATGCATATAAGGGAGGAATAACTTCAAATTCTCAGTTTTGAGCAAACCAGGTATTATATTATTATTGGAGAATCTGCAAAGTTCATGACCCGACGTCACCATAAGATTAACCCGGCATCAGCAACAATTACATGACCCGGCATCATTTGTCTATAACCCGCAATTTTGGCAATCATAAATCGGTAAGATCTACATCTTTAAGCCGGCTGAATATCAGTTGAATATTTCAAAGACCAATATTTTTGTCAAGTCAGAGCATTGAAGGCCGACTCAAGTGGATTATTTCTTATAATATTTCTCTACAACAGCCAATGTCAGCAAATTGATTATGAAGCTGGTTTATTGACCTGGATTTTTCAGAAGAAGTGCCAGGATTTTTTGCGTTGGCAAAGTTTGAACATATCTGCTAAAGGAGATTTGCTAAGAGATCATAGACATGCATCCAGGAGGAAATGACAAGGAATTAAGGATGATCAGGTGCTGACTCAGGAGAACTTTTAAACCGGAGCACAACCTGTCAAATTTGTTCTTGTGTTTATTTTGCAGCATAAGTTTACCGTGGATAAATCCAACCTAAACTGGGGGCTAATGTCGGGGATATACCCCGCGGTGTAACCCGTCAGATGTATGACCCGGCTGGATCTTGGCGACTCACTGGCAACCCTCCCAGACTTGGCGGTTTACAAGCAACCCTCCTGAACACTGCGACTCACTGGTGACCCGGCGGGCGGGTCAGATGGATGACAAGGCCCAAGGCCCAGAAGGCCGGCTCATGTTATGGTGGGCCGGTTTACAAGGAAAGGCATAAGGAGTTTTCCCTTCAAGGGGCAGACTAGGATTCCGCTTGTTATAGAATAGTCCTAGACCTAATAGGACTCCACATGTAACCCGCCCCTCCAACTTATATAAGGAGGGGTAGGGCACCCCAAAAGGGGGCGAAGTAATCTCTAATGCTAGATACAACAAAGGGGAGCCGCCTTATACAACAACTCCCTCGTGAGCATAATGAGACTTAGCCACAAACAGCATGTAGGACTATTACAGGATGATGTTTCCTGGGGCCCGAAGCTGTCTAAACCCTTGTCCTGTGTGTTAATCCGCCTTGCGTCTCTCATCCCGATCAACCCCTCTCAAGCTATCACATTGATGCGTTGGCCTCACGACTAAGTCCTCACACTAGAACATCTGCCGTGACAAATCCACGACACCAGGTATGTGTATGTAGGTTATGGCCCAACGTATTTGATATTTCCACAATACAAAAACTATCTATCAGGCTGGTCGCTGGCCAGCTGGGCCTCATGCAGCATGCAGGCATACGCTCGTACAGAAGCAACAGCGCAGTAAGGAGAGCAACTAGTTAACGAGTGCTCTTTCGGAAGCCTCGCAATGATTAGCGTTGTCGGCGTCTTGGACTTGGGGGTTTCCAGTCCTGCCTGCCTGTGGCCCACCACGTGGCTCCATCAACGGCCTGGTACGGCCCAGCTTCAACACCAACACAGCAAGACCCTCACGAGAGGCCAAGCCTTGCGAGGCGGACGACGCCAAGACCCCTGAAGGAGCCGGCCTCCTCGGGAGGGCTCCTGAGGGGCGGAGAGTTCTATGCAGCTACCTCATGAGGCTCAGCTGACGTGAGCCATGACGATCAAGACCAGGCAGGCGCCAGGTGGGCGTCAGGTGGGTGCAGAGCGCAGGTTTCCTCTTCTATGCAAGCGGGGCAAGCCACAGGTGTGGAGTCTCGAGGAATTAGCCAAAGGTTTCCATTCTGGTGTAACAAGACCAAGACCGCCAGGACGGCAGGACGGAGGTCATCACCGAGCCCACCGCAGCGTCACGACCAGAGGCTTTTCGCAGGCGAAGACTACTTTTGTCAGGATAGACTGTACTACTTGTCCCCTTTCAAATCCCGCCGTTGTGGAATCCCTTCCCACTCATATTTGGGAAGAGGACCAATGCCACTATATATAGGACTTAGCCACCACCATAGTAGAGAGAGATCTATTCCAACCCGAGCATCACACCAGCTCAAGGACACCTCACCTCCTCAGGCATGTTCATCCTTTGTACTAGTTCATCCATAGTCCCTCGAGGCAATCCACCACACCACACTAGAGTAGGGTATTACACCACAATGATGGCCCGAACCAGTATAAATCTCGGTGTGTTTGTGTCTCTATGAGCTCTACGCGCTAGGCTAGGGGTGATGGCGAGTAGGCAGACTGGGCAGGTTGAGATCTCCGCACGCACCCCAGAGTTCAAACCTCTCAAGGGTTGCCGGATCTCGAAATCCGACATTTGGCGCGCCAGGTAGGGGTGCGTCAGATTCTCTCTTCTGTTGTTCGATCCGCCACTACTCCGACACCTCCATGGCCGACGCCCCAAGAGCCCACGTCGAGCACTGGGTCGTCCAGACCTCCTCGGCAGCACCGACCGGCGAAGAAGACCTCCACTCGGCCCTACTCATGGCCCGCGTTCCACCGGGGGCAACCAACCACGTGGGGCGCGGAGCACAGCCTTCTCCCCTGGCGCCGCGCCGCAGCCGCGTAGCCGCGCGATCTACAAACTACGCTGCAGCAACTGCTCCGCACTCACACAGGGAGCAAGCGAACATGCGGGCGGCGGTCATCGTGGCCCGTGAGCTCCTGCGGTGTAGGCTGCTTGAGAGCGGCCGTGACGCCTTGCTAGAGCGGGTCGCCGAACTTCTTGATGTGGCATGCAGAGGGGCGGCGCCGTTCTGCACCCTCCCCACGTCTCACCCCAGGCATAATAACCGAAGACCGAAGACTGAAACTGAAAAGACCGAGACCGAACCCGAAAAGACCAAATTAGAAAAGACCGAATAAAAACGGACTGTGCAAATAGAAGACCGGAGTAGTTTTGGTCTGATCGGTCATGCTACGTTTAGGACCGAATAGCTCGTATAGACCGATTAATAAAAGCCCATCCTAAGGCCCATCCGGCCAGCCCAATGGTCATGCACTAGACCCAACTACAGAGTAGAGTACCCGGCCTCGCATCTTCACATCCCGATTCACAGAAACCACTCGCAGCCAATCTCTCTTTCTCCCACTACTAACCCTAGCCGACGCCTGCTGCTTGCGATGCGCGCCGCACGCCCCTGTATGAATACCGGCGCCCGAGCGGCGGCCCTGGCCGGTGAAGACCGGCGCCCAAGTTGCGGCCCTGGCAGGTGAAGACGGGCGCTGCTAGCGGCGGCCCTGAGCCCCTGACCGTGAAGACTGTCGCCCTGCGCCGCCGCCAACCCCAACCTCCCATCGGTCGCTCCACCGCCTATGACGCGGCCGTCCACCGCCGATGCTCCACCTCCTGACGACCAGTTCAACCACTACAGTTCATCACCACTCAACCACTACCCGTCCTCTTCCACATGTTTTGTCCGCCGCCGGTGCTCCACCTCCCGATGACCTGCCCACTTTCAGTTCTCCACATCGCAGCTAAAGGTGAGCTACCCCACCTCTCTGTAAACCTGTGATTCCCACGAAAATAAGCGCTCCTGCAGGATGTGTTTTGTAGGCAGTACATGCCCTTGCTTTTTGTGTCAAATGTTAGCACTTGGGGACAACAAATAGAACACTGTATTTGTGCTTGTTTTGTGTCAAATGTTAGCAGCTTCAATACTTCAATACTGCATACACAGTAATGCATTTGTGCTTGTTTCCTGAAACTAGATATATACATGGTGTATATTTATGCCCTTGCTTGTTTTGTGCTTGCTTCCAATGTTCAATTTTTTATAGATGTTTTCTGAACATGATGAGGAACTGAATGAGAATGAAGATGCATTTATGAGTGTAGAGGCAGATGTAGAAGCAGCAGCTGCAGAAGCAGGAGACGAATCCGCCTTACGTAGTAGTATTATTGACGATGAAGTTGCCGAACAAACAGTTGTCGAAGATGCCAATCTAGAAGCTACTCAAGATGACATGCCAATTGAAGCTGAATCATGAATCTTCTTCCTTTGTGTCATATGAATCTTGTTACTTGCTCTCAAATGTCAACATGTACTGGTACTTTGTTACTTGTTGTTGCATATAAACATGTATTGGTACTTTCTGCTCTCATATATAAACATGTATTGGTACTGGAAGTAACATGGATATGAGTTGTACCAAATTAATTTGGTCTATTTGGTCGGGACCAAAGACCGAATAGTAAAGACCGAAGACCAAATAGTGAAGAACCGAAAAGACCAAAATTATTTTGGTCTTCAATTCTAGAAGACCGAATTATTGGAAGACCAAAAAGACCGAACTGAACAAACCGAAAAGACCGAACGCCCGGGGCAACCCACGTCGCAGGCTATGGTGGGGGCATGCGCTCATACCCGACACAACCATGCGCCCCCTCCTAGGGACCACGAAGAGCCTCTCGACGCCGACCAGCCTCGTGGAGCAGCCCGCACCGCTGTCGGTGTCAAAACCGGCGGATCTCGGGTAGGGGGTCCCAAACTGTGCGTCTAAGGCTAATGGTAACAGGAGGCAGGGGACACGATGTTTTACCCAGGTTCGGGCCCTCTCGATGGAGGTAATATCCTACTTCCTGCTTGATTGATCTTGATGATATGAGTATTACAAGAGTTTATCTACCACGAGATCGTAGAGGCTAAACCCTAGAAGCTAGCCTATGACTATGATTGTTATTGTCCTACAGACTAAACCCTCAGGTTTATATAGACACCGGAGGGGGCTAGGGTTACACAGAGTCGGTTACAGAGAAGGAAATCTACATATCCGAATATCCAAGCTTGCCTTCCACGCAAAGGAGAGTCCCATCCGGACACGTGACGAAGTCTTCAATCTTGTATCTTCATAGTCCAACAGTCCGGCCAAAGTATATAGCCCGGCTGTCCGAGGACCCCTTAATCCAGGACTCCCTCAGTAGCCCCTGAACCAGGCTTCAATGACGATGAGTCCGGCGCGCAGATTGTCTTCGGCATTGCAAGGCGGGTTCCTTCTCCGAATACTCCATAGAAGATTTAGGACACAAGGATCGTGTCCGGCTCTGCAAAACAAATTCCACATTCCACCGTAGAGAGTATAATATTCCACCGATCTAATCTGCTGACAACTTTTTGTAGTATGACATCACGCCACAGTCCGGTCATTATTCGAACCATTTTCACAACCAGCTATTGCATGCAATGCGAGGTGGTTTCCTTGACACATCTTGTCGAAGCAGAGATCGTGTCCCCTTATCACGGGATTCTCATCAATACGGGTATGGGTAACCCAACCACGCCATCAATCATGGCGCTTGGGAAATAAGCGATTTTAATGGGCAAGTAGGGAGGTGCACAGTTTCTACCGCCTTTATAAAATATAAGGATTCTCCTCTTTCACCCACGCCTACTTCCTTCTTCGCTCATCCATTCTCGCACGCTCGAGCTCCAGCGCCCCAGTTCTCACCTTTTCCGCACAGTCAATCATGTCCGGAGCGGGAGGCAAGTGGATGGCCTCCTCCGTCAAGGAGGAGGACATTACGAAGCTCCGAGAGGCCGGATACTTGGCCGCAGATATTGCGCACCGGCTCCCAGATGCAGGGCAGATCATTCCAACTCCGGAGCCCCATGAGAGGGTCGTGTTCCTTGCCCACTTCGTCTGCGGACTGGGATTCCCCTCCACGGGCTCATGTTCTATTACGGGTTGGATTTTCATGATCTGGCCCCTAACTTCATCCTCAACATCTCGGCCTTTATCGTCGTGTGCGAGGCTTTCCTCTGCATCAGGCCCCACTTCGGCCTATGGCTGAAGATCTTCAACGTGAAGCCGAAGATAGTGGTCGGCCAGCAGGCGGAGTGTGGAGGCGCCATGGTGGGCAAGATGTCCAGCGTCACCTGGCTTGAAGACTCCTTTGTGGAGACCGTGAAAGGGTGGCAATAGGGGTGGTTCTACATCACCGAGCCGCGCGACGCCAACTGGGTGGTGGCCCCCAAATTCCGATCCGGCATCCACGTGCGGCTCACCTCCTGGAAGAAGAAGGGCCTAGCCTGGGGCGCATCCGCGGAACTGACCGGACTCCAGAACTACGTCAAGAACATGATAACCAAGAATATCAAGCTTGTCAATGTGGTCCAGGTCATGCTATTTCGCCGGATTCTCCTGTGTCAAAGACGGGCATTCAACTTGTGGGAGTTCGACGCAGCCCAACACCAGACACTGCAAGAGCTCTTTGACATGACGCACGAAGACGTCTGGAGGGTGTTGTTCAAGTCCAGCGAAGTTCCTCCTCCCACTTCTGAGGACCGCGGACTCAGCGCCAAGCGCCACGCCAATGCGGTAAGCATTCTTCATTTCGCAAGATGTGCCTTTCCTTAGTATATTCGTGGGATGAACTTAAACCACCGTATTGATCTGACAGGAATATGTGGTGACAGCGGAGCGGATCGACTGTCCGGCTCCATTGCCTGAAGATCCAGCAACCGCTCTCCTGACGGAGATGCTGGTTCCGGCGCCCTATGAGGTGCCGGAGAAGAAGGCCACGGGGACCAGGAAAAGTCTCTGGCGCAAGGTGGTGCCGGACTCATCGTCTGAGGACATCGAAGCGCACTCCAACGACAATGAGGAGGAGGAGGAAACCCCTCTCCCCCAACCTGAGGGGAAGAAGAAAAGGAAGGCCTCCCCTTCCGGGGAGATCGAAGGGTCCAAGAAGGGAAGGACCCTCCCTACGGACCACTCCACAACTGCCGCCTACAGTGTGGAGGAGTGGCTACCCAGGGCCAAGCTCCTGGTGAAGTCGTAAGTATCCGGATGCCATAATACCTCCTGCATGTTTTTAGCTTTACTTATTATGTCAAGATTTGCTTGTGTAGTCCGCCCAAAGCCCACATCGACTTGCCCTCCTCGGATGGGTCCTTGAGTTCGTCGGAGATGAATAGCTATTCGCTCCCAATGGCTTCCACTCCCCGGCCCACGGATGACACCGAAGTGTTATCTTAGAGGATACCGGGCCAGGAGGAGGTAGTCCTGGAGACGCCTCAAGGCGAGACGCATGATGCCGGGCTCGTGGGGGGGGGGGGAGATCCCCATGGATTCGGATCAGGGGGGCCGCAGCAGGATTAGCCCCCAACCAGATACTGCACCGGAACCTCCAGTGGTTCCGGATTCAGGCAGGCAGCCACCCGTCAAGGGGGGCGAGCCGTCTGTGCCGATTACCTCTATCCATCCAGAGGCATCGGATAATTTGGTGGAAGTGCTTCAGAGCGCTTCCCTTGACGAAGGACACTGTACTCTTATGAGTACGGTGATTGTGAAGGTTTAGTCCGCCAAAAGCGGATTGACCGAAGCCTGCGGCAGCCTTCTGACCGGCTTAGAGGTAAGTATTTTAAATTATGAGAAAGTATCACAGTGTAGATAGTAACCCCTGATGCTCTGTTTGGTGTTCGGGAAGAAAAGCCAAACAGAGGATCAAATATTATTCCCAAGAGTCTAATCATATTATGTCTTTGTGAATGATCAAGCATCGCTGCTGGCCGTCGCTGCTGCCACTGCGGAGGTCTGGGACTAAGGCAGAGCCTGGGGCGGGCCGAAGAAGAGCTCGGCCTCGTGAAGAGGCAGCTCGAGGAGAACAAAGGTAGGCGATACCCCGTCTGAATGTTATATATAAAGGAAAACATCGTTGATGCTAAATAGAAGCATGATTAACTTTACTAGGGACCACGATTGAAGTGGCGGCCCTTAAGAAGGTGCTATCCGAGGCCGAAAACAAAGCGGCCAAGGAGCGCACCGAGCGCGAAAAACAAGAGGCGCGAGTTGATGAGGTCCAGCAAGAGCTTCAGGACTTTGTCAAAAAAATTGAGTCCTTGGAGCGTGACTCCAAGACGCAAGAGTCGGAGCTTGCGAAGGCCGGTCGGAGCGCACTAGATGCCAAGGCCGATGCCCAGAAGGCCCTCCAGGAAATTGAGGTGGCCAAGAAGATAGCTGCGGGTAAGGCTTTCATTATGAAAAGCAAGCATGTGAAGGAGACTTTCCTTTTACTTACCTGAATTCGGAACTCTCCAGGAGCATTCGCAGATCTGCCGCGCAGCATCTCTGATGCCACAAAGTTCTACCGGGCTGAGGAGGGGAGCTCGATGGAGAAGCTGTTTTGGTCCCAGTATATTGGGGCTGAACATCCGATGCCCTTGAGCGACCAGCTAAAGCAATTGGTCGAACTTCACAAGGCGGCTGAACTGGCCATGAGGGACTTCATAGTCCGGCTGTGGCCTGGCGAGCTGCTACGTCTTGAGCTTGCGTTGGTTTTCCTCGAACAGGAGAGGGTGATGCAGCAATAGTAGCATAAGTATTTCCTTCAGTTTTTGAGAACCAAGGTATCAATCCAGTAGGAGGCTCCTCAAAAGTCCCACGCACCTACACAAACAAACTGAGAACTCGCAACCAACGCG
The DNA here is from genome assembly GCA_963921465.1 of Triticum timopheevii. NCBI lineage: Eukaryota > Viridiplantae > Streptophyta > Magnoliopsida > Poales > Poaceae > Triticum > Triticum timopheevii. The sequence continues at coordinate 112,316,944 of OY997264.1, forward strand.
ATAAAGGGGTTGTCAATCCCTTCATAGCCACATGCGAAAGTGAGATCTAATAAAGATAATAAGATAAGATAAATATATTTTTGGTATTTTATAATATAGATGCAAAAAGTAAAGATGCAAATAAAAGTAGATTGGAAGCAAATATGATAAGAGATAGACCCAGGGGCCATAGGTTTCACTAGTGGCTTCTCTAAAGATAGCATAGGTATTATGGTGGGTGAACAAATTACTGTCGAGCAATTGAAGAAAAGCAAATAATTATGAGATTATCTAGGCATGATCATGTATATAGGCATCACGTCCGTGACAAGTAGACCGACTCCTGCCTGCATCTACTACTATTACTCCACACATCGACCGACTCCTGTCTGCATCTAGAGTATTAAGTTCAAAAGAACAGAGTAACGCATTAAGCAAGATGACATGATGTAGAGGGATAAACTCAAGCAATATGATATAAACCCCATCTTATTATCCTCGATGGCAACAATACAATACGTGCCTTGCAACCCTTTCTGTCACTGGGTAAGGACACCGCAAGATTGAACCCAAAGCTAAGCACTTCTCCCATGGCAAGAAATATCAATCTAGTAGGCCAAACCAAACTGATAATTCGAAGAGACTTGCAAAGGTAACTCAATCACACATAAAAGAATTCAGAGAAGATTCAAATATTATTCATAGATAAACTTGATCATAAAGCCACAATTTATCGGATCTCGACAAACACACCGCAAAAAGAGTTTACATCGAATAGATCTCCACAAGAGAGGGGGAGAACATTGTATTGAGACCCAAAAAGAGAGAATAAGCCATCTAGCTAATAACTATGGACCCGTAGGTCTGTGGTAAACTACTCACAACTCATCGGAGGGGCAAGGATGTTGATGTAGAAGCCCTCCGTGGTCGATTCCCCCTCCGGCAGAACATCGGTGAAGGCTCCAAGATGGAATCTCGCGGATACAGAAGGTTACGGTGGTGGAAATTGTGTTTCGTTGGCTCCCTGGATGTTTTCAGGGTACGTAGGCTTATATAGGAGGAAGAAGTACGTCGGTGGACGCCCGAGGGGCCCACGAGACAGGGGGGCACCCTATAGGGGGGGCGCGCCCTCCTATCTCGTGGGAGCCTCGGCAGGTTCTTGACTTACACTCCAAGTCCTCTAGACCATGTTCGTTCCAAAATCACGCTCCCGCAGGTTTCATTCCGTTTGAACTCCGTTTGATATTCCTTTTCTTCGAAATACTGAAATAGGCAAAAAAAACAGCAATACGGGCTGGACCTCCAGTTAGTAGGTTAGTCCCAAAAATGATATAGATGTGTAAAATAAAGCCCATAAACATCCAAAAGGGGTAATATAATAGCATGGAACAATCAAAAATTATAGATACGTTGGAGACGTATCACGAGCCCCTGCCCAGCAGCTACTTCGGTTTTTTTGAGCGGATGGTGAGTGCCTGTCCGCGGCTCGAAGTCGTTAAGCGGTCCATCTGCATTGAGGGTGCACGCAGGGCCTTGGCCCGTGCGAAGGTGCACTGGGGGAAGATGGACGCCGAGAAGCTGGTGACAGAGGGGCTGCCGAAGGGCAAGGAGCATCGCCACCCTGAACAGTACTATGACAATGTCATTAAGGGTGCCCGCCTTGTGGCGGATGAATGTAGAAAGGATGTGATATTTGATTGAATGTACTTATGTCATCATGTATTATGAAAACCAGTTCATGTGCGCTATGTTGCGCTTGTTAATTTAAAATATTACCTTCTGTGCGGTCGTTTAAAAATTCTTGAGAGTTGGCCAGTCGTCAGCTTCCGCCCCCATGTAACTAGTACTGGGGTGTTCGGGATAAGTATAAACACTCTTTATCCAAGTTTTTGGTCCTTTGAAGGAGGTGTTTAGCGCCACGAACGAGGCAATCAGACTATATGGCTTTATCGCCCTCACTTAGCCATAGAAGTCTACAATTTTAAATTTTGGCGAAGCCCCTAGTATCCGGAAAGCCGGAGTCGGGGCGCTATACACGCCTAAATCGGGCGAGGCCGATTCCTCGCCTGAAGCGGAAAAAATCTTTAAGGATTTGAGACCTCTCGAACAGCGACCACCTCTCGCCTTATCATGACAGTCAGTTTTCGGCTTTCTCTACTGAGGTGCTCGTCCGGAAGAACGAGGACACAATTGCAGTAGTTCTCCCAGCGCTACCATAGCCGATATAACGGAACGTAAGGTACCAAAACATGGGAGCTGGGCAAACCCAACTATTGACCCAAGACATGATTCGGAGCTGATGCATATAGTGCTATAAGTTTGGGGTGCTGCACTGTCAAAACTGTTCGGACTTGTCTTGCCAGGTTATGGGGTACTGAAGCCCCTGGCAAACTGGTCGTGCCAAAATGCACGGGTATAATAAATAAGCAGTAAAAAAGGCAAATAAACTTAGTAGCAAGCTGATGCTGTATACTATTTTCCCTTGTTATTCAAATGATATGTCAAAGCATACATATACAAGTAGTGCGATAAGCAGAATAGGACTATTTGACACATCCTGACCAGGAGCAGGTGGTATGCGGGTATGTAAAACAGGTATAACGATCGTTATCAGAGACCACCTGAGAATTCCCTTGTACGCCAAAGCTTCTTGTCCTCCTGGTGTGTCCGTCCCGCTATGTGTCCGATAGCCGGTATTTCGGAAGAGCCTCCTTAAGATAGGGACCTGAAAGAAAAGGGGGTGCAAAAATGCGTGTGTCCTAGGGTGGTCGAACTGCATTGTGGGCCGTATCATGGTTGTGCCTCCGCCTATGCCCAGGGTATTTTAAGTGCGTAGTTGTGTACGTGCGGCACGAATGTTGCCGCTTGGCTGGGACTAGAGCGGAGGCCAAATTGCTAGTCGAGCTCTGGACGTGCCGGATGATCCTGTTGTGGAGTACTCCAGACTCGCTTGACGGTGTCCGGGTTCTTTATCGCCGAATTGGTTGTTTGCCTAAGAAGATTGTTTTGTGCTTCCGCCGCGAGGGCCGCAGTGTGCTCCTCTATACGAAGCGAGCGCTCTGTGTTTCCATTAACTGTAATAACCCCGCGAGTCCCGGCATTTTGAGCTTGAGGTATGCATAATGCGGTATCGCATTGAATTTGGAGAATGCGGTTCGTCCGAGCAGTGCATGATAGCCGCTGCGGAAGGGGACGATGTTGAAGATTAACTCCTCGCTTCGGAAATTGTCCGGAGATCCGAAGACCACTTCCAGTGTGATTGTGCCTGTACAACAGGCCTCCACGCCGGGTATGACACCCTTGAAGGTGGTTTTGGTGGGCTTGATCCTTGAGGGGTCGATGCCCATTTTGCGCAGTGTATCCTGATAGTGCAGGTTCAGGCTGCTGCCACCGTCCATGAGGACTCGTGTGAGATGGAATCCATCGATAATGGGGTCAAGGACCAATGCGGCCAAACCTCCATGATGGATACTGGTATGATGGTCCCTGCGATCGAAAGTGATCGGACAAGAGGACCATGGGTTGAATTTTGGGGGGGCTGGCTCCATCGCATGGACGTCCCTTAGTGCACGCTTCCGTTCCCGCTTGGGGATATGGGTTGCGTATATCATATTCACTGTTTTTACTTGGGGAGGGAATTTCTTTTGTCCTCCCATGTTCAGCGGCCGGGGATCCTCGTCGTCATCGATATGTAGCCCCTTTTCCTTGTTCTCGGCATTCAACTTGCCGGCCTGTTTAAACACCCAGCATTCCCTGTTGGTATTGTTAGCTGGTTTGTCAGGGGTGCCGTGAATTTGACATGAGCGATCAAGTATGCGGTCCAAACTGGACGAGCCCGGGCTGTTTCTTTTGAATGCCTTTTTTCCGTTGTCCGAATTTAAGGCCTCTGAATCCGGCGTTGACTACCGTGTCTTCGGCGTTGTTGCCATTATTGCGACGCTTGTGTCTATTCTATTGCGGCTTGCCGTTGATATCCATGGCGTCTGAATCGCTTGAGTTTTTGAGTGTGATGTTGCTGTGAGCCAGCCAGCTGTCCTCGCCCATGCAAAAGCGGGTCATGAGTGTCGTGAGGGCTGCCATGGACTTTGGCTTCTCTTGGCCGAGATGTCGGGCGAGCCATTCGTCGCGGATATTGTGCTTGAAGGCCGCTAAGGCTTCGGCATCCGGACAGTCGACAATTTGGTTATTTTTGGTTAGGAACCGAGTCCAGAATTTCCTGGATGACTCTCCGGGCTGCTGGGTTATGTGACTTAAGTCATCAGCATCCGGTGGTCGCAAGTAAGTGCCCTGGAAGTTATCGAGGAATGCGTCTTCCAGATCCTCCCAACTGCCAATGGAGCTTGCTGGCAGGCTATTTAGCCAATGCCGAGCTGGTCCTTTGAGCTTAAGTGGTAGGTACTTTATGGCATGTAGGTCATCGCCGCGGGCCATGTGAATGTGGAGAAGAAAATCTTCGATCCATACTGTGGGGTCTGTTGTGCCATCGTATGATTCAATGTTTACGGGTTTAAACCCTTCTGCGAATACGTGATCCATAACTTCATCACTGAAGCATAGGGGGTGTGCGGCGCCTCTATGCCGGGCTACATCCCGACGTAGTTCAAATGAATCCGGTCTATTGTATTCGGCCTGGCCGGACTTTGGTTTATTGTATCCGGCGTGACGGTCATCGTCATGTCTTGTGGTGCGCCCCAGTGATCCGTAGATCGATCTTGATTGTCCTGCTTTGTTTTCCAATACATCTCGCAGGTCCTTCGTGTAGCCCCGGGCCTTGGTATTATCGTTTGATTGGCGACGGGGTGCGGTCTAGACTTCGGGCTGGTACGCCGCTTTGTCGCGGCCATGGGTTGGCTGGTCAGCCACATCATGTGTTGGTAGTGTGGGCTTTAAAGCCTCCTCCTCGAGTTGAGGTAGCAGCCTGCACTTTGGGTAACTTTTGCTAGGGCGCTTGAGTCCGTATTCCTCGGCAGCCAGGACCTCGGTCCATCTATCAGCTAGCAGATCTTGATCAGCTTGAAGTTGTTGCTGCTTTTTCTTCAGGCTTTTTGCAGTGGCTATTAGCCGGCATTTGAAGCACTCTTGCTCGACGGGATCCTCAGGCACAATGAATTCTTTGTCGCCAAGGCTCACTTCGTCTTTGGAGAGAGGCGTGTAATTATGGTCCTCTGATTCTCCATCAGTTGCCTGTTTTTTAGGGCTAGCTTGCCCATACTCTTGCTCGGCCTGCTCGAAGTCTGCCTGGGCAGGATTGTCTTCGTCTTCGGCACCATCCGGATTGTTATCTCTTGTGCCGATATCGCTATTTTTGCTATGGCGGGGCTTGGAGCGGCGCCGATGACGCCGGTGTCTAGATTGCTTCTCCAAGGGGTTATCTTCCGTTGCCTCATTTCCATTGTTTTCTTTATGGGTGTCCACCATATAAATATCATATGACGAGGTGGCTGTCCAATGCCCTATAGGCGGTGGTTCCCGTTCTTCTCCTGCATCGTCGTCCATACCGTCGATGTCTTCGGAGTCGAAGTCAAGCACGTCGGTTAAGTCATCGATAGTGGCTATAAAGTGGGTGGTGGGTGGGGGACGAATTTCTCCGTCGTCCGCTCCCTACTTGAGCCGGACATAGTTCGGCCAAGAATCTCCTGACAAGGAAAGAGACCTTAATGAGTTCAGCACATCACCCAAGGGAGAGTGCTGAAAAATATCTGCGGCGGTGAACTCCATGACGGGTGCCCAATCCGATTCGATAGGCACGGACGCACGCGGTTCGGATCCTGCAGCCGAAGATGAGTCTGAGGGTCCAAGGACACCACCCTCACAGGAGGTGGGTTCAGTGTTCGGCTCCAACGCCGATGAGTGTGCGACCTCCGTGACGGGGTCCATCCACCCGCCCTCAGAAGGCACGATCTGCTCCGGATTATTTCCCGGGTGCCATCGCAGGCGCGATCGCCCGAATATTGTCCAATGGCAGATTGAAGTCATGCCCGTCGTGACAGTTCGGCATGCCCGGCATGGGCTCGAATCCGTCGAAGATCAAGTCTCCGCGGATGTCGATAGTATAGTTTAAGCTTCCAAACCTGACCTGGTGGCCAGGGGCGTAGCTATCGATCTGCTCCAGATGGCCAAGCGAGTTGGCCCGCAGTACAAAGCCGCCGAATACGAAGATCTATCCGGGAAGGAAAACCTCCCCCTGGACTGCATCGTTGAAGATGATTGAAGGAGCCATCAAGCCTTATTGCGACGGCACAGTGGAACTCTCAATGAAAGCACCAATGTCGGTGTCAAAACCGGCGGATCTCGGGTAGGGGGTCCCGAACTGTGCGTCTAAGGCTAATGGTAACAGGAGGCAGGGGACACAATGTTTTACCCAGGTTCGGGCCCTCTCGATGGAGGTAATACCCTACTTCCTACTTGATCGATCTTGATGATATGAGTATTACAAGAGTTGATCTATCACGAGATCATAGAGGCTGAATACTAGAAGCTAGCCTATGATTATGATTGTTATTGTCCTACGAACTAAACCCTCTGGTTTATATAGACACCGGAGGGGGCTAGGGTTACATAGAATTGGTTACAGAGAAGGAAAACTACATATCTAAATATCCAAGCTTGCCCTCCACGCAAAGGAGAGTCCCATCCGGACACGGGACAAAGTTTTCAATCTTGTATCTTCATAGTCCAACAATTCGGCCAAACTATATAGTCCGGCTGTCCGAGGACCCCTTAATCCAGGACTCCCTCAACCGCTCCGAGCATGCCCCCTTGGCGCGAGGCTGCTTCAGACGACACCACCAGGGGTCTCGCAGGAGTGCCTGCCCCTGGCCAGCAGGACCAAAGGATGGCAGAAGGAAGCGGGAGTGTTAGGTGGCCAAGCGGCGCCCCTGGTGCAAACAGCCCAGAAGCCTACGTTCCCGTCGCGATGGGTCCAAGGCACGTGCTAGGAGAGGCCCCCAGCCGATCCCCCACGCCAGGCTGGGCGCTGGACATACACGAGTCCGAGCTCTCCTTCGAACCACCACCAAGCCCTGCCGACGCCCCCAACAGCGATAGCCCCTGGGTACAGTTAACACCGCAGGGGCAAGCTTACACTAACCATGGATCGCAGGTAAACCAAGATGCGGCGACCACCAGGACCCTTAGGACGGAGGACCCTCCTCAGGAGTGCAAAGGACGGTGGGAGCAGCGCGGGGGAAGCCCAGCGGCAGGGCCCTCCTTGCGCTGTGAGCAGGATCCAGCCTGGAGGTAGGTTCCCTGCCGGGGAAGGCGCTGGCGAGCCCTTCCCCTCAGCAGGGGGCCTACGGTCACCGAGGACGCTGTCAGCGTCCCCTTGGCCCCTTGGTCCTGTCTTGGTTTCCGGTCTCCCCAACGGTGGTCTGGGGCGGCACGGCGGGGTCCTCGTCGGGTGACATGAAGCAAGCCTCCAGCCTGTGAAGGTCTCTGCTCGTACACTCTCACGTAATAATGAGTGGGGTTGTACACGCCCCGGAGTCTCCTGAGTGCCGCCTTGGGGCCTCATGTGGGATCCCACCCACGTCCTAGTGGAAGCACCATGCTCTGTGCTGGCCGTCGACACTGTCCCCAATGACTATGCCCAGCCAGTGGAAGCACTTAGCTCCGCGCTGGTGAGAAAACTAAAGACTGAAGACTGAAGACCAGTTAGGCGTCGGACGCGGCCGCTTGCTTTTTGCCTCCCTTTTTGTACTTGCTTGCCGACTTTTTGAAGCAGTTTATTCTCTGTGCGTTTATAAAACGCAGGGAGTTTTTCTTTTTCTCGTTCGTGTTGCTCTCTTGCCTTCGGTTCTTGCATTCTTTTCTTGGAACTCGTGACCGCCGCCCTGCCCTCGAATGCCTCGCGAGCGGGGACTGGGTACGGTATGCGCGCTGGTGCTGAACGCCCTCGGGGGCTCAAGGGTGTGGCCACCCCGCATGCCCACCTCACCACGGTCTGGCAATTGGCTCCTCACGAGGCCTCTCTGGCAGGCAAGTAGGCCCCTCGGGAGACCCAGGGCCTCATGAGCCCGCAGCAGGCTCACCTCAGGAGAAGGGACCCGGCCGTGACGCCAGGCTCCCGAAACCCAAGATAAGTCATAAATAACTACCTTTCTCAGTGACCAACAGCCCTGCGGGGCCTCGCTCCGGAAGTCGCTACAAAAGTATTTAACGATCTCACACATCATATGGGGCACCCCCTTCCCAAAATGTTATCACAAGAATATGTTTGAGTTTTCGTTATACAGGTTAAGGCAAAAGAAATATAGGCCTAGCTGGACGCGCCTTCTTCGTCACTCCCATCCACGCTGCTCGTGCTGAGGCTGCCACCCTCCTCGTCATCTCCACCCGCGCCAGCTCCCTTGGCTGCGAGCACGGCCGTGTCGTCCTCAGGAGTTAGCTCCTTCACCAGAGCATCCACATGACCGGCCACCCACTTGGCAAGCTTGTCTTGGGTGGCCGCAGGCACGGGGGCTAGCACGGTGCTGAAGTCGAAGTGGGAGTCAAGGTTCAGGAGGTTGCTGAAGATGCACGAGAGCGCGCCCAAGGAGGCCCCAGCTCCTCTCCTCAACGAGCTAGCGGGCTTTTGCGGCCTGGTCCTCCAGGCAGGTCACGACATCAGTGAAGAAGCGGAGATGGCTGGCATAATCGCTCTCGTGTGGGTGAGGAGCTCTCTCATCGCAAACGGCACCCAAGGCGTTGTTGGCTCTGATGCGCAGACCCTGGAGCATGGGGCCGTGTTCGCGCTCCAGCGTCCGGCGGCGGCACTTTCACTCGAAGCCTTCTCTAGGAGGGAGGCAGTGTCCTCGGCCTGCTTCCGGAGAGAGGATACCTCGGCGCGAGTAGAATCCAGGGCGGATTCGGAAGAAGCCAGCGCCTCCCGGGCAGCGCCCTCGCGCTGCTTCACCGCCTGCAGCTCGGTCCTCAGGACGGAGGTCCAGCCCTCAAACTCAGCCTTGAGTAGCTCCAGGTGCAGGAGGTGCCCCTCGGCTAGCTCAGCACGTGCCTTCGCCACCTTCTCCTCCACCTCCACCTGAACCTGAGCTTCTCGGGCGGCGACAGCATCCTCAGCCACGGCGGCTTGTCGCTCCCTCACCTCCAGCCTCTCCAGCGCCAAGCTATGATCCACGGCCTCCAGCGTCAAGTCCTCATGGCGCCTCAGGAGCTCCGCCTCGGCAAGGGCCACCTCACCTGGTGAGGAGGCCAGCAGGGCACGACGCTCCTTGATTTCGCGCAGCAGGGCAACACTTGAACACAGAAGATCTTGCTCCCGCTCCTCAGCCGCCTCACGACGGTGGTTGGCTGCCTCGGCCTCTTCCATGGTGCGAGCGCAAGCTTCTCGAGAAGCTGCGAGCAAGGCCTCCGCGCGCGCTTCGGCTTCGTCTCGCTGAAGCTTCCCAAGGTTGATGGCCACCTTCAGCCGCTGCCATTCACCCTCCAAGCGGCGCTTCTCTGCTTCAAGCATGGTGTCGATGTTGGCGAGCTCCCCGCCAAGATGGACCATCGCACGCATCGCTTCACCAAAGAACCCGAAGCGGACCGCACTACGCCCGCGAGCAAGCGCGAGCTCGTCGCCAAGATCTTCACCGGCTCCGGAGGTCGCTCAGGAGGCGCTGGGGGCTCCGCCAGTCGCCGGCTGGGGGCTGGATGGTGGGGCCCCGTAGCTTGAAGACGAAGGCTGCCCGGAGGACGCCTCCCTGCCGGCAAGGACAAGAGGGAGGATCACCGGGGCACCCTTCCCCTCGCGGACAGAGTCGTGGGGGGAGGGAACATGGGGCTCAGTTCTAGTGCACCCTCGCGACATCGCGCTGGAGAGAGCTGGAATCACACCCTGTGCAGGCTTAGGGCGCTAGGGGCTGCATGCCTGCGCCGTGCTGGACCTCTTGGGGGCACCCGCCTCCCGAGGTTTTGTTTTCATGAAGATCCTGCAAAACCCCAGCCATGAGAAAACACGGTGCACTTGGAGATCAGGAGTGAAGGTACTTACTCGTCGACAGCCACATATCTCCTCGGCTTCAGCGGCCGACGGGTTCCATCGTCGCGGCACGGGGACCTCTTCCTCTTCAGGAGCGACTCAAGGCACAGGCGGCGCCGACCTGGTCCCGACGGGCGATCCTCGGGAGGGGGAGCGCCCGGCATGATATCTGGAGCAGGGGTCCTGAGGACATGGGCGCCCGGCGTGGCTTCCTGGCTCATAGCTCTGGGGCCATTGGTGGGATCCTCGTCACCAGTGGCAGCTCTGGAGCCAACGTCCCAGGCGCCAGAGGCTTCTGCCTCCGAAGCCTGGTGTTGCGCAGGCTTTGCAGCAGCCCCGTCCGGGACCCCAGAAGCCTGAGGCTCCAAAGCACGCTGAGCCTCCGGAGGAGTTCTCGACAGCTGATGGAGGCGCGAATCCCCCTGCCTCCACACTTGGGGCACGCGCAGCAGGGTCGATCAGGAGAGGAGCCACGAAGACTAGATTCTCACGAGGCCCCTCAATGCCCTCGAGAAGCAACCCCCACTCATGAAACAGGGGCATCTGCCCCACGAAGGCCTCCTTGTTTGAGCACAGATAAAGGAGGCAGCCACCCCCCGGGAGGTCAGTAGGCTCGGGCTCACCATTCAGGAGCTTGAGCACCACGCTCAAGGTATCGACAGTAAGTGACGGCTTCTGCAGCCTCATCGGATCCTCAGCGCCGGTGAAGTCCCACAACGGGCGAGCATGGCGCTCGAGAGGAGCTATGCACTGCTTCACAAACTCCTTCACCACCATTGGCGCTGTCACCCCCAGCTCCTGAAGTCTCGCCAACCTCTTCCAGATGAAAGCAAGACGCCGGCCAGTGAGCTTCTCATGGCGCCAGCCGGAGCTTAGTGAAGCCGGCAACCCAGGAATCATGAGCAGGGGGCTGAATGCGCGGGCGTCCATCAGAAACCACTGCTTCCGGAATCCCTTCGCGACAGGCGAGAGCTGGAAGTTGATCCCCGAGTCGGCGGTCTCGGCCACGGCTTCGAAGGTTGCGCACCTAGAGCGCAGGCGTGCGTCCACCAGCCGGAGCAGGAAGAAATGCCGAAACAAGGACATAGAGGGAGTGGTGCCCACCATGGCCTCGCAGAGAAAGGCAAAGACGGCGAGAAGGATGACGGAGCGAGGATCCAGATGAAGCAGGTGGATCTGGTAATGCGACATCACGGCGTTGAAGAAAGGGGAGAAGGGAGGAATCAATCCAGCAAGAAGAGCGTGGAGATGGATGGGAATCTCAGTGGCACTCATCACTCTGGTCCGCCAAGACGCATGGCGAGCACTCGTCGCCCTCCCCACCCTTCCCCCCCCCCCCCCCTCTCATTGGATTTGGCGGCGAGCGCATGGCGAACCTTGTCCATCCCTTCCTTATTGATCACCGTCAACTGCTCAAGGGCCGGCTCCAGGGCTGGCGGAGGACAGGCTGGCGCGCACAGCTTCACCTTCTTCTTCCTTGGCTTGGGAGCCATGGCGAATACCAAGAGAGGACAAGACACCGCACCAGACCTGTGGACGCGGCGGCAAGATTGGGGAGGAAGAGACAAGAGCTGGGCACAGGACACCACGAAGGGCGAGTTGCGCTGACAATGGGCGGCTGCTGGGTCTACCGGATATCAAGGCGGCATGGGGAAGTGGAGAAGCCCACGTCCCATCAACCGCCACATGTCTTTAGGGACGCAGGCTGATGGCGCCCGCGGCGCTCCGCCCTTCCCCTTTGGCTTCGCCTGGAAGCCAAGACCGAGCGCGCCTTGGGCCCGGGGGCTACTGTCGGCGTCCTGGACTTGGGGGTATCCAGTCCTGCCTGCCTGCGGCCCATCACGTGGCTCCATCGATGGCCTGGTATGGCCCAGCTTCAACACCAACATAGCAAGACCCTCGCGAGGGGCCAAGCCTCGCGAGGCGGACAACGCCAAGACCCCTAAAGGAGTTGACCTCCTCAGGAGGGCTCCTGAGGGGCGGAGAGTTCTATGCAGCTACCTCATGAGGCTCAGCTGACGTGAGACATGACGATCAAGACCAGGCGGGCGCCAGGCGGGTGCAGAGCGCAGGTTTCCTCTTCGGTGCAAGCGGGGCAAGCCACAGGCGCGGAGTCCCGAGGAATCAGCCAAAGTCCATTCTGGTGCAACAAGACCAAGACCGCCAGGACGGCAGGACGGAGGTCATCACCGAGTGCACCACAGCGTCACGACCAGAGGCTTTTTGCAGGCGAAGACTACTTTTGTCAGGATAGACTGTACTACTTGTCCCCTTTCAAATCCCGCCGTTGTGGAATCCCTTCCCGCTCATATTTGGGAAGAGGACCAAGGCCACTATATATAGGACTTCGCCACCACCATAGTAGAGAGAGAGAGATCTATTCCAACCCGAGCATTACACCAGCTCAAGAACACCTCACCTCCTGAGGCTTGTTCATCCTTTGTACTAGTTCATCTATAGCCCCTCGAGGCAATCCACCACACCACACTGGAGTAGGGTATTACACCACAACGGTGGCCCGAACCAGTATAAATCTCTGTGTATTTGTGTCTCTGTGAGCTCTACGCGCTAGGCTAGGGGGGTCGCGAGTAGGCAGGCTGGGCAGCTTGAGATCTCCGCACGCACCCCAGAGTTCGAACCTCTCAAGGGTTGCCGGATCCCGAAATCCAACAAGCGCCACTTGGCACACTCTCAGCCATTCGCCACGTGTCACGCTCTGGGCGCTCCCTCCGGATTTTGTTTTTCTTATTTTTCCGCACCCATTTTCTGCTTTTTAAAAGATTTTTTCCCGATTTTTGACGTTTTGGTTTTCCACCGGTCTTCCTTAGCTTTTCGATAAAAAAAATTTGAAAAAAAATTGCGTGAAAAAACGCGTTTTCTTTTTTTTCCTTTTTGCGAGACTCACGGTTTTGCTTCCGCGAGAGGCACGGTTTTGCTTCGCGAGAGTCACGGCCGTGCCTCTTGGAAATGAAAAAAAACACATTATCTGTTTTTTTTCTTTCACGAGAGGCATGGGTGTGCTTTCGCGAGAGTCACGGCCGTGCCTCTCATAAACGAAAAAAACGCATTTTCTATTTTTTTTCTTTTGCGAGAGTCACGGTTTTGCTTCCGCGAGATGCCCGATTGTGCTTTAGCGAGAGTCATGGTCGTGCCTCTTGGAACCGGAAAAAAATCGTTTTCTGTTTCTTTTTTCCTTTCGCGAGAGTCACGGTTTTCCTTCCGCGAGAGGCATAGTTGTGCTTTCGCGAGAGTCACGGTCGTGCCTCTCGGAAACGGAAAAAAACATGTTTTCTATTATTATTTTCTTTCGCGGGAGTCATGGTTTTGCTTTCGCGAGAAGCACGTTTGTGCTTTCGCGAGAGTCACGGCCGTGCCTCCTCGGAAACGAAAAAAACGTGTTTTCTCTTCTTTTTTTCCCTTCCGCGAGAGTCACGGTTTTGCTTCCACGAGAGGCACGTTTGTGATTTCGTGAGAGGCGCGGGTGTGCCTCTTTGGGAATGGGAAAAAACCCGTGCTCCCGATTCAGTTTGTTCATCCTTTTTTTCGTCTGGTTTTTTTCCTGAAAAAAAGTTTGTCAAAACCTATCAACATGGGATCTAATTTTGACGATCTCGACGTGAGGAATCCAACGGTGAAAGCGGTTCGGGATTTGGACTAAAACGTTTTGAATGAACGGATATACGAAAAAGGGAAAAACTCCCAGGTTGCGACAAGTGGCGCGTTGCATGTGCGCCACTTGTCGCGGCCAGGGAAAGTTGGAGTGATCTTTGCAACTAGTACTCCTCAACTAGTGATTTCGCGCAGTCAGCGGAGCACGGAGGCAGCTATCGTTCCTTTTTTTTTAGGTTGAGGATTTTCCTTCCTTCTTCCATCACGTATATATTATATAAAAAGAAAAGAGCGATTGATCCCTTCCTATTCCATCTTGCATTGACGCAGCGACTCCTAGGCCGCCGGCGCTTCCTCTCTGTTCGTGATTGCGCGCCCGATGCACTTTTCCCCTTTCCTTCTGATCCTAATTCCCATCCTACTTCAGATCGTCAGCCGCTCGCCACCGATTTCAATTCTCTGGGCGCCGTGGTATCCCCTCTGCTCCATCGCCAATTCGACCGTCCAAGGTATATCATATATTCATATAATCATATTGTGATTCCCTGGGTTCATAGCCGGCATTGCGGCACTGTTGAACTAGTAATGCAATTCTTTTTGGCATTGTGTCTTATCTTGTTGCCGCAAAACAATATGCGTCTGGTAGGAATAAAAGGAAAAGGAAGAAAATACAAGGTATAACACAATATTTTGAGAAGTACAAAGATGAGGAGTTTTCTGCTACTTTAATAATTACTAAAGGTATTATAACTGAAATGAGTATAGAGCCATCGTTTTTAGTATAAAACGTCGTGCTACGTGGAAGAAACAATTTAACGGAAGTGATTGCCAACAAGAATTCTAGAAGCTGAGAAGACCTTCCAAGTTAAATAGTTTATTTTGGTTGATATGGCGATCATTTCTTCCAAAGAGAGATTTAAAGAACTCATGGTTTCTAAAGATATATTCAGATTTTTACTAAGCTCAGGCACTCTGAATGATAATGAACTTTAAGAGCATTGCACAAAATTTGCAGAAACTTTCTCTCTTGATGGCTCATGTGATTTTGAGGTATGTTATCTTATTTTTGAATGAAGAATATGAGATACGCAGTAATTTGCTATGGAGATTTTCGAGCATGTCAACAAAAGTTGATAATTCTCCTAATATCTCAATTGCTTATCACATCTCATTTGTTTTCGTGACTATCGTAGTGGCCGAAATAAGCTTTTCAAAGTTGAAATTATTGAAGAACTATTTGAGATCAACAATGACTCAAAAGAGGTTAAATGGTTTGGCAACATTATTGCATTGAGAAGAAATTATTGGATGAGATGGACATCGACCCCATCGTAAGTCACTTTGCATGGAGGAATTTAGATGAAAATTTGAAGGTAATAATTATAAATTATTTGATATACATTTTGGTTTTGGATACATTGTTATAGATAATTTTTCATGTACATGTATATTCATTATTACTGTTATGATGTCTATCTCAAGGGCCCCGAGTTTTAATCTCGCCCCGGGCCCTAAAATCTCAGGACCGGACCTGTATATGAGACCTCAGACGGTAAACTCCCGCGCTGCTTATCGATCGACAGATAATTTAGCAAAAAAACCGATCGAGCAAACTCATGCACGGAAAGAGGAAAGAGTAGAGAGAACAATCCAGACACCCGCGCTAGCCAGCGGGCGGGCGGCGGCTGAACCGCTGAAATAACGCCGGCACCCACAGGCCATCCTCCACCACTGAAAAAGGAGTAACTGAGTAAGGGCATGTCCAATGTCTGGGTGCTTGGACGGGCGCTTAGGGCATCTCTAGCCGTTCGGCCCCCCAGGGCGCCTAAATAGAGCGGCCTGGAGGCGAGCTAGCTTCCAGTCACGCCCCCACGCGCCGGCCCCAGGATGCGGGAAATTCAAACTTGGTCGTTCCCGCTCTCAAAAGACGCCGTAAATCCGGTGATCGGACGTAGTCTGGCGTTACAAAAAACAGAGCGCCGCCGCCTCGGCGGGGTCGGTTCACTCGGCGGGGTTGGTTCCAGGCGTTGGCGGAGTCGGCGTGCGCGAGCTCGGCGGTGTCGGAGCTGCTTCGGTGCTGGGCTGCGTCGGCGGCGCTGCACCAGGTACCACGCCTTGAGCTTCTCGTCGTTGCTCTGGAGCATGTCCGCCCCGCCCATCAGAAAAGCCATGTCGGTGTTCCTCTTCTTCGCGGCGACATTCGTTCGGAGCAGGTCGAGCTTGATGGCGTTGTTCTTTATTAGCGCCGACCACCGCGCCTCGGTCTTCTCTTCGCGTAGGACGGCCCGGGCCTGGGCGTCAGCGAGGCAATGCTCGATGGACTCCTGCACTCGCGCGGTTGCCGCGTCGGCGTTTTTTCCCTTCTTTGCCAATTTGTGGCCGTCCGGCCGCCCCTCTGACGCGCCCGGAGTCGTCGTGTCCGGCTTGTATGTCTCCTTGGCTTTGTCGAGGGCACGTCGGACTTCCGCCCACTTCTCGCACTTGTCAATGCGCTTGTAGACGTGGAGGTGCTTGAAGTCGGCGTCTTGGTTGTCGCCCTGATACATGGTGAACATACGCAGCAGCTGCGCGGAGGGATGAACAGTTGGTGGCCGGCGGGCGTAGGGGACGAAGATATGCGGGCGAACGGCGTGCGTACCTGATCCTCAACGCTGGCGCCGCTCTCCGGGCGAGCCGCGACCTCCTCGACGATTCCATGTCATTTGTTGCACGCCAACTGGATACGCCCCCCAATGGTTCGCCATCGCCTTGGAGCCGTGCTGCATGTAGACGCCTTTGAAGTAGGGGTCGACGAGCTTCCGCTCATCGAACTCGGCCTTGATGTGGTCCCAGTACGTCTCCAAGCTCTGGTTCGCGCCGGTGGTCGGGTCGAGGCAGACGACTTTCCATGCTTCGGCGAGGCATTCCTCCTCCTTGGACATCCACTTGATGCGCGGTTCGCCCGACCTAGCCGCCCGCTTCTTCTTCTTATGGCGGCCCTTCGTCGGAACAGGAGCCGGCTCCTCCTCCTCCTCCTCCTCCTCGTCCTCCTCCTCCTCGGGTTCCTGCTCGTCGTCGCCGTAGACGTAGCCGAGCTCGGCCTCCATGTCGCCGCTGAGGTCCACTACCTCGTCCTGGGTGGCGAACCCGGGAAACGAGGCGGCCGCGGTCGATCCTGTCGCGATGATGTCGTCCATGTCGGCTCCCGTGTCGTCGGCGTCGCCGAGGTGCGAGAAGGGTACTGCACGCCGACGAAGGCGGGCGAGGGCGTGCGCGTAGCGGGGTGACCATGAGGGAAGGTCACGTTTGGGTTGAACCCACCGTGCGCGTCGCCGTCGGCGTAGCCGGGCGACGATGAACCCCATGGAGATCCGGCGCCTTGCTGTCCCCAGGGCGCGTACTGGGCGTGGCTGACGACGGGTGGATTCATCCCCGCCTGGTCGACCGATGAGGAAGACGCCGCCGCGCGCGCCGCGTTGTCGCGGGCCTTCTTGGCTATGGCCCTGTTCCGCCTGTCGGCGGTGACTGCTTCGCGCCGCTGAACTTCCACCCTCCACTCGGTGTTCGACAGGCCCGGTGGCTTCGATGGCGGCGCCCTCGGCTTCCTCTGCTTCGGCTGGGTCACGGCGCCAGTCGCGGTTGCCGCCGCGCGCGGCATGGAGTACTTCTTCGGCGGCATGGCGGTGGAAGGCGAGCGGGAGGGGGTTTGGCGGGAGAAAGGGAGAGAATGGCGGGAGGAAGGCGAGCGAGCGGGAGAGAAGCGAGAAAAGCGTCAAGAAACGGCGAGAAAAGGCCCTCGGGTCGCCTCCAGTGCGGGCCCACGCGCCTTTTTAGCTTGCGCCGGCTCCCCAAGCGCCCCCCAGGGCGCCGGGTTCGGCCTGGGTCTGACGGCACCAGTTTTGGCCCGAGCCGGCGAAAAACAGGCTTCTGGGGGCGCGACTGGGGCCTTTTTTTGGCGCCGGCGCGGCAAAATCGCCTAGGGAGGGCCTGTTGGGGGCGCGGCTGGAGATGCCCTTATAAGGCCCCTCTCAATGCTCCACCTTGTACAGGTGCTAAGCCTGTCATGTAGGCAAAATATCTAATGTGGCAAGACAATTAAGAGGGGAGAGATGTGTTTGGTGACCTAGGAAGAACCAATGACAAGCGTGCAAACTTAGGCCAAACATTTAAATGAAGCAAGCTCACCCATGCATGAAAGAGTTTAGTACGTAGCTAAGTCATTAAATGAAGGAAGCTTAGTAACAGCTTAAGCACCAATGCATTGGGAACTATAGTTGCTAAACTATTTAATATGTTTAGCACCTCATCTAAGCAACTATCCATTGAAAAAGGTCTAAGGAAATTAAGAAAAGGATAATCGCGTAGCAGCGGCCGTTAGCGTCTTGTTCTCCAACGCCAGCGACAAGGTGGAGATGCTTATACGGCACATGATTGAGTCCTGGCGTGGAAGAAAAAAAGGGCTAGCGCCCGGTTGTTGTTTTTGCGTCGACGCTTCACAATTTCCTGGGATCGAACGGGATTTTGCTCAAACGGCTGGGAATCAGATCCTAGCGGCTGTCCTTAGCGCCTTCATTGTAGATGCCCTAAGAAGGCACGCACCACAGGGCGCAGGCGCGCATTCAGGGACGGCGCAACGACGTTGATGGTTCATGGCGCGGTCGCCTCATCGTTGAGGGTATAAATTTGTAAATCTCTATATTTGTGAAATTTGAGTTGTAAAATACGAGTAGCTTGTCGGCCCCGCAAAAAAAGGTCTACGATTGAGCGACTTAATGATACTTTCTTGTTTGAATTAAAGATTTGAAAAAAGAAAGATGCAGTTATTTGGTAGTGGCCATTTTTGTATGGATAATTTATGCATTATAAGCTTTTTCATTCTTCACAGTCCGCCCCACCTCAAATTTTATACGTACTCCGCCGCTCGAGTAAAGTGTGTGTACGTGCATTAATAAGAGCATCTCCAGCCGTTGGAGCCCCCAGGAGAATTGTCAGACCAAAAATAGCACGTCCTGGGGGGCAAAACGCTTCCGTCGGATAAAACACGAGTACGTTTTTCCAGCCGTTGGTGCCCCGAGGACAATCGTCGGGCAAAAAGTGATTGGGTGAGCCAAGAAAAACGACGCGTGGGGGAATAGGATTGGTTGTTGCTTCTGTCGGCACCCCCAACAGCCCCCCAGCATGCTGGGTTTGGCCTGGGTTCGGCGGCACTATTTTGAGGTCTTGGCGGGGGGGGGGGGGGGGGGGGGGGGGGGGGGCTTGGGTGGCACGGCTAGGCCGTTTTTTGCCCTTTTTACATTGCCAGGGCGAAAATATGGTCCTGGGGGGCTTTTGGGGAAACGGCTAGAGATGCTCTAAAGGTGAGTGTATGTGCTATGTATGAGGGTCTGCATCTATATTGTGTTAAAAAATATTTATTCTATGTTCATTGTTGTGTACCTTTTTCTTTTTGAGATTGCATTATTGTGTACCTTGAAGAGGTAAACATTGTTTTTTCTAAAATTTATATGGATTTAAATAAATAAATTATGTATCTTCATTCATGACCACAAGCACACTACTGTGTATCCTCATTGAACTTTTAAAACACATAAAAAAATTTAGTTGACTAAGTGTATTTTGAATAATTTTCACTCTTTCACCGTGGTTTTAGAAAGTACTTATCTAACTTGCCTATATGCCCAACGGCATCTTTCTAGCTAATAATTAGGCTGATATGTTGGTTGGTTGGTAGCTAGCTAGCTCGTCTGTTTATTTTTTACTTTTATTTGAAACGAAGGCAAAAGCTTTGCCTCATTCATTAATTAAGAAGAAGAGAGTTGTCTGGTTAATTTATGAAAAATCAGGCGAAAATCATTACATGCTTAGCCCCGAAAAACAACCAAGCCACAACCCCATGATACAAGCACACTACTCTCAAACCATAAGACCACAAGACCACAAAGAAAGACAGACAAACTCCCCCATCAAGCCATCCCCACAATCCGCTTGCACATGGAATTCAACTTCACAAGTGAGCTCCCACATATCAAAGGTAACTAGAGGAACCAACATCGGCAAAGGCCACGGACCTAAGCACACCCATCATGACATGTCCAAACACTAAGAGCTATCCATCAAGCAATTGTCGACGTCTTTCCTATAGTGCCACTCTTCTTGCTTCTGCACTTGTTTGATTTCTCCTTCAAGACCACAGGACGAGAGCTAGCACTACCACTTTTCTTATCCTTGATGGCCTTCTCCTTGAGGAGACACCCAATCGTCTTGCCGGATCCAGGGTTAGCAGTGTCCAAGGTAGCGAGGAAATCGTAAATCTCTTTCGCTACAAGAGCCCCGGGCACACGGGCCATCGCTCTGGGTGCGACAACCACATCACCTACAGGAACCATGTGCGCAATGGACTCGGACGAGCAAGACATTGCAACGTCTGAATCTCCCTTCTCCTCGAAGTTGAGCATCTGGCTGGGCTCGAGGGGTGGTAATGACGGTAATGCCACAACTGAGATCTCAAGGGGGTCCACCTTCAGTTGCTTGACGGATAGATGCGGAGTCGGTTCCCCACACAGCTCCAGAAGCTCGGGCATGATCTGTAACACCGGAGCCACAACCACATCGATGCACGAACCCTTAGAGGCAGATAACGGCGATTTGACCTCAGCACGAGGAGAGAAACGTCCATGAAGCTCATCTCAACTCTCATGCTCAAGGTTGACATCAGCCACAACCAGGGGGCGCGGCATAGGAGCGGTTTGCAACACAGGTGACACATGAGAGAGCCCGCTCAGAACAGACTCAGCTTGCTCTAGGAAGTTCCCCATTTGAAGCATCCAACCCTGCATGGAGTCAACGACGTCATGGAGGTTGTACCTTTTCCTCGAGTGAAAGGAAGCCATGTTGAGGAGCTCAGAGCGCAGCAGCTCCGCTTGTCCCTCCATGGCGGACCGCAACGACATATTTGCCATGGCCACAGAGGCAACAGGAGCAGAAACAATGGATGCCCAAGAATCACGACGAAGCGTCTTGGGGGTAGTGGGGCTTCTATCTGGGCTTGGCGAGGAGCTGGAGCTTCCCGATGCTTGGCGACGAGGCAGGTCAAAGGCGATGTGTCAAGACTTGCCAACAAGCTGAGCGGACGCCAGGCATTGCGACATCCGCCCGCGCGGTGCCCATTCTCAAGGCACCGAGAGCACCTAAACCTAAAGGGATCTCTGCAATCCGCTGCACCATGCCCACGAAAAAGGCATCTACAACGTCGACCACGAAGCCAAGCCCGAAGGGGACGAGGAGCCACTGCAGGAGCCGGCGGCGTTGAATGACGCGGGCCTCGCCGCGGCAAAACCTTCCGCCAGCCCCCACCACAAGCCTCTGCCTCATGCACCACGCACGGGCGAGCGGGCGGAACTGAGCATTTGGCAGCCGATGTTTGTGTTCGCGGGACTAGCTCTTCATCGTCTTCGTCCTCATCTTCAACGGCGAGGGAGCTCCACGAAATAGGCTGCCCGGTGGCGGGGCCCAAAAGCCTTAGATCCGTTGCGCTAGGCTCGCGCTGGAGCAGCAGCCGCCGGAGGTGAGGCCACTCGATGACTCGAACCATCAGGCACCAACCGCGGGGTCAGCCTGCGTGTCCCCGGCTACAGCATCCCGACACGCAGGAGCTCAGGGACGAACGCGGGAGCTTAGGCGGTTGGCATCGGGGGCAGAGCGGCCGAGGCCATCGTCGCGAGCGACAGCAGCAAGCGGTCGGAGGCACCAGCAGAGGGAACGACGGCCGGAGCAGCACGGGCACAAGCTCGTCTGTTTACATGTCAGCGTACGAGGGAGAAAAAAAACATGGCAGGAATCCTTGCAGAGGCGGCTATTGGTTTTGGCATGACAAACCATGACTTTACAAGGCAGAAAGTTGCCAAGGGAATACTGGAATATGGTGCAAACAACTGAGTTTCACGAAATACACTGATGATTTTGTTCTATTGCCACTAAGGAATGAATCGGTTCAATCCTTTCAATTACGACCATGTAAATCAGTGCAAGCCCGAGGGAGAACGAACGTGAAATAGCACGCTAAAATGTGATGCTTGCATCAGTCAACTTTTACATGAACTGGATGCAAGTCGAAGATGCAAGAGCAACTCGAAATGTGGACCTCATTGCTAACAAGATAGCAAGGCTTTACGGGTACCATGATTCATATGCCAAACATGCAAGTATGAAAATTCATAACAACCGACCAAATTATCTTCAAAGAGTAATGTACTCCCAGAATGCGTAAGCAGATTACCGCGGAGCTGTCAAAGCCAGAATAGGATAAATGATTTTCTTGCATAAAGTGGTGTAGGGAGAAATGATAAACAACCCTGTGACCCAGATGTATTTTGCAAATACCAAAATGCACAAAGCTCAACTTTTCATGAATATAGGAACTGCGGTACAAACATTTCAGTGATAATAACATCAGCAGAAAGGTTTGCGTTCACTGTGCAATACTGAATGCAAAGAACTCAGGTATTCATCAAGTTATTTGAAATAGCAGTATAGCATTCCTGTAGCAACAAAATTTGCAAGAATTGTAATCTACATATGCCGGTACTAGTGAGTTCTAAACTCCCAGAACAAGACACATTAAACCACAGGTCTAATACCCTCTTCTATTTCGTTAAGGATGTTAGAAGGGAGAGAGAGATTGTTGCGGAATATGATGGATGTATTATTGAGCCTCGAGGGCGAGTATATATTGAGTACAAGACTTGGAGGGCAAGACGTCTCTCCTAGAGATAAGGTAGGAATCCTAAACTACCAAATACATGTAACCCAAATATATCTCTAACATCCCCCCGCAGTCGTAGCGGTAGCGTTGCGAACAACATGAGCGTCGCGGACGGTCAGACTGGAGAGAATAGCAGCCGACGGACTGACATCCCCCCGCAGTCCTAGCGGGAACGTCGTGGACGGTGTCGCGTCGCGGACGCATTGACTGTAGAGGAAGCCGACGAGTTGCTCAAGCGGATGATAGCCCTTTGTGCCGATGTCGATGTAGCCGAGAGCGTAGGATGGTGTAGCCGTGGTCGAGGTAGCCATGCGAAGAATGCCGTAGTCGATGTCGAGTCGAGGTGGCCGGTGTCGAGGAGGTCACCGTGGAGCCGCTGGCGCAAGGGGGCGCCGAGTTAGCATGGGCGCAAGGGTGTCGAAGTAGTGGTGCGCCGGGAAGAAGATGTTGTTGACGACGCGTCGCGACGGGTTTGCCAAGCCCGGGGACACATCGTGGACGAAGGCACGCACCGGTGTTGCCAGCACCGGGCATGCATAGAGGACGAAGATGAAGTTGACGAAGCGCCGACCATGCTTGCCAAGCCCGGGGACACGTCGTGGATGAAGGCACGCATCAGTGTTGCCAGCATCGGGCATGCCTAGACAAGGGACCTGCATGAGCTGTACGCCATGTCGGAGAAGTCGAAGGGGCCAGCAGAGAAGAACTCGACGACAATTGTGGCGTCTATCAGCGCAGGGCCGATGTCACCAACGGTGGTCGGAGTAGACGAAGTGGTCGGGGTAGATGACGGCGACGCTGGCGACGGGCTGGTGCTTGGACGAAGACGAAGGGGGTGGACGGGCGGCGGCGGCGGCTACAAAGATAGCGGCGGCGGCGGCCAAAGAAGAGCGGCCGCGGCGGCCTGACGGCGGCGGCGACGGCTAGGTTAGGAGTGCGGCGGTAGTGCTCGAAGTAGGCGAAGAACCCTGACAGCGTGACGAAGACCGGCGCGGACGGTGGCGTTCCCGCGCCAAGGGAGACGGCGCGGCGCATACCACGGGAGGTCGACGCGCGGTGACGGAGGCGTGGACCGCGGGCCGCGGCGCTATGGCCCGAAGGGGCGACGCAGCGGCGGCAGGCGGGCCGGGGTGACGGCGGGAAGACCTCGGGGCGGCGGCGGGAACCGCGAGGTGGCGGCCGGGACCGCGTTCCGCAGTGCTACAGCTCGAAGAGGTGGTGTAGCGGCGGCTCGCAGGTTGGTGCAACCGCGGGAACGGCCTCGGGCGGCGGCGGTGACTGCATGCCGCAGCTTTACAGCCCGAAGAGGCGGTGTAGCGGAGGCTCGCAGGTCGGGGCAGCCGCGCGGAGAACCACTAGCCGAGGGCGACGGCCCGTCGGAAGGCGGCGTGGACCGCGTGCCGCGACGTGATAACCCTAAGGGGTGACACGGAGGCGGCGGCGACTGCTACAGGGGTAGCCGGTGGGAGGATCTCGGGGCGGCAGCGTGGACCATGTTCCGCGACGCGACCGCCCGTAGGGGCGTCGACGGTAGCGGCGCGTGAGTCGTGGCAGCCGACGGGAAGACCTCGGGCGGCAACGCAGCGGTCCGTAGGGACGACGCGATGGCAACCTGTGGCTCGATCGGCGGTAGGCGCGTGCTCGGGGACGTGCTTTGGCGAAGACAGGCGCGTGATCGGTTGATCAGACCGACGGCGCCGCTGTATGCGCCATGGCGGGGACGACGCGCAGATCGGAGTCGATGCCGACGTTGTCGGTGATGTCCCGGGCGATGATGACGAAGACAGGCCGGCGATGGAGACCGCGCGGACGAGTGGCCGGCAGCGACGCACGAAGGCGTCCCTTGGGCGGCGCGTCCAGCCTTGCCGCGCGGTTGATGACGAAGCAGCCGGTGAAATCGACGCCGATGTTGGAGTAGAGGCGCGGGGGTCGACGGCGGCGGCGGGCGACGCAAACCGGATCACATAGACCGGAAAACCAAAAAGTAGACGCCGATCAAAGTGACCGGCGAGAGAGAGAAAACCCGGATCAAAGGATCGGGAAAAAGACTCTCTAGGGCAGCCGGTCGACACGACCGTCGGACGAACCCTAGGTACGGGCAGCGCGGCCCCCGGCGGCGGTCATGGAGGCCGACCGCCCCGGAGGCGGCGCGTGGGTGCGAAAGCGGCGGCGGCTAGGGTTTGGATCGTGATTAGGCTGATACCATGTTAGAAGGGAGAGAGAGATTGTTGCGGAATATGATGGATGTATTATTGAGCCTCGAGGGCGAGTATATATTGAGTACAAGACTTGGAGGGCAAGACGCCTCTCCTAGAGATAAGGTAGGAATCCTAAACTACCAAATACATGTAACCCAAATATATCTCTAACAAAGGAAACCAAATGCCATCTGCAGGAATATGTAACAAACTGAAAACGGAAAGAAGAACTGGCTCCAGAGCACTTTTTGCACCTCCTTTAGGACTGAGCCTCGCATCTTCTTGGAATTCATTTTTCTCATCAGCGAAAAACACTAATGATGGAACCATACGGGCCGGGACAGGGTAGAAGTCGAACCTAGTAGCTCTGCTGGTGCCCTGTAGGTCCGTTGGTTGTTGCGGAAGCCCCCCATGTCTTCCCGAGTGTAGAGTTTGATGCCCTTTGACTTGATGTGCTTCTCTGTGTCATCCAGGAAATGCACTTCTGAATGGATGCCTTCCGTGAGGTATGCCTTCGAACAGCCGCTTCCAAGGAAGATCACTTCACCCTCAGGCGATCTGTAGTTATGCCACCTCTTCTCAGGAACTGATAACCTGTACATGTTAATCGACTCTGTTCTGCCACGGCGGACGTACTTGATGCACATAACAAGATAACCTCCTGTCGATTCGACAAGGTACTTGATTGTGGTGCCATGAAGGTTATCTTCAAACATCTCATCAACTTCTCTGTCCATACGTCGCCACACATGCAACTTCTGCACCCCTTGAGCATATGGAAGCACTCTGATGATGTCCTCCTCTTCCGTAAGAAGGTGGAAGGCATCATTATGGAATATCATATCGAGTACATTATAATCCATCCTTGGCCCAAAGCCCTCCTCTGTCCAATGATCCATTACATATGACTTTTCAATCCATTTGTCCTCCCCCCACAAAGCAACAACAGCCCCAAAATACTCGGATATTCTGATAATCCCTAAAACCTTGCATCCTGGACTCAAAGGCATTCCTGAAGCAGCACACACAGAAAGGCTAGTACCATATTCATCGATTTTTTCTCCCTCATCGTTGACCATGACGATTTTTCTGGAGAAATTTACCCTTGATCCAGTATTCCAGTTGTAAATCATATGGTTTTGTCCTGAATCTCCTCCATCCATGAAAAGCCAACCGCCCATGCATGATCCACAAGGGCTCAGACCTTTGACATCGTCAGGCAGAACGGGAACTCGATGCAAGCAACCTCTGGCAGGATTGAAGAACAATGGAGCTTTCGGCGAGGGCAAAAAGAGCCAAGGAAGCAAGGGGATATGCTGTGTGGCACTCCTGCTGAAGCGCCAATGACGGCTGATAAGGGAGATGTTGACTTTATCGACAGCACATTCAAGATGATCAGTGGCGATCTTTTCGATAAGCTCTCGGGGCAGGTCCGCCCATCTTGTTGGCCTCCCTGCGACAGGTCCAGCTCCAATGAATATGCCTTGAGCACTATTAACCTGCAGCAAGCGACATGGCAATGACAATGAGATAAGATTCAAGGGTATTAAATTCATCTTCACAATGTTATCGTGAATGGAAAATGTGCACAGGAATAAAATTAAAATAGAACATTACTCCAAACTAAATCACAGAATACAAAAGCAGTGTGCTATTATCGGAAAATAATCATCTAGAGTGACGGCTGCAGCTGCAAACTTTCCTTTACTAACCCTGTACAAGCACTTTTTGGTATTAGAAGTAAAGCAGAATACAGGCAGAGTAAATGAGCTAAAACCAGTGCACAAAAAGGAGAGCTAAAACCCATGCCCAGTCCCAATGATTGAAGGAAAATTACACAATCCTGAATAATCGAGATGGGAAGCTCTACATATTGTTGGATGTAAACATATTGTAATACAGCCTTCTGCCTTCTCAAAATAATACAGCCTCTTGCATAAAACAAGTGCAGACTACCAAGACAAATGGAACCTTCTTGAGTTTAACTACCAAGATGCATGTGAAACAAGTTGGCATTTGGTACTGCTACTTGTTTCTTCTTTTTTTCGAGCAAGAGGCTTCAAAAGCTTCCATTAACAAAATTCAAGGACTCACAAAAGTCTGACTAATGACAGCTCAAATATAGACTGAACTAACCACCACAGCATTACCTAGTAGTTTATAGCAGCACAGTAATGGATGGTTGTCTTGTCTCATCACTTATATTCCGTAATGGAGTAGCACATTAGTTTTTCTCAGACAAAATTCCCTCAGCACTAATATCCAAATGCAATTGCGAAATAAAAGAAGTATCCAACTTAATTTTGAAAAACTAGCCTACATCTGAATTGTTTACTACTATGATATTGTTATCACACCGTGCAGTTCAGGTACCCAGCAGGAAATGGTACTGGCTACTTCCTAAAACAGTAAATGTAGATTCCATTAACGAACAGCGTGTGATCATCATAGATTACTTCTTAGGATCCAGCAAAAACTAAGCATATCAATCAGTTTTCAATATTGTATCCACAGTTTGCCTAATCCACATCGAATGTATATTTCGAAGAGAACCTCGCGTTTTCCCCACAGGAACCGATCGCGAATCGAGAATGTAACGGAACCCTACAAATTGAAGAAACAGGTACGAGATAGGTGTGGAATTCTCACCTCCGCCGTCAGCTTCCCGCCGACGCCGTCGATGCACAGCACCTCCTTCTGTTTACCGCGGCCCACCTCCTCCTTCTGCTTCCCCTGGAATAGCTGGTCCTCTTCCTTCCCGCAGTCCCCCTCCTCCTCCTCCTTGCCGCCGCCCCCCTCGGAGGTGACCCCCTCGCCGATGCCGACCATCTCCTCTTGATCGACGGGCTTGCGCTCGGCGCTGACCTCGTCCCGCACCTCGCCGGTGCCGGCCATCTTGGTGAGGCGATCCTCCTGATCGACGGGCTTGCGCTCGGCGCTGAGCTCGTCCCGCACCGCGACGGTGACCTCCTCGCCGATTCCGACCACCTTGCTGAGGTGATCCTCCTTGTCGACGGGCTTGCGCTCGGCGCTGAACTCGTCCCGCACGCCGACGGTGGCCTCCTCGCCCCCGGCCTTCTCCAGCCCCTCGACGCTGACTGCCTCGCCGCCCGCCTCGGCCAGCACCTGGACCCCGCCCTCGGCGCTCACCTCCTCGCGCCCGCGGACGCCGAGGTTCTGGCCGCGGTCGACGCTGGCCACGCCCCGCATTCGTCGGCCGTCGCCGATCTCGTCCGCGCGGCGGATGCCCTTGCCGCCGGTCTCCATGGCTTCCCGGTACAGGCCGTGGAGAGGTTGCGTGTGTAGGAGGGAGAGGGGGGATTCAGGAGAGGTGGAATTCCAGAGGGGTGGGCCAACCGCTGAGATCGGGTCCGTGTTGGTAGGATTTTGATCTGATGGGGAGAGATGGGGAAGTCAGCTATATACGTGGTCGTACCGGCACTCTGGACGTTTTTCCTCCGGGCAGACGTCGGACAGACTCACAGCGTCGATGACCATACATTTCCTCCCTACTATGTTGGCAGCCAAAATTTTTCAATCTGTTGATTTTTTTAGTCTAAACACACTCTTTATTTAGGGATATAATTTAGGTATTGGGGGTGAAGGAGCCACAAATGGCATCCTTCACAAAGACATTGAGCGAGTTTAGCGTGGCTATATGCCTCGAGATTGGAAGACCTACTTTCATAAATGAAAGAGCAAGAAATAAAACTATTTGTAGTAGCTAGGATCTCCTTAATGATGATGTCATGTAAACCGCTAGATCATGACTTGATATTATCCACCAAGTGTTTGCAATCAGGATGTGCTGAAGGTTTAGGTCGGCCGCCGATGCCAACGCCTCCCAGCAATCCATCGCCCTGAGTAGCTAGATCGACAACTGCTGGTGTTTTAGCGCGGAAGAACCCAAGTGGTGTCCTTCATGGTCCGTGCATATTGCCAGAGACGAGCCATCCCTCGACGCCCTTGCCACCGCTCCATCGACTCTCAGTTTAGCGACCCATGCTAGTGGAGGGATCCACCGTACTGATCTTGACTTAGGCTTGCATTCCTCCAGCTCTATTGTCGAAAAAGGGTTTTCCCCCGCTTTATATACAAAGCAACCAACCGAACATCCAACGATAAATGCTGGGGCGGAAGCAGCACAGTCACGCCCAAAAGGAAAGAAAGAGAAAATAGAAAAGAAACTAATGCCAACAACGGCGGATCGATAAAAAAAACGAAGAAGCCTTGAGGCCGCTGCACCCACCGGAGATCGCCCACCAAGCTCCGAGCTTCCGAAGCGCCGGTACCAATCAGCACCTTCAAGAAGGAACGCGACGATGACGACGCTGCTGCCAAGGGTTTCCCCCGGTATGCTGTGAGGAGAGAGGAAGGGTAGCCCCGACGCCCTTCAGGAAGGTCAGGCGGTACCCACAAGCGCCACCGCGTCAGTGTCGGCCAAGCCAACAGAGATTTCTCCCGATCCCAACCACCACCTCAGGCATTCCAGAGCTCGCCACCAAACAGACCCTCACCCTGCGCCAACCCGGTCACGAAGCTTCTCAGGCCGTCTCACCACAGCACCGTGAAGCATGGTCCGCATAAAGAAGGAGAGGATCCGGGACTAGGGCAGCAGCACCGTCGGCATGCGGGAGGGCCCCACCTCCACCGTCTCGACGGTAGCTGACCGGACGCAATAGCAGGAACATACCAGGCCCGTGGCCGCACAGGCCCGGCCGAGATCTCCGAGGCCGTAAAGTTCCCGCCTTCGCGCTGCAGCCGGCACGCCGTCGACGCCGCCGCCCCTGTCCAAGCCGTTCCCCTGCCTCCCCCACATAGAGAGCCGCCAAGTGAAAGCACCACCACCACGCGCGCCGCCGGCCACCACCACCAGGTCGCCGGACCGCCACCGGCCGAGTCGCACCACCACCGCACGCCCGCGACGGAGGGGAACCAACGCAGCCGCCGAGGGCCCGAAGCCGGACCCCAGCCGCCGCCCACGCCGCCTGCAGCCCGCGCCGCCTGCCGGACGGGACGGCCGCCACGGCGAGGCGCATACCACCGCGCAGCCGGCCACGCCGCGCCACGCCCGCCAGGAGGCGCGCGCCGCCACGCCGCGGTGCCCCGCGTCTGCACCCGAAGGAGCGGCCCGCGCCGCCCCGTCGCGCCGGGGGAAGACCAGGCCCCGCCACCGCCGGCGCCGGTCGGGCTTCGCCCGGCCGCGCCCCCTGGAGGCGGCGAGGGAGGAGGGAGGAGGAGGGGAGGCGCGCGGTGCGCGTATCTGGGGGCCCTCGCCGGCCGCCTCGCGGGTGGCGGCGCGGGAAGGGAAACCTAACCGCTCGTCGATTGCGTGTTCAGACCTTCTACGGCTTTCCTCCTCCAGCTCTATTAGGTATACTTGGCAACAAACTGATGTGTGGCTAGTGGACTTTAGAAATCTTCGCCTTTCTTCTCGTGTGCCCAATCGCCCATAGAGTGACTATATCACCGTAAAAAAATGACTTTGAGGTAGTGTGCCCCTCTGCGTAAAAATCCATCTCCGGGCATCCGGTTTGGTACTGCCAAGTAGTAGATCCAGTAGGTCCTAATCAACAAGTGCCCGGACGCACCTGACCATGTTGCAACTCCAGTGGAGAATGTCTCCACAAGTCATTATATCCACATAGATGACAACTCCTCACACGTGACATATTTCTATGTTGTTGCAAATCTGTTGTCGGTAAATAAGGTTGGGCTAGTCTCCATAGGAAAATTTTAACCTTAGCTGGAACTTGGACTTTCCATAAAATACTCCACGACTTTTAATTCCACCTAAGTGTTGGACATATTTGGAGGTTTCTCCAACCAGGCTTCCCGGCGAAGTTTAGTGGCTATAGGCATGCGTTACGCGGACCGAAACAAAAACATTTCGTTGGACTCATAGCTTCGTGACCAGAAAATGTCAAATTTTTTCATGTTGAGCGGTATAGATAGGATTGTCTCAATATTAGCCGCTATGAAAGTCTGCTTCAGCTTCACTCAGTCCGATGAAGCAGTGTTACTCAAAATTAATTCACTCATCACTTGGGGCGGGTCAACAACCAAGCACGCAAGAGGGGACATATTGTGTTCCCTAGCTAGGAGCCAATTATGTGTCCAAACAAGAGTCATTGTTCCATCTCCTTTGCCGTATGCGCCTAATAAGGCCTTGGATGAGAGTACCCCTGCCATCAAGAATGGCACACCAGATCTGTGGTGGTGCGTTGGCCAACTGTGCTTGAAGCAAATCATCTTTAGGGAGATATACCGCCTTCAGAATTTTAGCATTGAGAGAATAACTATCTGCCAGAATACGCCATGTCTAACACGCTAGCAAAGCTAAATTAAACAATTCAATGTCCTTGAAACCAGGACCACATATATACTTCGGTCTAGTCATCACATCCCCGAGACCCAGTTGTCTTCCATTCTCCTTCCTACCCCCCCCCCCCCCCCCCCACCCCACTAGAAATTTCTGATAAGTGCATTTATATGCTGGCAGAGACCAAGGGGTAGCTTAAAACAGGAGATCAAAAAATTGGTATGGACTGGGCTATAGATTTCATAAGAACACCCCCCCCCCCCCCCCCCCCGTGCTGAGAGGACCTTCTCCATCCATCCTTTAACCTTGCTCCATACCCCTGACCTTTAAATATTTGAAAGCACCATTTTTGAAATCCCAGCATCACATGCATTCTTAAATATTTTTCAGACAAAGATTTGCTGGGCACATTCAAAGCATTCTTAAATACAGTCTTAACTCTTGAGACTTTCAGGACAACCCTTACTAAAGAAGGCACTCGATTATGATAAGTTAACACGTTGGCCCAAGGCAGGACAATGGCAATCCAACAGTGCAGACAACTCCACAGCTCCATTAACACTGGCCTTCACAAACAACAGGTTGTCATTTGCGAAGAGAACGTCGCTTACCGGCGGAGCCGCTGGAGCAACCTTGATTCCACTAAGGTGCGCTCATCTTTATTTTTAAGAGGCACGAAAGGACCTCCGCTGCGCTCAAAGACTATATGGAGAGATGCCCCCCCCCCCCCCCCCCCCCCCCCCGCGTCCGATTCCTCTAGATGGTTTAAACTCCTCCAACCTAGAGCCATTAACATCACTGAAAAGTTACTGAGCTAACAAAAATCATGATCAAAGAAGCTTGGTTATGATAGCTTCGAGATACTCTTAGTCTACACGATCATAAGCTTTTATCATGTCTAGTTTTAGTGCACAGAACTTGCTTTTTCTTCTTCTTTTTTGCCTTAATCCGCTTCATGAAATGCAAGTATTCATATGTTGATATGATATTGTCAGTGATCATAAGCCTTGTAACGAAGGTTGATGTACTCTGAGATTATTTCAGGCAAAACTTGCTTCAGGCGGTTAGATAATACTTTGGATGCAATTTTGTATAGCACATTACAAAGGCTAATTGGACATCAATTGTGACAACATGGTAGGATCTTTTACCTTTGGTATTAATACCAAGATCGTCTCATTAATTACCCCCGGGCTCTCTTCTCCTCTTAGAATTTTTAGAACAACCTTCTTGACCTCCGTACCATAAATATCTCAGTGTTGCTGGAAAAATGAGCAGGGTAACCATCCAGACATGACGAATTGGTTGGGAACATATGAAACAGCGCCTTTTTCACCTCGTCCTCATTGTACGGAGGCAGCAACATTTTGTTCATCGCCGGGGTCACTTTAGCTGCCACCGTCTCCAAAACCTCTTGAATTCGTGATGTTCGGCATGAAAAAGTGACTTGTAGAAAGAGGTAGCGAGTCCCTCCATCTCTGTATCATCGCTCGTTTCGGATCCATTGGCACGTTGCAAGGTCTTGACCTTCCTCTTTCGCCGCATACAGCGCATCAGTCCGGCAACCTTACACGGAAGATTTGGCGCTTCTTTTTCTTTACAAACGAAACTGCATTCTTCAGTGTGACTTTGATCTTGATCCGAACCCTATAGAAATTGCCTTCAAAATCATGCGATCTCGGCTCTGCATAACATTCAAAATCTGTCGATGAATGCAGTGGTGCACATGGGTAGCAGTGGGCTCAAGTAGGCCTCGCATTCAACATCTCTGTAGCCCAATCTAATTTTCTTGCACAAGTATTGCATTCCTAGTGTCTTGGACTTCAGACGTACCCAAAAGTGCACAAGGGCATGTACAATGGTGCTATCTTAGGAGTGCCACGTATGATAGATGATGAGGTGGAGGAGAGAGGACACATAAGAAAAGGCTTGTCTTCTCTTATTTAAGAGAAGACAAGAGGTGATCTCTTATTACAATATGTCTCACCACATTTTTAGGAATTACTAGCTATTGAAGATAAGGCTAAGAGATGACCCATTGTAGACAAAAAAAATTGTTATCTCTAAATCACATGCAAGACTTAAGATAAGACTATCTTATCAACCATTGTACATGCCCTAAGCCCAGATTCGAACCAGCGTCTACCTAGCTCGGAGTTGAGATGCCGGATCAACATCTCATTCCTAGCCCCTGGACGAACAGGTGCGGCAACGGTGGGCTCGACATGGCGAACCTGCACAGGTTGCGGGGCGTGCAGGATACAACAGCTAGCGCGGTGTGGTGGCACTGGCAACATCGCGGTTCGCGGAGGGGTGGTCTCGGCGGGTGCCGAGATCGGCCGCGTCACTAGCCCTTCGCCGCCGCGCTGGCTTAACGCCTCTGCCCGGCGTCCGCTTCGACGAGCTAGCCCGCCGCCCGCCACCAACGGATCACACGACGAGCTCCGCGGGGTAACCGGCGACAGCCTCCATACGCTCCACCCGCGGATGTTCCAGCTCGTCCCCGGCGAGGCAGTGACAGTCCACTCAACAGCTCCTCCGCGCCGTCATGGTCAAGGGGCGCAAAGACTTGGGCCTCCTCCCGGCGTCGTGGCGGGACCGCGGCAGCCAGGGCCAGGCACGTACACCTCGCCATGGGCGGCCGTCCCCTGGGCTCCCTCGCCACGGCCACGGCGAGGTTAAGCCGGTAACCACCGTGCAATGCAGCCGCCGGTCCAAGAACGCTCGCACCTTGCCGCGCGCGTCCTGGCCGGCCGTCGACGACCAGCCCCTCCGCTGACTCCCGAAGACGAAAACGCCTGAGCTTGGGCGCGATGAGGCTGTGCTCCAGGACTCCAGGTACACCTGGGTGCCCACCGCATGGCGGGTGAGCTGCGTGCCGCCGCCGTAGGCACGGCGGTCGGCGTCGAGGAGGACATTGCTGCTCTTGAGGTTCTTGTGCACGCAGACGCATGGGCGAGTTGATGTAGTGATGGAGGTAGTTGAGAGCGTCGGCGACGTCTAACGCTGCCTGCACGCGCTGCTTCCACACGCCGTGGAGCCAGTCGCTTAACGCGCCGTTCTCGAAGACGAGGTAGGACTTAGGAGTCCCCGCGGTGGACGAGGAGGCACATCGACGGCCACCCGCTTCACGGCTGCGGCGTCGCCGTTCATCACCGTGCGGTACACCGGCGCGACCTTTGACCCTCCGACCCTCCTAAACCCCGCGGTTGCCTTCTCGAGTTGTGGCGAAAGGAATGGTTGCTCCAGCTCACGTCTGGCGGCTAGGAGAGGGGGGAGGGGATCGAGCCGGGTATGCGTGCGTGGGTTTACCTGTGTCCCGCATTGCATGCATTGCAACAGGTCAAATGGTCAACCGTATGCCATGTAGGCGCGGAAGATTTTTTTTTTTTCGTAGGACGCTACTGGATTCAAATGTACTCAATGACCTGTGAGTACATACCCGCAAAAAAAAAAAAACTTCTGTGAGTTCATTGACCATTCCATTTTTTTTAAGGATACAGCACTCTAGATGTATTTTACTCCTTTTGTAAGTATGTTGCTGGCACGAGACTCCCATCTTCGCTCGTGCTACATGCCGACGTGCTTAAGCCTGTAACTAATATGGCATTTTTCTTTACAGGTTTTTAATTGAAAAGGATTGACAAGTATTAGATGGATGTTAAAGAAAAGTCTCCAAACTTCATATAAAGTAGACCATAGGAAAATCATGCAGTTTTCAGTTCTTCAGGTCAAAAGCCTTACGAAAGTTTTGCTAAGAAATGGAAGTATGTAAAATACTTGTGAAATTCCGTTGAACCCAAAAGGCAATCCTGTAAGACGTCTTCTGCCACCTTACCCCATTCAAGGCCACACTCGTCGCCGGACCAGATGGAGACCATTTTGTGTCTCTATA
This sequence comes from Triticum timopheevii, assembly GCA_963921465.1. NCBI lineage: Eukaryota > Viridiplantae > Streptophyta > Magnoliopsida > Poales > Poaceae > Triticum > Triticum timopheevii. The sequence goes on from OY997264.1 coordinate 112,351,648, forward strand.
GACCAGGCGCCAATGCTTTTGAGGGGAGGCAACCACTGTTGCAAGCGCAACGGCAATGCCGGCATCGGGGCGGAGGCGTTGTTGCGATGGAGCATTGTCGGGTCATCAGAACATAGTCATCAGAACATAGTCGGTGCTGCCACGAAGCACCGTCGGGCTAGTGGATCATTGTCGGTTTTGCGATGGTGATTTGCAGCATCACCCTTGCCGCAAGGAGTTGCCCGAGCCGCACGATGCTGCTATGGAGCCTCGCCAGGCCCTTCAATGCTCCAATGAAGAATCGATTGGACATCGTGTTGCGATGGCAGGCTGCTGCGAGTCGAAGCTCCAACAAACAGGTCGGCTCTACACTACCAACCGGGGGGCAGTTGTTGCGACGAATTCCAGCTGTAGAAAACACAAAACTGCAAGGTCTGAGCTCGAGGGTTTGTCGAGCATTGTGGCGTATAATACGATCCAAGGGCTGTGGCCACTTGCATCGGACGGCACACACATCGACTCATCCCATGTGAGTATCAGTCGGATGATGCCTAACACCTATCACCCTGTTGGCTAGGATAGTACGGTGCTATCTAGCCCGCCCAGGTTGTCACGGAGTGACCCGTGGTGCTTAAATTTTCTTCTATAAAAATAAAAGGCTAGCCCCAAATGATCTTGCTTTTGTTATGCCTAGCATCTATCGGGTTATTAAAGTTAGAAGAGGCCCGTCCCTTAAAGCATGATTGGGCTCCGAAAATTGCGGGAAAGCTTCGCTTGTGTGCATATTAATTATTCTACCGCTGACCCTGTTTTCATGCCCGAGCAATTGACGTTGACTACGACTCGTAGAAGACCCATGGCGCGTGCCTAAAACTCAGCCTCGTCAACAACTAGACGGAAACTGCGGCTTGCCGCACCGCTGCCGGGTGCGGTCGTATCCAACCTGGTAATAAAGGTATCAAATCAAAGATGTAAGAACATCATCAGGATGCAATAATCCAACAGGCATTTTCATCAGAATTAAAACAACTCAAAGTGAACCATGTAAACACCTCGAAGCAGTCCAATCTTATGTCCGACCAAACGTTGTATCCGTAATTGCAATGAAGATAGTAAAAAAAATAGATAGAGTGGCACCAAATAGATACAAAAGGAAAAATCGAGCCACTGATCCAGCATTAGGATTTCTCAAAGACACATGAGGAAGACTGTCTAAGGCAATGAATCAATCAAAATCCATTACAAAGCTAAATATGGTTCAGTAGAAAACATCAAATTTAGTACAAAGAGCATATGGCCCACTACAATGCTGATGAATATTTCACTCACACAAAAGATGACATACATATATACTTTTTTACAAAGGGATATTGCCTCACCCATACTAAAATAGCTATGTGCATGATCTGGGAAATCAGCAAGAGAAGGCAAGTATCAGCAACGATCTGAACCAAGCACATTGAGTATCCATCCGTAAACATATGCAAAAGGATTAACCAGTAAACACCAACAAAATGGTATCTCGTTCTGGAGCAGCAGGGCAAATGGGGTACAAGAAAGGCACACATCACAAGATATTAGTCCTGCATCATAAAAGCATTACAATTAGATAATTATGATGGAATATCTCAAAACTTTGCTGAGCAAATGGAAATAGTATGCTCTTTGATACAATGATAGGTAAAACCTCTACTAGGCCTGAATAGTTAATGTTGACGATTGTGGAAGATAAGATGCTTAAGATAAACCTGCAAGCCTCTTTACCGAAAAAGGGTTTCCCCCGCTTTATATTCCAAAGCAACCAACACCGATACAAGGATCATTGGGGCGAACAGCACATCAAGCCCAAAAGAAAAAGAAGAAGAAATAAATGCCAACAACGGCAGCTCGACAAAGCGCGGATGACCCGCCACCACTACGCCCACCAGAAACAAACCACCACAACCCGAGGCTCCAAACCACCGCGTACAAAGCAGCACCTCCAAGAAGGAAAGCGACACCGATGACGCTACTGCCCGAACATGTCCTAGGGTTTCACCGGCACGCGGAGGAAGGTGGGGGATGGATATCATTGGCACCCTCCAGGAAGGAATGGTGGCACCCGCAGGTGTCACCGCATCGGAGCCGAAGATCGGCAAGGATTTCTCCCGCACTCCAATCCCCGCCGCCCAACGGACCGAAGCCGACCAGCCAGACCGCCACCCACCACCAAGCGCCATCACGGTTGCGCCGCCACCCACGCCGCCTCACTGCGAACACCAACACGAGGCCAAGAGGACCAGAGAGAAGCGCCCCGTGGAGGGAGAAGCAGCACCGAAGCTGAGCGGGAGGGAAACACCTCCACCGCCATTGTGCGGGAGGCCAGAGCCTTCGGCACCGTCGTGGTAGCCGTCCGGACGCGGCAGCAGGGCATTGCCAGGCCAACCCTGGCCCAGCCAAGCCCGAAACGGGCCCGCTAAGCCCTGCCACCACGCTGCAGCAAGCCGGGGATGGCGCCATCAGCACCCTGCCGCTCATCGCCTCTTCCCCGCCTCCCGGAAGCCACGAAGCAGACCCACCCCGCCGCCGGCCCGCCCAGGCCCAGATGGGGCCCGAAGGGCCCAAATCTGGGCCGAGCGGGCACCGCCAGACCGCGACGTTGCGTCGCCGCCAACGGCGACGCTGCCGTCTAGAAGTCCGCCCCCGCTCGCGCCAGGAACCCCGCCGCCGCGCTAGACCGCCGCCTCCTAGAGACACCGCCCGGGGTTGCCCCGTCCCGCGCCAGTGGACGCCCAAGAGGGGAAAGGCCAGGGAGCCGCCCGGGCCAGGCCCGCAGCGGGGGCCGGCAATGGCGGTAGGGAGGAAGGGGAGGGAGAGGCGCGCGGGGGAGGAAGTGGGTCGCGACCGGCCGCCCGCGGGGGCGACGCGGTCACGGGAGAGGTACCTTTTGACGAGTGTGTTTTAGAAGGGAGTCCTTATTTCCAAGGACCTGGAACCGCAAGCCTCTTTCAGTGAAGACATGCAAAAAGATTAACTTGTGACCACAACAACCAATTCAACACAAAGAGATTAGATTTCAGAAACATATATTATAAAAAAGCACCATAAGCAAAGCCTGCAGTACTAAAAAATTCCTACTCTGACAATTATTTTCTAAACATCTATTGCATTTAATTTTCCCTTTGTTAATCAATGACAATAATGAGTCCACGTACACAATGGAACAAAGTACAAGAGAAATATTTTTCACTTAATTCAAGTCCAGCTTGCATTACCGACAATAAAAAGGAAGGCATGCATTAAAATCAATGTAACTGAAGTGAATCACAAAGATATCACTCATGCTTGAGCAATCAGGCCTAAGCAAAAGAAAAACAAAAAACAATAATCTATTCAATAGCAACCAGGAGGGCAACTAATGGACCAACTAAACACATGTATCATATATAGTCAATAACAAGACCTTTGTCCTGGATCATAATCTCATCTAACTTAAATCAATTCAACCTCTCCTTTCTTTACTGAATGATCAGAAGAACTAATAGAAAGTATTTTTAGTAGATATCACAGTGGTACGATGACACTATTGAACAAAGTGGCTTCTACTAAAGCTGCCCAAATTTTCGTAGTTTACTAAAAGGTAGCAACTATCAATCTATAATGGATTGTATAAACAAACAAATGTTGACGCCGCATAATTTAAAGCTACCAACCAATTCTCAAATGATAAGAGAAAACTAAGTCATACCTTGGCAGCGGCCGTTCCAGGTCCTCCTCTCCCTGCAGATCCGAGATCGCCTCCATCAGTCGCTCCCTTGGCAGCGTCTGCTCCAGGTCCACCTCCCTAGATCATCTTGACACGGAACAAGTAAGGTGCAACAGTTACCACCCATAAAATCCTAAATGGAAAAAATAATAAATGGCATGCCTCAATTAGAATGTGAGAACATAGAGAGACTAACCTTGAGGAACATCTCCAGGGATACATTGAAAATGTCTTCCACCTTGTGGATGTTGAGAACAACTTTAAATCCTTTCTATATCTGAGAGTACGCCAACAATAGGAACAACTACCAGTAGGTGCTGCGACAGACACTGAGAATGTTAACCTTAATGAATCTTGGGACTGTAGATATAACTTTAACACTGAAAGAACTGTGCAAGTATACTAATTCAAACTCCACATATAATTCTAGCAAGAGGATAGATGTGACATCATAATCATAAGTTCTCTAAAAGAACAAACATGGCAGAATGCTCAAGAAGTAGCAAGATTAAACAACAAAAACGATGTGCCACTTGCAACTTGTGAAGATGTGGTGTGAAAATATCAGAAGATCTCTCCCAGGCAACAGTGAATCGTCCCCTGTCAGCCTTCTTGGATTCAAGTGTAGAGGCCACTTACACTCTGTAAAAGATGAGGAAATCAAGTTGACATCAGAGAGAGAGAGAGAGAGAGAGAGAGAGAGAGAGAGAGAGAGAGAGAGCAACCTGGGCGGTTGGGTGATGGTGCTCTCCTCCTGATGGAATGGCAATGACATATGCGTCTTCCTAGGGAAGAGCTCCTCCCCGGTGCGCGGTTGGTGGGCCAACGAGGCGGACGACAGCGAGCTCGCCCAGCCCTAGGTTAGGAGCAAGGGAAATGGGCTTGACGGCGCACAAGTTGGGGCAGCACCGGTGTGGCTGCGCATACCAATGAGGAACACGAGAGGGCCGAGAAGCGAAGAAGGCGGCAAGGGTCCGAGGTCGCGAGGGTTGGGAGTCGCCGAATGCTGCCGTGCCCCCCTTTCTAGCTGCCTGCTGCACCGATGGAATCAGGAGACAGCACACATCTTAATCAGGAAAGGCAGACGGAAACGAAAGGGACAACACCTGACAAACTACGGCGGGGCAAGAAGAGGCCCGCCACTCCTCCCGCCACACCAGACGAACCGTAGTTTATCATTGCAGACGGAAACGAAAGGGACAATATGTTGATGGAATATTGGTGAATTATAATATCAAATTGCCACATAAATGATAAACTACGGTTGCAATAACATGAGCTAATTAATTGATCCAGAGTAGAGAATTTAAGTAAGTAATAAAATTGTGCCTCTTATGAGATTGGACTGCAATGGTGTTTTCTTTTATCAATGGAATGGGACCACAACTAAATTTTGTATGAAAGCAGGAATGTCGTCTTCTTTTGTTTATTTAATAGCACTGCAGCTATATGTATCGAAACAAACCAATACATTATGAGAGCTGAAACTGCATCCATGCTTCTTGATAGCACTATAGCTATATGTATAAAAAAAAACCAATACATTATGAAAACTGAAAACTGCACTCATGCCTTTTGAGCATTATAGCCCTATACTATATATGGAAGACACTACATGATGTATGCTGAGCTTGTTTTCAAGAAGTGCACAACAATATCTGATAGTAATTAATTTTCTACTCTTTACCTACTTATAACAACAATGCATTAACAAAGCTTAGAGAGCACTAGAAAGAAACTGCAGCCCTTGGCACATGCTAACAAAAATTTGATGTGGTGTGCCTCAAAAACAGACTACTGACTACACAGCGCATGCAACATTCTAACTACTAAAATAGTACAATTTGAAGCTAGGGATATTTGCCACCTTATCTAGCAAAATCTACATCAATCAAATAAAGAAGCACAAGAGGACGATGATGTGCCATCTAATGCTAGAAATTTGTGTAATAGCTGTCGGGTGGGTAGGGGTTACCTGTTACCTGCAGGTCACCACCGACCATGAGGGATAAGTTGTGTGAGAGTTCATCTTCCCAGTTAGTTGAGACCTCCGCTGTCAGATTCGTCGGCGCAACACATCGGTGCTTCATCCTGAGCACCATGAAGGGGTGAGCCCCATGAGAATGATCTGGTTATCTACCCAACCAAAGCTTCCCATCAATGCGCATCTCATGACTAAATCAGTCAGGAACCAACTAATTAATAGAAGATTGGAGGGTTCCATGTTTATCAAAAACTTGACTTGATAGCATAATCTATTGTAAGTTCTAACTACACATGGATTAAGACAGATGGGGAATTACCTGATAGACCTATTGTTGGGGTTATGTTGTTGCCCATCCAATAGAAAAGAAAGGGTATCCTTCCTTCTGTAGGAATCTGAGAGGTACACACAAGTTGTTCCAAGTTGTCATGACCAAGACATAGTATATATAAGACCAAAAGAAGTAGACCAACAATCTTGAGACATCTCATATTCAAATGCATATTCAGAAAGACCTACCATGCAACAAATTCATCTCCTAGCACTGGATAGGAACAAAAACTTCCTTTCGAAAGAGAAAGGACACAACCTTAGGCCAAATCGGCCCTCCTTGACAGAAAAAAGAGGCACCTAACAAGATAAGAAAGGCAACAAAAACTACTGTGCTGAATCCCCACCTATCAAGTGCATTCACTGAATCATATTGTACGTCACTAATCAACCAATCAACTGGAATTAATAACGTAATGAGCCATTGCCCTTTTTTATAAGCAAATATCAGCCCTATATATGTGAAAAGTAGTAGGCACCATAGTAAACATCTATGATGAGAACCATACACGTACTACATCCATGGGTATGTACAGACCGTACACATAGATCATATGGACAAAATACATGAACAGAAAGGGAAGGGGGATGAACCTGGATAATTGAAGCACAAAGAAGGTCGAAATATCAAAGGCAAGAGTAACTCTGCAATGAAATCGGCTAAGTAGATCAGGATAAATCAACCAACTGTTGTGGTTGGATCTGAGGGACAGCTCCGGTGCTCGGCAAATTCACTCCTGCCATTGAAAACATGAGAACTTTTCAAACTGAACTGAGGAAAATGGTTGTTTATGTAAATTTGCCATCTACTTACTGATTGTAACATCCCAAAATTTTCCAAATTTTGGAATGTTAATAATAAGATATTATTGAGTGAATTGCTATGTTTTTCATGGGAAATTAAAACCTTTTGATTCTTGTTTCAAATATTTCATCCAATTGCTTTTCTTTTGGACACCTGTGAATATTTTGAAACCACAAATAAAAATGGAGTGGGAATAAAATGACTTTCTCAAAATGTGGCGAATAAATATTTCATTTGAAGTTCTTCGAATTTGGATTTCTATTTGAAGATGGATCTTATTTGGAGTTATAGTGTCATATAAATATTTCCAAATTACTAAATAAATAGAAAATGAGAGGAGATAATATGACTTCTCCAGAACTATGATTGGAATTATTTAATATTTCTTCTTTGGAATTTTTGGCATTCATAAGATACTAAGAACTATGTTGGTAAAATTATGAAGCCCGTAGTGCATTATCGAAACACAAATAACATTCTGGAACAGTTTAGGACAGAACAGGCCTCAGTAGAAAGCGAGCTTTTTTCGCGTATAGCCACCTCGAAGCCCAATTAGCGCACGGGCTGCCCCCTCAACTCAACCCTGAATTATTGCTTATTTATTTATGAAACCACTTTTTCTAGGCTAGAAATAATAAATCTGAATATGTGAACATTTTTCTCAGATCTACTCCCTCCATTCCTAAATACTTGTCTTTCTAGGCATTTCAACAAGTGACTACATACGAAGCAAAATGAGTGAATCTACACTCTAAAATATGTCTACATACATCCGTATGTAGTAATCATTTGAAATGTCTAGAAAGACAAATATTTAGGAACGGAGGAAGTAAATAATAATTCTGAGAGTGCGAGCAATTTATTCATTGTTTATCTAGTCTAATATTGTTATTAGTTATGCTTTCTCTCTATCAGCCCATCTAGGCCATCCATCTCTTCTATTGTTTTTGTTTCTTTGCCCTTGGGCCACCTTTCCCACTACGGCCCATCTCAGCCTGAGGAGCAGCGACACGGCCCATGAGCCGACAAACGAAGCATCATCTCCTACCTCCAGCAAGCACGCACACGTACATGTGCAGTAACAGAACAGTCATGGCTGCCACTCTTTCCTCTCCTTTCCTCATCAATTCCCTCGCCGTCTCCTTGAGTAATCAACACGATAAATATTACCCACATCATCACGAACCCATTCTGCTAGTTAATCGTCCGTTTCATGTCTTAAATTCCCCACAAGAAACAGATGTAATAAAACACTGACCTTTGACGTTCGTTGCCTGATCTCCATCTCCCGGCCTTCCCTTCCTCTATAAAAAGATCCCTAAGGAGCGCCTCGAAGCCTCCCACCTCCTCTCCAGAAAGCTCTCTCCAACTCGCTCTCCTCTGCGAGCAATTGCTCGCCGGAGTTCGCCACATCCGACGCTGTTCGTGGAAGACTCCGGCAAGCACAAGGTGAATCCGACCTCTTGTTTCCTTCCTTCTCCTATTGTGCACACTACTGAATCTCTCTCACTCGATTGTCTAGCCGGAGAACGGCCACTGCGACGTCCAAGCCCGCCAGGGGCACTGCCATCTCCGGCGTGCGCGGTCGTTCTTCATCTCTGTTATGTTAAAAACGAACAGGTATCAACCTATCCGAACTTGACACGTGGCAGATTGATTATGGGCGATGATACGCGCCGGTCAACCGGCCCAGCGCAGCCGCATGATACGGGCGTCCCTTGCTGCAGGATTAAGGCGTACGTCTTCACGCACGGACCCTCCTTCCCCATGACCCCATGGCAGTTTCACCCGCAGCGCTTGCTTGCTCGTCGACTTGCCGGCGCCGCTCCCCGTCCCTCTTCTCGCATCTTCCTCTTCATTTCTCCCTCACGCGCCGCTCGTCATCAGCAAAAAACTGCCATGGTTGAAGCATTAACCGCAACCGCTCCAGCAAAAATCGGTCATGGATGTAGCATCTACACAAGCCGGTTCCAGCTTTTCAGCTCACCGTTGTCGCAAATCCATGAGGTCGGTCCCAGCATATTCCGGCCGTGGTTGTAGCATCCCTGAAAATCGGTTCCAGCAAAAAAATCTCTGCAACAAAAACTCTAATAATTGATGGTAGGAAACAAATTAGCAAGTTCCAGCAAAAACGCCACTAGTTACAACAAAAAAATCTCGGCGGCAAAAACTGGAGTAGTCGATGTAGCAAAACAAAAACGAGTTACAACAAAAAATAATGTTGTTTCCAGCAAAAAACATGTCGGCGACGATGCGGCTGTCTGGTTCCAGCAAAAGGAAATACTGCTTCCAGCATATTGCTTGGCCGGTTGCAGCTTCCCAGTCGATGGGTTCCAGCACCTCTTGGATCTTTGCCTTGTTGGTTGTAGCTCATTGCTCAAACGGCTACATCACCGTCGCCGGGATGCAGCTCTTGTTGGGTAACGTAGTAATTTCAAAAAAATTCCTACGCACACGCAAGATCATGGTGATAGTATAGCAACGAGAGGGGAGAGCGTTGTCCACGTACCCTCGTAGACCGTAAGCGGAAGCGTTATGACAACGCGGTTGATGTAGTCGTACGTCTTCACGATCCGACCGATCCAAGTACCGAACGTACGGCACCTCCGAGTTCAGCACACGTTCAGCTCGATGACGATCCCCGGACTCCGATCCAGCAAAGTGTCGGCGATGAGTTCCGTCAGCACGACGGCGTGGTGACGATGATGATGCTCTACCGGCGCAGGGCTTCGCTTAAACTCCGCGACAATATGACCAAGGTGGAATATGGTGGAGGGGGGCACCGCACACGGCTAAGGAACGATCCGTAGATCAACTTGTGTGTTCTAGGGTGCCCCCCTGCCCCCGTATATAAAGGAGCCAAGGGGGAGGGGGCGGCCGGCCAAGGAGGGCGCGCCAAGAAGGAGTCCTACTCCCACCGGGAGTAGGACTCCCTTCTTTCCTAGTTGGAGTAGGAGAAGGGGGAAGGAGGAGGAGGAGGGGAAGGAAAGGGGGGCGCCGCCTCCCTCTCCTTGTCCTATTCGGACTAGGGAGGGGAGGGGGCGCAGCCCACCTCTTGCCTCCTCTCCTCTTCTCCCTTAGGGCCCATGAAGGCCCAATAACCCCCGGGAGGGTTTCGGTAACCCCCCAGTACTCCGGTAAAATGCCGATTTCACCCGGAACACTTTCGATGTCCAAACACAGGCTTCCAATATATCAATCTTTATGTCTCGACCATTTCGAGACTCCTCGTCATGTCCGTGATCACATCTGGGACTCCGAACAAACTTCGGTACATCAAAAGTTATAAACTCATAATAAAACTGTCATCGTAACGTTAAGCGTGCGGACCCTACGGGTTCGAGAACTATGTAGACAAGACCTAGAACTATTCTCGGTCACATATTCTACGAAGATCTTTATCGGTCAAACCGCATAACAACATACGTTGTTCCCTTTGTCATCGGTATGTTACTTGTCTGAGATTCGATCGTCGGTATCTAATACCTAGTTCAATCTCGTTACCGGCAAGTCTCTTTACTCGTTACGTAATGCATTATTCCGTAACTAACTCATTAGCTACATTGCTTACAAGGCTTATAGTGATGTGCATTACCGAGAGGGCCCAGAGATACCTCTCCGACAATCGGAGTGACAAAACCTAATCTCGAAATACGCCAACCCAACATGTATCTTTGGAGACACCTGTAGTACTCCTTTATAATCACCCAGTTACGTTGTGACGTTTGGTAGCACCCAAAGTGTTTCTCCGGTAAACGGGAGTTGCATAATCTCATAGTTACAGGAACATGTATAAGTCATGAAGAAAGTAATAGCAATATACTAAACGATCAAGTGCTAGGCTAACGGAATGGGTCATGTCAATCACATCATTCTCCTAATGATGTGATCCCATTAATCAAATGATAACACATGCCTATGGTTAGGAAACATAACCATCTTTGATTAATGAGCTAGTCAAGTAGAGGTATACTAGTGACGTTATGCTTGTCTATGTATTCACACATGTATCATGTTTCCGGTTAATACAATTCTAGCATGAATAATAAACATTTATCATGATATGAGGAAATAAATAATAACTTTATTATTGCCTCTAGGGCATATTTCCTTCAGTCTCCCACTTGCACTAGAGTCAATAATCTAGATTACATAGTAATGATTCTAACACCCATGGAGTCTTGGTGCTGATTATGTTTCGCTCATGAGAGAGGCTTAGTCAATGGGTCTGCAATATTCAGATCCGTATGTATCTTACAAATCTCTATGTCTCCCACCTGGACTTGGTCCCGGATGGAATTGAAGCGTCTCTTGATATGCTTGGTCCTCTTGTGAAATCTGGATTCCTTTGCCAAGGCAATTGCACCAGTATTGTCACAGAAGATCTTCATTGGTCCCGATGCACTAGGTATGATACCTAGATCGGAAATGAACTCCTTCATCCAGACTCCTTCATTTGCTGCTTCTGAAGCAGCTATCTACTCCGCTTCACATGTAGATCCCGCCACAACGCTTTGTTTAGAACTGCACCAACTTACAGCTCCACCGTTTAATAAAAACACGTATCCGGTTTGCGATTTAGAATCATCCGGATCATTGTCAAAGCTTGCATCGACGTAACCATTTACGACTAGCTCTTTGTCACCTCCATATACGAGAAACATATCCTTAGTCCTTTTCAGGTATTTCAGGATGTTCTTGACCGCTGTCCAGTGATCCACTCCTAGATTACTTAGGTACCTTCCTGCCAAGCTTATTTCGAAGCACACGTCAGGTCTGGTACACATCATTGCATACATGATAGAGCCCATGGCTGAAGCATAGGGAACATCTTTCATTTTCTCTCTATCTTCTGCTGTGGTCGGGCATTGAGTCTGACTCAATTTCACACCTTGTAGCACGGGCAAGAACCCTTTCTTTGCCTGATCCATTTTGAACTTTTTCAAAACTTTATCAAGGTATGTGCTTTGTGAAAGTCCAATTAAGCGTCTTGATCTATCTCTATAAATCTTGATGCCCAATATATAAGCAGCTTCACCGAGGTCTTTCATAGAAAAAATTTTATTCAAGTATCCCTTTATGCTATCCAGAAATTCTATATCATTTCCAATTAATAGTATGTCATCTACATATAATATCAGAAATACTACAGAGCTCCCACTCACTTTCTTGTAAATACAGGCTTCTCCAAAAGTCTGTATAAAACCATATGCTTTGATCACACTATCAAAGCGTTTAATCCAACTCCGAGATGCTTGCACTAGTCCATAAATGGATCGCTGGAGCTTGCACACTTTGTTAGCACCTTTTGGATCAACAAAACCTTCTGGTTGCATCATATACAACTCTTCTTCTAGAAATTCATTCAAGAATGCAGTTTTGACATCCATTTGCCAAATTTCATAATCATAAAATGCGGCAATTGCTAACATGATTCGGACAGACTTAAGCATCGCTACGGGTGAGAAAGTCTCATCATAGTCAACCCCTTGAACTTGTTGAAAACCTTTCGCAACAAGTCGAGCTTTATAGACAGTTACATTACCATCAGCGTCAGTCTTCTTCTTAAAGATCCATTTATTCTTAGTGGCTTGCCGATCATCGGGCAAGTCAATCAAAGTCCATACTTTGTTCTCATACATGGATCCCTTCTCAGATTTCATGGCCTCTAGCCATTTTGCGGAATCTGGGCTCATCATCGCTTCCTCATAGTTCGTATGTTCATCATGGTCAAGTAACATGACTTCTAGAATAGGATTACCGTACCACTCTGGTGCGGATCTTACTCTAGTAGACCTACGAGGTTCAGTAGAAACTTGATCTGAAGTTTCATGATCAATATCATTAGCTTCCTCACTAATTGGTGTAGTTGTCACAGGAACCGGTTCTTGTGATAAACTACTTTCCAATAAGGGAGCAGGTACAGTTACCTCATCAAGTTCTACTTTCCTCCCACTCACTTCTTTCGAGAGAAACTCCTTCTCTAGAAAGGATCCGAATTTAGCAACGAAAATCTTGCCCTCAGATCTGTGATAGAAGATGTACCCAATAGTTTCTTTTGGGTATCCTATGAAGACACATTTCTCCGATTTGGGTTCGAGCTTATTTGGTTGAAGTTTCTTCACATAAGCATCGCAGCCCCAAACTTTAAGAAATGACAACTTTGGTTTCTTGCCAAACCATAGTTCATGAGGCGTCGTCTCAACAGATTTTGATGGTGCCCTATTTAACGTGAATGCGGCCGTCTCTAAAGCATAACCCCAAAATGATAGCGGTAAATCAGTAAGAGACATCATAGATCGCACCATATCTAGTAAAGTACGATTACGACGTTCGGACACACCATTTCGTTGTGGTGTTCCGGGTGGCGTGAGTTGCGAAACTATTCCGCATTGTTTCAAGTGTAGACCAAACTCATAACTCAAATATTCTCCTCCACGATCAGATCGTAGAAATTTTATTTTCTTGTTACGATGATTTTCCACTTCACTCTGAAATTCTTTGAACTTTTCAAATGTTTCAGACTTGTGTTTCATTAAGTAGATATACCCATATCTGCTCAAATCATCTGTGAAGGTGAGAAAATAACGATAGCCGTCGCGAGCCTCAACATTCATTGGACCACAAACATCAGTATGTATGATTTCCAACAAATCAGTTGCTCGCTCCATAGTTCCGGAGAACGGCGTTTTAGTCATCTTGCCCATGAGGCACGGTTTGCAAGTACCAAGTGATTCCAAAAGCCCATCAGTATGGAGTTTCTTCATGCGCTTTACACCGATATGACCTAAACGGCAGTGCCACAAATAAGTTGCACTATCATTATCAACTCTGCATCTTTTGGTTTCAACACTATGAATATGCGTATCACTACTATCGAGATTTAATAAAAATAGACCACTCTTCAAGGGTGCATGACCAAAAAAGATATTACTCATATAAATAGAACAACCATTATTCTCTGACTTAAATGAATAACCGTCTCGCATCAAACAAGATCCAGATATAATGTTCATGCTCAACGATGGCACCAAATAACAATTATTTAGGTCTAAAACTAATCCCGGTGGTAGATGTAGAGGTAGCGTGCCGACCGTGATCACATCGACTTTGGAACCATTTCCTACGCGCATCGTCACCTCGTCCTTAGCCAATCTTCGCTTAATCCATAGTCCCTGTTTCGAGTTGCAAATATTAGCAACAGAACCAGTATCAAATACCCAGGTGCTACTGCGAGCATTAGTAAGGTACACATCAATAACATGTATATCACATATACCTTTGTTCACTTTGCCATCCTTCTTATCCGCCAAATACTTGGGGCAGTTTCGCTTCCAGTGTCCAGTCTGCTTGCAGTAGAAGCACTTAGTTTCAGGCTTAGGTCCAGACTTGGGTTTCTTCTCTTGAGCAACAACTTGTTTGCTGTTCTTCTTGAAGTCCCCCTTCTTCTTCCCTTTGCCCTTTTTCTTGAAACTGGTGGTCTTGTTAACCATCAACACTTGATGCTCCTTCTTGATTTCTACATTCGCAGCTTTTATCATTGCGAAGAGCTCGGGAATAGTCTTGTCCATCCCTTGCATATTATAGTTCATCACGAAGCTATTGTAGCTTGGTGGCAGTGATTGAAGAATTCTGTCAATGACACTATCATCAGGAAGATTAACTCCCACTTGAATCAAGTGATTATTATACCCACACATTTTGAGTATATGTTCACTGACAAAACTATTCTCCTTCATCTTGCAGCTATAGAACTTATTGGAGACTTCATATCTCCCAATCCGGGCATTTGCTTGAAATATTAACTTCAACTCCTGGAACATCTCATATGCTCCATGACGTTCAAAACGTCGTTGAAGACCCGGTTCTAAGCCGTAAAGCATGGCACACTGAACTATCGAGTAGTCATCAGCTTTGCTCTGCCAGACGTTCTTAACGTCGTCAGTTGCATCAGCAACAGGCCTGGCACCCAGCGGTGCTTCCAGGACGTAATTCTTCTATGCAGCAATGAGGATAATCCTCAGGTTATGGACCCAGTCCGTGTAATTGCTGCCATCATCTTTCAACTTTGCTTTCTCAAGGAACGCATTAAAATTCAACGGAACAACAACACGATCCATCTATCTACAACAAACATAGACAAGCAAAATACTATCAGGTACTAAGTTCATGATAAATTTAAGTTCAATTAATCATATTACTTAAGAACTCCCACTTAGATAGACATCCCTCTAATCCTTTAAGTGATTACGTGATCCATATCAACTACACCATGCCCGATCATCACGTGATATGGAATAGTTTCAATGGTGAACATCAATATGTTGATCATATCTACTATATGATTCACGCTCGACCTTTCGGTCTCCGTGTTCCGAGGCCATATCTGTTATATGCTAGGCTTGTCAAGTTTAACCTGAGTATTCCGCGTGTGTAACTGTTTTGCACCCGTTGTATTTGAACGTAGAGCCTATCACACCCGATCATCACGTGGTGTCTCAGCACGAAGAACTTTCGCAACGGTGCATACTCAGGGAGAACACTTCTTGATAATTTTTAGTGAGAGATCATCTTAAAATGCTACCGTCAATCAAAGCAAGATAAGATGCATAAAGGATAAACATCACATGCAATCAATATAAGTGATATGATATGGCCATCATCATCTTGTGCTTGTGATCTCCATCTTCGAAGCACCGTCGTGATCACCATCGTCACCGGCGTGACACCTTGATCTCCATCGTAGCATCGTTGTCGTTACGCCATCTATTGCTTCTACGACTATCGCTACCGCTTAGTGATAAAGTAAAGCAATTACAGGGCGTTTGCATTTCATACAATAAAGCGACAAACATATGGCTCCTGCCAGTTGCCGATAACTTCGGTTACAAAACATGATCATCTCATACAATAAAATATAGCATCACGTCTTGACCATATCACATCACAACATGCCCTGCAAAAACAAGTTAGACGTCCTCTACTTTGTTGTTGCAAATTTTACGTGGCTGCTACGGGCTTAACAAGAACCGTTCTTACCTACGCATCAAAACCACAATGATAGTTCGTCAAGTTAGTGCTGTTTTAACCTTCGCAAGTACCAGGCGTAGCCACACTCAATTCAGCTAAAGTGAGAGAGACAGACACCCGCCAGTCACCTTTAAGCACGAGTGCTCGTAACAGTGAAACCAGTCTCGCGTAAGCGTACGCGTAATGTCGGTCTGGGCCGCTTCATCTCACAATACCGCCGAACCAAAGTATGACATGCTGGTAAGTAGTATCACTTGTATCGTCCACAACTCACTTGTGTTCTACTCGTGCATATGACATCTACGCATAAAACCTGGCTCTGATACCACTGTTGGGTAACGTAGTTATTTCAAAAAAAATTCCTACGCACACGCAAGATCATGGTGATGGCATAGCAACGAAAGGGGAGAGTGTTGTCCACATACCCTCGTAGACCGTAAGTGGAAGCATTATGACAACGCAGTTGATGTAGTCGTACGTCTTCACGATCCGACCGATCCAAGTACCGAACGTACGGCACCTCCGAGTTCAGCACACGTTCAGCTCGATGACGATCCCCGGACTCCGATCCAGCAAAGTGTCGGTGATGAGTTCCGTCAGCACGACGGCGTGGTGACGATGATGATGCTCTACCGGTGCAGGGCTTCGCCTAAACTCCACGATGATATGACCGAGGTGGAATATGGTGGAGGGGGGCACCGCACACGGCTAAGGAACGATCCGTAGATCAACTTGTGTGTTCTAGGGTGCCCTCCTACCCCCGTATATAAAGGAGCCAAGGGGGAGGGGGCGGCCGGCCAAGGAGGGCGCGCCAAGGGGAATCCTACTCCCACCGGCAGTAGGACTCCCTTCTTTCCTAGTTGGAGTAGGAGAAGGGGGAAGGAGGAGGAAGAAGGGAAGGAAAAGGGGCGCCGCCCCCCTCTCCTTGTCCTATTCGGACTAGGGAGGGGAGGGGGCACAGCCCACCTCTTTCCTCCTCTCCTCTTCTCCCTTAGGGCCCATGAAGGCCCAATAACCCCCGGGAGGGTTTCGGTAACCCCCCAGTACTCCGGTAAAATGCCGATTTCACCCGGAACACTTCTGATGTCCAAACTGTTGGGGAACGTTGCACAAAATTAAAAAATTTCCTACAGTTTCACCAAGATCCATCTATGAGATCATCTAAGCAACGAGTCAAGGGAGTGAGTTTGCATCTACATACCACTTGTAGATCGCGTGCGGAAGCGTTCAAGGGGATGGTGATGATGGAGTCGTACTCGTCGTGATTCAGATCACCGATGACCAAGTGCTGAACGGACAGCACCTCCGCGTTCAACACACGTACGGGACGGACGACGTCTCCTCCGTCTTGATCTAGTAAGGAGGAAGGAGAGGTTGAGGAAGATATCTCCAACGGCAGCACGACGGCGTGGTGGTGTTGGTGCAGCAGTACTCCGACAGGGCTTCGCCAAGCACGTAAGGAAGCAGGAGAGGTGTTGGGGAAGGGAGGTGCTGCGCCTTGGTTGTGTCTAGCAGCCCTTCCCTCACCCCTCTATTTATAGGGGAAGGGGCAAGGGGGGCCGGCCCCTCTAGATGGGATCTAGAGGGTGGCGGCGGCCAGGGAGGGGGGACTTGCCCCCCAAGCAAGGGGGACGCCCCCTCTAGGGTTTCCCCCCAAACCCTAGGCGCATGGGCCCAAGGTGGGGGGCACGCCCAGCCCTCCAGGGGCTGGGTCCCTGCCCCTTGCGGCCCATGTGGCCCTCCGAGAGGGGTGGACCCTCCTGGTGGACCCCTGGAACCCCTGCGGTGGCCCCGGTACAATACCGATATGCCCCCGAAACTTTCCGGTGTCCGCATGACAACTTCCCATATATAAAACTTCACCTCCGGACCATTCCGGAACTCCTCGTGACATTGAGGATCTCATCCGGGACTCCGAACAACTTTCGGTAATCACATACAAGTCTTCCTAATAACCCTAGCGTCACCGAACCTTAAGTGTGTAGACCCTACGGGTTCGGGAGACATGCAGACATGACCGAGACGACTCTCCGGTCAATAACCAACAGCGGGATCTGGATACCCATGTTGGCTCCCACATGCTCCTCGATGATGTCATCGGATGAACCACGATGTCGAGGATTCAATCAAACCCCGTATACAATTCCCTTTGTCAATCGGTACGTTACTTGCCCGAGACTCGATCGTCGATATCCCAATACCTCGTTCAGTCTCGTTACCGACAAGTCACTTTACTCGTACCGTAATGCATGATCCCGTCACCAACTACTTGGTCACTTTGAGCTCATTATGATGATGCATTACCGAGTGGGCCCAGAGATACCTCTCCGTCATACGGAGTGACAAATCCCAGTCTCGATCCGTGTCAACCCAACAGACACTTTCGGAGAAACCTGTAGTGCACCTTTATAGTCACCCAGTTACGTTGTGACGTTTGGTACACCCAAAGCACTCTTACGGTATCCGGGAGTTACACGATCTCATGGTCTAAGGAAGAGATATTTGACATTGAAAAAGCTCTAGCAAACGAACTACACGATCTTGTGCTATGCTTAGGATTGGGTCTTGTCCATCACATCATTCTCCTAATGATGTGATCCCGTTATCAACGACATCCAATGTCCATAGCCAGGAAACCATGACTATCAGTTGATCAACGAGCTAGTCAACTAGAGGCTTACTAGGGACATATTATGGTCTATGTATTCACACATGTATTACGATTTCCGGATAATACATTTATAGCATGAATAAAAGACAATCATCATGAACAAAGAAATATAATAATAACACTTTTATTATTGCCTCTAGGGCATATTTCCAACAGTCTCCCACTTGCACTAGAGTCAATAATCTAGTTACATTGTGATGAATCGAACACCCATAGAGTTCTGGTGTTGATCATGTTTTGCTCGCGAGAGAGGTTTAGTCAACGGATCTGCGACATTCAGATCCGTATGTACTTTGCAAATTTCTATGTCTCCATCTTGAACATTTTCACGGATGGAGTTGAAACGACGCTTGATGTGCCTGGTCTTCTTGTGAAACCTGGGCTCCTTGGCAAGGGCAATAGCTCCAGTGTTGTCACAGAAGAGTTTGATCGGCCCCGACGCATTGGGTATGACTCCTAGGTCGGTGATGAACTCCTTCACCCAAATAGCTTCATGCGCTGCCTCCGAGGCTGCCATGTACTCCGCTTCACATGTAGATCCCACCACTACGCTCTGCTTGCAGCTGCACCAGCTTACTGCTCCACCATTCAACATATACACGTATCTGGTTTGTGACTTAGAGTCATCCAGATCTGTGTCGAAGCTAGCGTCGACGTAACCCTTTACGACGAGCTCTTCGTCACCTCCATAAACGAGAAACATGTCCTTTGTCCTTTTCAGGTACTTTAGGATATTCTTGACCGCTGTCCAGTGTTCCTTGCCGGGATTACTTTGGTACCTTCCTACCAAACTTACGGCAAGGTTTACATCAGGTCTGGTACACAGCATGGCATACATAATAGATCCTATGGCTGAAGCATAGGGGATGACACTCATCTCTTCTTTATCTTTTGCCGTGGTCGGGCATTGAGCCGAGCTCAATCTCACACCTTGCAATACAGGTAAGAACCCCTTTTTGGACTGATCCATTTTGAACTTCTTCAAAATCTTATCAAGGTATGTGCTTTGTGAAAGACCTATGAGGCGTCTCGATCTATCTCTATAGATCCTGATGCCTAATATATAAGCAGCTTCTCCAAGGTCCTTCATTGAAAAACACTTATTCAAGTAGGCCTTAATGCTATCCAGAGTTCTATATCATTTCCCATCAAGAGTATGTCATCTACATATAATATGAGAAATGCTACAGAGCTCCCACTCACTTTCTTGTAAACGCAGGCTTCTCCATAAGTCTGCATAAACCGAAACGCTTTGATCATCTCATCAAAGCGAATGTTCCAACTCCGAGATGCTTGCACCAGCCCCTAAATGGATCGCTGGAGCTTGCATACTTTGTTAGCGTTCTTAGGATCGACAAAACCTTCCGGCTGCATCATATACAGCTCTTCCTTAGGATGTCCATTAAGGAATGCCGTTTTGATGTCCATCTGCCATATCTCATAATCATAGTATGCGGCAATTGCTAACATGATTCGGACGGACTTCAGCTTCGCTACGGGAGAGAATGTCTCGTCGTAGTCAATCCCTTGAACTTGTCGATAACCCTTAGCGACAAGTCGAGCTTTATAGACGGTAATATTACCATCCGCGTCCGTCTTCTTCTTAAAGATCCATTTGTTTTCTATCGCTCGCCGATCATCGGGCAAGTCTGTCAAAGTCCATACTTTGTTTTCATACATGGATTCTATCTCGGATTTCATGGCTTCAAGCCATTTGTTGGAATCTGGGCCCGCCATCGCTTCTTCATAGTTCGAAGGTTCACCGTTGTCTAACAACATGATTTCCAGGACAGGGTTGCCGTACCACTCTGGTGCGGAACGTGTCCTTGTGGACCTACAAAGTTCAGTAGCAACTTGACCCGAAGTACCTTGATCATCATCATTATTTTCCTCTTCAGTTGGTGTAGGCATCACAGGAACATTTTCCTGAGCTGCACTACAATCCCGTTCAAGAGGTAGTACTTCATCGAGTTCTACTTTCCTCCCACTTACTTCTTTCGAGAGAAACTCTTTTTCCAGAAAGCATCCATTCTTGGCAACAAAGATCTTGCCCTCGGATCTTAAGTAGAAGGTATACCCAATGGTTTCCTTAGGGTATCCTATGAAGACGCATTTTTCCGACTTGGGTTCGAGCTTTTCAGGTTGAAGTTTCTTGACATAAGCATCGCATCCCCAAACTTTTAGAAACGACAGCTTAGGTTTCTTCCCAAACCATAATTCATACAGTGTCGTCTCAACGGATTTAGACGGTGCCCTATTTAAAGTGAATGTAGCTGTCTCTAGAGCGTATCCCCAAAATGATAGCGGTAAATCGGTAAGAGACATCATAGACCGCACCATATCCAATAGAGTGCAATTATGACGTTCGGACACACCGTTACGCTGAGGTGTTCCAGGCGGCGTGAGTTATGAAACGATTCCACATTTCCTTAAGTGTGTACCAAATTCGTGACTAAAGTATTCTCCACCACGATCTGATCGTAGGAACTTTATCTTTCGGTCACGTTGATTCTCTACCTCATTCTGAAATTCCTTGAACTTTTCAAAGGTCTCAGACTTGTGTTTCATTAAGTAGACATACCCATATCTACTCAAGTCATCAGTGAGAGTGAGAACATAACGATATCCTCCGTGAGCCTCAACGCTCATTGGACCACACACATCGGTATGTATGATTTCCAACAGGTTGGTTGCTCGCTCCATTGTTCCGGAGAACGGAGTCTTGGTCATCTTGCCCATGAGGCATGGTTCGCATGTGTCAAATGATTCATAATCGAGAGACTCCAAAAGTCCATCAGCATGGAGCTTCTTCATGCGCTTGACACCAATGTGACCAAGGCGGCAGTGCCACAAGTATGTGGGACTATCGTTATCAACTTTACATCTTTTGGTATTCACGCTATGAATATGTGTAACATTACGCTCGAGATTCATTAAGAATAAACCATTGACCATAGGGGCATGACCATAAAACATATCTCTCATATAAATAGAACAACCATTATTCTTGGATTTAAATGAGTAGCCATATCGTATCAAACGAGATCCAGATACAATGTTCATGCTCAAACTTGGCACCAAATAACAATTATTAAGGTTTATAACTAATCCCGCAGGTAAATGTAGAGGCAGCGTGCCGACGGCGATCACATCGACCTTGGAACCATTCCCGACACGCATCGTCACCTCGTCCTTCGCCAGTCTCCGCTTATTCCGCAGCTCCTGCTGTGAGTTACAAATATGAGCAACGGCACCGGTATCAAATACCCAGGAGTTACTACGAGTACTGGTAAGGTACGCATCAATTACATGTATATCAAATATACCTTTAGTGTTGCCGGCCTTCTTATCCGCTAAGTATTTGGGGCAGTTCCGCTTCCAGTGACCCTTCCCCTTGCAATAAAAGCACTCAGTTTCAGGCTTGGGTCCATTCCTTGACTTCTTCCTGGTAACTAGCTTACCGGGCGCGGCAATCTCCTTGCCGTCCTTCTTGAAGTTCTTCTTGCCCTTGCCCTTCTTGAACTTAGTGGTCTTATTGACCATCAACACTTGATGTTCTTTCTTGATTTCAACCTCTGCTGACTTCAACATTGAAAATACTTCAGGAATGGTCTTCACCATCCCCTGCATATTGTAGTTCATCACAAAGCTCTTGTAGCTTGGTGGGAGCGACTGAAGGATTCTGTCAATGACCGCCTCATCAGGGAGGTTAATATTCAGCTGGGTCATGCGGTTGTGCAACCCAGACATTTTGAGTATGTGCTCACTGACAGAACTATTTTCCTCCATCTTACAACTATAGAACTTGTCGGAGACGTCATATCTCTCGACCCGGGCGTGAGCTTGGAAAACTAGTTTCAGCTCCTCGAACATCTCATATGCTCCGTGTTTCTCAAAACGCTTTTGGAGCCCCGGTTCTAAGCTGTAAAGCATGCCTCACTGAACGAGGGAGTAATCATCAACACGAGTCTGCCAAGCATTCATAATGTCTTGGTTCTCTGGGACGGGAGCGTCACCTAGCGGTCCTTCTAGGACATATTGTTTCCTGGCAGCTATGAGGATGATCCTCAGGTTCCGGACCCAGTCCGTATAGTTGTTGCCATCATCTTTCAGCTTGGTTTTCTCTAGGAACGCGTTGAAGTTCATGTTGACATGAGCGTTGGCCATTTGATCTACAAGACATATTTTGCAAAGGTTTTAGACTAAGTTCATGATAATTAAGTTCATCTAATCAAATTATTATAATGAACTCCCACTCAGATTAGACATCCCTCTAGTCATCTAAGTGTTACACGATCCGAGTCGACTAGGCCGTGTCCGATCATCACGTGAGACGGACTAGTCATCGTCGGTGAACATTCTCATGTTGATCGTATCTTCCATACGACTCGTGTTCGACCTTTCGGTCTCCGTGTTCCGAGGCCATGTTTGTACATGCTAGGCTCGTCAAGTTAACCCTAAGTGTTTTGCATGTGTAAAACTGTCTTACACCCATTGTATGTGAACGTAAGGATCTATCACACCCGATCATCACGTGGTGCTTCGAAACGACGAACTTTAGCAACGGTGCACAGTTAGGGGAGAACACTTCTTGAAATTGTTGTAAGGGATCATCTTATTTACTACCGTCGTTCTAAGTAAACAAGATGCATAAACATAATAAACATCACATGTAATTATATAGTAGTGACATGATATGGCCAATATCATATAGCTCCATTGATCTCCATCTTCGGGCTCCATGATCATCTTGTCACCGGCATGACACCATGATCTCCATCATTATGATCTCCATCATCGTGTCTTCATGAAGTTGTCACGCCAACGACTACTTCTAATTCTATGGCTAATGCGTTTAGCAATAAAGTAAAGTAATTTACATGGCGTTCTTCAATGACACGCAGGTCATACAAAAAATAAAGACAACTCCTATGGCTCCTGCCGGTTGTCATACTCATCGACATGCAAGTCGTGATTCCTATTACAAGAACATGATCTCATACATCACAATATGTCATTCATCATTCATCACAACTTCTGGCCATATCACATCACATGACAATTGCTGCAAAAACAAGTTAGACGTCCTCTAATTGTTGTTGCATCTTTTACGTGGCTGCAATTGGGTTCTAGCAAGAACGCTTTCTTACCTACGAATAACCACAACGTGATTTTATCAACTTCTATTTACCCTTCATAAGGCCCTTTTCATCGAATCCGCTCCAACTAAAGTGGGAGAGACAGACACCCGCCAGCCACCTTATGCAACTAGTGCATGTCTGTCGGTGGAACCGGTCTCACGTAAGCGTACGTGTAAGGTTGGTCCGGGCTGCTTCATCCCACAATACCACTGAAGCAGAATAAGACTAGTAGCGGCAAGCAAGTTGACAAGATCTACGCCCACAACAAAATTGTGTTCTACTCGTGCAATAGAGAACTACGCATAGACCTAGCTCATGATGCCACTGTTGGGGAACGTTGCAGAAAATTAAAAATTTTCCTATGGTTTCACCAAGATCCATCTATGAGTTCATCTAAGCAACGAGTCAAGGGAGTGAGTTTGCATCTACATACCACTTGTAGATCGCGTGCAGAAGCGTTCAAGGGGATGGTGATGATGGAGTCGTACTCGTCGTGATTCAGATCACCGATGACCAAGTGCTGAACGGACAACACCTCCACGTTCAACACATGTACGGGACGGACGACGTCTCCTCCGTCTTGATCCAGCAAGGAGGAAGGAGAGGTTGAGGAAGATAGCTCCAACGGCAGCACGACGGCGTGGTGGTGTTGGTGCAGCAGTACCCCGACAGGGCTTCGCCAAGCACGTAACGGAGGAGGAGAGGTGTTGGGGAGGGGAGGGGCTGCGCCTTGGTTGTGTCTAGCAGCCCTCCCCTCACCCCTCTATTTATAGGGGAAGGGGCAAGGGGGGCCGGCCCCTCTAGATGGGATCTAGAGGGGGGCGGCGGCCAGGGAGGGGGGACTTGCCCCCCAAGCAAGGGGGGCGCCCCCTCTAGGGTTTCCCCCCAAACCCTAGGCGCATGGGCCCAAGGTGGGGGGCGCGCCCAGCCCTCCAGGGGCTGGGTCCCTGCCCCTTGCGGCCCATGTGGCCCTCCGAGAGGGGTGGCCCCTCCTGGTGGACCCCTGGAACACCTCCAGTGGCCCCGGTACAATACCGATATGCCCCCGAAACTTTCCGGTGTCCGCATGACAACTTCCCATATATAAAACTTCACCTCCGGACCATTCCGGAAGTCCTCGTGACGTCCGGGTTCTCATCCGGGACTACGAACAACTTTCGGTAATCACATACAAGTCTTCCTAATAACCCTAGCGTCACCGAACCTTAAGTGTGTAGACCCTACGGGTTCGGGAGACATGCAGACATGACCGAGACGACTCTCCGGTCAATAACCAACAGCGGGATCTGGATACCCATGTTGGCTCCCACATGCTCCTCGATGATGTCATCAGATGAACCACGATGTCGAGGATTCGATCAAACCCCGTATACAATTCCCTTTGTCAATCGGTACGTTACTTGCCCGAGACTCGATCGTCGGTATCCCAATACCTCGTTCAGTCTCGTTACCGGCAAGTCACTTTACTTGTACCGTAATTCATGATCCCGTCACCAACCACTTGGTCACTTTGAGCTTATTATGATGATGCATTACCGAGTGGGCCCAGAGATACCTCTCCGTCATATGGAGTGACAAATCCCAGTCTCAATCCGTGTCAACCCAACAGACACTTTCGGAAAAACCTGTAGTGCACCTTTATAGTCACCCAGTTACATTGTGACGTTTGGTACACCCAAAGAACTCTTACGGTATCCGGGAGTTACACGATCTCATGGTCTAAGGAAGAGATACTTGACATTGAAAAAGCTCTAGCAAACGAACTACACGATCTTGTGCTATGCTGAGGATTGGGTCTTGTCCATCACATCATTCTCCTAATGATGTGATCCCGTTATCAACGACATCCAATGTCCATAGCCAGGAAACCATGACTATCAGTTGATCAACGAGCTAGTCAACTAGAGGCTTACTAGGGACATATTATGGTCTATGTATTCACATGTGTATTACGATTTCCGGATAATACAGTTATAGCATGAATAAAAGACAATCATCATGAACAAAGAAATAGAATAATAACACTTTTATTATTGCCTCTAGGGCATATTTCCAACACAAACATAGGCTTCCAATATATCAATCTTTATGTCTCGGCCATTACGAGACTCCTCGTCATGTCCGTGATCACATCCGGGACTCCGAAAAAACTTTGGTACATCAAAACTTGTAAACTCATAATAAAACTGTCATCGTAATGTTAAGCGCGCGGACCCTACGGGTTCGAGAACTATGTAGACATGATCTAGAACTATTCTCGGTCAACAACCAATAGCGGAACCTGGATGCCCATATTGGCTCCTACATATTCTACGAAGATCTTTATCGGTCAAACCGCATAACAACGTACGTTGTTCCCTTTGTCATCGGTATGTTACTTGCCCGAGATTCGATCGTCGGTATCTAATACCTAGTTCAATCTCGTTACCGGCAAGTCTCTTTACTCGTTACGTAATGCATCATTCCGTAACTAACTCATTAGCTACATTGCTTGCAAGGCTTATAGTGATGTGCATTACCGAGAGGGCCCAGAGATACCTCTCCGACAATCGGAATGACAAAACCTAATCTCGAAATACGCCAACCCAACATGTATCTTTGGAGACACCTGTAGTACTCCTTTATAATCACCCAGTTACGTTGTGACGTTTGGTAGCACCCAAAGTGTTCCTCCGGTAAACGGGAGTTGCATAATCTCATAGTTACAGGAACATGTATAAGTCATGAAGAAAGCAATAACAATATACTAAACGATCAAGTGCTAGGCTAACGGAATGGGTCATGTCAATCACATCATTCTCCTAATGATATGATCCCATTAATCAAATGACAACACATGCCTATGGTTAGGAAACATAACCATCTTTGATTAATGAGCTAGTCAAGTAGAGGCATACTAGTGACGTTATGTTTGTCTATGTATTCACACATGTATCATGTTTCCGGTTAATACAATTCTAGCATGAATAATAAATATTTATCATGATATGAGGAAATAAATAATAACTTCATTATTGCCTCTAGGGCATATTTCCTTCAGCTCTCACGGCAAAAAATCAGAGCAGAGGTGGCCATGGCCGATGTTTCAGATCTGAACGACGGTGAGATGTATTGGAGATGAGGGGGAGAAAGCTTGGAGTAGGTGCTTGTGGCACGGAGCCTGCCAAGTGCGGTGGTCGGGCCGACATCCTAGCAGACGGTGGTTGGGGGCTGCACAGGTGCGAGAGAGCCAGAGAGGAGATGGGCGTGAGAGACAAGAGGAACATGAGAAGAGGTTGACGGCTTCCTCGAAAAAGATAAGGATGAAAAGAGATAAGATTAAAAAAAAAGATTCGCAAGCGACCAGCTCGAACTTCGGCCGGTGTGCCGGAAGCCAACGTTTCCCATTGATTATTTAGCTCGTATTGATTTTCAGAAAAACAACTAAACTTAGGAAATTCATATCTCCTAAACCATATGTCCGATTTTAACAAATAAGATATCCCCAGATTCGTTGGAACATCTATTTTATTATAAAATTTTAAAGTATCACTTTTGAGCAAATTAAAATTTAGTTTTGATTTAAATACAAATTCGAGTAATGTTTGCTATATATTTTATTCTGTAAATCATATAAAAAAATTATATATGAAATTTGGACTTAGGATCTCACCTTTCTGTTAGAACTCATTGCATAATTTTTCAGGAATGTTTAGTTGATGTTTTAACATCAACACCTTGGTTTGACCTTCTTTGATCGTCGTTTAATAACTTTGTTAAAATAAAATTTGACTATAGGGTAAATCTCTTAGATTGATCCCTAGGGAACCTCTCTGGACATTTGATATCACCACAAAACTTTGAAGTTACAAGATTAAGGATTTAATCCTTTTATCTTGAAACTTATGCCATGCCTGTTTTATTTAACCCAAGTCAAATATTTCGAATAATCTCATGATAGAATTTGTCGTAGAACCCGGTCTCACAACCATTCAAACCAAATCCTCACTTAGTATCAATATTATCCAACCCTAGAATATGACTATGTCATATTTTCTTCCAAGACCACACCTGATCCTATATCAACCTTAACAATGCCATAGAAATTATGATAGTGGCAACCGAATAATTATGTTGTTATTTGGATCAATGCTTGCTTGAACCATTGTTATGTGAATGTGGATATGCCGAGCGTCTTACTTGAGTTATTTATGGCATTAGATTACGACGAGTGCGAAGGTGAATTCTACGAGGAGGTAGAA
This sequence comes from Triticum timopheevii, assembly GCA_963921465.1. Classification (NCBI taxonomy): domain Eukaryota; kingdom Viridiplantae; phylum Streptophyta; class Magnoliopsida; order Poales; family Poaceae; genus Triticum; species Triticum timopheevii. The sequence continues at coordinate 112,379,574 of OY997264.1, forward strand.
CCTTGTGACTGCAAAATCGAAGGCAAGTTGCAAATTGATCATTCCTTGTCCTATGCTTTTGTAATACGCATGATCTTTTTAAAATTCACTAGTATACATGTTTTACTAAAAGGTTTTGCAAAGTATTAATACTAGCTATAGCCCTAGGAACTTGTAGCTATGCTTAGCCATGCTTACAAAAAAGTGTTGGGAATCAAACAAGTTTTAAATGTTTAATCTTGCCCTCTTTTGGGGCAACGTTTTGTGAAAATTTGGAAAAAATAAAACTATATACTATTTTACTTCTACTCCCTGGGCGGAATGGTATTGACGGGAGCGTCTACAAGTGATTGCGCCCAATCGGGGTCTTGCAGCGAATGCGCCCGACTAGGGTCTTGCACACAGGTTTTTGGTGGGGACCGCCATCCAGGGGACTAAGATCTTCCAAGTACAGTTTGATGCAGCTTATAGTACAGCCGCATGCTACTATGGGCTATGGCTTAGCTTAGTACTAACGGGAAACCCTACCCTAGGACCGCCATTGGAGAGAAGCCTTCGTGCCGAAGTTGCGGGAGACTTGGCGGTATAGGGGGCTGTTATGGAAAGGCTTCGTCACAACCTCCTCCTAGTCGTACACCCAAGTGTGTAACGATAAACGAGGTTGGTTGTGTCATGTGGGGAACGTGTATGACCACTGCAGAGGGTTAAACCTAATCGATTAGCCGTGCCCCCGGTTACGGGCAAATTTGAGCAATGAAGACTTGGACTGAAGAAGAATCTCCCCTCTCTTTTCTAAAAGTCTGTCTTAAGGGAAGGGAAAGTTGAGGAATGAGCACAGTGAATTTGTTTCACTTCAACCTTATGTATGATTTAAACTATTTTGGAGAATGAGCATTGGTGCGTATATCCAAGTGTCTCACTCCTACCTTTTATACTAAAAACTATTTTTTTTCTATTTCAAAAGAAGTTTACAAAAATTTAGTATAGGAGAAAATTTGGCTTTATGCAAAGGAAACCTCCACAAATACTTACCCTGCATATATATTCTGTTAAACTTTCCTTTGCAACTTCCGAGTACATTCCACGTACTCACCTGCACCTGTCATGTGCAGATCTCAACAGATTAAGAGACGATAGGGTTATGGTCTACACTCAACGAGCCCTGTGGCGTTGATGGAGCCCTAACTTAGCGACTACGTATTATTCTGTTGTATTATGTGCCAGCATTAAGCTATGCCAATGGTATGTATTTGCTGAATTTTGGATCTATCGTGGTAGTAAAATGATGTATGTTTTACTGATATTCATTCTTGTTACTGTGTGTGCTAGTTATGATCCAGGGAGTGCACAATAAGCACAAAGACTTGGATTTTATCAAATCCGGGTCGTGACACTGATGGAGTACAGCAATATTTAGTTAATAAGACATTAAAAGAACTTATTTTCATACTATAAAGATTCTTTGTGAAACTAACTTCTAAAGGCAAGTATCTGACAATTGTTGGCTGCGCCATATTACAATTTTTCTTCTGGACAATACCATGTTGTTCCAACAAAACCAAAAGAACTGTATATAGATCATTTTGTTAAGACAACCTTGCCATACAAGTATACAACACCAGAAAGGCCTAAGATAAAATCAACCAAATCAAAAGGGAGAGTTGTTTCTAATTAAGCAAAACACTGAACCAGTCCAGACTTTCTTAAATTTCTAGTTTGAAGTGGTTCCATTCGTAGAGCCATGCCACACAGGGATAATAAAAGGCAGAAAATCAATAAACAAAAGTATAACCTGCCCCAATACATACACAATTATAGCACTATGATGTCTACTATGCAACCTTCTTCTTGTAGACCTTGTTGGGCCTCCAAGTGCAGAGGTTTGTAGGACAGTAGCAAATTTCCCTCAAGTGGATGACCTAAGATTTATCAATCCGTGGGAGGTGTAGGATGAAGATGGTCTCTCTCAAGTAACCCTGCAACCAAATAACAAAGAGTCTCTTGTCCCCAACACACCCAATACAATGGTAAATTGTATAGGTGCAAGTTCGGCGAAGAGATGGTGATACAAGTGCAATATGGATGGTAGATATAGATTTTTGTAATCTAAAAATATAAGAACAGCAAGGTAACTAATGATAAAAGTGAGCACAAACGGTATTGCAATGCTAGGAAACAAGGCCTAGGGTTCATACTTTTACTAGTGCAAGTTCTCTCAACAATTATAACATACTTGGATCATATAACTATGCCTAAACATGCAACAAAGAGTCACTCCAAAGTCACTAATAGCGGAGAATAAACAAAGAGACTATTGTAGGATAAGAAACCACCTCAAAGTTATCCTTTCTGATCGATCTATTCAAGAGTTCGTACTAAAATAACACGAAGCTATTCTTTCCGTTCGATCTATCATATAGTTCATACTAGAATAACACCTTAAGACACATATCAACCAAAGGTCCAAAACCCTAATGTCACATAGATACTCCAATGTCACCTCAAGTATCCATGGGTATGATTATACGATATGCATCACAGAATCTCAGATTCATCTATTCAACCAACACAAAGTACTTCAAAGAGTGCCCCAAAGTTTCTACCGAAGAGTCAAGACGAAAACATGTGCCAACCCCTATGCATAGATTCCCAAGGTCACAGAACCCGCAAGTTGATCATCAAAACATACATCAAGTGAATCAATAGAATACCCCATTGTCACCACGGGTATCTCATGCAAGACATACATCAAGTGTTCTCAAATCCTTAAAGACTCAATCCGATAAGATAACTTCAAAGAGAAACTCAATCCATTACAAGAGAGTAGAGGGGGAGAAACATCATAAGATTCAACTATAATAGCAAAGCTCGCGATACATCAAGATCGTGCCAAATCAAGAACATGAGAGAGAGAGATCAAACACATAGCTACTGGTACATACCCTCAGCCCCGAGGGTGAACTACTCCCTCCTCGTGATAGAGAGTGCCGGGATGATGAAGATAGCCACCGGTGAGGGGTTCCCCCTCCGGCAGGGTGCCGGAATAGGGTCCCGATTGGTTTTTGGTGGCTACAAAGGCTTGCGGCGGCGGAACTCCCGATAGATTGTTCTCCTTGATGTTTTTAGGGTATATGGATATATATAGGCGAAAGATGTCGGTCAGGGGAGCCACGAGGGGCCCACGAGGGTGGGGGCATGCCCAGGGGGGTAGGGCGCGCCTCCCTGCCTCGTGGCCACCTCAAAGCTTCCCTGACGTCCACTCCAAGTCTCATGGATTGCTTTTGTTCCAAAAATAACTTTCCCGAAGGTTTCATTCCGTTTGGACTCCATTTGATATTCCTTTTCTTCGAAACACTGAAATAGGCAAGAAAATAGAGATTTGGGTTGGGCCTCCGGTTAGTAGGTCAGTCCCAAAAATAATATAAAAGTGCTTAGTAGAGCCCATAATCATCCAAAACAGATAATATAATAGCATGAATACTTCATAAATTATAGATACGTTGGAGACGTATCACACTACAAACTTATTGACGTCCTAAGCGGCTGTTGAGGCATACACCAGGTCCAACATACAAAACAGCGAGTGTCTTTTCTTTTCATTGACATAAAAACCTTTATTATCTCAACCAGAACCAAAATAAAACAAAAATTATCTCACTATCTTTCGCTAGCTTACAAACTAATTATATTGTTAAACATTTTTTCATCACATTTTTCTCTAGTTGTTGTTCCCATAAGGTGTGAGGAGGGAGGCTCACCTTATTACTATATATGACTCTCACATCGCAGTGCCTATGGGAGACACAACATGTCGGTCAGGCTCTCCTCTTCCTCACCTTCTCCCTCTATGCTTCCTCCTCTTCCTTCTTTCTCCGACTGGCATCAAACACTATAGTCATTTCTTGCTTTTGCTTTAGAGCCAATGGGAAGATGAACAATAATAAGTATGAATGTCTAAACGGAATATATGATATAAGATCACAGGCAGAAGAAAGCAATGGGGAGGGAGACAATTACCTAGCCAGTTTGCTTGCAAGGTAAAGCATGGGCTTCTCAAAGTTGTAGTCACTTTTGGCAGGAATTACATAGTACTAAAAACCTTCCCATTCTTCACATCAACCTTGTTATCAGACAAGCACGGGAATGTTCTCACACACCAGGCAAGAGTTAGTAGACATACATCGGAACTCCAAAGCACAATAACCTGCAACAAACATGATTTATTCAGAAGCAAACCTGCACATGTCCACGTGCCTCTATTTCTTCTCCTAAATAGATGTAGGCAAAGTTAGAATCATATTGGGTCAGCAATGTCCAACCAATCCCTGCAGAACAGTGAAAAGAAAATAATTGGGCAATTAGATAAAAGTTGAATTTATTAGATCCAACATATACACAAAAGCACCGAGAGGTAATCATATCGTGATGTACAAGACAATAGATAGTGTCAATGCAATAGATAGTTAAATTAACATGAAGCTGGGAAGAGATATGTACAAATATTATGTGTCCTTTGAGTCTGAGTACAGAACCTAAGCAAGCACATGATCCTCTCTCTACCTATCTCTATGAACCCAAAATCTTGACCCTAATCCATTGCACACAATAAAAATTTACTTAGGGGAGTAGCTGACTTCCACACTCTAGTCTGCACAACAATCCTGTCACTCAAATCTATGATAAGTATTGGATCAGGGGACCAAGACGTGGGTTACCTGAGGCGGAAACACTTTGTGGGATGGAGAGGCAGCACGAACACCAGTCTGTATCTGCAAGCTGCACACGGGCATATGGTGGAGCAGGAGGACGAGCTTCTCGTCCTAGATTGAGGCACGACAGCGACGGTGCCGCAGATGGCTAGACCTCCTCGCTCCTCCTGCCCACGACTATGTCGCGGACAACTCTGCCACCTTGCTATCCACGCGGCCCACGCTTGATCCTGGCCGGCCTTGAGGAGGAGGAGGAGGAGGAGGAAGGCGGCGCAGAGGAACGGCGGCCGACTGGGCGCGCGAAGGAGACGGCAACGACATGGGGTGCATGAGGACGGCGACGGCCCACGCTCCTCTCACCCAACTCCTCCAGTGAAGGGAGAGCGCCAGCCTGTGGCTCGAGGGGAGGTGCGACGGGGACGGGGGACGGGGGACGGAGCGGCGGCCTGAGTTCGACGGTGGGGAGGAGATGTTGGAAATATGCCCTAGAGGCAATAATAAAAGTGTTATTATTATATTTCTTTGTTCATGATAATAGTCTTTTATTCATGCTATAACTGTATTATCCGAAAATCGTAATACACGTGTGAATACATAGACCACAATATGTCCCTAGTGAGCCTCTAGTTGACTAGCTCGTTGTGATCAATAGATAGTCATGGTTTCCTGGCTATGGACTTTGGATGTCGTTGATAACGGGATCGCATCATTAGGAGAATGATGTGATGGACAAGACCCAATCTTAAGCATAGCATGAGATCGTGTAGTTCGTTTGCTAGAGCTTTTTCAATGTCAAGTATCTCTTCTTTAGACCATGAGATCGTGTAACTCCCGGATACCGTAAGAGTGCTTTGGGTGTACCAAACGTCACAATGTAACTGGGTGACTATAAAGGTGCATTACAGGTATCTCCGAAAGTGTCTGTTGGGTTGACACGGATCGAGACTGGGATTTGTCACTCCGTATGACGGAGAGGTATCTCTGGGCCCACTCGGTAATGCATCATCATAATGAGCTCAAAGTGACCAAGTGGTTGGTCACCGGATCATGCATTACGGTACAAGTAAAGTGACTTGCCGGTAACGAGACTGAACAAGGTATTGGGATACCGACGATCGAGTCTCGGGCAAGTAACGTACCGATTGACAAAGGGAATTGCATACGGGGTTTGATCGAATCCTCGACATCGTGGTTCATCCGATGAAATCATCGAGGAGCATGTGGGAGCCAACATGGGTATCCAGATCCCGCTGTTGGTTATTGACCGGAGAGTTGTCTCGGTCATGTCTACGTGTCTCCCGAACCCGTAGGGTCTACACACTTAAGGTTCGGTGACGCTAGGGTTGTATGAATATGAGTATGCAGCAAACTGAATGTTGTTCGGAGTCCCGGATGAGATCCCGGACGTCACGAGGAGTTCCGGAATGGTCCGGAGGTAAAGATTTATATATAGGAAGTTTTATTTTGGTCGCCGGAAAAGTTTCACACTTTATCGGTATTGTACCGGGAGTGCCGAAAGGGGTCCGGGGGTCCACCGGGGGGGTCCACCTGCCCCGGGGGGCCACATGGGCTGTAGGGGGTGCGCCTTGGCCTATATGGGCCAAGGGCACCAGCCCCAAGAGGTCCATGCGCCTAGAAGACTTGGAGAGGGGAGAGTCCAAAGAGGGGAAGGCACCTCCGAGGTGCCTTGGGGAGGATGGACTCCTCCCCCCCTCTTGGCAGCACCCCTTCCTTGGAGGAAGGGGCAAGGCTGCGCCCTCCCCCCTCTCTTGCGCCTATATAAAGGGAGGGGAGGGAGGGGTGGCCGCACCCATAAGCCCTGGCGCCTCCCTCCTCCCTGCAACACCTCCTCCTCCTCCCGTAGTTGCTTAGCGAAGCCCTGCCGGAGTTCTGCTGCATCCACCACCACGCCGTCGTGCTGCTGGATCTTCATCAACCTCTCCTTCCCCCTTGCTGGATCAAGAAGGAGGAGACGTCATCCGCTCCGTACATGTGTTGAACGCGGAGGTGTTGTCCGTTCGGCACTAGGTCATCGGTGATCTGAATCACGGCGAGTACGACTCCATCAACCCCGTTCCATTGAACGCTTCCGCACGCGATCTACAAGTGGTATGTAGATGCAATCACTCTCCCATGACTCGTTGCTAGATGAACTCATAGATGGATCTTGGTGAAACCGTAGGAAAATTTTTAATTTTCTGCAACGTTCCCCAACAGTGGCATCATGAGCTAGGTCTATGCGTAGTTCTCTATTGCACGAGTAGAACACAATTTTGTTGTGGGCGTAGATCTTGTCAACTTGCTTGCCGCTACTAGTCTTATCTTGCTTCAGCGGTATTGTGGGATGAAGCGGCCCGGACCAACCTTACACGTACGCTAACGTGAGACCGGTTCCACCGACTGACATGCACTAGTTGCATAAGGGGGCTGGCGGGTGTCTGTCTCTCCCACTTTAGTTGGAGCGGATTCGATGAAAAGGGTCCTTATGAAGGATAAATAGAAGTTTACAAAAATCACGTTGTGGTTATTCGTAGGTAAGAAAACGTTCTTGCTAGAACCCAATTGCAGCCATGTAAAAGATGCAACAACAATTAGAGGACGTCTAACTTGTTTTTGCAGCAATTGTCATGTGATGTGATATGGCCAGAAGTTGTGATGAATGATGAATGACATATTGTGATGTATGAGATCATTTTCTTGTAACAGGAATCACGACTTGCATGTCGATGAGTATGACAACCGGCAGGAGCCATAGGAGTTGTCTTTTTTTTTGTATGACCTTCGTGTCATTGAAGAACGCCATGTAAATTACTTTACTTTATTGCTAAACGCGTTAGCCATAGAAGTAGAAGTAGTCGTTGGCGTGACAACTTCATGAAGACACGATGATGGAGATCATGATGATGGAGATCATGGTGTCATGCCGGTGACAAGATGATCATGGAGCCCCGAAGATGGAGATCAATGGAGCTATATGATATTGGCCATATCATGTCACTACTATATAATTGCATGTGATGTTTATTATGTTTATGCATCTTGTTTACTTAGAACGACGGTAGTAAATAAGATGATCCCTTACAACAATTTCAAGAAGTGTTCTCCCCTAACTGTGCACCGTTGCTAAAGTTCGTTGTTTCGAAGCACCACGTGATGATCGGGTGTGATAGATCCTTACGTTCACATACAACGGGTGTAAGACAGATTTACACATGCAATACACTTAGGGTTAACTTGACGAGCCTAGCATGTACAGACATGGCCTCGGAACACGGAGACCGAAAGGTCGAACACGAGTCGTAGGGAAGATACGATCAACATGAGAATGTTCACCGACGATGACTAGTCCGTCTCACGTGATGATCGGACACGGCCTAGTCGACTCGGATCGTGTATCACTTAGATGACTAGAGGGATGTCAAATCTGAGTGGGAGTTCATTATAATAATTTGATTAGATGAACTTAATTATCATGAACTTAGTCTAAAAACCTTTGCAAATATGTCTTGTAGCTCAAATGGCCAACGCTCATGTCAACATGAACTTCAACACGTTCCTAGATAAAACCAAGCTGAAAGATGATGGCAGCAACTATACGGACTGGGTCCGGAACCTGAGGATCATCCTCATTGCAGCCAAGAAAGCATATGTCCTAGATGAACCGCTAGGTGAAGCACCCATCCCATAGAACCAAGACGTTATGAACGTTTGGCAAACACGTTCTGATGATTACTCCCTCGTTCAGTGCGGCATGCTTTACAGCTTAGAACCGGGGCTCCAAAAGCGTTTTGAGCATCACGGAGCATATGAGATGTTCGAGGAGCTGAAACTAGTTTTCCAAGCTCACGCCCGGGTCGATAGATATGACGTCTCCGACAAGTTCTATAGTTGTAAGATGGAGGAAAATAGTTCTGTCAGTGAGCACATACTCAAGATGTCTGGGTTGCACAACCGTATGACCAAGCTGAATATTAACCTCCCTGATGAGGCGGTCATTGACAGAATCCTTCAGTCGCTCCCACCAAGCTACAAGAGCTTTGTGATGAACTACAATATGCAGGGGATGGTGAAGACCATTCCTGAAGTATTTTCTATGCTAAAGTCAGCAGAGGTTGAAATCAAGAAAGAACATCAAGTGTTGATGGTCAATAAGACCACTAAGTTCAAGAAGGGCAAGGGCAAGAAGAACTTCAAGAAGGACGGCAAGGAGGTTGCCGCGCCCGGTAAGCCAGTTACCAGGAAGAAGTCAAGAAATGGACCCAAGCCTGAGACTGAGTGCTTTTATTGCAAGGGGAAGGGTCACTGGAAGCGGAACTGCCCCAAATACTTAGCGGATAAGAAGGCCGGCAACACCAAAGGTATATTTGATATACATGTAATTGATGTGTACCTTACCAGTACTCGTAGTAACTCCTGGGTATTTGATACCGGTGCCATTGCTCATATTTGTAACTCACAGCAGGAGCTGCGGAATAAGCGGAGACTGGCGAAGGACGAGGTGACGATGCGCGTCGGGAATGGTTCCAGAGTCGATGTGATCGCCGTCGGCACGCTGCCTCTACATTTACCTATGGGATTAGATTTGAACCTTAATAATTGTTATTTCGTGCCAAGTCTGAGCATGAACATTGTATCTGGATCTCGTTTGATACGAGATAGCTACTCATTTAAATCCGAGAATAATGGTTGTTCTATTTATATGAGAGATATGTTTTATGGTCATGCTCCGATGGTCAATGGTTTATTCTTAATGAATCTCGAGCGTAATGTTACTCATATTCATAACGTGAATACCAAAAGATGTAAAGTTGATAACGATAGTCCCACATACTTGTGGCACTGCCGCCTTGGTCACATTGGTGTCAAGCGCATGAAGAAGCTCCATGCTGATGGACTTTTGGAGTCTCTAGATTATGAATCATTTGACACATGCGAACCATGCCTCATGGGCAAGATGACCAAGACTCTGTTCTCCGGAACAATGGAGCGAGCAACCAACTTGTTGGAAATCATACATACCGATGTGTGCGGTCCAATGAGCGTTGAGGCCCGCGGAGGATATCGTTATGTTCTCACTCTCACTGATGACTTGAGTAGATATGGGTATGTCTACTTAATGAAACACAAGTCTGAGACCTTTGAAAAGTTCAAGGAATTTCAGAATGAGGTAGAGAATCAACGTGACCGAAAGATAAAATTCCTACGATCAGATCGTGGAGGAGAATACTTAAGTCACGAATTTGGTACACACTTAAGGAAATGTGGAATCGTTTCACAACTCACGCCGCCTAGAACACCTCAGCGTAACGGTGTGTCCGATCGTCGTAATCGCACTCTATTAGATATGGTGCGGTCTATGATGTCTCTTACCGATTTACCACTATCATTTTGGGGATACGCTCTAGAGACAGCTACATTCACTTTAAATAGGGCACCGTCTAAATCCGTTGAGACGACACCGTATGAATTATGCTTTGGGAAGAAACCTAAGCTGTCGTTTCTAAAAGTTTGGGGATGCGATGCTTATGTCAAGAAACTTCAACCTGAAAAGCTCGAACCCAAGTCGTAAAAATGCGTCTTCATAGGATACCCTAAGGAAACCGTTGGGTATACCTTCTACTTAAGATCCGAGGGCAAGATCTTTGTTGCCAAGAACGGATGCTTTCTGGAAAAAGAGTTTCTCTCAAAAGAAGTAAGTGGGAGGAAAGTAGAACTCGATGAAGTACTACCTCTTGAACGGGATTGTAGTGCAGCTCAGGAAAATGTTCCTGTGATGCCTACACCAACTGAGGAGGAAAATAATGATGATGATCAAGGTACTTCGGATCAAGTTGCTACTGAACTTCGTAGGTCCACAAGGACACGTTCCGCACCAGAGTGGTACGGCAACCCTGTCTTGGAAATTATGTTGTTAGACAACGGTGAACCTTCGAACTATGAAGAAGCGATGGCGGGCCCAGATTCCAATAAATGGCTTGAAGCCATGAAATCCGAGATAGAATCCATGTATGAAAACAAAGTATGGACTTTGACAGACTTGCCCGATGATCGGCAAGTGATAGAAAACAAATGGATCTTTAAGAAGAAGACGGACGCGGATGGTAATATTACCGTCTATAAAGCTCGACTTGTCGCTAAGGGTTATCGACAAGTTCAAGGGAAGAACTGTATATGATGCAGCCAGAAGGTTTTGTCGATCCTAAGAATGCTAACAAAGTATGCAAGCTCCAGCGATCCATTTATGGGCTGGTGCAAGCATCTCGGAGTTGGAATATTCAATTTGATGAGATGATCAAAGCGTTTGGGTTTATGCAGACTTATGGAGAAGCCTGCGTTTACAAGAAAGTGAGTGGGAGCTCTGTAGCATTTCTCATATTATATGTAGATGACATACTCTTGATGGGAAATGATATAGAACTTTTGGACGGCATTAAGGCCTACTTGAATAAGTGTTTTTCAATGAAGGACCTTGGAGAAGCTGCTTATATATTAGGCATCAAGATCTATAGAGATAGATCAAGACGCCTCATAGGTCTTTCACAAAGCACATACCTTGATAAGATTTTGAAGAAGTTCAAAATGGATCAGTCCAAGAAGGGGTTCTTGCCTGTATTGCAAGGTGTGAGATTGAGCTCGGCTCAATGCCCGACCACGGCAAAAGATAAAGAAGAGATGAGTGTCATCCCCTATGCTTCAGCCATAGGATCTATTATGTATGCCATGCTGTGTACCAGACCTGATGTAAACCTTGTCGTAAGTTTGGTAGGAAGGTACCAAAGTAATCCCGGCAAGGAACACTGGACAACGGTCAAGAATATCCTGAAGTACCTGAAAAGGACAAAGGACATGTTTCTCGTTTATGGAGGTGATTAAGAGCTCGTCGTAAAGGGTTACGTCGACGCTAGCTTCGACACAGATCTGGATGACTCTAAGTCACAAACCGGATATGTGTATATGTTGAATGGTGGAGCAGTAAGCTGGTGCAGCTGCAAGCAGAGCGTAGTGGCGGGATCTACATGTGAAGCAGAGTACATGGCAGCCTCGGAGGCAGTGCATGAAGCTATTTGGGTGAAGGAGTTCATCACCGACCTAGGAGTCATACCCAATGCGTCGGGGCCGATCAAACTCTTTTGTGACAACACTGGAGCTATTGCCCTTGCCAAGGAGCCCAGGTTTCACAAGAAGACCAGGCACATCAAGCGCCGCTTCAACTCCATCTGTGAAAACGTTCAAGATAAAGACATAGAAATTTGCAAAGTACATACGGATCTGAATGTCGCAGATCCGTTGACTAAACCTCTCTCGCGAGCAAAACATGATCAGCACCAGAACTCTATGGGTGTTCGACTCATCACAATGTAACTAGATTATTGACTCTAGTGCAAGTGGGAGACTGTTGGAAATATGCCCTAGAGGCAATAATAAAATTGTTATTATTATATTTCTTTGTTCATGATAATAGTCTTTTATTCATGCTATAACTGTATTATCCGGAAATTGTAATACATGTGTGAATACATAGACCACAATATGTCCCTAGTGAGCCTCTAGTTGACTAGCTCGTTGTGATCAACAGATATTCATGGTTTCCTGGCTATGGACATTGGATGTCGTTGATAACGGGATCACATCATTAGGAGAATGATGTGATGGACAAGACCCAATCTTAAGCATAGCATGAGATCGTGTAGTTCGTTTGCTAGAGCTTTTTCAATGTCAAGTATCTCTTCCTTAGACCATGAGATCGTGTAACTCCCGGATACCGTAAGAGTGCTTTGGGTGTACCAAACGTCACAACGTAACTGGGTGACTATAAAGGTGCATTACAAGTATCTCCGAAAGTGTCTGTTGGGTTGACACGGATCGAGACTGGGATTTGTCACTCCGTATGACGGAGAGGTATCTCTGGGCCCACTCGGTAATGCATCATCATAATGAGCTCAAAGTGACCAAGTGGTTGGTCACGGGATGATGCATTACGGTACGAGTAAAGTGACTTGCCGGTAACGAGACTGAACAAGGTATTGGGATACCGACGATCGAGTCTCGGGCAAGTAACGTACCGATTGACAAAGGGAATTGCATACGGGGTTTGATCGAATCCTCGACATCGTGGTTCATCCGATGAAATCATCGAGGAGCATGTGGGAGCCAACATGGGTATCCAGATCCCGCTGTTGGTTATTGACCGGAGAGTTGTCTCGGTCATGTCTACGTGTCTCCCGAACCCGTAGGGTCTACACACTCAAGGTTCGGTGACGCTAGGTTTGTATGAATATGAGTATGCAGCAAACCGAATGTTGTTCGGAGTCCCGGATGAGATCCCGGACGTCACGAGGAGTTCCGGAATGGTCCGGAGGTAAAGATTTATATATAGGAAGTCTTATTTTGGTCACCGGAAAAGTTTCGCACTTTATCGGTATTGTACCGGGAGTGCCGAAAGGGGTCCGGGGGTCCACCGGGGGGGGGGGGGGTCCACCTGCCTCGGGGGGCCACATGGGCTGTAGGAGGTGCGCCTTGGCCTATATGGGCCAAGGGCACCAGCCCCAAGAGGCCCATGCGCCTAGAAGACTTGGAGAGGGGAGAGTCCAAAGAGGGGAAGGCACCTCCGAGGTGCCTTGGGGAGGATGGACTCCTCCCCCCCTCTTGGCCGCACCCCTTCCTTGGAGGAAGGGGCAAGGCTGCGCCCTCCCCTCTCTTGCGCCTATATAAAGGGAGGGGAGGGAGGGGTGGCCGCACCCATAAGCCCTGGCGCCTCCCTCCTCCCTGCAACACCTCCTCCTCCTCCCGTAGTTGCTTAGCGAAGCCCTGCCGGAGTTCTGCTGCATCCACCACCACGCCGTCGTGCTGTTGGATCTTCATCAACCTCTCCTTCCCCCTTGCTGGATCAAGAAGGAGGAGACGTCATCCGCTCCATATGTGTGTTGAACGCGGAGGTGCTGTCCGTTCGGCACTAGGTCATCGGTGATCTGAATCACGGCAAGTACGATTCCATCAACCCCGTTCCATTGAACGCTTCCGCACGCGATCTACAAGTGGTATGTAGATGCAATCACTCTCCCATGACTCGTTGCTAGATGAACTCGTAGATGGATCTTGGTGAAACCGCAGGAAAAATTTTAATTTTCTGCAACGTTCCCCAACAGGAGACACATCGCGCGGCAGTCGGGAGCGCCGCCAGGAAGGGGAACGGGGAGGAGGACGAGTGGGAGAGGGCGGTGGCTAGGGTTCCCACGAGGGAGGAATGGGAGCAGGGAGGAGGACGAGTGGGAGAGGGTGGTGGCTAGGGTTCCCATGAGGGAGGAATGGGAGCAGGGAGGAGGACGAGTGGGAGAGGGCGGCAGTCAAGGCGGGTTGACTAAATGTGAAAAGACCAAAATGCCCATCGAGGGGCACCAAAATAGCAGGCGGTGGCATGGCTACCCAAGCACTATTCATTGTAGCAGTGTTTTACCCGATCGGATGGCTAGAAACGCTTCATCTGAAGATCGGACGACCAGAGACGCTCCACCTGGAGATCCAACGGCCAGGACGCGCTCGGGGAGACGATCGGACGGTCCAAAATCGAAACGGCCGGGGAGGCTTCATTTTACTCCACAATCTAACAATGGGATTCTCCCAGAGACATGTATCAGATACGCTAAGCCCAAAATGTGCGTTGCAACGTTTACAGCGCGACAGCAAATCCGACCCCTCGAAATGTCCTAAAAAAAGAAAAGAAAAAAGAAATCCGACCCCTTGAACACCTGTAAACGCGCCTAAACACGTCCGCGGAGATTGACCGATCACATTGCAAACTTGCTTGTCTACATCATACCACATACTATAATGCTCAGATCCATACAAAAGTATGCAAACGATGAAATCGACGTACTACGTAGATCAAGTACCTATACTACCCCAATCCTCGTCGGAGATGTACACTATCTCCGTGCCAGGCTCCGAGTACATGGGCGGCAGCCGCAGCTCTGGCTCCTGCAGCTCCTCCGACTGCTCCGCATCGGCCTCTGCCTCCATCTATGCTTAGACCTCGTCGAAGAGCGCATTAGTCGCCGCCCGTTCCTGTCAGATGAACTGTCGGTTGGCCTCCACATAGACCTCATTCTGGATGGAATACAGGATGGCCTGCTGCTCCTCCATCTCAGACGCTTGGGTAACCGCGAACTCCGCCTCGGTGTCATGCACCAGGCGCGGTGGCACTAGCAGTACCGCCAGCCGCTGCCCTACCCGGATGTCAATCTACCCCATGGTTGGCATCTGGACTAGCATTGAATCCCCGTACCAGTGGTGCCCCGGTCGCCGCGGGCACACACAGAGGAGGTGCATCGGCGCCGTGTCCTCCTTACACCGGAGCAGCAGCGTCAAGCAGCCTACGTGGTCAGACTCCCCCAACTGGGAGGCCTGTTTCGCGATGGAGCACGACATCGCCGGCCGCGGCGGCGTGCAGTTCAACCTCAACTACGTGCCAACACCTCTGAGGTCAAGCCGGAGGAGGAGGTGGCCTACCAGGCCGCTTTGGAGGCGGCAACCCAGGGCGCCATGGAGGAGAGCAGGCGCGACGAGGACGCCCACCGGGACGACCTGGAGGAGGCCCTTGCCTTCTCTGCTGCCGGGGACTGCGTCATTCACCCGCCCCTGACGCTTCCCGAGTGGACTTTGGCCGGCGGTTGACCGGGCGTTTAATGTTTTAAGTATGTCAAGTTTGAACGCCTGTTTTTCTAGTTTGCATGCAAAAAAAATATACATCAGACCAGCGTTGGGTGCACACGCCCACCCAAATCAAAAACGGACACAACCGTCCGCTCGGTCGATCCAAACGAACAAAACGTGTGTCGTTTTGGGTGGTCGCGTTGGAGTTGCTGTTAGCACCGTATGTGCATTACATTGTTGCTTTCTTTCTGCTCCAAGTGGGGGATTGTGCTACGCAGCGTCGAAACTGTCCTGGTCCGGTTCCTTTTTATTGTCGAATGCCAGTCATGTTCCGGTCCTGGAAGACAAGATTAGCAAGGACGGCATGGAAAGCGAAACCAGAGCTTACGATCGCTATCGCGTGACAACGGACGCAGTACGATGGAGGCTCCTTTTTCTTCTTTTCCTTCTGGACATGGCGACGGTGCGTCCATCGCCGGCACGTAGAATTCCCAACAGTTCGCATCATCTGCGGTAAGCGCGCGCATAGAAGAGTGAAGTCTAAAATGAACCCTGAAATTGTAGGTCTAGATTGAAACAAACCCTGACTTTTAAATCTCTGAAATTGGTAGCACGCACTCCCGACATTTTATGAGAGAGGGATGTGAGCCATGTATCAATGAAGTAATACTTATTTACATCTGACTGTAATACTTGCCGGCTATAAGCTTGATTATAAAAAAATGTGGCAACACCTTATAGCCAGCGACCGACTATACTATTAACCAATGCTCTAAAGGCGCGGACACGGCCACAACAGTGGTGGCTGCGAGCTCCGAGACCGAGAGGGACGCGCCCGGTGATTCGCATAACGACAGAGATCATGTATCGCGATGCGAGCATATGGAGCGTACGTGCACGTCCACGTCCACCTTTTCATCCCAAATTCGCCTTCAGTTTGTTTCGTGATTTGCTTCGTCGCGAGCGTGACGTGACTCTCGTCTCCCTGAAAAAACTAGCCAAACAATTGAAGTCATCGGTCGAACTCCCTTCCATGGGTGTGTGTGCAGGGGAAAGGGACGGGGGGCCACGCGCTGGCGTTGGGGTGGCAGCCGCCACACGCACGCTCGATCGCCCGTGCCCGATTGCCCGTTCGCGCGCACGCCCTTGGAGGCAACGCACACGCCTTGGATGAACATTTAGGGCGTGTTTGGTAGTATGTATGGACATAGCCTAATTGTTCTCTTTTGATATATGCTGAGCCCATCCATTTGTTGTTGTCTGGCAACGGTGTATGCGAGGAGACATGCTGAGCTGAGACTTTGTTCAGCAGCCTGCATGTGTTTAGACATTCTGAACAATTTCGAATTTTGAATAATTCTTTGAACGGTGAACAAAATTGAAAAAATATCAACAAAAATTTAAACATATTTGAAATTCTGAAACTTTATTGATAATTTAAACAAGATTTGAAATTATATTTTTTTTGAAAATTTCAGTAAATATTTAAATTCTGAACATTTTTTGAAAATTTAAACATATTTTGAAATTTTGAACAATTTCTAGAATTAAAACAAAATTTGAAATTCTGAACATTTTTTAAAATTTAAATAAAATTTGAAATACTAAACAGGAGCACGTGCAGGAGCACGTGCTCCCGGGAGCTAAGTTGGATTTCCGGGAAGTTCCATACTGCATTGATGAAGATTTAGCTCCAAAAGGATTTCCGGACCATCATGGCCCAAAACTGACATCATGCGTTTGGGCCATGTTCCATAGGTCAGCCCAGTCATGCTTAAATATTCGTCAAGGGCTGGAGCCGTCACTTCTCCGTCTTACTAAAAAAAACTGACCAGGTTTTTTTTAGGGCAAACTAGGGGTTTTATTCAGAGTTCATAACAAAAGGAATACAAACGATGTCCGGACGAACCCCTAGCCACACATGGCGGCCCACCGCCAGAGACGCAGCTCCTTTAGCCAGCGAATGGGCCTCGAAATTATTTTCCCTATGCTCAAAACGGAAATCAACAGAAGAAAATAAGTTTGTACTAAGCTGAATCTCTCTAAGGATAGGCGCATACACCGGAGACCCTCCTCCCTTTAAGTTTTAAATAACTTCCAGGCAATCTGAGGCAATCACCAAGTCTTGTAAATGAAGGTCCTGTTCAAGGGCCATTGCTTCACAGCATGCTTTCGCCTCCAGGCTAGATGGGTCAGACAAACCTTCGAAAACAAGTGCCGATGCCCCAAGATAAGTCCCGTCCTTGTCTTTGCAAACCACTGCCGCTGCTCCTTTCTCCCCCAGGGTAGACAGACTGCCATCACAGTTGAATTTTGCAGCAAACTGTGGTGGTGGCAACCATGTATTTGCCCTGGGCCGATTAGCCCGTGCAACATGATTTGTTGGCATGCAATGAGAGGCAATATCCAACTCCTCCAGATACCTTTTGATGAAACACATAGTTGACAACGGGCTTTAGAAATCCTCATCATGTATCGCTTTACGTCGCTCCCACCAGATAGCCCACATTGTCACCAAAACTCGGGTAAGATCGTCTTGGGTAGTTGATTCAAACAGCCAAAACAGCCACAACTTTGCATCTTCATTCTGGTTCGATAGCACATGCTCAAGCAAAGACTCGTCTCCTAATGCCCAAACACACCTAGCCATGCGGCAGCTCAGCAGTGAATGACGCCATGTGTCCTCAACCGCACCACATATAGAGCACGCTGGGGTATCTGCCATGCTATGTTTGTGTCGAACTAGGCCTGTAGGGAGCAAAGTATGGGCAAGTCTCCAAAGGAAGATGCGAATTTTTGATGGGACCTTCACCTTCCACAACTGAGACCATGAATGCTTCTCTGATGTGATGTTGGAATGGCCCGGCCGGTGCTCCAGCCAATCTTCCCTCTGAGCTTTAATTGCATATATCATCCTATATGCTGATCGGACAGAAAACACGCCGCGTCTGTCATAGTGCCAAGCCCAGAAGTCTTCCTGCATCCTAGAGCTGGTTAGTATATTGAGGATTACTTCTACATCCGCAGCAATAAAATGATCCTCAAGAATTTGCTTGTCCCACGTGCGAGTAGCTGGATTTAGGAGGTTAGAGACCAAAAACCGGGGGATTAGCTGATCGAGCACAGATGGGGCGAAGCTTATAGTCCCTCGGCTCCAATTTTCTTCCCAAATGCGAGTGCTAGAACCTGTGCCAATCCTCTTGATTAGTCCCAAAGACAACACATCTCCGCCTTCTATTAATGAGCGCCAAACCTGGGAGGGAGACGATCCCAAAGTCGCGTCCAGAATGCTGGTGTTGGGGTAGTAGCGGGCTTTTAGCACACGCGCACTAAGAGTATCTGGCTCTTGTAACAATCTCCAAACTTGGCGAGCAAGAAGTGCCAAGTTGAAAAGCTCCACATCCCTAAAACCCAAACCGCCCATGAACTTTGGTTTTGACATTGTTGCCCATGACACCCAGGCTGGTTTCCTTTGGCCATTTTTACTCCCCCACCAAAATCTCCGAATGATGTTGTTTACATGCTCACAAAGTCCATGGGGTAACTTAAAGCAAGCCATCGAATACGTAGGGATGGATTGAACCACTGATTTAATTAAAACTTCTTTACCTCCGGCTGATAGACACTTCTCCATCCACCCTTGAACACGATTCCAAATTCCGTCCTTTAGATATTTGAAAGACCCTTATTTTGCTCGCCCCACATCCGAAGGTAAGCCAAGATATTTTTCTGATAAGGACTCATTTTGAACCTCGAGAATGTCCTTGATTGTGCCCCTTGTGGATTCAGGAACACCCTTGATAAAGAAAATGGAGGACTTGTCAACATTTATCCTCTGACCCAAAGTGTTGCAATATGTAGTAAGGATCTCCTTCACTCGAGTAGCACTAGCATCAATAGCCTCAAAAAAGAGGAGGCTATCATCGGTGAAAAATAGGTGGTTAACTAGAGGGGCCCCTGGAGCAAAAGAAATCCCCCTCACCGCTCCTTCTGCCTTTAGCAAACAAAATAGACCCTCAGCTGCAAGCAAGAACAGATATGGCGATATGGGATCCCCTTGTCGCAAGCCACGGGAAGGTTTGAAAGCATCCAAAACTCCACCATTGAACAAGACTGAGAATGAAACCGATGATACACACCTCATAACAGTATCTGTGAATCTTGGGCTGAAGCCCATCTTGAGCATAACTGCCTTCAAATAAGACCACTCCAAGCGATCATAGGCCTTCATCATATCCATTTTTTGTTGGAAATATGCCCTAGAGGCAATAATAAATTAGTTATTATTATATTTCCTTGTTCATGATAATCGTTTATTATCAATGCTATAATTGTATTGATAGGAAACTCAGATACATGTGTGGATACATAGACAACACCATGTCCCTAGTAAGCCTCTAGTTGACTAGCTCGTTGATCAATAGATGGTTACGGTTTTCTGACCATGGACATTGGATGTCGTTGATAACGGGATCACATCATTAGGAGAATGATGTGATGGACAAGACCCAATCCTAAGCCTAGCACTAAAGATCGTGTAGTTCGTATGCTAAAGCTTTTCTAATGTCAAGTATCATTTCCTTAGACCATGAGATTGTGCAACTCCCGGATACCATAGGAATGCTTTGGGTGTACCAAACGTCACAACGTAACTGGGTGGCTATAAAGGTGCACTACAGGTATCTCCGAAAGTGTCTGTTGGGTTGGCACGAATCGAGACTGGGATTTGTCCATGTAACCGAGAGGTATCTCTGGGCCCACTCGGTAGGACATCATCATAATGTGCACAATGTGACCAAGGGGTTGATCACGGGATGATGTGTTACGGAACGAGTAAAGAGACTTGCCGGTAACGAGATTGAACAAGGTATCGGGATACCGACGATCGAATCTCGGGCAAGTACTATACCGCTAGACAAAGGGAATTGTATACGGGATTGATTGAGTCCTTGACATCGTGGTTCATCCGACGAGATCATCGTGGAACATGTGGGATCCAACATGGGTATCTAGATCCCGCTGTTGGTTACTGGCCGGAGAGTTGTCTCGGTCATGTCTGCATGGTTCCCGAACCCGTAGGGTCTACACACTTAAGGTTCGGTGACGCTAGAGTTGTTATGGGAATTAGTGTGCAGTTACCGAATGTTGTTCGCAGTCCCGGATGAGATCCTGGACGTCGCGAGGAGTTTTGGAATGGTCCGGAGGTAAAGTTATATATGGGAAGTCCTATTTTGGCCACCGGAAAATGTTCGAGATTTTTCGGTATTGTACCGGGAAGGTTCTAGAAGGTTCCGGAGTGGGGCCCACCTGCATGGGGGGACCCACATGAACGTGGGTAGTGGGGGCAAGGCCCCACACCCCTGTTCAAGGCTCACCAAGATCCCCCCTTAGAAGGAATAAGATCATATCCCGAAGGGATAAGATCAAGATCCCTAAAAAGGGGGGATAACAATCGGTGGGGAAGGAAATGATGTGATTTCTTTCCTCCCACCTTTGCCAACGCCCCAATGGACTTGGAGGGCAAGAAACCAGCCCCCTCCACCCCTATATATAGTGGGGAGGTGCATGGGAGCTTCACCCTTGCCCCTGGCGCAGCCCTCTCCCTCCCCAACACCTCCTCCTCCTCCGTAGTGCTTGGCGAAGCCTTGCCGGAGAACTACAAGCTCCACCACCACGCTGTCGTGCTGCCGGAGCTCTCCCTCAACTTCTCCTCTCCCCTTGCTGGATCAAGAAGGAGGAGACGTCACCGGGCTGTACGTGTGTTGAACGCGGAGGTGCCGTCCGTTCGGCACTAGGATCTCCGGTGATTTGGATCATGACGAGTACGACTCCTTCAACCCCGTTCTCTTGAACGCTTCCGCTTAGCGATCTACAAGGGTATGTAGATGCACTCTCCTTCTCCTCGTTGCTAGTCTCTCCATAGATAGATCTTGGTGACTCGTAGGAAAATTTTGAATTTCTGCTACGTTCCCCAACAGTGGCATCATGAGCTAGGTCTATTGCGTAGATTCTTTGCACGAGTAGAACACAAAGTAGTTGCGGGCATTGATTTTGTTCAATATGCTTACCGTTACTAGTCCAATCTTGTTTCGATGGTATTGTGGGATGAAGCGGCCCGGACCGACCTTACACGTACTCTTACGTGAGACAGGTTCCACCGACTGACATGCACTTGGTGCATAAGGTGGCTAGCGGGTGCCAGTCTCTCCCACTTTAGTCGGAACGGATTCGATGAAAAGGGTCCTTATGAAGGGTAAATAGCAATTGGCATATCACGTTGTGGTTTTGCGTTGGTAAGAAACGTTCTTGCTAGAAACCCATAGCAGCCACGTAAAACATGCAAACAATAATTAGAGGACGTCTAACTTGTTTTTGCAGGGTATGCTAGGTGATGTGATATGGCCAAGAATAATGTGATGAATGATATGTGATGTATGAGATTGATCATGTTCTTGTAATAGGAATCACGACTTGCATGTCGATGAGTATGACAACCGGTAGGAGCCATAGGAGTTGTCTTAATTTATTGTATGACCTGCGTGTCATTAAACAACGCCATGTAATTACTTTACTTTATTGCTAACCGGTAGCCATAGTAGTAGAAGTAATAGTTGGCGAGACAACTTCATGAAGACACGATGATGGAGATCATGATCATGGAGATCATGGTGTCATACCGGTGACGATGATGATCATGGAGCCCCGAAGATGGAGATCAAAAGGAGCAATGTGATATTGGCCATATCATGTCACTATTTGATTGCATGTGACGTTTATCATGTTTATGCATCTTATTTGCTTAGAACGACAGTAGTAAATAAGATGATCCCTCATTAAAATTTCAAGAAAGTGTTCCCCCTAACTGTGCACCGTTGCGAAAGTTCGTCGTTTCGAAGCACCACGTGATGATCGGGTGTGATAGATTCTTACGTTCACATACAACGGGTGTAAGCCAGATTTACACACGCGAAACACTTAGGTTGACTTGACGAGTCTAGCATGTATAGACATGGCCTCGGAACACAAGAGACCGAAAGGTCGAGCATGAGTCATATGGTGGATACGATCAACATGAAGATGTTCACCGATGATGACTAGTCCGTCTCACATGATGATCGGACACGGCCTAGTTGACTCGGATCATGTAATCACTTAGATGACTAGAGGGATGTCTATCTGAGTGGGAGTTGATAAGATGAACTTAATTATCCTGAACATAGTCAAAAGATCTTTGCAAATTATGTCGTAAGCTCGCGCTTTAGTTCCACTGTTTAGATATGTTCCTAGAGAAAAATATAGTTGAAAGTTGACAGTAGCAATTACGCGGACAGTAGAAAGCTTATGTCCTTAATGCACCGCTCAGTGTGCTGAACCCCAAACGTCGTCTGTGGATGTTGCGAACATCAGACATACACGTTTTGATAACTACGTGATAGTTCAGTTAAACGGTTTAGAGTTGTGGCACCAAAGACGTTTTCGAAATGTCGCGGAACATATGAGATGTTTCGAGGGCTGAAATTGGGATTTCAGGCTCGTGCCCACGTCAAGAGGTATAAGACCTCCGACGATTTTCTTAGCCTGCAAACTAAGGGAGAAAAGCTCAATCGTTGAGCTTGTGCTCAAATTGTCTGAGTGCAACAATCACTTGAATCGAGTGGGAGTTGATCTTCCAGATGAGATAGTGATGTTTCTCCAAAGTCATTGCCACCAAGCTGCTAGAGCTTCGTGATGAACTATAACATATCAGGGATAGATATGATGATCCTTGAGGTATTCGCGATGTTTGACACCGTGAAAGTAGAAATCAAGAAGGAGCATCAATTGTTGATGGTTGGTGAAACCACTAGTTTCAAAAAGGGGCAAGGGCAAGAAGGGATACTTCATGAAACAGCAAATCAGCTGCTGCTCTAATGAACAAACCCAAGGTTGAAACCAAACCCGAGACTAAGTGCTTCTGTAATAAGGGGAACAGCCACTGGAGCAGAATTACCCTAGATACTTGGTAGATGAGAAGGCTGGCAAGGTCGATAGAAGTATATTGGATATACATTATGTTAATATGTACTTTACTTGTACTCCTAGTAGCACCAGGGTATTAAGATACTGGTTCGGTTGCTAAGTGTTAGTAACTCGAAATAAAAGAGCTACGGAATAAACGGAGACTAGCTAAAGGTGAGCTGACGATATGTGTTGGAAGTGTTTCCAAGTTTGATGTGATCAAACATTGCACGCTCCCTCTACCATCAACATTAGTATTAAATATGAATAATTGTCATTTGGTGTTTGCATTGAACATAGACATAATTGGATTATGTCTATCGCAATATGGTTATTCATTTAAGGAGAATAATGGTTACTCTATTTATTTGAAAAATACCATCAATGGTCTTGCACCTAAAGGAATGGTTTATTGAATCTCGATCGTAGTGATACACATTTTCATGCCAAAAGATATAAGATAGTAATGATAGTACCACCTACTTGTGGCACTGCCATGTAAGTCATATTGGTATAAAACACATGAAGAAGCTCCATGTTGATGGATCTTTGGACTCACTCGTTTTTTGAAAAGTTTGAGACATGCAAACCATGTCTATTGGTGTATATGCATGAAGAAACTCCATGCAAATGGACCGTTTTGGACTCACTTGATTTTGAATCACTTGAGACATGCAAATCATACCACATGGACAAGATGAATGAAAGCCTCGTTTTCAGCAAAATGGAACAAGAAAGCAACTTGTTGGAAGTAATACATTTTGATGTGTGCAGTCCAATGAGTGCTGAGGCACGCAGTGGATATCGTTATGTTCTTACTTCACGGATGATTTGAGTAGATGCTGAGTATATTTACTTGATGAAACACAAGTCTGAATTATTGAATGGTTCAAGTAATTTCAGAGTGAAGTTGAAGATCATCATGACAAGAGGATAAAATGTCTATGATATGATCATAGAGATGAGTATCTGAGTTATGAGCTTTGGCACGAAATTAAGACATTATGGAAATTGTTTCACAATTAATACCGCCTGGAACACCATAGTGTGATGGTGTGTCCGAACATCATAGTTGCACCCTATTGGATATGGTGCGTACCATGATGTCTCTTATTGAATTATCACTATCGTTCATGGGTTAGGCATTAGAGACAACCGCGCTCACTTTATAGGGCACCACGTAATTCCGTTGAGATGACACCGTTTGAACTATGGTTTGGAGAAACCTAAGTTGTCGTTTCTTAAAAGTTTGGGGCTGCGATGCTTATGTGAAAAAGTTTCAGGTTGGTAAGCTCAAACCCAAAGCGGATAAAATGCATCTTCATAGGACACCCAAAACAGTTGGGTATACCTCCTAATTCAGATCCAAAAGCAACAGGGATTGTTTCTTGAATCGGGTCCTTTCTCGAGGAAAGGTTTGTCTCGAGAATTGAGTGGGAGGATGGTGGAGACTTGATGAGGTTATTGAACTGTCACTTCAACAAGTGTGTAGCAGGGCACAGGAAGTTGTTCCTGTGGCGCCTACAACAATTGAGGTAGAAGCTTATGATAGTTATCATGAAGTTTTGGATCAAGTCACTACCGTACCTCGTAGGGTGACAAGGGTGCGTCCTACTTCAGAGTGGTACAGTAATCCTGTCTTGAAGGTCATGTTGCTAGACAACAATGAACCTACGAGCTATGGAGAAGAGATGGTGGGCCCAAATTCCGGCAAATGGTTAGAAGCCATGAAATCCGAGATAGGATCCATGTATCAGAACAAAGCATGGACTTTGGTAGACTTGCCCGATGATCGGCAAGCCATTGAGATAAATGGATCTTTAAGAAGAAGATGGACGTGGACGGTAATGTCACCGTCTATGAAGCTCGACTTGTGGCGAAGAGTTTTTCACAAGTTCAAGGAGTTGACTACGATGAGATTTTCTCATCCGTAGCGATGCTTAAGTCCGTCGGAATCATGTTAGCATTAGCTGCATTTATGAAATCTGGCAGATGGATGTCAAAACGAGTTTCCTTACCAGTCTTCGTAAGGAAAGGTTGTATGTGATACAATCAGAAAGTTTTTGTCGATCCTAAGGATGCTAAAAGGTATGGTAGCTCCAACAATCCTTCCATGGTCTGGAGTAAGCATCTCGGAGTTGGAATATGCACTTTGATAAGATGATCAAAGATTTTGGGTTTATACAAAGTTTATGAGAAACTTGTATTTCCAAAGAAGTGAGTGGGAGCACTATAGAATTTCTGATGAGTATATGGTGTTGACATATTGTTGATTAGAAATGATGTAGAATTTCTGGAACGCATGTAGGGTTATTTGAAAAGTGTTTTTCAATTAGAAAACCTGGATTAGGCTACTTGAACAATAAGCGTCAAGATCTATAAGATAGATCAAAATGCTTAATAATACTTTCAAATGAGCACATACCTTGACGTGATCTTGAAGGAGTTCAAGATGGATCAGTCAAAGAAGGAGTTCTTGCCTGAGTTGTAAGGTATGAAGTTAAGAGTTAAAGCTCGACCACGGCAGAAGAGAGACAAAGGATGAAGGCCGTCCCCTATGTTTCAGACGTAGGCTCTATAGTATGCTATGTTGTGTACCGCACCGGAAGTGTGCCTTGCCATGAGTCAGTCAAGGGGTACAAGAATGATCCAGGAATGGATCATTGGACAGCGGTCAAAATTGTCCTTGGAGTAAATAAGGACGTGTTTCTCGATTATGGAGGTGATAAAGAGTTCGGCGTAAAGGGTTACGTCGATGCAAGCTTTAACACCTATCCGAGTGACTCTGAGTAGCAAACCGGATACGTATAGTGGAGCAACCATTTGGAATAGTTCCAAGTGGAGCGTGGTAGCTGCATTTACAATATGACCTAGAGATTTGTGAAGTACATACGGATCTGAATTTTGCAGACCCATTGACTAAAAACCTCTCTCACAAGCAAAACATGATCAAACCCTAGAACTCATTGAGTCTTAATCACATGATGATGTGAACTAATAAACTCTTTGGATGTTGGTCACATGGTGATGTGACCTGTGAGTGTTAATCACATGGCGATGTCAACTAGATTATTGACTCTAGTGCAAGTGGGAGACTGTTGGAAATATGCCCTAGAGGCAATAATAAATTAGTTATTATTATATTTCCTTGTTCATGATAATTGTTTATTATCCATGCTATAATTGTATTGATAGGAAACTCAGATACATGTGTGGATACATAGACAACACCATGTCCCTAGTAAGGCTCTAGTTGACTAGCTCGTTGATCAATAGATGGTTACGGTTTCCTGACCATGGACATTGGATGTCGTTGATAACGGGATCACATCATTAGGAGAATGATGTGATGGACAAGACCCAATCCTAAGCCTAGCACTAAAGATCGTGTAGTTCGTATGCTAAAGCTTTTCTAATGTCAAGTATCATTTCCTTAGACCATGAGATTGTGCAACTCCCGGATACCATAGGAATGCTTTGGGTGTACCAAACGTCACAACGTAACTGGGTGGCTATAAAGGTGCACTACAGGTATCTCCGAAAGTGTCTGTTGGGTTGGCACGAATCGAGACTGGGATTTGTCACTCTGTGTAACGGAGAGGTATCTCTGGGCCCACTCGGTAGGACATCATCATAATGTGCACAATGTGACCAAGGGGTTGATCACGGGATGATGTGTTACGGAACGAGTAAAGAGACTTGCCGGTAACGAGATTGAACAAGGTATCGGGATACCGACGATCGAATCTCGGGCAAGTACTATACCGCTAGACAAAGGGAATTGTATACAGGATTGATTGAGTCCTTGACATCATGGTTCATCCGATGAGAGCATCGTGGAACATGTGGGAGCCAACATGGGTATCCAGATCCCGCTGTTGGTTACTGGCCGGAGAGTTGTCTCGTTCATGTCTGCATGGTTCCCGAACCCGTAGGGTCTACACACTTAAGGTACAGTGGCGCTAGAGTTGTTATGGGAATTAGTGTGCAGTTACCGAATGTTGTTCGGAGTCCCGGATGAGATCCTGGACGTCACGAGGAGTTCCGGAATGGTCCGGAGGTAAAGATTTATATATGGGAAGTCCTATTTTGGCCACCGGAAAATGTTCGGGATTTTTCGGTATTGTACCGGGAAGGTTCTAGAAGGTTCCGGAGTGGGGCCCACCTGCATGGGGGGACCCACATGAACGTGGGTAGTGGGGGCAAGGCCCCACACTCCTGGTCAAGGCGCACCAAGATCCCCCTTAGAAGGAATAAGATCATATCCCGAAGGGATAAGATCAAGATCCCTAAAAAGGGGGGATAACAATCGGCGGGGATGGAAATGATGTGATTTCTTTCCTCCCACCTTTGCCAACGCCCCAATGGACTTGGAGGGCAAGAAACCAGCCCCCTCCACCCCTATATATAGTGGGGAGGTGCATGGGAGCTTCACCCTTGCCCCTGGCGCAGCCCTCTCCCTCCCCAACACCTCCTCCTCCTCCGTAGTGCTTGGCGAAGCCCTGCCGGAGAACTGCAAGCTCCACCACCACGCCGTCGTGCTGCCGAAGCTCTCCCTCAACTTCTCCTCTCCCCTTGCTGGATCAAGAAGGAGGAGATGTCACCGGGCTGTACGTGTGTTGAACGCGGAGGTGCCATCCGTTCGGCACTAGGATCTCCGGTGATTTGGATCACGACGAGTATGACTCCTTCAACCCCGTTCTCTTGAACGCTTCTGCTTAGCGATCTACAAGGGTATGTAGATGCACTCTCCTTCTCCTCGTTGCTAGTCTCTCCATAGATAGATCTTGGTGACTCGTAGGAAAATTTTGAATTTCTGCTACGTTCCCCAACAATTTTAGCGCGCAAAATCTGTTACCCTTCACCCTCCTGGTTTTCATATAATGCAAATACTCATAAGCTTTGATGAAATTATCTGTAATGAGACGTCCAGGGACAAAGGCTGATTGCTCTTCAGAGATGACCTCGGGGAGAATAGTTTTCAACCTATTTGCTAAGACCTTTGAGGCAATCTTGTAGATTACATTACAAAGACTTATAGGTCAAAATTGTCCTAGAACTTTTGGACTAGCTATCTTGGGAATCAAAACAATGAACATGTTGTTTATCTCCTCGGGTGAATCCACTCTTCAAGCACTCGAATGATCATCCTCGTGACTTCATCACCACATAAATCCCAATGCTTCTGAAAAAATGAGCCGGGAAGCCATCTGGTCCAGGGGCCTTCGTAGGGGACATTTGAAACAGTGCATCCTCAACTTCTTCTCTGCTATAAGTGGCGTTTAGTCATGCATTCATGTTACCGTCTACACACACTGGTATATGAGACAGAACTTCTTCCATGCCAATGGTGCCCTCGGACCAAGCTTTTAAATAGCGGCCGCAATAGCGGTAGCGTCACCCTGCCGCTATTAGTTTAAGGTTGCATTAGAAAATAGTGTGTTGTCATGATGCGGGCGCAATATCACTTGTTAGACCGCTATATTGTCCGCTATCCGCAATATCGCTCGCTATATAAGTCCTTGTTGTTCTGTTATGTAATATATTTTGGTAAATGTGTCTTGCTTGCACGGTTGCATGGCGAAATATTATTCAATTATAGTTTATATTCTTATATAAATAATGATTTCTCAAATTAAGTGTCATATTTTTTGTCATGGCCTAGAAATATACACAACAATCTCAAATTTATGAGTGTTTTTAAAAAATTGGCTATGTGGATATAGCGCCCGCAATATCGCCCGCTATCCTCATTTCGCTACGCGGACCCTAATCCGCAACCAGTCCGCTATCCGCTATTTAAAAGCTTGGTGTACAGATTAGCATAAAAATCCATAGCCATCCCCTATAACTCATGTCGATCCGTGCACACAGTACCATCACTTCGGGATAGCTGCGATATCGAGTTTTTTGAACGCCGGGCACTTGCTTTTATTTGGAAAAACTTTGTATTGCTGTCCCCCTCAGACAGACAAGTGATGCGAGAGCGATGTCTCGCCATGATCTCTTCTCTGTACGCTAGCTCGACCATGCGGTCTTCGACTCTCTTCTCTTCTTGGGTCGGCCCCGTCAACAAGGCTAGCTGCCTTCAAAGTGAATGTAGTTCTTCACGCACAGAACCAAACGTGTGTCTACCCCAGCACGATAACGAAATCGCAACTGCGTTGATTTTGTTTGCTAGATCAGATACGGACCCAGCCGGTCCCTCGCCATTCCACGCATCTGCCACTGCATCCTTAAATCTGTCATGTGTCTCCCATGCGCACTCGTATCGGAACGGCTTCTTCTTTCCCCATCTAGGGTTAGCACTCTCGAGCTCATTCATCAACAGAATGGGGCTATGGTCACTTTTTGCCGCTATCATGTGCTCCACACTAGCAAAAGGGAAGAGGCTCGACCAAGAAGGCGAAGCCAAAGCCCTGTCCAGCCTGACCCTGCAAAACTGTCCACCTGTGACTCTTTTTTCAAAGGTCCAGTCAAGGCCCTTATACCCTAAATCTGCCAGGCCACACACATCCACTGCTTCCCTAAACCCCGCAATTTGAGAGCTATCGTGAGTGTTTGGTCCCAATTGTTCCTCCTGACGGAGAATTTCATTAAAATCACCAATACAAACCCATGGCAGTGTACTCTCTCCTCGTAGTCTTTTCATCGTTTCCCACGTTTTATATCTCAGGCTCCTGTTGGTCTCCCCATAGAAACAAGTAAGGCGCCACTCATCAACACCTGGTTGAGAGATCCAGGAGTCTATATGATACTGTGAAAAATTCTGTATTGTCAACTGAACATCTGATTTCCAGAATATACAAAGCCCACCACTTCTTCCGCTACTAGCTACTGCAAAACTACCTTGAAAACCTAAAGAAGCCGCCAAACCCTCCACTCGGTTCTTCGCTATTTGGGTCTCCACAATGCAAAGTACCGACGGCGCACTAGCCTCCACCAGGTCGCGGAGCTCCTGTACTGTCGCAGGGTCGCCAATCCCACAACAGTTCTAGCACAATGTTCTCATTAGGCCCGGCGGTCCTCCTCGAAGGAGGCCGCCTCTTCTGTATTTTCAACCACATCTCCATCCTCTCCTCCCTGACGCCTCCTCTTGACAATTGGGTTCTTCTCCGGGGTGGAGATCACAACACTTGTACTCGCCGGTGGCGTCGCTCCTTCTATCATCAGAACAGTACCAGCCACCCTTCCAGCTAGGTCATTGAGCTGCTGTCCCCTGATGTTAACTGATCCGTCAGCCGCGACCAATCTCTTCCGAGCTCCCTTCTCATCTCCCCCTCCAAACCCATCACCCACAACGTCTACCTCCATCCGCTAAGCTTCTCCAGCGAAACCCCGATCATCTGGGGCTCTTCTCCCTCTTCCACCCATCGGGCCTCTGCCCCCTCTACCCCCTCTATCGCTCCTGCCTGCTTCCCTCCCTCTACCTCTCCCTCCTCCATCTCCTCTTCCTCGTCCCCCTAGCCCCTGAGTTGATGGCACCTCCGGCTCCCAAAGCAACCACTCACCCACCCAAAAGTGTTTGGATCGTGCACCCCATCGCCACATTCATCCATGAGGTGGCCCATCTTTCCACATGCAAAACAAAAGTCTGGCACCTTCTCATAGTAGACACTATATCTCTTGTATTCTTTTAGTGTTATTGGAACAAAACGGACCAGTGGTGTATTGACATCAACATAAACCTTGACCCAAAGGGTACTCGCTGGGTTAATTCTTCCCTCATTCATGATCACCGTGAAGGGTGGATCGCCAACCTTGGCTGCTACTTTCTCCGCAAGCTCTCTTCTTCTAGTGAGTCCATCAGGCAAGCCCTTCACTCTAGCCCAGACCAGGATTTTGTTTAGTTTGTATCCCTTCACCTCTGGAAAACCATCATACTCCTGGATCACCACCGGTGCCCTTCTAAACAACCATGGCCCTCCATCCATAATCTTCCTCCAATAACCCAAACAATGACATTGAACTAAAAACAGATTAGGGCCTTTGATATTGAAGGTAACTCCCTGTGCTGCCGACCAAGCATTACACATCTGTGTCAGGGGTGCCGCATGACTGAATGGTTTCGTGGTATGAACACGAAAAAGGGCCAGCCAGCGCACGTCCTTTATCAAGTCTTCCACTTCCTCCGAGAAATCAAGCTCTTCCTCCTCTCTACCATGCAATCTCATCCCCGCAAATTGATCCTCTAGATCTGGTTCGGGGCCTGCGTAATCATACTCCTCATACTCCTTAGATTGGTTACGTACATCCTGCGAGCTCTGGTCCTGCACCCTCTTCCTCCCAGTTTCCCCCTCTACTTCCTTCGACAGTCCAGATCCACTCGGCCGGGCCGCCGCTGCCGCCATTGCCACTCCGTCCGCCCTCGCTTCCTTCGTTCCTCCTTGCGCCTGACCTACTGGTTCCGCCATGCACGCAGGCGTGCGTGACGGCAAGGGGTAGTTCTCACCGGAGGCCAGGGAAGACCAGCGATCCGGGGAGATATCACGTGGACTCCGGCGACATCGCCAGAGGATAGGTGGAACCCTAGAAAACTAGGGGAAAAAAGAGTGGTCGAGAGGTTATCCCGTGGGAGACCTCCACTGGTCACTTTTGGAAGCCTAGGAGCATGTCATGCGTCCAGCCTCCACCACATGTTTCGCGTGGGGCGCTTCCTCTGAATCTCCTTTCTTTATTATTCTAAAATAAAAATAAATAAATATATGTCCAGATTTCTATTTTGCGTGAAAAAAATTGCTTCCACGAAAGGTACAAATTTACTTCCTCGAGAAACAACGATTTGCTTCCATGAGAAGCACACATGGAGAGTTGGAGACACATATTTGCTTCCGTGGAAATCACAACTATGTTTTTCGGGAAAAACAAATTGTGCTTCCATAAGAAGTATAGATTTGCTTCCGATTTCAGGATTCTTTCGTCATTCGATTTTTTGCCTTTTTTCGTTTTTATTTATTTTCTTTTGCATATTTTTTCATTAATTTTTTTGTTCAAACCTATTAACATGGGATTTAGTTTTGAAGATCTTGATGTGAGAAATCTGAGGATGAAAAGGTTTGGATTTGAACGCATTGTTCAAGAGATAAAACTTGAATAAATGAATCTACGTAAAAAATAAATAAGAAAACTCAGATGTTGCAATAAATGACACACATGTGATTTCAATTTTTAACTGGTACGAGGGTCTGGCAATGCAAACCATATTGGGCGCCTCAAGGCCGAAACAAGAAATACAGGCTTATTTACAACTGACGCACACACCCCTTGCTGAACATCGTTCCTAACCAGCCGGCCCGTAGAAGAGCAGTTCGAGTTCATTTTTTCAAGACCCCCTCCTGTTTTGGGAAGCTTCTAGAAGCTTCTCTTTCTTTCATATGTTTTTGGTTTTCTGGTTTTTTCTTGTTTCACTCATTTTTTGTCATTTTTTTCTTTTGTAGTTTTTTTACTTTTTATTTTTCTTCATTTTTTTTCAAATGCATGAAAATTTTCAAATTAATTTTTTGCAAATTCATTGACTTCTCTCAAATTCGAGACCTTATTTAAAAATTTTGTGAACTTTTTCCTTTTTTGTGAACTTTTCTAAAAAAAATCTTGGAAAACCCCTTTTCCAAAAAAGAAATACCAAAATTTTCAAGTATTGAGTTTTTTTAATTCGTGAACTTTTTTTCAATTTTATAAACTTTTTCCTATATGTTGTGGATTTTTTTGAAGTTTATGATTCTTTTCAAAAATTTGAACTTTCTAATTATTGTGAACTTTCACAAAAAAATTGATTACATGTTTTTTAATTTGTGAACTTTTTTGCATGTTCATTACCTTTTTTGTGAAATCTGTGAACTTCTTAAATTCTTGAAGTTTTTTAACAGTAAATGGTCGAGTTCATGGTTAATGGTTCAAGTTAACGTGCCAGTCAGTGGTCATCAGGGCAAGTCAACAGATCAAACCAAGTCCCTCGACTGATAAAAAAACAAGTCCCTCGAGAAAAATCAAGGACGGGTCTAGCCGGTGGCCATTGGCCGGTTAGCGTTACCGAGCATCCACCCTGATTAGGAAATATTTTGTCTCCATGCCATCAAATTAGGAAATCCCTCGCGTGATGTCAAAATCGGTTTCACCTGGACTCTACACCTCCTTTCATATTAAGCAAAGTGCAAGTGTGAACACATTAAATTTAGATTTCATTTTTTTTTGAAAAGCCATAACTTTTGAACTGAATGCGGAAATTAAGATCCGCTTTCACTTTTGGAATCCTCGCTACGTGCTCTTCAAAACTAGATCCCACATGCGTATGTTTCGACGATTTTTTTTTTGCAATTTTCTCTCCGTTTGATGCAACTGCTTAGTAGTAGATGTGCAACTATTTCATAGTCAATGTGCAACCTGCCCCCTGCTCGTGGACATGCAGTTTTCACTGGTACGAACAAGTGTGAATACATTTAATGCGGGCTTCATTTTTCTAAAGTGGCATAACTTTTGGTATGAGTCTGGCTGGCGGTCGTTGACTGGATAGCCCTCGCGAGCGGCCGGACAGAAAAGGAAAATTCCTGTCCCCAATTTCCCAAAAAGGAAAGCACCCTTCCAACCCGCAAAAACCGCAAAGCAGAAACATACACCCAATGCCCGGTCGTTATCACTTGACCCCACTACCCTCCAGAAGCCTCCCACACCACCCTCGCCCACACTTCCTCCTCTAGGGCGTCTCCTTCTCCATGAAAGAAAGGGGATCCCATCCTGGATCCAAAAGCCTACAAAGCTGCCATGGCAAACCAAACAAGGTGAAATTTTTGGCAAGAACTGAAGTGGTAACAAGAGGGAGGAGAGAGGCGTACCACACAGCATAAATCAAGGCAAGTTCCCTTCTGGCTCCAGATCCTACCTTCTTCACTTTCCCTTCCCCTTTGCCTCTGCATCTGCCACCGGTCTTCTCCATAATTGGAGGGAGTAGCAACAGTAATCTGATGTCTATGTAATTAAACACTACTTTGTGCAACTAGAACCGGTAGCAAAACCAACTTCTGCCTGGATGTCTGCAAATAGGCACAAGGGAGTAGTTTTGCAAAAAAAATGTGCAACAAACAACCCAGACTAGAAACATGGAGTGGATGTAGTGTCTGTGCAAATACAAGTCCATATTTGTCGGATATCGGGTTCCGGCAAAACCCTTAAGGTTCGAACTTTGGGGTGCGCACGAAGATCTTCTCCCTACCGAAACACATCCACAACCTGCCGCGATTCTAAGCTAGCACGATGGACAACACAAGACACGAGGTTTATACTGGTTCGGGCCATCGTTGTCGTGTAATACCCTAATCCAGTGTGTGGTGTGGTGGATTGCCTCTTGGGCGGATGATGAACAGTACAAAGGAAGAACAGCCTCGCGAGAGGTGTTCTTGTGATGGAGTGTGAATGAGCTAGGTTCGGATCAGATCTCTTGGCTCTAGGTGAGATGATCCCTTCCTACTGTGGTGGCTAGCCCTATTTATAGAGGCCCTGGTTCTCTTCCCAAATATTGAGCAGAATGGGAGCCAACAACGGCCATTTTGAAAGGGGACAGCTAGTACAAGTTATCCTGACTAAAGGTGGTCTTCGACTGCCAAAGGCACTTGTGATGACGCCGTCTTGGGCTCCATGGTGACCTCCGTCTTGCCGCTTTGCTGGTCTTGGTCTCGTTGCACCGATATGAAAACCTTTGCCTGATGCCTCGGTACTCCGTGCCTGCGCTTGCCCCCTTTGCACCAAAGAGGAAACGAGGACACTGCGCAGGCTGGCGCCGGCCTGGTCTTGGTCGTCATGGCTTACGTCATGAGCACCTTGTGAGGTACCCCTCACCTTGATCTCTCCGCCTCCTCGCGAGCCTGCCTGATGAGGCCGCCCCTGGGGAGGCCTTGCGCCGTCCGCCCCGCGAGGCTTGGCCCCTCGCGAGGGTCTTGAGTGTTTGCTGATGAGGACGAGCCATACTGGGCCGCTGGCTGAGCCACACTGTAGGCCGCAAGCAGGCAAGTCTGGGGACCCCCATTCCTAGAACGCCGATACTAGCCCCCGGGCCCAAGGCGTGCTCAGACTTGGCTTAGCAGCGAAGCCAAAGGGCAAGTGTGGAGCACCGCGGGCCCCAACAGCCTGCGGCCTCGGGCAACGCGTGGCGACTTGACTAGACGTGGGCGTCTCCGCTTCCCCACGCTGCCTCAGCAACTGCCCGATTTGACGAGTCCCTGCTGCATGCAAAAAGAGTCATCATTACGTGTGATCGTGGAGATCGACGGTTGGCTTCCCTTGGGCTATAAGTACGGAGGGGCGTGAGGGCCCGTTGTCCATCTCTTCTTGCTCCGCCTGTTTCTTCTCCCTTGCTCCTCCTCCATTCTCGACGCCAATGGCACCGATCCGCAGGTTCTCAGCCGAAGAGAAAGGAAAGGCTCCCTGGGAGGGGCCTGACCCGCACCCACCGAAGAAACGGCCGGAGATGACAAGGCCTTGGTGCGAGCGGCCACCTCCTGGGTTCCCGCTACCCTTGTACGCCCGGGTCGAGGGCCCTGGAGAAGGAGACGACGAGCGACGCCGCCCGCGCCGTAGGCAAGGTCGACGAGCCATGGCGGCGCACGCCGTCGCTCCTGGAGTCCACGCCACGGACTCCTCTCACGAGCTCGTGCTTCACGCTGCGATGCCTCCAAGCACCTGGATCCGCTTCCCTCCATGCTTCGCCTTCGAGATGCCGCCGAGGGGGCCTCTCGAGCTTTGGCTGCAGCATGCCGACTGCGGTGCTCCGGCGACTGGAGCGGAGGTGGAAGTCGTTGCTCCAAGCAAGGTCTTCATGACCCAAGGCTGGGGCGAGGTCGCCCGGTTCTGCCGGACAGGGGATGCCCTCATGATTCATTTGGAATATGATGGCGCCTCCTTGATGCTCTTCAAGGTCTTCGACACAGAAGGCCGCCGCCTGGAGTGCTGCCCCAGAGGAGGCAGCCGAGATATCAACGTGGCAGGGGCTAGGCCTGCTGTCTGCTTCCCCAACGACTCCTCTGGCAGCAGCGGCGATGCTTGGGAGTCCAGTGACTCTCCCAAGCTCTTCGTGACTCCGGAGACGAGCGACGATAGCTACGCGCCCCCGAGCTCGCGCCGTGCCCGGAGCAAGGTGGCTGCATCAGGCCGTCGCCGCAGCTGATCTGGATGGGGTTGGCGCTGACCTCCCGTGGCCCACTGTTGATGATGGAATCGTCCATGGAGGCACGTGTAATTAGGGATCCTTAGGATTCGCGTTTTTTGTTCCCTGTGAGAAATCGAGAGAACACCCGTGGGGGCATGTAAAGGGTCCGCGATGTATTTGTTGGTATTATCCTTATTATGAAGCAGGGCGAATGCTTGTCCTGTCCCGGCTTGGTTCCCCCTTTCTAGCCTCGCGGCGACTTGGTGCTCTACGCTGACAGGTCCCGGTCCCCATGCGGGCTTCAGCCGTCACTGGTATGCCAGGTCGCGATGTCGTGGTCAAGGCCAGGAGGTGAGCGGCCCGAGGTCCAGTAAGAGCCCCTGAGGCGTGATGCTTAGGGGGTCCCCTTTAGCGCACAAGCAGCCCCCGAAAGGTGAGAAAGGAAGGCAACGTAGCCATCACAGAGCCGCATTAAGTGGAGATTCTGGGCCGCATCGATTAGCTATTCTAGGCGCGAAACTTATCTTGAAAACATGGAGTCGTTCCTTCGAGTTGCACCGGACTTGTACGTCGGCAACCGAGATGTAGCTGGGTTAGGCCCTCGTGAGCTTCCCCTCTCTTCTCCACACTCTCCTTCATGCTCTACGTCCTCAGGTCCCGGCCCTCGAGCAAGCTCAGCCGCCGCTGGTATGCCAGGTCGCGATGCCGTGGACAAGGCCAGGGGGTAAGGGCTGGTGAGCCAGTAAGAGCTCCTAAGTCGCAATGCTCAGGAGCCCCCCTTTTAACGCGCAAGCAGACCACGCAGGAAGAGAGAGGGAGCCCATGGTGCCACCCGCTATAGACCTCAGGAGGTTCATGTAAACCAACACGAGAGAAGCATGGGTTGCCATTATGATTGTTGGCCGGCCATTGGTTGCTCCGATAGTGTGGTGAGGGCACTGAGGGCCTGGAGAGGTGGCGCTTGCGGGGCTGCCGCGGGCTAGAGCTCGACCACTCAGATTTGTCGACGTTGCAGGGACGGACCCATGCGCGCCGTGCCAGAGTAAGCAGCTCCAGAGGTAGGTGTTAATCGAGCAGGCGATAATCACATGAAGGTTAAGCATGAAAGGCAAATCAACCTAGATAAATGCAGGAGGGATACATGCCACTTGGTCAGGCCCGAGCGGCTTGGGGATGATGCAGCCCGAGGGGCGCCCCCAGCAAGGTAAACTAAAGACATGAGAAAAAAGGGTACATGCCGCAGGGATGGACCCACGCGACCTGGGAATGATGCAGCCCTGAGGGCGCTGCCAGCTGAAATGAACTCGGAAGATTTCACCTGGTACAATTATAGAAGGGGTGTTGGAGTAGCTGAAGATGCGCGGTGAAGAGGCCGACCCTCACGAGCCACCGGAGCCTTGAGCCTTGGGAGGCTCTGGGGGTCCAGGCGGTTCCTTGAGGACCATCTCCATCTCCTCCAGGACCGTGTGATGCCTGGCCTCCTGAGTCGCCAGAATGCTCCGCAGATGGTACTAGTGAGTAGCAGCCACGTTCGGCAGGCTAAAAGGCATGCGAACATAGCTACACGGCGGACCCTCGCAACGTCCCATGCACGAAGGCTAGAGGCGCTCCTGAGACGCGGCTCGGTTGAGCCCCGGGAAATCGATGCAGACGCGCAGCCCGCCATCCTCGCCTGGATGGGGAGCTATGCCAGGGAAACGGCGATCGCCGCGCATGGCTCTTGCTTCCTGAAGCTCCTGTGTGGTCTCGGTGATGAACTCCTGAGGGTTGGGCTTTCCACGCCCTAAGACTTCCTGAGGGAAACGTGCTGCGAAGCACGCCTCCAAGTGGTGCCCGAGCGCCTCCCTCGTGATTTTGGCAAAGTCTGAGGCCCTCCAGAAGAGAGCCCCCGAGCCCTGCCTGAGGAGGGCGCCGGCGTGCCTTCCTATGTGATGGAAGGAGGCGCCCCTTGCACGGGCGCGGATCCTGATGCGACACC
The DNA here is from genome assembly GCA_963921465.1 of Triticum timopheevii. Classification (NCBI taxonomy): domain Eukaryota; kingdom Viridiplantae; phylum Streptophyta; class Magnoliopsida; order Poales; family Poaceae; genus Triticum; species Triticum timopheevii. The sequence goes on from OY997264.1 coordinate 112,418,023, forward strand.
TCCTGAAATGCCAACCTCCCAAGGCCTTGAGCTGGGCGATGTCTTCTCCTTGGGGACTGCCTCAGGAGGGTTCTCGCCCTTGCTGTCCGGGTCCTCAATTGATGTAGCTTAGAAGGCGCGCTCAAGGGAGCACACTGCATCTTTCTCTTTGCAGGGGACCGTGATGATTCCGCCACTTCCTGGCATCTTGAGGACATTGTAGCCATGGTGGGTTACGGCCATGAACTTGTCCAGGGCCGGATACCCGAGGATGGCATTGTATGGCAGGCGGATCTGTGCGACGTCGAAGTCGATGAGCTCGGTGTGGTAGTTGTTGCGCTGTCCGAAGGTGACAGGGAGGCGGACCTGCCCTATCGAGGTGGTCGAGCCGTCAGTAACTCCTGAGAAAGGCTTGGTAGGCTGAAGTTGATCATATGGCACTTGTAGGTTGTTGAACATCTCGACGGACAGAATGTTGAGTCCTGCCCTGCCATTGATGAGGGTCCTGGTAACTTGCACGTTGCTGATGACTGGGGAACAAAGCATCGGGAGGACGCCAGCGGTAGCCGCACACTTGAGTTGATCTACTGAGCTGAAAGTGATGGTGCACTTGGACCACCTGAGAGGGCGCGTGGCCTCGAGCTTGGGGAGGACTGCATTCACCTTGCGAGCAAACTGCTTGAAGATGCGCTGAGAAGCTGGGGCCTGGGCACCGCCCAAGATGCAAGCGATAGCATGTGGCTCCTAGAAGCCCCCAGCCCCCTCATCCTAGTGGTGGTCGTCGTTCCTTCTTGGTGGTGGCGGTAGAGGAGGAAGGCCTGCGTTACCCTGCGGGCGGTCCTCGCGAGGCTGATCCCTCCAGGCTCCCTCGCAAGGCTGGTCCTGCCAGCGATCCTTGCGAGGTCGGTCATGCCACTCCTGGCAAGGGCCTCGGTCGTCCCATCATCCTCCGCCTCATCCTCCTCCTCGATCGTAGCCCCGGTCGTTGCGCTCGGGGCGTCAACTGAAGCGTCCTTCTCGAACGGCCATGAGCTCCTGGCATTCTTTGGTGTTGTGGGTGTGGAGGTTGTGGTAGGCGCAGAATCGGCTACCCTCGGATGACCCCGGCTGGTCCCTGTCGTGCTTCATGTCTGGTTCTGCTGCAAGCACGACTGCTCCTTTGCGCTTCACGTCCTTGGTCTTGGCTTTCTTTTCTTCTAGGTCAGCAGCTGGAAGCTCGAGAAGGAAGAGGCGCCCCTCCTCAGCTCTTACGCACTTGGTCGCCAGGTTGAACAGCTCCAGGGATGTGCACAGATCCTCGTGGATGGCGAGCTCCTCCTTCATCTTGACGTCGCGAACGCCATCAAAGAATGCTGAGATGATGGCCTCGTCCGTCACCTTGGGGATCTTGAGGCGAGCGTTGTTGAAATGCTGGATGTACTTCTGCAGGGTCTCTCCAGGCTGCTGCTTGATGTGGCGCAGGTCACCCGCGGCCGGGGGGCGGTCGTGAGTGCCCTGGAAGTTGGCGATGAAGCAGCAGCGCATCTCATCCCAAGAGGAGATCGAGCCAGGAGGCAGGTTCAAGAGCCAGGTGCGGGCGCCATCCTTGACCGCCATGGGAAACCAGTTCACCATGACCTTTTCATCTCCGTTGGCCGCCTCGACGCCCATCTCGTAGAGCTACAGGAACTCCGCGGGGTCGGTAGTACCGTCTTAGAGAGGAGGCAGGTCCGGCTTGAACTTGCCCGGCCAGGCGACGCTACACAGCTCGGTGGTGAAGGCACGGCAGCCTGCGGTGGCCACCGGAGCCCTTTGCAGACATGGGGCTTGCTCTTGATGGTTCCTGCATGCCGCCGCCAGGGGAAGCACGGGGTCTTGGCGTGCTGGTGCAGGGACGCGGTCTTGTCGTGCTGGTGCAGGGAGCACGGGAGCACCTTCTTGAGGCCGAGGGATTTCTTGGCAGCTTCTTTCTTGCCGTGCGGGCGCCGGACGCGGTGGGTCACGTCCAGGGGCCGCGCACCTTGGAGCCAGGGCGCCTTCTTGGGGAGGAGGTGGCGGAGGCGCTCCCTAAGCTGCGTCGCCCATACATGACGGAGGGTGGGGCAGCGAGAGGGATGGCGCAGGAGTGCCCCCTGCGGCGCTGACGAGCTCGGTGATGCGAGCGAGCCACTCCTCGTAGAGATCGTCGACGGGGTGGTAGTGCAGGAGCTCATGTGCCAGGAGCAACGCGGCCTGCATGTCCGTGGGGGCGCGACGAGCGTGGGACGACGAACCAGCTGGGGTCAGCGACGGAGTGGCGGTGCGGCCTTCCCGCCGCATTGACGGGTGCAACGAAGATGCTTGCTGCTTGTTCCCCGCCGGGCCGGTGGCGGCGTTGGCGGCAGGCGACGGAGAACGACAAGGAGGCCCACCGACGGGAGCCGTCTGGGTGACGCGGGCGGCGAGAGCAGCACGACGCTTGGCGCAGGCTCGGCAAGCGTCTGCCATGGATGCAACGAAGCGATGGGACGCAGATCAGCGGAGAAAAGATTTTGGCGGCCCCCTACCTGGCGTGCCAAATGTTGGATATCGGGTTCCGGCAAAACCCTTAAGGTTCAAACTCTGGGGTGCCCACCAAGATCTTCTCCCTATCGAAACACGCCCACAACCTCGTTGCAATTCTAAGCTAGAACGATGAACAATACAAGAGACACGAGGTTTATAATGGTTCAGGCCACTGTTGTGGTGTAATACCCTAATCCAGTGTGTGGTGTGGTGGATTGCCTCTTGGGCTGATGATGAACTGTACAGAGGAAGAACGACCTCGCGAGAGGTGTTCTTGTGATGGAGGGTGGATGAGCTAGGTTCGGATCAGATCTCTTGGTTCTAGATGAGATGATCCTTTCCTACTGTGGTGGCTAGCCCTATTTATAGAGGCCCTGGTCCTGTTGCCAAATATTGAGCGGGAAGGGAGCCAACAACGGCCATTTTGAAAGGGGACAACTAGTACAAGCTATCCTGACTAAAGGTGGTCTTCGATTGCCAAAGACACTGGTGATGACGCCGTCTTGGGCTCCATGGTGACCTCCGTCCTGCCGCTCTGCTGGTCTTGGTCTCATTGCACCGATATGGAAACATTTTCCTGATGCCTCGGTACTCCGCGCTTGCGCTTGCCCCCTTCGCACCAAAGAGGAAACGAGGACACTGCGTAGACTGGCGCCCGCCTGGTCTTGGTCGTCATGGCTTATGTCATAAGCACCTCGTGAGGTACCCCTCGCCTTGATCTCTCTGCCTCCTCGCGAGCCTGCGAGGTGAGGCCGCCCTTGGGGAGGCCTTGCACCATCCGCCCCACGAAGCTTGGCCCCTCGCGAGGGTCTTGAGTGTTTGCTGATGAAGACGAGCCGTATTGGGCCGCTGGCTGAGCCACGCTGCAGGCCGCAGGCAGGCAAGTCTGGGGACCCCCGTTCCCAGAACGCCGACAATATTTATGCAACTAAATCATGGATCCAAGCCAACTTTTCATGCAATGTGTGCAACCAATAGCCAAAACTATAAAAGGGTAAATATATGTGCACACTAAGCAATAATCCAAGGACAACTTTCCCGCAAAATGTGCGCAACAAACAGCCCAGACTAGAAAGATGGGCTGGGTGTACTGTTTGTGCAAAAAGAAACACATATTTGTTCAACTAAGCCATTGACCCAAACAAACTTTCCTGCAGCATGTGTGCAAAAAAAAACATCCCAAACTAGAAAGATGGACCGGGTGTGCTGTTTCTGCAAAAGGAAGATATTTGTGCAACTAAGCATGGGTCCAAACCAACCTTTTTATGCAAATGTGTGCAACCAAACAGCCCAGACTATAGTCCATCTGTTCCACTCGCTCTGTAAAGAAATATAAGAGCGTTAGTGATCTAAATGCTTTTATATTTCTTTACGGATGGAGTACTCTTTTAGCTGTTGGTTGCGCACACTGCAGGAAAAGATGGTTTTGGATCCATGTTCAGTTGGCATAAATATGGGCTTCTATTTGCACAGACACTACATTCAGTCTATCTTTTCCTGCAAAAAATGTGGCAACCAACACACAAACTAGATGAAACTAAAAAAGACTAGATTTGCTGTATGTGCAAATATAAACATATCATTGTGCAACTAAACTTGTATCTGAAGCCAACTTTTGATGTAAATGTGCGCAGCAAAGAAACCAGACTAGAAAAAAACATAAGAAAAATATTAAAAACAAGCATACAAATAGTCTTGTCTCACACAAATTGCAATAGGGGGAATATGTTCTATATGATGTTCATATACTAAAAGTGAAACAGAAAAGAAGATGAAATTCTATTTCCTGTCATCAGAAAAGGTGCCAAAGGTGATCACATTCCGACGTGATCACTTGAGGTTTTGCAAACAAAAGGTGCCAAAAGGTGATTAGTTAACACTGCATACACAATATTTGTTATTCTTCAGAAAAACTGGACAAAAAAGATTGACGATGCCAACTTTATATTATATTAGTTGTGCAACTATCAAATGCAGAGGATGCCAACTAAATAGTTACTCTTGTGCATCTAGAAAGGCCGGGGATGTCAACTAGTTAGATGCTATTGTGTAACTAGAAAATGCTCTATATGCCAACTAATTAAATACTCTTGTGGAACTACAAAGGCTGAGGGTGCCAAGTCATTAGATACTCTTGGGCAACCCTAAATTTTTTTGAAGATGGGAATAAAATATAGTTACTCTTGTGCACCTAGAAAGGCTGAGGATGTCAATTAGTTGGACACTGTTTGTGCAAGTAGAAATGCTGTGGATGCCAACTAATTCAATACTCTTGTGTAACTATAAATCTTGAGGATGCCAATTAATTAGATATTCTTGGGAAAAGAAATATTCATCACTTGCATGACCAATCAAAAAATTGCACATTCAGGTTTTAGGCGTCTATAAGAAAATGCTGAGGGTGTCAACGCAACTACAAAAAGACTAAGGATGTTAACTAGTTGGATGGTATTATGAAACTAGAAATGCCAACTAATCAGGTACTCTTGTGCAACTAGAAAAGTCAATGCCAACTCATTTAGGTACTCTCTGGGACACATCATCATCCTCTCCATCCCTGTCATTATCAGCGCCACATGGTTGCTGCTTAGCAGCCTGTTTTGAGTTCCGCCGAGAGGTCCTATTTGAAGAACCCTACAATGAACAAAAAAGACTAAACTGCTGAGAGCGTAAAATAAAAGAGCATAATAAATGGTCATAGGATAAAAGAAAAAGAAAATATGAACCTCTGTTTCACTGCCAGGCACATCTCCTTCACCAACCATTTTGTCTCTGCAAAATGGTAGAAAACAAACATATTAGTCAAAATTAACAAAATTGCACAGGGGGAGACAAAATTGGGGTGGGGTAGGCTACATTTAGATATGAAGTTGGCAAACTTAAATTAACAAGTTGCACATGGGTAGAAAAAAATGGCTACTCTTAATATGAAGTTGGCAACTCAAGAAAGTTGCACATGAATTCCTACCTGGGTGAGCGAAAAAATTGCCACCCAGGAACAATTATACTACTTGGTTGGCAAGTCAATTAAAACAACTTGGATAAGGGGACCTGCCTAGTTGCAAAAAAGGTGGGCGATGAGGCCTACTTGTAGGACGACATGCTTCCAGTTTACAGCTGTGTTGTACAAGTTTTCAATGGTCATATCCAACCGAGAACTACTATATATGCAACTACAATACTACAGATGCCAACAAAAAAATGTGATTAGCAAAAATATATCGACTTAAGCAACTCCTTACCAGTAGGATGTGCAACTTTGACAACAACCCGGACCAACTGCAACATAGTCAATATGCAACTCTGAAAATATGGTTGTGCAACTCTTCCTGTGCTCTTCAGAAAATTCAAAATTGATAATTTACAGAACATACAAGCATTACAGTGTTAGCTGACTAAAGAAAACACTTATTTCACCACCCAAACATTCAACGTTAGCTGACTAAAAAAACACTTATTTCACCACCCAATGTGACTATGTGAAAACAAGATAATTAATACTACCAACTAAGTATAGCCGTAGTGTGCAAGTTCCTCGTGCTCATATCCAACTAGGGATACTACAATGACCAACTAGTACTACAAAAATAGCCAAATTGGATGAACTCCAATGGCCAACTAGGCTAACTAACAATCAAAAAGAAAACTACTCCAAGCAGCATGCAGCACACACATGTGCTTATAGGATCCTTCTAATATGAGGGCTCAATATGAATTGCATGTAGCCATGTACTAGTAAGCAGAAGGTGATCTGCTAGCTCATCGACCTCGTGGCATAACTCCAGCTCCAGAAAATCAAAACTAAGCATCTGCTATGTAAACTTATACAACAGTAAAGTGCTTGACATTAAACTGCATGAAACAATAAGGCCATGGACTCAGCTAAGGACATGGCACATCTCTCTAATCCATTCTTTTCTCCATGCAATGTTTAGGGTGACTAACATAGATGTACTTGGACAAGCGGGTATCTGATTGCCAAAAATATGAAGCCTTAGCAAGAAAGCAATTGACTACCATGGTCAAAATCACAACCGGCATCAGGTCAGAAAATACACTGCCGGATGTGCGCATGCAGTGAGGTAGCAGTCAATAGCCTAGCTCCAGCTTCGAGAAAAAATGGCAGGAGGAGGATACGACATCGTAGTTGTTGATCCACAGCCGCCATCTCCTGACCCGCCATCCGTGCTGCTCCGGCTCCACGGCCGCTGTCTACGTCTTGCTCCAGATTGAGGACGAGCTCCTTTCCCCCTTCCGTGCCCGTTCTTCCTCTGGTCGCTCCCGGCTCCCCTACATCCACGCATAGACATCATGACGGCCACTGCTCCCTTCCCCTTCCTCCGTACAGAGCTCCCTTCGCCCTCCACCCAGCCTTAATATGTCCGGAATGGGTGGGTACGCCAGACACCAGATCCGGTATATAAGCGAGCTGCAGCACCCCGATCCAGCCGAGTGGCGTGGCGCACGTCCCCAACTTGTGGCGCCGGTGAGAGAGGAGCGGAGGCACCGGCATGAGAGGAGCAGAGCCGTGGAGGTGTAGTGGAAGCGGCGGACATGAAGGGGATAGGGACGAAATGCGTGGAAGGGGTAGATAGCGACAAATGCCAACAATTTTGCAGTTGAGACTCCCCGACCAGATAGTACTAGGCCCACGCGTGCGGTGATTCGGGGCGGGATTGAGCGGCCAGGAGCCGGCCGCGTGTTCCATCTAAATAGTGCGTATGCATTTTTTAGATTTTAGGAAAAATCAAACCGATGGTTTAAGCGACCGGCCCATATTCATGGGTTGGCCCACAAGTCGCTGTAGCGAGGCTTCTGCGGCGCCAAAGGTGTGCTCGTCCGGGAAAGACTCATCTGTGTTTCATTTTCTCAAAAAATAGTGTTTCAGAAAAGAGACTATCTCATCTGCATTCCTTCCTCCTTCCTCCTTGTACATTCGAAATAATGAGATGTAGCTAAATTGTTTTATCAGAGCGCCTCTCTTTTGTGTGTTCATTAAGGAAATCTTTTGTATGATATTCTCTCCCTTTCAAAATATAAGGTGTATTTGTTTTTTTAATGTCAAACTTCTTTAATTTTGATCAAATTTATATTCAAAAATACCAACATCTACAATACTAAATGAATAAAATATGAAAATACATTTCATGATGATTCTAACAATGTCGATTTTATATACATCCAGGATGTCGTCCTCTGAATCCCACTATAGATGTGCCACAACAATTTCAGTTTCATAACCATGGAAATGATCAGATTCAACCAATGTAATTAACCTTGGGTTGACAGAGAATTCATAATCCTTATCATCAATCAAAATAGGTGAATAGCAAACTCATGATCACATTTCATTTTAGCATTCAGAGATCTTTCCTTATACTTGCATAATAATTTCTCTAGATCATCTCTATCCTTACAAGCAAGAATATCTCTAGTTGCCTCCTCACTCATAGTATAACCTTCCGGTACCTTTGGCAATTCATATCTAGGAGGACTAGTTCTAGTAGGTGTTTCAAGATTTTCAGTTTTAAGTCCATCATCAGATTCAACAATATCATTTTGTCTTACTCTAGCAATTTGTTCATCAAGAAATTCACCTAGTGGCACATCATCATCAAGCAAGGTACTAGCATCATCATGAGTAGCATTCATAGCAGAAGTAGCATCATCAACAACTTGCGACATATCAGAATTAATAGCATGTTGTGGTGTTGCAAGTTTACTTATAACAGAATGTGAATCTAAAGCGAAGCTGGATGGCAGTTCCTTACCCCCCTCGTCTTTGAGGGAAAAATCTTAGTCTTAGCATCCTTCAGATTCTTCATAGTGATAATATGATAATAATCCCAAATGACTCAACAAATATAGCTATGCTCCCTGACAACGGCACCAGAAAAAGGTCTTGATAACCCATAAGTATAGGGGATCACAACGGTTTTCGAGGGTAGAGTATTCAACCCAAATTTATAGACTCAACACAAGGGGAGCCAAAGAATATTTGAAGGTATTAGCAGCTGAGCTGTCAATTCAACCACACCTGAAGATTAATTATCTCCAACAAAGTGATTAGTAGCACAGTAATATGATAGTTTTGATGATAGCAGCAGTAACAACGGTAATGGTAACAGTGATAGCAGTGATTTTGTAGCTGTAATGATAGCAGTAGCAGTAGTAACCGAGCAGCAACAATATAAGATAAATTCGTAGGCATTGGATCGGTGACTCGTTGGATGATATTCATCATGAGACAGTTATAACCTAGGGCGATACGACACTAGCTCCAGTTCATAAATATAATGCAGTCATGTATTTCGTAAATAGTCATGCGTGCTTATGGAAGGAACTTGCATGCCATCTTTTGTCCTACCCTCCCGTGGCAGCGGGGCCCTATTGGAAACTAAGGAATATTAAGGCCTCGTTTTAACAGAGAGATGGGACAAAGCATTAACACACGATGAATACATGAACTCCTCAAACTACGGTCATCACCGGGAATGGTCCCGACTATTGTCACTCCGGGTTTGCCGGATCATAACACGTAGTAGGTGACTATAACTTGCAAGATCAGATCTAGAACATGGATATGATGGTGATAGCATAAACGGTTCAAATCTGAAATCATGGCACCCGGGCCCAAGGTGACAAGCATTAAGCATGGCAAAGTCATAGCAACATCAATCTCAGAACATAATGGATACTAGGGATCAGGCCCTAACAAAACTAACTCGATTACATGATGAATCTCATCCAAATCCTCACCGACCAGCGAGCCTACGAAGGAATTACTCACTCTCGGTGGGGAGCATAATGGAATTGGCGATGGAGATGTGTTGGTGATGACGAAGATCAAAGATCCCCCTCTCCGGAGCCCCAAACGGACTCCAAATCTGGCCTCCCGATGAAGAACAGGAGACGACAGCGGCTCCATCTCGTGAAACGCGATAATTATTTCTCCCTAATTTTTTTGGAATAGTGTGATTTTATAGCGTTGGTTTCAGGGTCATCGGGGCCACCACGTGGGGACAACCCACCGGGGCACGCTTGGGGGGGCGGGGGCGGGCAGGCGCACCCTGGTGGGTTGTGCCCACCCAGGTGCCCCCCTCAGGTTGCTCTTGGCTCCATAAATTCTCTTTATTGATATAAAAAATCCTCGCAAAGTTTCGTTCCATTCTGAGAACTTTAATTTCTGCACAAAAACAACATCATGGTAGTTCTGCTGAAAACAGCGTCTGCCTAGGGTTAGTTTCATTTAAATCATGCAAATTAGAGTCCAAAACAAGAGGAAAAGCGTTAGGAAAAGTAGATACGTTGGAGACGTATCAACTCCCCCAAGCTTAAACATTTGCTTGTCCTCAAGCAATTCAGTTGATAAACTGAAAGTGAAAAAGAAAAAAAAATTAGAACTCTTTTGCTCTTGTTTCATAAATAAGCTTAAACAGCACCCAGGTTATCAGCAAATTATAACTAACCATGTCGACAATAACTCCTAAAAATTATATTAACTCATATCAATGACATAATCAACTAGAGAGCAATAATAAGATATCTCAAATAGCAACATGTTGTCAAAAAAATCAAGATATAATATGACAATAGTGGTATCTCACTAGCCTTTCTGAGACCGCAAAACATAAATGCAGAGCACCCCCAAAGTTCAAGCAGCGACTAAACATTGTAATTCATGGTAGAAAAGATACATTCAACATTACTACACCCAATGCATCAGCATGACAGCAGTGCTCTCAGGTTCTGGCACTTATTTGAGAAGATGATGACACAACATAAAAGTAAATGGATAGTCCCTTCGCAGAGGGAAGCAATGATTTGCAGAGGTGCCAGAGCTCAAGTTTTTAAAACAGAGGTAAATGAAATTTTGAGACATGCACCCTTCTCATTTACTTCACGACTATCATCTATCAATATCTTCCATGCTAAACACGCTAGTGGCGATTCTCAAGCGGAAATGTAAAGTTTATGACTCCATTGAGAGTTTTTGTTTGATTATTTGTAAGCTCTTTTCTTTTTGCAGTTTGGGACTGGGCATCCCTATTACCGCCCTTTTCTCATGCGATGGCGAGTGAATAAACACTCGACCTGAGAATAACCCGCTTAGCATGGAAGATACCGACTACCTCTTGTCGTTCCATGAACGATCCAGGCACACAAAAAGGATATTTATTTGAACTTTTTAGAGATGGCACATGCAAATTTACTTAGGACGGCAGGGTAATACCGCATATAGGTAGGTATGGTGGACTCATCTGGAATAACTTGGGTTTTAGGTTTTTGATGTACAAGCATAGTTCCCACTTAGTATAGACGAAGGCTAGCAAATAGGTTGAGAAGCGGCCAGCTAGAGAGCAACAGCGGTCATGAACATGCATTACAAATAAGTAACATTGGATACTAGCATGAGTAGGATATGAACACCATGAACATAAATATCATAGAGGCTATGTTAGTTTTGATTCAACTACATGCATGAACATGTGCCAAGTCAAGCCACTCGAACATTCAGAGGAGGATACCATATCATCATACTACATCACAATCATTTTAACGCAATGTTGATATCTAAGATAAATCATTATTCACTCCTAGATACTTATGCATGGCATGAGAAACTATAATCTCTAATTGGCATTGCAAATATGTTTGATCATAATAGGCTGAATCATGGATACTTGGTTAAACACATTTACAAAAATGGAACAAGTCGAGTTCATACCCGTTTCTCTCTACCACGGCCAGTTCATCTAATGTCGTCATTATTGCCTTTCACTTGCACGACCGAACGATTTGAAAATAATAATAGTGCAAGAGTGCCGTGGACTAAGCTGGAATCTGCAAAAATTATATTCAAGAGGAGAAGACAAGGTAATATGGCTCTTTGTTAGATAAAAAAATTAAGCAAATGAGAGCCACTCAACATTTTCATCGTGGTCGGCTCCTCGGTATGACTCAATAAAAAGAAAAGAAATTCAGAGAAACACACTAAAATATTTTTGGAGTTTTTGGTTTTCATAAACAAGCAAATGAAAAGGGAAAAGCAAAAACGAGAAAAACTATTTACACGGGAAAGCTCCCAACTAGTAAAAGAAGAACAAGGAAATCTTTTTGGGTTTTCTTTTTAGTGCTACAACAATTTAAACTAGGAAGAAAAATCAAAAAGAAGCATGAAACATATTTTTGGACTTTCTCAAAGTTTTTCAAACACACAAGAAGAAAGCGAGAAAGTAAATTAAACATGGATGATACAATGAAAAAGCACTGGTACGCGTCGGTGCTATACAAACGGTTTTTAACCCCTTTCCGCGACGGTGCTCGGAACCATCACCTAGTGAGTGTGGGCGATAGGGGGATCCTTCCCACACGACCCAGAAACCGTTGGGGATAGGAAGCCTTGATGCATACAGTTTCCCCTCTATAACCATTTTCGATGTCTCGCATATCCAAAACACTTCATCCTTGCTACTTGTTTGTGTTTGCATTGCCATCGCAGTCGGAGTTTTGTGGTTTTACCTAAACCCAGGCAGATTCCAGGCACGGGAGTTTTCTAGGCACGTACCAAACTGGCTCTACATTTACGATGCCAGGCACATCACAAACAGTTCATGATTATAAACCATGTACGATAGGTAGACATTCACACACAATTAGTTTTCCGCACCGTACGTGATAGTGTCTGACATCACACACGCTTTGCAAACAACAACTGTTTGCATTGTTACACATGTTTCTAGTCCGTGAACCATGTCAGATTATGATGTATGTTGCACACGCTGTGCTTTATTAACCGTGTGCGCCATAATGACCTGCACCCCGTAATTTCACCCTAATTTAATTGCTGCTATTTAAAATTGTACCTAATTTAAACTTGAAAGTAGGCTATAGCTTTATTCATATCCATCAGGTTCAAACAACCAATGCATTATTCAATTCACAGGTACATATGTTTAAGAATTACGTAAGCACCAAATAAAGAATGATGAACCAGGGTTCTATACTTGTACTATTACAGATGGTAAATAAAGATGCGACAGACATTCTGTTTGCTGAACAAGGTGAAGCGGAATGGCCCTATTGTGCTCTCCTGGATGCAGAAGGGACGACGACTCTAGTCCAACCCCTTCTGATGGCCGCCTGCCAATCATGTAGTTTGAGAGGTAATCTTGAGTAAACTGCTTCAGGATCCACTGTAAAAGAAAAAAGATTCAGACATTGTCATCTAACACAACTCATTACGGGAAGTAAAAAAGAAGGCTACAGGGTTCTTACTCACCATCCTGCAGTTCACTGTTGTCTTGCATAAAGTGTAAACATCTAGTTCGATTGACATCTTTTGACCCATTTTAATAACAATCTTTATCAGTTTCCTCACTTGATGCTAGTTCAGCAATATCTCATTGCCCCATACGCACAAAGGGTCGAAGTGTGGATCTTTGGTAATGACATGTGTACCTAAAAGCACAAAGTAAATATTAGAAGTTAAACAACAATTGCAAAATGATGTAGTACAACACTCCCTCCATCCCATCACATAAGATTTTATACACATATATCTAGACATCATCAGAACATTAAGGTAACACTCTTCCTTGTTGCTATGTAGCCTGGGATTGCATATTTAGTCATTCAGTACAATGCATGTTGCTATGTAGCCTCAGATATATTAAATATGGCCCTAGTTAACCTACTAATAAATGGGTTACAGATATATTCAGTGAAATGTCCGATTCGACGATTAATCCCTTATCAGCCCCCAGGCTATATGGTACCAGCTACCAAGATCCTGAACAGTGAGTACATATAAGCAATGTGAGATGAAACTAACCTCGATGGAAAAACAACACTGTTCTCAATATTGTCCTGTATGAGTACATACAAAGGCATGTTAGGCACAACAGGCTAAACATCAACCAAATATATCCATGGTAGACAACGTAATCTACAAATGATAGCTTCAGTGTGCAGGCTTAAGCACGCTAGTTAAGCAAAACAAGAAGTGGAAAGGTGTGTTAACTGCATCAGGCATAACATTTATAAACAAGCAAATAGACATTCAAACTGGTATTGTGCAGGTCTAAAGTACACTAGTTATTTTCAAATAAACGAAAAGGCATGTTAACTACAATACCCTTAACAGCAACCAAATATCGTAATTCATAGTGGTACTGTTGAAACTGTTATTGATGAAATTGAATTGCACGGCAAATAGTTGCACATATAGAGCATCACATCGTGAAGAACTGAAATAAAGAAGGCATAAGGCCATCTCTACTCGATCCTTTAAAAGTTAAAGGACTGAAACAATTAATGGATGTATGTATACTCCAGCAATTTTTGGCCATTTCTAGTCGATCGCCTAAACTTAATGTTGTAAACTTCAATTTGATCAAGTTCAAAGCAGGTTCAACCAAAAGTAGCATGCATTAAAACATAAGCATAGATAGTTTTGCATAACCGAACATAAAACAGAAATTTAAACTAAGCTAAACTACTTTCGGTCAAAGTAGAGGTCGAGCCAATCCTTCCTCGTCAGGTACGGTGTGCCACGAGCCGGGTCCGGGCCGGTGTCGTCATCGGGGTCGTTGGGGAAGGCACTCCTCCACTCGTCGACGTCGATCTCCCCGTCCTTGCTGCCCACTTGGATGCCCTCCACGCTGTTGTCCTCACCACCTTCGACCTCGTCATCAGAGGGGAGCGCGATAACCTTGCCGCCCTCCGTGCTGGCAAAGATCGCCCGCTCGGCCTCCACGAGCTCCGGGTGCTGCCGGTGTAGCTCTTGCATGTAGGCCTCGTCAGCGGCCTCGGCCTCGAGGCGCTCCCACGCCTCGCGGTCCTCCCGCGCCATAGCCAAGCTCACCACTCTTGGAACCGGCGGAACGAGGTGGACCGAACGTGTGCCGAAGGGGAAATTGAGCCTAGCTACCGCACCATGGTAGAGGACCTGCCAGCGGTCATACTCCATGGCCGCGAGCTCGGCCGTGTGGAAGCTACCGATCCATCGGTGAGTGTGGGTCTCCCGATCTGTAATCTCGATGACTCACGTCCCCCATGGCCACTGCTAGACCCTGATGACCTCATCGGTTGCCGATTTGAGGCAGGACGGGGAAGTCCTTGAACCGGCATAGGGGCGCAGTGGCTGGCAGATCGGGGGACCGGCAACAGCGGATCGATAAAGAGCTCGCGGAGGACGATGGGGACACCTCGGCAGCCACCTCGCCAGCATTTTCGCGAAGAGGCCTCTCTTGGGCCATTGGATCCTCCAGCTCCCCGGCACACAGGCAAAGGTTGAGGATGAAGGCGGCGGCGATGGTGGCGACCTACCAATGGTTATGGGGTGGTGTGTGTCGGTGAGCGCAAGTTTTGTGGAGTGTGTGGTGTGCGTGGAGGGGTTGGGGGTGGGGGTTAAGGTGGTGTTTGAGGAAATACTGCGGCAACTAAAAATTTTACTAGGCGGGGTTACTAAAAATTTGGATCAAGGGTGAGCAGAAATTTTTGAGATTGCAAGGGATGCAGAGGCGGGAGTATTTGGGGAGCGAGCTAGTGTGCTTGACACACCGGCTGTGGACTGTAGCCGACGCACCTTCTCGCGTAAGCCATAGGCATACTATACACCGACGGTGCTCCAGGATATTTTGTACTGCATCTCACACAGTTGGTGATAATAAATTCTGTGGGATCTATTTGATTTTTCATTGATTTGAATTACATAATGGGGTCACAGTGGCAATGGACAGTGCTTGAATTGCTAGACCTTTTATCTGCAGTTGCAGTGAACATGCAAGTATATGTGTGTCATAAAAAATTGGAATTATTCGGGGTTCGTTTGGAAATTTTATACATTAAATTGGTTTTCTAGCAAATTTAGGTGCACAATTCAAAATCAAAGCACATGCTCCAGTCCCTAAAAACGGGTTGCAGAATCAAATGTTTGTCCTTATTTGCAAGCTTAGGGCCCATTGCAAGAAATGAGAATGAATGTCAAACACCTTGACATTGTCGTTCAGCTGCTAACATTGAGATACATGGTTTTAAAATTATAATAAATCAAAAACTCGGCTGAAATTCATGAAACTTGACATGATATCATGGAACGGCATCGACATGCCGTGGTAAAAATATTTTCCCATTTGGGGCAGGTTTGGGTATAAGCTTCTCACAAAGTGGAGCTTCTCTCACAACAAGCCAGATGGTTTCGGTAGGGAACGTGCCACCTTGTGGGACAAACGATATATGTTGCCTCTTACTTTCTAATTTTTTCTCATGTCAACATAGAACAACACGAGTGTTGTGTCATTTTTTGGGAGTTTTCGGGGTTCGCTTGGACACTTTTACACATTAACTGAGTTTTCTATGCGTTCATGTGCATAATTCAAATTTGAACTACATGCACATGCTCCAGTGCATATAAAGTGGTTCATAATTGGAATGTGTGTCCTTGGTTACATGCTTAAGTCCCATGCAAGAAATGAGAATGAATGTCAAACACCTTGCCACCATCACTGGACCGCTAACATTGAGCTACTTGGTTTTTAAATTCTAGTAAATCGAAAACACATCTGAAATTTATGAACTTGACACACTAGCATGGAACGGTGTCAACATGCAGTGGTAAAAATATTGTCCCATTTGGGGCAGGTTGGGGTATATAAGCTTCTCACAAACCAGAGCTTCTGACAACAAGCCTCATGGTTACGGTAGGGAACGTTTCACCTTTCTGGACAAAATGATATTCGTTTCCTCTTCTTGATTTCAATTCTTTTTCTAGTGACAACACAGAACAACATGAGTGTTGTGTTAAATTTTGGAATTTATCAAGGTTTGTTTGGACATTTTTATGCATTAATTGACCTTACAATGCATTTATGTGCATAATTCAAATTTGAACTACATGCACATGCTCTAATGCATATAAATTGGTTGGAAATTCAAATCTGTGTCCTTGGTTGCATGCTTACGTCCCATGCAAGAAATAGGAATGAATGTCAAACACCCTGCCATCGTCACTCAGCTGCAAACATTGAGATACCTAGTTTTTAAATTCTAGTAAATCCAAAACTCGTCTGAAATTCATGAAACCTGGCATGCTTTCATGGAATGGCACTTGACATGCCGTGGTAAATTTTTTGTCCCATTTGGGGCAGGTTTGGGTATAAGCTTCTCACAAACCAGAGCTTCTCACAACAAGCCTGATGGTTTCGGTAGGGAATGTTTCACCTTTCTGGACGAAACGATATCCGCTGCCTCTTCTTGATTTCAGTTTTTTCTCTAGTGTCAACATAGAACAACATGAGTGTTGTGATAAATTTTGGAGTTTTTTGGGCTTCGTTAGCACATTTCTTATGCATTAATTGCATTTTCAATGCATTTATGTGCATAATTCAAATTTGAACTATGCACATGCTCTGGTTGAAAATTCAAATATGTGTCCTTGGTTGCATGCTTAGGTCTCATGCAAGAAATGGGAATGAATGTCAAACACCCTGCCCCCGTCACTTGGCCGCAAACATTGAGATACCTGGTTCTAAATTCTAGTAAATCCAAAACTCGTCTGATTCATGAAACCTGGCATGCTATCATGGAATGGCACCCGACATGCCTTGGTAAATACTAATGCAACACACGGGCCTTTTTGCTAGTCTTTATGTAATTACAAACGGGAGATTATTAATAATTGGGAACCAATATCCCAAACGGATTATTTATTCGAACCGTGAGCGTTAGACCAACAATGGATACGTGCCATGCTTCCGTTAAGCAATAAAGCGGCAGCATTAATCATCCAAATAGAAAAACAATATACTTTGGATTATATACAACAAGTCATCAGCACTCAATGACAACGAGGATACATGTTGGATTATAGATTATTTCCAACAAAACATTCTAGCAAATACTAAAGTTTTTCTCACACAACAAATAACAAAGCGATGAAATGAAATTCAAGTCAGCCAATCCTCGGCATTGGAAACACTTGCTTTGAACCATAAATGATTCTCTGTGAAGGGCCAGCTATTGTCAATCTCGAGACCAAGCAGGACTGATCATCCAGGCTGAAGCGGCCTATATCAGGACGCGTATTGTGATAGCCACGATAGGGAACCATAGCAATGTCTGAGGTATAGATACATCTGCTTCTCATAAATGGTAGTAATGTTGTGTCAACAGCAGCTGGATCGCCTTTCACCATCATTGGATAGTTTTGTCCAAGGAAGAGCGAGTTTTCTCCAAGACTATCAATACTGAACCAGGGAGAAGGTGTTGGTCCTAGCACACGAGTATCCATCTTGAATACCCTAAAATAGATGTAGGAATAGGTCCGGAGAGTGCGACCATGGGAGACAACACCTGCTTTGTTAGTAACATCAGCAGTGCCCTGTATACATACAACAAGAGGTGATCCATCGGAATAAGTTGCCAGGCGCCACTGAGTATATAGGTCATGCTCGTCAACATGCTCGTGATCATCACCATCGTCATCTCCCCCTTGGTTATAAATTCAAATATAGGTGGTGGAATGTTCACGGGACCTTAGAAACACAAGAAGGTTAATTAGTAAAGGGAAGCTAGCTAACCCGCATGCATGTGGATGAAACAATTATAATTACGATGGAAGACAAACGTACCAAAATCATAAGGATTCCATGCAAAAACAGTGCCACGAGTGGTGGCAGCAAACACAAGACCCTCATATTGAATTGCATCACAGTACTCATCCGTGTACATAAATTGATTTTTGAGCAATATCCATCAAGGCGTGGAAGTAAGGACGACAACAAGCTTGTCAAAGATTGCAACAACTTCATAGTTCTTGTAATCTCAAGAGCGGTTGGGAACTCGACAAATTGCTATCTTCCGTAAATGACAGTCAGCATGATCGTATTTGAACGTACGTAGATCATCTGTGTGCTCAACCTCAGGGCAGTCTGTGATTTTTGAAAGTGGAACCCAGTGATGAGTGTACACATTAACAAGCTCCCACTCACAGTTATACTCAATATAAACAACCCAATCTCCATTTGCGCCTACCCAAGCCTTACCCTCAAGCGATGGCATCTTAACATCACACGTATCATTATCAAGTAGCATCAACTTGCAGAAGGCGAGGCTTCCGTCGTCCCCACGCCGGCGACCAGCGTCATGGCGAAGAAGATAAGGGAGATCAAACTGCTCCTGAACCCTATTTGTTGAGTCGAGAATGGACTTGAACGAACCTGCCATGCTAGCCAAGGTGATGATGTCGCACCGATCAATGAGTTCCTCCACCACGTCATCTTTCAGATCGGGGCAAGAATAACGGGGTCGTTTCCGGCCTGTTCCCTCCATGGAGAAGACGATTGAACAATGGCAGAAGGAGGGTGAAGGCAAATGGAGGGAGGAAGAGCATGCGATAGCAGTTCCAAATCAAGAGGGAAAGGTGAAGAGGCGGTGGATGGTTGCCACGGTACATGAAGAGGCTAGTGGGGAGCGAACGATTGCCATAGAGAGGTCACACACTAACGACAAGGCCGTCCTCTGAGACCTAGCGCCCGAGCGGGATGGCCTCCGTTGCCCACACGATCAAGCGAAGCCACTTCGCACCCCACACGGTTGGCCCGCCACATCACTAAGAGCAAGTACTACAATAGTGGGCTTATAGCCTGCTTACATGGCAATTTTGCCTATGTGCAGGAGAGAGACACGAAGGATTCCCGCAACAAGGACTAGCGTGCCAGGCACTCAGCCTGGATGGAGAAACTTGACAAAGCTCACGTCGTGTACGCGGCCAAGGAGGCGTACACATGCTACGACATGTACAGGCGGATCGTTGACATGAGGAAGTGCCGCCTTCCCCAAAACAGCCAGGGATCCATCCGGAAGCAGAGCAATGGCAAGCGTCATCGCAACAAGAAGTAGATGATTAATTAGATCCTTGTTTCTCCTAGTTCAGTATGCATGTAATTGCTTACTTTGGTGTGTGAAAATGTTATCTATGTAGTCACTTGTGTAATTGCATTTCTAGACACAACTCCGACCAGTTTGGCTTGGTAATCCTACAGGCAGTCAGGCTCTGATACCAAAGCTGTCAGGACCCCGACTCAAAGGCATATCGATCTAGCATGTAACACCTCATATCACTTTGCGGTCTCACGCACGGTATTCCCACGGGTGTCACCTTACCAGGCCCGAGACTGTTTGCGCCTTTTGGCACACGTATATGATAGTGTCGCTAGCACCCATATGACAAGGAGCCCGGGCTGACATGGCTAGTCGTGAACCCAAAGTGGCACTAACTTATAGGGACAGGCATACATGACCTAGGAACGAACATGTCGGTCATCAGCGAGTGAATCCGGGTTGTAGCAACTAGGCTAGCAGGACTCCGGTAAACCGGGCTGTAGCAGGCTAAACGGACTCCGATAGTCACCGCGTGACATTTCCCCGAAGGGACAGATACAGGAACGAAGAAGGACACATGCCGGCCAGCCTAAGTGTTTCGGAGCAGTAGCAAGCTACCAAGGCTCAGTCGAATCACTAGGAGACATTTCCCGGTAAGAGAGGCTACCAAGGATAAACAACTAGATAGTCAGATCCCACACATACCAAGCATTTCAATAACATACACACAATATGCTCGATATGTGCAATACAACATGGCATCACAACATGACTCTACAACTCAAGTATGTATTCATTAGGCTCCGAGGAGCCAGATATTACAAACATGGTCTAATGACCCAACATTCAGAGCATACAAGTCAAGCACATGCGGAAGCTTAACATGTCTGTGTACAGACATCTACGAATGAAAAAGGCTGATGAGCCTGACTATCTACCAGATCCTGCCGAGGGCACAAGATCGTAGCTGAGGTAACAAGCTAAACGTCGAAGTCCACGTGGAATTATTAGTGAGACGGAAGTCTCTCTGCAAAAACATAAAATAGGCAAACATGAGTACAAATGTACCTAGCAAGACTTACATCAGAACTATCTACATATGCATCGGTATCAATAAAGGGGGTGGTGGAGTTTAACTGCAGCAAGCCAGCTTTGACTCGATGGCTATCCTGATCTACGACTGCAATGTAACTCTTTTAAGGTGGCGCACACGAGTCCACACATTCACCATAACAATACACCACTATGGATCCGCTCCCGTCTCCCTACGAGAACACCATCCGTAGCACTCATGCTTATCTTGCGTATTTTAGAGTGTCCACTTTTACTTGTCTATGAACTGTATAGGCAACCCAGAAGTCCTTTACCGCGGACACGGCTATTCGAATAGATAATGTTAACCCTGCAGGGGTGTACTTCTTCACACACGCTCTCACCACTTATCGCTGTTTACACGACATGTACTCGGCAACCTTCAAGCGGAAGCCCAGCGAGGGTGTCGACCACGACCTGACTAACCACACAAGTCTCTCGTCTAGATTTATCGCCTATTCGGGTTCCATCCGCAAGGAGATCCGGCCGGGGTGTTGCTCACGGCCCCAATCGATGTGTGCAGGGTTCCCAAGCCCACCTCTACGGGTGGATCTACGCTTGGTACACCGTGCCATAGTGCCTAGCCTGTCCCAATCCCACCTGTACCGGGTGCCACTTGGTAGACTACTAACACTACCTACAAACACCAGAAACTAGTTGCAACTCCTGGACAGAGATCAAGGCGGTTAATAAGTCGAGAGGGGCACTTAAGCATTCCAATGCGTGGTAGTAGCTGTTCATGGATCACAAACACAGAACTCAGTTCCTGAGGACGGCTTCAATGAGACAACCCACCATGTACTCCTACATGGCCTCTCACCGCTACCTTTACCAAATCGTGTTCACACACTTAGCTCTCAACAGTAGGACATGTTTCACAACATTCCAATTCATCCCCGATGAATCAGACCTGACACAACTCTAAGCAATAGCAAGCATGACAAACAAGCATGAATGAGTAGGCACATTAGGGCTCAAACAACTCCTACTCATGCTAGTGGGTTTCATCTATTTATTGTGGCCATGATAGGTCATGCAGAGGAAAGGGGTTCAACTATCGCAGCATGTAACAGTTGATTCATTGTTGTCCTAATGCAATAAAAGAGAGCAGGAGCGAGAGAGTGGGATTGTATCCGAATGAACAAGGGAGGTTTGCTTGCTTGGCACTCTGAAGATAGTATAGTTCTTCATCGGTGTCATCGAACTCATCATCGGAACCACGTCTATCAAGAGGGAACAAACACTGGCAAACAAGGAAGAACACAATCAATGCAATGCACAACATGATGCATGATCATGACATGGCAATATGCTGTGGTTTGGGCTAATGCAACTAGTAGCAGATTAAATGGAGTTGGCTTGAATCTAAGATTCAAATTCAAACTCCATATATGATGTTTCAAATGCAATCAATTCAAATTGTTGTATACAGCAGCCTTAAGTTGTTCAAACATGCATGATAATGCCATAAACAGATTGTTTGGATTTTTCTGATCATTTTTCATATATAAATTATCTTATTTGGAGTTATGGATATTTTTCTATGAATTTTAGAAGTTTATACAATTTTCTGAATTATTTTAAATCTAGAAAATTATTAACTGCGTCAGCATTGCGTCACTGTGACGTCAACAAGTCAACTGCGGCTGACCTGGTCAAACCTGACCAGTGGGGGCCAGTGGTCAGTCACACAGTGCTGTCTGGGTCTCCGACAGGTGGGGTCAGGTCAACGGCCACGTCAGCAAGTCAACTCTGACGTGTGGGGCGGTCAATAGGTGACGTGGCCAGGTCAAACTGACCTGTGGGGCCCGTGGTGTTAGTTTAATCAAAACAGAAATAAAACCAAGGTGAATTAGGGCTTGGGCCCCAGGTGTCAGTGAGCTAGGGGGGTTAGTTAGGGCGTCATTAGCGCTAAGCACCCAGGGATTAGGCCGGCGGCTAATCGCTGACGAGGCCAGAGGCGACGCTAGTGCTCGGGATTGCGCTACGAGGCACGGTTCGGGCCGTGGCTGGGCCCGTTGGAGAGCCCTTGCCGGTGCGGTAGAATGGTGGTGGTGGCCGGGCTTGTGGTGGCCGGAGTCGACGGCGGCGAGCTCGGAAGCGGCGGCCGGCGTTCGGGTGTGCACGGAAATGGTACTGCGGTGGCCTAAGCGATGCGTGCACAGAACCTAAATCGTCTACGTGATGCGGCGAGCAGGATGGACATGCACCCGGGACCAAATGGTCACCGGAGCATCGGCGGCGGGTTTCGGTCATCGGCGAAGTGGCAGCTACGGCGTGAAACCGAGAAAACGGAGAGGGGGAGAAGGAGCAGCAGCTCACAGCGGTTGCAGTGAAGTAGACGGCGGGCTTGGAGGGGGTCGGAGCTGAGGGAGGCGGCGATGGGGATCTCCGGCGGCCGACGGCGATGATGAAGATGATGGAGTCGCTTCGGGTGTCCCGCGGGCGCGTGCTTCGTCTTGGAGCTCCGTGGCGTCGACGCGGAGCCTTTGGGCATGGCGGAAGGGTGAGGGGGTGGCTCTGGACACGGTGGCAGCAAACGGCGGCGGTGGTCACTCTCGGGTGCGTGCGAGAGAGAGAAGAGAGGAGGAGGATGAGCTCGAGGGAGTGAGCGAGAGGGACCAGGGGGCTGCGTGGCGCCTCCAGAAGCTCGGTCCAGGGCGGGGGAGGAAGCAGGAGGTGGAAGCAGGAGGTGGCGCCCGGTGCATGCGCGGGCGACATGCCTCTGCCTTCTGGCAGAGGTGGGAGACGACTGGCAGTTGCCAGTGGCTGGGCCGGCTGGAGGAGCTGGGCCAGGTGGGCTGCTAGGTAAGTCAGGTGGGTCTCTCTCTCTTTTCTTTTATTTGTTTCTGTTTTCTATTATTCTGTAAATTTAGGGCTTTATTAAAAATACCAAAACAATCTCAAATTTCATGAAACTACTCAAGGCTACTGTTTGGAATAATTCCAACAGTAAACATTTTATTTCATGAATATTTGGACATTTAAAATATTATATAGCATTTAAATGTCCAAATGCAAATAGCATATGATTTAATTCAGTGACCTTAAGATGACCTAGAAAATTGTGAACCAATTTTTGTCAGAGGTTCTAACCCAAGACAAAAATGATGGACATTTTAGAAGGACATTTTAGGCTCATTGAAAATGATTTTAGTAAAGCCTAGTTGTTTTAGGGGGGTTGCTGGGGGTTCTGTCATCCCCATTTCAAGTTTCTGAGAAATTTAAACATGATGCATCAGTCTAATGCAAGCACTAAGCATTACCAGAACTAGGGATGTGACAACTCACCCTCACTAAACAAGAATCTCGTCCCGGGATTCAAGACGTGAGGTAGGAAGACAGAGGGGACACAAAGATAACACAATCTTCTTGATACAATTGCCCTTCTCGAAGATGTTGATCCATTCATCATCTTAGTCTTGACGTCTTGCTCTGGGAATTCCATTCAACGCGATAATGAGAAGGAAGGTAAACCCTAAAGAGTCGATCTTCTCGAAGATCGAGCAACTCACGATCAACTCATGGAATGAGACATAGAAACATCTTTGGAGCTGAGAGACAACATGCATCGGAAAGGGCGGAGGAAGCAGTTTGACAAGGGTTTTCAAGTAGCAAGGAGAAATTGCCATGATCCCATAACGGGGCACCTTGGGAGAGGTGACTCGTAGATTTATCCTTGAAGTGGCAAAAAGAATAACTTTGATACAAAGATCATTGAAACTCTTTATACCATCCCAAGGCAAATCACAATCGATCATTTGGCGAGGGACGAAAAGATGGCATATCCAGACCAGA